>JAIOJX010000006.1:138410890-141104260 GCA_022376925.1 Tragulus kanchil
AGTATGAGTTGACCTAAATGAAGGTGAATTTTCTAGGCAGAAAAGTCAAGCGCACACAGACGTTTGGAAGTAAGAAAAAGAAAAAGCATGGTTGCAGTTAGACATCTCTTCATAATTTAGTACAGCAAAAGCATGAGACAGGAGGAGGAAGCAATAGAAGGCTAGATATAGCTGGAAAGAGAACCGGGGACAAGACTCCTTTCCCGAACCCACCGCCATCCCTGGGTTTTATAATTATCTTGACCATAATAGATGTTTCAAACTTCAGGCTGCAGTGTGACCAAAAAAAAAAAAAATCACATATTTTGGTGTGGTTTTTTTTCTCTTTTTTTGGTGTGTTTTAAGTTCACTCTCACTGTCTGATAGAGAATGGGTTGGTGGGACCACCATTGTAATAGCTGAGTGAGACTCAAGGGGTTAATGCAGCCCTCCTCCTCCCAACCTGGAGGTCCTCTAGACCGCAAGAAAATGGGGCTGCTGCAGGGCCCTCAAAGCACAGGCGAGGAAAGTGAGGAGCAGATAAAATGCACTACATCAAAATTTAAAGCCGTGCATTCAGTTTCACGGTCAACAGCCCGAAAAGGCAAACGGTGGAATGGGAGAAAATATTTGCAAATCATATATCTGATGACAGATTAACATCTAGAATATGTAAGAATTATAGCTTTTTTTTTAAAAAAAAAAAAAAAAAAGCCCAATTAAAACAATAATCATACAAACTTCCCTGGTGGTCCATTGGTTAAGAATTGCCTGGCAATGTAGAGGAAACAGTTTGATCCCTGGTCCAAGAAGATCCCACAAACCACAGAGCAACTAAGCCCATGCAACACAGCTACTGAACCTGTGCTCTGGGAGCTCGATTACTGAGCCCACGTGCCACAACTACTGAAGCCTGTGTGCCCTAGAGCTGGTACTCCAAACTGAGAGAAGCCACAGCAAAGAGAAGCCCGAGCACAAGAATTAGAGAATAGCCCCCTCTCATCACAATTAGAGAAAGGCCCTCGCAGCAATGAAGATCCAGCACAGTCAAAAATAAGTAAAATTTAAAATAAAATAGCCTTAAAAAATGAGCAAAGGGCTTGAAAGAACATTTCTCCCAAGAAGATATAAAATGGCCAGCAAACCCATGAAAAGATACTCAACGTCACTAGTTATCAGGGACATGCAAATCAAAACTACAATGAGATACCACTTCACCCCATTCAGTTCAGTTCAGTTCAGTTGCTCAGTCATGTCTGACTCTTTGTCACCCCATGGACTGATGCACACCAGGCTTCCTGGTCCTTCACCATTTCCCAGAGCTTGCTCAAGCTGTTGTCCATTGAGTTGGTGATGCCATCGAACCATCTTGTCCTCTGTCATTCCCTTCTCCTTCTGCCTTTTATTTTTCCCTCAGGCTCTATTCCCATGAGTTGTCTCTTCGCATCAGGTGGCCAAAGTATTGGAGCTTCCCCCTTAGGTATGATCTTTGTGTTTTAAGTTCACTCTCACTGTCTGATAGAGAATGGGTTGGTGGGACCACCATTGTAATAGCTGAGTGAGACTCAAGGGGTTAATGCAGCCCTCCTCCTCCCAACCTGGAGGTCCTCTAGACCGCAAGAAAATGGGGCTGCTGCAGGGCCCTCAAAGCACAGGCGAGGAAAGTGAGGAGCAGATAAAATGCACTACATCAAAATTTAAAGCCGTGCATTCAGTTTCACGGTCAACAGCCCGAAAAGGCAAACGGTGGAATGGGAGAAAATATTTGCAAATCATATATCTGATGACAGATTAACATCTAGAATATGTAAAAATTATAGCTTTTTAAAAAAAAAAAAAGCCCAATTAAAACAATAATCATACAAACTTCCCTGGTGGTCCATTGGTTAAGAATTGCCTGGCAATGTAGAGGAAACAGTTTGATCCCTGGTCCAAGAAGATCCCACAAACCACAGAGCAACTAAGCCCATGCAACACAGCTACTGAACCTGTGCTCTGGGAGCTCGATTACTGAGCCCACGTGCCACAACTACTGAAGCCTGTGTGCCCTAGAGCTGGTACTCCAAACTGAGAGAAGCCACAGCAAAGAGAAGCCCGAGCACAAGAATTAGAGAATAGCCCCCTCTCATCACAATTAGAGAAAGGCCCTCGCAGCAATGAAGATCCAGCACAGTCAAAAATAAGTAAAATTTAAAATAAAATAGCCTTAAAAAATGAGCAAAGGGCTTGAAAGAACATTTCTCCCAAGAAGATATAAAATGGCCAGCAAACCCATGAAAAGATACTCAACGTCACTAGTTATCAGGGACATGCAAATCAAAACTACAATGAGATACCACTTCACCCCATTCAGTTCAGTTCAGTTCAGTTGCTCAGTCATGTCTGACTCTTTGTCACCCCATGGACTGATGCACACCAGGCTTCCTGGTCCTTCACCATTTCCCAGAGCTTGCTCAAGCTGTTGTCCATTGAGTTGGTGATGCCATCGAACCATCTTGTCCTCTGTCATTCCCTTCTCCTTCTGCCTTTTATTTTTCCCAGCATCAGGCTCTATTCCCATGAGTTGTCTCTTCGCATCAGGTGGCCAAAGTATTGGAGCTTCACACCCATTAGGATGACTGTTATCAAAAGAACAGAAAGCAACTGTTGATAAAGATGTGGAGAAATTGGAACCTTGTACACTGTTGGAGAGTATATAAAATGGTGCATCTGTTGTGGAAAATAGTATATGAGTTCTTCAAAAAAAAATTGAATAAAATTACCATATGATCCAACAGTTCCATTTCTAGGTACACACAAAAAAGAATTGAAAGCAGGGTCTTGAATAAATCTTTGAACACCCCTAATCAGAATAGCATTATTCACAGTAGCCAAAAGGTGAAAGCATCCCAAGTCCATCAGCAGATTAATAGATAAACAAAATATGCTGGATACATATAATAAAGTATTATTCAGTCTTAATCTTGAGAACATTATGCTAATGAAATAAGTTAGTTCCAAAGAAGAAAATACTATATGATTTCACTTAAATGAGAGTCAAATTCACAGAAGGCAGAACGGTGGTTGCCATGGGCTGAAGAGAGGGGAAAATAAGAAGTTGTTGTTTAATGAATATAATTTCTATTTTGCAAGATGAAAAGACTCTGGAGATTGGCCGCACAATACGAACAAACATAACACTACTGAACTGTTCACTTAAGAGTAGTTAAGATGGGGACTTCCTTGGTGGGTCTAACGGCTAAGACTCTGTGCTCCCACAGCAAGGGGCATGGATTCAGTCTCTGGTCAGGGAAGTATGATTCCTCATGGAACCATAAGATGGTAGATTTTACGTTATGTGTGTTTTACCATAATTTTTTAAAAAAATTAATTCTCAAAAAAATGATAACACTGCTTGGGGACTGAAAATTTGCTAGGAACTGGCAGATGGGGACCATTTGGGAAGCCGGGAGGAGAACATATGAAGAGACTCCCAGTGAACAGAGTGCATTTCTGGGCTGGTCTGGTGACTGTCATGCAGGCTGAGTGAGAACAAAGCTCAAAGGAGCAGAGAATTTCATGCCAAGCATTATGTGTCCACATTGTGATTTCCTAGTCAATTGCTGCCTCCTGCTCAGCTTTAGAGGGAATTGGAGACTGGGTTCTATAAACCCAGATGGAAGGAAGCTCTTAAATGGTAATTCTCAACTGTTAGGTATGTTCTCTAGAGGGTATTTGGGAAATGTGTGGGGTTATTTGTGTGGGATGCCAGAGGCCTATAGACAACCAAATGCTGGCATCTTTCCATACAGAGAACAGGTCAGCAAAACAAAACAAAACAAAAAAATTGTCCTACATATGACTTCTAAATGGTCCAAGGGACATAGCTGTTGACAGTTGGCAAAAACATAATGCACTCTCCCAGCAGGATGAATCTCTCCTTATCATCAGGAGTCAGGGCTGCAGGGAGCAGAGAGAATACATGTAGAAACCAAGGATTCACAGCCTGAGAAGGCCATGCCAACTAGGGGCTCAGGCTCCCCAAGATATGTCTGCCCTTAGGTCAGCAGAAGTGCTATTAATAGCTGAGGCCAGGAGCAATCTAGAATGAGTAACACAGAAGGGAGATCATGACTTTCAGATCAGATGTGGCCCCCAGAACAGCTGTAGTGGGGCCATAACTTTCCTTTCTCAAACTTCTCTAGAGAAAGAGATCAACCAGAGTCCTGAAAAGGTTGGCTGAAGAGTGGCGTGAAGTTATTATAGGGCAAGTGGCTCTGAGCAGGGCAAGGGGTGACCTGCACGGATGCTGCAGTGCTGCTCAGGCTCCCCCTTGAGGACCACTTACCTCCATCTGCTGGGACCGGGTCCTGCTGGAGCTCGCAGCTGGGCCCTCTCACAGGCCACTGTCCTCAGCGGAAGCAGCTGCAACACCCAGGTTCACACTTCTCTAGAAAACAGCTCAGACTCAAAACTAGATGATATGCCTGTGGCCTCAGTTCAGGACTGCTCCGATGGGTCACCCTGTTAACAAGTCCCAGCTTGTACTGCTCACTGCACATATGCATGTGTGTTAAGTCACTTCCATCATGTCCAACTCTCCACGACTCTATGGATGGCAGCCTGCCAGTCTCCTCTGTCCGTGGGATTCTGCAGGCAAAAATACTGGAGTGGGTCGCTGTGGCGCTGATCCTGTTCATGACAGCAGTTGTCTTGCTGTTCACACTCTTCGCGCTGTTTGTTGAACCCAGGGTAGGCAAGGCGCAAGCTGAGAGGCTGGAAGAAGATGCAAGGAGCCATAGGAGCTGCAGACACCTTTATTCTCCCTTGGCTGGTATGGCAGCCAGACCACAGTCTCTCTCCTGGCTGATGCACCACCCATGGCAGCAGCCATCACATAACCATACCGTTGCCATAATGGAATCATGATGCTGCTTCAATGGACCCCCAGTGCAGCAGCCAAGGTTTTCAGGTGAAGCTTATATGTGCCTACAGAACAAAAGTAGCTCGTGGACAAGCGAGTACCTTGTAACACATGCACAGTGCTATAGCTGATCTCAGCTGTTACATCACTGGACCAAGTCATTGTTTACAGAACATGGAGCGAGAGGGCGTGAGAGTATCGGGTGAGAGAGCCTGACTGGCACCATCTTGTTAATTTCCACACAGTTGCCATACTCTCCTCCAGGGGATCTTCCTGACTTCAGGGATCCAATCCAAGTCTCTTGAGTCTCCTACATTGGCAGACATGACCTTTACCACGAGCGCCACCTCACGACAGACAATTGAGAGAGGGATTATTGGAGCAAGGAATGGCCACTTGATTCAAAAAACCAACAGACGGGAAAGATGATAGATTAGTGTCCCAAAGAACCATCTTCCCAGAGTTAGAATTCAGGCTTCTTTTATACTCAAAGTTGAGGGTGTAAAGTCCTGGTTCTTGCTGGATTCTAGAGGGTTTGTGTTAATTTCTTCCTTTCTGCAGCCATTCACAGATGGGCCTGGTCGGAGTGTTTTCTATGAGCTAAACAAATGTATTTCATGTTACCTCTCATTCCCTGGGAGGTAGGGTTCCCAGCAATGGACCATTATGTATAATTTAAGCTTACAGGTAACATTTATCGATTAACTCATAATAGAATAAAAAGTTCTTCCCCATTACAGTATAATCCTAGCCTGGGATCTCCCCTTGGTTTGGCTGAACTTCCGCTGCAGTTCCCCTTCCCCCCTCAGCCACTTCCTTCCCTGACCAGGTGTTCCTGCGCTTCCGCCTGTGAGCCGCCCCCATCTCCATCGCGTGGCGCTGATCCTGTTCATGACAGCAGTTGTCTTGCTGTTCACACTCTTCGCGCTGTTTGTTGAACCCAGGGTAGGCAAGGCGCAAGCTGAGAGGCTGGAAGAAGATGCAAGGAGCCATAGGAGCTGCAGACACCTTTATTCTCCCTTGGCTGGTATGGCAGCCAGACCACAGTCTCTCTCCTGGCTGATGCACCACCCATGGCAGCAGCCATCACATAACCATACCGTTGCCATAATGGAATCATGATGCTGCTTCAATGGACCCCCAGTGCAGCAGCCAAGGTTTTCAGGTGAAGCTTATATGTGCCTACAGAACAAAAGTAGCTCGTGGACAAGCGAGTACCTTGTAACACATGCACAGTGCTATAGCTGATCTCAGCTGTTACATCACTGGACCAAGTCATTGTTTACAGAACATGGAGCGAGAGGGCGTGAGAGTATCGGGTGAGAGAGCCTGACTGGCACCATCTTGTTAATTTCCACACAGTTGCCATACTCTCCTCCAGGGGATCTTCCTGACTTCAGGGATCCAATCCAAGTCTCTTGAGTCTCCTACATTGGCAGACATGACCTTTACCACGAGCGCCACCTCACGACAGACAATTGAGAGAGGGATTATTGGAGCAAGGAATGGCCACTTGATTCAAAAAACCAACAGACGGGAAAGATGATAGATTAGTGTCCCAAAGAACCATCTTCCCAGAGTTAGAATTCAGGCTTCTTTTATACTCAAAGTTGAGGGTGTAAAGTCCTGGTTCTTGCTGGATTCTAGAGGGTTTGTGTTAATTTCTTCCTTTCTGCAGCCATTCACAGATGGGCCTGGTCGGAGTGTTTTCTATGAGCTAAACAAATGTATTTCATGTTACCTCTCATTCCCTGGGAGGTAGGGTTCCCAGCAATGGACCATTATGTATAATTTAAGCTTACAGGTAACATTTATCGATTAACTCATAATAGAATAAAAAGTTCTTCCCCATTACAGTATAATCCTAGCCTGGGATCTCCCCTTGGTTTGGCTGAACTTCCGCTGCAGTTCCCCTTCCCCCTCAGCCACTTCCTTCCCTGACCAGGTGTTCCTGCGCTTCCGCCTGTGAGCCGCCGGCCCCCATCTCCATCGCGGTGCGTTTCCCAGAGAAGCCGAATGATGACCATGCACGTTTAGAGATAAGAAGGTAACCACCAGAAAAACAGTTTACAAAGTTGAACGTGTTTTTCTCTAGGGAGAGGAACAGGCCCAAGTCAAAGTGAGGCAGGAGATGGTTGTGTGCACCCTTCTGTGCTCATCCTTTGTTCGTAACATATGCGTGCATTACCTCCACAATTAATTTTTTCATTTAAAAATTTAAAATTTTTAAAGAATTTGATGCTGTAATCCTCCTGTTTTAAACCCTTCAATCACCTCCTATTATCTTTAAAGTAATCCTTAAGAAGCTTTTGGGATAAATTGGAAGAGTGGCCTCGACAGATATACACAACTATATGTACAATAGCTAGCTAGTGGGAAGCTGTTGCATAGCACAGGGAGCTCAGCCTGGCGCTCTGTGATGACCTAGCAGGGTGGGCTGGGAGGCGGGAGGTGGGAGGGAGGCTCAAGAGGGAAAGGGTATATGTATACATATAGCTTTTCCCTGGTGGCTCAGACAGTAAAGAATCTGCCTGCAATACGGAAGTCCTGGGTTCAATCCCTGGGTGGGGAAGATCCCCTGAAGAAGAGAATGGCTACCAGTATTCTTGCTGGCACTCCAGTATTCTTGACTAGAGAATCCCATGGACAGAAGAGCCTGGTGGGCTACAGTCCATGGGGTTGCAAAGAGTCAGACACAAATGAGCAACTAACACTATAGCTCATGTACTTTATTGTACAGCAGAAACAAACACACCATTGTAAGCAGTTGTCCTCCAATTAAAAATTTTTAAAAAGAATCTTTAACAAGGCTTGCAAATGTCTCTCTACCCAGCACCTGCCAAGTTTCCAGATCCATTGCTCACCTCTGTTACTTGCCTTTCTGAGTTTCCAGTTTCTTGAACAGGCCTCTCTTCCTCATCTCCAGGCTCCAAACACACTGCTCCCTCTGTCTGGAATATCTTCCTTGCCTTCCCCGCCTCCTGTTCAC
Source organism: Tragulus kanchil (assembly GCA_022376925.1). Lineage (NCBI taxonomy): Eukaryota > Metazoa > Chordata > Mammalia > Artiodactyla > Tragulidae > Tragulus > Tragulus kanchil. The sequence continues at coordinate 138,418,762 of JAIOJX010000006.1, forward strand.
TCCTGTTCCTCCAGCAGGTTTCAGCTTGGGTGTCACTCTCAGAAGGGAGACCTTCTCTACCCACCGACTACATGAGGCCCCCCTTCTCTCCCTCCCTCCCCAGACCCTGTATTTCCTTTCTCAGCATCAGTCTGAAAGCATCAGTTTACTGTCCACATTTCCTTTCATCCTGCCACGGGGATTATTTATCCTATAAGTGCTCTATTACCAGCACCCAGCACATCCTACGGCACAGTAGATATCAAAGAGTTACTAAATCAATGAATTTCACCAAAACATTTTTAAGGGTCCCAGCTGTGTAATCAGTGACAATTTAGACAATCTAACTGAGCCTCAGTTTGTTCAAGCATAAAATGAGAATGAAAATACCAACTACCTTAGAAGGTTGTTTTCTGTATGTTTTGGGGGCCACACCCTAACCCTCACACTAATATCTACCTTGTTGATTAGCTGCTAAGTCATGTCAGACTCTTGAAGACCCCATGGAATGTAGCCTGCCAGATTCCTCTATCCATGGGATCTCCTAGGCAAGAATGCTGGAGTGGGTTGCCATTTTCTTTGGAGGAACTTCCCCATCCAGGAATCAAACCTCCATCTCCTGCATTGGCAGGTGGATTCTTTACCACTGAGTCACCAGGGAAATTCTAGTATCTACCTTAGAGGGTTGCTTTTTGTTTGCTTGTTTGTTTGTTTGGGGTCACACCATGTAACATGTGGGATCTTAGATCCTGACCAGGGATCATCTGTGTCCCTGCATTGGGAGTGCAGAGCCTTAACCACTGGACGAGCAGGGAAGTCCCTAGAGAACTGTTGGTAGAAAACCCTTAGCACGGTACCTGGCACTGGGGAAGCATTTGTTGATGCGTGCTCAAAAATTAAGAAAGGCCAAAAAAGAAAAAAAAGAAACAAACAAAAAAAGTTTTTAATTAAGAGAAGCCGTATCACGGCTTCCCTGGTGGTCCAGTGGGTAAGGACACCGCCTTGCAGTGCAAGGGGCGCCGGTTCAATCCCTGGCCTGGGAGGATCCCACCCAGTGCGGCTGGACCGATGTGTCCAATTACCGAGCCGGAGCTCTGGAGCGCATGTGCTCAGAGCCGGTGCTCTGTGACAACAGAGGCCACTGCGATGGCAGGCCCACACGGGCCAAAGAACAAAGATGGATGAAAAAACAATAAATGAAAGACAAATAGAAGTGGTCCGCCCTTCCCCCTCTCTCCCCAACCCACGCCCCACCAATAAAAAAAAAAGACTCCCCTCCCCCCAAAAAATAAATTAAAAAAAAAGAAAACAAAGAAAGGCCGTATCAGTTTGCACTCACATCTGCAGATTCCACGATTGTCACTCTTTATCCTTTCCAATCCTGAATACTGCATTTCTTAATATTTTTCAAATATTATAGGCAAAAAAGAATGGCATCTCCTGATTTTAAGACAACATATATTTTCGAGCCAAAAGCTCTTGCTGATAAAATGGTTGCACCTTGCTGCCCCAAGCCACATATACCATAAAGAAAGCAGCTCCTTGGTGCTCCTCTCTCTTCCTGTCACAGTTTCTTTGGCAGGGAGGGGTATCTGAGAAGAGAACCCCCATGTAGAGCCCCCAGTGTTGGGGGGCGCATTATGCAAGGCCTGGACAGATAAGTTGCAGATACTTTTCACAGCACTTCATGTCTCACTCCTCCAATGGGAGGACACCGGGCCCAAGTCTCCCCAGCCAACCCAGGTGGCTGCCTCCGCCTCAGACGTAGAGCCCTGTAGGCCCAGGGGCCCCTCCACACTTCCTGTGTGGGGTTCAGAAACCCGCCTCCTCTCCCAGCCTGAGGTGCCTGCTTCGGAAAATGGTAAGCTACCCTCTTACAAAGACCCCTTTTTCATCCCAACATTGGGAACAATGGCCCCAGGGGTCCTCAACTCCAACCTGGGTTTTGAAAATGTCCTCTGATTTCTTTTACAGAAATTGTGAGCCAGTCGGCCTCCGCCATATTAGGTAGAGTGAGCATCTGCTGAGGGAAGGATGGAGCCGGGGAATCTCTGGCAAGTTCTGGGTCTCTGCCTCTTATTAGGTGAGTAGGATAGAATGAAAAATCGGTGTTTCTCCAGACCAGGGAAGGCTCACAGACTTGGCCTGGTGAACCAGTGAACCAAGGAGCCTCATTTTCTAGAAAATGCAGGGAAGTATTTGTGCAGTGTTAGCACAGGGAACTAGGGCTGGAAACTAGCGTGTGCCCAGAAGACCTTTCAGAGAACAGCCCAAGAAAAGCAGTTGAGACGATCATATGTGCTGAAAGCAAAGAGGTCTTTGTGCCTCTGAGAATAAACTCATTCTGCCAGTGAACAACCCAGCCCTTAAGAACGAGCACAAAGGAGATGAGAGGAGTTAACCCTCACTGTCTGTTGTGAAGAGACGCGAGCCCGAACTCTGAATTGGGTATACAGCAAGCTTAGTATCAGAGACAACAAAACAACTGATAATTTTCAGTTCTTTTCAGTTGACCAAATGCTTTCAATTACTTTAGTTCTTTTGGAAGCAAGGTGGAATATAAATTGATAACTATCCAAATTGCATATCAGACAAAGAATATCTTTTTAAAGGTTGCTGTTTATTGAGGGCCAGATGCCATGTTGTCAGAAGTCTTTACACGTGTTAACTAATTTAATCTTTACTCCCACCTAGGAAGACAAATGTTACATGTATCTCCTATTTCAGTCATCCCCAGACTTTTTGGGATCAGGAACCAGTTTTGTGGAAGACAGTTTTTCCACTGACCCGGGTCGGGGGTGGTTTCCAGATGACTCAAGTGCATTACATTTGTCATGCAGTTTGTTCCTAATCTAATGCCACCACTGATCTGACAGAGGGTACTCGTCTGTGCCCCAGAGATTGGGGACCCCTGCCCTACTTTATCGATGGGAGAACTCATATTTAAAGAAGTTTAATAGCTTGTTTAAAGCCACACAGTTAGCAAGTGCTGATGCTGATCTGGGAACTCAGGACTGCCTACAGCCTGTGCTCTTAATGATGACACAACATGAGACCAAATAGCTCATGAGGCTTTTATTTTAGAAACCTAGAAAATACTATCACAGTTGGAGCTCGCATCTCAGAGCTACAGCCATGGCATCTCCACTTCCTGCTTCGTTTTGGGTGTCTCTAGCTTGAATGTGCACACAAATCACTGGGGGATCTTGTTAAACTGCAACTTCTGCTTCAGTGGGTCTGGAGTGGTACTGGCATTCTGGCTTTATAAAGAGCTCTCTGGCTTATTCGTCTGCGACTTGTCCCAGGAACATGTTTGGAGTGTCAGGGGGTAGAGTATGACTCCAAGGAGCAGTCAGGCATTGGCTTAGAGGCCTGTGGTATAAACTATGCTCTGCAGAGGGATTCAGAGAGAGAGAGAAACAGAGAATATCAAAGACCCAAGCACCCCTAGAGGTTTGGCATCATGAGAATGTGCCCAGTCTGCTCTGGTTATGGGGGGTGTGGGCAGGTGGCAGAGTTGGGAGGGATGTCTCACCCAGTACAGAAGCTGTTAATAAAACTTGAAGGAAAACTGGTCATTACAAAGAACCCAGACTACTGCTGAGTGCAGGGACTCTGGAGGGTACAGTGGAAACACAACTGGACTCTTCAGTGCACAGACTCTAGTTAGGAATAGTTGATTTCAAATATTTCCATCTCTGTCTCAAGTAGAAAACAAATGGAAAAACCAGATCATCAAACAAGCAAGAGTCAGAGATGGAACAATAAGCTCGATCTGCACTGAAATTTTTTTTTTTTTTTTTGGCCACTTCTATTGATCTTTCATTTATTTATCTTTGCTCTTTGGCCTGTGTGGGCCTCCCATCGCAGTGGTCTCTCTCGCTGCAGAGCACCGGCTCTGGGCGCATGCGCTCCAGAGCTCCAGCTCAGTAATTGGTCTCATCGGTCCAGCCACTCCGCGGCACATGGGATCTTCCCAGGCCAGGGATCAAGCTGGCACCCCTTGCACTGCAAGGCGATGTCCTTACCCACTGGACCACCAGGGAAGCCCAAAGCTTGATGTTTACACCCAGCCTGGAGCTTTTCTTTCTTCCACCCTCAGAGGTTTCATTTCAAAATGGAGGCTGGGCTGTAAAACTTCTCTTACTGTTTCTCCAGTCTCCCTGAAAGCATCCTCAACATTTTCTAACATCTGTTTGTCAAATATCGTGTGTTCATGTTTAACACTAGATACTTCTTTCTTCTGTTTCATTCCAAATTGACCAGAAACCCCTGGTCAGTACCCAGCAGTCCATATCACTCATTGGGTACAGGACTAACTGTGATCCAGAAGTGGGCAGGAAGGACCTTAGATGCTCAGAAACCGTCAGACTAGACTATAGAACTTTTTCTGCTTGGAATTTCAGTCACTCACAATGTTCAGTAACTCTTTTTTCTTTTTTATTTTCTAGCTGGTGCTAGGACACAAGGTGAGCTGTCTGGTATGGGGGTGTGGGCAGGTGGCAGGGGTTGGGCAGGGATGTCAAAGACCCAAGCACCCCTAGAGGTTTGGCATCATGAGAATGTGCCCAGTCTGCTCTGGTTATGGGGTGGGCAGGTGGCAGAGTTGGGAGGATGTCTCACCCAGTACAGAAGCTGTTAATAAAACTTGAAGGAAAACTGGTCATTACAAAGAACCCAGACTACTGCTGAGTGCAGGGACTCTGGAGGGTACAGTGGAAACACAACTGGACTCTTCAGTGCACAGACTCTAGTTAGGAATAGTTGATTTCAAATATTTCCATCTCTGTCTCAAGTAGAAAACAAATGGAAAAACCAGATCATCAAACAAGCAAGAGTCAGAGATGGAACAATAAGCTCGATCTGCACTGAAATTTTTTTTTTTTTTTTTGGCCACTTCTATTGATCTTTCATTTATTTATCTTTGCTCTTTGGCCTGTGTGGGCCTCCCATCGCAGTGGTCTCTCTCGCTGCAGAGCACCGGCTCTGGGCGCATGCGCTCCAGAGCTCCAGCTCAGTAATTGGTCTCATCGGTCCAGCCACTCCGCGGCACATGGGATCTTCCCAGGCCAGGGATCAAGCTGGCACCCCTTGCACTGCAAGGCGATGTCCTTACCCACTGGACCACCAGGGAAGCCCAAAGCTTGATGTTTACACCCAGCCTGGAGCTTTTCTTTCTTCCACCCTCAGAGGTTTCATTTCAAAATGGAGGCTGGGCTGTAAAACTTCTCTTACTGTTTCTCCAGTCTCCCTGAAAGCATCCTCAACATTTTCTAACATCTGTTTGTCAAATATCGTGTGTTCATGTTTAACACTAGATACTTCTTTCTTCTGTTTCATTCCAAATTGACCAGAAACCCCTGGTCAGTACCCAGCAGTCCATATCACTCATTGGGTACAGGACTAACTGTGATCCAGAAGTGGGCAGGAAGGACCTTAGATGCTCAGAAACCGTCAGACTAGACTATAGAACTTTTTCTGCTTGGAATTTCAGTCACTCACAATGTTCAGTAACTCTTTTTTCTTTTTTATTTTCTAGCTGGTGCTAGGACACAAGGTGAGTTTTGATTTTTCTTTCCTTGTTATCAAATCAGCCCAATGTGTTTTGAATTTATGAATGTTTTCCCTAGATTTCCCACAAAGACCTATAAAAGGGGTTTCTCTCATCTTCTCCTTTGCCTATTCCTCATAAGTTTAAAGAATCTGCCTGCAGTGTGGGAGACCTGGGTTCGATCCCTGGGTCATGAAGATCCCCTGGGGAAGGGAATGGCTACCTACTCCAGTATTATTGCTTGGAGAATTCCATGGACAGAGGAGCCTGGTGGGCTGCAGTCCATGGAGTCGCAAAGAGTTGGACATGACTAGGCAACCGACACACACTAGAGGTAGCTCCAGCCAAGAAGAGGAATGCAACAGAGATCATAGGAAATAATGAGTGTTAAGTGTTCAGAAGAAGAAATCAAGTCAACTGAAAAAGTGCCAACAGTTTCCCTTTCATATTTGACAGGAGATTTTTGTAGAAGCTCTGTGGTTTGAATGCACGCCTGGAGCTACACTGAGTAAGCCTCTGGGGCAACATTTGAATACACATTCCCTATTACACGTCCAGGGACTTCCCTGCTGGTCCAATGGTTAAGACTTTGTGCTTCCAATGCAAGGGGGCGGGGTTCCGTTCCTGGTCAGGGCATTAAGATCCCACCTGCTGTGGGGTATGGCCAAACATTTAAAAAAAAAAAAAAAAAGACTTACATGCTCAAATACTCTGAAAGTGTCTGTGTGTGCATGTGTACACAAGTATATGAGAATGTCTGACCTGGACTTACCTTCTCAGTCATAGCAGAGAGTCAGGAGTCTCCCAAGATTGGCAGGCTTTTCTCTTCAAACAGTTCGTCCAAACTGAGTGAACCCATTCTGTGCTTAAAGGCAGCCACTGGGCCCATCTCCAATACCTAGCATTAATCTACTTTACTTATAGTGTCCTTAGGATTCTTTTAAAAATATATAGCACAGAGAATGTGTTAGTGTTACATTATTGACAGGTGGGATATGTTGAGAGTGATGATACGCTCCAGAATAACCCATCTCTTCTGCACGCTAATGGCCACTTACAGTTGATTTTTGTCATTTAGTTGATAATTTATTTTATCATTTCCTCTTCCCCCCCCCTCAACTTTATTAGGATATACTTGACATATAACATGGCATAAGTTTAAGATATTCAATATAATAATTTTATGAATGTATTTTTATATTTATGTATTGAATTTGTTGTTGTTCAGTCGCTCAGTCGTGAACTACTCTTTGCAACCCATGGACTACAGCAAGTCAGGCTTCTCTGTCCTTCACCATCCACGGGGTTGCTACCAGTAGACATGACTGAGCAACTAAACTGAACTGAACAAGGGTTACCATAGCTTTTCTTCCAAGAAGCAAATGCCTTCTAATTTCATGGTTACAGTCACCATCCGCAGTGATTTTGGAGCCCCTCAAAAAAATCTTTGGAAAAGGAAATGGCAACCCACTCCAGTATTCTTGCCAGGGAAATCCCATGGACAGAGGAGCCTGGTGGGCTACAGTCCATGGGGTCGCAAAGAGTTGGAAATAAAGGAATCTGGATAGTCCCTTCCCAGTGCTCTGAAAAGTTAGGTCTTGTTCAGAACCGGAAAGCATAAAGTCAAGGTCCTGAAGCAGCTGAAATAAAAACCTTTGATGAAAAAAAAAAAATCTTTCACTGTTTCCATTGCTTCCCCATCTATTTGCCATCAAGTGATGGGACCAGATGCCATGATCTTTATTTCTTGAATGTTGAGGTGTTTTGGGGGGCGAGGGGGGCCACATCTATTTATTTTCATCCATCTTTCTTCTTTGGCCTGTGTGGGCCTCCCATCACAGTGGCCTCTGTTGTCGCAGAGCACCGGCTCTGGGTGCATGCGCTCCAGAGCTCCGGCTGGGTAGTTGGACACACCGGTCCAGCCACTCCATGGCACGTGGGATCTTCCCAGGCCAGGGATCGAACCGGTGCCCCTTGCACTGCAAGGCGGTGTCCTTACCCACTGGACCACCAGGGAAGCCCTGAATGTTGAGTTTTAAGCCAGTTTTTTAATTCTCCTTTTTCACCTGTATCAAGAGCACTCTAGGGTTTCTGAAGTTCATTTACTTTACTTATAGTGTCCTTAGGATTCTTTTAAAAATATATAGCACAGAGAATGTGTTAGTGTTACATTATTGACAGGTGGGATATGTTGAGAGTGATGATACGCTCCAGAATAACCCATCTCTTCTGCACGCTAATGGCCACTTACAGTTGATTTTTGTCATTTAGTTGATAATTTATTTTATCATTTCCTCTTCCCCCCCCCTCAACTTTATTAGGATATACTTGACATATAACATGGCATAAGTTTAAGATATTCAATATAATAATTTTATGAATGTATTTTTATATTTATGTATTGAATTTGTTGTTGTTCAGTCGCTCAGTCGTGAACTACTCTTTGCAACCCATGGACTACAGCAAGTCAGGCTTCTCTGTCCTTCACCATCCACGGGGTTGCTACCAGTAGACATGACTGAGCAACTAAACTGAACTGAACAAGGGTTACCATAGCTTTTCTTCCAAGAAGCAAATGCCTTCTAATTTCATGGTTACAGTCACCATCCGCAGTGATTTTGGAGCCCCTCAAAAAAATCTTTGGAAAAGGAAATGGCAACCCACTCCAGTATTCTTGCCAGGGAAATCCCATGGACAGAGGAGCCTGGTGGGCTACAGTCCATGGGGTCGCAAAGAGTTGGAAATAAAGGAATCTGGATAGTCCCTTCCCAGTGCTCTGAAAAGTTAGGTCTTGTTCAGAACCGGAAAGCATAAAGTCAAGGTCCTGAAGCAGCTGAAATAAAAACCTTTGATGAAAAAAAAAAAATCTTTCACTGTTTCCATTGCTTCCCCATCTATTTGCCATCAAGTGATGGGACCAGATGCCATGATCTTTATTTCTTGAATGTTGAGGTGTTTTGGGGGGCGAGGGGGGCCACATCTATTTATTTTCATCCATCTTTCTTCTTTGGCCTGTGTGGGCCTCCCATCACAGTGGCCTCTGTTGTCGCAGAGCACCGGCTCTGGGTGCATGCGCTCCAGAGCTCCGGCTGGGTAGTTGGACACACCGGTCCAGCCACTCCATGGCACGTGGGATCTTCCCAGGCCAGGGATCGAACCGGTGCCCCTTGCACTGCAAGGCGGTGTCCTTACCCACTGGACCACCAGGGAAGCCCTGAATGTTGAGTTTTAAGCCAGTTTTTTAATTCTCCTTTTTCACCTGTATCAAGAGGCTTTTTCATTCCTCTTCACTTTCTGCCATAAGGGTGGTATTATCTACACACCTGAAGTTATTGATACTTCTCCCGGCAATCTTTTTTTTTTAAAAAAAAAAAAGATTGATTGATTGATTGATTTATTTTGGTGGGGGTGGGGTGGGGAGGGAGGGAAGCAGGCAGGCCACTTCTATTGGTCTTTCATTTCTCTGTTTTCATCCATCTTTTTTGTTGTTGTTCTTTGGCCCGTGTGGGCCTCCCATCGCGGTGGCCTCTGTTGTCACAGAGCACCGGCTCTGGGCACATGCGCCCCAGAGCTCCAGCTCGGTAATTGGACACATCGGTCCAGCCGCTCAGCGGCACGTGGGATCTTCCCAGGCCAGGGCTCGAACCGGCGCCCCTTGCACTGCAAGGCGGTGTCCTTACCCACTGGACCACAAGGGAAGCCCTCCTGGCAATCTTGATTCCAGCTTGTGCTTCATCCACCCCAGCATTTCACATGATGTACTCTGCGTATAAGTTAAATAAGTAGGGTGACAATATACACCCTTGATGTATTATATTCAATAAATATTATATTTATTTATAGTATAAATTATATATACTATATATTTTAAAACCTGTGGATAGTTTAATAATTATACTATATTTTGCATGTTATATATTTGCCTTTTTAATGACCTGTCTGGCTTATTCATCTGCGCTGGTCCCAGGAACATGTTTGGAGTGTCAAGGGGCAGAGTATGACTCCAAGGAGCAGTCAGGCATTGGCTTAGAGGCCTGTAGTATAAACTATGCTCTGCAAAGGCAAAGAGGGAGAAAGAGAATATCAAAGACCCAAGCACCCCTGAAGTTTGGCATCATGAGAATGTGCCCAGTCTGCTCTGGTTATGGGGTTATGGGCGGGGACAGAGGTTTATCTACCAGTTTTTAATATATTATATAAATAAATAATATTGCATTTAATATAATTATAAATATATTTGTTATATTTATTATATTCAGCAAATATATTGAATAGACTTATTGAATTCAAAATGATTACTTAGAACCCTTTTTTATAAATAGTTATGTACCAGTTTCTTAATGTAGAATAGGAAACAGCTTTTCATATGCAGTCATGGGAAATTTGAATAGCCATTGTTTTCTAAATGTGGAAGAAAGAGTCCTAACCTGGGGTAGCAGGGTCTGCTCTTACTAGCTGATAGGAGTATTGCTAATAATTTCTTATCATTTCCTTTTCAGATCCCGAGGAAAGTGGTAAGTGGATTTTTCGCTCTGTATGACTTCCTTTCAAATGTGGAACAAAATGGTCATAGAAGACATTTTACAGTAATAAATACTTAAAGCCAGAACTATTAGAGGGAAAATCTGGTAATCTTTCAATAGACTCTGTATGAAATGTGCCAATGTTTGTTACTAACTGTCAGGTCTGATTATAGCTGAGTGCTGCGTTTATCCCTGAACATCCATTCAGGAACGATTATATATGTGCATGTGGGCTGGATTTCTTGTGTATATCATGAATTGAAGACAGAGATGGCATCTTATTTATCCAGCCCAGTACACATAGCAGGTGCTCAATGAATGTTTTTTTAATGAATAAACAATCATGCACATGAATGCATCCCTAGTTCCTTCCCCTCAAGAAGCTAAAGATCTTGGGAATTCCCTAGAAGTCCAGCAGTTAGGACTCCTCACTTTCACTGCTGAGAGTCCAGGTTCAGTCCCTGGTCAGGGAACTACGGTCCCACAAGTCACATGGTGCAGCCAAAAAAGGCTGGTGGTCTTATTTGAAAGACAAATAATTGATAATATAATCTATTTCCTGCTATGAGTAGATACAGAGTAAAATAAAACATACAGAGAAGAGTGGTCAACTCTACAGAGGACAGAGTTGGGAAAAGTTCCCAGAAGAGGTGATTCTTGAGTTTTAAAGGGTGAGTTTATGTTCTAGGGAAGACTGTCACAAGCAAAGGGGGGAGTAAGATATTATTAACCAGTTTTAATAATTTATTATTTATATAATAAATAAATAATATTGCATTTAATATAATTATAAATATATTTGTTATATTTATTATATTCAGCAAATATATTGAATAGACTTATTGAATTCAAAATGATTACTTAGAACCCTTTTTTATAAATAGTTATGTACCAGTTTCTTAATGTAGAATAGGAAACAGCTTTTCATATGCAGTCATGGGAAATTTGAATAGCCATTGTTTTCTAAATGTGGAAGAAAGAGTCCTAACCTGGGGTAGCAGGGTCTGCTCTTACTAGCTGATAGGAGTATTGCTAATAATTTCTTATCATTTCCTTTTCAGATCCCGAGGAAAGTGGTAAGTGGATTTTTCGCTCTGTATGACTTCCTTTCAAATGTGGAACAAAATGGTCATAGAAGACATTTTACAGTAATAAATACTTAAAGCCAGAACTATTAGAGGGAAAATCTGGTAATCTTTCAATAGACTCTGTATGAAATGTGCCAATGTTTGTTACTAACTGTCAGGTCTGATTATAGCTGAGTGCTGCGTTTATCCCTGAACATCCATTCAGGAACGATTATATATGTGCATGTGGGCTGGATTTCTTGTGTATATCATGAATTGAAGACAGAGATGGCATCTTATTTATCCAGCCCAGTACACATAGCAGGTGCTCAATGAATGTTTTTTTAATGAATAAACAATCATGCACATGAATGCATCCCTAGTTCCTTCCCCTCAAGAAGCTAAAGATCTTGGGAATTCCCTAGAAGTCCAGCAGTTAGGACTCCTCACTTTCACTGCTGAGAGTCCAGGTTCAGTCCCTGGTCAGGGAACTACGGTCCCACAAGTCACATGGTGCAGCCAAAAAAGGCTGGTGGTCTTATTTGAAAGACAAATAATTGATAATATAATCTATTTCCTGCTATGAGTAGATACAGAGTAAAATAAAACATACAGAGAAGAGTGGTCAACTCTACAGAGGACAGAGTTGGGAAAAGTTCCCCAGAAGAGGTGATTCTTGAGTTTTAAAGGGTGAGTTTATGTTCTAGGGAAGACTGTCACAAGCAGAGGAGAAGGCTGGGTAGCATGAGGCTAAGAATCTAACTCTGAAGGTGAACAGTCACATCTGAATCCTGGCTCAATTTCTTACTTGCTGAGTGTCTTTGAATAATTTTCTTAACTTCTCTGTGCCATAGCATCATTACATGTGAAATGAAAATAAGGACTATACCTAGCTTGTAGAGTTGTACAAGGATTGAGTGAGAAATTTACTTAGAATATTATCTGATGTGCAGAAAGAAGTCAGTTTTAGCTATCATATGGGGAAAATAATAAGCAGTATAGTTTATTGAGCATCTATGTTCTGGGTATTACCCTTAATATTCTACCTGAATTTCCTCACATAATTCTCCTAGCATCGCTATTCTACAGATAAGAAAACCAAGGCTTAGAAAATAAATATGCAGTCCAATCAGAGAGAGAAATATAAATGCAGATTTAGTTGATGCCAAAACTCATTTTTTTAATCATTATGTATATGTACAAAATTTTTGTGAACATATACCCTGTTCCTAAGCATAGGTATCTAAGGGACTTCCCTGGTGGTCCAGTGGTTGAGCAACCACCTTGCAAGGCAGGGGATTCAGGTTTGATCCCTGGTTGGGGAACTGAGATTCCACATCCCATGGGACATGGCTAAGTAATAATAATAAGTACTTCTAAGCATACACATCTAGGCCCTTCTATAAGAATGTGTTGGTCTGCACTCCACTCCTTAATCTGTGCCAAAAAGAACTGTGAGTAATTGCTTTTCCAAACAAACACACCACGCAGAGTGAAACTTCTATTTACTTTTATTTTACTTACGATTTCTAGTTTAATATTTCTAAGAATCGTCAATGCTGAAGAATTATTTCCAAGTCAAAATATTATAGACAGGGCTTCCCTGGTGGCCCAGTGGGTAAGGACACCACCTTGCAGTGCAAGAGGTGCCAGTTCGATGATCTCTGGCCTGGGAAGATCCCATGTGCCATGGAGCAGCTGGACCGGTGTGTCCAACTACCAAGCTGGAGCTCTGGAGTACATGTGCCCAGAGCTGGTGCTCTGCCGCAAGAAAGGCCGCTGCGATGGGAGGCCCACATAGGCCAAAGAACAAAGATTGATGGAAATAAATGAAAGACCAATAGAAGTGGTCAAAAAAATGTGTATATATATATATATATATATATATATATATATATATATATATATTTTATAGACGATCTGTTGTCATTATACTGAATTCCCCATTATTAGTAGATATATAGATACACCTGCAGAATGACTTGTTTACACTCCACACAATCTCAGTTGGAGGGCTGACTAAGCAACTGGGTCTGTACTCCGTTCTGTTCTCCATTAGCAGGACCCCCAGAAGGAAAGGAAGAAAGTAAAAACCATTTTTCTTGAGCATCTGCTAGGCACCATCCATTTTCACTTTCATTATCCATTTGCGTTCTCACAAACACCTTGTGAGATGGATGTTTTCTCACCATTTCCCAGATGAAGAAACTGAAGCTCAGAGAAGTTAAATGATTTTCCCTTGGTCACACAACCTAAAGCAGATCTGGGATTCAAACACAGAATTTCTGACTCAACCCAGCACTCTGTCCCCAGTAGCACGCTGCATCAAACACCTCCAAAAGAGAGACCCATCTCAGCAACCCTTTCTGCTCTCCCAGCTGTCATATATCCAGGCTTGAGCACAGCCCAGTGTGGTCAAGAGTCTCAGCCACAAGTCTTCCAGGAAACCACGATGCTCCCCAGCCCCACTTCCTAGGGCAAAATTACCTGCTCTGGGGAATTTGGCTGGATCTCCAAATTATGTTAGTGGATTTCAATTGTCCACACCAATAGTCCTAACAGAACTCAATGGGAGTTGATTGCACTGAGATATAATTTTAAATAATGGCCCTTTTTATTAGAACCATTGTCTTATTTCTACTATGAGGGCTTCGGCTAGTTATAAGAAAGAATTTCTGAATAATGAATAACAGGTAAGTCCAAGAATAAGCAATTCAAAGATATGGTCTTTACATCTGAGAAGAGCCATTTAGATCTATCTGCGATATGATTCTTGCTAATGCAAGAGAATAAGTCTGAAGACGCCTCAAATTTTTCAGCTTCAGGGCTTTAAGACTTTCTGAGCTTTAGTAGATCTCAGTCTAGAAGTACGTGCTGGTATATTCTGTTTGATATACCTGAGCTGTGTCTATAAGCCTACCTCACAGGCCAGGTACATACCTCACCTTCAAGACGTGGGACTCCCTAAAGAACTCTCTTTGGGAATTCTTTTTCTTTTTTTTCTCTTTTGGAATTCTTGGGGATAGTGTCTGGCTCCACTTGAAATTTTTTACCTGCTATTTAAACTTCAACCAAGGTTATTTTCTTACTGTTCTTTCCGTTTTTCATTTTCAGATGACACTTCAGATACATTGAAAGGTAAGTTCATCAGTCTTTTCTATCTGTCCTATCAGATTATGGAGGTCCATGGTTGGAAAGAAGCAACTGATTGAGGGAGATTAGCCCCAAGAACTGAGGCCCTCTCGACGTTATATTTCTAACTCCCATTTTAGAAACATTACAAATAAGGACTTCTACAGATTATCTTTATGTCCACCCTTTCCTTCCAGGTCCCCGTGGCCATGTCTAAACTCTGAAGTCACCTTCCAAAGGTTCTCCAGGGCCTCTTCTCCCACTTCTCTCTTCTCTCACCCCCTTTAGCCAACAGAGTCACCTTTTGGCAAGAAAATCTAAGATCTAGGATGGCAGATGACTTTCTGCATTTGGTTGGTTCTTTGCCTATAAGTTTGCCTTAAATCTTACTGGTTTAATTAATTTACCCTTGAAATTTCCCTTTTCTTCTCTTCCATTCCCCAGCCTATAAAGTTTCCATCTCTGGAAACACTGTGGAACTGACATGCCCGGATGAATCTGAACCAGATCAAATAGCTTGGGAAAAAAATGGTCAATCAGTACTCGATAAACAGAACCCGCTGTTACTGGAGAATTTTTCAGAAATGGACCACAGTGGCTATTATGAATGCTTTTCAGGCAACAAGAAGAATCATCAGCTGTACCTGAAAGTCAGAGGTAATAGGTCTTCAGAGCAAGCACTACTAGACTCTTTAGGGAGGATATTCCAAAAGGGCATTCTCAATATTTCCCCTAACCCAATTGACTGTTCCCTGCATCTTTGTGCTTCTCCAACACTCAACCCAAGACTGTCTAGCACCACACATCATCAGTATTTTCTGAAATAAATATATTAAACACCAACATAGGATTGTCAGGGTAACCTCAGCACTAGATATAAAGCAATTTCCCAAGAGACAGGACTGGGTACCCTTTGCATTCTATCCTATCTAGAATTAGTGGACACCAATATTAGTTTATCTGATGCTTTATCCAGACATGAATTCTTCAGGACTGGCAAAAAGGACCTGAAGCTACTCTATGAAAATGTCATAAACTAAGACATAATTATAAACAATAATGACAGCTAACAATCACTGAGTGCTCGTTAAATGTCAAGCACTATACCAAACACTTGTCTGGGCTTTTCAGTATAATCCTCTTATGAACCATACGGGTTAAGTGCTATCTTGCTTCCATTCGATAGATGAGGAAAGAGACAGAGGCTTTGTGAGTTCAACATACATTTCACAATTCTCACAGCTAGTGAGTCACATAGCTGGGATTTGCACCCAAGACTGGCTGATTCTAGAACTTTGCTGGTTGTTATACATATGTTGAAATCCTTTCTGGAGGACCTCTTGTCTTTTCGCCCTACCCCCCATGACCCCACAGCGTGTGAGAACTGCATGGAGGTGGATCTGATGGCAGTGGCCACAGTCATCGTGGTCGACATCTGCATCACCCTGGGCTTGCTGCTGCTGGTGTACTACTGGAGCAAGAGCAGAAAGGCCAAGGCCACACCTATGACGAGAGGAGCGGGTGCTGGCAGCAGGCCCAGAGGTAAGACCACAGAAGAGATTCCCGCCAAAGACGGGGGGATGCCCGGCCCACGTCAGGCCAAGACAGCATCTCTAGAACATTCACAGTATGGCCAAGACCTTGACAGAGAGTGTCCCATCTCAGATCACTCCTGTCCTTCCCACCCTTGAAAAGTACCAAAAAGTGAGCTACCAGGATGGGCTTCTTCAAATGCCTGTCAGTGTTCTGGAATAATCAGACTCCACCCCTCAATCTTGAGCGACTCTGGCACATTAGTTCCTGCTTTTTCCTTGCCCTCCTGATTCCAACTGGTAGGAAAGTAAGCCATGGACAAACCTTGAGCTGAGGTTACAGAATGATAAGGTCTGTGTGGGGTTGTTAGAGATGGGATGAAGAAAAGCAAAGAAAACTGGCAGCTGAAACAGAAAAAGGGAGACATAGAGGGGCATTCGCCATCTTTGATCTGGGTCTTCTCACAAGATTGGTGTGTCCTCATGGAAATGAATCCTTTTTCTTCCCTTTGTTGCAGGACAAAACAGGGAGAGGCCACCCCCTGTGCCCAATCCAGACTATGAGGTAATGAGGGATAGAGTGGGGGGTGGGGGCATCTTTCTAGGGGTGAAGGGAACATGTGGGACTGTCCACCTGGCTTGTCAGACACTTCGAAGCCCTTCCTTCAGGGCTCTGGGACACCCCACCATGGGTCCGCCTCTGCATCCATCATGGTGAACATGATCATCTCAGAGGTCGCAGGGCTCCTACGGCCACAAGCAGTGGGGTTGGGGCTGTCACTCCCCCTGCTCTGGCTTAGTCATCCGCTTGAGGACAGCCATGGGGAACACCGCACACCCAAACTCAAACACCATAAACTCATGACTGACGTACCACCAGCATGCACCTTCCAGCTGCTGAAATATGAAAACATTTCACCAGTGAGTAGCCCCAAGCCTCCTCCATCCCCAGCACCCCCACTGCCTGACATCACAGGCCCTCGCCCACTGGATCACCCTTTAACTGGGAACTAAAGAGTGACTGCCTGGCACAACAGAGAGCTACCACTTCCGACCACTCAGTGGGTAGCTACTACACATTGTTACATATTTTAAATATCACACCTGGACAAACTCAACACATATTTGCCTAGTAGCAGTCAAGCATGTGGTATCCAATTTCGCACGAGTGACTTCACTTAATTCTGACAAAAGCCCTGAGAGGTAGCCCTTTAATTTCTCATTTTTGAGATGGGAAAACGGAGGCTCTCGGGGTGACCAGATCAACCCTCTTACCAGTCCTAGCCGCCTAGCCTAAGGTTCTTCCCATCATTCTAAAGCTAGATCTTCAGAGGCCCTTCTTTCTCAGGAATGACGTCCTCCCACCCTCTGACCACCCCCTCTCGATTCCACCCCTAGCCCATCCGGAAAGGTCAGCGGGACCTGTATGCTGGTCTGAATCAGAGAGGCGTCTGACCGCTCCTGAAGACCCTGCCTCCCACTGACCCGGGTCTGGCTCCTCTCCAGGCCTGCTGCTCCCTGTGCCCTGGGCAAATCTCGGCCCCCACAGGAAAACTGACCCTCTGCCTTGTGATGAGTTCACACCTGAGTCTTGTCCCCCGTGGCCTCCTTCCTGCCTTCTCTGCTGGTGCCCAGTCCAAGAATACTGCTGCCTTATCCTTTCAAACATCATTGCTACTCAGCCCTTCACATCTGGCCGGTTCTCTTGTCGGGATATTTATTTCTTTTCTCCCCTCCCCTCATGCCTTCTTTCCAGGATGGATGTTACTATTCCCTTTGGTTCCCTCCTTCTCCTGCATAGAAGTTGTCCCATCTCTAAAGATTCCATCTACCTTTCTCCATGTCTAGCTCTCTCTTTGGAGACCCTTGGTGGGAGTAGACTGAGCACATGCTGGCAGAGGTCCTGCCCTGTTCACAATCCCCAGTCCAGAGCTAGGCCTGTGCCCCTCCCTCCCTGTCTTCATGGCAAACCCCCAGTCATCCGCAGCTCCCTGAGCACGCTAAGTTTTCCCCTCCCTCCCTGTCTTCCCTTGGACAACCCATCCCCCCAGGCCCTCCCCCCCACTGGATCACCCTTTAACTGGGAACTAAAGAGTGACTGCCTGGCACAACAGAGAGCTACCACTTCCGACCACTCAGTGGGTAGCTACTACACATTGTTACATATTTTAAATATCACACCTGGACAAACTCAACACATATTTGCCTAGTAGCAGTCAAGCATGTGGTATCCAATTTCGCACGAGTGACTTCACTTAATTCTGACAAAAGCCCTGAGAGGTAGCCCTTTAATTTCTCATTTTTGAGATGGGAAAACGGAGGCTCTCGGGGTGACCAGATCAACCCTCTTACCAGTCCTAGCCGCCTAGCCTAAGGTTCTTCCCATCATTCTAAAGCTAGATCTTCAGAGGCCCTTCTTTCTCAGGAATGACGTCCTCCCACCCTCTGACCACCCCCTCTCGATTCCACCCCTAGCCCATCCGGAAAGGTCAGCGGGACCTGTATGCTGGTCTGAATCAGAGAGGCGTCTGACCGCTCCTGAAGACCCTGCCTCCCACTGACCCGGGTCTGGCTCCTCTCCAGGCCTGCTGCTCCCTGTGCCCTGGGCAAATCTCGGCCCCCACAGGAAAACTGACCCTCTGCCTTGTGATGAGTTCACACCTGAGTCTTGTCCCCCGTGGCCTCCTTCCTGCCTTCTCTGCTGGTGCCCAGTCCAAGAATACTGCTGCCTTATCCTTTCAAACATCATTGCTACTCAGCCCTTCACATCTGGCCGGTTCTCTTGTCGGGATATTTATTTCTTTTCTCCCCTCCCCTCATGCCTTCTTTCCAGGATGGATGTTACTATTCCCTTTGGTTCCCTCCTTCTCCTGCATAGAAGTTGTCCCATCTCTAAAGATTCCATCTACCTTTCTCCATGTCTAGCTCTCTCTTTGGAGACCCTTGGTGGGAGTAGACTGAGCACATGCTGGCAGAGGTCCTGCCCTGTTCACAATCCCCAGTCCAGAGCTAGGCCTGTGCCCCTCCCTCCCTGTCTTCATGGCAAACCCCCAGTCATCCGCAGCTCCCTGAGCACGCTAAGTTCCTTGTCTTTTGAAAAAGAAAAGAAATAAAATATCTTTGGCAGAAAGAGTTGCTGTCCCTCTTTTCCACAGACCCTCAGAGGCTGTCTTGTTTCCTAGACAACACCAGTGCCTCCCTCCTTTGACTGTATTTCCACCTAGGACTCCAAAGCCAAGTACTACCTGTTTTCACAGCTGAAACAGGTGTGATCTGAAGCTCTCCCTGGAAAAGACCTCAGGGAATAAATCAAAGAGGGGCAGGGGAGATGTGGAGAAAGGGAAGGAGGGGCACAGGAGAGGAATAAATAAGGAAAAGAGAAAAGAAGGAAAGAAGAGGTAGTAAAGAAAGAAGGGAGCTAGGGAGGAGAGAGAGAAGGAAACAAAGAAAAAGTCATTTGACTAACTTCTTTGAGGGGGGCGGAACATCAAGGCTGACAAAGAGTGCCTGATGGGTCCATGATGGATGGTCCCTTCAGAAAATGGGTGAGACAGAAATAGAGGTCTTAAAGGCAGATGAAGGCAGCAGAGAAGGGTGGAGGGATACAGATTTCCACGCTGCCTGCGGGCGGAGCCGGGGCTGGGGAGGGGAGAGTGGGGAGGAAGTGGAGGTGCTGCTGAGCAGGCACCTCTGCCTCCGCTGAGATAGGCAGCACCCTGCAGCCAGAAGCGAGCTGTGGTTTAGCCGCCAGGATGTGGGCTGAGCTTGAGTGAGGGTGATGGGCGCAGCGCAGCAGGGGCCGGTGTGGGAGGGCTTCCTTCTCAGTCTCCCAGGCTGTAGGCTCAGCTTGCAGCGCTGGAGCACTGAGGCTCTCTCAGCCCAGCTCAAATCAGCGGACTCTCTGCGCTCCCTCTCTGCACTCAGAAACCTCCTTGCTGACCACAGGACTATTTAAAAATGTGACCTCGACTCAAAAAAGCCCTTTGCGGTTGGCAGCCCCCTACATACTGTACATTCCCAGCCTCGGTCTTATGGGCACTGTTTCTATTTACTTTTGCTTGTTTCTCCCCATGTCTAGCTCTCTCTTTGGAGACCCTTGGTGGGAGTAGACTGAGCACATGCTGGCAGAGGTCCTGCCCTGTTCACAATCCCCAGTCCAGAGCTAGGCCTGTGCCCCTCCCTCCCTGTCTTCATGGCAAACCCCCAGTCATCCGCAGCTCCCTGAGCACGCTAAGTTCCTTGTCTTTTGAAAAAGAAAAGAAATAAAATATCTTTGGCAGAAAGAGTTGCTGTCCCTCTTTTCCACAGACCCTCAGAGGCTGTCTTGTTTCCTAGACAACACCAGTGCCTCCCTCCTTTGACTGTATTTCCACCTAGGACTCCAAAGCCAAGTACTACCTGTTTTCACAGCTGAAACAGGTGTGATCTGAAGCTCTCCCTGGAAAAGACCTCAGGGAATAAATCAAAGAGGGGCAGGGGAGATGTGGAGAAAGGGAAGGAGGGGCACAGGAGAGGAATAAATAAGGAAAAGAGAAAAGAAGGAAAGAAGAGGTAGTAAAGAAAGAAGGGAGCTAGGGAGGAGAGAGAGAAGGAAACAAAGAAAAAGTCATTTGACTAACTTCTTTGAGGGGGGCGGAACATCAAGGCTGACAAAGAGTGCCTGATGGGTCCATGATGGATGGTCCCTTCAGAAAATGGGTGAGACAGAAATAGAGGTCTTAAAGGCAGATGAAGGCAGCAGAGAAGGGTGGAGGGATACAGATTTCCACGCTGCCTGCGGGCGGAGCCGGGGCTGGGGAGGGGAGAGTGGGGAGGAAGTGGAGGTGCTGCTGAGCAGGCACCTCTGCCTCCGCTGAGATAGGCAGCACCCTGCAGCCAGAAGCGAGCTGTGGTTTAGCCGCCAGGATGTGGGCTGAGCTTGAGTGAGGGTGATGGGCGCAGCGCAGCAGGGGCCGGTGTGGGAGGGCTTCCTTCTCAGTCTCCCAGGCTGTAGGCTCAGCTTGCAGCGCTGGAGCACTGAGGCTCTCTCAGCCCAGCTCAAATCAGCGGACTCTCTGCGCTCCCTCTCTGCACTCAGAAACCTCCTTGCTGACCACAGGACTATTTAAAAATGTGACCTCGACTCAAAAAAGCCCTTTGCGGTTGGCAGCCCCCTACATACTGTACATTCCCAGCCTCGGTCTTATGGGCACTGTTTCTATTTACTGGCTTGTGTTGAAGTTACTTCTGTTTGCGTAAGCACTCAGCACTTAGGCTCCAAAGGAATCTCCATGACATTGACCATGGCTCACTATTGATCAGCAGGTTGGTCCAGGGGTGGCAGTTCTGTTCCAGGTTTACATGATGGTGCCCAGCATAATGAAAGCAATAATCACGAACATTTAGGAAGCATTTACTCTACTCTTGATTTGTGCTTGGGGTCTTCCCTGGCGGCTCAGTGGTAAAGAATCCACCTGCAATGCAGGAGACACAGGTTCGATCCCTGAATCGGGAAGATACCCTGGAGGAAGGGAAATGGCAACCTACTCTGGTATTCTTGCCTGGAGAGTCGCAAGGACAGAGGAGCCTGGCCGGCTACAGTCCATAGGATTGTAAAGGAGCCTTACATGACTTAGTCACCAAACAACAACAGAAGTTGTGCTTAGCACTTTACAAGAGTTATCTCATTTCATCCTGTGACAACTGACAAGATAGATCTCCTTAATTTACAGACAAGGCCTAGAAAGATGCTTTTCTCTGCCTAAATTGTGGGTTTCAAAATACAGACCAGTATTAAGCACCAGTTAGTGTATAAGATCCCCTGTCCGAAGAGTCAGAGTAAATCCTGCCGTACCAGTTTCTTGTGCACAGCAAAGATGCTGAGTTAGAGAGGCTTGTTCAGTGTTCAAACGCTGAAAAGGGTAGCTGAAGTTTCTTTTTTATTTTAAAGTTTTCATGGCCTCTTTCCATATATATTTTTTAAATTTTTTGGCCTCTTTTATTGGTCCTTCATTTATCCATCTTCATCCATCCCAACTCTTTTGGCCTATGTGGGCCTCCCATCACAGTGGCCCCCCTCGGCGCATGCACTCCAGAGGGCCGTCTGGCAACTGGACACACCGGTCCAGCTGCTCCGCAGCACATGGGCTCCTTCTGTGCCAGGGATCCAGCCGGTGCCCCTTGCACTGCAAGGCGAACTCTTCACCCACTGGACCACCGAGGAAGCCCTAGTTGAAATTTCTTAATTTATAGATGAGGGTATGGGGCTCAAAGAGGTGAAGTCATGCACCCTAAGTGCATAGTTAGTCCAGGACAGAGCTGCAATTAGCAGCCCAGGTTGTCCAACTCTTATGCTCTGAACAGAGGTACCCAGTGCTGACTGTGATCATTAGAAACGCTCTCCATTTTCCTGACTTAAAAACTCTGTATTGAATTGCTTAGGTATTCCTTCCATGAATGCTTTTCCAATCCTTTGTATGACAGACCAGCACTATGCTAAGTACTAAAAGGATACAAACCATTCCTGTCTTCAGGGAGCTTACAATTATGTAAGAGTGGCCAACTATGCAAAAAGCAGCAGAACGAATGTAAGTATGCTTTGGAGCTCTATGGACAGTATTATCAGTGTTCCCCAGAGGGCCTGGGACAACTGATGTGGTCAGCAAAAGCTCCATGGAGAAGGAGACACTTGACCTGGATCCTGAAGGGAAGGGTGGATAGAATCTGAAGACAAAAGAGAAGGCACTCTCCTCACTGAGGACGAGATAGAGAACTGAAATATCCTGTAGCTAGTAAATGAATTTCGAGTAAAGCACGTAGGGATAAATCTGACCAAAAATGTGCTCATGGGAAGTACCCTGGCGGCTCAGGGTAAAGAATCAGCCCGCCAGTGCAGGAGACGGGGTCCCATCCCTGATCCAGGAGGATCCCACATGCCTCGGAGTAACTAAGCCCGTCAGCCACAGCCCTTGAGCCCATGCTCTAGAGCCCAGGAGCCGCAACTACAGAGCCTGTGTGCTGCAGCTACTGAAGTCTTCATGCCCTAGAGCCATGCTCAGCAACAAGAGAAGCCACTGCAACTAGAGAGTAGCCCGGTTCAACAGAACTAGAGAACTAGAGAAGAGCTCATGCAGTAACAAAGATCCAGCACAGCCAAAATAAATTAAATTATTTCTAAAAGAGATCTGCCTTCTAATTTATTAAAAAAAAGAAAAAAAAGATGTGTTCATGAATTGAAAGACTCGGTATCACTAGGATATCTTTTCTCTCCAAACTGATCTATAAATTTGAGCCAATCTTGATCAAAACCTCAGGAGACATTTTGCAGTAACTGAGAAGCCAATTTATATGGGACTGCAAAGAGAATAGCTAGACTACTTTCTTTATATGTTGTATCCCAACCATTCCACTCCTGAGTATTTATCCAATAGAAATAAGAGTGTATGCCCTGTATGTATGGCCTATATACTCAGAATGTATAGCACTTAATTTTAACCAGGTTGTCCAACTCTTATGCTCTGAACAGAGGTACCCAGTGCTGACTGTGATCATTAGAAACGCTCCATTTTCCTGACTTAAAAACTCTGTATTGAATTGCTTAGGTATTCCTTCCATGAATGCTTTTCCAATCCTTTGTATGACAGACCAGCACTATGCTAAGTACTAAAAGGATACAAACCATTCCTGTCTTCAGGGAGCTTACAATTATGTAAGAGTGGCCAACTATGCAAAAAGCAGCAGAACGAATGTAAGTATGCTTTGGAGCTCTATGGACAGTATTATCAGTGTTCCCCAGAGGGCCTGGGACAACTGATGTGGTCAGCAAAAGCTCCATGGAGAAGGAGACACTTGACCTGGATCCTGAAGGGAAGGGTGGATAGAATCTGAAGACAAAAGAGAAGGCACTCTCCTCACTGAGGACGAGATAGAGAACTGAAATATCCTGTAGCTAGTAAATGA
Organism: Tragulus kanchil; assembly: GCA_022376925.1. Classification (NCBI taxonomy): domain Eukaryota; kingdom Metazoa; phylum Chordata; class Mammalia; order Artiodactyla; family Tragulidae; genus Tragulus; species Tragulus kanchil. The sequence goes on from JAIOJX010000006.1 coordinate 138,442,484, forward strand.
ATTTCGAGTAAAGCACGTAGGGATAAATCTGACCAAAAATGTGCTCATGGGAAGTACCCTGGCGGCTCAGGGTAAAGAATCAGCCCGCCAGTGCAGGAGACGGGGTCCCATCCCTGATCCAGGAGGATCCCACATGCCTCGGAGTAACTAAGCCCGTCAGCCACAGCCCTTGAGCCCATGCTCTAGAGCCCAGGAGCCGCAACTACAGAGCCTGTGTGCTGCAGCTACTGAAGTCTTCATGCCCTAGAGCCATGCTCAGCAACAAGAGAAGCCACTGCAACTAGAGAGTAGCCCGGTTCAACAGAACTAGAGAACTAGAGAAGAGCTCATGCAGTAACAAAGATCCAGCACAGCCAAAATAAATTAAATTATTTCTAAAAGAGATCTGCCTTCTAATTTATTAAAAAAAAGAAAAAAAAGATGTGTTCATGAATTGAAAGACTCGGTATCACTAGGATATCTTTTCTCTCCAAACTGATCTATAAATTTGAGCCAATCTTGATCAAAACCTCAGGAGACATTTTGCAGTAACTGAGAAGCCAATTTATATGGGACTGCAAAGAGAATAGCTAGACTACTTTCTTTATATGTTGTATCCCAACCATTCCACTCCTGAGTATTTATCCAATAGAAATAAGAGTGTATGCCCTGTATGTATGGCCTATATACTGACTTATGTATAAATGTCCATAGCAGCTTAATTTGTAACAGCCCAAACCAGGAACCACTCAAAAGGCATTCAAGGCATGAACAGATGAACAACTTGTGGTGTATCCTTACAATGAAAAGCTACTGACATTAGAAAGGAATGAACTATTAATAGATGCAGTAAGATGATGAATCCCAAAATAATTATGCTGAGTGTAAGGAACCAGACCAAAAAAGGATACATGTTATATTGTTTCACTTACATAAAACTCTAGAAAATTGGAAACTAATCTATAATGACAGAAAGTTGATCAGTAGTTGCCTGGAGGATGAGAGGTGAAGGGAGAGACTGAATGCAAATGGTCACAAGGAAATTGTCTGGGACATTGGGTAGGTTCATACTTACCAAGCGTGGTGATGTTTCACAAGGGTATGCATATGCCAAAGCGTATCAGGTGCTGCACTTTAAATATAGGCAGTTTATTCATATCTGTTTACTTTAGTTAAGCTGTGTTTTAAAGGTCTAATAATAATAATAATAAAACAGAGCTGAAAGGACCCAGATTTCGAGAAGGGCTCAGGTGAAAGTCAAATCTTTCTCAACTTGTCCTCACATCAGAATCTCTCAGCAGTTTTTAAAGTCCTAGTGCCCCAGACCAATACAATCAGGCTCTCCGGGGGTGGCACACAGGCATCAGGACGTTGAAAGCTCCCGAGGAGGCTCCAGTGTGCAACACATGTTGAGAACTGGTGAGCAGTAGAGGGGGATATAAGAGAATATGAGGGTCATACGGTCAAAGGACGTGCACAGGGCGTGCAAAGAACAGCATTGGTCCAATGCAAACTGCAGAAGGGTTGCCGAAGGTGGACAGATCCTGTGTAAAAATGGGGTCTAGAGCTAGGACTGCAGGCTTCCCCAGAGGCTCAGCAGTGAAAAATCTGCCTGCAGTGCAGGAGCCGCAGGAGACATGGATTCGATCCCCGGGTCAGGAAGATTCCCTGAAGGAGGGCATGGCAACCTACACCAGGATTCTTGCCTATAGAATCCCGTGGACAGAGAAGCCTGGCGGGCTACAGTCCATAGGGTCATGCAGAGTCCAACACGACTGAAGCAGCGGAGCGTACACCCAGGGCTAGGACTGCAGCAGTCAGGAATAAAGGGCAGGAAGCGTGTAAGTTGGAAGTTCAACTTGTGTGTATCCTTACAATGAAAAGCTACTGACATTAGAAAGGAATGAACTATTAATAGATGCAGTAAGATGATGAATCCCAAAATAATTATGCTGAGTGTAAGGAACCAGACCAAAAAAGGATACATGTTATATTGTTTCACTTACATAAAACTCTAGAAAATTGGAAACTAATCTATAATGACAGAAAGTTGATCAGTAGTTGCCTGGAGGATGAGAGGTGAAGGGAGAGACTGAATGCAAATGGTCACAAGGAAATTGTCTGGGACATTGGGTAGGTTCATACTTACCAAGCGTGGTGATGTTTCACAAGGGTATGCATATGCCAAAGCGTATCAGGTGCTGCACTTTAAATATAGGCAGTTTATTCATATCTGTTTACTTTAGTTAAGCTGTGTTTTAAAGGTCTAATAATAATAATAATAAAACAGAGCTGAAAGGACCCAGATTTCGAGAAGGGCTCAGGTGAAAGTCAAATCTTTCTCAACTTGTCCTCACATCAGAATCTCTCAGCAGTTTTTAAAGTCCTAGTGCCCCAGACCAATACAATCAGGCTCTCCGGGGGTGGCACACAGGCATCAGGACGTTGAAAGCTCCCCAGGAGACTCCAGTGTGCAACACATGTTGAGAACTGGTGAGCAGTAGAGGGGGATATAAGAGAATATGAGGGTCATACGGTCAAAGGACGTGCACAGGGCGTGCAAAGAACAGCATTGGTCCAATGCAAACTGCAGAAGGGTTGCCGAAGGTGGACAGATCCTGTGTAAAAATGGGGTCTAGAGCTAGGACTGCAGGCTTCCCCAGAGGCTCAGCAGTGAAAAATCTGCCTGCAGTGCAGGAGCCGCAGGAGACATGGATTCGATCCCCGGGTCAGGAAGATTCCCTGAAGGAGGGCATGGCAACCTACACCAGGATTCTTGCCTATAGAATCCCGTGGACAGAGAAGCCTGGCGGGCTACAGTCCATAGGGTCATGCAGAGTCCAACACGACTGAAGCAGCGGAGCGTACACCCAGGGCTAGGACTGCAGCAGTCAGGAATAAAGGGCAGGAACAAATCCTAACCATAAATGAAGCACGTGTAAGTTGGAAGTTCATTCTGTCTCAAAGAAAGTCATGGGCTTCCCCTGGTGGTCCAGTGAGTAAGGACACCGCCTTGCAGTGCAAGGGGCGCCAGTTTGAGCCCTGGCCTGGGAAGATCCCACGTGCCGCAGAGCGGCTGGACTGATGTGTCCAATTACCGAGCCAGAGCTCTGGAGCGCATGTGCCCAGAACCGGTGCTCTGCGATGACAGAGGCCACCGCGATGGGAGGCCCACAGGAGCCAAAGAACAAAGACGGATGAACAGAGAGAAACGAAAGACCAATAGAAGTGGCCCGGCTGCTCCCCTCCCTCCCCAACCCGAGTCCCGCCCAAAAATAAATAAATAAATAAATAAATCTTTAAAAAAAAAAAAAGAAAGTCAGGGTGTGTGTGGATCTGAAGTGGGCAGCATCATCCAGATCTCTGGCTATGTGGCTGTTAATAATTTTCTCCTTTGGGAACCCTGGTCTAAGAAACTCCCACTCTCATTAAACTGTCCTGAAGTTCATTGAATTACTCTTATGCAGAGAATAGAAAGAAGGGCTTCCACCCATGGTAGACAGGAATGGGCATAAAGGACACAAAAGAAGAAATGGCTTTGATTCTTCGTCTAAACCAGAGATTTTGTGAATGGGCTTCAGAATCACCTGAGGACCCAACAGTATTCCCAAGTGAGACCCTACTGTGTATTTTTTTTCCAGTTGAACTTTTTTTATTTCCGCCCCCTGCATGGCATGCAGGATCTTATTTCCCTGACCAGGGGTGAAACACATGCTTCAGAAGTGGGACTATTAACCACTGGGAAGTCCCTATATTCTTAAATGAATCTCAAAGTTTCAGAACCCCGATAACCCAATGGCTAAAGATGACATCTACTGAAAATATCCCAATTCCCTACCCTGTCTCAGACTCCAGCTTTTTTCAAAGTGGGTTCGATCCCGGGTCAGGAAGATTCCCTGAAGGAGGGCATGGCAACCTACACCAGGATTCTTGCCTATAGAATCCCGTGGACAGAGAAGCCTGGCGGGCTACAGTCCATAGGGTCATGCAGAGTCCAACACGACTGAAGCAGCGGAGCGTACACCCAGGGCTAGGACTGCAGCAGTCAGGAATAAAGGGCAGGAACAAATCCTAACCATAAATGAAGCACGTGTAAGTTGGAAGTTCATTCTGTCTCAAAGAAAGTCATGGGCTTCCCCTGGTGGTCCAGTGAGTAAGGACACCGCCTTGCAGTGCAAGGGGCGCCAGTTTGAGCCCTGGCCTGGGAAGATCCCACGTGCCGCAGAGCGGCTGGACTGATGTGTCCAATTACCGAGCCAGAGCTCTGGAGCGCATGTGCCCAGAACCGGTGCTCTGCGATGACAGAGGCCACCGCGATGGGAGGCCCACAGGAGCCAAAGAACAAAGACGGATGAACAGAGAGAAACGAAAGACCAATAGAAGTGGCCCGGCTGCTCCCCTCCCTCCCCAACCCGAGTCCCGCCCAAAAATAAATAAATAAATAAATAAATCTTTAAAAAAAAAAAAAGAAAGTCAGGGTGTGTGTGGATCTGAAGTGGGCAGCATCATCCAGATCTCTGGCTATGTGGCTGTTAATAATTTTCTCCTTTGGGAACCCTGGTCTAAGAAACTCCCACTCTCATTAAACTGTCCTGAAGTTCATTGAATTACTCTTATGCAGAGAATAGAAAGAAGGGCTTCCACCCATGGTAGACAGGAATGGGCATAAAGGACACAAAAGAAGAAATGGCTTTGATTCTTCGTCTAAACCAGAGATTTTGTGAATGGGCTTCAGAATCACCTGAGGACCCAACAGTATTCCCAAGTGAGACCCTACTGTGTATTTTTTTTCCAGTTGAACTTTTTTTATTTCCGCCCCCTGCATGGCATGCAGGATCTTATTTCCCTGACCAGGGGTGAAACACATGCTTCAGAAGTGGGACTATTAACCACTGGGAAGTCCCTATATTCTTAAATGAATCTCAAAGTTTCAGAACCCCGATAACCCAATGGCTAAAGATGACATCTACTGAAAATATCCCAATTCCCCTACCCTGTCTCAGACTCCAGCTTTTCAAGTGGGTGGAGAAAGTTAGTGTGTTTTCATTGATGAAGAGTTTCTGATGCCAGTTTATTATGAGGAAGGCAGCAGTAGGGCAAGGACAGGTTCTGGGGGGAAGAAATTGGGCAGTACCTTCTACACAGGGAAAAGAGTACTGAAGCAGCCTTGACTGAAACCTCCGAGTAGCTAGTGGCTACCAGACCACAGGGATCATCAACCCAAGGCCAGCCCATTAGCAAAAGTAGGGCTTTGTCATACACACTCTCAGAGCCTTGATGAGAAGTGATTCCCAGGGCTCTTGATGTCTCTGCCACCTCCGCTCATGATGTCATGGAAACATCTCTGTGGCTGTGTACCTCAACCCAGCAGCCACTGTGGTGAGGAAGTAAAGCTGTGGAAGGATTGTAATTGGGGTCTGAAGCCAAGAGAGTGCGGTAGGGCTGGCCTTGCACCCAGGGAGCCTACTGGGACAGAAACACCCGTGGGCCAGGATATGGTGGGACACCACCTGTCACATGGTGCATGGTGGGAAGAGGAAGGAAGTGATGAAAGAAGGACACAGGTGGGCAGGGAGGAACCAGTGAGGTCAGGGTCGCTCCCATGCCTTTCCCAGGAGCCTTCAAAAGTCCAGGTGCCCGTTGAGCAGAGGAGGATGTCTTTCTTGGCTGAGCAAGGAGAGAAGGTCCAGCTGGCAAGTGATGTGCCTAGAAGCCACCAGCCTCAAGCTCACTTGTTCCGAGCCCACTTATCACCAAGACGACTGTACTGAGCATCGTTGCGCTCTCGAAGAGGCTAAGAGATGAGAAAGGGGGGCAGTGAGCCAGGGTCAGAACTCTCCCACCGAGAACCCCAGCAGATCCCAGAGTTGAAAGCTCATGCCTGGCCTTTCCAGACTCGCCAGTGAGACAAATTCCCTACTAGGATCTTCACACACACACACACACACTCTAGTGTCAGGCTCTACACTCCCTACCCCTTCTCCCCTCCATTCTCATTTCTCTCCCTGCAGAGCTCACCTGATAGAGATGGTCATTCGCCATCAGAACTTGAGTGTCAGCTGCTAGAAGAACCAGGGAAAGAGAGTCAGCAAGGGCCAAGGAGGTGGGACAGTGAGGTCCATGAGTGCAGCCAGGCGGACCACAACTGCTCACACCACAGCTGTCATGAGCTTTATAGGCACCCAAGTTTGCTCAGTAACCAGTTGTAGGAGTCCTTAGGAGATGGTAATAGCGACGCCCAGATGAGGCAAAAGCCACGGCCAGTCCCGTTCCTTAGCAGGGACACACTCACAGCCACGACCCACATGTGCTCTGTCCCTTCCACCTACCCTTGGAGAACCTTCCAGTCTCGTGTCCAGCAAAGCAGTAGACGCCAAAAGCAAGGAGCACGGTGGCAATGATGTCAGTGATGATGATGCCCACCAGGGTGGCTGAGTCCAGCTCCACACAGTTCTGGCACACTGGAGGGGAAGAGGGGACGGAGGAGAGCAGGAGGGTCTTCAAGACCAGGGACAAATCTCTGCCTCTGAGGGCAGCCACAGGAGCTCTCATGCCAAGACCCAAGCTTGGAAAAAGGCCTGCCGGAAGCCTTGTGTCATCCACCTTTGACCTTCAACACGAGAAGTAGTCTCAGCTTTGCAGGAGCTTAAACAAGGCAGTAGGCCAACCACACTCCCAACCAAGCCTGTGCTGCTCAGGTCACAAGCCCCTATTGCTTTTTTACCATTAAGCTCTTTCCCACTCAGGGCTCCAAGGGCTGGCTCATACCCTTACAAGAGCAAGCCAGTTTATCGAGAACACAGACTGATATGCCAGAGCTCCCCCAGCTAGAAAGTTCTCATCTCCAGAACCCCCAGTGACTCCACCCCAAAGTGTCCTGGAAGCACATACTTCGATAGTATACTTGCAGAGTAAATGCTGTAGTTTTTTTCTTGTCTCCTTCTCCTTCTGTTACATCACACGTGTATGTTCCTCGTGGATCCAGGACACGTTTTCCCAAGTTCATAATTTTATTTTCTTCCATCAGTTGTCCTACCGTTCCTTCCAGGCACGTGATGTTAGAAGTGCATTTCAGAAACACTTTGTCTTCATCTTCCTTCACATCTATTCTGGCGAGGTTCACTAAAGAAAAAACAAACCATGATTGGAGCCAGCTCTTTGGCCTGCACTATATCCTTGTTCTGCTGAGGTTCACACTTAAGAAGGATCCCTTTTCAAGTCTAGAACAGTTCATGGTTTCTACTCACAAGAAATGGCTTCATAGGCACCCAAGTTTGCTCCGTAACCAGTTGTAGGAGTCCTTAGGAGATGGTAATAGCGACGCCCAGATGAGGCAAAAGCCACGGCCAGTCCCGTTCCTTAGCAGGGACACACTCACAGCCACGACCCACATGTGCTCTGTCCCTTCCACCTACCCTTGGAGAACCTTCCAGTCTCGTGTCCAGCAAAGCAGTAGACGCCAAAAGCAAGGAGCACGGTGGCAATGATGTCAGTGATGATGATGCCCACCAGGGTGGCTGAGTCCAGCTCCACACAGTTCTGGCACACTGGAGGGGAAGAGGGGACGGAGGAGAGCAGGAGGGTCTTCAAGACCAGGGACAAATCTCTGCCTCTGAGGGCAGCCACAGGAGCTCTCATGCCAAGACCCAAGCTTGGAAAAAGGCCTGCCGGAAGCCTTGTGTCATCCACCTTTGACCTTCAACACGAGAAGTAGTCTCAGCTTTGCAGGAGCTTAAACAAGGCAGTAGGCCAACCACACTCCCAACCAAGCCTGTGCTGCTCAGGTCACAAGCCCCTATTGCTTTTTTACCATTAAGCTCTTTCCCACTCAGGGCTCCAAGGGCTGGCTCATACCCTTACAAGAGCAAGCCAGTTTATCGAGAACACAGACTGATATGCCAGAGCTCCCCCAGCTAGAAAGTTCTCATCTCCAGAACCCCCAGTGACTCCACCCCAAAGTGTCCTGGAAGCACATACTTCGATAGTATACTTGCAGAGTAAATGCTGTAGTTTTTTTCTTGTCTCCTTCTCCTGTTACATCACACGTGTATGTTCCTCGTGGATCCAGGACACGTTTTCCCAAGTTCATAATTTTATTTTCTTCCATCAGTTGTCCTACCGTTCCTTCCAGGCACGTGATGTTAGAAGTGCATTTCAGAAACACTTTGTCTTCATCTTCCTTCACATCTATTCTGGCGAGGTTCACTAAAGAAAAAACAAACCATGATTGGAGCCAGCTCTTTGGCCTGCACTATATCCTTGTTCTGCTGAGGTTCACACTTAAGAAGGACCCCTTTTCAAGTCTAGAACAGTTCATGGTTTCTACTGAGAGAGATGAAACTCACAAGAAAATGGCTTCAGTAGGTTCCCCACAAACACCAGGGACCAAGAAGGACATGGTGGGGGGTGGGAAGGAGGTTCCAGGGGGAGGGGATATATGTATCCCTATAGCTGATTCACTTCATCATACAACAGAAACTAACACAATATTGTAAGGCAATTATACTCCAATTAAGAAAAAAATCGAGGACATGATGGTACCATCCAAACAGAGGACAGGCGCTGATGGGCACAGAGTCAAAAAGGAAGCCATGGAGGTGGACGGATCCAGGAACCTTCCTGGAAATATGCTCAGACCACTGACTGGAAGTAGGAGGGGAGCCCAGACTGCTAATACACTGAAGAGAGATGGAAAGGAAAGAGGATTCTCGATTGGAGATGTCCACATTTTTTCTCCAAGAAAACTTCTAATTCCACTTCTCAGTCACCTGCCACTCTCCAACATCAACTTCTCATCCTCTTTCCCTCCTCCTCGCTCATGCCCCGACCACCACCAAGAGAACAGTAGTACTAAACCTTCCCCAGGGCCAGTGATGGCTAGGGGTAGGGGGGAAGCTCATATGAAATACCATCAGGGGACCTAAGGCAAATGCCATGCAAAGACTTTTAGTTGTTCTACCCATGCCTGGGAGAGAGGAATGTGAATTGTTTTATTGAATCCATTCTTAGGGCTCCACACAAGTCAAGTCTCATGGGGGGTTTAAGGGCTGGAGGTAGACACATCATCTTTTGAGATCCACTGACTGGCTATGACTGAGAACATCTCCACGGCCCACAGAGGCACTGGCATGTGCTCTCCAATCCCAGGAAAAAGTGGAGTCTGCATTCTCCCCGAGGTTCATAGTCAGTTACCAATTTGGATAGAAGAGCATCTTCTAGAAAATCCCACAAAGAGCCATTCCTCATGCCTTTGTAATAAGTCAGGAAAGTACACATATATTCTCAGCGTGAAACATATGCATCAGATGCTCCTCATTGTACATTCATGTCTTTCTTAGGGAACCATGTCCAGTGGAAATCCTGGATGTCCCAAATAAGCTACTAGGGTAACCATTCATCCATCCCAGTTTGCCTGGGACTGATAGAATTCCTGGGACATTGGACTGTATCAGTTTTCAAACAAACAGAGCAAACCAGGATGACAGGGTCATTCCATCATCCCAAATCTGCCCTCCCTCCTTCTCAGAGAAAAGTTAACTTTTCTCTTAAAATATTCCCCTGAGTGCTGGGCCATGGCCCCAGATAGTGACATAATGGTGACTATGTGACCAGGAGTCCTGGACCTCTGAGACCATCTGCCCTACAAGAAACAGAGGTCCCTTTACCAGCCCTGTGCTCATACTGCAACACTTCCTACACATCTTTGTCCTGAGGTCTTTAGAGAGACATTCAAGGCCAAGATGCACCCCTAGCTGGAGTCAGTCAAAGCCAAGAGCCTGTGCTTCCCAGACCCTGAGCTACATCCCAACACGACCCTCCTTCACAACATTGGTGAATTGAAGGACTTTCCAATGGACCTCATTCCAGGTAGCAATGTCTTTCTCAGGTCCCTTCCCCAAGATGCCCCCATGCACCCAGAGAAGCCTTACCTTGGAAGAGAAGTGCAGCCAGTATCAAGCTAGACAGAAATCTGCTGTGTTCCATCTTCCAGAAAAATTCATCCAGTAGACAGACACAAGTCACAGACTATCAGCCACAGTGAAAGCCACCTTCCTCCAAGTGACTCATGGGTACCCGGAAACGGTAAAGGGTGGGGGAGGAACAAGAAGACACCTATTTCTCTGCTCTCTGCTGCTGGTGATGGGAGACAGCTGGGGTAGAGGTAGGCTGAGGGGGGTGGGGTAGGAAAGAAGCAGGTGCAAATCACTCTTTCTCAGAGCATGGACTGTGGGGGTGGGATAGAAGCTGGAAGCAGAGGATATATGGAAAAAGATGCCTGGACTTCTAGGAAGTAAAAGGAGATCCAGGGTGAGTCACTTTCTTGAGTCGCTGATGAAAAATAAACTCTGAGTTCCTGTCAGCAACATCACTACATTTCCTTGCCACCTAAAAACCGCCATCTCTCAAAACCCTTGAGAGAAGCCATGAACCCCATTCTGTAAGTCATACCGGTTTTTTGGAGCGTGAAACATATGCATCAGATGCTCCTCATTGTACATTCATGTCTTTCTTAGGGAACCATGTCCAGTGGAAATCCTGGATGTCCCAAATAAGCTACTAGGGTAACCATTCATCCATCCCAGTTTGCCTGGGACTGATAGAATTCCTGGGACATTGGACTGTATCAGTTTTCAAACAAACAGAGCAAACCAGGATGACAGGGTCATTCCATCATCCCAAATCTGCCCTCCCTCCTTCTCAGAGAAAAGTTAACTTTTCTCTTAAAATATTCCCCTGAGTGCTGGGCCATGGCCCCAGATAGTGACATAATGGTGACTATGTGACCAGGAGTCCTGGACCTCTGAGACCATCTGCCCTACAAGAAACAGAGGTCCCTTTACCAGCCCTGTGCTCATACTGCAACACTTCCTACACATCTTTGTCCTGAGGTCTTTAGAGAGACATTCAAGGCCAAGATGCACCCCTAGCTGGAGTCAGTCAAAGCCAAGAGCCTGTGCTTCCCAGACCCTGAGCTACATCCCAACACGACCCTCCTTCACAACATTGGTGAATTGAAGGACTTTCCAATGGACCTCATTCCAGGTAGCAATGTCTTTCTCAGGTCCCTTCCCCAAGATGCCCCCATGCACCCAGAGAAGCCTTACCTTGGAAGAGAAGTGCAGCCAGTATCAAGCTAGACAGAAATCTGCTGTGTTCCATCTTCCAGAAAAATTCATCCAGTAGACAGACACAAGTCACAGACTATCAGCCACAGTGAAAGCCACCTTCCTCCAAGTGACTCATGGGTACCCGGAAACGGTAAAGGGTGGGGGAGGAACAAGAAGACACCTATTTCTCTGCTCTCTGCTGCTGGTGATGGGAGACAGCTGGGGTAGAGGTAGGCTGAGGGGGGTGGGGTAGGAAAGAAGCAGGTGCAAATCACTCTTTCTCAGAGCATGGACTGTGGGGGTGGGATAGAAGCTGGAAGCAGAGGATATATGGAAAAAGATGCCTGGACTTCTAGGAAGTAAAAGGAGATCCAGGGTGAGTCACTTTCTTGAGTCGCTGATGAAAAATAAACTCTGAGTTCCTGTCAGCAACATCACTACATTTCCTTGCCACCTAAAAACCGCCATCTCTCAAAACCCTTGAGAGAAGCCATGAACCCCATTCTGTAAGTCATACCAGCTAGGTTCCTCCCTTTCCTGGTCTCTCTTGGGACCTTGTCTAAGGGCCTTCTTGGGCCACCTAGAACACCACAGTAAGTAACTGCTTATCAGTGGACGGTTGACCTTTGGGGGCCACCTCATTGAGATATTTGCATCACGGCTCCAGTACTGCCTAGCCGCTGGTCTGGGCCAGTCACGGAATTCTCCAGAGCCTAATTCCCTCAGTATCACGAGAAGAGTTCAAATAGAGTGTTTGCATGGTGCCTGACACTTCATATGTGCTAAACAAGAGTTATTAAAAACAATATGATTGGGACTTCTCCAATGGCCCAGTGGCTAAAACTCCCCATGTAGGGGGCCTGGGTTCAGTCTCTAGTCAGGGAACTAGATCCCACAGGCTGAAACTAAGAGTTCAATTGCCACAACAAAAGACCAAAGATCCCACATATTGCAACTAAGACTTGGTGCAAGCCAAATACATAAGTCAATATTAAAAACAACAATATTATTAACTCGCAGGTACAATTGAGCCTCCCCAGGAGACAAAGGGACTCTTTTCCTTCTGGGTTAAGGAGATCCCAAAACTGTCTACACGACTGCAGTCAGGCTGTAATTTACCCAAGGGCAGAGATGGTACATGCCTTGCTCACTTCAGCATCCACAACACCTGACCAGAGCTCTGTATATTTTCGTCCATTCACTGGCTGACTGCCTGAGGTGCCTCAGATCCTGGGAATTCAGCTAAGGTCCAAGTCCCTGGAAATATATCCTCTGTCTAGATGGAATAATCCTACCTATTCCTTTTCAGGCAGGGTCTGTTCTGATGATCTCGTCTTCAAAGAGCATTGAGAAAACTCCCTAGACTGAGACAGCTTTCTGTTCAGAGCCCCACCCCGAAGCACCTAAGGGTTCCTACCTAACTTCATTCATGCCAACAATAACAGCTAGCAACGGGCAACAACTGACTGAGCTCCCAGTATCAGATGATGGCAGAAATGTTTATCCTCTTCAGGAAGAAAAGGGTCCAGGCCACCTCCCACCCAGCACCCAAGCGGGCTTTCTGAGATGGGAATCCAGCACGCTCTCCCACTCCCTCCCCTCCACCTCCCACGCTTCTCTCCTTAACGGAAAGTCAGAGGCATCTGCACCTGCAGCCCTCCTGAGCCCTGCCCCCATCCACTGCCCACACCAGAAGCAGATGGTGGAGGCCCACAGGGGCCCCAGTCAACGAGGCTGGGCGGGGCCAGGCTAGCTGCTAGCACAGGCTGCCTGGCTGCTAGAGGCTGCTCCGTGCTTCTGCTGGGGAACAGAGACCAACATGGAGCAGGGGAAGCATCTGGTTGGCCTTGTCCTGGCTGTCACTCTTCTTCAAGGTAAGGACCCACTAGGGGGTCTGGCAGCCTGGAGAAGGGTTCAAGTGAAGAAGCCCATCACCTGGGGGACAAGAATATTGGGATCCCCTAACCTTGAGCCGTCACCCTAAAGTTCAAAGAAAGGCCAAAAATGAAGCTTCTCACTGCTCTCTGCTAGAGAGAAACAGCATTCCACAGGGGAGATGAAGTCTTTGTCTCTTAAGAAATCGAAACAGAGGACTTCACTGTCTTGAGAGAGGACCTGGATGCCGCCATCTTAGATTTGAATATAGCCCGTAGGGCATAGGCCAGGAACCTGAAGGGAAAAAGATTGTGTTCCAGGGGCTTCCCTTGCAGCTCAGCTGGTAAAGAAAAAGGCTGTGTTCCTTAATTCAGAGCTGAGGTTAGGAGTGGACCTATAGAGGATTCGCTCACTCAGTTCACCAGTTGGTCAATAAATATGTGTGAGATCGATCCTATTATGTGTTAGCAGATAGTAAAGAAGCTGCCTGCAGTGAAGGAGACCTAAGTTTGATCCCTGGGTCGGGAAGATCCCCTGGAAAAGGGAATGGCAACCCACTCCAGTATTCTTGCCTGGAGAATTCCATGAATAGACGCGCCTGGTGGGCTACAGTCCGCAGGGTTGCAGAGTCGGACACGACTGAGCTACTAACACTTACACTTAAGGAGGATATAAAGGTGAATAATAACCTTCTGCCCCCAACGAGGTCTTCGTCTGATTGAAGAGATCAGTTTCAACATTTGCAGGCTAAGTGTAAGGTACAGTATAGGGTACCTGTATAAATATTCATTTGGAAATACAGTAGGAAGTAGATGGACTGGGTCAATGCCTGGAATGGGGACTAGGGATGGATCACTACACATTGAAAGCTGCTGACACCATGCAAGTACTATGTGAGATGTGAGGAAGAGGAGGCTGAGGATGGAACTGTGAGGATATCACTTTTAAGGGAAATTAGAGGAAAAAACATGTCAGGAAAGAGATAAGGGATTGATCCAAGAGCTGAAATAATCAGGGCAGCCAATTCCATAGAAAACAAGGGAGTAGAGAACTTCCAGAAGGAGAGAATCACCAAGAGTATGAAACGTTAAAGAGAGGGCCACCAAGAATGTATTTAAAAATTGAAGTCTGTGGGATTTTGTAAAATAAATCATGGGTGATTTAGAACAATTTCAGTGGGGGTAGTGTGGGGAAGCCACATGGAAATGAGTAGAAGGTGGAGGGAGGGAAAGAGCAGCGGGCGTAGAGTGTTCTTTAAAGAAGGCCCGATGAGAAGGCAGGAGAGACCGAGTGCTAAGTGGAGGAGAGGCAGACTCTAAGAATAAATCTGTGCATGTGAAGGAAACTTGAGCACACTTCCAGGCTTAAGGAGATGACCATGAGTAGAGGCAGGTCCTGGAGCTGATACTGCAAGGCCGGAGTCAAGAGTGAGATCAAGGAAGGGCACAGAGCACAAGGCACCCTCACCCTCTGCGGCTAGGAGAAAGGAAATGCAGAGAGCTGCGGCCTTCGAGAAGCTTGTGGATGGAAAAGAAGCTGAAGAAGAAAGAGCCATTATAGCGTCCATGTTCTCAATGAACTAAAGTGAGCAGCAGTGCTATCTGCTGAAACTGAGCGGGGTGATGGCTGGGTGGGGAACTGGAAGAGACAGCGGAGTTTAGAATTATTTCTGAGAAGAACCGAGGAAGAGCCAACTAAAGACAACACAGGCTGAGGGGCAGCACTGAAAGCCCGTATAGCAGCTCTCTCTGTATGGCAGAAAAAGCCCTGGCCTGAGTCATAGACACCTAGCTCTGGCTGCAACTCAGCCGCCAGTGAGCCAGGTTGACACTTCTCAGTTCTCTCAAAAGGGTTTCAACTTTTGAGCAAGTGTAAGGTACAGTATAGGGTACCTGTATAAATATTCATTTGGAAATACAGTAGGAAGTAGATGGACTGGGTCAATGCCTGGAATGGGGACTAGGGATGGATCACTACACATTGAAAGCTGCTGACACCATGCAAGTACTATGTGAGATGTGAGGAAGAGGAGGCTGAGGATGGAACTGTGAGGATATCACTTTTAAGGGAAATTAGAGGAAAAAACATGTCAGGAAAGAGATAAGGGATTGATCCAAGAGCTGAAATAATCAGGGCAGCCAATTCCATAGAAAACAAGGGAGTAGAGAACTTCCAGAAGGAGAGAATCACCAAGAGTATGAAACGTTAAAGAGAGGGCCACCAAGAATGTATTTAAAAATTGAAGTCTGTGGGATTTTGTAAAATAAATCATGGGTGATTTAGAACAATTTCAGTGGGGGTAGTGTGTGTGGAAGCCACATGGAAATGAGTAGAAGGTGGAGGGAGGGAAAGAGCAGCGGGCGTAGAGTGTTCTTTAAAGAAGGCCCGATGAGAAGGCAGGAGAGACCGAGTGCTAAGTGGAGGAGAGGCAGACTCTAAGAATAAATCTGTGCATGTGAAGGAAACTTGAGCACACTTCCAGGCTTAAGGAGATGACCATGAGTAGAGGCAGGTCCTGGAGCTGATACTGCAAGGCCGGAGTCAAGAGTGAGATCAAGGAAGGGCACAGAGCACAAGGCACCCTCACCCTCTGCGGCTAGGAGAAAGGAAATGCAGAGAGCTGCGGCCTTCGAGAAGCTTGTGGATGGAAAAGAAGCTGAAGAAGAAAGAGCCATTATAGCGTCCATGTTCTCAATGAACTAAAGTGAGCAGCAGTGCTATCTGCTGAAACTGAGCGGGGTGATGGCTGGGTGGGGAACTGGAAGAGACAGCGGAGTTTAGAATTATTTCTGAGAAGAACCGAGGAAGAGCCAACTAAAGACAACACAGGCTGAGGGGCAGCACTGAAAGCCCGTATAGCAGCTCTCTCTGTATGGCAGAAAAAGCCCTGGCCTGAGTCATAGACACCTAGCTCTGGCTGCAACTCAGCCGCCAGTGAGCCAGGTTGAACTTGGTCATTCCTCCTCCCTCTGGGCTCAGTTCTCTCATCAGTTCACCTAGGAAATTTAGGGACTTCCCTGGTAGCACAATGGATAAGAATCTGCCTACCAATGCAGGGGACATGGGTTCGACCCCTGCTCTGGGAAGACCCCATGTGCTGCAGAGCAATTAAACCCATGCTCAGCAACTACTGAAGCCCAAGCCTCCTAGAGCCTGTGCTTCACAACCAGAGAAGCCACAAAGATGAGAAGCCTGAGCACTACAACTAGAAAGTAGTCCCTGCTTGCCACAGCTAGAGAAAAGCCCACACACAGCAACAAAGACCCAGTGCAGCCAAAAATTAAATAAACTTAGAAAATAATAATAAGATTATTATTAAACCTAGGAAATTTGGGTACATGAGTTATAAAGTCCTAAAAGGAAATAGAATTCAGATAATCAAACTTTAAAATGTCAGCAATCGATTGTATTCTCTTTTCTTCGGAATCGGGATTGGAATGAGCGGACTCTTTGTGCCTCCCACGGTGACCAGGTGGATGGGGAAAAGAGATAGTTAGAAATCAGCTTAACTCTTTGTATTGCTTTTTTTCATTTACTCATTAATTCACTCATACCTTCATTCAAAATACATAATGCTCCTACCATGCCCCAGGCACTGTGCTGAATGGTGTTCAGGAAGCATTCAACCCTGCGTGAAGTTCTAAGACTGTTGACTCTTCCAGTTAATCCCATCACACTCATATCCGTGCCCCATCTCACCTCATAGCACATACTACCTCCAACCACACTTTTTGAGGTCTGTATCTTTGCTCAGCTATTTTTTCTACCTGGAAAATCTCTGTCTGGTGAATTCCTACTCATTCTATGACGCAGAATCAAAAGCTATCTTCTCTGTCAAGCTTCCCCTGTCCCCTCACTCGTGGTCAAAATCAATATTTCTACCCTCTCTATGTGCCTTTATACAAGCACTAAATGATCATTTGTAAGTACTATTATGGATGGCATCACTGATCCAATAAACTTGAGCAAACTCCAGGAGATGGTGAAGGACAGGGAAGTGCAAAGGGTCAGGCATGACTTGGCGACTGAGCAACAGCAACAAATCGTATTTATTACATTTGTGCGGTTTTTCCCACTTCATTGTAAACTCTTCAGAAGCATTAGCTAGTTATTTGTATCACCACCCTTTTCTTCCATACTCCTTATTCATGTCAGGCACATAATAGTGAACTGTAAGTGTTTGGATTAAATCCAATTGAACTGAACTCCAGTGTTGGTTCTCTATAGTATAACTACCATGCAGCTCTACTACTCAAGTTCTGAGACAGATCTGAGGGCTATTTTGAGGTTAACTCCTTAGGTATATTCAGGCTTGCCACACACACACAAAATGGATCACCATGGCTGAACATTATAGAAGTACCTCTGCTCTGAAAGGCTTTAGCTAGTGCACACCCTACCTTTGCCAAGGCTTTAGCTGCTGAAGGAGCAGAGCATTTCACACCATACAGGCAATACCCTCACATATACTGCAATACAGCTGTGCAATGCTAACCAGCCCGAGTTAGCATCAGACCCCAAAAGTGAAGGGCACAGTCCTCCAAAAAACTACCCTCACTTTTAAAGGTAGGCACTAGTTCAGGGACCCCAAGACCACCCACATTTGTGATGAACTGCCTACAAATGCAGAGGGTTCCCAAGAACCCCCTCAGAATTTGCTGGAACAACTCATAGAACTCAGAAAAGTCCTATACTCACTACTACAGTTTCATTATTTTTAAAAAAAAATCAGATCTAGCCAGATCTAATTTAGGGCACATAGAGTGACGTCTGGGAGGGTCCTAAACACTGAGGTTCATGCCCTCTCCTCCCAGAATTAAAATGCATCACCCTCCTGGCATGTTGATATGTTCACCAACTAGGAAGTGCTGCTGAGTTTTTAGTGGAGTTTCACCACGTAGGCACATTTGATTGAATCATTGGCTTTAGACTGAAGTTTTCTAAGGTCTGTATCTTTGCTCAGCTATTTTTCTACCTGGAAAATCTGGTGAATTCCTACTCATTCTATGACGCAGAATCAAAAGCTATCTTCTCTGTCAAGCTTCCCCTGTCCCCTCACTCGTGGTCAAAATCAATATTTCTACCCTCTCTATGTGCCTTTATACAAGCACTAAATGATCATTTGTAAGTACTATTATGGATGGCATCACTGATCCAATAAACTTGAGCAAACTCCAGGAGATGGTGAAGGACAGGGAAGTGCAAAGGGTCAGGCATGACTTGGCGACTGAGCAACAGCAACAAATCGTATTTATTACATTTGTGCGGTTTTTCCCACTTCATTGTAAACTCTTCAGAAGCATTAGCTAGTTATTTGTATCACCACCCTTTTCTTCCATACTCCTTATTCATGTCAGGCACATAATAGTGAACTGTAAGTGTTTGGATTAAATCCAATTGAACTGAACTCCAGTGTTGGTTCTCTATAGTATAACTACCATGCAGCTCTACTACTCAAGTTCTGAGACAGATCTGAGGGCTATTTTGAGGTTAACTCCTTAGGTATATTCAGGCTTGCCACACACACACAAAATGGATCACCATGGCTGAACATTATAGAAGTACCTCTGCTCTGAAAGGCTTTAGCTAGTGCACACCCTACCTTTGCCAAGGCTTTAGCTGCTGAAGGAGCAGAGCATTTCACACCATACAGGCAATACCCTCACATATACTGCAATACAGCTGTGCAATGCTAACCAGCCCGAGTTAGCATCAGACCCCAAAAGTGAAGGGCACAGTCCTCCAAAAAACTACCCTCACTTTTAAAGGTAGGCACTAGTTCAGGGACCCCAAGACCACCCACATTTGTGATGAACTGCCTACAAATGCAGAGGGTTCCCAAGAACCCCCTCAGAATTTGCTGGAACAACTCATAGAACTCAGAAAAGTCCTATACTCACTACTACAGTTTCATTATTTTTAAAAAAAAATCAGATCTAGCCAGATCTAATTTAGGGCACATAGAGTGACGTCTGGGAGGGTCCTAAACACTGAGGTTCATGCCCTCTCCTCCCAGAATTAAAATGCATCACCCTCCTGGCATGTTGATATGTTCACCAACTAGGAAGTGCTGCTGAGTTTTTAGTGGAGTTTCACTACGTAGGCACATTTGATTGAATCATTGGTCTTGAGACTGAACTCAATATCCCATCCCTCCTATTCTTCCTCCTAGGCCTCAAAGTCCCAAATCTCTAATCACATATTTGGTCTTAACTTGCCCATCTTGAGTCATCTTATGAGCATAAACTCATGTGTGACCCAAGGGCCCACCAAGAATCACAAAGGCAATCCTATCATTCATGAAATTCCAAGGGTTGAAAATTCCCTCCCAGCAGCCCAGAACAAAGACCAGACAGATTTTTTAATATACAACACCCTAAATTCAGTTTGGTGATTTAGCCTACCATCCAGGCAAATAAGTACAGATACTGTCACTCACATGGATTAAGCTCTCTCCCTTCATCTTGGCCTCAAATGACCGCGGAAATGATACATCAGGAGATCTGAACGACTCCATGCCCAGCTGATCCTCTGTCTCTCTTCTGTCTCTACAGGTACTGTGGCCCAGAAGAATGAAGGTAGGGAAATGGCTTCTTTCTATCATTAAACTCTGGAGAAATTCATGGAAAGATGGCTTCCCACGGCAATAGGCGTATGGAAGCAACTCAACAGTTTAGAAGGGAAGGGATGATGAAGAACAGACAGCAAACGCCTCCACTGTCAACCAAATCAGTGGTCAGTCTTGACCTCCCTGGCAGCTTTCCTGGAGCTAAACAATTAGTTTTCTGGTTCTTGGAGGAGAAATGGGACCCTAGCAGTGAGGCATTACTCAAAACACCATCGATGAGCCAAAAGCATTGGCGCCCTGGGAACATGTTAGAAATTCAGACTCGGGCTTCCCTGGTGGTCCAGTGGGTAAGAACCCCTCAGAATTTGCTGGAACAACTCATAGAACTCAGAAAAGTCCTATACTCACTACTACAGTTTCATTATTTTTAAAAAAAAATCAGATCTAGCCAGATCTAATTTAGGGCACATAGAGTGACGTCTGGGAGGGTCCTAAACACTGAGGTTCATGCCCTCTCCTCCCAGAATTAAAATGCATCACCCTCCTGGCATGTTGATATGTTCACCAACTAGGAAGTGCTGCTGAGTTTTTAGTGGAGTTTCACTACGTAGGCACATTTGATTGAATCATTGGTCTTGAGACTGAACTCAATATCCCATCCCTCCTATTCTTCCTCCTAGGCCTCAAAGTCCCAAATCTCTAATCACATATTTGGTCTTAACTTGCCCATCTTGAGTCATCTTATGAGCATAAACTCATGTGTGACCCAAGGGCCCACCAAGAATCACAAAGGCAATCCTATCATTCATGAAATTCCAAGGGTTGAAAATTCCCTCCCAGCAGCCCAGAACAAAGACCAGACAGATTTTTTAATATACAACACCCTAAATTCAGTTTGGTGATTTAGCCTACCATCCAGGCAAATAAGTACAGATACTGTCACTCACATGGATTAAGCTCTCTCCCTTCATCTTGGCCTCAAATGACCGCGGAAATGATACATCAGGAGATCTGAACGACTCCATGCCCAGCTGATCCTCTGTCTCTCTTCTGTCTCTACAGGTACTGTGGCCCAGAAGAATGAAGGTAGGGGAAATGGCTTCTTTCTATCATTAAACTCTGGAGAAATTCATGGAAATATGGCTTCCCACAACAGGAGTCCTATGGGAGCAACTGAACAGTTTAGAAGGGAAGGGATGATGAAGAACAGACAGCAAACGCCTCCACTGTCAACCAAATCAGTGGTCAGTCTTGACCTCCCTGGCAGCTTTCCTGGAGCTAAACAATTAGTTTTCTGGTTCTTGGAGGAGAAATGGGACCCTAGCAGTGAGGCATTACTCAAAACACCATCGATGAGCCAAAAGCATTGGCGTCCCCTGGGAACATGTTAGAAATTCAGACTCGGGCTTCCCCTGGTGGTCCAGTGGGTAAGAACACCGCCTTGCAGTGCAAGGGGTGCTGGTTCAATCCCTGGCCTGGGAAGATCCCACGTGCCGTGGAGCGGCTGGACCGATGTGTCCAATTACCGAGCCGGTGCTCTGCAGCAACAGATGCCACCGCGAAGGGAGGCCCACAGGAGCCAAAGAACAAAGACAGATGAAAATAGAGAAATGAAAGACCAATAGAAGTGACCCACCCGCTCCCCTCCCTCCCCAACCCGACCCCCACCCAAAATAAATAAATAAATTAAAAAAAAAAAAAAAAAAAGAAATTCAGACTCTCAGTCTCTCCCCGGAACTATTGAATAGAACCTGAAATTCTAACCAGATGCCCGTGTGATTCCTGTGTACACTAAAGCTTAAGTAGCTCTGCTCTTATGGTCTTCTCCTGATGCCCTGGGACAGGGAGAAGTTTAGAGTCAAGATCCTTAACAGGCATTTTCTTTTTCAGTAAAAGTGGATGACAATCGAGAAGATGGTTCCGTACTTCTAACTTGCGTCACGAATGAGAAAGAAATCACATGGTTTAAAGATAACGAAGAAATAAGTTCTAGAAACACAAGTAAACATACGTGGAATCTTGGAAGTAGTTCCAAGGACCCTCGAGGGGTGTATCGGTGTGAAGGATCAAAGAGCAAATCAAAACCACTCCAACTATACTATAGAAGTACGTATCCTCTTTGGTTTGCTTGTATGAAATTAAGCAGTATTGACTGTTCTGGTAAGCTTCTTATCTGGGGTAAGAGTGGACACAGATACTAAACAGAGATGTAGGAGTCAATTTTCTTAATCTCAACTCACTTTTTTTTGAATTTAACAAAGCAGTTCCCCCAACATTTTGAAAAAAAACAAAAAAAAACAAAAAAAAACCATAGCCTTTCTTATAAAGCCTGGCTCACCTTTGGGTAGGCCCCACAGATTGGAGGAGTCAGCAGTTTGTATTAACCAAGTTAAGGGAGGGAAAGGAAACAGGGGAGACTCCAAGGTGAGCAACTGTATCATGGAGAATGGGATCCAGTGTTCCTTTTATTTCAGCAGTTGCAGGTGGTAAAACCACATGGATTTTCCCTGGACTCCTGGGGGACAGGGGAACATCAAAAGGCATGGAGTTCTTAGTCCAAGGATCCTCCCAGGCAATTCCCTTGCCACACCACCCACAGAGACAGCAGCCTGCTGCCCTAGACAGAGGTATTATCTCAGGAGAAAAACATTCAGAACAATGTTCACACCTTGAAGGAGGCTTGTCCTTCCCTTTCTCCACAGTGTGTCAGAACTGCATTGAACTGAATCCAGCTACTGTGTCTGGCTTTATCTTCGCTGAAATCATCAGCATTTTCCTCCTTGCTGTTGGGGTCTACTTCATTGCCGGACAGGAAGGAGTTCGCCAGTCAAGAGGTAAAAGAATATTCTTAGATGAGACCTGAGGCCACCTGGGACCTTCAGCCTCCTTCTTACCAAAATAGACCCAATAGAAGAGGCTGGGTTTGCACGTATCTCTGAGTGATGCTCTGGCTCTGAAGGCAGGAGAAAAGGACATTTGGCGTTTTCACAGCATATTTGCCTGACTCAGGATACAACTCTCTCTGAGTTGTCCTTTTTGTCTGATTTGTGATTTGTCTGATTTGTGGCTTTCTCTAGCTGTGGCAAGCAGGGCTACTCTTTGTTGTAGTGCAAGGGCTTCTCATTACAGTGGCTTCTCTTGTTGCAGAGCATGGGCCCTGGGCACAGGGCTCAGTAATTGCTACTCATGAGTTCAGTTGTTGCATGGCATATGGAATCTTCCCAGACCAGGGATCAAATCCATGTCTCCTGCATTGGCAGGCAGATTCTTTTTATTTATTTATTTATTTATTTATTTTAATTTTTTTTGGCTGGGTCCTGCGTTGCAAGGGTTTAGTTGCCCTGCAGCACGTGGGATCCTAGTTCCTGGACCAGGGATTGAATCCACGTCCCCTGCATTGCAAAGGTGGATTCCTAACCCATGGACCACCAGGGAAGTTCCTGGCCTCTGTGATTTTTAAAAAGCTCTGTATTTAAGTAAAACCTACATTTAGAAAAGTGCAGGAATCACATACATACAGCTCAATTTTTTTAACAAAACAAACACACACATGAATCCAGCACCCAGTTTAAGAAAGTGAATTAACCTTTGGGATCACTTCTAGCCTCCACCTAGTCCCCAAACTGACCACTATCCTGACTTCTAACAACATTGATTCTCTTTGCCTGTTTTTGATCCTTACGTAAATAGACACAGTCCGTACTTATATCTATGGCTTCTTTTAATCAACAATGTTCTTATGAGATCCATCCATAGTGTTGTATGTAGAAAATTTCTATTCAATATTCAGAACAATGTTCACACCTTGAAGGAGGCTTGTCCTTCCCTTTCTCCACAGTGTGTCAGAACTGCATTGAACTGAATCCAGCTACTGTGTCTGGCTTTATCTTCGCTGAAATCATCAGCATTTTCCTCCTTGCTGTTGGGGTCTACTTCATTGCCGGACAGGAAGAAGTTCGCCAGTCAAGAGGTAAAAGAATATTCTTAGATGAGACCTGAGGCCACCTGGGACCTTCAGCCTCCTTCTTACCAAAATAGACCCAATAGAAGAGGCTGGGTTTGCACGTATCTCTGAGTGATGCTCTGGCTCTGAAGGCAGGAGAAAAGGACATTTGGCGTTTTCACAGCATATTTGCCTGACTCAGGATACAACTCTCTCTGAGTTGTCCTTTTTGTCTGATTTGTGATTTGTCTGATTTGTGGCTTTCTCTAGCTGTGGCAAGCAGGGCTACTCTTTGTTGTAGTGCAAGGGCTTCTCATTACAGTGGCTTCTCTTGTTGCAGAGCATGGGCCCTGGGCACAGGGCTCAGTAATTGCTACTCATGAGTTCAGTTGTTGCATGGCATATGGAATCTTCCCAGACCAGGGATCAAATCCATGTCTCCTGCATTGGCAGGCAGATTCTTTTTATTTATTTATTTATTTATTTATTTTAATTTTTTTTGGCTGGGTCCTGCGTTGCAAGGGTTTAGTTGCCCTGCAGCACGTGGGATCCTAGTTCCTGGACCAGGGATTGAATCCACGTCCCCTGCATTGCAAAGGTGGATTCCTAACCCATGGACCACCAGGGAAGTTCCTGGCCTCTGTGATTTTTAAAAAGCTCTGTATTTAAGTAAAACCTACATTTAGAAAAGTGCAGGAATCACATACATACAGCTCAATTTTTTTAACAAAACAAACACACACATGAATCCAGCACCCAGTTTAAGAAAGTGAATTAACCTTTGGGATCACTTCTAGCCTCCACCTAGTCCCCAAACTGACCACTATCCTGACTTCTAACAACATTGATTCTCTTTGCCTGTTTTTGATCCTTACGTAAATAGACACAGTCCGTACTTATATCTATGGCTTCTTTTAATCAACAATGTTCTTATGAGATCCATCCATAGTGTTGTATGTAGATGTTTTTCACTAATTCTTATTGCTATTCAATATTCCA
Source organism: Tragulus kanchil (assembly GCA_022376925.1). Lineage (NCBI taxonomy): Eukaryota > Metazoa > Chordata > Mammalia > Artiodactyla > Tragulidae > Tragulus > Tragulus kanchil. Next base: position 138,466,956 of record JAIOJX010000006.1, read on the forward strand.
TTGGGTGAATATAACCCAGTTTATTATTCATTCAGTCATGTGTATATATACATTCTGTTTATTTTTTTGTGCAGCTTCAGATAAGCAGACACTGCTGTCCAATGACCAGCTCTATCAGGTAAGGGAAAGTGAAATGAAGAAGACATTGCTAGTTAGTAGTAGTAAAATTTTGGAATTGGGGTAGAGTGGGTAAGTTATTTGGAAGTTATCATATAGACAAGAAACAGCTTAGGCCATACCAGACAATGATATCACTATCCTTTGGGGCAGAATGGATGAAGTAAAGAGTAGAGAGAGATTGAGGTCAGGATCTAGTGAGAAAAGCTGAAGAACACATTGAGAGGGTCACACAGAGAAACTAGAATCTCCCTCCATCCTTGTCCTCGTCCACCTCCAGGACCATGAAGAAACCACTCCAAAACCTTGAACATAAAAGAACTCAATAAATACGCATCGGTAGAAAGCAAACTCATGTTTACCAGGGAGTAAAGGGGGAAGGATACACTGGGAAATCAGGATTGACATTTACATACTACTATATGTAAAACAGATAACTTTATGTGGCAGCCTGAATGGGAAGGAAATTTAAGGGAGAATGGATACATGCATATGTCTGACTGAGTCCCTTCCCTGTTCACCTGGACCTATCACAACATTGTGAATGGGCTATAACCCGATATAAAATAAAAAGTTTAAAAATTAAAAAAAATCAAATATATAACTAAGAAGAACCTGCTGTATAGCACAGGGAACCCTACTCAGTATTCTGTGATAGTTGAATGGGAAAAGAATCTTAAAAGAGGAAGACTGAATATATGCATAACTGATTCACTTTGCTACATATCGGAAGCTAACAAAACACTGTAAATACACTATATTCCACAAAAACTTATGTGTGTGTGTGTGTGTGTGAAGAAAGGTGAAAAATTGGACATTTGCAGTGAAAACTAAAATATTTTATAACATTTTTAAAGTTAAAAAAACATGCATCAAATTAATTCATAGAGGATGATAATAAAACATCATTTTTAGCCCCTCAAGGAACGGGAAGATGATCAATACAGTCACCTGAGGAAGAACTGAGCCCAAGACTCAGAGTAGGTATGTCTTTCTACCCTAATTCTAAGCAAGTGCCTTTGCACTATCTGCCCTCCTGACTACTGCCAAGCCAATCTGCTTTCCCCAAGTAGCTTTAAAGATGAGAAGGTAGAGAGGGTTGACTCATAATTCCTGAGGGGACAGGGATGACTCTCCTGGGTCCTGCAGGATTTGTAGCAGTGTCCCTAGCCTCTCTCCACTAGAGGCCAGTAGCACCCTCCAGTTCCCACAACAAAAATATCTCCAGGTGCAGCGGGGGCGGGGGTGGGGGGGGTGGCTTGGGTTCAATCCCTGGCCTGGGACCTAGATCCCACAAGCTGCAACTAAGACTCAGCACAAATAAATTTAATAAAACAAACAAAACAAACCTCTCCAGATACTGCAAATATATTCCCTTGGGGGCAAAGGTGCCCTTAGTTAAGAATCATTGACCTTGGTTAAGAATCATCAGGCCTTCCCTGATGGTCCAGTGGGTAAGGACACCGCCTTGCAGTGCAAGGGGCACCGGTTCGATCCCTGGCCTGGGAAGATCCCACGTGACACGGAGCGGCTGGACTGATCTATCCAACTACAGAGCCGGAGCTCTGGAGTGCATGTGCCCAGAGCCAGTGCTCTGCGACGAGAGAGGCCACTGCGATGGGAGGCCCACACAAGCCAAAGAACAAAGACGAATGAAAATAAATAAATGAAAGGCCAATAAAAGTGGCCAAAAAAAAAAAAAAAAGAATCACTGACCTATATTTCTCAAGCCTTTATCAAACATAGTAGAAAAGCTTTTGTATATATATATATATATATATATATATATATATATATAATATGCATAATATATGTGTTTTAGAAAACATGAATTTTTGCCTACTTGAAAAATGTATGACATTTTGACTCCACTTTTTTTGACTCAGTATGAATAGAATGCTAGATTTCTAATTATAAAACATACACAGCAAGCAACAAAGGTTGACTGTATAGTACAGGGAACTATAGTCAACGTCTTGTAATAACCTCTTCTGGAAAATAATTTCACAAATACTTTATGTGTATATGTATAACTGAATCATCTTGCTGTGTATCTGAAACATTGTAAGTCAACTATACTTCAATAAAATATATATATATATATATTAAGAAAAGAAAAGAATGATTGGTCTATATTAACCTTCTAACCAATCAATCAGACATTCTGATTCAATCAACCAGAAATTTCAGTTAGGAAAATAGGGCCCAAGTGTTATTTGGTTTTCTGAACCAATCGCAATTTTTTTTTTTTAATCCAGGTTTTTGCCCTTCTTTCCAGTTCTCAGACAAAGCAACTTATTTTGGAGCAATCCTAGCAGAGAGATTGTCAGCCATAAATCTAGAATTAAGGTTCCTAAAGGTGACAAACGGAGGAGAAAGTCCATCAGAGCAAATTTAGGTTCTTCTCAAAATAAAATAAAAGCCAAAACTTGTACTTACTGGGTAACTGCGTGGCTGGGGAGAGTGGCAGAGAATGGTTAAATAGCATTGCCAACTCAATGGACATGAGTTTGAGCAAACTCCAGGAGATGGTGGAGGACAGGGAAGTCTGGCCTGCTGCAGCCCATGGGGTCCCAAAGAGTCCGACATGACTTCACAACTGAACAAAACCTGTACGGCGTTTCAGGAGCGCCACCTATTGGAAGTAATTGTAAAAGAAAAATGAAAATGTCAATTAACCTCCTTTATTTGAATATCTTTTTTTACATTTTCATTAGTATTTACTTTCTGTATAAATCATAATTCACATAGTTCAAAAAAGCAGTGAAAGTTCTCCCTCTCTGCCTCTCTCCCAAGTCACTCAGCTGCCTTCTCCAGAGTCAAACAATACTACTAGTTCCTTATATAGTCTTACAAATATATAAAGTATTATATGCCAGAAGTATTCTAGGCATACATAAGCAAATCCTTAAGTACAGATTATTCTTCCTTCCTATATTTTTCATACAAATGTTATATTATACATCTTGCACTTCTTACTTAATAAAACCTAAAGATGACTTCACACTAATATATAAAGGTGTTCCTTTTTTCTTGTAATGCAGTCACTTTGTGAACGTCTCCCATAATTTACTTATAGGAGATATCAGTCCTCTGTTGATGGACATTTAAGATGGTTCTTTCACTCTTACAATGCCACAATGACTTTTCCTTCCTGGTTTTTTTGCCTTTTTTTTTTTTTTTTTAATTTTGGCCTCTTTCATTGTTTTTTTTTTTAAAAAAAAAAAACTGGATTCCACCACCATCTCTTTTTTTTTAATATTTATTTTATTTATTGGGCTGCACCAGATCTTAGTGACGGCATGTGGGATCTAGTGATCTTAGTGACGGCATGTGGGATCTAGTTCCCTGGTCAGGGATTGAACCCTGGTCCCCTGCATTGGGAGCTCAGAGTCTTACCCACTGGACCACTAGTGAAGTCCCTCATTGGTTTTTTAATTTATTTACATCCATCTTTATTCTTTGGCCTGTGTGGGCCTCCCATCGCAGTGGTCCGTCTCGTTGCAGAGCACCAGCTCTGGGCACATGCTCTCCAGAGTGCTGGCTCTTAATTGGATACACTGGTCCAGCAGCTCTGCGGCACATGGGATCTTCCCGGGCCAAGGATCAAACCAGTGCCCCTTGCACTGCAAGAGGGACTCTTTACCCATTGGACAACCAGGGAAGCCCCCCACAAGGACTTTTTAAAAAGAAGTGTTCTTTTTAAAAATTATAGTACTCACTTAGTCATGTCTGACTCTTTCTGACCCAGAGATCAAACCCAGGTCTCCCTCATTGAAGGCAGATTCTTTACCATTTGAGCCACCAGGGAAGTCCTTAAAATTTGTATTGAGGTATAATTTACATCCTATATTCACTTACCTTAAGTGATTTCACCTGTTCTCGATAATTTTGAGGAAATTTACTCAGTTGTACAACCATCACCATAATCCAGATTTACACCATTTCCATCTGTCTCTTAGGATCTCTTGTCCTGTTTACAGTCAATCCTTATTCTCACTCTCAGCTCTAGACAAGCACTAATCTCTTTTCTGTCTCTTTAGATTTGCCTTTTCTGGAAAAATGGAGTCATATGATACACTGCGTTGGACATTCTCACGCAAGTCTTCGTGTGGACATATGTTTTCATGTGTCTGGGTTCCTATATTTTTCATACAAATGTTATATTATACATCTTGCACTTCTTACTTAATAAAACCTAAAGATGACTTCACACTAATATATAAAGGTGTTCCTTTTTTCTTGTAATGCAGTCACTTTGTGAACGTCTCCCATAATTTACTTATAGGAGATATCAGTCCTCTGTTGATGGACATTTAAGATGGTTCTTTCACTCTTACAATGCCACAATGACTTTTCCTTCCTGGTTTTTTTGCCTTTTTTTTTTTTTTAATTTTGGCCTCTTTCATTGTTTTTTTTTTTAAAAAAAAAAAAACTGGATTCCACCACCATCTCTTTTTTTTTAATATTTATTTTATTTATTGGGCTGCACCAGATCTTAGTGACGGCATGTGGGATCTAGTGATCTTAGTGACGGCATGTGGGATCTAGTTCCCTGGTCAGGGATTGAACCCTGGTCCCCTGCATTGGGAGCTCAGAGTCTTACCCACTGGACCACTAGTGAAGTCCCTCATTGGTTTTTTAATTTATTTACATCCATCTTTATTCTTTGGCCTGTGTGGGCCTCCCATCGCAGTGGTCCGTCTCGTTGCAGAGCACCAGCTCTGGGCACATGCTCTCCAGAGTGCTGGCTCTTAATTGGATACACTGGTCCAGCAGCTCTGCGGCACGTGGGATCTTCCCGGGCCAAGGATCAAACCAGTGCCCCTTGCACTGCAAGAGGGACTCTTTACCCATTGGACAACCAGGGAAGCCCCCCACAAGGACTTTTTAAAAAGAAGTGTTCTTTTTAAAAATTATAGTACTCACTTAGTCATGTCTGACTCTTTCTGACCCAGAGATCAAACCCAGGTCTCCCTCATTGAAGGCAGATTCTTTACCATTTGAGCCACCAGGGAAGTCCTTAAAATTTGTATTGAGGTATAATTTACATCCTATATTCACTTACCTTAAGTGATTTCACCTGTTCTCGATAATTTTGAGGAAATTTACTCAGTTGTACAACCATCACCATAATCCAGATTTACACCATTTCCATCTGTCTCTTAGGATCTCTTGTCCTGTTTACAGTCAATCCTTATTCTCACTCTCAGCTCTAGACAAGCACTAATCTCTTTTCTGTCTCTTTAGATTTGCCTTTTCTGGAAAAATGGAGTCATATGATACACTGCGTTGGACATTCTCACGCAAGTCTTCGTGTGGACATATGTTTTCATGTGTCTGGGTTAATACCTAGCAGTGAAGGATTGCTGGGTGGTATGATAAATCTATGTATAACAATGTAAGAAGCTGCCAAGAGTGTTTGCCATTTTACATTCCTATCAGTGATGAGTGAATGGGGTTCATCTTTCTCCACATCCTCACAAGTCTTCTTCATTACTACCTTTTTTAGTAGAGTCATTCTAGAGGATGTGAACTAGCATCTTATTGTGGCTTTAATTTGCATTCCCTAGTGACTAACGATGTTGAACAACTTTTCACATGCTTATTAGCTATTCTTATCATATATTTAATGAAGCATGTATTCAAAACTGTTTCAATTCAGTTATTTGTTTTTCTTCTTACTATTGAATTGTAAAAGTTTGTATATATTTTTGAATACAAATCTTTTAACAGATACGTGATTTGCAAATATATCTACCAGTCTGTGACTTGTCTTTTAATTTTCTTAACGGTGTCCTTTGAAAGGCAAAGGTTTTTAATTTTTGCTGAAGTTTGTTTTTCCCATTATTAGCTTTTATGGATTTTGGTGTTATGTCTAAGAAAGCCTTGGCAAACCAAAGATCACAAAGATTTCTCATGTATCTTGTTTTTATAGTTTTAGTTGTAACAAGAAGTATCATTTGGAACATTAAGACTGTTTGTAATAAATACAAATAAATGCACCTTCAGGGCCATAATGTATTTTCACTTGTCATTTAATTAAATATTGCCAAATTGCACTTCATAGAGGTTGTACCAAATACATAATTCTACCAAGAGTGCCTAATGTTTCATACACAGTTCAAAAGTGCACTATTAAACTTTTTCAACTTTGCCAATCAGATAAATAAAAATGGCATCTCAGCTTAAAATTCTCCGATTAATTCCTCTAGCATTCTCATGGTTTATATATTTAAATCTGATTCAACTTGGATTAATTTTAGTGTAAAGGGTTAATATATTGATTAACTTTTAAATCACATAGCTACCCACTTATTCTGGAACTATTTAATGAATAATCCACTTTGTACACATTGATTTGAAATGCTCCACTCTCAACAGATTGTAAGCTCCAGGAAGAAAGATTTGTATTTTTTTTCCCCTACTGTAGCTTGAGGAACTAGAACAATGCTGGAACATAATAGGCACTCTAAGATTGCTCAGCATTCGGCGTGTATCTGTGAATGTCTTAGCTCGCAATGATCAGTGACATCGAGCACATTTTCATGTGCTTATTGGTCATTTGTGTATCTGCTACAGAGCAGTGTTTATTCAAGTTTTGTCCATTCTTTAATCAAGTTGAGGTTTTGTTGTTAAAGACTTTTTCATATAACTGAATATATATTTTTTAATCAGATCTGTGACTTACAAATACTTGGTCACTCTTATGTATTGTCTTTTCACTTGCATTCTAAAACTATGTTTCGTTCTTTGCCTCTGTGTAACTTCAAGATACCTTTGAGAGAGTGCATCCTCTTTACTTTTATAAATAAGAAAACTGCAATCCAATCAAAAACAGCATATCCTTAGCACACTGCTTGGCACGTAGTAAGAGTTCACAGGTTTCAGTTAATGCTACTGTTGCTTCCTAGACAATAATGACCTATGAGGAATTACGGAAAACGTTTGAAAACACGCAAGATCGGTGGGAAACATAGCAGAAGTTCGCAGAGGTCTTAGCGGTGCCGGGCTTCACCAAGTCATATCTACTGCAAGGGTTTAGTTGTAACAAGAAGTATCATTTGGAACATTAAGACTGTTTGTAATAAATACAAATAAATGCACCTTCAGGGCCATAATGTATTTTCACTTGTCATTTAATTAAATATTGCCAAATTGCACTTCATAGAGGTTGTACCAAATACATAATTCTACCAAGAGTGCCTAATGTTTCATACACAGTTCAAAAGTGCACTATTAAACTTTTTCAACTTTGCCAATCAGATAAATAAAAATGGCATCTCAGCTTAAAATTCTCCGATTAATTCCTCTAGCATTCTCATGGTTTATATATTTAAATCTGATTCAACTTGGATTAATTTTAGTGTAAAGGGTTAATATATTGATTAACTTTTAAATCACATAGCTACCCACTTATTCTGGAACTATTTAATGAATAATCCACTTTGTACACATTGATTTGAAATGCTCCACTCTCAACAGATTGTAAGCTCCAGGAAGAAAGATTTGTATTTTTTTTCCCCTACTGTAGCTTGAGGAACTAGAACAATGCTGGAACATAATAGGCACTCTAAGATTGCTCAGCATTCGGCGTGTATCTGTGAATGTCTTAGCTCGCAATGATCAGTGACATCGAGCACATTTTCATGTGCTTATTGGTCATTTGTGTATCTGCTACAGAGCAGTGTTTATTCAAGTTTTGTCCATTCTTTAATCAAGTTGAGGTTTTGTTGTTAAAGACTTTTTCATATAACTGAATATATATTTTTTAATCAGATCTGTGACTTACAAATACTTGGTCACTCTTATGTATTGTCTTTTCACTTGCATTCGAAAACTATGTTTCGCGTTCTTTGCCTCTGTGTAACTTCAAGATACCTTTGAGAGAGTGCATCCTCTTTACTTTTATAAATAAGAAAACTGCAATCCAATCAAAAACAGCATATCCTTAGCACACTGCTTGGCACGTAGTAAGAGTTCACAGGTTTCAGTTAATGCTACTGTTGCTTCCTAGACAATAATGACCTATGAGGAATTACGGAAAACGTTTGAAAACACGCAAGATCGGTGGGAAACATAGCAGAAGTTCGCAGAGGTCTTAGCGGTGCCGGGCTTCACCAAGTCATATCTACTGCTGATATAGGTGTCGTCCACCGGCTCTGAAACACCCCACGCCCAGTTCACCCGCCTCGCACCCAACCCCTCGCCACCCCACGGCCACTTCCGGTCACTTCCGCCCCGCCCCGACCAGTTGGCGCATGCGCTGTGGGAATGTTTGCGCGCCAGCTCCCAGTACAGGGCGACACAGCCCGCTTCCGGCGCCCAGACGAGATTTCACAAGGCCCGGCGCCTAGTCATGACGTTAGTTCCGGTTGCTTTGCTGAGTCGGAAGTGGGAGCCTTTAGGCCACTGAGACTGTGTCGTGTCGTCGCTGCTGGCCTTTCAGGCTCCGGTAAGAGAAGCTATAGCTAGAGGGAAGGGGATCGTGGAGTCTGCAGTGGGAAGTTTTTCTCCTAGATGAATGCCAGTCCAAATCTCTGCATGCTTACTTCCTCTAAATTCTTCTCCTGTGCTTTTCCTGAACACTGAGTTTCGTCTGGTTTGGGAACCCTTTATAGTGCTCCAGCTTCTGGCATCTCTGCCCAAGCCCCTCAGGCCCCTTTTGCTATTCCCCTCCTGGAAAAGGACGAGATCCCGGCCTTGCATTATCTTTGACTTTCTTTCTCTAGAACGTGCGCCGAGTGGGTGGGTCTCCGTCCATGCCGCGAATCCCGTATGGAACCTGAAGGGATAAGAAACAAAAGGTAGACTACAGATAGCCAGGTGCCAAAGAAGAGAAAACTAAGCTCGAGTCCCTGTAATCAAACCAGGTGAATCCATATGGCAAGGTGTTGACATTTCTTAAGGCAAGTGATCATTCACCACTCAGAGCTCTCCTGGCACTCTGCTTCTTGCTCCCTCAGCCGTTGGGTTTAGAAGACACCTCTGAAATTGAGTAACCATATCGCAGAAGGTTATATCTGATGGATGTTCTCTTTGGAATCAGTTTTTCACTCCAGGAACAAGGATATATAGGTTTAGCCTCACTACCATGGGCTGTTTTGGTCTCATGTGGGAGCCCTCAGACAAAATGAGGCCCCGGGAGGAATGCTATCAGCTTTGTGACTTGATGAGATCCTTCTTGCTTGCTGATGTGAAGGAGGGATCTGTTGCTACATAGATGCCTGAAAGGAATATTGGGTGGAATATGTAACAGTGAAATCATTTTTAAAGTCGTTTTTTTGCATCTGTGTATTACTTGGGCTTTCCAGCTCAAATGGTGGTAAAGAATTCACCTGCTACTTCAGGTAGACTCAAGAGATGGGGTTTCCATCCCTGGATGGGGAAGATCCCCTGGAGTAGGAAATGACAGCCCACACCAGTATTCATGCCTGGGAAATCCCATGAACAGAGGAGCCTGACAGGCTACAGGAGTGGAGTGGCAAAGAGTCAGACAGCACTGAGAGTGCACATGCACACACACATACTTATGAGGAAAGAGACCTTACAGAGCATGATTTAATAAAGCTTGATTTTTACAATCTGAGTTTTGTGACATATTCCAACTATTTCTGTTTAAAAGCAATACCAGATCTGATGTTAAAGCATTTATGAGGGGCTTTTCTGTCAGTGCAGAGAGTAAAGACTCCTTCTTGCAGTGCAAGGGGCACCGGTTCCATCCCTGGCCCAGGAAGATCCCATGTACCACAAAACTGCTGGACCAGTGTGTCCAATTAGGAGCCAGTGCTCTGGAGCACATGTACCCAGAGCTGGTGCTCTGCAATGAGAGAGGCCACTGCAATGGGAGGCCCACACAGGCTAAAGAATAAAGATGGATGAAAATAAATAAATGAATAAATAAAAAACAATAAAAGAGGCCAAAATTTAAAAATATATATATTTATGAGCTCATCTCTTTAAAAGTTGACAGTGTTCCTTAAGGAATTAGCAGTACTGTTCATAAAATATTGACTCATGGGAAGGGGAGAGGATTGTGTAGGACTGGAGGTAGACAAATTTTATAAATGTGAAAGTCTTGCAGTGTGTCTTATCAGAGAGAAATGTGTTTTCGAAGAGGACATATTTGAGGAATTCCCTGGCAGTCCAATGGTGAGGACTCCATGTTTCACTACTAAGGGCCCAGGATCAATCCCTCTTAAGGGAACGAAGATCCTGAAAGCCTCACAGCCAAAAGTAAATAAATAAAGAGGCTGTCTTTTAAAAATAAAATCCAAAAACTTCTAAGAATTGGTGGTTGTATCATGCCAAAGGCTGAAAACAGGATTGTGCTTTATCTTTGGATGGTAGTTGAAAGTAGGAGATTATAAATTCCCAGTGACGTTGAATATTCATATAATATTAACAAAATATCAAGATACCATTTTATCAGACCTTTCTTTTGGAGTGGGTCCCCTTTGGGTACTCTTTTTACTTTTCTGAGATCTTTAACCAAATCTAAATTGACATCCCTGCAAAGGTTCCTGTGAAATGATCAGCCCTCCCTTTTCCTGTAAAACTTTTCTGTTTGCACAGTATTAGCTCTTTTCCCATGAAAATAGTTGTTGCATAGGTTTGAACTATATATGAGAAAGATGATCTTAATGAGATTCTTCAGCATAGGTGACTACAGGATTTATTTCTTCTCTATTCTCCATTTGCTGAGATACCAAAGAACCACAAGTGTTTGGCCCAGTAGCTGGAACTTCCACTACAACCCAAGGCAAACAGTAAAACTCTTATCCTGGATTAGGATTATGGGCTCCACTATTGATTACAAGGTCAGGAGTAATTATGCCTAAAAGTGAATCATTTAATGCATATCTTGTGTCGATGATACACCAAACACAGAAAAAAATAAGTAGGTAGGAACTTCTACTTACATTGGTTATCTTCTAATAAGATAAAGGAGCTAGAGGGACTTCCCTGGCAGTCCAGTGGTTAAGACTACACCTTCCATTGCAAAGGGTGCAGGTCTGATTCCTGGTCAGGGAGCTAAGATCTCACATGCCTCACAGGCAAAAGGGAAAAAAAAAAAAAGCATAAAACAAGCAAAAAATTGTAACAGATTCAATACAGACTTCAAAAATGGTCCACATCAAAAAGAAAAAAGGTAGAGGAGCTGCATTAGGAATACAATGTAGAAAGTTTTAAGTCCTATTAATATAGGTAAAATGTGGGAAGCTAGCTTTTTGTGGTGGAATGTGGACCTCTTTTTTTAAAATCTTTATTGGATTTGTTACAATATTGCTTCTATTTCGTGTTTTGTTTTGGTTTTTTTACTGTGATGTATGTGGAATCTTAGCTCCCGAACCAGGGAGGACCAGGGATCGAACCCATTCCCCCTGCATTGTGAGGTAAAGTCCTAACCACTGAACCACCAGGGAAGTCTTGAAAGCTGGCTTTATATAATGTTGACAGTGTATTACTGAGAAAGGAGGCAGTAATGTCACTTACATGATGAATGTTCTTTATCACTCCTGATAATTAAGAGCCTGTCCGTGTCCTGTGTTCTAATTCTTGGCTTTCAGCTTACTTCCTTTTTGCATGCGTGGTGCAGGGGATGCATCTCCTTTGAACTAGTCTGAAGTCTTTTCAGTTGTGTTTCTAAAAACCCATTTGAACTGGCTCCCACAGTGTAGGGAAATCTACTAACTTTTTTATACCTGAGAAAGCTCTTTCCATCTCACATGTCTTTTCCTACATGTTGGTTTAGTTTAAGACTAGGCCTTCTCTAGGTGGTGAAAAGATGGCAACTCCAGGTTCCTGTCTTACCAGCCTGACAACCTAAGCAGGAATGAAAGGGTTCCCTTTTCTGTTGACTTAGCCAGAAGCCTGAAACTTATGTTCATTGATTTTATTGTTGTTGTTGTTTAGTCGCTAAGTCACGTCTGACTCTTTGTGACCCCATGAACTATAACCCACCAGGCTCTTCCATCCATCACATTTCCCAGGCAAGAATACTGGAGTGGGTTGCCATTTCCTTCTCTATTGATTCAGTTAGGTTGATGCAAAAGTAATTGTGGTTTTTGCATTGTTGAAATTTGCCATTTGATATTACTGCATTTTTAAGTAAACGTGGTGATGTTATACATCATTTTAATTAGCACTTCTCACTTTATTTTATTTGCTAAAGACATTACTTGCTATTTATTTTAGACTATGTAAGTGATGTTAAGCAGATTCGAGCAGTTTTCTCAGTCAGGTTCAAAATGGGTTGTAAAGCAGCAGAGACAGCTCACAACATCAACAACGCATTTGGCCCAAGAGCTGCTAACAAATATACAGTGCATTGGTGGTTCAGGAAGGTGTTCAAAGAGACGAGAGACTTGAAGATGAGGAGCATAGTGCTCTGCCATCAGAAATTGACAGAGACCAATTGAGAGGATTATCAAGGCTGATCCTCTATATAAGAAGTTACTGAAGAACTCATCTTTGACCATTATATGGTCATTCAGCATTTGAAGCAAATTAGATGAGAAAGCTCTGTAAGTAGGTGCCTCATGCTCTGACTCCAAATCAGTGACTTTAGAATGCTCGTTTTGAAGTGTTGTCTTCTCTTATTCGTGCAACAACATCAGCAAACCATTTCTCAATCGGATTGTGACATGTGACAAAAAGTGGATTTTATACAACAACTGACAGTGACCACCTCAACGGTTGGACCTAGAAGAAGCTCCAAAGCACTTCCCAAAGCCAAACTTGCACCTAAAAAAAGGTCATGCTCACTGTTTGGTGGTCTGCTGCTGGTCTGATCCACTACAGCTTTCTGAATCCGTGAAATATTTACATCTGAGGAATACGCTCAGCAAAGTGATGAGATGTACTGAAAACTGCAAGGCCTGCAGTCAGTATTGATCAATAAAAAGGGCCCAGTTCGTCTCCACGGCAACGCCCAACTGCAAATTGCACAACCACTATTTCAAAAGTTGAACAGATTGGGCTACAAAGTTTTGCCTCATCTGCCATATTTACCTGATCTCTCGCCAACTGGCTACCACACCCTCAAGCATCTTGACAACTTTTTGCAGGCAAAACACGTACACAACCAGCAGGAGGAAGCAGAAAATGCATTCTAAGAGCTTATTGAATCCCAGAACATTAATTTCTATGCTACAGGAGTAAACAAACTTATTTCTGATTGGCATAATGTGTCGATTGTAATGGTTCCTATTTTGATTAATAAAGATGTACTTAAACCTATTTATAATGATTTAAAATCCATGGTCTGAAACAACAATTATGTTTGCATCAACCTAATAGTAGACCTTGCTAGGGTCTTGTGCCCAACTCCTGAATCACTCCTTTTGGCCAGGGAATGCTGTATTCTTTTTGGCCAAGCCAGATTCATATGCCCATTCCTAGAGCTAGTGGATGAGATCATCCCCTTCTGAACGCGTGAACTGAAAGTGGGATGGAGACCCAAAGGAAAAATGAGGGTATTATGTTGAAAAAAAAAGAAAAGGTGATACTTTGGAGAAAGAAAAGTAACAGGGACTCACTACACTTTTTGCATTCCTTTGGGTACTTCAGGATAGAGGTAGGGTGGTGGTCAGTTACAGTGATAGAGTTCTTGGTGCTTCTACATGAATTAGGGGTAATAAATAAGGGCACTGCCAAAGAATGTTCAAACTACTGTACAATTGCACTCATTTCGCATGCTAGCAACGTAATGCTCAAAATCCTCCAAGATAGGCTTCAGCACTACGTAAACTGAGAACTTCCAGATGTACAAACTGGATTTAGGAAAGGCAGAGGAACCAGACATCAAATTGCCAACATCCATTGGATCGTAGAAAAGCAAGGAATACCAGAAAATATCTGCTTCACTGCGAAGCGTTTGACTGTGTGAATCACAACAAACTGTGGAAAATTCTGAAAGAGATGGGATCCAATGCTGCTTCTGGTCTGGGAATCCGTGAAATATTTACATCTGAGGAATACGCTCAGCAAAGTGATGAGATGTACTGAAAACTGCAAGGCCTGCAGTCAGTATTGATCAATAAAAAGGGCCCAGTTCGTCTCCACGGCAACGCCCAACTGCAAATTGCACAACCACTATTTCAAAAGTTGAACAGATTGGGCTACAAAGTTTTGCCTCATCTGCCATATTTACCTGATCTCTCGCCAACTGGCTACCACACCCTCAAGCATCTTGACAACTTTTTGCAGGCAAAACACGTACACAACCAGCAGGAGGAAGCAGAAAATGCATTCTAAGAGCTTATTGAATCCCAGAACATTAATTTCTATGCTACAGGAGTAAACAAACTTATTTCTGATTGGCATAATGTGTCGATTGTAATGGTTCCTATTTTGATTAATAAAGATGTACTTAAACCTATTTATAATGATTTAAAATCCATGGTCTGAAACAACAATTATGTTTGCATCAACCTAATAGTAGACCTTGCTAGGGTCTTGTGCCCAACTCCTGAATCACTCCTTTTGGCCAGGGAATGCTGTATTCTTTTTGGCCAAGCCAGATTCATATGCCCATTCCTAGAGCTAGTGGATGAGATCATCCCCTTCTGAACGCTGAACTGAAAGTGGGATGGAGACCCAAAGGAAAAATGAGGGTATTATGTTGAAAAAAAAAGAAAAGGTGATACTTTGGAGAAAGAAAAGTAACAGGGACTCACTACACTTTTTGCATTCCTTTGGGTACTTCAGGATAGAGGTAGGGTGGTGGTCAGTTACAGTGATAGAGTTCTTGGTGCTTCTACATGAATTAGGGGTAATAAATAAGGGCACTGCCAAAGAATGTTCAAACTACTGTACAATTGCACTCATTTCGCATGCTAGCAACGTAATGCTCAAAATCCTCCAAGATAGGCTTCAGCACTACGTAAACTGAGAACTTCCAGATGTACAAACTGGATTTAGGAAAGGCAGAGGAACCAGACATCAAATTGCCAACATCCATTGGATCGTAGAAAAAGCAAGGGAATACCAGAAAAATATCTGCTTCACTGCGAAAGCGTTTGACTGTGTGAATCACAACAAACAATGGAAAATTCCCAAAGAGATGGGAATGTCAGACCACCTTACCTGTTTTCTAAGAAATCTGCATACAGGTCAAGAAGCAGCAATTAGAACCAGACATGGAACAACGGACTGGTTCCAGATTGGGAAAGGAGTACAGCTATGTACAGGCTATGTATTGTCACCCTGCGTACTTAACATCTATGTAGAGTACATCATGCAAAATGCTGGGCAGGATGAAGCATAAGCTGGAATCATGATTGCCAGGAGAAATATCAGCAACCTCAGATATGGTGATGGTACCACCCAAATGGCAGAAAGTGAAGAGGAATGAAGAGCCTCTTGATGAAAGTTAAAGAGGAGAGTGGAAAAGCTGACTTAAAACTTAATATTCAAAAAACAAAGATCATGACATCTGATTCCATCACTTCCTGGCAAATAGATGGGGGAAGCAATGGAAACAGTGACAGAATTTCTTTTCCTGGGCTCCAAAATCACAGTGTATGGTGACTGCAGCCATGAAATTAAAAGACACTTGCTTCTTGAAAAAAAAGTTTTGAGAAAGCTAGACAGCATATTAAAAAGCAGAGATGTCACTTTGCTGACAAAGGTCCATATAGTCAAAGCTGTGATTTTTTCCAGTAGTCATATATGGATGTGAGAGTGGGACTGTATAGTAGGCTGAGCTGTTAGGAATTGATGCTTTCGAACTGTGGTGCTGCAGAAGACTCTTGAGAGTCCCTGAGATGGAGAGACATTCCTTTGGGTACTTCAGGATAGAGGTAGGGTGGTGGTCAGTTACAGTGATAGAGTTCTTGGTGCTTCTACATGAATTAGGGGTAATAAATAAGGGCACTGCCAAAGAATGTTCAAACTACTGTACAATTGCACTCATTTCGCATGCTAGCAACGTAATGCTCAAAATCCTCCAAGATAGGCTTCAGCACTACGTAAACTGAGAACTTCCAGATGTACAAACTGGATTTAGGAAAGGCAGAGGAACCAGACATCAAATTGCCAACATCCATTGGATCGTAGAAAAAGCAAGGGAATACCAGAAAAATATCTGCTTCACTGCGAAAGCGTTTGACTGTGTGAATCACAACAAACTGTGGAAAATTCTGAAAGAGATGGGAATGTCAGACCACCTTACCTGCCTCCTGAGAAACCTGTATTCAGGTCAAGAAACGACAATTAGAACCAGACATGGAACAACGGACTGGTTCCAGATTGGGAAAGGAGTACAGCTATGTACAGGCTATGTATTGTCACCCTGCGTACTTAACATCTATGTAGAGTACATCATGCAAAATGCTGGGCAGGATGAAGCATAAGCTGGAATCATGATTGCCAGGAGAAATATCAGCAACCTCAGATATGGTGATGGTACCACCCAAATGGCAGAAAGTGAAGAGGAATGAAGAGCCTCTTGATGAAAGTTAAAGAGGAGAGTGGAAAAGCTGACTTAAAACTTAATATTCAAAAAACAAAGATCATGACATCTGATTCCATCACTTCCTGGCAAATAGATGGGGGAAGCAATGGAAACAGTGACAGAATTTCTTTTCCTGGGCTCCAAAATCACAGTGTATGGTGACTGCAGCCATGAAATTAAAAGACACTTGCTTCTTGAAAAAAAAGTTTTGAGAAAGCTAGACAGCATATTAAAAAGCAGAGATGTCACTTTGCTGACAAAGGTCCATATAGTCAAAGCTGTGATTTTTTCCAGTAGTCATATATGGATGTGAGAGTTGGACTGTATAGTAGGCTGAGCGCTGAAGAATTGATGCTTTCAAACTGTGGTGCTGCAGAAGACTCTTGAGAGTCCCTTGGAGAGCAAAGAAATCACACCAGTCAACCCTGAATATTCACTGGAAAGACTGATGCTGAAGCTGAAGCTCCAATACTTTGGCCACCTGATGTGAAGGGCTGACTCATTGGAAAAGATCTTGATGCTGGGAAAAATTAAGGGCAGGAGGAGAATAAGGCAACAGAGAATGTCACTGAATCAGTGGACATGAATTTGAATACCTCCGGAAGATGGTAAAGGGCAGGGAAGCCTGGCATGCTGCAGTCCACAGGGTCGCAGAGTCGGACCCAACTTAGCAATTGAATAACAACGCAGTGTTTAAAAAGGAGGAAAGATCTCTCAAGGATTGTTAATTCCAACTTTTAAGTATGCTGTCTTTCTTTTTTGCATGATGAAGTTCAGCTAAACTATACGTAGTAAAAAGTGAAAGACATAGAGCAGCATCTAACCTTTCAGTTCCTTGAAGCAGCATGCAAAGACAAGCCTAGACTGTCATTCTGGCGCAGTGACCATTAGCTGTTGGGCAGAAAGCTCAGCAGAAGAGCATGAAGCAACAGGTAGAGATGCCTCAAAACTGTCAAAAAATGTTACAATCTCTCTTCCTCAAATAAGGGTAACTTTTCTGACTTGGGTTAGCTTTCAGTAGTGTGATTCCATGAAGAGTCTTAACTCAGTCAAAGATAGTAGACCAGATGTCTTCTTTTTTCCTCCTGCCTTTGTATCCCTGACCTCACTCCTTCTAAGACTTCTACCTTATAGAAGTTCAGCATCCTCAGAAGCAGAATATTCATATCCCTTCTTTCTTCTTACCCTTTTCAGGGTTGTCTTTCTATGCTGTGGCCTTAAAATTTCAGAAAGGGGAGAAAGCCTTGCAGGGAGCACTGCTCATCCCGTTGTGCCCCTCAGTCCCCTTGGTGCTCAATGAGGAAATGTTACCAGAAGAGCACAAGTGCAGGCTCAGTCAGCTCCTCTGAATACCTTTGAGGTATATATCTATTTCCTGTTACACAGAAGGAATTGTGTCTCTTCAGTATTGTAAAGAATCAGATAAACAGGGAAGGTTCAATATAGAATTAAGCAAAAGACCTTTTTTTTTTTTTTTTTTTACCGAGTTTTGTTCTATACATATATAATTTTATTTATTTTTGGCTGTGCTGGGTCTTCATTGCTGCACAGACTTTCTCTAGTTGCAGTGCTCGGGTGTCTCCTTGCAGTGACTTCTGTTGTGGCAGAGCGCAGGCTCCTGAGCGCTAGACGCAGGCTCAATAGTTGTGGCAGCAACGGACTTAGTTGCTGTGCAGCCTGATCTTCCCAGGTCAGGGACAGAACCCGTGTCTCCTACGTTGGCAGGTGGATTCTTTACCACTGAGCCACCAGGGAAAGCCCCACTTACTTTTCAGAGGAAGAAACATCAGAAGTCATAGTCCAGGAAGCAGAGATAGACTGCTTAATATAGATTGAAAACCCACGATATGCTCCCAGTCTGATTCCTGTCCTGGTATACAATTCGACGTCTGACCTACAGGCTTACATTTAGTTTCTGTGTTGCTGAGGGACTCCCAGCTCCAACTCTTAAGCCATGCAAGCCTGTGCAAGCACCAGCTTATGCCAGCGGTGAATGAGAACTAGTCAACCAGCCTAGAGATTTATGGCAAATTTTAGTTTTTGTCACATTAAGGGCCGCATTGTGGTTACAACTAGTAGCTGAGTTTCCTCTTTGACTTTAATAATTCTATTTAATCGATTTTTTAAAGGTATAGCCACCATCAACAGATAAATGCATTCCACCTGAGTATCTATAAGCTTCTTGGGTTTAGCCACCCCTAAATCAGGCCACCTTGTCCATTTGGTAGGTTTGTAACCATTTTGCCAAAAAGATCTTGAGTCTTGGAACAAGGGTTGGCGAATCTTCCCCAAAGCCTTTTAAAATATACTGAAGTCAAGAAATGGGAAAAGAAGTAACGATGATAATATCACAGCTTTTATGTTATCTGCCCTTCCCTGCGTAATACATGCCCTTTCTACAGCCCCTCCCCCTAGGTCTGGATGGAGGATACTTTAAAGTGAAATGACAGACCAGGAGAATAACAACAACATCTCAAGTAACCCCTTCGCTGCTCTTTTCGGCTCCCTGGCTGATGCCAAGCAGTTTGCTGCAATCCAAAAAGAGCAGCTGAAGCAGCAGTCTGGTAAGTGAAGGAGCCAACAGCAGCAGATGAGATGACCTAGAATGGGGTCTTCCCAAATTAGGTGTGCTTTGGGTCCTTAATTGCAACTGGAATTGAAGTTTTAGGGCAGAAGTTGGTTTTTGTTTGTATTTGTTGGGGTTGGTTCCTGTCCTGTCGAGTCATAGTCCAGGAAGCAGGATAAGGGCCCCTAGCTGTAATCTTCCCAGGTCAGGGACAGAACCCGTGTCTCCTCGTTGGCAGGTGGATTCTTTACCACTGAGCCACCAGGGAAAGCCCCACTTACTTTTCAGAGGAAGAAACATCAGAAGTCATAGTCCAGGAAGCAGAGATAGACTGCTTAATATAGATTGAAAACCCACGATATGCTCCCAGTCTGATTCCTGTCCTGGTATACAATTCGACGTCTGACCTACAGGCTTACATTTAGTTTCTGTGTTGCTGAGGGACTCCCAGCTCCAACTCTTAAGCCATGCAAGCCTGTGCAAGCACCAGCTTATGCCAGCGGTGAATGAGAACTAGTCAACCAGCCTAGAGATTTATGGCAAATTTTAGTTTTTGTCACATTAAGGGCCGCATTGTGGTTACAACTAGTAGCTGAGTTTCCTCTTTGACTTTAATAATTCTATTTAATCGATTTTTTAAAGGTATAGCCACCATCAACAGATAAATGCATTCCACCTGAGTATCTATAAGCTTCTTGGGTTTAGCCACCCCTAAATCAGGCCACCTTGTCCATTTGGTAGGTTTGTAACCATTTTGCCAAAAAGATCTTGAGTCTTGGAACAAGGGTTGGCGAATCTTCCCCAAAGCCTTTTAAAATATACTGAAGTCAAGAAATGGGAAAAGAAGTAACGATGATAATATCACAGCTTTTATGTTATCTGCCCTTCCCTGCGTAATACATGCCCTTTCTACAGCCCCTCCCCCTAGGTCTGGATGGAGGATACTTTAAAGTGAAATGACAGACCAGGAGAATAACAACAACATCTCAAGTAACCCCTTCGCTGCTCTTTTCGGCTCCCTGGCTGATGCCAAGCAGTTTGCTGCAATCCAAAAAGAGCAGCTGAAGCAGCAGTCTGGTAAGTGAAGGAGCCAACAGCAGCAGATGAGATGACCTAGAATGGGGTCTTCCCAAATTAGGTGTGCTTTGGGTCCTTAATTGCAACTGGAATTGAAGTTTTAGGGCAGAAGTTGGTTTTTGTTTGTATTTGTTGTGTGTTTTGTTTGGGGGACTTCTCCCTGTCCTGTCTGCTGCATAGAAAGAGGCCAGGTTACAAGTGGCTCTGGAGTTAACAGGTGCCTGCCGTGATCCCAAAACCGTCAAGCTTTTTGATTTTACAAATCACCTAGGGAAATATACTTAACAAAGATGCTAATTTTGTTTTAACATAGGAAACAAGTTATAGACATAGGTGTGAAAAACAAGTCTCATGCAGCTGTAAACAGCACATGTGTTAAAGGAAGAATTATAAAAACTTTTTGGCCTACAGAGAAATAAATAAGATTTGTCCTTAAGCCCAATGCTTCAGAGTCTGCCCCAAGCAAAATCCTTCTTTCATTACACT
This sequence comes from Tragulus kanchil, assembly GCA_022376925.1. Classification (NCBI taxonomy): domain Eukaryota; kingdom Metazoa; phylum Chordata; class Mammalia; order Artiodactyla; family Tragulidae; genus Tragulus; species Tragulus kanchil. The sequence continues at coordinate 138,487,661 of JAIOJX010000006.1, forward strand.
GTCATAGCATACTGCTTTTAGAACAGACCTCTAGGAAAATCTGATCCTTACCCTTAATGTGAAAAAAGTTAGGACAGTATCTAATAATACTCAATATATCAGTATCTCAATATAATCAGAAAAGTGATTGTCCTCATATGGGACCGAAGTAAAGCTCAAGTCTAGCTTCCTCCCTATAGGTAACATGTGGACTAGAAGAATTAGGATGCTGCTTCTCAAATATATTAATTTTCTGAGGGTATGCACAAGCTTTCAAGCCAGAAATTGCTCCCCTTCTCCTCCCTCCAAAAAAAAAAAAAATAGTGTTTTTGTCTTTAGAAAAGGAGAAATGTTTGTACTTTTCCTTTATTTTGTTTATTGCAGAAGTGTTCAGAGGTGTAGCTAAATTGTGGTCTTACTTTCTGATTAGGGTTGAATAAACTGCCCTTCCTCGTAATACATGCCCTTTCTACAGCCCCTCCCCCTAGGTCTGGATGGAGGATACTTTAAAGTGAAATGACAGACCAGGAGAATAACAACAACATCTCAAGTAACCCCTTCGCTGCTCTTTTCGGCTCCCTGGCTGATGCCAAGCAGTTTGCTGCAATCCAAAAAGAGCAGCTGAAGCAGCAGTCTGGTAAGTGAAGGAGCCAACAGCAGCAGATGAGATGACCTAGAATGGGGTCTTCCCAAATTAGGTGTGCTTTGGGTCCTTAATTGCAACTGGAATTGAAGTTTTAGGGCAGAAGTTGGTTTTTGTTTGTATTTGTTGTGTGTTTTGTTTGGGGGACTTCTCCCTGTCCTGTCTGCTGCATAGAAAGAGGCCAGGTTACAAGTGGCTCTGGAGTTAACAGGTGCCTGCCGTGATCCCAAAACCGTCAAGCTTTTTGATTTTACAAATCACCTAGGGAAATATACTTAACAAAGATGCTAATTTTGTTTTAACATAGGAAACAAGTTATAGACATAGGTGTGAAAAACAAGTCTCATGCAGCTGTAAACAGCACATGTGTTAAAGGAAGAATTATAAAAACTTTTTGGCCTACAGAGAAATAAATAAGATTTGTCCTTAAGCCCAATGCTTCAGAGTCTGCCCCAAGCAAAATCCTTCTTTCATTACACTGTCATAGCATACTGCTTTTAGAACAGACCTCTAGGAAAATCTGATCCTTACCCTTAATGTGAAAAAAGTTAGGACAGTATCTAATAATACTCAATATATCAGTATCTCAATATAATCAGAAAAGTGATTGTCCTCATATGGGACCGAAGTAAAGCTCAAGTCTAGCTTCCTCCCTATAGGTAACATGTGGACTAGAAGAATTAGGATGCTGCTTCTCAAATATATTAATTTTCTGAGGGTATGCACAAGCTTTCAAGCCAGAAATTGCTCCCCTTCTCCTCCCTCCAAAAAAAAAAAAAATAGTGTTTTTGTCTTTAGAAAAGGAGAAATGTTTGTACTTTTCCTTTATTTTGTTTATTGCAGAAGTGTTCAGAGGTGTAGCTAAATTGTGGTCTTACTTTCTGATTAGGGTTGAATAAAAAGGAAGTGAGAGCAAGACAGATGAGTAGCAGACAATGATGGGTGAGACAAGGTGGGAATCCATGTAATGCTGATTTTTTTAACGTGACAGAAAGAGGCTGCTCTGAACCTCAGTCTCTGAAATCTTCCACAGATTTCTAAAATAGAGGCTCAGAATGGGAAACCTTGGATTAGGAGACTGTAGGAGAGATTGAGGAGAGAGGAACTGGAAAAATAAGGAAATGGGAAAAACATCTTACGTATGTGATGGAGGGACATTTTGCTAATCGGCATCTGTCACTGTTGGAATTCAGAGGAGACCTTAATGGTACAGGAATCGAGTGACAGAATGCTTGTCCTTCTGGCTGTAAGCAGACCTAAGGCTGGCTAGGGTTGGGAGCATTGCAGACCACCAAGCTTGGCAACTGGTCATGTGCATGCCCTTCTGTTACTATTTTGGCATCATGTTGTCTTAGTTTGTTTACACTGGGTTTGTCAGGTGGCCAGGTCTAACCTGTTTTCCACCAGCACTTAGTACTCTACCAAAACCTTTGACCTCCCGTATTGAGCTTCACATTGGCTCAGTTCACCACACTAAAGCTACCCTTGCTTCCAAGAATTTTGCCTGGATGGTTAGAGTAACCATTTTGTCGAGGAGCAAAGCAGATACAGACTTGTGTCTCACTTTTAGTGAGCAACACTACATATGTAGCCTTTCAGCATGAGTGCCATTCTGAGAAGCTCTCTTATAAGTTGCTTTATAAGAAAAGTAAAGGGATTCAATCAATGGCAAAGAAGTAACTAGTTAGGAAAACAGAACAAAAGATGGGAACGATTTATATATAATCAAATTACTTCAAAAAAATCCAGTCACACTAATAGAGAAATGCCCATTAAAACAACAGTTAGACAGTTTTTAGTCTGTGAGGTTTGTGAAGATTTAAACAGGTGCACTTTCATATAGTGGTGGTGATGTTTAGTTGCTAAGTCATGTCTGACTCTTTAGTGATCCCAGTTTCCTCTGTCTGTGAGATTCTCCAGGCAAGAATACTGGAGTGAGTAGCCATTTCCTTCTCCAAGGGATCTTCCCACTTTGGGATTAAACCCACATCTCTTGCATTGCAGGCGGATGCTTTACTGCTGAGCCACCAGGGAAGCCCTGTATACTGGAGGTAGCCATGTAAATGAGAACAGTTGCTCTTTTTTGTAGTGTTTATTTGACTGCACAGCGTCTTAGTTGTAGCGTGAGGGATCTTTAGTTACAGCATGTGAGATCTCCTAGAGAACTACTATATGATCCAACAACTGGACTTCTGGGTATTTATCCAACAAAAACAGAAACACTTCGGAGAAGATATATGCACTCCATGTTTATTGCAGCCTTATTTATAGTAACTAAGATGTGAAAACTTCAGCGGATGAGTAAAGAAAGCAGTGTCATTACGCACATACATGTACAATGGAATATTTTTCAGGGGAGGGGCATTTTGCAGACCATTTTAAAAGGGCTTGGCAACTGGCCCCAAGCAGACCTAGGGTGGCATTGGGAGCATTGCAGACCACCGCTTGGCAACTGGTCATGTGCATGCCCTTCTGTTACTATTTTGGCATCATGTTGTCTTAGTTTGTTTACACTGGGTTTGTCAGGTGGCCAGGTCTAACCTGTTTTCCACCAGCACTTAGTACTCTACCAAAACCTTTGACCTCCCGTATTGAGCTTCACATTGGCTCAGTTCACCACACTAAAGCTACCCTTGCTTCCAAGAATTTTGCCTGGATGGTTAGAGTAACCATTTTGTCGAGGAGCAAAGCAGATACAGACTTGTGTCTCACTTTTAGTGAGCAACACTACATATGTAGCCTTTCAGCATGAGTGCCATTCTGAGAAGCTCTCTTATAAGTTGCTTTATAAGAAAAGTAAAGGGATTCAATCAATGGCAAAGAAGTAACTAGTTAGGAAAACAGAACAAAAGATGGGAACGATTTATATATAATCAAATTACTTCAAAAAAATCCAGTCACACTAATAGAGAAATGCCCATTAAAACAACAGTTAGACAGTTTTTAGTCTGTGAGGTTTGTGAAGATTTAAACAGGTGCACTTTCATATAGTGGTGGTGATGTTTAGTTGCTAAGTCATGTCTGACTCTTTAGTGATCCCAGTTTCCTCTGTCTGTGAGATTCTCCAGGCAAGAATACTGGAGTGAGTAGCCATTTCCTTCTCCAAGGGATCTTCCCCACTTTGGGATTAAACCCACATCTCTTGCATTGCAGGCGGATTCTTTACTGCTGAGCCACCAGGGAAGCCCTGTATACTGGAGGTAGCCATGTAAATGAGAACAGTTGCTCTTTTTTGTAGTGTTTATTTGACTGCACAGCGTCTTAGTTGTAGCGTGAGGGATCTTTAGTTACAGCATGTGAGATCTCCTAGAGAACTACTATATGATCCAACAACTGGACTTCTGGGTATTTATCCAACAAAAACAGAAACACTTCGGAGAAGATATATGCACTCCCATGTTTATTGCAGCCTTATTTATAGTAACTAAGATGTGAAAACTTCAGCGGATGAGTAAAGAAAGCAGTGTCATTACGCACACACATACATGTACAATGGAATATTTTTCAGCCATACAAAGAAATAAATCTTGCCATCTTCAACAGCAGGAGGACAGTGGATAGACCTTAAGGGCGTTATGCTGAGGGAAATAAGTCAGAGAAAGTACCATGTGATCTCACTTATATGTGGAATAGTTACCAAAAAACAACAACAAAAAAAGGCAAGCTGATAGATGCAGAGAATAGATTGGGGCGTTACCAGAGGCAGGAGGCTGGGGGTAGCAAGAGTTTCAAAAGGTACAAGCATCCAGTTATCAAAGTCATGAGGGTTCAGTGAACAGCATAGTGACTAGTTCACAATACTGTTTTTTGCATGCATATCTGAATGTTGCTAATAAAGTAGATCTTAAAGGGTCTTACCACAAGAAAAAAGATTTGTAGCTGTGTATGGTGACAGAGTGACAGAGGGGCTTCTCAGGTGGTACTAGTGGTCAAGAGCCAGCCTGCCAACGCAGGAGGCATAAAAGACGGAGGTTGGATTCCTGGGTCAGGAAGATCCCCTGGAAGACAGCATGGCGACCCTCTCCAGTATAGTATGCTTGCCTGGAGAGTCCCATGGACAGAGGAACCTGGCGAGCTACCACCCATGGGGTCACAAAGGGTCGGACATGACTGAAGTGACTTAGTATGTATGCAGGCATCATGACAGATGTTAACTAGATTTATTCTGGTGATCATTTAACAATATCTACAGATATGGGTCATTATGTTGTACACCTGAAATGACACCTTCATTTAAAAAAGAAAAGATGCGGTCTGACTTGAGATGTTCACTGATTGGCTAACTTGTTTAATATCTACAATTAACCTCCCCTTGATGACGCTTATCGTGTGTACTTGGTATTCTCTTCAAGAGAGGATTGTAACTGTAAGTGACTTTCATTTTCTGGCAGATGAACTCCCAGCCAGCCCAGATGACTCAGATAATAGTGTGTCCGAGAGCCTGGATGAATTTGATTACTCCGTGGCTGAGATAGCACTGCTCATTGTGAGATCTCCTAGAGAACTAATAGTAACTATTTTTTCCAACAAAACAGAAACACTGGAGAAGATATATGCACTCGCATGTTTATTGCAGCCTTATTTATAGTAACTAAGATGTGAAAACTTCAGCGGATGAGTAAAGAAAGCAGTGTCATTACGCACACACATACATGTACAATGGAATATTTTTCAGCCATACAAAGAAATAAATCTTGCCATCTTCAACAGCAGGAGGACAGTGGATAGACCTTAAGGGCGTTATGCTGAGGGAAATAAGTCAGAGAAAGTACCATGTGATCTCACTTATATGTGGAATAGTTACCAAAAAACAACAACAAAAAGGCAAGCTGATAGATGCAGAGAATAGATTGGGCGTTACCAGAGGCAGGAGGCTGGGGGTAGCAAGAGTTTCAAAAGGTACAAGCATCCAGTTATCAAAGTCATGAGGGTTCAGTGAACAGCATAGTGACTAGTTCACAATACTGTTTTTTGCATGCATATCTGAATGTTGCTAATAAAGTAGATCTTAAAGGGTCTTACCACAAGAAAAAAGATTTGTAGCTGTGTATGGTGACAGAGTGACAGAGGGGCTTCTCAGGTGGTACTAGTGGTCAAGAGCCAGCCTGCCAACGCAGGAGGCATAAAAGACGGAGGTTGGATTCCTGGGTCAGGAAGATCCCCTGGAAGACAGCATGGCGACCCTCTCCAGTATAGTATGCTTGCCTGGAGAGTCCCATGGACAGAGGAACCTGGCGAGCTACCACCCATGGGGTCACAAAGGGTCGGACATGACTGAAGTGACTTAGTATGTATGCAGGCATCATGACAGATGTTAACTAGATTTATTCTGGTGATCATTTAACAATATCTACAGATATGGGTCATTATGTTGTACACCTGAAATGACACCTTCATTTAAAAAAGAAAAGATGCGGTCTGACTTGAGATGTTCACTGATTGGCTAACTTGTTTAATATCTACAATTAACCTCCCCTTGATGACGCTTATCGTGTGTACTTGGTATTCTCTTCAAGAGAGGATTGTAACTGTAAGTGACTTTCATTTTCTGGCAGATGAACTCCCAGCCAGCCCAGATGACTCAGATAATAGTGTGTCCGAGAGCCTGGATGAATTTGATTACTCCGTGGCTGAGATCAGCCGCTCATTCCGTTCACAGCAGGAAATATGTGAGCAACTCAACATCAATCACATGATCCAGAGGATCTTCCTCATCACTCTGGACAACAGTGAGTTACAGATTTACAGCCAGTGGATTCTTTCTTCTGCCTTTCCTGCTTGGGCCAGGGATTCACTCTTAAGAAACATATCTGATGGTTAAATAAACCCATCAAACTCCCTGGAACATGGGGTTTATAGTTCAAGGAAGCTTTTGCTAAGGCAGTATTTTGACACAGATACAACTGTCATTTCTGTTTGGGTACTGACAGGGCTGTGTAGCTCCTGCTGCCTTTTCTACTTTAAAAGGAATATGGGAATGGTAGCCAGACCGATTTTCTTCTCAGAACCGATCTAAGCATTTAAGTGAAAGCCCCAAGAAGGGTCAAACAGTGTCTCCCTGCTGTGGCCTATCTGTAGTTAAGCTCCCACATTACTGCTGATGTCTGGAATTTACCCTTTAAATGTCGTGATGTTAGTTTTAGAACACAGCACATGCTCTTCAGGGTTGAGGACGGGGAGATTTAAATCTATAGCTACTGCTCTGTGTGTCGAGATCACTCTGATGTTACCTGAGTCAAACTTTGGGTTCAGGAGAGATGCTTTCGAGATCAGTTGTCTGTTAGCTGCATTATTCTTCACCAGCCACATTGAAACCATTTCCCAGGTGACCCAAGCCTGAAAAGTGGGAATGGCATCCCCAGCCTTGCCTGGAGAGTCCCATGGACAGAGGAACCTGGCGAGCTACCACCCATGGGGTCACAAAGGGTCGGACATGACTGAAGTGACTTAGTATGTATGCAGGCATCATGACAGATGTTAACTAGATTTATTCTGGTGATCATTTAACAATATCTACAGATATGGGTCATTATGTTGTACACCTGAAATGACACCTTCATTTAAAAAAGAAAAGATGCGGTCTGACTTGAGATGTTCACTGATTGGCTAACTTGTTTAATATCTACAATTAACCTCCCCTTGATGACGCTTATCGTGTGTACTTGGTATTCTCTTCAAGAGAGGATTGTAACTGTAAGTGACTTTCATTTTCTGGCAGATGAACTCCCAGCCAGCCCAGATGACTCAGATAATAGTGTGTCCGAGAGCCTGGATGAATTTGATTACTCCGTGGCTGAGATCAGCCGCTCATTCCGTTCACAGCAGGAAATATGTGAGCAACTCAACATCAATCACATGATCCAGAGGATCTTCCTCATCACTCTGGACAACAGTGAGTTACAGATTTACAGCCAGTGGATTCTTTCTTCTGCCTTTCCTGCTTGGGCCAGGGATTCACTCTTAAGAAACATATCTGATGGTTAAATAAACCCATCAAACTCCCTGGAACATGGGGTTTATAGTTCAAGGAAGCTTTTGCTAAGGCAGTATTTTGACACAGATACAACTGTCATTTCTGTTTGGGTACTGACAGGGCTGTGTAGCTCCTGCTGCCTTTTCTACTTTAAAAGGAATATGGGAATGGTAGCCAGACCGATTTTCTTCTCAGAACCGATCTAAGCATTTAAGTGAAAGCCCCAAGAAGGGTCAAACAGTGTCTCCCTGCTGTGGCCTATCTGTAGTTAAGCTCCCCACATTACTGCTGATGTCTGGAATTTACCCTTTAAATGTCGTGATGTTAGTTTTAGAACACAGCACATGCTCTTCAGGGTTGAGGACGGGGAGATTTAAATCTATAGCTACTGCTCTGTGTGTCGAGATCACTCTGATGTTACCTGAGTCAAACTTTGGGTTCAGGAGAGATGCTTTCGAGATCAGTTGTCTGTTAGCTGCATTATTCTTCACCAGCCACATTGAAACCATTTCCCAGGTGACCCAAGCCTGAAAAGTGGGAATGGCATCCCCAGCCGTTGTGTGTATTTGGAAGAGATGGCAGTAGACCTGGAAGACCAAGACTGGCTTGATATGAACAATGTGGAGCAGGTACATTCTTACGTTCCTTACGTGTGCCTTCAGCAAAAATTAGCCACGTGGCTGAATCCTGCTCACCTATCTCTATCCGTGGCTTGGCTTAGCGCCAACTGTTATGTTGTCTGTGGTGTCCCTCTTTTTAATCAGCTCATCTGTCCACGGCCGCATGTCCAAATCCCCATCCTTTAACACCCAGTTAACATGCCATCCTAGTTAAAAAGTTTCGCCAGGTTCAAGTTGTTATTTTCTGTCTAGGCTCCTACAGTAATCTCCCTGCATCTCTTACGGGAATTGTCCCTTTCCATTTCATGTGGTGGCTTCTTTATGCACCTCTTTTCTCTCTCCCATAGACACTAATTTGTTGAGGCCAAGGCCCCTCTCTATCTTTATATCTTTTCCAAAATCAGAACAGTACATTCTGCCTTACAGAGGCTTAATCAACATTAAAGGAACAAACATTTGGTAGGGAAGACACTTGGCAACTTGTAGTTTAATTCCATACATTTAAAGTGTCTTTGTATAAGTCTGATTGAAGTCAGCATTCATGAGGAGCAGTAGATTTCACATAAAAGTTTAATCTCTGATCCTCCACACCATTCAACACATATTCTTTTAATGCTTGCTCTGTGCTTGGGGCCGTATTAGACACTTAAGCTTGCTTTAGTATAACTATATGAACAATTAGATTTGTATACATAGTATTTTCATTATTTTATTTTTAATTGAGGGTTAATTGCTTTACGATGTTGTGTTGTTTCTGCCCTACAACAACATGAATCAGCTTTAAGTATTAACACACATAATCCCCTCTGTCCTGAGCCTTCTCACCAGCCCTCGCCATCCCACCCTCTCTGTGCTGCACAGCACATGCTCTTCAGGGTTGAGGACGGGAGATTTAAATCTATAGCTACTGCTCTGTGTCGAGATCACTCTGATGTTACCTGAGTCAAACTTTGGGTTCAGGAGAGATGCTTTCGAGATCAGTTGTCTGTTAGCTGCATTATTCTTCACCAGCCACATTGAAACCATTTCCCAGGTGACCCAAGCCTGAAAAGTGGGAATGGCATCCCCAGCCGTTGTGTGTATTTGGAAGAGATGGCAGTAGACCTGGAAGACCAAGACTGGCTTGATATGAACAATGTGGAGCAGGTACATTCTTACGTTCCTTACGTGTGCCTTCAGCAAAAATTAGCCACGTGGCTGAATCCTGCTCACCTATCTCTATCCGTGGCTTGGCTTAGCGCCAACTGTTATGTTGTCTGTGGTGTCCCTCTTTTGAATCAGCTCATCTGTCCACGGCCGCATGTCCAAATCCCCCATCCTTTAACACCCAGTTAACATGCCATCCTAGTTAAAAAGTTTCGCCAGGTTCAAGTTGTTATTTTCTGTCTAGGCTCCTACAGTAATCTCCCTGCATCTCTTACGGGAATTGTCCCTTTCCATTTCATGTGGTGGCTTCTTTATGCACCTCTTTTCTCTCTCCCATAGACACTAATTTGTTGAGGCCAAGGCCCCTCTCTATCTTTATATCTTTTCCAAAATCAGAACAGTACATTCTGCCTTACAGAGGCTTAATCAACATTAAAGGAACAAACATTTGGTAGGGAAGACACTTGGCAACTTGTAGTTTAATTCCATACATTTAAAGTGTCTTTGTATAAGTCTGATTGAAGTCAGCATTCATGAGGAGCAGTAGATTTCACATAAAAGTTTAATCTCTGATCCTCCACACCATTCAACACATATTCTTTTAATGCTTGCTCTGTGCTTGGGGCCGTATTAGACACTTAAGCTTGCTTTAGTATAACTATATGAACAATTAGATTTGTATACATAGTATTTTCATTATTTTATTTTTAATTGAGGGTTAATTGCTTTACGATGTTGTGTTGTTTCTGCCCTACAACAACATGAATCAGCTTTAAGTATTAACACACATAATCCCCTCTGTCCTGAGCCTTCTCACCAGCCCTCGCCATCCCACCCCTCTCTGTGCTGCACAGCAGCTTCCCACGAGCTGTCTGTTGTACACGTGGTCGTGTATAGATGTCACTGCTACTCTCTCCGGCCATCCCCCCACCACTCCTCCATCTTGTGTCCACATGTCCATTCTCTACATCTGCATCTCTATTCCTGCCCCTTTTTCCCCTTTACACTACATTCTGCGATTCTCATAATTACCTTTTTTTAGGGGAGGGCCGGGCGAGTTGAGGAGGGAGGGGGCGGGCGGGCCACTTCTATTGGTCTTCCATTTATCTATTTTCATCCATCTTTGTTCTTTGGCCCGTGTGGGCCTCCCATCGCAGTGGCCTCTGGGCGCATGAGCTCCAGAGCTCCGGCTCGGTAATTGGACACATCGGTCCAGCCGCTCCGCGACACGTGGGATCTTCCCAGGCCAGGGATCAAACCGGCCCCCCCTTGCACTGCAAAGCGGTGTCTTTACCCACTGGACCACCAGGGAAGCCCCATAATTACCTTTTTATATCTTTTTTTAAGTTTCTTCTCTTTTTTTTTTAATTTTTTCTTAATATTTATTTATTTGGCTGTGTGGGTGCTAGTTTCGGCATTCAGACTCTTTGTTGCGGCCTGTGGGAACTAGTTCCCTGACCAGGGATCGAACCCAGGCCCCCAGCATTGGGAGCACTGAGTCTTAGCCACTGGACCACCAGGGAAGTCCCACCATTTTATATCTTAATGTTCTAAAAGTAACTTTGCAGTGGGCAGGGAGAAGGGCAGATAAATCAGGAGTTTGGGATTAACTGTTACACACTACTGTATATAAAACAGAGGCAAGCTGTACAGCACAGGGAACTCAATATCTTATAACACCTATAAGGGAAAAGAATCTGAAAAGAAAAAAGTCAGCATATTAGACACTTTTAATCTCTGATCCTCCACACCATTCAACACATATTCTTTTAATGCTTGCTCTGTGCTTGGGGCCGTATTAGACACTTAAGCTTGCTTTAGTATAACTATATGAACAATTAGATTTGTATACATAGTATTTTCATTATTTTATTTTTAATTGAGGGTTAATTGCTTTACGATGTTGTGTTGTTTCTGCCCTACAACAACATGAATCAGCTTTAAGTATTAACACACATAATCCCCTCTGTCCTGAGCCTTCTCACCAGCCCTCGCCATCCCACCCCTCTCTGTGCTGCACAGCAGCTTCCCACGAGCTGTCTGTTGTACACGTGGTCGTGTATAGATGTCACTGCTACTCTCTCCGGCCATCCCCCCACCACTCCTCCATCTTGTGTCCACATGTCCATTCTCTACATCTGCATCTCTATTCCTGCCCCTTTTTCCCCTTTACACTACATTCTGCGATTCTCATAATTCCCTTTTTTTGAGGGGGAGGGGCCGGGCGGGTTGAGGAGGGAGGCGGGCGGGCCACTTCTATTGGTCTTCCATTTATCTATTTTCATCCATCTTTGTTCTTTGGCCCGTGTGGGCCTCCCATCGCAGTGGCCTCTGGGCGCATGAGCTCCAGAGCTCCGGCTCGGTAATTGGACACATCGGTCCAGCCGCTCCGCGACACGTGGGATCTTCCCAGGCCAGGGATCAAACCGGCCCCCCCTTGCACTGCAAAGCGGTGTCTTTACCCACTGGACCACCAGGGAAGCCCCATAATTACCTTTTTATATCTTTTTTTAAGTTTCTTCTCTTTTTTTTTTAATTTTTTTTTAACATTTATTTATTTGTCTGTGTGGGTGCTAGTTTCGGCATTCAGACTCTTTGTTGCGGCCTGTGGGAACTGGTTCCTTGACCAGGATCGAACCCGGGCCCCCCAGCATTGGGAGCACTGAGTCTTAGCCACTGGACCACCAGGGAAGTCCCACCATTTTATATCTTAATGTTCTAAAAGTAACTTTGCAGTGGGCAGGGAGAAGGGCAGATAAATCAGGAGTTTGGGATTAACTGTTACACACTACTGTATATAAAACAGAGGCAAGCTGTACAGCACAGGGGAAATCAATATCTTATAACACCTATAAGGGAAAAGAATCTGAAAAAGAAAAAATATGTGTGTGCATGTAACTGAATCAGCTGCAACTAACACAACATTGTAAATCAACTGTACTTCAATTGAAAAAAATAAAACAGTAAAAATAAATTAGCTTTGCAGCGATTTAGTATTTTTATTTGTTTTTCCTAATAGGCCATCTTCACCCGGTTATTACTTCAAGATCCAGGCAACCACTTGATTAACATGACTTCGTCCACGACATTGAATCTCTCTGCTGACCGAGATGCAGGGGAGAGGCACATTTTTTGTTATCTTTATTCCTGCTTCCAAAGAGCCAAGGAAGAGGTAAAAAAATAGTCCCTAATGAGTGCTCTTGGGTATGACATAAGCCAGCGAGTTGGGTCAGTGTCTTTTATATTCATTTATATACATCATAGTATATCTGAAACTGGATATCGGAGGCTCTGTTTGGTTGTCTTCTGAAATTTTAATCTCTCCTTTCTGTGGCTTGGGGTCTAAACCTTCCCCAGTTAACAGTTGCCTCCTGTTATTCGCTCTACAAACATCTTTTTAAAAATTACACCTTTATAATAAAAATAAAGGTCTGATAAATTGATTTCCACTTAGTAGATTAAGCTTAGTCACTTCCAGCTTTACAGTTTCTAATAGCTGACTCCTTAATCCAGAGAATGAGTTCTTGTGGCTTTCCAGGCACCCGCAAAAAAGCACTATTGTTTTGGGACACAGTGTCTTTTTCCCCTTCTATTTGCTGTATCTGCCCTTCTGCCAGGTCACAGAGCCTAGCATCTCCCGTCTCTTCGTTGCTGTTTCCATATTACCAAAGTCCGAGAACCTGCTCCTTCGGTGCAGTGCAGGAACCCTTCAAAAGGGCTGCTGGATCGAACCCAGGCCCCCAGCATTGGGAGCACTGAGTCTTAGCCACTGGACCACCAGGGAAGTCCCACCATTTTATATCTTAATGTTCTAAAAGTAACTTTGCAGTGGGCAGGGAGAAGGGCAGATAAATCAGGAGTTTGGGATTAACTGTTACACACTACTGTATATAAAACAGAGGCAAGCTGTACAGCACAGGGAACTCAATATCTTATAACACCTATAAGGGAAAAGAATCTGAAAAAGAAAAAATATGTGTGTGCATGTAACTGAATCAGCTGCAACTAACACAACATTGTAAATCAACTGTACTTCAATTGAAAAAAATAAAACAGTAAAAATAAATTAGCTTTGCAGCGATTTAGTATTTTTATTTGTTTTTCCTAATAGGCCATCTTCACCCGGTTATTACTTCAAGATCCAGGCAACCACTTGATTAACATGACTTCGTCCACGACATTGAATCTCTCTGCTGACCGAGATGCAGGGGAGAGGCACATTTTTTGTTATCTTTATTCCTGCTTCCAAAGAGCCAAGGAAGAGGTAAAAATAGTCCCTAATGAGTGCTCTTGGGTATGACATAAGCCAGCGAGTTGGGTCAGTGTCTTTTATATTCATTTATATACATCATAGTATATCTGAAACTGGATATCGGAGGCTCTGTTTGGTTGTCTTCTGAAATTTTAATCTCTCCTTTCTGTGGCTTGGGGTCTAAACCTTCCCCAGTTAACAGTTGCCTCCTGTTATTCGCTCTACAAACATCTTTTTAAAAATTACACCTTTATAATAAAAATAAAGGTCTGATAAATTGATTTCCACTTAGTAGATTAAGCTTAGTCACTTCCAGCTTTACAGTTTCTAATAGCTGACTCCTTAATCCAGAGAATGAGTTCTTGTGGCTTTCCAGGCACCCGCAAAAAAGCACTATTGTTTTGGGACACAGTGTCTTTTTCCCCTTCTATTTGCTGTATCTGCCCTTCTGCCAGGTCACAGAGCCTAGCATCTCCCGTCTCTTCGTTGCTGTTTCCAGATTACCAAAGTCCCCGAGAACCTGCTCCCCTTCGCGGTGCAGTGCAGGAACCTCACTGTGTCCAACACACGGACAGTCCTGCTCACCCCAGAGATCTATGTTGACCAGAACATCCACGAGCAGCTGGTAGATTTGATGCTGGAAGGCATCCGAGGAGGCCGTGAGTACATGAGCACTGTGGGCTTCTGCACTGGATTTCTGCGACATTGCTCTCACTGCATTAAAACCCTCAGAGCCACTATGGTTCCAGCATGAATTAAGAAAAAGGGTTCACGCCTTAACCTCTGGGGTTGAATACCAGTAGAATTATCAAAAGTATCTGCACAGAAAAGAGCTGTGTTAAAGACGGGTAGAAATTCCTCTGGCCTCCTCACTCTCATTTGTCTTCCGTCAGATTTTGAAAGTGTAGCTGAGTTTCTGGATGAAGTCATCGAAGCCTTGATACTGGATGAGGAAGTTCGAACATTTCCAGAAGTCATGATTCCAGTGTTTGATATCTTATTGAGCCGAATCAAAGATCTGGACCTCTGCCAGATCTTACTATATGCATATTTGGACATTCTTCTCTATTTCACTAAGCAGAAGGATATGGCCAAGGTAGGTCTGCAAGCTCCTATGAGTTCATCTGAATCAGTTTACACTTCCCTGTCTGAGGGCAGTGTAATATTACCTAGTGAATAAGAAAGAAACATTGACAGTTGTACAGTCTTTTTTGTTGGTTTTTTTGTTTGGGTTTTGTTTTTGTTGCTACGCTGCGTGGCTTGTGGAATCTTAGTTTCTTGACCAGGGATTGAACCCAGGCCCTGGCAATGAAAGTGCCAAGTCCTGACCAGTGGACTTCCAGGGACTTGCCTTTTTTTGTTTTGTTTTGTTTTAATTTGCGTTGCACTGGGTCTTCATTGCAGCTCTTGAGCTTTCTCTGGTTGAGGCACATGGGCTTAGCTTCCCTATGGCCTGTGGGATCTTAGTTCCCCAACCAGGGATCAAACCTACATGCCCTGCATTGGCAGGCAGATTCTTAACCACTGGACCACTAGGGATGTCCTGGTTGTTGTGTAGTCTTAACTCTTCGAGACTCTCTCACCCTGTCATTTATCTCATCATGCAGACAGTTGATGTCTTCTCGTCCAGGTTTTTGTCGAATACATTCAGCCCAAGGATCCTAGTAACGGGCAGATGTACCAGAAGACCTTGCTGGGAGTGATCCTGAATATCTCCTGCTTATTAAAGACACCGGGTGTAGTAGAAAATCATGGCTACTTCCTGAATCCATCTCGTTCCAGTCCCCAGGAGATCAAAGTTCAAGAGGCCAATATTCATCAGGTGGAGCTGTTTCCTGGTGCATCCCAGTCCCCAGACTCTAAGTATTGTTTCCTCAGGAAGCAGATGCAGACAAGGCTGCTTGAGCCTCTTGACTCAAGCTTGGGAGCCAAGAGGCTTCCCAACGCTTGGGAAAGCGTTGATCTGGGTGACTCTCTACTGTAATCATGTAAAGAAATGGCCCTCTTTTTAGCATGTGCTAAGAGCAGAGGACAGACCTTTGTTTGGTTAAGAATAAGCTGCTGCCCTGTTCTTTGCCCTGCGGTGTAGCACAGCCACCTGCCCTCAATCCTCATTTTTCTCACCAAGGTATTTCTTAGAACTTATGCTCCTGAAATCTCCTGAGTGAACTCCAGCTTAAAAACCAAGGTGTTTCCCTTTTCCTCCTTCCACCTATGTCCTCTTGGTTTGGGCTTCCTAGCATAAATTATATGGTAGAAGTCTGGCCAGCGTTTGGCAGTCAGTGGTTGAATTGTGAGGGCAGTTTAAATCTCCCATCATCACACCTTTCTAAAGCAGTGGTCAGCAAATTATAGCACTAGCCAAATCCAACCTGCCGCCTGTTTTTGTACATAGTTTTCGTGAGCCTAGCCATACCCTTGTGTATTGTTTATGACTTGATTTTTTTGCCACAGTGGTAGAGCTGAATGGTTGCTACAGAGACCGTATGGCATGCAAAGCCAAAAATAGTTATCATCTGGCCTTCTGAAGAGAAAGTTTACCAATCCCTACTCTAAAGCAATGTAAATGCTAGCTGCAGTTTGGCAGCTAATCAGGAAGTCTTTCTAAGTGCCCTAATTTTTTCTTTTTTAATCAGAAATGGGGTTGAGGCTGGGCAGGTAAGGCACAGGGGGAGTGAGGGAAAAGATTCATGTATTTTTGGAAATTGCCAGTAGCTAAAGTTTGAGAGTAACAAATATTAGGATTGTGCAACTGGAATGTTCTGTGGTTGTGTTTTCTGGTTAAACAGTTCATGGCTCGGTTCCATGAAAAGATCTACCAGATGCTGAAGAACCTACTCCAGCTCTCTCCAGAAACCAAACACTGTATCTTGTCCTGGCTCGGAAACTGTTTGCATGCAAACGCAGGCCGCACCAAGATCTGGGCCAATCAGATGCCAGAAATCTTCTTCCAAATGTATGCCTCGGATGCCTTCTTCCTGAATCTGGGTGCTGCTCTCCTGAAGCTATGCCAGCCATTCTGCAAACCCAGATCCTCTCGGCTCCTCACCTTTAATCCTACTTACTGTGTCCTGAAGGAGTTGAATGACGAAGAACGGAAAATAAAAAATGTACACATGAGAGGTAGGGGGGAGCTGGTTTTCTCAGAACTATGTATATGTGTGAGTGTTTCACATCTAAGACCTTCACTTCCATAGCCTTTTTCACAAAGGTCCCTCTTTCTCAAAGAATATAAGGCAGAAAGGAAAGCCATTGTAAATTTTAAAAAAACAGACTTTTTAAAACTGATAGTTTTTAGATGTTGTGCTTTACTGAGACCTTCTCTTTGAATTTGGCAGACTTGGATATTCAGTCATTGATTCATTCTTATGAAAATGCATGAAGCACAGTTGCTGTCCTTTTTGAACTCAAGGTTCCAGAAGAAGGCAGATACGTTAACAGATCATCATCACATGGTCTAGGACTAGACTAGAGCCCAGAGGAGGGAGTCAATGATGAATTCTACAGAAAGTAGAGGTCTTTGTAACTGAGTCTTAAAGAATGAATTGGGTTTATCAAGCAAAAGTGTCTCAGTAGAGGGAATAAGTGAAGGTACAGAGCTGTGGAACATCTTAACTAAGGAGCAGTGAGAAGCTCCATGTGGTTAGACCATGGGGTAGCTGGGGAAGGGGTTTGGGAATTGGCAGAAAAAAGCCGAAGGAGGAAGAATATTGGAGCCAAACTGGAGAAAACTCAAACAGTACAGGGAAGTGAGAAGAAAAAAATAAACCACTCTTTAGTTCTACCACTCAAAATGAGTCTCTCTTAATTTTTATGTATTTCCTCCCCGTTTTATAACTCTTCTAATTATAAACGTAATACATGCTCAAAAGCAAATAATCCTAAAGACAGAAAAGCACAGAGCAGAAACCAATGATCTATTCCTGATGCCCTGGAAAAATCTACAGGGCTGTCTATCTTCCCTTTAAATGTTTGGTGATTGCATGATCAAGCTAAAGAGGTTTCACTGCCTTTCTATAGACAGTGAGAAGCCAAAAGATATTTTTAGACATGAGAGTAGGCATGTGACAAGATTTGTTTTGAAGAAGATATTACTCAATTCATTGGAAGCAGGATGGAAGCTGAGCTAGAATAAGGGGACACGAGCCAAGATAGATGTCTGCAGCAAGCCACTTACTCTTCCTTTTCATTTCTTTGAGGTTTGGACAAAGAAACCTGTTTGATTCCAGCTGTTCAGGAGCCCAAGTTTCCCCAGAACTACAACCTTGTAACAGAGAACCTTGTCCTGACCGAGTACACCTTGTACCTGGGATTTCACAGGTAGCTCCTCTGACGTCATTAGGAAAGAACTGTTTAGTTGTATTGATAACCAGAAGGTTGAAAGGGAGCCTTACGACAATCTCACTTTATTCTGAAGACTGACACTAGGATCTAGTAGGAAAAGGGCATGGTATGCATTAATCTGTGTCCTCATGAATTGGCTTTATCCATGTCACTTGAGTTTATTTTAAATTTTTGACTCATTAAACTTTTTAAAAATTAAAGGTACACTAGTACATTTCTCTCAAAATCCTGCATATTTTTAAACCACTGTCTTTTATTTTCCACAAAATTGGAAGTGTTTTCATTTAACATTTCACATTCTGCTCTTGAATTTTCATTACTTACTGCTCCTGGTGGAAAAAGAGAAAGCTTTGCTCTATGGTATAGAAAGACAAAATTGACAGAATTAAGGAAATGGTTTTAAGGGATTTCAATACAATCATTGGGACCATAAAAATCTATGTATCAATGAGAAAGGATTCTGAAGTGTGGAGATTTGAGAGCTGAAGTGTCTGACTTCCAGAAATGGTCTGGTTCTGGCTTTCTGTATGCCATTCTGTGATTTATCCCCTCTCCGATTTAGCTGATTGTAACAAGGATAAATAAGGGGAGAAAATAGCTACTCACTCAGTTGTGGCCTATAGGCAGAAATACTGAGGACAGCAATTTTGAATCCCTTTTGGGAAACCTAAAGTGACAGCATTTTTCAAAACTCAGCAAATTTTTGGAAAAATGAAACTATGTCTTTATTAGAGATATGTTCTATCCCTGGCATTGACATTTAAATGAGACAATAGATAACAGTTTTGCATGTGTTTAACCCATTCAACCACCTAGATTCAAATACAAAAATGGATGTCATCTAGTTTCTCAGTATTAGTTGGCTAACCCTAGACTTGTCCACAGGGCTAAGAGGATGGCTTTGGCCTGTACATGTGGACACAGCTATCCATGACACTGAACTATGGGTATCCTTTCATTAGAGAACATTTGGCTGACCCTTTCTGAAGAATCATTTAATTTTATATTAAACATTTGAGGACTGGAAGCTGCTGTTAGGTGGCCACTGGTTTATACATGGTCATTGCTGGGAGGTCCCTGGTGGCTTAGTCAGTAAAGCAGTGCAGGAGACCTGGGTTCAATCTCTGGATCAGGAAGGTTCCCTGGAGAAGGAAGTGGTAACCCACTCCAGTATTCTTGACTGAAAAGTCCCACGGACAGAGAAGTGTGGTGGGGTACAGTCCCTGGGGTCCCAGGAGTCAGACACAACTTAGTGACTACACCACCACCACTTGCTAATCTAGACTCAACAGTCGCCAGCCTTAGTTCTCTGCTAACCATGAAAAGACTGTCCATACTCCCACATCCAGGTACAGTCATTGCCCTTGTGCGATGTCAGACTGTCCCCCTAGGCTTCTTGTACTTTGCCTAATCATTATATATTGCTTGTAATACAAAGGCAATCTACACCCTGCTCAATGAAGCTATTGTTCTTTGGATAGTGCAGTTCAGCCAAGGGCAACTACTTATATGAAATTAGATTCATTTGTGTTGAATATTTAATGACATTTTCCCCATACTGTGCCCCACCCCCATCCTGCCCAGAACTTCTGTGAGTGCCTTCTGTGTCCTCCCTCAGCAGCCCTCTGCCTCCTCAGAGGGACTGCTGGAATAACTGTGAGGATTTGTTTTCCAGAAACAGCCTCTACCCAACTTTCTGTATGTGAACCTCCTGACCCAGTGTCCTCTGCTTTCTTGGGGGCAGGCTGCACGATCAGATGGTGAAAATCAACCAGAATCTGCATCGGCTGCAGGTGGCCTGGCGGGACGCTCAGCAGAGCTCCAGCCCAGCTGCTGACAGCCTCCGGGAGCAGTTTGAACGACTGATGACCATCTACCTTTCTACTAAGACAGCCATGACTGAGCCACAGATGCTGCAGAACTGCCTGCACCTCCAGGTGTCCATGGCTGTCCTCCTGGTTCAGCTGGCCCTAGGTAACGAGGGCTCGCAGCCCATAGAGCTGACCTTTCCTTTGCCAGATGGCTACAGTTCATTGGCTTATGTGCCAGGTGAGCAAGCTTTCCCTTGGGACCTTCCTATTTATAGCTGGCTAAGGTTAACTGGGTCACTTTGGAAGTCCTCAAGACAGCCTCCCTTAGCTCTGTCATTCAGCTGTATTTGGAGAAACAACGCAAACGCATAGATGCTGCCTGTCGGTCAGAGCCCAGGGGACCAGACAGCTTGTTCCTCGGTTGCGTCTCCGCTCTGGAGAAGGAAGGGTGGTAACCCACTCCAGTATTCTTGACTGAAAAGTCCCACGGACAGAGAAGTGTGGTGGGGTACAGTCCCTGGGGTCCCAGGAGTCAGACACAACTTAGTGACTACACCACCACCACTTGCTAATCTAGACTCAACAGTCGCCAGCCTTAGTTCTCTGCTAACCATGAAAAGACTGTCCATACTCCCACATCCAGGTACAGTCATTGCCCTTGTGCGATGTCAGACTGTCCCCCTAGGCTTCTTGTACTTTGCCTAATCATTATATATTGCTTGTAATACAAAGGCAATCTACACCCTGCTCAATGAAGCTATTGTTCTTTGGATAGTGCAGTTCAGCCAAGGGCAACTACTTATATGAAATTAGATTCATTTGTGTTGAATATTTAATGACATTTTCCCCATACTGTGCCCCACCCCCATCCTGCCCAGAACTTCTGTGAGTGCCTTCTGTGTCCGCCCTCAGCAGCCCTCTGCCTCCTCAGAGGGACTGCTGGAATAACTGTGAGGATTTGTTTTCCAGAAACAGCCTCTACCCAACTTTCTGTATGTGAACCTCCTGACCCAGTGTCCTCTGCTTTCTTGGGGGCAGGCTGCACGATCAGATGGTGAAAATCAACCAGAATCTGCATCGGCTGCAGGTGGCCTGGCGGGACGCTCAGCAGAGCTCCAGCCCAGCTGCTGACAGCCTCCGGGAGCAGTTTGAACGACTGATGACCATCTACCTTTCTACTAAGACAGCCATGACTGAGCCACAGATGCTGCAGAACTGCCTGCACCTCCAGGTGTCCATGGCTGTCCTCCTGGTTCAGCTGGCCCTAGGTAACGAGGGCTCGCAGCCCATAGAGCTGACCTTTCCTTTGCCAGATGGCTACAGTTCATTGGCTTATGTGCCAGGTGAGCAAGCTTTCCCTTGGGACCTTCCTATTTATAGCTGGCTAAGGTTAACTGGGTCACTTTGGAAGTCCTCAAGACAGCCTCCCTTAGCTCTGTCATTCAGCTGTATTTGGAGAAACAACGCAAACGCATAGATGCTGCCTGTCGGTCAGAGCCCAGGGGACCAGACAGCTTGTTCCTCGGTTGCGTCTCCGCTGCTGTGCAGATCCGAAAATAGTCCTCAAAGCATGGCACGCAGGGTCATATGTTCAGAGCTGTGGCTTTCTATCATGAATATCGTTTGTCCCTCAACTTACAAATTTATCTGTCTAAACCCCCTCCTGTGTTAGTCTTCAGGGAAAAAAAAACCATCTCCTCTTGGTTAACCCAGAAGGAAGAGTGTGTCTGTGTGTGACATTGGTTGAGAGGTCAGCAGATATTGTCTGTCACAACCAGGTTACGCGTTCTTTATTTTTTTTTTCCTTAAATTTAATTACTATTTTATCTTGGAATATAGTTGTTTTACAGTATTGTGTTTCAGGTGTATAGCAAAGTGATCAGCTATATATATATATTTCCCCTATAGGTAATGACAGAGTATTGAGTAGCCCTGTGTTAGACAGTAGGTCCATGTTGATTATCTGTTTTATCCCAAACTCCTAATTTATCCCCCTGCACTTTTCCCCTTGGTACAGGATATGTGTTCTTAATCCCTATACTAGTCATTGATTGCTGAGTAACAGATCACCCCAAACATAGCAACTTAAAACAACAAACATTATCAGATGCCATTCCCGCGGGTCTACAAGCCAAGAGCAGATTAGCTGCCTGGTCCTGACTCTGGTCTCTCATGAGGCTGCAGCTAGGCTGTCCACCAGGGCCAGCCATAGGAATCTGAAGACTCGAACAGGGCTGGAGGATCTGCTTACAGGCCTGGTCATGTGGCTCCTGGCAGACAGCAGTTGCTTGCTGAGTTCTTTACCAGCCACACAGGACTCTCTTTAGTAACTGCTCATGGTATGGCAGCTGGCTTCCCTCAGAGCAGGGGACAAAAATGGAAGCTGTAGGCTTTTATAACCTAATTATGGAAATGACATGCCATCATTTCTGGAATAGTGCAGGAAGGCATGAACACAAGAAGGCAAGGATCAGGGGAGGACCCCGAGACTGATGACCGTGGTCATCTAATGCTTTCATCTCTAGTCAAGGTTCTTCATCTGAAGGGTTATTTTAACCCACAGTTAACCCAGAGTGTCAAAATATATATTGTTACACTCTCTTAAACTGCACTTGTGTGTTAATAACATGTTATGTCTCTGCTCTTCTTCTGTTTACTCAGATAAAAATAAAAAGAGCCCTACATTCAAAGGAGATTTCTGCATTTATTAATTTAATGTCATTTCTAGTACCTACAAGACATTTGGGGTGTTGTGTAACCTACACAAAGTAGAGTACAAGGGAGGAATTTAAATACTGCTTAATATGGAGAGTCAGATATTTGGCTAATTCCAGTGAATATTTTCTTTCTCAGAATTTTTTGCAGATAACTTGGGTGATTTCCTCATTTTTCTCCGCCGTTTTGCTGATGACATCTTGGAGACATCAGCAGATTCCCTGGAACACGTCCTTCATTTTATCACCATTTTCACTGGAAGCATAGAAAGGTGAAATGCTGAAAGCGTGGCTCTGTCACAGTGCAGAGCCGCAAAACACTCAGAAGACTTCTAAACCAAGAAATAAACAAGCCTGAATCATAAGGGGTTGCCTTCCGAAGTTGTGTTAACCATTAATGAATCACCTGCCTATCCTCATGGGTAGCCCCAAATCCCATCTTTGAGAGGCATAATAAACAAAGGACTTTGCCCACAGAGAATTTGAACCTGCATAGAAGGTACCAGGTGGGAATTCCCTGCTAGTCCCTGGTTAAAATACTTACCTTAATGCCAGAGACCTGGCCGGGTGCTAATGATCTTCTAATGTCGGATAACAAAGTTTGCTCTGCCAGTCTTCAGAGTTGGATGAGCAGTAAACTTAGGTAAATGCTCTCCCATCTAAAGTTTTACCATTCACAGGTTCTAGTCTTCTTTCCCAGAGGAAGAAGCTGATTGACCTGTAGAGTTGCTTGTCTGGTTTTCGTTGGTGTTAGACCCGAGGAAACTCTGTGTGTGTCAGTGAGAATTTGCTGCACAAGAAGAGATCTTCAGTCCCCCAAGTCATGTCAGTGGGACGTGGGTAGAAGCCAACCCTTCACTGAACTGAGCATACCTACTGGGAAATCATAAGTCAGCAAGTGTTAGGAACACCTGGTGTGCATTGTAAGTAACATAGAATAATTATATCCTGGTCCTTACCCCCAGAAAGCATGGAAAGGCCAGTTTATCCCAGGTGAAGCTGTCAGAGAACAGTAACAGTAAGTAACACATTATTATAGAGAAATAAAATGGGCATTAAATGGAAACGTGAACTCGCCCTCCTAATTGGTAAGCTGTGATAAGCTCGTCAAAGAGAAAACAGTAACTAGTTTTGACTCCTTATAGGAGCAGATAGTTAGACCCATTATTTGGCTAATTCCAGTGAATATTTTCTTTCTCAGAATTTTTGCAGATAACTTGGGTGATTTCCTCATTTTCTCCGCCGTTTTGCTGATGACATCTTGGAGACATCAGCAGATTCCCTGAACACGTCCTTCATTTTATCACCATTTTCACTGGAAGCATAGAAAGGTGAAATGCTGAAAGCGTGGCTCTGTCACAGTGCAGAGCCGCAAAACACTCAGAAGACTTCTAAACCAAGAAATAAACAAGCCTGAATCATAAGGGGTTGCCTTCCGAAGTTGTGTTAACCATTAATGAATCACCTGCCTATCCTCATGGGTAGCCCCAAATCCCATCTTTGAGAGGCATAATAAACAAAGGACTTTGCCCACAGAGAATTTGAACCTGCATAGAAGGTACCAGGTGGGAATTCCCTGCTAGTCCCTGGTTAAAATACTTACCTTAATGCCAGAGACCTGGCCGGGTGCTAATGATCTTCTAATGTCGGATAACAAAGTTTGCTCTGCCAGTCTTCAGAGTTGGATGAGCAGTAAACTTAGGTAAATGCTCTCCCATCTAAAGTTTTACCATTCACAGGTTCTAGTCTTCTTTCCCAGAGGAAGAAGCTGATTGACCTGTAGAGTTGCTTGTCTGGTTTTCGTTGGTGTTAGACCCGAGGAAACTCTGTGTGTGTCAGTGAGAATTTGCTGCACAAGAAGAGATCTTCAGTCCCCCAAGTCATGTCAGTGGGACGTGGGTAGAAGCCAACCCTTCACTGAACTGAGCATACCTACTGGGAAATCATAAGTCAGCAAGTGTTAGGAACACCTGGTGTGCATTGTAAGTAACATAGAATAATTATATCCTGGTCCTTACCCCCAGAAAGCATGGAAAGGCCAGTTTATCCCAGGTGAAGCTGTCAGAGAACAGTAACAGTAAGTAACACATTATTATAGAGAAATAAAATGGGCATTAAATGGAAACGTGAACTCGCCCTCCTAATTGGTAAGCTGTGATCCTAAGAACTGACAGTCAGGAAATTGACAGACTTAAAACTGTGCAGTCCTGTTTTCTCCTGTAACTCTGTACAGATAGTATATGATGTTTTGACTCCTTATAGGGAGCAGATAGTTAGAAATTTGGGAGCTAGGTTTTCTGCCTGCTCAGTTTGCTTTCTGCCATGTTCACAGGATGAAGAATCCCCATCTGAGGGCCAAACTGGCTGAGGTGTTGGAAGCAGTGATGCCGCACATGGATCAGACCCCAAATCCCTTGGTTTCCAGCGTCTTCCACGGGAAACGTGTGTTTTGCAACTTTCCTATCGTCCCAACTGGCAGAAGCGCTCATCAAGGTCTTTGTGGACATTGAGTTTACAGGTAAAGCATCTAGAGCTGAGGAGCTGATGCATCATTTGATAGATTTTAAACTGTCAAGAAAATATCATAAATATCAGATACCAGAATGTATCATTTCCTGAATGATATGTCAGAAAATATCAGTTGCTGAAGATCTACCTTGTGCTCCCCTTGATGTGAAGTGCTTTCTTCACATTTTCTCCTTAATTTATCGCAATCTGGAAAGGTTTACTGTATTTATCTGCGTTTCACTATAAAGACATGGATGCTCAAAAAGATTAAGTTATTTGTCATGCAGCTCAGTGGTAGAATCATGTCTGTCTCACCTTAAAAAAGAAAAACATGTACTCTTAACTTTACTTTTGATAGAATCATATTGACATAAATTATACGGTACAGTACAAGTAAAACCTTCGTCTTCATGTTTTTCTCTGCCTCAAAATTCCCAAATGGTGGATAGTGAGATAGCATGCGGATTGAGATATTCTTTCATCTTATCGAGACGGTCTGACTCTCCGACAGTTTAATTATTAGATTAAGAATAACAGGGGCTTCCCTGGTGGTCCAGTGGGTAAGGACACTGCCTTGCAGTGCAAGGCACCGGGTCAATCCCTGGCCTGGGAAGATCTCACGTGCGCGAGCGCTGCACTGATGGTCCTAAGCATTTATCCCAGGTGAAGCTGTCAGAGAACAGTAACAGTAAGTAACACATTATATAGAGAAATAAAATGGGCATTAAATGGAAGAGTGAACTCGCCTCCTAATTGGTAAGCTGTGATCCTAAGAACTGACAGTCAGGAAATTGACAGACTTAAAACTGTGCAGTCCTGTTTTCTCCTGTAACTCTGTACAGATAGTATATGATGTTTTGACTCCTTATAGGGAGCAGATAGTTAGAAATTTGGGAGCTAGGTTTTCTGCCTGCTCAGTTTGCTTTCTGCCATGTTCACAGGATGAAGAATCCCCATCTGAGGGCCAAACTGGCTGAGGTGTTGGAAGCAGTGATGCCGCACATGGATCAGACCCCAAATCCCTTGGTTTCCAGCGTCTTCCACCGGAAGCGTGTGTTTTGCAACTTTCCCTATGCGTCCCAACTGGCAGAAGCGCTCATCAAGGTCTTTGTGGACATTGAGTTTACAGGTAAAGCATCTAGAGCTGAGGAGCTGATGCATCATTTGATAGATTTTAAACTGTCAAGAAAATATCATAAATATCAGATACCAGAATGTATCATTTCCTGAATGATATGTCAGAAAATATCAGTTGCTGAAGATCTACCTTGTGCTCCCCTTGATGTGAAGTGCTTTCTTCACATTTTCTCCTTAATTTATCGCAATCTGGAAAGGTTTACTGTATTTATCTGCGTTTCACTATAAAGACATGGATGCTCAAAAAGATTAAGTTATTTGTCATGCAGCTCAGTGGTAGAATCATGTCTGTCTCACCTTAAAAAAGAAAAACATGTACTCTTAACTTTACTTTTGATAGAATCATATTGACATAAATTATACGGTACAGTACAAGTAAAACCTTCGTCTTCATGTTTTTCTCTGCCTCAAAATTCCCAAATGGTGGATAGTGAGATAGCATGCGGATTGAGATATTCTTTCATCTTATCGAGACGGTCTGACTCTCCGACAGTTTAATTATTAGATTAAGAATAACAGGGGCTTCCCTGGTGGTCCAGTGGGTAAGGACACTGCCTTGCAGTGCAAGGGGCACCGGGTCAATCCCTGGCCTGGGAAGATCTCACGTGCCGCGGAGCGGCTGCACTGATGTGTCCAATCACCGAGCCGGAGCTCTGTAGCGCATGTGCCCAGAGCCAGTGCTCTGTGACAACAGAGGCCACCACGATAGGAGGCCCACACGGGCCAAAGAACAAAGATGGATGAAAATAGATAAATGAAAGACCAATAGAAGTAGCCCGCCTGCTCCCCTCTCTCCCCTCCACCCCCCCAAAAATAAATAAATAAATAAATCTTAAAAAAAAAAAAAAGAATAACAGCAGGCAACATTCCCTAATTTCCGGTTTTTAGAGCTCTAACCCTGAGGTGCTGTGTTTGAGTGTGCAGTACCCTGTATCACCCAGTGAACAAGACAACAGAGCAGTTACCAAAAACCCCTTTAAAGGGGCCATCCTACCACCCAGTGATAAATACAGTTAACATTAAAGAGATATTGAACACATTGCTCGCTGCTGTTCCATATTAGAATTTTGACTTTACTTGCTGAGATTGAAGTGATGATTGAGACAGTGTTCGTACATCTTTTTTTTTTTTTTAACATTTATTTATTTACTTTGGTGGGGATGGGGTGGGGAGGGAGGGGAGCGGGCGGGCCACTTCTATTAGTCTTTCATTTGTCTATTTTCATCCATCTTTGTTCTCTGGCCCGTGTGGGCCTCCCATCGCGGTGGCCTCTGTTGTCACAGAGCACCAGCTCTGGGCACATGCGCTACAGAGCTTGGGCTCGGTAATTGGACACATCGGTCCAGCCGCTCCGCGGCACATGGGATCTTCCCAGGCCAGGGATTGAACCGGTGCCCCTTGCACTGCAAGGCAGTGTCCTTACCCACTGGACCACCAGGGAAGCCCCTCGTACATCTTTTATAAGCGTATGTAAAAAAGGTTGCCCAATAAACATTGCAACTGTCTCATTATATGGCCTCTACAACCATTTGGTTGTAATAATAGAGGGTGATTTATAATTCCTGTTTTATTTTCTGAGGAGGTGGAAGTTAAAAAAGATCAGGAGCCAGAAGGAAACTGAAGTCTTCTGACTCCAAATCCCACACTCCTCCTTTATTATATGATCCACACTATAGTGCTCTCCCTGGAGGAGGGCATGGCAACCCACTCCAGTATTCTTGCCTGGGAAAGTCCATGGATCGAGGGGCCTGTCAGGCTATATCTGTGGAGTCGCAAAGAGTCAGACACGACTGAGTGACTAAGCACATAGAGCTCTAGTGGTACCTTTGGCATGTCAAAAGCAATACAGGCCTCTGATTTCCAGCTCCTGACCCGATTTTTCAGAGTAATCAGGACCCAGTTGGCCCCACAGTTGGGATGTTATCCATGAAGAATGTGGGGATTACCTAGCAGCCCCTGCTGCACGTGGCTGTCTCCACCACAATGGCCAGCTCAGAGGTCTCATTCAGAGTCTGATAAGCACCCTGCATTTGGATATGGAAGCATTTGTTTCCTTTGGGTCTATTTTGCAGCTCAGTCCACATCCTTTTCTGAGTACTGTATGCTCCAAATCTGTTTCCCTCTTGTTCTGCACATAAAGAAATAAGCAGACTCTTGGGTACAACTCTAAGTCTTTATAAACTCCCAGGACAGGCTTTCCCAGTATTGTTGGCACTTTCAGAATTTTCTAAAAATGGCTACACATAGACACGGTTTCCCTGGCAGCTCAGAGGTAAAGAATCCACCTGCCAGTGCAGGAGACGCAGGTTCGATCCCTTGGGGGGTAAGATCCCTTGGAGAAGGAAATGGCAACCCACTCCAGCATTCTTGCCTAGGAAATCCCATGGACAGTGGAGCCTGGTGGGCTACAGTCCATGGGGTTGCCAAGAGACGAGACTGAGCATCTGTCCAACCATCCACACATAGACACAAGCTCTTCCTCTTTCTCTAATGGCACTGCCTTTGCTGGTGTTTTGCTCTTACCTTACTCCAGGAGACCCCCATCAGTTTGAGCAGAAGTTTAACTACCGCCGTCCCATGTATCCCATCCTCAAGTATATGTGGGGAACAGATACCTATCGAGAGAGCATTAAGGTGAGAGTGGTTTCAGTGAAACCAAAACTAAGTTATCTCTGCTGCATGTAAGTCCCAGTGGGTTGTGATTCAGGACTAAACTGGTTTCCTCTTGGGCTGAGACTTACAGGATTTGGCTGACTATGCCTCGAAGAATTTGGAAGCCATGAATCCCCCACTTTTCCTCCGCTTTCTTAACCTGCTAATGAATGATGCCATCTTCCTTTTGGATGAAGCCATACAGGTAAAACACACATTTAACTGCTCCTATATCATCATACATACTTTTTTCTTCATACATAGTTTTTAACTCTTGGCTATAACAGAGCAATCCTTATGCCTCAAGTACCAGTCTTGGACACCAAAATTTTATAAGTAACAATGGACCACAAACCTTGCTCTTGTAGTTTGATAGGTATTGTTCCATTAGAGACCAAAATCAAGGGTCATCTTCCTTTCTGTCTCTTAGACTGTAATATTTCCAGGGGAACAACCCATGAGTGTACCCAGCTGAAATAATTTTTCCATGATTTCTTTTCTTTTTTTTTCTTTTTTTTTTTTTAAAAAAGGCTGTGCCATGCAGCATGCAGGATCTTAGTTCTCAAACCAGGAACCCATGCCTCCTGCATTGGGACTACAGAGCCTTAACCACTGGACCACCAGGGAAATCATGCCACAATTTCTTTTAATATCTCCTTATTTCATGTATTTATCTGGCCGCACCTGGTCTTAGTTGCAGAACGTGATATTTTTAATGCAGTGTGCGGGATCTAGCTCCCTGGCCAGGGGTCAAACCCGGGCCCCTGCGTTGAGAGCGTGGAGTCTCAGCCCCTGGGCCAGTCCACCAGAAAAGTCCCACAATTTCTTTCTAAACCTCAGCACTATGTTGAGAAGTAAAACCTGCTTCATAGTCTGCCTAGGAAATCCCATGGACAGTGGAGCCTGGTGGGCTACAGTCCATGGGGTTGCCAAGAGACGAGACTGAGCATCTGTCCAACCATCCACACATAGACACAAGCTCTTCCTCTTTCTCTAATGGCACTGCCTTTGCTGGTGTTTTGCTCTTACCTTACTCCAGGAGACCCCCATCAGTTTGAGCAGAAGTTTAACTACCGCCGTCCCATGTATCCCATCCTCAAGTATATGTGGGGAACAGATACCTATCGAGAGAGCATTAAGGTGAGAGTGGTTTCAGTGAAACCAAAACTAAGTTATCTCTGCTGCATGTAAGTCCCAGTGGGTTGTGATTCAGGACTAAACTGGTTTCCTCTTGGGCTGAGACTTACAGGATTTGGCTGACTATGCCTCGAAGAATTTGGAAGCCATGAATCCCCCACTTTTCCTCCGCTTTCTTAACCTGCTAATGAATGATGCCATCTTCCTTTTGGATGAAGCCATACAGGTAAAACACACATTTAACTGCTCCTATATCATCATACATACTTTTTTCTTCATACATAGTTTTTAACTCTTGGCTATAACAGAGCAATCCTTATGCCTCAAGTACCAGTCTTGGACACCAAAATTTTATAAGTAACAATGGACCACAAACCTTGCTCTTGTAGTTTGATAGGTATTGTTCCATTAGAGACCAAAATCAAGGGTCATCTTCCTTTCTGTCTCTTAGACTGTAATATTTCCAGGGGAACAACCCATGAGTGTACCCAGCTGAAATAATTTTTCCATGATTTCTTTTTCTTTTTTTTTTTTCTTTTTTTTTTTTTAAAAAAGGCTGTGCCATGCAGCATGCAGGATCTTAGTTCTCAAACCAGGAACCCATGCCTCCTGCATTGGGACTACAGAGCCTTAACCACTGGACCACCAGGGAAATCATGCCACAATTTCTTTTAATATCTCCTTATTTCATGTATTTATCTGGCCGCACCTGGTCTTAGTTGCAGAACGTGATATTTTTAATGCAGTGTGCGGGATCTAGCTCCCTGGCCAGGGGTCAAACCCGGGCCCCTGCGTTGAGAGCGTGGAGTCTCAGCCCCTGGGCCAGTCCACCAGAAAAGTCCCCACAATTTCTTTCTAAACCTCAGCACTATGTTGAGAAGTAAAACCTGCTTCTTACATAGTCTGTGGTTTTCCCAGCTTAGTGGATGAGATTTTAAGTAGGACCTCTTAAATAGCATCTTCCCTTCAGTAACATTGTCCTCTGACACCCTCCACCTCTGGTTTCTCTAGTATTTGAGCAAAATAAAGATTCAGCAGATTGAGAAGGACCGAGGCGAGTGGGACAGCCTGACCCCAGAAGCCCGCCGAGAGAAGGAGGCTGGCCTACAGATGTTTGGACAGCTGGCACGTTTCCACAACATCATGTCCAATGAGACCATCGGTACCCTGGCTTTTCTGACATCAGGTAAGGACAGAGCACACTGCTTTCCCCCAAATGCAGTGGTTCAGATCCTCTCATGTGAGAGACCAGCCCAGCCGAGACTCTGGTCACGGTAGCCTCCTCCACAGTCTGAGAGGAAGTGAATCACTACAGAGGCTTCCAAAAAAATGTGCCCACTGTTGACATGGAGTTCAGGAAATGGTCACCCTCACCCAGCTGCCAGAAGCTAGGCTCATTTTTCTTAAGGACAACTTAGCTATATAAATATATCTGGGGATGTTTGTGTTAACTTGAAAAGATACTCCTGACCTCTGCCAGACATGGCAGACCACGGACGTTTATCTGCGTTCCCTCAGGAGCAGCACTGTCCAGTCCAGCAGTCACCTGCCGCACGTGACTGTCCACCACTGCCGCTGGGGTTATGGGAACTGAAATGTGCTGTAGGTAGAAAACATACACTGCAAGACTTGTATCTAAAAGCAAAGTAAAATCTTCCGTTAGTAGTTTTTATTGGTTATGTATGAAATGGGGCCTTCCCTGGTGACTGAGATGGGAAAGAGTCTGCCTATAATGCAGGAGACCTGGTGAGGATGATGCCCTGGAGAAGGAAATGGCAACCCACTCCAGTATTTTTGCTTGGAGAATCCTATGGACAGAAGAGCCTGGTGGGCTACAGTCCAAGGGTCGCAAAGAGACACGACTGAAGCAACTTAACAGACACACACACACACACACTGAAAATAAGCAAAAAAAAAAAAATAAGTAGAATTTTTATTAAAAGGTATACCCAGGGCTTCCCTGGTGGTCCAGTGGGTAAAGAGTCCACCTTGCAGTGCAAGGGGCACCGGTTCAATCCCTGGCCCAGGAAGATCCCACATGCTGCAGAGCGGCTGGACCGGAGTGTCCAATTACGAGCCAGTACTCTGCAGCATGTGTGCCCAGAGCTAGTACTCTGCGATGAGGGAGGCTACTGTGATGGGAGGCCCACACAGGCCAAAGAATAAAGATGGACAAAAATTAATAAATGAAAAACCAATAAAAGAGGCCAAATTAAAAAAAAAAAAAGGATACCCAGTCCCAGCTGGAACAACTTATACAAGGAGGAGACCTCTGCCCCAGTTCCCAAGAAGTATCTTGAGTATGAAATCTCTCAGCAGGAAGTTGTTAGGGGAACCACATTGGCTAAAACTGCCTACCCTGGCCAGGGACCATAGTAACAGTTAGTGTGAGT
This sequence comes from Tragulus kanchil, assembly GCA_022376925.1. NCBI lineage: Eukaryota > Metazoa > Chordata > Mammalia > Artiodactyla > Tragulidae > Tragulus > Tragulus kanchil. The sequence continues at coordinate 138,519,970 of JAIOJX010000006.1, forward strand.
AATTTTATGACAGGAGGTCCAGGTAGGGAACATGGAACTGACAAGCCACCAGCAACCGGAAGAATTTGAAAAAGATCAAAAGGAGATGCCATGCATCCTACCACCTCCCAGAATCCTCCTCCCTGGCATCCATCTTGGCTGAGCAGTGTGTGTGCCACCAGGAAGGACCCTGAGTCAGAATGGTTGGCCAGAGAAAACCCAGAAACTGATCCCATCACCATAAAACCTGAGACGGCGAGCGCCGAGGCAGAGCAGTCCTGGGTTCCCTACTCTCCTGCTCTCCACCCCTGTGCCCTCCCACCTACACCTCCTCTCTTATTCTGTTAGCAAAAATAAAATAAAATATATATATTAGTTTATATGTATATAATCATTAGAATACTGTGTGGCTCTGCTATAAGTGACATTTTCCATGACTTAATGAAACATCTAAATTACTTCTCCCTGATTTGCTTATATATTAAAGAACTTTATACTGGGGGAAGAGGGACAGGAATATGAACTAAACTCTCATCAGTAGTAGAGTCAATAGATAATGAGTAAAACGGAAATATTAAAAACCAGCAGTACTACACAAGCCTTGCTCTACTTGGCTTGTTGCACTTGGCCCATATGTGCATATATATGTATTTTGGAATTAGTGACCTGGCAGTCAATTCCTTAGAAATTTGTTATAGGAAGTAATAAGTCTATAAGATAGTTTCACAGGGAAGTTCTAGTGTACTGCTTATCATAGGAAAAAAACAGTCATAATATCCACCCACCAAGATAGAGTAAATGAATAACTCCTGGTGCCGGCATACAGTGGAGAACTACGTAGCTGTTAAAAAGGGTGTGAATCATCACTGTCCTCGGATGCCGTATGCGATTGTCTTTGTTTAGTTGCTATGTCGTATCCAACTCTTTACAACCCCGTGGACTATACCCACCACGCTCCCGTCCATGGGATTCCCCAGGCAAGAACACTGGAGTGGGTTGCCATTGCCTTCTCCGGGGATCTACCCACCCCGGGATAGAACCCACATCTCCTGCTTGGCAGGCAGATTCTTAATGACTGAGCCACCTGGGAAGCCCACTTTATATGATAGAAATGTATAAATCTAAACCATCCAATACTGTAGATACTAGCTACATGTGACCGTCGAACACTTGATACGTGACTGTGTATCTGAAAAATGGAAACTTTTACTTAATTTTAATTAAATAGCCACATGTGGCCAGTGGCTACCTTGTTGGACAACGCAGGAACCTGTATTTACTAAAATGATGAGATATTTATGATACCATTAATGAGAAAATTTAAAGAATATGTACAGTATGATAATATGTTTTAAAATTGTATATGTGAGTAAATATGGAAAAGCTAGGATAGATTAGCAAAAATAAAATAAAATATATATATTAGTTTATATGTATATAATCATTAGAATACTGTGTGGCTCTGCTATAAGTGACATTTTCCATGACTTAATGAAACATCTAAATTACTTCTCCCTGATTTGCTTATATATTAAAGAACTTTATACTGGGGGAAGAGGGACAGGAATATGAACTAAACTCTCATCAGTAGTAGAGTCAATAGATAATGAGTAAAACGGAAATATTAAAAACCAGCAGTACTACACAAGCCTTGCTCTACTTGGCTTGTTGCACTTGGCCCATATGTGCATATATATGTATTTTGGAATTAGTGACCTGGCAGTCAATTCCTTAGAAATTTGTTATAGGAAGTAATAAGTCTATAAGATAGTTTCACAGGGAAGTTCTAGTGTACTGCTTATCATAGGAAAAAAACAGTCATAATATCCACCCACCAAGATAGAGTAAATGAATAACTCCTGGTGCCGGCATACAGTGGAGAACTACGTAGCTTTTAAAAAAGGGTGTGAATCATCACTGTCCTCGGATGCCGTATGCGATTGTCTTTGTTTAGTTGCTATGTCGTATCCAACTCTTTACAACCCCGTGGACTATACCCACCACGCTCCCGTCCATGGGATTCCCCAGGCAAGAACACTGGAGTGGGTTGCCATTGCCTTCTCCGGGGATCTACCCACCCCGGGATAGAACCCACATCTCCTGCTTGGCAGGCAGATTCTTAATGACTGAGCCACCTGGGAAGCCCACTTTATATGATAGAAATGTATAAATCTAAACCATCCAATACTGTAGATACTAGCTACATGTGACCGTCGAACACTTGATACGTGACTGTGTATCTGAAAAATGGAAACTTTTACTTAATTTTAATTAAATAGCCACATGTGGCCAGTGGCTACCTTGTTGGACAACGCAGGAACCTGTATTTACTAAAATGATGAGATATTTATGATACCATTAATGAGAAAATTTAAAGAATATGTACAGTATGATAATATGTTTTAAAATTGTATATGTGAGTAAATATGGAAAAGCTAGGATAGATTAGCAAAATGTTACTAGCATTCACTCTGACTAGTAGTTTTTGTACTTTGTTTCCTTTTTGGGGGGAGGGGCCACTTCTGTTGGTCTTTCATTTATTTATTTTCATCCATCTTTGTCCTTTTGGCCTGTGTGGGCCTCCCATCACAGTGACCTCTCTCGCTGCAGAGCACCAGCTCCGGGCACATGCGCTCCAGAGCTCCGGCTCGGTAATTGGACACATTGCAGCATGTGGGATCTTCCCAGGCCAGGGATTGAACCGGCGCCCCTTGCACTACAAGGCGGTGTCGTTACCCACTGGACCACCAGGGAAGCCCCTTTGTTTGCTTTTAATATTGCTCTGGTAAAAATGTATTTTTAAAAAAAAAAACAATCCCCAGAGGTCTCCAAGTAAAACTTTAAGACACAATAAATTGAAGATGGCTCATGGATTGGAGTTTTCACAGACTCTGGCTTCTTTTTCCCCAGAGATCAAGTCCCTCTTTGTGCATCCTTTCCTGGCTGAGCGCATCATCTCCATGCTGAACTACTTCCTGCAGCACCTGGTCGGCCCCAAGATGGGTGCCTTAAAAGTCAAGGATTTCAGCGAATTTGACTTCAAACCCCAGCAGCTCGTTTCAGATATCTGCACCATCTACTTGAATCTTGGGTACCTGAGATTTCACTCGGGCAGGCCAGAGGGGTTGCTCATGTTTTATCTGGGGTCTTGATAATAGAATGACTAGCTGGTAATGAGGTGGAAATAGAGAAAAAGAAAAGATCTGTTTCTAGTTGGCTGATGAAGGAGTCTTCTGTAGTTTTAACACATGAGATTTTATATGACCTGTGGACTGTTATTTAGAGTTTACAACATTCTGCCTTGATCTATGCAGAGATAAACTTTACTGATTGTTTCATTGTTTGGAAAATCCATATTTTTTTTTTTTTGAAAAGCAGTGTATTTTAAGGCCAGGATGCTTGATAAGACTTCCTTCCTAAAAATAAGAAGAGATTATTCTATCTCAAAAGAATTTATGTATCTAAGTGTTGGGGAACTCTGTTCCTCCAGCCGTCCGTTATTGCCCTCCTTGATCTACCCTCTGATGCTCAGTCTCTTTCTGATGCTGACCTTCCAGGGATGAGGAGAATTTCTGTGCCACTGTACCCAAGGATGGCCGTTCCTATTCCCCAACTCTCTTTGCACAGACAGTCCGCGTCCTGAAGAAAATAAATAAGCCTGGGAATATGATTGTGGCTTTCAGCAACTTAGCAGAGAGAATCAAGGTGAGGAGGATAATTTGCTTATTAACATGTTCAATAAAAACCATGCTATCAGCTCAGCTGCTCTGCTCTTTTACCCAGTTTCAAGGGGGAAAGAGCATTGTGTTGAGAAAATACAAATGGATGAGTCTTCCTGGCCAGTTGATAATGAGAACTACCATATTCTTAACAGTAATATTCATTTCAGTTATGGGATAAGAACAGAAAAATAGTTAAAGAAATTTTTACTAAAAAAAAAAGGAATTTACAGATTTTTAGTAGGCTGTTTTTATGAAAACTTCTCTGTACAGTGTTACTAGTAGATCTGAAAATCTGTGATGTGACTGCAAATCCAAGACTAATAGATTCTAGTCATTGATTTTTATTGATTTTCTCTGTTCTCTCTATTTGGTAGTTGGTTTATATAGGAATCGCCATACATTTTAAAGATTAAAATGCTGAATTGTACTCAGCTAATCCCTTTGGTTGGAGCAGCATCATTAGCATTTATGAAGAAGGGGAAATTATGGCAGAGTCTAATGGAAAACCTTTGTAATTGATAACAGTCTTCCCTTCATTGAGTTACTTATTTATTGAATTGGGCTTCATCTGTTTCTCGAGCTTAGGCGGATGGATGGATCCCTGAGGAGCTAGAGTCCTGCAGGAATCAAACGTTGAAGCCACTTGTAAATTCCTGTACCTGTTTGTACCTAAAACCAGAAACTGCTTTTCATACACAGACTGCATGGGTGACTCTGTAATTATGCAAATAAGGACCATCTCCAGCACCCCCATCCCCTTACAGCAGGGGACACCCCTGTTGTCAGGGGTGGATGGATGTTGTCTGTGGTGTTTTGTTTTTTTCCCCCATTAACACTTAGACTCATTTCCAGTCATGAGTGCTAGCAGCTGAGCCAAACTAAAGATCCAGAGGTGGGGCTAAATGTTAAATTTGCTCCTCCCGTATCCACGATGGCTTGTTTAGTACATAAAGCCGAAAACTGCTCCTGTCGCTATAAAGGGTTACTAATGACCCTTTAAGAGTAGGGGGTTATTGCTGAGCATTTTGAATTCAGCCACCTCTGCGAATTCCCCTTCACTGCCTGGTGTGCGTGCTCAGTCCCTAGCAGACCTCCAGCAGCAAGAAGAGGAGACCTATGCTGATGCCTGTGATGAGTTCCTGGACCCCATCATGAGCACACTGATGTCTGACCCCGTGGTGCTGCCGTCTTCCAGAGTCACTGTGGATAGATCCACCATCGCCAGACATCTGCTCAGGTGAGCCGGCCCCCAGAAGCAGCCTCAAGAGCACAGGTGTACATTTGTCTGCCATCATCTGTGTCTTCTAGTCCGGTGCTATGCACCCAGTAGGTGCCCCCAGATTGCTAATTACTTTGCTATGTGGTGGAGGCTTTTCGGCCGAAGTACATCACTTGATCTTAAGGATTTCAACATCCAAAATGAGACATTCTCTTAAGAAATGCTGGTGCTAACCTTACCTCTTCTTCCTCAAGGAAATAATTCCTATCAACGTATGTTGTAAAGTATGTCAGCCTGGAAGTGGACTTGAAATTGTTTTGATTTTATTTTAGTTGTACAAGTGACTTCAAGTGGTTCTCAGCCTGCCTCCTCTAAGTGCAGTATTAGGTAGAAATGGGTATACTGAGAGACTCAGCCTATTTTAAGTTATAGAAGCTGACCCAGATAGAGGGAAAATAATGTTTTTTAAATGTTGGAAGAAAGGGTGTTTTGCTTGATGGCTTGGGATTAAGCACTCACTATATGCATGATGCTGTGCTGGGTAGTATGTCTTTTCCAAAGTGTCAGTGAGAATTTACATTTTTACTATGACTTTAGAATACAGAAAGAAAATAGCTTTCTCCATTAATCATCTTCACTGTTTCAAGAGTCTGTCCCTAAAATTCCGAACTGCTCTTTATGCTGACATGATTGTACAGGGTCTCTGTCCTAGGGAAGTGGAATCAAATACCATCTGAAGATCGGGGCTTCCCTGGTGGGTCAGATGGTAAAGAATCTGCCTGCAATCCAGGACCTGCAGAGTCCATCCCTGGGTTAGGAAAATCCCCTAGAGAAGGAAATGGCAACCCACTACACTTTTCTTGGCTGGAGAATTACATGGACAGAGGAGCTTGGTGGGCTACAGTCCATGAGATTGCAAAAAGTCAGACACCACTGAGCCGCTAACACACACACAGTACCCCCATCTGAAGAGCAATGTTGAGATAAACTTTGTTAAGCAAAGAGACAAAGTAACTAAATCATCTGCCAAAAAAAAAAGAACCCTCCTGAATCACTCTCTCTCTCTCTTATCTCATTCTTTCTGACTTTAAGCCAGCACTTGGTTAAGAATCTTAATACATGCTAGCTTCAGTCACAGGGTGAGATGCCCAGGTGTTCTGTATTTGGCTGAGGATGTGCGAACTTACAGAAATAACTCCATTTCCTTTTTTTTCTTTGTCCCAGTGACCAAACCGATCCCTTTAACCGTAGTCCCCTCACCATGGACCAGATCCAGCCAAACACAGAACTCAAAGAAAAAATCCAACGGTGGCTCGCAGAGAGGAAACAACTACAGAAGGAGCAACTTGAATAAATACTGTGACCTAAACAAACCAAAAACCAACCCCAGAGTGTAGATAAATAATTGTTTATGGTTTCTCTCTTTCTGGTTCTGTTCCTTTTCTTTTTCTTGCTTTTTTAATTTTTTTCCCTTTACTAAATTAGAGAACTGCTCTTACTTGAATTAGGATAATTAAAATTCCTGAGAAATTTAAAACACTCCCGGCTTGCAGGAAATTATGCTTCTTACAGCATCACCACATTTAGAAATCATCACTAATTCTAACCCTTTATCATCTTTTCCTATTCCTCCTTCTCCCGTTTCCTATCTTAAATTACATTAACTTCAGCTATTAACACCTCCTGTCTTCTTACTATTTCTCTTCTGAGAACTGCTCAAACATCTTTGGTAAGCACTGCTTTTATATATGATGTCACATACTTTGGTGACAGCTGATATCAGAAAGTCCCCTGTTATCAAGGCACTTACTAGTCTTCATGACCCAGATTTCAGCCCTTGTCCTTATTATCGCTCTGCACTGCTCCATAATAACCTCTTATATAAAATCAGATACCTTGATGTTTGAGTAGATTTTTTTTGAATAAGATGACAGATGAGATGAAAAAAAGGAATCTTCTGTACCTCTGGTGGGTAGTTCTCAGTTCTGTGTTCTCTTGTAACTCAGAGATACCTTGGAGGGCAAACACTCCTCCGTGGAGTTGTCATTACACAGAAAACTTAGTCCTATTTTTAGGAGGATTGGTAGGACAAATTTGGAGCTTTGACACTTTATTCAGAAAACCCCCAAGAAGAAATCAAAGAAGGCTGTTGGGACTCTTTTAATCTACTAGAAGTCAAAGACTGGGCTGTGTAGAAAAGTTAGGCAACAAACATTGTAACCATGAGACATGTCATTTCAAGACACTAATATCAACAGTATATCTAACTATATATATGTACACACCATATACTTTTTTATATTGGTCTAGTGTAATACAAAGTACCACTTGATACCATCTTTTCCATGGTAAGATGTATGCAGTGTTTGGCCATGTTTATTTACTAACATTTTAGACAAAGTTCTGAGACTGTAAAATGTATATAGTTAATGTTTGTTTGGGCTTATGACCTGACTTGTAAGAGCTGCTTCTAACTCAGCCTTAGGTCATCAATTAAGAGTAGGAATTTGAGCACAACCTTATCCACAAGCCATTTTAAATATCCACTGAGCCCTATAGAGTTAGCAGGTGAATGGGCCCCACTTTCACAAGTTGAGCTTGAGCTCCCTACTAAATCGTGCAGCTTAACATGCTGAGTGAGGCACATTCCCCTATGGACTGTCTATACCACTCTAAGCCCCAAAATAGAATAAGGAAAGTATGATCTAGACACACGGGTCATCGCTTCATTTCAAGGACTTTTAACCACAGCCTCTTACAAAAAAGATGGTAACTTTATGATAGCCCAACACAAGTTGTTATAAGCAGTCCTTGGTGTTTGCGATGGTTCTAGTGGGAAGCCCTCAGGTCAGAGGACGTCTTCCCACTAGACAGAAAGTAGATGCCTGTCGCTGTGCCTATAAATGAAAAAGGTAGTCCAGGACTCTCGCAGATACCAGAATGCATAGTAATTCAGTGTGTTCACCGGGCTTTTAAGGCAGGAGTTGATAGGATTTGTTTATTTTCTGAAAATAAGCTTCATCTCATATTTATTATCTTCCTTTACTTCTCTTAGAATGAACTGTATAAAATAAGATTCAACCTACTTGCATTTTTATCTCCCAGGCCCAAACAAAGAGTATTTTCATTTTTTAAAGAAGTGAGGAAAAGACAAGAATTTTATAGGAGAAAGGAGGGGGAAAAACGGGCACAAAAACCTTAGAAGGCAGCTGTTCCCAGCAGCTTTCTCGTCAACAACCTCGACGCTGCCTCCGTGTCTGTGTCTGTATTCCACTTCCGTATTGTCTTCAGATTGTAAGCCTTTTCTGGCAATTTTTTTAAAACTCTTTTTGTGAAACATTTTATGAATGGCTGTGGCACTGTGAATGCTGCTGAGTATCTTTTAACTCATCACAAAAGCGAGTGTGTAGCTTAAGGCCACTCTTGGTAAAGAAACCAAGTGTCCTCCATGCCCTTTTCCTTTCCTTAAAGTAATTTAAGAACACCCTACAAAGGAGACTACAAAATGATCATCTTGGTACAAGCAGGTGCACTTGGAAGCTTAAAGAGGGGTTTTGGTGTCTAGAATCAGAAAGAAGCTCTAGGCTTCCCTTGTGGCTCAGTGGATAAGAACCCGTCTGCCAATGCAGGAGACCCAGGTTCGATCCCTGATCCGGAAAGATCCCACATACCGCAGAGCAGCTAAACCCACACATCAACAAAGACCCAGCACAGCCAAAAATAAATAAATAAAAGTTTAAAAAAAAAAAAAGAAGAAGCTCTAAAACTATCCGAGCCGACTTTCTGACATACCTGGTTTTATATATATTGGCTTTGCTACAGTATGATAGGGCAATGAAAACTCTTTAATTAGGGACTTCCCTGGTAATCCAGTGATTAAGAATCCTCCTTCCAATGCAGGGACACACGTTCGATCTCTGGTCAGGGAACTAAAATCCTACATGCCATAACCAAGACCCAATGCAGCTAAATAAATTTAAAAAAAAAAAACTTCAAAAAGAGACACTTTTAAATCAGCTCCATTATGGCTTACTAAGAGAGTAATACTAAACTCGGAAATTTATTTAAGTAGGTTTTATCAAGCAATCTGGGTTGGTTTGTTTTTAATATAGTTTTCAATGGATATGTGAAAACCGAAAGAAACTTCAAAGTTGTTTTTGCTATTTGGTATCACACTCTACAAAAGCTTCATTCTATCTGATGCTGGTTGCTAAGCAGCCGTTGCACAGAGCATAAATCTACTGGGTGCCTTTACAAGCCAGAGGCTGATGCTGCACTTTTTCAACAACCTCGACGCTGCCTCCGTGTCTGTGTCTGTATTCCACTTCCGTATTGTCTTCAGATTGTAAGCCTTTTCTGGCAATTTTTTTAAAACTCTTTTTGTGAAACATTTTATGAATGGCTGTGGCACTGTGAATGCTGCTGAGTATCTTTTAACTCATCACAAAAGCGAGTGTGTAGCTTAAGGCCACTCTTGGTAAAGAAACCAAGTGTCCTCCATGCCCTTTTCCTTTCCTTAAAGTAATTTAAGAACACCCTACAAAGGAGACTACAAAATGATCATCTTGGTACAAGCAGGTGCACTTGGAAGCTTAAAGAGGGGTTTTGGTGTCTAGAATCAGAAAGAAGCTCTAGGCTTCCCTTGTGGCTCAGTGGATAAGAACCCGTCTGCCAATGCAGGAGACCCAGGTTCGATCCCTGATCCGGAAAGATCCCACATACCGCAGAGCAGCTAAACCCACACATCAACAAAGACCCAGCACAGCCAAAAATAAATAAATAAAAGTTTAAAAAAAAAAAAAGAAGAAGCTCTAAAACTATCCGAGCCGACTTTCTGACATACCTGGTTTTATATATATTGGCTTTGCTACAGTATGATAGGGCAATGAAAACTCTTTAATTAGGGACTTCCCTGGTAATCCAGTGATTAAGAATCCTCCTTCCAATGCAGGGACACACGTTCGATCTCTGGTCAGGGAACTAAAATCCTACATGCCATAACCAAGACCCAATGCAGCTAAATAAATTTAAAAAAAAAAAACTTCAAAAAGAGACACTTTTAAATCAGCTCCATTATGGCTTACTAAGAGAGTAATACTAAACTCGGAAATTTATTTAAGTAGGTTTTATCAAGCAATCTGGGTTGGTTTGTTTTTAATATAGTTTTCAATGGATATGTGAAAACCGAAAGAAACTTCAAAGTTGTTTTTGCTATTTGGTATCACACTCTACAAAAGCTTCATTCTATCTGATGCTGGTTGCTAAGCAGCCGTTGCACAGAGCATAAATCTACTGGGTGCCTTTACAAGCCAGAGGCTGATGCTGCACTGTTGGTGTCATGTGAGAAGTGAGAAAGTAATGCACATGCTCTAACTGCTAAATAGGAAAAGAAAAGGAACCTGGAAACAAACAAACAAACAAAAAAATGAAGAACAAAACGACTAAGAGGTTGACAGAAAAAAACTTTATCAACATAAGTATATTTTGAAACATTCCTGGAAGGTTACTTCTTGTCAAACTTGCCTGGGGTGTTTGTTCAAAGCTTGTATTTAATAAATGAACGTGTGACTTACAGCCATTGTTGTCATTTCCTTTATTAAAGTAATTAAAACCTAGTGGCAGTTTCAGAAACCTCTCTGAAACTTAGGGTTCTGAACTTTTCAAAAAAGGTGGTAGCACCAGTGTGGCCTGGCTGACCACGCCTGCCGTCCCAGGCTTCTGGACCCGGGAGTTATCTTCAGATAACTCCCATGTCCCTGGGCATGTATTTTCCCAAACAGGCCACTTTTTTTATTCATCTAGTCTAAACCTCCAGATCTTTTTTTTTTCTTTCTTTGCCACACTGTGTGGGCTCTGTGGAATCTCAGTTCCCTAACCTAGGAATCAAGCCTTCGCCCCTCGCTCAGTCTTAATCACTGGACTACCAGGAAAGCCCCTCAGCTCCCTTGTTTTTATCATACACTATCAATTTCCCCTTTCTTGCCCCTTGTTTCTGTACCTCTGCTCTGCAAAACCTCAGCCCAAGCATTCCCCTCTGCTCTAGTATCCCAGCTACAGACTACTGTTGGAGAAAAATAACAATTTTTAGAGTGGTGTAACCACTAACTTGTCACCGCCATTCCCCAACAACCCTTCTGTGTGCCCTTAATTTCAACAGCTAGTCCAAACTTAAACCTCTTTCCTTCGATTTTTCTCCCACTTAACCCTTCACACTCAGATGACCTTACCTTCTGCTTCATAGACTGCAGTTTCCACTGTCAAACCTCATCATCCCTTCTGTGGGAGGGGCCCATGGTTCCAAGGCTGAACCTCTCCAACCTAATTTCTGGCCTCATCCAGAATCTTGTCAATCCCACTTCATCTTCAATCTCTCCCTTGAGTTTCCTGTCTCCTTTTTGGCTTTCTGACCGGTACTTTTTTAGCCAGTTTCTTCACTCACTTACTCTGGCTTCTATTCTAATTGTTTGAATCTGTTCTAGTTAATGTTTCTATATAGTGACATTAATTTCCTAATCCTTAATTTTACTTCTCTGGAGTACCAGGCCACTGAATCACCCCTTCGCTGAAGCGCTGTCTTGACTCCTTGCCCTAACTCCTGATTTTTCATTCCACCTCTAACCAATCCATCAATCAGTTTTACTTCTACTCACACTTCACCAGGTACATTACTTAGTTTGTCTCATCAAAGGCCACAACCCTACGTATGTATTAACTACAAATTTAACTCTCTAGTACATAGCTGTTCTGTTATACATCAACTCAAGGATCCCCTTCTCTAGGAAACCTTCTCAGATCAGCACCACCCCTAAGCCTCTTCTGTTTCCCTGCAACCTCTTCAGATCCCAACTCTGTCACTCACTAGTTATGTGGCCATTTACCAGTGCCAGTCTTCAGTGGGAACATTACCTAACAACACACAGGCTTTCTTTAAATTCCAAAATGCCCAACACACTGGAAGTCCTCGGTAAATGTGATTCGGTTGCTTATATACTCATAGTTTCTTGCGGCTGATGAAGGCGTTAAAGAGACTGGATTCCAATTCTGATACAGGATGCGAGGGAAACGGAATGAATACAAAAGATCAACTAAAGAAAGGCTGAGTCAGGTGACAGGTTATGTGGCGCCTGCTCCGCCCCTGACTTTACGTGTCTGACCTCGGACCCGCTCTGCCTTTGTAAGATGGTCATGTTGGCCTAGACAAATTGGAGCGGTGCCTTCCAGCCCTAACTACCCCCATTCACTCAGAAAACCTGCAAAACCACCCCTTGCCAAAAACCGGAGGTCTGCGCCTGGAGCTGCCCGGGAGGCTCAAGGCGCATGCGCATTCCCTCCTCGAGTCGGCCTTTCGGGCCTCCGCGAGCGGCTGCCCCGAGAAATGCCTGTTTCTCTGCGGAATTCCGTTGTAGTTTAGGTACTCTCCGATCTCATCTTCTCGTACCCACTCTCTCCTCGGTGACTGAAGAAAATAAATTGGCCCGCTGGATACAGGAAAGACAGTGAGATAACTAAATATTTTGGACCGGCGCGGAAGGGAGAGCCCTGACCTTGGAAGCGGAACGGGGTCCTGCGGCAGGTCCTTCCGGGCGGGTGACTTTCAGCCGGCCAGTCGGAGCAACGGACCCTCCGTCCTAGAACCATGGCCCAGTTCGTCCGTAACCTCGCGGAGAAGGCCCCGGCGCTGGTCAACGGTGAGCACGGCGTCAGTCCGCCGACGCGGGCAACCGGGCGGGTGGGGAGGCCTGCGAGGACCTAGGGGGAGTAGTCGGGGCGGAAGGAGCCGCAGCGGGCCCGGCTTGAAGTGGAGAGGAGGTTGGGGGAGAAGACAGGTTCGCGGTTCTCTTCTACCTTTCCGCTGGGCAGGCGTGTGGCTTGAGCTCTCTACTACCCAGAGGTTCTGAATGCGACCGCTACAGCGAGGGGAAGGAATGTGCAGGCAGCCGGGGTTGCCCAGCAGCCGCCGCCATGATGCCCTTCGACCTCCAGGAAGAGGAATGGAGAGGGGAGGGTTTTGCTGGGAGAGCGAGGGAGACGGTGGGCAGAGACACGTGAAAGCACAGAAATATGGCCCTTTCCGCTAGTCTACTTCTCTCGGGAGCATTTGGAAGGCTGCAGAATTTTTAAGGATGAGTGACCTTCTAAACATTGCCTTTGCTGTCTACCCTGGCCAGATTCTGAGATGCTGCCCCCCTATAAGGGAATTTTCAGGTGAAATTGAGCTTTACGGACGAGAGTATTCCTGCTCCGGGAAACATAGAAAGGGGTTGGTGTAAACAGTAATGTTTATTATTGTAGCTTAGCGTTCGTGGTGGATTTTCTGTTTGAAAAAAAAAAACTGAATATAGCATTACTAGCAGAACGCTGGATTTCAGGACAATCCTGAATCGTCACAGCCCAGAGGAGGAGTCTTCTGACAGTAAATATTTCCTTGGATGGCAAGCTAATCATTTTATCTCCAAAATAAGATCAGCTAGGTAGACGGAAGCTTCGCTAGATTGCTGTATTCTGGTAAGTGGCAGAAGAGCAGATCTCCAAATGGCTGTCGCTCAGATTTGATTATGGAAGTGAACAGAATGAATTTTTTAATTCGTGTGATGTTTTTGAACCCTTTTTACTGCTGTTGGTGTTTTATTATTCCTTGTCTCCTCCCTTTCCTTCGTCAGCAGTCGACACTGAGTTACCGAAGACCTGACAGTGTCAGGTGCTACCCTCTCCTACAGAACCCCACGGTCCACTGCCGCTACCACCAATTTACTCACTTCACCAAAGAACTTCAGTTTGCAACTTGGCTAAGATTAAGCTCTACATTTTTACATAACAGAAGGAGGAGGAGGAGTGGCTTGATTCTTTGGACCTTAAGGCTAATATTTGTAATTGCAAATTTCAGATGGATATTTTTCTCCTCCTTCCAGGGTTTTCACTTCTTTTTGGTGGTGCATCTTGGAGAGTTGCAAACGAATTTTAATAATGATTTACAGAAAGAAAATTAATATGAAAATAACTTTTAGTTATAAGATGTGTCAACCGTTTTCTCTATTACTATGAATAATTGAAAGATAAAGGTTGTTAATCTTTCACAAGTACTCAGAAAGGAGCACTCGACTGGAACCAAAATGTTTTAAGTGGAGCTTTGTTTTGTTTCATCCTTTAATTCCGTGTATTAAATATAAATGTTAAATGTCTGAAGAATTACTAACTGTATCAGTTAAGTCTCCTGGAGGACGAAGAATCTTACAGAAAAGCAGGATTTTTTCATCAAACTTCCCCAGAAAGGGCATAGAGTATGGGGGTTTCTTGTTTGTTTTATTTTCTTTTCCTACTTACTAAACTTGAAACTTTTCTTGGATTTCACCAGCTTTTCCAGTTAGTCTCTTTCTGTTCAGGAGCCAGTGCGGGCTATCACAGTGCAGTGAGTTGTCACCTCCCTAGCCTCCTGTGTGTGTGACAGTTTCCCAGTCTTTCCTTACCGTTCGTGACTTTGACAGTCTAAGGTATCACCTTTTGTGACCTTGAAAGTTTCAAGGTGTTTAGGTACATCTCTGTCTAGGTATCCTATAAAGGTGTTCCCCAATTTGGATTTGTCTGGTGTTTGTCAGGATTAGTCTGGAGCTATGGCTTTTTCTCTTTTACCTCTCTTTTTTTTTTTTTTTGGCTGTACCTGGCAGCTTATGGGATCTTAGGTCTAAAACCAGGGAGACCTGTACCTGCTCCAGTGGAAACTTGGCACCTTAATTACTGTGTCTCCAGGGATCGCCCTGGAACTATGGATTTTGAGAAAGAATACCACAGAAGGGAAGTCATCTCATCACATATCAGGATATATCAACAGGTGATACACGTATATCCTCCCTGGTGCAATTAGCTTCCATCACTTGGTTAAGGCAGGTTCACTAGGTTTCTCCTAAAAGTACTGTTTTTTTACTTTCCATACTCTATTCTTTCCAAGCAAGTAACTAAATTGGAGGAGGCAGGGTCAGGATTCTGTTCTGTAGGAGGGAATTTCTACATATGTTTAAGTTTTTAGAAAGGTTTGTCTCTTCTCCGTTCCTATTTTAATAATGATTTACAGAAAGAAAATTAATATGAAAATAACTTTTAGTTATAAGATGTGTCAACCGTTTTCTCTATTACTATGAATAATTGAAAGATAAAGGTTGTTAATCTTTCACAAGTACTCAGAAAGGAGCACTCGACTGGAACCAAAATGTTTTAAGTGGAGCTTTGTTTTGTTTCATCCTTTAATTCCGTGTATTAAATATAAATGTTAAATGTCTGAAGAATTACTAACTGTATCAGTTAAGTCTCCTGGAGGACGAAGAATCTTACAGAAAAGCAGGATTTTTTCATCAAACTTCCCCAGAAAGGGCATAGAGTATGGGGGTTTCTTGTTTGTTTTATTTTCTTTTCCTACTTACTAAACTTGAAACTTTTCTTGGATTTCACCAGCTTTTCCAGTTAGTCTCTTTCTGTTCAGGAGCCAGTGCGGGCTATCACAGTGCAGTGAGTTGTCACCTCCCTAGCCTCCTGTGTGTGTGACAGTTTCCCAGTCTTTCCTTACCGTTCGTGACTTTGACAGTCTAAGGTATCACCTTTTGTGACCTTGAAAGTTTCAAGGTGTTTAGGTACATCTCTGTCTAGGTATCCTATAAAGGTGTTCCCCAATTTGGATTTGTCTGGTGTTTGTCAGGATTAGTCTGGAGCTATGGCTTTTTTTTCTCTTTTCTCTCTCTTTTTTTTTTTTTTTGGCTGTACCTGGCAGCTTATGGGATCTTAGGTCTAAAACCAGGGAGACCTGTACCTGCTCCAGTGGAAACTTGGCACCTTAATTACTGTGTCTCCAGGGATCGCCCTGGAACTATGGATTTTGAGAAAGAATACCACAGAAGGGAAGTCATCTCATCACATATCAGGATATATCAACAGGTGATACACGTATATCCTCCCTGGTGCAATTAGCTTCCATCACTTGGTTAAGGCAGGTTCACTAGGTTTCTCCTAAAAGTACTGTTTTTTTACTTTCCATACTCTATTCTTTCGAAGCAAGTAACTAAATTGGAGGAGGCAGGGTCAGGATTCTGTTCTGTAGGAGGGAATTTCTACATATGTTTAAGTAGAATTCTTCTATGAGAAAGGTTTGTCTCTTCTCCGTTTGTTCGGGCCATACTGTGTAGAATCAGTGCGCATTTATTTCATACTTTGTGCCTTCTGTAGTGTCACTCTGTTGCTCAGTCTATTCCAGCTTTGGCCGTTGGGAATCCTGTCAGTTTGGCACCTCTGTCCCTTTGATGTTCCCCTGTCCTTTCTAGTATTTCGAGACAATTTAGCCTTTTTTTTTTTTCCTGCCGTGCCGCGTGCCTGCAGGATATTAGTTCCTTACAAGATTGACTCTGACTTGCAGCAATGAAAGCACTGAGTCCTAACCTCTGGACTGCCAGGAAATTTCCAAGACTCATACATCCCCTGCCCCAGCATTTACCCTTTCTCGAAACCCTCTTACACTTCTGGTGGGAATGCAAATGGTACAGTCACTATGGAGAACAGTATGGAGATTCCTTTAAAAACTAGGAATAGAATTACCATACAGCCCAGCAGTCCCACTGCTGGGCACACACCCCGAGGAAACCAGAATTGAAAGAGACACATGTACCCCAGTGTTCATTGCAGCACTGTATATAACAGCTAGGACATGGAAGCCACCTAGATGTCCACTGGCAGATGGTATATATACCCAGTGGAATGTTACTCAGCTATAAAAAGGAAAGCATTTGAGTCAGTTCCAGTGAGGTTGATGAACCTCGAGCCTATTATACAAAGTAAAGTCAGAAAGAGAAAGACAAATACTGTATATTGGAGAATATGTATGGAATTTAGAAAGACAGTAACAATGATTCTACATGCAGGGCAGCAAAGGAGACACAGATGTAAAGAACAGACTTTTGAACTCAGTGGGAGAAAGCAGGGGTGGGATTAAGCAAAACACCAATAAATGAAAAGTCCATTCGAAGTAAATTTTCAGCATTACAATTTTAGGCAAAAATATGCCCCAAACTTATTGGCATTATAGTGCTTATAGTGAGAAAATGTCATTGAGAACAGATACGAATAAATTTTCATTTAAATTGCTCTTTCTCCAAGGAACCCTAGTTCCTTTTATTGGACAATTGCATTTTGAAACTAAGATCTAGATACAGAATATGTTCCTTGCTACTAGACTATGCTAGTCACCGCTTAGTAAGCTCTCTTAGACCTCTGACAGATGCTTGAAACTATAGATTGTGCTGAATCCTGTATATGTTAGTTTTTTCCTATAGGTGTATACCTGTGATAAAGTGTAATCGATAACGTAGGCACAGTAAGATTAACAACAATAACTAATAAGATAGAAGAGTTAGGGCTTCCCTGGTGGTCTAGTGTGTAAGGACACCGCCTTGCAGTGCAAGGGGCGCCGGTTTGATCCCTAGCCTGCGAAGATCCCACGTGCCACGATACATATACACAATGTCCAACTGCTGAGCCAGAGCTCTGGAGCACATGCGCCCAGAGCCAGTGGTCTGCGATGAGAGAGGCCACTGCAATGGGACGCACACACAAGCCAAAGAACAAGGATAAATAAATGAAAGATCAATGGAAGTGGCCAAAAAAAAAAAAAGATAGAACAGTTATAATAAATGCCGCAATAAAAGTTATGTAAACTGTGGGCTCTCTCAAAATACCTTATAGTACTGAACTCACCCTTCTTATGAGTGAGTTGTTATAGTTAGCCTGCATGATGGGATGTGGTGCAGGGGAATGCCATAGACATTGTGATGTGGCCTGAGAGCGGAGCAGGGACTGCACGAGGTTTCCTCACACTACTCAGAAAGGCACACAGTTTAAAATGTATGGACTGTTTCTAGAATTTTCCAGCTAATATCTGCAGACAGTAAAACTAGAAAGCAAAATCACAGCTTAAGGGATCCTCTCAGTGGGCAGTAACAATGATTCTACATGCAGGGCAGCAAAGGAGACACAGATGTAAAGAACAGACTTTTGAACTCAGTGGGAGAAAGCAGGGGTGGGATTAAGCAAAACACCAATAAATGAAAAGTCCATTCGAAGTAAATTTTCAGCATTACAATTTTAGGCAAAAATATGCCCCAAACTTATTGGCATTATAGTGCTTATAGTGAGAAAATGTCATTGAGAACAGATACGAATAAATTTTCATTTAAATTGCTCTTTCTCCAAGGAACCCTAGTTCCTTTTATTGGACAATTGCATTTTGAAACTAAGATCTAGATACAGAATATGTTCCTTGCTACTAGACTATGCTAGTCACCGCTTAGTAAGCTCTCTTAGACCTCTGACAGATGCTTGAAACTATAGATTGTGCTGAATCCTGTATATGTTAGTTTTTTCCTATAGGTGTATACCTGTGATAAAGTGTAATCGATAACGTAGGCACAGTAAGATTAACAACAATAACTAATAAGATAGAAGAGTTAGGGCTTCCCTGGTGGTCTAGTGTGTAAGGACACCGCCTTGCAGTGCAAGGGGCGCCGGTTTGATCCCTAGCCTGCGAAGATCCCACGTGCCACGATACATATACACAATGTCCAACTGCTGAGCCAGAGCTCTGGAGCACATGCGCCCAGAGCCAGTGGTCTGCGATGAGAGGCCACTGCAATGGGACGCACACACAAGCCAAAGAACAAGGATAAATAAATGAAAGATCAATGGAAGTGGCCAAAAAAAAAAAAAGATAGAACAGTTATAATAAATGCCGCAATAAAAGTTATGTAAACTGTGGGCTCTCTCAAAATACCTTATAGTACTGAACTCACCCTTCTTATGAGTGAGTTGTTATAGTTAGCCTGCATGATGGGATGTGGTGCAGGGGAATGCCATAGACATTGTGATGTGGCCTGAGAGCGGAGCAGGGACTGCACGAGGTTTCCTCACACTACTCAGAAAGGCACACAGTTTAAAATGTATGGACTGTTTCTAGAATTTTCCAGCTAATATCTGCAGACAGTAAAACTAGAAAGCAAAATCACAGCTTAAGGGATCCTCTCAGTGGACAAGGGCTGTGTGTAGGTATTCCTCTACTTACAAGAAGTTACATGCCATTCAAATGATACACACTTTTGTCTTTTTCTTTCTGACTTATTTCACTCTGTGTAATAGGCTCAAGGTTCATCCACCTCACTGGAACTGACTCAGATGCTTTCCTTTTTATAGCTGAGTAGTAGTCCATTGTGTAACCACAGCTTCCTTATCCATTCATCTGCCGGTGGACATACAGGTTGCTTCTATGTCCTAGGTGTAGAACACTAGGGTACGTGTGTCTCTTTCTATTTCACGTTGAGAATATTAAGTTGAAAATGCACATATTACACCTAATCTGCCAAACACAATTTAGCCTACCCACCTCAGTCTCACTCAGAATACTTAAATTAGCCTACAGTTAAGCAAAATCCCCTACCACAAAGCCTGTTTTTATAGAACAGCACGGGGTATCTCATGTAATTTATTGAATACTGTACTGAAAGTGAAAACCAGAATGATTGGGTGCTGGTTGTTTACCCTCATAGCTCGTGACTGACCTGTCAACTGCAGCTTGCTGCTGCTGCCCAGCATTACAAGAAAGTATGCTGCCCACTGTGGCTAGCCTGGGAGAGGATCAAAATTCAGAGTATCATTTTTACTGAATGTGTATCACTTTCACAATGTAAATTGAACCATCATAAATTGGGGACCATCTGTATACTCACCTGTGAGCATGTAGACACAGACATAGCTGACCACTGAACCCTGTTGGGGTTAAGGACACTGACCCTCGTGCAATTGAAATTCCTAATATAACCTTACAGTTGACCCTCTGTATCTACCGTTGTATATCCATTCATTCAGCCAACCTCAGATTATGAAGTGCCGAATACATAGTTATTGAAAAACATGCACATATAAGTGGACCCACAGAGTTCAAACATATTTTATTCAAGGGTCAACTAATTGTCTCTGTATCGATCCATCAGTACATAAACAGAACATGAATTTGTAATGAGTGTCTCCACCTCCAATCCAGTATCACTGGACATGTTCTTGCTCATCTAAAATTTCCTCTATTACAATGAGAAACCTGTCTTCCATCATCCACCATTCGTTCACTTATTTTTTCCTCATCCATACATATAAAGCAGTCTCAAACTTTGTAACCTCTAATCTCTGAGAAACAAATTTACCAACCAGGATACTGTGTTTGTATGCATCGTAATGATTTCTTTCTTTTTTTTTTTTTTTTTAAGAATAATGTATCTATGTTGAAGATAATTTTAAAGATAGTCTGAGGGCTTCCCCTGGTGGTCCAGTTGGTAAGGACACCGCCTTGCAGTGCAAGGGGCACCGGTTCGAGCCCTGGCCTGGGAAGATCCCAGGTGCCGCGCAGCGGCTGGACTGATGTGTCCAATCACCGAGCTAGAGCTCTGGAGCGCATGCGCCCAGAGCCGGCACTCTGCAACGACAGACGCCACCGCGATGGGAGGCCCATGGGAGCCAAAGAACAAAGACGGATGAAAATGGAGAAATGAAAGACCAATGGAAGTGGCCCACCCACTCCCCTCCCTCCCCAACCCGACCCCCGCCCAAAATAAATAAATAAATAAATCTTTAAAGAAAAAAAAAAATAAAGATAGCCTGTTGACTCTTAAGACTTTATTGTCCTCAATAACGCCATCTTACAGGCATTGGCAGTTCTGTTTAGAACTCTCTCTTAGGGCTTTGTGTCTGCTTAAAGATTTACCCATGGCCCTAAGCCAGAGGATGATGGTAGTATTTAGATAGTAATATTTTACTGAATGTGTATCACTTTCACAATGTAAATTGAACCATCATAAATTGGGGACCATCTGTATACTCACCTGTGAGCATGTAGACACAGACATAGCTGACCACTGAACCCTGTTGGGGTTAAGGACACTGACCCTCGTGCAATTGAAATTCCTAATATAACCTTACAGTTGACCCTCTGTATCTACCGTTGTATATCCATTCATTCAGCCAACCTCAGATTATGAAGTGCCGAATACATAGTTATTGAAAAACATGCACATATAAGTGGACCCACAGAGTTCAAACATATTTTATTCAAGGGTCAACTAATTGTCTCTGTATCGATCCATCAGTACATAAACAGAACATGAATTTGTAATGAGTGTCTCCACCTCCAATCCAGTATCACTGGACATGTTCTTGCTCATCTAAAATTTCCTCTATTACAATGAGAAACCTGTCTTCCATCATCCACCATTCGCTCACTTATTTTTTCCTCATCCATACATATAAAGCAGTCTCAAACTTTGTAACCTCTAATCTCTGAGAAACAAATTTACCAACCAGGATACTGTGTTTGTATGCATCGTAATGATTTCTTTCTTTTTTTTTTTTTTTTTAAGAATAATGTATCTATGTTGAAGATAATTTTAAAGATAGTCTGAGGGCTTCCCCTGGTGGTCCAGTTGGTAAGGACACCGCCTTGCAGTGCAAGGGGCACCGGTTCGAGCCCTGGCCTGGGAAGATCCCACGTGCCGCGCAGCGGCTGGACTGATGTGTCCAATCACCGAGCTAGAGCTCTGGAGCGCATGCGCCCAGAGCCGGCACTCTGCAACGACAGACGCCACCGCGATGGGAGGCCCATGGGAGCCAAAGAACAAAGACGGATGAAAATGGAGAAATGAAAGACCAATGGAAGTGGCCCACCCACTCCCCTCCCTCCCCAACCCGACCCCCGCCCAAAATAAATAAATAAATAAATCTTTAAAGAAAAAAAAAAATAAAGATAGCCTGTTGACTCTTAAGACTTTATTGTCCTCAATAACGCCATCTTACAGGCATTGGCAGTTCTGTTTAGAACTCTCTCTTAGGGCTTTGTGTCTGCTTAAAGATTTACCCATGGCCCTAAGCCAGAGGATGATGGAGATAGTAATTTTTAAGAGTAGTGAAATATCTAAATACAGACAGTTAATAATAGGAAAAGTACCAGGAGCTTTGGATTATCTGTCTTTGAACAACAGATGCTTTATGGATGCTTATGTATTTTTACATACAAGCTATTTTTATTATGCTGTCTTGTAATTTTTTATGTAAAAAAGCTTTCTCCTGCTGAATCACTACCACCGTCTCCCGTCTACGCTCGTTAAAAATCTTTTATTCCTGCAATAGTAAATACTGTTTACTGTTACTGAGGAATTTCAGCTTAATAGCAGATTCAAGTTTTGGCTACTCTTAACAATACATTTAGGTTTTATTTTTATTATTTGTGGTATTTTGAAGGAGGAGCAGCTGTGCTTTTGTTAATGCATCACATACTGATGAGGATACCAAAAATGGGCACTAACTGGTGTAATTCCATCTGGATTTGTGGCCAGTATTGTGACGTTTTAGTCTTATTCCTAAGAATGTCATTCTGCATAGCTCCTTCCCTCCCCTTCACCATTTCCCTCAAATTTTTTGGTCTCTACAAGAAACTATGGTTACATTGCTATTGTTGTCTTGTCTTGTTATTGTTGTTGTTGTTATTATCTTGTTTGTTTGTCTTTTAGTTATTTATTTATTTGACTGTGCTGGGTCTTAGTTGAGGCATGTGGGATCTAGTTCCCTGATCAGGGATCGAACCCTGGCCCCACTGCATTGGGAGCACACAGTCCTAACCACTGGGCCACCAGGGACGTCCCATTATCTTGTTTTTAAATCTAACTTATAGCAACTTTATAGTTAACTAGATTCACCTTTAATAAATGAAGTACTGGTACTCTGGTGCTGGCCACTAGTGAAGTCCTGGAATAATTGAATGTGCTTACAGCTTCCTGCCTGACTGAACTGGCTTGTGACACAGGTGTTCTGCATCTTTAAAAGCCTCTTGTTACCAGGGAGCAGCTTTGACTTTTTACACCGGGTGCACATTTGGTACAAGCAGTGAATGAATGTGATGCATGAATAAATATTTGTGTCCAGCCCACACATCTGCTTCTTTCAGTCTCTAGTGAGTTCATCCTGGTTTTTTGTTTTGTTTTGTTTTCCAGCTGCTGTGACTTACTCGAAGCCTCGATTGGCCACGTTTTGGTACTATGCCAAGGTTGAGCTGGTTCCTCCAACCCCTGCTGAGATCCCTACAGCTATTCAGAGCTTGAAAAAAATTGTCAATAGTGCTAAAACCGGTAGCTTCAAACAGCTTACAGTTAAGGTAACTATGGGCTAAATGAAAACGTATGTGCATGCAGAAAATGTCTTCCCTTGGGATTTTTTTGATTGTTTTGATTAATGCATGTATTTTTCACTGAGGCTGAAACCAGCGTAGTGAGAGAGAATCTCTTTTTGACTATGGAGAAAGATACTTACCTTTCTAACTTTGTCATCTGAGCTGAAATAATTGGACTGTTTTATGTCTTAGTTTGCTAATAATCTTACAACAAAGAAGTGATCATTTTTATGGGTATCTTTTTTTCATTTTCTGTTCAAGGTTAGTGTATTAAAATAGGAGGACTAGCTTTGCTGATTCTATACTTTTGTCTTTAGTCATAAAACTTTCCCCAATTTGGCCAAACGGTTTCTCAGACTATATCACAGTCAGGTAACTAATACTCATGGAGGATAAAGACTAAGAATTGGAATTTGCAGACTTCCCTGGAAAATATGTTCATTTTTCAAGAGACTTCCAGTATTTCTGGTCTCATTTGAAGGAGAAAATTCACTTCCCAGTGCTAAAAGAAAAAGGCCCAATTTTGTTGCAAGAAGGTATTTTTTCCATCTGGAGTTTTAAGATCCATATTTGTGCTTGTATGAAATGCCATTTTCTAGAACTGTGTTTGTACTTTTTCTCTTTAGGGCAGTAAAACGTTGATCTGTGAAACTGAGTAATTGCTGAATACTTAGAAAGAATTAAACCCAAATAATAAATGAATAAAAATTATGTCTAAAGGGAAGCTTAGAACCCTTCATCCTACAGCAGATTGTCTTAGCCAGACAGAAATGTCTGCTCGAAGCCCTTGCCTTCCTGTAGCCATCCTTTCATATGAATGCTAAATGTGGCAGCTCTTTCCAGGATGTGGGTTGTTTTAAGGCTCATAAAGTGTCTCATAAACTAATAATGAAAGGGTTAAGTCAGTTCAGGTCTTCAAAGAATGCTTTGAAAGAATTTATAAGCTCTGGACTACTTAGCTTACATAATTGAAAGTTCAGGGGTTCTCAGCAGTTAAAGTTAACATCAGTAATTCTTGACTGTGACTAAAACTGCCCTCTAATTTGAATAGCGTCCTTATATTCTCTGTCACTTAATCATGGAAAAGAATAATTTAAAATATGTAAAAATATACATATATACATTAAAATTTGTACTTCTTTTTTCAGGAAGCTCTACTGAATGGTTTGGTGGCCACTGAGGTGTGGATGTGGTTTTATGTTGGCGAGATCATAGGCAAGCGTGGCATCATTGGCTATGATGTTTGAAGACCAATATTTAACATGTGATCATCTTTCCTATGTTAGTCAAGTGTTCTTGGACCATGTGTGAGCAGACTGCTATTTGAATAAAATAAGACAGTGTGTTAGAATTTTTTTTAAAACTTAACGGTTTTTTCCGTTCAAGGTTAGTGTATTAAAATAGGAGGACTAGCTTTGCTGATTCTATACTTTTGTCTTTAGTCATAAAACTTTCCCCAATTTGGCCAAACGGTTTCTCAGACTATATCACAGTCAGGTAACTAATACTCATGGAGGATAAAGACTAAGAATTGGAATTTGCAGACTTCCCTGGAAAATATGTTCTTTTTTCAAGAGACTTCCAGTATTTCTGGTCTCATTTGAAGGAGAAAATTCACTTCCCAGTGCTAAAAGAAAAAGGCCCAATTTTGTTGCAAGAAGGTATTTTTTCCATCTGGAGTTTTAAGATCCATATTTGTGCTTGTATGAAATGCCATTTTCTAGAACTGTGTTTGTACTTTTTCTCTTTAGGGCAGTAAAACGTTGATCTGTGAAACTGAGTAATTGCTGAATACTTAGAAAGAATTAAACCCAAATAATAAATGAATAAAAATTATGTCTAAAGGGAAGCTTAGAACCCTTCATCCTACAGCAGATTGTCTTAGCCAGACAGAAATGTCTGCTCGAAGCCCTTGCCTTCCTGTAGCCATCCTTTCATATGAATGCTAAATGTGGCAGCTCTTTCCAGGATGTGGGTTGTTTTAAGGCTCATAAAGTGTCTCATAAACTAATAATGAAAGGGTTAAGTCAGTTCAGGTCTTCAAAGAATGCTTTGAAAGAATTTATAAGCTCTGGACTACTTAGCTTACATAATTGAAAGTTCAGGGGTTCTCAGCAGTTAAAGTTAACATCAGTAATTCTTGACTGTGACTAAAACTGCCCTCTAATTTGAATAGCGTCCTTATATTCTCTGTCACTTAATCATGGAAAAGAATAATTTAAAATATGTAAAAATATACATATATACATTAAAATTTGTACTTCTTTTTTCAGGAAGCTCTACTGAATGGTTTGGTGGCCACTGAGGTGTGGATGTGGTTTTATGTTGGCGAGATCATAGGCAAGCGTGGCATCATTGGCTATGATGTTTGAAGACCAATATTTAACATGTGATCATCTTTCCTATGTTAGTCAAGTGTTCTTGGACCATGTGTGAGCAGACTGCTATTTGAATAAAATAAGACAGTGTGTTAGAGTCGTGGTTTTCTCTATCAGACACTACATGGACGGTCACAATTTCTCTTGATACTAAGTTGGGTTGTTTTTTGCTTTAGTACTTTAATACAGCTCTAAACGCATGCCTTTGCTTAGCCTGGAGTAGGTAAGGATTTATATTATATGAGTATACCAGCCTGGTATCTGTATACATCAGGATAGCATTTTGAAGGTTTGAAATAAATGATATTTTATCTTTATTTCTAGAAAAGTTGAAAAAAACGACAACTTGCTCCAGTAGGAGAAATAACAATACCATGCGCCAAGCATGATCTATTTAAATTATGTAGCATTAAGAATACAATAGGAAAAAAGAAAAGAATACAGTGTGGACTGTTTTTCTTTGCAAATATCAGAGACCCCTTTGATAACACTTTTTTGTCAGCTTGACTGTAGCCTCTCTAAAAGAGAAGGAAATCATCGTCTGTATCTTTTTAACATCTTTAATGTTAACACAGAGTGAATGAGAGCTGTGACTTATATTTTTAATCCAACTTTGATATGTGCTACATTATTAATCTCCCCAGTTTTTTCTTTTCTTAAGGACCTATCTTTGCAAAAATAAAATACCCTATAGATACTTAACGGGGTTATAATTTAGTACCGTCCTTGGGTCTAAATAGTGTACTATGTCCTGAAATAAATACAAGTCATTGGTATCAGTCTGTCATCTTGAGCCGTTTCTTGGGATCATAAATAGTTTGGTTTACTATGAATAGCTCATTGGTAAGTTTCTAAATCCGTAATTCTTGACTGTGACTAAAACTGCCCTCTAATTTGAATAGCGTCCTTATATTCTCTGTCACTTAATCAT
Organism: Tragulus kanchil; assembly: GCA_022376925.1. NCBI lineage: Eukaryota > Metazoa > Chordata > Mammalia > Artiodactyla > Tragulidae > Tragulus > Tragulus kanchil. The sequence goes on from JAIOJX010000006.1 coordinate 138,546,431, forward strand.
GGAAAAGAATAATTTAAAATATGTAAAAATATACATATATACATTAAAATTTGTACTTCTTTTTTCAGGAAGCTCTACTGAATGGTTTGGTGGCCACTGAGGTGTGGATGTGGTTTTATGTTGGCGAGATCATAGGCAAGCGTGGCATCATTGGCTATGATGTTTGAAGACCAATATTTAACATGTGATCATCTTTCCTATGTTAGTCAAGTGTTCTTGGACCATGTGTGAGCAGACTGCTATTTGAATAAAATAAGACAGTGTGTTAGAGTCGTGGTTTTCTCTATCAGACACTACATGGACGGTCACAATTTCTCTTGATACTAAGTTGGGTTGTTTTTTGCTTTAGTACTTTAATACAGCTCTAAACGCATGCCTTTGCTTAGCCTGGAGTAGGTAAGGATTTATATTATATGAGTATACCAGCCTGGTATCTGTATACATCAGGATAGCATTTTGAAGGTTTGAAATAAATGATATTTTATCTTTATTTCTAGAAAAGTTGAAAAAAACGACAACTTGCTCCAGTAGGAGAAATAACAATACCATGCGCCAAGCATGATCTATTTAAATTATGTAGCATTAAGAATACAATAGGAAAAAAGAAAAGAATACAGTGTGGACTGTTTTTCTTTGCAAATATCAGAGACCCCTTTGATAACACTTTTTTGTCAGCTTGACTGTAGCCTCTCTAAAAGAGAAGGAAATCATCGTCTGTATCTTTTTAACATCTTTAATGTTAACACAGAGTGAATGAGAGCTGTGACTTATATTTTTAATCCAACTTTGATATGTGCTACATTATTAATCTCCCCAGTTTTTTCTTTTCTTAAGGACCTATCTTTGCAAAAATAAAATACCCTATAGATACTTAACGGGGTTATAATTTAGTACCGTCCTTGGGTCTAAATAGTGTACTATGTCCTGAAATAAATACAAGTCATTGGTATCAGTCTGTCATCTTGAGCCGTTTCATTGAGGATTGGGAGCAACTTAATTATTCATTGGCTTTTCCTGGGCTTCTTACCACCTATGAATAGCTCATTGGTAAGTTTCTAAATCCGTTGTGACTCTTGCGGCCACTGCACATAGAATCCCAGCTGATGATAACCAAAAAGATGATTGCCTGTTGAAAAAGCAGGGCTCGTGATAGAGTATTAATCCCTTAATAGTATTGAACCTTTATCCAGTCAATCCCACATTTACCAGCTGGTCTAGAACACTGCTGCTTTAGCCAATAAAGGGCACAGCCTTTCTTTGTGATAGGCAAGAACTCTCCGAGGAGAGACTGCCACTCTGAACTATGAGGTAATGCCTAGCTTACTGCAGGTGGTCAAAACTGAAACTGCCTCATTTCAGAACGCATTCAGTAACTTAAAATATGCATAGCAGAAGTCTTGAGAAGACCCTCCAGCTAGAATGGTGATTTTCATGAGGTTCTCCGTTGCATGCGTGAGTAGGGCAGTAATTTTTTTTTCAATATTAAAGATCCGTAGTCAGTTGGCTCTAGTAAGAATCTACAGAGCCTAGTTCGTTCATGATATGTAATTTTGTTTTATTTTTCTTTTTTAAGTTTATTTGGCTGCATCAGATCTTAGTTGTGACATGCAGGCTTGTGGACCCATACTGGACCCATGTCCCCAGCATTGCAAGGCAGATATCTTATTGAGCCACCAGGGAAGTCTGTAATATGATTTTATTTTAGCCACATGGTCACAACAGAAAGTCCTCAAAATAAATATTTACTACTCACTTCGCTGCTACTTCCTCCTCCTCTGCCATATGGCACACCTCTGGCGTATGGTGGCTAATGTGTGTATAGCATTCTCTTGTGTTGAAGTAGCAGTGGACTCTGAAGCAGCCACTGAGATGATTACTTTTTGGCCTCCCAACCCCCAAATGGCTTACCTCCTAGCAGAGAACTGTTTAGGTGTTAAGTGTGGTATTTATGATGTCCCTCCTAAATCCAGGTATGCTAAATGGTAGAAACATTCACAAACAAGGCTGTTAACTGCTTCACAGAGCTTGGTCTGGTGAGACAGCTAACTAAGCATAGAGAGGGTGATGTGTGGTGTGCAGTAATGAGGAAGGCGAAGGTGTGCACTGCATGGAAGGGTTCAACCCAGAAACCCCGAGAAAGGGCTTCTAGGGAGGCTGTCAGAAGACCGAATACCTAAACCAGAAGAGGAAGAGCCCAGAAGAATGAAATGAGGTGTACTGGGCAGGTGAGACAGCCTTGTAGGAGCTGTTAAGTCAGAGGAGATCTGGTGCGTTGGGAGGTTTAAGAGAACACAGTACCCAACTAGCTCGCCAGTTACCGAGGAGAGCAGGGAGGTGAGACCGGAGAGAGTGGGGACCAGATTGTCGAGGGTCTTTAGGCCACACTGGATTGGACTGTCTTAAGGCAGTACATGGAAACCCACTGAAACACTTGGAGAAGGCACAATCCCTGCCTTCAGTTGGTATAGTCAGCAGCAGTGGGCAGTTCAAATCTAGGTAACAAAAACTAGGTTAGAAGTACACATAGGGTGCATGTGGGTTTAAAAGTTGTTAGACATAAACTTCAGTAAACAGCGAAGCCCTCCTGAGGCGTCCATCTCAAGACCATGAGTTGTGCACATTATTTTTCAATATTAAAGATCCGTAGTCAGTTGGCTCTAGTAAGAATCTACAGAGCCTAGTTCGTTCATGATATGTAATTTTGTTTTATTTTTCTTTTTTAAGTTTATTTGGCTGCATCAGATCTTAGTTGTGACATGCAGGCTTGTGGACCCATACTGGACCCATGTCCCCAGCATTGCAAGGCAGATATCTTATTGAGCCACCAGGGAAGTCTGTAATATGATTTTATTTTAGCCACATGGTCACAACAGAAAGTCCTCAAAATAAATATTTACTACTCACTTCGCTGCTACTTCCTCCTCCTCTGCCATATGGCACACCTCTGGCGTATGGTGGCTAATGTGTGTATAGCATTCTCTTGTGTTGAAGTAGCAGTGGACTCTGAAGCAGCCACTGAGATGATTACTTTTTGGCCTCCCAACCCCCAAATGGCTTACCTCCTAGCAGAGAACTGTTTAGGTGTTAAGTGTGGTATTTATGATGTCCCTCCTAAATCCAGGTATGCTAAATGGTAGAAACATTCACAAACAAGGCTGTTAACTGCTTCACAGAGCTTGGTCTGGTGAGACAGCTAACTAAGCATAGAGAGGGTGATGTGTGGTGTGCAGTAATGAGGAAGGCGAAGGTGTGCACTGCATGGAAGGGTTCAACCCAGAAACCCCGAGAAAGGGCTTCTAGGGAGGCTGTCAGAAGACCGAATACCTAAACCAGAAGAGGAAGAGCCCAGAAGAATGAAATGAGGTGTACTGGGCAGGTGAGACAGCCTTGTAGGAGCTGTTAAGTCAGAGGAGATCTGGTGCGTTGGGAGGTTTAAGAGAACACAGTACCCAACTAGCTCGCCAGTTACCGAGGAGAGCAGGGAGGTGAGACCGGAGAGAGTGGGGACCAGATTGTCGAGGGTCTTTAGGCCACACTGGATTGGACTGTCTTAAGGCAGTACATGGAAACCCACTGAAACACTTGGAGAAGGCACAATCCCTGCCTTCAGTTGGTATAGTCAGCAGCAGTGGGCAGTTCAAATCTAGGTAACAAAAACTAGGTTAGAAGTACACATAGGGTGCATGTGGGTTTAAAAGTTGTTAGACATAAACTTCAGTAAACAGCGAAGCCCTCCTGAGGCGTCCATCTCAAGACCATGCTGAGTGTGCACCTCTCCACGTGGCATAGCTGACCCTTTGTCCCTCAGCATTACTCCTTGGATAATAGTCTACTTTGCCACTTTAACAAACCAGAGTCTGTATTCTTCCCTGACTTCTAAGGATAACCCTGTAATTTACTTTTAACACTTCATATTCAAGTAGCACTGTCTCACTTAGCCCTCTGCTTTCCTCCAAGGCGGGTGGCATAAACGATCCACTTCAGAAGTCAGGAGCTAGGGAAGCATCAGAAACGGTGAGTGACTGGACTGGGACCCCACAAGTAATCAACGGAACCACAACTGGGCCCCGAGGCTGATCCCACGTTGTCGGCTCTGCCCCACCTTTGACTCCTTGTAGGCTCCCCTCTGCTGTTTCCACAGTTCCTCAATGCTGCTTTCTGTGTGTTCTTGGTCCTTTGCCCTACTATCAAATGTCAGCCTACCTAATCTCATAAAGTGATATCTGCTTTTGTGAGGCTTAATATTTCCTAACAGTGTGGTTTTCATTTCTAGTGGAATACAAATTGGTTAGATCACCATCACTCTTCAGATGAATACAATAGCAATTCCACTGGAGTCCCTCACCAGGCCTGTTTACCAAATGAAAGGCCCTCCTACTATTGAAATACTGATGAAATACATGCAAGGCCCTTGACTAGATGCCTTTAGCCTTGGTTTAATCTCCTGCCACCAATCAGGGCTTCAACCACATGATTTCTAACCAGTCCCCATAAAAACACGAAGCTTTTTTTTTTTTTTTTTTTTTTTTAAAGGGAACACTCTTGCATTTTTGGTGGGAATGTAATTTTTTTTTTTAAAGATTTATTTATTTATTTATTTTGGGTGGGGGTCGGATTGGGGAGGGAGGGGGGCAGGTGGGCCACTTCTATTGGTCTTTCGCGTCTCTATTTTCAGCCTTCTTTGTTCTTTGGCTCCTGTGGGCCTCCCATCGCGGTGGCGTCTGTTGTCGCAGAGTGCTAGCTCTGGGCGCATGCACTCCAGAGCTCCGGCTCGGTGATTGGACACATCAGTCCAGCTGCTCTGCGGCACGTGGGATCTTCCCAGGCCAGGGCTCGAACCGGTGCCCCTTGCACTGCAAGGCGGTGTCCTTATCCACTGGACCACCAGGGGAAGCCCAACACGAAGCTTTAAATCTAGTTTTCAGATTGTGTACTCACTGCCCCTGACTCTTGCAGTTTTCTTCCAATCACCAGGCCACTGTATTCATTGGTAAAATTTTTTTTTTCCTGGCTTTTTGTCACTCTACAAAACTATTTCTGTCTTAATTCTGGGTAATTTCAACATATACATGGATTCGTTTCAAAGTAAGGAGACTTAGAAATAAAAATTCTCAGGCTCTACCTAGAACCTAGGTGTGGGATCTGGCAGTCTGTATCAATTGGCCCCCCATGGAATTTCTGTATGTATTAATGTTTGAGAATTGTTGACATAAGTGATGCTTCCAACAGCCTAGCTTCAGTTCCCTTAAAAAACTGCAGTGATCAGGTCTTTCACCTTCCTTGGGTGCTCATTCCTGTCGTCACCAAGAAATTCAACAACTCCCGATTTCCAGTTTCACGTATCCCTTTCTCTGACCACCCGTTCCCTCTAATACCTCAGCTGTTAATTTGGAGTCACCATGGCCATCAATAAATTGACACTGCTACTGCTTTTTGTTCCTCACACAGCTTGTTTACATTCCGTAGTCAATGAGGACTGTTGAATAAACCCTGACCTGCCTTGCCTCTCACTCATCTTGTACTCGTTTGCCAAAACCACATCCTCGGCCCAGTCCGCTCAGTCTTAGTCTGTGCTTGCACCCATGTAGCTGCGTGCAGCTGGAGCAAACAACCAACGTGGCTAGTCTCACTTTATATTCATGATCACAACCTAAGAAGGCCCTTAGCACTACCTGACAACCATACTGTATTTCTTTGGGCCACGATTTGTGTCTTACCTTGCTTACTACTTGGAGAACTTCCATTGACTCCCACGACATCATCCCCTCACATACTGCTGTCTGCACCGTAAATACTCTTCACCTTGCCTACACTAGATAGTTAGCTCCTTTGTAAAGCCTGGCCCTCTGCACAGTATCTGTGCTGCCATCATTTCTGCCCTTTCCTGCATCATTGGTTTTCACTCCTACTCTTGTCATTCCTAGGAGTGCATATACATAGTATCAAACCCCCTCTCTTTTTTTTTTTTCTACAAATTTAGCCCCCTTTTGCAGCGAAACACCTCAAAAGTTATCCATATTCAGTGTCTCCAAATCCTGGCCTCCCTTCAGCCCACTCCAATCCAGCACTCATTCCTACCACTCCACTGAAACAGCTCTTCTTACTTATTAAATGGCTCAGTTCTCAACTATATTTGACCTTCCAGTAATATTGGACTCAGCTGACTATTTCCTCCTGCTTGATGCACTTTCTGGTAGACTCAGAACTTTGGCCTTCCTTCTTCCTTACTTTTTATTCACTTCTTAGCTTTCTTTTCTGATTCTTTTCCCTGCCTGTGTATCTTTGGAATATCCCAAACATAAGGCTTAGTTCTCCTCTTTCTTTCTTTCTCTCTCTCTCTCCCCCCGCCCCCTGCCATCATTCCATTAAAAATTTCCCTCAAAGGGTGATTTTACCTAGTCTCATGGTTTAAATGGCATCTATTAAATGATGGCTCAAATTTATAGCTCTAGTCCATTCCTATCCTCTGAACTCTAGGCTTATATGCCTCTCCGTCTCCACTTGGGTATATAAGTAGACCCTCAAACTTAGTATATCCAAATTGAACCCCTGTTTTCTTCCCCATCCTCACCCCAAACCAGCTCCACAGTTTCCTTCCTCTCAGCTGATGGCATCTCTGTCCTTCCAAAGGCTCAGGCTGAAGGCCTTTGGAGTCATCCCTGACTCCTGTCTTTCATGTTTCAGATCAGTCCTTCAAGAAGTCGTATTGGTTCTGCCTTCAAAAAATGTCTTTTATCTCTTACCACCTCCACTGCTAACACCAAGGTGCTATCCTTTCTCCCTGGAAATGCCCCCATGAATGGTCGTATCAAAAGGTAAGTCAGATCATGTCATTCCTATGCTCAGAACCCTTCAGAGATCCAGTCTCGCTCAGATGCAGAGCTAAATCTGAGAAGTTCCACAGTAGGCTACAAGGCCCAACGAGATCTGGCTTTCCCTGATTCCTCTACCTTGACCTCCCTCCACCCTTCTGCTTTCTCACGCTGCTCCACTGGCCTTGCTGTTTCTCAAACACACCAGGCAACTCCTGCCTTTGCACCAACTGGCTCCTCAGCTTGAACAGTTCTCCCTCTAGATACACCCAGGGCTGCTTCCTTCTCTCATTCAGTTATTTTCAGTGTGGGCTTCCCTGAACATCCTAATCACAATTGCCAGAAGCTGCCCTCCAATTACCCTTCTCTTACCCTGCTTATTTTCCCCAAATTTTTGACTTCTAACATTCCACATGATTTACTGGTTTACTGTGTTTATTGATTTACCTGGCTACAATAAATGCAAACCCCACAAGGGCAGAAATTTCTAAAAATCCTTTGCTCATTGCCCAAAATCCCAAATTCCAAAAACAGTCACTCAAGACAGATGTGATGCATAAATTAACTTATTCATTCATGGATCTGTGCCTTTATCAATGCCGTTCCCTCCGCCTTTATCCTGGCTCTTCCTACCTGTGCATCCCTGTTCCTCTTGGAGAAGTCTTCTCTAGTTTTCACAAGCTGCTTCCCTTTGCCTTCCTGTCCAGCCTCTTCAAGCACACAGCTTTGTACCCTGGGAACACATTTGCATTTGGTTATTCCTGTTCCTAAACTATAAGCCTTTTAAGGAATGTACAGGGTCTGATTCACCTTTGTCATCTTTAGCCTATCACATTATCTGGTTTGTATATCATAGGTTTTCAAACAGTAAAACAGCAAACTCTAACTTACTGTGTTTGGTGCTAGGTTAATCAACATCAGAGTTTAATGGCAGTTTGTCACAGAGGGAGATGGAGGCCTGGGGACTCATTTTGGTCCTAAAGCCTGCAGCTAGACTCTACAAGCAAATCTTTCAAAAAATGTCTTTTATCTCTTACCACCTCCACTGCTAACACCAAGGTGCTATCCTTTCTCCCTGGAAATGCCCCCATGAATGGTCGTATCAAAAGGTAAGTCAGATCATGTCATTCCTATGCTCAGAACCCTTCAGAGATCCAGTCTCGCTCAGATGCAGAGCTAAATCTGAGAAGTTCCACAGTAGGCTACAAGGCCCAACGAGATCTGGCTTTCCCTGATTCCTCTACCTTGACCTCCCTCCACCCTTCTGCTTTCTCACGCTGCTCCACTGGCCTTGCTGTTTCTCAAACACACCAGGCAACTCCTGCCTTTGCACCAACTGGCTCCTCAGCTTGAACAGTTCTCCCTCTAGATACACCCAGGGCTGCTTCCTTCTCTCATTCAGTTATTTTCAGTGTGGGCTTCCCTGAACATCCTAATCACAATTGCCAGAAGCTGCCCTCCAATTACCCTTCTCTTACCCTGCTTATTTTCCCCAAATTTTTGACTTCTAACATTCCACATGATTTACTGGTTTACTGTGTTTATTGATTTACCTGGCTACAATAAATGCAAACCCCACAAGGGCAGAAATTTCTAAAAATCCTTTGCTCATTGCCAAAATCCCCAAATTCCAAAAACAGTCACTCAAGACAGATGTGATGCATAAATTAACTTATTCATTCATGGATCTGTGCCTTTATCAATGCCGTTCCCTCCGCCTTTATCCTGGCTCTTCCTACCTGTGCATCCCTGTTCCTCTTGGAGAAGTCTTCTCTAGTTTTCACAAGCTGCTTCCCTTTGCCTTCCTGTCCAGCCTCTTCAAGCACACAGCTTTGTACCCTGGGAACACATTTGCATTTGGTTATTCCTGTTCCTAAACTATAAGCCTTTTAAGGAATGTACAGGGTCTGATTCACCTTTGTCATCTTTAGCCTATCACATTATCTGGTTTGTATATCATAGGTTTTCAAACAGTAAAACAGCAAACTCTAACTTACTGTGTTTGGTGCTAGGTTAATCAACATCAGAGTTTAATGGCAGTTTGTCACAGAGGGAGATGGAGGCCTGGGGGACTCATTTCCTGAAAGCCTGCAGGCTCAGACTGCTACAAAGCCAATGCCAGCTGAGTCACTCCTGCATCTCAACCTCTAACTGTGAAACGCAGAGATGTGGATCCCTGATTAGCAGACCTTCGCTACCAAGCAAGGTTAGTGCAGGGCCGCCTTCTCATAAGGCCTAGGAGGGAAGAGTGAGAGCGTGAGCAGAATTTCCTTTACAGAAGACTCAGCCTGAAATCTGAAAATCCTAGAAATTCCTTAGACACTGACATCTTAACTCCCTCCTTCTCTGCCACACCTGCCTTTCAGGATTTATAGCCTTCAGAGAGCTGAAAGAACCCCGTCCTATATAAGTTTGTGGCACAACCCTATTCCTGATAGGATTTACACATGCAACCTATGGATGGATTTTTATAAGAATTATATGTTGGACCTCTTGCACAAAAGGTTTTGTACTTGCACAGAAGTGCAAAAGGTTATCTTTAGAGCCTCCAAGTTATAATACATTCCAGTGTTGTCAGATCCAAAAGCAATTATAACACTGTTATATGGTTTTGAATTACAGCCTCCTTGTTAAAATGGCTATTGTTTCATCTAAGGATTACTTGAATTTTTATCTTGACGTCATCTCACTCTGGGTCTCAAGACTGTAAGGAAGTTAATAGAACAAGTGAATAAATACAGTTCTAAGGTAACAGTGAATTCTACCATGATGGTAGAAAAGTGGCTACCAATTTTGATGACCTTCGGGTGGAGTCATGGAAAGAAAGCCATGTAGGCCCAGGACTGTGGGATATTTTTGTTGTTCCTTCTTGGAGAAGTCTCCTACACTTTTGCCTTCCTGTCCAGCCTCTTCAAGCACACAGCTTTGTACCCTGGGAACACATTTGCATTTGGTTATTCCTGTTCCTAAACTATAAGCCTTTTAAGGAATGTACAGGGTCTGATTCACCTTTGTCATCTTTAGCCTATCACATTATCTGGTTTGTATATCATAGGTTTTCAAACAGTAAAACAGCAAACTCTAACTTACTGTGTTTGGTGCTAGGTTAATCAACATCAGAGTTTAATGGCAGTTTGTCACAGAGGGAGATGGAGGCCTGGGGGACTCATTTCCTGAAAGCCTGCAGGCTCAGACTGCTACAAAGCCAATGCCAGCTGAGTCACTCCTGCATCTCAACCTCTAACTGTGAAACGCAGAGATGTGGATCCCTGATTAGCAGACCTTCGCTACCAAGCAAGGTTAGTGCAGGGCCGCCTTCTCATAAGGCCTAGGAGGGAAGAGTGAGAGCGTGAGCAGAATTTCCTTTACAGAAGACTCAGCCTGAAATCTGAAAATCCTAGAAATTCCTTAGACACTGACATCTTAACTCCCTCCTTCTCTGCCACACCTGCCTTTCAGGATTTATAGCCTTCAGAGAGCTGAAAGAACCCCGTCCTATATAAGTTTGTGGCACAACCCTATTCCTGATAGGATTTACACATGCAACCTATGGATGGATTTTTATAAGAATTATATGTTGGACCTCTTGCACAAAAGGTTTTGTACTTGCACAGAAGTGCAAAAGGTTATCTTTAGAGCCTCCAAGTTATAATACATTCCAGTGTTGTCAGATCCAAAAGCAATTATAACACTGTTATATGGTTTTCGAATTACAGCCTCCTTGTTAAAATGGCTATTGTTTCATCTAAGGATTACTTGAATTTTTATCTTGACGTCATCTCACTCTGGGTCTCAAGACTGTAAGGAAGTTAATAGAACAAGTGAATAAATACAGTTCTAAGGTAACAGTGAATTCTACCATGATGGTAGAAAAGTGGCTACCAATTTTGATGACCTTCGGGTGGAGTCATGGAAAGAAAGCCATGTAGGCCCAGGACTGTGGGATATTTTTGTTGTTGTTGTTTTTTAAGTAATGTTAGCCACATAAATATCATCAGTTGTGATATTTTGACCATCATTGCCTTACTTTGAATCCTGTTATGGTTTCATCTGCCTTGAATATTGCCAGTCAAAGAATGCTTTATTACATGATACCTAAGTCACTGCCACATGCCTCCCTGCTAAATCACTTCCACTGTATCCGACTCTTTTGCGACCCCATGGACTTCTCTGTCTGTGGGACTACTACATGAGGAAAACTAATTTCCACTTCACTGGAGGCTCCAACTTTCACCCCACTGCACTGAGGGTAAACACTCAAGCCAAATGGCCCTGGATTTGAGACCCTTGAGTTTGTTTGCTCAGCCGTCACCATATGATACCCCCTCTCCATCCACCCATCCCAGAAGAAAGCTGCCTCTGAGGACTGAGAAGCAAGCCTCTCAAAGTTGTTTATGGAAAGGCCTACATAATGAACACATCAGCAACAAAACCCTTTTTCTTTTCTCTCTTAAAATGGTGCCTATAACTGCATGTTTTCCTTATTTGCCAGTCTCTGCTAAGGCAAAGGCCTTGTGCAAGTTACCAGAAGCATCTTAGCTTCAAAGTGTTTTAACAAAATGTTACTCTCCTCACTTTTCAGTACAGGATGAAATGAAGTGGAACCATTTGCCTGAGGTGAGTGAGTCAGGGTAAGAGAACTGGAATGCAGGACTTGATTCCTGATTTCCTAACTCTTAACTACATCCTCTCTGTGCTTGGATATTTAAGCTGGTTTTTGCACCATGAGGGGCAGGAAGGGGAAATGGGGGTAGCTTGCTTTTTATGTGTTTATTCACAAACTTACATCTGAACTCTAACTCATATGTAAGGCACTTCAGCAGGAGCAAGTGATGATTCATAATGTATCATTTATTTCAGAGTTCCATAATTTTTCCTGGGTCTTAAGCAATAGGATTGTCTAGATGTTAATAGAGAAGACTAGAGAAGAGAAAGGCTAATCCTAATTTTTTATTTATTTTGGCCACTTCTATTGGTCTTTCATTTATTTCCATCTTTGTTCTTTGGCCTGTGTGGGCCTCCCCTAAATTTTTTTTTTTAAAGATTTATTTATTTATTTATTTTTGGGCGGGGGTTGGGGAGGGAAGGGAGTGGGCAGGCCACTTCTATTGGTCTTTCATTTCTCCATTTTCATCCGTCTTTGTTCTTTGGCTCCTGTGGGAGCCACCCATCCCGGTGGCGTCTGTCATTGCAGAGCGCCGGCTCTGAGCGCATGCGCGCCAGAGCTCCAGCTCGGTGATTGGACACATCGGTCCAGCCGCTCCGCGGCACGTGGGATCTTCCCAGGCCAGGGATCGAACCGGCGCCCCTTGCACTGCAAGGCAGTGTCCTTACCCACTGGACCACCAGGGGAAGCCCATCCCCTAATTATTTTTAAAGTCAAATTAACCAGTGATCCTTTAACTACCTGGTCTCTATCCATAATGTTTTAAAATAAATTCCCATTTTTAAACTTAGTACAGAAACTCATATAACCTCACCCACTAGAGATAGCAGTAAATGCAGCTTTTAAAGCAAGTTTACATGGACTTCCCTGGTGGTCCAGTGAGTAAAGAGTTCTCCTTGCAGTGCAAGAGGCACTGGTTTGATCCCTGGCATGGGAAGATCCTACATGCGGCGGAGCGGCTAGACTGGTGTGTCCAATTATGATCCAGCACTCTGGAGTGCATGCTGGTGCTCTGCAACGAGAGAGGCCACTGTGATGGGAGGCCCACACAGGCCAAAGAATTAAAGTGGATGAAAATAAATAAATGAAAGACTAATAAAAGAGGCCAAAACTTTAAAAAAAAAAAAAAAAGGCAGGGTTACATTTTTGTATTAGAGATTATGAAGTCTTTGTCTTGTGCAATGATGGCCATGGTTTCATGCTTTTGTTTATTTGGGTTTTTTTTAGCTTTAGTTATCTACCAAAAGATACACAGCGGGTATTTTTTTTAACCTAGGAACAAATTAAGCATAATGCATGCATTGTCCTATAGAGTAAACAGCGTGTCAAAAGAGTCTTACTCAACCTGCTTTGGAATAGATAACCTTTGGGAGATCTTCCAGGCCAGTCATGATTGCTGGAGAAAAAATAACAAATATCTATGACTCAAAGGTCTTCTTCAAGTGACAGTAAATCCTAGTCTTCTACTGCTGACATCTTCAGTTGTGGATATTGATCTCTGAATTCAGGAACTGGTAACGTCCACTTCCTCCGACAATATTCCTCAATCAACAAGTCCATCTAGCTGAGGGACAGCTTCCTAGAATTAAGACTGAAGAACCTAGGTTATAATTAACTCAGACTTCCTCCTCCTCTTGTACCTCGGCCATGATCTTAATCCTCACCTAAAGTTTCCATCTCATATACAGATAAAATGTGTTCCAATTTAGACTAACTGAATTCTAGTCTTGTTAGCCAAAGGTGATTTAGCATAGGTGGCTGTAAGGAGTCTGCTACCAATTTCAAACCATTTAGTTAGATCTGAAGCATGACTCAAGAAAAGCTAGACATCTTAATTGGGAGGGTAACATTACTCAGTTTTACCCTCTTTCTGCCTAAAAAAACAATTATTTGGTTATGTTAGGTCTAGTGAATTTTTCAAAGTAATCTGGAGGCAAGCAAAATGTTTGATTCAAGGAACTTCAGTATTGACAATGCACAGAAGTACAAAAAAAGGCTTCTCCTTGCAGTGCAAGAGGCACTGGTTTGATCCCTGGCATGGGAAGATCCTACATGCGGCGGAGCGGCTAGACTGGTGTGTCCAATTATGATCCAGCACTCTGGAGTGCATGCTGGTGCTCTGCACGAGAGGCCACTGTGATGGGAGGCCCACACAGGCCAAAGAATTAAAGTGGATGAAAATAAATAAATGAAAGACTAATAAAAGAGGCCAAAACTTTAAAAAAAAAAAAAAAAGGCAGGGTTACATTTTTGTATTAGAGATTATGAAGTCTTTGTCTTGTGCAATGATGGCCATGGTTTCATGCTTTTGTTTATTTGGGTTTTTTTTAGCTTTAGTTATCTACCAAAAGATACACAGCGGGTATTTTTTTTAACCTAGGAACAAATTAAGCATAATGCATGCATTGTCCTATAGAGTAAACAGCGTGTCAAAAGAGTCTTACTCAACCTGCTTTGGAATAGATAACCTTTGGGAGATCTTCCAGGCCAGTCATGATTGCTGGAGAAAAAATAACAAATATCTATGACTCAAAGGTCTTCTTCAAGTGACAGTAAATCCTAGTCTTCTACTGCTGACATCTTCAGTTGTGGATATTGATCTCTGAATTCAGGAACTGGTAACGTCCACTTCCTCCGACAATATTCCTCAATCAACAAGTCCATCTAGCTGAGGGACAGCTTCCTAGAATTAAGACTGAAGAACCTAGGTTATAATTAACTCAGACTTCCTCCTCCTCTTGTACCTCGGCCATGATCTTAATCCTCACCTAAAGTTTCCATCTCATATACAGATAAAATGTGTTCCAATTTAGACTAACTGAATTCTAGTCTTGTTAGCCAAAGGTGATTTAGCATAGGTGGCTGTAAGGAGTCTGCTACCAATTTCAAACCATTTAGTTAGATCTGAAGCATGACTCAAGAAAAGCTAGACATCTTAATTGGGAGGGTAACATTACTCAGTTTTACCCTCTTTCTGCCTAAAAAAACAATTATTTGGTTATGTTAGGTCTAGTGAATTTTTCAAAGTAATCTGGAGGCAAGCAAAATGTTTTTGATTCAAGGAACTTCAGTATTGACAATGCACAGAAGTAATCAAAGGGAATGATAAAACGGGAAGGGCTTTGGAATTTTTTTTTTTAAACCTTTATTTATTTATTTGTGACTATGCTGGGTCTTCGTTGATGTGTGGGCTTAGTTACTCCATGGTATGTGAGATCTTCCCAGATGAGGGATCGAACCTGTGTCTCCTGCATTGGCAGATTGGTTCTTATCCACTGAGCCATCAGGGAAGCCCGGGCTTTGGAATTTAGCAGCTTTCCACCACATGGATTTATAAAGTCATATTTAAGTGAGAATCAGTAGGTCCACTTGCTTAAGACCTCAAAGACTTACATTACATAATCTCCTTGGCTCTTACAATTTCACAAGAGATTAGGTTTATGAGATATTGAATAAAGTGCTTGGCAGGTGTGAAAGTTGAGATTCAAGGAAACTGTTACGCACTTTTGCTCACATGCAAGTCTTTGAGAAAAGAGGAATGACTTACCTACTACATTCAGGAAAAATAGAAACTATATACCACTGACTCCTTCAGTGATCTTTTTCTAATGATATTCTTCCCTCCTTCCTCCTCCTAGAGGAAAACATTTAGAACATTCTTTCTTAAACTATCCTACATTTGTGCTTGATTCTCTGCCTTTCCACTCTTCAGCAATCTGAAGAGACCTACCCATTCCCCATTTTCACTTTATTTACTCAACAAACATGTATTACAGTCTTGATATAGTGTGTATTAAGCACTTGGGATACTGAAAATAGAAGACACATTTCCTACCTTCAGAGAGTTCAAAGGGAAGCAGTAGCAAAATAAACAATTACAAATCACACAGTTATGACACATGTGAAGATCAACAATAGAAGTCGAGATATTATGCTACGGTTATGTACACAGGAGAGGTTGAAGAAGGCTAGGGTGGAAAGGATGCACCTGAGATGGGTCTAGAAGTTAGAGACCAAAAGGGGAAAGAGACTTTTTAGACGGAATAACATGTACCAAAGCATGATCATGGGAGAGAATTCAAAAGGAATGGAGTGTTGGAGGCAAGAGGTGAGGGAGAGTGAGACCAAATGACAAAGGACCTTGAAGATGGTAAGGAATTATTGAAGTATTTTAAGGATGGAAGCAATATGGTCAGATTTGCATTTTAGGAAGGTCAGTCTTCTATCAGAGGATGATTAGACTGAGAACTAATTGCAGTTATCCTGAAGAGAAGTGAGCACTCAGAAGTACACTGTGGTGTGATTAGAGGAGGCCATCCAGAAAGAGACTAACTTTGGGGTAAACAGGAATTTAGTTTCAGAACATTCAAGTGAAGATGCCTGACCAAGTGTTGGTTTTGTTGGTTTTGTGTGTCTGAAACTAAAAGGAACAATTAGTACTGGAGATGTACATTTGGAAGTAGCAAGCGCAGGGCGTGGACTGGGGTCTGACTGATGAGATAAGATTGCTTAGGAAGACTGGGTAAGCTCTAGGAAGGAAAGCCAGTGGTTCTATAGCTTTTGTTTATTACTCTATCCCAACACCTACAATCATGCCTGGGATCATAGTCGGCCTTCAGGAAACATTTGAATAAATGGAGGTGCCATTCCCTCCACCCCAGTCTTCTTCAACCTCTCCTGTGTACACGACCACAGCATAATGATGAATGAAATAATAAAAAGAAAAGAGGGTTAAGAACATAACTCTGACACATGTCAACATTTAGGGATGGACACAGAAAAGAAGCCATGGAGGGATTTGAGATAGAAAGGGTAGAGAGGTAGGTAGAAGGAAAAGGAGAGTGGAAGGAAGAGAGCTTGCAGAAGTCCAGCAGTTCTGCAAAGACCAGGTACAACAAGAACTAAAAAGTCTCCATCAGCTTTAGCAACTAGGAGGTCATGGGAGGTTTTGATGGCAGGGGTTTCGATGAGGGTGGTGAGGGGGCAGATGACAGTGCAGCGTATGCGGAAGTTAGGAAGTGGAGGCTATGCATATATTATTCATCTTCATTAAGCAAATTTTTCTTTCCTTTTTCATTGATGCTTCCCCTCAAGCTACAGATCTTAAAAACAACCAATTCTTTCCCTTTAATTCATTCTCAAGGTACTGACCTATCTTTCATTACCCTTTTTCTCAAGTGAATGAAAGTATGTGAGTGTATCTTGAATCCTCTTTCTTCTGTTAATTCTCCATATATACATACACACACACACACACACACACATATATATAATTCACTTATTTACTTATCCATTCATCCTTACCTCTCCTCTTTTTCTCACTCCTTATATTCCCTACATTTAATACATCAACAAATCCTTGTGTACGTGCATGCTAAGTTGCTTTAGTCGTGTCCGACGTTTTGTGACTCCATGGACCGTAACTTGCCAGGCTCCTCTATCCATGGGATTCTCCAGGCAAGAATACTGGAGTGGGCTGCCATGCCCTCCTCCAGGGGATCTTCCTGACCTAGGAATTCAACCCACATCTCTTATATCCCCTGCATTGGCAGGCAGGTTCTTTACCACTAGCGCCACCTGGAAAGCCTCCAACAAACCCTTACTCTGTCTTCAAAATACATCCTGAATCTGTTCATTTCTCAGCACCTTCACATTACCCTCCAAGGCCAGGAATCCATCACCCTCACCTGGACCACAGCAATCACCGACCAGCAGGCCTTCCCCACTCCTCCTTGCCTCTCTAGTGTCTGTGCTTATACCAACAGCCAAAATGACCCTGTCGAGCATGCATGAGCTATTTTGCCAGTCTTCCACTCAGAGCCCTCCAGTGCTCGTCACCTCATTTTAGTCTTCTGTGGGCTCTGAAGCACCCTCCCCCAGTACTTGGCATAACTCTTTTCTATTACTCTTCTGGTCTCTGACCTGACTCCAACCACAATGCCTCTTTGTTATCCCTAAACACCCTCCACCTCCGGCCGTCAGCATTTGCCGCTGTGTGCTCGGAACACTCTCTCCTCAGACCTCATTCAGTTTACGCTCTCGCTTCCTCAGCACTCTGTTCAAATAGCCCCCTCATCCAAAGGTCTCCCCTGGCCAGCCTTCATAAACAATTGCGCCTTAGTCTCTCTCAGCTCTCCACCCCATTCATCCTACTTACATAGCACCTGTCACCCTCTGACTTACGATGGTTGCTTATTTGTTGTCTGTTTCTCTTCAGTAGACTCTGAGCACCTACAGAGTCCCAACCAAGAGCGCTGCCCTTGGAGAAAGAGAAACAAAGATAACCAAGAAACTATCCCTGCCCTTGAGGAACCCACACTTCAGTGAGTCATACAACCTAACAAGTAATTAGAATGGGAATGCTCAAAGCAGTTTGGACGCCAGAGTGAGGCCTCAGGGAACAGTGCGGTTTGAGGCAGCCATCCGGGCACTGTCCCTCCTGGCTAGTAGTTACAACCCTGAGTTCACTCTAAGAGAATGTGAGAAACGAAAAAGCACTCAGGAGACACCAGCAGCGTCTAACGGGTGAAGGACAGAGAAGCAGCGGTGAGGAGGAATCCAAGACGTGAAGAAGGGCTGGAAGAGCTTAAAACAGACAAGAGAGGCATTTACCAAGGCTGGAGTTTCTATTAATATATTGTCTTTTAGAATATTACTAATAATCATTGCAATGAACATTTATTAACAATTGACTGGGAATTTCCTGGCAGTTCGGTGGTTAGGACTCAGCACTTTTCACTGCTGGAGCCCAGGTTCAATCCCTGGTCAGGGAACTAAGATCCTGCAAGTCGAGCAGCGTGGCCAAAACAAACAAAAAAAAATTTTTTTTCATGCCATTACTGTTCTAAGCATGCTCCATATGTTCACACATTAAGCTTCACAACTACCTGGAAAGTTAGGCATTCAAATGGCCCTGTTTTACAAGAAGGAAATAGATTCACTTACCAAAAGGCACCTACCTACTGAGAAATAACGATTAGAACCCAGATAGTTTGCATTATCTAGATAGAACCCAGAGCTTGCACTCTGAATCACTATGCTGTTGTCCATAATACAATCTATACCAATTCCATATGCCTTTTCCTGTTTCATTGAGTACATATTACAGATCAGATACTGTTCTAGGCATGGGTTTCCCTGGCGGTTCAGACAGTAACGAATCTGCCTACAGGAGACTTGGGTTGGATTCCTGGGTTAGCAAGATTCCCTGGAGAAGGAAACGGCAACCCACTGGAGGATTCTTGGCTGGAGAATCCCATGGACAGAGGAGCCTGGTGGGCTACAGTCCACAGGGTCACAAAAAGTCAGGCACAACTGAGTGACTTTTAATTGTTCTACACTCTCAATACAGAGCAGTGAAGTAGACCAGATCCCCTGTTCGTGGAGTACATGTCCTTGTGGGGAAGACTGGCATGTGAAACAAGTCCGTGAAGAAGCACGAAGTGGGTAAGGTACCATGAATGACAGTGGTGGCCTCTCTGAGAAGGCGATGTGTGAGTAGAGATCTGAGGAAGTGGGAGAATGAGCCAAGAGGATATCTGGGGGAGAACATTCCAGGCAGAGGGAACAGCGAGTGCAGAGGCCTTCAGGTGTAAGTGTGCCGGTGTGTTCCTGGAACTGCATGGAGGTCAGAACAATAGGAGCATGGTGAACTCGCGAGAGACGCGGGAGATAAGGTTGGAAATATACGGAAAGGCATCCAGGACATACCATCAAGTGAAAAAGATGAAGGGATACGACATAGTAGCTTGCATGATATAATCATACTTAGTTAAGAAGTATGTGTGTGCGTGTCAGTGTGTACATCTATAAGTATATATATATATATGTGTGTGTGTATATTCTGAAATAATAGACAACAAACTTAAAAGGGTAATTCTCTTTTGCTGAAAGAAGAGCATATTTAAACTTCTGATTTTATAGTCTTCCTTATTATTTAAAAATTTTTACCTCTCATGTTACTTTTATAATAACCAAAAGAAAAAAAAAGTTAAAAAAGAAATGCACTCTTAGCCAGGTGTTAAAGGGATCCAGCTAACATCCTCTTTCCCTTTATGGCTGAGCCTCTCCAAGGTTGCCTCTACCAGCTTCCTGCCCGCTCCCTGTCCTCCTCCACCAAAAACAGCTGGAATCCAGAGTCACATCTTCCCTGTCACCGCACACCCAGGGCTCACCTGCAGCTTCCCTGGGATCACAAGGAATGGTCTTTGTCCCATTGCTTCTGGACCCCTCTGCTATACTTCACATTGGTTACAGCTCCTCTGTTTGAAATTCTTTCTCCCTTGGCTTCCTTCTTGCCCCCTTTTACCTCACTGAGCATTCTTTTTTCGTTTATTTATCTTTTTTTTTTTTTTTTTTTGGTGTCTTAATCACTGGACTTCCAGGGAAGTCCCACACTGAACATTCTTTGTCAGCCTCCTTCCACTAGCTACTTTTCATTACCCCACCGGATAGACAGATAGGTTTCTTCTGATTCTGTCCTTGACCCATCTTGCCTCTGTGCCCCGCACACACTCTTTCTGTGTGGTCTCCTCCCTTGCCCATTGTTTCAGCCACCGTCTTTATACTTCCAAGTCCCAGATCTGCATTTTTCAATTTTTCTCCCAAGCTCTAGTCAGACAGCCAATTGCCTATGAGACAACTCCACCTACAGATCTCACTGGATCTCAAACTCCACAGTTCTAAAACCAAGCTCAGGCATCCCTGGTGGCTCTGTGGTAAAGAATCTGCCTGCCACTGCAGCCAAAAATAAAAATAATTATTTTTTAAAAAATAAGACCAAGCTCATCATGTCCAAGCAAAAACACCTTCCTCTGATCAGTCGATCTTCAGTGGTGCTATCGCCTTCTGCTTGACTGACCCCACCTGGCAACCTGAGACAAACCCCTCTTTTTTCATCCCCTAGGTCAAACTGGACACCAAAAGTCATTCTAACTGCCACGTAGCTATGGAATCTGTCCTCATTCCTGTGTCTTTCCTGCCTTTCACCCTCATCTGGACTGCTTTGTGGGACATGGGGTCTGAAGCGATGGGCAGAGGTTGGAGACACCGTCACTGCGTCTTCTGCCTCTAGTTTCACCACCAGCCTGCTTCCTTACACCCAGGGGCCACTCTGCTATGGCCCAAATTCCATCCTGTCGCTCCCTATTTGAAATCTGTCCATTCTCCCCTAATGTTCCTACAATAAACTGTAAGCTTCTTAATATGATTTGACCAGTCTTTTTTTTTTTCTGGCCACGCCATGGGGTTTGTGGAATCTTAGTTCCCCAACCAAGGACTGAACTCAGGCCCTTAGCAGGGACAGTGTGGAGTCCTAACCACTGGACTACCAGGAATTCCCTGGATAGTCATTTTTTGATACTTTCCCTTGTGTATCTAACATTCATTCCTTGTTTCTCAAAGGCCTCTTTCATTCTCACATTTCTGTGAAACTTCTGTGACATAGTATCTTTGTACCTCCAGATCTAACATAATATGTGGTATAGAGTAGATGTTCAGTACATGCTCATGAATAAATAAAAGGACAGAAAGCACAGAGACTGAAAGTAAGAAACCAATTAGAAGACTGCTTTGTTTAAAAAAAAAAGACTACTTTGTTGCTGTTATTCAAGTGCTAAGTCTTGTTGGACTCTGAGACCCCAGGTGATAGGGACAAAGTAGAATAGGTAGGTGGTTGTAGAGTCCTAGTAGGGGATGGTAGGTAGAAGGGAGACACCTGAGAAAGGTTGGGAGGCCAGTGAGTTGATGATAACTCAGGAGAGCTGCTCCTTGTTCAGTAAAGCAGGCTCAACTGGGTATAAACAGCTGATGAAGGAGGAGCTGGTTGAGAAGCAACCAATGATGTATGTCCTGCATCTGCGTCTACTTGAGGGGGGCGGTCTTCTACCATCCTATATATATTGCTGCCCACTCAATTGGAGGGGCAGCAGAGCAGAACTTTCCTGCCTGCCTGTTTTCACCGCTTACAGGTACCTTACTCCAACAAATCCTTTTCTTGTCTGTCACTCCTCGCTGAATTCTTTCCGTGTTGAGGCATGAAGAACCTGAGCTTCAGTGGGTCCAGACGCTGGATTAAGTCCCAGCTGCGTGGGTTCGAGTCCCAGGCAGGGTTTTGGCCGGGATTGAGTCCTGATTACGTGGATTCAGGTCCCAAGCAGGATTTTGACTGGGGTTGAGCCTTAGCCACGTGAGTTCGAGTCCCAAACTGGTTTTGGCTAGGTTCAGGCCCCAGTCACGTGGGTTCAAGTCCCAAACAGGGTTTTGGCTGAGTTCAAGTCCCAGCAGCGTGGGTTCAAGTCCCAAACAGAGTTCTGGCTGAGTTCAAGTCCCAGCAGCGTGGGTTCAAGTCCCAAACAGAGTTCTGGCTGGGTTCAAGTCCTAAGCCAGAGATTGTGGGTTCAAGTCCCAAACAGGGTTTTTCCTGGAATTCGAACTCCAGCCACATGGGTTCAAGTCCCAAGCAGGGTTCGATCAGGTCTGGGCCCTGGGTTTAAGTCTCAAATTGAGGTAAAACCCTTTGACAGGGACTGCAGCACACCAGACTCCTCTGTCTTCCACTGTCTGCAGGAGTTTGCTTAAATTCATGTCCACGGAGTCGGTAATGCTATTTAGCCATCTCATCCTCCCTGCCTCCCTTCTTCATTTGCCAGCATAAGGGTCTTTTCCAATGGATGAGCCTACTCTTCGCATCAGGTGATCAAAGTGTCAGAAAACTACTGTAAGAGTGCAGTTTAGAAGGGACGAGGAAGAAAGGGAGAGGAAACACATGGGTATAACGTCTCCTTCAAGCTTCAACAAGGTAAAGCAGTAATAATCAAACAGGAATTATTGCTATCATCTTTCTCTTAGAGGATACAAACGTAGAATAGGTAGGTGGTTGTAGAGTCCTAGTAGGGGATGGTAGGTAGAAGGGAGACACCTGAGAAAGGTTGGGAGGCCAGTGAGTTGATGATAACTCAGGAGAGCTGCTCCTTGTTCAGTAAAGCAGGCTCAACTGGGTATAAACAGCTGATGAAGGAGGAGCTGGTTGAGAAGCAACCAATGATGTATGTCCTGCATCTGCGTCTACTTGAGGGGGGCGGTCTTCTACCATCCTATATATATTGCTGCCCACTCAATTGGAGGGGCAGCAGAGCAGAACTTTCCTGCCTGCCTGTTTTCACCGCTTACAGGTACCTTACTCCAACAAATCCTTTTCTTGTCTGTCACTCCTCGCTGAATTCTTTCCGTGTTGAGGCATGAAGAACCTGAGCTTCAGTGGGTCCAGACGCTGGATTAAGTCCCAGCTGCGTGGGTTCGAGTCCCAGGCAGGGTTTTGGCCGGGATTGAGTCCTGATTACGTGGATTCAGGTCCCAAGCAGGATTTTGACTGGGGTTGAGCCTTAGCCACGTGAGTTCGAGTCCCAAACTGGTTTTGGCTAGGTTCAGGCCCCAGTCACGTGGGTTCAAGTCCCAAACAGGGTTTTGGCTGAGTTCAAGTCCCAGCAGCGTGGGTTCAAGTCCCAAACAGAGTTCTGGCTGAGTTCAAGTCCCAGCAGCGTGGGTTCAAGTCCCAAACAGAGTTCTGGCTGGGTTCAAGTCCTAAGCCAGAGATTGTGGGTTCAAGTCCCAAACGGGGTTTTTTCCTGGAATTGAACTCCAGCCACATGGGTTCAAGTCCCAAGCAGGGTTCGATCAGGTCTGGGCCCTGGGTTTAAGTCTCAAATTGAGGTAAAACCCTTTGACAGGGACTGCAGCACACCAGACTCCTCTGTCTTCCACTGTCTGCAGGAGTTTGCTTAAATTCATGTCCACGGAGTCGGTAATGCTATTTAGCCATCTCATCCTCCCTGCCTCCCTTCTTCATTTGCCAGCATAAGGGTCTTTTCCAATGGATGAGCCTACTCTTCGCATCAGGTGATCAAAGTGTCAGAAAACTACTGTAAGAGTGCAGTTTAGAAGGGACGAGGAAGAAAGGGAGAGGAAACACATGGGTATAACGTCTCCTTCAAGCTTCAACAAGGTAAAGCAGTAATAATCAAACAGGAATTATTGCTATCATCTTTCTCTCTTAGAGGGATACAAACGTTGATCACCAGTTCCGTTTCAGATGGAGACAATTTAACTGATTTTAAATAAAATGTAGTTTTATAAAACCCAGCACATGCAACTTTGACAAAATAAGACCCCTTGGGTATAAATTCCAAGGTCCCAGAGTGTAGCTGGGAAGGGTAATTTATTTTGCAAACATTAACTGATCTGATACAGACACTCCTTGGCACAGGGGATACAAAGAAAAGCAGTAAGTAGTGCCCGCTCTCGGAGAGCTCAGGGCCCCCAGATCACCCAGCCTTCACCTTTGGCCAGGACTACCACCTAATCCGCTACAGAAAGCTAGCTGCTCATGCTGGGGTGATTATTTAAAGTCCTTTTAGGCACAGATGTCGTTATACCTGATTCTTTTGGAATGGAAACCCACGGAAGAGGCACTAGTAGCAAAATGCAGCTACTGCTTCCTTAATGGAAGGGTGCCTTCGTAGAGGGCTTCTGTGAGGGCTCAGTTGGTAAAGAATCTGCCTGCAGTGCAGACCCAAATTCAGTCCTTGGGTTGGAAAGATCCCCTGGAGAAGGGAATGGCTACCCACGTCACTATTCTTGCCCGGAGAATCCCATGGACAGAGGAACCTGGCCAGCTACAGTTCATAGGGTTGCAAAGAGTCAGACACGACTGAAGCAACTTAGCACACATCCACAGAAGAGTAATGGACTTGTTCTTCCCTTTCACAGAAGAAATCGATATCTAAAAATGCTGAACAGGTGGTCCCTTCTCTGGTGGTCCCTTGGGTAAAGAGTCCACCTTGCAATGGAAGGGGCACCGGTTCAATCCCTGGCCCGGAAGGATCCCACTGTCTGCAGGAGTTTGCTTAAATTCATGTCCACGGAGTCGGTAATGCTATTTAGCCATCTCATCCTCCCTGCCTCCCTTCTTCATTTGCCAGCATAAGGGTCTTTTCCAATGGATGAGCCTACTCTTCGCATCAGGTGATCAAAGTGTCAGAAAACTACTGTAAGAGTGCAGTTTAGAAGGGACGAGGAAGAAAGGGAGAGGAAACACATGGGTATAACGTCTCCTTCAAGCTTCAACAAGGTAAAGCAGTAATAATCAAACAGGAATTATTGCTATCATCTTTCTCTCTTAGAGGGATACAAACGTTGATCACCAGTTCCGTTTCAGATGGAGACAATTTAACTGATTTTAAATAAAATGTAGTTTTATAAAAACCCAGCACATGCAACTTTGACAAAATAAGACCCCTTGGGTATAAATTCCAAGGTCCCAGAGTGTAGCTGGGAAGGGTAATTTATTTTGCAAACATTAACTGATCTGATACAGACACTCCTTGGCACAGGGGATACAAAGAAAAGCAGTAAGTAGTGCCCGCTCTCGGAGAGCTCAGGGCCCCCAGATCACCCAGCCTTCACCTTTGGCCAGGACTACCACCTAATCCGCTACAGAAAGCTAGCTGCTCATGCTGGGGTGATTATTTAAAGTCCTTTTAGGCACAGATGTCGTTATACCTGATTCTTTTGGAATGGAAACCCACGGAAGAGGCACTAGTAGCAAAATGCAGCTACTGCTTCCTTAATGGAAGGGTGCCTTCGTAGAGGGCTTCTGTGAGGGCTCAGTTGGTAAAGAATCTGCCTGCAGTGCAGACCCAAATTCAGTCCTTGGGTTGGAAAGATCCCCTGGAGAAGGGAATGGCTACCCACGTCACTATTCTTGCCCGGAGAATCCCATGGACAGAGGAACCTGGCCAGCTACAGTTCATAGGGTTGCAAAGAGTCAGACACGACTGAAGCAACTTAGCACACATCCACAGAAGAGTAATGGACTTGTTCTTCCCTTTCACAGAAGAAATCGATATCTAAAAATGCTGAACAGGTGGTCCCTTCTCTGGTGGTCCCTTGGGTAAAGAGTCCACCTTGCAATGGAAGGGGCACCGGTTCAATCCCTGGCCCGGAAGGATCCCACGTGCCATGGAGCGACTGGGCCGGTGTGTCCAATTGTGAGCCAGCACTCTGGAGTGCGTGCGCCCGGACTGGTGCTCTGCAACCAGAGGCCACTGCAATGGGAGGCCCACACATGCCAAAGAATAAAGATGGATGAAAATAAGTAAATAAAGTAAAATTTAAAAAATTAAAAATTAAATATACATAGGGCCACAAAGGAAATAACAAAATATTAAAAACTGAAAAAGCATACCAATGATCATTCCTATCTGACCAAAGTACAATAAAAGTATACTTTAAAAAAATGCTGGGCTTCCCTGGTGGTCCAGTGGGTAGACAGTCCTCCTTGCAGTGCAGGGGTCTCCAGTTCGATCCCTGTCTGGGGAAGATCCCACGTGCCGCGGAGCTGCTGGACTGGTGTGTCCAATTAGGAGCCAGCGAGCTAGAGCGCATGCGCCCAGAGCCAGTGCTCTGCAGTGAGAGAGAGTACTGCGATGGGAGGCCCACACAGGTCAAAGAATAAAGATGGATGAAAATAAATAAATAAAGTAAAATTTAAAAAATTAAAAATTAAATATACATAGGGCCACAAAGGAAATAACAAAATATTAAAAACTGAAAAAGCATACCAATGATCATTCCTATCTGACCAAAGTACAATAAAAGTATACTTTAAAAAAATGCTGGGCTTCCCTGGTGGTCCAGTGGGTAGACAGTCCTCCTTGCAGTGCAGGGGTCTCCAGTTCGATCCCTGTCTGGGGAAGATCCCACGTGCCGCGGAGCTGCTGGACTGGTGTGTCCAATTAGGAGCCAGCGCGCTAGAGCGCATGCGCCCAGAGCCAGTGCTCTGCAGTGAGAGAGATTACTGCGATGGGAGGCCCACACAGGTCAAAGAATAAAGATGGATGAAAATAAATTTTAAAAATTTTTAAAAATCAATAAAAGAGGCCAAAATTTTAAAAAATAATAAAATGCTGAACCGTCCTCTGTTCAGTGATGATCAAGCCTTCTTATGGGCAAGTTAAAAATCACTCAGCTACCATTCTTAGTTCCAGGACTTTGGGGACTATTAATGCAATGTGTTCCATTAGGGGCCTGTTCAGAGAAAGGAAATTGCATATCTGAGAGGAGGTATTTCACAAGTGACTAAGGAAGTGTTTCTATCTGAATAAGAGGGAATACATTTCACTTGGATTAGGTCATTCAACCTTCATTCATATTCTTATTTTTGCAGATTAGGAAACTGAGGCATTATGAACATAGGTGCCCAGTTCAAGATCACATAACTATGATTACTGCTCTGAGCCCACATTAGTAGTTTTACCACAACACTGGTTTGCAAATAGAAATCTTTCTAGAGAGGAATGAACATCTAGAGGTCCCTTCAGGTCAGAAACAATTCATGACTTTGAAGGAAGGGGTAAAATTTGGGGTGCCCTTCTTAAAAAATTTCCCTTTGTCATTTGGAAAAAAATTTAAACACGTGCATTTCTATTCAGTTGGCAAAGATCAAGAAATTTTAAAATTAAAAAAAAAAAATCCTTGAGACTTCCCTGGTGGTCCAGTGGCCAAAGCTCTGTGTTCCCAATACAATGGGGCCTGGGTTCGAGCCCTGGTCAGGGAACTAGATCCCACATGCCGCAACAAAGACCCAGAGCAGCCAAATAAATAAATAATTTAAAAAAAAATTATTTTTAATCCTTTTCATATCTAAAAGTGAAAGTGAAGGTGAAGTCGCTCAGCCATGGCTGACTCTTTGCAACCCATGGATGAGCCATGGAATTCTCCAGGCAAGAATACTTGAGAGTGTAGCCTTTCCTTTCTCCAGGGGATCTTCCCAGCCTAGGGATTGAACCCAGGTCTCCCGCATTACATTCTTTGCCCTCTGAGACACCAGCGAAGTCTCTCATATGTAGCAAAGCACTAAATCCCTTCATGGTGACATCAGATCCTGGTGACTAACAAAACCCTTTGTAAAGTGAATGTTTAATGGTATTGAACTTCCCCTTCATCAGAACCTTATATATTCGCCTTTCCCCCACTACCTCTTTGGAGCAAAATCAATAAAAGAGGCCAAAATTTTAAAAAATAATAAAATGCTGAACCGTCCTCTGTTCAGTGATGATCAAGCCTTCTTATGGGCAAGTTAAAAATCACTCAGCTACCATTCTTAGTTCCAGGACTTTGGGGACTATTAATGCAATGTGTTCCATTAGGGGCCTGTTCAGAGAAAGGAAATTGCATATCTGAGAGGAGGTATTTCACAAGTGACTAAGGAAGTGTTTCTATCTGAATAAGAGGGAATACATTTCACTTGGATTAGGTCATTCAACCTTCATTCATATTCTTATTTTTGCAGATTAGGAAACTGAGGCATTATGAACATAGGTGCCCAGTTCAAGATCACATAACTATGATTACTGCTCTGAGCCCACATTAGTAGTTTTACCACAACACTGGTTTGCAAATAGAAATCTTTCTAGAGAGGAATGAACATCTAGAGGTCCCTTCAGGTCAGAAACAATTCATGACTTTGAAGGAAGGGGTAAAATTTGGGGTGCCCTTCTTAAAAAATTTCCCTTTGTCATTTGGAAAAAAATTTAAACACGTGCATTTCTATTCAGTTGGCAAAGATCAAGAAATTTTAAAATTAAAAAAAATCCTTGAGACTTCCCTGGTGGTCCAGTGGCCAAAGCTCTGTGTTCCCAATACAATGGGGCCTGGGTTCGAGCCCTGGTCAGGGAACTAGATCCCACATGCCGCAACAAAGACCCAGAGCAGCCAAATAAATAAATAATTTAAAAAAAAATTATTTTTAATCCTTTTCATATCTAAAAGTGAAAGTGAAGGTGAAGTCGCTCAGCCATGGCTGACTCTTTGCAACCCATGGATGAGCCATGGAATTCTCCAGGCAAGAATACTTGAGAGTGTAGCCTTTCCTTTCTCCAGGGGATCTTCCCAGCCTAGGGATTGAACCCAGGTCTCCCGCATTACATTCTTTGCCCTCTGAGACACCAGCGAAGTCTCTCATATGTAGCAAAGCACTAAATCCCTTCATGGTGACATCAGATCCTGGTGACTAACAAAACCCTTTGTAAAGTGAATGTTTAATGGTATTGAACTTCCCCTTCATCAGAACCTTATATATTCGCCTTTCCCCCACTACCTCTTTGGAGCAGCCTCTCAGAGCTCTCTGAGATTCTGCCTCCTGGTTGCCAGTCCTCATTTCACCCCCA
This sequence comes from Tragulus kanchil, assembly GCA_022376925.1. Lineage (NCBI taxonomy): Eukaryota > Metazoa > Chordata > Mammalia > Artiodactyla > Tragulidae > Tragulus > Tragulus kanchil. The sequence goes on from JAIOJX010000006.1 coordinate 138,575,134, forward strand.
AATAAAACTTTAAAAAAAAAAAAGAAAAGAACGGTGTGGAGAAAGCACTCTTAATGTTGTTGAGGACTTCCCTGGTGCTCCAGTGGTTAAGAATCTTCTGTCAATGAAAGGGACACAGGCTCAATCCCAGATCCAAGAAGATCCCACATGCCTCCAGGCAGCTAAGCCCATGGGTCACAACTCATGGCCAATGAGTCAGTGATGGCATCCAACCACCTCACCCTCCATCGCCCCTTCTCCTGACCTCAATCATTCCCAGCATCAGGATCTTTTCCAACTAGTTGGCTCTTTGAATCAGTATTGGAGCTTCAGTTTCAGCATCAGTCCTTCCAATGAATATTCAGGGTTGATTCCTTTGGGACTGTGCTGTCCAAAAGACTCTCAAGAGTCTTCTCCAGCACCACAATTCGAAAGCATCAATTCTCGGTGCTCAGCCTTCTTTATGGTCCACCTCTTATATCTGTACATGACTACTGGGAACACCACAACTTTGACTACATAGACCTTTGTCAGCAAAATGATGTCTCTGCTTTTTAATACAATGTCTAGTTTTGTCATAGCTTTTCTTCCAAGGAGCAAGCGTCTTTTAATTTTGTGGCTGCAATCACTGTCTGCAGTGATTTTGGAGCCCAAGCAAAGAAAATCTGCCACTGTTTCTACTTTTTCCCCATCCATTTGCCATGAAGTGATGGGACCGGATGTCATAATCTTAGTTTTTTGAATGGTAAGTTTTAAGCCACCTTTTTGACTTTCCTCTTTCACCTCTACCTTCATCAAGAGGCTCTTTAGTTCCTCCTCACTTTCTGCCATCAGAATGGTAGGAGTATGAACTGCATGTGTGCAAAGTCACTTCAGTCATGCTCAATTCTTTGTGACCCCATGGATTGTAGTTGACCAGGCTCTTCTGTCCATGGGATTCTCTAGCGAGAATACTGGATTGAAAAAAAAAATAAATAAATACATAAAATTTTAAAATTAGAAAAAAAAAAAGAGAATACTGGATTGAATTGCCATGCTCTTCTCCAGGGGATCTTCCAACCCAGGGATTGAACCCTCATCGCTTAAATTTTCTGCATTGGCAACCAAGTTCTTTACCACTAGTGCCACCTGGGAAACCTGGGAGTATGAATTAGTACAATGTTTACAAAGGGTCAACTCAATATGTGTTGGAGACAATTTGATTTTATAATCAAAATTATAAGTGTACATACCCTTTGAGCTAGCAATTCCACTTCTAGAAATTTACTTAACAGATATAGTTGCAATTTGTAAAGTAAGATATGTTCAAGGTTGTACACTGCAGGATTGTTTGAAATAGCAAAAGTTTGGCAATAAATGTCCACTGAGAAAGAACTGGTTGATAAATTATGCTACATCTATTCCATGCAGCCCCAGGAATAAGGAAATGCTATCTACTAATCGGAATGATTTCTAAGATATGGATTTCTAAACAGGATCCAGGAAATGGGTTTGATATTCTTTCATTTGTGGAAAGATGTCTATATTTATTTGTGTGTATAGGCACAGACTATCTTTGGAAGAATCTACAACTAAGGAAGATAACCTTAGTTGCCCCTAAGACAGCATAACGGATGACTGTGGGAGGGGAGGGTAGTTAAGAGTAGAATGAAAACCCTATTTCTTTACATTTTCAGCCATGTGAATATATTAGGTATTCAAGAAAAATAAACTGAATTAAAATAAAATATTAAATAAAACCCATAGAGTTTACAGTAACTTATGAGTAAGGTATAGAACATCTTTAAAAAAAAAAAAAATCACATTGCTGGGACTTCCCTGGTGGTCCAGTGGTTAAGATTATGCACTCCCGGGCTTCTCTGGTGGTCCAGTGGGTAAGGATACCACCTTGCAGTGCAAGGGGCGCCAGTTCGATCCCTGGCCTGGGAAGATCCCACGTGCCACAGAGCGGCTGGACCGATGTGTCCAATTACCGAGCCGGAGCTCTGGAGCACATGTGCCCAGAGCTGACACTCTGTGACAACAGAGGCCACTGCGATGGGAGGCCCACACGGGTCAAAGAACAAAGATGGATGAAAATAGATAAACGAAAGACCAATAGAAGTGGCCCACCCACCCCCCTCCCTCCCCACCGCACCCCCACCTCACCCCACCCCCAAAATAAATGAATAAATAAATCTTACAAAAAAAAAAAAGGTTATGCACTCCCAATGTAGGGGGCTCAGGTTCGATCCCTAGGCAGGGAACTAGATTTAACATGCTGCAACTAAGATCCTGTGTGCCTCTGCTAAGACCTGGTGCAGTCAAATAAAAAAGTAAATATTAAAAAATACATATACATATACATTCACATTGTGGTAGTTATTACTTTATCCATCCCCATAACTCTTTCAGTTTATACATCTGAGTGTCTATACCAATTAAACCGTATCACCCCATTCTCCCCTCACTCAATCTTCTGGCAACCACCATTAGACTTTGTCTTTATGATTTTGACTACTGTAAGTACTTCATATAAGTGGAATCACACAATATTTGTCTTTCTGTGACTGACTTATTTCACTTAGTATAATGTCCTCACAGTTCACCCATCTGTAACATATTTCAGAATTCCCTTTCTTTTTTACACTGAAAATATTCTGTTGTATGAGCATAGCACATTATGTTAAGTCATTCATTGGTTGATGGGTCTGTATTCATGTTTGAGCTATTGTGAATAATGCTGCCATGAACATGGGTATACAAATATCTCTTCATGACCCTGGTTTCATTTTTGGGGGGATATATATACCCAGAAGTGGAATTGCTGGATCATATAGTAATTCTTTTCTCTCTTTTTTTTCAAGGAACCACCATACTATTTTCCACAATGGCTGTACCACTTTATATTGCTGCTAATAGTGTACAGATTCCAGTTTGTCCACATCTTCACCCATTTACTTATTTAAAAAAAATTTTGGCCTCTTTTATTGGTCTTTCATTTATTTATTTTCATCCATCTTTATTCTTTGGCCTGTGTGGGCCTCCCATTGCAGTGGCCTCTTCTGTTGCAGAGCACCAGTTCTGGGCGCATGTGCTCCAGAGCACTGGCTTGTAATTGGACACACTGGTCCAGCCGCTCCGCGGCACGTGGGATCTTCCCAGGCCAGGGATCGAACTGGTGCCCCTTGCACTGCAAGGTGGACTCTTTACTCACTGGACCACCAGGGAAACCCACTCATATATTTTTTAAAAATAGTAGTCATCCCAATGAGTGTGAGGTGGCACCATATATGTCTTGGGGCATCAGCATCATGTGTTAAATTCCAATGAGATTTGGGCTCCCCACTTACTAGTCATGTGATTTTGAACATTATACCAGTTTCCTCATTGGTAAAAGTAAAATCAGAGTTATTTCGGATGGTCGGTGAGAACTGAATGTGGATGAAGTATTCAGGCTCATAGAAAACATTCAACGGATACGTTAGTATTCTTTCTGCCGTAAAAACTCCAACAATAAACCAGATTCTGAATTGCTGTGCTCCTTCTGGACGAGTCAGGAGCCAGAGACAGATGATTGTGTCAAGGAGTTTTCTACTTGGAGGCTTGAGTTTGAGGACTTTACACAGTCTTCAGAGATGTTCTTCCTGCTGTCCCGGCTCAACCTGCAGACCTCCCCACCTGTGCCCCCAAGAAGTGTATTTAAACTGAAGAGGTTACTCAGAACCCATGTATTCTGAGGGGTGGAGGACGGGAAGAAATCCTGTCCACACAGTTTTGTAAAGCCTGTTACTCTGTCCCCTTCCTATCACCTCTGCAGACCATTATGCATACTAAAGGGGGAGGGGGCGGCAAATACAAAAGAAAAATAAGCAGGAGAGAATGAGAGAGGGAACAAATCAGGATGCTTGAGGGAATCCACGTGGTCGTCAATCTGTAACTGATCAGAGCAGCGACGTTGAAGCAAAACCCCCAGCGCCTAACTGCAATGGATAAACCATCCACAATGGGGTGTCTCTGTCCTTAGCAGAGTCCTGGGGTTGCCTTTTAAGAGGCTCTTCCCTTACTCCCACCCTTTTGCACCTAGTAAACCACGCGACGTAACAACGGAATCTGATTCTGTATGTGCGCTGTGTGAGTGTGCGCTCTACAAACCATCTGGGCTCCATCCTGGGGGTTGGAACCGAGTCCCGAGTTGGGGAGTTGCAGGCTGGCGCATGTGCTCCAGAGCACTGGCTTGTAATTGGACACATGGGTCTAGCCCTTTCGCGGGCAGGTGGGATCTTCCTGGGCCAGGGATCGAACTGGTGCCCCTTGCACTGCAAGGTGGACTCTTTACTCACTGGACCACCAGGGAAACCCACTCATATATTTTTTAAAAATAGTAGTCATCCCAATGAGTGTGAGGTGGCACCATATATGTCTTGGGGCATCAGCATCATGTGTTAAATTCCAATGAGATTTGGGCTCCCCACTTACTAGTCATGTGATTTTGAACATTATACCAGTTTCCTCATTGGTAAAAGTAAAATCAGAGTTATTTCGGATGGTCGGTGAGAACTGAATGTGGATGAAGTATTCAGGCTCATAGAAAACATTCAACGGATACGTTAGTATTCTTTCTGCCGTAAAAACTCCAACAATAAACCAGATTCTGAATTGCTGTGCTCCTTCTGGACGAGTCAGGAGCCAGAGACAGATGATTGTGTCAAGGAGTTTTCTACTTGGAGGCTTGAGTTTGAGGACTTTACACAGTCTTCAGAGATGTTCTTCCTGCTGTCCCGGCTCAACCTGCAGACCTCCCCACCTGTGCCCCCAAGAAGTGTATTTAAACTGAAGAGGTTACTCAGAACCCATGTATTCTGAGGGGTGGAGGACGGGAAGAAATCCTGTCCACACAGTTTTGTAAAGCCTGTTACTCTGTCCCCTTCCTATCACCTCTGCAGACCATTATGCATACTAAAGGGGGAGGGGGCGGCAAATACAAAAGAAAAATAAGCAGGAGAGAATGAGAGAGGGAACAAATCAGGATGCTTGAGGGAATCCACGTGGTCGTCAATCTGTAACTGATCAGAGCAGCGACGTTGAAGCAAAACCCCCAGCGCCTAACTGCAATGGATAAACCATCCACAATGGGGTGTCTCTGTCCTTAGCAGAGTCCTGGGGTTGCCTTTTAAGAGACTCTTCCCTTACTCCCACCCTTTTTGCACCTAGTAAACCACGCGACGTAACAACGGAATCTGATTCTGTATGTGCGCTGTGTGAGTGTGCGCTCTACAAACCATCTGGGCTCCATCCTGCGCGGTTGGAACCGCGATCGATCCGGCACGAGTTGGGGGAGTTGCAGCTTGCCTGTGTCTCCTCCCTTTCTCTGCCCTCTCGAGCCCCCACCCCACCGTTGACTCTGCACAAACGTTTCGCGGGTGGAGGGACGGAGGTTTTCAGCACCAGGAGGCCGTGGACCTTCTCTGGAGGCGTGCAGTGCACCCTGCAGAGGGCCAGAGCTGATTGCAACCTGCGCACCACGACCCTCCCCCTTCTCCCCAAATTCGCCGCCCCAGGCAGTCCTATTACTGGCGGGGCGCCGCAGCGGTGCGGGAGTCCGGGAAGGCTGCGTGACCTTCCAGCGAACTCCACCTCAGCCGGGGGGTGGGCTGGGGAGGGGATGGAGGCTGCCCCGGGGCCTGCAGGCGGTGTATTGATCCCCCAGCCACAGCCAACGCAAGTTCTCCCAGTACTAACCCCTCCCTCCCTTCTGTGCTTTCCCAGCCTCGCAGGCTTCTAACGCCTAGCTCGAGGCGCCCTCCCCTCTTTCCCGCAATAAAGTAAACCGGGGGGACATGCATCCCCGCCCTAACCCTCCTCCTTCTCCCTCCCCCCGCTGCCTACTAACCCCGCGCACTGAGCTCGCCGCCGGCGGGCCCCTTCCACCCCGAGTATCATAATGCCCAACGCTCTTCTCCTCCCCCCTCTCTTAATCAGAAACGTGCTCGCGAGCCCCCCTCCCTCCGCGTGCATACATTAGGGTCTGCTTTGCATGCAGCGGCAGGAACGGACCATTATGCATACTAAAGGGAGGGGCGCAAATACAAATGGAAAATAAGCAGGAGAGAATGAGAGAGGGAACAAATCAGGATGCTTGAGGGAATCCACGTGGTCGTCAATCTGTAACTGATCAGAGCAGCGACGTTGAAGCAAAACCCCCAGCGCCTAACTGCAATGGATAAACCATCCACAATGGGGTGTCTCTGTCCTTAGCAGAGTCCTGGGGTTGCCTTTTAAGAGACTCTTCCCTTACTCCCACCCTTGTTGCACCTAGTAAACCACGCGACGTAACAACGGAATCTGATTCTGTATGTGCGCTGTGTGAGTGTGCGCTCTACAAACCATCTGGGCTCCATCCTGCGCGGTTGGAACCGCGATCGATCCGGCACGAGTTGGGGGAGTTGCAGCTTGCCTGTGTCTCCTCCCTTTCTCTGCCCTCTCGAGCCCCCACCCCACCGTTGACTCTGCACAAACGTTTCGCGGGTGGAGGGACGGAGGTTTTCAGCACCAGGAGGCCGTGGACCTTCTCTGGAGGCGTGCAGTGCACCCTGCAGAGGGCCAGAGCTGATTGCAACCTGCGCACCACGACCCTCCCCCTTCTCCCCAAATTCGCCGCCCCAGGCAGTCCTATTACTGGCGGGGCGCCGCAGCGGTGCGGGAGTCCGGGAAGGCTGCGTGACCTTCCAGCGAACTCCACCTCAGCCGGGGGGTGGGCTGGGGAGGGGATGGAGGCTGCCCCGGGGCCTGCAGGCGGTGTATTGATCCCCCAGCCACAGCCAACGCAAGTTCTCCCAGTACTAACCCCTCCCTCCCTTCTGTGCTTTCCCAGCCTCGCAGGCTTCTAACGCCTAGCTCGAGGCGCCCTCCCCTCTTTCCCGCAATAAAGTAAACCGGGGGGACATGCATCCCCCGCCCTAACCCTCCTCCTTCCCCCTCCCCCCGCTGCCTACTAACCCCGCGCACTGAGCTCGCCGCCGGCGGGCCCCTTCCACCCCGAGTATCATAATGCCCAACGCTCTTCTCCTCCCCCCTCTCTTAATCAGAAACGTGCTCGCGAGCCCCCCTCCCTCCGCGTGCATACATTAGGGTCTGCTTTGCATGCAGCGGCAGGAACGGAGGAAGAAGGGGCGGGGGCGCTTTTGCCCGCCTCTTCCCTCCAGGCCCCGTTAGCCACCCAGTTTCAGCTTCGTTGTAACGCCGCCTCGTTAGCGGAGCACGCCGGGGCCCCAGTGCCCGGGCCGGAGCAATACAGTAGCCCAACTCCCTGCAGAAGGGCACCCGAACCAGCCGTCCCCCAGCCCCGAGCGCACAGTGAGACGAGGAGGTGGCGGGAGCCCGATCTCTCGGTGTTCGCATTTTGGAGAGAGCTCCAGCCAGAAAATGGGAGGGGCTCTTTATTTTTTAAAGCGCATCCATTGAGGGCCTTCCTATTTTGCAGAGCGTACGCGGGGCCACCATGCTGTCTGGCCCGTAGCACAAAAAGGGCTCTTTTATTCTAGAAGCGTTAAATCCGGGCTAACCCAGCTCCCATCGGTGCCTCGAGGCGGAGAAGGCGCACTCGTCCCCGACCCGGCAGCCGCGTTAGACTGGAAGCGGCTCTCCCGGGCGCTTCGATTCCCAGCGCATCCCGGGAACGTGTGTAATCGGCCTCTCGGCTCCCGAGGCTGCGGGCGGCCGCGCTCCCTCCGCCTCCCGCCTCCCCGCGGCCCGCGCCCCTCCCCCTCTCCCCGGAACCCGCGCTCCGCGTCGGGCTCCTGGGCTTCCTCCCCCCCGCCTCCTCCCGATCGGCCGCTCCCGGAGGGCGGGGCACGCAGTTATCCAGGTTGCGGGGCGGGCGGGCGGGCGGCAGGCGGCGGCCCGGGCCTCGGGATGGCGTAGCCGCGGCCCGGCGGCGGCAGGGCGGGCCCGAGCGCGCACACAGCTTGCTGGGCCGGCGGGCGCGGCCCGGCGCTCGGCATAGCGGCCGCGGGGCGCAGGCGGCCGGGCGGCGCCGAGCGGGCCAGGCAGGTTCCGGGGCCCGCGCCCCCCCTCCGCCTCCCCGCCCCCCTGTGTTGTCGCCTCTCCCTCTCGCTGCTTCACTTCACGGGGCGAACATGGCGCACAGCTGTCGGTGGCGCTTCCCCGCCCGGCCCGGGACCACCGGGGGCGGCGGCGGCGGGGGGCGCCGGGGCCTAGGGGGCGCCCCGCGGCAACGCGTCCCGGCCCTGCTGCTCCCCCCCGGGCCCCCGGCCGGCGGCGGCGGCCCCGGGGCGCCCCCCTCCCCCCCGGCCGTGGCGGCCGCGGCGGCGGCGGCGGCGGCGGGAAGCGGCGGGGCTGGGGTTCCAGGGGGAGCGGCCGCCGCCTCAACAGCCTCCTCGTCGTCCGCCTCGTCTTCGTCGTCGTCATCGTCCTCAGCCTCCTCCGGGCCGGCCCTGCTCCGGGTGGGCCCGGGCTTCGACGCGGCGCTGCAGGTCTCGGCCGCCATCGGCACCAACCTGCGCCGGTTCCGGGCCGTGTTTGGGGAGAGCGGCGGGGGAGGCGGCAGCGGAGAGGTAAGGGGGCGAGGAACCCCCAGGTCCGGGGTCCCGACCCTCTGCGGAGCCCGCTCCCCTCCCCCATCCGGGATTGCGGAGCATCCCGATTCGGGGACCCTCCTGGGATCCCTGACCCGGGGCAGATGGCCCTCCCATCTCGGGACCCCCACACGGGGGTCGGACCCCCAGGCGCCCCCAGCCCGGGGCTCGGACCCATCTGGCCGAGGGCCTCTGCCCCCCACCCTCCCTGCCCTGACCCTTCCCCAAATCCTTTGGCACAGACCCCTCGCCCGCGTTTCCCATCCCGGGACTGAACCCCTCCTCCCTTTCACAGATTACCTCATCCGAGCAAGATTCCTCCCTCCCTCCCTCCTAGAGACTTGATCCCGCCACATCCCCGCCTCCCTCTCTGGGCAGATGTTGTACTCCCGGGGCCGTTTGCCTCTTGGGCATCGCTCGGGTGATGGCCGCACCCCCAGCCACGCTCTCTCCCACCGTTGGGGGCCCATGTCCCTTCCAGCACCTTGCTTCCGAAGGCCTGGTGAGCCGTCGCCCGGTCCCCGGGCCAGGTCCCTACACGAGCAGCCACTCCCCCTTCCCTTCCCTCCGTCCGCATCCCCCACCCCCAGCGGAGAGGTGCTCCCGTCATCCTGCCATCCCGCCCTGCCCCTCCAGGAAAAAGCTACTTTCCTCTCCACCTTTCTCCCTTTGCCTCCTTTCCTCCTGGAGATAACGGTGATCTGTTAACGGCAGTCTGTTTCCCCCCATCTTACAGAGCTGCAGTTTCTAGCCTACGGGTAGCAGTCTACCTTCGTCCACCCTATCCCTCCTTTAGAATCAGGGGTTTAGTGGCATCTCTGCGGGGAAAATAGCCCACGGAACCCCCAGGCTCAGAGAAGAGCCGCTGTCCACCGTTGCCCCTGGAGAGGAGGCAGGCTCTCCCCTCCAGCTCTGGGGAAGGGGGCCCCCGCGAGGGGAGGTGTTTGTGGGGGACTTGGGCAGCATCCTCCCAGGGGAAGCAGCTGCTCTCCTACCCCACCCACTGCGCCTGAGAGCACGCAGTCTCCAACCCTGGCTCCCTCCCGCCCTTCTCCTTTTCTCCGTCATTTCATTATTGATCCACTTTTTCCTAAGCCAGTCCTGGGGCTCGGAAGGGGTGGGGGCAGCAGGGTCGGGGTGAGGAGCATCGGTGAGGGACAGTGTTACTTGAGTGTGGTGGTGGTGGCGGCTGCTGGTGGATGCGGGAGGGTTATGAAGAGCTTATGAAGCGAAGTTGCTCCTTAGAAGTTAGGGTTCTCTCTCTGATCTGTTTAATGGGGACCCAAGGAGGATGAAGGGTCTCTCGCTTTGCCCCTTCCCCATTAGGACTGGGAGGAGAAGGAGGACGCTTTGATAGGCATTAGTCAGCCCCCTTCAGGCAAAAGGAAAGTTGCCCTGGGAAGGGAAGTTGAGTTCAGGTTCAGCCAGTGGCGTTGCGCATTTGTTTCCCATTGGATGTCGAAGGGGGAGTTTGAATCGGAGGGGAAGGGGGAGAATGGCTTGGGGGATGCTGGGAGGAGGAAGAGCAGCTGCTAGGGGCTGAGGCGGAGGGGCAGGGGCTTGCTGCTCTGGAGTGCTCTTGATTGAAACAGAAAGGGAAAGATAACAACCAGCCGTTTCCTGCGTGCGCTGCCGTTGGTGCACACAAAATATCCTGGGCAAACCCCTCGTCCCCATTGTGCCCCGCACCCCTTTAGATCTACGGAAGGATCCTGGGAAGAAGGGGAGGGAGGAGATCCCAGGGACCCCGGCCCCTCCTTTCAAGGAACTGGCCCTTTTTTCGTTGTTAGTCTTCCTGCCTCCTTTTTTAAATCGTTTCTAAGGCAGCCTGATGAGGAGACTGACAACAACCCGCCTTCTGACAGAGCAGGGAGGACAGGATGGGGGCGTGTTCCTCGCTCTGGAGCTAGCTGCAGCGTCCCTCTTCCCTCCTCTCTCTGCTCTCTCCACCTCCTTTTCCCAGCCTTCAGAAGGCAGCTGCAGTCAGCAGGGTTGTTTGAGACTATTTACTGGTTGCTGTAGATTATGATTTTTTTTTTTTTGAAAGGCCAATTCTGTATTTTTCAGCATCCTTCGCCCCAGGGAAGCAGCTGCTCTCCTACCCCACCCACTGCGCCTGAGAGCACGCAGTCTCAACCCTGGCTCCCTCCCGCCCTTCTCCTTTTCTCCGTCATTTCATTATTGATCCACTTTTCCTAAGCCAGTCCTGGGGCTCGGAAGGGTGGGGCAGCAGGGTCGGGGTGAGGAGCATCGGTGAGGGACAGTGTTACTTGAGTGTGGTGGTGGTGGCGGCTGCTGGTGGATGCGGGAGGGTTATGAAGAGCTTATGAAGCGAAGTTGCTCCTTAGAAGTTAGGGTTCTCTCTCTGATCTGTTTAATGGGGACCCAAGGAGGATGAAGGGTCTCTCGCTTTGCCCCTTCCCCATTAGGACTGGGAGGAGAAGGAGGACGCTTTGATAGGCATTAGTCAGCCCCCTTCAGGCAAAAGGAAAGTTGCCCTGGGAAGGGAAGTTGAGTTCAGGTTCAGCCAGTGGCGTTGCGCATTTGTTTCCCATTGGATGTCGAAGGGGGAGTTTGAATCGGAGGGGAGGGGGGAGAAAGGCTTGGGGGATGCTGGGAGGAGGAAGAGCAGCTGCTAGGGGCTGAGGCGGAGGGGCAGGGGCTTGCTGCTCTGGAGTGCTCTTGATTGAAACAGAAAGGGAAAGATAACAACCAGCCGTTTCCTGCGTGCGCTGCCGTTGGTGCACACAAAATATCCTGGGCAAACCCCTCGTCCCCATTGTGCCCCGCACCCCTTTAGATCTACGGAAGGATCCTGGGAAGAAGGGGAGGGAGGAGATCCCAGGGACCCCGGCCCCTCCTTTCAAGGAACTGGCCCTTTTTTCGTTGTTAGTCTTCCTGCCTCCTTTTTTAAATCGTTTCTAAGGCAGCCTGATGAGGAGACTGACAACAACCCGCCTTCTGACAGAGCAGGGAGGACAGGATGGGGGCGTGTTCCTCGCTCTGGAGCTAGCTGCAGCGTCCCTCTTCCCTCCTCTCTCTGCTCTCTCCACCTCCTTTTCCCAGCCTTCAGAAGGCAGCTGCAGTCAGCAGGGTTGTTTGAGACTATTTACTGGTTGCTGTAGATTATGATTTTTTTTTTTTTGAAAGGCCAATTCTGTATTTTTTAAGCTAACAACACAGATCCCATGTAGGTGGAGAACTACAGGCCTCATACATGACAAAAAGACTCAGCCGTTCAGGTTACTTGCATGGAGTTGGTGCTTAAAAGTGAGTTGATTTTGCTTTTTTAAAAGATACAGCAGCAAAAAAGAAAAGAAAATAGACTTACTGCCATTTCATTTACCTGCTTATTTTCAAAATTGAGACTTACCTGGTTATATGTAGACTTTTAGCCCCATGTATATTTGACTCTAATAAGAACATCTCTGTTAGAGAAGTTAGTCTATTTTTAAGGGGATCCTGAGAAGCGTTTTCTTCTTAACATGTTTGTATAGTTTATATTGAAGGACCAAGTACTTGCATTCCACATGTTGTTAACACATATTCAAAAGCAAAGTTTTATGCTGACAGCTTCCAATCATAGCTTTTCAAGAGACTGGTTAGAAAGAGAGCCACCTGGATTCAGGGACCTAATGTCTGGGCACCAGAAATATTTTATCTGTTGGTCTTTGACAAATCACCTTCAAAGTCTTAATCAGGTGCTAACGTTTTATTATCCACTGGCATTATTTTGTTTAGCAGTAGTATGTAGTGAAAAGCCTGTCAAGGAATCGGAAGAATTTCAACTAAGAGCATAGTCATACTTTTTTTTCCTTTAAAACTTTTGCATTAACAGTAGTTGCTAGTTCAGTATGAGAAGAGTGATTGACTCCTTACATAAAACTTCAGTATTTTTTCTGAATTCGGCTTGAATGAAGTGTCGTTCCATTGGTAAGGCTTTCATGTGGTAGTTTGAGTTAATCTAGGATGGGTTAATGGTATGCGTTAATGAGTGATAACCCATGATATAGTTTAGTACTAAACCATGGTGATTATATCCTTTGACCTGGTCGTTTTCAGTGTAGAAACTAAGTGTTTTGTTAGAGTCTTAGAAATCAATGATAAAGTCACTTCCAGAAAGGAGGTTTCGGGTTCCCCTGGGCTAATGTAGACGTTTAAAGATGGTTTCTCAGAAGTGGCTCACAGATGTGTTTCAGGTTTTGTCTGGGTTCGTGAAGGCATGGTTTGTGATCCAGAATGATTCTGGCCTCTTTAAATTCTGGTGTGCTTGAAGTGAATAATGACTATAACTTCTCTATAACAAAAACATACTTATTGAACTGCTAAGTTAAAGTGGTTGAAAGATGACAAAGCTTAAGGTCAGTTCCCGGCTTAAACTCCTGTAACTGTGCGAGGTTTGTCCTTCACTGCCACAGATCCCGAACTTCCCTGGGGACTGACTAGCTCTCTGAGTAATAACCACATGTAAGAGTTTTTCATGACCAAGTTCTGTCAGATGGGATTATTTTTAAAAATCCTTAGGTGTTGATGGTCTTCTATTTGGACTTTCTTTGTAACAGTTATGAAATAGAATTAGTGTTTTATTTGACTGTGCACTGTAAGAAGTCACAGTTTTTGCCTTCCTTCTGTCCTGCATGGTGTCAAGGACCCACTTTTCCAGGATTGTGTAAGGTGGTATTTATATGGCTCTACTTTGTCATCTAAAAAACATAGTCTCGGCCACTGGATTTGCTCTGCCATGGCCCACACTCTGTGGAGTGTGCTTTCTCTGAATTGGAATAAATCCATTTCTTACCTAAAAAAACCAAAGATAGTCTCTTGACTAGAGTTGGGGCTGTTTTAATATGAACACCTTATATGAAATGGCCTTTTATCAGCAAGTAGTCTTTATTACTTTCATGCTCCAGGTACCATCCCTACCACCTCACAACATGTTCAGACCTTTAAAACTTTTGCATTAACAGTAGTTGCTAGTTCAGTATGAGAAGAGTGATTGACTCCTTACATAAAACTTCAGTATTTTTCTGAATTCGCTTGAATGAAGTGTCGTTCCATTGGTAAGGCTTTCATGTGGTAGTTTGAGTTAATCTAGGATGGGTTAATGGTATGCGTTAATGAGTGATAACCCATGATATAGTTTAGTACTAAACCATGGTGATTATATCCTTTGACCTGGTCGTTTTCAGTGTAGAAACTAAGTGTTTTGTTAGAGTCTTAGAAATCAATGATAAAGTCACTTCCAGAAAGGAGGTTTCGGGTTCCCCTGGGCTAATGTAGACGTTTAAAGATGGTTTCTCAGAAGTGGCTCACAGATGTGTTTCAGGTTTTGTCTGGGTTCGTGAAGGCATGGTTTGTGATCCAGAATGATTCTGGCCTCTTTAAATTCTGGTGTGCTTGAAGTGAATAATGACTATAACTTCTCTATAACAAAAACATACTTATTGAACTGCTAAGTTAAAGTGGTTGAAAGATGACAAAGCTTAAGGTCAGTTCCCGGCTTAAACTCCTGTAACTGTGCGAGGTTTGTCCTTCACTGCCACAGATCCCGAACTTCCCTGGGGACTGACTAGCTCTCTGAGTAATAACCACATGTAAGAGTTTTTCATGACCAAGTTCTGTCAGATGGGATTATTTTTAAAAATCCTTAGGTGTTGATGGTCTTCTATTTGGACTTTCTTTGTAACAGTTATGAAATAGAATTAGTGTTTTATTTGACTGTGCACTGTAAGAAGCAACAGTTTTTCCTTTCCTTCTGTCCTGCATGGTGTCAAGGACCCACTTTTCCAGGATTGTGTAAGGTGGTATTTATATGGCTCTACTTTGTCATCTAAAAAACATAGTCTCGGCCACTGGATTTGCTCTGCCATGGCCCACACTCTGTGGAGTGTGCTTTCTCTGAATTGGAATAAATCCATTTCTTACCTAAAAAAACCAAAGATAGTCTCTTGACTAGAGTTGGGGCTGTTTTAATATGAACACCTTATATGAAATGGCCTTTTATCAGCAAGTAGTCTTTATTACTTTCATGCTCCAGGTACCATCCCTACCACCTCACAACATGTTAGAGGCAGAATTTCCACTCTGATCAAAGCATGGCAGACTTTGATTAGCCATACATGAATCACAACATTGGTATGTATTTGTCTTTGTATTTGAAATGGCAGTTTAGTTCAGGTGGACACAAGTGGGCTCTTGAGTGGGGCTTAGAAAAGATGGGTAGTACTGAAATGGGAGAGCATCTGTGATTTTTCTATTGGTTGCATATGGACCAAGAGTGGGAGCTGCTCCTTCCTTGCCTTTGCAGCTAACCCCAAGCTGGTCAAAAGGACAGTGAAGCAGAGAACAAATGGACTAGAAGAAGGAGCACCTTCAAGAGGGAGTCAGTGGACACAACCTGAGCACTGTTGTCTTTCACTCGCCCGTCTGGACAATGTCACTTTTAACCTGAAATGTATAATCTGTAAAATGAAAAGGTTGGGCTAAATGTCGGTTCAGGAATATTTTCTGCTCCAGTTTTCTGATTCTTTTCTGTTATATTAGTTATTTTTTTAATATAATTTTTTAAAAAGCATTTTATTTATTTATTTTTTGGCTCTTTTGGGTTTCATTGCTGCCACAGGCTCTTCTCTAGTTGCAGGGAGTGGAGAGGAGTGGAAGCTACTCTCTAGTTGAGGTGAGCAGGCTTCTTTTTTTTTTTTTTAATTTTTTTATTCTTTTATTTTAAAGATTTTAGTGAGCAGGCTTCTTGATTTGGTGACTGCTCTTGTGGAACTTGGGCTGTAGGGCTCACCGGCTTCAGAAGTTGTGGCACACGGGCTCAATAGTTGCAGCTCTGAGGCTCTAAGAGCACAGGCTCAGTAGTTGTGCTCATGGGCTTTGTTGCTCCGCAGCATATGGGATCTTCCTGAATCAGGGATCAAACTTGTGTCCCCTGCATTGGCAGGCGAACTTTTTACCATTGAGCTACCAGGGAAGCCCTATATTAATTATTTGCACAGGTCAGAACTTATTCTGAATTTATTTAAAGAGTCAGAGTCAATGAGCCAGTTTGGTAACTTTCAATATCAGAGTACATTTGCCCATTTAATTTTATTATTGGAAAGAGAGATTTCTATGAACACCTATTGAAATGGCCTTTTATCAGCAAGTAGTCTTTATTACTTTCATGCTCCAGTCCATCCTCACTAACATGTTAGAGGCAGAATTTCCACTCTGATCAAAGCATGGCAGACTTTGATTAGCCATACATGAATCACAACATTGGTATGTATTTGTCTTTGTATTTGAAATGGCAGTTTAGTTCAGGTGGACACAAGTGGGCTCTTGAGTGGGGCTTAGAAAAGATGGGTAGTACTGAAATGGGAGAGCATCTGTGATTTTTCTATTGGTTGCATATGGACCAAGAGTGGGAGCTGCTCCTTCCTTGCCTTTGCAGCTAACCCCAAGCTGGTCAAAAGGACAGTGAAGCAGAGAACAAATGGACTAGAAGAAGGAGCACCTTCAAGAGGGAGTCAGTGGACACAACCTGAGCACTGTTGTCTTTCACTCGCCCGTCTGGACAATGTCACTTTTAACCTGAAATGTATAATCTGTAAAATGAAAAGGTTGGGCTAAATGTCGGTTCAGGAATATTTTCTGCTCCAGTTTTCTGATTCTTTTCTGTTATATTAGTTATTTTTTTAATATAATTTTTTAAAAAGCATTTTATTTATTTATTTTTTGGCTCTTTTGGGTTTCATTGCTGCCACAGGCTCTTCTCTAGTTGCAGGGAGTGGAGAGGAGTGGAAGCTACTCTCTAGTTGAGGTGAGCAGGCTTCTTTTTTTTTTTTTTAATTTTTTTATTCTTTTATTTTAAAGATTTTAGTGAGCAGGCTTCTTGATTTGGTGACTGCTCTTGTGGAACTTGGGCTGTAGGGCTCACCGGCTTCAGAAGTTGTGGCACACGGGCTCAATAGTTGCAGCTCTGAGGCTCTAAGAGCACAGGCTCAGTAGTTGTGCTCATGGGCTTTGTTGCTCCGCAGCATATGGGATCTTCCTGAATCAGGGATCAAACTTGTGTCCCCTGCATTGGCAGGCGAACTTTTTACCATTGAGCTACCAGGGAAGCCCTATATTAATTATTTGCACAGGTCAGAACTTATTCTGAATTTATTTAAAGAGTCAGAGTCAATGAGCCAGTTTGGTAACTTTCAATATCAGAGTACATTTGCCCATTTAATTTTATTATTGGAAAGAGAGATTTCTCGGTGGGAGAGTTTTTTCATTGTGTGTACAAGATGTAAGGATTCTATGGGAAAAATTTTTTGCTGAAGTTGACCAATTTCATTTATAAGAAACATGAAGATGAAATTTGAAGTATAACTCATCATTTGGTATTTAGATGTCCTCTAGTTTGGCTGAATTTGTTTTCATGTGTTCAGTATTGTAGATTCCTGACTGTTCAGAAAGGAAGTTACTTCAGCCTAGGTGGTATATATTCCTTGAGGTATGTGAGCTTTTAAATGGGAAAAAAAAGAGGAAATCCAAGACACTAGTGTATTTATAAATCCAAAGTGATGGTACCCACATTGTAGGGAGAAACATACTTTGGTGAATACTGAACATCCCAAATGTAACCTTTAGAACTTGACTTCATCTCTCGCAGGCCTATCGCTTGTCCCTATCTTTACCTCCTGTGTAATTATCTTAAGGCACATGCTCTTGTAGGAAGTCATCAGGTCACAAAATAGTGATTAATCTGCTTGGAAGTTGAGAAAACACTCTCATCTTGACTCCCTCCCATCTCTGCTCACCTGGGAGCTGGCCTTCCGCAGAGCAGCTGTGCGGATGGTCTGCCCACTGCCTTTCTTGCCCTGTGGCTAGAGGGGGTGGTAACTCTGCTTGCTCTGAGGCTGCACTGCCTCTCTCTCCTTCCGAGACTCACTGTTTTAATTGTCGGTCTTCTAATTAAGATCTCTTTGTGCCTGCCCACATTCCACCAGTGTTGGCACAGAACTTCAGCTTCCTTCTAGCACTTAACTGAGGGCCTTCAGTCAGGCTTTTTGTGAGTATCTTGTCTCTTTCCATTCTTCCTCTGCCAAGAAGAGCCCAGTGGCAGAGGCCTAGAAACTGGGGGAAGCTTTGGGACTGTCACTACTTTGAGAGGAATTTATTCTTGGATTGCTGGGACGGGGAGCTTCTTTTGTTTGCATATGTTATTTTCAGGAATTAAGAAAGGTTAAATTGCTAATGAATCTGCTGTTGGTACCTCCATTTAAGTCAGATTCTTAACCCTGTAGACTGTAGAAGGAGGAAGCTAAAGAGTTTACTATTAAAAGTATTTGTTTGGGTTTTTCAATATCAGAGTACATTTGCCCATTTAATTTTATTATTGGAAAGAGATTTCTCGGTGGGAGAGGTTTTTCATTGTGTGTACAAGATGTAAGGATTCTATGGGAAAAATTTTTTGCTGAAGTTGACCAATTTCATTTATAAGAAACATGAAGATGAAATTTGAAGTATAACTCATCATTTGGTATTTAGATGTCCTCTAGTTTGGCTGAATTTGTTTTCATGTGTTCAGTATTGTAGATTCCTGACTGTTCAGAAAGGAAGTTACTTCAGCCTAGGTGGTATATATTCCTTGAGGTATGTGAGCTTTTAAATGGGAAAAAAAAGAGGAAATCCAAGACACTAGTGTATTTATAAATCCAAAGTGATGGTACCCACATTGTAGGGAGAAACATACTTTGGTGAATACTGAACATCCCAAATGTAACCTTTAGAACTTGACTTCATCTCTCGCAGGCCTATCGCTTGTCCCTATCTTTACCTCCTGTGTAATTATCTTAAGGCACATGCTCTTGTAGGAAGTCATCAGGTCACAAAATAGTGATTAATCTGCTTGGAAGTTGAGAAAACACTCTCATCTTGACTCCCCTCCCATCTCTGCTCACCTGGGAGCTGGCCTTCCGCAGAGCAGCTGTGCGGATGGTCTGCCCACTGCCTTTCTTGCCCTGTGGCTAGAGGGGGTGGTAACTCTGCTTGCTCTGAGGCTGCACTGCCTCTCTCTCCTTCCGAGACTCACTGTTTTAATTGTCGGTCTTCTAATTAAGATCTCTTTGTGCCTGCCCACATTCCACCAGTGTTGGCACAGAACTTCAGCTTCCTTCTAGCACTTAACTGAGGGCCTTCAGTCAGGCTTTTTGTGAGTATCTTGTCTCTTTCCATTCTTCCTCTGCCAAGAAGAGCCCAGTGGCAGAGGCCTAGAAACTGGGGGAAGCTTTGGGACTGTCACTACTTTGAGAGGAATTTATTCTTGGATTGCTGGGACGGGGAGCTTCTTTTGTTTGCATATGTTATTTTCAGGAATTAAGAAAGGTTAAATTGCTAATGAATCTGCTGTTGGTACCTCCATTTAAGTCAGATTCTTAACCCTGTAGACTGTAGAAGGAGGAAGCTAAAGAGTTTACTATTAAAAGTATTTGTTTGGGTCTTATCTAGATTGGTTTAAAGCTTGATGAACAAAATTTTACAGAGTAATGCAGACTTGGGATTTCTGTGGTTGCAAAGACGATCAGTCAGATGAACTTGTCAATTAAATTGTATCAGATTTTAAAACATATAGAGTTAACTTTGATACTTGACTTAACTTTTTTGTTTAGAAAAGACTTCCAGAGGGTCTCAAAATTGTTGAGTTAATAAAGAAGATTCTTGTAGCCTCCGGTGTTTCTTGAGAAGATCAGGAATTGGCTAAACTTCTAAAGTAGTTTCAGAAGAAGGGAAAGTAATTTTTCTGAAGAAAATGTAGTTTTACTGTAGTTTCCCGCTATGTGAGTGCTCACCCTACAGCATGCGCTTTAATATGTGGATGCCAGAGGAAATGCAGGCTTTATTAAGAGAAAGGAATTGCGAATCTTTCACCTGGATCCACATGGTTTCATTGATCACATCAGTGTAAGACGTACGGAGGGCTACTTTTATTGTTGTTGTTGTCACTTCCTTGGCTGTGAAAGAAGGATGTCCGGGGTCTTTATGGCAAGCATGAAGTAAAGCTGAAGGCCCGTGCTCTTCCACCTGAGTGGGTGGTTTTATGGCCTCATTCTCTGATTGCTGGCGTTTATGGCAGCGTGGGTGCAGCTGGGCCTGCCGCTGAGGTGGATAATGTTGGCAATAGGGAGAGAAAGGGGGTCCTTTAGTGAGCCTTTTCATTTCCCCCTCAGTAAGTTCTCTGAGAAAGCCCCGAGCAAATTCAGAGACACTTGGGACTCAGGGAATGACATCCCATAAAATGGTTCTTTAAGTTTTTAAAAAGGATGAGCTGCTTTTCGTGACCTATCCAAAGAAATCCATACCGCCACTGTTAAATATTTCAATGAGCTTGTACCTCGTCAGGTTACACACCAGGGGAAGCCAACCAGGAGGCTGGAGGCACTACCAGGTGTTTGCTTTTAAAGACTAAGACATTTGAAAGAAGAATTTTGTTGAGTGGATTTTCTTGTAGCTGTTTTGATGATATAAATCCCCTCATAGGCTTAGTATGAAACTTCTTAGAGGCCAAACTTGGTTTAACTCTTTAGATGTTGAATATCCTAGTCTAATGAGTTTTAAGGGAACAGTTAAAGATACAAATGTAAGAGTTAGTTGGCAGTTTTCTGTGCTGTGTGTGAAAATTCCCCTTTCTTTGAAATGAGTAGTTGTTTTTCTATTTGACAGATAGACTGAAGGGATTTCCCCAGCTCTTTTACCTTTAGTGATTGCTACAGCAATGCCTTGCGTGTCACCAGTGGGTAGGATCTATTCAACTGGCATTTATTTCTGGAGTTAGAGTCCTTTTTTTCCCATATATTTTATCTGTTTTCTTACATTTCTCTTTTGTGTTTGGTTGGAATATTTGGGGGCAGGTGTTTTGATGTCTTTCATCAGTAAGAGCCTGAACCTTTCTTTCATTGGATGGTCTCAGAGAGATCCAGCCCTTATGATCCACACTTTGCTGAAGCATCATTGTTTCATTCTCATTTTACAGCATCAAAGTGATTGTGGCTTTCTGTCTTGAATTGGGGGAGTAGTATTACTTGTGAGAAGTGTTTTTGGAGAATTTTTTTTTCACTAAGTTCTACTTTGTACTGTCTCAGATCTAAAAACTGGGGAGTAGTTAATCACACATATCTGTAATAAATATCTTCACCTCGAGGAATTAATATTTACACATGCCTTCGACCTCTGTCCATCCATGATTATTGACTGATTATTTTTAGATCAAATTAAAACGTACAGCATTGTCCCTAGATTATTATTATTATTTTTAAAAGATTTATTTATTTATTTATTTTGGGCGGGGGTTGGGGAGGGAGGAGAGTGGGCGGGCCACTTCTACTGGTCTTTCATTTCTCTGTTTTCATCCGTCTTTGTTCTTTGGCCCGCGTGGGCCTCCCATAGCAGTGGTCTTTGTTGCCACAGAGCACCGGCTCTGGGTGCATGCGTTCAGAGGTCCGGCTCAGTGCACCGCCACTGAATACCTTAGTCGAAAAAAAGGGGCTGGAGGCACTACCAGGTGTTTGCTTTTAAAGACTAAGACATTTGAAAGAAGAATTTTGTTGAGTGGATTTTCTTGTAGCTGTTTTGATGATATAAATCCCCTCATAGGCTTAGTATGAAACTTCTTAGAGGCCAAACTTGGTTTAACTCTTTAGATGTTGAATATCCTAGTCTAATGAGTTTTAAGGGAACAGTTAAAGATACAAATGTAAGAGTTAGTTGGCAGTTTTCTGTGCTGTGTGTGAAAATTCCCCTTTCTTTGAAATGAGTAGTTGTTTTTCTATTTGACAGATAGACTGAAGGGATTTCCCCAGCTCTTTTACCTTTAGTGATTGCTACAGCAATGCCTTGCGTGTCACCAGTGGGTAGGATCTATTCAACTGGCATTTATTTCTGGAGTTAGAGTCCTTTTTTTCCCATATATTTTATCTGTTTTCTTACATTTCTCTTTTGTGTTTGGTTGGAATATTTGGGGGCAGGTGTTTTGATGTCTTTCATCAGTAAGAGCCTGAACCTTTCTTTCATTGGATGGTCTCAGAGAGATCCAGCCCTTATGATCCACACTTTGCTGAAGCATCATTGTTTCATTCTCATTTTACAGCATCAAAGTGATTGTGGCTTTCTGTCTTGAATTGGGGGAGTAGTATTACTTGTGAGAAGTGTTTTTGGAGAATTTTTTTTTCACTAAGTTCTACTTTGTACTGTCTCAGATCTAAAAACTGGGGAGTAGTTAATCACACATATCTGTAATAAATATCTTCACCTCGAGGAATTAATATTTACACATGCCTTCGACCTCTGTCCATCCATGATTATTGACTGATTATTTTTAGATCAAATTAAAACGTACAGCATTGTCCCTAGATTATTATTATTATTTTTAAAAGATTTATTTATTTATTTATTTTGGGCGGGGGTTGGGGAGGGAGGAGAGTGGGCGGGCCACTTCTACTGGTCTTTCATTTCTCTGTTTTCATCCGTCTTTGTTCTTTGGCCCGCGTGGGCCTCCCATAGCAGTGGTCTTTGTTGCCACAGAGCACCGGCTCTGGGTGCATGCGTTCCAGAGGTCCGGCTCAGTAATTGGACACATCGGTCCAGCCGCTCCGTGGCACATGGGATCTTCCCAGGCCAGGGATCGAACCGGCGCCCCTTGCACTGCAAGGTGGTGTCCTTACCCACTGGACCACCAGGGGAAGCCCTGTCCTTAGATTATTGCCTTTAATTATAAGCAGCAAAATCATGTGGATAACATCTCTTTAAGCTTAGTTAATGAGGAAATCCTTTTGTAATCTCTCCAGCAAGGATTTTTAATTTGTGCACATATAAATACCTTTACAAAGGAAGAACGGAATCTCATTATCTAATCTGTGATAGTGTGAGATAGTATAGCACAGTAATTAAGAGCTATTGGGCTCTGGATTTGGACTGCCTGGGTTCAAATCTTGGCTCAGCCATTCAGAGCCAACTGAATGACCTTGGAAGACTTAACCTCACCATGCTTCAGTTTCTTCATTTGTAAATTAGTGGTAATTGTGCTTCATAAAATGATTGTGAGGCTTCACTGAAATTATTATGCATGCAAAAAGTACTTAGTATTTTGCATGGCACATAGCAAGCCCTAATTATTAGGATTCAGATTTTTAAATAAATTTTATTTATTTATTTATTTAGGCTATTCTGGGTTTTTAGTGCTGCCACAGGCTCTTCTTTAGTTGTAGGGAGTGGGGGCTCCTCTCTAGCTGAGGTGAGCAGACTTCTCGTTGCAGTGACTTCTCTTGTGTGTAATTCGGGCTCTAGGACTCACGGGCTGCAGTAGTTGCAGCACATGGGCTCAACAGTTGTGGCTCCAAGGCTCCAGAGCACAGGCTTAATAGTTGTGGCTCACGGGCTTAGTTGTTCTGCAGCATGTGGAATCTTCCCAGATCAGGGATTGAACCTGTGTCTCCTGCATTAGCAGGTGAACTCTTTTTTTTTTTTTGTTAAGATTTATTTATTTATTTATTTATTTACTTGGGGTGGGTAGGGAGGGGAGCAGGAGGGCCACTTCTATTAGTCTTTCATTTGTCCATTTTCATCCCTCTTTGTTCTTTGGCCTGTGTGGGCCTCCCATCGCAGTGGCCTCTGTTGTTGCAGAGCTCCGGCTCTGGGCGCATGCGTTCCAGAGCTCCGGCTCGGTAATTGGACACATCGGTTCAGCCGCTCCGCGGCACATGGGATCTTCCCAGGCCAGGGATCGAACCGGCGCCCCTTGTACTGCAAGGTGGTGTCCTTACCCACTGGACCACCAGGGAAGCCCGTAGGTGAACTCTTTACCACTGAGCCACCAGGGAAGCCCTACGATTCAGGTTTAAAGTACAGGAGTACATATGAAATCCCTTTTGTAATCTCTCCAGCAAGGATTTTTAATTTGTGCACATATAAATACCTTTACAAAGGAAGCGGAATCTCATTATCTAATCTGTGATAGTGTGAGATAGTATAGCACAGTAATTAAGAGCTATTGGGCTCTGGATTTGGACTGCCTGGGTTCAAATCTTGGCTCAGCCATTCAGAGCCAACTGAATGACCTTGGAAGACTTAACCTCACCATGCTTCAGTTTCTTCATTTGTAAATTAGTGGTAATTGTGCTTCATAAAATGATTGTGAGGCTTCACTGAAATTATTATGCATGCAAAAAGTACTTAGTATTTTGCATGGCACATAGCAAGCCCTAATTATTAGGATTCAGATTTTTAAATAAATTTTATTTATTTATTTATTTAGGCTATTCTGGGTTTTTAGTGCTGCCACAGGCTCTTCTTTAGTTGTAGGAGTGGGGGCTCCTCTCTAGCTGAGGTGAGCAGACTTCTCGTTGCAGTGACTTCTCTTGTGTGTAATTCGGGCTCTAGGACTCACGGGCTGCAGTAGTTGCAGCACATGGGCTCAACAGTTGTGGCTCCAAGGCTCCAGAGCACAGGCTTAATAGTTGTGGCTCACGGGCTTAGTTGTTCTGCAGCATGTGGAATCTTCCCAGATCAGGGATTGAACCTGTGTCTCCTGCATTAGCAGGTGAACTCTTTTTTTTTTTTTGTTAAGATTTATTTATTTATTTATTTATTTACTTGGGGTGGGTAGGGAGGGGAGCAGGAGGGCCACTTCTATTAGTCTTTCATTTGTCCATTTTCATCCCTCTTTGTTCTTTGGCCCGCGTGGGCCTCCCATCGCAGTGGCCTCTGTTGTTGCAGAGCTCCGGCTCTGGGCGCATGCGTTCCAGAGCTCCGGCTCGGTAATTGGACACATCGGTTCAGCCGCTCCGCGGCACATGGGATCTTCCCAGGCCAGGGATCGAACCGGCGCCCCTTGTACTGCAAGGTGGTGTCCTTACCCACTGGACCACCAGGGAAGCCCGTAGGTGAACTCTTTACCACTGAGCCACCAGGGAAGCCCTACGATTCAGGTTTAAAGTACAGGAGTACTTAATCTTTTTCCCACTGAGATAATAGATTTTTAATACTTTGAGTTATACGCATATATGTGTTTAAGCACTATAATCTTGACTTCAGAATGTTTTTGATTTTGGTATGGGTGTCAGCCTCATTACTAAGCTAGATGGAACCAAACTGAAGCCAGCCACACATTTTGTTAACAGTGTGTACCATTGGTATCCAACTAGAATCTAATTAGAGATAAGGCAACCAAGGGGGTAAAAAGAACAAGACAGTAAGTAGGCAGGTGGGTAACCAGGGAAAGCATTGCCTTCGTGAGTTGCATAATGATCAGGCCAAGGCATCTGTGTTGGGGTTGCTACTCATGGCCTCTGTAACTGGTGTTCCTTATCTTTTTTTTTTTTTTTAAACATTTATTTATTTATATATTTGGGGGGCAGTGGGGTGGAGGAGGGGGCGGGTGGGACGCTTCTGTTGGTCTTTCATTTGTCTATTTTTCATCCATCTTTGTTCTTTGGCCCGTGTGGGCCTCCCATCGCGGTGGCCTCCGTTGTCGCAGAGCGCCGGCTTGGTAATTGGGCACATCGGTCCAGCCGCTCCACGGCACGTGGGATCTTCCCAGGCCAGGGATCGAACCAGCACCCCTTGCACTGCAAGGCGGTGTCCTTATGCACTGGACCACCAGGGAAGCCCTCCTTATCTTTTTGAGTATGAGCACATGGTGATTTCCTGTGACAACTCTGGGACTCTTCAGGATGCTTGGCCCCAGGGTTCAGATTCATTAGACTATACTTGGTAACTGTTTGACATTCGTTGTCAAGTTTCAGCTTAGGGAGAATAAGAGTAGGTCTACAGAGATCAATGCAGCTAACAATTTAATTATAGAAGAAGTACTAATAAGTTGTAGGCTGGAACTTAACTTGAGAAATAAAAATGACCGTAAGTAGAATAGTCAAACACAAATTAAGCTTTAAGAATAATTAGTAGAGGATAGTATGCTTCAGCAGCAAAATATAGTTTTATCTCACTTCAAAAATAGGTTTGCTGAAATACCAACTATCCTGTCTTTTACAGATGAAGAAACCGAGATAGATTTCCTTAAGTCTTGTGGCACATGACGGAGCTAGAATTCAAATCCAAACCTGTAACCGTTTGAAGGCTTGTTCATGCTCTCTGCATTGTGCTACCTCTGTCCCTTTCTCTTCCTACTCCATCCAGTCAGTTTCTGTGGCTTGTCTGTGATATTGCTGTGTTTCTTTAATCTGTCCCTGTGCTTCTGTTTTTCCCATCCTACTTTAAATTTGCATTACCTTTGCATGGATTATAACCATAATCTCCTAACCAGTCTCTCTGCTTTCCTTTTCACTGTTTATACAATGTTGCCACTGGTTTCTTAAATACAGATCTGATTCTGTCACTCTATTCCTAAAACTCTTTGACTTATCACTAAATGTAAAATAAGATTTTAAATTCCCAGCCCTTCCTAATCTATCTGGCCTACATTTCTACATTTTGAACATTATCTCCTGAACACACATTTTTACTTAATGTGCTTCAGCCATATTGAACTACCAGTCTGTTAGACATTCATCACAGTCTGTGTGTACCTGTCGTTATATCTTTGCTAATACCTCCCTTTTGCCTTAAAGTGTTTGCCCATCTTGGCCTGCCTCTGACTTACTTGTCTCTCATGGCTCAGCTCAGAGCTCAACTCTTCCATGAAACTTTCAAGATACCACTACTCTCTGAATGCAGCTTTTCCTTTCCTGTTTTCTTACTCTACTTTATATCTACCCTTAAAGAATTCGCCCCAGGATGCTTCCTGTTGTATATACTTTTGATTGTGTCTCTTTCCCTCATTACATTATGATTTTCTTAAGACATGGACCATTTCTGAGTCATCATTTGTGTTTTATATTGTTTACATTGGTGATTTTTCACATAGAAGGAGATCAGTGAATGCTGAATTGAAAATTTGTTACACGTACAACTTATAGAAATACTTTTAAGGATATGTTGTTGCGGGCTTTCCTGGTGGTCCAGTGGGTAAGGACACTGCCTTTCAGTGCAAGGCGCGGTTCGATCCCTGGCCTGGGACTTTAAGAATTGTATGCTCCTTTTATCTCACTTCAAAAATAGGTTTGCTGAAATACCAACTATCCTGTCTTTTACAGATGAAGAAACCGAGATAGATTTCCTTAAGTCTTGTGGCACATGGAGCTAGAATTCAAATCCAAACCTGTAACCGTTTGAAGGCTTGTTCATGCTCTCTGCATTGTGCTACCTCTGTCCCTTTCTCTTCCTACTCCATCCAGTCAGTTTCTGTGGCTTGTCTGTGATATTGCTGTGTTTCTTTAATCTGTCCCTGTGCTTCTGTTTTTCCCATCCTACTTTAAATTTGCATTACCTTTGCATGGATTATAACCATAATCTCCTAACCAGTCTCTCTGCTTTCCTTTTCACTGTTTATACAATGTTGCCACTGGTTTCTTAAATACAGATCTGATTCTGTCACTCTATTCCTAAAACTCTTTGACTTATCACTAAATGTAAAATAAGATTTTAAATTCCCAGCCCTTCCTAATCTATCTGGCCTACATTTCTACATTTTGAACATTATCTCCTGAACACACATTTTTACTTAATGTGCTTCAGCCATATTGAACTACCAGTCTGTTAGACATTCATCACAGTCTGTGTGTACCTGTCGTTATATCTTTGCTAATACCTCCCTTTTGCCTTAAAGTGTTTGCCCATCTTGGCCTGCCTCTGACTTACTTGTCTCTCATGGCTCAGCTCAGAGCTCAACTCTTCCATGAAACTTTCAAGATACCACTACTCTCTGAATGCAGCTTTTCCTTTCCTGTTTTCTTACTCTACTTTATATCTACCCTTAAAGAATTCGCCCCAGGATGCTTCCTGTTGTATATACTTTTGATTGTGTCTCTTTCCCTCATTACATTATGATTTTCTTAAGACATGGACCATTTCTGAGTCATCATTTGTGTTTTATATTGTTTACATTGGTGATTTTTCACATAGAAGGAGATCAGTGAATGCTGAATTGAAAATTTGTTACACGTACAACTTATAGAAATACTTTTAAGGATATGTTGTTGCGGGCTTTCCTGGTGGTCCAGTGGGTAAGGACACTGCCTTTCAGTGCAAGGGGCGCCGGTTCGATCCCTGGCCTGGGAAGATCCCACGTGCCGCAGAGCGGCTGGACCGACGTGTCCAATTACCGAGCCGGAGCTCTGGAACGCATGTGCCCAGAGCCGGTGCTCTGGAGCGCATGTGCCCGGAGCCGGTGCTCTGCGACAACAGAGGCCACTGCGATGGGAGGCCCACAGGGGCCAAGGAATGAAGATGGATCAAAATAGATAAATGAAAGACCAATAGAAGTGGCCCGCCCACCACCCTCTCTACCCCCCCACAAAAAAAGGGGGAAAAAAAGGATATGTTGCATAAAGTATCACGTTATTCAAAACTATTAGCAGAATAAATTTGAAGCTAACTTAAATATAGCAGGGGAAAGTCTTAAGAGTCATCAAAAGGTATTTTTGTGAAAATACTAACCAGGGCTTTAAGGTGATGTCGAGGAATCCAGAAGGGGTGGTATCATCTTTTCTATAGTTATTGTTGGCACTTGTCACCCCCTTACTAGAACGTTGTTGCCATTTCTAGGTTCCTCAACTTAAAAGGCATGAGGAGACCTTGGAGATGGTTCTGAGGAGACTCAAAGGATGATTATATGATTGGAAGTTAGTACTGTGAGGAAAGCTTGGGAGAATAAAAGGCTAAGAGGAACTTAATCACTCCTCAAAAAACATGAATGGAAAAAAAAACATGAATGGATCCATTATTAGGAATGGTAGCCATCTGTTTGTCAGCTTCACTGATACTCAGATAAGAGAAAAATAGATTTAAATTGAAGCAAAGGGTAGTCGTGTAAAGAATTGTTGCTAATGATGGTTTTCATGATGATGATGGTGAAAAGATTACCCAAGTAATTTTAAGATGGCCTTTGGAGGTGAATTTTACAGTACAGTCTTGTCTGTATTCAAGCCACCTTCTCACTCTGAATCAATCCCTTTTTTTAAGTTCAGATCCTAGAGGACATGGATCATGTTTTGTACTTTTTAAACATTCCCTAAGGAGTCCTAGGGTCTCACTGGCTCCCTGAGAAGTATTTGATTTGAATTGTCAATCTATGGCAATAATTAACCTTCAGTGGTAAGCTCCAGAAATGATTTATGAAATGATTTTATAGTGATTTTATAGGAGAATAAAAGCTTAGTAAATGGAGCTAAGAGGGAAATCTTAAAATTAAGAGAAACCAGGGAAAATAGTCTCAATATAGGAAACAAATATTTATAGCTTTTATGTCCATTTTCAGTTGTCATTCAAACAGGTGTGCTGTTTGGACTTCAGGGATATTCCTTGTTGAGGGTGTCCCTGCTTATGGATACATTATAAACAAGTGCTTTGTAAATCATTTCCAGTCTAATAAAGTTGGCTTCATGTGAATGTGGATTACAGAGGCCTCTGACCCTTGACTTCTGAGGCCGGGAGGAGGACTTGCATTACTCAGAATGAAACCTTTTTAGATATGTTGGGTTGCAAAAAGCATTTCCGGTACAGTCAGAATGAAAACTGTGAATTGGGATTATTCATATAGATAGCCAAAGGTCTGGGCAGAGCTGATATTAACACCAGCTCTTTTTCCTGCTAGCTCTTAGTCCCACAGCCTGGAGTGGGTTACTGAAGCTGTAGCTTTTTGGAATTTAGTACTGGAATTGTGTATAAATTCCTTCTTGTAGGTAAATCAATACTAGGTTTAAGTGATAGAAATGTAATGAATAGTTTCTAGGTTTCATATAAACTGTCCAAAGCATCTCAAAATGACTGGAGGTCAAAGGTGAAGCTGGCTTGTTGCAGGGATTCTGCACATGGTGGTGAAGTTGAAGGTGGCTTGATTACTGAGCTGTGAAATTGGTGCCATCTAAGAAACTGGGAACTGGAAATATAAGAGTCCTACTTTTCTTGTGGGATTTCCCAGGTGGCTCAGGAGTAAAGAACTTTTTGGTTTTAGTAAGTTAATGTCACAGTGTGAGCTTCTCAGAATGTGATGACAGACTTCCAAAGATGATGTAGAAGTCAGAAGAGCGTCATTTGATTTTGTAAGATAGTAAGAACACAAAACTTCTTAGTTCATACACTGAACATTAATTCCTCAAAAATGTTAGGTCAGTATTCTTTGGGCAGTTTTGCTGTTTTGCCAAAGACAATGTTTACTTTTGTGTTTGATTTTACTTTGTTCCTTCAGAAAACTGACTTTTTTGGAGAGACAATTCTATTTACCTTTAGAGGAAAGAAAGTTGTACACTCCTCAGTGTTACTTTAGTTGCTGATCATTCAGCAACCCAGAAAGAAAGATGCAATCTGATTTTTGCACCAAGATCAGAACAAGCTGGAAGAAAAAACACTGAAATACTGTAGTAAGAACTTGTAGTTGAATGAACATACACCTCAAGATGAAGTTAACTACTGAAACTTGGCCTATGGCCAAGAACCCTCTCTGAAAACTTTTTTTTGTTGGATCGATCCCTGCTTATGGATACATTATAAACAAGTGCTTTGTAAATCATTTCCAGTCTAATAAAGTTGGCTTCATGTGAATGTGGATTACAGAGGCCTCTGACCCTTGACTTCTGAGGCCGGGAGGAGGACTTGCATTACTCAGAATGAAACCTTTTTAGATATGTTGGGTTGCAAAAAGCATTTCCGGTACAGTCAGAATGAAAACTGTGAATTGGGATTATTCATATAGATAGCCAAAGGTCTGGGCAGAGCTGATATTAACACCAGCTCTTTTTCCTGCTAGCTCTTAGTCCCACAGCCTGGAGTGGGTTACTGAAGCTGTAGCTTTTTGGAATTTAGTACTGGAATTGTGTATAAATTCCTTCTTGTAGGTAAATCAATACTAGGTTTAAGTGATAGAAATGTAATGAATAGTTTCTAGGTTTCATATAAACTGTCCAAAGCATCTCAAAATGACTGGAGGTCAAAGGTGAAGCTGGCTTGTTGCAGGGATTCTGCACATGGTGGTGAAGTTGAAGGTGGCTTGATTACTGAGCTGTGAAATTGGTGCCATCTAAGAAACTGGGAACTGGAAATATAAGAGTCCTACTTTTCTTGTGGGATTTCCCAGGTGGCTCAGGAGTAAAGAACTTTTTGGTTTTAGTAAGTTAATGTCACAGTGTGAGCTTCTCAGAATGTGATGACAGACTTCCAAAGATGATGTAGAAGTCAGAAGAGCGTCATTTGATTTTGTAAGATAGTAAGAACACAAAACTTCTTAGTTCATACACTGAACATTAATTCCTCAAAAATGTTAGGTCAGTATTCTTTGGGCAGTTTTGCTGTTTTGCCAAAGACAATGTTTACTTTTGTGTTTGATTTTACTTTGTTCCTTCAGAAAACTGACTTTTTTGGAGAGACAATTCTATTTACCTTTAGAGGAAAGAAAGTTGTACACTCCTCAGTGTTACTTTAGTTGCTGATCATTCAGCAACCCAGAAAGAAAGATGCAATCTGATTTTTGCACCAAGATCAGAACAAGCTGGAAGAAAAAACACTGAAATACTGTAGTAAGAACTTGTAGTTGAATGAACATACACCTCAAGATGAAGTTAACTACTGAAACTTGGCCTATGGCCAAGAACCCTCTCTGAAAACAGTGTTGGTGTTTGTTTAATTTTTCCAGTCTTTTGAAGTGGATCTAGTCATTTTGTGGTACTTCCTTGTTAAATAGTGAAGAAGAAACCCTGTCATTGTGTTGATTAATTTCTACAGTGTATCAGTTAAGTGGGCTTTATTTCTTCTACTACAGCAAGTAGATGACTTGGGACCTAGGAGTCCAGTGTCTTGGTTTTTGTTTGCTTTGTTTTTCATTTTTAAAGATCCTGCAAAGTAATTTGGGGCACTGCCAAGAATCTGTATAGCTTACTATCTGATGCAGTGGGTTCATTTTGCCTTTTTTCTTTCTTTTTTTTAAAAAGATGATGAGCTGGGCTTCCCCTGGTGGTCCAGTGGGTAAAGACACCGCCTTGCAGTGCAAGGGGCGCCGGTTCGATCCCTGGCCTGGGAAGATCCCACGTGCCGCGGAGCGGCTGGACTGATGTGTCCAATTACCGAGCCGGAGCTCTGGAGCGCATGCGCCCAGAGCCGGTGCTCTGCGACAACAGAGGCCACCGCGATGGGAGGCCCACATGGGCCAAAGAACAAAGATGGATGAAAATAGAGAAATGAAAGACCAATAGAAGTGGCCCGCCCATCTCCCTCCCTCCCCACCCCACCTTCCAAAAAAAGATAAATTTAAAAAAAAAAAAGAATGACTAGATGAATAAATAGTTCTTTAAAAAAAAAAAAAAGATGATGAGCTGCTTCATGTCTTACCTCTTTTTCCGGAGCAGGATGGGTGGAGTTCACCTGTGTCTCTGCTTAGCTGTTTTGAGCATCTCTGTTTCTGGCTCTTGTTGATATGGAGTGAGGATAAGGAGACACTTCTTTAATTACAAAGAGAGTAGCATTTGTGTTTTGTAGGTAACAATCCCCAGGTAAAATTGAATTAAATATTTGAAAACAATTTCATTCTTGTATAGGTGAAAACTTTGTCAACTGTGTTTATTGAGGAACGGTGTATTATTGTTCTTGCATTCTTTAATCCAAGGTGACTTTGGCAGGTTTAGTATCAGGTAGTGATCATATTTAAAGCAGTTGAAATCGCCTCCTTTCTGTTATGCATTCATACAGCCATAGTTCTCTTCAAAGCACCAAGAGCCAGAGAGAATCTGGCCTTGGCCCTGCCCCTGCCAATTAGTTGACAAGAGATAATGATGTCAGTTCAGTAGCTATACATTTCTCTACTGGTTGGATTTCAGAAACCATCTTGGCTTAAGAAGTTGGTCTCCTGTTATATGTGTATTTGAATATGCTCAAATATTTTATAATTTTCTTATAATTCAGTCAATTAAATTATTGTTAAACATTTTGGAAATGATTTACAAGTGGCACGATATTTGTTTTTCTTTCATAAATGATGAAGAATGATTTGCAGAGAGGCTCATCGTCTCCGTAATGGCATTCATAAACGTAGCACTCTACAAAGTAAGAAATAGCAAAGATGGAAATCTCATCTGTTTTTCAAAGAATGTCTTTTATGTACCAGGCAGGTGACCAAGTGTTGGGGTATCAGCACTGAATAAGTCCTTTCCCTCACGAAACTTACTAGCTAATTTCTCTTCACTGAGCTCAGCATAAAATATAAGTATTGAAAGCATAATACCTTACAAGATACTTTGGAAATTGGTCCTTTGAAGGTCAAAGCTCTCAAAGCTAATATTAACAGAATTGTTCTTGGGAGCAATTCAGGTAGTATTCTTTGTTTACTGATTCTTGAGAGTCAGTTACCAAGTGTATTGAATAGCTTCCCCTTCCTGTTAAAAGGGAACTTAAGAACACAGGCTTCCTAGGTGGTGAAGTGGTAAAAAATCTGCCTGCCATTGCAATAGACTCAAGAGACGTGGGTTCAGTCCCTGGGTCAGGAAGATCCTCTGGAGGAGGAAACGACAGCCCACTTCAGTATTCTTGCCTGGAGAAGCCCAGGGCCAGAACAGCCTGGCACAGCCCATAGAATCACAGTCAGACACGACTGAGCATGCGCACACACAAGCACTGGCCCATGCTCCACTGCCTTCTGCACCTGAAGACGTACCACTGTCCATTTGCAGCCTGGGTTCTATCCCTTCTCGTCTACTCAGGGTCATTCCTGCAGCTATCCCCTCTCCCATCAGCAGTTCCTCTCTCATCATCGTATAAAATTGTCTATCTTAATACAGTTCTTCTTTTAAAACACCCTGGAGCCCATGTCCTTTCCTAGCTACTACCCAATTTTCAGTTTCCTTTCACAATAAAACTTGAAAGTGCTATGCGTGTTTGCAGGTGCCTCTTTGTCACCTCTCAGCCACTCCCCATCCCATGCAATTGGGTTTTTATATATCCCTGTGACTATGAAATTGTTCTTATCAAAATCCTCCGCTGTTCTCTTGCCAGATTGAATAGATAATTCTTAGTCCTCCTCCTGTTCAGTCTTTGGGCAGCGTTTGAACCAGCTGACCACTCCCGTCTTGAAGCACTCTTTTCTTGGCTTCTGTCATACCACACTCATCTATTTTTTTTTATTGACTCATTGGTTATTCATTTTCAGTATTCTCTATGACTTCCTTCCTCTGCTTAACTCCCCTGAATGTTGGAGTTGCCTAGGAGTCTGCCTTTGGCCACCTTCTCTGTCTGTGCACTTTTCCTAGATGACCTCATCCAGGCCTCATCTGTATGCAGAGGACTCCTAAATCTTTGTCTCTAACCCTTGACTACTTGAAGACCCAGAGTTCTATTTCCACCTGCCTGTTTGACATTCCAGCTGCATAATAAGAAGCCTGATTAGCATGTATTGAGTGTGTGTGGTAGGCCTGCAGTTGTCTACAGGTGTTCTCTCACCTGCTCCCTTGGTACTAGCCACTAGTACCTTCCTGTTAAAGGGAACTTAAGAACACAGGCTTCCTAGGTGGTGAAGTGGTAAAAAATCTGCCTGCCATTGCAATAGACTCAAGAGACGTGGGTTCAGTCCCTGGGTCAGGAAGATCCTCTGGAGGAGGAAACGACAGCCCACTTCAGTAT
Source organism: Tragulus kanchil (assembly GCA_022376925.1). Lineage (NCBI taxonomy): Eukaryota > Metazoa > Chordata > Mammalia > Artiodactyla > Tragulidae > Tragulus > Tragulus kanchil. Next base: position 138,609,372 of record JAIOJX010000006.1, read on the forward strand.
TCTTGCCTGGAGAAGCCCAGGGCCAGAACAGCCTGGCACAGCCCATAGAATCACAGTCAGACACGACTGAGCATGCGCACACACAAGCACTGGCCCATGCTCCACTGCCTTCTGCACCTGAAGACGTACCACTGTCCATTTGCAGCCTGGGTTCTATCCCTTCTCGTCTACTCAGGGTCATTCCTGCAGCTATCCCCTCTCCCATCAGCAGTTCCTCTCTCATCATCGTATAAAATTGTCTATCTTAATACAGTTCTTCTTTTAAAACACCCTGGAGCCCATGTCCTTTCCTAGCTACTACCCAATTTTCAGTTTCCTTTCACAATAAAACTTGAAAGTGCTATGCGTGTTTGCAGGTGCCTCTTTGTCACCTCTCAGCCACTCCCCATCCCATGCAATTGGGTTTTTATATATCCCTGTGACTATGAAATTGTTCTTATCAAAATCCTCCGCTGTTCTCTTGCCAGATTGAATAGATAATTCTTAGTCCTCCTCCTGTTCAGTCTTTGGGCAGCGTTTGAACCAGCTGACCACTCCCGTCTTGAAGCACTCTTTTCTTGGCTTCTGTCATACCACACTCATCTATTTTTTTTTATTGACTCATTGGTTATTCATTTTCAGTATTCTCTATGACTTCCTTCCTCTGCTTAACTCCCCTGAATGTTGGAGTTGCCTAGGAGTCTGCCTTTGGCCACCTTCTCTGTCTGTGCACTTTTCCTAGATGACCTCATCCAGGCCTCATCTGTATGCAGAGGACTCCTAAATCTTTGTCTCTAACCCTTGACTACTTGAAGACCCAGAGTTCTATTTCCACCTGCCTGTTTGACATTCCAGCTGCATAATAAGAAGCCTGATTAGCATGTATTGAGTGTGTGTGGTAGGCCTGCAGTTGTCTACAGGTGTTCTCTCACCTGCTCTTGCCCACCTGCTGGATACTAGCCACTAGTATCCCAGACAAGGAAACAGTATGCGCCGAAGTACTTGAATATCTCATAGGTTTATTACATTTCCTATGTCCAGAGAGTCTCGATTTTCTTCTCCTTTCTCCTTGTTTCGGAATGACTTTGCTGTTTACCCAATTGCTCAGGCCCAACATTTAGGAGTTATTTTTGATTTATATTCATATTCCAAATAAACCATCACGAAATTCTGTCTGTACCTCCAGAATACCTTAAATCCAACCTCCTCTCTTTCATTCTTCCAGCACAGCCCTAGACTTAGCCATTACAGTCTTTTGCCTGGACTAGTCCCTTAGCTCCTTTCTTGTGTTCTTACCTCACTGAAGTTCTTCACACAGCAACTGTGGATTCCACATGCAGATCCATCTGCTCTTATTATTCCCTCACTTTAAACTTGTGGGTGTTGCTTGCTCCCCTGTCTGCCCTCCCCCAGCTGCTTGAACAAGTCCACATGCCTTCCCTTGTCCTGCAAAGCTGTACATGGGCTCTGTCTGGTCAGGGCTGCGTCTCTGGCACACCTCCTCTCATCTCACTCACCTGCCCCAGCGTCACGCTGGCCTTTCGGTCTGTCATAGATGCCTTGCATGTTGCTGCCTCGGGCCTTTGCATTTGCTTTCTAGCTGAATGCTGTGTCACCCGGATCTTTTTATGTCTATCTTTTTCTCATCATTTAGGTCTGAACCAGGGTTCAGGTAGTTTTTTCTGCCAAGGGCTGTGTGGCTTCTGTCTCAGTGACTCCTCTCTGCTGTTGTGGTCCAGGAGCAGCCATGGACAATACAGAGACCGCATGTGAGGGACTGTGTGCACAGCGAAATGTGAATTTCATATAATTTTCATGTGCATGATACATTCTTCTTTTGATGTTTTGAACCACTTAAAAAATGTTACAATGTATTCTTCATTCATGGGCTGACCAAACCAGGTAGCAGGCTAGATCTGGCCTGGGGCCCATAGTTTGCTAGTCTTTGGTAAACTGCTACCTTAGAGAAGCCTTTCCTGACTATCAGAGGGAAAATAACACCCACAAGTAACAACCCCATTCATCTTTAGTGCCCTCATTTCTTTGTTATCTGTTTATATTCTCATGGGGCAGGAATGTTGCTTCATCCATGTATCTTTAGAGTCTAGAACAGTATTTATTGGCAACACTCAATGGAGAACTTGCTGGGGTGATTGAATACCAATCACCTTTGAATTTTGACTGTAGACTGCTATCTGGTCTCCCTTTATTCAGTCTCTTTCCTACTCTAATTTCATGTATATATATATAGAGAGAGAGAGAGAATAAATATAAACAGGCTTTTGAGACCCCAAAGTAGCTCCTTTTATTTGTTGGTTAAGCTTTAACCATACCCTCCTAGAATTAACAAGGTTCTGATGCTCAATTGTCTGTGATCTTGGCCCTGTTGGGGCTGCCCCTTTCCAACCAAATCAGTTTTGTATGTCTTGGCATGTCATTTCCCACTTCTACCACCACCCCATCCCATTCATTCTAGATGAATCATGTTCCATGATTTATCCTCCTTCAGAGCAACTTTCTAAAGAACATCTGTAGCTTGTGAGCCTCTGAGAGTCTGAAGAAATCTGTATCTTTCCCCTGGCAGATACCCATGTAGACACAGTTTTGTCTGTGACTTCAGAGAAATCTCTGAGCTTCCTCCTGCCTGTCAACTTGTCTGCAACTTAGTGCGGGCTTAGGAGAGAACTCCTTTCCCTTGCGCTTTGTCTTCATTCCCTCTCAGTGCTGACCTCTCCCTGTCCCCTTTCCACTTACTACTGGTTTGCTGTTGAGAAGTTTCTGTCTCTTCCTGGCTTCTGTGTTCTCCTTCAGCATATAAACACATTCAACTCAAAGAGTAATCCTCCCAGACAGATCTCAGAAGTGACCCCCCCCCAAGTTTGATAACCTCTGTACAAGTTTCAGGCCTTCCCCAACCCGGTGTGTTCTTCCCTTGACTGTTTCGTCCTCAGGTACAAGATCTTTCTCCTTTGGCCATTCCAACTCTGTCTCCTCCCTGAGCTTCCTTTCCCCTTGTAAGTGAAGTGTGGGTATTCTATGGAAATCTGCCAGGACCCTCCTTTTCTCTCAGTGTTCTCTTCTGGGTGATTGAATTTATACATACAGTTTCAGCATTCCTAAATTCACTGAATCAGATTCATTTTCTCCAGATCATTTTATCTTACAACTTAGACAGACATTTCACGTTCAGATGTCTAATGTAATTTCCCTTCCTCCTCCTAGAAACGTCTTTCTTTAGTCTCAGTCTTATAAATACCACCATAAGCTTGTAGGTCTTTGCTGATAACCCTTTATATTAGAGCCATGTTCGTTTTCCCCTCACCGTCCGTGGAGTCTGCGCTTCTCCGTCCCCAGTGCCACTGCTGTCGTGTTGTGCCTGTCCCCAGTGCCTCTGATCTTTTTTTTTTTTTTTGAATTTTTATTTTACTTTTTACTGCCTCTGGCCTTTAAAGGGAATCTCTGCTTCCCCACGGCTGTCATAGTGATCATTTGAAAATATAGATCTAAGCATGCTTCTCTCCTGCCTAACTCTGTTACTGAAGAGCTAGAGCCCTCAGGATGAGGCCCACTCTTCCTTGAAGATAGACCTCAAACTCATAAAGGCATTTAAGACCTTTCATGATCTGCCTCAGCTTTTTTCCCCTTTCAGTATCTTATGCCCCTTTCCCACGCTAGCTAGGGCCTTAGCCCCGCTGAACTGTTTGTAATTTCACTCCATGCCACGCTCTTTTGTGCCTCTGTCCCTCGAGTGTGGTGTTCTCTCTGCTTGTGGTATCAGCCTTGGTTTATTATCCTTCCAAAACTGGAGTAAGCTTTTCATCCTTTCTACAGTGGTGTTCCTGGCTCTTTCTCCTTGACCGGGTGAGTCACCTTTCTGCTGTGCTTCCATGTGCATTCCTGTGGCATGTGTATCCCTCTGGCATGGCAGGAAACACATTCCATTAATTTTTAAAAATGTTTTATGTATTTTTAACATTTTAAAAATTGGAGTGTAGTTGCTGTCTGATACTAAGTTATAGGTATACACTGTAGTGATTCACAATTCTAAAGGGCTCTACTCCATTTCTAGTTATACAATATTGGCTTTTTATTCTGTTGATTGAAAGATCTGTTCCTGACAGACTAGCAGTTCCTTGAAGGCAGGAACTGTCTTTTATCTCTCTATTCATCCTTTATCCCAGAAATGGGCTTATATATATATTTTAATGAATGAATGGGTAAATGAATTGATTTATTAGTCTGTCCTACCAGCCTGAGGTCAGTCTCCCTATGCTTTTATTTTTTTAAGATTTATTTATTTTATTTTTGGCCGCACTAGGTCTTTGTTGCCACCAACGGACTTTCTCTAGTTGTGGCAAGCCAGAGCCACTCTTCATTGTGGCCCACCGGCTTCTCATTTCAGTGGTTTCTCTTGTTGCAGAGCATGGGCTCCAGGGCACGGGGGCTCAGTAGTTGTGGTGGACAGGCATAGTTGCCCCGTGGCATGTGGGATCTTCCTGAACCAGAGAGCAAACCTGGGCCCTCAGCAGTTAAAGTGCCGAATCCTCTGAAATACCAAGGGTTTGGGAATTTCCTGGTGGTCTCATGGTAAGCCCAATTCCCAAACCCTTGGTATTTTAGAGCTTATAGCGGTAGACACAGAAAAATGTGCCAGCCAAAATGAGAGCTAACTGGAATAAATTCCCAGAGGAGGAGTGTTACTCTTTAACTGGAGCTGCTGAGCTGCTCAGTGTGTCTCCTTGATGTTTCTTCATCTTCTTTAGTTGTTTTTAGTAATTTTATTACTTCTGTGGTTTCTGCATATGATGATACCAATAATTATAAGCCCTGAAAACAAAGAATTTCAAACAATTAGGTATCAGGGTGCTTTTGATACTGTCTGTGGTTATTGATGTTATTTGTCAGTTCATTCATCAGTAAAACCTTTGTCGTTGAAGAAATTTGATATATATATTTTTTAATTTATATTTATTTGGCTGCATTGGGTCTCAGTTGTAGCATGTGGGCTCTAGTTCCCTGACCAGAGATCGAACTCGGGCCCCCTGCATTGGGAGCACAGAGTCTTAGCCACTGGACCACCAGGGAATTCCCATACTAAGTTATAGGTATACACTGTAGTGATTCACAATTCTAAAGGGCTCTACTCCATTTCTAGTTATACAATATTGGCTTTTTATTCTGTTGATTGAAAGATCTGTTCCTGACAGACTAGCAGTTCCTTGAAGGCAGGAACTGTCTTTTATCTCTCTATTCATCCTTTATCCCAGAAATGGGCTTATATATATATTTTAATGAATGAATGGGTAAATGAATTGATTTATTAGTCTGTCCTACCAGCCTGAGGTCAGTCTCCCTATGCTTTTATTTTTTTAAGATTTATTTATTTTATTTTTGGCCGCACTAGGTCTTTGTTGCCACCAACGGACTTTCTCTAGTTGTGGCAAGCCAGAGCCACTCTTCATTGTGGCCCACCGGCTTCTCATTTCAGTGGTTTCTCTTGTTGCAGAGCATGGGCTCCAGGGCACGGGGGCTCAGTAGTTGTGGTGGACAGGCATAGTTGCCCCGTGGCATGTGGGATCTTCCTGAACCAGAGAGCAAACCTGGGCCCTCAGCAGTTAAAGTGCCGAATCCTCTGAAATACCAAGGGTTTGGGAATTTCCTGGTGGTCTCATGGTAAGCCCAATTCCCAAACCCTTGGTATTTTAGAGCTTATAGCGGTAGACACAGAAAAATGTGCCAGCCAAAATGAGAGCTAACTGGAATAAATTCCCAGAGGAGGAGTGTTACTCTTTAACTGGAGCTGCTGAGCTGCTCAGTGTGTCTCCTTGATGTTTCTTCATCTTCTTTAGTTGTTTTTAGTAATTTTATTACTTCTGTGGTTTCTGCATATGATGATACCAATAATTATAAGCCCTGAAAACAAAGAATTTCAAACAATTAGGTATCAGGGTGCTTTTGATACTGTCTGTGGTTATTGATGTTATTTGTCAGTTCATTCATCAGTAAAACCTTTGTCGTTGAAGAAATTTGATATATATATTTTTTAATTTATATTTATTTGGCTGCATTGGGTCTCAGTTGTAGCATGTGGGCTCTAGTTCCCTGACCAGAGATCGAACTCGGGCCCCCTGCATTGGGAGCACAGAGTCTTAGCCACTGGACCACCAGGGAATTCCCAAAATTTGGTATTTTTAAAGGCTAAAGACCAAACAGTTTGGAGACAAGAGTGCTAAGATACCTACCACCTACTTCAGTGCTCTGAAGTGCTGACAAGCCTCACTGGAAAAGAAAGTAGGATATGAACGGACATCCTAGAGCTTACTCATTGACGGCCAGATGTGGCCAAGCTTGTTTAATAGACCAGTTTTCAAAATAGCTTTGGAACCTCCACATTAACTTGAGGGATGGGAAAACTCCAGGTGAGTGATTTCTGCTTTATGGTAAATCAGGAGGAATTTAGGGCAGGAGCTGAAATCTATGCATTTTAGTTGGAGGTAGGGAGGAAAAGACCTTGATATCTACCAGTTGCAAGTTAGATCAGATCACTGGTTTTCCTAGGAACTCTGTCACATCTGATCACTGCAGATGACTTAGGTCTCCATTACTTAAACTGGCTTTGATTTGTAATGCTGGAGCCGTGCCTAGAACAACACGGAGGCATGGAGATAGACGTTGCCATCCTTTGGAAGAATTTTGAATGTGTTGAGTATTTCTCCATGAGCCTAATACTGACATGAGAGGAAGAGTGAACGATTCCAAGATGTAAACCAATTTTTTAGTCCACTATGTGAATTGCATAGTAATTTATCCTTCGCCAACATTTTAAATGATTTTTGGCTTTTGAAAGGAATGCTGAGATTGGGCACCGCCTGTCTGCCTTTTTACTACTTCTTGGGAGCAGGCTCATTTCTTACTCCTCTATGCACCAGAAACAGATAGTGTATAAATGGTTTTTGAATGAATGAACAAGTAAAAAAAATAGTGCTTTGTTTGTAAAATTGTCCTAGTAATACAAAATTCCTTGAAATATAGGGTTTTGTGTATTTTCTAAAATGTCTTCATCATTACATTTTATATGTAATCATTATTATCTGTAAGACTTATTTTGGATTCACTTAGGTGCTCTTGTGGAAAACATTCTTTATCGCTTCATCACAAATATAACAGCCATTAAAGGATTAGAATCCTGCCATTAACATAAAATAATAAACCTTAAAAATTTGGATTCAATTAGGATGTCTCAAATAACCCCTGCATTGGGAGCACAGAGTCTTAGCCACGGGACCACCAGGGAATTCCCAAAATTTGGTATTTTTAAAGGCTAAAGACCAAACAGTTTGGAGACAAGAGTGCTAAGATACCTACCACCTACTTCAGTGCTCTGAAGTGCTGACAAGCCTCACTGGAAAAGAAAGTAGGATATGAACGGACATCCTAGAGCTTACTCATTGACGGCCAGATGTGGCCAAGCTTGTTTAATAGACCAGTTTTCAAAATAGCTTTGGAACCTCCACATTAACTTGAGGGATGGGAAAACTCCAGGTGAGTGATTTCTGCTTTATGGTAAATCAGGAGGAATTTAGGGCAGGAGCTGAAATCTATGCATTTTAGTTGGAGGTAGGGAGGAAAAGACCTTGATATCTACCAGTTGCAAGTTAGATCAGATCACTGGTTTTCCTAGGAACTCTGTCACATCTGATCACTGCAGATGACTTAGGTCTCCATTACTTAAACTGGCTTTGATTTGTAATGCTGGAGCCGTGCCTAGAACAACACGGAGGCATGGAGATAGACGTTGCCATCCTTTGGAAGAATTTTGAATGTGTTGAGTATTTCTCCATGAGCCTAATACTGACATGAGAGGAAGAGTGAACGATTCCAAGATGTAAACCAATTTTTTAGTCCACTATGTGAATTGCATAGTAATTTATCCTTCGCCAACATTTTAAATGATTTTTGGCTTTTGAAAGGAATGCTGAGATTGGGCACCGGCCTGTCTGCCTTTTTTACTACTTCTTGGGAGCAGGCTCATGTCTTACTCCTCTTTGCACCAGAAACAGATAGTGTATAAATGGTTTTTGAATGAATGAACAAGTAAAAAAAATAGTGCTTTGTTTGTAAAATTGTCCTAGTAATACAAAATTCCTTGAAATATAGGGTTTTGTGTATTTTCTAAAATGTCTTCATCATTACATTTTATATGTAATCATTATTATCTGTAAGACTTATTTTGGATTCACTTAGGTGCTCTTGTGGAAAACATTCTTTATCGCTTCATCACAAATATAACAGCCATTAAAGGATTAGAATCCTGCCATTAACATAAAATAATAAAAATCCTCAAATGTTAAGACATTAATGGGTAATGTAGAATTTGCTAGTAAAGATATATTTGGATGTTCTCAAATAACCCCTAGAGATAAGAGAGGGAGAATAAAGAAATTCTACACTTTTATTATTTTAGAATTAACTTTCACTTAGGAAATGATATTAGCTTCATTGCATTCCTAATCTCTGGAAGCTAAATATGATTTAACAGTATTTTGCAGGGCTTAGCTTGGCAAGGATATTTTTCTATCTTTGGAAGTAAGGAAAGGGTATAGTTTTGACAATCTAGTCTCCAAGGACGTCATTATCCAGAAGGAATAGGTTGTTGCCTCTTACACCTTGTGTTGGAATGCTGTGCTCATCAGAGAAAGCCAGAGTGTGGCTGGCTGTTTGGGACCAGTTTCCAGCAATACTTGGTCCAAGGTAGCATGTGTAGACATTTGCACTTAGTCTTTTGATTTTCTTTCTGGGCAAGTCTGATTCTCCTGGAAAGCTAGCACTGTTACTTGTTCACTGCTTTTCCAGGAACCCCCTGTATTTAAAGAGGGTGATGGGAGAAACTGGAGAGACAGAAAGGACTTCCTTTGTAGTGCCTTCTTGCATTTTTTTCCTCCTAGTGCTTTCTCAACTTGGTTTTCCTTAGATATGGGGGTCTTTTATATGGAATTGGACGTTCAGAGTTAGTGGACCAGAGCTCTTTAACATAACAATGATGGCTTTTGTTTTTGGCTAAACTGTCTGGGTGTTTTAAACAATGGGTACTTATTTTTTTAAGTGTGCTTCAAGTAGTCAGCCTGTCAATATATTTCAAGAGAAAAGGAAGTTCTTAGATGGAAGTAAAATCAGTCTTTTCTTATTCCAACTAGGAGGCCACAGAGAGAGTTAATGCTTTCTGTCCTTTTGGAAAGTACTTGGAGACTTTAAATATTGGCAGAGTTAGTTAAATTGTGGCTTGATAGCTCTGTAGTACTCTGTTTTGGAGCACATTGAATTAGGGTTGTACAGTAACACGCTGTGAAAGTTTAAAATATAGAACATGGCAATGTGAATCTCATCCTTCTTTAAAATTAATCATGCCTTATTTCAGCCGTTGGTTACTTTATCGCTTCATCACAAATATAACAGCCATTAAAGGATTAGAATCCTGCCATTAACATAAAATAATAAAAATCCTCAAATGTTAAGACATTAATGGGTAATGTAGAATTTGCTAGTAAAGATATATTTGGATGTTCTCAAATAACCCCTAGAGATAAGAGAGGGAGAATAAAGAAATTCTACACTTTTATTATTTTAGAATTAACTTTCACTTAGGAAATGATATTAGCTTCATTGCATTCCTAATCTCTGGAAGCTAAATATGATTTAACAGTATTTTGCAGGGCTTAGCTTGGCAAGGATATTTTTCTATCTTTGGAAGTAAGGAAAGGGTATAGTTTTGACAATCTAGTCTCCAAGGACGTCATTATCCAGAAGGAATAGGTTGTTGCCTCTTACACCTTGTGTTGGAATGCTGTGCTCATCAGAGAAAGCCAGAGTGTGGCTGGCTGTTTGGGACCAGTTTCCAGCAATACTTGGTCCAAGGTAGCATGTGTAGACATTTGCACTTAGTCTTTTGATTTTCTTTCTGGGCAAGTCTGATTCTCCTGGAAAGCTAGCACTGTTACTTGTTCACTGCTTTTCCAGGAACCCCCTGTATTTAAAGAGGGTGATGGGAGAAACTGGAGAGACAGAAAGGACTTCCTTTGTAGTGCCTTCTTGCATTTTTTTCCTCCTAGTGCTTTCTCAACTTGGTTTTCCTTAGATATGGGGGTCTTTTATATGGAATTGGACGTTCAGAGTTAGTGGACCAGAGCTCTTTAACATAACAATGATGGCTTTTGTTTTTGGCTAAACTGTCTGGGTGTTTTAAACAATGGGTACTTATTTTTTTAAGTGTGCTTCAAGTAGTCAGCCTGTCAATATATTTCAAGAGAAAAGGAAGTTCTTAGATGGAAGTAAAATCAGTCTTTTCTTATTCCAACTAGGAGGCCACAGAGAGAGTTAATGCTTTCTGTCCTTTTGGAAAGTACTTGGAGACTTTAAATATTGGCAGAGTTAGTTAAATTGTGGCTTGATAGCTCTGTAGTACTCTGTTTTGGAGCACATTGAATTAGGGTTGTACAGTAACACGCTGTGAAAGTTTAAAATATAGAACATGGCAATGTGAATCTCATCCTTCTTTTAAAAATTAATCATGCCTTATTTCAGCCGTTGGTTACTTTACCTGTTGGTTAGTGTGTGTATAGTTGCTAAAAGTCTCTCAGAGCGTAGAATTGATGCATTTAGCAATGTAGTCCCCTGTTAGGAAATCCCCAGGTGTCTTTGTGAAATGCGTAGATGAGCAGGTTGTTCCGTAAGGATAGTGCAGGAAGAGAATGAATTAAATCAGAAAGTTTTAAGGATTTTGAAAACGGGTTTCATGTTACTTTAACAGTAGCTGAAAAAATACCGAATTTTGTATTATAGATGATTTCTTGGATTCCTCTAAATATTCCTAGTTTTAGATTGTACCCATTATGGTAAGAAGTTCTTTGCAAGCTGTATGATCTTGGGCAAGTCATCTGGCCCTTTTGAGCTTCAGTTTCTAAAACCACATCAATAATAAGATGTAGTGTGGAGCTTCCCCAGTGGTCCAGTGCTTAAAGAGTCCACCTTGCATCTTGCAATGCAAGGAGCACTGGTTCAGTCCCTGGTCCAGGGAAGATCCCATGTGCCACTGGGCCAAAGAATAAAGATGGATAAAAATAAATAAATAAATAAATAAATAAACAATTAAAGAGGACAAAATTTTAAAAATAATACTTAAAAAAAAAAAAAGAAGTGCAGTGTGGATGCCACATCATAGTTTTCTGAGTATTTTACATAAATTACGTAGCTTACATAAGTTATTTCATTTATTCCTTACAACATTTCAGTAAGTGAAGAAAGCCCTTCCTTCACTTCAGTGCTGTCATGTATCGACAAACAAGAGGATGAACCAATCCCCTGTAAAACTGGGGGGCTTTGACTGATGGATCTTAGTTTGGGGATTATCAGTTGGAGGTACAAGAAAATCTGGATTTGATTCCTTGTTTTGTTGTTTTATGTGAGTTTTGTTTTTGGCATCTGAAATTCTATTTCTCATCTCTTTCTGGAAAGAGGTCTTGGTCTCTGAATTGGTGAATATCTATTAATGAGGTAGTTTAAATGGACCGCATTTCTTGAGAATTTGTTCAGAATTGGTTAAATCCTTAGTATTTTTTTAAAGAGCAGGTTAAAAGTTAGAGGGACAGAGAGGTTTTTGCCTTTTCTCAGTATGACTGAAAATAAAGTGCTTTCTGCAGTTATTCTTGGATGTGTCTCCCCCTTTATGTGGTTAGTTGACCATCCTTTCACAAATGCTGCTGCCCACCATTAAGTCTCTTATCACAGGGCATTTAAAAATGATGTCATAAAATGCATGTTGAGAATCTTTTGATCTCACATGTATAGAAATAATATCTAAATGTCAGTTCCTGAGTTAAGGAACTGACAGTCATGGCAATTTCAGTCTCTTAATATTTAGTAGATGAGAGATTATGATATTGTAGGTTATTGTGATTAAGATATTGTAGTTTATTCCTTATGTGTCTGTAGACGTAACTGCTTCTTGAAAAGATGTATTTGTTTTACTGGGGCTGTGTTATTTCTGCCATGGTACTTATTTGCTTACTTGAGTTAAAGTCATTCTTCAATAGTTTTGGGCTGTATCCGTACTTTGAAATTTAGGACTGTCCCTGTGTTCTGTGCCCCAAAGGTGACTTATCAGTGTTCAATTACTATACAGCTGAATGGCTGGGACCATTTATTTCAATATTAAATTATCTTATAATAATATCCATACGAATGATGATGATTGATATATAGAGGCTAAATTTTCCAAATTCATTTGTGTCTCCTCTGGGCATTTCTTTGGGATATATTCAGATGCATGTTGTTGTTTTCTTTTTTTTTCCTGATTTTAAAATAATTTTCCTTTGTTGTAGGATGAGCAGTTCTTAGGTTTTGGCTCAGATGAAGAAGTCAGAGTACGAAGCCCCACAAGGTCTCCTTCAGGTATGGCCAGTTCAACGCATGGTGCCTTTATGATTTGATTGTTAAGAGACTTAACTTCCTTGCCTTTTTGCATGTAAAAGGTGGTCTTAAATACTGTGTTTTGGGGGATATCTTTCCCTTTCCCTCACTGTAAGTAGGACATGGCTTATGAGCTAGACCTCTTTATGGGGCTCCTCAGTGTCAGGCCGCGTGTTGAGTATCCTTCTCAATGGGAACCACCTGAGGCATGAGGGCTGAATTTCTATGGCATGCTTGCAAAAGCTGGTAGGCAGATTGAAAGTTACTCATGATAGCATCCTCAAGATTAACGTGTTTTGAGTTGTAAAGTAGTATTTTGGCATGCCCTGCAAGCTTAGGCAGATTCTCCCCTTTATGTGGTTAGTTGACCATCCTTTCACAAATGCTGCTGCCCACCATTAAGTCTCTTATCACAGGGCATTTAAAAATGATGTCATAAAATGCATGTTGAGAATCTTTTGATCTCACATGTATAGAAATAATATCTAAATGTCAGTTCCTGAGTTAAGGAACTGACAGTCATGGCAATTTCAGTCTCTTAATATTTAGTAGATGAGAGGTTATGATATTGTAGGTTATTGTGATTAAGATATTGTAGTTTATTCCTTATGTGTCTGTAGACGTAACTGCTTCTTGAAAAGATGTATTTGTTTTACTGGGGCTGTGTTATTTCTGCCATGGTACTTATTTGCTTACTTGAGTTAAAGTCATTCTTCAATAGTTTTGGGCTGTATCCGTACTTTGAAATTTAGGACTGTCCCTGTGTTCTGTGCCCCAAAGGTGACTTATCAGTGTTCAATTACTATACAGCTGAATGGCTGGGACCATTTATTTCAATATTAAATTATCTTATAATAATATCCATACGAATGATGATGATTGATATATAGAGGCTAAATTTTCCAAATTCATTTGTGTCTCCTCTGGGCATTTCTTTGGGATATATTCAGATGCATGTTGTTGTTTTCTTTTTTTTTCCTGATTTTAAAATAATTTTCCTTTGTTGTAGGATGAGCAGTTCTTAGGTTTTGGCTCAGATGAAGAAGTCAGAGTACGAAGCCCCACAAGGTCTCCTTCAGGTATGGCCAGTTCAACGCATGGTGCCTTTATGATTTGATTGTTAAGAGACTTAACTTCCTTGCCTTTTTGCATGTAAAAGGTGGTCTTAAATACTGTGTTTTGGGGGATATCTTTCCCTTTCCCTCACTGTAAGTAGGACATGGCTTATGAGCTAGACCTCTTTATGGGGCTCCTCAGTGTCAGGCCGCGTGTTGAGTATCCTTCTCAATGGGAACCACCTGAGGCATGAGGGCTGAATTTCTATGGCATGCTTGCAAAAGCTGGTAGGCAGATTGAAAGTTACTCATGATAGCATCCTCAAGATTAACGTGTTTTGAGTTGTAAAGTAGAGATAATTTGCCCATTGTTTTTTACAGATGAAATTTGGTCCATCAAATAACTAGGAAAAAAAAATGTCTACACTCTATGAAACTCTTTACCTGATCCTTGAAAAACTATGTTAAAGAAAAGAGAAATGACATGTGTACTTCCATTTATGAGCAATATTTGCCATTATTCTCACCAAGAAAATATCTAGAATGAATTGAAATTCTAGACCTAACAGCAGTTAGCTGCAAGATGATCCTCAGTGGAAATACCATGTAATGGCTTGCAGAATTCTGTTCTGTGTAAGAGAGAGATCTTATGATAGAAAAAGGCATTCCCCGTCTATACTGCCATTCTGACTTTGTGTATGGTTGTCTTTGATTTTATGTGGAGAGACAGGCTGGTTAAATATGATGTTGTTAGTTCTGCTTTTGGTCCTTGACGTTGACTTAGTTTGTGATGTTTGTTTGCATTTGCCTTTTGTTGGAATCACCATATATTATATAGTGACCCAACCCAAACACCTGAGTTAACAACTTCTCTTTCCCCGAGTGATGGCACTGTTGCCATTCTAGTTGAGAGGACTTAAAGTAGTATTCCAGTGCCTGTGCCATTTAGACTGCAGCGATTTTCTCTGTAAGATGTGTTAAAATCTTTTTTAGAAGATGTGATAAAATCAGAAAACTTCATATCAGAAAATGATTTTAGAGATTGTCTAGTCTAACCCTTCACTATAGATAACAAGACTGAGGCCAGGAAAAGATACAGTGAGCAAGTACTTGTGATACGTGAGTTCTTTGAATGTCTTGTGAATTATGGAAGCTAGCAGCAGAGCTGGCCTCTTCTCTGTTCTGCTTTTTTCTACTTGTTTACCAAAAGTTTCTTTTAAAAGATGGAGAAAAGAAGTTTTCAAAATTAATAAAAACCTATGAGTGGCCACATTCATGTTTACCAAGATTATAAGGAATCTTACGATGTCCTTCTGGGTAGGATTTATTTTGTTGATTCACAATCCTTTCTTGATGGTTTCCTCTTGGTTTTTTTCTTTCTTTCTTTCTTTCTTTTCCCCCCTAGGCTGTCAGTCTATCTTTTTTTTTTTTTTAATATTTATTTATTTATTTTGGGGAGTGGGGGTTGGGGAGGGAGAGGGGCGGGCGGGCCACTTCTAGTGGTCTTTCATTTGTCCATTTTCACCCGTCTTTGTTCTTTGGCCCGTGTGGGCCTCCCATCGCAGTGGCCTCTGTTGTTGCAGAGCTCCGGCTCTGGGAGCATGCGCTCCAGATCTCTGGCTCAGTAATTGGACACATTGGTCCAGCCACTCCGCGGCACGTGGGATCTTCCCAGGCCAGGGATTGAACCGGCCCCCCTTGCACTGCAGGGCAGTGTCCTTACCCACTGGACCACCAGGGAAGCCCTGTCAGTCTATCTTGAATGTTATCTTTTTTGTTCATTAAAAAGCCATCTGAACATACTTTATTATTTAAGAAATGAAGCCCAGTTTCTCTGCTGTCTCTCAGTCGATTTCTTTTGTTGTAATGAGTACATATTGAGAACTGATTTGTGAATTCTTAGTCTATTGAAGAGAAGTCTCAAGTTAATTGGTGAGGAAAGCATTTATATTTAGAAAGCTCAACAGTTAGCCTTCATTTGATTTCTGTTCTGGTTCTATAGTCTAAAACATTCATCATAATGGCATAAATCTCTTCTGGTGCCTGTTAGGGAAAGTTTTAATCTCAGAAGAATGTTGAGTCATATAAAACATTGAAAAGTCATGAGAGAAGAGAAAATGTGATAGATGAGGCAACTTTTAATACATTTAGAAAATACAGACTATATAAAAAAAAATTTGAGGGAGTTCCCTGATGGCCTAGTAGTTAAGATTCAGGCTCTCACTACTGTGGACTGGGCTCTGTCCCAGGTCAGGGAACTGAGATCCCACAAGCTGCACAGCAAATCCCCATCCCACCTACCCAACCCCTGCAAAAAAAAGAAAAAAAAGAAAAAAAAAAGAATTTTAGAAAACTGGTTTTCTGAATCCTCTTGATATATAGAAAATTGAGCTGATTAAAGGTTGCAAATTCCTTTTATTCAGAATAGGAGAAATCTGATTTAAATGGTCAGTTTGCTCTTGACATCAATTATGGTTAAATCTCATTTTGTAATTTGAGACTAGACCCCTGAGGGTAAAGGGGTAGAGTAATGGACATCTCGTGTCATTTCACTGATTAGTTCACCTGCCACTAAGTTCAGTGATCTTTTTCTGATGTCTCATGAATGAATATTTTTCTTTCCAGTGAAACTTTCTTACCTTTGGCAGAAGCGATTGAAAATACAGGAAGCTGAGCAGACTGTAGAAATTGGTATATTATTGATAAGAGAGCACTTTGTTCGTATTTATTAAAGTTAAAATTCTGAGTTGAAAAAATGGGATGACTTCCCATAAATGTGTCATCAAATGTTACTCTTGGTGACTAGAATATGAAAAAAGTCATACAGATATTTTTTAAAACACATTTTTTTTTAATTCAGGAAAAATCCTTGTTCACCTAAAGATGTAGGAAAAGGAGTTTTATATATTAACTGCTCAGTTGACAACCTCTTTTATTATTTTAGTTTTTCTATCAAAAAGGTAGTTTAAGTGTTCTTTTGGGTAAGATGTTATTTACTTGATTTCCTTGAGGCAAGTTTTTGGTGAAAAGAAACGAAGCACAATAAAGATGTTTTATTGACTGATTAGACCCAGGTAGAGTTCAGTACAGACTGACTTGTGCTAAATTATATTCAGTTTAGCTAAGACCTAAACTACAAAGCTAAATATATGCTCTTCATTGTTTAATTTCTATACACAGTTAAAACTAGTCCTCGAAAACCTCGCGGGAGACCTAGAAGTGGCTCTGACCGAAATTCAGCTCTCCTCTCAGACCCATCTGTGTTCTCCCCTCTAAATAAATCAGAGACCAAATCTGGAGATAAAATCAAGAAGAAAGATTCTAAAAGTATAGAAAAAAAGAGAGGAAGACCTCCCACCTTCTCTGGAGTAAAACTCAAAATAACACCCGGAAAGGACATTTCTGAGTTACCAAAGGGAAACAAAGAAGATACCTTGAAGAAAATGAAACGCACACCTTCTGCTACATTTCAGCAAGCCACAAAGATTAAAAAACTAAGAGCAGGTAAACTGTCTCCTCTCAAGTCAAAGTTTAAGACAGGGAAGCTTCAAATAGGAAGGAAAGGGGTACAGATCGTACGCCGGCGAGGAAGGCCTCCGTCCACGGAAAGGATAAAGACCCCTTCAGGTCTCCTCATTAACTCTGAACTGGAAAAGCCCCAGAAGATCCGGAAAGACAAGGAAGGGACACCTCCACTCACAAAAGAAGATAAGACAGTAGTCAGACAGAGCCCTCGAAGGATTAAACCGGTTAGGATTATTCCTTCATCTAAAAGGACAGATGCAACCATTGCTAAGCAGCTCTTGCAGAGGGCAAAAAAGGGGGCGCAAAAGAAAATCGAGAAAGAGGCAGCTCAGCTGCAAGGAAGAAAGGTGAAGACCCAGGTCAAGAACATCCGACAGTTCATCATGCCGGTCGTCAGTGCCATCTCCTCACGGATCATCAAAACCCCTCGGCGGTTCATAGAGGATGAAGATTACGACCCTCCAATTAAAATTGCCCGACTAGAGTCTACACCCAACAGTAGATTCAGTGCCACGTCCTGTGGATCTTCTGAAAAATCAAGTGCAGCTTCGCAGCACTCCTCTCAAATGTCTTCAGACTCCTCCCGCTCCAGCAGCCCCAGTGTGGATACCTCCACCGATTCTCAGGCCTCAGAGGAGATGCAGGTCCTTCCAGAAGAGCGGAGCGATACCTCCGAAGTCCATCCGCCACTGCCTATTTCCCAGTCCCCAGAAAACGATGGTAGTGACCGGAGAAGCAGAAGATATTCGGTGTCAGAGAGAAGTTTTGGATCCAGAACCACGAAAAAACTATCCACTCTACCAAGTGCCCCCCAGCAGCAGCCCTCTGCCTCACCGCCCCCACCCCTGCTGACGCCACCGCCCCCACTGCAGCCAGCCTCCAGCATCTCTGACCACACACCTTGGCTCATGCCTCCCACCATCCCTTTAGCATCACCATTTTTGCCTACTTCCGCCGCTCCCATGCAAGGGAAGCGAAAGTCGATTTTGCGGGAACCAACATTTAGGTGGACTTCTTTAAAGCACTCTAGGTCAGAGCCACAGTACTTTTCCTCAGCCAAGTATGCCAAAGAAGGTCTTATTCGCAAACCAATCTTTGATAACTTCCGCCCCCCTCCACTAACTCCTGAGGATGTCGGCTTCGCGTCCGGGTTTTCCACATCTGGTCCTGCTGCTTCAGCCCGATTGTTTTCACCACTGCATTCTGGAACAAGGTTTGATATGCACAAAAGGAGCCCGCTCCTGAGAGCTCCACGGTTTACTCCCAGCGAGGCTCACTCTAGGATATTTGAGTCTGTAACCTTGCCTAGTAATCGAACTTCTGCTGGAACATCATCTTCAGGAGTATCTAACAGGAAGAGGAAAAGGAAAGTGTTTAGCCCTATTCGATCTGAACCAAGATCTCCTTCTCACTCCATGAGGACAAGAAGTGGAAGGCTTAGCGCTTCTGAGCTGTCGCCTCTCACCCCACCGTCTTCTGTCTCCTCCTCCTTAAGCATTTCTGTTAGTCCTCTCGCCACTAGTGCCTTAAACCCAACTTTTACTTTTCCTTCTCATTCCCTGACTCAGTCTGGGGAATCTGCAGAGAAAAACCAGAGACCAAGGAAGCAGCCTAGTGCTCCGGCAGAGCCCTTCTCGTCCAGCAGTCCCACTCCTCTCTTCCCTTGGTTCACCCCAGGGTCCCAGACTGAGCGAGGGAGAAATAAAGACAAGGCCCCTGAGGACCTGTCCAAAGAGCGAGATGCTGACAAGAGTGTGGAGAAGGACAAGAGCCGAGAGAGAGACCGGAGAGAGAAAAGGAGAATAAGCGCGAGTCCAAGAAGGAGAAAAGGAAGAAGGGATCAGAGATGCAGAGTAGCTCGGCCTTGTATCCTGTGAGCAGAGTCTCCAAAGAGAAGGCTGCTGTTGGTGAGAAGTTTTGCCCCCAAAAAAGCCCAGCAGCCCTCTGCCTCACCGCCCCACCCTGCTGCGCCACCGCCCCCACTGCAGCCAGCCTCCAGCATCTCTGACCACACACCTTGGCTCATGCCTCCCACCATCCCTTTAGCATCACCATTTTTGCCTACTTCCGCCGCTCCCATGCAAGGGAAGCGAAAGTCGATTTTGCGGGAACCAACATTTAGGTGGACTTCTTTAAAGCACTCTAGGTCAGAGCCACAGTACTTTTCCTCAGCCAAGTATGCCAAAGAAGGTCTTATTCGCAAACCAATCTTTGATAACTTCCGCCCCCCTCCACTAACTCCTGAGGATGTCGGCTTCGCGTCCGGGTTTTCCACATCTGGTCCTGCTGCTTCAGCCCGATTGTTTTCACCACTGCATTCTGGAACAAGGTTTGATATGCACAAAAGGAGCCCGCTCCTGAGAGCTCCACGGTTTACTCCCAGCGAGGCTCACTCTAGGATATTTGAGTCTGTAACCTTGCCTAGTAATCGAACTTCTGCTGGAACATCATCTTCAGGAGTATCTAACAGGAAGAGGAAAAGGAAAGTGTTTAGCCCTATTCGATCTGAACCAAGATCTCCTTCTCACTCCATGAGGACAAGAAGTGGAAGGCTTAGCGCTTCTGAGCTGTCGCCTCTCACCCCACCGTCTTCTGTCTCCTCCTCCTTAAGCATTTCTGTTAGTCCTCTCGCCACTAGTGCCTTAAACCCAACTTTTACTTTTCCTTCTCATTCCCTGACTCAGTCTGGGGAATCTGCAGAGAAAAACCAGAGACCAAGGAAGCAGCCTAGTGCTCCGGCAGAGCCCTTCTCGTCCAGCAGTCCCACTCCTCTCTTCCCTTGGTTCACCCCAGGGTCCCAGACTGAGCGAGGGAGAAATAAAGACAAGGCCCCTGAGGACCTGTCCAAAGAGCGAGATGCTGACAAGAGTGTGGAGAAGGACAAGAGCCGAGAGAGAGACCGGGAGAGAGAAAAGGAGAATAAGCGCGAGTCCAAGAAGGAGAAAAGGAAGAAGGGATCAGAGATGCAGAGTAGCTCGGCCTTGTATCCTGTGAGCAGAGTCTCCAAAGAGAAGGCTGCTGTTGGTGAAGAGGTGGCCACGTCCTCTTCTGCCAAGAAAGCAGCCGGGCGGAAGAAGTCCTCATCACTTGATTCTGGGACTGACATTGCTCCTGTGACTCTTGGGGACACAACAGCTGTCAAAACCAAAATCCTTATAAAGAAAGGGAGAGGAAATCTGGAGAAAAGCAGCTTGGACCTCGGCCCAGCTGCCCCATCCCTGGAGAAGGAGAAAACCCTCTGTCTTTCCACTCCTTCGTCTGGCACTGTTAAACATTCCACTTCCTCCATAGGCTCCATGTTGGCTCAGGCAGACAAGCTTCCAATGACTGACAAGAGGGTTGCCAGCCTTCTAAAAAAGGCCAAAGCCCAGCTCTGCAAGATTGAGAAGAGTAAGAGTCTTAAACAAACTGACCAGCCCAAAGCACAGGTACTCTTTTTCCGTCTTGCCCATTAACATCAGCAGTTGCTCGAGCACTTTCTAGGAGTAGGTGTGAGGCTGTTTCAGTTACATCCAGTTATGGGAATCAGGAAATAGTGGTGGCATTTGCAACGGTCCTTTAAGGACAGATAGGATTTTGATAGGTAGAAAATGATAAAAGAGAACTTTCTCAATAGGGGAAACTGTAGGTAGAGACAGAGAAGTATAAACCATAGGAAGAGCCGGGAAGAGCGAGACAGGTACGTGTAGGCAGGTGGTGAACTAAGACTGGAAGTTGCCTGGGCCCACATGACACTGAATGCTGAGCTGTTTGTACTTCGTGGGTTTGGTGCAACAGAATCTGACTTAATTTTGAATGTGCGTATTTGCAGTTAAATTGCTTTACTGTTGTTGACTGTAGAAAACAGGGAGGGGGGAGTCTCTTCCTCTGAGTAGTGAGTGGTTAGACCAATAGATAACAGGTGCTTGCAGAATTCATATGAGAAGCACGTAGCCTCAAGTTTCGGTACAGAAAAGCCGTACAATTCAGTTAGTGAAGATGATGACAAACAGATTTTTGTAAAGAACATTACTTTTTTTTTTTTTTTTTAAAGATTTATTTATTTATTTTGGGCGGGGGTCGGTTTGGGGAGGGAGGAGAGCAGGCGGGCCACTTCTATTATTGGTCCTTCATTTCTCCATTTTCATCCGTCTTTGTTCTTTGGCTCTTGTGGGCCTCCCATCGCGGTGGCCTCTGTTGTTGCAGAGTGCCGGCTCTGGGCGCATGCGCTCCAGAGCTCCGGCTCGGTGATTGGACACATCAGTCCAGCCGCTCCGCGGCACGTGGGATCTTCCCAGGCCAGGGATCGAACCGGCGCCCCTTGCACTGCAAGGCGGTGTCCTTACCCCACTGGATCACCAGGGGAAGCCCAGAACGTTACTTTTTGTTTTATTTTTTTTTACAAGGTGAGTTGAGCTAAACACTGGCCTTTTCTGAGAAAATCTGCCGATCTTTGGATTTTTTTTTTTTATTATTATTGGATTGTTTTTTAAAATTCATGGGGTAGATGCATGTTTCTACCAACACATCAACGTTAAAATGACCACAAGCTTAGGCTTTAATGTTGTTCAGTGCAGGGCCATGTTTCCTTTAGTAATCCTGCCGGGATTACTAGTAGGAGGTCTAGTAGGACTTACTTCTGACACCATCTTGGGTGTTTTGGGTTAACCTAGTGATAGGAGCTGCAGCTCTCTAACATGTGAGATGTTTCTGTTTGGAGCTGTGGTCTTTTATACCTCGATCACCCCTGGTTATTTCCCCCTGGTTCTCTGCGAGTCAGAGAAGCAGCCTGTCATTAGATATGCCCTATGTACATGAGAGTGAGCTCCTTGATAATACAGACTGGCAGCTTGATTTTTTTTGAGGGGAATTTTAAAGAAATAGCGTAATTGAGAATAGAAGCTTAGTTGATTTCTGTTTTTTGATTAGTATCATTTCCTGCCAATTTTAGACATAGCTGATTTCTGTATATTGATACTGCACATCCACTGGGGATAGCTAGAGTTGTATGTATTGATTTTAGATTAAAATAAGTTGCTCAACTGTACCTTGGCTTCATTGAAGAATGTTTTCAGCACAGATGGTTGTTATTGTTTCTTCTGGGCTTGCCTCCTACTTAGGGTCAAGAAAGTGACTCCTCGGAGACCTCTGTGCGAGGACCCCGGATTAAACATGTCTGCAGAAGAGCTGCTGTTGCTCTTGGCCGAAAACGAGCTGTATTTCCTGATGACATGCCCACCCTGAGTGCCTTACCATGGGAAGAACGAGAAAAGATTTTGTCTTCCATGGGAAATGATGGTGGGTTGGGGATGATGTTGGCTTTGCGTGCTGATCATCCCAAGGGTGCCCAGTGGGCTCTTCCTCCCTGGGTACCCTTGGAATGGGTCCTCCAAGAACCAGATGGCCATGGGAGGACTGAGCGTATAAAGGATTTTATTAGAGGAAATGACTAAGAGAAAGTGGCGACGGAATCAGGAAAGGCAGGCCACGCTGTCAGACTGCTCTGTAGATCTGAGCCTGGTGAAGGAGAGTGGGAAGGAAGGCCAGGAAGAATTTTCCTGGATCCATGCAGTGTGAGAGAGCTGGGCAAGGCTGCCAGGGAATCCCTGGGCGAACACGGACCATCAGGGGAGTCTGTGTCTTCCTGGCACAGGGCCTAGCTTAGAGCCCTTGCCATGCTCGTGACTGGCTGAGAGCAGCCCCCGTGGTGAGTGTAACACCGCAGCTAGGGCCTGTGGTCAGTTACGCTCCCCGTGGTTGGAGATCCTGAGGCATATTCTCATGGTTGCCATACAGTACCTAAACTCTGGGCGACTGCTCAAGTAAAATTTAGAGGTTAGAGTCCTCAGAAGCATTCAGTTCATATTTTTGACTTTAGATCACATTATATTTTGTTTTCGATGTTTGGATTTCTGCTTTTGTCAAGCTCTAAGTTGTAGGCACTTTGAAACTTTAAGTAATTATTTAAAACAGGCTCTGAATTCTACATATGAATGTTTTTATTAGAGTGAATTTCATTTATGGAATCCCCATTAGAACAAGGTTTGGATGTATATACTAACATCAGCAGATTTTGAGAATCTCCCTCCTGCTCGCAAGAAGGAACCAGATACTCCCTTAGAGCTAATGACACGGTTCTTTAACAGACAAGTCATCGATCGCTGGCTCAGAAGATGCTGAACCTCTTGCTCCACCCATCAAACCAATTAAGCCCGTCACCAGAAACAAGGCGCCTCAGGAACCTCCGGTCAAGAAGGGACGGCGCTCCAGGCGGTGTGGGCAGTGTCCCGGCTGCCAGGTGCCTGAGGACTGTGGTGTTTGCACTAACTGCCTGGACAAGCCCAAGTTTGGTGGCCGCAACATCAAGACAGTGCTGCAAGTAAACATCCCAGAGGGTGCCCAGGGGGGGGGGGGTTTTTTTGCGTGCTGATCATCCCAAGGGTGCCCAGTGGGCTCTTCCTCCCTGGGTACCCTTGGAATGGGTCCTCCAAGAACCAGATGGCCATGGGAGGACTGAGCGTATAAAGGATTTTATTAGAGGAAATGACTAAGAGAAAGTGGCGACGGAATCAGGAAAGGCAGGCCACGCTGTCAGACTGCTCTGTAGATCTGAGCCTGGTGAAGGAGAGTGGGAAGGAAGGCCAGGAAGAATTTTCCTGGATCCATGCAGTGTGAGAGAGCTGGGCAAGGCTGCCAGGGAATCCCTGGGCGAACACGGACCATCAGGGGAGTCTGTGTCTTCCTGGCACAGGGCCTAGCTTAGAGCCCTTGCCATGCTCGTGACTGGCTGAGAGCAGCCCCCGTGGTGAGTGTAACACCGCAGCTAGGGCCTGTGGTCAGTTACGCTCCCCGTGGTTGGAGATCCTGAGGCATATTCTCATGGTTGCCATACAGTACCTAAACTCTGGGCGACTGCTCAAGTAAAATTTAGAGGTTAGAGTCCTCAGAAGCATTCAGTTCATATTTTTGACTTTAGATCACATTATATTTTGTTTTCGATGTTTGGATTTCTGCTTTTGTCAAGCTCTAAGTTGTAGGCACTTTGAAACTTTAAGTAATTATTTAAAACAGGCTCTGAATTCTACATATGAATGTTTTTATTAGAGTGAATTTCATTTATGGAATCCCCATTAGAACAAGGTTTGGATGTATATACTAACATCAGCAGATTTTGAGAATCTCCCTCCTGCTCGCAAGAAGGAACCAGATACTCCCTTAGAGCTAATGACACGGTTCTTTAACAGACAAGTCATCGATCGCTGGCTCAGAAGATGCTGAACCTCTTGCTCCACCCATCAAACCAATTAAGCCCGTCACCAGAAACAAGGCGCCTCAGGAACCTCCGGTCAAGAAGGGACGGCGCTCCAGGCGGTGTGGGCAGTGTCCCGGCTGCCAGGTGCCTGAGGACTGTGGTGTTTGCACTAACTGCCTGGACAAGCCCAAGTTTGGTGGCCGCAACATCAAGAAGCAGTGCTGCAAGTGAGTGTGTGTTCCCTGCCTGGCCTCTGCTGCCGTCGTGGCCCGTCGCAGGGAAAGCGCCCCGGCACCCAGTTGACTTGCGCTGGGTCTCCTTGAGTTGCACAATGAGTTGCACAGTTGGATTGTGTACTGTGCTAGGTTTGGGCTGCACTTCAATAAGAAGGCCTTGGGGACAGTGCTGAGAGCCTTCTAGATCTGCTCAGGTCAGGCAGGTAGCTCTTGGCCATATGATTGTTCAGCCTCTGACACATGGTTGGTGTGACTGAGGAATGACAATTAAAATTTTCATTTTATGTGTAGACTTATAAAACCACATACGCCTACCTCTACCATTTATCAGTGTATCTCTGGAGGGTGTCTACTCAAACGCTGACTAGTTGAGGTATAGTATTGATTAGGCCAGCTGAAATTACCTTATGGCATTCAGGAAATCCTGGTGACATAAGACTCTCTGCTCTCTAACCCTCAGAATATTTTCATGCCCCTGCCCTGTGTGTGGCTTGCAGAATCTTAGTTCCCTGACTAGGAACTGAATCTGGGCCATGGCAGTGAGAGTGGGAGTCCTAACCACTGGACCGCCAGGGAATTTCCTGGAAGTTTTGATTATTCTACCTTTTCTCTCTGTTTTTAGTCAGTTTGTGGATGCTGTTTCTACTTTCTTGGATAATTTGTTCAAAATGGATCAAGAGACTTGCATAAAAAGAAATTTTGGTAACTGAGTATCTCATCAGGTGCCTGGCACCAGGAATAGATATTATCCATAGATATTTGCTAAATGAATGCATAACATGAGTGATCTATATAAAACATATTTGGGAGAAAGGCTGCACTATTTACTTAAGGTTAGACCATTTTTAGAAGAAACTAGGTATTTCTGGGCTTTGGTTTAGTTTGGCCATAAGCAAGAACCTTGTCTTGGTCCCTTCAGTGGAAAGAAGTGAGACAATTCACAGATCAACAAAAAAGGTATACGATAGCAGGATAAAATTGCACTAAATTCAGGCATTGCAGTGGATTCAGTTCAGTTTTAGACTTCAGACTGAGCTTCATTAAATTGTAGACTGAAATATATATCAGAGTCCTGAGAGACCCTATCGCATTATCGTGGCAGACAGAGGACTCATTGGGTAGTTTCAGTCCATTTTGTATTCAAATTACTATGAATATTAATCTCATAAGGGAGCAGAAATGATTTGACTGCAAGAAATAATGACTGATCATTTTGTGTGGTGCTAGGCAGTACTGGGAAGCAAGACATTTGAATCCCATTTGAAAAATAAATTGATATTTGCACCTTTTAGATCCTAGAGGCAGGTGAAACTGCTGATCAGAGGATTCAGAAGCTAGGATTTAATCTAAATAGCCAGCAGTCTCTTTTTCAACTCCCAGATGACCCTGAGTAAAGTTTCAGTGATTCTTGCCCGAAATTAACGCTTGTTTCAGTTGCTTCTGTCCTAAACGAAGTTTACTTTATGTTATTCCTTATTATTGTAGGATACGAAAATGTCAGAATCTACAATGGATGCCTTCCAAAGCCTACCTTCAGAAACAAGCAAAAGGTAGTGTTATTAAAGGATCTTTCCCCACGTGCTTCCTTCTTTAATGTCATGGAGTTGGGTACACCTCTTGTAAAGAGAACACGAGCTTCTTTCCAGGCACTGTTCTTTCCCAGGATGGTCTTGAAGCTGGGTTATAGATAGGTACATGAATGTTCATTTTGCTGTTCCTTGGAGTATGTTTGAAAATTCCGTAGTAAAATTTGTTTTAAATTAATATACATTATGTTTCATTTTCTCAGAGTAATCAAAGTATACCAACTTGACTTGCCAACTTGGCATTAACATTCTTGAGACTTTCAGTGTCATCTTTAGCTGTAGGAAACTCAGACCAAGATTGTTTCATTCCTACACTTACATTTTATTTACTTATTTTTATTACGCGTAAATAATGCCGGGTCTTCGTTATGGCACACAAGCTAGAGTGTTGCAGCTGTGCGGACTCTAGAGCACGAGGGCTTTTCCCAACAAAAAAGGTATACGATAGCAGGATAAAATTGCACTAAATTCAGGCATTGCAGTGGATTCAGTTCAGTTTTAGACTTCAGACTGAGCTTCATTAAATTGTAGACTGAAATATATATCAGAGTCCTGAGAGACCCTATCGCATTATCGTGGCAGACAGAGGACTCATTGGGTAGTTTCAGTCCATTTTGTATTCAAATTACTATGAATATTAATCTCATAAGGGAGCAGAAATGATTTGACTGCAAGAAATAATGACTGATCATTTTGTGTGGTGCTAGGCAGTACTGGGAAGCAAGACATTTGAATCCCATTTGAAAAATAAATTGATATTTGCACCTTTTAGATCCTAGAGGCAGGTGAAACTGCTGATCAGAGGATTCAGAAGCTAGGATTTAATCTAAATAGCCAGCAGTCTCTTTTTCAACTCCCAGATGACCCTGAGTAAAGTTTCAGTGATTCTTGCCCGAAATTAACGCTTGTTTCAGTTGCTTCTGTCCTAAACGAAGTTTACTTTATGTTATTCCTTATTATTGTAGGATACGAAAATGTCAGAATCTACAATGGATGCCTTCCAAAGCCTACCTTCAGAAACAAGCAAAAGGTAGTGTTATTAAAGGATCTTTCCCCACGTGCTTCCTTCTTTAATGTCATGGAGTTGGGTACACCTCTTGTAAAGAGAACACGAGCTTCTTTCCAGGCACTGTTCTTTCCCAGGATGGTCTTGAAGCTGGGTTATAGATAGGTACATGAATGTTCATTTTGCTGTTCCTTGGAGTATGTTTGAAAATTCCGTAGTAAAATTTGTTTTAAATTAATATACATTATGTTTCATTTTCTCAGAGTAATCAAAGTATACCAACTTGACTTGCCAACTTGGCATTAACATTCTTGAGACTTTCAGTGTCATCTTTAGCTGTAGGAAACTCAGACCAAGATTGTTTCATTCCTACACTTACATTTTATTTACTTATTTTTATTACGTACGTAAATAATGCCGGGTCTTCGTTATGGCACACAAGCTAGAGTGTTGCAGCTGTGCGGACTCTAGAGCACGAGGGCTTTTCTCGCTGCAGCGCGCTGGCTTAGAGGAGCGTGTGGGATCGTAGTTCCTCCACCAGGGGTCGAACCCGGGCCCCTGCATCGTGAGTGCAGTCTTAGCCACTGGATCACCTGGGAAGCCCCAGTATTTACTATTTTCAATAAACTTTTCTCACTTGCAGAAGAATAATCTTGCTTCCCCTTCTTCCCAGCTGTGAAAAAGAAAGAGAAAAAGTCTAAGACCAGTGAAAAGAAAGAGAGCAAAGAGAGCAGTGCTGTGAAGAACTCGGTGGACTCGAGTCAGAAATCTGCCCCATCAGCCAGAGAAGATCCCGCCCCCAAGAAAAGCAGCAGTGACCCTCCTCCCCGCAAGCCCGCAGAGGATAAGAGTGAGGAAGGGAACGCCGCTGCCATCCCAGGACCCGAGGCCAAGCACGTGGCCACGAACGCTTCCAGGAAATCTGGCAAGCAGGTCTCCCAGCCGGCACCAGCCGTCCCCCCACCACCCCCCAGCGTAGCACCACCCAGAAAAGAAGTTCCCAAGACCACGCCCAGTGAGCCCAAGAAAAAGCCGCCTCCACCTCCAGAGTCAGGTGAGTGAGGACGGCAGGAGGAACGAGCAGGAGTACCAGCACAGGACACTGACGTCTTAAAACAGCCACTGGAAACCTGACATGTCTATTGTTAAGTCTTTGGTACAATAAAATTAGCTCTTTATATAATAATAAAGAAATAGAAGCAAAAACCAGTTAAGCTGGAGATACTGTCTTAATTTCCTACTTAAAGCCTAGCGTTTGAAGAGTGTTTTGTATTTTCTAATGCTCCTTTCTTCACAGGCCCATCATTGCTAGAGTCATCATTGCTCTTTAGCATTAACATTCTTGAGACTTTCAGTGTCATCTTTAGCTGTAGGAAACTCAGACCAAGATTGTTTCATTCCTACACTTACATTTTATTTACTTATTTTTATTACGTCGTAAATAATGCCGGGGCTTCGTTATGGCACACAAGCTAGAGTGTTGCAGCTGTGCGGACTCTAGAGCACGAGGGCTTTTCTCGCTGCAGCGCGCTGGCTTAGAGGAGCGTGTGGGATCGTAGTTCCTCCACCAGGGGTCGAACCCGGGCCCCTGCATCGTGAGTGCAGTCTTAGCCACTGGATCACCTGGGAAGCCCCAGTATTTACTATTTTCAATAAACTTTTCTCACTTGCAGAAGAATAATCTTGCTTCCCCTTCTTCCCAGCTGTGAAAAAGAAAGAGAAAAAGTCTAAGACCAGTGAAAAGAAAGAGAGCAAAGAGAGCAGTGCTGTGAAGAACTCGGTGGACTCGAGTCAGAAATCTGCCCCATCAGCCAGAGAAGATCCCGCCCCCAAGAAAAGCAGCAGTGACCCTCCTCCCCGCAAGCCCGCAGAGGATAAGAGTGAGGAAGGGAACGCCGCTGCCATCCCAGGACCCGAGGCCAAGCACGTGGCCACGAACGCTTCCAGGAAATCTGGCAAGCAGGTCTCCCAGCCGGCACCAGCCGTCCCCCCACCACCCCCCAGCGTAGCACCACCCAGAAAAGAAGTTCCCAAGACCACGCCCAGTGAGCCCAAGAAAAAGCCGCCTCCACCTCCAGAGTCAGGTGAGTGAGGACGGCAGGAGGAACGAGCAGGAGTACCAGCACAGGACACTGACGTCTTAAAACAGCCACTGGAAACCTGACATGTCTATTGTTAAGTCTTTGGTACAATAAAATTAGCTCTTTATATAATAATAAAGAAATAGAAGCAAAAACCAGTTAAGCTGGAGATACTGTCTTAATTTCCTACTTAAAGCCTAGCGTTTGAAGAGTGTTTTGTATTTTCTAATGCTCCTTTCTTCACAGGCCCATCATTGCTAGAGTCATCATTGCTCTTTAGCATTAACTGGAAGTTTAGTGGCGTCTGACTGCGATTTATTTTGAATTCTTTAGGTCCAGAGCAAAGCAAGCAGAAAAAAGTGGCTCCTCGCCCAAGTATTCCTGTAAAACAAAAGCCAAAAGAAAAGGTGAGGAGAGTTTGTTTCTCTGCCATTTCTCAAGCATGGGTGCTATTGTAGGGAGGTAGCCCAGTCCTGGATAGTTAGCTGACCGAGTGATAGTGCATTTCTGCTTCTGTGCAGGTGGCAGTGGAGTTTCTTAAAATTAGCGGACTTCGGGTTTAAGCTTTAGCTCACTTCTTCGTTTCTCCATGCTGTTTTCCACTTCTTCATAGTTGCCCCGCATGCTTGTGCTGCAGGCTGCTTAGTATAATTTTTTTACCCTTAACATTCTTTTACAGTATTTACCTGTAACAGTCACCCTTTTCTCAGTTTTTACTATGTGAAGAGAAAGGTCTTTAAGAATCTTCCGGTTCTTTCTGTGCTCCCATAGTGGTGTGCATGCACATCCAGGCAGATGCTTTGGAGCACATCAGCAGTGCTGAGAGGCAAATGCCACCTTCTTGTTTAGTCGTGCACCTGAGTCACTGTCTAGTTTCTAGCTGTGATGATGAAGCATAGTTATGCTGGAGAAATCACTGGTGATCACAGAGCTGGGAAACTGTCTTGAATCTCATAGACAGGTTACACAGGTGAGCCGCAGTTGGCTTCAGATTTGATATGTGCAACTCCAAGATGTAGAATAATGGCAGAATAACCTGCTCCCATTTGCTCAGCATGGTTTCTGGTTTCATTGTACTGACCACCTCGGCAGGCATCATGGACCACGAGAAAACAAGATGAAGTTACACAGGCAGGAAAATCCTGTTTTTTTTTTCTCTAGGGGTATAACGCATACATGCCGATAAAAGGCCTCAATGGGAAAAAAAAATCTGAAGATTACTTCTCTGTTTCTATAGGATACTTAAATTGGAAGCATGATTTCTAGATCTAGTAGTATAGTTTGTTGTTTTCATTATTATTTCTTGTGAGAATGAAGGCAAAGCTGAGATACTGCTTAATTTCCTACTAAAGCCTAAAGGGAAATTTTAGGCCCATCATGAGGACGCTCTTTAGCATTAACTGGAAGTTTAGTGGCGTCTGACTGCGATTTATTTTGAATTCTTTAGGTCCAGAGCAAAGCAAGCAGAAAAAAGTGGCTCCTCGCCCAAGTATTCCTGTAAAACAAAAGCCAAAAGAAAAGGTGAGGAGAGTTTGTTTCTCTGCCATTTCTCAAGCATGGGTGCTATTGTAGGGAGGTAGCCCAGTCCTGGATAGTTAGCTGACCGAGTGATAGTGCATTTCTGCTTCTGTGCAGGTGGCAGTGGAGTTTCTTAAAATTAGCGGACTTCGGGTTTAAGCTTTAGCTCACTTCTTCGTTTCTCCATGCTGTTTTCCACTTCTTCATAGTTGCCCCGCATGCTTGTGCTGCAGGCTGCTTAGTATAATTTTTTTTTTACCCTTAACATTCTTTTACAGTATTTACCTGTAACAGTCACCCTTTTCTCAGTTTTTACTATGTGAAGAGAAAGGTCTTTAAGAATCTTCCGGTTCTTTCTGTGCTCCCATAGTGGTGTGCATGCACATCCAGGCAGATGCTTTGGAGCACATCAGCAGTGCTGAGAGGCAAATGCCACCTTCTTGTTTAGTCGTGCACCTGAGTCACTGTCTAGTTTCTAGCTGTGATGATGAAGCATAGTTATGCTGGAGAAATCACTGGTGATCACAGAGCTGGGAAACTGTCTTGAATCTCATAGACAGGTTACACAGGTGAGCCGCAGTTGGCTTCAGATTTGATATGTGCAACTCCAAGATGTAGAATAATGGCAGAATAACCTGCTCCCATTTGCTCAGCATGGTTTCTGGTTTCATTGTACTGACCACCTCGGCAGGCATCATGGACCACGAGAAAACAAGATGAAGTTACACAGGCAGGAAAATCCTGTTTTTTTTTTCTCTAGGGGTATAACGCATACATGCCGATAAAAGGCCTCAATGGGAAAAAAAAATCTGAAGATTACTTCTCTGTTTCTATAGGATACTTAAATTGGAAGCATGATTTCTAGATCTAGTAGTATAGTTTGTTGTTTGCATTATTATTTCTTGTGAGAATGAAGGCAAACAGGAGATGGATTTGTTCTTTATCCGTCTTATGTCCCCACAGGAAAAACCACCTCCAGTCAACAAGCAGGAAAACGCTGGCACTTTGAACATCCTCAGCACTCTCTCCAATGGCAATAGCTCCAAGCAGAAGGTTCCAGCAGATGGAGTCCACAGGATCAGAGTGGACTTTAAGGTAGAAGTGTTCAGTGACCATGGAGTCTGGTGCATGTTACGAACTTTATTTTTAGCTGCACTGGGTCTTGGTTGCTACATGCAGGCTTTCTTTACTTGCAGCGAGCGGGGACTATTCTCTAGCATTGGTGCGTGGGCTTCGTCGCAGTGGCTTCTCTCATGGAGCACAGGGTCTAGGTGCATGGGCTTCCGTGGCGGCAACACAGGAGCTCATTAGCTGTGACTCATGGGCCCTAGAGCACGCAAGCTTCAGGAGTTGTGGCCTGCAGGCTTTGTTGCTCCGTGGCAGGTGTAATCTTCCCTCACCTGGGATCAAGCCCATGTCCCCTCATTGGCAGGCAGATGCTTATCCACTGCACCACCAGGAGAAGTCCAAGTATTATGGACATTAAATCAAGAAAATAATGTTACCTGAAGAAGGAAATGGTACCTCACTCACTCTAGTATTCTTGCCTGGGAAATCCCATGAACGGAGGAGCCTGGTGGGCTGCAGTTCATGGGGTCACAAGAATCGGATACGACTCGGGACTAAACAAACAACAACAGAACAGTTTAGGAAATGGAAGTGTACTGTTAAAACAACAGAAATTTATGTTATCAAAGACATTAAAAAAGAGGAAATCCTTGCCGTCGGTGGTGGGGGCGGGTTGAAGAGCTGATGGGTTGGTTCAGGTGTGAGAGAGCTCTGGTCACTTGTTACCAGGTCAGTCTGAACTGGCTGGTAGACACAGGCGGAGCCAGGCCTGCCTCTCCCGAGCTCTGAAGTGCTTTTAGATGAGGACGGTGTCTGAGGAAGTGATTGTTTCATGTAGGAATTACCTAAGCATGATGACCGCTTGAATCGGCAGAACTTTAAGGAAATCCAGTCCCACCGCTTCTAGATCTAGTAGTATAGTTTGTTGTTTGCATTATTATTTCTTGTGAGAATGAAGGCAAACAGGAGATGGATTTGTTCTTTATCCGTCTTATGTCCCCACAGGAAAAACCACCTCCAGTCAACAAGCAGGAAAACGCTGGCACTTTGAACATCCTCAGCACTCTCTCCAATGGCAATAGCTCCAAGCAGAAGGTTCCAGCAGATGGAGTCCACAGGATCAGAGTGGACTTTAAGGTAGAAGTGTTCAGTGACCATGGAGTCTGGTGCATGTTACGAACTTTATTTTTAGCTGCACTGGGTCTTGGTTGCTACATGCAGGCTTTCTTTACTTGCAGCGAGCGGGGACTATTCTCTAGCATTGGTGCGTGGGCTTCTCGTCGCAGTGGCTTCTCTCATGGAGCACAGGGTCTAGGTGCATGGGCTTCCGTGGCGGCAACACAGGAGCTCATTAGCTGTGACTCATGGGCCCTAGAGCACGCAAGCTTCAGGAGTTGTGGCCTGCAGGCTTTGTTGCTCCGTGGCAGGTGTAATCTTCCCTCACCTGGGATCAAGCCCATGTCCCCTCATTGGCAGGCAGATGCTTATCCACTGCACCACCAGGAGAAGTCCAAGTATTATGGACATTAAATCAAGAAAATAATGTTACCTGAAGAAGGAAATGGTACCTCACTCACTCTAGTATTCTTGCCTGGGAAATCCCATGAACGGAGGAGCCTGGTGGGCTGCAGTTCATGGGGTCACAAGAATCGGATACGACTCGGGGACTAAACAAACAACAACAGAACAGTTTAGGAAATGGAAGTGTACTGTTAAAACAACAGAAATTTATGTTATCAAAGACATTAAAAAAGAGGAAATCCTTGCCGTCGGTGGTGGGGGCGGGTTGAAGAGCTGATGGGTTGGTTCAGGTGTGAGAGAGCTCTGGTCACTTGTTACCAGGTCAGTCTGAACTGGCTGGTAGACACAGGCGGAGCCAGGCCTGCCTCTCCCGAGCTCTGAAGTGCTTTTAGATGAGGACGGTGTCTGAGGAAGTGATTGTTTCATGTAGGAATTACCTAAGCATGATGACCGCTTGAATCGGCAGAACTTTAAGGGAAATCCAGTCCCAGTCAGTCTTTGCGTTGTACTTAAAAGGTGAGCCTTTTAAGAGGTTGTGTCTGAGACTTAAAATTTACGAAGCAGCAGTTATTTTTAACTCACTGAAATGAACTTTTCTCAATATTCTGGTGTCACTCTAATTTGATGCTTTTTGTCCTTATTTTCAATGCACTGTTGTGTTATATATCTCTCATAAACGATGTTTCTCTCTCCACAGGAGGACTGTGAAGCAGAAAACGTGTGGGAGATGGGAGGCTTAGGAATCTTGACTTCTGTCCCTATAACACCCAGGGTGGTTTGCTTTCTCTGTGCCAGTAGTGGGCATGTAGAGGTAAGACTTCCTGCTTCTTGGTACCCAGACAGTATCATAGATTATTTTGCTGTGATGAAATCATTATATTCTGTTTCTTTGGCATATAGCAGGTACTATGTACCCTATTTAAAATAGCAACAAAAAATGTTTTCTAAATTTTTGTTTGTTTTAGAAATTTTAGGAAGGTGTCTACTTTTTTTTTGGCCACTTCTATTGATCGTTCATTTATTCCCATCCATCTTTGTTCTTTTACCTGTATGGGCCTCTCTCATTGCAGAGCAGCAGCTCTGGCTGCATGCGCTCCAGAGCTCTGGCTCGGTAGTTGGACACATCTGTCCAGCCGTTCCATAGCACATGGGATCTTCCCAGGCCAGGGAGCAAACCGGCGCCCCTTGTACTGCAAGGCGGTGTCCTTACCCACTGGACCACCAGGGAAGCCCAGGTGTCTACTTTTTATTAGAGTAGCAGTTATTGAGTGTGAAAACTGTAACAGTTTCATTTCTTAAGTTCACTGTCCATTAGAGTTCTGATTTTTCATCTAGGTGTCCAAACATGGAAGAAATGATAAATGTTTTTCTAGAAAAAGAGATGCTGTTGGTAGTTGTTTTATAGTTTTGAATAACAAAACTTCCTTATCTGTAAAGAGCTCTTAGCAATTAATAAGGAAAAGGAATAACACCCAGTTAAAAAATAGTCTAGGGATAAAAGCATGTAATTCACAAAATGAGAAATAAAAACGAGGTGGGAGGGTAATGTCATGTTTTCCTATTACCATACACTGTAAATTAAAACATGATGAAGGATCAGGTATAAATGAAGACTTCCAGTTTCTGAAAATCTAGTTGAAATCTTTCAGAGAAATTTGTTTAGAACTATTTATTTATCTTTAAAATGGGTATACCCTCTAAGTCAGCAATTGCACTCTAGGCATTTATCTTGAGAATGTAATTAGATAACCTGAAAAATATGTATATGTATGTATATATGTATGTGTGTGTGTGTAGCATGTATATGTAATAAACCCTTCTATAGGTATACGTATTTGTATGCATATAAAACAGAAGGGTTATTTCATTATTTATGATAATAAAAGATTGGAGACACCCCCAAAAGTCATATAATGGCAAAGACAAAGTCCTAAAGAGGATACTGTAGGTTCATATTACATGAAAAGATGTCCATGACACATCACTGAGTTAAAAAGATCAGATTACAAAATCGTATGTAGGGCTTCCCTGGTGGTCCAGTGGGTAAGGACACCGCTTTGCAGTACAAGGGGTGCCGGTTTGCTCCCTGGTCTGGGAGGATCCCATGTGCCGCGGAGCGGCTGGACCAATGTGTCCAACCGAGCCGGAGCTCTGGAGCACGTGTGCCTAGAGATAGTGCTCTACGACTAGAAAGGCCACTGATGGGAGGCCCACACAGGCCAAAGAACAAAGATGGATGGAAATAAATAAATGAAAGAGCAATAGAAGTGGCCAAAAGAAAAAATCGTATATAAAGCATGATCCCATTTTGGTTTGGAAAAACATTTTTGGAGTATATGCACAGGAAGAATTCTGAAGGATTTATGCCAAAATTTTAAGCGTGTAGTTGGATTATGGGTGACTTGTTATTTCTTTAATTTGTTTTTTAATTTTTTTTTTGCAGTGGGTATTTCCCACCTTTACAATAAAGGAGGAAATGGTAGCCCAATTTTAAATAGGAAAGAGGAATATTTTCTTTCATGTAATTCTCAATGCCTGATATTTCTATTCCTCCTTTGATTATTATTTATCACATACGTATTCTAAGGTCATGAAGGAAACCCAAAGCCAAGTTGTAATCCAGGCAGTGAACTATCACTGGCTAAGGGATTCAGTCCTGCCCACTTGCTATTTTAAATTATACATTAGCAAAATTACAAATGATAGTCTGGCATTCATTCTTTGCTTTCCTGGTGGTTCAGTGGTGAAGAATCTGCTTGCCAATGCTTTAGACACAGATTCGATCACTGGTCTGGGATGATCCACTGGAGAAGGAAATGGCAACTCACTGCAGTCTTCTTGCCTGGAAAACCCCATGGAGAGAGGAACCTGGCAGGCTACAGTCCTTGTGGTGGCAAACGAGTCGAGTTAACAACTGAACAGCAACAATAATTCATTACTTGAGGAAATATTTTCTTAGTGCCTGTTTATGATCAACATATTATTCTAAGTGCTAGGGTTGCTTTACCTAGTGTTGAAAGTATGACTGTTCAGTCTGTAAGCGACAGGCTTCCACGGCATCTCTTTTCCTACTTAATCTAACACTTTACATGCACACATGCTCCCCACAGGAATAACTTTTGTAACACAAGTGCTTCAGCTTCTGTGTTAAAGCACATTTGGAGTTTTTTTCCATAGTATAATTGCTCTAATTTAAATCATACGGCTTGGGCGCAGCAGTCCCATAGGATTCCTGGAAACTGAATTAGAGAAAGAAGAGCCTACTGCCTGCATTGCACTCCTAAAGCACAACCAGTGCTTGATGAATTTTTCCCTCCTTTGAAACTTTTTACGTTATCATGATTTTAGATTTACAGAAAAGCTACAAGAGTAGAACAAAGAATTTCCATATAACTTTTACCTGGATTTCCACAAACGTTAATATTTTTTGTTTGCCTTATCTTTTTTCAATTTGTATATGTATTTGATAAAATAAGAAAACATATACACGTTTTTTACATAGGCATATTTTTTCTTAAAATTTGAGAGCAAGTTGCAGACATACGCCCTTTTAAAAATCTCTATTATATGGTGTATTTCCTCAAACCAAAGACATCCTTTTATAGAACCACAGTATAATTATCAAATCGAGAAGTTAACATTGGTATATTATAGTTATCTAAGTAGACGTTAGTTTGGACCCACTAATTCTTTTATGGCAAAAGAAAATTATGAGTCACCTTCATTTGAATTTTTGAAAATCCCTGTATCAGAGTGAGAATAGCTTATTTCTAAAGTTAGACATGGGAAGGACAAACCAGAACTTAAAAACTGTTTAGTAGATTGTAGAAAATCTTTAAAACCCTGCCTGTTTCCCCTTCCCTCACACTTTCTCATTGCCTTACTACTTTATGATACTTCCTTTGTAACTCTTAGCACATTCTGTTAAGCCTTAGATTATGTATTTATTTAATTATTTTATTTGACTTCACTGGATCTTAGTTATAGCATGCAAGATTTTTTTAAATTTCCATACATGAACTCTTAATAGCATCATGCTGGATCTAGTTCCCTGACCAAGAATCAAACCTGGCAGCCCCCTGCCTTGCAAGCACCGAGTCTTAGCCACTGGACTACCAGGGAAGTCCCTATTTAGTTATTTTATAATTCTATAATTACTCCTTTAGTCGCCTGAAGCTCCCACAGTTCCCAGTATTCTGCTTTTTAAACAGAATCAGTTCTTAGTGAACATATTGAATAAAATATGCATACTTTTGGCCTTCTAAAGCTCCAAGTAAGCAAGTAGGATTTGGTTGACCCTTCTGCATGGTGTTTGACCACCTCTGTCTCATCCTAGTTTGTGTATTGCCAAGTCTGTTGTGAGCCCTTCCACAAGTTTTGTTTGGAGGAGAACGAGCGCCCTCTGGAGGACCAGCTGGAAAACTGGTGTTGTCGTCGCTGCAAGTTCTGCCATGTCTGTGGGAGGCAGCATCAGGCAACAAAGGTACAAAGCTGGGTAATGGAACTGCCTAGAGATTTCTCCCTTTTAACTTAGTATTTTGTATCCATATTTTTTTCACTGTTGGCCTCGTATGTTTTGACTGTTTAACCTGGTCTGATCAATTGTCATCAATATAGCAAAAAGCATTTTAAAAATCTCTATTATATGGTGTATTTCCTCAAACCAAAGACATCCTTTTATAGAACCACAGTATAATTATCAAATCGAGAAGTTAACATTGGTATATTATAGTTATCTAAGTAGACGTTAGTTTGGACCCACTAATTCTTTTATGGCAAAAGAAAATTATGAGTCACCTTCATTTGAATTTTTGAAAATCCCTGTATCAGAGTGAGAATAGCTTATTTCTAAAGTTAGACATGGGAAGGACAAACCAGAACTTAAAAACTGTTTAGTAGATTGTAGAAAATCTTTAAAACCCTGCCTGTTTCCCCTTCCCTCACACTTTCTCATTGCCTTACTACTTTATGATACTTCCTTTGTAACTCTTAGCACATTCTGTTAAGCCTTAGATTATGTATTTATTTAATTATTTTATTTGACTTCACTGGATCTTAGTTATAGCATGCAAGATTTTTTAATTGCCATACATGAACTCTTAATAGCATCATGCTGGATCTAGTTCCCTGACCAAGAATCAAACCTGGCAGCCCCCTGCCTTGCAAGCACCGAGTCTTAGCCACTGGACTACCAGGGAAGTCCCTATTTAGTTATTTTATAATTCTATAATTACTCCTTTAGTCGCCTGAAGCTCCCACAGTTCCCAGTATTCTGCTTTTTAAACAGAATCAGTTCTTAGTGAACATATTGAATAAAATATGCATACTTTTGGCCTTCTAAAGCTCCAAGTAAGCAAGTAGGATTTGGTTGACCCTTCTGCATGGTGTTTGACCACCTCTGTCTCATCCTAGTTTGTGTATTGCCAAGTCTGTTGTGAGCCCTTCCACAAGTTTTGTTTGGAGGAGAACGAGCGCCCTCTGGAGGACCAGCTGGAAAACTGGTGTTGTCGTCGCTGCAAGTTCTGCCATGTCTGTGGGAGGCAGCATCAGGCAACAAAGGTACAAAGCTGGGTAATGGAACTGCCTAGAGATTTCTCCCTTTTAACTTAGTATTTTGTATCCATATTTTTTTCACTGTTGGCCTCGTATGTTTTGACTGTTTAACCTGGTCTGATCAATTGTCATCAATATAGCAAAAAGCACGGTACTGGAGAAAATCCTCAAAACAAATCTACTTCATCAGAATGTTTATCACTGAGTGCCTCTGGCAGGAAATGAATCCCTGTGCCTCGGGAGTAAATACTTTATGAGGAAATTTAAACTGTTACAGTGATGTACAGTATGTACTTGATGGGCATGATGTGGCATACTGACAGGTGTCCATTGACAGCGAGATGATGCCCACCTTTTGGTCTTTTATTTTCTTACAGCAGCTGCTGGAGTGTAATAAGTGCCGAAACAGCTATCACCCTGAGTGCCTGGGACCAAATTACCCCACCAAACCCACAAAGAAAAAGAAAGTTTGGGTGAGTGCACACAGTGTGGACTTTGAAGAACTGTCATGGAACTGGTGGCTTGCACAAATCGCCGGAGGAATATCCTGCTTGAGGAAGACAAGCCTTTCCATTTGAGAAGTCAACTAGAAATGGGTTGCATTTAAGATCTTCTTAAACAAGAAGAGATATTAAAAGTAAGGCACTCCTATCGACTTTCTTTTCATTCTTCCAGATCTGTACCAAGTGTGTTCGCTGCAAGAGCTGTGGATCCACGACTCCTGGCAAAGGGTGGGATGCACAGTGGTCTCACGATTTCTCGCTGTGCCATGATTGTGCCAAACTCTTTGCAAAAGGTAACTCAGAAAAGCTGGCTCTGTCAGCGTTTAGAGGTCGTGCTTAGTGTTTGGGAAGTGAACTGGACATTGCAGTGAAATGAGCAGGTCTTCCCGTTCTTGTCATAGATGTCATTTAAATATATTTCCTG
The DNA here is from genome assembly GCA_022376925.1 of Tragulus kanchil. Classification (NCBI taxonomy): domain Eukaryota; kingdom Metazoa; phylum Chordata; class Mammalia; order Artiodactyla; family Tragulidae; genus Tragulus; species Tragulus kanchil. The sequence goes on from JAIOJX010000006.1 coordinate 138,649,120, forward strand.
AGTTCCTGGTCTTGCTCTTTTCTTTACGCAGAGAATCATAGCAACTAGCAAGGTTTTCTTTCCTTTCTTCTGGACTGGAAAGTAGGATATGTTTGTGGGCCTGAGTAAGGAGGGGACAGCACCAAGGCTCTCTTGAGCGCAGGGCCTGCTGTTTGTCCAGGAGGCTATGGAGTGGCCCAGCATTCTGGGTAATGGAACTGCCTAGAGATTTCTCCCTTTTAACTTAGTATTTTGTATCCATATTTTTTTCACTGTTGGCCTCGTATGTTTTGACTGTTTAACCTGGTCTGATCAATTGTCATCAATATAGCAAAAAGCACGGTACTGGAGAAAATCCTCAAAACAAATCTACTTCATCAGAATGTTTATCACTGAGTGCCTCTGGCAGGAAATGAATCCCTGTGCCTCGGGAGTAAATACTTTATGAGGAAATTTAAACTGTTACAGTGATGTACAGTATGTACTTGATGGGCATGATGTGGCATACTGACAGGTGTCCATTGACAGCGAGATGATGCCCACCTTTTGGTCTTTTATTTTCTTACAGCAGCTGCTGGAGTGTAATAAGTGCCGAAACAGCTATCACCCTGAGTGCCTGGGACCAAATTACCCCACCAAACCCACAAAGAAAAAGAAAGTTTGGGTGAGTGCACACAGTGTGGACTTTGAAGAACTGTCATGGAACTGGTGGCTTGCACAAATCGCCGGAGGAATATCCTGCTTGAGGAAGACAAGCCTTTCCATTTGAGAAGTCAACTAGAAATGGGTTGCATTTAAGATCTTCTTAAACAAGAAGAGATATTAAAAGTAAGGCACTCCTATCGACTTTCTTTTCATTCTTCCAGATCTGTACCAAGTGTGTTCGCTGCAAGAGCTGTGGATCCACGACTCCTGGCAAAGGGTGGGATGCACAGTGGTCTCACGATTTCTCGCTGTGCCATGATTGTGCCAAACTCTTTGCAAAAGGTAACTCAGAAAAGCTGGCTCTGTCAGCGTTTAGAGGTCGTGCTTAGTGTTTGGGAAGTGAACTGGACATTGCAGTGAAATGAGCAGGTCTTCCCGTTCTTGTCATAGATGTCATTTAAATATATTTCCTGAGTTCCTGGTCTTGCTCTTTTCTTTACGCAGAGAATCATAGCAACTAGCAAGGTTTTCTTTCCTTTCTTCTGGACTGGAAAGTAGGATATGTTTGTGGGCCTGAGTAAGGAGGGGACAGCACCAAGGCTCTCTTGAGCGCAGGGCCTGCTGTTTGTCCAGGAGGCAGTGATTAGGGATGTATTTGAAGCCACAGCCATCTGGGATCCTGCCACCGTGGTTTCAGATTCATCCCTATTGCACTTAGTAAATCCCCACTTCTTAGAGATGTGAGTCTTCTAGCAGCCAGGGGACTTGAACTTGCCCTATGGAGGGCCTCAGTCACAGGCTCCTGTTCTGCAGTTTGGTGCAGTGGACATTATGACTTCGTCAATGTGGACCCTGGCCACTGTGCCCTGGGGCTTCTCAGGGGTACTGAGCATACCTGTCTGGAGCCTCGACTGGGGACAGCAGGCCGGTTGTGAATATCCACTGGCAAGGGCTGTCTCCAAGATCCCTTAGGGCAATGTACAGGCTGCCTGTACTACCTAGGGGGCTGTTCTGTGGGGGCATGCAGGGCTCCCACTGGGAGAAGAGCACAGCCTGCTTCTCTGGCTACAGAGGGGACTGTTTCTAGTAACTCACCACAAAGAAACGCTCTAAACCACTATTTCCCAAAGTGAGGTGGATATACATTTGATTGTTTCAGAAATGATTTAGGTGGTACTAAGTCAAGGATGTTAGCAGTTGTGCTAGAAGATTGTAACCCATACATTAAGCTGACTTAGGATAATAATGATATAAAATTCACTACTGAAGTTATTTAAAATAAGCAAATCAATATTAAGTCTATTAAGTAGAAAATAATAGGAAGGCATACTTGGATAAAACAAACTGATGAAAGTTGTACATTTTTATGAATTTTAGGAAGCACTGCTCTAAGTTCTAATGTAAAATTACTAGGAATAAGGGGAAAGTAGAAATTAAGTGTTATTTTGAATTCCATTACCTTCTCTTTTTAAAAAATTTTAAACATTTCTTTGAATGTTTCAGAGAGAAAGTTCTAACTTTTTCTATCATGCTATCTATCAAGTCTACCATAATTTTTAGAAATGGGCCTAAAGAAGAGAACTAGTGGCATATTCTGCAAATTCAGAATAATCTCGACACCTTTCAGATGTGTGAACGTGCCGTGGCAGAGTCCGGCTGGCTGGCGTTTGTGTGTGGTTTCGGAAGCAGACTGTGGTGGCTTGCGTTTTGGAGCAATTTGGCCGTGTGTGAGGCAAGGGCGTTAGAGGTGTTGGCGTGCCAGCCAAAGCTCTGCTGAAAACTTTGCTCTGCTTCCAGGAAACTTCTGCCCTCTCTGTGATAAGTGTTACGATGATGATGACTATGAGAGTAAGATGATGCAGTGTGGGAAATGTGATCGATGGGTCCATTCCAAATGTGAAAATCTTTCAGGTACAGAAGGTTGGAGTCTTTTTATTACAATTTCCTTCTTTCTGGTACAACTGCATTTATAGCTCCAAAATACTATAAACATAACAGTACGGCAGTGCTATTTCTTAAGTCTTTTAAAATTTATTTTTTGGTCTCCAAAATAAGAACATTGTGTTATACTTGGGCTCAATCTTGAATACATTGTTTAAGATATTTAAATGCTGTACTTTGTGGATACCGTAACCTGTTGTTTCTCCAATGACTGAATCCTGAGTTAGTAATAATAATGTCCCTTTGGAGATCAGTACCTGTGAGTTCTTAGGGGGGTGAGAGAGTCTTAATACTGTTCCTAACATCCAGTTGATATTATGTTCAGTGGAATACCTTCCTCTTTCCCCTCTGTCACTCTGCAGAGCACCTCGTCATTGTAGGTTTTTGTTTTCCCAGATGAGATGTATGAGATTCTGTCTAATCTGCCGGAAAGTGTGGCCTACACATGTGTGAACTGCACGGAGCGGCACCCTGCGGAGTGGCGTCTGGCTCTTGAGAAAGAGCTCCAGATCTCGCTGAAGCAGGTGCTGACAGCCTTGCTGAACTCTCGGACCACCAGCCACCTGCTGCGCTACCGACAGGTAGGCCTCCGTCTCATTCTATATTCTGAGACCTTGTTCTTTGGTGGTTTTTACCTGGTCGTGGAATGTGTGGGTTTTCCTGTGTGTGTGTCTTTCTCCGTTTATTTTCTTTTGCATCATTCTTCATTTACTTCCTTGTTTTGGCCTTAGGCCACTAAGAAAAACTTTAGCACCAAGAATAAAACCTCTCTTGGGTAATAAGGTGGAAGGGGCCATGTCCCTTTCAGAGACCTTGCTGTTATAATATGAAATTTGGACTTTGTATTCTAAAGATTACAGGGAGCCAACGAAGGACTTCACTCAAAAAAGTAACCTTATCAGAGTGGCTTTTTAGGGGAAAAAAAAATTAACAACTTGAGTGAGAAAGGAGAATTTAAGAACACTGAGCCTAGAAGCAAGAACCATGGCTGGGAGGCAGGTGTAGTGCTTTAGGTAAGAGGGAGCAGGGTGGTGACCTCATCTATCAGAGTGGTAGTGGGGCCAGAGACCCTTTGGCTCCAGGAAACTTCTAGGGCTCCTCAGGACACAATTTAAAACCACAATGTTTGTCCAGTCAACAAAAGTAAAGTAGTCATTAGGAACACAGGTGTACTGTTGGAAGAACCACATAAGTAACCTGAACTCAGAGCTAGCCTGATGCTTTATCTCTCTTTTTCTAAAAGATAATTTTATTTTGGGCTTTGCTGGGTCTTATTGCTACAGGGGCTTTTCTGTAGTGTGTTGAGCAGGGGCTACTTTGTAGTTGCTGTGCACAGACTTTTCATCACGTGACTTACTGCTGAGCACAGGCTCTAGACGCTCAGGTTTTAGTAGCTGCAGCACATGGGTTCAGTAGTTGTGGCTCTTGGGTTCTAGAACACAGGCTCAATGGTTGTGGTGCACACGTTTGTTGCTTTGTGGCATGTAGGCTCTTCCTGCTTCAGGGATCGATCCCGTGTCTGCTGATTGGCAGGCAGATTCTTCACCACTAAGCCACAAGGGAAGGTCTGCTTTGTCTTTTAATCAAGTCTCTAGTAGGAAAATTAACTGCTATCTTACTCACGAGATTAATTTCTGTTTCTTCGAGCTAGGTTGGGAGTTACCAGCCAAACTCTTAAGGTGGACTAGCCAAGCTATTAGATAGCCAGCTCATTTTAACTTTCCTTTTCTCATAGTTGAGAAATATCTTGATTATTTTCAAGTTCTTTGGATGTTATAATATGAATCATTCAGTTGTTGTTCAGTCATTAAGTTGTGGCCAACTCTTTGTAAGCCCATGGACTGCAGCAGATCAGGTTTCCTTGTCCTTCACTATCTGCTGAAGTTTGTTCACATTCATGTCCCGTTGAGTTGGTGATGCTACCTAACCATCTCATCCTCTGCCAGCCTCTTCTGCCTTCAGTCTTTCCCAGCATTAGGGTCTTTTCCAATGAGTTGGCTTTTCGCATCGGGTGCCGAAGAATTAGAGCTTCAGCATCAGTCCTTCCAATGAGTACTGAGGGTTGATTTCCTTTAGGATTGATTGATTTGATCTCCTTGCTATCCAATGGACTCTGAGAGTCTTCTCTAGCACCACAGTTCAAAGACATCAATTCTTCAGCATTCAGCCTTCTTTATGGTCCAGCTCTCACATCAATACGTAACTGCTGGGAAAACCATAGCTTTGACTACATGGATCTTCCGTGGGAAAGTGATGTCTTTACTCTTCCAGCCTGCATTCACTTTTTAATAGAATTTCCATGGGTGCTTCCTTTTCGATGTTAAATAAAAGAGACCTATCTTTCCTGACAACAGGCTGCCAAACCTCCGGACTTAAATCCTGAGACAGAGGAGACAATACCTTCCCGTAGCTCGCCAGAAGGACCTGATCCACCAGTGCTCACTGAGGTCAGCAAACAGGAAGACCAACAGCCTTTAGATCTGGAAGGAATTTTCACGTGACTTACTGCTGAGCACAGGCTCTAGCCCTTTGTAGGAAATGGTCAGGGCTCTTGGGTTCTAGAACACAGGCTCAATGGTTGTGGTGCACACGTTTGTTGCTTTGTGGCATGTAGGCTCTTCCTGCTTCAGGATCGATCCCGTGTCTGCTGATTGGCAGGCAGATTCTTCACCACTAAGCCACAAGGGAAGGTCTGCTTTGTCTTTTAATCAAGTCTCTAGTAGGAAAATTAACTGCTATCTTACTCACGAGATTAATTTCTGTTTCTTCGAGCTAGGTTGGGAGTTACCAGCCAAACTCTTAAGGTGGACTAGCCAAGCTATTAGATAGCCAGCTCATTTTAACTTTCCTTTTCTCATAGTTGAGAAATATCTTGATTATTTTCAAGTTCTTTGGATGTTATAATATGAATCATTCAGTTGTTGTTCAGTCATTAAGTTGTGGCCAACTCTTTGTAAGCCCATGGACTGCAGCAGATCAGGTTTCCTTGTCCTTCACTATCTGCTGAAGTTTGTTCACATTCATGTCCCGTTGAGTTGGTGATGCTACCTAACCATCTCATCCTCTGCCAGCCTCTTCTGCCTTCAGTCTTTCCCAGCATTAGGGTCTTTTCCAATGAGTTGGCTTTTCGCATCGGGTGCCGAAGAATTAGAGCTTCAGCATCAGTCCTTCCAATGAGTACTGAGGGTTGATTTCCTTTAGGATTGATTGATTTGATCTCCTTGCTATCCAATGGACTCTGAGAGTCTTCTCTAGCACCACAGTTCAAAGACATCAATTCTTCAGCATTCAGCCTTCTTTATGGTCCAGCTCTCACATCAATACGTAACTGCTGGGAAAACCATAGCTTTGACTACATGGATCTTCCGTGGGAAAGTGATGTCTTTGCTCTTCCAGCCTGCATTCACTTTTTAATAGAATTTCCATGGGTGCTTCCTTTTCGATGTTAAATAAAAGAGACCTATCTTTCCTGACAACAGGCTGCCAAACCTCCGGACTTAAATCCTGAGACAGAGGAGACAATACCTTCCCGTAGCTCGCCAGAAGGACCTGATCCACCAGTGCTCACTGAGGTCAGCAAACAGGAAGACCAACAGCCTTTAGATCTGGAAGGAGTCAAGAGGAAAATGGACCAAGGGAACTACACATCTGTGGTATGTCCATATAGCAAACTACCCAAGTGTCCCTCTTGCCAGGTTAGCTTCCTTGGGTCTTTTAGGGGTGTGAGGCTGGGTGTTAGCATTAAAAGATGATTTGTTAGCAATAAAAAAATAAAAGTATGTGAGCTGTTTTAGTTCTGTATTTTAGAAGATGATAGGGAAGGTAGTGTCTTTTTACTTGGCTTTCTCTGAGTTCTTTTTATATTAAAACTGTCTATGCAAAAATGTTAATGTGAAGTCCATGGGTTTGCCCCTTTTGCAATATATCTGAAAAATATGTCTTCTTGCATCAGATATTCATTTGTGGATAAAGCCTTTTAATTTTATGGTTTTAAGAATGTGTAGGAAATGATCGTCTATTATCTCACATTTGCCATTCATTTTAGTCTAAGAAAGAAGTCGTGGCCCAGCTTAGGTAACTTACCATGATACAGCTAATTTATTTGCATTCTTGCCTTATTAACTTGGCATTTCTTGATTGCCTCAAGTTAATTATGAACTAATTCCCAGAGGCCTCTACTAAAGAGATGTGATACCACATTAAATTAGCGTGTCCGTTTTGTGTTGGATCTCTTTGCTGGATGAGTTAGGAGGGAAGAGGGAGTGATTTTGAGAGCACACTGTGCTATGAATAATTAATGCTTTGTTTTTGTATATAGTTGGAGTTCAGTGATGATATCGTGAAGATTATTCAAGCAGCCATTAATTCAGCATTCAGCCTTCTTTATGGTCCAGCTCTCACATCAATACGTAACTGCTGGGAAAACCATAGCTTTGACTACATGGATCTTCCGTGGGAAAGTGATGTCTTTACTCTTCCAGCCTGCATTCACTTTTTAATAGAATTTCCATGGGTGCTTCCTTTTCGATGTTAAATAAAAGAGACCTATCTTTCCTGACAACAGGCTGCCAAACCTCCGGACTTAAATCCTGAGACAGAGGAGACAATACCTTCCCGTAGCTCGCCAGAAGGACCTGATCCACCAGTGCTCACTGAGGTCAGCAAACAGGAAGACCAACAGCCTTTAGATCTGGAAGGAGTCAAGAGGAAAATGGACCAAGGGAACTACACATCTGTGGTATGTCCATATAGCAAACTACCCAAGTGTCCCTCTTGCCAGGTTAGCTTCCTTGGGTCTTTTAGGGGTGTGAGGCTGGGTGTTAGCATTAAAAGATGATTTGTTAGCAATAAAAAAATAAAAGTATGTGAGCTGTTTTAGTTCTGTATTTTAGAAGATGATAGGGAAGGTAGTGTCTTTTTACTTGGCTTTCTCTGAGTTCTTTTTATATTAAAACTGTCTATGCAAAAATGTTAATGTGAAGTCCATGGGTTTGCCCCTTTTGCAATATATCTGAAAAATATGTCTTCTTGCATCAGATATTCATTTGTGGATAAAGCCTTTTAATTTTATGGTTTTAAGAATGTGTAGGAAATGATCGTCTATTATCTCACATTTGCCATTCATTTTAGTCTAAGAAAGAAGTCGTGGCCCAGCTTAGGTAACTTACCATGATACAGCTAATTTATTTGCATTCTTGCCTTATTAACTTGGCATTTCTTGATTGCCTCAAGTTAATTATGAACTAATTCCCAGAGGCCTCTACTAAAGAGATGTGATACCACATTAAATTAGCGTGTCCGTTTTGTGTTGGATCTCTTTGCTGGATGAGTTAGGAGGGAAGAGGGAGTGATTTTGAGAGCACACTGTGCTATGAATAATTAATGCTTTGTTTTTGTATATAGTTGGAGTTCAGTGATGATATCGTGAAGATTATTCAAGCAGCCATTAATTCAGATGGAGGGCAGCCAGAGATTAAAAAAGCCAACAGCATGGTCAAGTCCTTCTTTATTCGGGTGAATGATATTAATAGTTTGTGTCTTTGATGCTTAATCTGTGGGTTGTTACCCCAGGAACAGAACAGACTTGTTCTTGTTTGTGTTTTGCTTTGCTGTGTGTATAAATCATTTTGGTTTAATTAGTTCCTCTGATTTGGGGGGAGATTGATGAGGTCCCATAGAGAATGGATCTTTCTTTCCCCTTTGGGGGCCTGAAATCATCCTCGTATTGACAGAGAAGCTGTTGGTTTCTATATGCTTTGCAAATGAATGGTCACATTCTTACATTTTGTTTGTTTATTTCTCTGTTAGCAAATGGAACGTGTTTTTCCATGGTTCAGTGTCAAAAAGTCCAGGTTTTGGGAGCCAAATAAAGTATCAAGCAAGTGAGTGAATTCAGTATTACTTTTTTTTTTTCCCTCCTCATCAGAAATCTGAGTGTTCTTATTTTTAGATTGAGGTTTCTAGACTCGTTTTTAATATTAAAGATTAATCAGTTGAAATACCTTTTTATTGCTGGTTTGGAGACAGCACTTCATGTTAATTTGAATCTGTTGCCCTTTTTATTCTCTATGTGTTTGTTCTGTTTTGGAGAACTTGCAGCATGTGTACAGTACATGAACTATGGATATAGCCCAGTAATTGGGCTGCTTATAACTGGGTTCTGTTTTTTCTAGTTTGGATCATGCTCTCAACAGTTCCTTATTCTCCATATTTAATCTTAAATTTTTTTCCAGTAAATCCTTTTGATGGACAAGGTTATCATTTGTTTCTAGAAGTTTAACTGGGAGTCACAATACATCAGGATTATATTTTTTAAAACAATTAAGTCCTGTGTAGGCAGTTTTCAAATTCTGTGACTTGTTTTTACAGACTGTGCACAGGCCCAAGACCTGACGCTATCAAGAATTTGACTGTTTTGTACAGTTCTGGGTATCTTGTAGGTGAATTTTGATGAGCCACACTTAAATTAGCGTGCTTTTTTTGCAGGATGAGTTAGGAGGGAAGAGGGAGTGATTTTGAGAGCACACTGTGCTATGAATAATTAATGCTTTGTTTTTGTATATAGTTGGAGTTCAGTGATGATATCGTGAAGATTATTCAAGCAGCCATTAATTCAGATGGAGGGCAGCCAGAGATTAAAAAAGCCAACAGCATGGTCAAGTCCTTCTTTATTCGGGTGAATGATATTAATAGTTTGTGTCTTTGATGCTTAATCTGTGGGTTGTTACCCCAGGAACAGAACAGACTTGTTCTTGTTTGTGTTTTGCTTTGCTGTGTGTATAAATCATTTTGGTTTAATTAGTTCCTCTGATTTGGGGGGAGATTGATGAGGTCCCATAGAGAATGGATCTTTCTTTCCCTTGGTGGCCTGAAATCATCCTCGTATTGACAGAGAAGCTGTTGGTTTCTATATGCTTTGCAAATGAATGGTCACATTCTTACATTTTGTTTGTTTATTTCTCTGTTAGCAAATGGAACGTGTTTTTCCATGGTTCAGTGTCAAAAAGTCCAGGTTTTGGGAGCCAAATAAAGTATCAAGCAAGTGAGTGAATTCAGTATTACTTTTTTTTTTTCCCTCCTCATCAGAAATCTGAGTGTTCTTATTTTTAGATTGAGGTTTCTAGACTCGTTTTTAATATTAAAGATTAATCAGTTGAAATACCTTTTTATTGCTGGTTTGGAGACAGCACTTCATGTTAATTTGAATCTGTTGCCCTTTTTATTCTCTATGTGTTTGTTCTGTTTTGGAGAACTTGCAGCATGTGTACAGTACATGAACTATGGATATAGCCCAGTAATTGGGCTGCTTATAACTGGGTTCTGTTTTTTCTAGTTTGGATCATGCTCTCAACAGTTCCTTATTCTCCATATTTAATCTTAAATTTTTTTCCAGTAAATCCTTTTGATGGACAAGGTTATCATTTGTTTCTAGAAGTTTAACTGGGAGTCACAATACATCAGGATTATATTTTTTAAAACAATTAAGTCCTGTGTAGGCAGTTTTCAAATTCTGTGACTTGTTTTTACAGACTGTGCACAGGCCCAAGACCTGACGCTATCAAGAATTTGACTGTTTTGTACAGTTCTGGGTATCTTGTAGGAGTTCAATAAATACTTGTTGAATCGATTATTTCCAGCAGTGGGATGTTACCAAACGCAGTGCTTCCACCTTCACTTGACCATAATTATGCTCAGTGGCAGGAGCGAGAGGAAAGCAGCCACACTGAGCAGCCTCCTTTAATGAAGAAAATCATTCCAGCTCCCAAACCTAAAGGGCCTGGAGAACCAGACTCGCCAACTCCTCTGCATCCTCCCACACCACCAATTTTGAGTAAGACACCAAAGACTTGTTACCCTTTTCTGGGTGCCAGTGATTGACTCTGTGAATCTAAATTTAATGTAGTTCCATATTGAAAATTTCAGGTGATCCTTATATGTAACAAGATCATTATTTTTGCTTCACTTGAAATGTTACCAAGGAATTGATACAAGTAATATAGGAGATCCTAAGGTAGCACAACTTGGAATACTTTTTGAAAGTGTTAATTTCACAGGCCATAGACTCTTTAAGCTGAGTTGTTTTCTTTTTTTTTTTTTACTGGAAATCAGACATGGTATTACCAATTTTAACTGGTTGTCCTTTGGGTTCCCAGGTACTGATAGGAGTCGAGAAGACAGTCCAGAGCTGAACCCACCCCCAGGCATAGAAGACAACAGGCAGTGTGCGTTGTGTCTGGCCTATGGCGATGACAGCGCTAATGTGAGTCCTGCGCTGCCCCGGGGTCTGCTACAGCCTGGCCCACAACGAGCTGTTCGTGGCCCAACTTGGTGACCCATGCCTTTTATCCACAACATGTCACTTAGTCTGTTTGGAGACAGCACTTCATGTTAATTTGAATCTGTTGCCCTTTTATTCTTTATGTGTTTGTTCTGTTTTGGAGAACTTGCAGCATGTGTACAGTACATGAACTATGGATATAGCCCAGTAATTGGGCTGCTTATAACTGGGTTCTGTTTTTTCTAGTTTGGATCATGCTCTCAACAGTTCCTTATTCTCCATATTTAATCTTAAATTTTTTTCCAGTAAATCCTTTTGATGGACAAGGTTATCATTTGTTTCTAGAAGTTTAACTGGGAGTCACAATACATCAGGATTATATTTTTTAAAACAATTAAGTCCTGTGTAGGCAGTTTTCAAATTCTGTGACTTGTTTTTACAGACTGTGCACAGGCCCAAGACCTGACGCTATCAAGAATTTGACTGTTTTGTACAGTTCTGGGTATCTTGTAGGAGTTCAATAAATACTTGTTGAATCGATTATTTCCAGCAGTGGGATGTTACCAAACGCAGTGCTTCCACCTTCACTTGACCATAATTATGCTCAGTGGCAGGAGCGAGAGGAAAGCAGCCACACTGAGCAGCCTCCTTTAATGAAGAAAATCATTCCAGCTCCCAAACCTAAAGGGCCTGGAGAACCAGACTCGCCAACTCCTCTGCATCCTCCCACACCACCAATTTTGAGTAAGACACCAAAGACTTGTTACCCTTTTCTGGGTGCCAGTGATTGACTCTGTGAATCTAAATTTAATGTAGTTCCATATTGAAAATTTCAGGTGATCCTTATATGTAACAAGATCATTATTTTTGCTTCACTTGAAATGTTACCAAGGAATTGATACAAGTAATATAGGAGATCCTAAGGTAGCACAACTTGGAATACTTTTTGAAAGTGTTAATTTCACAGGCCATAGACTCTTTAAGCTGAGTTGTTTTCTTTTTTTTTTTTTACTGGAAATCAGACATGGTATTACCAATTTTAACTGGTTGTCCTTTGGGTTCCCAGGTACTGATAGGAGTCGAGAAGACAGTCCAGAGCTGAACCCACCCCCAGGCATAGAAGACAACAGGCAGTGTGCGTTGTGTCTGGCCTATGGCGATGACAGCGCTAATGTGAGTCCTGCGCTGCCCCGGGGTCTGCTCAGCAGCCTGGCCCACAACGAGCTGTTCGTGGCCCAACTTGGTGACCCATGCCTTTTATCCAACGAATACATGTCACTTAGTCTGTGGTACTAAGTGTATATATACACTTACATATATGCACACACACACATATACATATAGTTGATATAGTTGATTTAAGAGGTGAGTCACCTTAAATTAACATGCAAATTTCCCATAATCTTCTATAGGCATTTCCTCAGAAGGAAGATTTTTTATGAAAGTTAATAAAAAGTTGCACATTAAATAGTTTGTGTTTAATGTAGTTAGTAGTGTTGTGAAAATTCCCAGTTCTGGCAGGTTGCATGGATTCATTTCTGTATTTGACCACCTACTTGTTGACCTTGGCAAGGAGCTTTTAACCTCTGACCATCGATTTCATATTTTAAATGAGGCTAATAACAATTCTTACCTCAGAATGGTTATAAGGATTAAAGGAAATAATGTATGTAAAGCCTTGTTCAGGGCCTGGCACATAGTAAGCTTGTCATTTTTTTAAAAAAAAAAAAGATTTTTAATGCAAGCTGAGTGGACTGACTTTGAAATACAGTTTTAAAGAAGTCAGTGCACCCTTCTATAAACTTAACACATGGGTTTTTTTTTTTTTTCAGTTGGCTTATTTTTCTTTGATCTGCCGGTCAATTCATGGTCTTTTTATTTATTTATTTATTTATTTAGGCTATTTTGGGCTTTCACTGCTGCTGTAAATTCTTCTCTAGTTGCAGGGAGTGGGGGCTGCTCTCTAGTTGAGGTGGGCAGGCTTCTTGCTGCAGTGATTTCTCTTGTTGTGGAACTCGGGCTCTAGGGCACACAGGCTTCAGTAGTTGCAGCACATGGGCACAATAGTTGGTGGCTCTGAGCGTCTAGAGCACAGGTTCGATAGTTGTGGCTCACGGGCTTAGTTGCTCCAGAGCATGTGGGATCTTCCCAGATCAGGGATCGAACCTGTGTCTTCTGCATTGGCAGGTGAGTTCTTCACCACTGAGATACCAGGGAAGCCCCCACATTACTTATTTTTATTCTTTATGTTTATAAAATATTTCCAGTCTATGGAAAAGGTAATTTGAAATGATAATCTAAAAAGTTCAGAAGTGAAAAAGAGACTTAAATTGTGATTTTTGAGTACACGCCTAAGATAAAGAATGACTCAGGTAAAGCTAATTCCAAGGAAAACCCTGTTCAATGTTATATTCTTTAAAGAAAAACGGAAATCTCCTGTTTCATAGGATGCTGGCCGTTTGCTGTACATTGGCCAGAACGAATGGACACATGTAAATTGTGCTTTGTGGTCAGCAGAAGTGTTTGAAGATGATGATGGATCACTGAAGAATGTGCATATGGCTGTGATCAGGGGCAAGCAGCTGGTAAGAACTTGTGGGTGAATGTTATGGAAAAGACTCAGTTTCCAGATGTTCTTTCTGAGGCTAAATGCTGCCTTGCTGACCTTTCTCATAATGCCTTCAGAATGGTTTAACCACCGAGCATATAGTGCTGTGCATTGTAGGCAGATTGCTGTTCTGACCCTTGGAGGATGGGTGCAAAAGAAATAGAAAACCAAGTATAAGCTAGTGGGGGAGATACTTCAGATGCTTAAGAAAAGTATACATTTGTTAAGTGATTTCAAAACAGTGACCTCACATGTTCCAATTGAATCAGCACCCCTGAGGCTGCTTATCATAGACCCACAAAAAAACAGGGGGATGTAGAAAGTGATTAGTAGCAGCTGAGAATAATCAGAAACGGCCATGAAGGAGTAAAATGTTTAAAGCTGTTTGTTGAAGGACGGGAGAAAGTGAAGGATTATCAGAAGCCAACAAAAATAGCTCATGCATAAGAAACATGAGTAAAATGTGTAGAGGGCACAAATAAAAAGTCTTCCTTGGAAAGGAGCCCAGATTGTGCCTGTGTCTGAAGGAGGTGGTAACATAGAGCCTGGGTGGAGGAAGGCTTTGAATCAGTAGATTCATCAACTAAGCCCACTTACTAAGAACCATTATGTTTCTCAGTGGTATAGTCTTTTCTAGAGCTGGTTGTTTTGGCTGTAATAGCTTTCTACCAAGATGATGGTTTTAGCATTGATCTTCAGAGTTTCATCTTCTCTGAATCAGTTGTGCGTCCCAGAAAAATTGGTTTTGACCCAAGTTCTAAAGCAAATCGTAATGCATAAATTTTATCATTATAGGTCCCAAGGGCTGTGGGAAAGAAAAGATTTATAGAGGAGGCTTTATGGCTCATATCACTTCTCTGTAATTCAGCCGATTACCAGTAACAGAAGGAGCTGTGGGAAACCCAGGATGGGGTGGCTCTGTCAAGGGGATGGTGAATGGCTGGCACTGCTGAAAGCCTGACTCAGACTCTGTTCTTTCTGTTAGAGGTGTGAGTTCTGCCAGAAGCCAGGGGCGACCGTGGGCTGCTGTCTCACATCGTGCACCAGCAACTATCACTTCATGTGTTCCCGAGCCAAGAACTGTGTCTTTCTGGATGATAAAAAAGTGTACTGCCAGCGACATCGGGATTTGATCAAAGGCGAGGTGAGGCACTTTCAGTTGCTTCTTGAATTCTCTGAGAAAAGAGGCTGAAAATATTAATAGCAAGGTGGTGAGCTTTATTTCACCTTCCTACTAGGTGCTCCTGGGATCACCGCCTCTTAGGATAAATAACAAAAAGACCCTGCTAGTTAGACAGAACGGTGATTTTGGGATACACCCTGTCTTTCTTCTGAGTCAGTGTCATGAGTAGTATTTAAAGGGAGAGCCTAACAGCTACCCTTGCCTTTCATTTAAGGTGGTACCCGAGAATGGATTTGAAGTTTTTAGAAGAGTGTTTGTGGACTTTGAAGGAATCAGCTTGAGAAGGAAGTTTCTCAGTGGCTTGGAACCAGAAAATATCCACATGATGATTGGTATGACATGGACCTTGATTTCTGGGGGAAGCCTGGCTGTATCACTGGAGCACTTAAGTCTTCATTTATAAAGTGAGCCTTCTCACGATCTCCTCTAATAAGTTCTTCTCTCCTTCCTCAGGCTCCATGACAATTGACTGCTTAGGGATTCTGAACGATCTGTCTGACTGTGAGGATAAGCTCTTTCCTATTGGATATCAGTAAGTAGCTCTGTAGAGAGAAGACAGCAGCCCCACTGCTTAGCAACCTGAGGTAGTGAGGAGACCATTAGATGTAGAGCCATACGTCTTAGTGACTTTTAAGTAATTGCTTTATTTTGTTTTATTTTTGCCACTTCCTGTAGATTGGGACTCAGGTATCATTTTATGTTAGTTAGATCCAGTTGTAGAAGGAAAGTATTGTCAACATAATTTCAGAATCATTTCCAAATAAAACCTAAGTAGACAACACCAGGTTGGTCTCTTAAAAGTCCACTAAATTCCATTTCCATCAGTTCAGATGTTCAGTTTGTTATCAGCCATCAAGCACTTTATGCCTCTGTCCTTTTATGTTTGACATTTTATAGGTCCTTCTGAAAATACAAGCCCCTACAATAACAATTGGATTCTCCAATAAGAATTTATGATCTTTCCCTCATGCAGCAAATCATTTAAACTTCTAGCAAACTGAGAATACACATTTAAAATTCTCTTTCTCTCTCTCCCTTTGGAGTCTCATTTTGTTGTATATGTGCTGCTGCGTAGTCAGTTCAGTCATGTCCAGCTCTGTGTGATCCCATAGATTGCAGCCCACCAGGCTGCTCTGTCCTTGGGGATTCTCCAGGCAAGAATACTGGAGTGGGTTGCCATGCCCTCCTCCAGGATCTTCCCAAACCATGCGGTTCCTACTAGGTGCTCCTGGGATCCCCCTTAAAACCCTGTAGACAGAACGGTGATTTTGGGATACACCCTGTCTTTCTTCTGAGTCAGTGTCATGAGTAGTATTTAAAGGGAGAGCCTAACAGCTACCCTTGCCTTTCATTTAAGGTGGTACCCGAGAATGGATTTGAAGTTTTTAGAAGAGTGTTTGTGGACTTTGAAGGAATCAGCTTGAGAAGGAAGTTTCTCAGTGGCTTGGAACCAGAAAATATCCACATGATGATTGGTATGACATGGACCTTGATTTCTGGGGGAAGCCTGGCTGTATCACTGGAGCACTTAAGTCTTCATTTATAAAGTGAGCCTTCTCACGATCTCCTCTAATAAGTTCTTCTCTCCTTCCTCAGGCTCCATGACAATTGACTGCTTAGGGATTCTGAACGATCTGTCTGACTGTGAGGATAAGCTCTTTCCTATTGGATATCAGTAAGTAGCTCTGTAGAGAGAAGACAGCAGCCCCACTGCTTAGCAACCTGAGGTAGTGAGGAGACCATTAGATGTAGAGCCATACGTCTTAGTGACTTTTAAGTAATTGCTTTATTTTGTTTTATTTTTGCCACTTCCTGTAGATTGGGACTCAGGTATCATTTTATGTTAGTTAGATCCAGTTGTAGAAGGAAAGTATTGTCAACATAATTTCAGAATCATTTCCAAATAAAACCTAAGTAGACAACACCAGGTTGGTCTCTTAAAAGTCCACTAAATTCCATTTCCATCAGTTCAGATGTTCAGTTTGTTATCAGCCATCAAGCACTTTATGCCTCTGTCCTTTTATGTTTGACATTTTATAGGTCCTTCTGAAAATACAAGCCCCTACAATAACAATTGGATTCTCCAATAAGAATTTATGATCTTTCCCTCATGCAGCAAATCATTTAAACTTCTAGCAAACTGAGAATACACATTTAAAATTCTCTTTCTCTCTCTCCCTTTGGAGTCTCATTTTGTTGTATATGTGCTGCTGCGTAGTCAGTTCAGTCATGTCCAGCTCTGTGTGATCCCATAGATTGCAGCCCACCAGGCTGCTCTGTCCTTGGGGATTCTCCAGGCAAGAATACTGGAGTGGGTTGCCATGCCCTCCTCCAGGGGATCTTCCCAAACCAGGGATGGAACCCAGGTCTCCTACATTGCAGGCAGATTCCTCACCACTGAGCCATCAGGGAAGCCCCATATGTAGATACATATTTGAGACCCCAGGGACTGTAGCTTGCCAGGCTTCTCCATCCATGGAATTTTCCAGACAAGAATACTGGAGTGGGTTGCTATTTCCTTCTCCTATTGTGTATATAGTCCAGTTTACTCTGCGTTCCAGTTCTGACAGCACAGTCTCTGTTCCACATTTAGCTGGCAGCCCTTTGTGTAAAGAGCTAGGCTCCACCAGCGTCCAGCAGATTTGAAGCAGTTACATTTCTCTTGTCTCATGGGGCTTTTCTCCCAAAGGAAACAGGCCAGGTGTGTTCTTCCCTCTTTGTTTACATGGTGGGCCAATTAACCCTTCCCGAAGGCCCGTAACTATGTCTCGTAGTTGTTTCTTTGCATTTTAGGATATTTTACTAATGTTTCCCTTGCTCACAACACAATAGAGAAGGATTTGATGCTGTTTTTGAAGGGCCAGGGAAAAAAAATCAAGAACTTCAAAAATTCAGAAAACCCTAACAAGGAGACTTTCTAATAGGAAACTGTGAAATAAAGCTAAATTTTATAAATCATGGAGGCCAGGGAACTAGACTGAGAAGAGGTTTTTGTTTTCTTTTTCCCCATCATGCCTCTTATTTATATATATTTTCATCCATCTTTATTCTTTGGCCTGTGTGGACCTCCCGTCGCCGTGGCCTCTCTCACTGCAGAGCACCAGCTCTGGGCGCAGGCGCTCCAGAGGGCTGGCTCATAATTGGATACACCCGTCCAGCCGCTCTGCAGCATGTGGGATCTTCCTGGGCCAGGGATTGAACCAGTGCCCCTTGCATTGCAAGGTGGACTCTCTACCCACTGGAGCACCAGGGAAGCCCCTGAGAAGAGGTTTTGACAGGCCTCAGTCTCTACTTCCATGCTCCGCTGACTGTCCCCATCCGTGTGCAGGTGTTCTCGGGTGTACTGGAGCACCATGGACGCCCGCAAGCGCTGCGTGTACACGTGCAAGATCGTGGAGTGCCGCCCCCCGGTGGTGGAGCCAGACATCAACAGCACTGTGGAGCACGATGAGAACAGGACCATCGCTCACAGCCCGCCCGCTTTTGCTGGTGACTCTTTTTCTTTTTTAATCTTTATTGGAATATAATTGCTTTACAATATCATGTTACTTTCTGCTGCACAGCACAGTGAATCAGCTATACGTGAATTATACACATATCCCCTCTTTTTTAGATTTCCTTCCCATTTAGGGCAGCACCGAGCATTAAGTAGAGCTCCTGTGTTCCTCAGTTGGCTGTCGTCAGTCACCTGTTTATATCATACAGAGTAGTGTATGTAGGTCCGTCTCACTTTCCCGTTCATCCCATACCTCCCTTTTCCCTTTTGTTTCCTTAAGTTTGTTCTCTACATCCTTCTGTCTGTTTCTGCTCTGCAAATAAATTCATCTGTGCAATTTTTCTAGATACCACATATAAGCGTTTTTACACAATATTTGTTTTTTCTACTTACTTCACTCTGTATGACAGACTCTAGGTCCATCCATGCCTCTGCAAATGATACTGTTTCGTTCCTTGTATGGCTGAGGAACATTCCATTGTGTATAGCTACCATGTCTTCTTTATCCGTTCCTCTGGTGGTGGGTACTTAGGTTGCTTCCACATCCTGATTTCTGTGAATAGTGCTGCAGTGGACTGTGTGGTGCTTGCATGCTTCTGATTTAAGGTATCGCCTGGTATGTGCTCAGGAGTAGGATTGCTGGGTCGTGTGGTAGTTCTGTTTTTAGCCTTTTGAAGAACCTTCACACTATTCCCCGTAGTGTCTGTGCCCCCCGTGGACGCAGAGCACCAGCTCTGGGGCAGGCGCCCAGAGGGCTGGCTCATAATTGGATACACCGTCCAGCCGCTCTGCAGCATGTGGGATCTTCCTGGGCCAGGGATTGAACCAGTGCCCCTTGCATTGCAAGGTGGACTCTCTACCCACTGGAGCACCAGGGAAGCCCCTGAGAAGAGGTTTTGACAGGCCTCAGTCTCTACTTCCATGCTCCGCTGACTGTCCCCATCCGTGTGCAGGTGTTCTCGGGTGTACTGGAGCACCATGGACGCCCGCAAGCGCTGCGTGTACACGTGCAAGATCGTGGAGTGCCGCCCCCCGGTGGTGGAGCCAGACATCAACAGCACTGTGGAGCACGATGAGAACAGGACCATCGCTCACAGCCCGCCCGCTTTTGCTGGTGACTCTTTTTCTTTTTTAATCTTTATTGGAATATAATTGCTTTACAATATCATGTTACTTTCTGCTGCACAGCACAGTGAATCAGCTATACGTGAATTATACACATATCCCCTCTTTTTTAGATTTCCTTCCCATTTAGGGCAGCACCGAGCATTAAGTAGAGCTCCTGTGTTCCTCAGTTGGCTGTCGTCAGTCACCTGTTTATATCATACAGAGTAGTGTATGTAGGTCCGTCTCACTTTCCCGTTCATCCCATACCTCCCTTTTCCCTTTTGTTTCCTTAAGTTTGTTCTCTACATCCTTCTGTCTGTTTCTGCTCTGCAAATAAATTCATCTGTGCAATTTTTCTAGATACCACATATAAGCGTTTTTACACAATATTTGTTTTTTCTACTTACTTCACTCTGTATGACAGACTCTAGGTCCATCCATGCCTCTGCAAATGATACTGTTTCGTTCCTTGTATGGCTGAGGAACATTCCATTGTGTATAGCTACCATGTCTTCTTTATCCGTTCCTCTGGTGGTGGGTACTTAGGTTGCTTCCACATCCTGATTTCTGTGAATAGTGCTGCAGTGGACTGTGTGGTGCTTGCATGCTTCTGATTTAAGGTATCGCCTGGTATGTGCTCAGGAGTAGGATTGCTGGGTCGTGTGGTAGTTCTGTTTTTAGCCTTTTGAAGAACCTTCACACTATTCCCCGTAGTGTCTGTGCCAATTTATATTTCCACCAACAGTGTAGGAGGGTTCCCTTTTCTCCACACCTTCTCCAGCATTTATTCCTTGTAGATTTTTCAGTGGTGGCCATTCTGAACAGTGTGAGGTGATACCTCATTGTAGTTCTGGTTTGCATTTTTCCAATAATTAGTGATGTTGAGCATCTTTTCTTGTGTTTGTTGGCCATCTATATGTCTTCTTTGGAGAAATGTCTGTTTAGGTCTGCCCATTTTATCATTGGGTTTTTTTTTTTTTTTTTTTAATATTGAGCTGCACGAACTGTTTTTGTATATTTTGGAGACTAATACCATATCAGTTGCTTCAGTAGCAAATATTTTCTCCCATTCTGAGGATTGCCTTTTCATTTCGTTTGTAAAAAAACCTGGGAGTCAGATTCAGTTTGGAGGCATACTGTGATTGAAGGGTGGGAAAAAGACTGCTTTGTGAGGTTGCAATTCTTTCTATTTTGGTATTTATCTGATAGCTGGCTTTTTCTTGGTCCATTTGTTTGGTATTTTAATTAAACTTTTTTAGTAAGAGTTTTTGTTTCCTGCCACAGAAATTTCACCCAAGGAAGGTGAAAACACAGCTGAAATTGTAAGCCCTCCATCACCAGATCGGCCTCCTCATTCACAAACCTCTGGTTCCTGTTTCTACCATGTCATCTCAAAGGTCCCTAGGATTCGAACACCCAGCTATTCTCCAACACAGAGATCTCCTGGCTGTCGACCATTGCCCTCTGCAGGTAAAGGGCTTCACTGACCTACGCAACCAGCAAGGTCAGCTCAGAGATTCATTTGCAGTTCTTTCGGGTAGCTTTATCTAAATGACTTTTGTCGATTCAAAATGTTGACTTTCTGGGCTTCCCTGGTGGTCCAGTGGGTAAGGACACCGCCTTGCAGTGCAAGGGGCGCCAGTTCGATCCCTGGCCTGGGAAGATCCCACGTGCCGCGGAGCGGCTGGACCCATGTGTCCAATTACTGAGCTGGAGCTCTGGAGCGCATGCGCCCAGAGCCGGCACTCTGTGACAACAGAGGCCACCGTGATGGGAGGCCCACATGGGCCAAAGAACAAAGATGGATGAAAATAGATAAATGAAGAACCAATGGAAGTGGTCCGCCTGCTCCTCTCCCTCCCCACACCACCCCTCACCAATAATAAATAAATAAATAAATCTTAAAAAAAAAAAGTGCTTAATCTCTGCACTTATTAAAAAAAAAAATGTTGACTTTCTGTTACCTAAAACACAGATAGCCAAGTCATTGAAACCAGAGACTGCAACACATTTATTCTGTCTGTAATAGACTGTAAATTTTTCATTTAGGAAGCCCTAACACTCATGAAATAGTCACCGTGGGTGACCCTGTACTCTCCTCCGGACTTAAGCATTGGTTCCAGGCGGCACAGTATTCTTCTGTACCCCACGGCTAAACTCCGATCATGAACCAATGAGTTGCTTCAGTAGCAAATATTTTCTCCCATTCTGAGGATTGCCTTTTCATTTCGTTTGTAAAAAAACCTGGGAGTCAGATTCAGTTTGGAGGCATACTGTGATTGAAGGGTGGGAAAAAACTGCTTTGTGAGGTTGCAATTCTTTCTATTTTGGTATTTATCTGATAGCTGGCTTTTTCTTGGTCCATTTGTTTGGTATTTTAATTAAACTTTTTTAGTAAGAGTTTTTGTTTCCTGCCACAGAAATTTCACCCAAGGAAGGTGAAAACACAGCTGAAATTGTAAGCCCTCCATCACCAGATCGGCCTCCTCATTCACAAACCTCTGGTTCCTGTTTCTACCATGTCATCTCAAAGGTCCCTAGGATTCGAACACCCAGCTATTCTCCAACACAGAGATCTCCTGGCTGTCGACCATTGCCCTCTGCAGGTAAAGGGCTTCACTGACCTACGCAACCAGCAAGGTCAGCTCAGAGATTCATTTGCAGTTCTTTCGGGTAGCTTTATCTAAATGACTTTTGTCGATTCAAAATGTTGACTTTCTGGGCTTCCCTGGTGGTCCAGTGGGTAAGGACACCGCCTTGCAGTGCAAGGGGCGCCAGTTCGATCCCTGGCCTGGGAAGATCCCACGTGCCGCGGAGCGGCTGGACCCATGTGTCCAATTACTGAGCTGGAGCTCTGGAGCGCATGCGCCCAGAGCCGGCACTCTGTGACAACAGAGGCCACCGTGATGGGAGGCCCACATGGGCCAAAGAACAAAGATGGATGAAAATAGATAAATGAAGAACCAATGGAAGTGGTCCGCCTGCTCCTCTCCCTCCCCACACCACCCCTCACCAATAATAAATAAATAAATAAATCTTAAAAAAAAAAAAAAAGTGCTTAATCTCTGCACTTATTAAAAAAAAAAATGTTGACTTTCTGTTACCTAAAACACAGATAGCCAAGTCATTGAAACCAGAGACTGCAACACATTTATTCTGTCTGTAATAGACTGTAAATTTTTCTCTTTCATTTAGGAAGCCCTACCCCAACCACTCATGAAATAGTCACCGTGGGTGACCCTGTACTCTCCTCCGGACTTCGAAGCATTGGTTCCAGGCGGCACAGTACTTCTTCCTTGTCACCCCAGCGGTCTAAACTCCGCATCATGTCTCCAATGAGAACTGGGAGCGCGTACTCCAGGAGTAGCGTTTCTTCTGTCTCCACCGCAGGGACCAGTGCAGATCTTGAGTCAGGTGCCAAAGCAGTTGATCACGTCTTAGGGCCGCTGAATTCTCATGCTCATTCAGGGCAGAACACTCCCACCTCTTCTCATCTGCAAAGGACAGCGGTCACCGTGGGCACTAAACCCAGTCACTTGGATGGCTCTTCACCTTCAGAAGGGAAGCATTCCAGTGCTTCAGACTTGACATCCAGGAGCTCCTCTTCGAAGGGAGAGAAGGCCAAAATGCCGAGTTCCAAGAACGCTGAGGGGTTGGCCCATAACGTGGCTTACCCTGGCATTCCAAAACTGGCCCCGCAGATTCATGGCGCGACAGCTGGAGAATTAAATGTTAATAAAATGGGCACTTTGGGTGAACTCTCTTCAGTGCCATTTACTTCTAAAGAGGCCCTCCCCTTCTCACCACTCCATTCGAGAAATCAGAGGAATGATCGAGACCAGCAGACAGATGACAGCCAGTCAGCAAGCACCCCTCCCGCTGAAGATGCTGAGGTCAAAGCCTTGAAGCTGTCTGGAGTGAGCAGCAGAGCATCCATTGTCAACGAGCACATGGGGTCCAGCTCCAGAGACAGGAGACAGAAAGGGAAAAAATCTTGTAAAGAAGCTTTCAAAGAAAAGCATTCCAGCAAACCTTTCCTGGAACCTGGTCAGGTGGCAACTGGTGAGGAAGGAAACCTAAAGCCAGAGTTTGTGGATGAAGTGTTGACTCCTGATTTCATGGGACAACGACCATGTAATAATGTTTCTGCTGAGAAGATTGGGGACAAAATCCATCCTATTCCAGGAGTCCCCAAAGCTCCATCCATACAAGTGGAAGGGTCTTCCAAGGAATTACAGACACCCCGGAAACGCACAGTCAAAGTAACCCTGACTCCTCTGAAAATGGAGAGTGAGGGTCAGTCTAAGAATACCCTGAAAGAGAGCAGTCCCGTCTCCCCTTTGCAGGTAGAGTCCGTGTCGCCAACAGAACCAGTTTCCGCCTCAGGAAGTCCAGGAGATGGCCCCGTGGCCCAACCAAGCCCCACTAATACCCCACCCCAGGATTCTCAAAGCAACAACTATCAGAATCTTCCAGTACAAGACAGAAACCTGATGCTCCCGGATGGCCCCAAGCCCCAGGAGGACGGCTCTTTCAAGAGGAGATACCCCCGCCGCAGCGCCCGAGCGCGCTCTAACATGTTCTTTGGGCTCACCCCACTCTACGGGGTGAGGTCCTACGGCGAAGAAGACATTCCGTTTTACAGCAGCTCAACCGGGAAGAAGCGAGGCAAGAGGTCCGCTGAAGGGCAGGTGGACGGGGCTGACGACCTGAGCACTTCCGATGAAGATGACTTATACTACTACAACTTCTCTAGGACAGTGATTTCTTCGGGTGGAGAGGAACGGCTGACACCCCACAATTTATTTCGGGAGGAGGAGCAGTGTGATCTTCCAAAAATCTCACAGTTGGATGGCGTTGACGATGGGACCGAGAGTGACACCAGTGTCACAGCCACCACACGGAAAAGCAGCCAGATTCCAAAAAGAAACAGTAAAGAAAATGGAACAGAGAACTTGAAGATGGATCGGCCTGAAGACGCTGGGGAAAAGGAACATGTCATTAAGAGCTCCATTGGCCACAAGAACGAGCCAAAGATGGATAACTGCCCCCCTGTGGGCAGAGCGAAAGCCCAGGGGCAGGATTCCTTGGAGGCTCAGCTCCGCTCACTGGAGTCAAGCCGCAGGGTCCACACTAGCACCCCCTCCGAGAAAACCTTACTGGACACCTATAACACCGAGCTCCTGAAATCAGATTCAGATCCCCCTGAAATCATTGGGACAACACATGTAATAATGTTTCTGCTGAGAAGATTGGGGACAAAATCCATCCTATTCCAGGAGTCCCCAAAGCTCCATCCATACAAGTGGAAGGGTCTTCCAAGGAATTACAGACACCCCGGAAACGCACAGTCAAAGTAACCCTGACTCCTCTGAAAATGGAGAGTGAGGGTCAGTCTAAGAATACCCTGAAAGAGAGCAGTCCCGTCTCCCCTTTGCAGGTAGAGTCCGTGTCGCCAACAGAACCAGTTTCCGCCTCAGGAAGTCCAGGAGATGGCCCCGTGGCCCAACCAAGCCCCACTAATACCCCACCCCAGGATTCTCAAAGCAACAACTATCAGAATCTTCCAGTACAAGACAGAAACCTGATGCTCCCGGATGGCCCCAAGCCCCAGGAGGACGGCTCTTTCAAGAGGAGATACCCCCGCCGCAGCGCCCGAGCCGCTCTAACATGTTCTTTGGGCTCACCCCACTCTACGGGGTGAGGTCCTACGGCGAAGAAGACATTCCGTTTTACAGCAGCTCAACCGGGAAGAAGCGAGGCAAGAGGTCCGCTGAAGGGCAGGTGGACGGGGCTGACGACCTGAGCACTTCCGATGAAGATGACTTATACTACTACAACTTCTCTAGGACAGTGATTTCTTCGGGTGGAGAGGAACGGCTGACACCCCACAATTTATTTCGGGAGGAGGAGCAGTGTGATCTTCCAAAAATCTCACAGTTGGATGGCGTTGACGATGGGACCGAGAGTGACACCAGTGTCACAGCCACCACACGGAAAAGCAGCCAGATTCCAAAAAGAAACAGTAAAGAAAATGGAACAGAGAACTTGAAGATGGATCGGCCTGAAGACGCTGGGGAAAAGGAACATGTCATTAAGAGCTCCATTGGCCACAAGAACGAGCCAAAGATGGATAACTGCCCCTCTGTGGGCAGAGCGAAAGCCCAGGGGCAGGATTCCTTGGAGGCTCAGCTCCGCTCACTGGAGTCAAGCCGCAGGGTCCACACTAGCACCCCCTCCGAGAAAACCTTACTGGACACCTATAACACCGAGCTCCTGAAATCAGATTCAGATAACAACAACAGCGACGACTGTGGAAACATCCTGCCCTCAGACATTATGGACTTTGTGCTAAAGAATACTCCATCCATGCAGGCTTTGGGTGAGAGCCCAGAGTCCTCTTCGTCTGAACTCCTGAATCTTGGTGAAGGTTTGGGTCTTGACAGCAATCGTGAGAAAGACATGGGTCTTTTTGAAGTGTTCTCCCAACAGCTGCCAACCACGGAGCCTGTGGACAGTAGTGTCTCTTCCTCCATCTCAGCCGAGGAGCAGTTTGAGTTGCCCTTAGAGCTGCCATCAGATCTCTCTGTCCTGACTACCCGGAGTCCCACGGTCCCTAGCCAGAACCCCAGTAGACTGGCTGTGATCTCAGACTCGGGAGAGAAGAGAGTAACCATCACAGAAAAAACCTCCTCCGAAGGTGACGCCTCCCTGCTGAGTCCAGGCGTGGCCCCCAGTCCCGAGGGCCACATGACTCCCGACCACTTTATCCAAGGTCACATGGAGGCAGACCACATCTCCAGCCCTCCCTGTGGTTCGGTGGAGCAAGGTCACGGCAACAATCAGGATTTAACTAGAAACAGCAGCACCCCTGGCCTTCAGGTACCCGTTTCCCCTACCGTTCCCATCCAGAATCAGAAGTACGCGCCCAACTCCACCGACAGCCCTGGCCCATCTCAGATTTCTAACGCCGCTGTCCAGACCACTCCGCCCCACCTGAAGCCAGCCACCGAGAAGCTCATCGTTGTTAACCAGAACATGCAGCCTCTCTACGTCCTGCAAACCCTCCCGAATGGAGTGACCCAGAAGATCCAGCTGACCTCGTCTGTCAGCTCGGCACCCAATGTAATGGAGACAAATACGTCTGTGCTGGGACCCATGGGAAGTGGGCTCACCCTGACCACAGGACTCAACCCAAGCCTGCCAACCTCCCAGTCTCTGTTCCCTCCTGCTGCCAAAGGCTTGCTCCCCATGCCGCATCACCAGCACTTACATTCCTTCCCCGCCGCTACTCAGAGTAGCTTCCCGCAGAACATCAGCAGCCCTCCTTCAGGCCTACTTATCGGGGTCCAGCCTTCTCCAGAGCCCCAGCTTCTGGTTTCAGAAGCCAGCCAGAGGACAGACCTCAGTACCACGGTAGCCACTCCCTCCTCTGGACTCAAGAAAAGACCCATATCTCGCCTGCACACCCGAAAGAATAAAAAACTCGCCCCCTCTAGCGCCCCTTCCAACATTGCCCCGTCCGATGTGGTCTCCAACATGACGCTGATCAATTTCACTCCCTCCCAGCTTCCAAGCCATCCAAACATGTTAGACTTGGGGTCACTGAATACGTCATCTCACCGAACTGTCCCCAACATCATAAAACGGTCGAAATCCGGCATCATGTATTTTGAACAGGCACCCCTGCTACCGCAGAGTGTAGGGGGAGCTGCTCCCCCAGTGGCGAGCACTGCCACCATAAGCCAGGATGCCAGCCACCTCACGGCAGGGCCCGTGTCAAGCTTGACCTCCGGCTCCTCCGTCCTGAACGTCATCTCCATGCAAACGACCACCGCCCCTACCAGTAGCGCCTCCGTTCCAGGACATGTCGCATTAACCAACCCAAGGTTGCTGAGTGCCCCAGATATCGGCTCCTTGAGCAATCTGTTAATCAAAGCCGGCCACCAGACCCTGGGCACGCAGGACCAGCCCGTGACTTTACCGCCAAGTGCAGGAATGTTTCCACAACTGGGGACCTCACAGAACCCCTCCACTGCCGCAATGACAGGCACATCCAGCATCTGTGTGCTCCCCTCAACCCAGACTGCAGGCGTAACAGCTGCTTCACCTTCTGGGGAAGCGGAAGAACACTACCAGCTCCAACATGTGAACCAGCTCCTGGCCAGCAAGACTGGGATTCTCTCTTCCCAACGGGATCTTGATTCTGCTCCTGGGACCCAGGGATCCAGCTTTACCCAGACGGCTGGTGCTCCTGACACCACGGGCCTGGAGCAGAACAAGGCTTTACCCTCAGCTATGCAAGCCAGCTCCGCCTCTCCCGGCGGCTCCCCATCCTCCGGCCGGCGGTCAGCGAGTCCCTCAGTGCCGGGGCCCGCGAAACCCAAACCAAAAACCAAACGGATTCAGCTGCCTTTGGACAAAGGGAGTGGCAAGAAGCACAAAGTTTCTCACTTGCGGACCAGTTCTGCTGAAGCACACATTCCAGACCAAGAAGCCAACACGACAGCCCTGACCTCCAGCACAGGGTGAGATGCGGACCTCGGCTCCGGGGGTCCAAGGATTTCGCACTCTGGCTGAGAGCCTTTTGAAGTGGTCTTCTGGGAGGGACACGCATCTACCCAAGCTGCATGACTTGGGTTTTCTTTGCTTTGATTTTGACCTTTTTCTTTTTTCTTTCTCCCAGTGGTGATTTATAAAGTAAAATTTAGTTCCATTCGTGGGCAGTTTGTCCTGTGGACAAAACCACATCTTTAATTACTCTCCGCTCTGATTTAGAATGGTGCTAGTGACTGCTCCTGTTGCTTTCTTGGCGAGGCTCAGTTAGGAGCCCAGGGGATGATTGTTCCTGTCTGGAGGGCAAAACTACCTGTTGGTGAGCCTGATTTTGTCCTTTTCTGAAACACTGTCATGAAAATATATGTAAAGCACACAAGTGAATTTTTACCTAGGTACGCACGCCCATAGTTGCCATTAGATCCTAGTATAGAACACACTAGTGTTCCAGGGGCCCTGTGCCCTGTCTTAGTCAGTACGCCCTCCAGGGCTCCACTGGCTAACCTGTGTCACCACAGGCAGTTTTCCCAGCCCGTGCATTTTATGAGATCCTGTTAGAGGCATTTCTTTAGACTGAGCTCCACGTTAGAGACGTATTTGCTGTTGTTCTCCTTGAAAAGATACAAATGATTGTGTTCTAGGATTCCAGGAGCAGAGGCTGAACAGCAGGATCCAGCTAGTGTGGAACAGTCCCCGCAGAAGGAGTGTGGGCAGCCTTCTGGGTGAGCACACCATGTCGCTCCCTGAAACGAGTCCTCCATTCTGTCCGCCTTATTTAGAAAATAATCCTTCCTAATTTGTATTGATTTTTTTGGTGCTAGTTTTATTTTTTTTAATGAAATTAATACATGCTTTAAAAAAGGGCCCATAGAGGGGCTTCCGTGGTGGTCCAGTGGGTAAGGACACTGCCTTGCAGTTCAAGGGGCGCCAGTTCGATCGCTGGCCTGGGAGTATCCCGTGTGCGGCTGAGTGGCTGGACCAATGTGTCCAGCTACCGAGCCGGAGCTCTGCAGCGAGAGAGACCACTGCGATGGGAGGCCCACACAAGCCAAAGAACAAAGATAAATGAATGCAAGATCAGTAGAAGTGGCCAAAAATTAAAAAGGGGGGGAGGGCATAGAATTATTTAAATAACGAATAAAGATTCTACATTCATCCTGCCAACCTGCTTCCCAGTTTATCACTTAGAGATGATTGTGGCTCATAACTGGTTTTCATTCATGCCAGCATTTCTGTGCATATATGGTGTACACATGAATGTGGATATACCTGTTTTACATAAATGAATAATGCTCTACGTACAGTTCTGTACTTGTTTGCTTCACCTATTGTATCATGTACCCATATCTAGGCCACTTCATTTTTTAATGGCTGCCTCCAGTTCTGTTGTGCAAGCACTACAGTAATTTAACTAGTCCCCTGTTGATCTGCCTCTGGATTGTTCACAAGATTTATTTAATTTTAAAAAGTGAAAATTGGTGTGGTTTGTTGGCTCATGCAGCCTACTTTTGTTTTTAATTAAACCCGCTAACTTATTAAGTAACTCCAGAGCTGCGTATAATAAGTGGCCTTTTTTTTTTTTTTTTTTACATTTAAGGGTGTGAGAAGAATTTCAAGGACACAGGGTACAACTCAAAAAGCACAAACTTGATGTTTGGGGAAGACTCTCTCAAAAGATAATTGATGGGGCTTCCCTGGTGGTCCAGTGGGTAAGGACACCGCCTTGCAGTGCAAGGGCCACCGGTTCGATCCCTGGCCTGGGAAGATCCCATATGCCACAGAGCGGCTGGACTGCTGTGTCCAATTACCGAGCCAGAGCTTTGGAGCGCATGCGCCCAGAGCCGGTGCTCTGCGACAACAGACGCCACCGCGATGGGAGGCCCACACGGGCCAAAGAACAAAGACAGATGAAAATAGAGAAATGAAAGACCAATAGAAGTGGCCCGCCCGCCTCCCTCCCTCTCCCCCACCAAAAAAAAAAAAAAGATAATTGATGTTACGTATCGTACAGTGGTGTGGTAGTGTGTTTATTTGGCAGATTGCTCACAGAGCACGCTGCGGGTCACGTCTAGTGGTGTAGCTGACAGCCGTAGGGCAGGCTGTGCACAGTCTTGTCTTTGAATTGAAGAACTCCCTGGCGTTGCATCTCACATTTGGTTTTCTTTTCCTGTAGGCAAGAGGCTACTCTTCCTGAGATTCAGACAACACAGAATCCAGCAAATGAACAAGAAAATTCAGGTATGTGAGTGGGAAACAGATTAGAATCAGAAGTACTATAAAAAAAAGAAGAAGCAGCAGCAGAACTACTATAAAAATCACCCAAACTTTCACTGGTGATCTGGTGGCTAAGCTCCCACACTCCCAATGCAGGGGGTTCGATCCCTGGCAGGGAACTATATCCTGCACACCACAACTAAGAGCTCACATGCCACAACTTAAAGATCCTGCATGGGGCTTCCCTGGTAGCCCAGTGGTAAAGAGTTCGCCTACCAATGCAGGTGACATGAGTTCGATCCCTGATCCAGCAAGATCCCACATGCTGTGAAGTGCCTAAACCCCTGAGCCACAACTATTGAGCCTGTGCTCTAGAGCCTCGGATCCGCAACTGTTGAGCCCCTGTGCCCTAGAGCGCGAGTTCCACGACGAGAAGTCACTGCAACAAGAGGCCTGCTCACCTCAACTAGAGAGTAGCCCCCACTCCCTGCAACTAGAGAAGAGCTTGCAGCAGCAGTGAAAACCCAGAATACGGCTTCCCTGGTGGTCCAGTGGGTAAAGAGATTCCGCCTTGCAGTGCACGGGGCACCAGTTCGATCCCTGGCCCAGAAAGATCCCATATGCCAAGAAAAGGCTGGACCAGTGTGTCCAGTTAAGAGCCAGCACTCTGGAGCACGTGTGCCCAGAGCCAGTGCTCTGCAACGAGAGAGGCCACTGTGAAGGGGGGGAAGGCCACACAGGCCAAAGAATAAAGATGGATGAAAAAAACAATTTATTTTTGTCATCTTCTTAGCTATACAAGCTGCTCCATCTCTTTGAGCCTCAGGTTTGTTACTGTAAATAGGAATGATAAATCCAGCTGTGGAAAGTTGTTAGGCTTCGAGATGACTTGTGTAAAAGACTGTACCTGTGTGCTGTGGCATCCACTTTGGTCCCTGTTTTATCCCTCAGAGTCAGTCAGTTCAGTTTCTCAGTTTTGTTTGACTCTTTGCAACCCAATGGACACCTGTCTTCCCTGTGCTTCACCATCTCCCCGAGTTTGCTCAAGCTCTTATCCATTGAGTCAGTGATGCCATCCAACCATCTCATTCTCTGTCGTCCCCTTTTTCTGTCTTCTATTTTTCCCAATAGTGTCAGGGTCTTTTCCAGTGAGTTAGCTCTTCACATCAGGTGGCCAAAATATTGGAGCTTCAGCATCAGTTCTTCCGATGAATATTCAGGGTTGATTTCCTTTAGGATGGACTGTTTGAACTCCTTGCAGTCCAAGGGGCTCTCAAGAGTCTTTTCCAGCACCACAATTCAAAGATTCTGCATGGGGCTTCCCTGGTAGCCCAGTGGTAAAGAGTTCGCCTACCAATGCAGGTGACATGAGTTCGATCCCTGATCCAGCAAGATCCCACATGCTGTGAAGTGCCTAAACCCCTGAGCCACAACTATTGAGCCTGTGCTCTAGAGCCTCGGATCCGCAACTGTTGAGCCCCTGTGCCCTAGAGCGCGAGTTCCACGACGAGAAGTCACTGCAACAAGAGGCCTGCTCACCTCAACTAGAGAGTAGCCCCCACTCCCTGCAACTAGAGAAGAGCTTGCAGCAGCAGTGAAAACCCAGAATACGGCTTCCCTGGTGGTCCAGTGGGTAAAGAGATTCCGCCTTGCAGTGCACGGGGCACCAGTTCGATCCCTGGCCCAGAAAGATCCCATATGCCAAGAAAAGGCTGGACCAGTGTGTCCAGTTAAGAGCCAGCACTCTGGAGCACGTGTGCCCAGAGCCAGTGCTCTGCAACGAGAGAGGCCACTGTGAAGGGGGGGAAGGCCACACAGGCCAAAGAATAAAGATGGATGAAAAAAACAATTTATTTTTGTCATCTTCTTAGCTATACAAGCTGCTCCATCTCTTTGAGCCTCAGGTTTGTTACTGTAAATAGGAATGATAAATCCAGCTGTGGAAAGTTGTTAGGCTTCGAGATGACTTGTGTAAAAGACTGTACCTGTGTGCTGTGGCATCCACTTTGGTCCCTGTTTTATCCCTCAGAGTCAGTCAGTTCAGTTTCTCAGTTTTGTTTGACTCTTTGCAACCCAATGGACACCTGTCTTCCCTGTGCTTCACCATCTCCCCGAGTTTGCTCAAGCTCTTATCCATTGAGTCAGTGATGCCATCCAACCATCTCATTCTCTGTCGTCCCCTTTTTCTGTCTTCTATTTTTCCCAATAGTGTCAGGGTCTTTTCCAGTGAGTTAGCTCTTCACATCAGGTGGCCAAAATATTGGAGCTTCAGCATCAGTTCTTCCGATGAATATTCAGGGTTGATTTCCTTTAGGATGGACTGTTTGAACTCCTTGCAGTCCAAGGGGCTCTCAAGAGTCTTTTCCAGCACCACAATTCAAAGGCATCAGTTCTTAGGCGGTCAGCCTTCTCACATCCTCCATACATGACTGCCGGAAAAACCATAGCTTTGACTATATGGACCTTTGTCGGCAAAGTAATGTCTCTGCTTTTTAATACGCTGTCTGGGTTTGTCATAGCTTTTCTTCCAAGGAGCAGGTGTCTTTTAATTTCATAGCTGTGGTCACTGTCCACAGTGATTATGGAGCCCCCCAAAATATCTGTCACTGTTTCTATTGTTTGCCCATCTGTTTGCCATGAAGTAATTGGACCAGATGCCATGATCTTAGGGAGTTTTTTTAATGTTTTCTCTCTCACAGAACCTAAAACAGCAGAAGAAGAAGAAAATAATTTCAGCTCTCCACTGATGCTTTGGCTCCAGCAAGAACAGAAACGGAAGGAAAGCATTGCTGAGAAAAAGCCAAAGAAAGGACTTGTTTTTGAAATTTCAAGTGATGATGGTTTTCAGATCTGTGCAGAAAGTATTGAAGGTAAGCGGGTTAAATTAGGTCAGCCTGGAAGCACATGCTTTGTTCAGCCAGGGCTGTGCTTATCTGTAGGAGCACCATTCCTGTGGGCAGCTCCGTGGAAGACATTGAATTGGAGACACTGAAAGGCAGGAGGCCATTAGTGAGAGTTATTACTGCAGTGGAGATGGAAAGTGAGGAGAGGAAAGGAGGGAAGAACAGACACATTCATGGCTGCTTGGATGTGGAGGGCAGAGAGAGGGGACTCTGCAGATTCAGGCCTGGGTGACTGAAAGAAAAAAAGGTACGTAAAGCGAACAAAAAAGTAACAAGTTTAAGTGTATAAATTCTGCGTAAGCTGTATGGAGTGTGGGGTGTGGGAAGAGAGATTACAGACTCTTAGCTTAGAGCTGGAGGGGACTGTACAGGTTCCTCGTTACACCCCTCCGTTAAGGACCTGAAGGGTTGTGATCTCCTCAGTCTGGTTAACTGTTACTGCTGGTATTGTGTTAGGGGTACAGAGAGCAGAATTAATAGCACACAGTCGGGTTTGGGACCTTCTGCACTACCCTCAGGAGAAATGACTGCTCTGGGGACCAGAGGCCGCCTTCAGAAGGTGGGTGTCTCGCCACTTCTGCATCCTTTGTAACAGAAAGGAGCACTGCTGGGTGGGACACCTTCTAACTCTCTTATCCAGCGAACTGACTTAAACTAAGAAAGCAACAAAAAAGCTGTTCTAGCAGGGGATATTTGCATGTCCATCTCAAACACCGAGATGTCTAACTGATTATATATATATGTATAAATTTTTTCTTAATTTTATTTTGTATTGCCGTGTAATTAACAGTGTTGTGATAGTTTCAGGTGCACAGCAGAGAAACTCTTTTTTTTTTCCCAAAGATACTAACAGCTGAGTTTTCTGTGGAATAAAAATGTCTAGGTTAGGGTATGTCAGCATTTCTTCCCAGTTACACATTGCTTAAATGGTAAATAACCTCAAAAACTCTCCCAGTTTGCCTTTTTGTGAATCTGTAGCATTTTAGGACTGTTTTACATTAAAATTATATTCAAAGAGTCTTTTTCAAATAAAGTATTAATATGTGAACTTCTCAGAAGTTGCTCTCTTTTAAGAGGTTCCTTCCCTTTAACCCCAATAAGGAATAACCCTTCCCCAGTCAGCCTGGAAGCACATGCTTTGTTCAGCCAGGGCTGTGCTTATCTGTAGGAGCACCATTCCTGTGGGCAGCTCCGTGGAAGACATTGAATTGGAGACACTGAAAGGCAGGAGGCCATTAGTGAGAGTTATTACTGCAGTGGAGATGGAAAGTGAGGAGAGGAAAGGAGGGAAGAACAGACACATTCATGGCTGCTTGGATGTGGAGGGCAGAGAGAGGGGACTCTGCAGATTCAGGCCTGGGTGACTGAAAGAAAAAAAGGTACGTAAAGCGAACAAAAAAGTAACAAGTTTAAGTGTATAAATTCTGCGTAAGCTGTATGGAGTGTGGGGTGTGGGAAGAGAGATTACAGACTCTTAGCTTAGAGCTGGAGGGGACTGTACAGGTTCCTCGTTACACCCCTCCGTTGTAAGGACCTGAAGGGTTGTGATCTCCTCAGTCTGGTTAACTGTTACTGCTGGTATTGTGTTAGGGGTACAGAGAGCAGAATTAATAGCACACAGTCGGGTTTGGGACCTTCTGCACTACCCTCAGGAGAAATGACTGCTCTGGGGACCAGAGGCCGCCTTCAGAAGGTGGGTGTCTCGCCACTTCTGCATCCTTTGTAACAGAAAGGAGCACTGCTGGGTGGGACACCTTCTAACTCTCTTATCCAGCGAACTGACTTAAACTAAGAAAGCAACAAAAAAGCTGTTCTAGCAGGGGATATTTGCATGTCCATCTCAAACACCGAGATGTCTAACTGATTATATATATATGTATAAATTTTTTCTTAATTTTATTTTGTATTGCCGTGTAATTAACAGTGTTGTGATAGTTTCAGGTGCACAGCAGAGAAACTCTTTTTTTTTTCCCAAAGATACTAACAGCTGAGTTTTCTGTGGAATAAAAATGTCTAGGTTAGGGTATGTCAGCATTTCTTCCCAGTTACACATTGCTTAAATGGTAAATAACCTCAAAAACTCTCCCAGTTTGCCTTTTTGTGAATCTGTAGCATTTTAGGACTGTTTTACATTAAAATTATATTCAAAGAGTCTTTTTCAAATAAAGTATTAATATGTGAACTTCTCAGAAGTTGCTCTCTTTTAAGAGGTTCCTCTTTAACCCCATAAGGAATAACCCTTCCCCAGTCAGCTGTGGTCTGAAGCCCAAATCTATAGCTGTCACCCCAGGTTCTTCACCCCGTATTTCACTGAGAAATATTCTAAGTCAACCACATCTGTGTCTTCAGAGATAAGCGCCTTAGTCAAAACAGTAACCCAAGAGTTCAGGTGCAGAACAGCTCTTAACTGAACATCGTATTTCCTCACAGACGCCTGGAAGTCGCTGACAGACAAAGTCCAGGAAGCTCGGTCAAACGCCCGCCTGAAACAGCTCTCATTTGCAGGTAATGCTGCAGTGGTCCTCTTAGACCTGTTTCAGTTTCCTCTAGTAGCTTGCATCTAAGCTACAGCGTTGATTCTACAAAAAAAAGTCATCCTTTTTTTAAAAAATTATTTTTCACACCTTACTGAGATAGAAACCTTATACTACACAGTTCACCCATTTGAAGCATACAGATCAATGGCTTTTAGTATATCCTGTGTTATGCTGAATGACTACTATATAATTCCAGAACATTTTCATCCTTAAACCACGTGCTGATGAGCAGTCATTCCTCCATACCAGCCCCTGGCAGCCTCTCATCCGCTCTGTCTCTCTGGATGCGCCTGTTCGTACATTTCCTGCAGAAATCGGTCCTACAGTGTGTGGGCTCTTGTGCCTGGCTGCTCTCCTTTAACATCATGTTTTCAAGATTTCCTTCTATTGTAACATCACCTCAGTACTTCATTCCTTTTTCTTTTTTTTTTTTTTACTTTCTTACAGATGAGTTTTTTTCTGGTGGTCCAATACACATAACAAAATTTTTTTGATTAAAAATGATTTTAGATTCTTTGTAAGCATACAGGTCAGCCGCGTGCCACACATCCTCCTTGCTGTGTGGCCGTCGCCAGCATCCGTCTTGCTAGCTTTTCTTCATCTTTTTTTTTAAATTTTCCTGTGTCTTTGACTGTGCTGGCTCTCCGTTGCTGTGCGCAGGCTTTCTCTCGCAGCGAGTGGGGACTGCTGTCCAGGGTCCGTGTGCAGGCTGCTCACTGTGGTGGCTTCTCCTGTTGTGGCGCACGGGCTCAAGGGTGGCCGTGCTTCAGGAGGGGCGGTGCACGGCTGAGCTGCCCTGCAGCACGTGGAATTTCTCCACGCCAGAGATGGAACCCATGTCCCCTGCATTGACTGGCAGATTTTTTACCACTGAACCAGCATGGAAGTCCACATGACTTGCCATCTTGTAAAACTGAAACTCTGTATCCATTAAACAATCACTCCCTCTTCTCTGCATTCCCCCAACTTTTGGTAGCCACCATTATTCTCTTTCCATCATTGTGATTTTGACTATTTGATGTGCCTCACATAATTGAAACTGGAGTGTTTGTCCTCTTGTGACCGGCTTAGTACACTTAGCATCATGTCCCCGAGGTGCATCCTTGCTGTAGTATGCTCTCGAATTTCCTTCCTTTCTCAGGCTGAATAATACTCCATTTCATTTATCTATCACATTTACCTTGTCACTTGACCCATCAGTGGGCACTATGGATTGCTTCCCAGTTTTTGATACTTTGAATATTTCTACACAGTTCACCCATTTGAAGCATACAGATCAATGGCTTTTAGTATATCCTGTGTTATGCTGAATGACTACTATATAATTCCAGAACATTTTCATCCTTAAACCACGTGCTGATGAGCAGTCATTCCTCCATACCAGCCCCTGGCAGCCTCTCATCCGCTCTGTCTCTCTGGATGCGCCTGTTCGTACATTTCCTGCAGAAATCGGTCCTACAGTGTGTGGGCTCTTGTGCCTGGCTGCTCTCCTTTAACATCATGTTTTCAAGATTTCCTTCTATTGTAACATCACCTCAGTACTTCATTCCTTTTTCTTTTTTTTTTTTTTACTTTCTTACAGATGAGTTTTTTTCTGGTGGTCCAATACACATAACAAAATTTTTTTGATTAAAAATGATTTTAGATTCTTTGTAAGCATACAGGTCAGCCGCGTGCCACACATCCTCCTTGCTGTGTGGCCGTCGCCAGCATCCGTCTTGCTAGCTTTTCTTCATCTTTTTTTTTAAATTTTCCTGTGTCTTTGACTGTGCTGGCTCTCCGTTGCTGTGCGCAGGCTTTCTCTCGCAGCGAGTGGGGACTGCTGTCCAGGGTCCGTGTGCAGGCTGCTCACTGTGGTGGCTTCTCCTGTTGTGGCGCACGGGCTCAAGGGTGGCCGTGCTTCAGGAGGGGCGGTGCACGGCTGAGCTGCCCTGCAGCACGTGGAATTTCTCCACGCCAGAGATGGAACCCATGTCCCCTGCATTGACTGGCAGATTTTTTACCACTGAACCAGCATGGAAGTCCACATGACTTGCCATCTTGTAAAACTGAAACTCTGTATCCATTAAACAATCACTCCCTCTTCTCTGCATTCCCCCAACTTTTGGTAGCCACCATTATTCTCTTTCCATCATTGTGATTTTGACTATTTGATGTGCCTCACATAATTGAAACTGGAGTGTTTGTCCTCTTGTGACCGGCTTAGTACACTTAGCATCATGTCCCCGAGGTGCATCCTTGCTGTAGTATGCTCTCGAATTTCCTTCCTTTCTCAGGCTGAATAATACTCCATTTCATTTATCTATCACATTTACCTTGTCACTTGACCCATCAGTGGGCACTATGGATTGCTTCCCAGTTTTTGATACTTTGAATATTTCTACTGTTAACATGGGTGTACAGGTATCTCTTCAAGACTTTGCTTTCCGTTGTCTTGGGTATATTCCCAAACAGAATTGCCAGATCATACAGTGATTCTGTTTTTAATTTCAGGAGGAACCGCCATGTCTGTACCATTTTACATTCCCATCAGAGGTACATAAAAGTTCCCGTTGCTCCATATCCTCACCAATACTTGTTTTCTGTACATTTCCCTAATGACTTGAGATGTTGAGTATCTTTTCATGTGCTTATCAGCCATTTATGTATCTTCCTTACAGAAATATTTGGGTCCTTTGTCTATTTTGTCATAAGGTTTTTGTTGTGGTGGTTGAATTTCAGAAGTTCTGTGTATTATGGACAGCAATCCTTTATCAGTTACATGGTTTGCAAGTATTTTCTTCACTGTATGGGCTGCCTCCTCTTTTACTATGGGATAGTGTCTTTTTTGTTGTTTTTAGATTGGTGAGGGAGATATTTTGAGAGCAAGAAAATATGGCTTATAGGTTCTACTCTCTCCAACTGTCGTGGTCATTGGGTGGACTGTAATTAAAGATTTGTACATGCTCTCTCTCAGGGGTCCCTCTGAACTGAATACTGATAATATATGTAAGATTCTACTCCCAGAAGTGGAACTGCAGAGTCATATGGTGGCTCTGTTTAGCCGTATCAGGAACTGCCAAACTGATTTTCCAGTGTGGTCCCACCATTTTACATTTCCGCCAGCAGTGTACAATGGTTCCAATATCCATATCCTTGTCAACACTTGTTAGTGTCTTATCTTTCTGATCATAGACATCTTAGTGATTATGGGAAATTGTGTCTCATTGTGTTTTTGTTATACTTTCTTTGTAAAGTTGAAATGGTTTCATTGGTGTTAGATTTCATATTTAATTTAGGCATGTAAAAACATGTCACACAGTTATTTTCAGCACACTTTACAGATCTTAATTAACCCAAGGTGGACACCTTCTGTTCACTCTGATTTTTTCATACCTAGCTAGCTTTCTAACAATCTCCTTTCAGATGGATCTTGGGAAGGGGAAGTGAGTGAGTACCTAGAGGAATTTAACTTTATAATATTTTTGTTTTAAGAAGGAAGAGAAGACAGAGAAAGACAAATAATATGTTATGACTTATATGTGGAA
This sequence comes from Tragulus kanchil, assembly GCA_022376925.1. Lineage (NCBI taxonomy): Eukaryota > Metazoa > Chordata > Mammalia > Artiodactyla > Tragulidae > Tragulus > Tragulus kanchil. The sequence continues at coordinate 138,688,094 of JAIOJX010000006.1, forward strand.
TCTAAAAAAGTGATACCAGTGAACTTATATAAAAAAATAGAGGAGCTTCCCTGGTAGCTCAGTGGTAAAGAGTTCGTCTGCCAATGCAAGAGACACAGGTTCAATCCCTGATCTGGGAAGATCCCACATGCTGCGGAGCAACGAAGCCTGCGAGCCACAACTATTGAGCTTGTGCTCTGGAGCCTCAGAATCACATTTGTTGAGCCCATGTATCAAAACTACTGAAGCCCATGAGCCCTAGAGCCCGAGTTCTACAATAAGAGAAGCCACTGCAACAAGAAGCCTGCTCACCTCAACTAGAGAGTAGCCCCCACTCCCTGCAACTAGAGAGCCTGCAGCAGCAGTGAAAACCCAGAATAGCCAAAAATAAATAAATAAATATTAAAACATATATAGAAATAGACCCACAGACACAGAGTTTCCCAGGTGGCACTAGTGGTAAAAAACACGTGTGCCAATGCAGGAGACATAAAAGACATAAAAGATGCGGGTTCGATCCTTGCATCAGGAAGATCCCCTGGAGGAGAACATGGCAACCCACTACAGTATTCTGAAGAATCCCATGGATGGAGGATCCATGGGGGTACAGTCCGTAGGGTCGCAAAGAGTCAGATTTAGCCGTATCAGGAACTGCCAAACTGATTTTCCAGTGTGGTCCCACCATTTTACATTTCCGCCAGCAGTGTACAATGGTTCCAATATCCATATCCTTGTCAACACTTGTTAGTGTCTTATCTTTCTGATCATAGACATCTTAGTGATTATGGGAAATTGTGTCTCATTGTGTTTTTGTTATACTTTCTTTGTAAAGTTGAAATGGTTTCATTGGTGTTAGATTTCATATTTAATTTAGGCATGTAAAAACATGTCACACAGTTATTTTCAGCACACTTTACAGATCTTAATTAACCCAAGGTGGACACCTTCTGTTCACTCTGATTTTTTCATACCTAGCTAGCTTTCTAACAATCTCCTTTCAGATGGATCTTGGGAAGGGGAAGTGAGTGAGTACCTAGAGGAATTTAACTTTATAATATTTTTGTTTTAAGAAGGAAGAGAAGACAGAGAAAGACAAATAATATGTTATGACTTATATGTGGAATCTAAAAAAGTGATACCAGTGAACTTATATAAAAAAATAGAGGAGCTTCCCTGGTAGCTCAGTGGTAAAGAGTTCGTCTGCCAATGCAAGAGACACAGGTTCAATCCCTGATCTGGGAAGATCCCACATGCTGCGGAGCAACGAAGCCTGCGAGCCACAACTATTGAGCTTGTGCTCTGGAGCCTCAGAATCACATTTGTTGAGCCCATGTATCAAAACTACTGAAGCCCATGAGCCCTAGAGCCCGAGTTCTACAATAAGAGAAGCCACTGCAACAAGAAGCCTGCTCACCTCAACTAGAGAGTAGCCCCCACTCCCTGCAACTAGAGAGCCTGCAGCAGCAGTGAAAACCCAGAATAGCCAAAAATAAATAAATAAATATTAAAACATATATAGAAATAGACCCACAGACACAGAGTTTCCCAGGTGGCACTAGTGGTAAAAAACACGTGTGCCAATGCAGGAGACATAAAAGACATAAAAGATGCGGGTTCGATCCTTGCATCAGGAAGATCCCCTGGAGGAGAACATGGCAACCCACTACAGTATTCTGAAGAATCCCATGGATGGAGGATCCATGGGGGTACAGTCCGTAGGGTCGCAAAGAGTCAGACAGGACTGATGCGACTCAGCACACACAGACAGAGGAAGCCAACTCATGGGCGCTGGGAGTGACCCATAGTGAGCACTGTTTTCCATAATCCAGAACCAGTTCATCCTTCTCCATCTCCCAGACTACCACGTTGTCCTTGTCCTCGTGACCTTATGTTCTTGTCGCAGTTGTCTGTACTCTGAAGCAGATAGAATGGAGTGGTGAAATAGGAGTCTGACACAAGGGCAGGTAGTTATCTTCTCTAGATAGAGTGGCCCAGAAAGGCATCTCTTGAGGTGACATTAAAGCTGAGACCTTCCTGTCTCAGTACCTTCCTGTCTTGTTCACCTTTGTTTTCCCAAGATTGTATATGCCACAGTGGAGAGATGGAAAGAATGCAGGAGATACAGTAGGTGCTCGGGAAGTATTTGTTGGATGACTGAGTGAATGGCCCACAAGAGACTAGGTTGTTCCCACAGTATATACTGCACGTTTATTTGCTCACTTTCACATTGCGAGGGTTGTGTACGTGTCTTCCTCCCTCTGCCTGGGGATTTTTCTTCTTTCTAAATTTTGACCTCTTTTATTGGTTTTTTTGTTCATTTATTTTCATCCATCTTCACTCTTACCTGTGGGACTCCCATTACAGTGGCCCCTCTTGTTGCAGAGCACCGGCTCTGGGCGCACAAGCTCCATGTATAAAAACTACTGAAGCCCATGAGCCCTAGAGCCCGAGTTCTACAATAAGAGAAGCCACTGCAACAAGAAGCCTGCTCACCTCAACTAGAGAGTAGCCCCCACTCCCTGCAACTAGAGAGCCTGCAGCAGCAGTGAAAACCCAGAATAGCCAAAAATAAATAAATAAATATTAAAACATATATAGAAATAGACCCACAGACACAGAGTTTCCCAGGTGGCACTAGTGGTAAAAAACACGTGTGCCAATGCAGGAGACATAAAAGACATAAAAGATGCGGGTTCGATCCTTGCATCAGGAAGATCCCCTGGAGGAGAACATGGCAACCCACTACAGTATTCTGAAGAATCCCATGGATGGAGGATCCATGGGGGTACAGTCCGTAGGGTCGCAAAGAGTCAGACAGGACTGATGCGACTCAGCACACACAGACAGAGGAAGCCAACTCATGGGCGCTGGGAGTGACCCATAGTGAGCACTGTTTTCCATAATCCAGAACCAGTTCATCCTTCTCCATCTCCCAGACTACCACGTTGTCCTTGTCCTCGTGACCTTATGTTCTTGTCGCAGTTGTCTGTACTCTGAAGCAGATAGAATGGAGTGGTGAAATAGGAGTCTGACACAAGGGCAGGTAGTTATCTTCTCTAGATAGAGTGGCCCAGAAAGGCATCTCTTGAGGTGACATTAAAGCTGAGACCTTCCTGTCTCAGTACCTTCCTGTCTTGTTCACCTTTGTTTTCCCAAGATTGTATATGCCACAGTGGAGAGATGGAAAGAATGCAGGAGATACAGTAGGTGCTCGGGAAGTATTTGTTGGATGACTGAGTGAATGGCCCACAAGAGACTAGGTTGTTCCCACAGTATATACTGCACGTTTATTTGCTCACTTTCACATTGCGAGGGTTGTGTACGTGTCTTCCTCCCTCTGCCTGGGGATTTTTCTTCTTTCTAAATTTTGACCTCTTTTATTGGTTTTTTTGTTCATTTATTTTCATCCATCTTCACTCTTCGGCCCGTGTGGGACTCCCATTACAGTGGCCCCTCTTGTTGCAGAGCACCGGCTCTGGGCGCACAAGCTCCAGAGCTCCGACTCGGTAGTTGGACACATCGGTCCAGCCGCTCCGCGGCACGTGGGATCTTCCCAGGCCAGGGATTGAACCGGCGCCCCTTGCACTGCAAGGCGGTGTCCTTACCCACTGGACCACCAGGGAAGCCCCTAAATGTTGTGTTTTTTTGTTTTTTTAAAAAACATTTATTTATTTATTTATTTATTTATCTTTTGAGGGGTGGGATGGGGAGGGAGGGGGATGGGCAGGCCACTTCTATTGGTCTTTCATTCCTCTATTTTCATCCGTCTTTGTTCTTTGGCTCCTGTGGGCCTCCCATCACGGTGGCCTCTGTCATCGCAGAGCGCTGGCTCTGGGCGCATGCGCCCCAGAGCTCTGGCTCGGTAATTGGACACATCAGTCCAGCCGCTCCGCGGCACGTGGGATCTTCCCAGGCCAGGGATGGAACCGGCACCCCTTGCACTGCAAGGCGGTGTCCTTACCCACTGGACCACCAGGGGAAGCCCCTAAATGTTTTTTTTTTATAAAATAAAAAGAAATAAGTGCTTATTAATGGATTAAGACTTAGTGAGTAAAGCAAAGTGGCTATTGGGTGGATTCTGCATACATTCGCTCTAATAGCATGGAAGAGAGTCCTGTTAGGGCGTTTATTAACATTCCTTATAAATGCTAGTGAGAGAGAATCCAGGTGCTCCATTATCTATTAAAAAAATGGGATCAGAGTTGGAGTTATACAAGGTTTCAGAGCCTGTCACACTAGCTGTGTTACCTGGGCTTCCTTTCCTTGAGATGAGGCTCATAATTCCTGCCTGGTGTGATCTTTATGACCATGTAATGAAGTGGCATGCTTGGTGGCATGCTTTCTTCACTTAATCTGTTGAAAGTGTTTTTCTTGTGCATCTGTATCCACATCATTTTCTTGGCTACCTAAGACTAATTTCTAGCTCATCTTTCTATAGTTCGCCCTTCAGCAACCTTTGGCAATTGTTCCTAGCTTAGGCATTTCCACGGTTGTATGTGGCATCTGTGGCTGAGCCCCTCTACCCTGTTGCCTTTATCCTGCAGGTGTGAATGGTTTGAGGATGCTGGGGATTCTCCATGATGCTGTTGTCTTCCTGATTGAGCAGCTGTCTGGTGCCAAGCACTGTAGGAATTATAAATTCCGTTTCCATAAACCAGAGGAGGCCAATGAACCCCCGCTGAACCCTCATGGCTCAGCTAGGGCTGAAGTCCACCTGAGGCAAGTTCTTTTCTTTTTCTTAGGCAATTTGGGGTCTTGATTTTATTACCTAATGACCTCAGTATTTTCCCCCTTCACCTCTGAGATTTCCTGTCAACACTGTCCTTCATTGCTTCTATTAAAGTATTTCTCTCTTTTGGCTCCAGGAAGTCAGCATTTGACATGTTTAACTTCCTGGCTTCTAAACACCGGCAGCCTCCTGAGTACAACCCCAATGATGAGGAAGAGGAGGAGGTTCAGTTGAAGTCAGCTCGGTAAGTCTAGAGTGGAGAGGGATCATAGGAAGTACTCTCTGTGGATGAAATAACGCCATTTGCAGCAACAAGGATGGACCAGGAGATTATACTAAGTGAAGTGAGAAAGAGAAAGGCAAATACCACATGATATTACTTACATGTGGAATCTAAAATATATAAATTGACTTATTTACTAAACGGACTCCCAGATAGAAAACCAACTAAAGGGGAAAGTGGGTGGAGGGGTCAATTAGGGGTTTGGGATTAGCAAATATAAACTGCTACTGTATGTGGACAGGTTAGCAGTAAGGTCCTACCATGCAGCACAGGGGGCCACATTCAGTATCCTGTAATAAACTATAAAGGAAAGGAATATGACAGTATAAAGTAAAACCACATTTCTATACACCAGAAATGAACACAACATTGTAAAGCAACTATAACAAAAAAAATTTTAAATAAAGAAATACTCTTTGCTTCCCTGTCATCTAGTTTGGCTTGGTTCAGAATTTCCCAAATAATATTTAAGAAGACAGTTATAAATTGGGTTGAAGTAGCAGTAGCTGGCTAGCAAAGAGAGAGGAACCACGTTACAAGGGGGAAAGAAAACTTTTTTGAATTTAACCTAGCTTAGGCATTTCCACGGTTGTATGTGGCATCTGTGGCTGAGCCCCTCTACCCTGTTGCCTTTATCCTGCAGGTGTGAATGGTTTGAGGATGCTGGGGATTCTCCATGATGCTGTTGTCTTCCTGATTGAGCAGCTGTCTGGTGCCAAGCACTGTAGGAATTATAAATTCCGTTTCCATAAACCAGAGGAGGCCAATGAACCCCCGCTGAACCCTCATGGCTCAGCTAGGGCTGAAGTCCACCTGAGGCAAGTTCTTTTCTTTTTCTTAGGCAATTTGGGGTCTTGATTTTATTACCTAATGACCTCAGTATTTTCCCCCTTCACCTCTGAGATTTCCTGTCAACACTGTCCTTCATTGCTTCTATTAAAGTATTTCTCTCTTTTGGCTCCAGGAAGTCAGCATTTGACATGTTTAACTTCCTGGCTTCTAAACACCGGCAGCCTCCTGAGTACAACCCCAATGATGAGGAAGAGGAGGAGGTTCAGTTGAAGTCAGCTCGGTAAGTCTAGAGTGGAGAGGGATCATAGGAAGTACTCTCTGTGGATGAAATAACGCCATTTGCAGCAACAAGGATGGACCAGGAGATTATACTAAGTGAAGTGAGAAAGAGAAAGGCAAATACCACATGATATTACTTACATGTGGAATCTAAAATATATAAATTGACTTATTTACTAAACGGACTCCCAGATAGAAAACCAACTAAAGGGGAAAGTGGGTGGAGGGGTCAATTAGGGGTTTGGGATTAGCAAATATAAACTGCTACTGTATGTGGACAGGTTAGCAGTAAGGTCCTACCATGCAGCACAGGGGGCCACATTCAGTATCCTGTAATAAACTATAAAGGAAAGGAATATGACAGTATAAAGTAAAACCACATTTCTATACACCAGAAATGAACACAACATTGTAAAGCAACTATAACAAAAAAAATTTTAAATAAAGAAATACTCTTTGCTTCCCTGTCATCTAGTTTGGCTTGGTTCAGAATTTCCCAAATAATATTTAAGAAGACAGTTATAAATTGGGTTGAAGTAGCAGTAGCTGGCTAGCAAAGAGAGAGGAACCACGTTACAGAGGAGAAACTCGAATAACTGTTAAGATGTATGTTCTATGGTATATTCTGTCAGCTTTAGCTGTACCACCATAGACTTCATATGTAACATATTATATTATAGGTCTAATCTTATAAGGTGGGCTTCCCTGGGGGCTCAGAGCATGAGCTGAGAGTTCGATCCCCGAGTGAGGAGGATCCCCTGGAGAAGGAACTAGCACCACACTAGTGTTCTTGCCCAGGATACCCCATGGACAGAGGAGCCCGGCGGGCTGCAGTTCATGGATTTACTAAAGAGTGGGGTGTGACTTAGTGAGTAAACAACAAAAGATTTTATAAGGCCCTTGTTATGCTTAGCATTGAACACAGAATGATGTAGTCATACGCTCTAGGAACCTTCGACCCAAGACTCAAAACTGATGATTTCCTAAAGAGAATTCATTAATAACAAGCTTTCTTTCTTTAGGAGGGCAACTAGTATGGATCTGCCAATGCCCATGCGTTTCCGACACTTAAAAAAGACTTCTAAGGAGGCAGTTGGTGTCTACAGGTATGGCTAAAATTGTAGAAAGAACTATAGAAAACTAATGAAGTTTTCCAAAATCAAAGTGGACCAAATGCTGAAGTGACCCTCGTTCATTCAGTAAGTGAGGTTTTTATCAATGTTATTAATTGAACTGGGATGCCCTGGGATCCAGCATCTTGAGCAAAGAATTTAACACAGTGAGCGTTAAAGTCTTGCTACTTCGGTGGAGGGGTCAATTAGGGGTTTGGGATTAGCAAATATAAACTGCTACTGTATGTGGACAGGTTAGCAGTAAGGTCCTACCATGCAGCACAGGGGGCCACATTCAGTATCCTGTAATAAACTATAAAGGAAAGGAATATGACAGTATAAAGTAAAACCACATTTCTATACACCAGAAATGAACACAACATTGTAAAGCAACTATAACAAAAAAAATTTTAAATAAAGAAATACTCTTTGCTTCCCTGTCATCTAGTTTGGCTTGGTTCAGAATTTCCCAAATAATATTTAAGAAGACAGTTATAAATTGGGTTGAAGTAGCAGTAGCTGGCTAGCAAAGAGAGAGGAACCACGTTACAGAGGAGAAACTCGAATAACTGTTAAGATGTATGTTCTATGGTATATTCTGTCAGCTTTAGCTGTACCACCATAGACTTCATATGTAACATATTATATTATAGGTCTAATCTTATAAGGTGGGCTTCCCTGGGGGCTCAGAGCATGAGCTGAGAGTTCGATCCCCGAGTGAGGAGGATCCCCTGGAGAAGGAACTAGCACCACACTAGTGTTCTTGCCCAGGATACCCCATGGACAGAGGAGCCCGGCGGGCTGCAGTTCATGGATTTACTAAAGAGTGGGGTGTGACTTAGTGAGTAAACAACAAAAGATTTTATAAGGCCCTTGTTATGCTTAGCATTGAACACAGAATGATGTAGTCATACGCTCTAGGAACCTTCGACCCAAGACTCAAAACTGATGATTTCCTAAAGAGAATTCATTAATAACAAGCTTTCTTTCTTTAGGAGGGCAACTAGTATGGATCTGCCAATGCCCATGCGTTTCCGACACTTAAAAAAGACTTCTAAGGAGGCAGTTGGTGTCTACAGGTATGGCTAAAATTGTAGAAAGAACTATAGAAAACTAATGAAGTTTTCCAAAATCAAAGTGGACCAAATGCTGAAGTGACCCTCGTTCATTCAGTAAGTGAGGTTTTTATCAATGTTATTAATTGAACTGGGATGCCCTGGGATCCAGCAGCATCTTGAGCAAAGAATTTAACACAGTGAGCGTTAAAGTCTTGCTACTTCTAGTGGGCTGTGGAATAGAGAGCTCTTTAATCCTTGGCCATTTGTTAGAATGATGAATATACTCACTGAAACAGGTGAGTCCAGTTTTTCTTTTCCAAGTATCTCTCTCTCCTGGAGAAATGGAAACCAATAGAATCTGTTGAATAGAACCAAGAGAAATAGAGGCTGATAAATCTCCTAATAGTCCAGGAGATTTTACCCATTTATTCATGTGTTCATACACTTAACCTTATTTGCAAAATCTGCAGCTAGCGTCTTTTCCATCTTTATGTCCTAGGTCTCCCATCCATGGCCGGGGTCTTTTTTGTAAGAGAAACATCGATGCAGGTGAGATGGTGATTGAGTATGCTGGGAACGTCATCCGTTCCATCCAGACTGACAAGCGAGAGAAGTACTATGACAGCAAGGTGAGTCCCACACTTTGCAGTTCTTCTGTTATAGAAAGGAACCGTCAACTACAAAGATGATCCCAGGAGAACTGGTGTATTTTCATTAGATCCTTTTTTTTGGTAATGGCTATTCTGGGTTTCTACTGCTGCTGCAGGCTCTTCCCTACTTGCAGGAAATGGGAGCTACTCTCTAGTTGAGGTGAGCAGGCTTCTTGTTGCAGTGACTTCTCTTGTTGTGGAGCTCGGACTGTTCGGCTCACGGGCTTCAGTAGTTGCAGCCCATGGGCTCCATAGTTGCAGCTCCGAGGCTCTAGAGCACAGGCTCAAGAGTTGTGGCTCATGGGCTAAAGAGAATTCAATCAAAACTGATGATTTCCTAAAGAGAATTCATTAATAACAAGCTTTCTTTCTTTAGGAGGGCAACTAGTATGGATCTGCCAATGCCCATGCTTCCGACACTTAAAAAGACTTCTAAGGAGGCAGTTGGTGTCTACAGGTATGGCTAAAATTGTAGAAAGAACTATAGAAAACTAATGAAGTTTTCCAAAATCAAAGTGGACCAAATGCTGAAGTGACCCTCGTTCATTCAGTAAGTGAGGTTTTTATCAATGTTATTAATTGAACTGGGATGCCCTGGGATCCAGCAGCATCTTGAGCAAAGAATTTAACACAGTGAGCGTTAAAGTCTTGCTACTTCTAGTGGGCTGTGGAATAGAGAGCTCTTTAATCCTTGGCCATTTGTTAGAATGATGAATATACTCACTGAAACAGGTGAGTCCAGTTTTTCTTTTCCAAGTATCTCTCTCTCCTGGAGAAATGGAAACCAATAGAATCTGTTGAATAGAACCAAGAGAAATAGAGGCTGATAAATCTCCTAATAGTCCAGGAGATTTTACCCATTTATTCATGTGTTCATACACTTAACCTTATTTGCAAAATCTGCAGCTAGCGTCTTTTCCATCTTTATGTCCTAGGTCTCCCATCCATGGCCGGGGTCTTTTTTGTAAGAGAAACATCGATGCAGGTGAGATGGTGATTGAGTATGCTGGGAACGTCATCCGTTCCATCCAGACTGACAAGCGAGAGAAGTACTATGACAGCAAGGTGAGTCCCACACTTTGCAGTTCTTCTGTTATAGAAAGGAACCGTCAACTACAAAGATGATCCCAGGAGAACTGGTGTATTTTCATTAGATCCTTTTTTTTGGTAATGGCTATTCTGGGTTTCTACTGCTGCTGCAGGCTCTTCCCTACTTGCAGGAAATGGGAGCTACTCTCTAGTTGAGGTGAGCAGGCTTCTTGTTGCAGTGACTTCTCTTGTTGTGGAGCTCGGACTGTTCGGCTCACGGGCTTCAGTAGTTGCAGCCCATGGGCTCCATAGTTGCAGCTCCGAGGCTCTAGAGCACAGGCTCAAGAGTTGTGGCTCATGGGCTTTGTTGCTCCGCAGCATGTGGGATCCTCCTGGGTCAGTCATCGAATCCATCCCTCCTGCACTGACAGGTGGATTCCTTATCACTGGGCCACCAGGGAAGCTCAGACACTTTTTATTATTCTTATTACATTTTAACATCTCTGAATTTGTGGTGGACCCAGTCCACTCTGGAGATTAGTGCACAAAGATACTCTTTGATGGTTTGTCTGTATGGATCCCAGGATCAAAACCACATTGTGACACAAGCTTTAGGTTTCTCTTGCCTGTGAGACATAAATAAACACCTGGTCTAGGGCCTGTAATCTGGGAATTTGTCACAGAAGTATCCTGAGAGATGGGAGAAATCCAGAAATTTCTACCAGAAGACACTCTGTTCATCAGCAGCCAAGATCACATCAGAAAAAGGTTGGGCATTGTCAAGCCTAAGCCGTAATAAACACCAGGCTCTTCTCCATCCTCCTTCCTGCAGGGCATTGGCTGCTACATGTTCCGAATCGATGACTCCGAGGTGGTGGACGCCACCATGCATGGGAATGCCGCCCGCTTCATCAACCACTCGTGTGAGCCCAACTGCTACTCGCGGGTCATCAACATTGACGGGCAGAAGCACATTGTCATCTTTGCCATGCGCAAGATCTACCGAGGGGAAGAACTCACTTACGACTATAAGTTCCCCATTGAGGACGCCAGCAACAAGCTCCCCTGCAACTGCGGTGCCAAAAAATGCCGGAAGTTCCTAAACTAAAGCTGCTCTTCTCCCCGTGTTGGAGTACCAGGACCCAGGCCTCCACAGTGATGCCGAAGGCCTTTGCCAGCAACCAGGTGTTCCAGGATTGAGTGGGCACAGTTGAGGGGCCTCCGTGACGGTTGGCTCCCTTCGTCCCATATTCACATGTGATCATAGTCCTGGAGAGAGATGAGGCCCATGGGAAAGGGCTACTCTCTAGTTGAGGTGAGCAGGCTTCTTGTTGCAGTGACTTCTCTTGTTGTGGAGCTCGGACTGTTCGGCTCACGGGCTTCAGTAGTTGCAGCCCATGGGCTCCATAGTTGCAGCTCCGAGGCTCTAGAGCACAGGCTCAAGAGTTGTGGCTCATGGGCTTTGTTGCTCCGCAGCATGTGGGATCCTCCTGGGTCAGTCATCGAATCCATCCCTCCTGCACTGACAGGTGGATTCCTTATCACTGGGCCACCAGGGAAGCTCAGACACTTTTTATTATTCTTATTACATTTTAACATCTCTGAATTTGTGGTGGACCCAGTCCACTCTGGAGATTAGTGCACAAAGATACTCTTTGATGGTTTGTCTGTATGGATCCCAGGATCAAAACCACATTGTGACACAAGCTTTAGGTTTCTCTTGCCTGTGAGACATAAATAAACACCTGGTCTAGGGCCTGTAATCTGGGAATTTGTCACAGAAGTATCCTGAGAGATGGGAGAAATCCAGAAATTTCTACCAGAAGACACTCTGTTCATCAGCAGCCAAGATCACATCAGAAAAAGGTTGGGCATTGTCAAGCCTAAGCCGTAATAAACACCAGGCTCTTCTCCATCCTCCTTCCTGCAGGGCATTGGCTGCTACATGTTCCGAATCGATGACTCCGAGGTGGTGGACGCCACCATGCATGGGAATGCCGCCCGCTTCATCAACCACTCGTGTGAGCCCAACTGCTACTCGCGGGTCATCAACATTGACGGGCAGAAGCACATTGTCATCTTTGCCATGCGCAAGATCTACCGAGGGGAAGAACTCACTTACGACTATAAGTTCCCCATTGAGGACGCCAGCAACAAGCTCCCCTGCAACTGCGGTGCCAAAAAATGCCGGAAGTTCCTAAACTAAAGCTGCTCTTCTCCCCGTGTTGGAGTACCAGGACCCAGGCCTCCACAGTGATGCCGAAGGCCTTTGCCAGCAACCAGGTGTTCCAGGATTGAGTGGGCACAGTTGAGGGGCCTCCGTGACGGCTGGGCTCCCTTCGGTCCCATATTCACATCATACATGTGATCATAGTCCTGGAGAGAGATGAGGTCTTGAAGAAAAAGACCCATGGTCGGCTTTCTGCTGGGGCCCCTCTGAGTGCCTGCCGTTGAAGAGTGGGAGACGGGGTCCCTAGCAGACTTGCCTGGAAGGAGCCTGTAGAGGGTTAGTTGTGGAGGGAGCTCGGCCTGAGCTCCTCAGAGCTTCTCTCGTCAGAGAGAAGTTGCCATCCTCGTCTTGGCATTTCCGGAGCACTGGAAGCCCGGGGTCTGGCACAGCCCCGGTGCAGGGTTGGTTGGAGACCTGACAGTTTGCCAGCCGGGCCCAGCCTATAAGCGTGTGTTGAACAAGCAGAGACGGTCTGGTGGTTTCCCTCTTACTTCCCACTTGAGACTCCCCTTCTGGTTGGGAGACAGGATTCTTAGCACCTTTGGGTGTCAAAGGCTGTCTTGGGGTTGTGCCAATTCTTTACCACACATTGAGCCCGTGCGCTGTAAGTGGGAGTGTTACCCCCATGAGCCTTATCTCAGTCAGTCACCTTCCTAGACGATGGGAGCGGCTTCCGTCTCATTCTTCACTCCACTTTCGTTCCCCCGTTCTACATCCCTCCGCTTTCCCGTTCTCTCTGGGTCGTAGGGGACAGTGACTCCCTGCTTGAGGACACTCCCTGTTGGGCATAGGATGTGCCTACAAGATGTTCCCTGAGCCCGTAAGCACTCCCAGTGGGGAAGTGGACAGGAGCCATTGGCCACAACCAGACAGAATTTGGAGAATTTTCATAAAGCGCCCTGAGCGTTTTAAAGAAATATATGTAGCATGATTTTTAAGGAGAGGAAGATTCTTTAAAGAGGATTTGAATCATGCAACAACCAGAATATCATAACCAGGATGACCCCTGGGTCCCATTCCTAGGACATGGTAACTTTATTTCCCCCTTGTTAAGATATAGGAAGACTTCATTTTTAAATGGTCAGTGTCCAGTTGAAGGCAGAACACTAATCAGATTTCAAGGCCCAAAACTTGGGGACTCGACCACTTTGTATCGAGGGAACGCTGCCACTTGTGCAAAATCTGTGGCCGAAAGAAATCAAATGACACTACTGCCCTGATTCCTCCTTAGGATGTGGTCAGAACAGCATCAAACATTTTTCTCTTCCTTTCCCCCAAGACGGTGTCCTGAACCTGTTAAATTAAGTCATTGGATTTTACTCGGTTCTGTTTACAGTTTACTATTTAAGGTTTTATAAATGTAAATATATTTTGTATATTTTTCTATGAGAAGCACTTCATAGGGAGAAGCACTTATGACAAGGCTATTTTTTAAACCGCGGTATTATCCTAATTTAAAAGAAGATCGGTTTTTAATGATTTTTTATTTTCATAGGATGAAGTTAGAGAAAATATTCAGCTGTTCACACCAAGTCTGGTTTTTCCTGCCCAACTTCCCCCTGGAAGGTGTACTTTTCCTTGTTTAATGTGTAGCTTGTTGTGCCCTGTTAACATAAACGTTTCCTGGGTTTGCTCTTTGACAATAAGTGGAAAAGGAAGATCCCCCAGCTCTGTCGGGCCACTCCCCTCCTTCCCCAGTCGAAGCTCCTGAAAAGGCTGCGGTAGGATCTCGGCACAGCAGCTCCTCCTTCCCGCACTCTCTCCTTTCTCGCACGGCTCGGTGCTGAGAGGCGAGAAGCAACACTTCCCTGTCTTTCCTCCTTCAGAGTTAGCAGCCAAGCTGAATGGCAACCTGACAGTTTCCATCACCATCTGCCTCACAGGTGACCTCGTCCCCTCTCTCTCTGTCCACCAAGTCCTCATGCTTGCAAAGACACCCTGGGTCCCCCCATGCCCTCTTTGGGGGCAGCCCGTTGAAACTGAAGCACAGTCTGACCACTCACGATAACGCAGATGCTCGTCTGCCTCTGTCAGCCACGAGGTTTCAGAGCAGCGCAGTCCAGCGGAGGGCAGGGCGCCTCTTCTCGCCACGAGAAGCCCATTCCTCCCACGGAAGCCTAGCAAAGCAATACGACTCAGCCCAGCACTCTCTGCCCCGGGACTCACGGCTCTGCTGTGCCTTCCACCCTGGGCTCCCTGCTCTTCCGTGACCTTAACTGAGAACTCTGGTGGCTCTGCTGGAACACTCTCACTGTTTCCTCTGTCACGCAGGGAACCCAGCACTGTGGCCAGGATGGCAGAGACTCCCTGTCATCTCGGAGAAGTGCCAGCAGGGGCCTGGGGCAAAGCAGTCTGCCCAGACCTCACCTCCCTTCCTCCTTTTGCCCATGAACAAGATACGGTGGCCCGAGGGGTTCCACTAGTGTCTGGTTTCCTTTATTATTGCACTGTGTGAGGTTTTTTTGTAAATCCTTTTATTCCTTTTTTTTTTTTTTAAGAAAAAAAACCTTAAGCTGCATTTGTTACTGAAATGATTAATGCACTGATGGGTCATGAATTCACCTTGAGGAAGACCCAAAGGCCAGTCGGGAGTGGGGGAAACTCAGCTCAGTAGACCTAGTGGCTGCCCCGCTAGGCCGGGCTGTACTGTGAGCCCCCTCCTCATCTCTTTCTACCAACCCCGAACCCCGAGGCCAGGGGAGGAGCCCCACTTCCTTCTCCTGCCAGCTGCAGATGGTTTGCCTTGCCTTTCCACTCCCTGTCAACCACAGAAACGAGGACTTCCTCCTAGAGCTCAGCCTTGAGTCCATTGCCAAAATTCAGCGTACCTGCCAGCAACTTGGGGATTAAGCTAAGGTTTTCCCTGCAAGAGGGAAAGAAGGCGGAAAAAAAAAAAAACCGGCATAGTTATCTCCAAGACACCTCTGAGTCTGTTGTGGAAGTTACTGAGGGCATCTCCGCACATAAGTGCAGACTGAGGAACTGTAGTGGGTTGTTCCCAAGGATCCCCTAAGGGGCACCCCAAATCCCCAAGGAGTCACAGCTGCAAACCTGGTCAGTTCTCAGTGAGAGCCCGCTCACCTACAGCTTTGCTGCTAGAACCTGTTGTGGCTGCATTTCCTGGTGGCCAGTGACACCTGTAGCCAGAGGAGCTGCATGGCGCTGACCCTTTGGCCGGACTTGGTCTCTTGGCTCCCTCCATTAGGGTCCGTCACCTCTAGCCCAGCCCTCCTGTTTTTAGACCAATAGCAAGAATCAAGGTGGGGGAAGCCCTGGCAGATATATATATATATATATATATATATATATACACATACACACACACACACACACACATAAGTTTTCAACCAGACTCCTTTGCCAGGATTCACTCCACCACCCCGCTTGCCTCTGTCAGTACCCACCCCTGCCCCACCCCGGCCAATGCTGTGAGCACCATGCGGCTCCCTTGATTAAAAAAAAAAAACAAAAAAAAAAAACAAAAAAACCTTTTAATGAATGTATCTTTCTAAAGGACTGACATTCAATCAAATATCTGAAAATACTAAAGGTCAAAACCTTGTCAAATGTTAAGTTTGATTTTGGATTTTTTTTTTTTAACATAGGAATCAAGTGGTTTTTTGGTGTTTTTTTTTTTTTTTTTTTTTTAAAGGAAAAGCGGGTCATTGCAAAGGGCTGGGTGTAATTTTATGTTTCGTTTCCTTCATTTTAAAGCAATACAAGGTTATTGAGCAGATGGTTTGTGCCGAATCATGAATACCAGTCAAGTCTCACACTCTGAAAACTTGCAACTTTTTTGTTTTGGTTTTCAAATAAATATAAATATGATATATATAGGAACTGATATAGTAATGCACCATGTAACAAAGCCTAGTTCAGTCCATGGCTTTTAATTCTCTTAACACTATAGATAAGGATTGTGTTACAGTTGCTAGTAGTGGCAGGAAAAGGTCAGTCTGGTCCTCCGCTGATCCCCCAGGTGGGGAGAGACCCCAACCCTAAAGGGATGGCAAAACAGTCCATTCCCGGGATCAGAGAGGAATGCAGAAATGATGTCACCTGGATTTTTTCTGCCTGTGAATGTTGCCAGTCAGTACCTGTACTCCTTGTTTCTCTATTTTTGGTTATGAATGTTGGGGTTACCACCTGCATTTAGGGGAAAATTGTGTTCTGTGCTTTCCTGGTATCTTGTTCCGAGGTACTCTAGTTCTGTCTTTCAACCAAGAAAATAGACTTGTGGTGTTTCTTTTATTGAACTTTTAACAGTCTCTTTAGTAAATACAGGTAGTTGAATAATTGTTTCAAAAGCTCAACAGATGACAAGCTTCTTTTCTAGGAATAAGACATTTCTTGACAACTTTACCATGTATAACAAATCTTTTGGTTTTTTTTTTCCTTGTGTTCTTCCAAGCTTCTGGTTAGAGAAAAAGAAAAAAAAAAGGAAAAAAATGTGTCTAAAGTCCATCAGTGTTAACTCCCTGTGACAGGGAAGAAGGAAAATACTTTAATAGTTCAAAAAATAATAATGCTGAAAGCTGTCTACGAAAGACTGAATGTAAAAGTAAAAAGTGTACATAGTTGTAAAAAAAAAAAGGAGTTTTTAAACATGTTTATTTTCTATGCACTTTTTTTTATTTAAGTGATAGTTTAATTAATAAACATGTCAAGTTTATTGCTGCACAAGGTTGAACCTTCTTTTGGCTTTGGCTGAGGTGGGAGGGCCCCGTCATGACCTGGTTACACAGTCCTCTGTTTCTTTCTTTTTTTTTTTTTAAAAAAACATTTATTTATTTGGGGGGGGAGTGGGGAGCGAGGCTGGCAGACCACTTCTATTGGTCTTTCATTTGTCTATTTTCATCCATCTTTGTTCTTTGGCCCGTGTGGGCCTCCCATCGCAGTGGCCTCTGTTGTCGCAGAGTGCCGGCTCTGGGCGCATGCGCTCCAGAGCTCCAGCTCAGCAATTGGACACATCAGTCCAGCCGCTCCGCGGCACGTGGGATCTTCCCAGGCCAGGGATCAAACCGGCGCCCCTTGCACTGCAAGGCAGTGTCCTTACCCACTGGGCCACCAGGGAAGCCCCCTCTGTTTCTTTTAAGGTGGAATTTTGAACATTCCCTCTGGTCTGGCCCACTCTGCCCTGTCTCTCTGTCATAGTTTCTTCTCTTATTCATCAGTGATGTATGTTGGAGACCTAATTAACTCTGAATGAGAGGACGGGGTCAAGAGAACAAAAGAATAGTTCCTTTACATCCTATAAATACCCCATCTTCATCTACAAGCAGTCAGGCATTGGCCTCGTAACAATTTCTACCCAAATCCATGAGTATAATAACATTTCAGGGAGACAGACGTACCCTCTTTCTGCTCCACTCCACCTTAAAGCTGAAATAGGATACACTTTCTCTGTTTCGCCTCCCTAGGACTGGGTGGGGGTAGGGAAGCAGTTGAGAAATATTTGTAAATATTTGTAAGACACTCCTCATGGGGGCTGGTCCTCAAACAGACGGCCTCCCTCTGGATCAGCTAGCAGCCGACTCAACCCTCACCCTGCTTTCCTCCCTGTCATCGTGAGTCACCAGGTTGTATTTGAGAGCTGAACCCCATGGGGACTCTGAACGATCAGGCCGTGTTGCAGGCCATCTTCAACCCTGACACCCCATTTGGAGACGTTGTTGGGTTGGACCTGGGAGAGGAAGCGGAGAAGGAAGAAGTGGATGAAGGTGAGTATTTGACTTTGGAGTCCAACTCTCCACATTGGCTGGTCTGCTCCCTTGCTGGGCTGGCAGAGTAAGGTGGTCTTACAAGGCTCCTTGTTCTGACGTCAGTTTTTGTTCCCGTCTTTACACAGTCCTCTGTTTCTTTTTTTTTTTTTAAAAAAACATTTATTTATTTGGGGGGGGAGTGGGGAGGGAGGGGGGCGGGCGGGCCACTTCTATTGGTCTTTCATTTGTCTATTTTCATCCATCTTTGTTCTTTGGCCCGTGTGGGCCTCCCATCGCAGTGGCCTCTGTTGTCGCAGAGTGCCGGCTCTGGGCGCATGCGCTCCAGAGCTCCAGCTCAGCAATTGGACACATCAGTCCAGCCGCTCCGCGGCACGTGGGATCTTCCCAGGCCAGGGATCAAACCGGCGCCCCTTGCACTGCAAGGCAGTGTCCTTACCCACTGGGCCACCAGGGAAGCCCCCTCTGTTTCTTTTAAGGTGGAATTTTGAACATTCCCTCTGGTCTGGCCCACTCTGCCCTGTCTCTCTGTCATAGTTTCTTCTCTTATTCATCAGTGATGTATGTTGGAGACCTAATTAACTCTGAATGAGAGGACGGGGTCAAGAGAACAAAAGAATAGTTCCTTTACATCCTATAAATACCCCATCTTCATCTACAAGCAGTCAGGCATTGGCCTCGTAACAATTTCTACCCAAATCCATGAGTATAATAACATTTCAGGGAGACAGACGTACCCTCTTTCTGCTCCACTCCACCTTAAAGCTGAAATAGGATACACTTTCTCTGTTTCGCCTCCCTAGGACTGGGTGGGGGTAGGGAAGCAGTTGAGAAATATTTGTAAATATTTGTAAGACACTCCTCATGGGGGCTGGTCCTCAAACAGACGGCCTCCCTCTGGATCAGCTAGCAGCCGACTCAACCCTCACCCTGCTTTCCTCCCTGTCATCGTGAGTCACCAGGTTGTATTTGAGAGCTGAACCCCATGGGGACTCTGAACGATCAGGCCGTGTTGCAGGCCATCTTCAACCCTGACACCCCATTTGGAGACGTTGTTGGGTTGGACCTGGGAGAGGAAGCGGAGAAGGAAGAAGTGGATGAAGGTGAGTATTTGACTTTGGAGTCCAACTCTCCACATTGGCTGGTCTGCTCCCTTGCTGGGCTGGCAGAGTAAGGTGGTCTTACAAGGCTCCTTGTTCTGCCCACACCTGGATGAAAACTGCTGACACTCTGCACTGAGGAGTGCCCAGAGGAAAAACCCAGGGATTGTCCTCCAACTCCACCCCTGAATTTATCCCCCTGGTCAGTTCACCCCGTGGTCCAAGTTTAACTGTGCTGGCGTGGTTGGGGGTGGGGCGAGGGGCGGGGGCAGGCACATGAAACTAACACATCTTTGTCGCAATGGTGGGATCACCTTTCACAGCATGGAAGACAAATAGGGCAGGGCGTAACTCAGCTAAACAGCTCCAACCTAAACAAGCATTCCGTGTCACCCTTACAAGTCAAGCTCTGGGCTACTCTTCCAGAGTCAGCAGGTTCTCTGGCTTTTCCACTGGCCCCTAAGGGGCAAAGCTGTCCCTATCTAGAGGTTTTGATGCCTTTCGTTTCTGAAGGAGCAAAGCCTAAGCCTTAATGAAACTTCAGGCTAAAAAGCTGAGGGAAACATTGGAAATGGTTTTCATGACCATACATCACGGAGGTCTTCCTGTTGGAAGCAATGGACTAGAACAAAATCAGGACAGACTAACCAGCCAGAAAGACCTGGATTCAAATCCAAGCTGTGCCACCTCTGGGCGGTGTGAACCTGAGCCAGTCATTTAGCTACTGGCTGAGGAGTTTAGGTTTCATTTTCGTGGCAGTGGGGAGCCAACCAAGGCACCTTTCCTAGGAACTACGCAGTGCTAGAACTCGGCCTCGGTGGCCTCTTCTCCCTCTGCTCCAAACACTGCATCTCACCGCACTGACATGCACCCTGCCCACTCAGCCCTGGCTCCCATCCCAGCTTTCCAAAGCCCGAGGCAGCTGTTGCTTCCTGCTCCCAGCTGCGCAGCTGTCCCCTCCTGGTTTCGTTGCCACCACAGACGGAGTTTTTCCGAGAGCACAGCTGGAGCGGTCCAAGGCCCTGGAGCTGCAGGGGGTGATCGCAGCCGAGGCTGGTGACCTCAGCACCGCCCTGGAGAGGTTTGGTCAAGCCATCAACCTGTTGCCTGAGAGGGCCTCCGCCTACAACAACCGAGCCCAGGCCCGGCGTCTCCAGGGAGATGTGGCAGGTGAGAGGACAATCCCTGGATCCTGTGCAGGGGGTTCTGGGAGGAAATGGACTAGAGACGGTGTCACGACCGTGGGGCCTGGGCACGGGGCGTGGGAAGTCACTAAACCCCTCTGGGAGCTATATCCCTCCTCATAAGGGATAGGTAACGGGTCCTGCTAATCTCGGGGTATTGTGAGAGTCCGAGAGACTCCATTCTATTTACAAACATTTAATGAGAGCCTGTACTGCGGCACTGGCCTAGGTGCTGAGGACTCCCTCTTTACAGCAATTACTGTGTGCCCGGCACTAAGCACTTTAGTCATGGATTTTTTTCATGGTAACTTTATTTTTCTACTTCCAAAATCTGTTAACCAACATGTTTCCCTACAAGATGCAGTTCATCCTACCTCTTTAGGTGTCATCATGGATTCTGGGATTCTGTTTTTTTGGTCCGCATTGGGTCTTCACTGAGGCATCTAGGGCTGCTTTTCCATCAACAACTCGGCACGGGACTTAGTTGCCTCATGACATGGTGGGATCTTAGCTCCCTGACCAGGGATCAGACCCATTCCCCCTGCAGTAAAAAAGAGCAGAGTCTTAACCACTGAACTACCAGGGAAGTCCCCCAACGAAGCACTTTCCAAGTTAGTTGTCATTGCCATTCATTTAATCCTCACAACCCTAAAAGATGCATGCTCTTGTTGTCTCCATTTGACAGATGGGAAGCTGAAGCTTGGAAGTTAAGTGAAATTGCTTGCTACACACACAGCTGAGGAGTGGAGAACTGGGATTTGGTCCAGGTGGCAGGGCTCAGTCCCCACGTGACACCACTTCTCGAGACACTCCCAACCTATAGGGCAGGACAGGCAGATAACGACTGCAGAATAACAAGCCGAGAGGGTTCAGTATGGGGGTCTGTTCCTGAGGGGTGAGTTTTGAAGATGAGTAGGAATTAGCTGGCTGGAGAGCGGGGCATGGGAGAAAGCAGCCTGGAGAGAGGTCCAGAGGTCACAGGCAGAACCACGGAGCTTCAGATCTCCACTCTGTCCGGAAAGGTAGGGCTGGAAGGATGGAGCCTCTCCAGAGCCTGGAGAGGTAACCAAAGGCCAAGAGGATGGGGAACTGGGAATATCAGGCCGAGATCTGGCTTTGTCTGGGAAACACTGGGAATCCCTAAAGGGTTTCAGCTGGAGGTTAAACCACAGAAGCAAGTTGAGAAGCACCAGGCTAATGGAACTCGGAGGTGTGCCTGAGGCCAGGAATGCCAGCCTGGGGAGTCTGAACTCCATCCTGAGACTATCAGGGGACTCCGAGGGCCCCTTTCCCAGGCTTGTTTGCCACCTGGCTTTGGCGGTGGAAGTGTTAGTAGCTCAGTTGTGTCCAACTCTTTGCAACCCATGGACTGTAGTAACTCACCAGGCTCCTCTGTTCATGGACTTCTCCAGGCAAGAATACTGGAGTGGGTAGCTATTCCCTTCTCCAGGGGACCCTCCCAACCCGGGGATCAGAGCCAGGTCTCAGCACGTTGCAGGCAGATTCTTTACCACTCCCGGTGTCATCATGGATTCTGGGATTCTGTTTTTTTGGTCCGCATTGGGTCTTCACTGAGGCATCTAGGGCTGCTTTTCCATCAACAACTCGGCACGGGACTTAGTTGCCTCATGACATGGTGGGATCTTAGCTCCCTGACCAGGGATCAGACCCATTCCCCCTGCAGTAAAAAAGAGCAGAGTCTTAACCACTGAACTACCAGGGAAGTCCCCCAACGAAGCACTTTCCAAGTTAGTTGTCATTGCCATTCATTTAATCCTCACAACCCTAAAAGATGCATGCTCTTGTTGTCTCCATTTGACAGATGGGAAGCTGAAGCTTGGAAGTTAAGTGAAATTGCTTGCTACACACACAGCTGAGGAGTGGAGAACTGGGATTTGGTCCAGGTGGCAGGGCTCAGTCCCCACGTGACACCACTTCTCGAGACACTCCCAACCTATAGGGCAGGACAGGCAGATAACGACTGCAGAATAACAAGCCGAGAGGGTTCAGTATGGGGGTCTGTTCCTGAGGGGTGAGTTTTGAAGATGAGTAGGAATTAGCTGGCTGGAGAGCGGGGCATGGGAGAAAGCAGCCTGGAGAGAGGTCCAGAGGTCACAGGCAGAACCACGGAGCTTCAGATCTCCACTCTGTCCGGAAAGGTAGGGCTGGAAGGATGGAGCCTCTCCAGAGCCTGGAGAGGTAACCAAAGGCCAAGAGGATGGGGAACTGGGAATATCAGGCCGAGATCTGGCTTTGTCTGGGAAACACTGGGAATCCCTAAAGGGTTTCAGCTGGAGGTTAAACCACAGAAGCAAGTTGAGAAGCACCAGGCTAATGGAACTCGGAGGTGTGCCTGAGGCCAGGAATGCCAGCCTGGGGAGTCTGAACTCCATCCTGAGACTATCAGGGGACTCCGAGGGCCCCTTTCCCAGGCTTGTTTGCCACCTGGCTTTGGCGGTGGAAGTGTTAGTAGCTCAGTTGTGTCCAACTCTTTGCAACCCATGGACTGTAGTAACTCACCAGGCTCCTCTGTTCATGGACTTCTCCAGGCAAGAATACTGGAGTGGGTAGCTATTCCCCTTTTCCAGGGGACCCTCCCAACCCGGGGATCAGAGCCAGGTCTCAGCACGTTGCAGGCAGATTCTTTACCACTGAGCCACCAGTGCAGGGCCAGAAAGGCCGCTGGGGAAAGCCTGCAGACCAACCCCCCAGAGAGCATCTGGGCAGGTTTCTGCCTGGAGGAGGCTTTCAGCTCCTCCCGACCAGCGCCTCTGAGGAAAACCAAGGAATGCTGTGGTTAGAGAGCTTCTCAACCAATCAGTTAGGGTAGGGAGCTGAGCCCCTGCTGGGATCTGGGGACCAAAAAGAGAGAGAGGACAGGAGAGATCAGCCTCTGTGTAGGACGCTTTTGGTGCTCCCCTGGTGCCCCGTCCTGACACGCTCTTTAGACTAGAGAATAGGAGTGAACTGAAGAAGAGCCCAGAAGAAATGCAGCTCGGTGGGCCCTGCAGTGGATACCAGCTGGCTGCCTGAGGCTGAGTTCAGAGCTCTGATGCCTAAGAAGCCAAGTATTTATGAGGATGACCAAAACACGTTAGGCCAGCACTGGCTCCAAGACCTTCAAAGAAGACTAGGTACACAACAATGAAGAATGTGGAAATAAAGAGTAAGGAGAGGCAGTCAGTAAATAACACAGGGGAGAGAAGTCATGTTAAGGCATTTGGTGGAAAAGAGGAGAGAAATGTCTTCAAAAGTTAGGAACTTCCCTGCTGATCCAGTGGCTAAGATACCTGCTCCCAATGCAGGGGGCCCAGGTACAAGCCCTACTGAGGGAACTAGATCCGCACGCCACAGCTAAGATCTGGCACGGCCAAATAAATAAAAACACTGGGAATCAAAGGTTCAGTAGCCACAGAAGCAAGTTGAGAAGCACCAGGCTAATGGAACTCGGAGGTGTGCCTGAGGCCAGGAATGCCAGCCTGGGGAGTCTGAACTCCATCCTGAGACTATCAGGGGACTCCGAGGGCCCCTTTCCCAGGCTTGTTTGCCACCTGGCTTTGGCGGTGGAAGTGTTAGTAGCTCAGTTGTGTCCAACTCTTTGCAACCCATGGACTGTAGTAACTCACCAGGCTCCTCTGTTCATGGACTTCTCCAGGCAAGAATACTGGAGTGGGTAGCTATTCCCTTCTCCAGGGGACCCTCCCAACCCGGGGATCAGAGCCAGGTCTCAGCACGTTGCAGGCAGATTCTTTACCACTGAGCCACCAGTGCAGGGCCAGAAAGGCCGCTGGGGAAAGCCTGCAGACCAACCCCCCAGAGAGCATCTGGGCAGGTTTCTGCCTGGAGGAGGCTTTCAGCTCCTCCCGACCAGCGCCTCTGAGGAAAACCAAGGAATGCTGTGGTTAGAGAGCTTCTCAACCAATCAGTTAGGGTAGGGAGCTGAGCCCCTGCTGGGATCTGGGGACCAAAAAGAGAGAGGACAGGAGAGATCAGCCTCTGTGTAGGACGCTTTTGGTGCTCCCCTGGTGCCCCGTCCTGACACGCTCTTTAGACTAGAGAATAGGAGTGAACTGAAGAAG
Organism: Tragulus kanchil; assembly: GCA_022376925.1. Taxonomy (NCBI): domain Eukaryota; kingdom Metazoa; phylum Chordata; class Mammalia; order Artiodactyla; family Tragulidae; genus Tragulus; species Tragulus kanchil. The sequence goes on from JAIOJX010000006.1 coordinate 138,712,318, forward strand.
AGCCCAGAAGAAATGCAGCTCGGTGGGCCCTGCAGTGGATACCAGCTGGCTGCCTGAGGCTGAGTTCAGAGCTCTGATGCCTAAGAAGCCAAGTATTTATGAGGATGACCAAAACACGTTAGGCCAGCACTGGCTCCAAGACCTTCAAAGAAGACTAGGTACACAACAATGAAGAATGTGGAAATAAAGAGTAAGGAGAGGCAGTCAGTAAATAACACAGGGGAGAGAAGTCATGTTAAGGCATTTGGTGGAAAAGAGGAGAGAAATGTCTTCAAAAGTTAGGAACTTCCCTGCTGATCCAGTGGCTAAGATACCTGCTCCCAATGCAGGGGGCCCAGGTACAAGCCCTACTGAGGGAACTAGATCCGCACGCCACAGCTAAGATCTGGCACGGCCAAATAAATAAAAAACACATACTAAGGGGAAGGGAAGTTAGAGAGGGACTTCCCTGGTGGCTCAGTGGTCAAGACTCTGAGCTTCCACTGTAAAGTTAAGGGTTCCATCCCTGATCAGGGAATTAAGATTTCGCATGCCACCTGGCTTGGCCAAGAAAAGAGAACGACGTGTAAGAAATGGTTGTCAGTTAATTCTAACGTTTTTGCACTGTGGGATTCAGAGTCAGTCACCTGGCACATGGTAGGTTAATAATTAAATGCTGGGCAACAGGACCAGATTCATACGAGTGACCATCCGTGTTTTGACGTATCGGATGGTGGAAAATAACATGGACAAGGCGAAGCCAGGACTTCAGTCGCAACTCTGCCACTGACTGGCTGAGCGACCCAGGCGGAGTGCTGCCCACTCTTCCAGTCTTATCTGAGAAATGGGAATAACAATACCGATCTCGAGGGTCGTGTGCAGGCGGGGCGTAGAGACCGCGCCCCAGAGCCTGCATTCGAGGCCGGATCGCGTGCTGGCCGTGGCCCTGACTCCTGTCCATCCGTCCGTCCGCCCCGCAGGTGCCCTGGAGGACCTGGAGCGTGCACTGGCGCTGAGCGGCGGCCGCGGTCGCACCGCCCGGCAGGGCTTTGTGCAGCGCGGGCTCGTGGCGCGGCTGCAGGGCAGGGACGACGACGCCCGCAGGGACTTCGAGAGGGCGGCGCGGCTGGGCAGCCCGTTTGCGCGACGCCAGCTTGTGCTACTCAACCCGTACGCGGCGCTGTGCAACCGGATGCTGGCCGACGTGATGCAGCAGCTGCGCGGGCCCCGCGACGGGCGCTGAGGGCGGGCAAGGAGGGGAGGATGCGCCTGCAACCAATAAAGCTGCCGGCTCTCCAGCCCCTGCTCGTCTCTGCGTCCGCTCGCCGTCCCGCGGGGAAGCGCGCCCAGGTGTTCTGCGCGCGTGGCCGTCCTCGACGCCAGGGAGGAGCCGCAGCCCAGGGGGAAGGGCCGGTCGGGCCGATTTCGGGCATCGATTGGCCCTGCCTGGCGCAGTCCCGGCCCCTGCGGCGGACTGCGGTGCTCAGCAGACCTGAGCAGTCGCTCTGGCTGAGATCGGGGAGAGAGCCAGGTGAGCCGCCCGGGAAGGCTGGGCGGAGGCGGGAGTGGGGATGCTTTTCGACCCCAACGTCCTGGATCACCTCCTCTTAGGCCCAGATGCGGAGGATGAGGATAGGGTTGTAAATGGGAGAGGGAAGCGGGCAGGAGAGAGAGGGAAGCGGGCAGGAGAGAGCTGGGGTCGGGAGAAGGACGGTCCCTTTGGGGGAGGGGTACGTGCCCTAGGGTCTGCGTGGGTGTGGGTGTGTGTGTGGATGCGCGCGCGTGCGCGCGCTTGGTGCGGGCTGCGTGGTTGCTGGTTGTTTCCGTGTACCTGCGAGCGTGTGCCTGTCTCGTGGAGTCAGGGCTCAGTTCTGCGCCTGCAAGGTGTTCAGGTACGTGGCCGCTGGGTTTGAACTTTGGGGCTTGACCATTAGCGTCTTTGCCCTCACTACCGTGCGTCATTCTACCTTTATGTTTCTGGGCATGGTTTATTTTTGTTTATGAGAGTAAATTCCCGGAGGAGTTGTCTGAGCTTGCCTGCTCTCACCTGGCTGCTGACACCGAGGCCCGCCCCTGTCTCTCGGCAGCCTGGGGCCCAGGCCCGGGCCACCATGGCGCTGTCTCCAGGGCCAGCTACCCTCCCGCACACACTTCTGCTCCTGCCGGCCCTTCTGAGCTCAGGTACAGCCCCGTTCATCCCTTGGCATGTGTTTATGGGGTCAAGTCCCCATCTCTCCCCTCCTCACCTGCGTCTTCGGTTTGGGTACCCACTCCAGGAGCCAGGACTGGGCTCCCTCATCCACCCACCACAGTCCAGCCAGTCCCTGGTGAGAGCACCCAGGTCCCTCTGGAACTGGAACCCACCCGGGTCAGATAACAGAACTAACCTTCCCCCAGCCCTCCCCCAGAATCGCCTGTGTTCCAGGTTGGGGGGAGCTGGCACCACAAATTGATGGTCAGACCTGGGCAGAGCGGGCACTTCGAGAGAATGAACGCCATGCCTTCACCTGCCGGGTGGCAGGGGGACCTGGCACCCCTCGGTTGGCCTGGTATCTGGACGGACAGCTGCAGAAGGCCAGCACCTCAAGGCTGCTGAGTGTGGGCGGGGAGGCCTTCTCTGGAGGCACCAGCACTTTCATGGTCACTGCCCAGCGGGCCCAGCATGAGCTCAACTGCTCCCTGCAGGACCCTGGCAGTGGCCGGTCAGTCAACGCGTCTGTCATCCTCAATGTGCAATGTGAGTGCCCCTCGGGTGGACAGAGAGAGAGAGGTTCTCTGCCCAGGGACCTCCAGCTGCCACCAGGCAGGCGGTTTGCTAGGACACTTAACAGACACTTAAGCACTTTGCAAATATTAACCCATTTTATCCTCACCACAATCCTATGAGGTAATTACTACTGTTGTCCCTATTTGATAAATGAGAACACTGAGGCAGAGAGAGGTTAAGCAATCTGCCTGGGTCCTACAGCTGGTAAGCAGCAGAGTCAGGATTCAGATCTGGACATTTTGGTTCTCGTGTTTAACCCCTTATGAAATGCTGCCTCAGTGGCAGACCTCCTTTTTCCTGGTTCCCCCTAAGAAGAGGTTCCAGGCCCCTGACTCCCTTCTGGGTTTGGAAGAAAGGGCAAGTCATGGAAAGGGCTGCGGAGGGAACATGGTGGTCTCTGCTTTGCACCAGTTAAGCCGGAGATTGCTCAGGTTGGGGCCAAGTACCAAGAAGCTCAGGGCCCGGGCCTTCTGGTCGTCCTCTTTGCTCTGGTGCGTGCCAACCCACCTGCCAACGTGACCTGGATCGACCAGGATGGGCCAGTGACTGTCAACACCTCTGACTTCCTGGTGCTGGATGCCCAGAGCTACCCCTGGCTCACCAACCACACTGTGCAGCTGCAACTCCGCAGCCTGCCACACAACCTCTCGGTGGTGGCCACCAATGACGTGGGTGTCACCAGTGCCTCGCTTCCGGCCCCAGGTGAGCACTGCCAGCCACGGGCCCAGCAGAGCCTCGAGTGGGTGTGGGTCTTGGTACAAAAATGGGAAGACTTGTCGTCCTTTGGGCGAACTCTCGTGAAAGCTGTCCCCAGCTGCTTTGGGCAGAAAGGACAGAGTAGGGACCTGTGGCGTCTCCCAGTCGGGGGTCCTGCCCACTTGGAGCTAACCAGAGGACTGCCTGCAGGGCTCCTGGCCGCCCGGGTGGAAGTACCGCTGCTGGGCATCGTTGTGGCTGGAGGGCTGGCCCTGGGCACCCTGGTGGGGTTCAGCACCTTGGTGGCCTGCTTGGTCTGCAGGAAAGAAAAGAAGACCAAAGGTAGGGCCAAAGCGAGGCAGGCCAGAGGGTGCTGGGAGCGCAGAGACGAGTCAGGGGTGGGGGCAATGGCGCAGGCGGTGAGTGGAGCCGGGCAGAAGGTCTCTGAGAAGTGGTGCGACAGGTCGCCCTGGGCGTGGCCGTGGCTTCGCCCCTGTTCAGGGAGCGGCACCGGGCACTCGGAACCCAGTCTGGGCATCTGAGACCCCCCTTGCCTGAGGCTCGTGGGCCTGAGAGGGCAGGGGACAGAGCCCAGCGTGGGCGGCGCACTGAGCCAGTGCTGTGCTTTCCTCTCCTCAGGCCCCTCCCGGCGCCCGTCCTTGATCTCTAGGTAACTCTCCTGGGGCTGCAGGGAGGGGCCAGATGGAAAGGCAGCATGGGGACAGGCGGCAGCCTGGGCTTTCTGGCGCTGCTGGAGTGAATGACCCCCAAATGGGAATCCGTGCCCGCGGCGCCAGGACCCACCCAGCCTCTGTCCTCCTGCAGTGACTCCAACAACCTGAAACTTAACAACGTGCGCCTGCCACGCGAGAACATGTCCCTCCCGTCCAACCTGCAGCTCAACGACCTCACTCCGGACTCCAGAGGTACACACAGGACGCCGTTTGCCCAGCCTTCTCTTGGGAGGTGCTGCTGAGAAAAAGAGAAGCCCTGGGCCTTAGGGGCTAGGCGCCATTGGGCACGCACCTCATTGCAGTCACCACCCCGCTTGTCACCCACAGGAAAGCCAGCAGACCGGCAGACGGCTCAGAACAGCCGGCCAGACCTTCTGGACCCGGAGCCTGGTGGCCTCCTCACCAGCCGAGGTAGGGAAGGGGGCCTGCTGCCCCGCTCTCTTGCCCTTTCACTTGTGCCAAAGACCTCTGAGTCCCCAAGGGGCAGAGAACTGTCTCCCGGCTTCCAGGAATGAGGGTGACTGAGTCTCCTGGAATCTCTGCTCCCGCAGGTTTCATCCGCCTCCCAATGCTGGGCTACATTTATCGGGTGTCCAGTGTGAGCAGTGATGAGATCTGGCTCTGAGCTGAGGCCAAGACGCAGGGTACCTTCTTGGCCCCTGGGCATCCTCCTGGTCCTCCTCCAGGGCATGCTCTGCCTGGCCATGTTGCCAAGGAGAAGAGGCCATGCCTCTGCCACTTCTGCTTGCCTCCTGGGGCCTGGGTATTCTTGGCGAGGTTGCCAGCTGGACCTGTTCTTGGCTGAACCTGGCCCTATTCTGACTCGGTTGAGGGCCGCATGTTGCCTGTGCCCAGGCAGCCGGAGCTCTGTGCAGGTGTACCGGGAGATCAGCCAGCATCTAAGTGTGGCATGGCCCTGCCAGCTTGGGCCGGTTCTGTGCCCCACCCGGTGACCCTCAGTGTCCTGTACAGCAGGCATGGAGCATGCCTGGTTGGGGGGCCCCTGCACATCCCAGATTTCCTTCCCATGCTATGCAGCCTTGTTCCCTCAGGGAAACTGTAGAACCCCGCTAGCTGTAGAGAACCAGCCTGCCCTTTGCACAAAAACCCACCCGTGGCCCAGGGGTGCTGGCCAAGCACAGACCAGCCCCTTTTACCGTATCTCTCTGCCCCTCCGCCCCTGCCCATCTTGGGCATCGTAGCTTATACATAGCTGGACCTTCTCTGCTTCCTCACTGGGACACTAGACTTCCCACTGGTCTGGGCCCTCGTGGTGCCAGTGCCTGGTATTAGCACAAGTCAGGAGAAGAGGGGGAGCTGAGAAGTCTGGTGTATCCAGGACCTCATGGAGCTATGCCTTGTTTTGGTAGTGTTAGCACTTTAAGCACATCTCCTGGGGAGGGAGGGGCTAGGCGCCATTGGGCACCCCTCATTGCAGTTGTCACCCACAGGAAAGCCAGCAGACCGGCAGACGGCTCAGAACAGCCGGCCAGACCTTCTGGACCCGGAGCCTGGTGGCCTCCTCACCAGCCGAGGTAGGGAAGGGGGCCTGCTGCCCCGCTCTCTTGCCCTTTCACTTGTGCCAAAGACCTCTGAGTCCCCAAGGGGCAGAGAACTGTCTCCCGGCTTCCAGGAATGAGGGTGACTGAGTCTCCTGGAATCTCTGCTCCCGCAGGTTTCATCCGCCTCCCAATGCTGGGCTACATTTATCGGGTGTCCAGTGTGAGCAGTGATGAGATCTGGCTCTGAGCTGAGGCCAAGACGCAGGGTACCTTCTTGGCCCCTGGGCATCCTCCTGGTCCTCCTCCAGGGCATGCTCTGCCTGGCCATGTTGCCAAGGAGAAGAGGCCATGCCTCTGCCACTTCTGCTTGCCTCCTGGGGCCTGGGTATTCTTGGCGAGGTTGCCAGCTGGACCTGTTCTTGGCTGAACCTGGCCCTATTCTGACTCCGGTTGAGGGCCCGCATGTTGCCTGTGCCCAGGCAGCCGGAGCTCTGTGCAGGTGTACCGGGAGATCAGCCAGCATCTAAGTGTGGCATGGCCCTGCCAGCTTGGGCCGGTTCTGTGCCCCACCCGGTGACCCTCAGTGTCCTGTACAGCAGGCATGGAGCATGCCTGGTTGGGGGGCCCCTGCACATCCCAGATTTCCTTCCCATGCTATGCAGCCTTGTTCCCTCAGGGAAACTGTAGAACCCCGCTAGCTGTAGAGAACCAGCCTGCCCTTTGCACAAAAACCCACCCGTGGCCCAGGGGTGCTGGCCAAGCACAGACCAGCCCCTTTTACCGTATCTCTCTGCCCCTCCGCCCCTGCCCATCTTGGGCATCGTAGCTTATACATAGCTGGACCTTCTCTGCTTCCTCACTGGGACACTAGACTTCCCACTGGTCTGGGCCCTCGTGGTGCCAGTGCCTGGTATTAGCACAAGTCAGGAGAAGAGGGGGAGCTGAGAAGTCTGGTGTATCCAGGACCTCATGGAGCTATGCCTTGTTTTGTTAGTGTTAGCACTTTAAGCACATCTCCTGGGGAGGGAGGGAGTGGGCCCCTGGGCCCTGCCTGTGGCCTCCCCAAGTTTGGCCTTTTTATGATTCACTGTGAGTGCCCTGAGCCCTCGCTTGGGGTTGGCAGATTCTCCTTCGTCCATGGGACCCTGGCCCTGACCTCCCATCAGCAGGAAGCTGTCCTTGAGCCGTGCTCCTTTCTTTAGGAGTTGGTCACAGTAGCACATAATTTGACAGCACTGGAAACCTTGGGGGGGATATGGGAAAGGAGAGAGATCACATATCCCAGAGCAACCTAAGAATACTGTTGAAAAGCAACGCGGAAAAGATTGCAAATTAATAGAATGCAAAGTGTATTTTTTCCCTCGTTGATACCTTGTTTTGTACTTTTCTCGTTACTGCCAAGGACAGTGCTGAGCACACAGTAGGTTCAATAAATTTGACTGAGTGAATGTTATGTGTCTGTTTCATTCCTTCAAAAATATGTATTTTTTTTTTAAATTCTCCATTTATCTCTGCTCTAATCTTTATTATTTCCTTCCACTAGCTTTGAATTTAGTTTGTTCTTTTTCTAGTTCTTCGGATTGTAAAGTCAGATTGTTTTGAGTTCTTTCTTGTATAAGCATTTATGGCTATAAATTGCCTCTGAGCACTGCTTTTGCTGTATCCCGTAAGTTTTGGAATGTTGTGCTTTTGTTTTCATTTATCTCTAAGTATCTGTAAGTATTTTTTAATTTCCCTTGTGATTTCTTTGCCCCTTGAGTTAAGAGAGTACCATTTAACTGCCACAGAAGTTTTCAGTTTTCCGAAACTTCTGTTACTGATTTCTAACTTCACTGTGGTCTGAGAAAGTACTTTGTATGCCATCTACCTTTTTAAATCTTTTGAGACTTAATCTGTGCCCTAGCATATGTTCTGTCCTGGAAAATGTCCCATGTGCCCTTGAGAAGAAAGTGCATCCTCTGTTGTTGGGCAGAGTTCAGTCTGTCTGTTAAAACTAGTTTGTTACACTGTTTAGGCTATTTCCTCACTTACCTTCAGTCTGGGTGCTCCCTCCATTATTGAGAGGGTTTCACTATTATTATAAAACTCTTTCTCCCTTCTTTTGTCAACTTCTCGTTATCTATTCTGAGAGTCTGTTATTAGGGGTGTAAATGTGTATAATTGTTATATCTTCTTTCTGTATTCACTGTGAGTGCCCTGAGCCCTCGCTTGGGGTTGGCAGATTCTCCTTCGTCCATGGGACCCTGGCCCTGACCTCCCATCAGCAGGAAGCTGTCCTTGAGCCGTGCTCCTTTCTTTAGGAGTTGGTCACAGTAGCACATAATTTGACAGCACTGGAAACCTTGGGGGGGATATGGGAAAGGAGAGAGATCACATATCCCAGAGCAACCTAAGAATACTGTTGAAAAGCAACGCGGAAAAGATTGCAAATTAATAGAATGCAAAGTGTATTTTTTCCCTCGTTGATACCTTGTTTTGTACTTTTCTCGTTACTGCCAAGGACAGTGCTGAGCACACAGTAGGTTCAATAAATTTGACTGAGTGAATGTTATGTGTCTGTTTCATTCCTTCAAAAAAAATTTTTTTAAATTCTCCATTTATCTCTGCTCTAATCTTTATTATTTCCTTCCACTAGCTTTGAATTTAGTTTGTTCTTTTTCTAGTTCTTCGGATTGTAAAGTCAGATTGTTTTGAGTTCTTTCTTGTATAAGCATTTATGGCTATAAATTGCCTCTGAGCACTGCTTTTGCTGTATCCCGTAAGTTTTGGAATGTTGTGCTTTTGTTTTCATTTATCTCTAAGTATCTGTAAGTATTTTTTAATTTCCCTTGTGATTTCTTTGCCCCTTGAGTTAAGAGAGTACCATTTAACTGCCACAGAAGTTTTCAGTTTTCCGAAACTTCTGTTACTGATTTCTAACTTCACTGTGGTCTGAGAAAGTACTTTGTATGCCATCTACCTTTTTAAATCTTTTGAGACTTAATCTGTGCCCTAGCATATGTTCTGTCCTGGAAAATGTCCCATGTGCCCTTGAGAAGAAAGTGCATCCTCTGTTGTTGGGCAGAGTTCAGTCTGTCTGTTAAAACTAGTTTGTTACACTGTTTAGGCTATTTCCTCACTTACCTTCAGTCTGGGTGCTCCCTCCATTATTGAGAGGGTTTCACTATTATTATAAAACTCTTTCTCCCTTCTTTTGTCAACTTCTACGTTATCTATTCTGAGAGTCTGTTATTAGGGGTGTAAATGTGTATAATTGTTATATCTTCTTTCTGTATTGTATGTTCTTTTCATAAGTGTCCTACTGTTATTTCATAGCTTTTTCTTGTCTTGACACTGGTTCTCAAATTCGTCTACATATTGAAATAATCTGAGGGGCTTAAAAAATACAGATTCTTGTATCCTGTCTCCGGAGGTGACTTTATTAGCCTGATGTGTTGTCTGGGAGAGAAAACTTATCTTCGGAACATCTCCAGCTGATTCTAACACACAACCTTATTTGAGAACTACTGCTCTGTGACTATTATAGTTAAAAATGTTTTTTTCATGTCTTGCCTGCTTTGTTTCTTAACTTCCTTTGCTCTATTTTCGTCTTTTTCTGGCTTTCTTCACATGCCTGGTGACTGTACATTCATATTTAAGAATGAGAGATATAAGCATGCCTACATGTATACACAGACACAGAGACACAGACACACACACACACAGACACACACACACACACACACGAATGATGCCTGAAAGCTGATTATCCTCTTATTTTAAATTTGGCCCCTTACTCCTATCGTCAGAGATGCTTGATGTTCTCATGTCCATTACCCACCCAGCTGCTCAAGCCCCAAACCCCGGGGGTCACCCTGCTTTCCTCTCTTCTAACCCCACACCCACTCTGGCACTGGGCTCTGCTGGTTCCACCTCTGCTGGCTAGCTCTCTGTTGGCTCTTACCTCGCACCTCCCTTCTATCTTATGCTGCTCAGGGTTCCAGATGCCCTTGCCGGCTGTTAATTTCTGCCAGTGGGGCACTTGTATGCCATCTACCTTTTTAAATCTTTTGAGACTTAATCTGTGCCCTAGCATATGTTCTGTCCTGGAAAATGTCCCATGTGCCCTTGAGAAGAAAGTGCATCCTCTGTTGTTGGGCAGAGTTCAGTCTGTCTGTTAAAACTAGTTTGTTACACTGTTTAGGCTATTTCCTCACTTACCTTCAGTCTGGGTGCTCCCTCCATTATTGAGAGGGTTTCACTATTATTATAAAACTCTTTCTCCCTTCTTTTGTCAACTTCTACGTTATCTATTCTGAGAGTCTGTTATTAGGGGTGTAAATGTGTATAATTGTTATATCTTCTTTCTGTATTGTATGTTCTTTTCATAAGTGTCCTACTGTTATTTCATAGCTTTTTCTTGTCTTGACACTGGTTCTCAAATTCGTCTACATATTGAAATAATCTGAGGGGCTTAAAAAATACAGATTCTTGTATCCTGTCTCCGGAGGTGACTTTATTAGCCTGATGTGTTGTCTGGGAGAGAAAACTTATCTTCGGAACATCTCCAGCTGATTCTAACACACAACCTTATTTGAGAACTACTGCTCTGTGACTATTATAGTTAAAAATGTTTTTTTCATGTCTTGCCTGCTTTGTTTCTTAACTTCCTTTGCTCTATTTTCGTCTTTTTCTGGCTTTCTTCACATGCCTGGTGACTGTACATTCATATTTAAGAATGAGAGATATAAGCATGCCTACATGTATACACAGACACAGAGACACAGACACACACACACACAGACACACACACACACACACACGAATGATGCCTGAAAGCTGATTATCCTCTTATTTTAAATTTGGCCCCTTACTCCTATCGTCAGAGATGCTTGATGTTCTCATGTCCATTACCCACCCAGCTGCTCAAGCCCCAAACCCCGGGGGTCACCCTGCTTTCCTCTCTTCTAACCCCACACCCACTCTGGCACTGGGCTCTGCTGGTTCCACCTCTGCTGGCTAGCTCTCTGTTGGCTCTTACCTCGCACCCTCCCTTCTATCTTATGCTGCTCAGGGTTCCAGATGCCCTTGCCGGCTGTTAATTTCTGCCAGTGGGAGGCACTTGGCAAGACAGGAGAGGGTGGGAGAGAGGAGGGTGGCTGTAGCTTGGGGAGAGGGGCTGTGCACCTGCTCAGCCGCCCCGACCTGAGGCAGCTCGTCTGTTTCCAGACCGCCCGCCTTGGAGATGAAACTTCTGTTCCTTCCACACCCTCCACTCTCCCTTTTGTTTGTTTCTTCAGCCCTTCCTATGCATTTTGTAAGCAGTTGGCCCTATGTAACATCTTTGGTTAGAATCTGTTTTCCTGAGTGGAGTTCAGCTGATACAACCTCCAGAAACTTTCCCCAATCTGCCCATCTCTACCACTACCACCCTAATCCAGGACCTCATTCTCTCTCACCTGGGTGACTGCACGGCTCCCTGAGACGGCAAGCAGACAGTCTGGGGCCAGACAGGCAGGCAGCCTATAAGGCAGGCAGCACGGCCTGGTGGAAAACCCCCAGAAAAAATAGGTTCTGGGAGAAAACTGTTTCCACTTCATTGCCAACCATGGAGGAGTGGGGTTTGCTTTTGTTTCACAAAGCTGATTTGCTTAAACTGCCAGTTCACAGAATGCTTGTTCCTAGGCTGCGTTCCTATCTCTACCTATGTCCAGGCTGCCTTCTCTCTTTCGTATTAAAGGACAGCAAAGAGCAGTATTAAAGGACCCAAAAGAGCATTTTATTTGTAAAACCTTTGCCAACTGACTTTAAGAATTAAAGAAAATAATTCTATTGCTCTCTCAGAAAGAACATCTTTTCAGCCCTCCTCCCATCCTGAGCGTCCGGGACCGCAGGATTCTGGTGCTTCGGGCTCAGCCCCCCACGGTGGTGTCGATGCGCACCTTCGGTGGGAAGGAGCTCTGGGACAGGCATTAGTGGGCAGAGGGCCACGTAGAGTGCTTTCTGGCAGAAACGGCCGCGGGATGTGCGCCGTGCGGGGGCCAGCTGTGAGGCAGGCAAGGCCGCAGGGGGCCGCCAGTGGCCCCTTCTCAGGTGGGGCAGAGGAGCGGCTCAGCCTTGACACAGTGACATTGGAGGGGGCTCAGTTGAAGGTCAGCGTCTTGGCGTCGCCAACGTGGGAGGCGGAGTTCGATGGGGGGGTGAATGCTTTCTTGCCTTCAGCGAGAGCTTTAAAATGCTGAGGAGAGACGAGAGCAAACATGGAGGATTTGGGGATATGCTAGTTATGACATGTTAGCGAGAACTAACCTCTTCACAGGGCTTCCCTTAGCTCTTAGCAGGAGAGCTAAGAGATGAGGATTCAATCCCTGGATCAGGAAGACGCCCTGGAGGGCATGGCAGCCCCCTCCAGCGTTCTTGCCCAGAGAATCCCATGCACGGAGGAGGCTGGCGGGCTACCGCCCATAGCGTCACAAAGAGTCAGGCACAACTGAAGTGACGTGGCATCCACACAACCTCATTATAAGCCTTGAAGCTCTACTTTTCTCCCAATTCTATTTCCAAAACAATTCCTTGGTGGTGTCTTTGAAAAACAGCTAGTCATGTGCCCTACCTCCTTCAAACATGAACCCCCTTGTTCCCTTGCTTCCTGCTTCCACTCATTAGGCCACCCCTGTGCTCTCCTGTCGAGAAAACTGTTTCCACTTCATTGCCAACCATGGAGGAGTGGGGTTTGCTTTTGTTTCACAAAGCTGATTTGCTTAAACTGCCAGTTCACAGAATGCTTGTTCCTAGGCTGCGTTCCTATCTCTACCTATGTCCAGGCTGCCTTCTCTCTTTCGTATTAAAGGACAGCAAAGAGCAGTATTAAAGGACCCAAAAGAGCATTTTATTTGTAAAACCTTTGCCAACTGACTTTAAGAATTAAAGAAAATAATTCTATTGCTCTCTCAGAAAGAACATCTTTTCAGCCCTCCTCCCATCCTGAGCGTCCGGGACCGCAGGATTCTGGTGCTTCGGGCTCAGCCCCCCACGGTGGTGTCGATGCGCACCTTCGGTGGGAAGGAGCTCTGGGACAGGCATTAGTGGGCAGAGGGCCACGTAGAGTGCTTTCTGGCAGAAACGGCCGCGGGATGTGCGCCGTGCCGGGGTCCAGCTGTGAGGCAGGCAAGGCCGCAGGGGGCCGCCAGTGGCCCCTTCTCAGGTGGGGCAGAGGAGCGGCTCAGCCTTGACACAGTGACATTGGAGGGGGCTCAGTTGAAGGTCAGCGTCTTGGCGTCGCCAACGTGGGAGGCGGAGTTCGATGGGGGGGTGAATGCTTTCTTGCCTTCAGCGAGAGCTTTAAAATGCTGAGGAGAGACGAGAGCAAACATGGAGGATTTGGGGATATGCTAGTTATGACATGTTAGCGAGAACTAACCTCTTCACAGGGCTTCCCTTAGCTCTTAGCAGGAGAGCTAAGAGATGAGGATTCAATCCCTGGATCAGGAAGACGCCCTGGAGGGCATGGCAGCCCCCTCCAGCGTTCTTGCCCAGAGAATCCCATGCACGGAGGAGGCTGGCGGGCTACCGCCCATAGCGTCACAAAGAGTCAGGCACAACTGAAGTGACGTGGCATCCACACAACCTCATTATAAGCCTTGAAGCTCTACTTTTCTCCCAATTCTATTTCCAAAACAATTCCTTGGTGGTGTCTTTGAAAAACAGCTAGTCATGTGCCCTACCTCCTTCAAACATGAACCCCCTTGTTCCCTTGCTTCCTGCTTCCACTCATTAGGCCACTGGCTCTCCTGTAAGGAGGAGTGTCCACTGTAGAGCCTCCCCTAGCCTGTCGAAGGCCCGTGGCTTCGACTTCCCCTGCCTTTCCAAGCCCCACCCCTGGCCGCTTTGCCGTCCCCTCTGTTATGGGGAGGGTCATGGTAACTCCAGGCAGAGAAACAGCCTCCGCCGTCACAGGCAAAACCCAGCAGACCCAGGACAGTGGCGACAGCAGCCACTACAGCTTGAGTCAGTCTCCAGTGCTGGGAGTTCACCTGCGTCAGTCTCCAGTGCCAGGAGTTCAGCTCAGCTTACGTCAGTCTCTTACCTGAGAGTTCTTGAATTCCGAGTAGAGGGAGAAGAGCAGATGGAGGGACTGAATCCGACTCTTGTAGACAGGGATGTCTAGGATGGCTGAAATAGAGAATTCCCATGAGCAGAAACAAAGAACAATCCGGGAATTAGGGGGCGTGTCTGTTTGGGATGGCCAATCAAGCCCCTTCCAGATGGAATGTGTTCCTGTGACTCTGGGGTTAAGTACCCCACAGGTGGTCACATAAACCCAAACACCAGCCTCCCGTGTTGTCACAGGGCACAACTGGCTTAAAGAAAAGGCTGTAACTCAGAGTAAACAGCCTTCTCAACAGCCCACAGTGAATTTCTCCAGAGACAGGGCCAAGAGGGGGATGGGAGGGCTTACCACAGATCATGTCAGTGTACTTTTCCAGGCTGCAGTCAATCTCTGCTGTGGGCAGGCTCACCTAGGAGGGGCATGGGAGAGCATAAGGGGGTGCTGGGCTGAACTGGGTTTTCAGATTGTTATGTTGAAATCTTAACCCTGAGTGTTTTCAGATGATGTGACTATATGTGGAGATAAGGACATACAAGACATACAAGAGATAAGTTTAAATGAGGTCATTAGGGTGAACCCTAATCCAGTGTGACTGGAATCCTTGTAAGAAGAGGAAATCAGGACCCAGACACGCAGAGACGGGAGACCACATGAAGACACAGGGCGGAGACGGTCAGGGAGAACGGCTCTGGAAGAAATCAGCTCTGCAGGCCACCTGATCTCCAATATCCAGCTTCCACAAGGGTGAAAAAATAAACTTATGTCGCTTAAGCCACCCAGTCTGTGGGACTCTGTTATGGCAGCCCAAGCAAGTAATACCACGTGCCCTTTTTCCCTGATCAGTAAAATGGAACTGGTCATACTCATTAACCACCGAAGCAGCAGAAGATCTGACAAGCCCAAAATGTTTTATAAGTAAAATGCACTGCCATGCAGTCTTCCTGTGTATATTTGTGAAGAAGAAACTGAACCCAGGTTATGGCCAAGTACCTAGAGTTACTTGCTGTTATAAGGCCTAATGGTCTCTGGACATCACAGGGACAGATGACAGGCTCCAGATCTAAACCAGCCATACTGGAAGTTTAAAGACCATTGGCTTCTTCAGAAAAATTTTAAATTTTATTTATCTTTGGCCACAGGCTCTTCTCTAGTTGCAGGGAGGAGGGTACTCTCTAGTTGAGGTGAGCAGGCTCCTTGCTGCAGTGACCTCTTGATGTCTAGGATGGCTGAAATAGAGAATTCCCATGAGCAGAAACAAAGAACAATCCGGGAATTAGGGGGCGTGTCTGTTTGGGATGGCCAATCAAGCCCCTTCCAGATGGAATGTGTTCCTGTGACTCTGGGGTTAAGTACCCCACAGGTGGTCACATAAACCCAAACACCAGCCTCCCGTGTTGTCACAGGGCACAACTGGCTTAAAGAAAAGGCTGTAACTCAGAGTAAACAGCCTTCTCAACAGCCCACAGTGAATTTCTCCAGAGACAGGGCCAAGAGGGGGATGGGAGGGCTTACCACAGATCATGTCAGTGTACTTTTCCAGGCTGCAGTCAATCTCTGCTGTGGGCAGGCTCACCTAGGAGGGGCATGGGAGAGCATAAGGGGGTGCTGGGCTGAACTGGGTTTTCAGATTGTTATGTTGAAATCTTAACCCTGAGTGTTTTCAGATGATGTGACTATATGTGGAGATAAGGACATACAAGACATACAAGAGATAAGTTTAAATGAGGTCATTAGGGTGAACCCTAATCCAGTGTGACTGGAATCCTTGTAAGAAGAGGAAATCAGGACCCAGACACGCAGAGCGGGAGACCACATGAAGACACAGGGCGGAGACGGTCAGGGAGAACGGCTCTGGAAGAAATCAGCTCTGCAGGCCACCTGATCTCCAATATCCAGCTTCCACAAGGGTGAAAAAATAAACTTATGTCGCTTAAGCCACCCAGTCTGTGGGACTCTGTTATGGCAGCCCAAGCAAGTAATACCACGTGCCCTTTTTCCCTGATCAGTAAAATGGAACTGGTCATACTCATTAACCACCGAAGCAGCAGAAGATCTGACAAGCCCAAAATGTTTTATAAGTAAAATGCACTGCCATGCAGTCTTCCTGTGTATATTTGTGAAGAAGAAACTGAACCCAGGTTATGGCCAAGTACCTAGAGTTACTTGCTGTTATAAGGCCTAATGGTCTCTGGACATCACAGGGACAGATGACAGGCTCCAGATCTAAACCAGCCATACTGGAAGTTTAAAGACCATTGGCTTCTTCAGAAAAATTTTAAATTTTATTTATCTTTGGCCACAGGCTCTTCTCTAGTTGCAGGGAGGAGGGGTACTCTCTAGTTGAGGTGAGCAGGCTCCTTGCTGCAGTGACTTCTCTTGTGGAACTCGGACTCTAGGGCACTCGGGCTTCAGTAGTTGTGGCACGGCACATGAGACCAATACTTGTAGCTCCGAGGCTCTAGAGCACAGGCTCCATAATTGTGGCTCACAGGGTTCGTTGCTCCACAGCACAGGGGATCTTCCTGGATCAGGGATCGAACCCGTGTCTCCTGCATTGGCAGGCGAACTCTTTACCACTGAGCTACCAGGGAAGCCTTAGTAAAACTTTTTTGTTCTCTTTTTATAAAAATCAGAGTATATAGGGCTTCCCTGGTGGTCCAGTGGGTAAGGACACCACCTTGCAGTGCAAGGGACGCCGGTTCAATCCCTAGCCTGGGAAGATCCCACGTGCCATGGAGCGGCTGGACTGATGTGTCCAACTACCGAGCTGGCGCTCTGGAGCGCATGCGCCCAGAGCCAGTGCTCTGCAGCGAGAGAGGCTGCTGCGATGGGAGGCCCACACAGGCCAAAGAACAAAGATGGAAATAAAATGAAAGACCAATAGAAGTGGCCAAAAAAAAAAAATTTTGTAAAAAAAAAAATCAGTGTATATGGTTCTGCAACTTCCTTTTCCCTGCCTGTAACTGATATTTCTCTGTATCAAAGCAAAATAAGATCAAATAATACTTGGCTGTGCAAGTATCTCACTGAATGACTGTGCCACAATCTATTAATTCACTTCCCAGTTTCCCCAGCTATGCCTTTAAAATGCTGTGAGAAAAAAGATTGTTTTCAAATCCTTTGCTTTTTTTTTTACAATAATTTCTCAATAAATATACACTAAAAAACTCTGTCTTCGGCTTTCCTGGTGGTCCAGTGGATAAAGAGTCTGCCTTGCAGTGCAAGGGGCACTGGTTCAATCCCTGGCCCGGGAAGATCCAAAGTGCCACCCAATGGCTGGACTGGTGTGTCCAATTGTGAGCCAGCGCTCTGGAGCGCATGCGCCCAGAGCCAGTGCTCTGCACTGAGAGGGGCCACTGCAATGGGAGGCCCACACAGGCGAGGAATAAAGATGGATGAAAATAAATAAATAAAGAACCAATAAAAGAGGCCAAAAATTTAAAGAAAAAAAATAAAACCTGTCTTCATGGCGTTTACATTTTAGTAGGGAGAAACAAAAGACAAAGTATACAATATGTCAGAAAGTAAGTACCATGGAGAAAAAGCAGGTCAAGAGTTTGGGGAACATGGTACAGCAATTTTTAAAATCCTTTATGTTTATTTAATTCATTTGGAATTCAGGTATACATACAGCTGAGGCGTAGATGTACTTAATTTTTCTCAAATGGCTGGTCAGTCATCTCATCAGAAGCCATTCTTCCTGTAATCATTTAAAATAGCCATCTCTCTTGAGCTTCCTGGCAGTGCAGTGTTTAAGACTCTGCTTCCACTGTGGGCAGCAGGTTTAATCCCTGGGGGGGAACTAAGATCCTGCATGCTGCAAGGCACGGCCCCCCAAAATTCACATAACCGTCTTTCTACAACAAATTTCCACCTTTGCATGGGTTTTTTTGTGGGTTGTAAATGTTCTGATCTAGCTCTATTCCTAACCAGTTCATTATTATTTACTATAGTTTGATAAGGGTTTTCCTGGTTGTTCAGACAGTAAATAATCGGCCTAAAGTGCAGGAGACCCAGGTTTGGTTGGAAGATCCCCAGTATTCTTGCTTGGAGAATTCCATGGACACAGTAGCCTGGCAGGCTACAGTCCATAGGGCTGCAAAGATGACTGAGAATCCTAACTACTCATGACTGACGGACTAACACACACACACAGACAGACAGACAGACACACACACACACACACACACACACACACACACCCCTTTTATGTGTTTCTAATGTCTGAAAGGCTGAAAGGGCAAATCCTCCATCATTTTCTGATTCTTGAAAATTATGAACAGAACATCAGCGACTTAAAATAGCATATATACCTTTGTGGACAATGTGGCGTCTACAGTGATAATACTTTAGGTACATAAATTCATCAAAAGGTATGTATTCATAGTAATACTACAGTAATATTACAGAGTAATTTGTAACAACTCAAACCCAAAAACTACTCAAATGGCTACCACAGAATAGATAAATAAAAGGTCATATATTCAAACAATAGAATTGCATACAATAATGAGAACAAACCTATAACCACAACGTATGAAAAAGTATGGATGAATCTACACATTGATGACTAACATAGAGGAGCAAATAAATAAGACACAAGGAACACAATCAGATTTAGACAAAATACAAACAGGCAAACCTAACTTGTGCTGTTAGAAATCAGGATAGCAGTTACGCTGGGAGAGTGAAGCCTCCCAGTGGGGCTTCCAGGGTGCCAGAAGTGTTCTGGTTTCTTTGATTGGATGTGCTGGTTACACAAAGGTGTTTGGTTGATGAAAATTAATCAACACTTAACGTGTTTCTGATTTTGTATTATTTTAAAAGTTAATGATAATAATAAACAGGGAGAGAGAAAGAGTGGGCCCTACCATGGATACCACACTTTCTGAACTCCTGCTGCCTTCCACTCACCTTTCCCAAAAGTTCTTCAAACTCTGGAGACCACTCCTGCATCAGCGTGTCAATATCGGGCATAGGCCTGGAAGAACAGAGGCAAATGTGAACAGAAAACCTGGGCCGGTATAGGCCATCTCTGCATCAGGATATTCTAGGCTGAAGGGAGGTTCTCAATCTGGCACATTAGGGTAAGAGAACACAGATGTCTGCAATCTTAGCCAGTAGTGGCCAGGATTCATAGGGCCTCACCAGGTTGATATATCTCATACGTCCCAGCCTTGGGACCCCCTTCTCAGAAGCAGTGGCTTCATGGGTGGTGAAGGTTACCATGGTTACTTTGGTGACGAATGGGCTATTTCTCACCTGGTGTAGTGCACAGTGGCAGGGGGCTTGGAACGGTGTAACTCAGAGATGCTCTCAATCCATGTGTCAATGGCTTTGGGATTCTTTTCTGCGTCTTCCAGGCTCTTAACTTTCATATGTTGCTAGAAAAGTAAGGGGAAAGCTGGTCTGATGGCAATGAAGGAGCTCCCTTGTTTTTAGGGTGGCTTATCATATACTGCTGTTTCATATCTGAGGTAGCTGATGAAAGGGATGCCTGCCAGCAGCCAAATGAGGATTATAACAAACTCTGAAAAGTCTTCTGGAGTCAGGGGAGGATCATAAGTTAATAGGACAGGAATGACCACAATGAAATACCATTTCACACCTATGAGGACAGCTAGAATAGAAAAAACAGAGAATAACAAGTGTTGGTGAGGATGTGGAGAAATTGGAACTCTCATTCGTTGCTGGTGGAACTATGAAATGATTCAACCACTTTGGAAAAGAGTTTGGCAGTTCCTCAAAATATTAGACAAGTTTCCATATGGCCCAGCAACCCCACTCCTGCCTATATACCACTTGGAAAACGAGAAGCCTCCCAGTGGGGCTTCCAGGGTGCCAGAAGTGTTCTGGTTTCTTTGATTGGATGTGCTGGTTACACAAAGGTGTTTGGTTGATGAAAATTAATCAACACTTAACGTGTTTCTGATTTTGTATTATTTTAAAAGTTAATGATAATAATAAACAGGGAGAGAGAAAGAGTGGGCCCTACCATGGATACCACACTTTCTGAACTCCTGCTGCCTTCCACTCACCTTTCCCAAAAGTTCTTCAAACTCTGGAGACCACTCCTGCATCAGCATGTCAATATCGGGCATAGGCCTGGAAGAACAGAGGCAAATGTGAACAGAAAACCTGGGCCGGTATAGGCCATCTCTGCATCAGGATATTCTAGGCTGAAGGGAGGTTCTCAATCTGGCACATTAGGGTAAGAGAACACAGATGTCTGCAATCTTAGCCAGTAGTGGCCAGGATTCATAGGGCCTCACCAGGTTGATATATCTCATACGTCCCAGCCTTGGGACCCCCTTCTCAGAAGCAGTGGCTTCATGGGTGGTGAAGGTTACCATGGTTACTTTGGTGACGAATGGGCTATTTCTCACCTGGTGTAGTGCACAGTGGCAGGGGCTTGGAACGTGTAACTCAGAGATGCTCTCAATCCATGTGTCAATGGCTTTGGGATTCTTTTCTGCGTCTTCCAGGCTCTTAACTTTCATATGTTGCTAGAAAAGTAAGGGGAAAGCTGGTCTGATGGCAATGAAGGAGCTCCCTTGTTTTTAGGGTGGCTTATCATATACTGCTGTTTCATATCTGAGGTAGCTGATGAAAGGGATGCCTGCCAGCAGCCAAATGAGGATTATAACAAACTCTGAAAAGTCTTCTGGAGTCAGGGGAGGATCATAAGTTAATAGGACAGGAATGACCACAATGAAATACCATTTCACACCTATGAGGACAGCTAGAATAGAAAAAACAGAGAATAACAAGTGTTGGTGAGGATGTGGAGAAATTGGAACTCTCATTCGTTGCTGGTGGAACTATGAAATGATTCAACCACTTTGGAAAAGAGTTTGGCAGTTCCTCAAAATATTAGACAAGTTTCCATATGGCCCAGCAACCCCACTCCTGCCTATATACCCAAGAAAAAACAACAATATATGTCCGTGCAAAAACATGTACGTGTTCATAGAAGCATAATTAATAAAAGTGGAATTAACAGGTGAATAGATAGGTGAGATGTGGTATGTCCACACAATGGAACATTATTCGGCCATAAAAAAAGGAATGAAGTAGTGACCAGGGTTTAGGAGCAGGAGAATGAGGAGAGGAGTGACTTCTAACAGGTACAGGATTTCTTTTTGATTGTTTTTGTTGCTGTTTTTTGGCTGCACCGCATGGCTTGTAGAATCTTAGTTCCCTGACCAGGGATTGAACCCAGGACCACAGCAGTGGAGGTGCCGAGCTCTAACCATTGGACCACTTCAGAATTCCCAAGGGGTTTCTTTTTGGAATAGTGAAAATGTTCTTAAATAATGGTGATGGTTGTACAGCTCTGTGAATGTGCTAAAACTCACTAAATTATCAAATTTAAAAGGGTGAATTTCATAGTACTTACTTTATATCTTAATACAACTGTTACCTAAAAAAAATAGGGCTGGGCTTCCCTGGTGGTCCAGTGGGTAAAGAGTCCACCTTGCAGTGCAAGGGGCACCTTTTCAATCCGTGGCCCAGGAAGATCCCACATGCTGCAGAGCGGCTAGACCGGTGTTTCCAATTACGAGCCAGCGCTCTGGAGCGCACGCACTCAGAGCTGGTGCTCTGCCACAAGAGAGGCCAGTACATGGGAGATCCACACAGGCCAAAGAAGAAAGATGAATGAAAATAAATTAAATAAATAAATAAACAAATAAAACACGTCAAAATTTTAAAAAATACATAAATAGAGCTGGCTGAAATCACAGCCATCCCTTTAAATAGGCATCACCAACTCAATGGACATGAATCTGAGCAAGCTCCAGGAGATGGTGAGGGACAGGGAAGCCTGGCGTGCTGCAGTCCATGAGGTTGCAGAGTCAGACACAACTGAGCAACTGAACTGAAGTCAACTCTTCAAATACTAGAAAGCCTTCGACTCTCAGTCCCCTTGAGCTGGTACATGCACTAGGCTAGTATCTTACTGTGACGTTGTGTTGTTTGGAATTCTCTGTTAACCAGAGTGAGAGCACTGTAGGGTCTGACTGCTTTGTCAAGGCTCGTCCAATACCAGTAGGCCAAGGTTGTCAGGCTTTCCATCAGGCCGTGGAACCTGGTTAGGAGAAAAGAACACCCAAAGTACGCTTGTTTCCAATAACCTGAGGAGAAAAGTAGTCTTCTGATTCATCACTATTACTAGTATTTAAAAGGATGCCTATCTATCATGCTGTACTAAAAGAATGCATGACTTAGGGTTTAGGAGCAGGAGAATGAGGAGAGGAGTGACTTCTAACAGGTACAGGATTTCTTTTTGATTGTTTTTGTTGCTGTTTTTTGGCTGCACCGCATGGCTTGTAGAATCTTAGTTCCCTGACCAGGGATTGAACCCAGGACCACAGCAGTGGAGGTGCCGAGCTCTAACCATTGGACCACTTCAGAATTCCCAAGGGGTTTCTTTTTGGAATAGTGAAAATGTTCTTAAATAATGGTGATGGTTGTACAGCTCTGTGAATGTGCTAAAACTCACTAAATTATCAAATTTAAAAGGGTGAATTTCATAGTACTTACTTTATATCTTAATACAACTGTTACCTAAAAAAAATAGGGCTGGGCTTCCCTGGTGGTCCAGTGGGTAAAGAGTCCACCTTGCAGTGCAAGGGGCACCTTTTCAATCCGTGGCCCAGGAAGATCCCACATGCTGCAGAGCGGCTAGACCGGTGTTTCCAATTACGAGCCAGCGCTCTGGAGCGCACGCACTCAGAGCTGGTGCTCTGCCACAAGAGAGGCCAGTACATGGGAGATCCACACAGGCCAAAGAAGAAAGATGAATGAAAATAAATTAAATAAATAAATAAACAAATAAAACACGTCAAAATTTTAAAAAATACATAAATAGAGCTGGCTGAAATCACAGCCATCCCTTTAAATAGGCATCACCAACTCAATGGACATGAATCTGAGCAAGCTCCAGGAGATGGTGAGGGACAGGAAGCCTGGCGTGCTGCAGTCCATGAGGTTGCAGAGTCAGACACAACTGAGCAACTGAACTGAAGTCAACTCTTCAAATACTAGAAAGCCTTCGACTCTCAGTCCCCTTGAGCTGGTACATGCACTAGGCTAGTATCTTACTGTGACGTTGTGTTGTTTGGAATTCTCTGTTAACCAGAGTGAGAGCACTGTAGGGTCTGACTGCTTTGTCGAAGGCTCGTCCAATACCAGTAGGCCAAGGTTGTCAGGCTTTCCATCAGGCCGTGGAACCTGGTTAGGAGAAAAAGAACACCCAAAGGTACGCTTGTTTCCAATAACCTGAGGAGAAAAGTAGTCTTCTGATTCATCACTATTACTAGTATTTAAAAGGATGCCTATCTATCATGCTGTACTAAAAGAATGCATGACCTTAAGTATAAAGCTGAAGTTATGGATAATTAGGGGGCAAATATATGATGAATTTTTAACACACAATGAGATAATTATTTACCTATTAGCAATGAATATAATTTCGAGTTGAGAGCAAGTTAAGAACTCCAGTGAAATGAAGTATATTAAGGTAGTTACTAGTGGAACTGTGAGAATAATAGCGGGGTCAGAAGAAACACCCAAGGAGTCATTTTTAGGATGTTCTGGTTGTACCTTTAAGAATGCATCAATATCCCCAACAGCTGGGATGAAATCAGGAATGAATGGTTTCAGTTTATGCTCCAAGTCAATCGAATAAGGTGTATACCTAGGAGATATTACCACAGAAAGGCGGAGATGATCAGCAAAACTTACTTTATTATTCAGGCTTAGAACACCTAAGCAGAATGGCCATATTTCAGACCAGAAGAAGGAACAGGCAAGGTAGGGCTAGGGGCTGGGGTAGGAGGTCCTGGTACTCACCTATTGATATACTGGAAGAGCTCCTTAATCTCAGCAGAAACTGGCAAATGCTCATAATCTGCAGGATCATAGGCCCTGGAGACAGGAAATGTGATTCAAGGTAGTCCGAGAAGAGTGGGGGTTGCTGAGCCTGGTTCAGCCCAGATGTTACAATGACCACAGGGCATGTGACTCCAAACCTAGTTTCTGCTCCACCCACATCTACCTTTTCTAGTGGCTTACAAGGCCACTTTATTTTTTCTGTTTTTTTTCTTTTTTTTATTATTATTACTTAACTTTTTATTTTGCTTTTAGTTTTGTTTTTTTACAGATACTAAAGATGATTATAATTAGCTGTCACTTATCTCTGAAATGAAGAAAAATATAGCTACAGAAAATCCAAAACATAATTTTGAAAAATTTTAGAGCATAGCAGAGACTATTTTCCTTTTTTTTGTTTTTTTAAATGACAGGGGTAAAGACAAAAGATAGAATGAGATCTTAATTTCTGACATGAAAATGGTTTGCCCCCCCAAAAAAAGGAGATTTTGGAGTCTTTTTTTTAACTTCTAAGTCATCATTTATTTTCATCCATCTTTATTCTTCGGCCTGTGTGGGCCTCCCATAGCAGGGGCCTCTCTCGCTGCAGAGCACTGGCTCTGGGCCTATGCACTCCAGGGTGCCAGTTTGTAATTGGACACACTGGCCCAGCCATTCCTCAGCACAGGAGAATTTCCCTGGTCAGGGATCAAACCCATGCCCTTTGCACTTCAAGGCAGACTCTTTACCCACTGGACCACCAGGGCAGCCCTATTTTTTTAGTTAATTTATTTTTTTGGCTGCGCTGCTTGGCATGTGGGATCTTAGTTTCCTGGCTGAGGAATGAACCCATGCCCCCTGCAGTGAAGGGAAGCTTTGAGTCCCAGTCACTGGACCATCAGGGAAGTCCCAAAAAGGAGTTTTTACAAAAATGTTTTTCAGTGTTATTTGTAAGAGTTAAAAATTATAAACAAATAAAAATGTCTAACACTTGAGAGATAGATATGCAAGTTGAATATTGCAGTTATTGAAAGATACGTGTACTACTACACGAAATATATACAGCAAAAAAAAAAAAAGTAGAGCACATATTAATGACTATAATTAAGTAAAATGTAATGAATTGACAGGGCCTCCCAGATGGCTCTGGGAAAAAATTCTGCTTGCCACCGCATAAGATGCAGGTTCGATCCCTGAGTTGGGAAGATCCCTTGGAGAAGGGAATGGCTACACACTCCAGTATTCTTGCCTGGGAAATCCTATGGACAGAGGATCCTGGAGGGCTACAGTTCAGGGGGTTACAAAAGAGTCAGATGTGACTAAGAAACTAAACAACAATGAATTGACAAAGTACGTAAGTGACTTGGAAAGTTATTTAAGGTTCTTCTTGGGAGAACTGCTTAAGAAAAAAACTAAATAGATTATTTAATGTTTACCTTTCCCTTGATTATTATTTATGGAAGCAAGATCATGAAGTAAACTGGGAAGTATGAAAAGTCAGGCTTGTATTAAACATTTGTGTAATTTACTGTCTACCTGCAGGTGGCTAATTAAAATATAACTATTTTTGCTTTTATTAAACTACTCCGGGGTGGGATGGGGGGAATATACATATGACTAATCTGGGGTCATACATATCTGTAAACAACAAAACTCTGTCAAAGTAAAAATTGAAATAAAAATAAAAAAAACTACTCCATTGAATAAATGATGCATGCACGTGATAGGAATTAAAAGACACAAAGTGTATACAGTGGAAAGTTATGTCCTCTTCTACTCCTGTCCCCTTGCCACCAAGCTCCCCTCTCAAGTAATTAGTATTATTAATTCCTAGTGTAGCCTAGAGATAGCTTAATGTACTATTTGTTTGATACACATGGTAACACAACACAAAAGCTTCTATACCTTTTTACAATGTAACAATGTCCCCTTGGAGACTGTTCTTTATCAGCTCATAGGGTGCTGCTTCATACTTTTCAATAGCTAGAAAGAACTCTACTGATTGCCTACACCATCACTTACTTAACCAGTAACTATATTTTAAATGAATGGGTCTTAGAATTTACTTTGATTAAAACCCATCAGTGTGGGTCATGATTGATCTAGCACCAGGACTAGAACAGGGTGAGGAGAACTTTTACTGAAGCATCATTTAGGAACATTCTGCCTGAACTGAAGACTCTGAGCCTAAAATAGAAATGCTCCTGTGTGTGTATAAATTTATCTCTTCTCCCCTAGAATGTAAATGTAAACTCCTTGAAGTCAGAGGCCATCAGTTAAATTGACTCAATAAATCCTGATGAAATCTTTGAGCCCACAAATGTTTCAGAGCATGCAAGCGACATCACAGGACTTAGGCAACGGAGCCAAAAAAGAAGGACAACTCATTATGTGAGGTTTCTGAGCATCTGATAACCCTGATGTGCTCAGTCACAGCCGACTCTTTGCAACTCCATGGACTGCCTGCTAGGCTCCTCTGTCCATGGAATTTTCCAGGCAAGAATACTGGAGTGGGTCGTCATCTCCTTCCTATTCCTTCTGATGACCCTAAATAAGATCAACAGAGCTGCTGGAATTTCACTTCTCCCTGACATCCTCATGTCAAGTGGCTTAACGGAGGCATTTCCCTTCTGCTAGGGCCTTTCCTCACCCTTCCAGAGGGGCCTCATGCTCTTCATCATCATCATCAGAATCAGTTTTGGACGAGTTGTCGTCATCGTCGTCATTGTTCCCACAAAAGCCCCGCTGAGGCATCAGCTGTGAGGTCTCTTTCTTCTCCTGAGACAAAGTAGGGCAGGCGTAGAAAGGTCTAGGTTAGAATTTTGCTGTACCTTTGCCCGTTCTCTCCTAGCACTCTAACCAGAACCCTTCCCCCAGCACTAATTCAGTGGAAAGAGAAGGAAACTCTCCTGGGAAGGGCCCCCGAGAACCTTCTAAGCTACTAAGTCCCCACTTTCTACCACGATAGTCTAATCCTCTGAGTAAAGTGAGGGTACACTTTATCCAGTACACAGCTCTTACCTATCACTTAGGGGATCCTGAGAACTCTACATAAACTTTATCCAATCAGCTTCAACTCTAAAACTGAGGGACTTTGGAAGAAGAAAGGACTTCTGAAGTTATTTTTGGAGGAAATGGGGGAAGATGAAATGGGGAAGACACACTTTAGGGTACCTTAACACTGATAAAGATCACAGGGAGGAAATCTAGTAAGTAATCTGCAAGACTGCCCAGGGTCAGCTGCTTGTAGTTAACACAAGAAGAAAAATAATCATCAACCCCGTGCCTGGATTCTAACCAGCAACTCCAGAAAACTGTGGGTTTTCCCTTTCCATTCATTGCGTATCTGACCTATTCATGGTTCCCCTTCCTTTTAAGTTAAATAACTGTACATTATATCTCAAGATAAGATATTTTCTGTTTTTGGCACTACAAACCACCTTCCTGACCTGCTTTTCAATGTACCATCCCACCCCATCAAGCCTATGAGAAGGAGTCTGGTGGTGCTTGGGCTTGCCAGGGCAGTTGGGATGGGGTCCATATCTTTGCCTCAAAGGGCCGAGAGTCTGTAGTATGCCTTCACTTAGGACCTGAAAGGTGGCCAACTGTCCCCGTTTACAAACAGGTTTTCAAACTCAGTTTCCATATGCCATATGGCTTACACTGAGGTTAAGAGAGATTTGGTTCTAGTTTTATAAATTATTTAACAATTCTTTTACATTAAAGTGGCTACTGACATAAAACTGTGACACATGACAGGACATCAAAACCTTTTTTTTTTGTTACATATTCCTCTAAGCATAACACAGACTTATACATCATTAAAAATCTCTAACAGGGGCCTCCTTGGTAGCTCAGTGGTGAAGAGTTTGCCTGCCAATGCAGGAGACACAGGTTCAATCCCTGATCTAAGAAGATCCCACATGCTGCAAAGCAACTAAGCCCATGAGCCATAACTATGCAGCCTGTGCTCTAGAGCCTTGGAGTTGCAACTACTGAGCCCGTGTGCTGCGGCTACTGAAGCCCGTGAGCCCTACAGCTTGAGTTCCACAACAAGAGAAGTCACTGCAACAAGAAGTCTGCTCACCTCAACTGGAGAGTAGCCCCCCTCCCCGCAGCTAGAGAAGAGCCTGTGGCAGCAGTGAAACCCCAGAATAGCCAAAAATAAATAAATAAAAATTTAAAAAAAAGCAAGAATGCTGAAAAAAAAATAAACCTGTAATGTATGGGACAGATGACACAGTTGCAGAATTTGTATTGGTATACAATTGGTAAAGATCTTCCATAATGTTCTTTGCTAATTCAAAATCTGCCCAAACTATTCTTGGTCACACAGGAAGCAGTCTGGCAACAGGACATTTTTAAGAATATTGTCAACTTAAAGACTAAGTTGACTTAAAGATCCAAAAGTGGATCCTTGCTGCTGATTCTGGGTGCATATTAAATTGGAAAGAGAGCCTTGAATACTCACTATACCATGGTGAAGATGAAAAATTGAAGGTGAATATACAAAATTGGAGGTCAATTTAGGAAAACTGTTCACTTTTCTTTTGCCTGCTTCTTCAAAGTGGAGCTTTGCAAAATCTCTGACCTAAGGCAGAAGAGTTTATAAACTACAGACAAGCTGTCCAAAAATTACTTTGTAGATGAGATGTCTGCATAGTAATAGTCACATAGTTACAAAGCAGAGCTATCTCAAAGCATTACCTTTTAGACTTTCAAAGAAATCCATCTCTATCATTAAATCTTTCTGCATTGCTTCAAATATTATCCTTCACCTGAGTTTTCAAAATTCCTATTCTTGGAAGATAATTAAAATGTAGGCACTGGACAGCGTGCCAAGGTTAAACACAAGGGCCAACGGGCAGTGCACATGCGCCAATTTAAGCCCCTATCCAGCTAGAGCTGTAGGCATCTTCTCATCTCAGCCATGGTGATTTTCCTGGTTCACAGCATAATCATAAAGTGACATCTGGGCCTTAAGAGATTTAAAGTCCCTTTCACCAAATACTGGCAGTATCACAAGTGTTGGCAACAAACAAGTGCCAGGACCAGTGATTCCAAATTTTCTTTATCATAAAAGTACTTGGAGGGCTTGCTTAAATATATTTACATTTCCAGGCTTTTCACTTCAAGATTCCAATTAGGTTGTGCTGGGACTGGTAATCATATTTTTGTTTTTAAAAGTATACTTTTTTTTTTTAAATGTATTTATTTGGTTGCACTGGGTCTTAGTTATGATATGAGGGACCTAGTTCCCTGACCAGGGATTGAACCCAGGTCCCCAGCATTAGGAGCACAGAGTCTCAGCCACTGGACCACCAGGGAAATCCTAAAAGTATACTTATTTTTAAAACCAGTTGATTACTGTCACTAGGAAAGATTGTGAAACAGTGGCCTGTGTTATATAACATTTCTTGCCAAAAAGCCAGCTCTCACAGTAAGCTTTATTCCTGAAGGAGAGTCAGAATCTTAAGGCTCTCGGCCCTTGACTGTTCTCCAAGAGCTCAAGGGCACCCAAACATGGGTGGTGAGTATTCAAGAAATGTTTGTTACTGAACTGGTGTTTTTTCAAACTAGTTACTAAAAACGCAGAGCGGAAATGTCCCCAGAAGCTGTGGTGTATACTGCACCTTGTTATCTTCCTCTTTATACTCATTACTGTTGTTATCAGCCATACTCTTGTTAGAACGAAGGGAGGAACGAGGAACTCCTTAGAAGAAAAGTTTTCCCATTAGATTACTGTTAGTGATGTTTAAAGACAGGTGTTTTTTGTTTATAATATTTTATGCTCTAACCATTTTATGGAACAGGATTTAAAAGAATAGCTAACTGAGGGCTTCCCCTGGTGGTCCAGTGGGTAAGGACACCGCCTTGCAGTGCAAGGGGCGCCGGTTGGAGCCCTGGCCTGGGAAGATCCCACGTGCCGCGGAGCGGCTGGACCGATGTGTCCAATCAGCGAGCCGGAGCTCTGGAGCGCAAGCGCCTAGAGCTGGCGCTCTGCGACAACAGACGCCACCACAATGGGAGGCCCGCAGGAGCCAAAGAACCAAGACGGATGAAAACAGTGAAATGAATGACCAATAGAAGTGGCCTGCCCGCTCCCCTCCCTCCCCAACCCGATCCCCGCCCAAAATAAATAAATAAATAAATCTTTAAAAAAAAAAAAAAGATAGAGAAATGAAAGACCAATAGAAGTGGCCCGCCCAACCCCCTCCCTCCCCACCCCACCCACCAAAAGATAAATAAATAAAAAATTAAAAAACAAAAAATAAAAGAATAGCTAACTGAAAGACAGGAAACTCACTTCTAGTCATGGCTCTGTCAATTCAAGATATACTTACTAAGTATTACTATGCTTAAAGGATTGGGTTAGACATTATATTAATACTAACTGCCATTACATAAATAGTATAAAATCTGCTGCCCTTAGTTGACATATTGCTGAAATACAGTTAGTAGTTAATAAAGCAAAAAGGAGTGCTGGATGTATAGTCAGAAGACTGGGTTTAAAGGTCAACTCGATCACGTGGACCAACGATTTAACCTGTCAGTATCCCCACGCCTAGATGGGACCAATAATATTTGTCACTCAAGACTGTTGTAAGAATCAACCGAAAAAAACTTGATGTGGGAGAAAACGACCTAGTTCCTGGCAAATCTTAGTTACCCAATATGAATCTGAATCAGTTTGTTTACTTTACAAGTTTTGGTTTATGTTTAATAATGGTTGACTTAACAACTGCAAAACAAAACGAGAAAACAACCATTTATCTTCTTTCCTCTTCAGGCCTCTCTTACCTTTGCGTTTCGTGGTTGGAGAATAGACACATACAACCTCTTCAGAGTCGCTACTCTCTAGACGCTCATCATAAATCTGATTTTCAACAATCTTGGTCTAAGCAAAAGGAAGTATGATTATATAGCCCCTATCACGGGACATTAAGCATTATGTGGAGAGGTGGACTCCAAACCAGCAACGGTTCCTCTTCCTTACAAGGCGCGGTTGGAGCCCTGGCCTGGGAAGATCCCACGTGCGCGGAGCGCTGGACCGATGTGTCCAATCAGCGAGCCGGAGCTCTGGGCGCAGCGCCCAGAGCTGGCGCTCTGCGACAACAGACGCCACCACAATGGGAGGCCCGCAGGAGCCAAAGAACCAAGACGGATGAAAACAGTGAAATGAATGACCAATAGAAGTGGCCTGCCCGCTCCCCTCCCTCCCCAACCCGATCCCCGCCCAAAATAAATAAATAAATAAATCTTTAAAAAAAAAAAAAAGATAGAGAAATGAAAGACCAATAGAAGTGGCCCGCCCAACCCCCTCCCTCCCCACCCCACCCACCAAAAGATAAATAAATAAAAAATTAAAAAACAAAAAATAAAAGAATAGCTAACTGAAAGACAGGAAACTCACTTCTAGTCATGGCTCTGTCAATTCAAGATATACTTACTAAGTATTACTATGCTTAAAGGATTGGGTTAGACATTATATTAATACTAACTGCCATTACATAAATAGTATAAAATCTGCTGCCCTTAGTTGACATATTGCTGAAATACAGTTAGTAGTTAATAAAGCAAAAAGGAGTGCTGGATGTATAGTCAGAAGACTGGGTTTAAAGGTCAACTCGATCACGTGGACCAACGATTTAACCTGTCAGTATCCCCACGCCTAGATGGGACCAATAATATTTGTCACTCAAGACTGTTGTAAGAATCAACCGAAAAAAACTTGATGTGGGAGAAAACGACCTAGTTCCTGGCAAATCTTAGTTACCCAATATGAATCTGAATCAGTTTGTTTACTTTACAAGTTTTGGTTTATGTTTAATAATGGTTGACTTAACAACTGCAAAACAAAACGAGAAAACAACCATTTATCTTCTTTCCTCTTCAGGCCTCTCTTACCTTTGCGTTTCGTGGTTGGAGAATAGACACATACAACCTCTTCAGAGTCGCTACTCTCTAGACGCTCATCATAAATCTGATTTTCAACAATCTTGGTCTAAGCAAAAGGAAGTATGATTATATAGCCCCTATCACGGGACATTAAGCATTATGTGGAGAGGTGGACTCCAAACCAGCAACGGTTCCTCTTCCTTACCCAAGACATCAGTTTTACCTGAAACCTTGACCACGCCCCATCCCCACTCAAACTTCCCTGAAGGCTTCTTGGCCCCTGGGGCACATAGTGAAGTTATTTTGCCGCAGCTCTTATTTAGGGACTGCCGGCAGGCTGGTTCGACGGGCAACTTCTGCAGCAGCTCCCAAAGCTGTAAGATACCCGCACAAGGGGAAAACCAGTATGCTTGGGTTTGGTCAGTTTCCCAATGGTGCCGGGGTTTCTCAGAGGAGGCTGTGGAGGCTTTAGAAAAAGTTCTGTCTAGGGGGCTAACCCAGGGGAGGAGGGGCGTTCCGCCAAGAGAGAGTAGACTCCCCTCTCTTGGTGCCATCCAATAACCCCGAACGCCGTCACCCGCATCCCCTTCTCCCCACCCTCGCCGTGTAGGGCGGACCCCACTTGAGCTTCTCAGGGAGTAAAGGAGACTGATTGGCGAGGGCGTGAAGGGAGGGGAGAAAGAAGAGTTGTCAAGAAGACGGGACGAGGTGGAGGGGGTTGGGGAGAAGGAACGGCCGTCCTTTCTGTTCCTTTTGGGAAAGAGAAAGAGAGGTCTCTTTTTACTAGAGAGTACGAATTACCTGCAGCCCCTCTGAATCCATCTCCTCTATATGGAGAAAACCCCAGCCTAGGGCTTGGGGTCTCACTCAAATCTCAGGTCAGGCCACTTCTGCTTGGAAGAAGACCGCGGCTTCTACTCGGAGCAACTGGCCAGTTGTCAGTTGCTAACTGGAAAAAAAAAAAAAAGAACAGAAAAAGATCGCGAGACTTTCTGCACTCTCGTGAGACTTTCTCCACTCCTGCGCGTTACGTCCCTTCCAGCGAAGGATCCAAGGAGGATCGAGAGGCTCGGATCCTGTTTATCTGGAGTTTCAACAAACTCGTCTGTGGCGCTATCTAGCGTCGGGAGGCAAAGCTTTGGCTGTGTTCCTCTTCAGGCCTCTCTTACCTTTGCGTTTCGTGGTTGGAGAATAGACACATACAACCTCTTCAGAGTCGCTACTCTCTAGACGCTCATCATAAATCTGATTTTCAACAATCTTGGTCTAAGCAAAAGGAAGTATGATTATATAGCCCCTATCACGGGACATTAAGCATTATGTGGAGAGGTGGACTCCAAACCAGCAACGGTTCCTCTTCCTTACCCAAGACATCAGTTTTACCTGAAACCTTGACCACGCCCCATCCCCACTCAAACTTCCCTGAAGGCTTCTTGGCCCCTGGGGCACATAGTGAAGTTATTTTGCCGCAGCTCTTATTTAGGGACTGCCGGCAGGCTGGTTCGACGGGCAACTTCTGCAGCAGCTCCCAAAGCTGTAAGATACCCGCACAAGGGGAAAACCAGTATGCTTGGGTTTGGTCAGTTTCCCAATGGTGCCGGGGTTTCTCAGAGGAGGCTGTGGAGGCTTTAGAAAAAGTTCTGTCTAGGGGCTAACCCGGGGGAGGAGGGCGTTCCGCCAAGAGAGTAGACTCCCTCTCTTGGTGCCATCCAATAACCCCGAACGCCGTCACCCGCATCCCCTTCTCCCCACCCTCGCCGTGTAGGGCGGACCCCACTTGAGCTTCTCAGGGAGTAAAGGAGACTGATTGGCGAGGGCGTGAAGGGAGGGGAGAAAGAAGAGTTGTCAAGAAGACGGGACGAGGTGGAGGGGGTTGGGGAGAAGGAACGGCCGTCCTTTCTGTTCCTTTTGGGAAAGAGAAAGAGAGGTCTCTTTTTACTAGAGAGTACGAATTACCTGCAGCCCCTCTGAATCCATCTCCTCTATATGGAGAAAACCCCAGCCTAGGGCTTGGGGTCTCACTCAAATCTCAGGTCAGGCCACTTCTGCTTGGAAGAAGACCGCGGCTTCTACTCGGAGCAACTGGCCAGTTGTCAGTTGCTAACTGGAAAAAAAAAAAAAAGAACAGAAAAAGATCGCGAGACTTTCTGCACTCTCGTGAGACTTTCTCCACTCCTGCGCGTTACGTCCCTTCCAGCGAAGGATCCAAGGAGGATCGAGAGAGGCTCGGATCCTGTTTATCTGGAGTTTCAACAAACTCGTCTGTGGCGCTATCTAGCGTCGGGGAGCGGCAAAGCTGGCGGATGAATTTCGGTGCGTATAGTTAGCCTTCCCATCCGGAAGTAACGCGTACATTTCTCCCCAGATCGCTGGCTTGCAGTTCCTACGAAATCAATCCAGCCAGACTTTGGATGTAGTCGGAAGTTTGCTTAAATCCCCACGACACTTTGTACGACCTTTTACAGCATTTATATTACATGATAGTCTTTTTTTCCCTCCACTGTGTCCCATTGCATGATACAGCGTACTAACAGATTATTCACTATTTATCTGAAATGTAAAGTTAACCCCTTCTCTTACATTTTTATCTAAAGAAGACTAGACTTCATTAAGGCAGGGTCTGTGTCTAATTTTTAAGCTTTTGTAGCGTCAGCCTAGACTAGGCACTTTCAAAATGCTCATTGCGTGGATGACTGAAGAAATGAGTGAATGAGAATTTAAGGAACAAGTATTTCAAAAATAGAGACATATTTAATTTAGGGAGTCAGGAGGAGAAAAACACAGACAAGAATTTTTGAAATTTGATCATGACAACCTGCTAGAGGAAAGCAAAAACACTGTAAAACAAAAAATATCTTGTCATCTTATCCCTAACAATAATGGGTATCTATTGTTGAGCATTTAGTATTTAGGAGCACTTCCAGTAGATCATCTAACTTATGAATATATTTTCTGACTTCATAACTTTATAAGGTGTTACTGCCAATATATACATTAGGTAACTGAAGTTTAGGAGAGTTAAAGTAACTTGCCTAAAATTACTTTAGACAGTAAGGGTGGAAAATGGGAGTCACACAGGTTAGCAGAATTCCCGTCTCTGCTTTTAACCATTAAGACATACTGCCTCTAAGGCACTCCTCACGAAGCATGCTTGCAGGTATGCTTTACTTGTGCAGTTTAATTCAGCTAATTTCATACTCTCAAAGAATTAACATCAATTGGCCTTTGTTGAACTTCGGTGGTCTATATTGAAGGGCCCCGAAGTTGCCATTCAAAGCAGTAATTCTATGGGACTTACTTGGTGGTCCAGTGGTTAAGAATCTGCCCGCCAATGCAGGGGATGCGGGTTCGATCCTTGGCAGGGACGTAAGATCCCAAATGCCAGGAAGCAACTAAGACCCAACATAACCAAATAAATATTAAAAGGTAAAAAACAAAAAAACAGGGCTTCCCCTGGTGGTCCAGTGGGTAAGGACACCGCCTTGCAGTGCAAGGGGCGCCGGTTGGAGCCCTGGCCTGGGAAGATCCCACGTGCCGCGGAGCGGCTGGACTGATGTGTCCAATTACCGAGCCAGAGCTCTGGAGCGCGTGCGCCCAGAGCCGGCGCTCTGCAACGACAGACGCCACCGCGATGGGAGGCCCACGGGAGCCAAAGAACAAGGACAGATGAACACAGAGAAACAAAAGACCAATAGAAGTGGCCTGCCTGCTCCCCTCCCTCCCCAACCCGACCCCCGCCCAAAATAAAATAAATAAATAAATAAATAAACAAAACAAAAAAAACAACTTTGCACAAAGCAGTAATTCTGGGCAGACTTCTTATTTTTTTTTAATTAAGAACTTGTTCACCTTTTTAGACTAACAGACATAGAGAACTGACTTGTGGTTGCCAAGGGGAAGGAGGGTGGAGAAGGGATGAATTGGGAGTCTGGGATTAACAGGTGCAAACTTTTTTTTTTTTTTTTTTTAAAGATTTATTTATTTATTTATTTTGGGCGGGGGTCGGGTTGGGGAGGGAGGGGAGTGAGTGGGCCACTTCTATTGGTCTTTCATTTGTCTGTTTTCATCCATCTTTGTTCTTTGGCTCCTGCGGGCCTCCCATCGCGGTGGCCTCTGTCATCGCAGAGCGCCGGCTCTGGGCACATGTGCTCCAGAGCTCTGGCTCGGTCATTGGACACATCAGTCCAGCCGCTCCGCAGCACGTGGGATCTTCCCAGGCCAGGGCTCGAACTGGCGCCCCTTGCACTGCAAGGCGGTGTCCTTACCCACTGGACCACCAGGGGAAGCCCCAAACTTTTTTATATAGGATGGAGAAACAACAAGGTCTACTGTATAGGACTGGGAACTACATTCAATATCCTATAATAAATCATAATGGAAAAGAATATGACAAAGAATATATATATGTGGATAGATATTTGAATCACTTTGTAGTACATCAGAACTAAAACAACATTGAACGTCAACCCTACTTCAATAAAATAGAATAAATCTTAAAAGTGCTCATCTTAAAAAAAAAAGTGTGCTCTTAATAATTAAAAAAAAATACTGTTAGATATATACCCTTCCAGACATGTAAAGTTTAAGACATTTTGAGCTTTGTAAAGATTCTACTAGAAAGCCATTGGAAGTGGAATTGAAATGGGTAAGAGTGAGAATTCTAAAATGTCATGCTCAAGGGAACAGGCTGGGAAACTGAGCAGCCTTTGTTTGAATTTTGGCTTGGTTACTTTCTAGCCCTGATATCTGTGGTAAAATGATTTTCCTCTCTATACCTAGGGTTTCCCCACTTGCAAAAGGGAGGCTTAAATGATACATGTCGCACAGAAGTCTTTTGAGGATTAAGTGAAATAGGTAAGTGAAGAATTTGAAGTAACGCTTGATAATGTTGTTAAGTGCTCCATAAACATTAAAGAATGCACAGGAGATAGAAAGAGACCATGTGGCATAAGGAGAAAAGCTGAGTTTGAATGAGTTTGTATGAATTGGGACAAATGCTTAACTTCTTTGATCCTCAGTGTTCTTGTCTGGATTGTTGTTTACAGGATTAAACACTCCATAAAACATTTCTGTTTCTTCATTATTGTAGCAATAATGGATAAAGAGTTGGGTCACTAATATGGGGTAAAATAATATGTGGAAGAGCTGCTGAACCAACCACCTGTCCTCTGAAAAGTGTGCTATTTGCCATGGGAGAACGCCAATATAACCAGAAGGCCAGATTTGAATCTTGTTTCTTTTGTAGAACTAGAACTTTGGAGTTTCTTAAACTTGTCATCATTTTCTTCATTTACAAAGTGGACATAGCGCAGTAACTGCCCTGCTTTCTACACATTTCTTTAAAAAACGATATCATTTACCATTAAAAAATCACCTTTTTAAGGTGTACAACTCAGGGGTTTGGGTATATTCATAAAGTTGTATAACCACCACTTCTATATAATTCCGTTTTTATCCGATTCAATATCCTATAATAAATCATAATGGAAAAGAATATGACAAAGAATATATATATGTGGATAGATATTTGAATCACTTTGTAGTACATCAGAACTAAAACAACATTGAACGTCAACCCTACTTCAATAAAATAGAATAAATCTTAAAAGTGCTCATCTTAAAAAAAAAAGTGTGCTCTTAATAATTAAAAAAAAATACTGTTAGATATATACCCTTCCAGACATGTAAAGTTTAAGACATTTTGAGCTTTGTAAAGATTCTACTAGAAAGCCATTGGAAGTGGAATTGAAATGGGTAAGAGTGAGAATTCTAAAATGTCATGCTCAAGGGAACAGGCTGGGAAACTGAGCAGCCTTTGTTTGAATTTTGGCTTGGTTACTTTCTAGCCCTGATATCTGTGGTAAAATGATTTTCCTCTCTATACCTAGGGTTTCCCCACTTGCAAAAGGGAGGCTTAAATGATACATGTCGCACAGAAGTCTTTTGAGGATTAAGTGAAATAGGTAAGTGAAGAATTTGAAGTAACGCTTGATAATGTTGTTAAGTGCTCCATAAACATTAAAGAATGCACAGGAGATAGAAAGAGACCATGTGGCATAAGGAGAAAAGCTGAGTTTGAATGAGTTTGTATGAATTGGGACAAATGCTTAACTTCTTTGATCCTCAGTGTTCTTGTCTGGATTGTTGTTTACAGGATTAAACACTCCATAAAACATTTCTGTTTCTTCATTATTGTAGCAATAATGGATAAAGAGTTGGGTCACTAATATGGGGTAAAATAATATGTGGAAGAGCTGCTGAACCAACCACCTGTCCTCTGAAAAGTGTGCTATTTGCCATGGGAGAACGCCAATATAACCAGAAGGCCAGATTTGAATCTTGTTTCTTTTGTAGAACTAGAACTTTGGAGTTTCTTAAACTTGTCATCATTTTCTTCATTTACAAAGTGGACATAGCGCAGTAACTGCCCTGCTTTCTACACATTTCTTTAAAAAAAGATATAATTTACCATAAAAAAATCACCTTTTTAAGGTGTACAACTCAGGGGGTTTGGGTATATTCATAAAGTTGTATAACCACCACTTCTATATAATTCCAGAAATTTTTCATCATTCCAGAAAACAAGCCTCTTTACTTCTCTGACAGTCCAGTGATTAGGACTGCCAGCTTCCAAATCAGGGGGCATAGATTCTATCCTTGGTGAACTAAGATCCCACATGCCTCTAGTGCAGCCAAAAAAAAAGGAAGAAAAAACAAATTTCATTTTCTAGTTCTCTCCTACTCCAGTCTTTTGCAGCCCTACTTTCTGTCTCTAGGTATTTATCTGTTCTGGACATTTCATGTAAATGGAGTCATATAAGATGTTGTCTTTTGGGGGGGGGCGTGGTGGGGAGGTAGGGGGGCGGGCGGGCCACTTCTATTGGTCCTTCATTTCTCTATTTTCATCCGTCTTTGTTCTTTGGCTCCTGTGGGCCTCCCATCGCGGTGGCGTCTGTCCCTGCAGAGCGCCGGCTCTGGGCGCATGCACTCCAGAGCTCCGGCTCGGTGATTGGACACATCGGTCCAGCCGCTCCACGGCACGTGGGATCTTCCCAGGCCAGGGATTGAACCAGCGCCCCTTGCACTGCAAGGCAGTGTCCTTACCCACTGGACCACCAGGGAAGACCAAGATGTGGTCTTTTGTAACTGGCATTTTTCACTTAACACAAGTTTTAAAGGTTCATCCATGTTGTACTATGTATCAATACTTTATTCCTTTTTATAACTAGTATTTCATTGTGTAGATATACTTCATTTTCTTATCCACTCATCAGTTGATGAAATTTGGACTGCTTTCATTTTTGACTATTATGAATAATGCTTGTATGAACATTAGTGTACAAATTTGTATGTGGATATATGCTTTTTTGTTGTTGTTGCGTTAGGTGTTCATTGCTGCGTGTGGGCTTTCTCTAGTTGTGGAGAGCAGAGGCTACTCATACTGCAGAGCACAGGCTCTAGGCTCTTGGGATTCCCTCGTTGCCCTGTGGGGCTCTAGAGAAGGCTCAGTAGTTGTGGTGCGTGGGCTTAGTTGCTCTGCAGCTTGTGGTATCTTCCTGGACCAGAGATGAAACCCATATCCTCTGCATTGGTAGGTGAATTCTTGTGGATATATGCTTTTAATTCTCGTGGTATATACCCACTAGTGAAATTGCTGGGTCCCATGGTAGCTCTATGTTTAATTCTTTGAGGAAATGCCAAACTGTTTCCCAAAGCAACCACACTAGTTCATGCTCCTACCAGCAGTGTATGAGGGTTGTCATTTTCCCACATTTTCATCAACACTTATTATTAGAACCACCTGAGTGGGTGTGAAGTAGGTATATATATATATATGTGTGTGTGTGTGTGTGTGTGTATACAATTATTTTAATTTTACTTTTACAGAGTTTTGTTGTTTACAGCTACACATAAATCTAAGTCAGTCGTAGGTATACCATTGACCCTGCCCACCTGAACCCCCCTCCCAGTCCCTTCCCACCCCCTTCTCCAGGTTGTTGCGTAGCCCCCATATAAGTTCCCTTAATCTTACAGCATATTTACAATGGTTGTGTCTTCTACATATAGTAGTCTAGGTTTCCATGTTACTTTTTCCATACTTCTCATCCACTCCTCCCTCCCCGCAATGACCATAAGTCTATTCTCTATGTCTGTCTCTCCATTGCTGCTCTGCATATGCATTTATCAGTACCATCTCTCTAGATTCCATATATATATGTGTTAGTATCTTCTTTTCTTTTTGACTTACTTCACTTTGTATAATAGGTTCTAGATTCATCCACCTCATTAGGACTGATTGAAATGCATTTCGTTTTATGGTTGAGAAATATTCCATTGTATATATGTACCATAGCTTCTTTATCCATTCATTTGTTGATGGACATTAGGTTGTTTCCAGGTTCTAGCTATTGAGCGAACATTGGGGTACAAGTGTCTCCTTCAATTTTGATTTCCTCAGGTATATGCCTAATAGTGGGATTGCTGGGTCATATGGTGCTTCTATTCCTAGTTGAAGTGGGGTTTTAATTTGCAGTTCCCTAAGGATTAAAGATGTTCAGCATCTTTTTATGTGCCTATTGGTCATCTGTTGCCCTGTGGGGCTCTAGAGAAGGCTCAGTAGTTGTGGTGCGTGGGCTTAGTTGCTCTGCAGCTTGTGGTATCTTCCTGGACCAGAGATGAAACCCATATCCTCTGCATTGGTAGGTGAATTCTTGTGGATATATGCTTTTAATTCTCGTGGTATATACCCACTAGTGAAATTGCTGGGTCCCATGGTAGCTCTATGTTTAATTCTTTGAGGAAATGCCAAACTGTTTCCCAAAGCAACCACACTAGTTCATGCTCCTACCAGCAGTGTATGAGGGTTGTCATTTTCCCACATTTTCATCAACACTTATTATTAGAACCACCTGAGTGGGTGTGAAGTAGGTATATATATATATATGTGTGTGTGTGTGTGTGTGTGTATACAATTATTTTAATTTTACTTTTACAGAGTTTTGTTGTTTACAGCTACACATAAATCTAAGTCAGTCGTAGGTATACCATTGACCCTGCCCACCTGAACCCCTCCCAGTCCCTTCCCACCCCCTTCTCCAGGTTGTTGCGTAGCCCCCATATAAGTTCCCTTAATCTTACAGCATATTTACAATGGTTGTGTCTTCTACATATAGTAGTCTAGGTTTCCATGTTACTTTTTCCATACTTCTCATCCACTCCTCCCTCCCCGCAATGACCATAAGTCTATTCTCTATGTCTGTCTCTCCATTGCTGCTCTGCATATGCATTTATCAGTACCATCTCTCTAGATTCCATATATATATGTGTTAGTATCTTCTTTTCTTTTTGACTTACTTCACTTTGTATAATAGGTTCTAGATTCATCCACCTCATTAGGACTGATTGAAATGCATTTCGTTTTATGGTTGAGAAATATTCCATTGTATATATGTACCATAGCTTCTTTATCCATTCATTTGTTGATGGACATTAGGTTGTTTCCAGGTTCTAGCTATTGAGCGAACATTGGGGTACAAGTGTCTCCTTCAATTTTGATTTCCTCAGGTATATGCCTAATAGTGGGATTGCTGGGTCATATGGTGCTTCTATTCCTAGTTGAAGTGGGGTTTTAATTTGCAGTTCCCTAAGGATTAAAGATGTTCAGCATCTTTTTATGTGCCTATTGGTCATCTGTATATCTTTTTCAGAGAAATGACTCTTTCGGCCATTTTAAAATTGGATTGTTTGCCTTTCCATTGTTGAATTTTAAAGAGTTTTTTTTATATATTCTGGCTCCTAGTCCCTTATGAACACCAGTTATCTTGTCTATCAAATGATACAGCCTCTGTGAGAGCTTCCTAAGCTGCAAGAGATGTCGCAAATTAACCGAAGGCGCTGACGAACACGGAAGGGAGTGAAGCCAGCGGTTCCACGCTGGAGGTCGAGCCCCCGGTGCCTCCCCAGCACAACCTGCGTTGCAACCCGGCGCCCACAGTCTCTCCACCCCGAGGCGCCCCGCCCCCCGCCCTTTGACCCGCGCCGTTTCCGGTTGGAGACGTGGCTTGAGGCCGCCATCTTGGCAAGAGGCGAGTCGGCGGCGCTCCTGTCGGGGGGGCAGTAGGTGTGCAGCGGCCAGTGCTCCCCTTCCCCCGACCCCAGCCCTCGCCGCAGCGGAGCCGGAGCGCGCGGGTGCGCCCCACCGCCGCCGTCACCATGGTAAGACCCGCGCCGGGCCCACCTCCCGGGTCCGGCCTGGCTCCACCGTTCTGCCTGCCGCGGGCCTGTGCCGGGCTGGAGGAGCCCCGCCCCGAGAGCCGGGAGCCGGACGCTTCCCGAGGTCTGGGGCTTCCCACCCCTTCCGAGCCCCGGCGGCCCGAGGGGCCTGACTCCAGCTCGGCTGTCGCGCCCACGCCCCTGCCCCGCCGCCGGCAGGGCCCTCTCCTCGGCCGGGCCCCGGGCCGCGCGGCGGGCCCCAGCGTCTGCCCTGCAGGAACCCTTAGGGCTGCTTAGGGCTGTGGCGTGGACCCCAGGCCGCGGACCTGCCCTCCAGGGTCCGGCCGGCGCTGCGGCGCCCCGGCGCTGCGGGCTGGCCTCTCTCGGGGGTTCGCCCCACTCTGTGATCAGCTCATCTCTCATCCGGGTGTTCCCTAGCCCGTTGGTGTGTGTGACTCTAAACCATTGGTGTTCAGGAGTTTTTCTTTAGTTTGTTGGAAAAGGAGGAGAAATAGAGGCGAGTTCATAGGGAAGCATAGAACAGGAAGGCGTAACTTCTGGCAGTAATAAATCACTAGTTGTAGGACCCAGGTAACCCAGAAACCTTCTGCCCACTTCTGTAGATCCTAAGTGTGTCCGTTTGTCGGTGTGATTGCGTTTCTGCTGTGTGTAGAGCCCTGGGAAGGTGCGAGCCAGTTGGGCGTTTCCTGCTGTGTGTAGAGCCCTGGGAGGGTGCGAGCCACCAGTTATCTTGTCTATCAAATGATACAGCCTCTGTGAGAGCTCCTAAGCCAAGAGATGTCGCAAATTAACCGAAGGCGCTGACGAACACGGAAGGGAGTGAAGCCAGCGGTTCCACGCTGGAGGTCGAGCCCCCGGTGCCTCCCCAGCACAACCTGCGTTGCAACCCGGCGCCCACAGTCTCTCCACCCCGAGGCGCCCCGCCCCCCGCCCTTTGACCCGCGCCGTTTCCGGTTGGAGACGTGGCTTGAGGCCGCCATCTTGGCAAGAGGCGAGTCGGCGGCGCTCCTGTCGGGGGGGCAGTAGGTGTGCAGCGGCCAGTGCTCCCCTTCCCCCGACCCCAGCCCTCGCCGCAGCGGAGCCGGAGCGCGCGGGTGCGCCCCACCGCCGCCGTCACCATGGTAAGACCCGCGCCGGGCCCACCTCCCGGGTCCGGCCTGGCTCCACCGTTCTGCCTGCCGCGGGCCTGTGCCGGGCTGGAGGAGCCCCGCCCCGAGAGCCGGGAGCCGGACGCTTCCCCGAGGTCTGGGGGCTTCCCCACCCCTTCCGAGCCCCCGGCGGCCCGAGGGGCCTGACTCCAGCTCGGCTGTCGCGCCCACGCCCCTGCCCCGCCGCCGGCAGGGCCCTCTCCTCGGCCGGGCCCCGGGCCGCGCGGCGGGCCCCAGCGTCTGCCCTGCAGGAACCCTTAGGGCTGCTTAGGGCTGTGGCGTGGACCCCAGGCCGCGGACCTGCCCTCCAGGGTCCGGCCGGCGCTGCGGCGCCCCGGCGCTGCGGGCTGGCCTCTCTCGGGGGTTCGCCCCACTCTGTGATCAGCTCATCTCTCATCCGGGTGTTCCCTAGCCCGTTGGTGTGTGTGACTCTAAACCATTGGTGTTCAGGAGTTTTTCTTTAGTTTGTTGGAAAAGGAGGAGAAATAGAGGCGAGTTCATAGGGAAGCATAGAACAGGAAGGCGTAACTTCTGGCAGTAATAAATCACTAGTTGTAGGACCCAGGTAACCCAGAAACCTTCTGCCCACTTCTGTAGATCCTAAGTGTGTCCGTTTGTCGGTGTGATTGCGTTTCTGCTGTGTGTAGAGCCCTGGGAAGGTGCGAGCCAGTTACAGGCACACAGGTTTTCTGTCTTCCAGGCGCTTATAGTTACGTGAAGTGGAGTGTGGATGTGGCATGTCTTAATCAGGTGTCTCACTGTGGAAAGGGGTTTATGCTCTGGGACCTGTGATTTGCCTTCAGTTGCATTATCTTTGTGTGGTTTAGCCCTTAAGTTGACTCTTTTGGGATCGCCGGGACTATAGCCCGCCAGGCTCCTCTCTGTCCATGGGACTTCCCCGGCAGGAATACTGGAGTCGGTTGCCATTTTCTTCTCCATCTCACCTGTTGTAGAATTGGTGAAAATTAATGTGGGCGAGAGATGGGACAGAAACAGTGCTTACTTCACTACATCTTGCTTTATCACCACGATTTGTGGGTATTTATGAAGTAGGAGAAGTTTTTTGGTTCCAAACAAGCTAGTAATTTTTTTTCAAGTGCACTTTATGTCCTGTATTGTTCTGAAGGGTGTTCTTTTTCATTCTTTTTTTGTCAATGGGTTAATTTGATTTAAAGCATCTTCTTACGCACTTCAGAGATAACAGTATAGTTTGATGCCAGTTATACTGAGTTCTGTTCACAGTCTTTTTAGATGAAAGTTTATATGGTGGGGTGGTGGTGGGGGCGGGGATTCAGGCTTGGGCTTTAAATCACTGAAAGGTTTTCTTCGGCTTCAGGCATATAAATTGCGTCAAGCAGGTTTGCCTCATAAAACTTTTATGTTGGACATAAAATTCCAAAAACTCCTTTCTTCATTTCCACTAGGAGGCTTAGTATTCGAGTAGTGATTTTAAAACTATTTTCTTTTACATCCTGGATGTACGATTACAGTTAAAAAATGCATTTCAAGATTGAATAGTAGGTACTCTAAACCATTGGTGTTCAGGAGTTTTTCTTTAGTTTGTTGGAAAAGGAGGAGAAATAGAGGCGAGTTCATAGGGAAGCATAGAACAGGAAGGCGTAACTTCTGGCAGTAATAAATCACTAGTTGTAGGACCCAGGTAACCCAGAAACCTTCTGCCCACTTCTGTAGATCCTAAGTGTGTCCGTTTGTCGGTGTGATTGCGTTTCTGCTGTGTGTAGAGCCCTGGGAAGGTGCGAGCCAGTTACAGGCACACAGGTTTTCTGTCTTCCAGGCGCTTATAGTTACGTGAAGTGGAGTGTGGATGTGGCATGTCTTAATCAGGTGTCTCACTGTGGAAAGGGGTTTATGCTCTGGGACCTGTGATTTGCCTTCAGTTGCATTATCTTTGTGTGGTTTAGCCCTTAAGTTGACTCTTTTGGGATCGCCGGGACTATAGCCCGCCAGGCTCCTCTCTGTCCATGGGACTTCCCCGGCAG
Organism: Tragulus kanchil; assembly: GCA_022376925.1. Taxonomy (NCBI): domain Eukaryota; kingdom Metazoa; phylum Chordata; class Mammalia; order Artiodactyla; family Tragulidae; genus Tragulus; species Tragulus kanchil. The sequence goes on from JAIOJX010000006.1 coordinate 138,757,238, forward strand.
GAATACTGGAGTCGGTTGCCATTTTCTTCTCCATCTCACCTGTTGTAGAATTGGTGAAAATTAATGTGGGCGAGAGATGGGACAGAAACAGTGCTTACTTCACTACATCTTGCTTTATCACCACGATTTGTGGGTATTTATGAAGTAGGAGAAGTTTTTTGGTTCCAAACAAGCTAGTAATTTTTTTTCAAGTGCACTTTATGTCCTGTATTGTTCTGAAGGGTGTTCTTTTTCATTCTTTTTTTGTCAATGGGTTAATTTGATTTAAAGCATCTTCTTACGCACTTCAGAGATAACAGTATAGTTTGATGCCAGTTATACTGAGTTCTGTTCACAGTCTTTTTAGATGAAAGTTTATATGGTGGGGTGGTGGTGGGGGCGGGGATTCAGGCTTGGGCTTTAAATCACTGAAAGGTTTTCTTCGGCTTCAGGCATATAAATTGCGTCAAGCAGGTTTGCCTCATAAAACTTTTATGTTGGACATAAAATTCCAAAAACTCCTTTCTTCATTTCCACTAGGAGGCTTAGTATTCGAGTAGTGATTTTAAAACTATTTTCTTTTTACATCCTGGATGTACATGTAGTGCATTTCAGAGTATATTACAGTATTAAAAGGAAAATTAAAGACTTGTATTATATAAACCAAATGCAGATCATCTTTACAGAAACTTTGTGTGTTGAAAAATTCTTGGAACTTCACGCTATTTTTTTTTTCCCTAGTCCTGTTTTTGACTCATCGGTAACCAGAAGGATGTAGGACCTTAGGTGTTGAGTGGTAAACAGCAAAACATAAATTTTGCATGTTATTTGAACACTGCCTCTACACAGTTGCATTGCATTTAAGTATACCTATAGTTCTGAATTATTTGCAACTTGGCATGATCCAGATTCCTAAAAATTTGTGTAAGCTGGAGAATAACTCATCTCAGTACATTCTGCTCTGTTGAGCCTTAAGACATTATTAAATATTTTTCTGGGTAATGTTTTGGGGTTCTGTTGTTTACAACGAAATCCCTGGACAAAGAAACGTTCAAATAGGGTAACATTTGGTAAGATTTCTTGAGTATAAAAGCTGTATTCGGACTTCTAAAAGTTGATTTTTCCTTTAACATTTTATTATAAAATTTTAAAACATGTAGGAAAGTTGAAAGCTTTACAGTGAACACCCATGTAACCACCAGCCAGCCTGTAATTAACATTTCACTGGTTTTGCTTTGTCACACATCTAATTATCCATCCATCCTGTAGCCATCTTTTTCTTTAAAGATGCACTTTAGGGGCTTCCCTGTGGTCCAGTGGGTAAAGAGTCTGCCTTGCAGTACAAGGGATACTGGTTCAATCCCTGGCCTGGGGAGAACCCACATGTCCTGGAGTGGCTGGACCCGTGTGTCCTGTCCAATTGCGAGCCAGCGCTCTGGAGCACGTGCGCCCAGAGCTGGTGCTCTGCAATGAGAGGCCTATACAAGCCAAAGAATACAGATGGATGAAAATAAATAAACAAACAACCAATAAAAGAAGCCAAAATTAAAAAAAAATGCTTTCAAGAGTAAAGCATTTAAAAAGAAATGTATTTTAGAGTACATTGTAGATATCAGTATGTAAGTGTTGATTTTGAATAATGCATTTCCTTTCTACATCCTGGATGTACATGTAGTGCATTTCAGAGTATATTACAGTATTAAAAGGAAAATTAAAGACTTGTATTATATAAACCAAATGCAGATCATCTTTACAGAAACTTTGTGTGTTGAAAAATTCTTGGAACTTCACGCTATTTTTTTTTTCCCTAGTCCTGTTTTTGACTCATCGGTAACCAGAAGGATGTAGGACCTTAGGTGTTGAGTGGTAAACAGCAAAACATAAATTTTGCATGTTATTTGAACACTGCCTCTACACAGTTGCATTGCATTTAAGTATACCTATAGTTCTGAATTATTTGCAACTTGGCATGATCCAGATTCCTAAAAATTTGTGTAAGCTGGAGAATAACTCATCTCAGTACATTCTGCTCTGTTGAGCCTTAAGACATTATTAAATATTTTTCTGGGTAATGTTTTGGGGTTCTGTTGTTTACAACGAAATCCCTGGACAAAGAAACGTTCAAATAGGGTAACATTTGGTAAGATTTCTTGAGTATAAAAGCTGTATTCGGACTTCTAAAAGTTGATTTTTCCTTTAACATTTTATTATAAAATTTTAAAACATGTAGGAAAGTTGAAAGCTTTACAGTGAACACCCATGTAACCACCAGCCAGCCTGTAATTAACATTTCACTGGTTTTGCTTTGTCACACATCTAATTATCCATCCATCCTGTAGCCATCTTTTTCTTTAAAGATGCACTTTAGGGGCTTCCCTGTGGTCCAGTGGGTAAAGAGTCTGCCTTGCAGTACAAGGGATACTGGTTCAATCCCTGGCCTGGGGAGAACCCACATGTCCTGGAGTGGCTGGACCCGTGTGTCCTGTCCAATTGCGAGCCAGCGCTCTGGAGCACGTGCGCCCAGAGCTGGTGCTCTGCAATGAGAGGCCTATACAAGCCAAAGAATACAGATGGATGAAAATAAATAAACAAACAACCAATAAAAGAAGCCAAAATTAAAAAAAAATGCTTTCAAGAGTAAAGCATTTAAAAAGAAATGTATTTTAGAGTACATTGTAGATATCAGTATGTAAGTGTTGATTTTTGAATAATGCATTTCCTTTAGCTTTAGTTACTGAAGTTGGCGCAAAATGTCCTACACTGCAAAGTCCTAGTAGAAAAATGAAATGAACAAATGGAAAAACAAATGGTTTATGATGACTTTGTTATAAAACAAAGTACAAAAAAACCATCTTTTGTTTTGATCTTTTTTCTAGTTTTCATCAAATTAATAAGAACATGTTCTTATTTTCTTAACATTTGTCAGGTATCATTAGAGTCAGTTTTTTTCCCTTAATGAACTTATATTTGAATGAACTTGATATTCAGTCTCATGGTATCCCTCATCTGTGAAATCTGGACTTAATTTCGAGTGCTATTCCTTTCTTTCTTACTAAGTATGGGCAATGGTAAATGTATTGTAGTGATCACATTAAATATCAGTGATCACAGTGTGTTCAGTTCCCGAGAGAATCATTAGTTATTAGAAAGCTAGATTTGGGTTTGTATGCCTGAGATGGGGGGTGGGGAGGGGACAGAAATCCTACACAGTAGTAACAGTTCCCGATTGGGAGTTATTTTTTTCTTTTCTATATACATTACAGAAACTGCACAGCTTTTGTATTCTATATGTATCTTTTTGATTGTTGTTTGAGAGGAGAGCAAAGAATGAAAATAATTTTCTTGAGTTTCTATTGATTTACTACCTTGTTTATTCTTCAGCTAGGAAGTACACTGCAGAAACTGAAAATGAGGCCCTTTTATTTTTATACTCTACAAGTTTTTTGGTTTAGAACAGGAACTTGCGATGAGTTTAAAGCTCAGCGAATAACTTTCAAGTTTTGGTTTTGTATGTGCTCTGTTTTATTGTAATGTCCCCCGACTTGATTTTATCTCATCACTTCATGAAAACAAGAAAGACAAAATGAAGCTCTATGACAGTTGTAGAAACTGGCATTTATATGATCATGAGTTATATAGATACTATCATTACAGTGAACTACGAAGAACAGAGTGGCTACTTCTGGAAGTGAGGAATACTGAAGCATTTAGCCGTTCAAGGAAGTCCTTGACATTTTTCTTAGGGAATTGTTCTTTTTTTTTTTTTGCTGTAATAGCTACCTGTTATTCTTGGATCTCTATTGCTAATGGGGATGATATGGCACCTCTCTGACACACACACATGATTTGTTTTGGTTAGGCAGTGTGCCTTCTGGCAGCTTAATATTACTGTAAAATATGGTTCCAAAGTAGTTATCATTGGAGCAATGGATGTGAAATGGAGGCGTTGCATATTTTTTGTTGGTATGAAGTTTTAAGATGCTTAGACTTACAGAATCTTAAAGACGCAAAGGTGCTTACGCATAAACTAACCTCGATTTCAAGAAGGGATATTTCAAGAAGCAGTTGACATCCAAGGTAGTGTAGTTAGTGGTAGAGGCAGGACAGAAATCTTAATTCTCCAGGTTTCTTTACTCAAGGAACTTGGGTAGGAGAGTGTTGTCATTTAATCCAAGAATAAATGATAGGGGCTTCCCTGGTGGTCCAGTGGGTAAGGACACTGCCTTGCAGTGCAAGTGGCCTGAGAAGATCCCACGGGCGGCGGAGCGGCTGGACCGGTGTGTCTAACTACCAAACTGAAGCTCTGGAGCGCATCAAAGTATTTTAAGTATTATTAAGAGAAAAGCTGTCTAATAAAGTTTAACTTAATGGAAAATTTTATTTTATTTTTTGAAACAATCCTGAGGAGATCATGCACAAAACTCTGGACCCTGAGTTTTTGTACCTATAAAATGCTCAAGAGGGACTTCCTTGGTAGTCTGGTTTCTAAAACTCTGTGCTCCAATGCAGGGAACCCCGGGGTTTGATCTCTGATAAGGGAACTCTTACACATGCTGCAAGTAAGAAAGATCTTACATGCTTCAAGGAAGATCAAAAACCCTTGTTAAATAAGACCTGGCAAAAACAAATAAATAAATATTGGAAAAAAAAAAAAAAAAACTTGATCAGGGGCTCTTGAAAGTGTGTTTTAGGTCTAACTGCTTTTTGCGAAAATGTGAAAAACAAGTAAAATAACTGTATAGAGAATCATACTTATTTACTCTTCCACTAAGAAAATCAGGTCAAATTACTAGGAAAAAACTTTTTTACATTTTTCTTAGGGAATTGTTCTTTTTTTTTTTTTGCTGTAATAGCTACCTGTTATTCTTGGATCTCTATTGCTAATGGGGATGATATGGCACCTCTCTGACACACACACATGATTTGTTTTGGTTAGGCAGTGTGCCTTCTGGCAGCTTAATATTACTGTAAAATATGGTTCCAAAGTAGTTATCATTGGAGCAATGGATGTGAAATGGAGGCGTTGCATATTTTTTGTTGGTATGAAGTTTTAAGATGCTTAGACTTACAGAATCTTAAAGACGCAAAGGTGCTTACGCATAAACTAACCTCGATTTCAAGAAGGGATATTTCAAGAAGCAGTTGACATCCAAGGTAGTGTAGTTAGTGGTAGAGGCAGGACAGAAATCTTAATTCTCCAGGTTTCTTTACTCAAGGAACTTGGGTAGGAGAGTGTTGTCATTTAATCCAAGAATAAATGATAGGGGCTTCCCTGGTGGTCCAGTGGGTAAGGACACTGCCTTGCAGTGCAAGTGGCCTGAGAAGATCCCACGGGCGGCGGAGCGGCTGGACCGGTGTGTCTAACTACCAAACTGAAGCTCTGGAGCGCATCAAAGTATTTTAAGTATTATTAAGAGAAAAGCTGTCTAATAAAGTTTAACTTAATGGAAAATTTTATTTTATTTTTTGAAACAATCCTGAGGAGATCATGCACAAAACTCTGGACCCTGAGTTTTTGTACCTATAAAATGCTCAAGAGGGACTTCCTTGGTAGTCTGGTTTCTAAAACTCTGTGCTCCAATGCAGGGAACCCGGGTTCGATCTCTGATCAGGGAACTCTTACACATGCTGCAAGTAAGAAAGATCTTACATGCTTCAAGGAAGATCAAAAACCCTTGTTAAATAAGACCTGGCAAAAACAAATAAATAAATATTGGAAAAAAAAAAAAAAAAACTTGATCAGGGGCTCTTGAAAGTGTGTTTTAGGTCTAACTGCTTTTTGCCGAAAATGTGAAAAACAAGTAAAATAACTGTATAGAGAATCATACTTATTTACTCTTCCACTAAGAAAATCAGGTCAAATTACAATAGGAAAAAAACTTTTTTACATTTTTTTTTGGAGGGGAGGGGCGGGTTGGGGAGAGAGGGGGGTGGGCGGGCCACTTCTATTGGTCTTTTATTTATCTATTTTCATCCATCTTTGTTCTTCTGCCTGTGTGGGCCTGCCTGGCAGTGGCCTCTGTTGTTGCAGAGCACCAGCTCTGGGCGCATGCGCCCCGGAGCTCCGGCTGGGTAATTGGACACATCAGTCCAGCCTCCCCGCGGCATGTGGGATCTTCCCAGACCAGGGATCAAACTGGCGCCCCTTGCACTGCAAGGCAGTGTCCTTACCAACTGGACCACCAGGGAAGCCCCAAAGCATGATTTTAAGTGCTCTTTCATCCAGCAAGTCATCAGTAATCTTGTGAACTAGAAATAATCTCTTCTTCCTCTGAATTCCCATAGTGCATTACTTAACACATTCTGCTAGGTTTGTGTCTTATCCCTACTAGGCTACTGCTCCCTTTTTTGTTGTTGTTCAGTTTTGACCACTTTTATTGGTTTTCTATTTATTTATCTTGATCCATCTTTATGGCCTGTATGGACCCTCTATTGCAGTGGCCTCTCGGTGCTAGCTCTGGGCTCTCGCGCTCCAGAGCACTGGCTTGCAATTGGACACACCGGTCTAGCCACTCCACGGCACATGGAACCTTCCTTGGCCAGGGATTGAACCGGTGCCCCTTGCACTGCAAGGTGGACTCTTTACCCACTGGACCACCAGAAAAGCCCACTGCTGCCTTTTTTTGAGGTATAATCAACATACAGCATATTGCTTTCATGTGTACAACATAATAATTAGATATTTGTATATATTGTGAAATGATATGTCTAGTTATATTCATCACTATACATAGTTACAAAATATTTTATTTTTCTTGGGATAAGAACTTTTGAGATCTTACTAGATTTCTTAAGAATGCCAATCCTACTAATTTCCTCATAGTATTCCCAGAGAGCATCTGTTGCTTATAGGAAGAGTCCAATAAACATTTAGTTAATTCTTATAGTTTTACTGCCAAAATGGAAATGACCACTGCCTGTAGTTAGCCTTTGACCGTGCCCAGTTGATAAAGCAAAGTGAATGGATTTCCATTGTTCATAGCATACACCTTTCTGGTTACAGGTTGTCTTTAACTTCTTTTTCTCTTTAATGTTGTTTTGATGTTAACTTTTTTTTTTTTAAGATTTATTTATCTATATATTTTGGTGGGGGTCGGGAGGGAGGGGAGCAGGCGGGCCACTTCTATTGGTCTTTCATTTGTCCATTTTCATCCATCTTTTTTTTCTTTGGCCCGTGTGGGCCTCCCATTGCGGCGGCCTCTGTTGTCACAGAGCGCCAGCTCTGGGTGCGTGTGCTTCAGAGCTCCGGCTCGGTAATTGGACACATCAGTCCAGCCACTCCGCGGCACGTGGGATCTTCCCAGGCCAGGGATCGAACCAGCGCCCCTTTCACTGCAAGGCGGTGTCCTTACCCACTGGACCACCAGGGAAGCCCTTGATGTTAGCTTTTATCTAAACTCTTATCTGTATGATATGGAGGTGTTTTGAATTCTAGCTGCCTAAGAACTAGCCTGAGGCCTACAGACATTGTTTCTAACAGGCTTATTATTATTAAATATATTAGATATGGGCTCTATAGTAAATCAGTGTATTTATATAGGTATGGAGGTTTGATCTGAGCAGTCGTTTCTCTGGGTAGGCATTTGACTTCAAGTGTTTAAATTGTGCTGTGCTTAGTGTTTTTACTGTGGCTTATTTTATTCCTTCAAAACCGTATAAAATTCTAAGGTGAGGGAGTCATACTTCCTAAGACTGGTTCTCAGCCTTTTTGGTAAGGAGGACCTCTGTAAGTATTAAATTTATAATGTGCTCCTATTTATTAGTAATATTTCTCACTGCATAAAGTGATTTCTCTATGGGCCATTGGAGAATTACTACTGTAGAGGGCCTGTGAATTCTGGCATAAAATGTGAAATGTTTAGGAGTCTGTGTCCGAATTTTCAAAAACCCTGAATCTACTAATTTCCTCTAAGAATGCCAATCCTACTAATTTCCTCATAGTATTCCCAGAGAGCATCTGTTGCTTATAGGAAGAGTCCAATAAACATTTAGTTAATTCTTATAGTTTTACTGCCAAAATGGAAATGACCACTGCCTGTAGTTAGCCTTTGACCGTGCCCAGTTGATAAAGCAAAGTGAATGGATTTCCATTGTTCATAGCATACACCTTTCTGGTTACAGGTTGTCTTTAACTTCTTTTTCTCTTTAATGTTGTTTTGATGTTAACTTTTTTTTTTTTAAGATTTATTTATCTATATATTTTGGTGGGGGTCGGGAGGGAGGGGAGCAGGCGGGCCACTTCTATTGGTCTTTCATTTGTCCATTTTCATCCATCTTTTTTTTCTTTGGCCCGTGTGGGCCTCCCATTGCGGCGGCCTCTGTTGTCACAGAGCGCCAGCTCTGGGTGCGTGTGCTTCAGAGCTCCGGCTCGGTAATTGGACACATCAGTCCAGCCACTCCGCGGCACGTGGGATCTTCCCAGGCCAGGGATCGAACCAGCGCCCCTTTCACTGCAAGGCGGTGTCCTTACCCACTGGACCACCAGGGAAGCCCTTGATGTTAGCTTTTATCTAAACTCTTATCTGTATGATATGGAGGTGTTTTGAATTCTAGCTGCCTAAGAACTAGCCTGAGGCCTACAGACATTGTTTCTAACAGGCTTATTATTATTAAATATATTAGATATGGGCTCTATAGTAAATCAGTGTATTTATATAGGTATGGAGGTTTGATCTGAGCAGTCGTTTCTCTGGGTAGGCATTTGACTTCAAGTGTTTAAATTGTGCTGTGCTTAGTGTTTTTACTGTGGCTTATTTTATTCCTTCAAAACCGTATAAAATTCTAAGGTGAGGGAGTCATACTTCCTAAGACTGGTTCTCAGCCTTTTTTTGGTAAGGAGGACCTCTGTAAGTATTAAATTTATAATGTGCTCCTATTTATTAGTAATATTTCTCACTGCATAAAGTGATTTCTCTATGGGCCATTGGAGAATTACTACTGTAGAGGGCCTGTGAATTCTGGCATAAAATGTGAAATGTTTAGGGAGTCTGTGTCCGATTTTAATCTATTAAAATATTGCCAAATCCATAAAGATAAAAATCCATCACTTTGAAATGACAAATTTTTTAGTTAGATACGTTTCTTGGCAAGTATTATTAATAGTGGTGCTGTTTTGCACTGTGAATATATGAGGTGTAAGTAGTATAGTGCTTTGGCTTACAGTTTTATTACACTAACTTGGTCCTCATAATAGCTTGTGAGATAGTCATATGATGCTCTATTTTCTAAGAGAGGAAACTGAGGCCGAGAGGATGAAACACAACTTAAATCAGACAGATAGTAAATAGAACAAAAACTAGGATTCCAGTCTTCTCACTTCCAGTCATTTAGTTTTCCTGGTATGTTAACTTGGTTCTTCACAAATTTGCAACATGAGTCAATTCCGTAGAAGTCCAGTGATTGGCACTCTGGGCTATGACTGCCAGAAGCCTGGATTCAATCCCTGGTTGATGAACTGTTATAAGATCCCGCAAACCACACAGTACAGAAAAAGAAGGAAAAAAAATATTACTGACATCCAGCACATGAAATTGTGAGTTCTGATCCTTAGGATAATTTATGAATCAGGTGACCTTTATTAGTATATGCAAAACTAGCACAATTTGAGGCTAAAATCTATCTCACACAATTCATTTAGAGGTTCAGCATAAAGTAATTGAGAGAAAACCTTTACTGTGAGAGACTGTAGGGGAATTTGAATCTGTACAACTCTTTTTTTTTTTAAGGTAAGTATTTCTTGCTTAAAGAATACTTTTAATGGGTATGTCATACCTTAAAGGCATCAATTATTTCTAAGTATCATTAACTGTTCATTCACTGTTCACATTAATATATGGGTTTGCTCTCCGTTCCTGTTTTCATTGATGTATAATTCACATAACATAAAATTCAGCCTTTTAAAATGTACAAATTCATTTTTTTAAAAATATATGCACACAGGTTTTGTAGCCATCATCCCTAAGCTTAAAATATTTTCATGACCCCCGTCCCCCCCAAAAAAATCCCATATTTCTTATCAGTCACTCTCGCTTCCCTTCTTTCAGCCCCTAGTAACCACTCATCTACTTTCGGTCTCTGGATTTGTTTATTCTGGATGTTCCATGTAAATGGAATCATGGTCTGAGAGATGTGACCTTTTGTGTCTGGTTTCTTTCACTTAATATGATATTTTCAGATTTCATCTGTAGCATAGTCTTTATTTGTTTTTATGGTGGAGTAATATTCCATTGTATCGATATACCATATTCTGTTTATCTGTTCATCAGTTGGTAGATACTTGGGATTTTACTGTTTATTTATTTACTTATTTAAATGCACAACTTTTTAAATTTTTTTTAACTTTAATTATTTATCTTTTGGAGGGTGGGGTGGGGAGGGAGGGGGATGGGCGGGCCACTTCCACTGGTCTTTCATTTCTCCATTTTCATCCGTCTTTGTTCTTTGGCCCGTGTGGGCCTCCCATCGCGGTGGCCTCTGTCGTTGCAGAGCGCTGGCTCTGGGCGCATGCGCTTCAGAGCTCCAGCTCGGTGATTGGACACATCGGTCCAGCCGCTCCAGGGCACGTGGGATCTTCCCAGGCCAGGGATCGAACCAGCGCCCCTTGCACTGCAAGGCAGTGTCTTTACTCAGTGGACCACCAGGGGAAGCCCATAACTTTTTAAATTTTTTTGACTATGCTTTGTGACTCATGGCATCTTAGTTCCCTGACCAAGGGATTGAACATGGGTCCTGGCAGTGAAAGCGCCAAATCCTAACCACTGAACCGCTAAAGAATTTCTGGTTTTCACTTTCTAGGTATTATGAATAATGCTGCTGTGAACATTTGTGCACAAATTTTTATGTGACACAGCTCTTTTAGAAGGAATAATTTGGGAACAGAAATCTTGCTTTATTTGAATGTATGTGACATATAACCCTTGAGTGAACTAGTACAAAGACGGGTCTATTCATCATTCATAAACTAAACAGCAGCTGCTTTTTTTTTAATCTTTCTTTTTCTGCCAGAAATATGCAGGTGGTTGAAACATGGACCTCATGATAAAAGTTAATGTGAAATCAAATTTTTGAGTTTAGTCTCCTAAACAAGTCTCTTGCCTGGTAATAATTTTAGGTCAGTTTTTTCTCCTTTGGGAATATATGTGTACCAAGAATTAGTAGGAGTCCTTGCCCTTATTTAAAGAAATCTTTATCTCATGTTGTTAAAGACACGAATGAGGACAGTGTGGGAAGTATAGTCTGTAATTATGTAGTATCTTGTATGGTAACAGTTGGTAACTAGGTTATCATGGTGAACATTTTGAAATGTATAGAAATATCAGATAACTGTGTTGTATACCAGAAGCCAACATAGTGTTGTAGGTCAGTTATACTTTAAAAATAAACAATACAATATTGTAAAGCACTTATCCTCCAGTTAAAAATAAATAAATTTAATCTGACTGTTAAAAAAAATGAGCTCACAGCACTCTGGAGCACATGCGCCCAGAGCCAGTGCTCTGCTACAGGAGAGGCCACTGTAATGGGAGGCCCACACAGGCCAAAGAACAAAAATGGATGGAAAGAAAGAAATGAAAGACCAATTCTTAAAAAGTGGCCAAAAATTTAAAAAAAAGAGCTCACAGGAAAGAGATCAAATTTTGTGGTTGTCAGAGGCAGGGACTGGGAAGGAGGAGATTGGATGAAGGTAGTCAGAAAGTACAAACTTCCAGTTAGAGGATAAACAAGTGCTGGCATGCAATGTACACTATGACAAATATTACTACCACTAGTGTATCTTATATACAGATGTTGGTAAGAGAATAATATCACAAGGGAGAAACTTCTTTTTTTATTTGTTTTTGGCAGTACCAGGTGGCTTGCAGGATTTTAGTTCCCTGAGCAGGGACCAAATTAGGGCCCTCAGTGGTGAAAGTACAGATTTCTAACCACTGGACTACCAGAGTCCTTTTTTTCTGTTCATTTAATGTTGTACCTGTATGAAATGAGATGGTGGATGTTCACCATACTTATGTTGTATATAAGTCAAATCATTATGCTGTACACCTTAAGCTTTCAGTGCTCTATGTCAATTATATTTTAGTAAAACTAGAAGAAAAAAATCAAAGACACGAAATCACCATGTACACTTAAAATGTCTTACAACTTTAGATGTTAACTCTGCCTCAATAAAGCTGAATTAAAAAAAAATTATAGCCAACAACAAATAATAGTTAAAGACATGGAGTGAAAAATTTTTGGAAAGAATGGGTCATAACCTTGTTGCGCTTTTACTCTTCGGGGGAATCTTTCACTGCCCTCAGTATACCTTCTTGCCTCGTGCCTGGGTGGTAGCAGCAGCACTAGATTAGTTGGTGATGGTGAATAATGCATTTACTAAGTAAACCATTTATTAAAAACATTATAAATATTTGGGGGAAAGTGACTGTTCTGGGACTTTTAAGCTAGCTTATTTGCCACTTTTAAAGTAATCAACTATAACTTTTACATTCTAAATGTCTAAAATATTGTATTTTTTAAAGGATATAATTTACAAAGCAAGATGCTTACTCAGAGTATTTATTTATGATGTAGAACTCCTTTTTTTTGACTTAAATTCTGTACATCTACCAGAATAATTAAGATAAGTTTCCGTGTAGAGTTGATAGACTCAGAAGCATAAAATTGTATTATTCTCTCATATGTGCTTCTTTGTAAACTTGCAGTTGTTATTTGGGCAATAGAGCAGTTGATAACATTTATTCTTGAGATTTCACATGAGAAAATTTGCACAATGTTCATTGGAAGTAAATCAGTAAAAATAAAATTCTGTTTGGTAGAGGAACATTATATGTGCAAGATATAGATCAAATACTTTTTCAAGATAAATTTTTTTTTCCTAGCTGCTTGGATATACCCTGTGGTGGTAATTATCTCCCAAATACTCTTAATCATCTGTTCTTGATGAATAAGGACATTGTGTTCTCCTATAATCACTATAAAACTGAATTGTTGTTTTGAAACTATAAGACGATTCAAAATGACTGATTTTTTCTTCAAGCTGTTCATCTGTAGAGGACAGGTTTCAGTAAAACTGAGAAGCCTGACCAAAAGGATGTTGATACTTCAGATGTTGTATCCTAGCATTGAGGCTTCTAAAATGTATAAATAGTCTTTTTGTTACTTGTCTTTGTAAACTTTTGGATTCCTGCAGGAAGAGACTGTTAACACTGTGCTTAAGTTTCTTACTGCTCTGCTGATAGCATTGGTTCTCTCTTCTCTGGTGCCTTATTTGTTTTGTTTTATGAAATGCCAGATTCATTGGTCTTGATCATTGCCCAGTGTCAAAACCTATGTGAAACACTGAGCCATTTAGTTTTTCATTTTGCAGATTGTTTGTATGTCTGGAGGTAAATTAGTGTGGGATGGGAAGGTTAATCAAAGAGCAGAAGATAAATTTAGACTAACTAGATTGGTTCCATATTTTTAGTAAGAAATGAAAGAAAAGTTCAGGGACCTTTGATAAATCTTCAGTCTGCCTGATCAAACCTCTGCCTTGGGTGTGGAAATTTCTATTTTTCCTTGAAAAATATTAAGCTTTTCTTTATGGGTCTTCCAGAGCAGAGAACAACCCAGTTATGAGTTACAGGGGACCCATTAATAATGTATTTGTAGACTTAGAAAAAAAATCATTCCTTTACTAAGTTCTTCTCTAGGTGTGTGTGATTTGCTCTCTTTTTTTTTGGCCTCTTTTGTTGATTTTTAATTTATTTATTTTCATCCGTCTTTATTCTTCGGTCTGTGTGGGCCTCGCATTGCAGTGGCCTCTCTGGTTGTAGAGCACTGACTCTGGGTGTATGTACTCCAGAGCGCTGGCTCATAATTGAACACACTGGTCCAGCTGCTCCACTGCATGTGGGATCTTCCCAGGCCAGGGATCGAACCGGTGCCTCTTGCATTTCAAGGCATACTATTTACCCACTGGACCACCAGGGAAGCCCTCTAGGTGTGTTTTTGAAAAATAGTAGGAGTAATAGCTTTATTTTCCTCTTCTTTAGCTTTGTCTTATGAGTGACGTGGTATAATTAAAAGAGCAATGAAGCAGAGTTTGAAAGTCAGTGTTCTAATGGTAGTCATATTACTAAATAATTGAGTGTGTCATTCTATGGAAGATCTTGAGGATGTTGAGAAAACACATGTAAAAAAATAATTAATTAGTACTTACGTATATGTTCCCTGCAGGTGCTGTTGGCAGCAGCGGTCTGCACAAAAGCAGGAAAAGCTATTGTTTCTCGGCAGTTTGTAGAGATGACTCGAATCGGATTGAGGGCTTGTTAGCAGTTTGTAAGAGCTCTGAGTGTTTCTCTCTTCTCTGGTGCCTTATTTGTTTTGTTTTATGAAATGCCAGATTCATTGGTCTTGATCATTGCCCAGTGTCAAAACCTATGTGAAACACTGAGCCATTTAGTTTTTCATTTTGCAGATTGTTTGTATGTCTGGAGGTAAATTAGTGTGGGATGGGAAGGTTAATCAAAGAGCAGAAGATAAATTTAGACTAACTAGATTGGTTCCATATTTTTAGTAAGAAATGAAAGAAAAGTTCAGGGACCTTTGATAAATCTTCAGTCTGCCTGATCAAACCTCTGCCTTGGGTGTGGAAATTTCTATTTTTCCTTGAAAAATATTAAGCTTTTCTTTATGGGTCTTCCAGAGCAGAGAACAACCCAGTTATGAGTTACAGGGGACCCATTAATAATGTATTTGTAGACTTAGAAAAAAAATCATTCCTTTACTAAGTTCTTCTCTAGGTGTGTGTGATTTGCTCTCTTTTTTTTTGGCCTCTTTTGTTGATTTTTAATTTATTTATTTTCATCCGTCTTTATTCTTCGGTCTGTGTGGGCCTCGCATTGCAGTGGCCTCTCTGGTTGTAGAGCACTGACTCTGGGTGTATGTACTCCAGAGCGCTGGCTCATAATTGAACACACTGGTCCAGCTGCTCCACTGCATGTGGGATCTTCCCAGGCCAGGGATCGAACCGGTGCCTCTTGCATTTCAAGGCATACTATTTACCCACTGGACCACCAGGGAAGCCCTCTAGGTGTGTTTTTGAAAAATAGTAGGAGTAATAGCTTTATTTTCCTCTTCTTTAGCTTTGTCTTATGAGTGACGTGGTATAATTAAAAGAGCAATGAAGCAGAGTTTGAAAGTCAGTGTTCTAATGGTAGTCATATTACTAAATAATTGAGTGTGTCATTCTATGGAAGATCTTGAGGATGTTGAGAAAACACATGTAAAAAAATAATTAATTAGTACTTACGTATATGTTCCCTGCAGGTGCTGTTGGCAGCAGCGGTCTGCACAAAAGCAGGAAAAGCTATTGTTTCTCGGCAGTTTGTAGAGATGACTCGAACTCGGATTGAGGGCTTGTTAGCAGCTTTTCCAAAGCTCATGAACACGGGAAAGCAACATACGTTTGTTGAGACAGAGAGTGTCAGATACGTTTACCAGCCTATGGAGAAACTGTACATGGTACTGATCACCACCAAAAACAGCAACATCTTAGAAGATCTGGAGACGCTAAGGCTCTTCTCAAGAGTGGTAAGAGTCCTGTAATACTGCATGTGGTTGGGGTTTAAGTTTTCTTGTGAAACTATTTTTTCCCCCAAAGCAAGTGATGCTTATCAGAGTGCCTGTTCTGTGCCCTCAGCCCTGCATCTTAACTGCTATAACTCCTTATTTGTTCAGGGGATACTTACAGGGTATCTTAGCCTGTAGTATTACAAAGGAGAATATGAAAATTGCCCTTTTGTTTCCTAGTTCCCTAGCAGTAACTTTAACCTGCCCTTGTAGTTCTGACACTTGTTTGGCCATATTTTTAGATAATATTATTTACATGAGATTTGTTGATGTAACCACACACATACAAAGACTGTAGGCTTTATTTTGTAAAAAAATAATAAAAGCTTAGTCGAAGGAGCTAATAAAGCAATTCAGCCTTATTGAAATTTGTGTATTTCACAGGATAAGAATCAGAAAACATAATTGCTGATACATTCTTTCTTTTCCATTGTTAGATTCCTGAATATTGCCGAGCCTTGGAAGAGAATGAAATATCTGAGCACTGTTTCGATTTGATTTTTGCATTTGATGAAATTGTTGCCCTGGGATACCGGGAGAATGTTAACCTGGCACAGATCAGAACCTTTACAGAAATGGATTCCCATGAAGAGAAGGTGTTCAGAGCAGTCAGAGAGGTAAGTAGGGTCTTCTTTGGGACTGCTGGTTTGCATATCTTTGTTTTAGGATACGCTGTCTGATTTTTCTTTATTTATTTGCTAGTCTAGTCTGAACTCAAAGCTACATCCAAGTATGTCTTTTTTCATAGACTCAAGAGCGTGAAGCTAAAGCAGAGATGCGGCGTAAAGCAAAAGAATTGCAGCAGGCCCGAAGAGATGCAGAGAGACAGGGCAAAAAAGCACCAGGATTTGGAGGCTTTGGAAGCTCCACAGTGTCTGGAGGCAGCACAGCTGCTATGATCACAGAGACCATCATTGAAACTGATAAACCCAAGGCAGCGCCTGCCCCAGCCAGGTATGCACCAGGGCGTCCCCTAGAATGGAAGCCTGGAATATGGTGGAGGAAGGCCGCGTGTGTCTCAGAGTGATGCCTGACTTCCAGGCAAACTGGAAATCATGAGGGGCTTGATAAAGCAAGACGCAATACTAAATTTGGCTGCATATTGTTAATATGGGGATAAGGGAGAAATCTGAATGTGGTATTTTTCCATTTGTGTAAAAGAGAGTTCTTTTGCAAGTTATACCATGAATCTCATATGAGAGTTGCCTCATTTTGAAAGAAGTATTTAACTATTTAAGGAATACATATCTTTAATCTAGTATTCATGAATGGATTTCAAGGAGAATCTAAACCACCTAAAATTATATGAAAAATAATATAATATATAATAATATTATTATATATTAAAATAATATATTGTTTATATATAGGTGTATTTAATCTGGATAAAAGGTACAAAGTTTTCCTCAGATTACACATGCTTATCAAAGTATACCTTTGGTCTATGGGTACTTGAAGCTTACCTGTTTTTTTGTTTATTCTTTGGTCATGCTCCCACAGCACGCAGGATCTTAATTCCCTAGCCAGGGATCAAACCTGTGCTCCCTGCGGTGGACCACTGGACCACCGGAGAATTCCTGACACTTACATGTTCGTATGGATCCAACTGCCAGTTCAGGCAGGGAATAGTTTAGTGATCCACTAAACACTAGAAAGCTTGGGTTTTTCCCTGAGGTATTCACATTTCCCTTAAAGAGCAATCTCAGGGAAGGCTTCAGTGATAGGGAATTCATTTTTAACTTTTTCATGTGTGTCAGTCTTTTATTTTTGCATTCTTCTTCCACTCAGACCTTCAGGCCCTAGCAAGGCTTTGAAACTGGGAGCCAAAGGAAAGGAAGTAGATAACTTTGTTGACAAATTGAAATCCGAAGGTGAAAACATCATGTCCTCCAACATGGGCAAGCGCACCTCCGAAGCCACCAAAGTGCATGCTTCACCCATTAATATGGAGAGGTAAGAACAGACTGTGTAGTGTTAAAAATTCTTTTCTCTCAATACATTATGAATTTTGTGTATTTTTTTAATTTTTCAAGATTTAGAAGACTTAAGAGTATATTCTAAACAACAAGGTCTACTATATAGCATAGGGAACTAGATTCAATATCCTGCGATAAACCATAATGGAAAAGAATCGGAAAAGTATCTCTTTATATGTGTATGTATGTAACTGAGTCAGTTTGCCTACAGCAGACATTAAACACAACGTTGTAAATCAACTACACTTAAATGTTTTTTAAAAAGATTGTATTCTACATATTAACATGAGGTCTTCCCTCTCCCCTGCTTTAACCATGATTGAGGACTCTCAGCTATCTGTTTTCTTTTAAGTTTAGAACTTACCTTTCTACCAATTCTGTGGTGGCTAGATTAAATAAAAATAACTTTTCTTCATGCCTAGTGTATACTTCGTCTCTTAAAATGGGCCTGGATTAGAGGGCTAGAGCTGTGATAAGCACTGTACTCTATTTCGGCATGTTTTTTTCTAATTATTAGGGAGGACAAAAATTATAAATATCTTTAGAAGCAATTTAATGTATTATCTTTTTTAAAAAAAATTAATTTATTTATTTATTTTGGGCGGGGGTCGGGTTGGGGAGGGAGGGGAGTGGGCGGGCCACTTCTGTTGGTCTTTCTCTCTGTTCATCCGTCTTTGTTCTTTGGCTCCTGTGGGCCTCCCATCGCAGTGGCGTCTGTCGTTGTAGAGCGCCGGCTCTGGCGCGGTGATTGGACACATCGGTCCAGCTGCTCCGCGGCACGTGGGATCTTCCCAGGCCAGGGCTCGAACCGGCGCCCCTTGCACTGCAAGGCGGTGTCCTTACTCACTGGACCACCAGGGGAAGCCCAGTGTATTATCTTTTGCCTTTTAAATATTTAAACCCGGTATAAACTATTTTGGTTTGTCTCTTATCTCAGGACTATGGTACTGGTTGGTAATGTTTTGACCTGATAGTCACCAAGTTCACATATTCATGACTCAGATTTCTTGTCTTGAAGCTCGGACTTTCTACTGTTACTTATGGTTTTGAGGTTAAGAGAAAGATAAGGTTTCAAGGTATCTGGGAGGATACCTCTATTGGGTATGCATAAAAGAGGAGGATTTTGTGTCTTTTATGAAATGAACAGAGTTACATTAGGATACATCCTTAAATCACTGAAGCTCCTGTGTTATTTCTAGTGGTTGCTTTGAGGGAGACAGAGGTTTGACATTATTTTAATAACGTGTTTGAGCCCATCATGTGCTGAAGAGGGCTGGAGACTCTTTTCTGAATGATGAAATACTTTGAGTATGGAGCAGACGCTTAGGAAGGTAAATGAGACCCTGTGTCATCTTAAGATACACACCTCTGCGCTCTTGAGTCTCATCCTTTGTTTCTGGGAAGACTTAGAATTTGGAACAGAATAAAGTAGGATGCCATAATAGTTTTTTAAACCACTGCAGTTCACCCAGCTAAAAATTGTTTTAGTGAAGAATATGGATAGATTGTATTTAATAATTGCCCATAGCAGCAGTACCTTCTATTTTACGTATTTTAAAAACAAGATTATACATTCGTGTAGTTGTTCAAAATTCAGAAGGTTCAAAGGATGTTACACTAAAACTTCCTACCCAGCCATTCAAGGTTCTCTTTTCAGAGGCAACTAGTATTAGCTCGTTTTTGTGCATATCTTTCAAGTGAGATAGTCTGTGTATAGACAAACAAACACGTGGTGTTACTTCTGTTTTTCTGTTTTTATGCATAAGTGGTGGCAAACACCACATTTTCTGATAGCTTTTTTTTACTTAACTATTTTGAAGACAAAAATTTCCTTATTTGAAGCTATAGAGACATGACATCCAAATGCAGCACCTTAACTGGATCTTGTACTCTTGTAAAGGGTATTATTAGGTCAGCTGACAGAATTGGCATATGAATGATAGATTATTGTATCAGTATAAATTCGTGAACATAATGACAGTGTACTGTGGTTATGTGAGAGAATATCCTATTCTCATGGAATATGCTCTGAAAATGTTTAGTAGTAAAGAGTCATGATGTTTATACTCTGCCTGTAAATTGTTCAGGGAAAAGTAGAATATAGTTATAGAGAGTATGCAAATGATAAATGGGATAAAATGTTAACAGTAGATAAAAAAGGGTATACATATATTCCTGTTAAATAAAATAAATTTTATTTTTATCTTTTTATTTTTATTATTTTTTTACTGTTTTGACTGCACCATGCAACATGTGGGAGCTTAGTTCCCTGACCAGGATTGAACCCACACCCCCTTAGTGGAAGTACAGTATCGAGTAAAAAACCTTTTTCTATTGTTCTTTTTTTTTTTTTCATAATTGCCAGTATTCATTTCTGTGAATATACTTTTATGTATTTCAGTCGTCCTGCTAAGGATGAACAATTTTTGTTTCTAAACTTCTACAGAGGCTGGAGACTCTTTTCTGAATGATGAAATACTTTGAGTATGGAAGGGGTAAATGAGACCCTGTGTCATCTTAAGATACACACCTCTGCGCTCTTGAGTCTCATCCTTTGTTTCTGGGAAGACTTAGAATTTGGAACAGAATAAAGTAGGATGCCATAATAGTTTTTTAAACCACTGCAGTTCACCCAGCTAAAAATTGTTTTAGTGAAGAATATGGATAGATTGTATTTAATAATTGCCCATAGCAGCAGTACCTTCTATTTTACGTATTTTAAAAACAAGATTATACATTCGTGTAGTTGTTCAAAATTCAGAAGGTTCAAAGGATGTTACACTAAAACTTCCTACCCAGCCATTCAAGGTTCTCTTTTCAGAGGCAACTAGTATTAGCTCGTTTTTGTGCATATCTTTCAAGTGAGATAGTCTGTGTATAGACAAACAAACACGTGGTGTTACTTCTGTTTTTCTGTTTTTATGCATAAGTGGTGGCAAACACCACATTTTCTGATAGCTTTTTACTTAACTATTTTGAAGACAAAAATTTCCTTATTTGAAGCTATAGAGACATGACATCCAAATGCAGCACCTTAACTGGATCTTGTACTCTTGTAAAGGGTATTATTAGGTCAGCTGACAGAATTGGCATATGAATGATAGATTATTGTATCAGTATAAATTCGTGAACATAATGACAGTGTACTGTGGTTATGTGAGAGAATATCCTATTCTCATGGAATATGCTCTGAAAATGTTTAGTAGTAAAGAGTCATGATGTTTATACTCTGCCTGTAAATTGTTCAGGGAAAAGTAGAATATAGTTATAGAGAGTATGCAAATGATAAATGGGATAAAATGTTAACAGTAGATAAAAAAGGGTATACATATATTCCTGTTAAATAAAATAAATTTTATTTTTATCTTTTTATTTTTATTATTTTTTTACTGTTTTGACTGCACCATGCAACATGTGGGAGCTTAGTTCCCTGACCAGGATTGAACCCACACCCCCTTAGTGGAAGTACAGTATCGAGTAAAAAACCTTTTTCTATTGTTCTTTTTTTTTTTTTCATAATTGCCAGTATTCATTTCTGTGAATATACTTTTATGTATTTCAGTCGTCCTGCTAAGGATGAACATTTGTTTCTAAACTTCTGCTGTTGTAAGCAGTTTTTCGTTGAATAATGTACAACATGGTTTTGCATAGGTGCAAATTTTATCTGTAGGATGAGGAATTGGTGAACCAAAGGGTATAATGCTTTATTTTATTTTCTCTAGTGATAAAGTTTTCTTTTCCATTTAAAAAGAATTGAAGTGTAGCTGATTTATAGTGTTATACTCATTTCTTCTGTACAGCAAAGTGACTCAGTTATACACATATTATATGTATATATATATATGTGATCTTTTTAAATATTCTTTTCCATTATGCTTATCCTGGGAGATTGGATATAGTTTCCTGTGCTGCACAGTAGGACCTTGTTGTTTATCCATTCTAAATGTAATAGTTTGGCGTGGAGCAGCAAAGATCCAGAGCTATCAGAAATAAATACATTTTTTTAAAAATGTGATAGTTTGTATAGCACTTTAAATTTTGATACATATGGCTGCAGTACCTTAAAATAAGCTGCTGATGTCTAATCACCGTTAAACCCTGGAGAAAAGGAGTTCTGGTTTTACCTTTCTGAATAGATTTATTTTTCTTTCTCTACAGTGTGCACATGAAGATTGAGGAAAAGATCACACTAACCTGTGGGCGAGATGGAGGATTGCAGAATATGGAATTGCATGGCATGATCATGCTTAGGATCTCAGATGATAAATATGGCCGAATTCGTCTTCACGTGGAAAATGATGACAAGAAAGGAGTGCAGCTACAGGTGCGTAGAGGCTTTTGATAAGGGAGTATTAATTAAGGCTTTTTTTGTCTACTTAACACATCTTTCTCAACTGGAATGCCTGTATGAACCATGGAACACAGAAGATTATATAAGTTGTGTAACTAGTGCCATTCTAAATGCATAGGAAAGAAGTTTATTGTCTACAGTGGATACCTTGAGTCGATAAATGCCTTCCCAAGCCATTTGTGAATGATTGACAGCAGCTGTGTCAGTATGACCTTTTAATATGGAAATTGAGTGAAAGGTCATTTTGAAACCTAGTAAGTGACTTCATACTCACCAGCAAGGTACAAAGACATGCTTATCTGTTACTATTATGCAAAATAAATTCATTTAGGATTTCGCTCAAAGTACACAGTTAAAGAAACAAGTTTTGAAGCTAATGGGCAGGTATTATATTAAAACAGGTTATGACAGTAAGTTTGCTTGTTCTGCTGCAGTAGAAACTGCCAGTGCTTCTTTTGTTAACTGAAGGACAATATCTAATGGTATATTTGAAATGTACATGAAATTCTTCAAAATAAACATGTTCCACCTATCTGACTTCTTGCCAAGAGACCTTTATAACAGTTGTTCTTGTTACTTTTTTTTTTTTAACTTTTATTTTTTTTCTTATTTGGGGGGGGTGGGGGGGGGGGGGGCTGGGTGGGCCACTTCCACTGGTCTTTCATTTGTCTAGTTTCATCCATCTTTGTTCTTTGACCCGTGTGGGCCTCCCATCACGGTGGCATCTGTTGTCGCAGAGCACCAGCTCTGGGCGGATGCACTCCAGAGCTCCGGCTTGGTAATTGGACACATCTTCGCACGTGGGATCTTCCCAGGCCAGGATCGAACCGGCGACTTTAAATTTTGATACATATGGCTGCAGTACCTTAAAATAAGCTGCTGATGTCTAATCACCGTTAAACCCTGGAGAAAAGGAGTTCTGGTTTTACCTTTCTGAATAGATTTATTTTTCTTTCTCTACAGTGTGCACATGAAGATTGAGGAAAAGATCACACTAACCTGTGGGCGAGATGGAGGATTGCAGAATATGGAATTGCATGGCATGATCATGCTTAGGATCTCAGATGATAAATATGGCCGAATTCGTCTTCACGTGGAAAATGATGACAAGAAAGGAGTGCAGCTACAGGTGCGTAGAGGCTTTTGATAAGGGAGTATTAATTAAGGCTTTTTTTGTCTACTTAACACATCTTTCTCAACTGGAATGCCTGTATGAACCATGGAACACAGAAGATTATATAAGTTGTGTAACTAGTGCCATTCTAAATGCATAGGAAAGAAGTTTATTGTCTACAGTGGATACCTTGAGTCGATAAATGCCTTCCCAAGCCATTTGTGAATGATTGACAGCAGCTGTGTCAGTATGACCTTTTAATATGGAAATTGAGTGAAAGGTCATTTTGAAACCTAGTAAGTGACTTCATACTCACCAGCAAGGTACAAAGACATGCTTATCTGTTACTATTATGCAAAATAAATTCATTTAGGATTTCGCTCAAAGTACACAGTTAAAGAAACAAGTTTTGAAGCTAATGGGCAGGTATTATATTAAAACAGGTTATGACAGTAAGTTTGCTTGTTCTGCTGCAGTAGAAACTGCCAGTGCTTCTTTTGTTAACTGAAGGACAATATCTAATGGTATATTTGAAATGTACATGAAATTCTTCAAAATAAACATGTTCCACCTATCTGACTTCTTGCCAAGAGACCTTTATAACAGTTGTTCTTGTTACTTTTTTTTTTTTAACATTTATTTATTTATTTATTTTGGTGGGGTGGGGAGGGAGGGGGCTGGGTGGGCCACTTCCACTGGTCTTTCATTTGTCTAGTTTCATCCATCTTTGTTCTTTGACCCGTGTGGGCCTCCCATCACGGTGGCATCTGTTGTCGCAGAGCACCAGCTCTGGGCGGATGCACTCCAGAGCTCCGGCTTGGTAATTGGACACATCAGTCCAGCTGCTCCGCGGCACGTGGGATCTTCCCAGGCCAGGGATCGAACCGGCGCCCCTTGCACTGCAAGGCGGTGTCCTTACCCACTGGACCACCAGGGAAGCCGCATACATTTTATTCTATTTATTTTCAGTAATTTGACTTATTATGTTTGTGCTGAGTCTTCGTTGCTGCACAGGCTATATACTCTAGCTGCAGTCCGCAGAGTTCTCACTGCGGGGCTTCTCTTGTTGTGGAGCACAGGCTTCTCACTGCAGGGCTTCTCTTGTTGTAGAACACAGGCTCTCAGACACACAGACTTGAGTAATTGAGGCTCCCAGGCTCAGGAGCATAGGCTCGATAGTTGTGGAGCACAGGCTTAGTTGCTTTGTGACATGTGGGATCTTCCTGGATCAGGGATTAAACCTGGGCCCCCTGTATTGGCAGATGGATTCTTTACCACTGAACCACCAGAGAAGGCCTGTTTGTTTGTTTGTTTGTGTAATTTAGGTGGCGCTGTGCAGCATGTGGGATCTTAGCTCCCTGACATCAGTCCACATCCCCTGCATTAGAAGTGTAGAGTCTAAACCACTGGATCACCAGGGAAGTCCCTTGTTATATTTTATTTAGATGGTTGATCTTACATCTCTTGTCACAAGAACAGAGCTTTTCCAGAGAAGAAAGTGATTTTGTCTACTTTTTTCTCTCTCGTCACGTAATTGTCTTTTGGAAGTAGTGCTTACTTGACAGTAGCATTGCTGGCTCATAAAGTTCATTTAGTGTGCTATCTGAAAGTTTCTTCTTTTTCCTTGTTTCCTAATATGACTTCTTTTGAAAAGATTAGTCCATCTTATTTGGCCTGAGCGTGAACAACTTTAGCTCTCGTAAAACTTTGCATACGGACTCCTGGTGGTATAACAGTTGTTCTTGTTACTTTTTTTTTTAACATTTATTTATTTATTTATTTTGGTGGGGTGGGGGGGAGGGGGGGTGGGTCCACTGGTCTTTCATTTGTCTAGTTTCATCCATCTTTGTTCTTTGACCCGTGTGGGCCTCCCATCACGGTGGCATCTGTTGTCGCAGAGCACCAGCTCTGGGCGGATGCACTCCAGAGCTCCGGCTTGGTAATTGGACACATCAGTCCAGCTGCTCCGCGGCACGTGGGATCTTCCCAGGCCAGGGATCGAACCGGCGCCCCTTGCACTGCAAGGCGGTGTCCTTACCCACTGGACCACCAGGGAAGCCGCATACATTTTATTCTATTTATTTTCAGTAATTTGACTTATTATGTTTGTGCTGAGTCTTCGTTGCTGCACAGGCTATATACTCTAGCTGCAGTCCGCAGAGTTCTCACTGCGGGGCTTCTCTTGTTGTGGAGCACAGGCTTCTCACTGCAGGGCTTCTCTTGTTGTAGAACACAGGCTCTCAGACACACAGACTTGAGTAATTGAGGCTCCCAGGCTCAGGAGCATAGGCTCGATAGTTGTGGAGCACAGGCTTAGTTGCTTTGTGACATGTGGGATCTTCCTGGATCAGGGATTAAACCTGGGCCCCCTGTATTGGCAGATGGATTCTTTACCACTGAACCACCAGAGAAGGCCTGTTTGTTTGTTTGTTTGTGTAATTTAGGTGGCGCTGTGCAGCATGTGGGATCTTAGCTCCCTGACATCAGTCCACATCCCCTGCATTAGAAGTGTAGAGTCTAAACCACTGGATCACCAGGGAAGTCCCTTGTTATATTTTATTTAGATGGTTGATCTTACATCTCTTGTCACAAGAACAGAGCTTTTCCAGAGAAGAAAGTGATTTTGTCTACTTTTTTCTCTCTCGTCACGTAATTGTCTTTTGGAAGTAGTGCTTACTTGACAGTAGCATTGCTGGCTCATAAAGTTCATTTAGTGTGCTATCTGAAAGTTTCTTCTTTTTCCTTGTTTCCTAATATGACTTCTTTTAAAAAGATTAGTCCATCTTATTTGGCCTGAGCGTGAACAACTTTAGCTCTCTACGTAAAACTTTGCATACGGACTCCCCTGGTGGTCCAGTGGTTAAGAATCTGCCTGCCAATGCAGGGGATGCGGGTTTGATCCTTGGCAAGGAGCTAAGATCCCAAATGCCGCGGAGCAACTAAGACCCAACACAGCCAAATAAATATTAAAAACAAAACAAAAAACCACCACCAATAGCTTTGCACAGAGCTTTTTCCTCTCATGCCTCCTTTGTGTAAGGGGAAGACTGCTCTGTGACCCAGACAGCTGATCAATGTCTGACCCTAGTCTTCTTGGCAAGCTTGGCCTCACCACGAAATGCTGCCCGTTACGTATTTTTGTAAAGGATTTGCTGATGGTCTTTTAAGTTTTTCAGTTATTAAATTACTAACTTGTTACTTAACAAACAAAATGGTATATAGTAGAAATTACTTTATTGCTATTTTTTAAATGTCTTAAATCTTTAAAAGTCTTTCAGGGACCTCCTGGTGGTCCAGTAGTTAAGATTCCACCTTCTAACCTAGGGATGTGGGTTTAGTCCCTGGTTGGGAAACTTAAGAATCCCATGCCACAGGGCTGCTAAGCGTGCTCACTGCAATAAAAAACCAACACAGACAAAATTTATTTTTAAATAAATCTTTGAAAAGGGAAATCTTTCTTCAGAATCAAAAATAATTGGAATTTTTTAGGCACCCTCTTTTAGATGTTTAGATTATGGGGCCATGTAAGACCAAAAGGAATTTATTTCCTGTCTTACCATGTCTGAACCTCAGAAGGGTTTTTTCCTTTCTCATTTCAGACTCATCCAAATGTGGATAAAAAACTTTTCACTGCAGAATCTCTCATTGGCTTGAAGAATCCGGAGAAGTCATTTCCAGTCAACAGTGATGTAGGGGTACTAAAGTGGAGACTACAGACCACAGAGGAATCTTTTATTCCACTGACAAGTGAGTGCCTGTGGCCAGTCCCGCTAGGCCAATCTGCTTGGAGAACTAGAAATAGCCCTGACTTGTAAGCTCTTATCCTTATTGCCATAATTTTTTTTGACAAAATGACCTTTTAAAACAGATTCAGTGCTGCATTTTGTGTAGTTTGATGATGATTGGATTTAATTTTTGATATATTTTATTTTGAAAGCATTATTTCTAGTAGTTTACATTAGGATGTTTAAGGCCTGCAGGGTATCAGTTTTGATTTGCTGTCTTGACGTTCCTTCATTCTTTTTCTAATGTTCTAGTATGCCTGCTTTGCTTTTTTCTTCAGTTAATTGCTGGCCCTCAGAAAGTGGAAGTGGGATGTCAACATAGAGTATGAGCTACAAGAAGCATGCCTCCTTTGTTGGTTTTAAGGGAAGACTGCTCTGTGACCCAGACAGCTGATCAATGTCTGACCCTAGTCTTCTTGGCAAGCTTGGCCTCACCACGAAATGCTGCCCGTTACGTATTTTTGTAAAGGATTTGCTGATGGTCTTTTAAGTTTTTCAGTTATTAAATTACTAACTTGTTACTTAACAAACAAAATGGTATATAGTAGAAATTACTTTATTGCTATTTTTTAAATGTCTTAAATCTTTAAAAGTCTTTCAGGGACCTCCCTGGTGGTCCAGTAGTTAAGATTCCACCTTCTAACCTAGGGGATGTGGGTTTAGTCCCTGGTTGGGAAACTTAAGAATCCCATGCCACAGGGCTGCTAAGCGTGCTCACTGCAATAAAAACCCAACACAGACAAAATTTATTTTTAAAGAAATCTTTGAAAAAGGGAAATCTTTCTTCAGAATCAAAAATAATTGGAATTTTTTAGGCACCCTCTTTTAGATGTTTAGATTATGGGGCCATGTAAGACCAAAAGGAATTTATTTCCTGTCTTACCATGTCTGAACCTCAGAAGGGTTTTTTCCTTTCTCATTTCAGACTCATCCAAATGTGGATAAAAAACTTTTCACTGCAGAATCTCTCATTGGCTTGAAGAATCCGGAGAAGTCATTTCCAGTCAACAGTGATGTAGGGGTACTAAAGTGGAGACTACAGACCACAGAGGAATCTTTTATTCCACTGACAAGTGAGTGCCTGTGGCCAGTCCCGCTAGGCCAATCTGCTTGGAGAACTAGAAATAGCCCTGACTTGTAAGCTCTTATCCTTATTGCCATAATTTTTTTTGACAAAATGACCTTTTAAAACAGATTCAGTGCTGCATTTTGTGTAGTTTGATGATGATTGGATTTAATTTTTGATATATTTTATTTTGAAAGCATTATTTCTAGTAGTTTACATTAGGATGTTTAAGGCCTGCAGGGTATCAGTTTTGATTTGCTGTCTTGACGTTCCTTCATTCTTTTTCTAATGTTCTAGTATGCCTGCTTTGCTTTTTTCTTCAGTTAATTGCTGGCCCTCAGAAAGTGGAAGTGGGTGTGATGTCAACATAGAGTATGAGCTACAAGAAGATTCATTAGAACTGAATGATGTGGTCATCACCATCCCCCTCCCGTAAGTTGCCTGCCGTATCACTCTGTAGTGAGCTTTCAGAACTAGTCTTTTAGGACTCATTTTGGAGGCAGCACTTAGCTGACCATCCACACTAAGGTATTTGTTTCTTGTAAAGACCAGTCATGAAAGAAGCGCAGTACAGAAGACTGTGTACTTACTGTATGATTCCACGTATAAGACATTCTGCAAAGATAACACTCGAGACAGATCAGGCATTTGATTGCAAAGGAGCACGAGAAAACTTTGGAAATGATGGGAGTGTTCTGTGACTTGATTGTGATGGTGCTTACAAGATAACATTTGTCAAAATGCATCAAATTGTGTACTACTTTTTCTCCATTATATTGGCTGTACCAGATCTTAGTTGCCGCATCCAGGATCTTTGGTTGTGGTGTGTGGGGTCTGGTTCTCTGTCCAGGAAGTGAATCTGGGCCCTCTGCGCTGCAAGCATGGAGCCACTGGACCACCAGGGGAAATCCCCAAACCTGTGTACTTTTAAAGAAGTGGATATTACTGGCTTTAAAGCCAAAGCAGGTTACAGCTCTAGAGCTGTGTTTTCAGGTGTGGGTCTTCAGTTCCTGTAGTAAAGAAGGTTTCCAGAAGGGGGAGCCAATTCTCTGTTTTGTTTTGCAACTGTAAAGTAAGAAATTGAGTCTGCCAGACTGAATTTTTTGTTTTGCATCTGTAATCTTGGCAAAACCAAAAGTCATTCCGCAACAGTGAGGGCAAAAAAAAATTTTTTGACTTGGAGAACTGCTTGGAGAACTAGAAATAGCCCTGACTTGTAAGCTCTTATCCTTATTGCCATAATTTTTTTTGACAAAATGACCTTTTAAAACAGATTCAGTGCTGCATTTTGTGTAGTTTGATGATGATTGGATTTAATTTTTGATATATTTTATTTTGAAAGCATTATTTCTAGTAGTTTACATTAGGATGTTTAAGGCCTGCAGGGTATCAGTTTTGATTTGCTGTCTTGACGTTCCTTCATTCTTTTTCTAATGTTCTAGTATGCCTGCTTTGCTTTTTTCTTCAGTTAATTGCTGGCCCTCAGAAAGTGGAAGTGGGTGTGATGTCAACATAGAGTATGAGCTACAAGAAGATTCATTAGAACTGAATGATGTGGTCATCACCATCCCCCTCCCGTAAGTTGCCTGCCGTATCACTCTGTAGTGAGCTTTCAGAACTAGTCTTTTAGGACTCATTTTGGAGGCAGCACTTAGCTGACCATCCACACTAAGGTATTTGTTTCTTGTAAAGACCAGTCATGAAAGAAGCGCAGTACAGAAGACTGTGTACTTACTGTATGATTCCACGTATAAGACATTCTGCAAAGATAACACTCGAGACAGATCAGGCATTTGATTGCAAAGGAGCACGAGAAAACTTTGGAAATGATGGGAGTGTTCTGTGACTTGATTGTGATGGTGCTTACAAGATAACATTTGTCAAAATGCATCAAATTGTGTACTACTTTTTCTCCATTATATTGGCTGTACCAGATCTTAGTTGCCGCATCCAGGATCTTTGGTTGTGGTGTGTGGGGTCTGGTTCTCTGTCCAGGAAGTGAATCTGGGCCCTCTGCGCTGCAAGCATGGAGCCACTGGACCACCAGGGAAGTCCCCAAACCTGTGTACTTTTAAAGAAGTGGATATTACTGGCTTTAAAGCCAAAGCAGGTTACAGCTCTAGAGCTGTGTTTTCAGGTGTGGGTCTTCAGTTCCTGTAGTAAAGAAGGTTTCCAGAAGGGGGAGCCAATTCTCTGTTTTGTTTTGCAACTGTAAAGTAAGAAATTGAGTCTGCCAGACTGAACTTTTCTTTTTCACTTTCTTTAAGTTGCCAGATGAGAGTATGATTTCTGGGTACTGTTCTTGCTAAAACAAGATATCTACATTAGTCTCTGTAAATTTTCAAACAGCTTTATTGAGATATGGTTGACATGCAATAAACTACATGTTTAGATTGTACAGTCTGATGACCTCTATGCACCTGTGAAAGCTTTATCTCAATTAACAAAATAGCCATCACCCCCAGAAGTTTAGTTCCAATATTTTCTTTTGTTTGTTTTGTTTTGTTTTTACAGTGTGACTACCAGCATTTTATTCATCCATTTCCAAAGTGATAGACATTTCTTTCCAATTTTTTGCTAATACAATTCATGCTGCAGTGAACAGAAAGATACAGGACTTGCTGGATACATATATCAGTTTCTTTGCTATATGTATGTATAAGGGTATTCTGGACTCGTCCTTATTCCAAAGTTTTAAAAAAATTCTCCTATAAAAACTCTTACATTACTGAGTTTTGTCCTTTGCATTTGAATCTTTAATGCCTTTGGATTTTTAAATAAATACTTTAATGTATGACAACAGCAAAGATCTATTATTTTTCCATATGATAAGTCAGTTGCCCTGAGACCATTTATTGAACCATCCACATTTTTCTACCAACTTGTGATTAACGCCTCTATCAATTGCCAGTTCCCCTTGTGTGTCTCCTAGATGCTCAGTTGTGTCTGTTTGCGACCCCATGGACTACAGCCTTCCAGGCCTCTCTTCCCATGGGATTTCCCAGCAAGAACACTGGAATGGGTCACCATTTCCTTCTCCAGCAGTTCCGGTGTTATTGATGTGTGTTTAATGGTGGACTTTCTAGGATCATCTGGAAATACTCTCTACTTTATCTCCTCAGTAGCATTTCTAGAGCGTGAATATCGAATCCTTGCTCCCCTCCTCTGCCTTTCGGCACCCTCACGATTAAGTACAGGGCATAGTGATGAATGCCTTGTAAGCGTGTTCCTCGTGTGTCTTTACTGTTAGCTTGCTCGGTTATTATTACAGAGAAAATGATTCTAATTTGATCCTTAGTTTTGTTCAGATTAATTTAATTTGAATTAAAATGAAACTTAATTTAATTTGTAGTTTGATCCAGGTCTGGTTTTAGTCATTCTTATTTCCATATTTTAAAACATAATCTATTACCAATATCCCCTTTAATGGGCTAATCATCTAATTCTTCACAGCTTGGTGGTTATTTCAGAACAATAGATGTCTGCCCTGAACCATCCTGAGACTTGGGCATGGGTGACAGGTGTGGGTTTTATTTTGTCAAGATTTATTTTCCTCAACTATTTTTAGGATGCCACAAGTTTCGGCCTCCCCGTCTACCCTGTGATTGTGGTTATGGTGGTTTCCTGAGTCTCAGTTCAATTGCGCAGTAGTCCCCAGAAGAGACCCTTAGACAGCACTTGGCCCTGTTTAGAACTGATCACATAAGAGCTCAGAATCAGAATAGGAGCACGGGCAAAGGGAAGAAACACACATACAACCAGGACCATGAAAGAGTTAATTGTGTTGTGTCACCCTTACCCAGGGTTTTTTTGTCTCCTTTATTTACCCTGCCCCTCACACAAACATTGGATGTCACCAGTGGAGTAAAAGATGGTAAATTTAGAATGAGTAGGAGTAGGTGACAGCGCCTGCCACAGGGTGGGGCGTGGAGTGCATCCCAGCTGGCCCTGGATCTCCTGCCGGTGGAGGACCACTCTGCGTCTCTTTCCCATCAGGCTCACACTTTTTCCAGGGGTAGCTGTGCTTTCACCTATCAAATAAAAGTTCACATACTGAACTGTAAGTCAGATAAACCCACTGGCATCAACTAAAGTATGTTTTGAAACCTTCGAAAATCTTCCGAAAACATTCTCTCAGAGGTCTAAATTCATTTCCATTCTAAATGACCACATAATGGTGTTCAAGTTTTCCCCTGCTGTTATCATGAACCTGTTTTTTCCCTCCTTGGCATCTACAAAGAACTACACTGTATTAAACTTCCTTCTTGACAAGGCAGCAAACCATTAGTGCCGGATTTTTGAAAATATATCACACTTCACACATTGGTCAGTCAGTCTCCTGCCAGCTCCAGATCTGGCCCATAAGTTGGATGTTCCTCGTGTGTCTTTACTGTTAGCTTGCTCGGTTATTATTACAGAGAAAATGATTCTAATTTGATCCTTAGTTTTGTTCAGATTAATTTAATTTGAATTAAAATGAAACTTAATTTAATTTGTAGTTTGATCCAGGTCTGGTTTTAGTCATTCTTATTTCCATATTTTAAAACATAATCTATTACCAATATCCCCTTTAATGGGCTAATCATCTAATTCTTCACAGCTTGGTGGTTATTTCAGAACAATAGATGTCTGCCCTGAACCATCCTGAGACTTGGGCATGGGTGACAGGTGTGGGTTTTATTTTGTCAAGATTTATTTTCCTCAACTATTTTTAGGATGCCACAAGTTTCGGCCTCCCCGTCTACCCTGTGATTGTGGTTATGGTGGTTTCCTGAGTCTCAGTTCAATTGCGCAGTAGTCCCCAGAAGAGACCCTTAGACAGCACTTGGCCCTGTTTAGAACTGATCACATAAGAGCTCAGAATCAGAATAGGAGCACGGGCAAAGGGAAGAAACACACATACAACCAGGACCATGAAAGAGTTAATTGTGTTGTGTCACCCTTACCCAGGGTTTTTTTGTCTCCTTTATTTACCCTGCCCCTCACACAAACATTGGATGTCACCAGTGGAGTAAAAGATGGTAAATTTAGAATGAGTAGGAGTAGGTGACAGCGCCTGCCACAGGGTGGGGCGTGGAGTGCATCCCAGCTGGCCCTGGATCTCCTGCCGGTGGAGGACCACTCTGCGTCTCTTTCCCATCAGGCTCACACTTTTTCCAGGGGTAGCTGTGCTTTCACCTATCAAATAAAAGTTCACATACTGAACTGTAAGTCAGATAAACCCACTGGCATCAACTAAAGTATGTTTTGAAACCTTCGAAAATCTTCCGAAAACATTCTCTCAGAGGTCTAAATTCATTTCCATTCTAAATGACCACATAATGGTGTTCAAGTTTTCCCCTGCTGTTATCATGAACCTGTTTTTTCCCTCCTTGGCATCTACAAAGAACTACACTGTATTAAACTTCCTTCTTGACAAGGCAGCAAACCATTAGTGCCGGATTTTTGAAAATATATCACACTTCACACATTGGTCAGTCAGTCTCCTGCCAGCTCCAGATCTGGCCCATAAGTTGGAGCAGCCCACGACTGTGTGTGCCGACCGTTTATGATTGGGTTTATCTGTGCCAGCAAAGGGCCTGAGTGAGACCCTTAGCCATTGTAAGGGTCCTTGAGGCTATCAGGCAGTCTAATGCAGAATTTGAGAAGCATAGTTGAGTTTGGGGCTGGTTTTCCTTGGCAGAGGTCTAGCTCTGGACAGCTGACTTGACACGGGTGTTTCTTGTGGCAGATCTGGCGTCGGCTCTCCTGTGATTGGCGAGATTGACGGCGAATATCGACACGACACTCGACGAAACACCTTAGAGTGGTGTCTGCCCGTGATTGATGCCAAAAATAAGAGTGGCAGCCTTGAGTTCAGCATTGCTGGGCAGCCCAACGACTTCTTCCCTGTTCAAGTCTCCTTCATCTCCAAAAAAAGTTACTGTAACATACAGGTAGTCTTCTTTTGATGGAAAACTTACATGGGGAAAATGGTAGAGCAGATGTTTAATGGGCAATGTGACTTCGTGGACAGAGCAGAAGATCAGAAAAGCTGATTTGGATTTCACTGCTGCCTCATTGTTCTGCATGTGTGCTCAGTTGTTCCAGTCATGTCTGACTCTCTGCAACCGTATGGACTGTAGCCCCCCAAGGCTTTTCTGTCCATGGAATTCTCTAGGCAATACTAGTGTGGTTGCCATGCCCTCCAGGGAATCTTCCCGACCCAGGGATTGAACCTGAGTCTCCCGCATTACGGGCAGATTCTTTACTGCTGAACCACAGTTTTGGTCAAATTCTTCACCGGCTTTGTGTCTCGGTTTTCTTCTCTAGATCAGATAAAGTAAAGAAATTAATTGTGACTACATATAAAAGTACTTATGGGCTGTCCAGGAGTCATATCTCTTAGTTGCCTGTTTTTTTAAATAATCTCATATATCTTAGAATCCATTTACCAAAACGTTCCATACATAACTTAGTAATGCCTTTTGTATTGTTATTTGGCTTGAACCCAAAGACAGCTTTCCTTCATTAATACAGATAATCTGAACTCATTTCTCTTCTAAGCCTTGTCCTTTAGGTAGGCAAAACAATGGAATTTATTTATTTAGGCTGCACACACAGCTTGTGAGATCTTCGTTTCCCAACCAAGGATTGAACCCAGGTCCGTAGCAGTGAAAGTGCTGAGTCCTAACCACTGAACTGCCAGGGAATTCCCTGTGAACTGTTCCTTTAGGTCATTATTTTTAACTCATTGTTCTTCTAGTTTTTGAAATTGCATTACAAGTACAGAATTTATGTTGTCATCTTCCCCTCTGACTCGTTGATGTGCACTCTTCCCAGCTGATCTGTGTCTCTCCAATAAGTGCTTGGGAAGTTATAATCTCCTCTGCCAGATAATTCCAAAGAGCAGTTTTCTCTCTCTGTCTCTCCACGCCCTGTCAGTTATTAGCTTAACCCCATCGGGATTGGGAGCACATTGTTGAACTGAGACACTCTTCTGTTAGGACCATTTGAAGAACAGGACAGTATAAATTGCTCTATAAGAACCTCATTAGAAAATGTGAATCAGTGGTTCAGACTTTTTGTTGGTGCCATTTCAGGCAATTCAGGTCATTGTTACAGGTAAATCATTAAACTGGAGGTTTGTTATTAGTAAAAAGAAATCTCATTAGAAGGACCTAGCCATAACTAGAAAATAAGTATGATAGAGTAGCTTAGACTTTGAGAGCAAACTTAACAAGTAATGCTGAGTTGTTAGACTGTCACGTTTTGGATCAAAGTGCTAATTGATCCTTCTGGTAGAGTGTCTGTGAGTCCATCGGTTTCTAGGGTAGGGCCTGGGCAGTGGCCCCCATTCTGGACCTTCACTCAGTACCATTTCTGCATGTCATCCCTACAGGTGTCTTTTCTGTCTAGAGAGAAGGTGAATCATGTTGGTGGGGAAGAGTGATGTTGAACTTCTTTAGTATTTGAGTGACTTTTAATACTGCTTTAGGGAATTTGATCTGTACTGATACTGAGAATTTAGCCAGCACCTTGAAAACCCACAGTCCTTCTGCTTTACCTTACCCTTTGTTTGTTTTCCTAGGTTACCAAAGTGACCCAGGTAGACGGAAACAGCCCTGTAAGGTTTTCCACAGAGACCACTTTCCTAGTGGATAAGTATGAAATTCTGTAATACCAAGAAGAAAGAACCGGAGAAGAAAATTTCCAAATTACTAAAGAAGAAGCCAGCAGTGGCTGAAGAGTTTTTTCCAAACCCACAAGCCATTGGAGACCCTTATTTTCAAATACAGCACCCAATTCTCTGAGAGCACGGACCCTCCACTCACCCTCAGTGTTCCAGGGTCACGGAGACGGGCTTTGGCAAAGCAGTGACTCAGCTGTAAAGGGAAAGGCTGCTGATTTCTTTGGCGGGTTTTACTGGCCAGCAGGAAAGCAGGCTCTCCAGAGACGCCCCCAGTTAAACAGTTTCTCCCTTCGCTCCCTCCATTTGTTCTTTTATTTCTGTCCCTAAATGTATTATATTTCATACTTTGTTTTTAAAAAGTTTTCTTTGCAGAAGATTTTAATCTTTCCCACTCCTTTATCGTCAGTGTTTCTTTCTTTCGTATATCCAGTCAGCACTGGGGTCATCTGCGGATAGGCACTGTATCTGGCGCTCCCATAACAGGTTGATCTAATCCATCCTTGATTGCTGGGCTGTACAGGTGACCTGCGTGAGGGGCGTGAGGTCTGGGTGTTAACAGACAAGGATGTCTCACGTCCTTCTCCTGGACTCTTCCTCCTGAATCTCTCCTCCCTCTGTTCCTTTCTAAGCCATTTCCCTTTCTTGTCGCTCTGCTTTCGAACACTAGTGTAAATCCCACTCGTGTCACTAGCAGGACAGCTGAGGAACAGCTTTCAGATGCCACAGCCCCCACTTGAGGCTGTCTGGGAGGAGAAAGGTCGCATCCAGTCAGGGTTTCCCACCCGCGGGTAATCATGTTTGCTGCTGGTGCTCCCCAGCCTTCCATTCTCCGCCCTTGGGGTGCTTCAGCTCATACCCGGTAGCTCCTGGTCTTTGTGATCCACCACCCCCTTCCAGGGAATTTGATCTGTACTGATACTGAGAATTTAGCCAGCACCTTGAAAACCCACAGTCCTTCTGCTTTACCTTACCCTTTGTTTGTTTTCCTAGGTTACCAAAGTGACCCAGGTAGACGGAAACAGCCCTGTAAGGTTTTCCACAGAGACCACTTTCCTAGTGGATAAGTATGAAATTCTGTAATACCAAGAAGGAACCGAAAAGGAAAATTTTCAAATGAAGAAGCCAGCAGTGGCTGAAGAGTTTTTTCCAAACCCACAAGCCATTGGAGACCCTTATTTTCAAATACAGCACCCAATTCTCTGAGAGCACGGACCCTCCACTCACCCTCAGTGTTCCAGGGTCACGGAGACGGGCTTTGGCAAAGCAGTGACTCAGCTGTAAAGGGAAAGGCTGCTGATTTCTTTGGCGGGTTTTACTGGCCAGCAGGAAAGCAGGCTCTCCAGAGACGCCCCCAGTTAAACAGTTTCTCCCTTCGCTCCCTCCATTTGTTCTTTTATTTCTGTCCCTAAATGTATTATATTTCATACTTTGTTTTTAAAAAGTTTTCTTTGCAGAAGATTTTAATCTTTCCCACTCCTTTATCGTCAGTGTTTCTTTCTTTCGTATATCCAGTCAGCACTGGGGTCATCTGCGGATAGGCACTGTATCTGGCGCTCCCATAACAGGTTGATCTAATCCATCCTTGATTGCTGGGCTGTACAGGTGACCTGCGTGAGGGGCGTGAGGTCTGGGTGTTAACAGACAAGGATGTCTCACGTCCTTCTCCTGGACTCTTCCTCCTGAATCTCTCCTCCCTCTGTTCCTTTCTAAGCCATTTCCCTTTCTTGTCGCTCTGCTTTCGAACACTAGTGTAAATCCCACTCGTGTCACTAGCAGGACAGCTGAGGAACAGCTTTCAGATGCCACAGCCCCCACTTGAGGCTGTCTGGGAGGAGAAAGGTCGCATCCAGTCAGGGTTTCCCACCCGCGGGTAATCATGTTTGCTGCTGGTGCTCCCCAGCCTTCCATTCTCCGCCCTTGGGGTGCTTCAGCTCATACCCGGTAGCTCCTGGTCTTTGTGATCCACTCACATTCCTGAGATCCACCACCTCCCTCTTCCCGAATGTTGTCTGTGTCATCGTCCTTTCCATCAGAAATAAGGTTATAATTTTGGAGGCTGTGGGTTCAGCAAGTCTTGGTACCAGTCCCTTCGGCCCTAAGTTATCAGGAGATTCCATTCTCACCACCAGGTTTTTAGCCTTTCAAGATGCAGCTGATTATGTTGCTATATATAGGGATTGCTTATATATGCTGCATTCTAGCCTCAACATTTTTTCAGCAGCCCATCTTCCCATCTCAAATCCTTTTCTTCCTCTCAGCCTTTTCGGTTGAGTGTTGTCATGTAGTGGTTGTTCCTCAGCTCCCGTCATCTATTGCTTCTTCAGCGGAGAAGATGGCACCATCCAGCCCATTGGCTTTACCCCAGTACTGCACTGGGCAGCGGTGGAGTTGCTGCCAGGCTGCAGCCACCGGCGGGGGAAGAGACGGTAGACGACCTCCTGCCCTTTCAGCTGGTTGGAGAGTGCCACGCCTCTCTGAGTGACATCTGACCCTCCCTGCATAGAGTCCTGTACTTGAAGCAAAGTAGTCACATACAGATGGCCATGGATGGAATCATTTGCCAAAGAAATTTCTGGCCTTTCCCTTCCCCGTAACTGCATCAGGGAAGAATCCTTATCTCTAGCTTGGTTTCCACATAAGGTTTTTTTGAGGAAGGGGACTGGGACAAGAAATCTGTCATGTAGTTAAGTAGACAAGGAATCGTATTAATTCAGTTTTCTTTTGAGAGTTGCTTGTCCATACGATTTTTTAAAAGTGAGATTAGTTTCACAAAAGCTTTTTTTTTTTCTTTCTGAAATTACTTTTGGGGTAATATTTAAAAAGAGACATTTTGTAACCCTGTAAAATACATAGGGAATATAACATTCCAGTGTACACAAAGAAGGCAGATTCTTTAATCAAATAAAGAGTATTATAAAATGGATGTTTCTTAGACTGTTGAGCCTCTCGTACTTTGGTGTCTTCTTGCTGATTCAGAATGATGTAATGGGAGCTATTATTAAAAATTTATGATGGTTTCTTGAAGAGGACATACTCTGTCTGAGGGTATTCATTGCCTTTTCTCCCTGTAACAGGTATTGTGCTGCCTCGTATATTTTTCTGTGTTTGAGCTCAGACACACACTTGAAGTCTTTACAGTGTAGGTTTTGGATTTGATGCCACTTACAGGCTTTTGATCCTAATTCTGTTGGGGACAGTTGTAGAATCAGAAAAGTGAAGGTTCATCTTTAAAGAAAAGCCATAGCTGGTGATATCCTGGAGGATTCTCTTCATGTTTAGACCAACATGGGTAAGAAGGAAGCGATGCAGGTATGAGTGGTGAATGCCTTGGAAATTGATAATTCCCTCAGAAAAGGCTTCTTCCTTACTCTCTATTTAACTTAAAAAATGATTGAATGTTACCAACTTACTTGGAAGGCAAATTTCTGATGAATAATAAGCTTCTAGAATAAGTTTTTATTTTAATGGTATAAGTGAAGATTTTGAATTGTTTTTCGTTAAGAGAAAGGGAAGTTGCTTGTGTGTGTCTCGGCTCTCTGAGGCTGTAATGTTAATACAGTGAAATGAAGCACACAGGCCCACACCACGCCCTCTGGCAACTGATCCCTCCGTGGTGTCAAGTGGACTTTTTGTTGACTTCTGAGAGAGACTGATGAAATAATTAGATCTGACAGAGCATTCTGTTTGATGTAGGACTTTTGTTGGCCTTTCCTTCCCGTAACTGCATCAGGGAAGAATCCTTATCTCTAGCTTGGTTTCCACATAAGGTTTTTTTGAGGAAGGGGACTGGGACAAGAAATCTGTCATGTAGTTAAGTAGACAAGGAATCGTATTAATTCAGTTTTCTTTTGAGAGTTGCTTGTCCATACGATTTTTTAAAAGTGAGATTAGTTTCACAAAAGCTTTTTTTTTTTCTTTCTGAAATTACTTTTGGGGTAATATTTAAAAAGAGACATTTTGTAACCCTGTAAAATACATAGGGAATATAACATTCCAGTGTACACAAAGAAGGCAGATTCTTTAATCAAATAAAGAGTATTATAAAATGGATGTTTCTTAGACTGTTGAGCCTCTCGTACTTTGGTGTCTTCTTGCTGATTCAGAATGATGTAATGGGAGCTATTATTAAAAATTTATGATGGTTTCTTGAAGAGGACATACTCTGTCTGAGGGTATTCATTGCCTTTTCTCCCTGTAACAGGTATTGTGCTGCCTCGTATATTTTTCTGTGTTTGAGCTCAGACACACACTTGAAGTCTTTACAGTGTAGGTTTTGGATTTGATGCCACTTACAGGCTTTTGATCCTAATTCTGTTGGGGACAGTTGTAGAATCAGAAAAGTGAAGGTTCATCTTTAAAGAAAAGCCATAGCTGGTGATATCCTGGAGGATTCTCTTCATGTTTAGACCAACATGGGTAAGAAGGAAGCGATGCAGGTATGAGTGGTGAATGCCTTGGAAATTGATAATTCCCTCAGAAAAGGCTTCTTCCTTACTCTCTATTTAACTTAAAAAATGATTGAATGTTACCAACTTACTTGGAAGGCAAATTTCTGATGAATAATAAGCTTCTAGAATAAGTTTTTATTTTAATGGTATAAGTGAAGATTTTGAATTGTTTTTCGTTAAGAGAAAGGGAAGTTGCTTGTGTGTGTCTCGGCTCTCTGAGGCTGTAATGTTAATACAGTGAAATGAAGCACACAGGCCCACACCACGCCCTCTGGCAACTGATCCCTCCGTGGTGTCAAGTGGACTTTTTGTTGACTTCTGAGAGAGACTGATGAAATAATTAGATCTGACAGAGCATTCTGTTTGATGTAGGAAGTTTGTGGTTCCTGCTCTGGGTTAGTTAATTCCATATAGGGGTAGGGAGGTAGATGAGTTCCTTTTAAGGCCTGTCATTCATCTACTCATGGTATCCGGCCCCCAAATCTATCAGTCCGGGCATCGCAGCAGGGAATGTTGCCCATGGTTAACATCGCTCTCACTGGAGGCGAGTTCACACATTCAGATTTCCAGGGTTGATAGAGAATAGCTTTTTGTAAAACTTTATGGTATTTTTTGGCTGTCTAGTAGTTAAGACTGCTTTCACTGCAGGAGGTGGTGGGTTCAGTCCCTCATTGGGGAATTAAGATCCAAAAAAAAGGGAAAGCTTATATCTGCAGAGCTCATTGGAGGAAGAGAGGAGGAAAACAGAAAAAGCCCCATCTTCAAGAAGATCGAGATTCAACTGGAAGCAATGACTGTATCTTCTTTTTTTTTTTTTTTTTTTAAGATTTATTTATTTATTTATTTTGGGCGGGGGTCGGGTTGGGGAGGGAGGGGAGCGGGCGGGCCACTTCTGTTGGTCTTTCATTTCTCTATTTTCATTCATCTTCGTTCTTTGGCTCCTGTGGGCCTCCCATCGCGGTGGCATCTGTTGTCACAGAGCGCCGGCTCTGGGCGCATGCGCTCCAGAGCTCCAGCTCGCTGATTGGACACATCAGTCCAGCCGCTCCGCGGCACGTGGGATCTTCCCAGGCCAGGGATCGAACCGGCGCCCCTTGCACTGCAAGGCGGTGTCCTTATCCACTGGACCACCAGGGGAAGCCCGACTGTATCTTCTTACAAACTAGCTTTCTCACTCAAGTAGACACACATCAACTGCAACTAGTGATAGTGTGGCTCTCCATAAGGGTGAGGGCTTTGGTCTGGTAGATGTTAGAGGAATTGCTCAGAAGAAACCGAAACTTCAGGGTCGACTCCCTGTTCGGTGCACAGCCCTCGCTGCAACCATCCTGTCCCTCCATTCCCTCTTTGCCCCTTTCGGTAAATACATCTGCAGTGGTGGTGCTTCTTTGAAACTCTTAGAAGGTCCACAAGGTGGTTGGTTGCTGTGTTTTACTCCTGACCCGGGAGAGGCAACATCTCTACAAGAGTCAGCGTCACCTCTCACCCCGGGAGTGAGCGGCCGATGAGGCAAGCCTTTAGGACGTTAAGACGACGACTCCAAACTGAGCTCTTGCCCCCTCTCCACACAAGAGGTCGAGCCACCAGGCAGTTTTCAGAAGCTTGGGCCACTTCCCTGTCCTTACTGCCTTCTGGCCAGAGAGGAGATTTTTTTGCCTTGTTCTTCATAGGTCCTGGGTTATAGGAAGTTCCCATAGGTGTAACTAGTCAGCTTGACAGGCTTTTTGGGAAAGTATTGTAAGTTCAAAGCATTGAGAGTAAAGGAAATTGGTCTTGTTTCCCATTTTTGGCTCAAATGAATGCTTGTTCTTTTCTACTCATAGGAAGGGCCTGAGCCATGGAGGGTAGATAAGTCCAGTCTTCTCTCCTACACAAAATTTCCACTCAGCCTGG
This sequence comes from Tragulus kanchil, assembly GCA_022376925.1. Classification (NCBI taxonomy): domain Eukaryota; kingdom Metazoa; phylum Chordata; class Mammalia; order Artiodactyla; family Tragulidae; genus Tragulus; species Tragulus kanchil. The sequence continues at coordinate 138,799,134 of JAIOJX010000006.1, forward strand.
AAGTATCTTAGCTGTGGGTGGGAGTGTGGATTGTGCAATTCCAAGGACAGGCTGAGAAGAGAGCTCCTGCTCTTTTGCAGCTACTGAAGAAATGTTTGAACCCTCTCCCTGAGTGGGATGCAGCGAGGAGTTGCTGGCATGGTTGCTGCCACCACACCTGCCTACGCCCGAGTTCAGGACCCAGAGACGCCAGAAAGGGTAGCTTCCTGGAGTCGGGTGTGTATCTACAGGGATTGGTTGCTGTCATGAGCAGTTATCACCTCTTTCTGAGTCTTGAGGGAGTATGATTTGAGAGGAGGGACAGAACTGGGAAATGTGCTGTGGCAAGGGCAGGCTGGGTGTGGAAATCCACTCCTGACATTCATACCCAACTGCAGAGGGCCTTCAGAAATCCACTCTTCCTTCCACACCCAGCCCTTGCCCTCTCCCCCTGCTTCCACCTCGGAAAGTCTGAAGCATGCTTGGAAAGCTGTTTTCTGCTAACTTCGCCTCTCCTCCTCCCCCTTTCTGAGCTCCCAGCTGCTCGACCTCTTGCGTAACTATGGAGAGGCCCATGGCTGCAACCATCCTGTCCCTCCATTCCCTCTTTGCCCCTTTCGGTAAATACTTCTTTGAAACTCTTAGAAGGTCCACAAGGTGGTTGGTTGCTGTGTTTTACTCCTGACCCGGGAGAGGCAACATCTCTACAAGAGTCAGCGTCACCTCTCACCCCGGGAGTGAGCGGCCGATGAGGCAAGCCTTTAGGACGTTAAGACGACGACTCCAAACTGAGCTCTTGCCCCCTCTCCACACAAGAGGTCGAGCCACCAGGCAGTTTTCAGAAGCTTGGGCCACTTCCCTGTCCTTACTGCCTTCTGGCCAGAGGGGAGATTTTTTTGCCTTGTTCTTCATAGGTCCTGGGTTATAGGAAGTTCCCATAGGTGTAACTAGTCAGCTTGACAGGCTTTTTGGGAAAGTATTGTAAGTTCAAAGCATTGAGAGTAAAGGAAATTGGTCTTGTTTCCCATTTTTGGCTCAAATGAATGCTTGTTCTTTTCTACTCATAGGAAGGGCCTGAGCCATGGAGGGTAGATAAGTCCAGTCTTCTCTCCTACACAAAATTTCCACTCAGCCTGGAAGTATCTTAGCTGTGGGTGGGAGTGTGGATTGTGCAATTCCAAGGACAGGCTGAGAAGAGAGCTCCTGCTCTTTTGCAGCTACTGAAGAAATGTTTGAACCCTCTCCCTGAGTGGGATGCAGCGAGGAGTTGCTGGCATGGTTGCTGCCACCACACCTGCCTACGCCCGAGTTCAGGACCCAGAGACGCCAGAAAGGGTAGCTTCCTGGAGTCGGGTGTGTATCTACAGGGATTGGTTGCTGTCATGAGCAGTTATCACCTCTTTCTGAGTCTTGAGGGAGTATGATTTGAGAGGAGGGACAGAACTGGGAAATGTGCTGTGGCAAGGGCAGGCTGGGTGTGGAAATCCACTCCTGACATTCATACCCAACTGCAGAGGGCCTTCAGAAATCCACTCTTCCTTCCACACCCAGCCCTTGCCCTCTCCCCCTGCTTCCACCTCGGAAAGTCTGAAGCATGCTTGGAAAGCTGTTTTCTGCTAACTTCGCCTCTCCTCCTCCCCCTTTCTGAGCTCCCAGCTGCTCGACCTCTTGCGTAACTATGAGAGCACAGCTTTTTGATGGGCTCCAGATGTGGAGCCGGGTGGGGGTGGAGGGTGGGGATGGTAGGTCTGAAGTCCCCTGAGTCTCTAACTGTGGGAACACAGGGCCCCGACACAGCAGGAGCAAGGGCCCGTTGCACAGAGCCTTTGTCACGGGGTCAGCAGACCGCTGGGCTGGGGAGGACAGAGAGCGGTTGGTGATGGTTCAGCCTCCTGCTTCAGCATCAGCTGTCTCCGTGGCAGGCTTGATTATTCCCTGAAATTCCCCCTGACCGAGATGATGAGGAAGAGTTAGAATTGTGAAACAGAGTTACGTGAAAAGTCTGTGAGGTACCCCAGTCTGAGCCTCTTGCCTCAAGTGCTGGGTCTTGGCACGTAAGACAAGTTTGGGGTTTGTTTCCTTTTTTTTTTTTTTTTTAACAGAATAGCCTGAAAATTACTGTTGTGATCTGCCTCATGAAAGGTCGTCAGAGTTAAAATACTTTATGAACCTCAAACAGTATGAACGAGAGCGTTCTGCTCCCCAACCCTCAGCCAGATCCTGGGGCTTCCTGGTGCCCGGGGCACGTGCTGAAGCCTGATGGTCTGACCTCTGTGAGCTATAGCAGGTAGCTGCAAAGCGCCAACTCCTCCGTTTCTGGTCAGACTGGCTCCAGCCTCCTGCTGGGCGTGGGGGAGGGTGCCCCTGCTAGGACTGGCCTGTCAATGAGTGACCCAAGATTCCTGCCCTTCAGCCTCCTCTGCTCCTGGGTTGCCCAGGGAGGGCACACAGTAAAAGCACTGAACAGGAGCAAGACTTGCCCATCCCCGAAAGGACAGATCCCCCCCTCACTGGAATTTCACAGCCTTGGGGGCTTTCTGCTTCCTCTCCTTCAGGGAGGAAGTCTCAGGGGTCCCTCCAGTGCAGGGTAAAGAGGTCCAGGCAGCTCCCTAGGGTCTCCCTGGTCAGTCTCCTGGTGGATCCACTGTCAGCTTGGCTTTCTGGTGGGGGCTTAAAAGGAGAATGACTTCCAACGTCTCCAGGCTTCACTAAGGTTTTCAGTCTCCTGGCCCCTTCTTCCATATTAACCCTACAGAGACCCAAACTACAACTGGATGGTGTGCTCAACCACTTCGAGCCCCAGTTTGCCTCCCAACTGTAACCCCGCAGGCTGTGGTGGGGGTGGGCCGGACACAGGGGGAGATGATAGTTCCATTCAGGTTTCCTGTGCTTTACAGTTTGCATCGCACTTTAGCATGCTTTCTTTTATCTATCCTTAGTAAGACCGGTGCCGCCCTATCTGCAGGGCTATCAAACCCATTTTACAGCTCGTAATGGTGGATGGGCGTGGAGGAAGACGAGAAGGGGCAACAGAGGGTAGACCTGGATACCCTCAGCCGGGATGCTGAGAACATGTTGTAGGGCTGCAACCATGAAGTTCCCTGGGAGCTGATGGAGGATTCAGTCATCTCAAGTGAAAAAAAGAGTGGGTGGGGAAGACTAGAGAGAAACCCTCTTAGAAGAACCTTAAAGCTCAGGGGTGGAGGGTGGTCCGGGAGAGTCCGAAGGGGAGGCGGAGGCGGGTCAGGGGTGTGGACGTGGTGGTGGTGCGGTAGAGCCCAGCTGCAGGAATGAACAAAGCGGGCGCTGTGCAAGCGGGGGGAGGTGCTGCCATGGGAAAGGCTGGGTGGGGGGACCCTGGGCTCCAGTCCCACAAGGGCGTCTCCTCGGGCTGGCCAGGCCAGGCGGACGGGACAGGGGAACGGAGGCGGGGACTAGCGGGGGGTGGGGTAGGAAGGCGGGACCCGCTCGCTCTCCTCCTACTCAGCGGGCTCCCAGGGAAAGGCGAGAGTGTCCTTCGGAGCCTGGGGCCGCGGCGGCCGAGTCAGGCAGAAGGAGCCGGTGTTCCCTCTCCGCTCTGAGGTTAAGAGCGCTCCCTTCTGCGACGCCCGCGGGCCTGCTCGCTGCGCTGCTGGGACGGGATAAGAGGAAGTCCCAGGGACCTGGCGAGAGCCTCAGATCAGCTCTGGGCTGGAGGATCCCGGAAGACACCGGTAGGGGCCACAGGTACGCGCGTGGGGACTCGATTTGGGGGCCGAGCTGCTGCTTGCGCCTCCCAACGTCTCCAGGCTTCACTAAGGTTTTCAGTCTCCTGGCCCCTTCTTCCATATTAACCCTACAGAGACCCAAACTACAACTGGATGGTGTGCTCAACCACTTCGAGCCCCAGTTTGCCTCCCAACTGTAACCCCGCAGGCTGTGGTGGGGGTGGGCCGGACACAGGGGGAGATGATAGTTCCATTCAGGTTTCCTGTGCTTTACAGTTTGCATCGCACTTTAGCATGCTTTCTTTTATCTATCCTTAGTAAGACCGGTGCCGCCCTATCTGCAGGGCTATCAAACCCATTTTACAGCTCGTAATGGTGGAGGGGCGTGGAGGAAGACGAGAAGGGGCAACAGAGGGTAGACCTGGATACCCTCAGCCGGGATGCTGAGAACATGTTGTAGGGCTGCAACCATGAAGTTCCCTGGGAGCTGATGGAGGATTCAGTCATCTCAAGTGAAAAAAAGAGTGGGTGGGGAAGACTAGAGAGAAACCCTCTTAGAAGAACCTTAAAGCTCAGGGGTGGAGGGTGGTCCGGGAGAGTCCGAAGGGGAGGCGGAGGCGGGTCAGGGGTGTGGACGTGGTGGTGGTGCGGTAGAGCCCAGCTGCAGGAATGAACAAAGCGGGCGCTGTGCAAGCGGGGGGAGGTGCTGCCATGGGAAAGGCTGGGTGGGGGGACCCTGGGCTCCAGTCCCACAAGGGCGTCTCCTCGGGCTGGCCAGGCCAGGCGGACGGGACAGGGGAACGGAGGCGGGGACTAGCGGGGGGTGGGGTAGGAAGGCGGGACCCGCTCGCTCTCCTCCTACTCAGCGGGCTCCCAGGGAAAGGCGAGAGTGTCCTTCGGAGCCTGGGGCCGCGGCGGCCGAGTCAGGCGAAGGAGCCGGTGTTCCCTCTCCGCTCTGAGGTTAAGAGCGCTCCCTTCTGCGACGCCCGCGGGGCCTGCTCGCTGCGCTGCTGGGACGGGATAAGAGGAAGTCCCAGGGACCTGGCGAGAGCCTCAGATCAGCTCTGGGCTGGAGGATCCCGGAAGACACCGGTAGGGGCCACAGGTACGCGCGTGGGGACTCGAGGGGCTTTGTGCGGAGGGGGCTCCCGGGAGCTGCTCGCTCTTGCCCTCCCGAGCCGCCGCCAGAGGGGGCCCTTGCGCTCTCCCCCGGGAGAAACGCGGATCCTCATCCCATCGAGACTTTCCTGCGGGCACCCAAGCGACTGGGCGACACTCGCGAGTCTCGTCTGCCTGCTCCCCACTCCTCCCCTCTCCCGCCGACGGACGGACGGAGAGCCCTGCGCCAGGCCCGGGGCGAGGGCGGTGGTCCCCTGGGGCGCCTCAGCCCCCGTCCCGGGCTGGGCCGCCTGGATGGGGCAGGAAAGGGATGCGGGGTCGGGCTCGGAGGCAGGGATGTCCGGAAGGGACTCCTGGGTGTGTTCAAGGGATGGGGTGGCACATCTGGGGCCTCCCGGGCCCTGCCAGGGCCCCGCGTCCTTTGGGGTCCAGGAGGCTGCAGGGGAAACCGTGGGGGCGGTGCGTCTCCGCCTGGTGCCACGCCCGCACACTCCAGATTCGAATCCCTTCGGAGTTCCCCCGGGCCGAGGCCGGGCCAGGGCGTCCGGGCTCCTCGGGGAAGGGACGCGCTCGGGCGGGGGCGCGGCGCCGGGAGGGGCCGCGGGGGTGCCGAGGCGTCCCCGGACGCTCCCGCCGCGGCGCGCGCGGGGAGGCTGGGCCGGGAGGCGGCGGCCCGGCGGGGGACCCAGCGCGCCGGGGCGGAGCTGCATTCTGGGCCCGTTAGCTCAGCCGTCCCGGAGGCTCCGGACACTGACTCATCCGGCCGGTTACACACAAACACAACTTCCCCCACCACGACAGGCTTCCCCCGCGCAGACACACTCGGCGCCCCACCCGGCATCCCGCGAGCACCCTTCCCACCGCCCGCGCCACGCGGACACGCCCGTCCGTCTCCGCCGTGACCCGCGTGGGTCCCCACGCACGCCTAGACCTCCACCCACTGCACACACGCCACGCACCCGCAGCCCTGGCAGGGAGCCTGCAGCCCCGCCACCGCGCACCTGCTCCTGACACGCAGCCCCGCCGTCCCCCCGTCACGCACGCACACTGAGGACCCGGCCCCTAGGGGCCACAGGTACGCGCGTGGGGACTCGAGGGGCTTTGTGCGGAGGGGGCTCCCGGGAGCTGCTCGCTCTTGCCCTCCCGAGCCGCCGCCAGAGGGGGCCCTTGCGCTCTCCCCCGGGAGAAACGCGGATCCTCATCCCATCGAGACTTTCCTGCGGGCACCCAAGCGACTGGGCGACACTCGCGAGTCTCGTCTGCCTGCTCCCCACTCCTCCCCTCTCCCGCCGACGGACGGACGGAGAGCCCTGCGCCAGGCCCGGGGCGAGGGCGGTGGTCCCCTGGGGCGCCTCAGCCCCCGTCCCGGGCTGGGCCGCCTGGATGGGGCAGGAAAGGGATGCGGGGTCGGGCTCGGAGGCAGGGATGTCCGGAAGGGACTCCTGGGTGTGTTCAAGGGATGGGGTGGCACATCTGGGGCCTCCCGGGCCCTGCCAGGGCCCCGCGTCCTTTGGGGTCCAGGAGGCTGCAGGGGAAACCGTGGGGGCGGTGCGTCTCCGCCTGGTGCCACGCCCGCACACTCCAGATTCGAATCCCTTCGGAGTTCCCCCGGGCCGAGGCCGGGCCAGGGCGTCCGGGCTCCTCGGGGAAGGGACGCGCTCGGGCGGGGGCGCGGCGCCGGGAGGGGCCGCGGGGGTGCCGAGGCGTCCCCGGACGCTCCCGCCGCGGCGCGCGCGGGGAGGCTGGGCCGGGAGAGCGGCGGCCCGGCGGGGGACCCAGCGCGCCGGGGCGGAGCTGCATTCTGGGCCCGTTAGCTCAGCCGTCCCGGAGGCTCCGGACACTGACTCATCCGGCCGGTTACACACAAACACAACTTCCCCCACCACGACAGGCTTCCCCCGCGCAGACACACTCGGCGCCCCACCCGGCATCCCGCGAGCACCCTTCCCACCGCCCGCGCCACGCGGACACGCCCGTCCGTCTCCGCCGTGACCCGCGTGGGTCCCCACGCACGCCTAGACCTCCACCCACTGCACACACGCCACGCACCCGCAGCCCTGGCAGGGAGCCTGCACGCGCACCTGCCACCCGCGCGCACACCTGCTCCCTGACACACGCAGCCCCGCCGTCCACACTCACACCTGTCACGCACGCACACTCGTGCTACCCGCGCGGCCCCCTCCCGCAGGGAGCCGGCGGTGTCTGGGGGCCGCCCCTTTCCCGGGCCGCGCGAACAAGCGGCCCCTTCTCCCGGCCCGGCCAAAGAAAGGCCGCTTGTCCGGCGTCAGCGGCGGGCGGGGCGGCTCGGCGGGCGGTCCAACACTGCGGCCTTGTCCCACCTGGCGGCCTGGGGGAGCGCGGCGAGGGGCCGCAGGGAGCCCCCCTCGGTCCCCGGGCCTCCGAGAGCTGCCCTTGCGGGACCCCAGCTCCACCCACCCCGAACACACGTCGGATCACAGCCCCAACCGGCCTTCGCACCTAGTCCGCCGCCTCCTCCAGACCCGGCGACCCGCCGACAGCCTCCCTCCACTCCTGGGAGCCCTGGCCAGCCCTCCGGCCCCTCCTTTACTCCAGAGCCCCACCTGCTGCCCCCGCGGTCTTCCCCTCTGCTCTCCCCTTTCTTGAGGACTTCCCTGTCCGCGGTCTCCGCATCTCCTTCGCCCCCATCCTTTCCCCGTCTGTCCCTGTCCCTCCCTCCCCCACCCCGCCTCTGCTGGACTCGATCCTGTTTCCCACCTTCTTCCCCATCCTCGGCCCCCAGTCGTCTCTCCCCAGACCTCATTTTCCCAGTCTCCCGCTTTTAGTTTTTCCTCCAACCCCCTTCGTCTCCTCTCCGCCCCGTCCCTCCGCAAACGCCTGATTTTCCTTCCGAAGTCCTCTGAGCCCCGGGCTTTCTCCCACGTCCTCTCCGGCCCCTCGCCCGGCTCCGGCGCCCCGCCCGCTGGGCTCCCGGCCTCAGTTTCCTGCCCTTCCCGGCCTCCTTCCTCTGCCGGCGGCACCACGACAGGCTTCCCCCGCGCAGACACACTCGGCGCCCCACCCGGCATCCCGCGAGCACCCTTCCCACCGCCCGCGCCACGCGGACACGCCCGTCCGTCTCCGCCGTGACCCGCGTGGGTCCCCACGCACGCCTAGACCTCCACCCACTGCACACACGCCACGCACCCGCAGCCCTGGCAGGGAGCCTGCACGCGCACCTGCCACCCGCGCGCACACCTGCTCCCTGACACACGCAGCCCCGCCGTCCACACTCACACCTGTCACGCACGCACACTCGTGCTACCCGCGCGGCCCCCTCCCGCAGGGAGCCGGCGGTGTCTGGGGGCCGCCCCTTTCCCGGGCCGCGCGAACAAGCGGCCCCTTCTCCCGGCCCGGCCAAAGAAAGGCCGCTTGTCCGGCGTCAGCGGCGGGCGGGGCGGCTCGGCGGGCGGTCCAACACTGCGGCCTTGTCCCACCTGGCGGCCTGGGGGAGCGCGGCGAGGGGCCGCAGGGAGCCCCCCTCGGTCCCCGGGCCTCCGAGAGCTGCCCTTGCGGGACCCCAGCTCCACCCACCCCGAACACACGTCGGATCACAGCCCCAACCGGCCTTCGCACCTAGTCCGCCGCCTCCTCCAGACCCGGCGACCCGCCGACAGCCTCCCTCCACTCCTGGGAGCCCTGGCCAGCCCTCCGGCCCCTCCTTTACTCCAGAGCCCCACCTGCTGCCCCCGCGGTCTTCCCCTCTGCTCTCCCCTTTCTTGAGGACTTCCCTGTCCGCGGTCTCCGCATCTCCTTCGCCCCCATCCTTTCCCCGTCTGTCCCTGTCCCTCCCTCCCCCACCCCGCCTCTGCTGGACTCGATCCTGTTTCCCACCTTCTTCCCCATCCTCGGCCCCCAGTCGTCTCTCCCCAGACCTCATTTTCCCAGTCTCCCGCTTTTAGTTTTTCCTCCAACCCCCTTCGTCTCCTCTCCGCCCCGTCCCTCCGCAAACGCCTGATTTTCCTTCCGAAGTCCTCTGAGCCCCGGGCTTTCTCCCACGTCCTCTCCGGCCCCTCGCCCGGCTCCGGCGCCCCGCCCGCTGGGCTCCCGGCCTCAGTTTCCTGCCCTTCCCGGCTCCTTCCTCTGCCGGCGGCCTTTCCTCGAGGGCGGCCGCGCGCCGAGCAGGCGAGGGTGGCGGCGGGTCGAGAGGATCCCGACTGGGCCTCGTAGGCCGCGGGCCCCAGCCATGCGACGCCCGGGGCGAGGCCTGGCACGGCCTCCCGGGACACAGGTGAGGCCGGAGCGGGAGCACCCGAGTGGGGGCGCCGCGGGGACCACCCTCGCTCCGGGGCCGGCCTTCCTCCAGTCCTTGCTGGTTCCAGACCTGTCCGATCGCTCGCCAGGGCCTCCCACGCCCTGGTTAAGGTGCCGAGACCCCGAAGCGGTGACTCAGGGAGCCCCGTGCAGGCAGAGAGCTGGGGACCAGGTAGGGCTGCTGATTCCCGGTGGCCGGGCTGCCAGGGCGTTCGCGTTAGGCCGGGGGCCGGAGCGGGGTCACCTGCCGGAGCCCCGGCCTGGCCCACAAGCTCCCCCAAGCCTCCGGACACCCAGGCCTCCGCCACCCTGCGCCCGAGGAGGCGCTCGGGCATTTCTGCTCGCGGTGCGCGAGCCACCGGCCGGGCCGAGCGCGGAGCCCCGCCAGTCCCGCCAGTCCCGCCTCGCGGAGAGCCGGCCCCGCGCCGCAGGGGCTTTTTTGGGGCAGCGGGCTGGGCGGGCTTTCCCAGACGGCCGCGGCGGCCGGGCGGGGGAGCGGGCTGGGTATAATTAGAGCCCGGGCGGTGGGCAGCCGGGCGGGACGGAAGCGGGTCGGCCGGCTCTCCCGGCCGGGGCGCGGGGGAAGGGAGGGCGGCGGTGGCGGCTGTCCCGGCCGCGCGCAGCCCCGGGGTCAGAGCACCGCCCGCGGGCTGGGGCGCCGTGGTCTGGTGTATCTTTCCATTTCACCTGGATTGGGTTTCGGACCTGGAGCCACGGCCTCGCGCCTCCCTGTCTCTTCATCTTTTATCTCCTCGGTCTCTCTCTCACTTCTCTCCTTATCTCTTCCTCTTCTGTCGCCTCCTTATCCCTTCTCTCCTCTCCCCTAACCACTCCTGCTGCCTCACTACTACCTCACAGAGTGTCATTCTGAATCTCCTAGACAATCATCTTAAAAAAAAAACAAAAAAAAAAACTAATAGCTTTATTGAGGTATGATGTTCATACCATAAATTCACTTAATTGAAATGTACATTCAACGCCCTTTAGTATATTTACAAATCTGTGCAACCATCATCTCAAGTTTTACAACATTTCTCTCCCGCTGTGTTTAGTTGCTCCGTCGTGTCTGACTCCTTGTAACCCCACGGACTGACTGTCGTCCACCAGGCTCCTCTGTTCATTGGGACTCTCCAGGCAAGAGTGCTGGAGTGGGCAGCCTTTCCCTTCTCCAGGGGGTCTTCCCAATCCAGGAATCCGAGAGGGGTCTCCTGCACTGCAGGCAGATTCTTTATCAGTTGAGCTGCCAGGGACGCCCCTTTCTATCATGACTCCCCCACCCCTTACACAATCTGCCTGTTTATAGTCCCTGCCCATTGCACCCCTAGCCCCAGGCCAGCAGTTACCCAATCTTCCTTTTTTCTTGAAATCATTATTCCAGTTTTATAGAAATCTGACACTCAGAGAAGTTAAGTGACTTGTCTAGGATCTCTCAGCAAATAAATAAGGATTACAATGTAAGGCTCACCATTCCAGTCTAAAGCTCTTTCCACTACCTAGTGGTGCCTTTCCTCCACGATTGTTTACTATTTTGTTTTTCTTCCTCCTCTTTTGTATAAGCTTTCCTTTCCCAGCCCACTCTCTTGCCTCTCCTTCCTCAGAGAAAGCCAGGGGACTTCCCTGAGTTGGAAAAAACAGTACAGCCAGCTCTGTCCCTGGAAATTCTTCTCTCCCTGGTCAGATCTGCTGGAGAGGTGCCAGGCTGTCGGGATGCCTAAGCCTCTGTGTAGGTTAGTGGCCTGTGCCTTCCCTCTTCCCAGGCAGACTTGAGGTGGGCCTCAGGCCCTGTTCCAGCTTCTCTTCCTCCAGCTTGGGTGGAAATGGTGACGGAGACGAAGCAGTCCAGGTCCGGAAGGGTGGAAGCTGGAAGGGTAAAATTAGTAACACTATTGCTAAGGCCTTTGGGCCCCACTGCCAGGGTCAGACACTCCTTGGAATGCTGGCTCCTGCCCCAACTTCCTCTCCAAATCCCTTGGAAGATGGCTGGAAGAGAAAGTGGAGGGAACCCTTGCCTTCCTGGGTCTGCCTCCCTCCCTTCGATCACACTCTTTTCAGCTTCTCCAGTAGCATTTCAGCTGTCAGTGGAAAATCTCTCACCTCGGCAAACTGGCCAAGTGATGGACCTGTAGACACCTATTAGTACACAGAGCTCCTTCCTCACAGTGCTCGGGTACCAAAACCGTGGGCCTGAAGGGAGAAAGGGATGGGTGAGGAGGAGTTCAAGTTCTGACTCTGAAATCTATGTTCCCTCTGGTTCTCAGGACCTAAGCTCGCTACAGCACCAAATCAGGTTAAGAACCCACGAGTCCTGCATTTCTCGTCTTAGTCACCACTGAGGGTTTTTGTTTTTTGCTGGTTATGTAGGGGTACAGTTGCTTTCTGGGGAAGAGAGGATGCAGGGATTGAGAAAAAGAGGTGGCAGAAAGAGCTGTGTTTTTCTTCCCCTTTGTGCCTCCTTTAAGGAAACATCCTTCTGAAACTCCTGGAAAAAGAGAGAGGGAGAGGCTGTGGGGAGCTTACTCAGCCCTGCCACCTGCCTGGGGCCCGCTGTCTACCAGTGTCGCCGGAGGGGCTGCCTTGAGCTTGCTCTTCTCTAAGGTAGACTTTCCCCACCCTGCTTATGGCTTTTTAGGATCTCTCAGCAAATAAATAAGGATTACAATGTAAGGCTCACCATTCCAGTCTAAAGCTCTTTCCACTACCTAGTGGTGCCTTTCCTCCACGATTGTTTACTATTTTGTTTTTCTTCCTCCTCTTTTGTATAAGCTTTCCTTTCCCAGCCCACTCTCTTGCCTCTCCTTCCTCAGAGAAAGCCAGGGACTTCCCTGAGTTGGAAAAAACAGTACAGCCAGCTCTGTCCCTGGAAATTCTTCTCTCCCTGGTCAGATCTGCTGGAGAGGTGCCAGGCTGTCGGGATGCCTAAGCCTCTGTGTAGGTTAGTGGCCTGTGCCTTCCCTCTTCCCAGGCAGACTTGAGGTGGGCCTCAGGCCCTGTTCCAGCTTCTCTTCCTCCAGCTTGGGTGGAAATGGTGACGGAGACGAAGCAGTCCAGGTCCGGAAGGGTGGAAGCTGGAAGGGTAAAATTAGTAACACTATTGCTAAGGCCTTTGGGCCCCACTGCCAGGGTCAGACACTCCTTGGAATGCTGGCTCCTGCCCCAACTTCCTCTCCAAATCCCTTGGAAGATGGCTGGAAGAGAAAGTGGAGGGAACCCTTGCCTTCCTGGGTCTGCCTCCCTCCCTTCGATCACACTCTTTTCAGCTTCTCCAGTAGCATTTCAGCTGTCAGTGGAAAATCTCTCACCTCGGCAAACTGGCCAAGTGATGGACCTGTAGACACCTATTAGTACACAGAGCTCCTTCCTCACAGTGCTCGGGTACCAAAACCGTGGGCCTGAAGGGAGAAAGGGATGGGTGAGGAGGAGTTCAAGTTCTGACTCTGAAATCTATGTTCCCTCTGGTTCTCAGGACCTAAGCTCGCTACAGCACCAAATCAGGTTAAGAACCCACGAGTCCTGCATTTCTCGTCTTAGTCACCACTGAGGGTTTTTGTTTTTTGCTGGTTATGTAGGGGTACAGTTGCTTTCTGGGGAAGAGAGGATGCAGGGATTGAGAAAAAGAGGTGGCAGAAAGAGCTGTGTTTTTCTTCCCCTTTGTGCCTCCTTTAAGGAAACATCCTTCTGAAACTCCTGGAAAAAGAGAGAGGGAGAGGCTGTGGGAAAGGGAGCTTCTACTCAGCCCTGCCACCTGCCTGGGGCCCGCTGTCTACCAGTGTCGCCGGAGGGGCTGCCTTGAGCTTGCTCTTCTCTCTAAGGTAGACTTTCCCCACCCTGCTTATGGCTCCAGCTATGCCTGAGGGGCATCAGCGGGCAAGGCCTGCATCCTGGGCGTCAGAGGCAAGAAAGCATAGCAGTGGGGCTTCCCTGGTGGTCCAGCGGGTAAGGACACCGCCTTGCAGTGCAAGGGACGCCAGTTCAATCCCTGGCCTGGGAAGATCCCACGTGCCGTGGAGCGGCTGGACTGATGTGTCCAATTACCGAGCCGGAGCTCTGGAGCGCATGCGCCCAGAGCTGGTGCTCTGCGACAACAGAGGCCACTGCGATGGGAGGCCCACACGGGCCAAAGAACAAAGATGAATGAAAATAGAGAAATGAAAGACCAATAGAAGTGGCCTTCCCGCCCCTCTCCCTCCCCAACCCGCCCGAGCCCCCCTCCAAAAAAAAAAAAAGAAAGTGTAGCAGGGCTTCCCTGGTGGTCCAGTGGGTAATGAGTCTGCTTTGTAGTGCAAGGGGCACCAGTTTGATCTCTGGCCCAGGAAGATCCCACATGCTGCAGAGCGGCTGGACCGGTGTGTTCAATTGCAAGCCAGCGCTCTGGAGCACATGTGCCCAGAGCCAGTGCTCTGCAGTGAGAGAGGCCACTGCAATGGGAGGCCCCCACAGGCCAAAAGAATAAAGATGGATGAAGATAAATACATAAATAAAAACAATAAAAGAGGTCAAAATTTTAAAAAAGGGGGAGGAGGTATAACAAAAAAATAAAGAAAGAAAAGAAAGAACAGCATACAGTTCTAGCCCTGTAGGAATCTGGGGGCTTTCTGTGTGTGGCTAGGGCCTGTGTGGTGCGTCCACGCTGTGTTGTGGCTGAAGATGCGTCACTGCCTCCCTTTCCCGCTGCCTGCAAGTTCCTGAACTGCCTCCACTTCTCCTTCAGCAGGGGTGTGCTGGGAGCCATGGTGACCCGGCCCCTCACACACCCTGAGGGCCCTGTAAGGAGCCCACCCCTTGCCCTTTTTGGCCCTGGCCTCCCCACCTCACCTGTTTCCTCTGTCCGCAGGAGCTCTGGAGCCCCAGGACCATGGACACGCTCAACAGGAACCAGGTGGGCCCTGGCTGCAAGGCCCCGGCCATGGTGCAGGTGAGCAGGGTCGGGGCTCCAGGGTAAGAGAGTTGTCTGGTGAGAACAGGTTGACTCCTCTACCCGCCCGCGGTCCCAGCCCAAGGCACCACCTCCATGCTCTTCCCCAGGTCTCAGGCCTATTAACAACTAAGTCTTTAGCTGAATTAGGTTAATTGTTTCACCCAGAAAACACCCTTTGAAAGTCAAGAAGCAGTTTACAGGTTGAGCTGTATCTCTCTCTGCCATTCAGACCCTTTGCTCTCTTGGAATTCAGTTGAACCGGGGTAAGCAGTGGCCATGAGGATTGCCATGGACACATCTGCAGGGATGAGTCTGGATCTACAGCACCCCCACTCCTGAGCAAGCACCCCCAACTCTCCTTATTTCTCCTTGTTTCTGTCCTAATAGACGAAGGGGGCAGTTAAACCAAGACTTGAGATAAACCCAGCGGGATGAGTGAGTGGCCTAGATTCAGATCTCATTTCAATTTAATAGAATACTGGTCTGCAGTTTAAACCAAGGGGCCCTTTAGAGCAGGTGCTGGAGAGAGTGCTGACCGGTGTGTTCAGAGCGCTTGGAGCCATTGCAAGCCAGTCTGGAGCACATGTGCCCAGAGCCAGTGCTCTGCAGTGAGAGAGGCCACTGCAATGGGAGGCCCCCACAGGCCAAAAGAATAAAGATGGATGAAGATAAATACATAAATAAAAACAATAAAAGAGGTCAAAATTTTAAAAAAGGGGGAGGAGGTATAACAAAAAAATAAAGAAAGAAAAGAAAGAACAGCATACAGTTCTAGCCCTGTAGGAATCTGGGGGCTTTCTGTGTGTGGCTAGGGCCTGTGTGGTGCGTCCACGCTGTGTTGTGGCTGAAGATGCGTCACTGCCTCCCTTTCCCGCTGCCTGCAAGTTCCTGAACTGCCTCCACTTCTCCTTCAGCAGGGGTGTGCTGGGAGCCATGGTGACCCGGCCCCTCACACACCCTGAGGGCCCTGTAAGGAGCCCACCCCTTGCCCTTTTTGGCCCTGGCCTCCCCACCTCACCTGTTTCCTCTGTCCGCAGGAGCTCTGGAGCCCCAGGACCATGGACACGCTCAACAGGAACCAGGTGGGCCCTGGCTGCAAGGCCCCGGCCATGGTGCAGGTGAGCAGGGTCGGGGCTCCAGGGTAAGAGAGTTGTCTGGTGAGAACAGGTTGACTCCTCTACCCGCCAGCGGTCCCAGCCCAAGGCACCACCTCCATGCTCTTCCCCAGGTCTCAGGCCTATTAACAACTAAGTCTTTAGCTGAATTAGGTTAATTGTTTCACCCAGAAAACACCCTTTGAAAGTCAAGAAGCAGTTTACAGGTTGAGCTGTATCTCTCTCTGCCATTCAGACCCTTTGCTCTCTTGGAATTCAGTTGAACCGGGGTAAGCAGTGGCCATGAGGATTGCCATGGACACATCTGCAGGGATGAGTCTGGATCTACAGCACCCCCACTCCTGAGCAAGCACCCCCAACTCTCCTTATTTCTCCTTGTTTCTGTCCTAATAGACGAAGGGGGCAGTTAAACCAAGACTTGAGATAAACCCAGCGGGATGAGTGAGTGGCCTAGATTCAGATCTCATTTCAATTTAATAGAATACTGGTCTGCGCAAGATTTTGCACTAAGCCTTTCGACACCTACGGAGCCCTTTAGAGCAGGTGCTGGAGAGAGTGCTGGTGTGACCGGGACCGGGATGGGAAGGTGTCACCTGGAGTCTTTCAGGATGCTCATCCCCCACCTCCCCCACCTGCAGAGAGGACCCTTGGACCTGATCGAAACAGGCAAAGGGCTGAAAGTACAGACGGACAAACCCCACCTGGTGAGCCTGGGCAGCGGGCGGCTCAGCACGGCCATCACCCTTCTGCCGCTGGAGGAAGGTGAGTCTGAGGCTCATCCCACCTGCCACCCCTCTATCCTCATAGACATTCCTGCCCTGGAATCCAAGCGTGTGGGGGGCCCTCTTGCTACCTTCTGGCAGTGTTCACCTCCTCAAATGGGAGGCCATGCCACCCCACCCCACCCCACCCCACCAGCTTGCTTCCCTTGTCTTCAACCTCCCCAGACTAATCTGGCTCCATGACTAGGATTAATGATCAGCTTAGAAATCAGGCGGAGAGCTCTGAAACAGGAGAGCACATGGCTCTGGGCAATCAGTGTGGTAAAGAAGCAAGGGGGCCCCACTCTGGGCGTCCTTGCTTCATGCCTAGCCTAGAGAAGGCACCAGTGGCACTGGAAAGATGCGCATGGGGCAGACCTCCCGGGTGGGCCCTGGCACAGACCCCTCCACCTTCCGCCCTCCTCTCTCCTCTCCTGGCTGCACTGGTTGCCCGGGTGATAGTACATTCCCCACATTCTCTAAACGCCAGTCCTGGAGCACTCTCCCTCCAGAAGCCAGGGAGGGAGGAGGGAGGGCGGGCCAGGGCTGCAGGTGGCAGACCAGACGGAGAGGAGGAGGGAGGGAGAGCTGGAAGGAAAGATGGGGGAGGATGGGGAAGGAGAAAAGGTCTTAGGGAGCGGGGATTGGGGGGACTGAGGCAACAGCTGCAGGAAAGTCCTTCTCTGCTCTGTCTCGTCTTCCCTGTGTCCTCTGGCGTTCCTGCTCGGGGCTGAGAATTCCCTGACCATCTGGAGAGCCGGGATGAGTGAGTGGCCTAGATTCAGATCTCATTTCAATTTAATAGAATACTGGTCTGCGCAAGATTTTGCACTAAGCCTTTCGACACCTACGGAGCCCTTTAGAGCAGGTGCTGGAGAGAGTGCTGGTGTGACCGGGACCGGGATGGGAAGGTGTCACCTGGAGTCTTTCAGGATGCTCATCCCCCACCTCCCCCACCTGCAGAGAGGACCCTTGGACCTGATCGAAACAGGCAAAGGGCTGAAAGTACAGACGGACAAACCCCACCTGGTGAGCCTGGGCAGCGGGCGGCTCAGCACGGCCATCACCCTTCTGCCGCTGGAGGAAGGTGAGTCTGAGGCTCATCCCACCTGCCACCCCTCTATCCTCATAGACATTCCTGCCCTGGAATCCAAGCGTGTGGGGGGCCCTCTTGCTACCTTCTGGCAGTGTTCACCTCCTCAAATGGGAGGCCATGCCACCCCACCCCACCCCACCCCACCAGCTTGCTTCCCTTGTCTTCAACCTCCCCAGACTAATCTGGCTCCATGACTAGGATTAATGATCAGCTTAGAAATCAGGCGGAGAGCTCTGAAACAGGAGAGCACATGGCTCTGGGCAATCAGTGTGGTAAAGAAGCAAGGGCGCCCCACTCTAGGCGTCCTTGCTTCATGCCTAGCCTAGAGAAGGCACCAGTGGCACTGGAAAGATGCGCATGGGGCAGACCTCCCGGGTGGGCCCTGGCACAGACCCCTCCACCTTCCGCCCTCCTCTCTCCTCTCCTGGCTGCACTGGTTGCCCGGGTGATAGTACATTCCCCACATTCTCTAAACGCCAGTCCTGGAGCACTCTCCCTCCAGAAGCCAGGGAGGGAGGAGGGAGGGCGGGCCAGGGCTGCAGGTGGCAGACCAGACGGAGAGGAGGAGGGAGGGAGAGCTGGAAGGAAAGATGGGGGAGGATGGGGAAGGAGAAAAGGTCTTAGGGAGCGGGGATTGGGGGGACTGAGGCAACAGCTGCAGGAAAGTCCCTTCTCTGCTCTGTCTGCGTCTTCCCTGTGTCCTCTGGCGTTCCCGTCTCGGGGGCTGAGAAGGGCTTCTGCCCTGTACCATCTGGAGCAGGCTGAGGGGTGGCCAGCGATTCTCCTGGGAGTAGGAGGAGGCAGTAGAGTCCCGGGGTGGCCCTCCCAGCCCCAGCCCCAGCCTCGTCAACCTGGACAGCCCCTCTGACAGCTGCGTCCTGTCTTTAGGGAGGACCGTGATTGGCTCTGCGGCCAGGGACATCTCGCTGCAGGGTCCAGGCCTCGCCCCAGAGCACTGCTACATCGAGAACCTGCGGGGCACCCTCACCCTCCACCCCTGCGGCAATGCCTGCACGATTGATGGGCTCCTGGTCCGGCAGCCCACTCGGCTCACTCAGGGTAAGGTCTGACAGCCCGGAGCCCAGGGAGCCTCTGTGCATTGAAGCTTGTGCGTGACAGGTGCAGGCGGAGCTGGCTGTGGTGGTTGTCATGGCAACTGCCTGAATGACCACGTTTTGGGGGGTGCTCAGGTGCCTCTGGATCAGCTGCATTGCAAAACCCCTCCGGCATCCAGATCTGCTTTTCTCTGGTTGCCCCACCCGAGCTCTTGCCGTGGGGAGAAAGAAGACGCAGTGCGTCCTGCCCTCAGAGAGCGTGGGGAGCAGTGCCGAGGCCGCGGTGGCTGTTAGGGGAGAGCGGCTGGAGCTGCCGCGAGGGGACAGTGGCGTGGTTCCACGGTGCCCGGGGGGTTGTCCTAAAGGCTGTTGAGGTTGGGGAGGGCAGGACAGTGGGGACGGGACAAGGGCAAAGTCTGAGGACACGCTCACTCCTGTTCAAAGACTGCTGACAATAGCTTCTGGGTCACGAACGTGGTCACCACCCTGTTTCCCAAAGTAACAGGTCACTCCGTTTGTAAGGGAGCTCTGAAAACTGGGTCTCCAGTTACTGCGGTGACTGGGTAGGTGAGGGACTGGCCCAGGGAGCACTCTGAGAGACCAGGGGTGCTCGCGCTGGGTTTCAGTGTACACAGTGATGCCTCATATCAGGGGATGCAAAAAGTGGACTCGGGTGAGGGCAGAGAACAGGAGCTTTGGACTAAGCCTGGCTCTAAGGAGGAGGACTGGTGTGCTGGCGGTGTGTTCTGGGGACTCTTACCTCTTACTGGGCTTCCCAGGTGACTCAGTGATAAAAAAAAAAAGTCCACCTGCCTATGCAGGAGGCATCAGAGATGCAGGTTTGATCCCCAGATCAGGGAAATCCCCTGGAGTAGGAAATAGCAACCCACTCCAGTATTCTTGCCTGGAAAACCTCATGGACAGAGGAGCCTGGCAGGCCACAGTCCATGGGGTCACAAAGAGTTGGCCATGACTGCTCGCTTAAGTACGCACACACACACGCACCTCTTACTGGCTGGAAGTCCTTGGCCGTGGAAATCCCATTCGATCCACTGTTTCCCTCTCTCCTTCTCTTCACTCCCTTTGGGCTCTCTCCCTTCAGGGCTGACCCAGAAGACCCAGACTTTCTGCCCTCAGGCGTGTGTGATGGGGGAACCACTGACTCCAGCAGCAGCAGTAGCAAACAGGTCCTTTAAGGGCGGATCCCCCAGAAATCGGGGCTTTGACTCCTCCATCTCTTCCTCCATCTCAAAGAGAGCTTATTCCCCAGAGCCGCAAGGAGAGGCAGGGACAAAGTTCAGAGAAGGCTGGAGAAAGAGCCCAGCCCCAGATCCCTCACGTTCATGGGCAAGAATGTTCTCCCCGGGTGTTGTGAGCAGGGCGGACGAACCCATGCTCTGTAGGCCTCTTCTGCCCCGTCTTCCCAGGGCAGCATTTAGCTCCATGGGAAGAGGGAGGGCCTGGACTGAGATGGAACTCTTAGGCATTTCCTGTGGCCCAAGTGACCCTCCACTCTTCCCCAGCCAGAAGCCCACCCTGCCAAGTATGGACCCTCCCACTCTCCTGACCCTAAACCCTCTTCCTCTCGCTCCCACCCCAAGGGACGGACAAGGGTCTCCCCGCGCGTGACTGGGGTGAGGGCCCCTGGTAACAGGTCACTCCGTTTGTAAGGGAGCTCTGAAAACTGGGTCTCCAGTTACTGCGGTGACTGGGTAGGTGAGGGACTGGCCCAGGGAGCACTCTGAGAGACCAGGGGTGCTCGCGCTGGGTTTCAGTGTACACAGTGATGCCTCATATCAGGGGATGCAAAAAGTGGACTCGGGTGAGGGCAGAGAACAGGAGCTTTGGACTAAGCCTGGCTCTAAGGAGGAGGACTGGTGTGCTGGCGGTGTGTTCTGGGGACTCTTACCTCTTACTGGGCTTCCCAGGTGACTCAGTGATAAAAAAAAAAAGTCCACCTGCCTATGCAGGAGGCATCAGAGATGCAGGTTTGATCCCCAGATCAGGGAAATCCCCTGGAGTAGGAAATAGCAACCCACTCCAGTATTCTTGCCTGGAAAACCTCATGGACAGAGGAGCCTGGCAGGCCACAGTCCATGGGGTCACAAAGAGTTGGCCATGACTGCTCGCTTAAGTACGCACACACACACGCACCTCTTACTGGCTGGAAGTCCTTGGCCGTGGAAATCCCATTCGATCCACTGTTTCCCTCTCTCCTTCTCTTCACTCCCTTTGGGCTCTCTCCTTCAGGGCTGACCCAGAAGACCCAGACTTTCTGCCCTCAGGCGTGTGTGATGGGGGAACCACTGACTCCAGCAGCAGCAGTAGCAAACAGGTCCTTTAAGGGCGGATCCCCCAGAAATCGGGGCTTTGACTCCTCCATCTCTTCCTCCATCTCAAAGAGAGCTTATTCCCCAGAGCCGCAAGGAGAGGCAGGGACAAAGTTCAGAGAAGGCTGGAGAAAGAGCCCAGCCCCAGATCCCTCACGTTCATGGGCAAGAATGTTCTCCCCGGGTGTTGTGAGCAGGGCGGACGAACCCATGCTCTGTAGGCCTCTTCTGCCCCGTCTTCCCAGGGCAGCATTTAGCTCCATGGGAAGAGGGAGGGCCTGGACTGAGATGGAACTCTTAGGCATTTCCTGTGGCCCAAGTGACCCTCCACTCTTCCCCAGCCAGAAGCCCACCCTGCCAAGTATGGACCCTCCCACTCTCTCCTGACCCTAAACCCTCTTCCCTCTCGCTGCCTCCCACCCCAAGAGCCGCCTTGTCTAAGCTCGCCTGTCTCGAAGCTTGGCGGCCTGGGAGGGGTAGGCCGGGGCACAAAGGAGCGGGTGTTCTTCTCCCCAGCACTGCCCCTCCCCTGGGCTCCAGGAGCTGAGGGTTCCCTTGTCTCATCTCTGGAGCAAGGCACCAAGCCCAGCCCTGCCTGGCCCCACTCCGGACATTCTTGGGAGTGCGTTTCCCTGGAAACTGGGTGGCTCGGGGGTGCACGTGTTATCTCTGTGTGTCTGTGTGACTGGAGTGTGTTTATGTATCTCCGGATGTGTTTGTGACTCTGGACTTGTGTGTCTCTCTCCTTGTGTTTATGGATCGGACTGTTCGAGTGGGGGCAGGGGTGAATTCAGGCTGATGGTACCAAAGTGTTCACGCGTGTGCTCCTGGGAAGACAGGAGACCTTACCAGCCACTGGCCTATCTGTGGACATACGTGTAAGAGGACCACGTTCCCTGTCTTGTTCCCTGATCCAGCCTTGGCTGGGCGGGGCCTCTTTGAAAAAACAGAGGACTACCCTAGAAATAACAAGGAGCCCTCTCTGGCTGGGCCTTGGATACATCATTCTGGGCACCTTGCCCAGCCATAGGCAACTTGGAGAGGCACACGTCATAACGGGCAGAGTGGCAGTGACAGGCTCTTCTAGCAGAAATGTGCCTGGGCCAGGGGCAGGAGGCAAGCGGGCAGAAAACAGATGCCAGCCTTGAGCTAGAGCTACGGACATGGGGGCCTGACGTGAGGGGACCAGGAAGATCCTGCTCCAGTCCTGTCCCCAGGTATCTTGGGACATTGGCCTTGACCGAGCAAGAGGTGGAGCTGGGAAGACGACCAATGCTCTGTAGGCCTCTTCTGCCCCGTCTTCCCAGGGCAGCATTTAGCTCCATGGGAAGAGGGAGGGCCTGGACTGAGATGGAACTCTTAGGCATTTCCTGTGGCCCAAGTGACCCTCCACTCTTCCCCAGCCAGAAGCCCACCCTGCCAAGTATGGACCCTCCCACTCTCTCCTGACCCTAAACCCTCTTCCCTCTCGCTGCCTCCCACCCCAAGAGCCGCCTTGTCTAAGCTCGCCTGTCTCGAAGCTTGGCGGCCTGGGAGGGGTAGGCCGGGGCACAAAGGAGCGGGTGTTCTTCTCCCCAGCACTGCCCCTCCCCTGGGCTCCAGGAGCTGAGGGTTCCCTTGTCTCATCTCTGGAGCAAGGCACCAAGCCCAGCCCTGCCTGGCCCCACTCCGGACATTCTTGGGAGTGCGTTTCCCTGGAAACTGGGTGGCTCGGGGGTGCACGTGTTATCTCTGTGTGTCTGTGTGACTGGAGTGTGTTTATGTATCTCCGGATGTGTTTGTGACTCTGGACTTGTGTGTCTCTCTCCTTGTGTTTATGGATCGGACTGTTCGAGTGGGGGCAGGGGTGAATTCAGGCTGATGGTACCAAAGTGTTCACGCGTGTGCTCCTGGGAAGACAGGAGACCTTACCAGCCACTGGCCTATCTGTGGACATACGTGTAAGAGGACCACGTTCCCTGTCTTGTTCCCTGATCCAGCCTTGGCTGGGCGGGGCCTCTTTGAAAAAACAGAGGACTACCCTAGAAATAACAAGGAGCCCTCTCTGGCTGGGCCTTGGATACATCATTCTGGGCACCTTGCCCAGCCATAGGCAACTTGGAGAGGCACACGTCATAACGGGCAGAGTGGCAGTGACAGGCTCTTCTAGCAGAAATGTGCCTGGGCCAGGGGCAGGAGGCAAGCGGGCAGAAAACAGATGCCAGCCTTGAGCTAGAGCTACGGACATGGGGGCCTGACGTGAGGGGACCAGGAAGATCCTGCTCCAGTCCTGTCCCCAGGTATCTTGGGACATTCCACGCTGCCTTCTCTTGACCGAGCAAGAGGTGGAGCTGGGAAGACGACCAAGGAAATGAGAAGGCATCTCAGTCTGGCTCTAGGCTGCCCCACCCTGAGACCACAGTGCCAGGCCACATGAAAGATCCGGGAGGGGACCAACTACGGAAGGACCCAGAAGGCCATGCAGCTCGGGGCCCAGGCCGTCTAGGCAGAAGGTCCCCATCCTCTCCAGGCATTCCCTGCCAGCCACTGCCTCTGAGTCTCCGTGGCTCCTTCACACCCCAGGCCCCTTGGTGGTGGGTAGGAGCTTCTGGGAGGGCCAGCGGGGGAGGCTCCCTGGAATGTGACTGGAGCCAGGATTCCTGAGTGATAAAGCTGCCTCCCTCTGGGATCCAGAACATGGAGCTGCTGCCTCTTCCGCCCAGCTGTCGGTTATCCCTTCTGTAAAATGGGCAGGAAGCCTCCAAATGCCCTCTGCTATAACACTGATAAAGATCTTGATTAATAAACCTCAAAGGAAGGAGAGAAAAAGCAAAAGCTCTCAGTGTCCCCACTTCTCTGTGCCTGCCTGCTGCCCTGTTTCTCCCTGGCAGCGTCCTCTGCCTCTGTCTGGATCTGTCCAGCTGGCCGCCACAGTTTCCAGGCTGATGAATCACATTTCCTGAGATTTTTTTTTAAAGCCTCCCCCTATTTTGCATTTGACCCTATATGGCTTTCCTTTTTCCTTCAGAAGGGGAATGAGCTGCATGTTTACATGTGAGTGTGTGAGCATCCGTGTGTGTGTGTAGTGTGGCAGTGTGGGTAGGTGTTCAGCAAGGGTGGAAAAATTGACTATTTCTCTAAGGTGGTCAGCTATTTTTTAATAGATATTGCAGAAACACATGATTTTTTAAAAAAATTTTGGATGTGTTTAATTGGGGTGCCTGAGTGGTGTCTGGCTGAGGAGGTGTGTATTTGAGAGAAAGAGTGCGGGGCTGTGTGAGCTCCGAGCGTTCAGAGGACATCTGAGAGAACACCACATGTCGCTTAAGGCTCTGGTGTCCAGAGGCCAGGTCCAGGAATGAGAGGAACTTTCTGGGGACAAAACTGAGTGGTGGGTACTTGCCTGGCCCAGACCCTCAGCCTAGGGGCCCCAGAGGTGGGTGGCACTGTTTCCAGCTGGGGTGGGTGCCTTCATGCAGTGTGCAGGCTCTTTGTTGGGGCCAGCACAACTGGCTGTGGTTGGGAGGCGGTGGGCTGACTTCTGGAGCCCAGGGGAGCGGGCTGGCTTGAGAGAGGCAGCGCCTCGTCCAGTGTGGGTC
Source organism: Tragulus kanchil (assembly GCA_022376925.1). Lineage (NCBI taxonomy): Eukaryota > Metazoa > Chordata > Mammalia > Artiodactyla > Tragulidae > Tragulus > Tragulus kanchil. The sequence continues at coordinate 138,823,061 of JAIOJX010000006.1, forward strand.
ATGGGGTAAGGTGCTGTGGGGTGTGGGGATGGGGGGCCGAGGAGGAGATGTGTAGCCTGGAGACAGGTCTCAAGCTGTTCACAATGCGCAGAGTAGCCTTGGCCTGAACTCCCACTTGTCACAGTGGCGGGCTGAGGGCCAGAACTGGACCCAATGGCCTGGCTGGATTCCTGGGACCTTCACTCTTCTCTCTAATACATTGTTGTTCAGTTGCTCAGTTGTGTCTGACTCTTTGCAGCCCCATGGACTGCTCCATGCCAGGCTTTCCTGTCCTTCACTGACCCTTGAAGTTTGCTCAGACTCACGTCCATTGCGTTCATGATGCCATCCAACCGTCTCAACCTCTGTTGCCTCCTTCTCCTGCCCTCAGCCTTTCCCACCATCAGGGGCTTTTCCAGTGAGTCGGCTCTTTGCATCAGGTGGCCAGAGTATTGGAGCGTCAGCATCAGTCCTTCCAATGAATATTTAATGATTTCCTTTAGGATTGACTGGTTTGAGGTTTCTCTCTAGTATATGGAGCCATGGAATGTTCCCTGGTGGCTCAGATGGTAAAGAATCCACCTGCAATGTGTGAGACATGGATTGGGAAGATTCCCTGGAGAAGGGAATGGCAACCCAGTCCAGTATTCTTGCCTAGAGAAACCCCATGGACAGAAGAGCCTGGTGGGCTGCAGTCCATGGGGTCTCAAGGGTCGGACACGACTCAGCGACTGAGCACAGCACAGCCGTCAAGCCAACCTCCTCACTTTGTTGATGAGGAGTCCAGGCCAGCGGGTGTGACTGGGCCGTCTTGAGCACTGAGTTCTGGGGGCTGGCTGGCCCCCTCCTGGCCTCCGGTGACTTCTCATCACTGAGGGCTCTCATTGAGACCCCCCTTTCTCCTCACTGCTGCCTCCTGGCTCCTCCCTGTGTGTCTACCCCTCACCTTTTCCTTTTCTCTGTCGTCTCCCTTGAACCCTTCCTCCCTGCCCCACCTATACTCCAGATCCAGGCTGCGGAATCCCTGGCTGGCGCCCTCAGTGCACCCCCTCACCACCATCCCTCACCCCCCACCCCGCCCCGGCCGCCCTCCCACCCTGCTCCCTCTCCTCTCCTCCATCACTTCCTCTTCCCCTCCTCCTCTCCTTTGTCCCTCCCTCCCTGGCTCCCTTCCCCCGCCGCCGGTGGCCGGCCCGCCCCTCCCCGGGCATTGGTGGCTGCTCGCAGCCTCGCTGCTCGCTGCTCCGAGCCCGGAGCCGGCGGCGCGAGGTCGGCCCGCCCCCTCAAAGGCCCGGGGCGGGCCGGGGACCTGGAGGACCCGGACTAGCGGGGGCGAGCGGTCCGGAGGTCCGGATTCGGTGGTAAGTCCTCAGTCTCCAGCGGCCGTAGCCCCGGCAGCCGAGCGCGAAGCAGCTCGGGCTGGGAGGGGCGTGGAGGGTGTGGGGACGCATGCGAGGAAGGAGATCCGGCCCCCAGCCCCACTTTGAGGCTTCGAGAGTGATTGTGTGTGTGTGCGTGTGCGTGTGTGTGTGTGCCCTGAACACAGCTAAGTGGGGCGTCTGGGTTCAGGGCCACTCCTCAGAGGGGCAGACTTCGTCTTTCCCAGCACTCGGTCCCCTCCGTGGGACCTGCCTCTCCTTTGCGTGGATCCCGGTTAGGATCAGGGGAGCCAGTGTTACAGCGAAGAGGGGTCTCCGATGGAAGGAGCCTAGGCCCTTTCCCTCCTCTTCCCCTCACCCCAGCCTCCTTTCGGCCAGTTCATTCTATTTGTGTGGCCAGCAGGGCAGTGACTGTCGCTCCGAGTGTGAGCCTGTCTGCTTGTGTCTGGGTGCATCCGTGTGTTTCTGAGTGTGTAGGTGTGTGAGCTAGGAAGAGAGCGTGTTTGTGTGTAGTGTTTCCCCCCTGCGTCTCTCAGAGATAGGACCCACCCTCTCCTTTGCCGGTGTCTTCCCTTCCAGATGTGCAGTTCCTCCACCCTCCTGCACACAGCTGGGCCCTGAGCCCCTTCGGGGAGGGGGGACGGGAACACAACTTTGTCTGGATAAGGAGGGACTCTGGGGTTTCCTGAGTGGGCTGACCTTTCTGTGGTGTGGGCAGGAGTGAGCGGAGAGGCGGTTTCTTCCCGGGAATGGGCTGGCCAGACCCCTGGAGGCATGGGACCAGAGTAGGGGCAATGCCTGGGGCCCCTGAGTGCAAATAGAAAGTTAATTTGGGTAGGAGTTGGGCTCCAATCCGTCCTGCTGCCCTCCTGCCCGCTCTATTAATACAGATTCAGCTCTGCTGCCTGGCATCACCTATTTATAGACCCAGAGGGAGCATAGCCACACCCCTTGTGTAGAGGAGGGGGAGAGGCAGAGGAGGGGCAGGGGATTCACAGCTACAGGAGCAAGGGTTGAGGGTCCCTGGGTGCCCACAGCCTCCTTGGGTGGGCCTGGCACTGATGGGCTGGAATCCACCCAGACTCCCCACCTCCTTCCCAGCCTGGCCTGTGTGGTCAGGCTCTTGATCTGCCCCCCTCTGCCCGCCCCCCCATCAACCTAGGGTTGAGTGGGTCTGTCTAGACCCTGCGAACTCATCATTAATTAGCTTGTTAAATGGCTGGAAGGAGGGGGATGGGAATGGCAGGGCTCTGTCTGAAATGGCTGTGGTTGTAATTAGGTGGATGGTGGCTGGCTCTTATTTATTCTGGTTATGATTACTCTGTGATCAGCTCCTCTGACGGGGGCTTGGCTGGGAAGGTGCCCTCCTTTCCTAACCACCCATCAGCCTTTTAGAATTGTTGGTGCCCGCCTGCCTGGGAGGGCCTGTGGGTGTGCCAGAGAAGTGGGTGGTTTGGTCTACTATGTCATCTGCTGTGGGCGTCCCAGTCTGCGAGCCCCTTACTCATGGCACAACCCAGGGTCCCCAAAGGGCTTCTGAGCTTCTCAGTGGGGGGGCCTGCCAAGGTACCCACGTGGCCTGGGATGCCCCGTGGCCTTGTGGCCTGCCTGAGTTGAACTGTCTCAGCGTCCAGGAATGTACACTTCCCTGCCAGTCTTAGCTCAGACTGGATGAAGCACAGGGTGCCAAGTGGCAGCAGATTGGGTAGACAGGAGCTTGGGGCCAGGGGCCAAGGATGTGGACAAATCAGAAGCGTGGGCGGTAGAGAGCACCGGGGCTCTGGCTTCCTTCAGCAGAGCATCTTGTGCAGAAACCCTCCAGCACCTGGTGGCCGGGAAGAGGAGTGCTGGCAGGCTGGCTCAGGCGCTGTGGGCACACCTGTCGCCTGCACACTCCCAGTGCCGCTGGCTACATTTTCTGGCTCCTCTATGCCCTCCCCCTTCCGTGCACTCACATTTCCTGGGCAGGACTAGGCTTGTGTTTACTGCCTGGGAATGTGCTTGGCGAAGGCTGGGCCCATAGGTCTAGGTTTGGCTACATTCCAGGGGAGACCTAGGGGCAGGGCAGTGTCAGGCCACAGAGTGAGAGGAGAGAAAGAGGGGGGCCGCCGCTCTCCATGTCAGGAAGGTCGCCTGGGCATCGGGTGGATCCGTGGTGTTTCCCATTCTCCTATCTCAGAGCTTGTGTGTGATCCTGGAAGTTGCTGCCTCTCAGGCGGACCCTTCCACCCGAGTGGCAGATGGGTGGATGACGATACAGGTTGATTGAGTAGGGCCCCACGGGTGTCTGTGTTCTTTGGAGATCCTCCTCCATGTACAGAGCACCGGCAGACACGGTCTTTTTACCCCTGCTAGGTCAATAGTAACTGTCCTCATTTTTCTGGTGAGACTCAGGGAGGTGGAGTGACTTTCCGGTGAAGAAATTGGACTCTGTGGGGGGGTGCCCTCCTTTCCTAACCACCCATCAGCCTTTTAGAATTGTTGGTGCCCGCCTGCCTGGGAGGGCCTGTGGGTGTGCCAGAGAAGTGGGTGGTTTGGTCTACTATGTCATCTGCTGTGGGCGTCCCAGTCTGCGAGCCCCTTACTCATGGCACAACCCAGGGTCCCCAAAGGGCTTCTGAGCTTCTCAGTGGGGGGGCCTGCCAAGGTACCCACGTGGCCTGGGATGCCCCGTGGCCTTGTGGCCTGCCTGAGTTGAACTGTCTCAGCGTCCAGGAATGTACACTTCCCTGCCAGTCTTAGCTCAGACTGGATGAAGCACAGGGTGCCAAGTGGCAGCAGATTGGGTAGACAGGAGCTTGGGGCCAGGGGCCAAGGATGTGGACAAATCAGAAGCGTGGGCGGTAGAGAGCACCGGGGCTCTGGCTTCCTTCAGCAGAGCATCTTGTGCAGAAACCCTCCAGCACCTGGTGGCCGGGAAGAGGAGTGCTGGCAGGCTGGCTCAGGCGCTGTGGGCACACCTGTCGCCTGCACACTCCCAGTGCCGCTGGCTACATTTTCTGGCTCCTCTATGCCCTCCCCCTTCCGTGCACTCACATTTCCTGGGCAGGACTAGGCTTGTGTTTACTGCCTGGGAATGTGCTTGGCGAAGGCTGGGCCCATAGGTCTAGGTTTGGCTACATTCCAGGGGAGACCTAGGGGCAGGGCAGTGTCAGGCCACAGAGTGAGAGGAGAGAAAGAGGGGGGCCGCCGCTCTCCATGTCAGGAAGGTCGCCTGGGCATCGGGTGGATCCGTGGTGTTTCCCATTCTCCTATCTCAGAGCTTGTGTGTGATCCTGGAAGTTGCTGCCTCTCAGGCGGACCCTTCCACCCGAGTGGCAGATGGGTGGATGACGATACAGGTTGATTGAGTAGGGCCCCACGGGTGTCTGTGTTCTTTGGAGATCCTCCTCCATGTACAGAGCACCGGCAGACACGGTCTTTTTACCCCTGCTAGGTCAATAGTAACTGTCCTCATTTTTCTGGTGAGACTCAGGGAGGTGGAGTGACTTTCCGTGAAGATCTCACAGGTGGTATGAAGAAAATTTAGGACTTACCAGCCAGGGCTCTTTGCACTCGGCTGCGCGCTGTGGAGCTGGGCTGGGGCCTCAGGCACAGGCTGAGTCAGGCGTGGGCCATGTGGACGCAGGGAGTGCAGGTGGGGACGGCGCTCTGGAACCTGGGGGGAGCCTGCCGGTGCTGCAGGCTGAAGGCTGCCTCGGCCCTGCCCGCCCCTCTGAGCCTTTGCTTTCTCTGCAGGCTGCATGTTGTGCCTGGGTCAGTCCACCTTCCTCCGCTTTAACCACCCGGCTGAAGCCAAGTGGATGAAGAGCATGATTCCATCAGGGGGCCGGGCCCCTGGTCCCCCCTACGGTCCTGGCCCAGGTAGGTCCCAGGTGGGGCAGGTGGCTGGGTTGGTGGCAGCCCTCCTCCTGGCCCACTCCAGCCACACTTGTAGTGTCAGGGCAGGACAATGCCCATGATCTGGGCCTGTTGCCATGTGCCACGGGCTGCTGGTGGAGAGTGCCAGGCAGTCTGGCCACTGGGAGAGGTCCAAGAAGTGCTGCTTGGCTGGAGCTGGGGCGTCATGTGCCTGAGGGATGGGGACTCTGCCATCCTGTGTCCCACTGCCCTGGAAGGTGCCACCTCAGTCTCAGACCCTGACCCTCCTTTCAAACTTCTGTCACCACCAGGATCCTCACCCTTGAGGGTGGCCTGAGGGGGCAGAAGGAAGCATCAGACTGAGCTGCTGTAAGCTCTGGGTTGGGGGGGGTCCCTCCTGCCTGTGATCTTGTCTTTGGGCTCCGCACCCACCCCAGGCCAGGCCAGCTGATGACTCAGTGGAGCAGCTGCAGTTGTGTGTGAATTATTGATTCCCGAGGAGAGTCGGTGATTGTCCCAGAAAACCAGCACGGCCTCCCTCGGCCAGCTGCCTTGGGTGGGGGCGGGCAGGAGGCCGCCTGTAGGCCTGCCACCCCAGACGCTGCACAAGCCTTCTGATGGCTGCGGGACGGCAGGTGTCAACGTAGTCCTGGGACAGAGGGACATGCATGTCAGGTACCTCTAGTGGGCTGGCATCAGGGGTTTTAGTGGATCGTCTAGGGATCTGAGGGCTTCCCTGGTTGAAAAGAGTCGACCTGCAATGCAGGAGACCCCGGTTGGACTCCTGGGTCGGGAAGATCCCTTGGAGAAGGGGTAGGCTACCCACTCACTCCAGTATTCTTGGGCTTCCCTGGTGGCTCAGATGGTAAAGAATCTGCCTGGAATGCGGGAGACGTGGGTTCCATCCCTGGGTTGGGAAGATCCCCTGGAGGAGGGTGTGGCAGTTCACTCCAGTATTCTTGCCTAGAGAATCCCTGTGGACAGAGGAGCCTTGCAGGCTACAGTCCACGGAGTCGCAGAGTCGGACACGACTCAGCAACTGGACACGGCACAGCTCGGCTGGGGACCTGAGGAAAGACGGGTGGTCATCAGACCATCAGTATTCGTGGAGCCCCTCTGCATTTGGTCCTAATTTTGGACCCAGACTCAGGCTTGCAGAGGCTTTCCCTTCTCCTCCACCCCGGGTATCTTCTAGCCCCCTGGGGGCTCAGAAGCCTGGGTTTCCAGACCACTCTGAGGCTAGTGCTGCCCTGCCTGCCCTCCTCCCTCGGACTGGCATGCCACGCTCTCAGCTGTTTGGGGCAGTGGTTCTAGAGACTCCTGGTTGGTAAGGCAGGCTCCTGCTGGCGTGGCTTAATGGGCTAATCGGAAGCCCTGCGCTGCACCTAGTTGCCAGCCAGCCTGGCTTCCAGGAACGGGCCTTCAGGGCCAGGCCCCTCCCTTGCTTCTGATTGGCTGAAGTAGTGCAGCTCCACCATCACCCAGCCCTGCAGGCGTTGTGTGCATTTTTTTTCTGGGTCTCAGCTGCTGTTTTGGGAGGCCCTACTGTCCTAATAGACTGGGACCCCCTGGAACTTCTGGCCCCTCCCCAGCATGCCCCGCCCCCAGCATGCCCCCTGTGTGAATTATTGATTCCCGAGGAGAGTCGGTGATTGTCCCAGAAAACCAGCACGGCCTCCCTCGGCCAGCTGCCTTGGGTGGGGGCGGGCAGGAGGCCGCCTGTAGGCCTGCCACCCCAGACGCTGCACAAGCCTTCTGATGGCTGCGGGACGGCAGGTGTCAACGTAGTCCTGGGACAGAGGGACATGCATGTCAGGTACCTCTAGTGGGCTGGCATCAGGGGTTTTAGTGGATCGTCTAGGGATCTGAGGGCTTCCCTGGTTGAAAAGAGTCGACCTGCAATGCAGGAGACCCCGGTTGGACTCCTGGGTCGGAAGATCCCTTGGAGAAGGGGTAGGCTACCCACTCACTCCAGTATTCTTGGGCTTCCCTGGTGGCTCAGATGGTAAAGAATCTGCCTGGAATGCGGGAGACGTGGGTTCCATCCCTGGGTTGGGAAGATCCCCTGGAGGAGGGTGTGGCAGTTCACTCCAGTATTCTTGCCTAGAGAATCCCTGTGGACAGAGGAGCCTTGCAGGCTACAGTCCACGGAGTCGCAGAGTCGGACACGACTCAGCAACTGGACACGGCACAGCTCGGCTGGGGACCTGAGGAAAGACGGGTGGTCATCAGACCATCAGTATTCGTGGAGCCCCTCTGCATTTGGTCCTAATTTTGGACCCAGACTCAGGCTTGCAGAGGCTTTCCCTTCTCCTCCACCCCGGGTATCTTCTAGCCCCCTGGGGGCTCAGAAGCCTGGGTTTCCAGACCACTCTGAGGCTAGTGCTGCCCTGCCTGCCCTCCTCCCCCAGACTGGCATGCCACGCTCTCAGCTGTTTGGGGCAGTGGTTCTAGAGACTCCTGGTTGGTAAGGCAGGCTCCTGCTGGCGTGGCTTAATGGGCTAATCGGAAGCCCTGCGCTGCACCTAGTTGCCAGCCAGCCTGGCTTCCAGGAACGGGCCTTCAGGGCCAGGCCCCTCCCTTGCTTCTGATTGGCTGAAGTAGTGCAGCTCCACCATCACCCAGCCCTGCAGGCGTTGTGTGCATTTTTTTTCTGGGTCTCAGCTGCTGTTTTGGGAGGCCCTACTGTCCTAATAGACTGGGACCCCCTGGAACTTCTGGCCCCTCCCCAGCATGCCCCCGCCCCCCCAGCATGCCCCCATGCCCTTTGCAGAATGTCTGCCTGCCCTTCCTGGTGGAGAGGTCGAGGAGGTTGGGGAAATCAAGACAGGGAGGAAACTCGTCCCTGGCACTGTTGCCAACTCTGTCCTAAGTCGTGAAGTGTTAGACCCCGAAGAGCGCTCTTCCTTTACAGAAGGCAAAGCCGAGGGCAGGGACTGGGGAGGTCAGTGGCAGAGCTGGCCTTGGGACCCAGGCCTCCTGGCTGCTTCTCCCCGGCCTTGGCAGCCCCGCCCTGCCGGCAGGCGTGGGAAGCGCTGGCCTTGGGCACAGGCCGCTCCCTAGGGACTGGGAGGTGAAGCCGGGCCTGAGGCCTCTGTGCATCTCCCTTCCCAGAATCCGAAAGCCTGGTGAACGGGAACCATGGCCCACCGCCTGCTACCCGGGGACCGGCGGCCTGCGGCAGCCACAGCTCCCTGGTGAGCTCCATCGAGAAGGACCTGCAGGAGATCATGGACTCACTGGTGCTAGAGGAGCCTGGAGCTGCTGGCAGGAAGCCTGCCGCCACCTCCCCCCTGTCACCAGTGGCCAACGGCGGGCGCTACCTGCTGTCCCCGCCCACCAGCCCCGGCGCCATGTCCGTGGGCTCCAGCTACGAGAACACCTCTCCAGCCTTCTCGCCGCTCTCCTCACCGGCCAGCAGTGGGAGCTGTGCCAGCCACTCGCCCAGTGGGCAGGAGCCAGCGCCCTCCATGCCGCCCCTGGTGCCCGCCCGGTCCTCCAGCTACCATCTGGCTCTGCAGCCCCCACAGCCCCGACCAAGCAGTGCTCGACCCTCAGAGAGCCCCCGGCTGAGCAGGAAGGCGGGTCACGAGAGGCCTCCCAGCCCTGGCCTCCGAGGCCTGCTGACGGACAGCCCTGCCGCCACTGTACTGGCGGAGGCCCGCAGAGCCACCGAGAGCCCCCGGCCAGGCGGGCCGCTGCCTGTGGTGGCGATCAGCCTGAGTGAGTACCCCGCTTCCAGCACCCGAGGCCAACCCACCAGCGTTCCTGGCAGCCCCAAGTTGCAGCCGCCAGTCCCGGCTCCCCGAAGCAAGGTCGGAGCGCTCCAGGACCGCGCTCCCAGCCCCTTCCGGGAGCCCCCGGGCGCTGAGCGGGGCTTGACCCCCAGCCCCTCGCGCCAGCTGGTGGGCCGCACGTTTTCAGATGGCTCGGCCACCCGCACCCTGCAGCCTCCGGAGAGCCCCCGCCTGGGCCGGCGGGGCCTGGACAGCATGAGAGAACTGCCTCCCCTGAGCCCATCTCTGTCCCGCAGGGCTCTCTCCCCGCTGCCCGCCCGGACTGCCCCCGACCCCAGACTGACCAAGGAAGTGGCAGAGAGCCCCCGGCCCCGGCGCTGGGCCGCCCACGGGGCTTCGCCAGAGGATTTCTCCCTGACGCTGGGGGCACGGGGCCGGAGGACACGGAGCCCCTCGCCCACCCTCGGGGAGTCCCTGGCACCCCGCAAGGGCAGCTTCAGCGGCAGGTTGAGCCCCGCCTACAGTCTGGGCTCTTTAACGGGGGCGTCACCCCGCCAGAGCCCCCGTGCCCAGCGGAAGCTCTCCAGCGGGGACCTGCGGGTGCCTGTCACTCGGGAGCGGAAGAATAGCATCACAGAGATCAGTGACAATGAGGATGACCTCCTGGAGTACCACCGGCGGCAGCGCCAGGAGCGGCTTCGGGAGCAGGAGATGGAGAGGCTGGTGAGCCGAGGCAGGCGCCGCGGCGGGGCCCCGCCAGGGCGTGGGCGGGCCGGCTGGCGAGGAGGGAGGGCCGCGGACAGGGGCTGGGCTTCCCAGGCTTCTCCACCATCGTGACCAGGATCTCAGGGCTCTGGTGGCCCGAAGATGAACTTCCTTTGACGCCCCTAAGACCTTATTTCAATTTCGTGCTACCTTTGCATTTATTCTGTAACACAGTGTTTTCATGTATAAATTAAGCTTCACATTATCAGAATACAGTGAAGCTCTAGGAAAACACACCCTGTTTATGATGAGGCTTTGTACCTCTCAGTCTGAGAACCTCGGGATTAATGAGGGGAAAGCTGAAGTCCAGAGCGGGGAGTGGGTTTGTTCAAGGTCACACAGAAAGTTCTGGCAGAACTGGAATTGGAACCCACGTCTCCTGTCTTTCTCTCCTGTCTTTTCCAGACTCTTCTTTAGAAAAGCCTCTGGTCCTTCTTTCTTGCTTCTCTTTGTTGTTGGGTAGCCACTCAGTCGTGTCCAACTCCTTGTGACCCATGGACTGTAGCTCGCCAGACTACCTGTCCATGGAATTTCCCAGGCAGGCACGCTGGAGTGGGTTGCCATTGGCTTCTCTTTGGCCTCTGTCAGCAGGTGGGAGCGGCTCACCGTGTCCCGTGCAGAATCCACGGTCTGGACCACGGGGGCGGAGGAGGGCACGGGCCCAGCGGCCCGGCTGATCCAGTCTGTGTGGTAGTAATCGTGTGCGGGTGTGCGCTTGCACGCGTGTGGGTGTGTTTGGAGGCAGGGTGTGGCTCTGGGCAGCTGCGCTGGAGATGACATTTGAGCCGGGTGGGGGCTAGGATTCCCCAGATAGCACGGGGAGCGCGGGGGCTCTGGCTGGTGGAAACACCCTGGAGCACAGACACAGGGAAATAGCTGCTGCCCTCTCTCCCTTGTGAGCCAAGAACAGGGTTCCTGGGGGTCCAGGGACACCGTGATTGGTTTGAGGACGGTCAGAACTGAGGGTATGGAGCCCTTTCGGAAGAGGCTGGGACAGCGCAGGGTGAGGTGAGGGCGGGGGACAGGGTGTGGGTGCTGGGTCCCGGAAGGATGAGGCAGGACCCCTAGGCTCTTCTGTGGCTATAGCTTCTCTTCACTGCTGCTTTGGCCTCGACAAGAATCTTGGCCCACCCTGGCGTCCCCTGGAGAGGGGACAATGAACCTGGCACAGGCAGAGTGGTGGGCCCAGCCTCCCGCAGCTCCACTCAGCCTTCCCGCCCCCACTGCTCCCCCACGTGCCTCAGCAGCGCTGACCTGCCCCTCCTGCCACTTTAAATCTTGGAGGCTGTCTGTCCTGCCCCTCCCATCTCCACCAGGTTGCTTATCTGGGGCAGGGGCGGGGGCACAGGCCCAGCCTCCTGGGTGCTAGACTCTGTTCCTGGTTTTCTTGCCATGGAACTGGGCAAGCAGCGGGAGGGAAGCTGGGTAAGTGTCTGTGGGAGGGGGTCCTGGCCAAACTGTGGTGAGAGACACCATGGGTTGCGGGACCCCAGAGACCCACGGGAGCCTGGGGGGGCCTCCAGGTCTGGGGAGTGATGAGTGGGAGACAGAGCGTGGCTGTACGGTCCCCCTTTACCCCCCAGGCCCCTGGCAGGTGTCTGGGTGGGCCGTGTAGGTAGGGCGGATGGAGCAACTGGGCCATGTAGCACGGACCCCTGGGCCCAGGCAGCAGCCCACCCAGCTGGCAAGGAGCTGGAAGCTGCCGGAAGGTGACGGGGAGCTGGGATGGGGGTGAGGAGGACCGTGGCCGGGCTTCCCAGGCTAGGTGTGCCCACGCTGAGCACACGTGTGTGCTCACGATGTGAGCCCGTGTCAGGTCCCTGTGGACCCCTGGGTCTGAGTTCCAGCCCCGTCTGTGTCTGTGTCCGCTTGTCTGTGCGCTAGACTGTGTTTATCCGTGTGAGTGCGTGCCAGTGTGCGTCTGTGCATGTAGGGGCGAGTGGCTTGTTAGCACAGGCCAGAGCGCGGGCTGGGTCCCTGTGTGCGGTGCTGCGGCCGCGGCCCTGGTCTCGGCTCTCTGCGTGTCCACGGCAGCATCAACATCTGCGTGTGTATCTGTGTCTCACTGTGGTCTTTAGTCTGTTTACCAGTGTGCGTTCCTAGGTATGTCCCCGTGTGTCCACGAGGAAGCCCACCTGGGGACAGAATGAGAAGGGAGGGGAAACAGGAAGACGGGAGGGGCTGGCCCTGCGGGCAGGTAGCACCCAGCCTGGTTGCCTGCCTGCCTCTAGGCACTGCCTTCCTTCCCTCTGCCTCCCTGGACCTTGGGGTCAGGGCTCTCCTGATGTGATTCTGAGTCCGAGTCCATAGCGTCCTCATCTTCTCTCCTGACTCGATGCTGACCCTAGTTCAAGGCTCCCCGCCACTGGCCTCGGGACGTTCTGCTCACGCCCTGCTCTGTCCACTCTCCCAGGAACGTCAGCGCTTGGAGACCATTTTGAACCTGTGTGCCGAGTACAGCCGTGCCGATGGGGGACCTGAGGCCGGGGAGCTGCCCAGCATTGGGGAGGCGGCCGCAGCCTTGGCGCTGGCTGGCCGGAGGCCCTCCCGAGGCCTAGCGGCGGGCATGGGGGCCTCTGTGCGCAGCATTGAGGAGCCGGGAGGTGCCGCCCAGCGCCTGTGGGAGAGTGTGGAGCGCTCGGACGAGGAGAACCTCAAGGAGGAGTGCAGTAGCACTGAGAGCACCCAGCAGGAGGTGGGACCCGGGGGCCTGGGGGCCGGCGGCCGAGGAGGCAGGGTGTGGTGGGGCTGCCAGGGCCCTGCGAGGAGGCCGTAACTGACGTCTGGGACAACATCGGGGATGAGAAGTGTAGAAATGAGGAGGCAAGGACAAAGAGGAGATGCTGATGAGTTTCCCAGGCTCTGTGCTAAGTTGCTTCAGTTGTGTCCAACTCTGCAACCCCCTGGACTGTAGCCTGCCCAGCTCCTCTGTCCATGGGACCCCCCAGGCAAGAATACTGGAGGGGGTAGCCACGCCCTCCTCCAGGGGATCTTCCCAACCCAGGGATCCAACCCAAGTCTCTTAAGTCTCCTGCATTGGCAGGTGGGTTCTTTACCACGAGCACCACCTGGGAGGCATCACCCAAGCTATAACTATGCTTTATGACCTGCTTTTCCTTGGGGGCCCCACCCAGGCCTGGCTCTCGGCGGTGAGTCGAGTCGTTATCCCTTGTGGCTGGCGGGGAGGGACTTTGCTCCTCTCCGTTCAGCTGTTCCTTCCAAGTGACCCAAGACATGGCGGTCCATTGTCTTAGTCTCATCCGGGGAGGTCTGGGCTTCCCCAGCTCACGGCCCCCCTCCCTCCAGCACGAGGACGCCCCTGGCGCCAAGCTCCAGGGGGAGGTGCTGGCCCTGGAGGAGGAGCGGGCTCAGGTGCTCGGGCGCGTGGAGCAGCTCAAAGTCCGGGTGAAGGAGCTGGAGCAGCAGCTGCAGGAGTCAGCTCGAGAGGTGAGAGCCAGGGCCCCGGCGGCACTCTGCCCAGGCACGGCGACAGCCCAGTGGCCTGAGCTGCCTTGACGCGGACCCTGCCGTCGCCTCCAGGCTGAAATGGAGCGGGCGCTGCTGCAGGGGGAGCGGGAGGCCGAGCGGGCGCTGCTGCAGAAGGAGCAGAAGGCGATGGACCAGCTGCAGAAGAAGCTGGTCACGCTGGAGGCGAGCATCCAGGAGAGGGACAAGGTAACCCACACCTGGCCTGGCTCCCTGCTGGGCGTCGCGGCTGGGAGAGGAGGAGGGCTGCCCTCCCCCTCTGCCGCACAGTCCCTCCTGCAGGGCAGGGGGCCTTGTCTTCTGTGGGAAGTACCAGCTTTGAGGGTGTTGCCAGTGTCTGGGCTGGTGTCTGGGGTCTCCTCTGCCTGGGTTTCTGTTCTACCGCTGGGTGCCAGGTACCTGCCATTCGGGGCCCTTTGTATCCCTTCTTGGAAGTGCCAAAGCCCCTTCTTGAGTGGTGAGCACTGCCCAGGGGACCAGTGCTGGGAAGCGATTCAGGTTCAGCCCTTGCATTTGGAGGACATCCCCCACCAAGCAGGGCTCAGGTGCTCGGGATGTGAGCTTTGAGAGAGTCTCTTCTTCCCCTGAGCCGTCAGGATCTGCAGCCTCCCATCCCAGGGGGTCCCAGCTCCTGCCCCTGCCCCTTTCAGATTTCCTGCCAGCCTGCAGGGCCGCTCCATCCCACAGGGGCCGTGCCAGCCACACCCACGATGCCCAACAACGTGCCAAAAGCTCCGAAGTGGAGAGAGGCCACCTCTTTCTGGACTTGACAGTATTTTTCCAAGAATTAATTTTCCTTCTGGATTTTTTTTTGTTTTCTCCTGTCCCTCGAGTCGTTATCCCTTGTGGCTGGCGGGAGGGACTTTGCTCCTCTCCGTTCAGCTGTTCCTTCCAAGTGACCCAAGACATGGCGGTCCATTGTCTTAGTCTCATCCGGGAGGTCTGGGCTTCCCAGCTCACGGCCCCCCTCCCTCCAGCACGAGGACGCCCCTGGCGCCAAGCTCCAGGGGGAGGTGCTGGCCCTGGAGGAGGAGCGGGCTCAGGTGCTCGGGCGCGTGGAGCAGCTCAAAGTCCGGGTGAAGGAGCTGGAGCAGCAGCTGCAGGAGTCAGCTCGAGAGGTGAGAGCCAGGGCCCCGGCGGCACTCTGCCCAGGCACGGCGACAGCCCAGTGGCCTGAGCTGCCTTGACGCGGACCCTGCCGTCGCCTCCAGGCTGAAATGGAGCGGGCGCTGCTGCAGGGGGAGCGGGAGGCCGAGCGGGCGCTGCTGCAGAAGGAGCAGAAGGCGATGGACCAGCTGCAGAAGAAGCTGGTCACGCTGGAGGCGAGCATCCAGGAGAGGGACAAGGTAACCCACACCTGGCCTGGCTCCCTGCTGGGCGTCGCGGCTGGGAGAGGAGGAGGGCTGCCCTCCCCCTCTGCCGCACAGTCCCTCCTGCAGGGCAGGGGGCCTTGTCTTCTGTGGGAAGTACCAGCTTTGAGGGTGTTGCCAGTGTCTGGGCTGGTGTCTGGGGTCTCCTCTGCCTGGGTTTCTGTTCTACCGCTGGGTGCCAGGTACCTGCCATTCGGGGCCCTTTGTATCCCTTCTTGGAAGTGCCAAAGCCCCTTCTTGAGTGGTGAGCACTGCCCAGGGGACCAGTGCTGGGAAGCGATTCAGGTTCAGCCCTTGCATTTGGAGGACATCCCCCACCAAGCAGGGCTCAGGTGCTCGGGATGTGAGCTTTGAGAGAGTCTCTTCTTCCCCTGAGCCGTCAGGATCTGCAGCCTCCCATCCCAGGGGGTCCCAGCTCCTGCCCCTGCCCCTTTCAGATTTCCTGCCAGCCTGCAGGGGCCGCTCCATCCCACAGGGGCCGTGCCAGCCACACCCACGATGCCCAACAACGTGCCAAAAGCTCCGAAGTGGAGAGAGGCCACCTCTTTCTGGACTTGACAGTATTTTTCCAAGAATTAATTTTCCTTCTGGATTTTTTTTTCGAGTGTCTTCCTCCTGTCCCTCAATTTTGAAGCTCTTAAGAATTCTTTGACTCTGCTTTTAATTTTTTGGTGGTTTTTTTTTTTTGAGCTTTGGCTCTGGCCCCCAAAACCACACTCCCAAATTCTGTGCCAAATTAACTCCACGCTTACCAACCAGGCCTGCACTAACGCCCTCTCTAATCACTGTCATGGGCTCTCCGCATGCCCCTAACTGCCAGTGCCACCCAGGCAGGGCTGAGCCGTGCCTGCTCTTGCACTAACTCCATGGGCACCTCTGTGCCCTTGGCCTCTCCCGCCTAATGTCGCCTCCTTCCTTTCTTGGTGTGGGACCCCAGGGTTTTGATCGGAAAGGAACGGGCAGCGGGTTCAGCTCAATTTTCTCACGGGGGCATCGGCAGGAGGGGTCCGAGATAGAGGAGGTGCTTGGTGAGGAGCCTCTGGGTCTGAAGAGCGCCTCTCATTTGGAAAAGCCAAGGTGTGGCCTCCATGGCCTGTAGGCAGTTTCCTGCACAGAGGAACTACCGCCTGCCTGCCCTCCCGAGTGGAGGGGTCAGGAGGTCCAGTGCTGGCATGGCCTGGGGAGGGCATGGACGGGGCTCTCTGCCACATAGTGGCTACCCTCTGAGCTTTCCCCTGGGGCGTCCCAATTGCAGATATTCCAATCAGAGGATGGGAAGGGGTAGGTCTCTCTCCCATAGGGCATTGTAAAGGCCTGAGTCCGAGCCTGGGGGAGTGCTTTGATCCCAGAAACTGGCCTGATGACGTCCTCCTCTTCTGGACGGGGATGGAGATCTAGGGTGGAGGGGTGGGTAGAGGCAGGGTCCAACAGAGGGACTCCGGGGTGATGCTCAGTCTTTTACTTCTTTTCTCATTGCCCCGGGGTTGCCTCTAGGCGTGCTTTGGGCCCAGTTACTTGAGGTGGTGGTGGTGGCAGCGGCCCAGCTTCCCACTCCAGCCCCCAACCCCCAGCCCATGGCACCACTCTGGCTTTGGAATCTGTAATCACAGTCTCTCCCCTGCCTGTCCTCGGAGGGGTGACTCACCAGCTCCTCCCCTCGTCCCCCTTCCCGCCCTCAGAGGTGTCATCTCGCTCCAGACAGAGCCATCCACCTCTTCTCTGTACCCGCTCCTGGGGCTCCTATTTCCATGGAGACTGCCCAACTAATTGCAGTCCTCATCCTGCTGAAGTTCAGCCCGCAGTGCCAGCGGTCCACCCCCACCCTGGGCAGGAGGAGGCCAAGGGGGCTGGGTTGGGGTCCCCTCCACTGCACTACTGTAGCTTTAACATCCTCGCTCCCAATGCACACCCAACCCCTGGATTTAACCCTCACCAACTCCCCCCTTTTTCCCAGGGTTAAATTTTGGTCTCTGGGCAGTGGGAGAAGGGGAGGAACAGGAGCCAGGAGGCTCTGGGTTTGTGATGCGGAACGAGCTCTGGCTTTGACTGGTTTGGGGAGGAAACCGAGGGCCTCTTCTAAAGAGGACCCACCCAGACCTTTCTAGCTCAGGGGACTCCAAGAGACCGACATTTCTGCCTGGACCCTGGCCCTGCTTCTGACACCATCGCCTGCACCTCCGAGGCCTGTCTCGCACCTCTGCTCCTTGCCTTTCTCACTCTGCACCGCTTCCTCCCAAGTTCCTTTTCTCCTCTTCGCGCTCTCCTCTTCCGAGCCTGCTCCTTTTGCTCCTCGCCTTCTCGCGCCTCCCGCCCGCCCGGCCTCCCCGCGCCCCGCCTCGCGCCGCCGCGGCCCCGGGCCGGAGTTGAGGAGTGTGTGTTCTGTTTCTCCCCTGTGCCCGCCCCCTCCGCCTCCGGCGACCAGGAGAGGGCGGAGCTGGCCGCGGGACGGAGGCACCTGGAGGCCCGCCAGGCGCTCTACGCCGAGCTCCAGACGCAGCTCGATAACTGCCCCGAGTCAGTACGGGAACAGTTACAGGAGCAGCTGAGAAGGGTCAGTTTCACCAGCCCCCCTCCCCGCCCCCGAGGGCCGCCCGCCCGGAAGAGAGGAGCGGTGGGCCGGGAGCGCCCGGGCCCTGCAGTACCTGCCGGACGCCAGGGTCGGTGCTGTGGCTTGGAGGGGACAGGGAAGGCTGGGGGAGGAATGGAGGTGCTCCTCCCTGCTACTGCAGGCAGCGCTGCCCGAGAAAGGGGCGGAGCCGAGCGGAGGAAAGGGGGCAGGGTGGGGGCAGGGCCCTTCCTCCGTTTCCCCGGGTCCAGCCCCCAGTCTCACCTCTGTGACCTGGCCTTCCAGGCGCAGAGTGAGATCGTGAGCACCACCCGACCCCCTTTGTCACTGTCATTCCTCATCCTGCTGAAGTTCAGCCCGCAGTGCCAGCGGTCCACCCCCACCCTGGGCAGGAGGAGGCCAAGGGGGCTGGGTTGGGGTCCCCTCCACTGCACTACTGTAGCTTTAACATCCTCGCTCCCAATGCACACCCAACCCCTGGATTTAACCCTCACCAACTCCCCCCTTTTTCCCAGGGTTAAATTTTGGTCTCTGGGCAGTGGGAGAAGGGGAGGAACAGGAGCCAGGAGGCTCTGGGTTTGTGATGCGGAACGAGCTCTGGCTTTGACTGGTTTGGGGAGGAAACCGAGGGCCTCTTCTAAAGAGGACCCACCCAGACCTTTCTAGCTCAGGGGACTCCAAGAGACCGACATTTCTGCCTGGACCCTGGCCCTGCTTCTGACACCATCGCCTGCACCTCCGAGGCCTGTCTCGCACCTCTGCTCCTTGCCTTTCTCACTCTGCACCGCTTCCTCCCAAGTTCCTTTTCTCCTCTTCGCGCTCTCCTCTTCCGAGCCTGCTCCTTTTGCTCCTCGCCTTCTCGCGCCTCCCGCCCGCCCGGCCTCCCCGCGCCCCGCCTCGCGCCGCCGCGGCCCCGGGCCGGAGTTGAGGAGTGTGTGTTCTGTTTCTCCCCTGTGCCCGCCCCCTCCGCCTCCGGCGACCAGGAGAGGGCGGAGCTGGCCGCGGGACGGAGGCACCTGGAGGCCCGCCAGGCGCTCTACGCCGAGCTCCAGACGCAGCTCGATAACTGCCCCGAGTCAGTACGGGAACAGTTACAGGAGCAGCTGAGAAGGGTCAGTTTCACCAGCCCCCCTCCCCGCCCCCGAGGGCCGCCCGCCCGGAAGAGAGGAGCGGTGGGCCGGGAGCGCCCGGGCCCTGCAGTACCTGCCGGACGCCAGGGTCGGTGCTGTGGCTTGGAGGGGACAGGGAAGGCTGGGGGAGGAATGGAGGTGCTCCTCCCTGCTACTGCAGGCAGCGCTGCCCGAGAAAGGGGCGGAGCCGAGCGGAGGAAAGGGGGCAGGGTGGGGGCAGGGCCCTTCCTCCGTTTCCCCGGGTCCAGCCCCCAGTCTCACCTCTGTGACCTGGCCTTCCAGGCGCAGAGTGAGATCGTGAGCACCACCCGACCCCCTTTGTCACTGTCATTCAAGGAGGCCGAGGCCCTGGAGACGGAGACAAAGCTTTTCGAGGACTTGGAGTTCCAGCAGCTGGAGCGGGAGAGCCGCGTGGAGGAGGAGCGCGAGCTGGCCGGCCAGGGGCTGCTCCGGAGCAAGGCCGAACTGCTCCGCAGCATCGCCGAGAGGAAGGTGCGCCCGCCCCATCCCTGCCATGGGACCCCCTCAGTGCCGGCCTGGCTTCACCTGGCTGAGCCTCGGTCTCCTCACGTGTAAAACACGAACAGTAACAGGCTGCTGTGAGCATTAAAGGAGATGATGTATGTGGAAAGAGCATAGTCTGTGGTCATAGGAAGCACTCAGGGAACAATAGCTGTTGATAAGCTCTGACACTCCCCAGTCCTCCAGGGGAGCGTGCATTGGGCCCCCTTTTGGAGCTGGACACTGGCTGGCGGCGGAAGAGAGAGGTGGAGATGGAGGAGGAGGAGGGGGCTGAAAAGGAGGCTTGCTCCTGCCCTTGTTGAACTCTGTCCGGTGGAAGCGCTGGGACCCTTACACAGGTCCAAGATCTACGTATTGGAGCCAGCCTGGGGTCCTAGGAAGGCACCACTTGGATTTGAGCCGTGGCTCGGCCCTGGCTCAGCTGAGCTGTAAACTAGGGTGCTGGTTATTGCATCTGTCCTGGCCGATTCTGGTGCTTCAGATGCTATGGAGTCTGCTCCTCACCTCAGCGAGGCCTCAGTGAGATCTCAGGACAGGTGATGAGGTGAGGCTGTGAAGCTGGGAGGAGGCAGGGTTAAGCAAAGGTTGTTAGGAAGATGTGGATGAGACGGGGTCGGGGGCCCAGGCGTGGTTGTGCGGACCTGTGGACGCATGTGCGCTCAGTTGGGCTAGAGTGAGTTGGTGGGGTGGTGAGGGCAGTGGGGAGGGGGTATCAGAAAGTGGGGTTTGATGGCAAACCTGAGTTTAATGGTAAATGGGGAGCCGTTGGACTCCCCGCTGAGTCCAGATCCCTTGCTTCTCTCCCTGAGCTGTTCAGGCACCTGGCTTATAAGAAAGTTAAGTGAAGTAACACATGCAAAGCATTTAGCTATGTTCTTGGATCCTGACAGGTTCTCAGTAAACGGCATAATCTTGTTGGATTGCCACCTGGTCTACCTCCGTCTGCTTGAGCTGACCCCCAGATTGAGTACAGCTCCCTTTTTTCCTCCATTCTCTCCTATGTCTTGCTCTTTTTTTTTTTTAACTTTTATTTATTTATTTTTGGCTGTGCTGGGTCTTTGTTGATGTGTGGGTTTAGCTGCTCTGCGGTATGTGGGATCTTCCCGGATCAGGGCTCGAACCTGTGTCTCCTGCATTGGCAGACGGGTTCTTATCCACTGAGCCACAAGGGAAGCCCATATGTCTTGCTCTTAACAGTGATAGTTTAAGGCTTCCTCTTTCAGGAAGCCCTCCTGGGATAAACACAGCTCATTTCCCCTAGCCCCCATCCTTCTCTCTCACTTACTATTTTTCATTCCCTTTTAGGACTCGATTGTTGAGCCAGGCGTTGTGCTAAGCTGTACTGGGGATATGGAGACAGAAAAGACACTGGCCCCGTCCTTGGATCAGACACCTTGGGTGGGAGGGTGGGGGTGGTGATGAGATACATATTCACAAGTAACAGTCGTATAAGACAAATGGTGATCTGAAATAATGGGAGCGTAGAGCAAGGAGCAGAGAAATTGAGCTGTGATCAAGGAGGATGCGGGAGAGAAGACGGTGTTCGATCTGGTCTTGGGGGAGAAGTAAGCTCCTGGTGGGTGCAGAAGACAGGACAGCATTCCTGGCAAAGGGCACCGTGTAAGAAAGGCCCAGGAGTGTGGACCTGTAGGGTTGATGGTACATCTGGGCCAAGCTGAGGGCACGCCGGGGGCTCAGGGTGGCTGAGTGGCTGGAAGTAGGCCCAGGTCCAGGGGCCCTGTGCGCCGCCTGAGGGGCGTGTGCTTTATTCTGTGAGTCGTGACGAGTCGCTGGGAGGCTTTGAGACAATAAATGATCTACCTTTACTCGTGGATTTAGAAAACAGTTATTCAAGTAATACACATTCTGGGCTTCCTGAGCTGTTCAGGCACCTGGCTTATAAGAAAGTTAAGTGAAGTAACACATGCAAAGCATTTAGCTATGTTCTTGGATCCTGACAGGTTCTCAGTAAACGGCATAATCTTGTTGGATTGCCACCTGGTCTACCTCCGCTGCTTGAGCTGACCCCAGATTGAGTACAGCTCCCTTTTTTCCTCCATTCTCTCCTATGTCTTGCTCTTTTTTTTTTTTAACTTTTATTTATTTATTTTTGGCTGTGCTGGGTCTTTGTTGATGTGTGGGTTTAGCTGCTCTGCGGTATGTGGGATCTTCCCGGATCAGGGCTCGAACCTGTGTCTCCTGCATTGGCAGACGGGTTCTTATCCACTGAGCCACAAGGGAAGCCCATATGTCTTGCTCTTAACAGTGATAGTTTAAGGCTTCCTCTTTCAGGAAGCCCTCCTGGGATAAACACAGCTCATTTCCCCTAGCCCCCATCCTTCTCTCTCACTTACTATTTTTCATTCCCTTTTAGGACTCGATTGTTGAGCCAGGCGTTGTGCTAAGCTGTACTGGGGATATGGAGACAGAAAAGACACTGGCCCCGTCCTTGGATCAGACACCTTGGGTGGGAGGGTGGGGTGGTGATGAGATACATATTCACAAGTAACAGTCGATAAGACAAATGGTGATCTGAAATAATGGGAGCGTAGAGCAAGGAGCAGAGAAATTGAGCTGTGATCAAGGAGGATGCGGGAGAGAAGACGGTGTTCGATCTGGTCTTGGGGGAGAAGTAAGCTCCTGGTGGGTGCAGAAGACAGGACAGCATTCCTGGCAAAGGGCACCGTGTAAGAAAGGCCCAGGAGTGTGGACCTGTAGGGTTGATGGTACATCTGGGCCAAGCTGAGGGCACGTCGGGGGCTCAGGGTGGCTGAGTGGCTGGAAGTAGGCCCAGGTCCAGGGGCCCTGTGCGCCGCCTGAGGGGCGTGTGCTTTATTCTGTGAGTCGTGACGAGTCGCTGGGAGGCTTTGAGACAATAAATGATCTACCTTTACTCGTGGATTTAGAAAACAATTATTCAAGTAATACACATTCTGGGCTTCCCTGGTGGCTCAGGTGTAAAGAATCTGCAGTGCAGGAGACCTGGGTTTGAGCTCTGGGTGGGGAAGATCCCCTGGAGGAGGGGATGGAAACCCACTCCAGTATTCTCGCCTGGAGAATTCCATGGACAGAGGAGCCAACTGAGCAACTAACACGCAATATACATTCCAAAAAGCATAGAAAATTCAGACAAGCAAACAAACCTCAAAGGCCATTTTAGGAAGCGGTTTTTGGCATTGTGGGGTAGATCTGAAAACTGAGAGAGTGGAAGCAAGAGGCTGGTAAAAAAACCTCGAGGCCAGGAAAGCAGAGGGCCTGGCTCGGGGTGGTGGCAGTGGGTTGGGCCACGGGGGCCGGTGGAGGGATGTTTGGTGTCTCTGGGATTCTGGATGCATTGGCTGTAGGGTGTGCGGAGTGTGGGAACTCGAGTTCTGGCCGGGGCGTCTGGTGGCACAGGGCTCACGGATCGAGGGGTGAGGGAAGCAGCCGGCCACAGCACCATGCATTTTCCGGGGGTGAGAGAAGCCGAGCAGAAGGGCTGGTTGGTTCCCTTCACCCAAGTCCAGGGTCTCTGGGCAGGAGACAGCCAGGCCTCGCCTTGGGCTGTCTTACCCGCTGCTGCCCTCTCCTCCAGGAGCGCCTGGCAGTCCTGGACAGTCAGGCTGGGCAGATCCGGTCCCAGGCTGTGCAGGAGTCGGAACGCCTAGCCCGGGAGAAGAATGCCTCCCTGCAGCTGCTGCAGAAGGTAGCCCCGTCAGGGTGTGGCACAAGGCAGGGCTGGCGACGTGGGCGGCAAGTGCGTGAGTGCACAGGGCTGGGGTGGATCCCTTTTACTTGGGGGCCCCTTGCTCTGTTCCACGGCTTTCTGATTCTGCCGCTTTGGACTTGCAGGAGAAGGAGAAACTGGCTATGCTGGAAAGAAGATACCACTCGCTCACGGGGGGCCGGCCTTTCCCGAAGACCACGTCCACGCTCAAAGAGGTAACGTGGCTGGGTCAGCCCCAGCCTCGGGTCCAAGGGGTCTCCTGGGAGGCTGTGGAGCAGCACGTGCCACCTTCATCCCAGTGGCTGAGGTTGAGTACAGGGACCTTTTCCTGAGCTGGAGAGATTTAGTAGGAATGATCCTGAGGTCTGGGATCGGATCCGCCATGGCTGCTAGCTGCTGCTTGCCAGCCGCATCTCTGGCTCCCAGGAGCCGCTGATCTTAGGGTTTTGGGTGACTGCATGCCTCTGGGGGATTCAGGAGGTGTGGGTGGAGAGGATGGCAGCCCAGAGGCTTGGTAAGGGCCGGACTGGGCAGACTCGACTTGAGGGGGCCTAGGGATCTCGGGGTCCTGATCTTGGAGCTCCCCAGGCCTCTGTCGGGAGCTGGGCTGTGGGCTCAGACATGGGCGTTGAGGCTCCTTCAGCCGTCCTTCCCCGAGTCTTTGCAAGCCTGGTGTGTGAGGCCCCACAGGCCGTGCCCAGTTTCCTGCCTCAGTGCACAAGCAAGTTAAGTCTGGAATGGGTGGCTGGGCCCAGTGTGAGGGGGGAGGCCCCTCACACATGCCCTCTCTATAGGCTGGACTGCTCCTCTCCGAGTCTTCAGAGGTGGGGCTGGGGACCACGGCTCTGGGCCTCTTCCCAGGGTCTTCTCAGGCTGGGGCCTCCTCTGTTCTCTTAACCCCACCGGCTTCCACCCAGCTCTGCCCCAAAGCACAAGAGGTAATCGCAGCTCACTGCCTGTCTGCCTGCTTGATGAGCTTCTGCCCTGACTTCTCCCACCAGGCCCCGCTGGCGGTAGTCCTTTGTTTGGCCAGAGTTTGTGGTTCCAGAGGTGCCTGGGCAGCTCCTGCAAAATCAGAGCATCATTTGCATATCAGTTTGCATATATCCTGCATGCCGTCCATGTTTTCACAACACACTGGACCTTCCAACTCATTCCTGTTCTGTGACCCGTGGAGGACAACTTGCCTCTGGAGCTCGACCAGGATGGGCTCCCCTGGCTGGGGCAGGCTTAGGATCCTGGGCTTTGATTCCGTGTGTGTTTTGAGTGGCGATTGTGACCCCATCAGCTAGATCATAAGCCCAGGATTCTAAGGATGTGCTCAGAGGATGCGACAGTCCCTGTCTTCCCAACCCACCGTCTGCTGTGTTCGCATCTTTCCAAGTCCTCACCTTTGGGCCGTGGGCCTGTTTTCCTACTTGGGCTTTCTGCCGCTCCCCACTCAGGTCTCTTGCTCAGGCCCCACCTTGCCCAGGCCCTCGTGGTGCCTCCACCCGCCCTCCCAGCTCCTGCCCCAGCGAATGCGTGTGAGGAGACCCACGGGAATGATGTGACTGGTGCTCAGTAGTGCATGTGTGCCTCACTGAGGGTGCCCAAAGGTGCTGGGGACAGAAGGGTTCTCTGGGAGCTGGGTCCTGATCCCTGGTGGACTCCTGGCTTCTTCACCTGTCCCTAACCCAGGGAAGACCCAAGAATGAGCCATCTGGGGCCCCATTCAGGGCCCACGTAGGCCCTGTGCCTGGGCCTGGACGTCCAGGCAGCCTCCAGAGTGAAGGTCAAAGAAGAGCCTTCCCTGGCGGTCCAGTGGTCAGGACGCCATGCTTTCTCTCTCTATTTTTTTTTAAACCCTTTTTTTCTTTTCCCCATCATACCTCTTTTACTTATATTTATTTTCATCCATCTTATCCTTTGGCCTGTGTGGGCCTCCCATTGCAGTGGCCTCTCTCACTGCAGAGCACCGGCTCTGGGCGCATGCACTCCAGAGCATTGGCTCGTAATTGGACACACTGATCCAGCCGCTCTGCGGCACGTGGGATTTTCCTGGGCCAGGGATCAAACCGGTGCCCCTTGCACTGCAAGGCAGACTCTTTACCCACTTGACCACCAGGGAAGCCCCGTGCTTTCTCTCTTGAGGGTGCAGGTCCAATCCCTGTTGGGAGACCAAAATCCACACAAAAAAGAGGCTTCAGACAGCCAAGTCTGCCTGCCCTTTTCTGTCCCCCTGCCCTCAGTGGCCACAGTGGGCCTCGGAGCGCCCCACCCTTGCCTTGGACTTGGTGTGAATGGAGTGGTGGCCCTTTGGCATGGAGTGTGGGTGTCGAGTACTGGGTAGAATCCTGTTAACCTGTTCTCCGCCCACCCCTCCGCCTCCCGCTGGGCGCCCTAGGAGTATGTGAGCCTGGCTGAGGTGCTCCACCTGCGCTCCCGCTGGGAACCCTGTGCTTCCGCCACCTCCCCCGGCACGCTTGCTCAGCCCCTGCCCGACAGTGAGGTACCAGCCACCGAGTGAGCCCACTGTGCCCAAGGGCCTCCTCGTGGTGCCCTCGATTGCCCCTCGGGCCCGGGGTGGCGGGCAGCAGGGTCTGTCTTCGGCAGTGACGGAGAAGGGGAGATAGGAGCGGTTCCCTCTCTTGCCTGGGGCCTCAGGAGCTTGCTTCGGCTCCGGCTCCGGAGGGCTGGAGGGGAGGAGGCCTTCGGCTCCAGCGTGGGGGCCTCCAGCTGAGAGGACCCTGGCTTTCCCGGGCTCTGCAGGCCTCTTCTGCTCTGGGCGTCCTACCCATGGGCGGGGCCATCTCTTGCTTAAGTTCCAGCCTCATTAACCTCATGTATTCCCTCCGTGTCCGGCCTTCCCCCAAGTACGTGACGCTTGAGCAGCTAAAGGCCATGTGGGGCACCTCGCTGGGGCCCACAGCCCCCGCGCCAGGCCTGCCTCCCTGGGCCTCTGTCTCCCAGGACCCAGGTCCCACCACCTGCCTTCCTCTCGCGCTGCCCTCTTCCTCCTCCTCCGCTTCTGTCACGCCTTCGCCCCAGGTTGGTGGTCTGAGTGCCCGCAGCCCGCTCGCGGCGCGGCTCTGTGTGTGTGCCTCACCCGCGCGTCGGCCGTGCAGCCTCGACTGGCCCCGGAGGCGCGCTGTGTGCTGGGGCGGGGGGACCCCGCTGGCTGGCAGCGTGGTCGGTCGGCGCAGCACGTGTCTGTGGTCTGGGAGCCGTGGCCTGTTGTTCTTTGCCTTTAGCACGTTCACGGCAGCCGTGTTCTCACTGTGTTCTTTTCTCTTTATGCTCTCCTTTCTCCCTTCTGCCTTCCCTTTCCCTTCCTGACTCCCTGATGGTGGCCTGCCTTTACCCTTCCTCCAACGTTGCCCTTTCCTTCCTTCTTCCTCCCCGTGCCTTTCCCTTCATTTCTTGACCTGTCCTCTCCACCCCTCCCTCCCGTCCCCTGGCCTCGTCCCCACGCCCTCTCCAGATGGAGAAGCTGCTGCTTCCCGCTGTAGACTTAGAACACTGGTACCAGGAGCTGATGGCCGGGCTGGGGACTGGTCCCGCTGCCGCCTCCCCTCGCTCCTCTCCCCCGCCTCTGCCCGCCAAAGCTTCCCGCCAGCTGCAGGTAACCCCTCCTTCACTGCCCAGCCCGCCCCAGGCCCTGCTCCTCTCTGCTGTGGGTACCTCCTGCCAGTCCATCAGCCACACGGCCACACGGATGGCGGGATGTCAGCCCAGCCACGGCAGCAGGGCCTCTGGACCCCGAGAGGGAAGTGAGGATCTCCTCGTGGGCAGCCATCCTGGCTCTTGGCGGGTGGAGGGGAGGGCCGGCCTCCTGATCCTGGGGCGATGTGCCAGACTGTTCGATAGAAGGCTTGGGGAGCAGTGAGGCCTCGTGCCGAGCTCCCCCCTCTCAGCCCTGGGCTCACCAGAACTTGAGCCTGTGCCTATTAACCTCATGTATTCCCTCCGTGTCCGGCCTTCCCCCAAGTACGTGACGCTTGAGCAGCTAAAGGCCATGTGGGGCACCTCGCTGGGGCCCACAGCCCCCGCGCCAGGCCTGCCTCCCTGGGCCTCTGTCTCCCAGGACCCAGGTCCCACCACCTGCCTTCCTCTCGCGCTGCCCTCTTCCTCCTCCTCCGCTTCTGTCACGCCTTCGCCCCAGGTTGGTGGTCTGAGTGCCTGCCACCCGCAGCCCGCTCGCGGCGCGGCTCTGTGTGTGTGCCTCACCCGCGCGTCGGCCGTGCAGCCTCGACTGGCCCCGGAGGCGCGCTGTGTGCTGGGGCGGAGGTGGGGGGCCCCGCTGGCTGGCAGCGTGGTCGGTCGGCGCAGCACGTGTCTGTGGTCTGGGAGCCGTGGCCTGTTGTTCTTTGCCTTTAGCACGTTCACGGCAGCCGTGTTCTCACTGTGTTCTTTTCTCTTTATGCTCTCCTTTCTCCCTTCTGCCTTCCCTTTCCCTTCCTGACTCCCTGATGGTGGCCTGCCTTTACCCTTCCTCCAACGTTGCCCTTTCCTTCCTTCTTCCTCCCCGTGCCTTTCCCTTCATTTCTTGACCTGTCCTCTCCACCCCTCCCTCCCGTCCCCTGGCCTCGTCCCCACGCCCTCTCCAGATGGAGAAGCTGCTGCTTCCCGCTGTAGACTTAGAACACTGGTACCAGGAGCTGATGGCCGGGCTGGGGACTGGTCCCGCTGCCGCCTCCCCTCGCTCCTCTCCCCCGCCTCTGCCCGCCAAAGCTTCCCGCCAGCTGCAGGTAACCCCTCCTTCACTGCCCAGCCCGCCCCAGGCCCTGCTCCTCTCTGCTGTGGGTACCTCCTGCCAGTCCATCAGCCACACGGCCACACGGATGGCGGGATGTCAGCCCAGCCACGGCAGCAGGGCCTCTGGACCCCGAGAGGGAAGTGAGGATCTCCTCGTGGGCAGCCATCCTGGCTCTTGGCGGGTGGAGGGGAGGGCCGGCCTCCTGATCCTGGGGCGATGTGCCAGACTGTTCGATAGAAGGCTTGGGGAGCAGTGAGGCCTCGTGCCGAGCTCGACCCGCTCTCTCAGCCCTGGGCGGCTCTCACCCCGGAGTGCCTCCCTCCGTCTGGGGGCCTCACACACTCTTGAGCCTGTTGCCTCTGGAACTTGTGTGTCCTGAGGGAGTCGTGGGGTGGTGACACTCGGAGGCAGGAGAGAGCAGGACAGAGACTCTCAGGTGACAGCCCCGAGGACACGGCCCGGACTCCTCGGAGTCGCCGTGGGGACGTGGCCTGCTGGAGCCCCAGGCAGGCTGCAGACCGCCGGCTGGGGAAGGGTGTCCGGGCCGTCGACCTTCTGCCCCAGGTTCCGCTCCACTGACCGCTGTTGTGCCCGAACACCTCCCTGCCCCGCCCGACTCGATCCCTTCCTTGAGTGGAGAGACTGCACCTCTAGCGATCTCAGCTAAAATTCCATGTCCCTCTAGGAGGGGTCTGTGGGCCTTTCTATTCTGTGTCCAGCTTGGTTGAGGTTTTTACGTGTTTGATTCACTTCATCGTGACCACAGGCCTTGGAGGTAGATAATGAGGACTCTGGTTTCACAGATCAAACAGTGGGGCCCCGAGAAGATAAGTAATCTCTCCAGGGTCACCAGCTAGGAAGTGGCAGGGCAGCACGGAGAGTCAGAGCTCTTGACTTCAAAGACCACGCTGCCAAACACAAGTGCTGAGAGGGAGCTGGCAGTTATTTAGTCTAGCCCGCCCCTCCTTTTGCAGATAAGGAAACCGAGGCCCAGCCTAGGGAGGTGCGAGGCCCGAGGTCACGCAGTCCATTAGCGGCAGACCCGGGACCAGAGGCAGCCCTGGCCTCCCGTTGTCGGCCTCCTGTGACATGGCTCGTCGGTGTTAACTCCTCCCTTACAAGGTCCTTGTAAGATGCAGGGTTGGACCAGCGATGGGCCAAGGAGGAACAGCCTGGAAAGGAGGCTTGGCAGCTGCCAGGAAACATCTGCTCATTGGGTGGGCCCTGGAGGCTCAGTGCTGCTGAGCGGAGACCGCGGCCTTGGGCGGTACCTTGGGTCACAGCCCACTCGGTGCCATGGGGTGTGTTGGCATCTCTTCTCTCCAGGTTTACCGCTCCAAGACCGACGGCGAGGCCACTGGCCCCCTGCCGCGGACCCGCAGCGGGCCACTCCCCTCTTCCTCTGGCTCCTCCTCCTCCTCCTCCCAGCTCAGCGTGGCTACCTTGGGCCGCAGCCCTCCCCAAGGTCTGAGGATAGTGGGTGGGCTGTGTGGGGTGCAGGTTGCTGGAGGGGGTTGGAGACGGCCACCCACAGATGCCTCGAGGGTGGGGGGTTGTCTTCTGAGCCTCAGGTCCCAGTGCTCTGTTCCTCCCAGCGGAGCACTCTGCTCGCCCAGAACGGCACCAGCAGCCTTCCTCGCAACCTGGCGGCCACGCTGCAGGACATCGAGACCAAGCGACAGCTGGCCCTGCAGCAGAAGGGTGAGTGGCCACAGCGCCAGCCCGCCTGCTCCTCCCGGGCCCTGGACGTTTGCNCGCCCACCACCCTAGCTCACCCACGCCCACACCCTTCCCAGGATGTGTTCCCTTGAGGTGGGAGCAGAAAGGATCGACTAGAGACCCTAAGGAAGAGGCTCCTGGAGATTTATCAGAAGGCTAAGGGCAGGGGGCTCAGGGTAGGCGGGCTCTGACGTTGATCCTCCAGAGCCGGGCAAGTGAGGGAGATGCCTGTTGACCGGAGGAGGGACAGACATCGCCTGGTCTGGAGGCAGGGGGTGGACTTGACCTCCACCAATGCTTCCCTAAGACACTAGCTCGAGGGGAGGCCCAGGAGGCCTGGCTGCTCGTGTGTGTCTTGGTTGTTGAAGCCCCTTTTGCAGATAAGGAAACCGAGGCCCAGCCTGGGAGGTGCGAGGCCGAGGTCACGAGTCCATTAGCGGCAGACCCGGGACCAGAGGCAGCCCTGGCCTCCCGTTGTCGGCCTCCTGTGACATGGCTCGTCGGTGTTAACTCCTCCCTTACAAGGTCCTTGTAAGATGCAGGGTTGGACCAGCGATGGGCCAAGGAGGAACAGCCTGGAAAGGAGGCTTGGCAGCTGCCAGGAAACATCTGCTCATTGGGTGGGCCCTGGAGGCTCAGTGCTGCTGAGCGGAGACCGCGGCCTTGGGCGGTACCTTGGGTCACAGCCCACTCGGTGCCATGGGGTGTGTTGGCATCTCTTCTCTCCAGGTTTACCGCTCCAAGACCGACGGCGAGGCCACTGGCCCCCTGCCGCGGACCCGCAGCGGGCCACTCCCCTCTTCCTCTGGCTCCTCCTCCTCCTCCTCCCAGCTCAGCGTGGCTACCTTGGGCCGCAGCCCCTCCCCCAAGGTCTGAGGATAGTGGGTGGGCTGTGTGGGGGGCAGGGTGCTGGAGGGGGTTGGAGACGGCCACCCACAGATGCCTCGAGGGTGGGGGGTTGTCTTCTGAGCCTCAGGTCCCAGTGCTCTGTTCCTCCCAGCGGAGCACTCTGCTCGCCCAGAACGGCACCAGCAGCCTTCCTCGCAACCTGGCGGCCACGCTGCAGGACATCGAGACCAAGCGACAGCTGGCCCTGCAGCAGAAGGGTGAGTGGCCACAGCGCCAGCCCGCCTGCTCCTCCCGGGCCCTGGACGTTTGCCCGCGTCCACCACCCTAGCTCACCCACGCCCACACCCTTCCCAGGATGTGTTCCCTTGAGGTGGGAGCAGAAAGGATCGACTAGAGACCTAAGGAAGAGGCTCCTGGAGATTTATCAGAAGGCTAAGGGCAGGGGGCTCAGGGTAGGCGGGCTCTGACGTTGATCCTCCAGAGCCGGGCAAGTGAGGGAGATGCCTGTTGACCGGAGGAGGGACAGACATCGCCTGGTCTGGAGGCAGGGGGTGGACTTGACCTCCACCAATGCTTCCCTAAGACACTAGCTCGAGGGGAGGCCCAGGAGGCCTGGCTGCTCGTGTGTGTCTTGGTTGTTTTGAAAGCCCATGTCTGTGCCTCTCTCTCCTCTTGTTCCCTCTCGTCTCTACCCCCACCCCTGCCCGGGGCCCCCACTCCAGTCGAGCCGCTTCCTGCCGAGCCCCTCCCAACTGACGACCCAGCAGGTAGAGCGTTGGTCACCGAGGGCGTTGCTTTGGCCAGGCAGTCCCTGCCCGGGCCTCCGCATGATGTATTCTGCCCAGGCCCCCTCCGCCCGCCTGCAGGCAGACTCCCGGGCTGAGCCAGGCTGGCCGAACCCCTCGAGCGAGCAGAGCTCTCTCCGGCCCCAGCGGGCTCTGCCTGTCTTCCCTCCCTCCTCCCTGCTGCTGGCGTTCCTGCTTCTGCATCGCCGCCGCTGGGGATGCGCTGATGAGGGTGCTCAGGGCTGCCCGCACCCCTCCCCGCTCCCGTCCCCAGCAGCAGGGTGGGTGCACGTGCCCTGCCCACCGGCTCAGGCTTTGGTTCTGAGCTGCAGCCACGCGGCCCTCGTGCTGCCGGGGCGCCACTCAGGCAGGTTCAGGGCCCGTGTGGACTCAGTGCACAGTGAGGGCGCGGAAGCCAGACCGCCCGGCTGTGGCCAGTTACGTAGGCGATGCAGCGTCACCAGGGCAGCTGGACCCGGAGCTGCGGGGGCTTCAGGGAAGCTGGCGGGGGCCGAGGGGGCTGCCCTGTGTTACCCTCTCCCTGCTCGCCTCCTCCCTCCGTCTGTGAGGCTGCCGGCGTCCTCCCTGAGTGGGTGGGGCGTCCACCGTGACATTCCTCGTCACCCCTGCAGGGCAGCAGGTGATTGAGGAGCAGCGGCGGCGGCTGGCAGAGCTGAAGCAGAAGGCGGCGGCCGAGGCGCAGTGCCAATGGGACGCCCTGCATGGGGCAACGCCCTTTCCTGCCGGGCCTGCGGGCTTCCCGCCGCCGCTCATGCATCACTCCATCCTGCACCACCTGCCGGCCTCGCGGGAGCGAGGGGAGGAGGGCGAGCACGCCTATGACACGCTGAGCCTCGAGAGCTCGGACAGCTTGGAGACCAGCATCTCCACGGGGGGCAACTCAGCCTGCTCCCCTGACAACATGTCCAGGTACCCGGGCCCCGGCCTGATGGCCCGCCTCTGTCCTCCCCACACTGGGGCTACCGCCTCCACTGGCTGCCTCCTCCTCCTTTTCCCTCCCCAGTGCGAGCGGCCTGGACATGGGGAAGATTGAAGAAATGGAGAAGATGCTGAAAGAAGCTCATGCAGAGAAGAGCCGGCTGATGGAGTCAAGGGTGAGGCTGCTCTGGGCCCTGGGGCTGCCCTCTGCCTTTCCGGGGGCCTCCGCGCCTCCCGGGCCCCTTCCCCACGTTGTCCTCACTGCACTCCCTCGAGGAAGAAAATGTTTTCAAAGACTGGGTTCTTCAGGTTGGGGGATCAAGAGGCTTGGCGAGATGACAAGTTTCAGGGCCCTTAGGAAGCGGGGAGGGAGCGCGGTCACCATCATTCAGCTATGAGTTTCCTGCTTGGGAACTTCCCGTCTTTGTGCGTTCACTTCTGGGATGTTTGGCCACTGGGAAAGTTCTGATGCCTGTCGACCTGAGTGCCAGGTCTCTCCTCTTGGAGATGGTTAGGAACTGAGTCGAAGGATGAAGACAGAGGGAAGACAGCTGTCCAGAGCAGAGATGCTGGCCGCGGGCGCGTCATGCTTCCTGCCTGTGGGCCTGTGGGACCCTGTGCCTCGGGAGGAGGTTGAGTAAAGAATCTGGAAACCTTTCTGTCTCTATCCTCCCGGCACTCTGTGTGTCTGGAGATGAGAACGGGATTCCAAACGGAAAAGAAGACCTCTTAGTCTTACTCCCTTTGAAGGAGGGATCATTTAAAAATATCTCTTGGCAAAAGGAGAAAAAGGAGATTCTGCTCAGTTTGGAACTGGGAAGAAATGATAAACGGGAGTTAGTTAATCTGAAGATTGTTATCCGTGGTGAAGACATATAAAACATCACCCACATGCTCTGTATTTAATGATTTGTTTTAACGACTTAAAATCTGTTGATAATGGCTTTCCTAAGGTCTTTCAGGTCCATACAATTTGAAGTTCAAGTATAAATGTTTGGAGTTTCAAAGGACCTTCTCTTAGGGATGAGGGAAGGACGACTAAATATATTCGATGGCAAGAAAAGTTATTTGGATAACCTGAGTCCTAGGAATTCAGATACACATCATAAAGTCTCCCTTTTTTATTGAATGCTTCCTTCCCACCAGAGTCATTGTTGGGCGCTTACCTACACGATCTCAGTTAGTTTTCCCTACAGTCCCGGGGTCAGGCACTCCTAGCCGCATCTTACGGATGAGGCAGCTAGGCTTAGGGAGTTTGTCAGGGTCAGAGCTCACAGTGGCGGTGGAGCCAAGGTTTGCAGCCAGGATGGTCTCGCTTTAAGCATGTACCCTTGTCAGCGCGCTCCCTGCAAAGGGTGAGCTTGGAGGGCCGTAGTCCCTCCTGCCAGGCTACCCTTGAGGCGGGTGTCTCCTGCGACTCCGCCCCAGCCTGCGGAGGGGTGGTGGGAGCCTGGGGGAAGAGGGCAGCCGTGGGCACTGAGCCCCAGCCTCGGCAGCAGGAGCGGGAGATGGAGCTGAGGCGGCAGGCCCTGGAGGAGGAGCGGAGGCGGCGGGAGCAGGTGGAGCGGAGGCTGCAGAGTGAGAGTGCGCGGAGGCAGCAGCTCGTGGAGAAAGAGGTCAAGATGCGGGAGAAGCAGTTCTCGCAGGTGAGCCAACGATGGGCTTGGGGTGGCGCCGCGGAGGGTCGGGATAGCCCACGGTGCCCGTGCTGGGCAGTGGGGTCTCTTCTCCCCAGAAAGGTCTGCACAAGCAGAATTCTCCCTGGGACTTGCTTGGCCCCACGAGGGCTTGTTCCAGCCCGAGTTGGTTGGGTTGTGGGAAGTGGCAGGACACCTCGTAGGCGAGGGTCTGGACAGGCCTTCCAGAGGCGGGAGCAGTGTCAGAAGCAGGGTGGCTCCCCTTGGCCTCGCTCAGGGGCCTCGCCTCTGCCTCGTGACTCTGCACGACCCCCGTTCCCACCTCCCCGCGCGCTCCTGTGCCCGGTGCTCCGCGTCTGTCCTGGCCTAACTTCCGGTTTGCATCTCGAAAAGAGAGTTGTTCCAGCTTCTCCCTGGGACAGGAACCCGTCCTTACAGAGAAGCCAGGCTGAACTGTGTGCTCACCCAGCGGCCGTGAGCAGAGCCCTTGAAAACAGGAGCAATTAGGTTGGGCAGGAAATCTACCTGTGTTTCTGATCCCAGATTCTGGGCCCCTGGGAGAGCCCGTGAGACTCAGGCAGGCTGTCCCTTCCTGTGGGGTCTCCATGAGCCTCCCCGTGGTGAGAGGTCCTACCCCACAGTGACCCCAACTCCCTGATTTCCTAATGATTCAGTTCAGTCACTCAGTCGTGTCCTACTTTTGTGACCCCATGAGCTTCCTAATGATACAGCAACATAAATTCTAAGAGGTAGATTGTCTGGTTTGGGAATTCAGAAATAATGAAACCCCTCAGCAGTCCTGTAGGCGTCCTTGCAAAGGGTGAGCTTGAGGCCGGTAGTCCCTCCTGCCAGGCTACCCTTGAGGCGGGTGTCTCCTGCGACTCCGCCCCAGCCTGCGGAGGGGTGGTGGGAGCCTGGGGGAAGAGGGCAGCCGTGGGCACTGAGCCCCAGCCTCGGCAGCAGGAGCGGGAGATGGAGCTGAGGCGGCAGGCCCTGGAGGAGGAGCGGAGGCGGCGGGAGCAGGTGGAGCGGAGGCTGCAGAGTGAGAGTGCGGGAGGCAGCAGCTCGTGGAGAAAGAGGTCAAGATGCGGGAGAAGCAGTTCTCGCAGGTGAGCCAACGATGGGCTTGGGGTGGCGCCGCGGAGGGTCGGGATAGCCCACGGTGCCCGTGCTGGGCAGTGGGGTCTCTTCTCCCCAGAAAGGTCTGCACAAGCAGAATTCTCCCTGGGACTTGCTTGGCCCCACGAGGGCTTGTTCCAGCCCGAGTTGGTTGGGTTGTGGGAAGTGGCAGGACACCTCGTAGGCGAGGGTCTGGACAGGCCTTCCAGAGGCGGGAGCAGTGTCAGAAGCAGGGTGGCTCCCCTTGGCCTCGCTCAGGGGCCTCGCCTCTGCCTCGTGACTCTGCACGACCCCCGTTCCCACCTCCCCGCGCGCTCCTGTGCCCGGTGCTCCGCGTCTGTCCTGGCCTAACTTCCGGTTTGCATCTCGAAAAGAGAGTTGTTCCAGCTTCTCCCTGGGACAGGAACCCGTCCTTACAGAGAAGCCAGGCTGAACTGTGTGCTCACCCAGCGGCCGTGAGCAGAGCCCTTGAAAACAGGAGCAATTAGGTTGGGCAGGAAATCTACCTGTGTTTCTGATCCCAGATTCTGGGCCCCTGGGAGAGCCCGTGAGACTCAGGCAGGCTGTCCCTTCCTGTGGGGTCTCCATGAGCCTCCCCGTGGTGAGAGGTCCTACCCCACAGTGACCCCAACTCCCTGATTTCCTAATGATTCAGTTCAGTCACTCAGTCGTGTCCTACTCTTTGTGACCCCATGAGCTTCCTAATGATACAGCAACATAAATTCTAAGAGGTAGATTGTCTGGTTTGGGAATTCAGAAATAATGAGAAACTCTGAGTTTTACCTCTGTGCTTGGCATCTTTGTCGAATGCCTAGTTCCCCTTCCCTGTCTGGCAGTGGTCTCTTGGGGACCCAGCATCTCTCGCCCCTACCCGGGGGCTGAGGCATGGCCGTGGAGGGTACGTGGGAGAGCAGGTGGAGTAAGCTCGTCTTTGGGGCACCTCTGGGAGGCTGAGCGTTTTATTTCTTTAAATACTTTATGATGTTTCCTTTTCCTGTTATTCTGGCGTTCTTCCTAGAAATAAAAGGTAGACAAATACTGAGAATTCTAGATAGGTGTCAGAAATATCGAGGTGATACAGACCTCAGAGATTCTCTGGTGCAAGCTCTCGTTTATATACAAGGAAGCTGAAGGCAGAGAGGGTCGTGACCCAAACAAGCCCCCTTTTCTCACCCAGAGAAGATCAGGCTTTCTGTTGGGTTTTTTTCTGAGTCTGTGTTCTTTTGCTTTGTTCCATGCGAGACAGGAGGGGCAGGCACAGCACAAGGACGGCTGCGTCTGGGAAACTGAGGCTAGAGCCGTTCAGCAGTTTGCCCGAGCCTAGGAGGGGTCCGTCCCGGTGTGCCAGGTCCCTGCTTTGGCCAAAGCCCCATGAAACCAGAGTGACAGCCGTGGGGATGGGGAGGGAGGGACGACTGGCTTTCAAGGGCTCAGCACTGAAGCGGAGGAGCCCAGACACGGGAATGATGGGGGAGGAGAGGGGCCCCTCCTCAGCCTGCCCTCTGCTCCCAGGCACGACCCCTGACCCGCTACCTGCCAATCCGGAAGGAGGACTTTGACCTGAAGACCCACATCGAGTCATCAGGCCATGGCGTGGATACTTGTCTGCATGTGGTGCTCAGCAGCAAGGTACAGGCGTGCGGGGCTCCAGGGCGGCGGGTGGTGGGGACCCCACAGTCAGAGGCACCTCCTGGGTCCTGGGAACAGTGGCCTCGGGCCCTGCGCTAACCCCAGTGGTCTCTGTCCTGGGTCCCGGTGTGCCGGCCTGAAGGGAGGCTGGGGACAGCCCCCAGTGTGAATGCAGCCACAGTGATGGGCTGATGTTCCTGCTCAGGGAAGAAGGTGTCGGGGCCTCGCACGTGGGTCCTCCCTCACCCCTGCCTCCCACAGGTCTGCCCCGGGTACTTGGGCAAGATGGGCGGCAAAATCAAATCATGGAAGAAGCGCTGGTTTGTCTTCGATCGGCTCAAGCGCACCCTCTCCTATTACGTGGGTGAGTTCCCCCCAGACTGTCCCGGAGTGGGGACCCCTGGGCTCTGTCACCCAGAAGTGGGGTCCAGGGGCTTGGGCTGGGTCTTGTCCTCGTCTTCCTGAACACCTGCAGGGTGTGCCTGGCTCACCTCCTTTTCTTTGTTCACTGATTCACGTTCTCAGCGGTAGCACTGAGCATCCAGTAAGCTCCAGCACTGTCCTGGGCTCTGGTGATTAGCCAGGTGGCCACAGTTCTCTCCCCTGCAGCCTGTCGCCGGGAGGCAGACAGTGAGCAAAGAAGGATGCGGGCGCTGTAGGGGACCCCGGGAGCTGTGGGAGCACGGAGCCCTGTGGATGCCTCCTTGGGCAAGTTCCTGCAAAGACTCGCGACAGGCCGCTGAGCCGGGCCCTGAGGGCAGCACCCCTGGCGTCCTGACCTCAGCGCGGCCAGCCCTGGAGTTCCGTCCCAGAGAGTGCCCACTTGGAGGGTGGGGAGGGAGGGACGACTGGCTTTCAAGGGCTCAGCACTGAAGCGGAGGAGCCCAGACACGGGAATGATGGGGGAGGAGAGGGGCCCCTCCTCAGCCTGCCCTCTGCTCCCAGGCACGACCCCTGACCCGCTACCTGCCAATCCGGAAGGAGGACTTTGACCTGAAGACCCACATCGAGTCATCAGGCCATGGCGTGGATACTTGTCTGCATGTGGTGCTCAGCAGCAAGGTACAGGCGTGCGGGGCTCCAGGGCGGCGGGTGGTGGGGACCCCACAGTCAGAGGCACCTCCTGGGTCCTGGGAACAGTGGCCTCGGGCCCTGCGCTAACCCCAGTGGTCTCTGTCCTGGGTCCCGGTGTGCCGGCCTGAAGGGAGGCTGGGGACAGCCCCCAGTGTGAATGCAGCCACAGTGATGGGCTGATGTTCCTGCTCAGGGAAGAAGGTGTCGGGGCCTCGCACGTGGGTCCTCCCTCACCCCTGCCTCCCACAGGTCTGCCGCGGCTACTTGGTCAAGATGGGCGGCAAAATCAAATCATGGAAGAAGCGCTGGTTTGTCTTCGATCGGCTCAAGCGCACCCTCTCCTATTACGTGGGTGAGTTCCCCCCAGACTGTCCCGGAGTGGGGACCCCTGGGCTCTGTCACCCAGAAGTGGGGTCCAGGGGCTTGGGCTGGGTCTTGTCCTCGTCTTCCTGAACACCTGCAGGGTGTGCCTGGCTCACCTCCTTTTCTTTGTTCACTGATTCACGTTCTCAGCGGTAGCACTGAGCATCCAGTAAGCTCCAGCACTGTCCTGGGCTCTGGTGATTAGCCAGGTGGCCACAGTTCTCTCCCCTGCAGCCTGTCGCCGGGAGGCAGACAGTGAGCAAAGAAGGATGCGGGCGCTGTAGGGGACCCCGGGAGCTGTGGGAGCACGGAGCCCTGTGGATGCCTCCTTGGGCAAGTTCCTGCAAAGACTCGCGACAGGCCGCTGAGCCGGGCCCTGAGGGCAGCACCCCTGGCGTCCTGACCCTCAGCGCTCGGCGGCCAGCCCTGGAGTTCCGTCCCAGAGAGTGCCCACTTGGAGGGTGGGATGCTGTGTCGTATCCTCGACAGGACAGGCTGGGCCTTGCTGCGGGAGGACCTCTGTCCTAAGATCCCAGGGGCTCAGAGCCAAAGTTCTCCTGCTTACTCCTGATACGTGTCCCTGTCCGTCGTGGGCGGGTGGGGGTCTGCCCCGCGTCAGTGTGCGCTCTGCTGCAGAGCATGCCTTTCCGGAACGCTGCTGGCTGCTGTGCAGAGGGTGAGGAGAAGCGGATGGGGTCTGCGCCAGTGCTAAATGTCCCAGCTGGAATCCGTCCCCAGGTCCCCAGTGGGTCTATTCCGCCAGTCGCCTGACCCACCGAGCCACACAGCCGGGAAGGGCGGCCCTGCTCGGAGCCGGGAGGGAAAGGGCCCGAGTGTTTGGTGCTGGAGTCGAGTGCCCGGCTTCCCTGCTGACCTGGTCTCCAGCCAAGTGCCATCTCTTCCAGGAAGCCCTCTTTGCCCACCTGGGCCCTGGGTGAGGGCAGGGAGAGACACGTGTGTCCCCTGTTTCCGCCTGGGCCAGGACGGGGCTTTGTCAGGCTGGGGAGGAGAGCTCCATCTTAGGCAGGTTGAAGTGCCCCTGGGGCGTCTAGGGTTAGAGGCAGAGAGAAAGTGGAAGCTGTTGAAATACTAACAATGATAATGGTAGCCAAGCATACTTCTACACATGTGTATGAGCCAGAGGCCGTGCTCAGCGCTCTGCGTGTGTCATCTAACCCCGCCACAATACTTGTGAGGGAACCAGTTTTTATACCCATTTCACGGATGAGGAAAATTAGGCACAGAGAGGTTAGGTCACTTGCCCAAGGTCTCTCAGCTGCTGAGAGGCAGAGGCAGAGCCAAGACTGAGCCTGGATGATTGGATATTAGAGCAGAGAAGAGGGAGAGACAGAGAGGCACGCCGGGTCAGGCCCCTCCTTGTGAGAGAGGAGGAGGAGGAGGCACTAGTAAAGCCCAGGGGGGCAGGAGGCGGAAGCCCCATGCCTGGTGCTGGGCTGGCGCTTGGCATGTGTGACCTTCCTTCCTGTCTGTGAGGCCGACGGGGGAGGGGGAGGCCAGGGCGGAAATGAAGAAGGCAGGCAGCCAGCGGAGCAGACGTGCACCCGCCAGCAGGGGGTGTCGCCAGCGACGGTGGATGCCGCTGGAAGCCAGGAGTAGTGCACACCCGAAGGTCACGCAGTTCAGGGACTGGATCGGCTGAGAGAATGCTTTCCACCGCGTGCCGGGATGGGAGCCAGCTTGCCCACGATCCGTTGAGGATAGGTGGGTGGTGAGGAAGCAGAGGCAGGAATGTGTTACTATTTCCAGTGAAGGAAGAGCCGGGCGCGAACAAGCTGGCAGGGTGGCCAGGCGCGGGGCCAGGACGGGGCTGGATCCCTCTGCTGTGCAGAAGGCGTGGAGTGGAGGTGGGCCCGTGGCTGGATCAGGGTCCTGGGTGTGCCTTGCTGCCCTCGAGCCTGCCGTGCTCCCTGCCCTTCCCGGACCCTCCTCCCTCCTGCGGTGAAACTCCTCATCCTGCACCAGAAACCACCTGTGGGAAGCCCGCCTCACGGGGAGTGGCTCCTGCCCTCCGCTGGTCACGCCTGCGTGACGCAGGGTCTCTGCCATGTGGCATTAACCCTGGGGCATCATGATGTCACAACAGATGCCACGTGTTTTGTGCCAGACCCTCTGCTGGACCCTTGGAGTGTGTCGTCTCACTTAACGCTCATGACCCCCGGTGACCTGCAGGTGTTCTCTTGGAGTCCGGACTACGCCCGCGTCCCACAGCTGAGGGGGGCTGTGCCCCATGCTTTCTTCCCTCACCTCAACTGTGGGCTCCTGAGAGCAGAGCCTCTGACTCCTTGCCTCCCAGTGCCTCAGACTCATTTATTCGACATCGACTGAGCACCTGCTGTGTGCGGGGCGCATAGCAGTCCGTGCTGAAGGAGCCAGACCTGCGAGTGGGTGAAGCGGGGTTGACTGATGTTTGCTTGTGTGTGTGACGGTGCCGGGCCTTGTTCACAGCCTGCAGCGTGTGAACTCTTAGTTGCACCATATGGGATCTTAGTTCTCTAACTAGGGATGGAACCTGGGCCCCTTGCGTTGGACACACGGAGTCTTAGCACCAGGAAGGGACCCCTAGGGAAGGGTGCAGGGTCAGTGCGCTGCGTCCAGTGCTCTACGAGCCGGGGAGAGCGCAACCAGGCACTGTAGTGACATCTGCAGCGGGGGCTGAGGATGACGTAGGAGCTTGCCGAGGGACGGGCTGGGGACCGCTCCAGTGTCGGCATCGGCAGGGCAGACTGTTAAGGACCCTTGAGAAGCTCAACCTGGCCAGAGAGAACTGGGGCTGGAGCAGGGGAGGGACGTGAGGCAAGGCCAGAGGCACAGGCTGGCAGTGGCCTGTTGGGGACCTTTGCTAGAGCCAGGGAGACAGCGGGGTCCAGTGAGGGAGGTGGCGAGAGGCTCCTGAGCTGAGGCCGCGGGATTCCGGATTCGAGTGGCTGGAGGAAGCTCCCCGCTGGGCACCGGGGCAGGCAGTGAAGGGGCAGGGGTGCGGAGGGGTGCGCGCGGAGGCCGCAGCCCTGACCCGGGACCCCACGCCTCAGGCCTGCGAGGCCCCGGGGAGGGGCGGGGTGCTGCCAGCCGGCCCCGTCTGAGCTTAGTGCTCATGCGGCCTCTCCTCTGTGACTCCGACTCGCCGCCCAGATGCCAGTCGTGGTGTCTGCCCTGGCCGGGCCGGCCAGGCCTGTGCTCGCCCCTGCCAGTGCCCTGTCCTTCCCTCCGCGCGGGCCTCTGCTCTGCGGGGCTGCCCAGCTCCTTCCGCCCCTCCAGCCTCCAGGTGCTGTGCGCTTCCTTCCGGCTGGAGTAGGTCAATGCGTTCATGTAGCTTAAAACTCAAAACACACAGAAAAAGGTTTAAATTGAGAATTGTGCCTCCTCTGACCACAGGTAACCACCTTTGTTTATCTCTTGTGTATCCTTCAAGAGTTTCTTTAGAGGGATATAAACAGACGCAAACGTATTCTTATCCCTTTGGCGCATAGCAGTCCGTGCTGAAGGAGCCAGACCTGCGAGTGGGTGAAGCGGGGTTGACTGATGTTTGCTTGTGTGTGTGACGGTGCCGGGCCTTGTTCACAGCCTGCAGCGTGTGAACTCTTAGTTGCACCATATGGGATCTTAGTTCTCTAACTAGGGATGGAACCTGGGCCCCTTGCGTTGGACACACGGAGTCTTAGCACCAGGAAGGGACCCCTAGGGAAGGGTGCAGGGTCAATGCGCTGCGTCCAGTGCTCTACGAGCCGGGGAGAGCGCAACCAGGCACTGTAGTCACATCTGCAGCGGGGGCTGAGGATGACGTAGGAGCTTGCCGAGGGACGGGCTGGGGACCGCTCCAGTGTCGGCATCGGCAGGGCAGACTGTTAAGGACCCTTGAGAAGCTCAGCCTGGCCAGAGAGAACTGGGGCTGGAGCAGGGGAGGGACGTGAGGCAAGGCCAGAGGCACAGGCTGGCAGTGGCCTGTTGGGGACCTTTGCTAGAGCCAGGGAGACAGCGGGGTCCAGTGAGGGAGGTGGCGAGAGGCTCCTGAGCTGAGGCCGCGGGATTCGAGTGGCTGGAGGAAGCTCCCCGCTGGGCACCGGGGCAGGCAGTGAAGGGGCAGGGGTGCGGAGGGGTGCGCGCGGAGGCCGCAGCCCTGACCCGGGACCCCACGCCTCAGGCCTGCGAGGCCCCGGGGAGGGGCGGGGTGCTGCCAGCCGGCCCCGTCTGAGCTTAGTGCTCATGCGGCCTCTCCTCTGTGACTCCGACTCGCCGCCCAGATGCCAGTCGTGGTGTCTGCCCTGGCCGGGCCGGCCAGGCCTGTGCTCGCCCCTGCCAGTGCCCTGTCCTTCCCTCCGCGCGGGCCTCTGCTCTGCGGGGCTGCCCAGCTCCTTCCGCCCCTCCAGCCTCCAGGTGCTGTGCGCTTCCTTCCGGCTGGAGTAGGTCAATGCGTTCATGTAGCTTAAAACTCAAAACACACAGAAAAAGGTTTAAATTGAGAATTGTGCCTCCTCTGACCACAGGTAACCACCTTTGTTTATCTCTTGTGTATCCTTCAAGAGTTTCTTTAGAGGGATATAAACAGACGCAAACGTATTCTTATCCCTTTTTCTGGGTCGGGGAGATCCCCTGGAGAAGGGAATGGCAGCCCACTCCAGTATTCTTGTCTGGAGAATCCCATGGACAGAGGAACCTGGCGGGCTATAGTCCATGGGGTCCCAAAGAGTCAGACACGACTGAGCGACTGACACTCTTCTTACACGAAAGGCAGTGCCCAGGACACTTCTTGTTTTCCCGCTACGTTATCTTAGCAGTCTTTCTACGTCAAGTATATCTCTGCCTAGATATTGATATCCAGATGTATTTGATATATTTTTAAAAGATAGTTTCTAATTTCTTCTAAGACTTTATTTTTGGTCATGGATTATTTGAAGTGTGTTGTTCTTTATTTTTAAAATATTTATTTGGCTGCGCTGGGTCTTAATTGAGGCATGGGGGATCTCGCTCCCACCAGGGATCGTAGCCGGGCCCCCTGCATTGGGAGTGCGGAGGCTTCCCACTGGACGACCAGGGAAGTCCCTGTAGATTTATTTCTGAATACATATCAGATGTTTGTCATTGTGTTAAACAGCCAGACGTATTCCATCGCACGGCACACTCCATGTAGCTGCCTCTACCCGATGGGTGCTTGGGTTGTTTCTGATCTTTCGTGACTAGTTTCTGCCGTGCTGACTTTTGTCAGTGTGCTCTTTTGTGCCACTATAAGGTTAATTTTCTAAGCGCAGAGATTGGCTCGAAGGGCAGACGCCTTTCTAACTTTGATCGGTGCGGCCAAACCATTCCTAAAAGTTTACCAACTCAGACCCGCGCCTGTCAGACGTCCTGCCTGTCCTGCCCCAGACGGGCCGCTGGCGTGCCGTATGTTTTGGGTGTGTTCGTTGGTCTGATAAGTGAAAAGCGGCATCTCGGCGGCGTTCTAATTTGCATCCTTGAATTCTGGGCAAGGCCAAACACTGATGTGTCTTCCGGGCTCGCCACTGGGCTGTTTGGGGGTCCTGGGTGCTCCAGGTCCACAACGAGCTTGACCACAGGCCTCCTGAGCCCGGCCCTTCTTCCTTCGCAGACAAGCATGAGACGAAGCTGAAGGGAGTCATCTATTTCCAGGCCATCGAGGAAGTGTACTACGACCACCTGCGCAGTGCAGCCAAGGTGAGGGCCGGAGGGCCAGCCCTGGGGCAGCCTGGCGGGGCTCTGCGGGTGGAGGCCTCCAGCCTGCCTGCATCAGAGGCGCGCACCCCTTTCTTGTTCTCTTATAAACCTTCTCGTCCTCTCTCCCCTCTCCATTTCCCAGAAGAGACTTTTCAGCTTCTCTATGGTGACCGAGGTACCCCTCCCATGCACTTCTAACCAGAACTACTGCATATTAATGCCTCCTGGACCCTTCTTGCCCCTGACCCTCCCTGACTCTCCCCTAAGTCCCCCTCCTTCCCCAGACCTGAGAGAGGAACAGTGGGCTGCAGACAGCAGGAAGCCCCCGTGAGCTTGTGTGAGCTTGCTGGCCTCCCAGTCCTGAGATGACAGCAGGCTCTCCCCCTCTGTGGGGGTGGGCAGTGGAGCAGGCAAGGCTGCAGGGGAAGTCGGGGGCCCTCAGAGACGAGGTCTGTGCGCGAGGGTTGATGGACAGGAGACGTTTGAGGCTGGGGTTGTCCTCCCTGTGCCAGGCCTCCGATGCCCACTCCAGCCCTCGCCCCCTGGGGTCCTGGGGCCCAGCATCCCACTGGTGGTTTTTCCATCTGTTCCTTTCTTGCTGAGAAGAGACTCTGGTCATCACTGGAATAACCCTTTGCATCTGATTCTTTTGATATTCTCTTTGTGCCGAGGGTGCGGAGGATCAGGGCCCCTGCCTGGCAGAATATGGCCCGAGGACTGCCGAGGGCCCACTTGACGGTGGGGACGGGGCTCTAGACCTTCGGGGGACTCGGCCCGTGCTTCAGGGCCTCCCGCGGTCAGACAGGAAGGGCGGACAGCGAGGCGAGTGCTAGATGCCCCTGGGCTTCGGGGGTGGGTCGTGGCTTAGATCCTCCTCTCCCCCTTGGCAGAGCCCAAACCCAGCCCTGACCTTCTGCGTGAAGACCCACGACCGGCTGTACTACATGGTGGCCCCCTCGGCAGAGGCCATGCGCATCTGGATGGATGTCATTGTCACCGGGGCAGAGGGCTACACTCAGTTCATGAACTGACCGAATGGGCCCCCTGGACCTTCGGGCCGGCCTAGGACCCATACGCGACCTCCTGCTGGAGAGAGGTGCGCCCTGGGCACCGAAGTGCTCCCAGAGTCCCTGGAGGGCGGAGCCGGACTGGGGCTTTTGTTCTGAAGAAGCTTTGTAACGTCTTGTGAGGAGCTTGTCCTGTGGGTCTCTGAGCTCCGGCCCCCTGAAGCAGCGGCCGAGAGAGAGAAGTTGGGGCGGGGG
Organism: Tragulus kanchil; assembly: GCA_022376925.1. Classification (NCBI taxonomy): domain Eukaryota; kingdom Metazoa; phylum Chordata; class Mammalia; order Artiodactyla; family Tragulidae; genus Tragulus; species Tragulus kanchil. The sequence goes on from JAIOJX010000006.1 coordinate 138,867,364, forward strand.
CGTTGTTGCCTCCTGGGAGCCCAGAACTTGCAGTAGCCCTTTAGGGTCCGGCCCCGGGCCCAGCCAGGCTGAGGAGCTGTCACAGAGGGGCCCCTCCGTCTGACCCGGCACCTGCCTCCCAGCCTGTGTTCTCTTGTAAAGGACACGTTATGGTACCGGAATCTGCCAAAGATCCCCTCCTGCCTCTGCCCCCGTCGCAGGGATCTGGGGGCAGAGCAGCGCCAGCCACATCCAGAGTGGGGTAACAGCTCAGGCGGTGGACTTCTCAAACCCCGCTCCACCCCGTTCTTGTGCTGCGTGTATATTTTTTATGACGTTGCTCGAGGACCAGAAACTGAAAGTGTCATCCTTGAGGTCCCAGCCCTGTCCCCTTTTTGCAGACTCAGCACCATGGTCACCATAGTGACTGCTTCGTCGCCATGGCTCCGTGGCTCAGCCCACTGCTTCAGCCGTGGCCCATCTGAGGGTACGTGCCATCGTCTCTCCAGCCCAGCTTGGGCATCTCCTGCCAGGGGTTGGGGTGGGGAGGGAGGAGGGACTGAACACCTTCACCCTGCCCGCTGCCTGCCTCTGCAGGCCCTGACACACAGCCTGCCGGCGCCCCCGTCTAGCCCTCCCCCTTCCAACTGTGCCTTGCTTAGAGCCAGAAGGGAACTGGAGGCCAAAGGAAGAGCCAACCGATGGGAGGAGCCAGAAGGGCCGTCCTCGGGCTTCTGGTATAGGGCTGAGTTTCTCACGGACAGAGGGCTGTTCAGATGCTCCCTGGAGAAAGTCCTGAGCAGGAGAGGAAGCAGCCGAGGGGAACCCTGGGGTCTGATTGCCCTCCCTGTGGCCTCAGAATGGGGATGAAATGCAGAGCAGGGCACCAGGCCTCTAGGAGTCTGGGCTCAGCCCTTTGCGCCTTAACACTAAGCCCACCTCCCTGTCACCCTTCCCAGCCCTGGACCATGGTTTCCAGGCCCGGGCTGGATGTTTTTCAGTATTTGTAAGCATCTCAGCAGAACAATAAAGCATTTGGACTATGTGTTTAGGAGGCCTGGTTGTGAGGAGCATGGGGTTGGGGTACCTGGGGAAGGAGACTAGGTCTTCTAAACGGGGCAGCATTTCCACCTTATTAGATGTTCCGGGAGGGACCCGGGGCCCAACCATGACCTCCAGGTCCTTGCCCTGCCCTACTCTGCTGTGACCAGGGAATAAGCTATCCAGGGATAAAGGACGGAGAGGCAGGAGAAGGTAGAGACTCGTGTGGAGGTTTACTTGGCAGGAGCTGGCGCCCGATGAGGACTGGAAGGCGCGTCACCGGGACAGGAGGCTGAGCAGAAGGGCGGCCGCGAGGCGGTGGGGCTCCAGGAAAGCGGTCTGGGTCCCCGAGCTCAGCCGGCACCACAGTGGTCCAGGAGCGTCAGGCCCACGCCATTGGTCCAGCCAAATCCCTCCTGGAGAGAGGCCAGGTCAGTGGGGCGAGGCCTCTGGGGCAGGCCCGGAGATCTCTTAGGGGTGTGGGGGTCCCGCCTGGAGGCCGTGGGCCCACCTAGCCCAGGGGTGCCAGGGAGCACCAGCCCAACTCCTCCCTGGGATCCAGTGGCCCAGAGAGGGGAGGTCGTGGTCAGGTGTGGGGGCGGCAGAGCCCAGAGGTTCCCTGGGAGATACGGCCCCCTCACCTGAACGTCATACGCCCCTCCACCGCCTGGCTGTGCACCCTTGCTGATGTCACACTGGGGACAAGAGGATGAGCTTTAAGGTCAGGCCCTGCCCTAGGCCCCCAACCGCAGGCCTCTAGGGAAACAAGGAATGGGAGCCCTTTCCAGGAGGAAGCTGCTCTGGCCAGTGGCTGACTCCCGCAGTTTCCAGGCATGGCCACCAGGTGCCGCCACTGTCCCCGGCTGTGCAAAGCCTGACAATCCTCCCATCTCATCCTCTGGAGGAGGACCTCAAGGGACTGGGCTCAGGGCCAGCTCACCTTCTCATACATGGCTGACTTTTTGGAATAGACATCATAGTTGGTTCGAATCCAATTCTGGGCCAGCTGGAAAGCCACTTCCTGGGCTCTGGCTGAAGGAGACTTGGCCAGACCTAGACCCCACCCAAGGCAGGACCCTGAACCTTCAGAGCTCCCATCCCAGGGGAGCAGAGGCCTGAACCTTATTCTCCTCAAGGAGGGAGAGAGGCCCAGATGCGAAGACCTCCTTCCCGGAACCGGAAGCCGAGGTGTTCTTAACCCAGGGTGGCTTAAAGAGAGAGGAGGGCTGATGCCCCCGACAGGGAGGGGGAGGGGCAATGCTTGCCGAGTGAGAGGCGGAGGGAGCAGAGAAGTTAGAGAAAGGCCTCTGACCCTCTATTCACTCCTCCCCAGGACCAGGGAGGCTCACCCTCCACCCCTCCACCCCCGCGGGGCTGAGCCCCTGGGCTGGGCCCCACGCCTGCCTCCCCACCTCTGATGATCAGGTCCTGCAGTGGGGCCCAGGCGTTGGGGAAGTCCCACTGCTGGCAGTCTTCCGGAGAGAGGTGGGGATTCCATACTGGTAGGTGAGGATCCCGCTGTCCTAGAAGGTTCCAGACGTGACTGGGAGCCTAGAGGCTGGGCCCTCTTAGAGCTGGAGATCCCCTTCCTGGGCGTGCTCTTGGCTCCCCGCTGCCGCCTGGTGGCCGAAGTGGGATCTGCGGGCTCTGACCCTGGGTGGAGCCGGGGTCTGTGTGATGGGTTAGGCAGGGAGCAAGCAGGTGGTCCTGCCCCAGTGTGGCAGCCCAGCCTGCGGCCCCTCACCTCCAGATACTGCAGAGCCTTGTCCACGTCACCTGGGTCAGAGAAGCTGCTGGCCCAGAGAGGAGCGAGGTTGGATGGATAAAACTCAAGGTTCTTCTTTTTGTTCTCAAGGTCATAGTCATACCAGGCACCTTTCTCCTCATCCCACAGGACATACCTCAGGGCAGCCATGCACTGTGCTTGCAGATTTCTGTACCTCGTGGCTTCAGAGTCGTTTTCTGGGGCAACTGTACTTTTAGGCCAAGCCGCAGGGCCCCTTGCCCTTGGGCCCCTGCCTCCCGGGGGTCTAGCTAGGCCTCCGGCTGTCGTCCATAGGGCTCAGAGGTCCTGAGCACCAAAGGACCATGCCTGTTGCCTGTTTGGAGTCTGTCGCATTTCCGGCCTCCAGCCCTGAGACTTCCCTGAGCACATGAGCCTCAGCAGCTCCCAGGACCTGGGCCAGCCTGTCCCTGGGTCTGTCCTTATGGGAACACTGGCCAGCCGTGTGGATTCCCCTGGCCCTGAGGGCTCGCAGGGCAGGGAGGGGCGTGGAGGGGTTTGGATGTGTGAGGCAGGGCGTCCTCTCCTAGGCCCTCCCAGTGAGAAAGGGAGGGGCGTGGCCGCGCCGGGGTGCACGGGTGCGGCCGTGGCGCTGGAGGCCCCCCACTCCCCGGCCCACTGCCAGCTCCACTGCCCAGGCCGAGGCTGTGACCGAGCTGGGCTCGCACCCTTCTTTCCCCCGCCCCGCGGGCAGGCACACCCAGTCTGGAGTCATCAGCCCCTCTGCCTGGCACAGGAAGGCATTGAGGTCCACTGGCACCAGTTTGCTGGTTCGGATGCTGCTGAGCGAATCTGGGTCTGGGCCTCCTGTGAGCCAGCGCGACGAAAAGTCCCAGCCGGACTCGGCCCCAGCCTTGAGCTCGGCCAGCAGAGCCTCCCGGTGCCCTGTGGGGGCAAGACGGCAGCAGACAGGACGCCGGGGCCTGGCACAGCCGCTCAGGCCCACGCAGACCTCACCTGCCCACGACTCACCTTCCGGCAAGGTGGCAGCCAGCTCCGTGTCTTTGCTGTAAGACTGGCCTGGTGGGAGGAGGGCGGGCGGCCTGGTACTGAGGCGCTAGGCCCCCTGTGCCCGCGGTGGGGCCCAGCCACACTGGCTCAGCCTCCCGGGGGCCCACAGGCCTGGACTCCCAGCCTCTCAGCTCCCTGTCTGACAGGTGGGACTAAGTCACCCACCCTCCTGCCCAGCGGCGTCCTGACACTCCGCCCAGAGCAAACACACCACAGACTGAGAGACCGGCTGGGGGGTCCTCACCTGGGGCCCCCGAAAGGGACATCATAGTGATTCAGGATGTAGCTCTTTCCCCCAGAGCTCACGGAGATGTTCCTGTTCTTGGTCCAAAAGTCCAACTTCAAGGCCAGAGTCTCAATGTTGTCCCTGGGGTTGAGCCAAGCACCGCTCAGTCCAGGTGCCCTGCCCTCGCCCCCCCCGGAGGTCTCAGGAATGGGGGTGCCCACCGTAGGAAGGTGGTGTCGTTGGTGTGGGTCACATAGCGGTCCATCATGAGGGTCAGGAGTGGAGGCTGACTCCGCTGCAGGTAGTACACATGAGCTCCGTTGGGGACGTGTCCAAACCTGCCAAGGAGGAGGCCAGCTGACAGGCCACCCGGCCGCCAGAGCCGAGGCAAACCTGCCCCTGGCCTGTGGCCCCTGCTTCCCTCTACCCGCTGAGGTGCCCAGCCTCTCTTACGTCTGCACCAGGTCCAGGAAGTTCTGCAGCATGCCCTTCACTGTCTCGGGCATCTCAGAGAGGAGCAGCCCCTCCACCACCCAGTGGGAGTCCCTGGGGAGGACAGGCAGCTCGGGCAGCGCCCATGCCGGCCTCTGCCCTGCCCACCCGGCTGCATCAGGACACGCACCCCGCTCAGGATGGCGCTCTGGCCGCAGGTTCCCCCTCCATCCGGCCACTCACCAGTAGTAGAACTCGACAAAGCGCCCACCAGGCACAATGAAGGGGTGTCTTGAGTAGATGAGAGAGAACTGCTCGGGGCGGCTGAGGACATCTGGCTTCACCTGGAATCAGGAGAGAGGACCCGGGGAGCCTGGGCCTACGTGGAGTGGAGGGTGGAGCCTCTGGCAGCTGTGGGCTTTGGACCAGGCAGCCCCGGCTTGGGCTCTGGCTCTCGGGCTGCTCAGCCATGTGGCTGTGGTCGAGGCCTGGTCCATGGGGAGTCTGGTGGTGCGGACCTCTGGAGTCCCAGCCAGAATATGATGGGGTTCAGGAACCTGCACAGCTCAGCCCGCTCTCCCTGGCGTGGCTGTGATGCACTAAGTGGCCAGGATTAGCAGCAAGCTGGGGGGGACCCTTTCCTCTATCTCCCAGGGCTCCTTGAATCTTTAGCCACCGTTAAGCCAGGCCCAGAGGATCAGGGCCCCCCAATTCTGGCCCAGGGGTGGATGAAGCCCCAACACCTTTCCCCAGTGAGGCAGAGAAACGAGGCTGAGGGAGACGGTAACATCTGAGTGGAACATGTTGCATCCACATCAGGTGTGTTCTATTCATCACCTCCCAGCTCAACACGTCCTTTCTTTTGGTCCAAAAGCCCAAAAGGGTCTCAATGTTGTCCCTGGGGTTGAGCCAAGCACCGCTCAGTCCAGGTGCCCTGCCCTCGCCCCCCCCGGAGGTCTCAGGAATGGGGGTGCCCACCGTAGGAAGGTGGTGTCGTTGGTGTGGGTCACATAGCGGTCCATCATGAGGGTCAGGAGTGGAGGCTGACTCCGCTGCAGGTAGTACACATGAGCTCCGTTGGGGACGTGTCCAAACCTGCCAAGGAGGAGGCCAGCTGACAGGCCACCCGGCCGCCAGAGCCGAGGCAAACCTGCCCCTGGCCTGTGGCCCCTGCTTCCCTCTACCCGCTGAGGTGCCCAGCCTCTCTTACGTCTGCACCAGGTCCAGGAAGTTCTGCAGCATGCCCTTCACTGTCTCGGGCATCTCAGAGAGGAGCAGCCCCTCCACCACCCAGTGGGAGTCCCTGGGGAGGACAGGCAGCTCGGGCAGCGCCCATGCCGGCCTCTGCCCTGCCCACCCGGCTGCATCAGGACACGCACCCCGCTCAGGATGGCGCTCTGGCCGCAGGTTCCCCCTCCATCCGGCCACTCACCAGTAGTAGAACTCGACAAAGCGCCCACCAGGCACAATGAAGGGGTGTCTTGAGTAGATGAGAGAGAACTGCTCGGGGCGGCTGAGGACATCTGGCTTCACCTGGAATCAGGAGAGAGGACCCGGGGAGCCTGGGCCCACGTGGAGTGGAGGGTGGAGCCTCTGGCAGCTGTGGGCTTTGGACCAGGCAGCCCCGGCTTGGGCTCTGGCTCTCGGGCTGCTCAGCCATGTGGCTGTGGTCGAGGCCTGGTCCATGGGGAGTCTGGTGGTGCGGACCTCTGGAGTCCCAGCCAGAATATGATGGGGTTCAGGAACCTGCACAGCTCAGCCCGCTCTCCCTGGCGTGGCTGTGATGCACTAAGTGGCCAGGATTAGCAGCAAGCTGGGGGGGACCCTTTCCTCTATCTCCCAGGGCTCCTTGAATCTTTAGCCACCGTTAAGCCAGGCCCAGAGGATCAGGGCCCCCCAATTCTGGCCCAGGGGTGGATGAAGCCCCAACACCTTTCCCCAGTGAGGCAGAGAAACGTGGCTGAGGGAGATGGTAGCATCTGAGTGGGGCATGTTGCATCCGCATCAGGTGTTTTCTATTCATCACCTCCCAGCTCCACACACGTGAAGTGATTTTAGTGGGAGAGAGGTCAGCCTGTCAGGGATTGGATGGGAGGAGCGAAAGGGGCTCAGATGTTTTCCATCTGGGAGGCTGTTGAGGAAGCAGTCCAAGCTGGCACGCCCCGGAGTACTGTTCTGTGCGGTGGGAGCCAGGGCCCTGGAACCGGGCTGGAGGACAAGTGCAGACAAGTGCTGTGCAGCCTTGGGCGGACTGCTGTCCTCTCTGAGCCTCAGACAAAGGGGAGAAAGCACACAGCAGGCTGAGCTGAGCACAGGCCTGGGGCAGCACCGCTGGGCATTTATGGTTCCTGAGCAGAGGCCTGGCCGAGGAGCTCAGGTAAGAGGGAGCCTGGCAGGGGAGTGAACAGTCACCACGGGCGCTAAGGGCAGGACGGGGCAGCGGGGGGCACGGGACGGGCTGCGTTTGCCTGCGGGAGGCTGGGAGGACTTCAGGGAGGAGGTGAGGAGTTGGATGTAGACGGTTGCCCTCCTCCCTCTCAGAGGTTCTTTTTGGAGAGTCCTGTTCAAGGACTGTCCTCAGGAAATAGGTGCCAGCTTCACGCTGTGTCCACGTCAGGTGTTTTCTGTTCTTCCCCTCCCAGCTCCACCCATGTGAGGGCGTAGAGGGAGCAGGGAGGCCCACGCGGCTCACCCCTCCCCCGCCTCCACCTCCCTTGGCCAAGCCCAGGGCCCTGATACCTGTTTCCCTAGCTTCTTCCAGTTGGTGCAGCTGCCCTGCCCAGGCTCGCAGCTTGGGATCCAAGATCTTCCGCAGAAACTGGGGGCTGGAAGGCGACCGGGCCCACAGGGTTGAGGGCAGCCATCCCCAGTGAAGGCCCCTCTCCTGTTCCGTGTCAAGGGAGGTACCTGTCGTTCCAGTCCTGGGGGGTCCAGGGCTGCAGCTCCTGCCCCGCAGCCTGGAAGTGTTCTTGGACAAACTCCCGCAGCTGCGGAGCGGGGATGCTGCCTTTGTGGGCCTGGGCCAGGTCGCAGGAGCACCACAGGACGAGGCCTGGGGAGCAGGCAGGGAGGGGTCAGCAGGACCCCGGGGCGGCTTCCCTGACCGAGGCCCTTGCCTTTTGCTGGAAGGTTCCGAAGAAGGTGGGGCCCCCAGGGGCCTTCCCTGGCGCTGAGGACAGTGGCATGTCCACAAACTGCTTGTCGTCCTGGTAGAGCCTGGCCATCTGAACGTGGTGCAGGAGTTCCCCGTGGCAGTAAATCTGGCTGCAGGGTGTCGGGGAAAGGAGCAGGTCAGGTCATCTTCCACGGGAGAGAGAACATGGGAGTCTGGGGCACGTTGGCAGGCAGGGACGAGGACCGAGTGTGAGCCCGTGCATGCGTGCACGTGTGTGGCAGAGGTCTGCGGGTGCTGCTGACTGAGGACTGAGAGGACAAAGAAGGTCCTCGTGCACTGAAGGCCCGAAAGAGCTGCCTGAGCCCCGCCCCCGTGTTCATCTGAAACCGTGGGGAAAACCAGGTGGCGGAGAGGAGGGAGCATGTCCACGCCAGTGTTTTCTGCTCATCCCCTCCTGCTCTCCACACTTGAGGTGGTCTCAGTGGGAGCAAGGTCAGCCCGTCAGGGGTTCAGAGGGGAGGAGCAGAAGGGCTCATGGCGAAATCCTGCAAGGTGTGCCCAGAAGGAATAAGAAAAAGTTTGAACCAGGAAATTTCCGGATGCCGTGTACAATATGCACCATTTGGAAGACGATGACTAATTCCCCTAGGTGTTTTCTGTTCTTCCTCCCAGCTCCACCCATGTGAGGGCGAGGGAGCAGGGAGGCCCACGCGGCTCACCCTCCCCGCCTCCACCTCCCTTGGCCAAGCCCAGGGCCCTGATACCTGTTTCCCTAGCTTCTTCCAGTTGGTGCAGCTGCCCTGCCCAGGCTCGCAGCTTGGGATCCAAGATCTTCCGCAGAAACTGGGGGCTGGAAGGCGACCGGGCCCACAGGGTTGAGGGCAGCCATCCCCAGTGAAGGCCCCTCTCCTGTTCCGTGTCAAGGGAGGTACCTGTCGTTCCAGTCCTGGGGGGTCCAGGGCTGCAGCTCCTGCCCGCAGCCTGGAAGTGTTCTTGGACAAACCCCCGCAGCTGCGGAGCGGGGATGCTGCCTTTGTGGGCCTGGGCCAGGTCGCAGGAGCACCACAGGACGAGGCCTGGGGAGCAGGCAGGGAGGGGTCAGCAGGACCCCGGGGCGGCTTCCCTGACCGAGGCCCTTGCCTTTTGCTGGAAGGTTCCGAAGAAGGTGGGGCCCCCAGGGGCCTTCCCTGGCGCTGAGGACAGTGGCATGTCCACAAACTGCTTGTCGTCCTGGTAGAGCCTGGCCATCTGAACGTGGTGCAGGAGTTCCCCGTGGCAGTAAATCTGGCTGCAGGGTGTCGGGGAAAGGAGCAGGTCAGGTCATCTTCCACGGGAGAGAGAACATGGGAGTCTGGGGCACGTTGGCAGGCAGGGACGAGGACCGAGTGTGAGCCCGTGCATGCGTGCACGTGTGTGGCAGAGGTCTGCGGGTGCTGCTGACTGAGGACTGAGAGGACAAAGAAGGTCCTCGTGCACTGAAGGCCCGAAAGAGCTGCCTGAGCCCCGCCCCCGTGTTCATCTGAAACCGTGGGGAAAACCAGGTGGCGGAGAGGAGGGAGCATGTCCACGCCAGTGTTTTCTGCTCATCCCCTCCTGCTCTCCACACTTGAGGTGGTCTCAGTGGGAGCAAGGTCAGCCCGTCAGGGGTTCAGAGGGGAGGAGCAGAAGGGCTCATGGCGAAATCCTGCAAGGTGTGCCCAGAAGGAATAAGAAAAAGTTTGAACCAGGAAATTTCCGGATGCCGTGTACAATATGCACCATTTGGGAGACGATGACTAACTTGCTGTTGGGTGTTGATTGAAGCCTCTTCTATGACTGAAAAACACAAAATACTCCTGAAACCATGAAATACCCATAATGCCTTAGGTAATGTTAAAGAGACACTCTGATAGAGATGGCAGGGTCTTGAGAGTTCCTTAATGATGGAAACGGCTTCTGCAGGAACAGGCTGTTCAGGGAATACAAGGAGGTCGCTCCTGTGTTCATGGGCAGGGGGCCTCATTGCCTTCACAGCTGAACGGGGCGGCACCAGAGGAGACACCAGGAGGTGCCCTATGGTTAGCCTTCTGAGGACAAAGCAAAACCGGGTCGTTTCCTGCCAGCCGTTTCAAGTGGACAGACAGTATTTTGCTTGGGAGGCCACGGCAGCCTGACTGCCTGATGGAGCTCTTAGGAAAACACAAGAACAAGCCAGCTCTATGGGCTGAATTGCAAGCTGTTGCCCGTGCCATGGGGCTTGCCTGCTGGCTGGAGTCCCAGGTTCAGTCCCTGGGTTGGGAAGATCCCCGGGAGGAAGGAATGGCAACCCACTCGAGTATTCTCGCCTGGAGAGTCCTGTGGGTAGAGGAGCCCGATGGGCCATTGCCCATGGGGAGGCAAAAAGTCAGCCACAGCTGAGCAACTAACACTTTCACCTCCCTTATGGTGATGGAAGACTAGAATGCTGAAAGCACCTGGGTGCGGCGTCGTATTGACTCACAGACCACTCTGGCCAGTGGCCTGACGGATGGGCTGTGCAAATTGGACTATAAGAGGGAAGTCTCTTGTGGGCCATTGCCCTAAGGAACTCACTATGGGAATTTAAGGGGCACCTTAAAGTAGCTTCAGATATCTGGTTGTAGATGAAAGTGCTTAAAATACTGAAAAAAAGGGCTTCCCTGGTGGTCCAGTGGGTAAACCGTCCTCCTTGCAATGTGGAGGGGTGCCGGTTCGATCCCTGACCCAGGGAAACCCACGTGCCGCGCAATGGCTGGACCACTGTGTCTAGTTGCAAGCCGGCACTCTGGAGCGCATGCGCCCAGAGCTGGTGCTCTGCAATGAGAGGGGCCACTGCGATGAGAGGCCCACACAGGCCGAAGAATAAAGATGGATGGAAATAAATAAAAATCAATAAAAGAGGCCTAAAATTAAAAAATAAAAACAACTAAAAAAATATTCTGTATTAGAGCAGAAGCTGCTGTACCAAGATTAACAGCCCAGAGCTTCAACATTGGGCAAAGAGCTATCACAACAAACAGACGTATGTTGTGTGTCTCCTCAGAGTGGCAGCTTGATGGTGAGTTGGAACAGGCAACTGAGCCAATTGTCGTCTAAAATGAGGAGAGGGAAATCTACGAGAGCTGGCCTGCACACCTTCACAAGTGTGTGCACTTCGAGGGGGTCCAGGGAAGGTCCCCACCAGATAGAGTCCTCTGCTTTCCTGGGCGATCTGGGGAGACGGGGTGGAGAAGGTTGCTGGTAGGACAATACAGGTCCTCGTTACATCATCTTCACCTCCTTTTTCCACCTGAAGCAGTGCTCCCAGGACCAGTCCCGCCACGGTGGTACCAGAAGCAGGGTGAGCCCCAAGCAAGAACCTATAACTATTTTTTTTTAATTTCAGGTCAGAATTCCCCAGGGTGTTCGGGGAAGGTGTGTGCCTGTACCCAGTCTGGGTAAATTAGGGTTGTTAGTGAACCCAGCTGTACCCCCTAGTGGTGGGAATGGCCCCCTCACTGGGGACCACCCTCTGTGCATGGGAGGCCCTGAGGGAGGAGCACTTGCAAGACTGGCTGTGCACTTGAGCCCAATCTCCAGCCTCCCTCTCCCGCCTGGGGGTTGAGCTGGTATCAGGTGGGTCCAAAGCCCCAGCCTTCTATTAACAAGGTCTTTCTGATGATATCCTGAGTCCTCTCATTAGCCTGGTCCATTCAGGGGTTCACCGTGAATCATCTCATTGTCACAAACGATCAGAGCCCACCTGAGTGCCAAACCTAAGACAGTCCTGTCACTTGGAAAATTCCAAAAATTTAGAGAAAAACCAGGTCAAAGGAAAGGCAAATTCTTTGTTACATAACAGACCATGTCCTGGTCTTTGGCCATGGACCCCTTATAGCAAAACAATCAAACCTGTTTCAGTATCTACTTTTGTTATAGTGTTTATATACTGGCTAAAGCAATAGTATCAACATGGATATACCTAAATTGAGAGCTAACGTAGGGTAGGGATCCCCTGGAGAAGGAAATGGCAACCCACTCCAGTATTCTTACCTGGAAAATCCAGTGGACAGAGGAGCCTGGTAGGTTACAAAGAGTCAGACACCATTGAGCAACTAAGCAGCAGCAGCAGGGCGGGGAGAGGAGGTGTTTAGCTCCATTTCCCAATGCACTTGAGCATTAATATAATCCAGCCAATAATGCCTCTGGTTACCATAGCGCACTCTGGTAGATAGAAGCTGAAAGACACAACTCAGAAGACATCGGCACATGACTGGAGTTCCACACAGCCATGAATAATTAATCTAGCCTATCGTCAGATCATATGTCCAAAACGTCTCCCAGGGTGAGGACAACTTCCGTTTGATCTTATGAGGTTCCAAAGTAAGACTGTTCTCAGCAATACCCAACTTCACCCTTTCAGGGATCTTGTATAGTAGAACTAAGAAGCAATGTCATTTCTTGCTCTAAGCCTCTTTTATTTTTTAACTGTATTTTTAATATTAAAACAATTTTGGCTGCATCATGCGGCGTGCAAGATCTTAGTTCTTCAGTGTGCACTCCCTGCAGTGGAAGCAGGACATGCTAACCACTGGACCGCCAGGGAAGTCCCTCTGAGCCTCTTCTAGTGTGTGTGCTGCCCAATGAGCTCCCCTCTGAGCCTCTTTTAAATTAAAAGTAATAGTGGAATACTTACCTGGCAGGGGAGATACCATGATCACGAAGGTGGTTTTCCCAGGGCGAGGCTTATCCATTGCACTCCGGATGTGCTGACCCCTGCGATTTCCCCAAATGTGGGAAACTCGACTGCATAATTTGTGGTAGTGGGGGACTGCGTTCGCACTTTCCCCTATAAAAGAAAAAGATTTGAGAAAAAAAAAAAGTAATAGTGGATTTCCTTCATCGCATTTATTATTAATCCCTTTATTCTTTCTTTACCCTAAGAGGCTACTTCTCCCTCACACCATTTATAGTTAATCTTTTCTCCTTTTGGAAAGAACATTAGGTTTGGCCACTGGGCTGGTCCAGATTGCAGGCAGCGCCATTCCTGTGGCAGGTGCCTCCGGGCAGGCCACTCCCATTCACACAAAGTAGTGTTACACAGACACAGAACGAGAGGGCTGGTCTCACCGCGAGACCTGAACTCAGGCTGAATACACAGGCATTCACTGACAATCCCAGTTTAGCCAGATGGGATGAAGGCACCACCCACCCCATAGGCTGTTAGGATTTCTGACATCCCAGTTTAGAAATATAGTCAGGTTTTCTTGCTTAAGAATCTTGCCTGCTTCTGGTAGTTGTAGCTGCAGCCTTGTTCCTGGGACCACGTTATCAAGTAGAAAAAAGAAAGTTTTAAGTGATGTAGGAAAGGAAGAAAATGCATAGTAGAATTATTATCTGCCTCATAGAATCGTCAGATCATATGTCCAAAACGTCTCCCAGGGTGAGGACAACTTCCGTTTGATCTTATGAGGTTCCAAAGTAAGACTGTTCTCAGCAATACCCAACTTCACCCTTTCAGGGATCTTGTATAGTAGAACTAAGAAGCAATGTCATTTCTTGCTCTAAGCCTCTTTTATTTTTTAACTGTATTTTTAATATTAAAACAATTTTGGCTGCATCATGCGGCGTGCAAGATCTTAGTTCTTCAGTGTGCACTCCCTGCAGTGGAAGCAGGACATGCTAACCACTGGACCGCCAGGGAAGTCCCTCTGAGCCTCTTCTAGTGTGTGTGCTGCCCAATGAGCTCCCCTCTGAGCCTCTTTTAAATTAAAAGTAATAGTGGAATACTTACCTGGCAGGGGAGATACCATGATCACGAAGGTGGTTTTCCCAGGGCGAGGCTTATCCATTGCACTCCGGATGTGCTGACCCCTGCGATTTCCCCAAATGTGGGAAACTCGACTGCATAATTTGTGGTAGTGGGGGACTGCGTTCGCACTTTCCCCTATAAAAGAAAAAGATTTGAGAAAAAAAAAAAGTAATAGTGGATTTCCTTCATCGCATTTATTATTAATCCCTTTATTCTTTCTTTACCCTAAGAGGCTACTTCTCCCTCACACCATTTATAGTTAATCTTTTCTCCTTTTGGAAAGAACATTAGGTTTGGCCACTGGGCTGGTCCAGATTGCAGGCAGCGCCATTCCTGTGGCAGGTGCCTCCGGGCAGGCCACTCCCATTCACACAAAGTAGTGTTACACAGACACAGAACGAGAGGGCTGGTCTCACCGCGAGACCTGAACTCAGGCTGAATACACAGGCATTCACTGACAATCCCAGTTTAGCCAGATGGGATGAAGGCACCACCCACCCCATAGGCTGTTAGGATTTCTGACATCCCAGTTTAGAAATATAGTCAGGTTTTCTTGCTTAAGAATCTTGCCTGCTTCTGGTAGTTGTAGCTGCAGCCTTGTTCCTGGGACCACGTTATCAAGTAGAAAAAAGAAAGTTTTAAGTGATGTAGGAAAGGAAGAAAAATGCATAGTAGAATTATTATCTGCCTCATAGAATCGTGAAGGTCTAATGGCATCCTCTCCACCCCCTCGTCCCTAAATTCCTCTACAAATCCAGATGAACCTGTCCAGTGGGGACACTCCTTGACCCCTGCCCCACTCCCCGCTTTGTGTGGAGTGTGAGCACTCTCTCATGAAGGCGTGTGAGCCAGCTCTTCATACCTATATCTCCCTTGCTTCAGACACCCAACCATTCCAACTCTATCAAACCACTGGCCTGAGGGTGGAAGTGTTATTCCTTCACCTGAAGGCAGGTAACTCCGTGGTACAAGTTGGTACAGTAAATTCTATTCAGGTCTTTACAGTGTGTTGAGCACCGACCCCTTGCTATGCAGAGCCCGGTAAAGCTGAGTCCAGAGTGAGGGTCTGTGCCTGTCAGAACTCATTTGTGGCCTTCTGGGTTTTCCAGCATGTGTCCAACCTGCCAGCTCCGTGTTGGCCTTTCCCTCAGGGAATCTTCCCTACAGCCGTTGGTAGTCGGCCTCTGTTGTTGGCAGGCAGGACGGCTCTTATTGACATTTTGTGCTAGAGGGTAAAAGCGGAATGTATCTAGATTTGACCCATCTCCACCCTGCTGCAGCCTCCCAATATCCAATCAGTTTATGAACCCAGGGACCACCTCACTTGAACACCCAGGGATGTACTTGCTGGCTCCAATTTCCTTTCAATACAGGAAGAGGGTTCTTCTGATGGGCATCAACGTGTTCTATTTTAATGCAATATTCAAATTCCCATAGTGTTTTCCATTGGACCATGCTGCAAAATGCCATTATTTTGATGCACCAGTTTTCCATTGCGCTTCTGCCTGACCATATGGCCAGGCCACTGGCCACGGACGGAGAGTAGGCAAAAACCTAAGCACAGTGACAAACGGTATGCAGTTCAGCCCACCAAGTTGATCTGGTTTTATCTTTTTTTTTTTTTTTTAAGATTTATTTATTTATTTATTTTGGGCGGGGGTCGGGTTGCGGAGGGAGGGGAGCGGGCAGGCCACTTCTATTGGTCTTCCATTTCTCTATTTTTCATCCGTCTTTGTTCTTTCGCCCGTGTGGGCCTCCCATCGCGGTGGCGTCTGTTGTCGCAGAGCACCGGCTCTGGGCGCATGCGCCCCAGAGCTCCGGCTCAGTGATTGGACACATCTGTCCAGCCGCTCTGCGGCACATGGGATCTTCCCAGGCCAGGGATCAAACCGGCGCCCCTTGCACTGCAAGGCAGTGTCCTTATCCACTGGACCACCAGGGGAAGCCCTGGTTTTATCTTTTATCTTCCAAGCAGTAGTTAGTGTGTTCACCTTGGAACCACCAGCCATAAACCAAGTCCTCCTGGTTGGTCAATCAAGAGCTATTTATAGAGCACTGGCTAGGTGGCAATAGAATTCAGCAGCTCCTCAAGTGATTCCAAACTCATTCCTGGAGGAAAAGCGTCTGCTTCCTTTTCAATACACTGAGTTCTCCATTCCTCCTGTAGCATGTTCCTGCATAAACCATTTCCATTTTATTATGGAACCCCTCTGGGCATGTCCCTTCCTCTTAGGGCATATCGCCCAAGATAATTGGGCATTTCAAGATTACCTTATGAACTTCAGTTAGAGGGGCAGCTTCAATTAATATCTGATGGCAAGCTAGTAATTGCCTCTTGAGGTGAAATTCTTTAGTCCAAAGTCGCAGCTGGAAGGAGCCCAGAGGCTTTTGCCATAGGTCCCAGTCTGTGCTCCCCAGAAAGCTACGATCTATGTGGATTCGGGCCATCTTATTGATTCCCATTTGGAACATCCAATTAATATTGCCTGGAGGGTGGATTTACAGGTCTTCTGTTTTATAAAATACTAAACAGTGGAAACCTTCCCCAGTCAAACACAATATCCATTCCTGTAATACATTCAGGTCAAATACATGCGATCACTTCCCATGAAAATGGTCCAAACACCAATTTTCATCCAGAGGTTCCTCTTAGTTGCATCAGCTCTTGCATTCCTAACGGTGCTCCCTGGAAGGGCTTCAGCAGGTTGGGTCTTATAGGATGAGGGGCGGGGGGTAAGTGTTCCCCATCAATCATGACATTCATTGACAAAAAACTCTCAGCTGAAGGAGGACTTTCCCCTGACATAAAGCCTGTTTCAACGTTCGATTTTCTCATAGGACCTTCCTCCTTCAGCCCATCAACTCTTTTTTTTTTTTTTTTTTACCTTTTTTTTTTTTTTTTTTTTCTTCTTCGGGGGGGGGGGGGGGGGGGGGGGGGATGGGCGGGCCAGTTCTATTGGTCTTTCATTTCTCTATTTTCATCCGTCTTTGTTCTTCGGCTCCTGCGGGCGTCCCATCGCGGTGGCCTCTGTCGTCGCAGAGCGCCGGCTCTGGGCCCATGCACGCCAGAGCTCTGGCTTGGTAATTGGACACATCGGTCCAGCCGCTCCACGGCACGAGGGGATCTTCCCAGGCCAGGGATCGAACCGGCGCCCCTTGCACTGCAAGGCGTTATGCTTACCCGCTGGACCACCAGGGGAAGCCCAGCAGCCCAGCAACTCTTGCATGTCAGTATCCTCTTCATCTGGCTATTGCCCCTTTTAGGTCTTCACCAGTGGCTTTTGGTACCTCAGTGCATGGGGATCCCATGTCACAGGGTCGAAGAGCCTCCTCTACCCTATGACCATTTTGTCCACTCCTATGTATCAGGCTTTGGGTCTCCAGTTGGGAACGGAGCTAAAGGACCCTGATTCTTCCTTCAATGTTGATTACATTTCAGCACCATTGCCTGAACACATGCTTCAGGCTTCTTATTGCTGTCTGTGCCTTGTAATGTTCCAAATTCCTTCACAGTAAGTAAAGCAGGTTTGTTTAGGATCTTTTCATTTTGGAGAACCTGCAGGGACTTCCACTGATTCAATCAGTTGTGAAATTCCCATTCCAATTAATATTGCCTGGAGGGTGGATTTACAGGTCTTCTGTTTTATAAAATACTAAACAGTGGAAACCTTCCCCAGTCAAACACAATATCCATTCCTGTAATACATTCAGGTCAAATACATGCGATCACTTCCCATGAAAATGGTCCAAACACCAATTTTCATCCAGAGGTTCCTCTTAGTTGCATCAGCTCTTGCATTCCTAACGGTGCTCCCTGGAAGGGCTTCAGCAGGTTGGGTCTTATAGGATGAGGGGCGGGGGGTAAGTGTTCCCCATCAATCATGACATTCATTGACAAAAAACTCTCAGCTGAAGGAGGACTTTCCCCTGACATAAAGCCTGTTTCAACGTTCGATTTTCTCATAGGACCTTCCTCCTTCAGCCCATCAACTCTTTTTTTTTTTTTTTTTTACCATTTTTATTTATTTATTTATCTTCTTCGGGAGTGGGGTGGGGAGGGAGGGGGATGGGCGGGCCAGTTCTATTGGTCTTTCATTTCTCTATTTTCATCCGTCTTTGTTCTTCGGCTCCTGCGGGCGTCCCATCGCGGTGGCCTCTGTCGTCGCAGAGCGCCGGCTCTGGGCCCATGCACGCCAGAGCTCTGGCTTGGTAATTGGACACATCGGTCCAGCCGCTCCACGGCACGAGGGGATCTTCCCAGGCCAGGGATCGAACCGGCGCCCCTTGCACTGCAAGGCGTTATGCTTACCCGCTGGACCACCAGGGGAAGCCCAGCAGCCCAGCAACTCTTGCATGTCAGTATCCTCTTCATCTGGCTATTGCCCCTTTTAGGTCTTCACCAGTGGCTTTTGGTACCTCAGTGCATGGGGATCCCATGTCACAGGGTCGAAGAGCCTCCTCTACCCTATGACCATTTTGTCCACTCCTATGTATCAGGCTTTGGGTCTCCAGTTGGGAACGGAGCTAAAGGACCCTGATTCTTCCTTCAATGTTGATTACATTTCAGCACCATTGCCTGAACACATGCTTCAGGCTTCTTATTGCTGTCTGTGCCTTGTAATGTTCCAAATTCCTTCACAGTAAGTAAAGCAGGTTTGTTTAGGATCTTTTCATTTTGGAGAACCTGCAGGGACTTCCACTGATTCAATCAGCCTCTAAGGATGCTGCATTAAAACCTTTGTTTTAACTTTATCAACAGCTGTTTTATTCATCCTATTTCTTAAAAATTGCTTACAGGTTTCTGCCCCAAGAGATAATCCCTTGACTTCCCCACTTTTCTCCTCTTTTGTTTTGCTCCCATCAACGTTTGCTTTATTCACTCCATTCTTTTTCTTTTCTTTTTTCGGTCATGCAGCGGGGCTTGCAGGATCTTAGTTCTCCCACCAGGAATTGAATCCATGCCCTTGGCAGTGAAAGTGCAGATTCTAATCACGGTACTGCCAACGAGTTTCTTATTTACCCCATATTTTAAAAATTATGTATGTATTTATTTTTGACTATGCTGGGTCTTTGGTGTTGCTTGGGGGCTTTCTCTGGTTTCAGAGTGTGGATCTCACGATCTTGGGCTCAGGAATTGTGGTGCGCAGGCTTAATTGCTCTGCAGCATGTGGGATCTTCCCCGACCAGGGGTTGAACCTGTGTCCCCTGCGTTGGTAGGCAGATTCCTAAACACTGAACCACCAGGGAAGTCCTCAGCCCATTCTTTGTAACTGTTTAAGATGTCTATCCTGCTGGAACGAGACAATTGGCTGTCTCCTCTGTCTATCCCATTCTCTTGGGAGTCAATCTTGCTTTCTTCATTATCTGTTGTTTCAGAATAATTTTTTCCTTTGGAAATGGCTCTAGGGCTAGAGGCCACTCCTCAGGCCAGCCAGAAGCAGGATCTTCCCCAGCACAGTCCTTTAGCAGGGGCCTCGAGACCAGAGGCTGTCGTTAGGATTGACCAGAATCTTAGTTTGGGTCATCTCTCACTTTGATTTTTGCTATTCTAGATAAAATAACCAAGAGATTTTACTGTTAATTTTTCTTCTTCTTTTTGCCTTTTCTTATGCATTTGGTGAACTAACACCCCAAGAACTGTTTCCATCATCTCTAACTTCCATTAGTAACTTCTATCTCCAGTGACTGATCAAGACAAAACTGCTATTCTGAACACATGGGTGACCCTGTGGCCATCCAGGAATCAAAAGATGCTTATTCCCTACCCTTTCATCTTAAACTTTCCAAACCATGTGTTTTAGTGAGTCAAGGTCCTTCTAACAAATCTCACACGTTCTGACAACACTTGCAATATACTTATGGAAATAGAAGTTAGCTTGGACACCACCTCCAGGTCAAAGGTACAGTTCCCTCACTCCAGGCACCAGTTATAAGTTCAGGGGTCCTGAAGTTACTACCACTTCTGGCCACTGGCTACAAATTCAGGGGTTCCCATGATAACTTGCTAGAATTAAAGTTCCAGCAATTCAAAGGAATACTTCACAGAATTCAGGAAAGCACCAGATTGTATCATTTTATCATAAGGATGCAAGTCAGAACCAGCCGAATGAAGACACATGGAAGATGAGGTCTGGGAAAGTCTGAGCACAGAGCTTCCGTGTCTTCTCCCCATAGGGTCAGGACACACCTCAACTTGGCACGTTGAAGTGTCAACCAAATAGGAGGCTTCCCTGAACTTTGCTGTCCAGAGTTGTTGCTGGGGTTTCATGGCATACATATGATTGATCAATCATTAGCTATGTGATTAAGCCTGATCTTCAGCCCCCTCTCCTCTCTAGAGGTCAGGCTGGTATTGTGTACCCTGGTGTTGGGGTAGACCTGGTACAACCCTCTAATCACCTGGTCTTTCTAACATGACCTTCCCTACCTTAGTCCTCTCATTAGCATGACCCATCTAGGCTGTCACCATGAGTCACCTCGCTCACAGAAGCTATCAGAGCTTACCCTGAATACCAAACACACGCCTATCACTTGGGAAATTCCCAAGATCTTAGAAGTCTTATTCCAAGAACTCAGGACAGAGGCTGGACCAATTCTTTGTTATACGACAACTCCCTTGTGCAGTAAACAGTTGACTTAGCAGGCTGGCTGTGTTCACACCCTGCACATTTCAAAGACAGCCTGCTTGTGCCCAAGAGATGCCCTCTAAGCTGCGGTGGGGTGGGGGGGGCGGCCATTGATAAACTTCTGTTTACTGGGGCCTTGGGCTATGCCACATATTTTATGCTATTGATGTGATTTAAGGTGGAGGCTGAGGGCCACCCATTATCACTTTGACCTTTAGAGACCTGGAGACTCAGTAACTAACTAGCCATGAGGGTACTCCAGGATGTCCCTGTCACCCATCCCCAGTAAGACTCCTGGATGCCAAGGCTTCCTGGCTGGCCACGTGATGTGTACTAAACTTGGACACCACCTCCAGGTCAAAGGTACAGTTCCTCACTCCAGGCACCAGTTATAAGTTCAGGGGTCCTGAAGTTACTACCACTTCTGGCCACTGGCTACAAATTCAGGGGTTCCCATGATAACTTGCTAGAATTAAAGTTCCAGCAATTCAAAGGAATACTTCACAGAATTCAGGAAAGCACCAGATTGTATCATTTTATCATAAGGATGCAAGTCAGAACCAGCCGAATGAAGACACATGGAAGATGAGGTCTGGGAAAGTCTGAGCACAGAGCTTCCGTGTCTTCTCCCCATAGGGTCAGGACACACCTCAACTTGGCACGTTGAAGTGTCAACCAAATAGGAGGCTTCCCTGAACTTTGCTGTCCAGAGTTGTTGCTGGGGTTTCATGGCATACATATGATTGATCAATCATTAGCTATGTGATTAAGCCTGATCTTCAGCCCCCTCTCCTCTCTAGAGGTCAGGCTGGTATTGTGTACCCTGGTGTTGGGGTAGACCTGGTACAACCCTCTAATCACCTGGTCTTTCTAACATGACCTTCCCTACCTTAGTCCTCTCATTAGCATGACCCATCTAGGCTGTCACCATGAGTCACCTCGCTCACAGAAGCTATCAGAGCTTACCCTGAATACCAAACACACGCCTATCACTTGGGAAATTCCCAAGATCTTAGAAGTCTTATTCCAAGAACTCAGGACAGAGGCTGGACCAATTCTTTGTTATACGACAACTCCCTTGTGCAGTAAACAGTTGACTTAGCAGGCTGGCTGTGTTCACACCCTGCACATTTCAAAGACAGCCTGCTTGTGCCCAAGAGATGCCCTCTAAGCTGCGGTGGGGTGGGGGGGGCGGCCATTGATAAACTTCTGTTTACTGGGGCCTTGGGCTATGCCACATATTTTATGCTATTGATGTGATTTAAGGTGGAGGCTGAGGGCCACCCATTATCACTTTGACCTTTAGAGACCTGGAGACTCAGTAACTAACATAGCCATGAGGGTACTCCAGGATGTCCCTGTCACCCATCCCCAGTAAGACTCCTGGATGCCAAGGCTTCCTGGCTGGCCACGCGTGATGTGTACTAAACTGTAACCATGAATATAACCATTTGGTGAGCACTAGTGGAAGTGGGCTTTCTAAAGATTTATTTATTTATTTATTTTGGGCGGGGGTCAGGTTAGGGAGGGAGGGAAGCGGGCAGGCCACTTTTGTTGGTCTCTCATTTCTCTATTTTCATCTGTCTTTGTCCTTTGGCTCCTGTGGGCCTCCCATCGCGGTGGCGTCTGTCGTTGCAGAGCGCCGGCTCTGGGCGCATGTGCTCCAGAGCTCCGGCTCAGTGATTGGACACATCAGTCCAGCCGCTCCGCGGCACGTGGGATCTTCCCAGGCCAGGGCTCGAAACGGCGCCCCTTGCACTGCAAGGCGGTGTCCTTACCCACTGGACCACCAGGGGAAGCTCGAAGTGGACTTTCTAGATGGCTCAGTAGTAAGGAACCCATCTGCCAATACAGGAGACGTGGGTTTGATCCCTAGGTTGGGAAGATCCCCTGGAGAAGGAAGTGGCAACCCACTCCCGTATTCTTGCCTGGGAAATCCCATGGACAGAGGAGCCTGGCAGGCTACAGGCCATAGAGTCACAGTCAGACACGACTGAGGGACTAAAAACACCACCATCACCACTGAGCTTCGGTTGTTCCTTTTCTTGCTTGTTACATAGTAATAACTTTGACAATAACCTTCATGAGCCTCATTTTTCTAGTTCACTGCTGAAGCTCACGAGGCATAGTGAGAGCTCAGTAAACCATGTTGATGGGGAGTGGGCGCTGCCCTGCCAGTGCCAGAAGCTGTACGGGTCACTCATCTCTGCTCTCTGGAGATGGGTGCTGGCTCTTGGACAAGGTTTGGTCATGGAGGTCAGAGGTTAAACTTCTGTTTGCTGGGGCCTTGGGCTATGCCACATATTTTATGCTATTGATGTGATTTAAGGTGGAGGCTGAGGGCCACCCATTATCACTTTGACCTTTAGAGACCTGGAGACTCAGTAACTAACATAGCCATGAGGGTACTCCAGGATGTCCCTGTCACCCATCCCCAGTAAGACTCCTGGATGCCAAGGCTTCCTGGCTGGCCACGCGTGATGTGTACTAAACTGTAACCATGAATATAACCATTTGGTGAGCACTAGTGGAAGTGGGCTTTCTAAAGATTTATTTATTTATTTATTTTGGGCGGGGGTCAGGTTAGGGAGGGAGGGAAGCGGGCAGGCCACTTCTGTTGGTCTTTCATTTCTCCATTTTCATCCGTCTCTGTTCTTTGGCTCCTGTGGGCCTCCCGTCACGGTGGCGTCTGTCTTGCAGGGCGCTGGCTCTGGGCGCGTGCGCTCCAGAGCACCGGCTCAGTGATTGGACACATCGGTCCAGCCACTCCACGGCACGTGGGATCTTCCCAGGCCAGGGATCGAACTGGCGCCTCTTGCACTGCAAGGCGGTGTCCTTACCCACTGGACCACCAGGGGAAGCTCGAAGTGGACTTTCTAGATGGCTCAGTAGTAAGGAACCCATCTGCCAATACAGGAGACGTGGGTTTGATCCCTAGGTTGGGAAGATCCCCTGGAGAAGGAAGTGGCAACCCACTCCCGTATTCTTGCCTGGGAAATCCCATGGACAGAGGAGCCTGGCAGGCTACAGGCCATAGAGTCACAGTCAGACACGACTGAGGGACTAAAAACACCACCATCACCACTGAGCTTCGGTTGTTCCTTTTCTTGCTTGTTACATAGTAATAACTTTGACAATAACCTTCATGAGCCTCATTTTTCTAGTTCACTGCTGAAGCTCACGAGGCATAGTGAGAGCTCAGTAAACCATGTTGATGGGGAGTGGGCGCTGCCCTGCCAGTGCCAGAAGCTGTACGGGTCACTCATCTCTGCTCTCTGGAGACGGGTGCTGTGGCTCTTGGACAAGGTTTGGTCATGGAGGTCAGAGGTTAAACCTGGGGACTCTTTTCAGGCCCTCACTACCCTCCTCTCATCCAAGCTAGGGAAATTGTGCAGGAAGTTTTGCAGAACAACCCTGGGGTCAAGGAGCAGTTAGGAGGGCAGGCAGAGGGCGAGAGGGCTCAGGCGTCCTTGTGTGGTCAGCCCCTGGCCTGAGTCTAGCTGGCTGTAGGCTGCTCCGTCTTTTCCCGGAGACCTCGTCTTCTCCCTGAAGAGCTGACCCCGGTGCTTGAGTTATCATCCCAGCCCTGCAGACCCGACCTTCCGGCCCCATCCCCGGCTGCCTTCCCCACTCCTACCTTTCACAGGGTGGGGGCAGGGCCTCCTGGGAGCCCAGCCCCAGCCGCAGCAGGAGCAGCAGATGCAGCCCCCAGGTTCTCCCTGGCTGTGGCTGCGGCCAAACAGGAGAGCCAGGAATCTCCTGCCCGCCAGGGCGCTGCTTGCTCCCTGCCTGCCTGGGGCGGACAAAGTCCAGGACGGAGGCGTGGCCACCTGAGGAGGTGCCTCGCGCGGCCCACTCACCACCTTTGCTCGGGGCTCACAGAGGCCGCATCTACCCCCACTTTGTCTTTGTCTTCTCTTGTTTCTCAGCCTCAGCTGGTGCCTCCTGCTCAGGCCCTTCCCTGAGTTGGAGTGGAGGCAGGGGGATGGGACAAAATGTGGCCAGACATCTGTGACCCAGATGCCAGTCCCTTTGGTGACCCTGAGGCTACCACCTCAGAGGGTACCATTTCTTTAACATTTCAAACAGAGTGGCTCAGGATTCTGTCCCCTGTATGGCCATAGAGTCACAGTCAGACACGACTGAGGGACTAAAACACCACCATCACCACTGAGCTTCGGTTGTTCCTTTTCTTGCTTGTTACTAGTAATAACTTTGACAATAACCTTCATGAGCCTCATTTTTCTAGTTCACTGCTGAAGCTCACGAGGCATAGTGAGAGCTCAGTAAACCATGTTGATGGGGAGTGGGCGCTGCCCTGCCAGTGCCAGAAGCTGTACGGGTCACTCATCTCTGCTCTCTGGAGACGGGTGCTGTGGCTCTTGGACAAGGTTTGGTCATGGAGGTCAGAGGTTAAACCTGGGGACTCTTTTCAGGCCCTCACTACCCTCCTCTCATCCAAGCTAGGGAAATTGTGCAGGAAGTTTTGCAGAACAACCCTGGGGTCAAGGAGCAGTTAGGAGGGCAGGCAGAGGGAGAGAGGGCTCAGGCGTCCTTGTGTGGTCAGCCCCTGGCCTGAGTCTAGCTGGCTGTAGGCTGCTCCGTCTTTTCCCGGAGACCTCGTCTTCTCCCTGAAGAGCTGACCCCGGTGCTTGAGTTATCATCCCAGCCCTGCAGACCCGACCTTCCGGCCCCATCCCCGGCTGCCTTCCCCACTCCTACCTTTCACAGGGTGGGGGCAGGGCCTCCTGGGAGCCCAGCCCCAGCCGCAGCAGGAGCAGCAGATGCAGCCCCCAGGTTCTCCCTGGCTGTGGCTGCGGCCAAACAGGAGAGCCAGGAATCTCCTGCCCGCCAGGGCGCTGCTTGCTCCCTGCCTGCCTGGGGCGGACAAAGTCCAGGACGGAGGCGTGGCCACCTGAGGAGGTGCCTCGCGCGGCCCACTCACCACCTTTGCTCGGGGCTCACAGAGGCCGCATCTACCCCCACTTTGTCTTTGTCTTCTCTTGTTTCTCAGCCTCAGCTGGTGCCTCCTGCTCAGGCCCTTCCCTGAGTTGGAGTGGAGGCAGGGGGATGGGACAAAATGTGGCCAGACATCTGTGACCCAGATGCCAGTCCCTTTGGTGACCCTGAGGCTACCACCTCAGAGGGTTACCATTTCCTTTAACATTTCAAACAGAATGGCTCAGGATTCTGTCCCCTGTACAGGGTAAAAATGCAGGGACCCTGCAATTGTCTACAAGGAATCCTATACAGGAGGGAGGGAGGAAGGCTTTCCTTTCTGCCTGAGGAAGACCCACCATGCTGGCAACATCTGCAGCGGGGGCTGAGATGACTTAGGGGCTTGCCAAGGGACGGGCTGGGGACCGCTCCAGTGTCGGCATCGGCACGGCAGACTGTTAAGGACCCTTGAGAAGCGCAGCCTGGCCAGAGAGAACTGGGGCTGGAGCAGGGGAGGGGCGTGAGGCAAGGCCAGAGGCACAGGCTGGCAGTGGCCTGTCGGGGACCTTTGCTAGAGCCAAGGAGGCAGTGGGTTCTGACTTAACCCCAGGGCCCAGACTTAATCAAACCTGTTTGGGACTTGAACCCACGCAGCCGGGACTCGAACCCAGCCTAGACCCTGCTTGGGACTTCGGCCGGGACTCAAACACAGCCTAGACCCTGTTTGGGACTTCGGCCGGGACTCGAACCCAGACTAGACCCTGTTTGGGACTTGAACCCACACGGCCAGGACTCGAACCCAGCCAAAACCCTGGTAATTAAAATCACTCACCCAGTGTCTGGACCCACTGAGGTTCAGGTTCTTCATGTCTCTTTGCAGAGAAGAAATCAGCAAGAGGCAAAGTGATAGGTAAGAAATGGATTTATTCAGAGTCAGAGAAAGCACACTCCACAGACAGAGCGTGGGCCATGGCAGAGCAAATCCAGCGGCCCCGAAAGCATGGCGTTCTTAGCTTTTATAGGCTGAGTAATTCCATATGCTAATGAGTGGGAGGATTATTCCAGCTTTTTTAGGGAGGGGTGGAACTATCATGGTGCCTCTAGGTGTGTCATTTAGCCTGCTGACTGAGGATCAAGGTCTGGTCTGTCATCTTGGACCCATTTGATTCTAATGGGTTTATGCTGTGTCCTTGGGCTGTCATTCTTTTCAAAAACTGTGCCCTGCGCCTTTCCCCTCTAACCCTTACAGTTCCGGTGAGGGAGGTGGCGAGAGGCTCCTGAGCTGAGGCCGCGGGATTCCGGATTCGAGTGGCTGGAGGAAGCTCCCCGCTGGGCACCGGGGCAGGCAGTGAAGGGGCAGGGGTGCGGAGGGGCGCGCGCGGAGGCCGCAGCCCTGACCCGGGACCCCACGCCTCAGGCCTGCGAGGCCCCGGGGAGGGGCGGGGTGCTGCCAGCCGGCCCCGTCTGAGCTTAGTGCTCGTGTGGCCTCTCCTCTGTGACTCGGACTCGCTGCCCAGATGCCAGTCGTGGTGTCTGCCCTGGCCGGGCCGGCCAGGCCTGTGCTCGCCCCTGCCAGCGCCCTGTCCCTCCCTCCGCGCGGGCCTCTGCTCTGCGGGGCTGCCCAGCTCCTTCGGCCCTTCCAGCCTCAGGTGCTGTGTGCTGTCCTTGCTTTCTTCTTTCCTTCCTTCAAAGTTTTTCTTGCCATGAAGTGCATATCATAACATAAAACACAAGCCATTTCAACCCTTTTTAAGTGCACAATTGGATTTATATTACATTCACAATGTCTTGCAACTCTCTCCATTATTTATTTGGAGCTTCTGTTTTGACCATCCTAAACATACACTTTATAACCATTCAGCAGTCACTCCTCAATCCTGTCTCCCCACCTTCCCTGGAAACCACTCTTTCAGTTTCTATCCTGATGAATTTGCCTCATCTAGGTACTTTAGATAAGTGGAATCATATAATATTCGTCATTCCGTCAGCATGTTTTCCAAGTTAGTCTATGCTGTAGCATGTATCCAGATTTCCTTTGTTTTTTTTTAGGCTGAATAACATTCCACTGTATGTTTAGACCACATTTCCTTTTAGAGCAGAGTGTATTTTCAGGAATTCTTGGCAGTTCAGTGGTTAGGACTCGTGATTTCACTGCCTGGGGCCTGGGTTCAATCCCTGGTGGGAGAATCAGGGTCCTGCAAGCCTCGCAGAGCCACCAAAACAAAAACAAACCGCAACAAAAAGTAGAGATGAGTATATATTTTAAACACTGAATTTATTGAAGTTGATTTACAACATTGTGTTTGTTTCTGCTGTATAACAGACTGAGTCAGTTATATAGATAAACAGATTTTTTCTTATTCTTTTCCATTTATCACAGGAGATTGAATGTCGTTCCCTGTGCGATACAGTGGACCTTGTGGTTTCTCTGTTCTGTAGGTAGTAGTTCGCCTCTGCTAAGCCTCTGCTAAGCCAGAGTGCCTGATCCCTCCCTACCCCACCTCTCCCCGCCTTGGCAGCCACAAGTCTCTTCTCAATGTCTGAGAGTCTGTTTCTCTTTCACAGATAAGTGTGTCTGGAGACCACATTTTCTTTAACCATTTGTCTGTCCTCAGACATTTGGTTTGCTTTTACCTTCTGGCTATGGTGACTGATGCTGCTGTGAACACAAGCCCACAAGTATCTGTTCCCGTCCTTGCCTCCCGTTCTTCTGAGTATGTACCAAAAAGTGGAATTGCTGGATCATTTGGTAAATCTATATTTAATATTTGAAGAGATGCTAGACAGTTTTGCACTGCAAGTGGCAATTGCTGTGATAGCCCCCTTCCCCTAGTATTCCATTTGAAAGTTTATATTACATTCACAATGTCTTGCAACTCTCCATTATTTATTTGGAGCTTCTGTTTTGACCATCCTAAACATACACTTTATAACCATTCAGCAGTCACTCCTCAATCCTGTCTCCCCACCTTCCCTGGAAACCACTCTTTCAGTTTCTATCCTGATGAATTTGCCTCATCTAGGTACTTTAGATAAGTGGAATCATATAATATTCGTCATTCCGTCAGCATGTTTTCCAAGTTAGTCTATGCTGTAGCATGTATCCAGATTTCCTTTGTTTTTTTTTAGGCTGAATAACATTCCACTGTATGTTTAGACCACATTTCCTTTTAGAGCAGAGTGTATTTTCAGGAATTCTTGGCAGTTCAGTGGTTAGGACTCGTGATTTCACTGCCTGGGGCCTGGGTTCAATCCCTGGTGGGAGAATCAGGGTCCTGCAAGCCTCGCAGAGCCACCAAAACAAAAACAAACCGCAACAAAAAGTAGAGATGAGTATATATTTTAAACACTGAATTTATTGAAGTTGATTTACAACATTGTGTTTGTTTCTGCTGTATAACAGACTGAGTCAGTTATATAGATAAACAGATTTTTTCTTATTCTTTTCCATTTATCACAGGAGATTGAATGTCGTTCCCTGTGCGATACAGTGGACCTTGTGGTTTCTCTGTTCTGTAGGTAGTAGTTCGCCTCTGCTAAGCCTCTGCTAAGCCAGAGTGCCTGATCCCTCCCTACCCCACCTCTCCCCGCCTTGGCAGCCACAAGTCTCTTCTCAATGTCTGAGAGTCTGTTTCTCTTTCACAGATAAGTGTGTCTGGAGACCACATTTTCTTTAACCATTTGTCTGTCCTCAGACATTTGGTTTGCTTTTACCTTCTGGCTATGGTGACTGATGCTGCTGTGAACACAAGCCCACAAGTATCTGTTCCCGTCCTTGCCTCCCGTTCTTCTGAGTATGTACCAAAAAGTGGAATTGCTGGATCATTTGGTAAATCTATATTTAATATTTGAAGAGATGCTAGACAGTTTTGCACAGCAAGTGAAGCATTTTCTATTCCCGTCACTGATGTATGATGGCTCCACTTCCCCCATGTTCTCCCAGCCCTTGTTATTTCTGATTGTTTGTTGTTTGTAGTAGCCACTCGAAGGCAGGTGTGGCTATCTCTCATTGTGGTTTTGATGTGTATTTCCCTAATGATTCCTGATGCTGGGCATCTTTTATGTGCTTATTGGCTTTCTATCTTCTTCAGAGACATGTTTATTTGAGTTTTTTACCCATTTGAAAATGTGTAGTAAGTCTTGGAATCAGGAAGTGTTAGTTTGACTGTACTCTTTCTCAAGATGGTCTCGGTTCTTCAGGATGTCTTTCAATTCCGTGAGTTAGAATTCCTACAGAAAAGGCTGCTAGAATTTTGAGAGGGATTGTGTTACATCTGTAGATCGCATTAGGTGTTCAGGATATCTTCACAATATTAAGCCTTCTTACTCCCAAACACTGGATGTCTCTGCATTCATGTAGATCTTTCCTAGATTCAACAATATTTTGTAGTGTTCAGTGTACAAGTCTTTCATCTCCTTGGATAAACTTATTCCTGAGTATTTTATTCTTTTAGATGTTATTTTAGATGGGATTGCTTTTCAAGTTTCTTTTTCAGTTTGTTCTTTGCAGATGTAGAGAAACTCAGTTGGGTTCTGTGTGTTATCACGTACCCTGCAGCTTTATTGAATCTGCTTATTAGATCCAGTAGCTTTCCTGTGGCTCCTTTGGGATCTTCTATATGTAGAATCACATCATGTGTGAATAGAACATTCTTCCTTTCCAAATAGAGTGCCTTCCATTCCTCTTTTACTCTGTTGAACTCTTGAACAGATAAGTGTGTATGGAGACCACATTTTCTTTAACCATTTGTCTGTCCTCAGACATTTGGTTTGCTTTTACCTTCTGGCTATGGTGACTGATGCTGCTGTGAACACAAGCCCACAAGTATCTGTTCCCGTCCTTGCCTCCCGTTCTTCTGAGTATGTACCAAAAAGTGGAATTGCTGGATCATTTGGTAAATCTATATTTAATATTTGAAGAGATGCTAGACAGTTTTGCACAGCAAGTGAAGCATTTTCTATTCCCGTCACTGATGTATGATGGCTCCACTTCCCCCATGTTCTCCCAGCCCTTGTTATTTCTGATTGTTTGTTGTTTGTAGTAGCCACTCGAAGGCAGGTGTGGCTATCTCTCATTGTGGTTTTGATGTGTATTTCCCTAATGATTCCTGATGCTGGGCATCTTTTATGTGCTTATTGGCTTTCTATCTTCTTCAGAGACATGTTTATTTGAGTTTTTTACCCATTTGAAAATGTGTAGTAAGTCTTGGAATCAGGAAGTGTTAGTTTGACTGTACTCTTTCTCAAGATGGTCTCGGTTCTTCAGGATGTCTTTCAATTCCGTGAGTTAGAATTCCTACAGAAAAGGCTGCTGGAATTTTGAGAGGGATTGTGTTACATCTGTAGATCGCATTAGGTGTTCAGGATATCTTCACAATATTAAGCCTTCTTACTCCCAAACACTGGATGTCTCTGCATTCATGTAGATCTTTCCTAGATTCAACAATATTTTGTAGTGTTCAGTGTACAAGTCTTTCATCTCCTTGGATAAACTTATTCCTGAGTATTTTATTCTTTTAGATGTTATTTTAGATGGGATTGCTTTTCAAGTTTCTTTTTCAGTTTGTTCTTTGCAGATGTAGAGAAACTCAGTTGGGTTCTGTGTGTTATCACGTACCCTGCAGCTTTATTGAATCTGCTTATTAGATCCAGTAGCTTTCCTGTGGCTCCTTTGGGATCTTCTATATGTAGAATCACATCATGTGTGAATAGAACATTCTTCCTTTCCAAATAGAGTGCCTTCCATTCCTCTTTTACTCTGTTGAACTCTTGAACAGCATTGGATGGCAGTGGTGAAAGTGGACATCCTTGTCTTGTCCCTGATGTTAGAGGAAACTTTCAGTCTTTCACCAGGAGTATGACGCTAGATGTGGGTTTCTCATAAATTCCCTATACTGTACTGAGGAAGTTTCCTTCTGTTCCTAGTCTTTATTTTTTACTACTATTATTATTTTTAATCATGGAAGGGTGTTAGATTTGGCCAAACGGCTTTTCTGCATCAATGACTGATTATGTGGGTTTTTACCCCCAACTTTTCTGGTGGTTCAGTGGTAAAGAATATGCCGGCCAATGCAGGATATGTGGGTTCAATCCCTGGGTCAGGAAGATACCCTGGAGGAGAAAATGGTAACCCAGTCCAGTATTCTTGCCAGGGAAATCCCATGGACAGAGGGGCCTGGGCGGGCTACTATCCTTGGGTTGCAAAGAATCGGACACAACTTAGTGACAAAATGACAACAACTATTAATGTTCTGTGTACTGTTAATGTAATATCAGTATTACACTGATTAATATTCTCATGTTGAAATAGCCTTGCATTCTTGGGATAAATCTCACTCACAATGATGTATAATCCTTTGCATATGCTGTTGGGTTGGTTTGCTAGCTTTTTGTTGAGGATGCATTTATCACACGCAGAGGATATTGGATTGTAATTTTCTTGTGATAGCTTTATTTGGCTTAGGCATCGGGTAAAGCTGGTCTCATAGGATTGAAATGTTTGAGAAGGGTTGGTACTTAAATGGTGTTCTTGTGTACAAGTCTTTCATCTCCTTGGATAAACTTATTCCTGAGTATTTTATTCTTTTAGATGTTATTTTAGATGGGATTGCTTTTCAAGTTTCTTTTTCAGTTTGTTCTTTGCAGATGTAGAGAAACTCAGTTGGGTTCTGTGTGTTATCACGTACCCTGCAGCTTTATTGAATCTGCTTATTAGATCCAGTAGCTTTCCTGTGGCTCCTTTGGGATCTTCTATATGTAGAATCACATCATGTGTGAATAGAACATTCTTCCTTTCCAAATAGAGTGCCTTCCATTCCTCTTTTACTCTGTTGAACTCTTGAACAGCATTGGATGGCAGTGGTGAAAGTGGACATCCTTGTCTTGTCCCTGATGTTAGAGGAAACTTTCAGTCTTTCACCAGGAGTATGACGCTAGATGTGGGTTTCTCATAAATTCCCTATACTGTACTGAGGAAGTTTCCTTCTGTTCCTAGTCTTTATTTTTTACTACTATTATTATTTTTAATCATGGAAGGGTGTTAGATTTGGCCAAACGGCTTTTCTGCATCAATGACTGATTATGTGGGTTTTTACCCCCAACTTTTCTGGTGGTTCAGTGGTAAAGAATATGCCAGCCAATGCAGGATATGTGGGTTCAATCCCTGGGTCAAGAAGATACCCTGGAGGAGAAAATGGTAACCCAGTCCAGTATTCTTGCCAGGGAAATCCCATGGACAGAGGGGCCTGGGCGGGCTACTATCCTTGGGTTGCAAAGAATCGGACACAACTTAGTGACAAAATGACAACAACTATTAATGTTCTGTGTACTGTTAATGTAATATCAGTATTACACTGATTAATATTCTCATGTTGAAATAGCCTTGCATTCTTGGGATAAATCTCACTCACAATGATGTATAATCCTTTGCATATGCTGTTGGGTTGGTTTGCTAGCTTTTTGTTGAGGATGCATTTATCACACGCATAGAGGATATTGGATTGTAATTTTCTTGTGATAGCTTTATTTGGCTTAGGCATCGGGTAAAGCTGGTCTCATAGGATGAGTTAGGAAGTGTTTGAGAAGGGTTGGTACTAATTCTTCTTTAAATGTATGGTAGAGTTCACCATTGAAGCCTGGTTCTTGGACTGTATTAGGGTTCTCCAGAAGGAAGAAGAAAACAGAGCAAGAGAGGGAGAGAAAGGATTTAAGTAATTTACTTACATGATGAGGGAGACTGTGAGTCCAAAATCTGCAAGACGGGCCCCAAGCTAGAGACCCAGGAGGAGCTGCTGTGCCAGCCTACAGACGTCTGCTGGGAGAACACTCTCTTTTTCCGACGACGTCGGTATTTTCCTATTAAGACCTTCAACTACTTGAGGGCAGTTACCTTATGGGGGCTTCCCAGGTGACTCAGTGGGTAAAGAACCTGCACGCAGGGCAGGAGACGCAGGAGATATGGGTTTGATCTGTGGGTTGGGAAGATCCCCTGGAGGAGGGCATGGCAACCCACTCCAGTGTTCTTACCTGGGGAATCCCACGAACAGGGGAGCCTGGCAGGCTATAGGCTCCTCTGTTTCTTCTTGTATCAGTTTAGGTAATTTGTGTGTTTCTAGAAATGTGTCCATTTCATCCAGGCTATCTTATTTGTTGGCACACCTTAACGTGTTGTTCAAAGTCTTCTCTTCCTTTTTGTAAGGACTATAGTAATGTCCTCATTTCATTTCTGATTTTAGTGATTTGTGCCTTCTATCTTTTTTTTTCTTTGTCAGTTTTTTGTTCTAGTAAAATTTTTGTCCCTTTTAAAGCAATTTTTACAATTATTTAAGAAAAATTAATTTATTTATTGGCAAGGAGATGTGTTGGGAGGGAGGAACCTGTCCCCTCCCGGAAGTCGTATCTCATCCTGGAATGTTGGGGAAAAAAAATGCTGCTGGGTCCCCTCCACGGTCCCCGTCACTGTGGAAACGCACACCGAGAGGATCAACGCCAGGATGGGTGCCTCGGAGTCCGGCAACGAGTCTCAGCTGCCCAGGGATCCTGTGCGTCTTGCTCACTCGACGGCCAATTGTTCCACCTCTTTGCCCCTGTCTCCACCATTAGCGAGTGGATGCTTTACCCCTGAGCCACCAGGAAGCCCCTTTATGTTGTTGTTCTGTCGCTAAGGTGTGTCTGACTCTTTGTGGAGTCTTTGTGCTCCCGTGGACAGCAGCACGCCAGGCCTCCCGGTCCCTCACCATCTCCTGGAGCTAGCCCAGGTTCATGTGCTGTTCATGGAGTTCTCGTGGCGAGAATACTGGAGTACACTGGAGTGGTTTGCTCTTCCTGCCTCCACAGAGCCACTTTTTGTCAGACATGTGCAAAGCCCGTAACTGTTTTTAAATTTCTGATCTAATAGTTCCAGCATCCTTGTTATATCTGAATCTGATGCTGAGGCTTTCTCTGTCTCTTCAGTTCTTTTTTTTCTTTTAGTGTGTCTTGTAATTTTTTGTTGAAGGCTAGACATGGTGTACTGGGTAAAAGAAGCCTAATACTTATTCCTGTAGAAACTGTGGCTTCCAAGTTTTTGCTCTGGTAAGTTGGGATTCTCTGTGTCTACCTGTCTGTCTCTCCAATTTGGGGCTATCAGTTTGTCCTGTTACCCCAGTCTCAGACAGATCTAAGAGTTGTTCATTTTCCATTTGTTCAGCTTTTTAATTGTTGTTAAAACAACGTGATGACTTCCAAGTTCATGACATGCTGAATTAGAAACCGGAAACCCTTGTTTTTTTGCGGGGGGGGGGGGGCACTTCTATTGGTCTTTCATTTATCTGTCTTCATCAATCTTTGTTCTTTGGCCCGTGTGGGCCTCCCATCGCAGTGGCCTCTGTTGTCGCAGAGCACCAGCTCCGGGCGCATGCGCTCCAGAGCTCTGGCTCAGTAATTGGACACATGGGTCCAGCCGCTCCGCGGCACGTGGGATCTTCCCAGGCCAGGGATTGAACTGGCGTCCCTTGCACTGCAAGGCGGTGTCCTTACCCACTGGACCACCAGGGAAGCCTCCTTGTTTGGTTTTTTAAAAAATTAATTTCTCATTATTTAGTGCGACATTATCATGTACTTCTTTTTTTATTTTTTTAATTTATTTATCTTTTGGGGAGTGGGGTGGAGAGGGTGGGTTTTTTGGGGGGGGGGCACTTCTATTGGTCTTTCATTTCTCTATTTTCATCCGTCTTTGTTCTTTGGCTCCTGTGGGCCTCCCATCGCGGTGGCGTCTGTCGTTGCAGAGCGCTGGCTCTGGGCGCATGCGCTCCAGAGCTCCAGCTTGGTGATTGGACACATCGGTCCAGCCGCTCCGCGGCACGTGGGATCTTCCCAGGCCAGGGATCGAAC
This sequence comes from Tragulus kanchil, assembly GCA_022376925.1. NCBI lineage: Eukaryota > Metazoa > Chordata > Mammalia > Artiodactyla > Tragulidae > Tragulus > Tragulus kanchil. Next base: position 138,902,173 of record JAIOJX010000006.1, read on the forward strand.
CGGTGCCCCTTGCACTGCAAGGCGGTGTCCTTACCCACTGGACCACCAGGGAAGCCTCCTTGTTTGGTTTTTTAAAAAATTAATTTCTCATTATTTAGTGCGACATTATCATGTACTTCTTTTTTTATTTTTTTAATTTATTTATCTTTTGGGGAGTGGGGTGGAGAGGGTGGGGTTGGGCGGGCCAATTCTATTGGTCTTTCATTTCTCCATTTCCATTCGTCTTTGTTCTTTGGCTCCTGAGGGCCTCCCATCGCGGTGGTGTCTGTCGTTGCAGAGCGCTGGCTCTGGGCGCATGCGCCCCAGAGCTCCAGCTTGGTGATTGGACACATTGGTCCAGCCGCTCCGCTGCACGTGGGATCTTCCCAGGCCAGGGATCGAACCGGCGCCCCTTGCACTGCAAGGCGGTGTCCTTACCCACTGGACCACCAGGGGAAGCCCTCATGTGCTTCTTTCTAAAAAAAACATATAAAGAAGTCTGGATGTCACCTTTTAAAAATTAAAGTAATTAAATAATTAATTTTATTTATGACTGGGTTGGGTCTTCGTTGCTGTCCACAGTTCTCTCTAGCTGTGGGGAGCGGGGACTCCTCTCTGTTGCGGTGCACAGGCTCCTCATTGCAGTGGCTTCTCTTGCTGCAGAGCGTGGGCTCTGGGGCACACAGGCTGGGTTGCCCTGCGCCATGTGGGATCTTCCTGGATCAGGGATCAAACCCATGTCCCCTGCACTTACAGGCAGATTCTTAACCAGTGGGCCACCAGGGAAGTCCTATACTTTACTTCTTTGGAAATATTAATAGTGGTTGCTTTGAAGTTTTTGCTTTTAAATCTGACATTTGTTCACTTTCACATGCGGTTTCTCTTCCGTGTGTGTGTGTGTGACACGTTTCTGTGTCTTTCGTGCCTCATATTGTTCTTGCTTTTGTTGGAAAATGGACATTTTGGATAAGATAGCAGGTCTGGGTACTGTCTCCCCCGACAGCCAGGGCGTGTTACTGTTATCTGTGGGGATCACTAGCTAGCTTATCCTAGGAAGCCTGTTTCCCTCCGTGGTGTTAAGCTATTTGCTCCTAAGGGGCTCAGCTTTGATTATGCCGTAGACACCCTGGGACGGCAGTGATCTCGGCAGGGCTCTCTTCCTCTCTTTCCCTGAGCACATTCAGCTGATACAATAACTTCTGGCTAATTGCTCTATTGTTTTAAAAGATTTACAAGGGTATCGAATGATCTGAACTAATACATTCAAATCTGGTTCAAGAGGGCAGTATTTAACACCTATTCTGATTCCACTTCTTAGCACTTGTGGCCCATGGTTTCAGGGACCCCAGACCGAATGAGTTTAAGCATTTATAAGCATCTCAACAGAAAAATAAAGCATTTGCACTGTGTGTTTGGAAGGTCTAGTTGTGAGGAGCATGGGGTTGGGGTACCTGGGGAAGGAGACTAGGTCTTCTAAACGGGGCAGCATTTCCACCTTATTAGATGTTCCGGGAGGGACCGGGCCCAACCATGACCTCCAGGTCCTTGCCCTGCCCTACCTACATATAAAGAAGTCTGGATGTCACCTTTTAAAAATTAAAGTAATTAAATAATTAATTTTATTTATGACTGGGTTGGGTCTTCGTTGCTGTCCACAGTTCTCTCTAGCTGTGGGGAGCGGGGACTCCTCTCTGTTGCGGTGCACAGGCTCCTCATTGCAGTGGCTTCTCTTGCTGCAGAGCGTGGGCTCTGGGGCACACAGGCTGGGTTGCCCTGCGCCATGTGGGATCTTCCTGGATCAGGGATCAAACCCATGTCCCCTGCACTTACAGGCAGATTCTTAACCAGTGGGCCACCAGGGAAGTCCTATACTTTACTTCTTTGGAAATATTAATAGTGGTTGCTTTGAAGTTTTTGCTTTTAAATCTGACATTTGTTCACTTTCACATGCGGTTTCTCTTCCGTGTGTGTGTGTGTGACACGTTTCTGTGTCTTTGCGTGCCTCATATTGTTCTTGCTTTTGTTGGAAAATGGACATTTTGGATAAGATAGCAGGTCTGGGTACTGTCTCCCCCGACAGCCAGGGCTTGTTACTGTTATCTGTGGGGGGGGGGGGATCACTAGCTAGCTTATCCTAGGAAGCCTGTTTCCCTCCGTGGTGTTAAGCTATTTGCTCCTAAGGGGCTCAGCTTTGATTATGCCGTAGACACCCTGGGACGGCAGTGATCTCGGCAGGGCTCTCTTCCTCTCTTTCCCTGAGCACATTCAGCTGATACAATAACTTCTGGCTAATTGCTCTATTGTTTTAAAAGATTTACAAGGGTATCGAATGATCTGAACTAATACATTCAAATCTGGTTCAAGAGGGCAGTATTTAACACCTATTCTGATTCCACTTCTTAGCACTTGTGGCCCATGGTTTCAGGGACCCCAGACCGAATGAGTTTAAGCATTTATAAGCATCTCAACAGAAAAATAAAGCATTTGCACTGTGTGTTTGGAAGGTCTAGTTGTGAGGAGCATGGGGTTGGGGTACCTGGGGAAGGAGACTAGGTCTTCTAAACGGGGCAGCATTTCCACCTTATTAGATGTTCCGGGAGGGACCCGGGGCCCAACCATGACCTCCAGGTCCTTGCCCTGCCCTACTCTGCTGTGACCAGGGAATAAGCTATCCAGGGATAAAGGACGGAGAGGCAGGAGAAGGTAGAGACTCGTGTGGAGGTTTACTTGGCAGGAGCTGGCGCCCGATGAGGACTGGAAGGCGCGTCACCGGGACAGGAGGCTGAGCAGAAGGGCGGCCGCGAGGCGGTGGGGCTCCAGGAAAGCGGTCTGGGTCCCCGAGCTCAGCCGGCACCACAGTGGTCCAGGAGCGTCAGGCCCACGCCATTGGTCCAGCCAGATCCCTCCTGGAGAGAGGCCAGGTCAGTGGGGCGAGGCCTCTGGGGCAGGCCCCAAGTTCTCTTAGGGGTGTGGGGGTCCCGCCTGGAGGCCGTGGGCCCACCTAGCCCAGGGGTGCCAGGGAGCACCAGCCCGACTCCTCCCTGGGATCCAGCGGCCCAGAGAGGGGAGGTCGTGGTCAGGTGTGGGGGCGGCAGAGCCCCGAGGTTCCCTGGGAGATACGGCCCCCTCACCTGAACGTCATACTCCCCTCCACCGCCTGGCTGTGCACCCTTGCTGATGTCATACTGGGGACAAGAGGATGAGCTTTAAGGTCAGGCCCTACCCTAGGCCCCCAACCGCAGGCCTCTAGGGAAACAAGGAATGGGAGCCCCTTCCAGGAAGAAGCTGCTCTGGCTAGTGGCTGACTCCTGCAGTTTCCAGGCATGGCCACCAGGTGCCGCCACTGTCCCCCGGCTGTGCTGGACCTGGGCTGTGCAAAGCTTGACAATTCTCCCATCTCACCCTGCAGAGGACGATAAAAGATTTACAAGGGTATCGATGATTTTCAAATCTGGTTCAAGAGGGCAGTATTTAACACCTATTCTGATTCCACTTCTTAGCACTTGTGGCCCATGGTTTCAGGGACCCCAGACCGAATGAGTTTAAGCATTTATAAGCATCTCAACAGAAAAATAAAGCATTTGCACTGTGTGTTTGGAAGGTCTAGTTGTGAGGAGCATGGGGTTGGGGTACCTGGGGAAGGAGACTAGGTCTTCTAAACGGGGCAGCATTTCCACCTTATTAGATGTTCCGGGAGGGACCCGGGGCCCAACCATGACCTCCAGGTCCTTGCCCTGCCCTACTCTGCTGTGACCAGGGAATAAGCTATCCAGGGATAAAGGACGGAGAGGCAGGAGAAGGTAGAGACTCGTGTGGAGGTTTACTTGGCAGGAGCTGGCGCCCGATGAGGACTGGAAGGCGCGTCACCGGGACAGGAGGCTGAGCAGAAGGGCGGCCGCGAGGCGGTGGGGCTCCAGGAAAGCGGTCTGGCTCCCCGAGCTCAGCCGGCACCACAGTGGTCCAGGAGCGTCAGGCCCACGCCATTGGTCCAGCCAAATCCCTCCTGGAGAGAGGCCAGGTCAGTGGGGCGAGGCCTCTGGGGCAGGCCCCGAGTTCTCTTAGGGGTGTGGGGGTCCCGCCTGGAGGCCGTGGGCCCACCTAGTCCAGGGGTGCCAGGGAGCACCAGCCCGACTCCTCCCTGGGATCCAGCGGCCCAGAGAGGGGAGGTCGTGGTCAGGTGTGGGGACGGCAGAGCCCCGAGGTTCCCTGGGAGATACGGCCCCCTCACCTGAACGTCATACGCCCCTCCACCGCCTGGCTGTGCACCCTTGCTGATGTCATACTGGGGACAAGAGGATGAGCTTTAAGGTCAGGCCCTGCCCTAGGCCCCCAACCGCAGGCCTCTAGGGAAACAAGGAATGGGAGCCCCTTCCAGGAAGAAGCTGCTCTGGCTAGTGGCTGACTCCCGCAGTTTCCAGGCATGGCCACCAGGTGCCGCCACTGTCCCCCGGCTGTGCTGGACCTGGGCTTTGAGAAGCCTGACAATTCTCCCATCTCACCCTGCAGAGGACGACCCAGAGAGACTGGGCTCAGGGCCAGCTCACTTTCTCACACACAGTTGACTTCTTGTTGTTGTTGTTGAATTTTTGTTTTATATTGGAGTATAGTTGCTTAACAATGTTGTGTTAGTTTCAGGTGCACAGCAAAATGATTCTGATATCTATTCTTTTTTCAAGGTCTTTTCCCATTTAGGTAATGACAGAGTATTGAGCAGAGTTCCCCCGTGATATACAGCAGGTCCTTGCTGGTTATCTATTTTATTTTTTATAAACTGAAGTATGGTTGCTTTGCACGATTGTGTTTCAGATATCTGTGTACGTTTGTCCCCTAGTCCCGCCCTCTAGGTCATCGTGGAGCATGGAGCCGACACAGCTTCTCTCCAGCTCTCTGTTCACACCCAGTGCTGCACACAGGTCCATGTGGCCCTCTCCGCTCGCTCCAGCCTTTCTGTTCCCCATGGTGTCCACGGCTGGTTCTCTACCTCTGCGTCTCTATCCCTGCCCGGCCGATAGGAACATCAGCACCGTTTTTCTAGATTCCATATATAAGGGTTAACATATGGTGTTTGTTTTTCTCTTTCTGACCCACTTCATCCTGGATGACAGATGCTGGACTCGTCCACGTCACTGCAGATGACCTAATTTTGTTCCTTTTGATGGCTGAGTCATCGGACACCACTCAGCAACTCAACTACGACCACGAGTCCCTTGTCTGTGTGTGTCACACCTTTATCCACTCATCTCTGGGGGGATGCTGAGGCTGTTCCGTGTCTTGGCTATTGTAAACCGTGCTGCAGTGAACATGGGGTGCACGTATCCCTTTGAACCATGTTTTTCTCTGGCTATATGCCCAGCAGTGGGGTCACAGGGTCACATAGTACCTCTGTTTTCATCTTAAGGAACCTCCATCCTTCCTCTCCAGCATTTATAGTTTGTAGACCTTTTGATGATGTCTCTTCTGGTTGGTGTGAGCTAATATCTTGTTGTGGTCTTGATCTACATTTCTCTAATAATTAGTAATGTTGAGCATCTTCTCATGTGCCAGTTGGCCATCTGTTTGCCTGCTAGAGGGGTGGGACTAGGGGGTGAGAGGGAGGCTCAAGAGGGAGGGGATATATGTATGTATTATATAAATATATATACATATATATATAGCTGAAACACAACACTGTAAAGCAATTATACTCCAGTTTTTTGAAAATAGCATAGATAACCAACAAGAACCTACTGTATACCATGGGGAACTCTGCTCAATACTCTGTAATACTTCATACTTTTGGCTGGGCCACGTAGCCCATGGGATCTCAGTTCCTAGGCAGGACCCTGAACCTTCAGAGCCCCCGTCCCAGGGGAGCAGAGGCCTGAACCTTATTCTCCTCAAGGAGGGAGAGAGGCCCAGATGCGAAGACCTCCTTCCCGGAACCGGAAGCCGAGGTGTTCTTAACCCAGGGTGGCTTAAAGAGAGAGGAGGGCTGATGCCCCCGACAGGGAGGGGGAGGGGCAATGCTTGCCGAGTGAGAGGCGGAGGGAGCAGAGAAGCTAGAGAAAGGCCTCTGGCCCTCTATTCACTCCTCCCCAGGACCAGGGAGGCTCACCCTCCACCCCTCTACCCCCGCGGGGCTGAGCCCCGGGGCTGGGCCCCACGCCTGCCTCCCCACCTCTGATGACCAGGTCCTGCAGCGGGGCCCAGGCGTTGGGGAAGTCCCACTGCTGGCCTGTCTTCCGGAGAGAGGTGGGGATTCCATACTGGTAGGTGAGGATCCCGCTGTCCTAGAAGGTTCCAGACGTGACTGGGAGCCTAGAGGCTGGGCCCTCTTAGAGCTGGAGATCCCCTTCCTGGGCGTGCTCTTGGCTCCCCGCTGCCGCCTGGTGGCCGAAGTGGGATCTGCGGGCTCTGACCCTGGGTGGAGCCGGGGTCTGTGTGATGGGTTAGGCAGGGAGCAAGCAGGTGGTCCTGCCCCAGTGTGGCAGCCCAGCCTGCGGCCCCTCACCTCCAGATACTGCAGAGCCTTGTCCACGTCACCTGGGTCAGAGAAGCTGCTGGCCCAGAGAGGAAAGTGGTAAATGTGTAAACTTCCGGAGTTTTGATGCTGAAGGCCACACTGAGCCTGGGTCCTTTCTCCTCAGAGGACAACGTGCAGGGTGTCGTAGCTCAGTTTCTGCAGATTTCAAGATGTCATACCTTGGGAGTCATTCTCATGGTGCCACTGGGCTTAGAAGGAGTGACAGAGCCCCTACTTGGGCCCTATAGAAACTCTAGAAAGAACTGAGCAGGAGGCAGGAAATCTACTTCTAACTCCTCACCTCCTCCCCGAAGCCCTCCCAGCCTCCCCTAGGCAAACCCAGCCTGTCCCGTGCCCCCCGCAGCCCCTTCCTCGTGGTGACTGTTCACTCCCCTGCTGGGCTCCCTCTCCCTGAGCTCCCCGGCCAGGCCTCTGCCCAGGAACCATACTTGCCTAGCGGTGCTGCCCCAGGCCTGTGCTCAGCCCAGCCTGCTGTGCGCTTTCTCCCCTTTGTCTGAGGCTCAGAGAGGACAGCAGTCTGCCCAAGGCTGCACAGCACTTGTCCTCCGGTTCCAGGGCCCTGGCTCCCACCGCACAGAACAGTACTCCAGCCATGTGCGAACTTGGACTGCTTCCTCACCAGCCCTCCATCCAGATCAAAAAAGCCCTGGGCCCCTTTCACTCCTCTCCTTCAGTCCCTGCCAGGCTGACCTCTCTGCCACTAAAGCCACCTCCCGTGTGTAGAGCTGGGAGGTGATGGACAGAAAACACCGGTTGTGACACACCGAGCTCCCCCGATGCTAATATGCTCTCTCTCTCATTCCAGGCTCCTGCACGCCACTGCGCTCTTGCTGGCACTCCAGAGGCCGGCACGTGGGGACCAGCAGACCAGACTGCCCATGGGCCAGGCCTGGACCACAGCCACACCTCTGAGCAGCCCTAGAGCCAGACCCTGCAGCCGCCAGGGCGTCCACTCCGCGTGGGCCCAGGCTCCTCGGTCCTCCCTCTGGACTCCAGATGAAATCAGAAGTTCTTGACCGCCCCGAGCAGTTCTCTCATCTACGCAAGACACCCCTTCGCTGTGCCCAGTGGGCGCTTTGTTGAGTTCTACTACTGGTGAGTGGCCGGGGCTGCAGGAGGGCGGGGGCGCCCGGGCCAGAGGGGCGAGCCGAGCGGGGCGGCGGCCTGCGTGGCTGGGTGGGCAGGGCGGAGGGTGGTGTGGGGGCTGGCCGAGCTGCCTGTCCTCCCCAGGGACTCCTACTGGGTGGTGGAGGGTCTGCTCCTCTCTGAGACGCCCGAGACAGTGCAGGGCATGCCGCCGAACCGCCTTTCTAGGCCGGGTACCCCTTCTTGTGCTGCCGCATACCCCCAGTCCTGAGACTTCCCAGGGCGGGGCTCATGAGGGGTGCCTGGCTCCAGCCCAGGGGCAACACTTAGACTGGGGCTGTGCTGGGTCTTAGTTGGGGCGTGGGAACTCTTAGTTGCAGCACATGGGGTCTAGTGCCCTGACCAGGGCTTGAACCTGCGGTCCCTGCATCGGAAACTAAGTATTAGCCATTGGGTCATCGGGGAAGTCCTTGGAGCTGGACTTTTGGACTAAGAACAAGAGCATCTCTGTGAGTCCTGGGGGAAAGAACTACATCCTGAATCACTGTGAGGTTCCTTCCGGGGGCCCCAGGTGAGGACCCCCTCAGCCAGTCTCTCAGTCTGTTGTGTGTTGGCTCTGGACTGAGTGTCAGGACGTCCCTGGGCAGGAGGATGGGTGACTTAGACACCGCCTCTCAGACAGTGACCTGATACCGCTGCGTGTTCTGGGGCTGTGGGCCCCCCAGCGGCTGAGCCCGTGTGCTGGTCCCCGACTCGGGCATGGAGGGTCCGGAGCCTCCTGTCGCCGGCCGCCCCTCCTCCAACAGCTAGGAGCTTCAGCGATTTAGCTTCACCTCCCAGACGGTGATGCTGCAGTGGTCGGGGCCTCGTTTTCAGAAAGGGCGTCTGGAGGCTGGGTCATGTCGGCCGGGACACTCCAGTGTATATCCTGGCCCTGGCCATGCGCTGGGCCACCCCTGGGGCAGGAGACACCCTGGAGAACACCACGGAGACGGCGGGTGGGGCTGCAGTCTGGTAGGAGAAGCAGAGGAGTCGGGAGGGGGAGGGCTCGGGGGAGGGCCGACCACCATGGCGCTTGCTTCTTTGCCGCCTGGCCACCAGCCTGTGTCCCCAGCTCTGCCACCTCCTCCCAGGGCCAGGCCTGAGAAAAGGGAGCCTCAAGGCTCCTCCCCCACCCTGATCAAACCACAGGCACCTGTAGGTTGAAAACACCTCTTTTTAAAAATCCTCGGTTGCCTGAAAGATGTACATGCTTAGGGCTGGGGCTGATACTGCACACACACACACAGACACACACACGCACACCCCAGCGGGGGGTACTCCTGAGCACCTGCTCTCAGACTTTGCAAATTTATGCATTTCTGCACATGACAGCGATTTTTGCAGAACGGGCATGGAGGGTGCCTCTGAGCCTGGTACTGGCCTATGGCAGCTGCCTGGAGCCGCCTCTGCCCACCCAGGATGCCCAACCTCTCGTTCTCACGTCCGCCACTGTGGCGGCTTCCTCTCCCTGTGAGAACGAGGGCTCCCACCAGGCCCAGACGACGGGCCACCTCCGCGCCCAGCCAGGATGCCTCTCTGGCCGGCCGGGAGTTCCAGGGCCACAGCCCAGGACCGGCAAAATTCACAGGCTCCCGGGTTTCTCCTGCCCAGGCTCGGTCAGTAAGGGCATTAGCAAAGCGTATAACTCTCCACCAGAGAGGGTTTCAACCAAAACTGGGTTACAGGAGCCATAAGAGGCTGTGGGCCCCTTGGCCCTCACTCAGCCATTTCAGGTTGTCCGTGTAACACTGAAAGGTCTTGCTGGCCACGAGGGGCTGCCAACTCAAATTTCAGGGCACAATTGTGGAATGTAGCTGAGAGTAAGGAAACTAACCAGGCAAGGGAGAAGATGCTCGATGAAGACTCGGGCGACGGGGAAGTGCATTTCTTGTTGTTGTGGTGGTTCTAATTTTAATCAATTAGGCTGCACTGAATCTTTTTATTTTTTACTTATGTTTATGTTTTTATACTTTGTTGTTGTTTGTATTTATTTATGGCTATTTTGGGTTTTCACTGCTGCCGCAGGCTCCTCTCTAGTTGCAGGAAGTGGGGTCACCTCTCTAGTTGATGTGAACTGGCTTCTTGTTGTGCTAACTTCTCTTGTTGTGGAACTCAGGCTCTGGGGCACACGGGCTTCAGTAGTTGCAGCTCCGAGGCTCTAGAGCACAGGCTCCATAACCTGGCTCACGGCTTAGTTGCTCCGCAGCATGTGAGATCTTCCCAGATCAGGAATCAAATCTGTGTCTCTTGCATTGGCAGGCGAACTCTTTCCCACTGAGCCACCAGGGAAGCCCTGCACTGAATCTCAGTTGTGGCTCTCAAGGTCTTGGCGGCGTTGTGTGGGGTCTTTTGCTGTGGCACGCAGGCGCTCTGGCTGTGGTGCATAGACTCTCTGGTCTTGGCACGTGGGCTCAGTAGCTGAGCCGTGTGTCTTAGTTGCTCTGTGGCATCTGAGATCTTGGTTCCCTAACCAGGGATGGAACCCGCGTCCCTGGCGTTGCAAGGCAGATTCTTCACCGCTGGATCACCAGGGACCTCCCTGGAGTAACTTCCTGTGTAACTAGAGTCTCCTGCTGGTGAGCGTAAGGGAGTGTGGGATCCTTGTTTGCTAAATCTCCCAATTTCTCAACATAAGGTGGAAACCCATATTTTTATGTGAAATACCCTAATATTTAAGTGTCTCAATGCCCCAATTTTTTAAAAAAATTTTTATTTTACTTTTTACATTTACAGAGTTTTGTTGTTTACAGATAGGATCCCAGATTAGTCATATGTATATCCCCCCCACCCCACCCCTCCAGGCCGTCACACAGCACTCTTGCAGGATCCCCTTTTCTCACAGTGCAATGACAAGAGCTATTTTTTTCACATATGACTTTATAGGTTTTCATGCCACTTCCTTTATGCCTCCCACCCACTGTTCATTCCCCACAATGTCCATACGTCTATTCTCCTCCTCTGTTTTTTCATTGCTTCACTGTGTGTGTTATCATCACCATCCTACTAAATTCCATATATGTGTGTTAGTATATTGTATTTGTCTTTCTCTTTTTGACTTACTTCACTTTTTATCATAGGCTCTAGGTCCAGCCACCTCATTAGAACTGATTCTTCTGCATTTCTTTTTACAGCTGAGTAGTCTTCCGTTGTGTATATGTACCAGGGCTTTTGGATCCATTCGTCCGTCGATGGGCATCTAGGTTGCTTCCATGTTCTAGCTATTGTATAGAAAGCTGCAATGAGCATTGGGGTACAGGTTCAATGCCCCAATTCTGACTGTACCTCTAGGAATGGAGACTGTGTGTGAGTGAGGAGGCAAGGAGGAGGAGACTTGGCCCCACTCTAGGACTCCCTTCTCCCGAGACATCCAGGGCCCCGCCGTTGAATGAGCCTTTAGCCTGGGTACTGACTCCCGGTCAAGGGGCGTCCTTTACAGTCTAACGTAATGTGCACGTGTGCTCAGTCATGTCCAACTCGTTGTGACCCCGTGTACGGTAGCCCACCGGACTCCTCTGTCCATGGGATTTCCCAGGCAAGAATAACGGGGTGGGTTGTCATTTCCTCCTCCAGGCGATCTTCCTGACCCAGGGGTCAACTCACATCTCTCGCATTTCCTGCATTGGCAGACAGATTCTTTACCACTGCACTGCTTGGAAAGCCCTTTGTAGTGAGACACTCTAGACATACTGGGATCTTTAACATGTGACGATCTCTTATGAATCAAAAAGGAAAAAGAATATTGCCATACTGGGAAGAAAAATCTACAGACTAACTATGGATGGTGGATAAACATAACGCTCTGTCCATTCTTTTTCTGGGTCTGTTTTGGGCCCCAGCCCACAGAGACGCAGCTCCGCTGTCCTCGGAGTGTCTGTGCCCCAACCATCTTAGATGTCCTCATCCAAGTCTCACTGCTGTCCGTCTAGTCTTTCTTCGCGCATTTACAAACAGATGCATCACTGGTAGGAAAAATAAGCCTTTAAAGTATTTACTCAGCTTTGACGTCACAGGGAAGCCGCAGGCTGTGTGCAGGAGGGACTAAGAGGGAGACCCCAAGAGGCAACCCAGCTTCTCTCAGCCCTCTTGGTAAGTCCCTCTGGCCCACACTTACAACCTCACTCAGCAAAAGCCCTGCTGGATCCCCCATTCTTGGAAGGCAGCTTATGGGGGTCAGGGAGAGTGAGAGGAGGCAGGGGCCCCTTGCCTTGGGTCCCTGAGGGTTTCTTTGAGGAAGAACTCCTGGTTTCCTGTCGTACTCATCTCAGTACCCATGCGGCCAGCTTTTTTTAAAGGTGGATTTCTCAGGTTCGCCTGCAGTGAGGGGTGACTAGGGACCCCAGGTCTGACACATGTGAGAGCCCTTGGAGGAGGCTCCTGGGAAAGCTGTTTGAGGCGGAAGACTCAGCTGGCTTTGCTTTTAGTTCTCTGCCCATCCCCCTCCTTCCTGCCTTGAGCACAGATGAGGTGCTTGGATTCACAGAAGTCCCCTTCCAGCCACAGGGCCATGAACCCAGGACTGAAAGCCACAGGTTTAAGATGGCAGAACAGAAAGATGGAGAACCTGGCCCCTGGATGGCGCCATGAGTCACACAGGTCTGGGCCCCCATGGATGAGAAAACCAAAGCCTTAGCTGTTGAAGCCACTGGTGTTCAGATTTCTGTCCCTTTCAGCTGGCTCCAGTCTGGCAGGTCCTTCCTCCGAGGCTGTGTGGTCAGCACATTCACCTGCATGCCCAGCACGGGGCCCTGATGTCCCCGCAGTGTGGCGGCACTCAGCTGCCCATCTAACCTCAGGCTGGGTTGGGAGGGCAGATCAGTCCATCTGGGCTTAACCCTAGCACACGGTCCTCACAGCCGTGGAACCAACTCCAGACCCCCAGGTCCTCAGGGGCACTCGTGCCAATGGCTCCTGGCCTCCCCACGGCAGTGAAGCCAGGAGGTGTGTGACCACAGGTGGAAAGCCACACGCCGTTCCAGGAGTGCCAGCAACGCTCTATCCGTGACGAGGGGTTTGCTTTCCACGATTGGTTCACTGCCGCTTGTGTTTTTGTGAACAGTCTCTGTGTATTGACTTAATCCGCAGTAAAACCATTTGAAAATTCCAGAGGTCATTAGGCTACTTGGTGTGGCCCATTTGGACAGGAGGGGAGGGGCCGGTGATGGCCACAGGCCGGATGGTCCAGCAGCGAGCCAGCGAGCGGTGCCCGTCTGCGAGGGGCAGGGAGAGTGGGTGGCGCCTGAGCCTTCCACGGAATCAAACGTGAGCCGTTCATTGTCTTAGAATAGCTGCACACCTGCAGATCAGCAGTTTCTATTGTGGTGAGAAGTAGTTAAAAAACAAATGAAAGGGCAGGCAAGGAACCAGTTCACCTCGAACACGCCCGCCTGCGCGGCCCTGACACTCAAGCCCCCATCTGTCTCCACCCACGCGCCTTTCTCTATCAGTGCTGCTTGTATGTGAGGGGCCTGTGGCGAGCAGCCCCATCCAAGCGCCCAGGACGACGGAGCCAAGCCCGCCTGTGAGTGGGGGGTCTCGGCTACACATGGCCTCCATGGTATAGGCCAGTCAGGTGACCTCTCTGAGCCTCAGTGTCCTTGTCTGTGGAGTGGGGTTTTTGATCTCTCCTGGAGCCACATCGCAAGGATTAGATGTGGTGTGTTTTCAGGTACATGGAGAGTCAGCCAGGGGCATCGGGCTGCTGAGTGTGTGGGTGGAGATGCCCTCACTGAGCCCACTCCGGCAGAAGAGGGGCCAGGGCAGGACTGGCCCCTCCATGCCACCGCTCAGGCCTCATGTCACACGATGACAGGGTCCTGGAGAGCCTGTGAGAAGGTGCGGTCAAGGTTCCCTCTGGCGCCCCCTGAGGATCTCCTTGCTGGCCATTCCCCACAAGACTGTCCTTCCAGACGTTCCTGCTCTGAGTCTTGATGACAAACCTGCAGGGGAAGGTAGGCCAGCAGGTGCACAGCTGAGTGAGAGACTAGCTCATATTCATTCCAAGAAGAGCTGGTGGTGGGACAAGCCAAGACCAACTGCCAGGCAGCAGGAGGGGCCATTGGTCTGTGTGGAGTGAGGGGGCAAGAGAGGCTGCTCAGAGTCGGCCGAACAGTGGCCCGCACCTCGGCAAAGGGCCGTGGAGAGCCTGGACTGGAAGGCTTCCCAACTTCCCATAAGGCCTCTGGGGGAACCCAGAGTCCAGGCACACAGCTTGTTAATACTCTGCTCCTCAGGCCATCTCCCTGCCCCTCCACTCCTGAGGATTCCCACACGAAGGACGTAGGAGGATGGGCCTAGAAGGACCTTCTGACATCGAAAGTTCCAGGCTCTATGGAGGAAGACATAGATGGCCATACACATGAAAAGATGTTCAGCATCACTAATTATTAGAAAAATGCAAATCGAAGTCATGATGAGGTTCTACCTCACCCTGGTCAGAATGGTCATCATTAAAAAAATCTGTGGACAGCAAATGCTCAGGAGGGTGTGGAGAAAGGGGACCCTCCTACAGTATTCGTGGGAATGTAAGTCGGTGCAGTCACTGTGGAGAAGAGGTTCCTCAGAAGACTAAAAGTAGAATGACCAGCAGTTCCTCTCCTGGGCATATACCTTGACAAAACTATAATTCAAAAAGATAGATGCACCCAGTGGTCACAGCAGCACTATTCACAATGGCCAAGACATGGAAACAACCTAAATGTCCATTGAGAAATGAATGGATAAAGATGTAATACACACGCGCACACATACCATGGAATACCACTCAGCCATAAAAAAGAGAACAAAATAATGCCATTTGCAACAACATGGATGGGCCTAGAGATTATTATAGTAAATGGAGAAAAAGCAAGACAACTACCATGTGCTAAATCTAAAATAGAGCGCAAATGAACCTATCTACCAAACAAACAGACTCATAGGTATAGAGATCAGATGTGTGGTTGCCAAGGGGGAGAGGGGTAGGGGGAGGGATGGACTGGGAATTTAGTGTTAGCCGATGCAAACTTTTACATTCAGAATATGCATAAACAGCAAGCTCCTGCTGTATAGCACAGGGAACTATATCCATCTCTGAGAAATGATAATGGAAAAAATATTAAATAAAAAATGCATATATGTCTGGGTTTCCCAAGTGGCATGATGGTAAAGAATCCTTCTGCCAGTGCAGGAGACACAGGTTCAATTCCTGGGTGAGGATGATTCCCTGGAGTAGGAGATGGCAACTCACTCTAGTATCCTTGCCTGGGAAATTCCATGGACCGAGGAGTCTGGCAGGCTACAGTTCATGGGACTACAAAGAGTCAGACACATTGAGAACACACACACGCGTGAGTCACGCTGGTGTACCGTGGAGATTGGCACAGCAGTGTACATCAATTATACTCCAATTTAAAAAAATTCCAGGCTCTGCTCCACACGTGGCAACTCACGGAGGCTGCTCTGGACACGAGGAGGGAGGGGCTTCTTAGGGCTGAGTCTCCAAAGAGGCGATGGGTCTGGAAGGGCAGACGGGGCGGAGTCAGGACTCCTCCTCAGCAGGCAAGCCTGGTGCCCTTGTCCTTCAGGTTATGAGAAACTCAGAGCATGTTGAAAAGTTTAGAGTGTAATGGCAAGAAACACACAAGTGCCTACCACCTGCCTCTGTTCTGTTCTTTGTGCTTAGAGCTGCAAGAGGTCCCTGCTTGCATTCCCGACCCTCCCGGGCATAGCCGCTCTTCTGAATCTGCAGTTATCCACTCTCACGTACACCTTCGTAGTTTGGCTGTATATATATATATATATATATATATATATATATATATATATATCTACAAACTATGTGCAGTGTTGCTTTGCATGCTATAAAATAAAATTTCCCATTGAGTGTTTTCACCATTTTTTTTTGGCCACTTCTATTGGTTTTTCATTTATTTATTTATTTATTTTTTAAAAAGATTTACTTATTTATTTATTTTTGAGCGGGGGTCGTGTTGGGGAGGGAGGGGAGCGGGCGGGCCACTTCCACTGGTCTTTCATTTCTCTATTTTCATCCGTCTTTGTTCTTTGGCTCCTGTGGGCCTCCCATCGCGGTGGCGTCTGTCGTCGCAGAGTACCGGCTCTGGGCGCATGCGTGCCAGCGCTCCGGCTCGATAATTGGACACATGGGTTCAGCCGCTCCGCGGCACGTGGGATCTTCCCAGGCCAGGGATCGAACTGGCGCCCCTTGCACTGCAAGGCGGTGTCCTTACCCACTGCGCCACCAGGGGAAGCCCTCATTTATTTATTTTTCATCCATTTTTGTTCTTTGGCCTGTGTGGGCCTCCCATTGCAGTGGCCTCCCTCGTTGCAGAGCACCGACTACGGGTGCATGTGCTCCAGAGCACTGGCTCAGTAGTTGGACACATCGGTCCAGTTGCTCTGTGGCATGTGGGATCTTCCCAGGCCAGGGATCGAACCGGCACCCCTTGCACTGCAAGGCGGTGTCTTTACCCACTGGACCACCAGGGAAGCCCCACCGTTTTTTTTTTATTGTACGGTTTAGTGCCACTAAGTCCATTCACACTGTTGTGTAACAACCACCACTGTCTATCTCTAGAAATTCTTAATCTTCCCAAACTGGAGCTCTGTGCCCCCAGTTATTGGTCAATAACTTCCCTACTCCCTCTGCCCCCACAACTTCTGGAAACCACTATCTTCCACTTTCTGTCTCTATGAACTTATGGTTCTTTGTATGAATAGAATCATGTGATATTTGTCCTATTGTGTCTGATTTATCTCACCTAGCATGGTATCTTCAAGTTTCCTCTGTTATAGCACATGTCAATTTCTTTCCTTTTATTATTTTTTTAAGAATTTCTTTCCTTTTAAAGACTGAGTAATATGTCCATTGCATATGTACACCATGTTTTGATTATTCATTTGTTAAAGGGCTTTTGGGTTGTCTCCATCTTTTGGCAACTGCAAATAATGCTGCAATGAACATGGGTACATAAGTGTGTATTCAAGTACTTGCTTTCAATTTGTTTGGGGACATACACGGAAATAGAGTTGTTGGAGCATATGGTTTCACTGGATCATATGACCATTCTGTGTTTAATTATTTGAGGAACTCCGCCCCCCCTTCCCTACTGTTCTGTGTTTGAAAATCTTATATACTCTGTATGGGGGGTATTGTATCATTTAGCAATTTGATGCTTTTTCTTTTCTTTTTTTTGAGCTTCAACCATGTTAATATAGAGATCTAATCTGGAAATCTGTGTCTTTTAACTTACAAGTTTAAGTATTATCGTTATTTGAACTTATTTTTACCGTCTTATTTTGTGCTCCTTAATTTCCTCATGGTTTTTTCCTTTTTCCTTTTTCTTTTGTTTCCCTTTCCATTGTTTCCCATATCTATCAAATTCAGTCAGGTTTTTTTTTTTGGTTATTTCATTTTTGGCCGGGCTTTGAGGCAGGCAGTATCTTAGTTCATCAACCAGGGATTGAACCCATGGCCCTTGCACTGGTAGGCAGATTCTTAACCACCAACCTGCCAGGGAAACCAGAGTCTCTTCTGTTCATTTTTCTATTTTTATTCCTCCCTTTGTCCATTTTCTTGGAAATTATAGATCTTGTTCCTCTTCTTTCGGGCTTCTCTCCCCTTCTTTTCACATGTACACTGACTCTGAAATTAGTTAGGAATGTGACTGTCTCCTGATGGAGGAAGGGCCCTTGGAACACTTTAACCCTGATTACCTCCTCTACCTTCCAGAGCACCATCCAGCATTGGGGGTCTGCCTTAGTTTCCACACCTCCAACTCACCACCATCACAGATGCAGTTTTCCACAGTTGATGCTTAAATCCATTTACTCACATGTTTACAAGTGTGCATTTGCTACTCATTGCTTTTTCAAGAAAATGAGTGTAGTTAATTTATAATGTTGTGTTAGTTTCAAGTGTACACCAAAAGGACTCATTTATATATATATATATATATATTTTTTTCTTTTTCAGATTCTTTCCCATTATAGTTATTATAAGACATTAAGTACAGTTCCTGTGCTATGCAGTAGGTCCTTGTTGTTGCACTTCATTGTTTTTTACACCTCACACCTTCTAAGTTCAATTTCCTCTCTCTTAAAATAGATGTGTTGGCAGCCCTAACACCGGTGATGCTATGGTGAAGTCTTTTCAGTCTTCATCTGGCAAGGTCTTTATTTCAGTCTCCTTCGTGTCAGGTGGTCAACCAAGGGGACCACCGACAGTTCTGTCCACCCCGGTGATGCCCACATCACTGCTCCCATCAAGGTGGAATTATTTACCCTTCCCTGAAATGTGGGCTGGCCTTGTGACTTTCTGTGATCAGTGGAATGTGGACGCCAACGCCGTGCCAGGTCCAGCCTTAGGTCCTAAGAAGACTAGCTGATTCCCCTTTCACCCAGTCAGGATCCAGCCACCATGAACCTAAGTCTATTTACCCCACCAGAGAGAGAGGGCCTGATGGTGAAAGACCACAAAGGGCCGAGAGGCCCCCAGTCACCAGCCATTCCCATCCCTTCCCTTCTGCTGAGGATGATGCACGGGAGTGAAACTGCTTGCGTCTCCAGCCTCAGGTGGGCCCCCCGCCTGCACCGCACAGAACGTGGCTGAACCGTCCCCACAGCCAAATCACAAAGCTGTGAGCGAATGCACAGTGGTGGTTGCTTGAAGCCCTTACTTTATGGAGAGGTTCGCCATGCAGCCATAGGCAACTGGAGCCTCCTGAGTGGTATTTTAGGGGAGTCTGAACTCAAGAGCGAGTTAGTTTTTGTCAGCACTTTGAATGTAGAACGTCTCTGACTTCCGTCCTCTGTTGCTGCTCTTGAGAAGGCTGCTGCAAATTGTTTTCCTGTGTAGGTAATCTGTCAGCTGACTTTAAAAGTCAGTTCCAAGCTACACCATCACAATGATTTTTCCACAGTTGATGCTTAAATCCATTTACTCACATGTTTACAAGTGTGCATTTGCTACTCATTGCTTTCAAGAAAATGAGTGTAGTTAATTTATAATGTTGTGTTAGTTTCAAGTGTACACCAAAGGACTCATTTATATATATATATATATATATTCATTTTCTTTTTTAGGTTCTTTCCCATTATAGTTATTATAAGACATTAAGTACAGTTCCTGTGCTATGCAGTAGGTCCTTGTTGTTGCACTTCATTGTTTTTTACACCTCACACCTTCTAAGTTCAATTTCCTCTCTCTTAAAATAGATGTGTTGGCAGCCCTAACACCGGTGATGCTATGGTGAAGTCTTTTCAGTCTTCATCTGGCAAGGTCTTTATTTCAGTCTCCTTCGTGTCAGGTGGTCAACCAAGGGGACCACCGACAGTTCTGTCCACCCCGGTGATGCCCACATCACTGCTCCCATCAAGGTGGAATTATTTACCCTTCCCTGAAATGTGGGCTGGCCTTGTGACTTTCTGTGATCAGTGGAATGTGGACGCCAACGCCGTGCCAGGTCCAGCCTTAGGTCCTAAGAAGACTAGCTGATTCCCCTTTCACCCAGTCAGGATCCAGCCACCATGAACCTAAGTCTATTTACCCCACCAGAGAGAGAGGCCTGATGGTGAAAGACCACAAAGGGCCGAGAGGCCCCCAGTCACCAGCCATTCCCATCCCTTCCCTTCTGCTGAGGATGATGCACGGGAGTGAAACTGCTTGCGTCTCCAGCCTCAGGTGGGCCCCCCGCCTGCACCGCACAGAACGTGGCTGAACCGTCCCCACAGCCAAATCACAAAGCTGTGAGCGAATGCACAGTGGTGGTTGCTTGAAGCCCTTACTTTATGGAGAGGTTCGCCATGCAGCCATAGGCAACTGGAGCCTCCTGAGTGGTATTTTAGGGGAGTCTGAACTCAAGAGCGAGTTAGTTTTTGTCAGCACTTTGAATGTAGAACGTCTCTGACTTCCGTCCTCTGTTGCTGCTCTTGAGAAGGCTGCTGCAAATTGTTTTCCTGTGTAGGTAATCTGTCAGCTGACTTTAAAATCTGTCTCCATCAGTCTGCAGTTTCTCTAAAACATATCTGGTAGAGGCTCCTTTGTCTTTTTCCTGCCAGACATTCTGCTGATATTACTGCTTCTGCCTTCTCCACCTTTTACTCCTACAACTATCTTTGGAGTGCCTATTATGGGCTTAAAAACTATGCTAAGTGTTGGAGATTAAATGATGAACAGGAAAGAGGGAGACTCTGTCCTCCTGGGGAGAGACTATCCTCAGGACAGAGCCCGAGAATGAAGCCAGCATGCAGAAGAGCAGAGCTGAAGCTTGGGGAAAGCAGAACTTGAACGGATGCTTGAAACCTGCCCCACCTAAAATCAAACCCTACTCATATTTTCAGTTGTTACCAATTGTTGCCCCTTGTTTCTTTTTTTGATATTTTGTTTATTTATTTACTTCTGGCGGCACCGGGTCTTTCTGGCTGTGCTGGGGTTTCCTCTAGCTGTGGAGAGCAGGGGCTACTCTCTAGCGATGGTGTGAAGCCGTCCCGTAGCCTCATTGCGGAGGCGTCTCCTGTTGAGGAGCACAGGCTCTAGGGCACGAGGCCTCCGCAGTTGCAGCTTGTGTGTTCTGGAGCACAGGCTCAGTCGTTGTGGCGCACAGGCTTGTAATCATTGCTCTGGGGCATGTGGGATCCTCCCAAACCAGGGATCCAACTGACGTCCCTGGCGCTGCAAGGCGGATTCTTTCCCACTGGACCACCAGGGAGGCCCTGCCCCTTGTTTCTTTAGTTAGAAAAACGATTTTGCAGCTTTGGGGCTTGGTTGTAGCACACAGGATCTTCGTTGCATCCTGTGGGATCTTTGATTGGAGCAGACAGACTGAACTCTCTCATTGTGGTGCTTGGGCTCAGTAGTTGTGGGCATGGGCTCAGTTGTTCCACAGCATGTGGGATCTTAGTATCCTACATGCATCCCGTGTATTACAAGGCAGATTCTTAACTATCAGGCCACGAGGGAAGGCCCTCAAGACAGTTTTAAATGGATTTTTATGCTATCTACAAGTAAGACGGTACTGATAGGAGTCCCAGCCCAGCCTGATCTGGATGTTCTTCCTCTATGAAACTTTACTTTTGTATCTTCATTGAATTCATGTATCTTAAGCTTAATTCATTTAATTTTCTGTTTTTTTGCTCTTGTTCCAAAAAAACCCAATAAGATCATTTACAAAGATGGATAAAACACAAGGTAACAGTTTAAAAGTGAGCGTTCCTATGTTTCTGGAAACTGAAGAGGCATATATCTTTCATGAATTCTAAACAATTCTCAATAGTGCCGTGGCCATTCTCTCTTCTGAAATTCCTGTTAGACAAGTAGTGGATCTTCTCATTTTATTCTTTGTATGACTTACCCTCTGTTCTCTGTTTCAATGTGGGCTGGGGCTATGATCTAAGCAGAAGCTCAAGTGGAGAAACAGTCCCTTCAAAGTTTCCATGAATTGTTGGCTGAATTTGTCTCCTTACACTTGCAGGGTCTCTGGGTTTTGCTGGTGGTCAGTTCAGGTGGTACTCAGCTTGCCAAGTGGCCCACTCACCACACGGACGTTTTGAAACCAGCACTAGAGAGAGAGCCTCTGACTTTGAGACAGCCAGTATCTGCTTTTAAAGTCTTTCGACTGATTAAGTCAGGCTCACCCAGCTGCAAAAACTTCCCTTTGACTGCAGTAAGCCCCTTATGTACGAACCTTCAGCTTGTGAATTTTCACACATGTGAACGTGCATTCACCTGTCCAGTCATATAAGTTAGTCCTTGTCTGACATCCACGGTCGTGTGTGTGCCTTGTCTACAAGTAGTTGTGCTTTTGCCTGCTTTATTGTGCAGTACTGCAGTATCTTATCTCAAGTGCAGGATAGAAACAAACAGAAAAGCAGCTGTGATGTAGCTGGTACTTCTGTAATTTGGGGGTACTGCACTGCAAGATTAAGAATGTTCTCTTCACTTGTTTGTTTTTCATGTATTATTCGTGTGAAAAGTATTATAAACTTATTACACTATCAGTACTATATAGTTGATTGTGTTAGGCTAACTTTGTTGGACTTATGAACAAATTGGATTTATGAATGTGCTTTCAGAAAGGAACTCATTCATATAGGGGACTTCCTGTATTCCAAGCGGCTCAGAGGTAAAGAATCCACCTGCCAGTGCAGGAGACACAGGAGTCATGGGTTTGATCTTGGGGTTGGGAAGATCCCCTGGAGGAGGGCATGGCAGCCCACTCCAGTATTCTTGCCTGGAAAATCCCATGGACAGAGGAGCCTGGCGGGCTACAGTCCATGGAGTCACAAAGAGTCAGACCCAACTGAGTATGCACACACACACACTGCTTCAAAATCAACTCATTTAGGGCATTCATTACAAATGCAAAATCCCTTCACCTCTGTCATGTTCTCTTGGCTACCAGCAAGTCACAGGGTAAGAAATCATGAGGTCCACCCTAGGGCCTGTCCCCTATGATGTGCTTGTCTTTCCCTGGCATTGTGTATTCTGTTAATCCTTCCACGTAATGTGAACAGCCTCACCACATTCTGTTATATGGATGGGCCATAACTTATCCAATCAATGCTGTCTCATCAGACACTTAATAAACATAAACATTGAAGTTGATTCTTTTTTCTGATCACAGACAAGGCTAGAGAGAATGCTTTCATACCGATCTCGTTCGAAGCAGTAGTATTATTTCCTCGGTATAAATTCCTCGACATGGAGTCGCGGGGTCAAAGGATTCACAGAAGGTTAGGCTTTGGATGGTAGGGAGAGGACCCCTAGCAGAGGGCCACCCTCATGCTGTAAAGGGAAACGGCAGCGGTTAGAGGTGGTGATGGCCGCGGTGAGGAACTCGTTCTCACTTGGAAGTCAGATGTTAGCCTTGTCTACATCCACGGTGTTGTGCCTTGTCTACAAGTAGTTGTGCTTTTGCCTGCTTTATTGTGCAGTACTGCAGTATCTTATCTCAAGTGCAGGATAGAAACAAACAGAAAAGCAGCTGTGATGTAGCTGGTACTTCTGTAATTTGGGGGTACTGCACTGCAAGATTAAGAATGTTCTCTTCACTTGTTTGTTTTTCATGTATTATTCGTGTGAAAAGTATTATAAACTTATTACACTATCAGTACTATATAGTTGATTGTGTTAGGCTAACTTTGTTGGACTTATGAACAAATTGGATTTATGAATGTGCTTTCAGAAAGGAACTCATTCATATAGGGGACTTCCTGTATTCCAAGCGGCTCAGAGGTAAAGAATCCACCTGCCAGTGCAGGAGACACAGGAGTCATGGGTTTGATCTTGGGGTTGGGAAGATCCCCTGGAGGAGGGCATGGCAGCCCACTCCAGTATTCTTGCCTGGAAAATCCCATGGACAGAGGAGCCTGGCGGGCTACAGTCCATGGAGTCACAAAGAGTCAGACCCAACTGAGTATGCACACACACACACTGCTTCAAAATCAACTCATTTAGGGCATTCATTACAAATGCAAAATCCCTTCACCTCTGTCATGTTCTCTTGGCTACCAGCAAGTCACAGGGTAAGAAATCATGAGGTCCACCCTAGGGCCTGTCCCCTATGATGTGCTTGTCTTTCCCTGGCATTGTGTATTCTGTTAATCCTTCCACGTAATGTGAACAGCCTCACCACATTCTGTTATATGGATGGGCCATAACTTATCCAATCAATGCTGTCTCATCAGACACTTAATAAACATAAACATTGAAGTTGATTCTTTTTTCTGATCACAGACAAGGCTAGAGAGAATGCTTTCATACCGATCTCGTTCGAAGCAGTAGTATTATTTCCTCGGTATAAATTCCTCGACATGGAGTCGCGGGGTCAAAGGATTCACAGAAGGTTAGGCTTTGGATGGTAGGGAGAGGACCCCTAGCAGAGGGCCACCCTCATGCTGTAAAGGGAAACGGCAGCGGTTAGAGGTGGTGATGGCCGCGGTGAGGAACTCGTTCTCACTTGGAAGTCAGATGATGCCCACACTCGAGAGTGTGCCGGTGGGTACAGGAGCTCCCCCGAGAAGGAACAGCTGTCCCCACAGCCTCACGCATGCAGGCGTCTTGGGTGTGGGTGAAGCCGAGACCGAGAGCTCTCGTGTGGCCACAGCCCCAGTTGCGCCACTGTCCCTGAGCACACCTCACGACTGCCCAAGGCCCCTAGTTTGTTTGTGTTCCTCCAGAACGAGCATGACTTCCAGTGGTCTGAGCTGCCTCTCAGGTACCTCCATTCCACTTCCTCCCAGAGAGGAGCCCCGATGTAATATCTTCCCAGCAGGGTGGGTCCCCAGGGTTCGTGGAGCATGCAGCTTAAACAATTTGAACTCTTCCTTAAAGAAAAAGAATCAAATTGTGAATATAAAGCTAGGTGCAGAGCTGTAGAGGGTTCCTGGGCTTATGTGTCATTGAATTGGCAGGAACCTCACCCCCGCTGACCACAACAAGGTGTGTCCTGCCTAGAGTTCAATTCTGTTAATTTCCAAACATCTTAAATTAGATACATTTCCTTCTTGCCTTTTGTGGTGTATCAGAATTTAAAAATTGAGAAGGACTTCAATAAAATAGTCATTTGGAGCCCAAATTGCTCTATTGAACCCTCCTCTACTGCAGTCACTGGCAGGCATGAGAGGAGCGCACAAGATGCGAAACCCCACTAGCCTTGTTTCCAGAGTCTGCACTGGACTCTGGTGCAATGAGGAGGACGCTTCTTCCAGCATTTACCGCGTCTGCACCAGCCGCTTGTGATAGGTGATTCCATTGCCTTATTTCACCCTTTTGCCTGCCGTGGCTCAGACACTTTTAGGGGGCTCCATGCAGCTCCCATTTAAGGGGAGAAAATGCCAGGACACCACAAGGTGACGTCTGAACACAAAACTGTTAGAGTAATTATGGCGTAAAACACACTGCATCAGTCATCTAAGCCAGGTAGTATTATTTCCTCGGTATAAATTCCTCGCTGCGGTCAAAGGATTCACAGAAGGTTAGGCTTTGGATGGTAGGGAGAGGACCCTAGCAGAGGGCCACCCTCATGCTGTAAAGGGAAACGGCAGCGGTTAGAGGTGGTGATGGCCGCGGTGAGGAACTCGTTCTCACTTGGAAGTCAGATGATGCCCACACTCGAGAGTGTGCCGGTGGGTGCAGGAGCTCCCCCGAGAAGGAACAGCTGTCCCCACAGCCTCACGCATGCAGGCGTCTTGGGTGTGGGTGAAGCCGAGACCGAGAGCTCTCGTGTGGCCACAGCCCCAGTTGCGCCACTGTCCCTGAGCACACCTCACGACTGCCCAAGGCCCCTAGTTTGTTTGTGTTCCTCCAGAACGAGCATGACTTCCAGTGGTCTGAGCTGCCTCTCAGGTACCTCCATTCCACTTCCTCCCAGAGAGGAGCCCCGATGTAATATCTTCCCAGCAGGGTGGGTCCCCAGGGTTCGTGGAGCATGCAGCTTAAACAATTTGAACTCTTCCTTAAAGAAAAAGAATCAAATTGTGAATATAAAGCTAGGTGCAGAGCTGTAGAGGGTTCCTGGGCTTATGTGTCATTGAATTGGCAGGAACCTCACCCCTGCTGACCACAACAAGGTGTGTCCTGCCTAGAGTTCAATTCTGTTAATTTCCAAACATCTTAAATTAGATACATTTCCTTCTTGCCTTTTGTGGTGTATCAGAATTTAAAAATTGAGAAGGACTTCAATAAAATAGTCATTTGGAGCCCAAATTGCTCTATTGAACCCTCCTCTACTGCAGTCACTGGCAGGCATGAGAGGAGCGCACAAGATGCGAAACCCCACTAGCCTTGTTTCCAGAGTCTGCACTGGACTCTGGTGCAATGAGGAGGACGCTTCTTCCAGCATTTACCGCGTCTGCACCAGCCGCTTGTGATAGGTGATTCCATTGCCTTATTTCACCCTTTTGCCTGCCGTGGCTCAGACACTTTTAGGGGGCTCCATGCAGCTCCCATTTAAGGGGAGAAAATGCCAGGACACCACAAGGTGACGTCTGAACACAAAACTGTTAGAGTAATTATGGCGTAAAACCCACTGCATCAGTCATCTCCCAACAGGAAACAGATGGCACATTCAAAATAGGATCATCTGAGGAGGGTTTATTTACCAAAAAAAAAAGAGACGTGGGTGTTGGGAAACCAC
The DNA here is from genome assembly GCA_022376925.1 of Tragulus kanchil. Lineage (NCBI taxonomy): Eukaryota > Metazoa > Chordata > Mammalia > Artiodactyla > Tragulidae > Tragulus > Tragulus kanchil. Next base: position 138,927,934 of record JAIOJX010000006.1, read on the forward strand.
AAGGATAGGGCAGTAGCTCAAGCATGGCCGTCAGGAGGCTGGAAGAGGGTGAGGGAGAGCTGCACCTCAAGTCTGTGGTGAGAGAAGACATGGTCGTTGGTTGAGGGACACAGCCAGCTCCCAGGGAGGGAATGAGTAACCTGATCTCATTCTAGTCTCTCTCCCTCCCCCACCCCTCTTTCTCTCCCTCTCCTCTCTCTCACTTGCTCTGATGCCCTGTTGGGCTCTACCAGGAGGCTGAAGACCCGGGAGGTGGACCATGCAGATCAGCCTCCTGGGCCAGAGGGCAGAGGAGAGAAGGGGCTGTGAGGGCGGGAGGACGGGCTGGGGGCTCTGGAGGAACAAACAAAAGATAAATGGCACAGTCCACCCCTTTGGCCCCGAGCATCCACTCGAGAACTCTGCCCACAGGAAAAGCTTGTTTCTCCAACACAGAGGACTCATGAAGTCCAGTCAGCTACGGAATCATCGTGGAGTGATGCCCGCTAGTTATGCTTCCAGCTGAAATCACTGGTGCTCACCAGAAAAAGAAGCAATTGAGGTTCATCAAATGTGGCTGCTACATTCCCCTCTCTATAGCTTACCCCAAGGCTGAGCTGATCTTAGCATTCTCTGTTCTCTTCCTTCCAGTCTCTGTTCTCTTTAACTTCTGCTGGCACATTCTGGACAGGGCTCTTTACCTGATGGGGTGACCCAAATCTTCATCCTTGCAGATTCTGGGTTGTTAGTTGCCTTCTTTGGAAGTAGCCACAGTTTCCCATTGACTAGGACTCTTGGATGATGGGGTGCTTCAGTGACACCCCTCACTCACCCCTGCTCAGTTGCAGCCACCCCATTTCACCGTGGTAGCTAGGAGCAATCACTACACCCAAGACTCTGACGCCTTTCTTTTCCTGTTGGGGCTCCAAAGGAGCTGGGCTGGTTTCCGTTTCTGATTCATCCAAATTATGACTGTGTTCCGTGGCTTTTTTCCTCTGGGTACCAGACTCACCAGTCTCAAGGTGTGGGGATACAGAAGGCTAACATTTTTTCATGGGTTATTAGGAATAACAGGGCTCCTCTAGTGACTCAGATGGTAAAGAACCTGCCTGTAAGGAGGGAGAGCTGGATTTGGTCTCTGGATTGATTGGGAAGATCCACTGGAGAAGGGAGAGGCAACCCACTCCAGTATTCTTGCCTGGAGAATCCCATGGACAGGGGAGCCTGTTGGGCTACAGGCCATGGGGTCGCAAAGAGTCAGACACAACTAACAGGAAACTGGGCCATTTTCGTTTCTTTCTTTCCCGGCCTTGTGGAATATGAGATCTTAGTTCTCGAACCAGGGACGGAACAGGCATGCCCTGCATTGGAAGCATGGCGTCTTAACCCCACTGCACACCAGGAAAGTCCTGAAAGGGGCTGTTCTCATCTCCATTCTTTTGTTCTTGGACCTGTGCATCTTGCCTGTGGGAACATGGCCTCATACGTCGGCCACCAGTTTGGGCAAATACTGTATCTTGTTGGATGTCCCTGCAGTCTTGCACAGCACTGTCTCTCAACAGATAATTCCACCATCCCATCAGGGTAGAATCTTTCAGGGTGTTGGTGAGACCACATGCACATTACGAGTCTCACTGTAATCCAGATGCAAGGCTGGCCGCTGGTGTCAGCCTCCTGAACATCATGAGAGCCATGGTTACAGAGCAACACCATTCATCATGTTGACTGAAGAAAATGTGCAACCCAAAAGTTGCGAGTTAGGTTTCCTTAGGGGACCTCACTGAGGACCATAACATCTCAGGAACTGCTGGAAGGAACTGCTCTGAAGAAGTGATTTTGCTGAAACAAACACACCTATAGTAAAACGTCAAAAGATTACTGCTAATCATAGAAAACAGGCATTTCAATTTAATGGTTTTAGTGCCTCTCTATCTATGGGAAAATGCTAGACTTGTGAAAGTTTTCCCTTATGCATTTTAACTAGTATATCTAGGGCCACGTTTGGTCAGGCCACTCAAGATGGTTGTTTCCTTCCTCTCTGTACATCTCCTGCTCGACCAGACCCTGCTTCACTCTACATGACTAGCCAATCCTCTTAATTGCAGGGCTTAATCAGTAACTATCTACATGCTTGCCAGCCTGCCCCAGCTGCGGGTTTCCTTGGTAACTGATGAGCCAGCCTTACAACAATTCCCCCTATAAGTGGTAATCTCCTTCCCCCTGAGTAGTGAAGGTCACAGCTATGGCTGCTCGACACAGAGAGGGTGTCGCCCCAGGACCTTTTGCTTCAAACGTGTAAGAACCCCCATCTAATAACCCACTGACGGTCACCCCCGGCTTAAAACTGGGTCAGGGTGCAAAGAGTCAGACACAACTAACAGGAAACTGGGCCATTTTCGTTTCTTTCTTTCCCGGCCTTGTGGAATATGAGATCTTAGTTCTCGAACCAGGGACGGAACAGGCATGCCCTGCATTGGAAGCATGGCGTCTTAACCCCACTGCACACCAGGAAAGTCCTGAAAGGGGCTGTTCTCATCTCCATTCTTTTGTTCTTGGACCTGTGCATCTTGCCTGTGGGAACATGGCCTCATACGTCGGCCACCAGTTTGGGCAAATACTGTATCTTGTTGGATGTCCCTGCAGTCTTGCACAGCACTGTCTCTCAACAGATAATTCCACCATCCCATCAGGGTAGAATCTTTCAGGGTGTTGGTGAGACCACATGCACATTACGAGTCTCACTGTAATCCAGATGCAAGGCTGGCCGCTGGTGTCAGCCTCCTGAACATCATGAGAGCCATGGTTACAGAGCAACACCATTCATCATGTTGACTGAAGAAAAATGTGCAACCCAAAAGTTGCGAGTTAGGTTTCCTTAGGGGACCTCACTGAGGACCATAACATCTCAGGAACTGCTGGAAGGAACTGCTCTGAAGAAGTGATTTTGCTGAAACAAACACACCTATAGTAAAACGTCAAAAGATTACTGCTAATCATAGAAAACAGGCATTTCAATTTAATGGTTTTAGTGCCTCTCTATCTATGGGAAAATGCTAGACTTGTGAAAGTTTTCCCTTATGCATTTTAACTAGTATATCTAGGGCCACGTTTGGTCAGGCCACTCAAGATGGTTGTTTCCTTCCTCTCTGTACATCTCCTGCTCGACCAGACCCTGCTTCACTCTACATGACTAGCCAATCCTCTTAATTGCAGGGCTTAATCAGTAACTATCTACATGCTTGCCAGCCTGCCCCAGCTGCGGGTTTCCTTGGTAACTGATGAGCCAGCCTTACAACAATTCCCCCTATAAGTGGTAATCTCCTTCTCCCCTGAGTAGTGAAGGTCACAGCTATGGCTGCTCGACACAGAGAGGGTGTCGCCCCAGGACCTTTTGCTTCAAACGTGTAAGAACCCCCATCTAATAACCCACTGACGTCTGTGTCACTGTCTCTGGGTTCTTTCTTTGGTCTCTAAGCTGGACAACTGTTACACAAGGCTTGCAAGCCTGCAGTGTGGAGCCCAACAAGAGGCAAGGTCCACCGGGAGGCCAAGGAAACCCCCTTGAGCACTGAGGTGGCTGGAAATAGGGATGAGGAACAGGAAGTTGAGGGAAAATCTCACGGTGGCTCTCCACCAGCACGTGGCCATGAGAGATGTCTTTCTCTTCCATTATATTCAAGATGTGCTGTTAACCTCAAAGCTTCTCTCTAGTTTAAAAGTAGCAGCCCTGTACTGGGGGTCCACCTGAGTGCATGGGGCTGGCTGGTGAAACGGCAAGGACCCAGATGATCAAAAAAAAAAAAAAAACACACGCATACTCCCTACTCAACAACCCTATAAGGATAACATATATTTGTGTGGCGCATTGGTCACAATTGATGAACCAACATGGACACATTGTTAGGAACTAAAGCCCACCCTTTACTCAGATTGCCTTAGTCTTTTGCTTATTCCACGGTTCCACATTGCGCTTGGTTGTCCTGCCTCCTCAGGCTCCTCTTGGCTCTGAGTTTCTCAGGCTTGTTTTTGATGCCCATGATAGTGTTTAAGGAGTACTGGTCAGTCTGGCCAGGGACATTATTAGGATGTCCCTCAGTTTGAGGTGTCTGATGTTTTTCTCATGGTTATAGTGGACTTGTGGGTTTGGGGAGGAAAAGGAAAAGTGTTGCTTTGATTGCATCGTATCAAGTGTGTGTGTGTGTGTGTGTGTGTGCGCGCGCGTGTGTGTGAGAAGTCAGTCAGTCTTGTCCAACTCTTTGCAATCCCATGGAATTCTCCAGGCAAGAATAATGGAATGGGTAGCCTATTCCTTCTCCAGGGGATCTTCCCGACCCAGAAATCAAACCGGAGTATCCTGCATGGCAGGCAGATTCTTTATGAGCTGAGGTACTAGGGAAGCCCCTCACATCAAGGGTACACATGTTAGCATGGCTTTAGTGTTGATCTTAACCTGAATCACCTGGCTAAGTCTTGTTTGTCATGTTTCTCTGCCATCGATTCTTCTCTCCTTTTCACGCTGTCCTCTTCGGAAGGAAGTCACTGTCTACAGCCCATACTTAAAAGCTTCCCTGGTGGTCCAATGGGTAGAGTCTGCCCTGCAGTGCAAGGGGCACCGGTTCAATCCCTGGCCCGGGAAGACCCCACATGCCACGGAGCGGCTGGACTGGTATGTCCAATTACGAGCCAGCATTCTGGGGCACGTGTGCCCACAGCCAGTGCTCTGCAAAGCGAGAGGCCACTGCAATGAGAGGCCCACACATGCCAAAGAATAAAAGATGTATGCAAATAAATATAAAAATATATATGAGGCATGATGGAGAAAAAAAAAAACTTAAAAAAAGAGTGGAGAAGGTTCAGGCTTTCTAACCTGGTTTATGTATGCCCCAATGCCACGCCCCACATCTCAGAGGGCTCCTCCCTCCCCACCCATATCCTGTAATGTGAGACACCTGATAGGCTGTGCGTTGTAAGGGATGCTGTGGCTCTGTATTTCTTCTGATCAGACCCAGGTTTGGTGTTCAGCTCTCTGTGGCCTGGGGCTACATATGTCGTCATCAAAGCTCCCCTTCCGGCCTTCTGCTTCTCTCTGCATGCTCTGTTTTTTTTTTTGTTTTGTTTTTTAAGATTTATGTATTTATTTATTTTTGGTGAGGGTGGGGTGGGAAGGGAGGGGAGCAGGCGGGCCACTTCTATTGGTCTTTCATTTGTCCATTTTCATCCATCTTTGTTCTTTGGCCCATGTGGGCCTCCCATCGCGGTGGCCTCTGTTGTTGCAGAGCACCGCATGCGCTCCAGAGCTCCGGCTCGGTAATTGGACACATCAGTCCAGCCGCTTCGCGGCACGTGGGGTCTTCCCAGGCCAGGGATCGAACCGGCGCCCCTTGCACTGCAAGGCAGTGTCCTTGCCCACTGGACCACCAGGGAAGCCCTGCATGCTCTGTTTTTAAAGAGCTGTACTGAGGTACGATTGACCTACAATCAACTGCACATATTTAGAGTCTGTAATTTAATGTTTTGACTAGTATGCCTTCGTGAAGCCACCATCACAGTCAAGGCACTGACTGCACCTCTCACTCTTAGAAGCTTCCTCCTCACCTTTATAACTTCCCCTCCTTCACACCTCTCCCCTGTAGGCAACCACGAATCTGCTTCTTGTGCCTTTAAGAGTTGGCATATTCTAGAATTTATTTGGATTTGTTATTTTTTTCTTTAAAAAATTTTTTTACAGAGTTTTGTTGTTTACTGCCATACACCAATCTGAATCTGTTTTATTATTTTTTAATTAGAATATAGTTGAGGTATAGTTTTGTTAGTCTTTAGGTATATTGCACAATTTATTTATTTATTTTTTGGCCACTTCTATTGGTCTTTCATTTATTTATCTTTGCTCCTTGGCCTTTGTGGGCCTCCCATCGCGGTGGCCTCTGTTGTTGCAGAGCACCGCATGCGCTCCAGAGCTCCGGCTCGGTAATTGGACACATCAGTCCAGCCGCTTCGCGGCACGTGGGGTCTTCCCAGGCCAGGGATCGAACCGGCGCCCCTTGCACTGCAAGGCAGTGTCCTTGCCCACTGGACCACCAGGGAAGCCCTGCATGCTCTGTTTTTAAAGAGCTGTACTGAGGTACGATTGACCTACAATCAACTGCACATATTTAGAGTCTGTAATTTAATGTTTTGACTAGTATGCCTTCGTGAAGCCACCATCACAGTCAAGGCACTGACTGCACCTCTCACTCTTAGAAGCTTCCTCCTCACCTTTATAACTTCCCCTCCTTCACACCTCTCCCCTGTAGGCAACCACGAATCTGCTTCTTGTGCCTTTAAGAGTTGGCATATTCTAGAATTTATTTGGATTTGTTATTTTTTTCTTTAAAAAAATTTTTTTTTACAGAGTTTTGTTGTTTACTGCCATACACCAATCTGAATCTGTTTTATTATTTTTTAATTAGAATATAGTTGAGGTATAGTTTTGTTAGTCTTTAGGTATATTGCACAATTTATTTATTTATTTTTTGGCCACTTCTATTGGTCTTTCATTTATTTATCTTTGCTCCTTGGCCTTTGTGGGCCTCCCATCGCTGTAGCCTCTGTCGTTGCAGAGCACTGGCTCGCTCTGGGCGCATGCGCCCCAGAGCTCCAGCTCGGTAGTTGGACACATTGGTCCAGCCGCTCCGTGGCACGTGGGATCTTCCCAGGCCAGGGATTGAACCAGCGGCCCTTGCACTGTAAGGCAGTGTCCTTACCCATTGGACCACCAGGGAAGCCTGTATTGCATGATTTTGATATTGGCTTACAGTAGGAAATGATCACAGTAAGGCTGGTCACCACCGGTCCCTGCACAATGTTATCACAATATTATTGACCGTGCTTCTTATGCTGTGTATTCCATCCCATGGCTTAGTTATTTTAAAAGTAAAGATTTCCATCACTTAATTCCCTTCACCTATTTCGCCCCTACCCCCATTGCCTTCCCCTCTGGCAACCACCTCTTTGTTCTCTGTATCTATGAGTCTGCTTCCATTTTGTTTTGTTTTATTTTTTAGATTCCACATACAAATGAGACAAACAGTATTTGTCGTTCTCTATCTGGCTTATTTCATGTAGCATAATAACTATCTAGATCTATCCATGTTGTTGCAAAATGGTAAACGTTTTTTCTGCTTGAGTAAGTGTGTGTGTGTGTGTATCTCAAGTGTTATCCATTCATCTATCAGTGGACACTTAGGTTGTTTCCGTTTCTTAGCTATTATAGACAATGTTGCAATGAACATTGGTTGTGTATATGTCCTCTTGAATTAGTGTTCTTATTTCCTTTGGGTAAGTAGCTAGAAGTGAATTTGCTGAATCATATGCTAGTTCTGGTTTTAATTTTGGGGGAAAGCTCCATCCTATTTTCCACAGTGGCTGCACCAATTTACATCCCTACCAACAGTGCACAAAAGTTCCCTTTTCTCCACATCCTCGCCAACTCTTGTTACTTGTCGTTGTCGCCAGATGGTAGCCGTTCTGGCAGGTTTAAGGTGATATCTTATTGTGGTTTTGATTTGCATGCTTGCTTGTTATTAATTAGTTACCAGACATTATGAATTTTAGTTTGGATGCTAGATTTTTTATATTGTCATAAATATTCTTGATATTTTTTCCCCAGGGAAGCATTTGGAAAAAGTTAAACGTTTGGGGTCTTTTAAAAAGTTTTAAATATTTATTGATTTGTGCTGGGTTTTAGTTGTGGCACGTGTGATCTTTGAGCTTCATTGCTGCATGCAAGATCTTTAGCTGTGGCATGTGAGATCCAGTTCCCTGACCAGGGATCAAACCCGACCCTTTGCACTGGGAGATGGAGTCTTAGCCACTGGACCACCAGAGAAGTCTCAGGTCTTGCTTTTTAAGTTGCATTAGGTGGGACGATCTAATGATCCCTCATTACTGCGGCAAGACCTTTCTGAGGACTCTACCCAGCGCCTCACCAGTCAAGAGGTATTCCAGTCTGCCTCACCAGGCACTATCCCAGTCCTGTGTGAGCTCTGGGCGCTGTTCCCGCTAATCCTTTTGGGTGGCTCTTTCTCTGGTCTCAAGTAGTTTCCACGCAAATCGACGCTCAGCCGAAGGCTCGAGGGGGAGCCCTCTGCACTTCCTTTTCTGTGCAGCTCTCTCCTCTCCGGCCCTTTGACCTGTGGACTCCATCCGCCTGCTATCCTGAGAATCTCAGCTCTGTTTCCTCAACTCATGCAGCTTGCTGGACTCCACTTGGGTTCCACTCTCTGCATTACAGCTTGAAAACTCTCTCAACGCAGTAAGTTGGGTGTTCAGAATGATAGGGCTCCTCTGGTCTTTCTCCGTGTGGTCTAACGCTTCATAATGCAAAGCACACAGCTGAAAGGTCTAGGCTCTGGAGCATGGGAGTGGGTGGAAGTAGTCGTGCATCTACAAATTCTGTTCATTAGCTCATTCAATACTATGGAGCCTCCATCTTTGGGTTTCACTGTCTTTCATTGCCTGGCATCTTGGGTCTTAAAGTCTCGCTTCCTATATTGTCCATCGTTAGCTGCTTTAGGTAAGGGAGCAGATTCGGTCCCTGATACTCTGTCTTGGCAGGAAGTGGAAACCAGTCTTCTCCTGCCCCCACTGGCAAGTTCCTACTTGTATGTTTACAGGCATACGTGCGAAGTTGTTTCAGTCGTGCCCCACTCTGTGCAGCCCTGTGAACTGCAGCCCACCAGGTTGCTCTGCCCATGGGATTCTCCAGGCAAGAGTACTGGAGTGGGTTGCCGTGCCCTCCTCCAGCGAATCTTCCCAACCCAGGGATCAAACCCAAGATTCTTCCATCTCCCGCCTTGGGAGGTGGGTCCTTGACACAAGTGCCACCTGGGAAGCCCCAATTACATGTTTATAGCCTTTAAGTTTTGTTCTTCCCCTATATGGTCTAGACCCCTATATTAAGTTGAATTAAGTATATAAAAGTTAAGTCAAGGAAGCAGAGCTACATTGGATATTACAGAATGAGGAATTTATTAGAGGAATTAGGCTTTACTCCAGTGGTTTCCAGCATATGCTCCCTGGATCAACAGCGTCAAGCATCTGCATTACTCGGGGGTTATTAGAAATGCAAATATCTAGGCCCCACCATGGACCTACTGAGTCAGAAGCTCTGGTGAGACTTAGGATGTTGTTTTAATAAGCCCCCCAGGTAGTTCTGATGCCTGAAGTTTGAGAGCCACTGTTTCACATAATTGGAGGAGAGATGGGGGAAATAATGGTGCAAGTGAGGATGGTCAAAAAAAGAACCCAGGGGAAATCACTAATGGGCTCTTTTAATCACTAGTTTGGGTGAACAAGTTACCCAGGGAAATCCGGAAGTGAAGCCCATCAGCTGCTGGAATGGGATCACACAGGGAACTGGGGTAGAAGACCGTGGAAGGCGGTTGCCCCTTTACAGCGGTGCTCTGTGAATTCAGACGACAGTCTGGCCGTAGGTCTGGGTTGCTATTGGTCGTCAAAACTAGCAATAAGGAGAAAAGAGCTGAATGTGGAGCAAGAACAAGGATGTGCCACGAGAATGAAAAGCAAGGGGAGACTGGAACTTTCTGGCACCTCTCATCACCCCATGATGACCTTGATGTAATATCAGCTCCTTCAGTTTTACCTTGCCAATCTTGTGCACATGTTCCTTTGGCCCACTCTGATCCCAAGCCTAATCCAGCCTGCGCTAAATTACTGTAGTTTGCCAACTTTTATCACATTATATGGTCTATTAAAAGTAGCTCCAGGAGATCTACTGCATTTGAGACCAAGTCTTCCTTGCCATCTTTATGTAATCACAACCCAATTTTCCCTTTCAAATTAGGGTCACAAAGCAGCCTGCTGTTTGGTTAGCATGAGAAGCCCAAAGTAGGCAGAAGCCTGGTGTGGCAGGCTCCATTTCCAAGTTAATGGAACTTTCTCTGGAGGAAGCATTTCTGTCTTGGGAATTAAAGACCTCTGTTGGTTGCCTGTCTTATATATAGTAACGTGTATGTTAATCCCATCCTCCTAATTTATCCCTCCCCACTCTTCCCCCTTTGGTAACTAAATTTGTTTTGTCTGTGGATCTATTTCTGTTGCGTAAATAAGTTCATTTGTATCTCTTTTTTCAGATTCCACATGTAAGTGATACCACATGATATTTGTTTTTGGCTTACTTCACTTAGTATGATAATCTCTAGGTCCATCCACGTTGCTGCAAATGGCATTATTTCATTTTTATGGTTGAGTAATGTTCCATTACACATACATACACACACAAAAACACATACACACACCACTTCTTTATCCATTCCTCTGTTGATGGACATTTAGGTTGCTTCCATGTCCTGGCTATTGTGGCTAGTGTTTGCTATGAACATTGGGGTGCATGTATCTTTTTTTTTTTAAAAGATTTGTTTATTTATTTATTTATTTTTGGGCGGGGTTGGGGAGGGAGGGGAGCGGGCGGGCCACTTCTATTGGTCTTTCATTTCTCTATTTTCATCCGTCTTTGTTCTTTGGCTCCTGTGGGCCTCCCATCGCGGTGGCATCTGTCGTTGCAGAGCACCGACTCTGGGCGCATGTGCTCCAGAGCTACGGCTCGGCAATTGGACACATCGGTCCAGCCGCTCCAGGGCACGTGAGATCTTCCCAGGCCAGGGATTGAACCGGCGCCCCTTGCACTGCAAGGCAGTGGGTGTCCTTACCCACTGGGCCACCAGGGGAAGCCCGCATGTATCTTTTCTAATTACAGTTTTGCCTGGTTATATGCCTTGGAGCGGTGTTGCCGGATCCAATGGTAACTCTACTTTTAGTTGTTAAAGGAACTGTTCTCCATAGTGGTGGCACCAATTTACATTCCCACCAACGGTGTAGGAGGGCTCCTTTTGCTCCACACCCTCTCCAGCATTTATTGTTGGTGAACTTTTTTTGATGACAGCAATCCTGACTGGAGAGACAGGACACCTCATTAATTTTTATTTGCATTTCTCTAATTAGCAATATTGAACTTTTCTTTTTTCACGTGCTTGTTGGTCATCGGTATGTCTTTTTTGAAAAAATGTCTTAGATCATCTGCCCATTTTTTGATTGGATTGTTTTTCTGTTGTTGAGCTGTATGAGCTGTTCGTATACTGTCATATCATTTGCAAATATTTTCTCCTAGCCCATAGGTTATTATTACTGATTGTCACAGCCCCTTGGTTTTCCTATGTCTCATCCTTTACCTGCACTTTGTTTAATTTTGGCCTCTTTTTTGTATTGGTCCTTCATTTATTTTCATCCATCTTAATTCTTTGGCCTGTGTGGGCCTCCCATTGCAGTAGTCTCTCTCTTTGCAGAGCACCAGCTCTGAGCACATGTGCTCCAGAGCTCCAGTTCAGTAGTTGGACACATTGGTCCAGCTGCTCCACAGCACATGGGATCTTCCCAGGCCAGGGATCGAACTGGTGCCCTTTGCAGTGCAAGGTGGACTCTACCCACTGGACCACCAGGGAAGCCCTACTTGCACTTTTAATCCCATGGTACTGCCAGTGAAAATCTGAACTGTTATGCCTCTGTATACCATGAATTACTCATGTTCCATCCCATCCACCAACCCCTCAAGGAGGTTATCATTGAGCCAGTCAAATATAAACCCAGTCCCAGAATCCTCATTTTAAGAGTCTGTTTCTTGGGACCACTTCTGGTACCAATTATTGTGTCTGGGTCCCAACAGGAAACAGATGGCACACTTGTAGTATGAAAATATGAGAATGTATTTTCGTCAGGTCTATTTACAAAGCCATGAGTGTAGAGAAAAATCTACTAAAAGGAGGGGACTAGAAAATGGAGGGAGAAAGTGACCCTCAGCTAGCGACCCCCAGGTGAGACAAAGTGGCTACAGGCATCTTGTGCATGTGTGTGCTGCGTCACTTCAGTTGTGTCCAGCTCTTCGCGACCCTATGGACTGTAGCCCACCAGGCTCCTCTGTTCACGGGAGTTGGCTGCCAGGCCCTCTTCCAGGGGATCTTCCCAACCCAGGATCTAGCCCATGTCTTTGTGTCTCATGCACAGGCAAGCAGGTTCTTTACCACTAGAGTCACTGGGAAGCCCTGAGGCATCTTTCAGGGCAAGAATGAAAGGAATACAAACTCTAACCTCACTCTTTCCTCTAATTTCTTGAGGGCGAATCCCTGGTCAGTAAACCCAAATGGAAGTCAGAGAGCAGAGGAAATATTTACGTGGTTCATCTTAAATGAAGTTGCTCAGTCATGTCTGACTCTTTGGGCCCCATGAACTGTAGCCTGCCAGGCTTCTCTGTCCATGGGGATTCTCTAGGCAAGCGTACTAGACTGGGTTGCCATGCCCTTCCCAACCCAGGAAATCAAACCAGGGTCTCCTGCATTGCAGCCGGATTCTTTACCAGCTGAGGCACAAGGTTCATCAAGGTCAGACTGTACATAACCTTTTTTTTCATAACCCATTCTTTACTACTTGGATGAAAAGGTTGATGGCTCGCCTCCTTGCACTTCTTCAGTGTATTGTAGTGAAAGAACTGAATTTACAACTTCCTTGAAACCAGGTAATCATTTTGTTGTTTTCTCAAACTGTTAACGGCAGTTTGCCTTTCCACACGCATTTATCAGCTTGTGGCTGTCTTGTCGTAAAGCTTGGAAGGGCTGGGAGGAAATACCAAGAACCTACAGGTGAAACCAGGCAATTGACCTCGGGCAGGTCACCATGCCCGAGGATTTGAAGACGATGCTTCAGGCCCAATTTTCTCATCAGCCTGTTCTCCAGTTTTCAATACACAAGTCTTGCACATACTTTGTTATACTGAAATTTCTTTTCCAGGTGGGGGTGAAGATACTGTGTCGATTTGCTGGATGTCTTTTTCAGTATTTCTAGTTCTCAGAATACACATTCTGCTCATAATGCTAATTCTTAAGTAATTTTTGTGGGCAGGTTCAACTTTCTAAAGCACCTGAACAATTCTAGGTGATAAAACTACTGGTAGTCCCGACAATACTGTGGACCAACCTCTTTTGCAGATGATCTGTTGTGTTTAGGCTATGGCATGGAATGTGAATGGGGGGACAGCCTTAGGGCTGGACAAAAGTGCTCTCCAGACTTACCGCACTGGGCTCAGAGGAGTGGTGTGGAGTCTGTTTTATCAGAATGTAAGGCATCTGAGTAGAAATGGTTTCAAAGACAAGTATTCCTAAACTGCTCGGCTGCTGCTGAAGACACACCACACGTACCTGGAGTTCCAGTGGGTTTTTATTGAGATAAATTAACAAAAACCAAGATTTTATCAACCATCTTTTCTTTATAAACTCAGCAGAGACTCTGGTCGATGGGTGTACATACAACATAAAAGACATTCCAACAAAAACATAGCCCCACTGGAACATTTGCCAATTAACAGAAAGCCAATTTTCCCTTTCCCCGGATGTTTTCAAAATTGAGTCCCCACTGTTCACTTCTCAGTGAAACTGGTCCCTTTGTGACTAGGGACACTGCAATTCTACCCCATTTTTACTAAAGAAAAAAATAATTGTTTTCAAGTTTTAATTTTGTTTCAAATAAGGGAATAGCGACCTTGTTTCCTCCAAGCACCCCTCCCCAACAACCACTGATTAAAATACAGCAGCCTGTATCTTAAGAGCCCAACCCTACCCCCGCCCTTGCCCTGCCCAGTACCGTCTACTGGAGAACTGAAACACACTCCCGGTGGAATCTGTCAGCCTTGGAGGGGTGGAGTCCAGGAGCCAGGCTAGCCCCTCGGACCTCGTGAACCTTTGGACACTTAACTCTTTACCCCAAAGATGAGTTTATAAATCAGAAAGCAGTGGGTTTTCTTTGGAAGTTTAAAAGAACTATCTTTAAGGATATAAAGTACAACTTACAGGCTCAAAGTCCACCAAGAAGTTGACATCAGCTCACACAAGGCCAAAAATTTGGCTTGACAAAGGTATTTTGCCAGAAAACGATTCCACAGTAACAGCTGGAAATACACAGAACGCTGAAAAAAGTAGCAAATTAAAACATGGCTTAATTCCCAAGAACTTATTTCATCTTTTTGTTACTCATCTGTAAGGTCAGGAGTGTGACTAAAGGCAGTTTCTGATGAGACTATGAGCTTCCAAAGTGTTTCTAAAATCCTTAGTGCAGATACCCTCCCTTTTGGGGCAATGTAACCTCCCTCCCACCCCTATTGGAAAAAAAAAAAAAAAGAAAGAAAAAGAAAAAAAAAATTAAACCAAGTGATCAGAATGAGATGTTTTGATTCCAACAATTTACACTCAAGGCTTTGTGCGGAGTTCTAACCCAACATGATGGTATCAAACACAAAGCACACAGCAAAGGAAAGATGCTCCCATCTCATTCTGAAAACAAATACTGATAACCAATTACCCCTCCCCCCCAACCTTTGGGACCAACCCATATTATGGTGCTGGGACTAACTTGAAAACAACTGCGAGATTAAATTTAGGTTTCTCTCTCCCTTACTTCTTCCTGTGGAAGATCATTTTAGAATAAATTTATTCCATTCCTAAGGGAAAAGGCAGTTTCTCCATCGGAATGTAAGGAAAAGAGACAGCAAGCTGTATCGCAGTCCATAACCCATTACAAAACTATATAACCACTGGTTAAACCAGGAGAATTTAAATATTAAAAATAAGTGGAATAGCTTTTATCCAAATGAACCACTGGAGAAATACTACCATTATTTAAACACCCAATACTGGAAGAAACACAAAAACAACTTCTAATAGTAACAATGTTCCTTATTATAAGGGGGACTAAAGAAAAAAAAAAAAAAAGACTAGGCTTTGACCTAGTCCGTAGAGCATCTTTCCATTTAACAGTTCCTATTCAGGAGTCAAGCACCAGAACTGGACAGCTGCCTCTACAAGACTGTCCAATAGTGGTGTCCCAGATAGCTGCAAGTGCCACTCCTCCTCAGAGGCTGTAGTTCAGTAATACTTTCCATTTAAAGTCTGTGCTTTTAGAGGGACCCACAGGCACGTGGCACCAGGCAGCGCACAGTCTGAGGATGGCAAGAGACTGTGCTGTTTAGTCACCCCCACACACCCTAGCGAGACACAAAATTGCATTTATGAGCTTTGCTTTTCTTGACAAAGGTATTTTGCCAGAAAACGATTCCACGCTAACAGCTGAAATGACTAAATGAAAAATTGTTTTCCAAGAACTTATTTCATCTTTTTGTTACTCATCTGTAAGGTCAGGAGTGTGACTAAAGGCAGTTTCTGATGAGACTATGAGCTTCCAAAGTGTTTCTAAAATCCTTAGTGCAGATACCCTCCCTTTTGGGGCAATGTAACCTCCCTCCCACCCCTATTGGAAAAAAAAAAAAAGAAAGAAAAGAAAAAAATTAAACCAAGTGATCAGAATGAGATGTTTTGATTCCAACAATTTACACTCAAGGCTTTGTGCGGAGTTCTAACCCAACATGATGGTATCAAACACAAAGCACACAGCAAAGGAAAGATGCTCCCATCTCATTCTGAAAACAAATACTGATAACCAATTACCCCTCCCCCCCAACCTTTGGGACCAACCCATATTATGGTGCTGGGACTAACTTGAAAACAACTGCGAGATTAAATTTAGGTTTCTCTCTCCCTTACTTCTTCCTGTGGAAGATCATTTTAGAATAAATTTATTCCATTCCTAAGGGAAAAGGCAGTTTCTCCATCGGAATGTAAGGAAAAGAGACAGCAAGCTGTATCGCAGTCCATAACCCATTACAAAACTATATAACCACTGGTTAAACCAGGAGAATTTAAATATTAAAAATAAGTGGAATAGCTTTTATCCAAATGAACCACTGGAGAAATACTACCATTATTTAAACACCCAATACTGGAAGAAACACAAAAACAACTTCTAATAGTAACAATGTTCCTTATTATAAGGGGGACTAAAGAAAAAAAAAAAAAAAGACTAGGCTTTGACCTAGTCCGTAGAGCATCTTTCCATTTAACAGTTCCTATTCAGGAGTCAAGCACCAGAACTGGACAGCTGCCTCTACAAGACTGTCCAATAGTGGTGTCCCAGATAGCTGCAAGTGCCACTCCTCCTCAGAGGCTGTAGTTCAGTAATACTTTCCATTTAAAGTCTGTGCTTTTAGAGGGACCCACAGGCACGTGGCACCAGGCAGCGCACAGTCTGAGGATGGCAAGAGACTGTGCTGTTTAGTCACCCCCACACACCCTAGCGAGACACACAACTGCATTTATGAGCTTTGCTTTTCTTCTGTAATGAATGATCCCTCTTATCTCGCCAGAGGTTGCAGGAGAAAGAGAGCTGCATCAGTACAAGGGCAAGATTTTTTGGTCAAAAGTTGATGCCTTTTGAGTTCCCTCCCCCCACCCCTCCCTGGGAAAGGTTACTTCCTTAATTAGGTCTTGTATGTAGTAACCAACACTGGTTGGAAACACGTATGGCCTGGACAACAGATGAATGAGTTCTTTTGTGTGTGTGTACTATGCAGCTCTTGCTACAGTTTTTAAGGAGTCAGGGCTATGTCAGATCAGGAGGCATCTGTAGGACTTTGTTCCTGAAGGAATTTTTGAGTCACAAATAATTTTGTTTACAACTAGGCAGAGTCAAAAAAGCAACTTTGAGTAACTTCTGTATCCAGATGAGTTAGCATGAAAGCTTGTTAAGACATATACTGAATATTTTAGGGTTTTGAAAGACAATGGCAAATGGCAATCTTTTATTTTCTTTTTTTAAAAAATCCTAGATGCCTCCTGACTGACCTAGTATACTGGGTTAAAAGGGAATTAAAAACATTAAAAAAAAAAGTTCACTGGTTTTGATACGTCTCACTCCTTTTGCCTGGAGATCAGGCCAAACATCAAGCATGTTGGGAGGGGCACAATTTAAAGCAACACTATTGACTGTAAAGCATTTGCCAGCAATTTACAATGCGAAATGACAGATAGTTCTTGTCACAAAGCAAGAGGATGACAAGCAGCTTTCTGCAGCATGACAGTTCACAGCTCGCAGGGGTTGCCCGTTCCTGCAAGTTTCTGTATCACGGTGGGCAGAGGGCAACACACACACTCCAAGAGGTGGTCCACAGAAAGTGAGCCCCGAAACTGCTCATGTTCCTAAAGCTGGTACTGGCTAATATTCTGAAATACACATCATGCTTTATACATACAATGCTCAAACACACTGCCGCTCAACCAAATCCCCACACTGCAAGGCAAATTATTCTTTATCCCCTTTTTGCTGAGCTTGAGAAGTTTCTCAAACTTTTTAAAAAGAGGGGAAGAGACAGTTATCAGAATGTCTCCAAAAGAACAGCCTGAATCACAGGTTTCTGAAGCTTCCTTGCTCTCTCTCGGACCTCCCCGAAAGGTCCTGTATGAGACAGTGTGGCAGCAGTGACGCCCAGACTTCTGGGGCCCTTCTCTGACACAGGGTCCCTGTAGAGGTCCATTCTCTACAGTAAGAAGCGACGATACTCTTTAGAATTAGTGTTGCGGAAAACTGAGCCCCTCTCATCTTTAGCTGCTCCCATCATCACTCTAATCCCCTTAATCCCAGCAACCTTCATCCAAAAAAAAAATATATATATATGTATATATATATATATATGAACCCAGAAAAAAACCTATTTACAAAGTTTATACAAGTATACACACCCAGTTTTCTATGGGACACGCTTTGCCACAGAGGAAAGAGGTCAAAGGCTCTGACACATCTACACATCAAGTGCCCTAGCTGCTGACGGAGGCGTATGTAACCAGTCGCTAGTGTTCTGCTGCAGAGCACAAAAGGCTTGTCATATGGCTCCTGCAATGATAGACTGCTCTTTCCTTTGGGAGCGAGGATGTTGCATCTACTCAGCCCAGAAGAAATTATTACTTGGGATTGTTTTTTTTTTTTTTAAATACATGTATTTACAGTGCGAATGAACTGCAGTTGCATATCAACTCCTCCACATAAAGAAAAAGAAAATGGTGTTTAACATTACGAGTACGTTTCACTTTCCAGCCCTGGGCTTGAGTATCAGGTAAAAAGGGAAGAGAGAGACTTCAACTTGAAACCAAAATGAAGACAAAAATTTTTAAAAAGAAAAAATACTATTGGTGATTCCTTGGGCTGTGTCTAAAAGATGATATTCTGAATGGTCTCATAGCATAAGGCACTTCGCACAAATAAGTAATAAGCTCTTCAGGCTTAAAAAACGGATGAGTAATCAGGGAGAAGTTGAAATGCACTCAAGAGTCAGCTGTTGGAGAATTCTGATATCGTAGATAAGCTTGTGTTCATCAAGGTTCTTCTCTTTTTAGGGTTTCTCCCCTTCTTTCTCTTCTTTTTTTGTCCCTCCCTTCCCCAGAAAACATCTTTAAAAAACCAGGAGTTAGTGCAACTAATGTTCAGTCAGCACACAGTGCAAACAAGTGGAACAAAAAAGGCAAATTCCTTTTCAGCTTTTCTCTTCACCAGTTAAAAAAAAGAAAAAAATGTCTTGAGCTCTTAAATCTTCATAGTTCCAAAATAAAAGAAGATGAAAAACCCACAAAGAGAAGAGCATTCCCCCCAAAATCAATGTGTCACAGATCCAAACGAGCCTTCTATAGTTTGTCAAAGCCTAAGGAAAAAAGAAACCTAAAATTAACGCTGTGAAAGCAACATGAACTAGGATACATACATGTGAAGCAGGCATATCCAACATCCCCAATGCCCTCTATAATAGCTTCTACCGAGCCACTCTACCCACTAGAGAACCCATTCAGGTTTAAGGAATTTCTGCTAGACATCCAGAGACAGAATGAAACCCTGAAAATTCTGTTAGCAGGCAGCAGTCATCCATGACAATTAAAGAAAAGTTTTAAACCTTACATGAACTCAACAGCCTATCAGTGTATTACAGTGCGAATGAACTGCAGTTGCATATCCCCAAACTGCTCTTTCCTTTGGGAGCGAGGATGTTGCATCTACTCAGCCCAGAAGAAATTATTACTTGGGATTGTTTTTTTTTTTTTTAAATACATGTATTTACAGTGCGAATGAACTGCAGTTGCATATCAACTCCTCCACATAAAGAAAAAGAAAATGGTGTTTAACATTACGAGTCGTTTCACTTTCCAGCCCTGGGCTTGAGTATCAGGTAAAAAGGGAAGAGAGAGACTTCAACTTGAAACCAAAATGAAGACAAAAATTTTTAAAAAGAAAAAATACTATTGGTGATTCCTTGGGCTGTGTCTAAAAGATGATATTCTGAATGGTCTCATAGCATAAGGCACTTCGCACAAATAAGTAATAAGCTCTTCAGGCTTAAAAAACGGATGAGTAATCAGGGAGAAGTTGAAATGCACTCAAGAGTCAGCTGTTGGAGAATTCTGATATCGTAGATAAGCTTGTGTTCATCAAGGTTCTTCTCTTTTTAGGGTTTCTCCCCTTCTTTCTCTTCTTTTTTTGTCCCTCCCTTCCCCAGAAAACATCTTTAAAAAACCAGGAGTTAGTGCAACTAATGTTCAGTCAGCACACAGTGCAAACAAGTGGAACAAAAAAGGCAAATTCCTTTTCAGCTTTTCTCTTCACCAGTTAAAAAAAAGAAAAAAATGTCTTGAGCTCTTAAATCTTCATAGTTCCAAAATAAAAGAAGATGAAAAACCCACAAAGAGAAGAGCATTCCCCCCAAAATCAATGTGTCACAGATCCAAACGAGCCTTCTATAGTTTGTCAAAGCCTAAGGAAAAAAGAAACCTAAAATTAACGCTGTGAAAGCAACATGAACTAGGATACATACATGTGAAGCAGGCATATCCAACATCCCCAATGCCCTCTATAATAGCTTCTACCGAGCCACTCTACCCACTAGAGAACCCATTCAGGTTTAAGGAATTTCTGCTAGACATCCAGAGACAGAATGAAACCCTGAAAATTCTGTTAGCAGGCAGCAGTCATCCATGACAATTAAAGAAAAGTTTTTAAACCTTACATGAACTCAACAGCCTATCAGTGTACTAGCAAACATAGGCTAGTTTTATGGTCCAAGAGTTTTGTGTTTGATGTGTAAATTAAGATAAAAAGGTTAAAGTGAAGACAGCGATTTGAAAAATCTAAAAATAATGGGTAAAATGTTCACTGCTGATTTGGAAACTATCATGTCTCAAATTAAATCAGCCTTTCCTTACAGGAATATTGGCTATTTTGGAAGTTTCTTTCCTATGTTAAAACCTTGTTTTAAGCATTTCTACCAGAGCACAAGAGGCAACAAAAGATGAGAAGATGGATTCAGGAAACCAGTGGGCATTTCAAATAAGACAGTTATCTGCATAACCTGACTACACCTTTAGCAGTAAGGCTTTACAGGTAATTTAACCTAATTTATTAAGATACCCATTAGAAATTAAGATTGACTGCTAACAGAGATGACTGAGTGATAAAGGAAAAGAGCAAAAATATTTTCATGTTCAGAATCACTAAGATTCTTTTTGCTTCCTTATTTTAGAAGCTTGAATCTGTCTTAAGTACTATTCACATGCTACATGGGAAGATGGCATTCAGGAACTGCACTCATGGATTTGCCAATAAGATCACAGCTTCAACTAGGGTCCTCCCTGTTCACTGTCATTTATGCCAAAAGGTGTTTCCCCCTTTACTGCTAATTAGATATGGCAGGACAACACATTTTCCCCAGGAAAGCGGGCCTTGATCTCCTCCTTTAAACAGTATGTTCACTTAGCTACTCTGTCAAGATACACACGTGCTTGTTAAACAGGGGTATGTTCACTCACAGTTCCAAAATAAAAGAAGATGAAAAACCCACAAAGAGAAGAGCATTCCCCCCAAAATCAATGTGTCACAGATCCAAACGAGCCTTCTATAGTTTGTCAAAGCCTAAGGAAAAAAGAAACCTAAAATTAACGCTGTGAAAGCAACATGAACTAGGATACATACATGTGAAGCAGGCATATCCAACATCCCCAATGCCCTCTATAATAGCTTCTACCGAGCCACTCTACCCACTAGAGAACCCATTCAGGTTTAAGGAATTTCTGCTAGACATCCAGAGACAGAATGAAACCCTGAAAATTCTGTTAGCAGGCAGCAGTCATCCATGACAATTAAAGAAAAGTTTTTAAACCTTACATGAACTCAA
Source organism: Tragulus kanchil (assembly GCA_022376925.1). Classification (NCBI taxonomy): domain Eukaryota; kingdom Metazoa; phylum Chordata; class Mammalia; order Artiodactyla; family Tragulidae; genus Tragulus; species Tragulus kanchil. Next base: position 138,949,052 of record JAIOJX010000006.1, read on the forward strand.
CAGCCTATCAGTGTACTAGCAAACATAGGCTAGTTTTATGGTCCAAGAGTTTTGTGTTTGATGTGTAAATTAAGATAAAAAGGTTAAAGTGAAGACAGCGATTTGAAAAATCTAAAAATAATGGGTAAAATGTTCACTGCTGATTTGGAAACTATCATGTCTCAAATTAAATCAGCCTTTCCTTACAGGAATATTGGCTATTTTGGAAGTTTCTTTCCTATGTTAAAACCTTGTTTTAAGCATTTCTACCAGAGCACAAGAGGCAACAAAAGATGAGAAGATGGATTCAGGAAACCAGTGGGCATTTCAAATAAGACAGTTATCTGCATAACCTGACTACACCTTTAGCAGTAAGGCTTTACAGGTAATTTAACCTAATTTATTAAGATACCCATTAGAAATTAAGATTGACTGCTAACAGAGATGACTGAGTGATAAAGGAAAAGAGCAAAAATATTTTCATGTTCAGAATCACTAAGATTCTTTTTGCTTCCTTATTTTAGAAGCTTGAATCTGTCTTAAGTACTATTCACATGCTACATGGGAAGATGGCATTCAGGAACTGCACTCATGGATTTGCCAATAAGATCACAGCTTCAACTAGGGTCCTCCCTGTTCACTGTCATTTATGCCAAAAGGTGTTTCCCCCTTTACTGCTAATTAGATATGGCAGGACAACACATTTTCCCCAGGAAAGCGGGCCTTGATCTCCCTCCTTTAAACAGTATGTTCACTTAGCTACTCTGTCAAGATACACACGTGCTTGTTAAGGTTTCTCATCTTCTACAGGCTCGCTGTGGTACTCTGCCACATACAGGCTCTTGTCAATGTTGCTTGGGATAGGTTTGATTTCTGTTCCCAGCTGCTCCTCAATACTTTTCAGGTTGAAGCGATCATCATATGTGATCAAGTTGATGGCTAAGCCAAGATGACCAAAGCGACCTAACAAAAAACAGTTTTAACTAATAAGAGGCAAATAAGAAAATCAACATGCAAGCACTAAAGTGGCAAACCCACAGAGGATTAATGCTTCTGTTTAGTGCCACTCTGAGTACATGAATCCATACACACATCAGTCACAGCCTGAAGTAGTGCTTGTGTCAGAAGTTGCCAAAATACACGCACAAACAATCCAGTTAAGAAGTGAGGCTCTGGGCTTCCCCTGGTGGTCCAGTGGGTAAAGACACCGCCTTGCAGTGCAAGGGGCGCCGGTACGAGCCCTGGCCTGGGAAGATCCCACGTGCCGCGGAGCGGCTGGACTGATGTGTCCAATTACCGAGCCAGAGCTCTGGAGCGCATGCGCCCAGAGCCGGTGCTCTGCAACGACAGACGCCACCGCGATGGGAGGCCCACAGGAGCCAAATAACAAAGACGGATGAACATAGAGAAACGAAAGACCAATAGAAGTGGCCCGCCTGCTCCCAACCCGACCCCCGCCCAAATATAAATAAATAAATAAATAAATAAATCTTAAAAAAAAAAAAAAAAGAAGTGAGGCTCTCATTTGTCAATCCTAAGCATGAAGTTATATTAACTTTTTTAAAATAAATGGAAGAATTAGAAATTGATATATCAAACAACTAAATTGGTTTTAATTCACTATTTTGCTATGACACTCTACTTCTCAAAGGAACAAAATTCAGTGATTAAACTTCTTAAAAAACTTCCACGAAGAACACCCCCCTACTTCTACAGATAGGCTTCATATCCCCAGAGAAAGTGTTTCCTTTACTGCTAATTAGATATGGCAGGACAACACATTTTCCCCAGGAAAGCGGGCCTTGATCTCCCTCCTTTAAACAGTATGTTCACTTAGCTACTCTGTCAAGATACACACGTGCTTGTTAAGGTTTCTCATCTTCTACAGGCTCGCTGTGGTACTCTGCCACATACAGGCTCTTGTCAATGTTGCTTGGGATAGGTTTGATTTCTGTTCCCAGCTGCTCCTCAATACTTTTCAGGTTGAAGCGATCATCATATGTGATCAAGTTGATGGCTAAGCCAAGATGACCAAAGCGACCTAACAAAAAACAGTTTTAACTAATAAGAGGCAAATAAGAAAATCAACATGCAAGCACTAAAGTGGCAAACCCACAGAGGATTAATGCTTCTGTTTAGTGCCACTCTGAGTACATGAATCCATACACACATCAGTCACAGCCTGAAGTAGTGCTTGTGTCAGAAGTTGCCAAAATACACGCACAAACAATCCAGTTAAGAAGTGAGGCTCTGGGCTTCCCCTGGTGGTCCAGTGGGTAAAGACACCGCCTTGCAGTGCAAGGGGCGCCGGTACGAGCCCTGGCCTGGGAAGATCCCACGTGCCGCGGAGCGGCTGGACTGATGTGTCCAATTACCGAGCCAGAGCTCTGGAGCGCATGCGCCCAGAGCCGGTGCTCTGCAACGACAGACGCCACCGCGATGGGAGGCCCACAGGAGCCAAATAACAAAGACGGATGAACATAGAGAAACGAAAGACCAATAGAAGTGGCCCGCCTGCTCCCAACCCGACCCCCGCCCAAATATAAATAAATAAATAAATAAATAAATCTTAAAAAAAAAAAAAAAAGAAGTGAGGCTCTCATTTGTCAATCCTAAGCATGAAGTTATATTAACTTTTTTAAAATAAATGGAAGAATTAGAAATTGATATATCAAACAACTAAATTGGTTTTAATTCACTATTTTGCTATGACACTCTACTTCTCAAAGGAACAAAATTCAGTGATTAAACTTCTTAAAAAACTTCCACGAAGAACATCGTCCTTTCTTTTCCTCACCTGATCTTCCAATACGATGGAGATAGGTCTCTGCCAGCTTTGGGAAATCAAAGTTTATTACCACATTCACAGCTTGTATATCAATACCTCGGGTAAACAAATCTTAAAAAAAAAAAAGAAAGAAACTCCATTATATCCTTCCATTTGGTACTATAATACTCTTTAATATGTACTTTTAAAGGAACCTAAGCTTCATTCACTTCATGCAGTAATTCAAAAGTGTTTGTGAATCACTGGCATTATTTCTCATGCACGTTTAACCGTAAGCAGCTTTCTGTTCACAAGTTACTTTTTCCCAGTCCTATAACCAAGTTTTAAAAAATGGTCTGAGATAACAGTGCAAATCAAGTATGACTGATAAGCCTATACACTCATAAATAGTCTCAGGAGTACAATTTTCTTCACTCTATTTTTAGGTATTTAATTCACAGTTGAGACTTCCCTATAGCTCAGATGGTAAAGAATCTGCCTGCAATGCAGGCGGAGCCTGGCGGGACCTAGTCCATGGGGTTGCAAAGAGTCAGACACAGCTAAGAGACTAACACATACACACACAATCCAAGGTTAATAAATTATTTTTTTAAAAGTTTGCTGCATAATGGACAAGACTTTTAAAAAGAAGCAATCTACTAGCAGTAATCAATTTATGCTTTGTTCAGAATTCATTCATTCTATTCTGTGGAATGATGTGTAACAGGTAAACTAATATACAAGGCTTAGGCAAATACAGGTAGAAAAAACTCCAATGGTTAACAGCTAGGTTTCCCTGCACCTCTCAGCTCAAAATAATCCATGCTGATCAGACAAGTATTTCTAAAACACTGGTTTGCATCTGTTAACTTATTTTCAATCACCTCCAGATAAAATTTAAAACTGACACTCAAGGACCTCCACTCTATACTCTGGTCCTAATACATCTCAAACCTTCTACACCACATGTACCCACTATACTTCTTTAAACATACCTTCTTAGCCATCTATGGATTACTTTTTATGCCAGGCCCTTACTACAAATTCCTTCTTATCCAAGTCTAAAGCTCCTCTATAGCTTATCAACTGCAATTTATCTTCTAAAAACCCAGTTACTTTCTTACCATTATGGAAATACTTTTTTCCTCAATTTCCATACGATAACTCTCCTTAAAAAAGCCTTGTTATATCAATACCTCGGTAAACAAATCTTAAAAAAAAAAAAGAAAGAAACTCCATTATATCCTTCCATTTGGTACTATAATACTCTTTAATATGTACTTTTAAAGGAACCTAAGCTTCATTCACTTCATGCAGTAATTCAAAAGTGTTTGTGAATCACTGGCATTATTTCTCATGCACGTTTAACCGTAAGCAGCTTTCTGTTCACAAGTTACTTTTTCCCAGTCCTATAACCAAGTTTTAAAAAATGGTCTGAGATAACAGTGCAAATCAAGTATGACTGATAAGCCTATACACTCATAAATAGTCTCAGGAGTACAATTTTCTTCACTCTATTTTTAGGTATTTAATTCACAGTTGAGACTTCCCTATAGCTCAGATGGTAAAGAATCTGCCTGCAATGCAGGCGGAGCCTGGCGGGACCTAGTCCATGGGGTTGCAAAGAGTCAGACACAGCTAAGAGACTAACACATACACACACAATCCAAGGTTAATAAATTATTTTTTTAAAAGTTTGCTGCATAATGGACAAGACTTTTAAAAAGAAGCAATCTACTAGCAGTAATCAATTTATGCTTTGTTCAGAATTCATTCATTCTATTCTGTGGAATGATGTGTAACAGGTAAACTAATATACAAGGCTTAGGCAAATACAGGTAGAAAAAACTCCAATGGTTAACAGCTAGGTTTCCCTGCACCTCTCAGCTCAAAATAATCCATGCTGATCAGACAAGTATTTCTAAAACACTGGTTTGCATCTGTTAACTTATTTTCAATCACCTCCAGATAAAATTTAAAACTGACACTCAAGGACCTCCACTCTATACTCTGGTCCTAATACATCTCAAACCTTCTACACCACATGTACCCACTATACTTCTTTAAACATACCTTCTTAGCCATCTATGGATTACTTTTTATGCCAGGCCCTTACTACAAATTCCTTCTTATCCAAGTCTAAAGCTCCTCTATAGCTTATCAACTGCAATTTATCTTCTCAGACCACCTCAGCTAGTTATTTCCATTTTCTATGAAAATTTAGGACTGTTTTCTGTACACACCTTATACGTGCAAATTACCTTCACTCCCTTGTAGGTCCAGCCCCATGCCTGTTTTTGTCAAGTTTTACTGTCACATGGTCGTGGCCATTTGCGAAGTATACTGCAAGTAGAACTGAGGTAGCATGGCAGCGCCACATCACTTGTAACAGAGACCTCATGGTGTGCAAAGTCTAAGATATTTGCTGCGTGGCACTTGACAGAAAACGTCTGTAGGCCCAGCCTGAGGGTCTTAACATTATCTTCTGCTCTCTGATTAAACAACTCCTCCTTCAGAGAGGCAGTAATTTGTATGTGTTTACACATTTTACACATGAATGTTCCTCAGTACTTAGTTAATGATGTATTACTCACTGTTCTGAAAAATCAGAAAGGGGAAAGCACTGGCACTTCAAAACCTTACCTGAGGGCAGCAAGTGAATGCTTCAACCAGAGAAGTAACCAGAGAAGTAATCTGCATCAATGTATGAGTTCTGTAAGTACTAAGAACTCTTTCTAAAAGTGTTTTTCTTTCTCAAATAAGGGAACAGTTAACGGCAAATGGCACTCTTCTGTTTATCTATACAGTTGACCCTTGAACAAAGGGGTGTAAGGGTCTCAGTTTAAAATCTGCCTGTAGCTTTATAGCTAGCCCTCAGAAATCATGCATTTGTTTTAATCTCTGTGTATAGCTAAAAAATTAAAACAAACAAAACCCCCCAAAAGCCAAACAGTAGGCGCTTCCTTCTATCCAGAAGCCTATTTAGATTATTCGTTTAGTATCAACACAAGGATTATACTCCAGTGTAGAGGCAGGAGGCTACTCAAACTGTCCACCTGCAGCCTGTTTATTTTTCTTTATGTAGTGAAATACACCAAAGCATATACTAGTGTGATTCCGGCAAAAGAGAGGCAGGCCATGGTAAACTTCCAGAACAGCTTAATTCATTTTGGCATATGCTAAATATAACTCATTCTTATATGCTAAAACTATTCAGAAAATACACGAGCCCCAAAACTAGGTTAAGAAAGAGAGATGAGGGATGAATGACCAAACAAGTGTTCTGCAGTTTTAGGAATGGCATCTAATTTCAGAAGTTAACTAGAGCTCATTCTCAACTTCAGAAACTCTAGAAATGTTAGCAGAGGGAGCTGACTCTGTTAAGGGGTTTCACTGCGGGATAGGACAGCAAGAGAACAAAACCAGGGAAAAAACAATGGGTAAAAGAAGAGAAAATACTCACCAGTGCAAACAAGATTGCGGCATAAGCCATTTCGGAAATCATGAAACACACGATTTCGATGTTCCTAAGAACAAAGCAATGCATTTGATTACAATTCACACAAGCCTCCAAGCATTTTTTTTCCTCCTAACCAAAAAATTTGTTCTTTATATCCAAATTTGTTTATACGAATTAGAAAGGAGCCAAATACACATTTAAAAAAAAAGGTGAAAAAAATTAACTAAAAATTAGTCTCCCATGGAAATCAATAAGCAACAAATATACACGTATTGTATCATACCGATTCTTCACTAAGGGTGAGCATGTGGTCTGACCCTTGCTGCACTTCCGGCTGAGTTCTGTAAGTACTAAGAACTCTTTCTAAAAGTGTTTTTCTTTCTCAAATAAGGGAACAGTTAACGGCAAATGGCACTCTTCTGTTTATCTATACAGTTGACCCTTGAACAAAGGGGTGTAAGGGTCTCAGTTTAAAATCTGCCTGTAGCTTTATAGCTAGCCCTCAGAAATCATGCATTTGTTTTAATCTCTGTGTATAGCTAAAAAATTAAAACAAACAAAACCCCCCAAAAGCCAAACAGTAGGCGCTTCCTTCTATCCAGAAGCCTATTTAGATTATTCGTTTAGTATCAACACAAGGATTATACTCCAGTGTAGAGGCAGGAGGCTACTCAAACTGTCCACCTGCAGCCTGTTTATTTTTCTTTATGTAGTGAAATACACCAAAGCATATACTAGTGTGATTCCGGCAAAAGAGAGGCAGGCCATGGTAAACTTCCAGAACAGCTTAATTCATTTTGGCATATGCTAAATATAACTCATTCTTATATGCTAAAACTATTCAGAAAATACACGAGCCCCAAAACTAGGTTAAGAAAGAGAGATGAGGGATGAATGACCAAACAAGTGTTCTGCAGTTTTAGGAATGGCATCTAATTTCAGAAGTTAACTAGAGCTCATTCTCAACTTCAGAAACTCTAGAAATGTTAGCAGAGGGAGCTGACTCTGTTAAGGGGTTTCACTGCGGGATAGGACAGCAAGAGAACAAAACCAGGGAAAAAACAATGGGTAAAAGAAGAGAAAATACTCACCAGTGCAAACAAGATTGCGGCATAAGCCATTTCGGAAATCATGAAACACACGATTTCGATGTTCCTAAGAACAAAGCAATGCATTTGATTACAATTCACACAAGCCTCCAAGCATTTTTTTTCCTCCTAACCAAAAAATTTGTTCTTTATATCCAAATTTGTTTATACGAATTAGAAAGGAGCCAAATACACATTTAAAAAAAAAGGTGAAAAAAATTAACTAAAAATTAGTCTCCCATGGAAATCAATAAGCAACAAATATACACGTACTTGTATCATACCGATTCTTCACTAGGTTTGTCTGTTTTCTGGCTGCGCCACGCGGCAGTGCAGCATGTGGGGTCTGACCCTTGCTGCACAACCAGGGCTCAGGGCTGGACCCCAGGCCCCTACAGTGGAAGAGCAGAGTCTGACCCACTGGACCACCAGGAAGTCCTATTATCTCAATTCTTAAAGGTAGTTTTCTTTTTTAGTGGAGTGGATTTTAAGTGAAAATTTTCACTATATTTACTTCTAAAATGTTTCATATAAAAGATGCCAAAAGCTTGGCTTAACTAAACCATCTTTAAACTTTTCAGTTATTATATACAAAAGCTAAAAATAACTACTTCCCAATTAAAAAACAAAAAGAAAACACATACACTGACTCAAGCAAAAGCAATAAATCTAGCATCTGGCAAACTGGTCTTTCTTTTCAAAGCAATGTTCTTCCATTCTGAAACATTCTCTTCAATTTACTACTTTCACTTCCTTTAATTTTAATATTAGGTGTTACATGATGGTAACCTGATCCATGATAATAAGCTTCTTTGAAAACCATATGCAACCTGATTAAATTCTCCTGTCATGAGATTCCACAATGTCAGCACACACAAACACATAAACGCTGTGACAGTTTTGAATTTATTTTCTGTTAAATCAAGTTCTGAAATAGATGCATCCTTTTCTAAAAGGCAAACTGTAAAGAGAAAAAGATGCACCTGAGAAGGTACACAGATAAACTAGAACCTTCTATAATGATGGAAATGTTCTGTATTTGTACTTTCCAAAACTGTGGCTGCTAATTATGTGTAACGTGGCACCCGAAATGCAGTCAGTATGAAGAACTAAACTTCAAATATCGTTTAATGTGGCTAGTGGTTACTGTATTAAAGACTAGCCCAAATCTAAGACTATGGGGAAGAAAGGGAATAAACTTTCACATTTTTACTATGTTTGGCAATTTTCTAATGCTTCATTCACATATAATCTCAAATTTCCTAAAACCTTGTGAGGTTAGAGCATGTACTATTACCCCTGTTTATAGTTAGAAAACTTAGCCCCAAGAGGGGTTAAAAATGAAGGGTTTTTTTGCCCACTAAACAATAATTTATTCTTAAACTCAGGACATTAGGAAGAGCATTAAAATTCGTAAAATTCTTTTTTTTTCTTTTTTGCCACTTCTATTGGTCTTTCATTTATCTATTTTCATCCATCTTTGTTCTTTGGCCTGTGTGGGCCTCCCACTGCAGTGGCCTCTTGCTGCAGAGCACCAGCTCTGGGCGCATGCACTCCAAAGCTCCGGCTCGGTAGTTAGGCATATCGGTCCAGCCTCTCTGTGGCACATGGGATCTTCCCAGGCCAGGGATCGCACAGGTGCCCCTGTATTGCAAGGTGGTGTCCTTACCCACTGGTCCACCAGGAAACCCCATAAAATACTTTCTATTCAAGTTTTATACTCACCTGCCTCATTTTAGCATGGATATAGAAACAAGAATAACCCAGTTGAGAAATCTTCTTGGCTAGCAATTCAACTCTCTGAGAGGAGTTACAGAAAATGATTGATTGGTTTATCTGAAGCTGAGCACAGAAGGGGAAAAACCTTTCCATCTTGTAAATATTAAATAGCAAACAAACTTGTATTCCATTCTGAAACATTCTCTTCAATTTACTACTTTCACTTCCTTTAATTTTAATATTAGGTGTTACATGATGGTAACCTGATCCATGATAATAAGCTTCTTTGAAAACCATATGCAACCTGATTAAATTCTCCTGTCATGAGATTCCACAATGTCAGCACACACAAACACATAAACGCTGTGACAGTTTTGAATTTATTTTCTGTTAAATCAAGTTCTGAAATAGATGCATCCTTTTCTAAAAGGCAAACTGTAAAGAGAAAAAGATGCACCTGAGAAGGTACACAGATAAACTAGAACCTTCTATAATGATGGAAATGTTCTGTATTTGTACTTTCCAAAACTGTGGCTGCTAATTATGTGTAACGTGGCACCCGAAATGCAGTCAGTATGAAGAACTAAACTTCAAATATCGTTTAATGTGGCTAGTGGTTACTGTATTAAAGACTAGCCCAAATCTAAGACTATGGGGAAGAAAGGGAATAAACTTTCACATTTTTACTATGTTTGGCAATTTTCTAATGCTTCATTCACATATAATCTCAAATTTCCTAAAACCTTGTGAGGTTAGAGCATGTACTATTACCCCTGTTTATAGTTAGAAAACTTAGCCCCAAGAGGGGTTAAAAATGAAGGGTTTTTTTGCCCACTAAACAATAATTTATTCTTAAACTCAGGACATTAGGAAGAGCATTAAAATTCGTAAAATTCTTTTTTTTTCTTTTTTGCCACTTCTATTGGTCTTTCATTTATCTATTTTCATCCATCTTTGTTCTTTGGCCTGTGTGGGCCTCCCACTGCAGTGGCCTCTTGCTGCAGAGCACCAGCTCTGGGCGCATGCACTCCAAAGCTCCGGCTCGGTAGTTAGGCATATCGGTCCAGCCTCTCTGTGGCACATGGGATCTTCCCAGGCCAGGGATCGCACAGGTGCCCCCTGTATTGCAAGGTGGTGTCCTTACCCACTGGTCCACCAGGGAAACCCCCATAAAATACTTTCTATTCAAGTTTTATACTCACCTGCCTCATTTTAGCATGGATATAGAAACAAGAATAACCCAGTTGAGAAATCTTCTTGGCTAGCAATTCAACTCTCTGAGAGGAGTTACAGAAAATGATTGATTGGTTTATCTGAAGCTGAGCACAGAAGGGGGAAAAAAAGCAAATTTAAAAATCTTCATTAACTTTGCCTAATCTTGTAAATATTAAATAGCAAACAAACGTTGAAAACATGAAGACTTACAATCTCATGACACAAGAGATGCAAAAATGTAAAAATTTTGAGTACTATTCAGTTACATAGTAGTTGCAGGTTAAGTTATTGTAGAAGTGTATTTTTCACAGGCGTCACGTAATTGCCAACAAGACTAAAGTACAGCCAATTTTCATAACCTGAAGTAGTTATTTTCTATACAGTTGCTGCCAGCACTGAATCCGTGAATTTAGGACTACTGCTTCCAGGGGAAATACAGGGTTAGATTCCTGTGAGGAACTCCTAACTTTTTTTCATCAATGGATTAGTAGACCCCTGTTTTATGCATGTATGTTAACCGGGTTTTCCTCTGGCTGTGCCACATGGCTGGCAAGATCCTAGTTCCCTGACCAGGGATCTACCCATGCCCTCTGCAGTGGGGGTGCATAACCCTAACTTCTGGACTGCCGGGGAATTCCAATGTGATACTGTTTAGAGACATCTTATTTACTCATGGCCAACAGCACTGTAAACCATGCCTTTATGAAGTTTATCTAATATATCTCTACAAGATGCACTAGTCTTCTTAGGAGCACTGGACAACTTAATAGCACTATGCCCAGAGGTCATTTAAAATAGTGAAATCAACAACAAAAAGCACAAGAAATGTGGGAAATGTCGCATTAAATAGACTGTGAGCTGAAACAAGAAGGCAGGGAAAAACAGTCTGAGGTCTCAAATTTTTCCCATGTCTTCAAAGAGCATCTGAGTACTGACTTCAGGTCAGGGTAGTAAAAAAATGTTGGCATGTAGGCAAATTTCCAAAAATTAGAATCTGCCTACAACAGAACAATTATACTTACTGAGAATAATAGGATTACCTGCGGAGGGAAGGGATGGGGGGAACTCGGGGGGTGGGAACCAGGGATATGCGTATGACTGATCTGGGAAGATACATGTCTGTGAACAACAAAACTCTGTAAAACCTTTAAAATAAAGAATTAAACATAAAAAGGGATTACCTGTAATTAAGGTCAAATTGTTTTAGAATCAAATTAAAAGTGCCTGTGACCTGTCAATCATACAGTATTAGCTTCAGATCAACAACTGAATTACCTTTTAGAAAAAACTAAGGATTTTTTCTTCCCCTACATTGAAAACGGTTATGGATACATAAATGTTTTACTGAAGTTAAGTAATGGATAAGGTCCAGTGGCTGCAGCCTGACGGGCTTACCCTGGAGAAAAGTGTGTTGAGGCAGTGCACTTTTTGGCGCTCAGTGACATATGCGTAGTACTGGGTTACTCCCTTCAAAGTTAGTTCCTCCATCAGGTTGATCTCATAGGGCTTTTGCAAATGGGAATTCTGGAAGAAAAAAAGAAAAGCCTTACAGTAGAGTTTATTCAACTTAAAATATATCCTCATACATTTCTGTCGGATAAACTCTCACTTTAAGAGATGCAGCTCTCTTTAAAACGTTTCATCTGTCAGGGAAGAAGTACATTACCACACAATCGGAGATCTAACATTCCGATGTACAGCTAAGTCACTATTTTATACTTTAAGTACAGGATTATGCTGTCATCAATTTATCTAGCATTGATGACTACATCAGTCTAACACCAAAAGCTAAATGAACAAGTAAGAATCAAGTTACTTTTGTGTCTTAAAACAAACAAACAAACACTCAAGTTAACTTACAAAAGCAAACCTTTTAATTGATCAGCTGGAAAAAAAGCCCAGACTTGAAATAGCATAAGATACACACTAGCAGGATGATGTAACACGGAAGAGGGTACACTCATGGGCAACAGGACGTACTGCTTCTAAGCACAGGTTGATACTCACCATGAACTTCTGTACACTAAGAGGGAAAGTAGCAGAGTATAATAAAATCTGTCTGTTTTTAGGTAGCGTGAGAATAATATCCTCCATTATCTGCACAAAATCCTGTGACAGCAACTTATCTGCCTGCAGTACAAAGAGAAGACGATCTTAAACACAATGAAGTAATGTCTAAGGGGTTTGGTTAGTAAGGCATCATTCCAGCAAGAGCATTCACATCATGCGCCTGGCTGTGACACAAGACAGTCCAAAGGCACCAACACAGATCCAGAGATACAGAAGGGAAACATTCTGTAATACTGATCTTCTAGGGGTAAAAAAAAAAATCCTAGACAGATATAATCTTCATCCCCATAACAAAATTTTAATTTGATTTCCATTACAGAGACATTCTGGTATAGTAGTTAAAAGTATAGGCTACAGCATCAAACTACCTGAGTTTAAAACTTGTTGGGGGAAAAAATTTGCTGAGCACACAGTTTTTGAGGCAGAAGCCAGGTGTGTCTCCCTTTGCCTGGAAAAATAATAAAGCTATCCTTTTCCACTTCACCCCTTCTCAAAGGAAAAAAAAAATCTTTTTTTTTTTTTGTCTCCTTTGCTATTAGCTATGTTGGGAGGTTTCTTAACCATTAGTTCAGTTTCCACAATTTAAAAATTAAGCTGTCTTCTTACTGTAGTATTATAGGATAACTACCTTATAGAACTGTGGCGAAAATTAAATGAGAGAACATGTAAAGCACATAGTGCTGGCAGTGACGAATGTGCTCTCCTTCCTCATATTAGACTGTGATGAAACAGATCTAGTTATCTAAAATAGACTGAAATAGGAAAATAACTTCATTTCAAAACTTCAACACTGGGGGCAGGAGGCAGAGGGTGGCACATCAGGAGGGGATGTATGTTCACTTATAGCTTGATGTACAGCAGAAACAGAAACAACACTGCAAAGCTATTACCCTTCAATTAAAAATAACAAAATCAATACTGATTTTCATATACATATAAAACACTTGCTACATCTCAAGGATGCAGAGGTGAGTAAGCTCTCAAAAGGCACTATAGCCTGGTAAGGTAACACATGTAACAGAGACAAAAACTCAATCAACAGCAAGGTGCATATGCTAAATGAGGGAGTGCTTTTTAAGATGAATCACAGAATGAAAGTGACTTAGAATGAACCTGGCTTTCAGGTCATTCAATGACTTCTCTTACTACAAAATAAACTGACTTCCCTAAGAAAAAGACACAAGACTGAAATTATTCCTATAACACCTATCACCTATTGCTTTTCAAGGGCAAAACATGCTTCATAAGCAAGTTAGTCTAAACAAACCAACAAGTCATGCATTTACTAGAAGGTCATAAACACAAAGAGGCTATGCTTCATTCACTGGCAGTTATAAATGAAGCCAAATTAGTATAGAATACTATGTTTCCAAATGACAGAACATTACCTCATCCAATACTATCATCTGGACATGATCAACTTTTGCTACTCCTTTCTTGATAAGATCCAGGATTCTCCCAGGGGTAGCTATCACCACATGCACTACGCAAGATTAGAAAACATATATTTTCATTAATTTTAGTTGGGGCACAAAGGATATAGTAAAGCTTTATCATAAATTTATTTTCTCAGCAACACTGCTGTAGGAATAATACAAAGAAGGAAAGGTGTGCTTTAGAATATGGATTTCCATCTCATCTTCAGTTGGCTAGAGAATACTAGTTAGTTTCACCTCTGCAGGGGGTGGGCTACAGCTTCCAAATAACCAGCTCCAAATAGGAACACAGTTCCTGTCTTAGGACAACCCCCGAGGAGAAACAAAAGCTATGTCAGGCTTCTGATTCAGCAGCTTGCCTCTCATCTAGTAACAGGTCAATGGTCTTCAGACTCTAACAGGATCAATGTCCATTTTAAATCAACAGGGCAGTACAAGGACTACAGTAGTTCAAATTAAATGACAACTGTATATAAAACTCTGACTAAAATTCAATATATGATTTTATATAAATGGGTTTCATTCTAGCTGTCTTCTTTTTTCACTAAATAATGTATCATGGAGAGCTCTTCATGAAAAACAATGCAAATCAGCTTCACTCTTTAAATAGCTGTGTGGAATTCCATTCAGACTATACTGCAATATATTTAGCCAATCCTCCCTTTCAGGTTGTTTCAATTTTGTTAGTGTTATAAGTATGCTGTAGTAAACAATCTTTCATTTTCCCAATTATTTCTTCAAAAAAGATTGTTAAAAACATAAATTTATAATTCTGAAATATAATGCCAAATTGCCCACCATAAAGATTATATCAATTTATACCCCCATATGTTACTAATTAGCCGTGCCAATCTTTATCTGACAGTCAGATAGGTACAGTATCACTTTACTGTTTTTATATGCAATTTAAAAAATTACTAGTAAGGTCCTAGGAGGAAATCCTACCTAGTGGGAAAAAAAATTACTAGTAAGGTTAAATATCCATTCAATTACTAAAAACAATTTTTGTCTTCTTGAATGAAATGGTCATTTCCTTTATTCATTTTTCTACTGTAATGTTTGTTTCTTAATTTTAAAAACAACTTTTTAATAAGAGAGAGCACATGCTTCTTTCAATCATTTCCTACCTGTATCATCAAGCCTCATTATGTCATCCCGTAAATTGGTTCCTCCTGTGGTTGCCATCACTTTGGCCCCTCCCATGTGTTTGCTGACCTGGATGCAAATTTGACTGACCTGTAGAGCAAGTTCTCTAGTGGGAACAATCACCATTGCTGGAAAAGACCAAATAACAGAAGAAGAAAAAAAAATGTTTAAGAAGCTACAGAAATATTGTCCCTTGTAATCAAGACACTCAAATGAATAAATTTCAAAATTAACAACCCACTAC
This sequence comes from Tragulus kanchil, assembly GCA_022376925.1. Classification (NCBI taxonomy): domain Eukaryota; kingdom Metazoa; phylum Chordata; class Mammalia; order Artiodactyla; family Tragulidae; genus Tragulus; species Tragulus kanchil. The sequence continues at coordinate 138,964,176 of JAIOJX010000006.1, forward strand.
AGTGTTCCAGATCAGACTTTTCCTCAGTAACAATGCTATACAATGAAGGCCTGCACTATCATATGTGAAGAAAATAGCTATAGTCATTGCTCTGTGAGAAAAGGAGATCCTTCAGGGGTGCCGTGTGACGGTCTGGAGGTGTGGGATGGGGGGGATATACATGCGACTAATGTGGGAACATACATATCTGTAAACAACAAAACTCTGTAAAAGTTAAAAGTAAAAAAAAAGTTAAAAAAAAAAAATCCACAATACTATACAATTCTTATATCCTTCCTGGTAACAAAGCCTTGGAAGGTTGAGTTGGCAGTTATTAGCTCAAAATTTATTAACATTTTAGTAAGTGATCACTAGTCAAAATACCCCAACAGGAAACTCCTGCTGTCCAGTTCTATTTATATCATATAAAAGGAGGTAATGGAGAGATGACAGAAATAATTATTTTTAGAAAAAGCTTTAGAGGTGAAAACTGGATCTATTAGTTTGCTTTGGGTATAGCTATAGAAATGTTTCTTCCCTAACCATCTGAACTTTTAAAATCCCCATGCCACAAGGCTTTAAAGAGAAAAACTTCAGGCTTCTACAAGGAATTCTGCAGACAAAAAGCTGTCACAACAAACATTCCAGTTCCATAGTTTATGTCAGATAATTTAATTTCCCTATCTATATAGGACAGTAATTCTTATTCTGCCTATATCATTGGAATGTTGTCATAACTGTGTAATATGCAGAAGAACTTCGAAAACTAGAAATCTCTTTTTAAAAGTGAGGAATCATTTTTACAAGACAACCAGGCCAAAAGCTATGAAATGGGTAAATACTAATTTCAGATCATTTAAGTTCTGACCGAAAAAAGATGGTAATACATAGTTCCTTCAGCTCCGAGATTTATATCGCCATTTACAGTTTAAACAACCAACCAACCTTGTATATTGTCCTTCTTCAGGTCTAGCCGTTCAAGTAAGGGAATGAGGTAGGCACCGCTCTTGCCTGTTCCGTTTTTTGCTCTAGCTAAAATATCCCTACCAGATAAAGCAATGGGAATGCTCTCCTCCTAGAAAAGATAAAACAAGGCAAACTGCTTGTGAATAAAAACAGTACAAATCCTTCTCTAAAACACACTGAAAGTTCTTTTTGGTATTGTTTGGAAGTAGTTTACAAAAGTAGAGGTCAAATAAGTTAGCAGGACCAGTCAACACCATCAGTATCAACTGGCATTTACCAGAACTATTCATAAAATACATACTAAAGTAATACAAACTGTGAATGTGAATTTGTATGGGTGAGTGTGTTGTCTAAAGACACTAAGCATCAACAACAGAGAAAGAGGAGGAACTTGGGCTGACGCAATAAATAGGTAGAGGAAAAAAAGGAAAGGACATTTCACAATTAAAAACTGAAAGAAAAAACAGCAGAAACAATACTCAAAGGAAGGAAGGACTATATGATATTCTGAGACTAGTAAACCAATCTGATTAGTGAAAAACTGCAGACTAGACAATTTTATTCCTACGCAGAAAAGGATTCAGCTGGAAAAGTTTAGTATCTTGGGTCCTATCCTTTCCAAAACTGTATTACATAATGACCAATGTCTGTCTTCCAGCCAACTTCTGTCCCAAAATATGTATGCCCTGACTTCTCATTTTCAAATTTGGCTTACTCATGTGTTTTGCAGAAGATAATAATCCTTATTAGGACAAATTTCCTAGATAACACCAAAGGATTCTCAGCAATTACTAGATATTAAATTCACATGTATAGAACTGTGCGGGGTTCATTCACATCCAGCACTTTGCGACCCCATGGACTGTTGTTTGCTGGGTTCCTCTGTCCATCAGGATTCTCCCCAGGCAAGAATACTCGAGTGGGTTGCCACGCCCTACTCCAGGGGATCTTGCCAACCTACGGATGGACCCCAGGTCTCCTGCATTTCAGGTGGATTCTTTACCACCTGAGCTACCAGGGCAGCCCCATGCATATACAGAGAGAAATTTAAAATGGTTAAATAGGTATAAACAGAGGAAGCAGAACATGTCTATTTCTAAAACTAAAAACGTTTTAATTTCTACAACTAGAAAATTAGGAAAACAGGACAGAGATTCACAATCCCTATAATTGGTTTTTTCTATGCTTTAGCTAAAGACCAAGACAAGTATGTCTAGCACTTTAAAGTTGTTACTGGAGAAATACCTAAGTCATAACCATCATGACTTTCATTTCCCACATGACACACATTTTACAACCCCAATCCCAGGGGTCAGACGGGTTCTATATGGTCAGAATAACCAACGTTGTTGCCAGGACAACTGTGAAAATGGTTCAGGGACAACAGTGTTATCTTGCTCCTGCAACTAGCATTAAACAGTCTGCTTATGATGTTCGGTGAAGCAGGTCAAAGAAGAAAACCTTGCTTCTGACTCCTTGGTCTTGAGTTCTTCCCTCCTTGCTTGTGTTGTGTACTCACTCAGCCGTGTCCGACTCTCTGCAACCCTCTGGACTGTAGCCCTCCAGCCTCCTCTGGTCCATAGAATTTTTCAGGCAAGAACACTGGAGGGGGTTGCCATTTCCTCCTCTAGGGGATCTTCCTGACCCAGGGATAGAATCCTCAAGCTCCTGCATAGTTGGCATATTCTTTACCTATTGAGCTATATATAACTTTGAATCAACTCTCTTAATCCTTTGTTGTCTGAAAGGCTGATTATCCCAGGGGTTCATTCTTTGCTATGGTTTTTTAACAGGTTACCAGGAAGTCACTCAGTTAGACAGCAGAAAAAAAGATTAAGTAGTCTCCCAAAAACTTCCTGAGTCAGGGCCTTTAAAAGGATAAGCCATCTGAATGAAGTGAGACAGGGTAGAATTAGGTTGGGGGGATAAATCACTGCGGATGGTGACTGTAGTCATGAAATTAAAAAGATGCTCACTCCTTGGAAGAAAAGCTATGACAATCCTAGACAGCATAAGAAAAAGCAGAGACATCACTTTGCCAACAAGTCCGAATAGTCACAAAGTTACGGTTTTCCCAGTAGTCATATATGGACGTGAGAGCTGGGCCATAAGGAAGGCTGAGTACCGAAGAACTGATGCCTTTGAACTGTGGTGCTGGAGAAGACTCTTGAGAGCCCCTTGGACAGCAAAGAGATCAAACCAGTCAACTCTAAAGGAAATCAACCCTGAAATATTCACTGGAAGGACTGATGCTGAAGTAGAAGCTCCAGTACTTTGGCCACCTGGTGTGAAGAGACGACTCACTGGAAAAGGCCTTGATTCCAGGAAAAAATAGAAGGCAGAATGGAGAAGCGGAGAACAGAGGACGAGATGGTTGGATGGCATCACTGAGTCAATGGAACTCCAGGAGACGGTGATGGACAGGGAAGCCTGGCTGCCACAGTCCATGGGGCTGCAAAGGGCTGGACACGACTGACTGAATTGAACTGAATTCCCAAATTGGGGTTTACATTTTGACTTAGATTAAAGGTCACTGACTTCTGTTGCTCTGCTCCTGACAAGACTTATGTTCTACAGAAACTGTTCGGTTGAAGCAGGTCAAAGAAGAAAACCTTGCTTCTGACTCCTTGGTCTTGAGTTCTTCCCTCCTTGCTTGTGTTGTGTACTCACTCAGCCGTGTCCGACTCTCTGCAACCCTCTGGACTGTAGCCCTCCAGCCTCCTCTGGTCCATAGAATTTTTCAGGCAAGAACACTGGAGGGGGTTGCCATTTCCTCCTCTAGGGGATCTTCCTGACCCAGGGATAGAATCCTCAAGCTCCTGCATAGTTGGCATATTCTTTACCTATTGAGCTATATATAACTTTGAATCAACTCTCTTAATCCTTTGTTGTCTGAAAGGCTGATTATCCCAGGGGTTCATTCTTTGCTATGGTTTTTTAACAGGTTACCAGGAAGTCACTCAGTTAGACAGCAGAAAAAAAGATTAAGTAGTCTCCCAAAAACTTCCTGAGTCAGGGCCTTTAAAAGGATAAGCCATCTGAATGAAGTGAGACAGGGTAGAATTAGGTTGGGGGGATAAATCACTGCGGATGGTGACTGTAGTCATGAAATTAAAAAGATGCTCACTCCTTGGAAGAAAAGCTATGACAATCCTAGACAGCATAAGAAAAAGCAGAGACATCACTTTGCCAACAAGTCCGAATAGTCACAAAGTTACGGTTTTCCCAGTAGTCATATATGGACGTGAGAGCTGGGCCATAAGGAAGGCTGAGTACCGAAGAACTGATGCCTTTGAACTGTGGTGCTGGAGAAGACTCTTGAGAGCCCCTTGGACAGCAAAGAGATCAAACCAGTCAACTCTAAAGGAAATCAACCCTGAAATATTCACTGGAAGGACTGATGCTGAAGTAGAAGCTCCAGTACTTTGGCCACCTGGTGTGAAGAGACGACTCACTGGAAAAGGCCTTGATTCCAGGAAAAAATAGAAGGCAGAATGGAGAAGCGGAGAACAGAGGACGAGATGGTTGGATGGCATCACTGAGTCAATGGAACTCCAGGAGACGGTGATGGACAGGGAAGCCTGGCTGCCACAGTCCATGGGGCTGCAAAGGGCTGGACACGACTGACTGAATTGAACTGAATTCCCAAATTGGGGTTTACATTTTGACTTAGATTAAAGGTCACTGACTTCTGTTGCTCTGCTCCCTGACAAGACTTATGTTCTACAGAAACTGTTTAAGGAGAGGGCTTTAAACAGCTGGTAAGCTAGCCTGTAAATTAAGACTCTGTCTCATATGGCAGCTATTAGGATCAACAGCCAGGGAATTCAGCATACGCACACAGTCTGTTAGCACTGTTTGCTAAGAAGATTAATATAAAGCCAGAATATGCAAGTCAGATTCAGACAGCTTTGAAACTCAAGAGAAGTCATAGGGAGATGCCAGGGAGAAGAGGAAGGAAGCTAAAAAATTTTAATAACTTACTGTGATGGGTACTACACTTAGATACTTTAATGTTAATTATATCCTTTCAAGTTAGGTTACTTTTTATTTTATAACTGACAAAATGGATCCTCAGGTTATTTTGCCCAATGTGACAAAGCAAGAAATGCTAGACTCAGGATTTGAACTTAGGTCTGCAAATAGCAGTGTATAAGGTTCCAATTTCTCTAAGTAGATTGAGCAGCCATTTTGGAAAATAGTCTGGCAGTTCCTCAAGAAATTAACAGTTACCACATGAACTTTTAGTAGTAGCAATTCCACTCCTAGATACACACCCAAGAGAAATGAAAGTATCTCTACAAAAAAAATCTGTACATCAATGTTCAAAGGAGCATTATTCATAATAGTTAACAGTGGAAACATCCCTATCAACTGAAGAATGGATAAACCAAATGTAGTATAGCTATAACAGTGGGATATTTATACAGCAAGATAAAGGAATAAAGTACTGATACATGCTACAATATGGACGAACCCTAAAAACATGCTAAGGCAAAAAATCCACAGCTAAGTCACAAAGAGAATAAAACTGATGATTCTATTTACATTAAATTGTCCAGAATAAGCCAATCCATATAAATAGAAAGTAAATTAGTGGTTTATTAGAGCTAGGGGAAGATGAAGGGTGAGTACTAAGAAGTTTCTTTTTGATGAAAATGTTCCAAAACTGACTGTAGTAATTAGCTGCACAACTAAGCATATTAAAAAACCAAACAAACAAAACCCCACTGTACTGTATACTTAAAATGTGTGAATTGCATGCTCTGTTCTATACCTGAAAGCAACAAACAAAACATCACAAGAACACCAAAATCAAATCCCACCCCGCCCCCCAAATCCCACGAACTTAAAGCAAGCCTGATTCTGCCACTTCAGTTCTCTGTAGTCCCTGTTCCAGTTCGACTGTCGTCTAGGGACGGAGCCAGTATGTATGTGCTGTGTTTTAATTTAATATCCCTGGTATCCACCTCCCTTTCTTGTTATCACTCCAACCTTTTTTCTGAAGGAATTACATTCTCCCCACCCCAATGGCTAGTCTAGCCAACTTCCTCAGCACAACAACTGAAGTTCGCCGGCTGGCCGACTGCTCCCTTCTAAGAATTTAAATCGCTACAGTGCATCTTATAACAACTTAGCACTTCCTGAGCCCTTTAGGGCTGCCTCAATTCCTAGCCAATGCCAAGTGTGTTTCTCCAGACTTTTCCCTAATCTTCAGAATTCCTGATATTCTTTCAATAAATTTCCTCTCAAGTGAACCCAAGTTGGTTTCTGTTGCCCAAACCAAAGAATGGGATATTTTCCAATTTCCTAACACTGAAAGACATTTTATAAAAGCATAGTACCTTAAAAAGTTCCAAATTACCCAACTAACTGCTTTTAGAGTAGCTGCTTTTTAATTCCTAGGATCAGCTGAACTTAAGAATCTTAATTTCGGGGGAAGCAGAATATGGATACTGTGGAGGAGGTAGCAATGGTTAAGGTATCTATTGCTCCCTAAAAAGAAACAGAAGATAGTAATTTCAAAAACAGTATCTCCAGCTTAAGGAACACACCTGTCTTACCACAGTAACCAGTGAAGACATGCACTTAAAGCCTTTCTGAAAATAAGAATTTGCTACAATAAATTCATGTTAGCAGGAGGAATGAATTACAAAAGAATTAAGAATGCTTTAATTCTTTTCTTAAAAAATTTCTGGCCTCTTTTATTGGTTATTTATTTATTTTCATCCATCTTTATTCTTTGGCCTGTATGGGCCTCCCATTGCAGTGGTCTCTCGCTACTGAGCACCAGCTCTGGAAGCATGTGATCCAGAGTACTGGTTCGTAACTGAACACACCGGTTCAGCCACTCTGCGGCATGTGGGATCTACCCGGGCCAGGGATCGAACTGGTGTTCCTCGCACTGCAAGGCAGACTCTTTACCCACTGGACCACAGGGAAGCCCTGCTTTAATTCTTTTTGGGGGGAGGGAGGGGGCGGGCAGGTCACTTCTATTGGTCTTTCATTTATCTATTTTCATCCATCTTTGTTCCTTGGCCCGTGTGGGCCTCCCATCACAACAGCCTCTGTTGTTGCTGAGCACGGGCTCTGGGCGCATGCGCTCCAGAGATCTGGCTCGGCAATTGGACACATCGGTCCAGCCGCTCTGTGGCATGTGGGATCTTCCCAGGCCAGGAATTAAACCGGCGCCCCTTGCACTGCAAGGCGGTGTCCTTACCACTGGACCACCAGGGAAGCCCCTGCTTTAATTCTTAACTATAAATTTAATAAAAAACTTATTAGACTTGGTTAACAAAATTATTTCTCAAAATAACTTGAGATTCCCTACTTGATATAAAATTTGCTTGTCAACAGAATAAAGAAAGAGCTGAGTCCATGTTTACCTCAATGAACTACCTGCCATGCCATCACCTTCTCACCTAAAGTGTTCAAAAGTTGTGTATGACATCTGGAAGCAGCAGGAGCTGTCATCTTTCAATCAACTCCAAGTTAACATAAGGTTTTGCATCTTAAGCAGAACAAAACAGTAAACTCTCATGTCCTCTAAGAAACCTCTATTCCTACAGAGCTATGCCTTTATAATGGCATGGTTATGGTACTGGGCATAGCATTCAGACCCAGAACTAGAGTCATTGATGGCTGTACCAAAGAAAGATGTGTGGAAGCAATCTGTAGTGTATTTGGTTCACGTTTGTCAGCGAAAAATTACATCCTCTCAAAAGATTTGGAGTGCTTCATTTTCCAATAATCTTATACAAGAGCCAAGTGGAACTAAGTTTCATCTCTTAAAAAAAGATTCAAATGGGGGCTTCCCCTGGTGGTCCAGTGGGTAAGGACACTGCCTTGCAGTGCAAGGGGCGCCGGTTCGATCCCTGGCCTGGGAAGATCCCACGTGCCGCGGAGTGACTGAACTGATGTGTCCAATTACGGAGCCGGAGCTCTGGGGTGCATGCGCCCAGAGCCGGTGCTCTGCAACGACAGAGCCACCGCGATGGGAGGCCCACAGGAGCCAAAGAATAAAGACGGATGAAAACAGAGAAATGAAAGACCAATAGAAGTGGCCTGCCCATCCCCCTCCCTCCCAATCCTACCCCCCCAAAAAGATAATAAAAAATAAATGTTTAAAAAAAAAAAGATTCAAATGCAGATAACACCCATCTGATCAAGAAGTGTTTATATTTGGAGGAAAAAAAAAATGCCTGGATAAAATAATACTAAGTACTATCAAAAACAACAGACACATTTTGGGGGAGGGAGAGCAAATAACGACAAGAAAATAAATAAGGAGAGAAGGTAGATAAGAGAACAGTAGAAGAACGCCAGTCACGAGGCTGGACTTTTATTAGAGGACCTCTAAGCTCCTAATATGTATGGTCGGTGACATTAAGTGACCTTAATTCTAAGAAACATGTTATTTTGTGTTTTCCATGGAAACTCAGGGAAAAAAACCACAGGAAAAACCAATGTGAATGACATTCTCAGTCCTTATTACATACAACGTATTGTATGTAACGCTTGACTTTCGTACTGTGCTTGCAATTTCAGAATACACTTTGAAGCATGGTGGAATTGGTTCTATCACAGCAGTCACACAAATCACACAAGTGTCTGTTTCCCAGTGCATACAAAAACTATGTTTACATGACGCTCATTCAGTGTGCAGTAGCACTATGTAAAAAACATCCATTTAAAAATGCTAACCACTATCTGACAAAGAGTTGTCACAAACCTTCAATTTGTTTAAATAAATAAACAAAAAGACAAATGCAGTTATCTGTGAAATACAATAAAACAAAACACAGTAAAATGAGGTATGTCTGTACTTTACACGTGAGCCTCTCAATAAAAACCCTGTGAGGGAGACTGTTTCTATTTTATAGAAAAAATAGACTGGTATGGTAGACTGGCTAAGTGGCTGGAGAGTTAACTGCCTATATGCTTTACCAAACTTGAGAATGCAAATAACAATATGAATTTTAATACAAAGGTGTGAAACAGGAGCCAGTAAGGGTCCATCAAGAATTAAGGCTGCTAAATGAACCAATCTCCTTTCTTGATAAAACTAGTACATAAAATAAAAGTCGATAGCACTTACTTAGCTCACTTACTAGCCACTGTACTAAGGATACTAACATGAGTTACCTTAATCGTTACATCAACCCCATGGTATATACTACTGTATCCATTTTATAGGTCAGAAAGTTGAGGCTTAGAGACACTTCAAATAATCAACCTGGAAAGCAGTAGAGTTGGATTCAACCTGGCCAATCCGAAGGCAAAGCTAGTACTCTCAAAACAGTTCTCTAGACCAAGCTCACTGACTAACATGTTAACCATAATTCCGTCAAAGCAATACAGCAATAGACGGGGCCCATTTCCTGGTTCGCACCTTGGCTACTTTAAGTACTACAGATACTAAGTTGAGTGATACAGTAGAAAAACACCCATAAAACTTTCCATTCCTGGGCTTCCCTGGTGGTCCAGTGAGTAAAGAGTCTGCCTTGCAGTGCAAGGGGCACCAGTCCCATCCCTGGCCTGGGAAGATCCCACAAGCCGCGGAGTGGCTGGACCGGTGTGTCCAATGATGAGCCAGGGCTCTGGAGCGCATGCACCCAGAGTTGGTGCTCTGCAACGAGAGGGCACTGTGGTGAGAGACCCACATAGGCCAAAGAATAAAGATGGATGAAAAAAAAAAAAAAACAACAACCATAAAGGAGACCAAAATTTAAAACAAAAATCTTTCCATTCCTATAGATGGAGTAACATGAACTACATTATAAAAAAGTAAATTCCTAAATATTTTTGACACCTGCACTAAATTGCCTGATGAGGTATAACTTTATCTTGAAACTCTCCAACCACAACAAAATTCTTCCTGCTTGTTCACAAAGGCATTGTCACTCCTAGGCAAACTTCAATTTGTTTAAATAAATAAACAAAAAGACAAATGCAGTTATCTGTGAAATACAATAAAACAAAACACAGTAAAATGAGGTATGTCTGTACTTTACACGTGAGCCTCTCAATAAAAACCCTGTGAGGAGACTGTTTCTATTTTATAGAAAAAATAGACTGGTATGGTAGACTGGCTAAGTGGCTGGAGAGTTAACTGCCTATATGCTTTACCAAACTTGAGAATGCAAATAACAATATGAATTTTAATACAAAGGTGTGAAACAGGAGCCAGTAAGGGTCCATCAAGAATTAAGGCTGCTAAATGAACCAATCTCCTTTCTTGATAAAACTAGTACATAAAATAAAAGTCGATAGCACTTACTTAGCTCACTTACTAGCCACTGTACTAAGGATACTAACATGAGTTACCTTAATCGTTACATCAACCCCATGGTATATACTACTGTATCCATTTTATAGGTCAGAAAGTTGAGGCTTAGAGACACTTCAAATAATCAACCTGGAAAGCAGTAGAGTTGGATTCAACCTGGCCAATCCGAAGGCAAAGCTAGTACTCTCAAAACAGTTCTCTAGACCAAGCTCACTGACTAACATGTTAACCATAATTCCGTCAAAGCAATACAGCAATAGACGGGGCCCATTTCCTGGTTCGCACCTTGGCTACTTTAAGTACTACAGATACTAAGTTGAGTGATACAGTAGAAAAACACCCATAAAACTTTCCATTCCTGGGCTTCCCTGGTGGTCCAGTGAGTAAAGAGTCTGCCTTGCAGTGCAAGGGGCACCAGTCCCATCCCTGGCCTGGGAAGATCCCACAAGCCGCGGAGTGGCTGGACCGGTGTGTCCAATGATGAGCCAGGGCTCTGGAGCGCATGCACCCAGAGTTGGTGCTCTGCAACGAGAGGGCACTGTGGTGAGAGACCCACATAGGCCAAAGAATAAAGATGGATGAAAAAAAAAAAAAAACAACAACCATAAAGGAGACCAAAATTTAAAAACAAAAATCTTTCCATTCCTATAGATGGAGTAACATGAACTACATTATAAAAAAGTAAATTCCTAAATATTTTTGACACCTGCACTAAATTGCCTGATGAGGTATAACTTTATCTTGAAACTCTCCAACCACAACAAAATTCTTCCTGCTTGTTCACAAAGGCATTGTCACTCCTAGGCAATCACTCTTCCAATGTTCTGACCCTGGAACATGGGTCGCTTCTTCCAGGTTGTTTCATCCTTCCCTGATGTCTACGTGTATGTGTCCATTACATTACACTGAAATCAGCTGTATAATTAACCATCCTTTCCATCAGACTCTGAGTGCCGGAACCCTGTTTATCTATTTCTTTGTAACACCCCCAGGGTCTTACACTTTCCAGGTCACTTGACACACACCTGTTCAAGGAATGTGTTCAGTGACGTCACAGTGTGTCTTGAGGACAGCTTGGATTTGGCAGCTTCAACTTATGTGAAGACAACAGACTCACTTATCAAATTTGTATAAGGCATGTTTAGGTCTACTTGCATGTGCATACATGTATTTGCTTGCTCTTTCCACCTAGTGATCTTTTAGATCTTGGTCTCTAATACTATTCCCAACTAACTGGAATCAGAGTTTCTGGGAGAAACAGCTGATTCTGAGGCCTGGGAAGGGTACATGTAGAGATAAGCTTGGCATCCTCATAATCCAAAAAGGAAGTGCTCGAGAAAAATGAAGAGGGGAGGAAAGGGTGAAAAGGTGGAGCACAGCGGTCAGTGAAATCCCTCTGTATGATACTATAATAATGGATACATGTCATAACACGTTTGCTCAAATCCACAAAAAGCACAATACCAAGAATGAACCCTAATGTAAAACTATGGACTTTGGGTGGTAATATGCCAACACAAGGGCCTTGCAGGTGGCGCTAGTGGTAAAGCATCTGCCTGCCAATGCAGGAAATTCAGGAAACACAGGTTTGATCCCCAGGATTGAGATTTCCCTGGAGAAGGGCATGGCAACCCACTCCAGTATTTTTGCCTGGAGAATCCCATGGACAGAGGAGCCTGGCGGGCTATAGTCCATGAGGCTGCAAAAAAGTCGGACACGACTGATGCGACGTAGCAGCACACACGCATGCATGTCAACATAGGTTGATCAGCTGTAACAAAAATTGCTCTTTGGAGGTATGCTGATAACGGGGGAAGCAATACACGAGTGCTGGCAGGGATTTATGAAAAATCTCTTTTGCTCAACTGCTATGAATTTAACACTGCTTTAAAATATAGTTCATCGGAGGAAAAATATGAAACAGGCACATTACAAAAACAAAGGAACTGGCTCGGAGGAGCTCACACTGGCCAAATATGGGACAATTCAAGCACAAAAATACCATTAAAAAAAAAAAAAAGGAATTCGTAAGTCTGCATGGATAATATACAGACACATCAAGGAGGAGCTGGGGGAAATTTTGATGAAGACCAGTATATCTGCATTGCCTTAAAATGCTCCCTAAAGACTGTTAGTTTCAAGGAGAGAGGGCAGAGCTGTAATTATACAGTAGAATAATCAAGACACCATTTTGAAAGGGTAATCATAGTTAACATCACCCTTGAGGAATAGATGACCACTATACCTCCAAATGTGACTCCCACAGCATTCCTGCCAAGAATGCATGACTCGAATCTAGTTACATGGAAACACGAGACAAACTCAAAAGGAGCACTGTTCTAACAGAATGAGAATGGAAGGGGGCTGTATTTTTAACATGTCAATGTCATAAAAGACAAAAAAAAAAAAAGACTAGGGCAATGCTCACAACTGAGAGAGATAACAATTGTATGCAAAATCTGATCCTAGGATGGGTCCTGCACAGAAGAAAAAAAAATCATTTAAGACAAAATTTGAGGCCCAACTAAAAATCAGACTATGACAGACTGAGATAAAATACTGCATTACAGTTAAATTGACAGAACATAATTGTACTATGTATTATTCAAGAGAATACCTCTATTTTTTTTGCGGCCGGGGCGGGGGGGCGGGTTGGGTAGGGAGGGGGGCAGGTGGGCCACTTCTATTGATCTTCCCATTTATCTATTTTCACCCATCTTTGTTCTTTGGCCCCTGTGGGCCTCCCATCGCAACAGCCTCTGTTGTCACAGAGCACCGGCTCTGGGCGCACGCGCCCAAGAGCTCTGGCTCAGTAACTGGACACATCGGTCTAGCTGCTCTGCGGCACGTGGGATCTTCCCAGGCCAGGGATCCAACCAGCGCCCCTTGCACTGCAAGGCGGTGTCCTTACCCATTGGACCACCAGGGAAGCCCGAATACCTCTATTTTTAGGAAATACACACTGGAACACTTAGAGATGAAGTGCCAAGGCTTTGTAACTTACCCTTTAAAGGTTCAGAAAGTGTGTGTTCACGACGCATGCACGTATGTGTGAGTGTATACATACTGGAGAGCAATACTAGTTCATTACACCATCAAAAAGTATGCAACAGTACTTAACTCACAACATTACATATGTGATAAAAAGGGGAAACATACCTGAATAGGAGATGGCTTTTCCCAGCCCATTTCAAAAATTCCCATCAGCAACTCCCGTTTCAAACAGTAATCTTCAAACTCATTTCCTTTTGTGGAGGTCACATCCTGGTCAAACAAAAACAGACAACATCAAAATAATGAAGTACAACTTTATTCCTTTGGCAGCTACCATGCTTAAGAAAATGTCTGAAATAAGAATTCTTTATCTCATTTAAAATGTAAATATATGTAGTTTAATTCTCTGCCCTATCGATAGTTCAACTATTCCTGAAAAATAGCCCTACCATTTTGGAAACATAGGATGGGTTCCGGGGGGCACAGAATGAAAAAGAAAAAAGACTAGGGCAATGCTCACAACTGAGAGAGATAACAATTGTATGCAAAATCTGATCCTAGGATGGGTCCTGCACAGAAGAAAAAAAAATCATTTAAGACAAAATTTGAGGCCCAACTAAAAATCAGACTATGACAGACTGAGATAAAATACTGCATTACAGTTAAATTGACAGAACATAATTGTACTATGTATTATTCAAGAGAATACCTCTATTTTTTTTGCGGCCGGGCGGGGCGGGTTGGGTAGGGAGGGGCAGGTGGGCCACTTTTATTGATCTTCCCATTTATCTATTTTCACCCATCTTTGTTCTTTGGCCCCTGTGGGCCTCCCATCGCAACAGCCTCTGTTGTCACAGAGCACCGGCTCTGGGCGCACGCGCCCAAGAGCTCTGGCTCAGTAACTGGACACATCGGTCTAGCTGCTCTGGGGCACGTGGGATCTTCCCAGGCCAGGGATCCAACCAGCGCCCCTTGCACTGCAAGGCGGTGTCCTTACCCATTGGACCACCAGGGAAGCCCGAATACCTCTATTTTTAGGAAATACACACTGGAACACTTAGAGATGAAGTGCCAAGGCTTTGTAACTTACCCTTTAAAGGTTCAGAAAGTGTGTGTTCACGCACGTGCATACGTATGTGTGAGTGTATACATACTGGAGAGCAATACTAGTTCATTACACCATCAAAAAGTATGCAACAGTACTTAACTCACAACATTACATATGTGATAAAAAGGGGAAACATACCTGAATAGGAGATGGCTTTTCCCAGCCCATTTCAAAAATTCCCATCAGCAACTCCCGTTTCAAACAGTAATCTTCAAACTCATTTCCTTTTGTGGAGGTCACATCCTGGTCAAACAAAAACAGACAACATCAAAATAATGAAGTACAACTTTATTCCTTTGGCAGCTACCATGCTTAAGAAAATGTCTGAAATAAGAATTCTTTATCTCATTTAAAATGTAAATATATGTAGTTTAATTCTCTGCCCTATCGATAGTTCAACTATTCCTGAAAAATAGCCACATTAACACATACAGCCATTTAAAAACTATTGTTTTGGGAAAGAACCATCCTGTGGTCATTTTCTTCTGAGGAGTGATGGAATACTTCTTTTTCTATGAGTATCATATTGTGAATTGCAAACCACAAAATATAAAGTCACACCCTAGTTTCACCGTGCACTGCCTACAAATGGCCTAAACCAGGGTTTCTCAAGTGCAGCACTGCTAGCATTTGGGCCAGAAAATTCTCTGCTGTACAGGAGCTGTCCTGCAGCATCCCTTCAGCTGTGATAACCCAAACACCTCTAGGTACTGCTAAATGCTTCCAAAGGGACAAAAACTGCCCTTGGTTAACAACACTGGGCTGAGAACTAAACCTCTCAACTTCAGTTTTCCATCCACAAAATGGATAATACCTCACCTGAACCTTACTGTACTTCTAGGAACAAGAGAATTTTGAGAAAATGTCATGAAAACCATGAGAGAGTTCCACAAGTGAGAAAAGATAAACTTACATATAAACAATATTTAATATAGATTCACATTATTACCAGATCCTCCAAAGAGTGGAAACTTTTGATGATTCATCATATGTGAGCTATTTCAACCACTTCAACTTACTTAAGAGTGAACACACAGGGCTTCCCCTGGTGGTCCAGTGGGTAAGGACACCGCCTTGCAGTGCAAGGGGCGCCAGCTCAATCCCTGGCCTGGGAAGATCCCATGTGCCGCGGAGCGGCTGGACCCATGTGTCCAATCACTGAGCCGGAACTCTGGAGCGCATGCGCCCAGAGCCGGCGCTCTGCAGGGACAGACGCCACCGCGATGGGAAGCCCACAGGAGCCAAAGAACGAAGACGAATGAAAATAAGAGAAATGAAAGACCAACAGAAGTGGCCCGCCTGCTCCCCTCCCTCCCCAACCCGACCCCCACCCAAAGTAAATAAATAAATAAATCTTAAAAAAAAAAATAAAAAAGAGTGAACACACAGCGCCTATTGTCATCAAGTAACTACTTGTAGAGTTTCCACATCATTTTTCCACTTAAGTGTTACAATCAACTTACCGAAGTTTTGATTCTTAGAATTCTTTATTCATTAAAATGTAAATATATGTAGTTTAATCTCTGCCCTATCGATAGTTCAACTATTCCTGAAAAATAGCCACATTAACACATACAGCCATTTAAAAACTATTGTTTTGGGAAAGAACCATCCTGTGGTCATTTTCTTCTGAGGAGTGATGGAATACTTCTTTTTCTATGAGTATCATATTGTGAATTGCAAACCACAAAATATAAAGTCACACCCTAGTTTCACCGTGCACTGCCTACAAATGGCCTAAACCAGGGTTTCTCAAGTGCAGCACTGCTAGCATTTGGGCCAGAAAATTCTCTGCTGTACAGGAGCTGTCCTGCAGCATCCCTTCAGCTGTGATAACCCAAACACCTCTAGGTACTGCTAAATGCTTCCAAAGGGACAAAAACTGCCCTTGGTTAACAACACTGGGCTGAGAACTAAACCTCTCAACTTCAGTTTTTCCATCCACAAAATGGATAATACCTCACCTGAACCTTACTGTACTTCTAGGAACAAGAGAATTTTGAGAAAATGTCATGAAAACCATGAGAGAGTTCCACAAGTGAGAAAAGATAAACTTACATATAAACAATATTTAATATAGATTCACATTATTACCAGATCCTCCAAAGAGTGGAAACTTTTGATGATTCATCATATGTGAGCTATTTCAACCACTTCAACTTACTTAAGAGTGAACACACAGGGCTTCCCCTGGTGGTCCAGTGGGTAAGGACACCGCCTTGCAGTGCAAGGGGCGCCAGCTCAATCCCTGGCCTGGGAAGATCCCATGTGCCGCGGAGCGGCTGGACCCATGTGTCCAATTACCGAGCCTGAGCTCTGCAACGACAGACGCCACCGCGATGGGAGGCCCACAGGAGCCAAAGAACGAAGACGAATGAAAATAAGAGAAATGAAAGACCAACAGAAGTGGCCCGCCTGCTCCCCTCCCTCCCCAACCCGACCCCCACCCAAAGTAAATAAATAAATAAATCTTAAAAAAAAAAATAAAAAAGAGTGAACACACAGCGCCTATTGTCATCAAGTAACTACTTGTAGAGTTTCCACATCATTTTTCCACTTAAGTGTTACAATCAACTTACCGAAGTTTTGATTCTTAGATCCTTTGGAGGGAGTTTTAAAGTCTTTTTCCAGTCATCACCAGGTCTAAAGAGAATACAGTAAAATTGACGTATCAGAGTTCACAGCGTTACTATTCTAAATACGAAGGTAACTCGTCTCGATTGTAAGTTCTAAAAAGCACACTAAGTTTAATATACTGCCATTTACTTAAGAATATAGGTTAACAAGAGACAACTCCAGAAAAATACTCTTTCTTACAAAAATACCACAATCCAGGGAGAATTTAAAAAATTAAGAATAGGGCTTCCCTGGTGGTCCAGTGGGTAAGGACACCGCCTTGTAGTGCAAGGGGCGCCGGTTCGATCCCTGGCCTGGGAAGATCCCACGTGCCGCGGAGCGGCTGGACCGATGTGTCCAACTACCGAGTCGGAGCTCTGGAGCGCATGCGCCCAGAGCCCGTGCTCAGCAACAAGAGAGGCTGTTGCGATGGGTGGCCCACAGGGGCCAAAGAACAAAGATGGATGAAAATGGACAAATGAAAGACCAATAGAAGTGGCCTGCCTGCCCCCTCCTTCCCCACCCCTCCCCCACCAAAATAAATAAATAAATAATTTTTTTCTTTTTAATTAAGAATAGAAGAGGAAAAGGTACCCATCTTCCTTAAGTATGCTATATATAGTCCAACTGTTTCCAAAACTCACTAACCTATGTTTTGTTTGACCTATATAGTATGGTTTACAGTTGCTAACATTAAAAAATTAGAATATTTTGTATATAATTCAGATTCTGGGTTTTCTTGCAAAAACAAACAAACAAAAATGAAATGAAGCTTTAGCAGCAACAGTGCTTCCAAATTTTTACCTGGCAACAGTTTAGTAAGAGCTTAGTAAGTAGAGTCTAAAATCAAGCAGCTGATGCCTTTAAACAGGGCAGGTACCCTCCAATCAGGTAGTCCCCTACAGGCATCTGATTTTGTAGCTCTTAGTGACTAGTTAAAACCTATAAAAGTTTCACACTCAAGTACAAGCCTTGTTTCTTCTTCTTCTACACTATCAGTTCTCTGATCCTGCAACACTTACACTTCTCTAAATCTCCATTCTCATATATAAAATGGGATAAAATTATATAAAATAACTTCTATAAAGCATTCAGGAGCGCCTGGAAAAATTAGCTGTTAATAGAAAACACCTCTCAATGTTTTTTAAGGGAGATACTTGAAACCATGGAAGAAAATAACAAAGGAAACACAACAGAAAGTTTTCTTTTTGGCCATGTAAAAACGTCAAATAATGTAATACTCACAGCATCTCACACACACAAAAGACTGTCAATGGAGCTGACAACACTATCAACTGTCGTTAAAATAAGTTTTCACTGACTTAATAACGACTCATACTTAGAGCCCCTTAAACATCTTGAGTCTTCATTTAAAAATATAAGGATGTATTTTACTTAAAGCTAGAATCCCATCTGGGATCATACATATCTGTGAACAACAAAACTCTGTAAAAGTAAAATAAAAATTAAAAAAAAAAAAAAAGCTAGAATCCCACATAATCCAAGGTCCTGGAACCCAGGTAACTAATCCAAGGGTACTAAAGTCTTTCACCCTAGACTACACCACATCACAGTTCCTGGGCACTGTCAGCCGAACATCCTAGAAAGCCAGTTTGTCACATTGTCAAGTCCATTAAACAGTGGATAAAAATGCATTATCTGACCCTGCAAAAATTTATCGTCTTAGAATGTTAAAAAACTTTTTTCAATGAGAGATTAAGTGATAGAGACAGGGATTAGCTATCTCCGAGACATGGGATAGAAGTCTTCACATGGCATTTCAACTGAAATTTAAAGAGTTACAGAACTGAAAAGAAACCATTCATCCTAAGAAAAGCAAAAAACAACAAAAGGCAAAATCCACTGTAGTCTCAAATCAGAGTTAAAGTAGAAAATACTCTCAAAATTAAATAACATAGCTTTATGTTTCTAGAAACAATTAAAAATAACTTTAATGTTGCCAGCCTATTCATATTTTGTCAAGACAAAGTGCAATTTTAAAAAAGTTCTTAATTAGTTCTATACTAATTATTCACCTCCAAAATAATAATAACCATTAACGCCAATTCTCCCAGTGAACAAACAAATTCTGTTGGAAATTTGGGCTATTTTTCTTTAGTAAGTGCTTATTTTAAGCATGGAAAAGGTCTAGACTGTAATAAAACACAAACCTTGCTTTCTGAGTTTAGCTTATCATCAAGATTTCTAAAGGTTAAGTCAACTTAGCTAGATTCTTAACAAAGGCAAATTGCAAATGGGTCAAGATTCTTAAGTGTTAATTTTCTATTAACTGGTTTCTGGAATCATAGTTATCATACACATAAAATACACATTTAAAGATGACAGCCTACACATTTCCAAATTTAAAAGACAAAGTATTTCATAATCAAATGATGCTCTTAGTTATTCAAACTAAGATCAAGTCAAGTTGTAACAATAGGGGAAAAAGCCATACTGGCAAAAACAAGATGAATCTGAGCTCATTATGAAAGCCAGAAATGTTTCAAAGAAAATACGCTATGCAAAAATAATGTATGTTGGGCTTCCCTGGTGGTCCAGTGGGTAAGGACATTGCCTTGCAGTGCAAGGGGCGCCGGTTCGATCCCTGGCCTGGGAAGATCCCACGTGCTATGGAGCGGCTGGGCTGTGTGTCCAACTACTGAGTGCAGAGACTTGGAGCGCATGCACCCGGAGCCGGTGCTCTGAGACAACAGAGGCCACTGCGATGGGCGGCCCACACAGGCCAAGGAACAAAGATAAATAAATGAAATACCAATAGAAGTGTCCAAATATGTATATACATACATACATATATATATATGTATATATGTGTATATATATATATATTTATATATGTTATCTATGCCTGTTTGTTATGTAACAAACCTGAATTAATCATGATGGAAATACACTCTTCTATCACAAATATGTACTGACCATAAAACAGTCATCTCTCCTCTATTTGCAATCAAAATGGTTAAACGAAGGTATACATAAAGTAGTCAACAATAAAACAGGAAAATAAATTTGCTTGGTCCCCCAAGTGTGTCTATTACTGATTCTAACACTTACTTAATAGTGGTGGTCATACTCTGCGCTTGCTGCTGAGTGCCATTATTGATTGTGGTGGTGTTTTTCAGTTGGTTCATCTGTTGCTGAGTCTGTGTGCCCCCTCCTCCGGGGCCGCCACTGGGCTTCACAGGGCCCCTCAGCTGACCATTTTGACTGGACAGACCCATTATAACAGGGTTCTCTGTTCTGGCCGTGCTCATGCTGTATTAATTGTAAAGATGTCTCTTTCAAACTTCAAAACTTTTGAAAGTCAGTAGAGAAACTGTAATAACAGTTTATTAGGCTCTCCAAAATGAAGAGATAAATATAAGTCTTGCTCAATATATGAGTCCTTTATTGCAATGCAGGCAAGCACCTGTAAGTCTCTGAACGGTAAGCAGCAGTAACTTGCTCTCATGCACCGAATCAACTCTTTATTTTTTAAAAAGCCCTCTAACAAGGTTGAGTTATGTATCTGAATCCGCTCACTTCAATCTGAAACAAAGAAAAAAAGTTAAGTCAGCAAACACAGCAAATTTGGGGGGGAAAAAAAACCCATAAAACCTTTGCTGTTCCCTTTTAAAGAACTCCTTTCGAAGCACTCTCCTCTTTTAAAGAATTAAGAATACAGCTGCACTTAGACAAAATCACCACCAGGCTAAGAGAACACACAAAATGAACTGCTTCAAAATCCAAACCTGCACTGAGACAGATTTCATTTTAAGAGAAACCAAAATCTAAAATACTGGGATTAACTGGGCGCATGCACCCGGGCCGGTGCTCTGAGACAACAGAGGCCACTGCGATGGGCGGCCCACACAGGCCAAGGAACAAAGATAAATAAATGAAATACCAATAGAAGTGTCCAAATATGTATATACATACATACATATATATATATGTATATATGTGTATATATATATATATTTATATATGTTATCTATGCCTGTTTGTTATGTAACAAACCTGAATTAATCATGATGGAAATACACTCTTCTATCACAAATATGTACTGACCATAAAACAGTCATCTCTCCTCTATTTGCAATCAAAATGGTTAAACGAAGGTATACATAAAGTAGTCAACAATAAAACAGGAAAATAAATTTGCTTGGTCCCCCAAGTGTGTCTATTACTGATTCTAACACTTACTTAATAGTGGTGGTCATACTCTCGCTTGCTGCTGAGTGCCATTATTGATTGTGGTGGTGTTTTTCAGTTGGTTCATCTGTTGCTGAGTCTGTGTGCCCCCTCCTCCGGGGCCGCCACTGGGCTTCACAGGGCCCCTCAGCTGACCATTTTGACTGGACAGACCCATTATAACAGGGTTCTCTGTTCTGGCCGTGCTCATGCTGTATTAATTGTAAAGATGTCTCTTTCAAACTTCAAAACTTTTGAAAGTCAGTAGAGAAACTGTAATAACAGTTTATTAGGCTCTCCAAAATGAAGAGATAAATATAAGTCTTGCTCAATATATGAGTCCTTTATTGCAATGCAGGCAAGCACCTGTAAGTCTCTGAACGGTAAGCAGCAGTAACTTGCTCTCATGCACCGAATCAACTCTTTATTTTTTAAAAAGCCCTCTAACAAGGTTGAGTTATGTATCTGAATCCGCTCACTTCAATCTGAAACAAAGAAAAAAAGTTAAGTCAGCAAACACAGCAAATTTGGGGGGGAAAAAAAACCCATAAAACCTTTGCTGTTCCCTTTTAAAGAACTCCTTTCGAAGCACTCTCCTCTTTTAAAGAATTAAGAATACAGCTGCACTTAGACAAAATCACCACCAGGCTAAGAGAAACACACAAAAAATGAACTGCTTCAAAATCCAAACCTGCACTGAGACAGATTTCATTTTAAATTGTCAGTTCAAAGCAACCCAGAAACGATCAGGTAGAATAATACTGGGATTAAATTAGCATTAGCTGTCAGATGACAATCTCTTCCCCTCAATTTCCTCCTTGATGAATTCCCTGCTACATCTAGAAGTCAATGATTCATGACTCAATTGCATTACAATTCAATGAAGAATCGCGCAACTTAATTAATGTAAACCTACAAAGGAAGAAGACAAAACAATTCATTCACTTTTTTTCTATTTCTGACAACTGAGAATCCTCAGAGTTGAGCTTTTGATTTCACTTTATGCTGTAAGAAAAACATGTACACCCTTATTAATTTCAACTACAGAAGCTAAACTCTCTAAAGAAAAATACATTCATATTCTTTTTCTCCCTTAAATCTCTTGCCCTTTAAAATAACAACTGAAGCAGTCAAGGGACATGTATCTCCCATAGTTTCTGCGAACTCACGTCCACTGAGTCAGTGATGCTGTCCAACCGTCTCATCCTGTTGCCCCCTTCTGCTCCTGCCCCCAATCTTTCCCAGCATCAGGGTCTTTTCCAAAGAGGAAATTTACCTCTGTCAAAAAAAATAAACCCGCGAAAGGCAGAAGACACTAGTGACCTTCCAAGACATCCAAAGTACTAATTAAGTTATTTAAAATTTTTTAAATTATCCCCCCCCCAAATTACTTAATGTAAAAGCAGAAGGGGGGGTCTACTCTGGAGTGTTCTTAAGCTTTTGCTTTTCTTCCCCAAAATACAGTAGAATGTTAATTAGTATTCTTTCTGCCATACACCAAGGCTTCTCAAACAATAACAATTTTTAAAAGAGAGTGAAAAGTTTTAAAAAATTCTCTTTAATGTCTTTTGTTTAGTTGCTGAAACTTCAATCTGAAACAAAGAAAAAGTTAAGTCAGCAAACACAGCAAATTTGGGGAAAACCCATAAAACCTTTGCTGTTCCCTTTTAAAGAACTCCTTTCGAAGCACTCTCCTCTTTTAAAGAATTAAGAATACAGCTGCACTTAGACAAAATCACCACCAGGCTAAGAGAAACACACAAAAAATGAACTGCTTCAAAATCCAAACCTGCACTGAGACAGATTTCATTTTAAATTGTCAGTTCAAAGCAACCCAGAAACGATCAGGTAGAATAATACTGGGATTAAATTAGCATTAGCTGTCAGATGACAATCTCTTCCCCTCAATTTCCTCCTTGATGAATTCCCTGCTACATCTAGAAGTCAATGATTCATGACTCAATTGCATTACAATTCAATGAAGAATCGCGCAACTTAATTAATGTAAACCTACAAAGGAAGAAGACAAAACAATTCATTCACTTTTTTTCTATTTCTGACAACTGAGAATCCTCAGAGTTGAGCTTTTGATTTCACTTTATGCTGTAAGAAAAACATGTACACCCTTATTAATTTCAACTACAGAAGCTAAACTCTCTAAAGAAAAATACATTCATATTCTTTTTCTCCCTTAAATCTCTTGCCCTTTAAAATAACAACTGAAGCAGTCAAGGGACATGTATCTCCCATAGTTTCTGCGAACTCACGTCCACTGAGTCAGTGATGCTGTCCAACCGTCTCATCCTGTTGCCCCCTTCTGCTCCTGCCCCCAATCTTTCCCAGCATCAGGGTCTTTTCCAAAGAGGAAATTTACCTCTGTCAAAAAAAATAAACCCGCGAAAGGCAGAAGACACTAGTGACCTTCCAAGACATCCAAAGTACTAATTAAGTTATTTAAAATTTTTTAAATTATCCCCCCCCCAAATTACTTAATGTAAAAGCAGAAGGGGGGGTCTACTCTGGAGTGTTCTTAAGCTTTTGCTTTTCTTCCCCAAAATACAGTAGAATGTTAATTAGTATTCTTTCTGCCATACACCAAGGCTTCTCAAACAATAACAATTTTTAAAAGAGAGTGAAAAAGTTTTAAAAAAATTCTCTTTAATGTCTTTTGTTTAGTTGAAAATAAAGTCGCTCAGAAGCAAATCCTGATTACCACATACACAAAGCTGTATATTGTGAACTCCCCCAGAAGCTGAGTGACCTCTTACAGGATGGTTAACAGCCACCTAATTTCAGTTCAGTAAGTGGTTTCCCGGATTGACAGATTTTTATTATGATCAGCCATATCACCTACTTCACACCAGGAGACTAATTTGCAAAGCACTAAGAGGATGAAGAGGACAACTTCTAAAGATAAATGGTACCATTACTGTCCATGCACGTTAAGACCTCAGTTCTCCATAGATACAGAATGTGACTATTGGAGGACTGCTCCCCTCTTTAATTAATTAAGCTAAAACCTAAACTGCAGCTTTACGTCTCAGGAAGAGAAATACTCCTCCTACCCCTTCCCAATTTAGATTTGCAAGTTATATTTCTCCTTTTTCAAAAATACAAACGAAACAGTGACTAGTTGGCAGAGTACCCTAGCGGAGTTAATTACAACACTTCCCAGGCTGTAGTTAGCAATTGACAGTTTCACACCCAAAACAGTCTCGTCATCTCCCCAAAGACCTTTTGTTTGCAAATGGAGCGCCGTTTCTCTACGCTAAGTCTCCAAGTTGGGAGTGACGGGTGTCTTTTCAAGGGGCAAGGGGACTGTGGAAGAGAGGGGAGTGAGAGAGAAGGAAAAGAAACAAGCCAATCATCTGATTTGCAGGCAAATAATCTCTCCTTGCCCTCCCCCTTCACCCCCGCCCCAAACCCCTACACACTTCAAGTCAGCTCGAAGGGCCCATAAACACAAAAAGGGGTGGGGCTCTGCAATCCTATCTGCGCAACAAGAGTCGGGAACCGGCTTCGCGGCGAGGAAACAATAGGGGCTCCCCTAAAACGCTCCAAAGAAGTCAGACGGCCCCTTCTTCCCTCGAGACTCGGGGCTCCATAATCTTTCTTTTAACTGGTTCTTATTGCTTTTTAAAATACAGTAGAATGTTAATTAGTATTCTTTCTGCCATACACCAAGGCTTCTCAAACAATAACAATTTTTAAAAGAGAGTGAAAAGTTTTAAAAATTCTCTTTAATGTCTTTTGTTTAGTTGAAAATAAAGTCGCTCAGAAGCAAATCCTGATTACCACATACACAAAGCTGTATATTGTGAACTCCCCCAGAAGCTGAGTGACCTCTTACAGGATGGTTAACAGCCACCTAATTTCAGTTCAGTAAGTGGTTTCCCGGATTGACAGATTTTTATTATGATCAGCCATATCACCTACTTCACACCAGGAGACTAATTTGCAAAGCACTAAGAGGATGAAGAGGACAACTTCTAAAGATAAATGGTACCATTACTGTCCATGCACGTTAAGACCTCAGTTCTCCATAGATACAGAATGTGACTATTGGAGGACTGCTCCCCTCTTTAATTAATTAAGCTAAAACCTAAACTGCAGCTTTACGTCTCAGGAAGAGAAATACTCCTCCTACCCCTTCCCAATTTAGATTTGCAAGTTATATTTCTCCTTTTTCAAAAATACAAACGAAACAGTGACTAGTTGGCAGAGTACCCTAGCGGAGTTAATTACAACACTTCCCAGGCTGTAGTTAGCAATTGACAGTTTCACACCCAAAACAGTCTCGTCATCTCCCCAAAGACCTTTTGTTTGCAAATGGAGCGCCGTTTCTCTACGCTAAGTCTCCAAGTTGGGAGTGACGGGTGTCTTTTCAAGGGGCAAGGGGACTGTGGAAGAGAGGGGAGTGAGAGAGAAGGAAAAGAAACAAGCCAATCATCTGATTTGCAGGCAAATAATCTCTCCTTGCCCTCCCCCTTCACCCCCGCCCCAAACCCCTACACACTTCAAGTCAGCTCGAAGGGCCCATAAACACAAAAGGGCTGGGGCTCTGCAATCCTATCTGCGCAACAAGAGTCGGGAACCGGCTTCGCGGCGAGGAAACAATAGGGGCTCCCCTAAAACGCTCCAAAGAAGTCAGACGGCCCCTTCTTCCCTCGAGACTCGGGGGCTCCATAATCACCTCCTGTTACCGACCTGCAAGGCCTCACCCGTCCCGCAGCCGGTCCTCCTCCAAACCGAGCCCTCCGCGACCGCCTCTGCCTGCCGCCCCCTATAGGGCCGCCTCGGACCCCGTAACCTCCACCGTCTCCCCAAGTCCTGGCCGCCCCCTCCCGCCCTCCTCCCCCGCAAAGCTCCCGCGCGGCGTCCTGCCGCTCCTGCTCCGGACCCCGCCGGGCACCCCAGGGCCCCGTCCCGCTCCTCCCGGGCGCCCCCGCCCCGCCGCCGCCCGCCTCCCCGAGGCCCGGCCGCCGCCTCAGAGCGCCCCCCACGCCCGCCGGGGGCTCCCCGCGGCCCCGCCGGCCGCCGCCCCGCCGCCTCACCCCGCTCCCCGCGGCTCGGGCCCGAGGCCTACCACCGAGGCCACGCTCGCGCGGCACCCTCGGTCCTTTATTGTTGACTCGAAGCTCCCAAAATGGCGGCGGCTCCTTCCTCCTCGGAAACCTCCGCCCGCCCCCGCCCGGCCCGGGCTCCGGCCCCGCCCGCCCCGCCCCGCCGCGGGGCCGCCCGCCCGCCCGGCCGGCCCGCCCGCGCCGCCCGCTCCGCCCGCGCCCCCGGCCGCCGGCCCTACCTCCGCCGCTGCCCGCCCCCGAGGCGCCGCCGAAGCCGCCGCCCGGGCTGCGCTGACTCGGCTCCCCGCCCCCGCCCGCGCCGCCGCCCCCCCGCCCGCATGGCGGCCGCCGCGGCTCCGCCTCCGCGCAAGATGGCGAGCGCCCCGCGCCGCCGCGGCCGCGCTGGCTTCGCGGCCGGAGAGCGCCGGGCCGAGGAGCCGCTCCGAAGAGGAAGCGGAGGGCCGTGCTTTCTCACCGGCCGGGGGCCTGCGGGGGCGCGAGTGACGGGGACGCTGAAACACGGAGGAGAAACGATCAGGGCATGGTGGGTGCAAGAGTGCCCCCCGAGTGGACGTCGGGGGCCTGGGGCTCGAGGAGGGTCGGCCGATTCCTGACCAAGGACCGCGCAGCGACGCGGGGGCGAGAGAGCTGACCCCGGAGGAGGCCCCGGAGCACGGGCGGGGGTGGGTGCTGGGTAGCCGGGGTGCGACGGCAGGAACCCGGAAGGCAGGCCTCGGGGGACGGAGGGGCCTCCATAATCACCTCCTGTTACCGACCTGCAAGGCCTCACCCGTCCCGCAGCCGGTCCTCCTCCAAACCGAGCCCTCCGCGACCGCCTCTGCCTGCCGCCCCCTATAGGGCCGCCTCGGACCCCGTAACCTCCACCGTCTCCCCAAGTCCTGGCCGCCCCCTCCCGCCCTCCTCCCCCGCAAAGCTCCCGCGCGGCGTCCTGCCGCTCCTGCTCCGGACCCCGCCGGGCACCCCAGGGCCCCGTCCCGCTCCTCCCGGGCGCCCCCGCCCCGCCGCCGCCCGCCTCCCCGAGGCCCGGCCGCCGCCTCAGAGCGCCCCCCACGCCCGCCGGGGGCTCCCCGCGGCCCCGCCGGCCGCCGCCCCGCCGCCTCACCCCGCTCCCCGCGGCTCGGGCCCGAGGCCTACCACCGAGGCCACGCTCGCGCGGCACCCTCGGTCCTTTATTGTTGACTCGAAGCTCCCAAAATGGCGGCGGCTCCTTCCTCCTCGGAAACCTCCGCCCGCCCCGCCCGGCCCGGGCTCCGGCCCCGCCCGCCCCGCCCCGCCGCGGGGCCGCCCGCCCGCCCGGCCGGCCCGCCCGCGCCGCCCGCTCCGCCCGCGCCCCGGCCGCCGGCCCCTACCTCCGCCGCTGCCCGCTCTCGAGGCGCCGCCGAAGCCGCCGCCCGGGCTGCGCTGACTCGGCTCCCCGCCCCCGCCCGCGCCGCCGCCCCCCCGCCCGCATGGCGGCCGCCGCGGCTCCGCCTCCGCGCAAGATGGCGAGCGCCCCGCGCCGCCGCGGCCGCGCTGGCTTCGCGGCCGGAGAGCGCCGGGCCGAGGAGCCGCTCCGAAGAGGAAGCGGAGGGCCGTGCTTTCTCACCGGCCGGGGGCCTGCGGGGGCGCGAGTGACGGGGACGCTGAAACACGGAGGAGAAACGATCAGGGCATGGTGGGTGCAAGAGTGCCCCCCGAGTGGACGTCGGGGGCCTGGGGCTCGAGGAGGGTCGGCCGATTCCTGACCAAGGACCGCGCAGCGACGCGGGGGCGAGAGAGCTGACCCCGGAGGAGGCCCCGGGAGCACGGGCGGGGGGTGGGTGCTGGGTAGCCGGGGTGCGACCCGGGCAGGAACCCGGAAGGCAGGCCTCGGGGAGGGGAGACCGGGATCCCGTGTCGGCCCTAAAGGGCTGGCCTCCAAAAGGGGGAACCGAGCCTGCCCCGAAGGAAGGAAACGCTGCTGCAGAGTCAGTTATAATGGGAATGCGAGTTCCGTGAGGAAATGAACCATAAAGCCCGGGGTGATTCTTTCCCCAGCCTGACCCTCGTCATTTGTTCCCATAACTGCTTTTCATATCCTAATGCCTCCGTTTACCCTTAAATAACAGGAGTGTCGTCTTGGTCCAGGTGAAATAAGCATCGGAAGCTAGAAAGTTAACTAGGTCAAGGGAAAATAAACCTGGGTCTTACGCTGACAACAAAACTGGGACCCCCAAGCTCAACACGCGAAGTCAAACCACAGGCTCTGAGGTGAAAGCTCAGAATGGGGCGGACTCGGTCACTGACTGCTAGCTTCCCGAATTTTTGCCCCGTTTCCAACTCTGGGCCAATCAGAGAAAGCCAAATATGTTCCCCTAAGCCAATCAGGTTAGACTGCCCGCTTCTGGTTAGCCCGCCTCCAGCTTCCCCGAGCTAACCTCCAATCAGAGCACACCCTGGGGCCTCCTCATGTTCCCCCTCCGCCGCCCTTTTATTTTTAACTGTCGGCTTGCGAGTCTCCCAAACTAAGGGAAGGTGGCTGACTTTCTTCCCTTAGCAAGCTTTGAGTAGATAAACTCTGTTCTCATTTGTTGGGCTTTTTTATTTACGCACATCCAAAGGAGAAGTGGTAGAGAAATGGGAAAAAGCTGTTCTTGGGATTTAAAAAGAAAGGTTCCTTTAACAGTTGTTTTTTTTTTTTTTTTTTTAAATCTAAATTTGTAGCATGTGGTCTCCCACCTAGGTTTTTAAAAACCCACTCATCTAAAGGGAATAACCGGCATTTTGTGCCCATACCGGAGTGAGGATAGCTAAGTGGTTCTTTAATAAAATGCTGAGGTCTGAGGCCCTACTGTCTTTCCCTGTAGCAGGAATGGGAAGTGGCAGAGAAGTGAGTGGGAAGGAGAGGAGCCTAGGGATTTGAAACAGGCCACAGCTTGCTCGGATCTCTTTCCCTAGACCACTTAAAAATTGAGACCAGCCGAAGGAAAGGGGTTTGTGTTCACAAATAAGCTTCTTACCTTCAAAGAAGGCCTTGGTTGAGGTCATGGCAAACACCAAAAGTGAGGAGGCAATCGAGTGGAGAACATGAAGTCGCTGCCTGTTCTCACTTGGGCATCCTGCCAGGGCTAGCCCCTTTAGAGATTCGGAGTGATGTTTAGTCAGATATCCTTTCAACTGAGTTACTTATGTCCACCCTTTGCAGTTTTCTGGTGAGAAGTGATGGATGGTATAGAATTAAACTACCAACCTTGGATCTTTTCTCAGTTCACTGTTAGTGGTTGATAGATCCGATTCAACTATCTCAATACCTTTATTCTCCCTGGTTCAAACAGATGAACAAGAACGATAGAAAATATGACACTTTACACACATTATCCTTATATTTATAAAATGTATATTTAAAAATATTACATAAATCCAACCCATTGGCCTTACTGTGTATATTATTTAAGCCAATCAGGTTAGACTGCCCTTCTGGTTACCCCTAGCTTCCCCGAGCTAACCTCCAATCAGAGCACACCCTGGGGCCTCCTCATGTTCCCCCTCCGCCGCCCTTTTATTTTTAACTGTCGGCTTGCGAGTCTCCCAAACTAAGGGAAGGTGGCTGACTTTCTTCCCTTAGCAAGCTTTGAGTAGATAAACTCTGTTCTCATTTGTTGGGCTTTTTTATTTACGCACATCCAAAGGAGAAGTGGTAGAGAAATGGGAAAAAGCTGTTCTTGGGATTTAAAAAGAAAGGTTCCTTTAACAGTTGTTTTTTTTTTTTTTTTTTTTAAATCTAAATTTGTAGCATGTGGTCTCCCACCTAGGTTTTTAAAAACCCACTCATCTAAAGGGAATAACCGGCATTTTGTGCCCATACCGGAGTGAGGATAGCTAAGTGGTTCTTTAATAAAATGCTGAGGTCTGAGGCCCTACTGTCTTTCCCTGTAGCAGGAATGGGAAGTGGCAGAGAAGTGAGTGGGAAGGAGAGGAGCCTAGGGATTTGAAACAGGCCACAGCTTGCTCGGATCTCTTTCCCTAGACCACTTAAAAATTGAGACCAGCCGAAGGAAAGGGGTTTGTGTTCACAAATAAGCTTCTTACCTTCAAAGAAGGCCTTGGTTGAGGTCATGGCAAACACCAAAAGTGAGGAGGCAATCGAGTGGAGAACATGAAGTCGCTGCCTGTTCTCACTTGGGCATCCTGCCAGGGCTAGCCCCTTTAGAGATTCGGAGTGATGTTTAGTCAGATATCCTTTCAACTGAGTTACTTATGTCCACCCTTTGCAGTTTTCTGGTGAGAAGTGATGGATGGTATAGAATTAAACTACCAACCTTGGATCTTTTCTCAGTTCACTGTTAGTGGTTGATAGATCCGATTCAACTATCTCAATACCTTTATTCTCCCTGGTTCAAACAGATGAACAAGAACGATAGAAAATATGACACTTTACACACATTATCCTTATATTTATAAAATGTATATTTAAAAATATTACATAAATCCAACCCATTGGCCTTACTGTGTATAATACATTGGAGGATCTGTAGTAAAGATGGTTTCGGGGTGGGGGGGGTACTATCCCTGTGAAATCACCTAGTAATTGTGGTCAAGTGTTTCCCAAAATGTATTGGTCATTTTTATTTTGTTTTCAGTCTCTTTCACTTCTCTCATCCTACTTTTTTTTTTTTTGAACTATGAAGCTGTTAGCTGAAGTTGTTAGGACTGGATTGTTGGCTGACTCCTAGAGAATCTCTCGGTAGGAAAGATATCTTGAAAAAGATTCATAAGTAGAATTAAGGTTTTCAGTATCTCTTTTTAAAACACAAAAGGATTCATGTGTATGCGTGTGTGCGTGTGTGCGTGTGTGTGTGTGTGTGTACAAATGAGATGCAACTAAACAATACTACCCATCACAGTAATGGGTCTTCCCAGTGAATGTTGCTTGCCAGTTTTGTCTACTTACCAAAAAATAACTAGACGAAAAAAAAAAATCACAGATTGATTTACACTGCAATTTATAATATTTCAAATCTAGAATTCTAAGTAATTTGAACCTGGAATATATGCATCTGTGATACTTTTTTTTTTTTAAGATTTATTTATTTATTTTGGGGGGTGGGGTGGGGAGGGAGGGGAGCAGGTGGGCTACTTCTATTGGTCTTTCATTTGTCTATTTTCATCCATCTTTGTTCTTTGGTCCGTGTGGGCCTCCCATCGCGGTGGCCTCTGTTGTTGCAGAGCACTGGCTCTGGGCACACGCACTCCAGAGCTCTGGCTCAGTAATTGGACACATTGGTCCAACTGCTCCGCGGCACGTGGGATCTTCCCAGGCCAGGGATCGAACCGGCATCCCTTGCACTGCAAGGCGGTGTCCTTACCCACTGGACCACCAGGGAAGCCCAGTGATACTATCTTAAAAGCCCAAATGTTTCAACAGGCTAAAATGGATTTTATACTTTTGACTTTCTGTAAAGTCCTTTTTTTAAGGACACACGATGAATTTTTTAAACTCAAACTACAAGCAAATGTGTTCATTACATTATAGCCTCAAGAAAAGAATTATATCACACCTGGCTAAGTTTTCTAGTACAGCATTTTCCTCCACGACTTATAATGTTCTGATTTTCCAAAAGAAAGTTCAACAGATAAAGTTCTTTTCCAAGTACCCTTGAGCAACATCTGATAATTACTAACCAAGACAAAAGGCTAATGAACCCAAGGAGCCAAGTATCATTTTCTTTGGACGTCAGAACTGGCAAATTTTGCCTCTTTGATTTATACACCTGAAGAAAATGAAGCTGCGTCAGCCTACTGAGGGCTTAGCCAAGAGATCCTCAGAGAGGTGCACGTATTGTACACCGTGTGTGCTCAGTCATGTCTCACTCTTTGCAGCCCCATGGACTATAGCCCTCCAGGCTCAGTCCGTGGGACTTTCTCAGGCAAGAATGCTAAAGTGGGTTGCCATTTTCTCCTCCAGAAGATCTCCCCAACCAGGGATCAAACCCGAGTCTCCTGCATCGACAGGAGGATTCTTTGCCACTGGGTAAGCCACGGCGCAAGTCCTGCATTGAAGTCAGTCCTCGAAGCAGACACCTTTAATCACCGAAAGAGCACACCAGACACATTTTGTTAGTATAAATGTTCCAGAGCAAACTCAAGTTGAAAAATAGGAAGGCATTATTACAAATGAGGAGGGAAGTGAGTGGTTTAGACACATTTCCCACAAACTACCAGGTTTGGTTTGCAGAATTTATACTCCTTTTGATAGATAACATCTCCCCCTTCCTGGGA
This sequence comes from Tragulus kanchil, assembly GCA_022376925.1. Lineage (NCBI taxonomy): Eukaryota > Metazoa > Chordata > Mammalia > Artiodactyla > Tragulidae > Tragulus > Tragulus kanchil. The sequence goes on from JAIOJX010000006.1 coordinate 138,996,640, forward strand.
TAACACAACCAGCTAGCTCAGCTCACTTGAGGTGTCTTCTGACCTCATCAGATCTCAGGATTATTTATGTTCTGGTCATCACTCAGAGAATTCTAGCTGTTCATTTGACCTCTTCAGTTTTCCTTACTGTACCCCAGCAATTTTAACTTTCATTAATTTGAAAATAATGTGTGACTGGGAATACCCTGAAATCTGGAAACAGCTTCTTTAAGTATAAATTTAATTTGGTCTACTCAGATCAAGAAAAAACGGACACGGTTCCCACCTACGACGCCTTGGTGTTCTTGGGTACTTTCTGAATTAGGCTGGGGCAGTTGCTAACGGCTGATGTTGATGGGGGTCCTTGGCAATCCTGTGGAATTGTAGTGGTGTTACTATGTGGATGGTGCCCCCTTTGTACCCAGAACCTTGTAACAACATTATATTTCTAAATAACCTTCTCTGCAGGGCTAGTAACAATCACGACCTGCCACTAGTCAATTTGCAGAGCCTTCTATTGATCTTTGAAAGTAGGACTATGATCTTAGGTACAAGTCCTGGGAAGACAGCTTAGAGCTGAGGCCTGGGCAGTCTGCAGCCCTGAGGGCCATGGCTGGGTGATGTCACATCTGTGGCTTCCAGGGCAGAACAGGAAACGAAGGAATAAAAAGTATTTTGGTGCAGAGGTTTCCTCGGTGATCTCCCTAGCTCCGTGTCTACTTGATGAGTTTCAAGATGACTCTTCATTATGTCCACCCCCTCCTGAAAAACCCCTGACTCTCTCCCAGTTCCTTTTTACGACATGGTGTCTACATTCCTTGACAGATTAGGCTTGTCAGTGTGCCTGTCCATTCGTGTTTCCTACTGTCCGTGCAATGCATTTGTTGCCGTGGTCTCCTCAGGACCCATTCCCTCACCTTCCATTGCTTTCCTCAGAAACACTCTCATCTCCTTTCCTTGGGGCCAGTTTCAAGCCCATTCAAACCTAATCGATTCCCACAAGCTGTCTTCCCTCCTGCCTGCTGCCTTGTTTCTTCCCAGGCAGAGCTCAGGTTCTACAGTCAGTCAGATCTGGTTTACATCCTGGTTCTGCCATGTAGTGACTCCATAACCTTGGAAACCTTTCTTACCGTCTAAGCTTCAGCTTCCCAAATTCTAAAATGTGGATAATAGAACCTAGAGCTGTGCTCAGTCACTCATTCGTGTCCGCTTCTTTGTGACCCCATGGACTGAAGCCCACCAGGCTCCTCTGTCCATGAAATTCTGTCCCGTGTTCCTGCTTTGGCAGGTGGATTGTTTACCACTTAGACACCTGGGAAGCCCTGGGACCTAGAGCTATGTGAGAGTTAATGAGGATTTGTATTTTCTGTGCTTTACTTAGTTGGGCCCCACTCTTTGCTACCCCATGGACTGTAGCCCATCAGGCTCCTCTCTCCTGGGAAAATGGAGTGGGTTGCCATTTCCTTCTCCAGAGAATTTGTATAAATTGGTTTATTTTTGTAGTTGGTAGCTAGCACTCAAAAGAAATTATGTGGTATTGTTATTACTAGTCTGTCGATTTTCATCTGAACCTCGGCTTTTTCTGTCAGATTAGGCAATCTGTGGTGGACCAGTTCAATCCTTTTTCCCTAGCCTCTGTCACCTCTTCATCAGCTTAGTGCCTTACCAACCTCAGTAAACAAGAGCCATGCTCTGACTTTGCACCTTCTACTCAGAGAATGTTGGTGCTAGAGAGAGCCCTGAAACTGGGTTAATTGGCTCAACAACAAATTCTTGCTCCCGTATCTCAGCTGAGCCCTTTCTGGGGCCTTGAAACTCTCTCAGGTAGTTCTCAATCAGGGCTGGTCATTAGCCATAACACAAGCACTTTTTTGTTGTTGTTTCTGTTTCTCTCTCTCTCTCTCTCTCTCTTTTTTTTTTTAACACAAGCACTTTTGAGATTATGGGTGCCTCAACCCCATCGGAGGAATGAAATCAGAATCCCTGAGGCTGAGGGGTCCAGCATCATTTTTTTTTTTAACTCCCATGAAGAGCCAAATGTGGGCTTCCCTGGTGGTCCAGTGGGTAAGGACACCGCCTTGCAGTGCAAGGGGTGCCGGTTCGATCCCTGGCCTGGGAAGATCCCACGTGCCGCGGAGTGGCTGGACTGATGTGTCCAATCACCGAGCCGGAGCTCTGGAGCTCATGCGCCTGGAGCCGGTGCTCTGCGACAACAGAGGTCACCGCGATGGGAGGCCCACACGGACCAAAGAACAAAGATGGATGAAAAGAGACAAATGAAAGACCAATAGAAGTGGCCCGCCTGTCCCCCTCCCTCCCCACCCCACCCCCCCAAAATAAATAAATAAATAAATAAATCTTAAAAAAAAAAAAAAGAGCCAAATGTGCCAAGGGTTGGAATCACTGTTGGATAAACTGTTTCGTAAAGCAGCATCCCGAATATTTCCGTCTATCCATAAGTGTTGGTCTCTCAGTCATGTCTGACTCTTTACAACCCCATGAACTGTAGCCCACCAGGCTCCTCTGTCCATGGCGTTTTCCAGGCAAGAATACTGGAGTGGGTTGCGTTTCCTTCTCCAGGGGTTCTCCTAGACCCATGGATCGAACTCGTGTCTCCTGGATTCCTGCCCAGGTTTTTCTCAATTCTAAACCACAAACAAAAACAGTCTTCCCTCACTCCCATTACCTGAAGGAGAAGAGGGAGGAGACAGCATTTACCTAGGGCCTCCTAGGGACAGACACTATGCTAGGTGATATTACCCAGTTGTGAAATCCTACCTCTTTTTTTTCCTACCTCTTCTTGCTCTGGGGTATTACTTCCAACTCTCTTCCATGATTACTGCCACTGTTCCAGTCCAGGAGTTTTTTCCTCTTCCTTGAGCTATTTTAATAACTGCCTGGATTTCCTGCTTCCATCTCTTCCCCTCTCTAACCACCACCCCCCTTACCCTGCCTACCATAGGCTAGCCCTGGGATATTTTTTCCATTCGTATTACTGTTCTGTTCAAGTCTCTTTAGTGATTCTCTATTACCTACAGAATAAAACTAAAAACCCCCCTCCCCGCCCCATCTCCTCACACTAAGAAGGAGGCCCCTAGAACCTCCTCACTCCAAACCCCAGGAGTCGGAAGTTGGTCCTACTGACCTTCAGAGCACTGCTGAGGCAAGACTATCCTTGGGATTCTTTTTGTCTTTCAATTTCTTGATTCTTCTCGTCATTCAAGTTTCAGCTTAAATGTTATTGCCTCTGAGATGTGTTCCCATTGACCATGCCTATTTTTTTTTAAGCTGTGCCATGCAACTTAGGGGATTTTAGTTTCCCCACCAGGGTTGAACCCAGCCCTTCGGCAGTGAAAGCCTGGAGCCCTGATGACTGGAACACCAGGGAATTTTCCTTGAGCATGCCTTTTAAAGTAGTCTCTCTCCCCAGCCTTGGGCTTCCTTGGTGGCTATCCACTTGGCAATGCAGGAGCCATCGGTTCAATCCCTGGGCAAGGAAGACCTCCCGGAGAAGGAAATGGCAACGCATTCCAGCATTCTTGCCTGGAGAATCCCATGCACAGAGGATCCTGGTGGGTTACAGTTCATATGCCTGACGAGCCAGGCATAGCTCAGTGAGTAAACAACAACTGTGACTTCCCCCCTCACTCTTTACCCTGTTAAGTTGCCTGAAATTATTTTGTTTGCGTGTTTATTGCCCGTGCCCTCCTAGGCAGCAAGCTCCTCTCAGTCCATTTCTGGTTTTGCTGGTTCAGCCCGCTGGCACCTTTGTGCTTGCCAGCACTTCAGGCTCTTTCTCTGCAGAAGTGATACAACCTGGACTATTCAGAGTCGTCTGTGTTTAATGCCTGGGTTGTTCCACAGTAACTGTTAATTGTGCTCCTGTTTCTTCTCAAAAAAAGCCCAGTTTAGGGCTTCCCTGGTGGTCCAGTGGGTAAGGACACCACCTTGCAGTGCAAGGGGCGCCAGCTCAATCCCTGGCCTGGGAAGATCCCATGTGCCGTGGAGCGACTGGACCGATGTGTCCAAATACCGAGCCGGAGCTCTGGAGCGCATGCGCCCAGAACCGGTGCTCTGAGACAAGAGGCCACTGCGATGGGAGGCCCACAGGAGCCAAAGAACAAAGACGGATGAAAATAGAGAAATGAAAGACCAATAGAAGTGGCCCGCCCGCTCCCCTCCCTCCCCAACCCGACCCCTGCCCCAAATAATAATAATAAAAAAAAGCCCAGTTTGGACAATAAATTATACGATCACTGCTATTTATAACCTGTATCATAGCCATTTGTACATGTGTCTTATTTCTAAGCTTGTGGAGGACAGGAAGCAAGTCTTGTTCCTATTTCTTTCATCAATTACACCTAGTAAAGGATTTTGTATAAATGTAGTAGAAAGCTCAGGAAGTGTTTGTTGAATAAGATACATTAAAGTGAGATCACATATGTGAAGAGTCTAGCACAGTATCTAACACATTCTAAGTATGTTAGGTTAAAAAAATGTTCAATAGGGCTTCCCCTGGTGGTCCAGTGGGTAAGGACACCGCCTTGCAGTGCAAGGGGTGCCGGTTCGATCCCTGGCCTGGGAAGATCCCACGTGCCGCCGTACGGCTGGACTGATGTGTCCAATTACCGAGCTGGAGCTCTGGGGAGCATGCGCCCAGAGCTGGCGCTCTGTGACGACAGAGGCCACCGCGATGGGAGGCCCACAGGAGCCAAAGAACAAAGACAGATGAAAACAGAGAAATGAAAGACCAATAGAAGTGGCCCACCCGTCCCCCTCCCTCCCCACCCCACCCCACAAAAGATAAATAAATAAAAAATAAATGTTAAAAAAAGAAAAAAAAATGTTCAATAAATGTTGCTTTTCTTTGCCCCCGTTGACTCCAAATGTCATGTCTCTCAAATTCTTTGTTTATAGGCTGTGCCACGCAATTTCATACCCAAGTACACACTAGCTAGTTTGCTTTTATTGAGGTTTGTGTGTGTGTGTGTGTGTGTGTGTGTGATCTTATTTCTTCCTTTAGATTAGAAGTCCTTTGAAGGCAAAAATCATGTCTTATACTTCTGTATTCCACATAGCAAAGCTAGTTCCTGTTTATAAACTGGTTAATCACTGAGATGCTCAACACTCGCTGGTAATTTGTAGGAAAGAGTGAAATGATGACCATGATAGGAAGTATCAGGTTAGGTGCCCACAATCAGTGGCACCAGGGTCAAAGGTCACCTTCCTTTTTGTAGATGACACCTCTGTGTTCTTCCAGCTAGTGAAAGCAAGAGCTACAGACACCTCTCCTTCTAAGGATTTCAGTACCATTCTCAGGGTGTGAGTTCAAAAGATCAGGCAATAATTGTGCAAAAGCATCATGTCTTTTGGAAGTAGAGGAAGAACGAAAACTACGCATAGTGTTGACACCAAGACTTTGGAATAATTAGACCAGGACTTGAATTCCTAAGCTAGTTAACCTCCCTAAGTCTGTTTTCTCATCTGGAAAATCAGGATGGTCTTTGTGCCTCTGGGGTGGTTGTGAGAAGAGTAAATGAGAAATAACATGTGAAGTGCTTAACAGAGGGCCTAACTCATTGCAAGCCTCAATAAACAATAGCTATTTTTATAGTGGGTGATCTAGGTAGCTGAAGGTTTCGATGTTAAAGGTGGGGTAACTGAAAATACAATCACTGTCAAATTTTCAGTTAAATCTTGTTTCTAGTGTCAGTTACAAGCTGTAATTCTGTACCTGCTTAGTCATTCAACCATTTATTCTTTGGTTCATTTATGCACTGTTCGTTCATTCATTTATTCTAGGCCAGATACACAATAAATGTTTATTAGATATTGTTAAATAAGGACAAGGGGAAGAAAGAAAGAGGTGAGGGAGATTAAAAGGTACAAAATTCCAGTTGCAAAATAAATGAGTTGTGGGTGTGAAATGTACACTGTGGTGAATATAGTCAATAACTCTGTACAGTGACATATGATAACTAAACTTGGTGTGATGATTTTGAAATGTATAGAAATACCAAGTAACTATGTTGTGTAATAGGAATGAAAATAGTGTTTTAGATCAATTATATTTCAAAAACAGGCAATTAGAATTGACATATGTATACCACTATGTATAAAATAGACAACTAATGAGAACTTGTTATACAGCACAGGCATCTCTGCTTGGTGACCTAAATGGAGAGGAAATCCAAAAAAAAGGGGATCTACGTATACACGTAGCTGATTCTCTTTGCTGTACAGCAGAAATTGACAGAGCAGTGTAAAGGCAACTATACTCCAATAAAAAGAAAGAAACAACCCCTAGGAAAAAAGATCAGATTTGTGATAACCAGAGAGACAGGTTGGGGTAGGAGGATTTGGATGCGGCAATCAAGAGGTATAGACTTCCACACAGAAGACAAATAATGACTAGGGATGTAGTGTACAACATGATAAATGTAATTAACACAGTGGTATAGTAGGTATGAAAGCTGTTAAGAGAGTAAATCCTAAGAGTTCTCATCACAAGAAAAACTTTGGTTTCTATTTCTTTTATTTTATATTTTGTGTGCAGTGATAGATGTTCATTAAACATTTCATGATGTACTAGTTAAGCTCCCTAAGTCTGTTTTCTCATCTGGAAAATCAGGATGGTCTTTGTGCCTCTGGGGTGGTTGTGAGAAGAGTAAATGAGAAATAACATGTGAAGTGCTTAACAGAGGGCCTAACTCATTGCAAGCCTCAATAAACAATAGCTATTTTTATAGTGGGTGATCTAGGTAGCTGAAGGTTTCGATGTTAAAGGTGGGGTAACTGAAAATACAATCACTGTCAAATTTTCAGTTAAATCTTGTTTCTAGTGACAGTTACAAGCTGTAATTCTGTACCTGCTTAGTCATTCAACCATTTATTCTTTGGTTCATTTATGCACTGTTCGTTCATTCATTTATTCTAGGCCAGATACACAATAAATGTTTATTAGATATTGTTAAATAAGGACAAGGGGAAGAAAGAAAGAGGTGAGGGAGATTAAAAGGTACAAAATTCCAGTTGCAAAATAAATGAGTTGTGGGTGTGAAATGTACACTGTGGTGAATATAGTCAATAACTCTGTACAGTGACATATGATAACTAAACTTGGTGTGATGATTTTGAAATGTATAGAAATACCAAGTAACTATGTTGTGTAATAGGAATGAAAATAGTGTTTTAGATCAATTATATTTCAAAAACAGGCAATTAGAATTGACATATGTATACCACTATGTATAAAATAGACAACTAATGAGAACTTGTTATACAGCACAGGCATCTCTGCTTGGTGACCTAAATGGAGAGGAAATCCAAAAAAAAGGGGATCTACGTATACACGTAGCTGATTCTCTTTGCTGTACAGCAGAAATTGACAGAGCAGTGTAAAGGCAACTATACTCCAATAAAAAGAAAGAAACAACCCCTAGGAAAAAAGATCAGATTTGTGATAACCAGAGAGACAGGTTGGGGTAGGAGGATTTGGATGCGGCAATCAAGAGGTATAGACTTCCACACAGAAGACAAATAATGACTAGGGATGTAGTGTACAACATGATAAATGTAATTAACACAGTGGTATAGTAGGTATGAAAGCTGTTAAGAGAGTAAATCCTAAGAGTTCTCATCACAAGAAAAACTTTGGTTTCTATTTCTTTTATTTTATATTTGTGTGCAGTGATGGATGTTCATTAAACATTTCATGATGTACGTAAGTCAAATCATTCTTCTGTATACCTTAAATTTATAATAGTGCTGGGTGTCAATTATAAATAAAACTAGAAGGAAAATTGGTTACAATGGAAAATGTTGAATAAATAATAGAGCAGTAAGTGACATGGGGGACGAGGACATCCTTGGAGATGTACTCTCAGTGATGCCTCTGGATGAACATAACATGCCCTGACTAAGGTCAGGACCTCGTGCTGGTTGCTGGAAGTGCAAAACCAGTGACTTCACCTGCAGAGAACACAACCAAGAATACATAACATTCCTTCAAGACTTCTGACCTATTACCAACTCACAGCAGATGACTGCTTCCAACTTCGTGCAAAAAAAAAAAAAATCAAGGGCGCAGGGCTCAGTCCTCAGTTTCCCTTCTCCACTTCTAGACTCATCTTCCACAGATCCTAGCCTTACCTCTTCCCTGACATCCCCTTCCTTCTATTACTCCAGGCAGAGGGAAGCACACCCACCTCAGTGCCGCGATTGTGCCAATTTCTATTACTGTGTAAATCCCTTGATATCAGAGCTAATTTGGTTAGATCTAAGGGCTAGGTCCTATCTATGCCTCCTTCCTCTTCGTATGTCCAACACCTAGCATAAGGCCAGCGTTTGCTAGGTGATCACTAAGTGCTTACTGAATGGGCTCTTGAGCAAACTGCATGTCCCCTTTTGTCTCCTTTTTGAAAATAATCCTTCCAAAAGAGTTACACGGTATCTCAATGTCTACTTCCTTGTCCCAGATCTTTTCCTGATCTCTTACAGCCAATGCATCACCAAGTCCTATGGGTTCCAGCCTCTAAGCTATTTCCTGAATCTGTTCACTCCTTATTAGCCCCTGGCCTCCAGTCTGAACCAGGCAGAATTGTCTTCCACTGCCCTGTTCCTGCTGTTGTGTCTTACCTTGGGCTCACCTCTTTTTTTTTTTTTTTAAAGATTTATTTATTTATTTATTTATTTAGGGCGGGGGTTGGGTTGGGGAGGGAGGGGAGCAGGCGGGCCACTTCTATTGGTCTTTCGTTTCTCTATTTTCATCTGTCTTTGTTCTTTGGCCCCTGTGGGCCTCCCATTGCAGTGGTGTCTGTCATCTCAGAGCGCCAGCTCTGGGCACATGCGCCCCAGAGCTCCGGCTCGATAGTTGGACACATCAGTCCAGCCGCTCTGCGGCATGTGGGATCTTCCCAGGCCAGGAATCGAACCGGCGCCTGTTGCACTGCAAGGTGGTGTCCTTACCCACTGGACCACCAGGGGAAGCCCTGGGCTTACCTCTTTATCCCTTCTTGTCTTACCCCCCGTCTCTTCGCCACACAGCCTTGGTGATATTCTTCATGTAAACGACAGCATCAGCACCCTGCATTGACAGTAGTTTCCCCATATGCCAAGAATATTCTCCTAATTCCCTTCCCCAGTTTGCAAGGACCTCTACTATCCAAGTCCTCACTGCCCCTCCTCCTTCAGCTGCTGCCTTTCTCCTGGTGGCTCATTCTACTGCAGCCACGGTGTCCCTTGAAAGTTCTTAGATCAGCTAAACTCTTTTCCACCTCAAGACCTACTGTCTTCTTGCACAGAATCACTGCTTCCCTCTCCTTACACAGTTGCTTTCTTGCTGTTCTTCAAACAAACACCACTGTTCAAAGTCTCTCCTGAACACACATATGCCTGTCCTCCATCACAGGATCTTGTTTATTTTCTTCATAATTCTTATCAGAGTTCTAATTATGTGATCTCTTCATGATGACTTGGTTTTGGGGGAAGGTTGTTTGTTTGGGGTTGCATGGCATATGCGGTCTTAGTTTCCAGGTAGGGATCGAACCCTTGCCCCCTATCGTGGAAACACAGAGTCAACCACTGGATGACTAGAGAAGTCCCCCAGGATGACTTGTTTACTGTTTGTCTTCTCTGTTAGAATCCAGGTGAGCAGGGACAGTGTAGACTGTGTTCCCCACTGTATTTCAAGTGCCTAGTACAGTCCCTAGAACGGAGATGATACCAAACATGTACAAGTGGATACATGAATGAGTGCCCTCACTATTTTAAGTAAGAACTGTCTGGCTTTTCTGATTCCTTCCTTTTAACTTGCAAATAGGTGTAATACTCCCCAGACTCAAGACTTACCCCAGACTTTCTCTTCCCCTTGCAGCTGCAGCTCTGTTGTGCCTTCCCAGAGAGTAGATTGTCTGTCTAGACCTCTCATCGTCTCCCACTCTGTGAAACAGATCTCACTAGTACCATGAATGACCTCTTTGTTTTCACGTCCACAGACATATGCTCCACTTCTCAGCCTACTTGACTTTTCCATAGCCACACTTCCTCAATTTGGTTCTCCAGAACATCAGTCCCTTGAGTGGCTCTAGGTGAAAACGGGTGTTCCTGTTCCTTCTTCTAGACACTTCTGTAGCACCCTGGGCTTCAATTCTGTACCATTTAGTTCACTTGCAGTTATTTTATTTAATTAGTATCTCAGTTTTCTAAGAAATGCATGTTCTTGAGGCCAGAAACATTGATCTGTTTTTTAGGCTCGAACATTGATCACTGCCCTCCTCCTTCAGCTGCTGCCTTTCTCCTGGTGGCTCATTCTACTGCAGCCACGGTGTCCCTTGAAAGTTCTTAGATCAGCTAAACTCTTTTCCACCTCAAGACCTACTGTCTTCTTGCACAGAATCACTGCTTCCCTCTCCTTACACAGTTGCTTTCTTGCTGTTCTTCAAACAAACACCACTGTTCAAAGTCTCTCCTGAACACACATATGCCTGTCCTCCATCACAGGATCTTGTTTATTTTCTTCATAATTCTTATCAGAGTTCTAATTATGTGATCTCTTCATGATGACTTGGTTTTGGGGGAAGGTTGTTTGTTTGGGGTTGCATGGCATATGCGGTCTTAGTTTCCAGGTAGGGATCGAACCCTTGCCCCCTATCGTGGAAACACAGAGTCAACCACTGGATGACTAGAGAAGTCCCCCAGGATGACTTGTTTACTGTTTGTCTTCTCTGTTAGAATCCAGGTGAGCAGGGACAGTGTAGACTGTGTTCCCCACTGTATTTCAAGTGCCTAGTACAGTCCCTAGAACGGAGATGATACCAAACATGTACAAGTGGATACATGAATGAGTGCCCTCACTATTTTAAGTAAGAACTGTCTGGCTTTTCTGATTCCTTCCTTTTAACTTGCAAATAGGTGTAATACTCCCCAGACTCAAGACTTACCCCAGACTTTCTCTTCCCCTTGCAGCTGCAGCTCTGTTGTGCCTTCCCAGAGAGTAGATTGTCTGTCTAGACCTCTCATCGTCTCCCACTCTGTGAAACAGATCTCACTAGTACCATGAATGACCTCTTTGTTTTCACGTCCACAGACATATGCTCCACTTCTCAGCCTACTTGACTTTTCCATAGCCACACTTCCTCAATTTGGTTCTCCAGAACACCAGTCCCTTGAGTGGCTCTGGTGAAAACGGGTGTTCCTGTTCCTTCTTCTAGACACTTCTGTAGCACCCTGGGCTTCAATTCTGTACCATTTAGTTCACTTGCAGTTATTTTATTTAATTAGTATCTCAGTTTTCTAAGAAATGCATGTTCTTGAGGCCAGAAACATTGATCTGTTTTTTTACTGAATAGCCTCGTATTTGAGTATGTAAAATATGTTCAATATTTATTGAATTGAATGAATTAATGAATATGTTGCCTCTCTGGGGAATTCACAATGTGAATATATTAAATATAAAATCTAACACAGAAGAAACTTGTTAAAATTTATTTAGCACAGAATTTTCCAAACTCAGTTGGCCATAACTCTCTTTGTTCTCTCACACTCCCAGTAGAATACCACCGAACATCCTAGGGGAATTTATAAAACACACGGGAACATGTTACTCTCCAGTGTTCGATATTCTGAAATACGCTCTATTTCTCCATACCTTCCTCCCTTGGCTCCTAGAACTGTGCTTTTTCTGGTTCTCTTTTTTCCTTTGCAGATGATCTCACCCATCATGAGGTCAGCAGGCATTTAGTGTGTTGTTAACTACCCGTTGCGTAACCCTTGCGTTCCCCCTCTGAATTAAATTGATCAACTTTATTTCAAAAATATTATTTACAACTGAGGTCATTTTTCTGTATCGGGACTAGATGCGTCTATCCTGGCTGCCTTACTAGCCTTCTGCCCTGTGTATAAAGACCCCAACCTCCCTGCCCTTCTTTTTTTTTTTTTTTTTTATCTTTTTTTTTTTGGGTGGGGGAAGGGGGCAGGTTGGTGAGGGAGGGGGACGGGCAGCCCACTTCTATTGGTCTTTCATTTGTCCATTTTCATCTATCTTTGTTCTTTGGCCCCTGTGGGCCTCCCATCGCAGTGGCCTCTGTTGTTGCAGAACACCAGCTCTGGGCGCATGCGCTCCAGAGCTCCGGCTCGGTAATTGGACACATTGGTCCAGCCGCTCTGTGGCACGTGGGATCTTCCCAGGCCAGGGACCGAACCGGCGTCCCTTGCACTGCAAGGTGGTGTCCTTACCCACTGGACCACCAGGGAAGCCCCTCCCTGCCCTTCTCATGTTGTGGAACAACACAACATAATGGTATCACCATTCATCTAAGCCAGAAACCTAGAGGTCTTAATATTCATACCCCTCTGAATTAAATTGATCAACTTTATTTCAAAAATATTATTTACAACTGAGGTCATTTTTCTGTATCCACTGCCATAATCTTGATGAAAACACTTATTATCGATTGCCTGAATTATTGCAACAGTCTTCAACTCTGCTTTTAGAACTGGCTTCTCAAAGCATTTTTTTTTCCCAAATCACTCCCCAGCTTGAAGATTCTGTGGTTCCAGTTTTTCATGGGGTAAAATCCAAGAGTCATAGATTGACAAAACAGGTGGCTTCTCCCAACCTCTCCAAACCTTGTTCCCCCTTACCCCTCTCTCTTAATGTTCTCTCATCCTCCCTCCTTCATGCTTCACTTGTAAGGAGATTCAGTTCAGCTTAACAAACATTAACTGTTCATCCACTGTGTGCCAGGCCTGACATTTCACTCTGAGGGAGCAAATATGAGCCCATATAGATAGGTGACCTCAGGAAATTTACACTCTAATTGTAGCAAAGGTAGACACATTAACAAAATAACATGAGGATGTGTTCTATACTAAAAACATGGGATAAGCTTTAAGATAAGAATGTATGAAGATTTCTCTGGTGTTCCTGTGGCTAAGACTCTGTACTACACTGCAGAGGGTGTGGGTTCTACTCCTTGACGAGGTGCAGTCGAAGGAAAAAAAATAAAAGTCAATTTTGCAAACTTTCAAAAAGAAGAGCAAAAGAGAAATAGATACTAAGCCTAAGGGGAGTACCGAGGAGGGAGTAATTAATTCTGCAAGGGGGTAGGGATGCATGTTTCAAGACGAAATTCTGACCAAGATGTTGAAGGTTGAGTAGGAATGGATCAGCTGGAGCACAGGTAGACAAGCATTTCTTTCTTTTTTTTTTTTTAACAACACAGTATTATTTTTAAAACATTTATTTATTTATTTTTTTGGGGTGGGGTGGGGTGGGGAGGGAGGGAGGCGGGCGGGTCACTTCTATTGGTCTTTCATTTATCTATTTTTCATCCATCTTTGTTCTTTGGCCCGTGAGGGCCTCCCATCGCAGTGGCCTCTGTTGTTGCAGAACACTGGCTCTGGGCGCATGCGCTCCAGAGCTCCGGCTCAGTATTTGGACACATCGGTCCAGCCGCTCCGTGGCACGTGGGATCTTCCCAGGCCAGGGATCGAACTGGCGCCCCTTGCACTGCAAGGCGGTGTCCTTACCCACTGGACCACCAGGGAAACCGAGACAAGCATTTCTGACAGTGAACAGGAGGTTGACCGGGATGGGGAGTAGGGTCCCATGGCAGCTTCGGTGTATAAGTGTGTGAGGAGGAAATAAGTATTAATAGCAGGGGTTGAAGAGCCCATCAGAAATCACTTTATAAACTGCCTGCATCAGGCAATGAAAGTTATACTTTATCCTATAGATTTGAAGATTGTGGTGACTTTATGGAACTTTAGGAATATTACTCTCTGGGAATTCCTTGGTGCTCCAGTGGTTAGGACTCTGTACTCTCATTGCGAGGGCCCTGGTGAGGGAACTAAGATTCCCTACCCACCTGAAAGTATCACAGCATTGTTAATTGACTCTATCCAAATACAGAATAAATAGTAATTGGAAAAAAATAAAAACAACAATAACGACAGGAGTGGACAAGATGTCTCAGGAAAGGCAAGTGGGAGGACAAAGGAGAACAAAGGACAAACTCAAGGAAGAGCTCATCAGGAGAGTCAGGCATAGGAAGAGGATGTGGCAAAGAAATTGAGAAGAGACAGGCAGAGGATAACAAGTGGAAAGTGGGGAGAAAGGCCAGAAAAGATAACAAGTGGGAAACTTTCAAAAGGGAAGTAAATTCCGAGGAGGAGTAATTAATTCTGCAAGGGGGTAGGGATGCATGTTTCAAGACGAAATTCTGACCAAGATGTTGAAGGTTGAGTAGGAATGGATCAGCTGGAGCACAGGTAGACAAGCATTTCTTTCTTTTTTTTTTTTTAACAACACAGTATTATTTTTAAAACATTTATTTATTTTTTTTTTTTGGGGTTGGGTCGGGTGGGAGGAGGGAGGCGGGCGGGTCACTTCTATTGGTCTTTCATTTATCTATTTTTCATCCATCTTTGTTCTTTGGCCCGTGAGGGCCTCCCATCGCAGTGGCCTCTGTTGTTGCAGAGCACTGGCTCTGGGCGCATGCGCTCCAGAGCTCCGGCTCAGTATTTGGACACATCGGTCCAGCCGCTCCGTGGCACGTGGGATCTTCCCAGGCCAGGGATCGAACTGGCGCCCCTTGCACTGCAAGGCGGTGTCCTTACCCACTGGACCACCAGGGAAACCGAGACAAGCATTTCTGACAGTGAACAGGAGGTTGACCGGGATGGGGAGTAGGGTCCCATGGCAGCTTCGGTGTATAAGTGTGTGAGGAGGAAATAAGTATTAATAGCAGGGGTTGAAGAGCCCATCAGAAATCACTTTATAAACTGCCTGCATCAGGCAATGAAAGTTATACTTTATCCTATAGATTTGAAGATTGTGGTGACTTTATGGAACTTTAGGAATATTACTCTCTGGGAATTCCTTGGTGCTCCAGTGGTTAGGACTCTGTACTCTCATTGCGAGGGCCCTGGTGAGGGAACTAAGATTCCCTACCCACCTGAAAGTATCACAGCATTGTTAATTGACTCTATCCAAATACAGAATAAATAGTAATTGGAAAAAAATAAAAACAACAATAACGACAGGAGTGGACAAGATGTCTCAGGAAAGGCAAGTGGGAGGACAAAGGAGAACAAAGGACAAACTCAAGGAAGAGCTCATCAGGAGAGTCAGGCATAGGAAGAGGATGTGGCAAAGAAATTGAGAAGAGACAGGCAGAGGATAACAAGTGGAAAGTGGGGAGAAAGGGAGAGGGAACTCCAAGAAAGAAGTAGTTCCAAGTGTCACAAGAGTTGAATGAGACGCCTCTCCAAAGGGGACATACAGATGGCCCAAAAATACATGAAACGATGCTCAACCTCGCTTATTATCAGAGAAATGCAAATTAAAACCACAATGAGATACCACCTCACACCTGTCAGAATGGCCATCATCAACAAATCGACAGACAACAAGTGCTGGAGAGGGTGTGGAGAAAAGGGAACCCTCTTGCCTTGCTGGTGGGAATGTAAATTAATACAACCTCTATGGAAGACAATATGGAGATTCCTTAAAAAACTAAAAATAGATGCACCCTATGACCCAGCAATCCCACTATTAGGCCTATATCCTGATGAAATCAAAACTGAAAGAGGCACCTGTACCCCAATGTTCATTGCAGCTCTCTATACAATAGCCAGAACATGGAAGCAACCTAGATGTCCATCGAGAAATGAATGGATCCAGAAGCTCTGGTACATATATACAATGGAATACTACTCAGCTGTTAAAAGAAATGCAGAAGACTCAGTCCTAATGAGGTGGGTGGCTCTAGAACCTATCATAAAAAGTGAAGTAAGTCAAAAAGAGAAAGACAAGCATTGTATACTAACTCATATATATGGGATCTAGTAAGATGGTCATGATAACATACGCAGTGAACTCATGAAAAAACAGAGAATAGACATAAAGACATTGTGGAGACCGAACAGTGGGAGGGAGGCATGGAGGGAGTAACATGGAAGCCTATACTGTCATGTGTGGAAAAGATAGCTATTGTCATTGTGCTAGGGGAATAGGAGTACCTACAACCACTTGGAGCGATGGTCTGGAGGGATGGGAGGGAACTGGGTGGGGGGAGGGTCCAGGGATATGCATATGAATATCTGGGAACATACATGTAAAAAAATTTAAAAAAAAATTAAAAAAAAGAGTTGAATGAGATGAGGACTGAAAACTACCCTTGCATATGACAACTAGAAGGCCATTGATGACCTAAGCAGAACATAGAGGGGTCTCAGGAAAGGCAAGTGGGAGGACAAAGGAGAACAAAGGACAAACTCAAGGAAGAGCTCATCAGGAGAGTCAGGCATAGGAAGAGGATGTGGCAAAGAAATTGAGAAGAGACAGGCAGAGGATAACAAGTGGAAAGTGGGGAGAAAGGGAGAGGAACTCCAAGAAAGAAGTAGTTCCAAGTGTCACAAGAGTTGAATGAGACGCCTCTCCAAAGGGGACATACAGATGGCCCAAAAATACATGAAACGATGCTCAACCTCGCTTATTATCAGAGAAATGCAAATTAAAACCACAATGAGATACCACCTCACACCTGTCAGAATGGCCATCATCAACAAATCGACAGACAACAAGTGCTGGAGAGGGTGTGGAGAAAAGGGAACCCTCTTGCCTTGCTGGTGGGAATGTAAATTAATACAACCTCTATGGAAGACAATATGGAGATTCCTTAAAAAACTAAAAATAGATGCACCCTATGACCCAGCAATCCCACTATTAGGCCTATATCCTGATGAAATCAAAACTGAAAGAGGCACCTGTACCCCAATGTTCATTGCAGCTCTCTATACAATAGCCAGAACATGGAAGCAACCTAGATGTCCATCGAGAAATGAATGGATCCAGAAGCTCTGGTACATATATACAATGGAATACTACTCAGCTGTTAAAAGAAATGCAGAAGACTCAGTCCTAATGAGGTGGGTGGCTCTAGAACCTATCATAAAAAGTGAAGTAAGTCAAAAAGAGAAAGACAAGCATTGTATACTAACTCATATATATGGGATCTAGTAAGATGGTCATGATAACATACGCAGTGAACTCATGAAAAAACAGAGAATAGACATAAAGACATTGTGGAGACCGAACAGTGGGAGGGAGGCATGGAGGGAGTAACATGGAAGCCTATACTGTCATGTGTGGAAAAGATAGCTATTGTCATTGTGCTAGGGGAATAGGAGTACCTACAACCACTTGGAGCGATGGTCTGGAGGGATGGGAGGGGGGGAACTGGGTGGGGGGAGGGTCCAGGGATATGCATATGAATATCTGGGAACATACATGTAAAAAAATTTAAAAAAAAATTAAAAAAAAGAGTTGAATGAGATGAGGACTGAAAACTACCCTTGCATATGACAACTAGAAGGCCATTGATGACCTAAGCAGAACATAGAGTTCAGTGGGGTAATACTAACGTTTATTGAGTGTTTATTATTTGCAGGCATATGCTAAGGGTTTTACAGGAATGATCTAATTTAATGATCACAGCAACCCTCTGAAGTGAAGCAGGCATAGTTCTCTCTTTTTGCAGGCACGGATATTGAAGCTTAAAAAGATTTAGCTTTTTGGGTGACTGATGGCAAGAGTCAGTTTGGGTATAAACCCAGGCAGTCTAACAGTAAAAGCCATACTCTTCTATTACTTTTTTTTTTTTTTAATTTATTTATTTGGCTGCACATAGTCTTAGTTGAGGCATGCAAGCTTAGTCAGCTTGTGGTATGTGGGATCTTAGTTCCATGATCAGGAATCGAACCTGCATCCCCTGGATTGGAAGGCAGATTCTCAACCCCTGGACCATCAGGGAAGTCCCAGCCATACTCTTAATCACCATTCTTTACTCTTTCAAATAGATTAAAGGTGAGGAAGTGGAAACATTCTCTTTCAAGAATGTGAGCTGGGCAGAAGAGAAAAATAGCGTGATTCTGAGAAGGGAAGGTAGGGTTGACAATTATTGTAAAGGTCAATGTATGTTTATGTGCTCAGAGTGGTATGTATAAAAAAATAGAGCACTAAGTACTGATAAAGAAGTGACTTCTCTGTGTTCCCTGAGGGTGTGTGTGGTCTCACAGCACATCACTTAGTACCTGGCTTTTCAGAGTATGTGCTGAACATGAATCAACAGATGACCATGAACAGGATGGTTTGAAAGTAGAGGGCTTTCAGAGAAGGTAGAAGGACAATGTGCAGAGATGCCAGATCAAATTGAGAAGACACAGTTAAATTAGAATTTCAAAGAAACAGACTAATTTCTTAGTATAAATCTATGTCAAATATTACATTGAGACATAGACAAAAAATAATTCATTTACCTGAAATTTAAATTTAGCTAGGCTTCCTGAATTTTTATTTGCTACATTTGACAGCCCCACCTGGAAGAAGTTATGGGATGCCATGAGAATACTGCTCAGTCTCCAGGCTATGTGTAAATAGAGGGTGAAAAAAGAGTGGACTTCTTGCAAGGGCACTGTGAGAAATCAAGTGCCTGGGGCAGGAAAATGAGATGAGGACTGAAAACTACCCTTGAAGTGGCCATTGATGACCTAAGCAGAACATAGAGTTCAGTGGGGTAATACTAACGTTTATTGAGTGTTTATTATTTGCAGGCATATGCTAAGGGTTTTACAGGAATGATCTAATTTAATGATCACAGCAACCCTCTGAAGTGAAGCAGGCATAGTTCTCTCTTTTTGCAGGCACGGATATTGAAGCTTAAAAAGATTTAGCTTTTTGGGTGACTGATGGCAAGAGTCAGTTTGGGTATAAACCCAGGCAGTCTAACAGTAAAAGCCATACTCTTCTATTACTTTTTTTTTTTTTTAATTTATTTATTTGGCTGCACATAGTCTTAGTTGAGGCATGCAAGCTTAGTCAGCTTGTGGTATGTGGGATCTTAGTTCCATGATCAGGAATCGAACCTGCATCCCCTGGATTGGAAGGCAGATTCTCAACCCCTGGACCATCAGGGAAGTCCCAGCCATACTCTTAATCACCATTCTTTACTCTTTCAAATAGATTAAAGGTGAGGAAGTGGAAACATTCTCTTTCAAGAATGTGAGCTGGGCAGAAGAGAAAAATAGCGTGATTCTGAGAAGGGAAGGTAGGGTTGACAATTATTGTAAAGGTCAATGTATGTTTATGTGCTCAGAGTGGTATGTATAAAAAAATAGAGCACTAAGTACTGATAAAGAAGTGACTTCTCTGTGTTCCCTGAGGGTGTGTGTGGTCTCACAGCACATCACTTAGTACCTGGCTTTTCAGAGTATGTGCTGAACATGAATCAACAGATGACCATGAACAGGATGGTTTGAAAGTAGAGGGGCTTTCAGAGAAGGTAGAAGGACAATGTGCAGAGATGCCAGATCAAATTGAGAAGACACAGTTAAATTAGAATTTCAAAGAAACAGACTAATTTCTTAGTATAAATCTATGTCAAATATTACATTGAGACATAGACAAAAAATAATTCATTTACCTGAAATTTAAATTTAGCTAGGCTTCCTGAATTTTTATTTGCTACATTTGACAGCCCCACCTGGAAGAAGTTATGGGATGCCATGAGAATACTGCTCAGTCTCCAGGCTATGTGTAAATAGAGGGTGAAAAAAACGAGTGGACTTCTTGCAAGGGCACTGTGAGAAATCAAGTGCCTGGGGCAGGAAAGGGCTTGGTCCAGAAAGGGTGAGATGGTTGTTTCCTGAACAAGACTAACATAGTAGCAAAACCAAAATGGTTGGGAGCACAGGTTTCAAAATCAGACGGACAGACTTGTATTTGAATCCCAGATTTGAGGCTAAGTAGCTCTATGATATGGGCCATATGGCTTCACTTTTCTGAAACTAAATTTCCTCACTTAGAAAATGTATAATAATAGCTCTACATCCAGAGTTACTATGAGGACAAAAGAATACCATGTGTGTGTGTGTGTGTGTGTGTGTTTGTGGATGCGTGTGGATAGTATATAAATATTTACACATAGCTTATCCCAGGACCTAACAGAAGCTACTTAATAAATGTATTTATTATTAAATTATTAACTTATTATTTATAATAATAAACATATATACTGAATTATTTATTTATTAAGTTCAAAGATATTTATCAAGGGTCTCCTATGTGTGAGGACTTCCCAGGTGGCTCAGTGTTAAAGAATCCACCTGTCAATGCCAGAGATGCAGGAGATGCAGTTTTGATTCCTAGGTTGGGAAGATCCCCTAGAGGAGGAAATGAAAAGCCTCACCAGTGTTCTTGCTTGTAAAATCCTATGGACAGAGGAGCCTCGCAGATTACACTCCATGGGGTCACAAAGAGTCAGACACAACTAAATGACGGAGAACACATGACTATGTGTAAAATACTGAGACACATTCTGGGGATAGAAAAATAGAACAATAAAAAACGTAGCATAAGACTTCAGAGCCACTAGGAAATATGTGAAAGGCAGTTTGAAAAACACAGTTAAATTAGAATTTCAAAGAAACAGACTAATTTCTTAGTATAAATCTATGTCAAATATTACATTGAGACATAGACAAAAATAATTCATTTACCTGAAATTTAAATTTAGCTAGGCTTCCTGAATTTTTATTTGCTACATTTGACAGCCCCACCTGGAAGAAGTTATGGGATGCCATGAGAATACTGCTCAGTCTCCAGGCTATGTGTAAATAGAGGGTGAAAAAATGAGTGGACTTCTTGCAAGGGCACTGTGAGAAATCAAGTGCCTGGGGCAGGAAAGGGCTTGGTCCAGAAAGGGTGAGATGGTTGTTTCCTGAACAAGACTAACATAGTAGCAAAACCAAAATGGTTGGGAGCACAGGTTTCAAAATCAGACGGACAGACTTGTATTTGAATCCCAGATTTGAGGCTAAGTAGCTCTATGATATGGGCCATATGGCTTCACTTTTCTGAAACTAAATTTCCTCACTTAGAAAATGTATAATAATAGCTCTACATCCAGAGTTACTATGAGGACAAAAGAATACCATGTGTGTGTGTGTGTGTGTGTGTGTTTGTGGATGCGTGTGGATAGTATATAAATATTTACACATAGCTTATCCCAGGACCTAACAGAAGCTACTTAATAAATGTATTTATTATTAAATTATTAACTTATTATTTATAATAATAAACATATATACTGAATTATTTATTTATTAAGTTCAAAGATATTTATCAAGGGTCTCCTATGTGTGAGGACTTCCCAGGTGGCTCAGTGTTAAAGAATCCACCTGTCAATGCCAGAGATGCAGGAGATGCAGTTTTGATTCCTAGGTTGGGAAGATCCCCTAGAGGAGGAAATGAAAAGCCTCACCAGTGTTCTTGCTTGTAAAATCCTATGGACAGAGGAGCCTCGCAGATTACACTCCATGGGGTCACAAAGAGTCAGACACAACTAAATGACGGAGAACACATGACTATGTGTAAAATACTGAGACACATTCTGGGGATAGAAAAATAGAACAATAAACAGATAATTATAATCTTGTGTGCTAAGTGCTATTATAGAGGAAGTTGAGTTCCCTTCAAGAGCCAGCAGGAGGAGGCCCAGAACTGGCAGGGTTTCCCAAAGGAAATATGTCTAAACGGACCCTGAGGTGCGACTCATAATGAGCCAGATGAATGGGAAGGGGAGAAGGAGAAGAGCACACTCCAAGCCCAGAGGCGAGAGGCAGTGTGGCAAATTTGAAGTAAAAGTAGTTCCGGTTGGCTGGAGAACAGTTACCGGGAAAGAGGAGGCTGGAGAGAGGTGGGCAGGGCCAGACTGTGAAAGTCTCCTAGGTCAATTAAAGAGTCTAGTTTACCCCAGGGCAGTGGAAAAATCATTTGAGCAGGAGATCAGAAGCTCAGATGGCCTCAGGGGAAGGCAGGTGTCTTAAACCAATGTCCTAGAGGAAGCGATGGGGCCTGCCAAGACTGCCAGAATGCACACTCTCCTGAAAGTATTCAAATTTGAATTTTAAAACTGTGACTTGGACAAGTGCCACCCTCACAGTTTTTTTTGTTTTTGTTTTTTTTTTTTAAAGATTTTTATTTTATTTATTTGAGGGGGGTGGGGTGGGGAGGGAGGGGAGCAGGCGGGCCACTTCTATTGATCTTTCATTTGTCCATTTTCATCCATCTTTGTTCTTTGGCCCGTTTGGGCCTCCCATCGCGGTGGCCTCTCTCGCCACAGAGCGCCGGCTCTGGGCGCATGCGCTCCAGAGCTCTGGCTCGGTAATTGGACACATCGGTCCAGACGCTCCGCGGCCCGTGGGATCTTCCCAGGCCAGGGATCAAACCGGCACCCCTTGCACTGCAAGGTGGTGTCCTTACCCACTGGACCACCAGGGAAGCCCAACAGTTTTTAAAAATTATGTATTTGGCTGTGCCAAGTTTTAGTTGTGGCCTGTGGGTTTCCCTGGTGGCAGAGACAGTAAAGAATCTGCATGCCATGCAGGCAACTTGGGTTCGATCCCTGGGTTGGGAAGATCCCCTGGAGAAGAGAATGGCAACCCACTCCAGTATCATAGCCTGGAGAATTCCATAGAGAGAGGAGACTGATGGGCTACAGTCCATGGGGTCACAAGGAGTTGTAACTACGGAGTGACTATCACTGTGGGCAACATGCGAGACCTAGTTCTCTTGACCAGAGGTTGAACCCAGACCCCCTGCACTGGGAGCACGGAGTTGTAGCCACTGGTCCATCAGGGAAGTTCCCACATGTGTATTTTAGAAAAAGAAATTAGATACATGGAATGAAACTAGACTAGAGGCAGGAAGATCAGAAGGTAATCCAGGTAGGAAATGGAGGTTTGAGTACAAAGCAACTTTGGAGGGAGAGAAGTGGTAGGTTCAAGAGATATTGAAGAGGGAGAATAAATAGTCCTTGGGAATAAATTTTGATCTATGGCTAAGGGATGATGAATTTTATAATTTCATATTTTATGGTATGACAAGAAAAATGTAAGCAGAATTTTTCTTTGCCCATTTCAGCCTCCTCCTTCCACTTGGTGTGCATTGTGCATGTGCATTAACCAGAGCTCCTTAGGAAATAACATCTTTCTTGATCTCATCAAGGGCCACAGCTCCTTAGGGGATAGCGTTCCTTCTTGCTTAAATCTTGTAAGGGGCCCACAATGACCATAATCTGAACAGTGTAAACTGTCAAGAAGACATCGTTTAATGTAGGTAGAACCCTTTGTCTCAAAAACTTACATAACTGTGTTATGACCTTTAATGGGCTGAACTGTTGCTCAGCACTTTCTGAGAGGCTGTTCCCAAGTTATAATCTTCAATTTGGCTCAAATAATTTTTCGTCAACAGAGAGAAGTCAAGATTTCCTTATTACTGTTATTGTGGCTGTTGCAATGAGGCTCTACAGGACACGTGAAAGAGATGGCCAAGAGGTCAATGGTAAAAGAGAGCCAAATTGAAAGAAACACAAAGTAAAAAGATGAGGGGTTAAAAGAAGATGCAATTTAAAAAAAATTGTATTGGAGCTTTTGACCTCAATACTGAGTCATGAAGGCAAATTAAAAGCCTGAAAGTTCAAATTGGAGTTCCAGTAAGAGATGCCAGATTAAACACGCATTTAATTCCACTTCTTTTTGAAACTCTACTAAAATGACAGAAAAGAGGCTAAAAAAATAAAAGCCAACAACCACTGCTTAAAAACAAAGAGGATAAAAAAAATTAAAACAAGAAAAACAAAGAGGACAGGAGAAGAAAGGAGTGGTGAGCACGTTAGCAGAGCCAGAAAAGTGGCATCCTAAACAGACAGACAAAGCCAAGAAGCAACTGGATTTTCATCACACAACTTGTAAAGGTTCAGGAACTGATGAGACAGTTGTAGTGTCTGGAAATTGTAGAGAGGGGGGACTAAGAGCAGGAGATGGATTGAAAGTCCGGTTAAAATGCTATTAAACATCCAGAACCCGTCACTGACCCCAAGTGGCTAGGCCCCCTCTCCTCTCTCTTCCCTCATTCCAACAGAAAGCTGGAGGCCTAGGTTTTGGAGCAGGTAAAAGAGACAAGACCTAGAGATACAGCCTTTAAATGTTCCTCAAAGAAATAGATGTTCAAGGTCAGAAAAGTGCCTTGATGATAAGCAGACACCCCCCTCCACCCACCCACCCCACAGAGACAACCAAGAGTCACTAGGTATCTAAGAATGTCCTCATATATAAAGAAGAGACTAAAACAAACAGAAAAACGCTACTTGAAGAAAACAGAGTCTGGCTGAAATAGTTCAGCTGGGAGAGCATTAGATTGAAGAAAACAGACTAGGTAGAAATCTACCTCCTGTCTTCCTCTCTTCCATTCCCCTTCACTAATTCAATCCCAATGCCATTAGATGGGTATAAGCAGGTAGATACCAGTGGCGGGTTGAGAGGGATGGTATTAGAGCAGGGTGAGCAGGGCTTCTGGAGGCTGGGATTAGTGATGGTGACACTGGCAGCCAGGTATGGGCTGTTGGAATGGAATTAGAGTGACAAGGGATCCACATTAGTACAGAGCCCAAGTCAGGTAAAGAGAATATTTGCCGAGGGAGTGGGTGTGGCAGCTACCGCTGCCAGGGTTTTAGAGCCCAGACAAGTCAGACAGGCCATCAAGCACGGAGGCTGCTGCTGCTCAGTTGTATCCAGCTCTCTGTGACCCAAGGACTGTAGCCCACCAGGCTTCTCTGTGCATGAGACTCTGTAGGCAAGAATCCTGGAGTGGGTTACCATTTCCTACTCTGGGGGATCTTCCCAGACCAGGGATTGAACCCATGACTCTTGGGCCCCCTGTCCTGGCAGGTGGACTCTTTACCAACTGCACCACCTGGGAAGCCCAAAGTATTGAGGGGTGGGTGACAATGGCCCACATGCGTGGTGTCTAAATACCATCATCCACTAAAAGAAACCTAGAATGCTTGGAGAAATGATTGATTCCTGAGCTGAGGTAGGGAAAGTACAAGATAAACCTGGACCATATTTCTGTGTCAGAAATAAAGAGGTGCTTAAAGAATAATGGAGACAAAGCCAAAAAACATAGAAAAAGCTGGATGGGGACTCTCATTAACAAAATCTGAGCCTCAAGTAAATAATGATAGTCAAAGGTTGTAGGGCACTGAATAAAATAGAAATCTATATGTCCATAATAAAAATATATAAATATATAAATATATATAATATAAAAAAATATAAATAAATGAATGGGTAGAAGAGAAAATTTTCCATTACTTTTAGGATGACAACTAATAAATTAAAAAGAATAATAAATGGGAAAGTCACCATTTGGCAACCATCATAGTAAAAATTCATTCAGCCAAAAAAACTAATGAGTTCTAAGAGGGACGGAATATAACACAGTCTCAGAGTACCTCTCCACAAAATTTTTACTAGTTACATGAGGCAAAAGAGTAACTGCACATGGAGAAGCCTAGCAGATACCACTTTAATCAACTGATCAAAACAATCTCAATAATGGGACACATTGAACCCAGTTATTACCTAGCTGTTAGTGATCGTGTGTGCGTGTGTTCAGTTTTGTGTCCGACTCTTTGCGATCCCATGGACTGCACCCTGCCAGACTCCTCTGTCCATGGCATTATCCAGGCAAGAGTACTGGAGTAGGGAGCCATTTCCTTTTCCAGTATTGTTGGCACCAATGGTAAGGAACCTGCCTGCCCATACAGGAGACGCGAGAGAGGCGGCTTCAGTTCCTAGGTTGGGAGGATCGCCTGGAGAAGGAAATGGCAGTCCACTCCAGTATTCTAGCCTGGGAAATCCTATGGACAGAAGAGCCTGGTAGGCTACAGTCCATGGGGTCGCAAAGAGTTGGACACAATGGAGCACACACATGCAGGCCGCCAGTATACCTGCTGCTGCTAAGTTGCTTCAGTTGTGTTCAACTCTTTGTGACCCTATAGACTGTAGCCCGCCAGGCTCCTCTGTCCATGGGATTCTCCAGGCAAGCACACTGGAGTGGGTTGTCATGCCCTCCCCCAGGGGATCTTCCCAAGCCAAGGATCAAACCTGCATCTCCTATGTCTCCAGCACTGGCAGGCAGGTTCTTTACCACTAGCGCCACCTGGGAAGCCCAATTACCTGATAGGAGGCAATAAAAAGAACGTAGCATCATTTCATGTTATTCTTGACTCCGAAAAGCATAACCTGAATTCAATCATGAGGAAACTCTACAGAATAAGTGGTCTGTAAAAAGTTGTCAAGGTTATGAAGGACAAAGAAACACTGGACTTATACATACATACATATATACACACACGCATACATAAGATGTTATAGAAAAATTTGAATGAACTTCTTGGCTAACCCCAAATACGTATATGGGGGCTTCCCAGGTGGCGCTAGTGGTAAAGAAGCTGCCTGTCTATGTAGGTAGATATAACAGACACAGGTTCGATCCCTGAGTCAGGAAGATCCCTGGAGGAGGACATGGCAACCCACTCCATTATCCTTGCCTGGAGAATCCCATGGACAGAGGAGCCTGGCAGGCTGCAGTCCATAGGGTCGCAAAGAGTCATACATGATTGAAGTGACTTTGCATGCAGGCACGAAAGAAGGTAAAGAGGTATGATGATAAATGCAACGTATGGTCTTGGACTGGATCCTCTGTTATAAAAGCCAGCGTTGGGACAAATGGAGAAATTTCACTGTGGTCTGCGGATAAGATGGCAGTCATGTGTCACTATTAATTTGTTGATTCTAATGATTTTGTTAGGTGGAAACATGACCTTGTTTGAGGAAATGCACACAGGTACTGGGGATGATGGGAATCATGTTAGTGATTAACATGATTTTAGAAAGTTTTTCTTTAAACTGTTCTTGCACAGAATTCCCTGCTGGTCCAATGATTAGGACTCCGTGTTTCCACTTATGGGGCGTGGGTTTGATCCCTGGTAGGGAAACTAATCTTAGTTCTCCATAACCATATGCTGCATGGCACAACCAAAACAAACAAAAAACAATGTTTTATTGCAATTTTTTGAAAATTTAAACTTTTTCATGATAAAAAGAGACATTAAATTAAACATATGTCACTAATATACTCAAAGAAATAAGAATAGCTATCAAATTAATGAAACTGTTACTGAAAGAATGTGTGTGGGGTCTAGCTGCTCACCATTCAGAAGCCAATTAACAGGCCAGGTTGGTAGAAAAGAAAGTTTACTCTTGCAGATGCTGGCAACTAGAGGGAGGGTGGCAGATTTCTGTCCAAAGGCCAACTACCCCCACCCCAATAAGCAGGGGGTGAGAGCTTTTATAGACAAAGTGGTGGTGGGGGGTGGTTACATGTAGAAACGGACAGTCATCTCTAAGTCTTCTTCAGTTTGGTCATCAGTGATCTGACCAGCATCATCTTGATTGTTTTAGGTACAGTTCATCTTCAGTTCCAGGGTCCATTTGTTCCTATTTCTGTGCGGTCAGTTCTTGAATTTTGGCAGCTCATATCCTGGGTACAGTCTGCTCACCACGTAGTGAACTTCTCCACCTGGTGTTTTGGTATCTATCAGACAGCTCACAGGATATGGCTCAGAATATTATCTATAGCCCTTGAGAAACAACTAAAGGTCCTTGACTAAGCTTAATGACTATATTATTATTATTTAGTCTCCTTTGACTGTTTTCCTTTGTTTCAGCATTTCTCACTTCTCTGATTAAACTTATTCTTTGACTAAAGTTTTCCACAGACAAAAGGTAGGCAGAGAACATGGTGGGGGGGGCAAGGACCATATGGTCCTGCTCTGTTTCAAAACAAGAACAGACTATGAAAAGAAGCATTCAAATAAGAAAGAACTCCTGTAAATTAAAGACAAGATAGCAGAATTTTTTGGTCTGGTTACAAACTGCCATGATACTAAGATATTGCACAGTTATTGACTACCTTTTACCCAGTGTGTATTTCAGGCCTGTGACTCATTTATTTTACAACTGGAAGTTTGTACCTTCTAATCTTCTTCAGTTATTTCTTTCCTTCCCCCACCCCCTTCACCTCTTGTAACCACCTGCTTATTCTGTGACTATTTCTAGTCTGTTATGGTTCTTCATTTGTTTTGTTTTTTAGATTCCACGTATAAGTGAAATCATACAGTATTTGTCAAAAGTATACAATAGAAAGGTTACAAGACAAAGTTGATGAAATCTTACAGAAAAAAAAATGGCAAAGATAGATAATAAAGGGATAACAAGCAGAAACCAAACAAGCCCCATAATAACTGGGGTAGACCAGGCTATACAGCAGTTGAATAATAGGTACATAAAAAAGAGAATGGAGAAATCAGAGAGGAGGAGGTTATCAAAGGAACAGTTAAAGAACATTCCCCAGAACTGAAGGACCTTACTTTCCACACAGAAATGTCCCACCTACAGCCAGCACAGAGAGTGAAAACAGACCCATAACAAGGCACGTTACATCATCAAGATACACTTGAAAATCAGGGATAAAGAGAAGAGAATATCTAAAAGGAAACAAAGCTAATTAAAAATAGGCCAGGGCTTCCCCTGGTGGCGCAGTGGGTAAGGACACCGCCTTGCAGTGCAAGGGGCGCCGGTTCGAGCCCTGGCCTGGGAAGATCCCACGTGTCGCGGAGCGGCTGGACTGATGTGTCCAATGACCGAGCTGGAGCACTGGAGCGCATGCGCCCAGAGCCGGCGCTCTGCAACGACAGACGCCACCGCGATGGGAGACCCACAGGAGCCAAAGAACAAAGATGGATGAAAATAGAGAAATGAAAGACCAACAGAAGTGGCCCGCTTGCTCCCCTCCCTCCCCAACCCAGCCCCCACGCACAATAAATAAATAAATAAATCTTTAAAAAAAAATAAATAAAAATAGGCCACATAGACTTAGAAATCCAGATGACTTCAGACCTATTAGCAGTCACACTAGAAGCTCAAAGGCAATAAAGAGATACCTTTAAGAGTCTGAGGAAAAGTTGCTTACAACCCAGAACCCCAAATATAGCCCAACTATCAATGAAGTAGGAAAGCAAAGACATTTTCAAGCATGCAAAGTCTTCAAAAATTAATTTGCCAACTGCAAGAAATGGTTGCTGTTTTCAGGAAGGTACTGAGCGATGTACTTCACAGACAAAAGGTAGGCAGAGAACATGGTAGGGGGGGGCAAGGACCATATGGTCCTGCTCTGTTTCAAAACAAGAACAGACTATGAAAAGAAGCATTCAAATAAGAAAGAACTCCTGTAAATTAAAGACAAGATAGCAGAATTTTTTGGTCTGGTTACAAACTGCCATGATACTAAGATATTGCACAGTTATTGACTACCTTTTACCCAGTGTGTATTTCAGGCCTGTGACTCATTTATTTTACAACTGGAAGTTTGTACCTTCTAATCTTCTTCAGTTATTTCTTTCCTTCCCCCACCCCCTTCACCTCTTGTAACCACCTGCTTATTCTGTGACTATTTCTAGTCTGTTATGGTTCTTCATTTGTTTTGTTTTTTAGATTCCACGTATAAGTGAAATCATACAGTATTTGTCAAAAGTATACAATAGAAAGGTTACAAGACAAAGTTGATGAAATCTTACAGAAAAAAAAATGGCAAAGATAGATAATAAAGGGATAAAAAGCAGAAACCAAACAAGCCCCATAATAACTGGGGTAGACCAGGCTATACAGCAGTTGAATAATAGGTACATAAAAAAGAGAATGGAGAAATCAGAGAGGAGGAGGTTATCAAAGGAACAGTTAAAGAACATTCCCCAGAACTGAAGGACCTTACTTTCCACACAGAAATGTCCCACCTACAGCCAGCACAGAGAGTGAAAACAGACCCATAACAAGGCACGTTACATCATCAAGATACACTTGAAAATCAGGGATAAAGAGAAGAGAATATCTAAAAGGAAACAAAGCTAATTAAAAATAGGCCAGGGCTTCCCCTGGTGGCGCAGTGGGTAAGGACACCGCCTTGCAGTGCAAGGGGCGCCGGTTCGAGCCCTGGCCTGGGAAGATCCCACGTGTCGCGGAGCGGCTGGACTGATGTGTCCAATGACCGAGCTGGAGCACTGGAGCGCATGCGCCCAGAGCCGGCGCTCTGCAACGACAGACGCCACCGCGATGGGAGACCCACAGGAGCCAAAGAACAAAGATGGATGAAAATAGAGAAATGAAAGACCAACAGAAGTGGCCCGCTTGCTCCCCTCCCTCCCCAACCCAGCCCCCACGCACAATAAATAAATAAATAAATCTTTAAAAAAAATAAATAAAAATAGGCCACATAGACTTAGAAATCCAGATGACTTCAGACCTATTAGCAGTCACACTAGAAGCTCAAAGGCAATAAAGAGATACCTTTAAGAGTCTGAGGAAAAGTTGCTTACAACCCAGAACCCCAAATATAGCCCAACTATCAATGAAGTAGGAAAGCAAAGACATTTTCAAGCATGCAAAGTCTTCAAAAATTAATTTGCCAACTGCAAGAAATGGTTGCTGTTTTCAGGAAGGTACTGAGCGATGTACTTCACCAAAATGAAGAAATAAACCGAGGAAGAAAACATGGGACAGAAAGACACAACTCAGAGAAAGGCAAAGAGAATCTTAGGGTGAGGGTGAAGAGATGCTGGGCAGACACTGTGTGCCTGGGGTCACAGCGACCAGTCCAGACTGGGGAGGGTCCAGTGACTCCTGGAGAGATGTTGCCAAATCTAAAGCACTAATGTATTGAGCAAGGACTTCATTGTTGGGGAAAAGTTTGAGGCTGAATTAATAAGTACATTGAAAACTAAACAGTCAAACAAATATATAGGATAATTATTAACTTCTAGGAAGCAAAACATTTTTGCAAGGAAGAAAACCACTAATATGATATTATATGACTCACTTATGGATAGTATTTACATAACCTTAATGACTTAATAGGACTTCCCAGGTGGCTCAGTGGTAAAGAATCCACCTGGCAATACAGAAGATGTGAATTTGATACCTGGGTCAAGAAGATCCCTTGTAGAAAGGAATTTGGCAACCCAGTCCAGTATTCTTGCCTAGAAAATCCCATGGACAGAGGAGCCTGGTGGGTTACAGTCCATGGGGTCGCAAAAGAGTTGGATACACTTAGTGACTAAATAACAACAACTTAATAATCTTAATAAAACTAAACCAAAATTATGATATAATTGTATTAGGGAGTGGGGGACATATACACCAGTAGTAATGGTGGTGGTGGTGGTGTGTGTGAAAGAAAGAGAAATGTGTATCTTCCATACTGGGGAAGTCAGTAGAAAATATCGAAAACAGAAAAACCAGCATGTAGCAGTATAGCCATGGTTTTCAAAATACGCTGGAAAATACAAATGAATCAGTAAAAAGTGAGGCAAGAAAGTGGGGTGGAGGGAGCAAGAGACTATTATTTTTGTTTTTTCTAACAAGTCTTGCAGACTCTTTAAAATTAATTTGCCAACTGCAAGAAATGGTTGCTGTTTTCAGGAAGGTACTGAGCGATGTACTTCACCAAAATGAAGAAATAAACCGAGGAAGAAAACATGGGACAGAAAGACACAACTCAGAGAAAGGCAAAGAGAATCTTAGGGTGAGGGTGAAGAGATGCTGGGCAGACACTGTGTGCCTGGGGTCACAGCGACCAGTCCAGACTGGGGAGGGTCCAGTGACTCCTGGAGAGATGTTGCCAAATCTAAAGCACTAATGTATTGAGCAAGGACTTCATTGTTGGGGAAAAGTTTGAGGCTGAATTAATAAGTACATTGAAAACTAAACAGTCAAACAAATATATAGGATAATTATTAACTTCTAGGAAGCAAAACATTTTTGCAAGGAAGAAAACCACTAATATGATATTATATGACTCACTTATGGATAGTATTTACATAACCTTAATGACTTAATAGGACTTCCCAGGTGGCTCAGTGGTAAAGAATCCACCTGGCAATACAGAAGATGTGAATTTGATACCTGGGTCAAGAAGATCCCTTGTAGAAAGGAATTTGGCAACCCAGTCCAGTATTCTTGTTTAGAAAATCCCATGGACAGAGGAGCCTGGTGGGTTACAGTCCATGGGGTCGCAAAAGAGTTGGATACACTTAGTGACTAAATAACAACAACTTAATAATCTTAATAAAACTAAACCAAAATTATGATATAATTGTATTAGGGAGTGGGGGACATATACACCAGTAGTAATGGTGGTGGTGGTGGTGTGTGTGAAAGAAAGAGAAATGTGTATCTTCCATACTGGGGAAGTCAGTAGAAAATATCGAAAACAGAAAAACCAGCATGTAGCAGTATAGCCATGGTTTTCAAAATACGCTGGAAAATACAAATGAATCAGTAAAAAGTGAGGCAAGAAAGTGGGGTGGAGGGAGCAAGAGACTATTATTTTTGTTTTTTCTAACAAGTCTTGCAGACTCTTTAAACATAGAAAGAAAACCAAGAAAATAGGAAGAAACCAAAAAATTGAAAGAAAGTAAGAGGGAATTGCCTGGCAGTCCCATGGTTAGAATTTGGCCCTTTAATGGCGGTGGACCTAGGTTTAACCTCTGGTGGGGAACGAAGATCCCAGAAGCTGTGTGTGTGGCTAGGAAAAAAAAAAAAGGAAGAAGAAAGGGACAGGGAGAAAGAGGAGGGAGGGAGAAAGGGAGAGAGAAAAGGAGGGAGGGAGGAAGGAAAAAGAAAAGAGAGACAGAGAGAAGGAAAGGAATGAAGGAAGAGAAAATAAGACAGAAGGAAAGAAAGGGAAGGGAAAGAAGGGACATTTGGGGGGGCGGGCTTTATTTTAATTAATTAATTAATTTTTGGCTGGGCTTCCCTGGTGGCTCAGATGGTAAAGGATCTGCCTGCAATGTGAGACACCCAGGCTTAATCCCTAGATTAGGAAGATCCTTGGAGAAGGAAATGGTTACCCACTCCAGTATTCTTGTCTGAGGAATCCCCATGGACAGAGGAGGCTGGCAGACTACAGTCCATGGGGTGGCAAAGAGTCGGACACGACTGAGCAATTAACACATGTAGTTTTGGTTGCACTGGGTCTTTGCTGCTGTGCATGGGCTTTCTCTAGTTGTGGCCCATAGGCTTAATTGCTCCACGGCACATAGGATCTTCACAGTCCAGAGGCTGAACCCATGTTACCTTCATTGGCAAGCAGTTTCTTAACCACTGGACTGCCAGGGAAGTCTTTGAGAGTCTTTATTTTTGAAAATCCATCCCCCAGGCACTCCTGAAGCCTCTACTGACTGGAATCTTTCACTGCATGGGGGTAGTTTCTGACATGCTGTGGAATGCACAGGATGGCATCTGGCTGCAGCAAATGTGTTTCAGAAGCGTTGAATATTTAGACCTTATGACATCTTACTAGTGTGCTCTTTCTCAGAGTACATGTTCCCTTGTTTTATAGGCAATTTTAGCACATTTGGTTATTGAAAAAGGAATTTTATATAGCAAAACATAAAAATAGAAAAGCTCTTGATTAAGAAATGTGAGACCTAGTTGACATTTCCTGGGGTGGAGGGAGCAAGAGACTATTATTTTTGTTTTTTCTAACAAGTCTTGCAGACTCTTTAAACATAGAAAGAAAACCAAGAAAATAGGAAGAAACCAAAAAATTGAAAGAAAGTAAGAGGGAATTGCCTGGCAGTCCCATGGTTAGAATTTGGCCCTTTAATGGCGGTGGACCTAGGTTTAACCTCTGGTGGGGAACGAAGATCCCAGAAGCTGTGTGTGTGGCTAGGAAAAAAAAAAAAGGAAGAAGAAAGGGACAGGGAGAAAGAGGAGGGAGGGAGAAAGGGAGAGAGAAAAGGAGGGAGGGAGGAAGGAAAAAGAAAAGAGAGACAGAGAGAAGGAAAGGAATGAAGGAAGAGAAAATAAGACAGAAGGAAAGAAAGGGAAGGGAAAGAAGGGACATTTGGGGGGGCGGGCTTTATTTTAATTAATTAATTAATTTTTGGCTGGGCTTCCCTGGTGGCTCAGATGGTAAAGGATCTGCCTGCAATGTGAGACACCCAGGCTTAATCCCTAGATTAGGAAGATCCTTGGAGAAGGAAATGGTTACCCACTCCAGTATTCTTGTCTGAGGAATCCCCATGGACAGAGGAGGCTGGCAGACTACAGTCCATGGGGTGGCAAAGAGTCGGACACGACTGAGCAATTAACACATGTAGTTTTGGTTGCACTGGGTCTTTGCTGCTGTGCATGGGCTTTCTCTAGTTGTGGCCCATAGGCTTAATTGCTCCACGGCACATAGGATCTTCACAGTCCAGAGGCTGAACCCATGTTACCTTCATTGGCAAGCAGTTTCTTAACCACTGGACTGCCAGGGAAGTCTTTGAGAGTCTTTATTTTTGAAAATCCATCCCCCAGGCACTCCTGAAGCCTCTACTGACTGGAATCTTTCACTGCATGGGGGTAGTTTCTGACATGCTGTGGAATGCACAGGATGGCATCTGGCTGCAGCAAATGTGTTTCAGAAGCGTTGAATATTTAGACCTTATGACATCTTACTAGTGTGCTCTTTCTCAGAGTACATGTTCCCTTGTTTTATAGGCAATTTTAGCACATTTGGTTATTGAAAAAGGAATTTTATATAGCAAAACATAAAAATAGAAAAGCTCTTGATTAAGAAATGTGAGACCTAGTTGACATTCTCTTTCTAGTTACAATGACGTGTATCCATTTGTGGGCTAAGTCATTACTATCTCAACCAGTAATAATATCCCTGTTATCGCAGAGTGTTGATGAGAAGTTTGTACTTGTCAGAACTCTTTTGGTTATGAATGACAGACACTCAGAAGCCCAGCTCAAACCAGTTTAAACACAACAAAATAAAAATGAAAAATGGATGTGTGTGGTGAAGTGGGTGCAGGAGCTCACACAAGCTGCAAAGTCCAGGATGCAGATGTTCAAATGATGTTGTTGTCAGGTCTATCTGCTTCCATCTTGCAGCTATTATAGGTGTGCTAGCATCTTTTCATACGGCAGGATGATGGACATGGGCAGCTCCAGGCTTACCCGATTTCTTAGTACTAATATGACCTTCAGAAGAATTGTTTCCTTGATCACACTGACAAACATCCTAGGATACATTCGATAGGCCCAGCTTGGATCATGTGCCCATCCCCGAACCAATCACTGGTGAGGGAGATGGAATATTCTGATTGGTCAGGCCATAGAGCTACTGACAGTGATATCAAGTGCAAAGGTCAGATAAGCATTTTACACCTGCTGAACTGTGGTGGAAACATAAGTAACAATTATCATCAGCTTACGGCAGATTAAAAAATCTGTTAGAAGGGAAGACAGTCTGTAATAAGTAAGATCCACCCTAAGAGCATGAAATTAAAATTAAAAGACGCAGCCATGAAATTAAAAGATGCTTGCCCCTTGGAAGAAAAGTTATAACAAACCTAGACAGCATATTAAAAAGCAGAGCTATCACTTTGCCAACAAAAGTCTGTATAGTCAAAGCTATGGTTTTCCCAGTAGTCATGTGTGGATGTGAGAGCTGGACCATAAAGAAGGCTGAGCGCCAAAGAATTGATGTCTTTTAACTGTGGTGTTGGAGAAGGCTCTTGAGAATCCCTTGGACTGCAAGGAGATCAAACCAGTCCATCCTAAAGGAAATCAACCCTGAATATGCATTAGAAGGACTGATGCTGTAGTTGAAGTTTAAATACTTTGGCCACCTGATGCAAAGAGACAATTCATTGAAAAAGAGCCTGATGTTGGGAAAAATGGAAGGCAAAAGCAGAAGGGAACAACAGAGGATGAGATGGTTGGATGGCATCGCTGAGTCAACGGACGTGAGTTTGAGCAGGCTCTGGGAGATGGTGAAGGACAGGGATGCCTGACGTGCTGCTGTCCATGGGGTCTCAAGGAGTCGGACATGACTGAGCGACTGAACTGACTAAAGAGCAGAGAGAAGTGAGAGCCAATAGTAGGGAAGACGATAAGAAGAATGATAAGATAAAATCCTACATAAAATGTTTTAGCATTCTGAAACATTTGGTAGGCAAATAGCTTTACAAATTTACCCTACTGTTATCGATTTTTGTGTATGTTAAAAAGAAACTAGTGCTTGCCTATGTGTTTAACTTGTCCATGTACAATGACTTTTCTTGAAGTTCCAAGATAACTGTTGATTTAATAGGGACTCAGTCCTAGAGGAAGGTTAATCCCACAGAGAAGATTGTGCAGATTTATTACAGGGCAGTGTAGAATGAGAATTAAATCATTTACACAACAAACTCTACGCAAAAATTAAGTTTTCACTTCCACTCTCAAAGACAGAATATTGAATTGGGTGGGTCTGTTGAAGGAGGGCAATACTCATGTTTTCATGTTAAGCTTGCTTGACCAGAACTACTATACTAAAAATATACCCACCTTACCTACACATAGCATGTAAATACATCTCCCCCTGGAGATCTGGGTTTAATCTTTTGAGTTCTCTTTCGCTGTTTCCTCTTTAGTAGGGTGTATGTTAGTGGGACCTGCACATGGCAGCACAAAACACAGAAGGTTTTTCTCAGATTTTCATGTTGTCAGTACTTATCATAGAAGATGAAGTGTTTCACCTTTTCTCCTATATCACAAACAGCTCTGACATTAGCTGTACTTGTTGTTACAGGACATTCCAGGAATTTCTGTTCGGACGCAGGTCTCCTCTCCAGCTACTCTGTATCACATCCCATTAGAAATGTCACCATACTTCATGCAATGTCTGTGATCACAACGTGTCCCAAGTTCTGACTATATTAGAAAGAATAGGAAGGAGAAGGAAGGAGAAGGTAAATGCATAGATCACTATGAACTCTCCAGATCTTGATCACTCTCCTCAATTCATTTCCTCTAATTTGTTTTTAAATTGGAGGATAGCTGTTTTACCATGTTGAGTCAGTTTCTGCTGTACAACAAAGTGAATCAGCCACGTGTATATGTATATTCCCCTCTTCCTTGTATTTCCTTCCTGTTTAGGTCACCCCAGAGGTAGAGTTCCCTGTGCTAGTCATCTATACACAGGAGTATATATATGTCAATCCCAATCTCCCAATTCATCCCACTGACCCACCCCCATTTCCTCTAATTCTTTTTTTTTTTTTAATACTTTTTCCCCATCATGCCTCTTTTATTTCCATATTTATTTTCATCCATCTTTATTCTTTGGCCTATGTGGGCCTCACATTGCAGTGGCCTCTCTCACTGTAGAGCACCAGCTCTGGGCTCATGCACTCCAGAACGCTGGCTTGTCATTGGACACACCCGTCCAGTGGCTCTGTAGCAAGTGGTAGCTTCCCAGGCCAGGGATCGAACTGGTGCCCTTTGCACTGCAAGGTGGACTCTTTACCCACTGGACCACCAGGGAAGCCCTCCTCTAATTCTCAATTTTATCTAGGTCATTCATTGTTTTGGATTACTATTTCATACCAATTTGTGCACATCTCACTAATTCTTTGAAGCTCTGTGCCTTTGATCTTCTTACTCATAAAATGGATTACTACTTCCTCATACAGCTATTTAATAGAAAACAAATGATTAATACCCAAGGTATTTCTGATTCCAGTCAATATAGCTCCACTAAAAAAAAAAAAAGGAAGAAGAAGAAGAAAGTCTTTGCAGTTAGCAAACCCATTATGAGAGGTTAGCTTGCGCAGAGAAGGTGTAACTTGGTAGGCAAATACCTATCGACACACTCAAGAATGCTACCACATCAGAAAAGGGCAATTAGGAGAGAAAGTGAAGGGGTCAAGGAGGAGGCGGGGTAGGTGGGATGGCAGGAAAGGATGGTGGTCAATTGCAGAGTTGTGGGAAGTGACCATGAGGGAGAAAGCAGAGAGACAGAGCGCAGGGTGGAATTCATCAGTCCAACTAGAGGAAAATAGCTATGTTTGTGTTTCCATGGCAACCGAAGTACCTTAGAAACAGGAAATAGGCCAGGTAGAGAAATAAAGAGAAGTGCAAACCCCCAAATTACAATATACTTAACTGGTTGCAGAGTTTCTTTGTATTAGCTTTATAGAAATCATTGCTTTTAGATTTAATATTTGAATTTTTTTTTTTTTTTCATGCAAGGTACCTATTTGTCTCAGGGAAGTTAAGCGCTACCGCTGAAGGAAGGAGCCTGTATACTGATTTCATGTCCATTCAGCCCTAGCATTCTAGAAAACAGATATAATTCAAAATGGAGATCCCCGGAACACCCTTCTTCATAGTTTTACTTCCTTCGTGTAACAAGCCAGGATCCACCTTCTCCAAAAAGTCTATCCAGATCAGAGAAAAGCTAGTCATGGACATGCGACTGCTGAAATGTTAACATAAATATACCCTGTCAACTCAGAGTTAAACTGTAATCTCCTAGTGCCGTGCTCAGTAGCTCAGTTGTGTCTGACTCTTTGCAACCGCATAGATTATAGCCCTCCAGGCTCCTCAGTCCACAGAATTTTCCAGGCAAGAACACTGGAGTGGGTTTCCATTTCCTACTTCAGAGGATCTTTCCGATCCAGGGATGGAACCTGCATCTCCTGCCCTGGCAGGCAGATTCTTAACCACTGGACCACCAGGGAAGCCCTCAATTTTAAAATGTATTAATATTCTTCCTTCTTTCCTCCATACCTATTCATTCATTTAATCCACAAACATTTCTTGACTGCCTACTCTGTGCCAGGCAGAGTGTGAATGAGTGAGTCTCCTTTTATCACAATAATAATGGCAACAATTAGGAAGAGAACAATGGTTAATGTTTACTGAGTACTTACTATTGTATCATGTGCTGTGAGAAGGGTTTTACCCTTTTTAAAATTTTTTATTTTGAAATAATTCTAGGTACACAGAAGGCTGAAAACAGAACACAGAGTACTGTTAGCATTTTATTCAGCTTCCCCTAATCTCCTTTAATTGGAGCACAATATGAAATCCAGGAAAATGACATGGAACAATATTTTTAACTAGACTACAGATCTTATTCAGTTTTTGCTATGCTTTAGTTGCTTTAGTATGCCTTCTTTCACAAGCGTGTAGTTCTATTCAGTTTTTAAACCACATAGATGCATGGAGCCGTCACCACAACCAAGATAAAGACCTGCTCTATCACCACCGCGTCACCCCTTGGGCTACCACTACACTTATGAGCAACACGTACACACACCTACACCCTCCCTGCTCCTAACAGCCAGCAATCGTCTCTCTGTCTCTATGGTTCTTTCATTTTGAGAATGTCATATCAATCGAATCACATAGTGATTGACTTTTTTCTTATTTTCAGTTTTTTAATTAAAGTATAGTTGATTTACAATGTTGCATTAGTTTCAGGTGTACAGCACAATGATTTGCATAGGTAGACAGATTTCTTTCCAAATTCTTTCCCATTATAGGTTATTACAAGTATAACTTATAATTAATTCCCTGTGCCGTACAGTAGATCCTTGTCGGTATCTATTTTATATATATTCGTGCTTTGCTCAGTCAATAAAGTCATGTTCGACTCTTTTGCAACCCCATGGACACCAGGTTCCTCTGTCCATGGGATTTCCTAGGCAAGAATACTGGAGTGGGTTACCATTTCCTGCTCCAGGGGATCTTCCTGACTTAGGGATCAAACCTGTGTCTTCTGCACCTCTGGCATTGATAGGTGGATACCTTACATCTGAGCTACCTGGGAAGTCGATATGTAATAGTATGTATATGTTAGTCCCTAACTCCTAACTTATCCCTCCTCCCCGCCACTTTCCTCTTTGGTAAGTATATATTTGCTTTCTATGTCTGTGTATCTGTTTGGTAAATAAGTTCATCTGTACAATTTTTTTAGATTCTGCATATAAGTGATATCACATGATATGTCTTTGTCTAACTTAGTATGATAGTCTTTAGGTCTATCCATGTTATTGCAAATGGCATAATTTCATTCCTTTTTATGGCTGAGTAGCACATACATGTATTTCACATCTTTCTTCATCTGTTGACGCACTCTTAGGTTGCTTCCATGTCTTGGCTATTGTAAATTGTGCTGCTACGAACCTTGGGGTGCATGTATCTTGTTTTTCCTTTTTGGCTGTGTCAAGCCTTAGTTGCAACATGTGAACTCTTAGCTGTGGTATGCGGATCTAATTCTCTGACCAGGGTCGAACCCAGGTCCCCTGCATTGAAAATTCAGTGTTTTAGCCACTGGACTATCAGGGAAGTCTTTGTGTATCTTTACTTAATTAGAGCCTTTTTCTTTTCCTTTCATGATCATTGTCAACTACACCCTCCCTGCTCCTAACAGCCAGCAATCGTCTCTCTGTCTCTATGGTTCTTTCATTTTGAGAATGTCATATCAATCGAATCACATAGTGATTGACTTTTTTCTTATTTTCAGTTTTTTAATTAAAGTATAGTTGATTTACAATGTTGCATTAGTTTCAGGTGTACAGCACAATGATTTGCATAGGTAGACAGATTTCTTTCCAAATTCTTTCCCATTATAGGTTATTACAAGTATAACTTATAATTAATTCCCTGTGCCGTACAGTAGATCCTTGTCGGTATCTATTTTATATATATTCGTGCTTTGCTCAGTCAATAAAGTCATGTTCGACTCTTTGCAACCCCATGGACACCAGGTTCCTCTGTCCATGGGATTTCCTAGGCAAGAATACTGGAGTGGGTTACCATTTCCTGCTCCAGGGGATCTTCCTGACTTAGGGATCAAACCTGTGTCTTCTGCACCTCTGGCATTGATAGGTGGATACCTTACATCTGAGCTACCTGGGAAGTCGATATGTAATAGTATGTATATGTTAGTCCCTAACTCCTAACTTATCCCTCCTCCCCGCCACTTTCCTCTTTGGTAAGTATATATTTGCTTTCTATGTCTGTGTATCTGTTTGGTAAATAAGTTCATCTGTACAATTTTTTTAGATTCTGCATATAAGTGATATCACATGATATGTCTTTGTCTAACTTAGTATGATAGTCTTTAGGTCTATCCATGTTATTGCAAATGGCATAATTTCATTCCTTTTTATGGCTGAGTAGCACATACATGTATTTCACATCTTTCTTCATCTGTTGACGCACTCTTAGGTTGCTTCCATGTCTTGGCTATTGTAAATTGTGCTGCTACGAACCTTGGGGTGCATGTATCTTGTTTTTTCTTTTTGGCTGTGTCAAGCCTTAGTTGCAACATGTGAACTCTTAGCTGTGGTATGCGGGATCTAATTCTCTGACCAGGGGTCGAACCCAGGTCCCCTGCATTGAAAATTCAGTGTTTTAGCCACTGGACTATCAGGGAAGTCTTTGTGTATCTTTACTTAATTAGAGCCTTTTTCTTTTCCAGATATTGTATTTTACATTTAAATTCATGATCAATTTGATCAATTCTGAATTAACTTTTGTGTGAAATTTAGGTCAAGGCTCTTCCCTTAGTTTGGCCTATAGTTGTCCAATTTCTCCAGTCCCACTTTTTGAAAAAGGTATCCTTTCTCTATTTAATTGCTTTTGTCCCTTTGCAAAAACTCAACTGGACATAGTTGTGTGGGTCTATTCCTAGATCTTCTGGTCTCTTCCATTAATCTATGATTCCCTGTGTGTCCATAAGGCCAAACATAGAGTGATTCCTCCCACTTTACTCTTCTTTCTCAAAATTATTTCAGCTCCTTGGCCCCTTCATATAAATTTCACTTATTTATTTATTTTAGAGAAACACTGTATTTAATGTTAAAGTCTGGCACGCTCCCAAACAGAGCATGGGGTCGAAGTAGCAGGGGTGGG
The DNA here is from genome assembly GCA_022376925.1 of Tragulus kanchil. Classification (NCBI taxonomy): domain Eukaryota; kingdom Metazoa; phylum Chordata; class Mammalia; order Artiodactyla; family Tragulidae; genus Tragulus; species Tragulus kanchil. Next base: position 139,038,325 of record JAIOJX010000006.1, read on the forward strand.
TAGATGACCTCCATGGAGCCTCACATGGTGGAGAGGGTGAGGGAGGTGGCCATCAGATGGAAGAGCTCCCGGTCTAGTCAGGGCGAAGCCCAGAATGGCTGCTTCAGAAACAGGTTCCTGGCAAGGCCAGTGATCAAGCCATCAAACACTGTTCTGGTGCCGGTTCCTGGACCAGTGACACCCACTGTATCAATGTTACAACGTTGGCCTGGAGCCCTCGCTTGGCCACCTGAAGTGGGACACTGCTGTAGGAAGGCTGTTCAGATGGGACCTCAGAGTTACAAAGAAGGCAGACAGCGGTCTCGATTAGACCCCTGGTATAGGAGCAGATCAGTGCAGGAGAAATGAGTAGTGCCCAGTGGTCTGCCTTTTTTCAATCTCCTAGTTTTAGCTTGGGCTTCCCTAGTGCCTCAGATGGTAAAGAAACTGCCTGCGATTCAGGAGACCTGGTTTCAGTCCCTGGTCGGGAAGAGCCCTTAGAGAAGGAAATAGCAACCCACTCCAGTATTCTTGCCTGAAAAGTCCCATGGACAGAGGAGCCTGGCAAGCTACAGTCCAAAGGGTCACAAAGAGTTGGACACAACGGAATGACAAAACACACACACACACATTCATTGAATCATTCACTATAATTCTACCAATTTTCGGGGGTCAGGAAAATCCGTCAGTTGGGAAACAGGAACTGGCTAAGAGACCCAGGGGAATGGTAAGCTAAGCCGCCAAGGGAACGCAACTGTCTAGACATGAGCTCTTGTGTGGTGGGAACGAGAGCACACCTGCTCACATCGAGTGTTCAGCGGACAGAGGAAACAGGAACATATGCAAAGTGTTTGCGTATTGGCCCAGTCTGAGTCGGGTTACGGATCATTCAGATCAAGCTCATGAGTGCGTTCACTAGAGAATGATCAGGAAATCAGACTCTTCTATACTATTTTCTCAGAAACAGTTTATTGAGATATACTGACATATAGAAAAGTGGAGAAATTGTAAATAAGTGAATGAATTCACCTCAGTGGATTTTCACTCTTGTAACCAGAACCTAAATCAACGAAATAGAATATTACTAGCCCCTCAGAGCCCCTAGGTCCCTCATAATCACTAGCTCCAGTGACCTTCTTTTGACGGTAAACACCCCAGGTTTGCCTTTTTTGGTTTTGGAGAATTTTAGATAAATAGATACCAGGCTGCTTCAGAAACAGGTTCCTGGCAAGGCCAGTGATCAAGCCATCAAACACTGTTCTGGTGCCGGTTCCTGGACCAGTGACACCCACTGTATCAATGTTACAACGTTGGCCTGGAGCCCTCGCTTGGCCACCTGAAGTGGGACACTGCTGTAGGAAGGCTGTTCAGATGGGACCTCAGAGTTACAAAGAAGGCAGACAGCGGTCTCGATTAGACCCCTGGTATAGGAGCAGATCAGTGCAGGAGAAATGAGTAGTGCCCAGTGGTCTGCCTTTTTTCAATCTCCTAGTTTTAGCTTGGGCTTCCCTAGTGCCTCAGATGGTAAAGAAACTGCCTGCGATTCAGGAGACCTGGTTTCAGTCCCTGGTCGGGAAGAGCCCTTAGAGAAGGAAATAGCAACCCACTCCAGTATTCTTGCCTGAAAAGTCCCATGGACAGAGGAGCCTGGCAAGCTACAGTCCAAAGGGTCACAAAGAGTTGGACACAACGGAATGACAAAACACACACACACACATTCATTGAATCATTCACTATAATTCTACCAATTTTCGGGGGTCAGGAAAATCCGTCAGTTGGGAAACAGGAACTGGCTAAGAGACCCAGGGGAATGGTAAGCTAAGCCGCCAAGGGAACGCAACTGTCTAGACATGAGCTCTTGTGTGGTGGGAAACGAGAGCACACCTGCTCACATCGAGTGTTCAGCGGACAGAGGAAACAGGAACATATGCAAAGTGTTTGCGTATTGGCCCAGTCTGAGTCGGGTTACGGATCATTCAGATCAAGCTCATGAGTGCGTTCACTAGAGAATGATCAGGAAATCAGACTCTTCTATACTATTTTCTCAGAAACAGTTTATTGAGATATACTGACATATAGAAAAGTGGAGAAATTGTAAATAAGTGAATGAATTCACCTCAGTGGATTTTCACTCTTGTAACCAGAACCTAAATCAACGAAATAGAATATTACTAGCCCCTCAGAGCCCCTAGGTCCCTCATAATCACTAGCTCCAGTGACCTTCTTTTGACGGTAAACACCCCAGGTTTGCCTGTTTTGAGATTTTAGATAAATAGAACCAGACAACAGATCCCCTTTTGCGTCTGGGTTAGCCCTCAACACTGCGCTGGTGAAATTCACGCATTTTTTTTATACATGTCGTTGTGCTGTGTAGTTTTCTATTGTGTAAAGATACCCTAATTTGTGTATTCTACTGCACACGGACATTTAGGTTGTTTCCAGTATTCAGCTATTATAAATAGTTCTGCTATTATCATCCTAGTACCTGGTTTTAGTGAACAAATTGCACACAAAAAAATGCACATTGGGTGCCTTCCTAGGAATGAAACTGCTGAGTCCTTGCATGTATATGATGGTGATTGGCTTTAGTAAATACCATCAATTTTCCAGAGTCATACAGTGTTTCATACTGCTTTCAAGAATGTCCTTTTCCTCTCCCTTATTTTTTTTTTCTTCTTTAATCCATTAATTTTTACCTGCTCTGGGTCTTCATTGTGGCATGCGGGCTTTCTCTAGTGGTGGTGAGTGGGGACTACTCTTGTTTCAGTGTGTGGGCTTCTTATTGTGGTGGCTTCTCTGGTTGTGGAGCACGGGCTCAAGGGTGTGCAGGCTTCCGTAGCCGTGAATTCTGGGCTCTAGAAAGCAGCCTCAGTCGTAGTGGTACACGAGCTCACAACTTGCTCTGCAGCACGTGGAATTTTCCCAGACCAGGCATTGAACCAGTGTCTCCTGCATTGGCACGCAGATTCTTTTTTTCTTTTTTTTTAATTTTTATTTTACTTTTTACTTTAACAGAGTTTTGTTGTTTACAGATACGCATGATCCCAGATTACTCATATATATATCCCCCCCATTCCAACCCCTCCAAGCTGTCGCACAGCGCCCCTGCAGAAGCCCCTTTTCTCACAGCTCAATGATAATAGCTATTTTTTTCACATATGATAGTATAGGTTTTCATGCTACTTCCTTTACGTCTCCCACCCACTGTTCATTCCCCACAATGTCCATATGTCTACTGTCCATGTCTGTTTTTCCATCGCTTCAGTGCGGCACGCAGGTTCTTTACCACTGAGCCCTTCCTTATTTTTTTGGTATTTTGTTGAGAACTCTGACTGATTTCATACCCTAATTTGTGTTTAGGTAAATTGTTTTAAAAAACCAGACAACAGATCCCCTTTTGCGTCTGGGTTAGCCCTCAACACTGCGCTGGTGAAATTCACGCATTTTTTTTATACATGTCGTTGTGCTGTGTAGTTTTCTATTGTGTAAAGATACCCTAATTTGTGTATTCTACTGCACACGGACATTTAGGTTGTTTCCAGTATTCAGCTATTATAAATAGTTCTGCTATTATCATCCTAGTACCTGGTTTTAGTGAACAAATTGCACACAAAAAAATGCACATTGGGTGCCTTCCTAGGAATGAAACTGCTGAGTCCTTGCATGTATATGATGGTGATTGGCTTTAGTAAATACCATCAATTTTCCAGAGTCATACAGTGTTTCATACTGCTTTCAAGAATGTCCTTTTCCTCTCCCTTATTTTTTTTTTCTTCTTTAATCCATTAATTTTTACCTGCTCTGGGTCTTCATTGTGGCATGCGGGCTTTCTCTAGTGGTGGTGAGTGGGGACTACTCTTGTTTCAGTGTGTGGGCTTCTTATTGTGGTGGCTTCTCTGGTTGTGGAGCACGGGCTCAAGGGTGTGCAGGCTTCCGTAGCCGTGAATTCTGGGCTCTAGAAAGCAGCCTCAGTCGTAGTGGTACACGAGCTCACAACTTGCTCTGCAGCACGTGGAATTTTCCCAGACCAGGCATTGAACCAGTGTCTCCTGCATTGGCACGCAGATTCTTTTTTTCTTTTTTTTTAATTTTTATTTTACTTTTTACTTTAACAGAGTTTTGTTGTTTACAGATACGCATGATCCCAGATTACTCATATATATATCCCCCCCATTCCAACCCCTCCAAGCTGTCGCACAGCGCCCCTGCAGAAGCCCCTTTTCTCACAGCTCAATGATAATAGCTATTTTTTTCACATATGATAGTATAGGTTTTCATGCTACTTCCTTTACGTCTCCCACCCACTGTTCATTCCCCACAATGTCCATATGTCTACTGTCCATGTCTGTTTTTCCATCGCTTCAGTGCGGCACGCAGGTTCTTTACCACTGAGCCCTTCCTTATTTTTTTGGTATTTTGTTGAGAACTCTGACTGATTTCATCAATAAGCAAAAGTTTTAAAATCTATTCTTGGGTCAAAGGGTTAGAGAGGAAACAGCAAAGACAGGAAATCTGATAAACAACAAAGTCCTACTGATAGCATAGAAATGAACGCAATGTTGTAAATCAACTATACGTCAAATTAAAAAAAAAAAAAAGGCAAAGGAAATTTGAACAATGGGGAACCTGGGAATAGTCAGGACTCTGGTCAGCCTGTTATTTTACCTAGATGTTCTCTCTCAAGAGCTAAGCTTCAAAGGTTCTGGTTTGGTTTAATAATGTAACAATAAAGCACAATGCTCCCTTATGTAGTTGAAATGTTTCCCAATGATATTAATTAAATTGTCTCATCATTTCTTCAGGTTAAATAATTAAACTCTAACCTTAGGGAGAAAGAGAGCTTGAATGTTTTCTAACATAGCAGATATTCAATAAATGGTTGGGTGAATAAACAAATAATTAAATGAATGAGTTTCCTAAAACTTCACAGCTATGTATTATGGCCTGACATAACATGCTTTGTTTCATTATGCAGATATTAATCCTGTGTCGAAAATCAATGATCCAGGCCTTTCTCCTGCGTGTGAGCTCAGTCCTGTCCGACTTTTTAAAAAAATTATTTATTCATTTATTTATTTATTTTTAGCTATTCTGGGTTTTCACTGCTGCTGCAGACTCTTCTCTAGTTGCAGGGAGTGGGGGCTACTCTCTTGTTGAGGTGAGCAGGTTTCTTGTTGTGGTGACTTCCATTGTTGTGGAACTCAGGCTCTAGGGCTTATGGGCTTCAGGAGTTGAGGATCCAAGGCTCTAGAGCACAGGCTCCATAGTTGTGGCTCATGATCTTAGTTGCTCCACAGCATGTGGGATCTTCCTGGATCAGGGATTGAACCCATGTCTCCTGCATTAGCAGGCGAACTCTTCACCACTGAGCTACCATGGAAGCCCCCTGTCCGACTCTTTAGAACCCCTAAACTGTAGCTTACCAAGCTCTTCTGTCAATGGGATTTCTCAGGCAAGGATACTGGAGTGGGCTGCCATTTCCTCCTCCAGGGGATCTTCCTGACCCAGGGATTGAACCCATGCCTCTTATGTCTCCTGTATTGGCAGGTAGGTTCTTTACCACTAGCAATACCTGGGGAGCCCCGTGGTGTTGTCAATTAAATTAAATATATTTGACACTTTTTAAGTGTTGTTGTTCAGTCACTAAGTTATTTCACACTCTTTGCGACACCATGGACTGCGGCATACCAAACTCCTCTGTCCTTCACTATGTCCCAGGTCTTTCTCAAATTCTTGTCCATTGAGTCGGTGATGCTAGCTAACCATCTCATCCACTGCCATCCCATTCCCCTTTTGCCTTCAATCTTTCCCAACTATATACTAAAGATACATGTGTAACTTAAGCTAATAGTAAAATCAATTTATTTTCTCTAAACAGTCCTTCAGCTTCCCTGATTAGGAGGTAGCTGAACTTTGAAAAAAAAACTCTTTTTCTTATGATCAGAGAAGATATGAACAGGAACCTGAGCGAGCAGGTCTTAGCCACAGTTAAGGAAGCCTTTCCATCAAGGGAGGGACAGGAGTCTGAGGAAGGGAGGAAAATGACAGAGCAGAAAAAGGCAGGAAAGGTAATTCAAGAATGAAGCCTGAACCTTTTCCCAATCAGAGCTTTCTTTGCTTTGTTTTCATGACAGTTCTTCCCTTCCTGAAGGCCCAATAAACAGAATAAATATAAGGACTGTTGGAGATATTTGTGTGGCTAGACTGCAGAGAACGTAAACACCCTAGGTTCCAGATGGCGTGGCTGGCCACCTCAGTCACTGTTCTGCCCTCTGGATCTGGGTGATGCCAGCTCCTTGGCAACCCTGACAAGGCCACTGTGACCCCGGGCGGGGCAGGCGGAGGGGAAGAGCACCAGGTGACGTGGCAATGCTGCAGCACAGGGCAAAGCAGTGTTCCCAGCCCGCTTGTCCTGCAGTCCTGCGGCCGATCAGGGGCGGGACGGGAGGAATCCTGGGAAGGAGGAGAGAGACTCCCACTGGTGCATGGTTCTAGCCAGAAAGGAAATGCTCTAAGATTCGGCTTCCTGGCCCAGTTCCCAGAGTAGTTAATGCTTGGAGCTGTCCAATCGCCCAGATCGGGTTTTTTTTGGTCACGTGCGGCTCCCACCGCGGTGTTTGGTTTTCTTTTGCCCCTCTGTTTCAGATGGCCTACTGCGGCCCCTACTCATGATTCAGACTGAAATAGCGGCCTGCTTTGCATGCCAGCTCAAGCTACATTTCAGTTCTTGTTTCTCTGAAAAGGTCCTGCCAGGGATGCAGAATGAAATGTCAGGTTCCGGTCTGGTATTCCCCATCTTAACCTTCACGTTTTAGTGTGACTTCTGTGGGATTCCCACTCAGGCTCAGAATTCCTGCATGCTAATGGACTGGTCTAATTTAGATATGGGTGGGTCACGTGGAGCTGTCACGGCCCTCTGAGATCATACTCTTTCACCTTTCATTGGCTAGCTGAAATCCAGAGTAATTAACCCATCCCAATCTCCCTTAGGACATGCTTATTACATCCAAAAAGTTACAAAGGAATTCTCAGTCCCTTCCTACAAAGTATTTTCTCAATGATCTGGGCCAGAGACTTACTCAGCTGAGAGGTGACTAGTCCTTACTGATATCTAAATCATACCTAAGACAGTCTGTGTTTATTTTTTCTTTTACTGCCTTGGGCATGAATAGGTCATGGCTTTACATCACTTTTGCAGTGGCCTCCACCCCAAATTGTATTTTCCAAATACAAGACCATTTAAATCTTGGTGTGTGTATGTGACTCTTTATGGAGCCCACGAGGCTCCTCTGTCCATGGAATTCTCCAGATAAGAATACTGGAGTGGTTTCCTTTTCCAGGGGATCTTTCTTGCCCAGGTGCCTGGGTCTCCTGTATTGCAGGCAGATTCTTTACTGTCTGAGCCACCAGGAAGCCCATTTAGATCTTTACCACAGGCCTAAAGCACTTAAGTTTAAGGTTGTATGTAAGACACTGCGAACTTAAACCTGGATCTTCTTAACTATGGAAATTCTCAAGATCTTCGTGCTTTGCCCAAGGCTACAATTGTGAGTTTTCCAGGCTGTTGGATCTGATCCGGAAGTGCTCAGAGCCCTTTTAAAAATGGATAGATGTGCACTCTGACGCCATTTTTTTCAATCTCTCACTTTATAAAGAAAAGCCCATTTCTAGAGATCTACGATTCCTGGCCCAGTTCCCAGAGTAGTTAATGCTTGGAGCTGTCCAATCGCCCAGATCGGGTTTTTTTTGGTCACGTGCGGCTCCCACCGCGGTGTTTGGTTTTCTTTTGCCCCTCTGTTTCAGATGGCCTACTGCGGCCCCTACTCATGATTCAGACTGAAATAGCGGCCTGCTTTGCATGCCAGCTCAAGCTACATTTCAGTTCTTGTTTCTCTGAAAAGGTCCTGCCAGGGATGCAGAATGAAATGTCAGGTTCCGGTCTGGTATTCCCCATCTTAACCTTCACGTTTTAGTGTGACTTCTGTGGGATTCCCACTCAGGCTCAGAATTCCTGCATGCTAATGGACTGGTCTAATTTAGATATGGGTGGGTCACGTGGAGCTGTCACGGCCCTCTGAGATCATACTCTTTCACCTTTCATTGGCTAGCTGAAATCCAGAGTAATTAACCCATCCCAATCTCCCTTAGGACATGCTTATTACATCCAAAAAGTTACAAAGGAATTCTCAGTCCCTTCCTACAAAGTATTTTCTCAATGATCTGGGCCAGAGACTTACTCAGCTGAGAGGTGACTAGTCCTTACTGATATCTAAATCATACCTAAGACAGTCTGTGTTTATTTTTTCTTTTACTGCCTTGGGCATGAATAGGTCATGGCTTTACATCACTTTTGCAGTGGCCTCCACCCCAAATTGTATTTTCCAAATACAAGACCATTTAAATCTTGGTGTGTGTATGTGACTCTTTATGGAGCCCACGAGGCTCCTCTGTCCATGGAATTCTCCAGATAAGAATACTGGAGTGGTTTCCTTTTCCAGGGGATCTTTCTTGCCCAGGTGCCTGGGTCTCCTGTATTGCAGGCAGATTCTTTACTGTCTGAGCCACCAGGGAAGCCCATTTAGATCTTTACCACAGGCCTAAAGCACTTAAGTTTAAGGTTGTATGTAAGACACTGCGAACTTAAACCTGGATCTTCTTAACTATGGAAATTCTCAAGATCTTCGTGCTTTGCCCAAGGCTACAATTGTGAGTTTTCCAGGCTGTTGGATCTGATCCGGAAGTGCTCAGAGCCCTTTTAAAAATGGATAGATGTGCACTCTGACGCCATTTTTTTCAATCTCTCACTTTATAAAGAAAAGCCCATTTCTAGAGATCTACGTATTGTTTAATATCCTCTTTATTTAGAAAGCTGCTTTCTGTATATGCTGAGCCAATGACCCAGGTGTGTTAAGAGAGTGGTTAGTGATAGGAAAGCTAGGAGTCAGAATAGTTCATCAGAATTGGTCAAGGAGCCCACCTGAAAAGTAAATGAGCTTGAACAGTTCACAAAAGAGGAAACACACTTGGCTGAAAGACACGTGGGAAAATGTTCAACTTCACTAAGAACAAAAGAGATGCAAATGTTTGAAACCAGGTACCATTTTTCATCTATCAAAACTTGCACAAGTTAAAAAAAGACTATCCAGTGCTGGCAAGCGTGCAATGCAAAGGCTATTCTTATGTCCTGCTAATGGTGAGGCAAATTGATTCTGCTTTTAGAAAAATAATCTGGTGATGTGTGTCAAGTATTTTCCTGTTAAATTATCCTTAAAAATTACCGAGAATATATACAAAGAGTTATTTACAAAGACGCAGTGTTACAGACCAGTCTGAAAAAATAGGAACATCTTAGGTAACAAAAAATGAAACTGATTAAATAAATTTCAGTACATTCCCACAGTAGAGCATTAATACAATCATTAGAAAAGATGCTTTGCATAGTTTCTAGTAAATTGGGGAAATTCTTTGATTTCTTATTTTAAATTTTTTGATTTGAAAATTTTTCAGTTGAAGTATTTTGATTTATGTTAGTATCAGGTGTACAGCAAAATGATTCGGATAGACAACAGATACAGAGATTCTTTTCAATTTCTTTTCCCTTATAGGTTATTATAAAATATTCAGGATAGTTCCCTGTGCTAGGCAACAGGTCCTTGCTGGTTATCTATTTTATATGCAGTCATGTGCATCTGTTAATCCCATCCTCCCATTTATCCCCACCTTTCCCCTGTGGTAACCAGAAGCTATTTTCCACGTCTATTGGTCTACATCTGTTTTGTAAATAAGTTCATGTGTATCTCTTTTTTTTCCTTCAGATTCCACATATAAGCAATATCATATGATATTTGTGTTTCTCTATCAGGTTTGCTTCACTTAGTATGTCCATTCATGTTGCTACGTGTTGTGTTAGTCACTCTGCAATGTTAAGAGTCTTTGTGACCCCGTGGATGTTGATATAAATTACATTATTTATTTAGAAAGCTGCTTTCTGTATATGCTGAGCCAATGACCCAGGTGTGTTAAGAGAGTGGTTAGTGATAGGAAAGCTAGGAGTCAGAATAGTTCATCAGAATTGGTCAAGGAGCCCACCTGAAAAGTAAATGAGCTTGAACAGTTCACAAAAGAGGAAACACACTTGGCTGAAAGACACGTGGGAAAATGTTCAACTTCACTAAGAACAAAAGAGATGCAAATGTTTGAAACCAGGTACCATTTTTCATCTATCAAAACTTGCACAAGTTAAAAAAAGACTATCCAGTGCTGGCAAGCGTGCAATGCAAAGGCTATTCTTATGTCCTGCTAATGGTGAGGCAAATTGATGCTGCTTTTAGAAAAATAATCTGGTGATGTGTGTCAAGTATTTTCCTGTTAAATTATCCTTAAAAATTACCGAGAATATATACAAAGAGTTATTTACAAAGACGCAGTGTTACAGACCAGTCTGAAAAAATAGGAACATCTTAGGTAACAAAAAATGAAACTGATTAAATAAATTTCAGTACATTCCCACAGTAGAGCATTAATACAATCATTAGAAAAGATGCTTTGCATAGTTTCTAGTAAATTGGGGAAATTCTTTGATTTCTTATTTTAAATTTTTTGATTTGAAAATTTTTCAGTTGAAGTATTTTGATTTATGTTAGTATCAGGTGTACAGCAAAATGATTCGGATAGACAACAGATACAGAGATTCTTTTTCAATTTCTTTTCCCTTATAGGTTATTATAAAATATTCAGGATAGTTCCCTGTGCTAGGCAACAGGTCCTTGCTGGTTATCTATTTTATATGCAGTCATGTGCATCTGTTAATCCCATCCTCCCATTTATCCCCACCTTTCCCCTGTGGTAACCAGAAGCTATTTTCCACGTCTATTGGTCTACATCTGTTTTGTAAATAAGTTCATGTGTATCTCTTTTTTTTCCTTCAGATTCCACATATAAGCAATATCATATGATATTTGTGTTTCTCTATCAGGTTTGCTTCACTTAGTATGTCCATTCATGTTGCTACGTGTTGTGTTAGTCACTCTGCAATGTTAAGAGTCTTTGTGACCCCGTGGATGTTGATATAAATTACATTATTTCATTCCTTTTTTATGGATGAGTAATAATTCATTGCATATATGTGTATATATATGTGTGTGTGTATACCTATATATACATACACACACATACACACGCGTCTTCTTTATCCACTCCTCTGTTGATGGACACTTAGGTTGCTTCCAGGTCTTGGTCATTGTGAATAGTGCTGATATGAACACAGGAGTACATGTATCTTCTTGAATTACAGTTTTCTCGGGATATATGCCCAGGAGTGGGATTTCTGGATCATGTGGCAACTCTATTTTTTGTTGCTTAAGAAACCTCCATATTGTTCTCCATAGCAGCTTCACCAATTTACATTCCCATCAACAGTGTAGGAGAGGTCCTTTTTCTGTACAACACTCTCCAGCATTTATTATTTATTTTATTTATTTATTTATTTGGCGGGGAGTAGGGAGGGAGGGAGGGGGGCGGGCGGGCCACTTCTATTGGTCTTTCATTTCTCTATTTTCATCCATCTTTGTTCTTTGGCCTGTGTGGGCCTGCCATCGCGGTGGCCTCTGTTGTCACAGAGCACCGGCTCTGGGCGCATGCGCTCCAGAGCTCCAGCTTGGTGATTGGACACATCGGTCCAGCTGCACCACGGCACGTGGGATCTTCCCAGGCCAGGGATCGAACTGGCGTCCCTTGCACTGCAAGGCGGTGTCCCTACTCACTGGACCACCAGGGAAGCCCAGCAGCATTTATTATTTGTAGACTTTTCTTTTTGAATAGAGAATGATTGAATGCTTTTTTTTTTGTTCTTTTTACTGTGCCATGCAGCTTGAGGGCTCTCAGTTCCTCCGGCCAATGGAAACTGAAAGCCCAGAATCCTAACCACTAGGAAGCCCAGACTGTGGTAACCAGAAGCTATTTTCCACGTCTATTGGTCTACATCTGTTTTGTAAATAAGTTCATGTGTATCTCTTTTTTTTCCTTCAGATTCCACATATAAGCAATATCATATGATATTTGTGTTTCTCTATCAGGTTTGCTTCACTTAGTATGTCCATTCATGTTGCTACGTGTTGTGTTAGTCACTCTGCAATGTTAAGAGTCTTTGTGACCCCGTGGATGTTGATATAAATTACATTATTTCATTCCTTTTTTATGGATGAGTAATAATTCATTGCATATATGTGTATATATATGTGTGTGTGTATACCTATATATACATACACACACATACACACCGCGTCTTCTTTATCCACTCCTCTGTTGATGGACACTTAGGTTGCTTCCAGGTCTTGGTCATTGTGAATAGTGCTGATATGAACACAGGAGTACATGTATCTTCTTGAATTACAGTTTTCTCGGGATATATGCCCAGGAGTGGGATTTCTGGATCATGTGGCAACTCTATTTTTAGTTGCTTAAGAAACCTCCATATTGTTCTCCATAGCAGCTTCACCAATTTACATTCCCATCAACAGTGTAGGAGAGGTCCTTTTTCTGTACAACACTCTCCAGCATTTATTATTTATTTTATTTATTTATTTATTTGGCGGGGAGTAGGGAGGGAGGGAGGGGGGCGGGCGGGCCACTTCTATTGGTCTTTCATTTCTCTATTTTCATCCATCTTTGTTCTTTGGCCTGTGTGGGCCTGCCATCGCGGTGGCCTCTGTTGTCACAGAGCACCGGCTCTGGGCGCATGCGCTCCAGAGCTCCAGCTTGGTGATTGGACACATCGGTCCAGCTGCACCACGGCACGTGGGATCTTCCCAGGCCAGGGATCGAACTGGCGTCCCTTGCACTGCAAGGCGGTGTCCCTACTCACTGGACCACCAGGGAAGCCCAGCAGCATTTATTATTTGTAGACTTTTCTTTTTGAATAGAGAATGATTGAATGCTTTTTTTTTTGTTCTTTTTACTGTGCCATGCAGCTTGAGGGCTCTCAGTTCCTCCGGCCAAGGATGGAACTCAGACCATGGCAGTGAAAGCCCAGAATCCTAACCACTAGACAATCAGGGAACCCCCGACTTGTAGACTTTTGGGTGATGGACATTCTGACTGGAGAGAGGTGATAGCTTATTGTAGTTTTGCTTTCCATTTCTCTATTAGCAGTGTGGAGCATCTTTTCAAATGCCTATTGGCCATCTGCATGTCTTCTTTGGAGAAATATCTATTTAGATCTTCTGCCCATTTTTTGATTAGGTTGTTTGGTTTTTTTCATATTGAGGTATATAAACTGTATATTTTAGAAATTAATCCCTTGTCAGTAACATTGTTAACAAATATTTTCTCTCATTCTGTAGACTGTCTTTACATTTTGTTTATGATTTCCTTTGTTGTGCAAAAACTTTTAAATTTAATTAGGTCCTCCCGGGCTTCCCCTGGTGGTCCAGCGGGTAAGGACACCGCCTTGCACTGCAAGGGGCGCTGGTTTGATCCCTGGCCTGGGAAGATCCCACGTGCCGCGGAGCGGCTGGACTGATGTGTCCAATTACCGAGCCAGAGCTCTGGCGCATGTGCCCAGAGCCGGCACTCTGCGACGACAGAGGCCACCGCGATGGGACGCCCACAGGGGCCGAAGAACAAAGACGGATGAAAATAGAGAAATGAAAGACCAATAGAAGTAGCCTGTCCATCCCCCTCCCTCCCCACCCCACACCCTCAAAAAGATAAATAAATAAAATAAATGTTTAAAAATAATAATAATAATAATTAGGTCCTCCCCAAGAGACCACCCAAGATCAGCAGGTAGGTCTAGCCCAGGCCTCTATGAAGTCAGTGCTTTTGTCCCGGGTCCCAGGGCATGCAAGACTTAACCTGTGCCCTCCAAGAGTAGAAGCTCTGGTTCCCCTCATCCTGTGGGGCCCTTGCAGTCAAGCCCTGTTGGTCTTCAAAGCCAAATGTCCTGGGGGCTCTTTCTCCTGATGCCATATCTGTAGGCTGGGAAGCCTGACATGGGGCTCAGAACTCTTAATTTCTGTAGGAGAACTTCGGCAGTATAATTATTCTCCAGTTTATGGGTCACCCACCTGGGTAGTATGGATTTTACTATATCACGAGTGTGCCCCTCCTACCATCTTGTGGCTTCTTCTTTATATTTCTGGATGTAGAATATCTTTTTCAATTGCCTCCAGTCTGGTTGGGAAATTAAGATCTCATATGCCATGGGGCAATTAAGCCTGCATGCTACAACTACTGAGCTTTCCTGCTCTGGAACCTAATGAAAGATCTCACATAACACAGAAAAGATCCTCTGTGCAGCAACTAAGATCTGACACAGTCAATACTATTGGGAAAAGGTTGTTTGGTTTTTTTCATATTGAGGTATATAAACTGTATATTTTAGAAATTAATCCCTTGTCAGTAACATTGTTAACAAATATTTTCTCTCATTCTGTAGACTGTCTTTACATTTTGTTTATGATTTCCTTTGTTGTGCAAAAACTTTTAAATTTAATTAGGTCCTCCCGGGCTTCCCCTGGTGGTCCAGCGGGTAAGGACACCGCCTTGCACTGCAAGGGGCGCTGGTTTGATCCCTGGCCTGGGAAGATCCCACGTGCCGCGGAGCGGCTGGACTGATGTGTCCAATTACCGAGCCAGAGCTCTGGCGCATGTGCCCAGAGCCGGCACTCTGCGACGACAGAGGCCACCGCGATGGGACGCCCACAGGGGCCGAAGAACAAAGACGGATGAAAATAGAGAAATGAAAGACCAATAGAAGTAGCCTGTCCATCCCCCTCCCTCCCCACCCCACACCCTCAAAAAGATAAATAAATAAAATAAATGTTTAAAAATAATAATAATAATAATTAGGTCCTCCCCAAGAGACCACCCAAGATCAGCAGGTAGGTCTAGCCCAGGCCTCTATGAAGTCAGTGCTTTTGTCCCGGGTCCCAGGGCATGCAAGACTTAACCTGTGCCCTCCAAGAGTAGAAGCTCTGGTTCCCCTCATCCTGTGGGGCCCTTGCAGTCAAGCCCTGTTGGTCTTCAAAGCCAAATGTCCTGGGGGCTCTTTCTCCTGATGCCATATCTGTAGGCTGGGAAGCCTGACATGGGGCTCAGAACTCTTAATTTCTGTAGGAGAACTTCGGCAGTATAATTATTCTCCAGTTTATGGGTCACCCACCTGGGTAGTATGGATTTTACTATATCACGAGTGTGCCCCTCCTACCATCTTGTGGCTTCTTCTTTATATTTCTGGATGTAGAATATCTTTTTCAATTGCCTCCAGTCTGGTTGGGAAATTAAGATCTCATATGCCATGGGGCAATTAAGCCTGCATGCTACAACTACTGAGCTTTCCTGCTCTGGAACCTAATGAAAGATCTCACATAACACAGAAAAGATCCTCTGTGCAGCAACTAAGATCTGACACAGTCAAGTTAATTTATTCATTAATTTTTTGGAGGGGGGGGCGGGTTGGGGAGGGAGTAGGGCGGAAGGGCCACCTCTATTGGTCCTTCATCTATCCATTTTCATCCATCTTTGTTCCTTGGCCCGTGTGGGCCTCCTACCGTGGTGGCCTCTGTTGTTGCAGAGCACCAGCCCTGGGCACATGCGCTCCAGAGCTCCGGCTCGGTAATTGGACACATCGGTACAGCCGATCCGCGGCACGTGGGATCCTCCCAGGCCAGGGATCGAACCGGCGCCCCTTGCACTGCAAGGTGGTGTCCTTACCCACTGGACCACCAGGAAGTCCCTATTCATTAATTTTAAAAAGACTGAGTAGTGCTGATATAAGGATAGACATGTAGGTGGAACAGACTGGAGAGTCCAGAAATCAACTCTTCCTATTATGATCAATCAGTTTTCAGCAAGATGCTAAAGCAACTCAATGGGGAGAGAATAGTCTTTTTGGTAAACAGTGCTGAGACAACTGGAAATCCACTTGCAAAAAAATGTAGTTGGACCCCTTTTTTACAACACACATAAAATTTAACTGGATCACAGACCTAAATGTAAGAGCTGAAACTATAAAATCTTAGGAGAAAACGTAGTAGCATATATTCATGACTTTAGACAAATTATTCTTAAATATTAAAGCACAGATGATAAAAGAAAAATAAGTAAGTTGGACTTCATCAAAATGAAATATTTTGTGCATCATAGAACATGCCCAAGAAAGTGAAAAGACAACCTACAAAAAAAATGATTTATTCAATAAGGAACTTGCACCAGAATATATAAAGAACACTTATAACTCAACCATAAAATGACAAATAATCGGTCTTCCCATAGTGGTAAGCAAACTCACTCAGTTATGGTCACCCACCTGGGTAGTATGGATTTTACTATATCACGAGTGTGCCCCTCCTACCATCTTGTGGCTTCTTCTTTATATTTCTGGATGTAGAATATCTTTTTCAATTGCCTCCAGTCTGGTTGGGAAATTAAGATCTCATATGCCATGGGGCAATTAAGCCTGCATGCTACAACTACTGAGCTTTCCTGCTCTGGAACCTAATGAAAGATCTCACATAACACAGAAAAGATCCTCTGTGCAGCAACTAAGATCTGACACAGTCAAGTTAATTTATTCATTAATTTTTTGGAGGGGGGGGCGGGTTGGGGAGGGAGTAGGGCGGAAGGGCCACCTCTATTGGTCCTTCATCTATCCATTTTCATCCATCTTTGTTCCTTGGCCCGTGTGGGCCTCCTACCGTGGTGGCCTCTGTTGTTGCAGAGCACCAGCCCTGGGCACATGCGCTCCAGAGCTCCGGCTCGGTAATTGGACACATCGGTACAGCCGATCCGCGGCACGTGGGATCCTCCCAGGCCAGGGATCGAACCGGCGCCCCTTGCACTGCAAGGTGGTGTCCTTACCCACTGGACCACCAGGGAAGTCCCTATTCATTAATTTTAAAAAGACTGAGTAGTGCTGATATAAGGATAGACATGTAGGTGGAACAGACTGGAGAGTCCAGAAATCAACTCTTCCTATTATGATCAATCAGTTTTCAGCAAGATGCTAAAGCAACTCAATGGGGAGAGAATAGTCTTTTTGGTAAACAGTGCTGAGACAACTGGAAATCCACTTGCAAAAAAATGTAGTTGGACCCCTTTTTTACAACACACATAAAATTTAACTGGATCACAGACCTAAATGTAAGAGCTGAAACTATAAAATCTTAGGAGAAAACGTAGTAGCATATATTCATGACTTTAGACAAATTATTCTTAAATATTAAAGCACAGATGATAAAAGAAAAATAAGTAAGTTGGACTTCATCAAAATGAAATATTTTGTGCATCATAGAACATGCCCAAGAAAGTGAAAAGACAACCTACAAAATGTGAGAAAATATTTACGAATGATTTATTCAATAAGGAACTTGCACCAGAATATATAAAGAACACTTATAACTCAACCATAAAATGACAAATAATCGGTCTTCCCTGGTAGCTCAGTGGTAAAGACTTCGCCTGTTAATGCAGAAGACACAGGTTCAATCCCTGATCCAGAAAGGTCCCGTATGCTGCAGAGCAGCTAAGCTTGTAAGCCACAGCCATTGAGCCTCTGCTCTAGAGTCTCAGAGCCATAACTGTTGAGCCCATGTGCCACAACTACTGAAGCCCCTGAGCCCTAGAGCCTGAGTTCCACAACAAGAGAAGTCACCGCCACAAGAAGCCTGCTCACCTCAACTAGAGAGTAGCCCCCACTCCCCGCAACTAGAGAAGAGCCTATGGCAGCAGTGCAAACCCAGAATAGCCAAAAATAAATAAATAAATAAAATTTTAAAAACATATAAAAGCCCCTCTTAACCCTATACAACAGAGGAAGAGTGTCCTGAAGTTAAAAAAAAAAAAAAAAAAAAAAGACTAATAACCCAGTTGAAAAAGGGTCAAAGACTTGAATAGGTAGTTCTTTGGAGAAAAATGTTATTCATTCTAATGTGCTTATTTATCTTCTATTACTGCCATAATTAAATCACTGCAACTTTTGTGACTTAATACAAATTTATTATTCTATAGTTCTGGAAGTCAGAAGTCTGCCATAGGTAGAAATGAAGAGTGGCTGGTACTGGATACAGGGCTTCTGTTCGAAGTGATGAAAGCATTCTAAAATTCATTTTGGTGACGGTCACACAACTCTGTGGTTATGCTAAAAACCATCAATGTGTGTACACGTTCAATGGACGGATCATAAAGCTATTAAAAATAATATGGACAATGTAAGTAAGATCCATAATCAGTTTAATTAAAAAGCCCATTCAAACTGACTTGATAAAGGAAATTTGTTGATTCATAGGACTGAAAGTACAGGGGAAGCAAAGACTTTAAGTGCAGTTGAGTCAGAACCTCTCTTCCCAGGAGCAGAAACTCCAGCTACGCTTGCTGCTACATAAGTGGTGCTGGTGGGCTGGGTATTGGGAAGACAGCGTCCATGATGACTGTGGGCTGTACTTGGTTGCTCAGTTGTGTCCAACTCTTTGGCAACCCCACGGCCTGTAGCCCACCAGCCACCTCTGTCCCTGGGGATTCTTTAGGCAAGAATGCTGAAGTGGGTTGCCATGCCCTCCTCCAGGAAGTCTTTCCAACCCAAGGATTGAATCCAGGTCTCCTACATTGCAGGCAGATTCTTTACCACCTGAGCCACCAGGGAAGCCTAAGAATACTGGAGTAGGTAGCCTTCTAGAGGGATCTTCCTGACCCAGGAATCAAACCAGGGTCTCCTGCATTGCAGGCAGATTCCTTACCAGCTAAGCTACCAGGGAGAAAAATAGAAGAAGGGCAAGTTCAAATATACATATTAGAGAGTATATAGTGAGGCTCAAGGCCACTGGAAGTTGAACCAGTTTATGTCATATCCTCAACGGCTATGTCATTCTTTTCAAAGTTGTACCCTGTCCCCTTCTTTCCTGTCTCACAACTATTTGTTCAAGGCTGAGTGTGGATTCCCTCAGGACTGACTGAAGAGGGAGACTCTGCACAGTGAAATCACATGGGAAGTCAGGCTGCATATGAGGTGAATCTTGGGGGGAAAAAAAAAACACAACTTGGTGAGTGTTTTGGTGACTGTTGTTATAAATTAATTTTGAATTTGTTCAAATGCTTTTTCTGCCTCTGTTGATACAGCCATATGGCTTCTCTCTTTTGTTCTATTAACGTGTAAGTTGTGTGTATGCGTGTATTAGTCACTCAGTCGTGTCCAACTGTGCAGTCCCATAGACTGAGCCAGCCAGGCTCCTCCGTCCATGGGATTCTCCAGGCAAGAATGTTGGAGTGGCTTACCATTTCCTTCTCCAACATGTAAGCTATGTTAATTGATTTCAAACCAAACTTGGGAATGCTATATTATCCTCTTTAGCTATTGCTGAATTCAATTTGCTAATATTTTGTTAACAAAGAAGTCATCTGTGCTTAAGGGAAGATTCTTTTTTCACTCCATAGGACAATTTGCATATTTTATACCTTCTTGAGTCAGTTGTTATCATTTGTCTCTTTCAAGGAATTTGTCCATCTCATCTAAGTTGTCAAATTTGTATTGGAATAAGGTTTTTTTGTATTTCCATTGCTATCTTTTAAAAATCTGTAGGATCTATAGTCAAATCATCTCTTTTACTTGCACCCAAAACTAAAGCTTGGAACAAGAGTCAGACTTCAAATTCTGGGTAAGTGAGGTCCACATAGTACAGCTGGCTGCTGTCTCTTAGGTCTTATATGCTTGTTTTCCTTTTTCAGTCAACCTTGAAGGATCCATTTTAGGCTTAATTAAAGCTGTTAGGAAGAAAGGCAGACTCCAGAAACAATAAAAAGCAAGCTCAATGTTGATCTTGGGTGAGATTCTAGAACATGTTGGTGAGCAATACAAAAAACTTGGTGATCACTAAGTGCTGTCATATATTCATTAAAAACAATTTTGCTTTATTTTCTAAACGTTGTGTATCTACCTTCTTTGAGCAGTGGGATCATTAAAACTCACATTTTCTGTGGGCCTACTTTGTATCAAACATTGTGCTAGGTGCAGGCAAAACAGGGGTAAGAAAAACAGACGTACTGTCTGGGCTTACTAGGTACTGAGGGAAAGCATCATTAAAACAATAAATAATGAAAAGACATATAACTTATTATGAATAGATATATAAGTTATGAAGAAATTGTGTGAGATTATCACACAGAGACCTCATTTAGATTTGGTCTAAAGCCTCAAAGAGGAGATTTTATTTATTTATTATTTATTTACTTTTGACTGTGCTGGGTCTTCATTGCTGTAAGCTTTTCTTGAGTTGTGGTGAGCAGGGGCTGCTCTCTAGTTGTGATGTGTGGGCTTCTTTTTCTTATTTTTTGTTTTTAAATATATTTTTTAATTTATTTGGCTGTGTTGGGTCTTCGTTGCAGCATGTGGGATCTAGTTCCCTGACCATGGATTGAACCCAGGTCCTCTGCATTGGGAGCACAGTGTCCTACCCACCGGACCACTAGGTAAGTCACTGTGTAAACTTCTTATTGTAGTGACTTCTCTTGTTGCACAGCATAGGTTCGAGGGCACGTGGGCTTCAGCAGTTATGGTTCCCAGCGCTAGAACACAGGCTCAGTAGTTGTGGCGCCTCAGCTGCTCTGTGGCATGTGGGACCTTCTCCTGCATTGGCAGGTGGATTCTTTATCACTGAGCCATCAGGGAAGCCCAGGAGCCCATATTCAAAGATGAGTAGGAGATACCCAGGGAAATGGGGCCAGAAGAGTGTTCTAAGCCAAGTGACCATAACGGGCAAAGGTCGTGAGTCAAGAAAGTGATGAATTTGAGGAACTGAAAGAAGGCTAGCACTGCTGGAAACTAGTGGGAGAATGAAGTGAGTTGGGGCCGGAGAGCTGAAAGCATCAAATTGATGCAAGCTTTTAAAGCTGTTGGTTTTGTCCTAAGGGCACTAGAAAGTCACTGAAGTTTAGGCAGGAATGTAGCATAAACCAGTTTCGTTTTACTTTTTGTTACAGAAAAATTTGAACACATGTGACAATAGATAAAACTTGTCTGGGCTTACTTAGGTTTTATTTTTTGAGGGGATCATTAAAACTCACATTTTCTGTGGGCCTACTTTGTATCAAACATTGTGCTAGGTGCAGGCAAAGCAGGGGTAAGAACAACAGACGTACTGTCTGGGCTTACTAGGTACTGAGGGAAAGCATCATTAAAACAATAAATAATGAAAAGACATATAACTTATTATGAATAGATATATAAGTTATGAAGAAATTGTGTGAGATTATCACACAGAGACCTCATTTAGATTTGGTCTAAAGCCTCAAAGAGGAGATTTTATTTATTTATTATTTATTTACTTTTGACTGTGCTGGGTCTTCATTGCTGTAAGCTTTTCTTGAGTTGTGGTGAGCAGGGGCTGCTCTCTAGTTGTGATGTGTGGGCTTCTTTTTCTTATTTTTTGTTTTTAAATATATTTTTTAATTTATTTGGCTGTGTTGGGTCTTCGTTGCAGCATGTGGGATCTAGTTCCCTGACCATGGATTGAACCCAGGTCCTCTGCATTGGGAGCACAGTGTCCTACCCACCGGACCACTAGGTAAGTCACTGTGTAAACTTCTTATTGTAGTGACTTCTCTTGTTGCACAGCATAGGTTCGAGGGCACGTGGGCTTCAGCAGTTATGGTTCCCAGCGCTAGAACACAGGCTCAGTAGTTGTGGCGCCTCAGCTGCTCTGTGGCATGTGGGACCTTCTCCTGCATTGGCAGGTGGATTCTTTATCACTGAGCCATCAGGGAAGCCCAGGAGCCCATATTCAAAGATGAGTAGGAGATACCCAGGGAAATGGGGCCAGAAGAGTGTTCTAAGCCAAGTGACCATAACGGGCAAAGGTCGTGAGTCAAGAAAGTGATGAATTTGAGGAACTGAAAGAAGGCTAGCACTGCTGGAAACTAGTGGGAGAATGAAGTGAGTTGGGGCCGGAGAGCTGAAAGCATCAAATTGATGCAAGCTTTTAAAGCTGTTGGTTTTGTCCTAAGGGCACTAGAAAGTCACTGAAGTTTAGGCAGGAATGTAGCATAAACCAGTTTCGTTTTACTTTTTGTTACAGAAAAATTTGAACACATGTGACAATAGATATAGCAGTATTATGAACCCCTCACAACATGAGTAGCTTCAAAAATTATCAACTTACCATCTTCTGGATTTACGAATAAGAAATAGAAATCCCCAGGAATTCTTGATGGTATAAGCTATTCTGTATCTTCCATAATGCTTTATTTACATGTCTTAAATAACAATGAGTGATCATCACAGTTTACTGTGATATGGTTATACTAAAACTTTCAGAGGCTTGCTACATAAAAGTTAAGTAATAATAAATGTAAATTTATTATTATCATAAACCAACATACTGTGATAAGATTATATATTTCAATAACATGTTAATATGATCTCTACCTGATACAGACATTTGATAATGTAAAAGACCAGAAGGTAATCTAAAAGTTAGTTCCAAATAAATGCCAAATAAAAGCCATCTTAAACATTGAGAGGTAATGCTACCAGTATTTAAAAGTATTTAAAAATCAGCATTCCTGGGACTTCCCTGATGGTCCAGGGGCTAAGACTCTGAGCTCCCAATGGAGGAGGCCTGGTTGGATCCCTGGTCAGGAAACTAGATCCTACACGCCACAACTAAAAAAGAAAAGATTCTGAATGCCACAGTGACGATCAAAGATCCTGAGAGCTACAACTAAGACCCGGCTCAGCCACATAAATAAACATTTTTTAAAGATTTGTTCTTTAAAAAAAAATAAATGAAAGTCAGCATTCTTACTGGAAAGGATGTGAATATTTGCTGTTAGCAGAGAGAATGCCTAACACACACTTATGAGACAGCAGTGAAGGTAAATTGATGTGGATGAGTAGGAGATACCCAGGGAAATGGGGCCAGAAGAGTGTTCTAAGCCAAGTGACCATAACGGGCAAAGGTCGTGAGTCAAGAAAGTGATGAATTTGAGGAACTGAAAGAAGGCTAGCACTGCTGGAAACTAGTGGGAGAATGAAGTGAGTTGGGGCCGGAGAGCTGAAAGCATCAAATTGATGCAAGCTTTTAAAGCTGTTGGTTTTGTCCTAAGGGCACTAGAAAGCCACTGAAGTTTAGGCAGGAATGTAACATAAACCAGTTTCGTTTTACTTTTTGTTACAGAAAAATTTGAACACATGTGACAATAGATATAGCAGTATTATGAACCCCTCACAACATGAGTAGCTTCAAAAATTATCAACTTACCATCTTCTGGATTTACGAATAAGAAATAGAAATCCCCAGGAATTCTTGATGGTATAAGCTATTCTGTATCTTCCATAATGCTTTATTTACATGTCTTAAATAACAATGAGTGATCATCACAGTTTACTGTGATATGGTTATACTAAAACTTTCAGAGGCTTGCTACATAAAAGTTAAGTAATAATAAATGTAAATTTATTATTATCATAAACCAACATACTGTGATAAGATTATATATTTCAATAACATGTTAATATGATCTCTACCTGATACAGACATTTGATAATGGAAAATGCCAGAAGGTAATCTAAAAAGTTAGTTCCAAATAAATGCCAAATAAAAGCCATCTTAAACATTGAGAGGTAATGCTACCAGTATTTAAAAGTATTTAAAAATCAGCATTCCTGGGACTTCCCTGATGGTCCAGGGGCTAAGACTCTGAGCTCCCAATGGAGGAGGCCTGGTTGGATCCCTGGTCAGGAAACTAGATCCTACACGCCACAACTAAAAAAAAGAAAAGATTCTGAATGCCACAGTGACGATCAAAGATCCTGAGAGCTACAACTAAGACCCGGCTCAGCCACATAAATAAACATTTTTTAAAGATTTGTTCTTTAAAAAAAAATAAATGAAAGTCAGCATTCTTACTGGAAAGGATGTGAATATTTGCTGTTAGCAGCAGAGAGAATGCCTAACACACACTTATGAGACAGCAGTGAAGGTAAATTGATGTGGATGGAATCATGCTGTGCTTGTGGAACACAAGGTGGGCTTAGAAATTCAGAGGGAGATAAGATTGGATAGTTACAGAGTGTGAGGACCCTCCAAAAGGAGGGAGAGCTGCAGGACAGAGCTTGTCTTCACACGGGAGGAACGAGCAGGGAAAGCGAAAGCAGCGGGAGGGGCCGGGTGATGAGATCAGAAAGGCCCACGAAACAGCCTTCTGGCAGGATTTCATCAACACTTGTTTGGGTAACTTTCTGTTGTCACTGGGAAACCTGGGGAAATTTCTCCTCCAAGATGAACCCAGCCCATATTCTGGCCACTTTCACTTGTCCGCTGGTGGCTGCGCGCAGTCTGCGATTCGCTGCCTTAGGCCCTCTGGCTGCCTCCTTTAGTGGGAAGGTATCAGAGGATGCAGATTAGGGGCTCCCATGGTCCAACATTTGACAGTTGGCTCAGTTCAGTTTCACATTCTGATCATTATCTTCTTGCTCTCTACTTCATTCCTTGCAAAGGCCAAGTCTTTCTGTAATCTGAGACTGCGGTGAAGTCCCTTTCTCGCCAGTTTACCCTGACTCTCAACCCACAGTTCAAGATTAAGTTGTTCATATTCCTTTGATTACTGGAGGTACCAAATCCCTTTTCGTCTAGGACAGCGATCCCCAACCTTTCTGGCACCAGGGAATGGTTTCATGAAAGACAATTTTTCCAAGGATCAAGGAGAGGGGGATGGTTTCAGGATGATTCAAGCACATTACATCTATTTAAAAGTATTTAAAATTCAGCATTCCTGGGACTTCCCTGATGGTCCAGGGGCTAAGACTCTGAGCTCCCAATGGAGGAGGCCTGGTTGGATCCCTGGTCAGGAAACTAGATCCTACACGCCACAACTAAAAAAAAGAAAAGATTCTGAATGCCACAGTGACGATCAAAGATCCTGAGAGCTACAACTAAGACCCGGCTCAGCCACATAAATAAACATTTTTTAAAGATTTGTTCTTTAAAAAAAAATAAATGAAAGTCAGCATTCTTACTGGAAAGGATGTGAATATTTGCTGTTAGCAGCAGAGAGAATGCCTAACACACACTTATGAGACAGCAGTGAAGGTAAATTGATGTGGATGGAATCATGCTGTGCTTGTGGAACACAAGGTGGGCTTAGAAATTCAGAGGGAGATAAGATTGGATAGTTACAGAGTGTGAGGACCCTCCAAAAGGAGGGAGAGCTGCAGGACAGAGCTTGTCTTCACACGGGAGGAACGAGCAGGGAAAGCGAAAGCAGCGGGAGGGGCCGGGTGATGAGATCAGAAAGGCCCACGAAACAGCCTTCTGGCAGGATTTCATCAACACTTGTTTGGGTAACTTTCTGTTGTCACTGGGAAACCTGGGGAAATTTCTCCTCCAAGATGAACCCAGCCCATATTCTGGCCACTTTCACTTGTCCGCTGGTGGCTGCGCGCAGTCTGCGATTCGCTGCCTTAGGCCCTCTGGCTGCCTCCTTTAGTGGGAAGGTATCAGAGGATGCAGATTAGGGGCTCCCATGGTCCAACATTTGACAGTTGGCTCAGTTCAGTTTCACATTCTGATCATTATCTTCTTGCTCTCTACTTCATTCCTTGCAAAGGCCAAGTCTTTCTGTAATCTGAGACTGCGGTGAAGTCCCTTTCTCGCCAGTTTACCCTGACTCTCAACCCACAGTTCAAGATTAAGTTGTTCATATTCCTTTGATTACTGGAGGTACCAAATCCCTTTTCGTCTAGGACAGCGATCCCCAACCTTTCTGGCACCAGGGAATGGTTTCATGAAAGACAATTTTTCCAAGGATCAAGGAGAGGGGGATGGTTTCAGGATGATTCAAGCACATTACATCTATTGCACACTTTATTATTATGATTATGACATTGATTCCATCTCAGGTCATCAGGCACTTGATCCTGAGGTTGGGGACCCCTGGGCTAGGGTATGGTTTCATGTGGAAATGGTTCCTCTGTCTACATGCTCATCCAAATGTGGCTGTTACATAAGTATGTGCATATAAATGCAATGAATTGCAATGTAGCCTGTGTAAAGAATAATGTAGATCAATTTATACACTTACATGGATTATCAGGTGAAAAGGAAGAAGTGAGTCACCAAATAACATTTTGGGGAGGTGGTGTGAGTGTTTATAATCGCATAGAAATAGTCCTGAAAGAATACATTCTAAACTCTCGACTCCTGAGTTGGAGTGTATGTATAGGACAGGAATGAAACAATAATCTCATTTTCACTTTACTATTCTATTATTTTTATCTGCATGTATTACCTCTGTAGTTTGAAACAAAAAATTTTCAAACTCAAAAGCTTGCTTTCCTTAGATCTACTTGAACCTTAATCTGGGAGCATCCCTGAAAGAAATTCTTCAATTAGACTTTCTTCTATTCTTGACTGACCGAGGATTAATGGAGTGCATACTCTGTACCAGGAACAGGAAGCAGCATTAGAGGGTTTGAGATCAGAGACACTCGTGTCCTTTTTTTAAAAAAATATTTATTTATTTGACTATACCAGGTCTCAGTTATGGCATACAGGATCCTAAGTTGCAGCATGTGGGATCTAGTTCCCCAACCAGGGATCGAACCTAGGCCCCCTGTATTGGGAGTGTGGAGTCAGCCACTGGACCTCTAGGGAAATCCCACCCGTGTCCTTTAAAGATTTCAAAGTTTAGAAGGGGAGAGAGATGAGAAAACAAAAAATTAAAGGACAATGTGATAAATGCCTCAGAGCTACACCTGGGGTGCTTGCAGAGTAAAAGAAACAACATAAGCACCTTGGAGAAGTGGGCAGGTGGGCAGGAAAGGCTCCCAGGGCAGTCTTTTCTTTTCCTTATTATTTTATTCTTAAAAATTTCAAACACACAGGGCTTCCCTGGTGGTCCGGTGGGTAAAGAGTCCGCCTTGCAGTGCAAGGGGCACCAGTTTGATCCCTGGCCTGGGAATATCCCACGGGCTGTGGAACGGCTGGACCAGTATGTCCAATTACAAGCCAGCGCTCTGGAGCGCATGCAACCGATCTGGTGCTGTGCAACCAGAAAGGCCACTGCAATGGGAGGCCCACACTGGCCAAAGAATAAAGATGGATGAAAATAAATAAAAATAAAAAACCAATAAAAGAGGCCAAAATTTTTTAAAAAAGAAAAAAGAAAAAAAAATTCAGACACACAGAAAAGTTGAAACATCGGCAGATCCACCTCCTATGTTCAGCGACTGTTAACATTCTGCCATATTCACTTAATAAGTAATAAAAACAAATAAATGCTAAACCACTGAGAACTTCACCCTAAACATTTAAGCACTTAGCTCCTAAGAATAACATTCTCTTACAGAAGCACAGTGCCCTGATCAAGCATAAAAATTAGCATTGACCCCTTTCATGGGAGTTCCCTGGTGATCTAGTGGTTAGAATTCTGGACTTTCACTGCCACAGCCCAAGGTTCAATTCCTGGTCAGGAAACTAAGATCCCTGCAAGTCGCACATCATGGCCAAAAAAAACAACCATGAGTCCCTTTTGCTATTCCGTATTTTAAAAATCCCCATATTCCCAAAATGACTTTTTCATTTTATCTTATTTTTGGCTGCTCTGGGTCTTCGTTGCTGCATTTGGGCTTTCTCTAGTTGTGGCCAGGTTGGGGCTACTCTCTTGTTACAGTGCATGGGCTTCTCACTGCAGGGGCTTCTCTTGTCTTGGAGCATAGACTCTAGTGTGTGCAGGCTTCAGTAGTTTGGCAGACGAGAGGGCTTAGTTCCCCTGAGGCAGGTAGAATCTTCTGGGATTTGGACCAGGGATCCAACCCATGCCCCAGAATTGGCAAGTGGATTCTTAACCACTGGACCACCAGGGGAGTCCCTCAAAATGCCTCTTATGGGTGGTTCTTCTCTAGTCCAGAATCCAGTCCAGGCTTGCACACTGCATATTATTGCAGTGGTTTGTACTGTGAGAACTTGGTTCAGCTGGAGCTGTGTTTGCCAGAATCCTTTTCCTTGGATGGCTTCAAGTTAGAATTCGTCAAATGAGAAATGTACATGAGATTCGGAGGGCCAAACTGAAGTCACAAGTATGATTCTGTGAAGGTCACTGTGGTTAGCCGTAGTGACTGTTGGGACCAAGTGTTAATAGTGAATTCAAGCTTCTTTCTTCACTCTCCTTTGTTGCTGTTGTTCAGTTGCTAAGTTGTGTCTGACTCTCTGTGACCCTATGAACTGCAGCACATCAAGCTTCCCTGTCCTTCACCATCTCCCAGAGTTTGTTCAAACACATGTTCATCGAGTCAGTGATGCCTTCCAACCATTTCATCCTCTGTCCTCCCCTTCTGCTCTCCTTAGAGTTCAGAAATGCCTCCCAGTTGTTGACTCTGGTGACCAACAGTGGTCCCGGGCCCACCTCCAGACACTTGCTGGTAGGCCCTCAGAGGTGGCAGTTTCATGAGCTTTCCCATCAGCATCCTATGTCAGTTAAATGTGCTAGATTTCCCATGTTGGTGACTCCTTTCCTGACCCTCTCACTTCTCCGTTGGCCCTTCACTTCTCCAGCTCCTTCCAAAACTGTGTAAGCCCTAATTCCCATAGTAGACTATGTTTTCAATAAGGGTCTTGCATCGTAAGTGGTTGAGGTGACTTTATTCATTTCATATTTATTTATTTACTTGGTTGTGCCAGATCTTAGTTGTAGGAGGTGGAATCTTCTATCTTTGTGGTGGCATGTGGATTCTCTGAGTTGTGGCACTCAGGCATGTGGGATCTAGTTCCTGACCAGGGATCAGACCCAGGACCCCCTGCATTGAGAGCACAGAGTCTTAACCACTGGCTCAGCAGGAAAGTCCCTCCCACAGCAATCTTCTTATTTCATAATTCACAGTGGTTCAGCTTTCCTAACTGATACTGGCTCTGACTGTGGACTCAGGGAAGTAGACTTTCAAGGATGGAAATCTGGAATTGGTTTTCTGATCTGATGAAATTTAAATGCATTCATGATTATCGCCAGTGAGAAAAGGGCCTTTGGTATTCAGTGGCAAAGCAGTCACTTAAATTCTCACTTGCAGATAATCTTCACTGTGCCTATGGAAGCCAAGCCTTAGAGTAACCAAACATTTGCAGTCCTAGAACACTTTAGTACAAATAGTGAGCTCTGTTGGTTACTTCTAAATGTGCTGAGAGTTTGAAGAAAGAAAATGATGAACTTAGGCCTTTACATTCCCAGCCTAAAATCTGGGCAAGGGACCAAAAACTTTCACTGACTGCCGTGGAAGAAAATTTTCTCTCTTGTAGCCTCAGGATCAAGATTTCTGATAACCAAACCCTCAATTTTTACTTGGCAGGGGATTGAATTTCCATATAAATTGAATTCATAAACAAACAGGGCCTCACATTAAAATAAGACATTGACTGGGAAGGAATGAAATCCTGAATCTTAGGATGGGGACATATGGATAGATTCTGATGAAACTAACATCCTTAACCTCTAAGTTCTGCTGACCCTCCTTGGGCAGTAAAAACGAACTTCTTCTTCATCGACCTGAAGGACCTGTAATGACCTCCCCTGAAGTCGTTGCCTCACAGGGGACTCATTCTCCCTCTCCTCTGTTAGACTGCAACCTGATTCAAGTGACAGCAGGTTCCGGTGTGACCCATGAGAAAGCACCATACACACAAAAGAATATTGAAAGTTTGTCAGTTCATATATTGTTTTCGCTTTTTGTTTTGACAGAATTTCACCCTTCCTGAAAGTTCCAAGAATAGTACAAATGACACTCTTTACCTTTCATCCAGACTCTCTCCGAGGCCAACGTACATTGACAGAAAGCCAGAGAATATGTATGAAGATGGATCCTAAAGGTGTTGGGTCAGGGTGAAAGGAATATCATTGTGGACTGAGCTGAGTATGTTAACATGAGTACACTAAACAGAGACTCTGGATGTAACGTATTTGTTCATTGTGGCTGGGAATGGCTCTAAAAATTTAATTAAACCCAAAGAGGACTTGCTTGGAATGCAGCTGAGTTGTTGGAACTTTCAGCACTGAAGAGGAAAGCATTCAGAATGCTGCAGGAGATTTGTAACATAAAACCAATGAACACTGTTCCTTGGTAGGATCCAGAAGATACGCCCTTCCCCAATGGTTTTGAGATAGGCACTGCTGAGAAGAACTCCAGCATCCTTGAAGAGCGCTGGAGTGGCTTTTCTTTTTTTTTTTTTTTTTTAATTTATTTATTGTTTTTTGGCGGGGTCGGGTTGGGGGGGGGGGGGAGCGGGCGGGCCACTTCTATTGGTCTTTCATTTCTCCCTTTTCATCTGTCTTTGTTCTTTGGACCAAAGGGATTGAAAAAACTTAGGCCTTTACATTCCCAGCCTAAAATCTGGGCAAGGGACCAAAACTTTCACTGACTGCCGTGGAAGAAAATTTTCTCTCTTGTAGCCTCAGGATCAAGATTTCTGATAACCAAACCCTCAATTTTTACTTGGCAGGGGATTGAATTTCCATATAAATTGAATTCATAAACAAACAGGGCCTCACATTAAAATAAGACATTGACTGGGAAGGAATGAAATCCTGAATCTTAGGATGGGGACATATGGATAGATTCTGATGAAACTAACATCCTTAACCTCTAAGTTCTGCTGACCCTCCTTGGGCAGTAAAAACGAACTTCTTCTTCATCGACCTGAAGGACCTGTAATGACCTCCCCTGAAGTCGTTGCCTCACAGGGGACTCATTCTCCCTCTCCTCTGTTAGACTGCAACCTGATTCAAGTGACAGCAGGTTCCGGTGTGACCCATGAGAAAGCACCATACACACAAAAGAATATTGAAAGTTTGTCAGTTCATATATTGTTTTCGCTTTTTGTTTTGACAGAATTTCACCCTTCCTGAAAGTTCCAAGAATAGTACAAATGACACTCTTTACCTTTCATCCAGACTCTCTCCGAGGCCAACGTACATTGACAGAAAGCCAGAGAATATGTATGAAGATGGATCCTAAAGGTGTTGGGTCAGGGTGAAAGGAATATCATTGTGGACTGAGCTGAGTATGTTAACATGAGTACACTAAACAGAGACTCTGGATGTAACGTATTTGTTCATTGTGGCTGGGAATGGCTCTAAAAATTTAATTAAACCCAAAGAGGACTTGCTTGGAATGCAGCTGAGTTGTTGGAACTTTCAGCACTGAAGAGGAAAGCATTCAGAATGCTGCAGGAGATTTGTAACATAAAACCAATGAACACTGTTCCTTGGTAGGATCCAGAAGATACGCCCTTCCCCAATGGTTTTGAGATAGGCACTGCTGAGAAGAACTCCAGCATCCTTGAAGAGCGCTGGAGTGGCTTTTCTTTTTTTTTTTTTTTTTTAATTTATTTATTGATTTTGGGCGGGGTCGGGTTGGGGAGGGAGGGGAGCAGGCGGGCCACTTCTATTGGTCTTTCATTTCTCCATTTTCATCTGTCTTTGTTCTTTGGCTCCTGTGGGCCTCCCATCGCGGTGGCCTCTGTCGTTGCAGAGCACCGGCTCTGGGCGCATGCGCTCCAGAGCTCTGGCTCAGTGATTGGACACATCAGTCCAGCCGCTCCGCGGCACGTGGGATCTTCCCAGGCCAGGGATCAAACCGGTGCCCCTTGCACTGCAAGGCGGTGTCCTTATCCACTGGACCACCAGGGGAAGCCCTGTAGTGGCTTTTCTCTAAAGGCAGGGGTGGTAGTGGGGAGCACAGTTATCAAAATGGGTTCCCTAGATTAATTCAGTGGAAATGAAAGGATATCAGGGTGTCAGAAGAAAAATGGAGGTATTTAGTAGCCAGGACAAGTTAGTGTAGATACTAACTACAGTGACTGTGCATTAGGAAGGGGAGATGACCAGATTTTTAGGGGATTACTGAACATTGGCTCTGAACTCATCCGAATCCCTGGAGACTCAAAATGCCACTGTGGTCCACTGTCAAAAGGGACTTGGCAAGGCTTCCCTGGTAGCTCAGTGATAAAGAGTTCACCTGCCAATGCAGGAGACACGGGTTCGATCCCTGATCCAGGAAGATCCCACACGCTGCAGAGCACCTAAGCCCATGAGCCACAACTATTTAGCTTGTGCTCTAGAGCCTCAGAGCCACAACTGTTGAGCGCATGAGCCGCAACTACTGAAGCCCGTGAGCCCTAGAGCTTGAGTTCCACAACAAGAGAAGTCACTACAACAGAAGCCTGCTCACCTCAACTAAAGAGTAGCCCCCAATTCCTGCAACTAGAGAAGAGCCTGTGGCAGCAGTGAAAACCCAGAATAGCCAAAAATAAATAAATAATAAATTTTTTTAAAAGGTGGGACTTGGCAAAATCAGATGGTCTTTGGAGTTCTGGCTGGGCGCCATCTCCCAACAAGTCCAGTGGTCCTCAGAACCCATCTCATCCTTTCCCCTCAGTTCCAGAATACACAGATGGATGTATATTGCTGCTCAGATGTATTCAGTAGGTATCTGAGTAGATATGCCCAACAACTAGTAGACATTTCCCTGACCTGGTAGAAAAATCAAGCGGACTTCCCTGGTGGTCCCATGGCCTAGATTCTCTGCTCACCATTCAAGGGGCTCAGATTCCATCCCTGGTCAGGGAACTAGATCCCACATGCCACAACCAGGACCAGCTCAGCCACATAAACACGTATTTTTTGAAAAAGAAAAGAAAAGGCCAGGTGCAGTCACTGGAACTGTGTCCACTTCCTAAACTGGGAAACCCAAACAGTATGGCGTTCCTAGAAGGACTGAAGAGATTAGTGCCACCAACAAGGTCTTGAAAGATGCAGAGGTAGTTATTCCTACCATATACCCCACTCAGATGGCCTATTTTTCTGTCTGAAGATCGATGGAACTTGGAGGCTAGCAATGGGTTAGCTGAACCTGATGACTGAGTCCTAGCTGCTATTTTGGGATGATTTCTTTGCTAAAGTGAATCAAGATACCCATGGTATTTGGCTTGCTACTGATTTGGCCAATGCTTTTTACTCCTCGCCTTTTAGAAGAGACCACCCGAGCAGTTCTCTTTCTGTTGGCAAGACCCATGGGACACCTTCACTGCTCTGCCCCAGGGCTTGACCAACTCTCCGCCTCTGCCATTGTCTAGTCAGCAAAGACCTCTGACCTCCTTTGCCTTCCACACAAATGCAAGTTGGTGCTGCTTGTTGGGAGGATGACTCGGTTCCTCGTCACATGTGACTCCACAGAGATGCTTATGTGTCCTCAAAACACTGTGGCTGGCTTTCCCTAGAGCCATCGTAGATGGCCCTAGAAGTCACTACAACAGAAGCCTGCTCACCTCAACTAAAGAGTAGCCCCCAATTCCTGCAACTAGAGAAGAGCCTGTGGCAGCAGTGAAAACCCAGAATAGCCAAAAATAAATAAATAATAAATTTTTAAAAGGTGGGACTTGGCAAAATCAGATGGTCTTTGGAGTTCTGGCTGGGCGCCATCTCCCAACAAGTCCAGTGGTCCTCAGAACCCATCTCATCCTTTCCCCTCAGTTCCAGAATACACAGATGGATGTATATTGCTGCTCAGATGTATTCAGTAGGTATCTGAGTAGATATGCCCAACAACTAGTAGACATTTCCCTGACCTGGTAGAAAAATCAAGCGGACTTCCCTGGTGGTCCCATGGCCTAGATTCTCTGCTCACCATTCAAGGGGCTCAGATTCCATCCCTGGTCAGGGAACTAGATCCCACATGCCACAACCAGGACCAGCTCAGCCACATAAACACGTATTTTTTGAAAAAGAAAAGAAAAGGCCAGGTGCAGTCACTGGAACTGTGTCCACTTCCTAAACTGGGAAACCCAAACAGTATGGCGTTCCTAGAAGGACTGAAGAGATTAGTGCCACCAACAAGGTCTTGAAAGATGCAGAGGTAGTTATTCCTACCATATACCCCACTCAGATGGCCTATTTTTCTGTCTGAAGATCGATGGAACTTGGAGGCTAGCAATGGGTTAGCTGAACCTGATGACTGAGTCCTAGCTGCTATTTTGGGATGATTTCTTTGCTAAAGTGAATCAAGATACCCATGGTATTTGGCTTGCTACTGATTTGGCCAATGCTTTTTACTCCTCGCCTTTTAGAAGAGACCACCCGACGCGGTTCTCTTTCTGTTGGCAAGACCCATGGGACACCTTCACTGCTCTGCCCCAGGGCTTGACCAACTCTCCGCCTCTGCCATTGTCTAGTCAGCAAAGACCTCTGACCTCCTTTGCCTTCCACACAAATGCAAGTTGGTGCTGCTTGTTGGGAGGATGACTCGGTTCCTCGTCACATGTGACTCCACAGAGATGCTTATGTGTCCTCAAAACACTGTGGCTGGCTTTCCCTAGAGCCATCGTAGATGGCCCTAGAACCATCTAAGAAAGAACAAGGTGGAAGGTGCCCTGTCTTCTGTGACACACACTATTGCTACAAATTACTGGCCAACATTCTGTTAGTCACACAGGTCAGCACCTTTGAATGTGGGTGGAGACTGACTACCCAAGGCCGTGAACACAAAGTGAAAGGATTATTGCGGGCCACCTCAGAGGCTGGCCTTCATAGTCATGAAAATTATAAAGCTCTTTTTGTCTGTCCAGCATTTCGACATGTGCAGTTGTTTCGAAGTATGGATTCATTTTTAATGCTATATGCATGCAAATACTATTATTATAATATTACCAATTGAGTGGACTTGTTCTTCAACATTTATTTCTCATTAACACCTTTGATCTTACCTTCCCCATTGGTAAAACGAGAAACAAATACCTACCCCTTCCTCCTTCCTCCTGAAGAGTGCTTTAGTTTTACAAAATTGACCCTAAAGGTCAAGCCCATAAAGCTCCTCTTTACAAATGTGGAAACTGCTCTCCAGAGAATTGAGGGGGTTTACCCAGGATCACATAGCTAGTTAGTGATTCAACCAGAATTCGAGGTCCAGTGTCTGTCTGACTATTCTGCCTCTGCCTTAGAAGAACACTGCTCGAGAAATTCATCAAATTGTCACATTATTTATGACAACTCAGAGAGTAAGGGCTAGCTATTAGCCTGGAGGAATCTCTCTACTAGTGTGGTTCTTGAACTTTGCAGTCTTAGGATTCCTTGACACTTAAAATTATTGAGAGGGGCTTCCCTGGTGGTCCAGTGAGTAGAGAGTCCACCTTGCAGTGCAAGGGGCACCCGGTTTGATCCCTGGCCCGGGAAGATCCCACGTGCCCCGGAGCGGCTGGGCCAGTGTGTTCAATTACGAGCCAGCGCCCTGGAGCGCATGTGCCCAGAGCCAGTGCTCTGCAATGAGAGAGGCTACTGTAATGGGAGGCCCACACAGGCCGAAGAATAATGATGGATGAAAACAAAACAAAACAGAAAACAAAACAAAAAAGAGGCCAAAATTTTTTAAAAAGTTACTAAGGATCGTCAGAACTGTTATTTATGTGGTTGTATCTGTTAATATTATTATATTGGAAATTAAAATTAATAAAACACATTCAGTGCTTTATTAATTGCTTTCAAAATAATAATAAGTCTATTGTATGTTGTGTAAACTTTAAAAGTTTTTTAGGTCTTTTTTTTGGCTGTTGCTGGGTCTTTGTTGCTGCATCCGGTCTTTCTCTAGTTGTGGTGTATGGGCCTCGATTCTCTTTGTTGCAGAGCACAGGCTCTAGAAGATTTTTGTTTATTTTTTAATTGACATATAGTTGATTTAAATTGTTTGTTAGTTTCAGATGTATAGCAAAGGAACTCAGCTTCCCTAGTGGCTCAGATGGTAAAGAATCCACTTGCAATGTGAAGTAGCTGGGTTCTGTCTCTGGGTGGGGAAGATCCCCTGGAAGAGGGCATGGCAACTCCCTCCAGTATTCTTGCCTGGAGAGTTCCCTGACAGGCTGGGCTATAGTCCATAGGGATGCAAGGAGTTGGACATGACTGCAGCAACGTAGCACACAGCATACATATACACATACATACAAACACACATATTCTTATATACATATATTTTTTTGCAGATTTTTTCCATTACCGGTTATTACAAAATACTGAATATAGTTCTTTGTGCCATGCAGGGGGTCCCTGTTGTTTCTCCATTTTTATATTATATAAACTTTTTATTTTATTTTATTTTTTTTTAAAGATTTATTTATTTATTTGTTATGGGAGGGGGTTGGGTTGGGCAAGGAGGGGAGCAGGCGGGCCACTTCTATTGGTCTTTCATTTCTCCATTTTCATCCGTCTTTGTTCTTTGGTTCCTGTGGGCCTCCCATCGTGGTGGCGTCTGTCGCTGCAGAGCACCGGCTCTGGGCACATGCACTCCAGAGCTCTGGCTCGGTAATTGGACACATTGGTCCAGCCGCTCCGCGGCACGTGGGATCTTCCCAGGCCAGGGCTCGAACCGGTGCCCCTTGCACTGCAAGGCAGTGTCCTTACCCGCTGGACCACCAGGGGAAGCCCTAAACTTTTTATTTTAAATGGTTATATCTTCCAAAAAGGGGGAAAACATGTGAAAAAGAGTAGTTTTGTTCTAGTTTTGCAAATCTCTTTAACATCTGGTTCATGGAAGACAGCTTGACCCTCATAACTACTCCTGCATAATTGATTGCTATATCACATGTCAGGTAGACTCTGGAAAACTCCACATTATTATGAAAATATTTTTGATCTCACAGACCCTCTGAAGGGTCCAGGGAGCTCCAGAATTTGCAGACCATACTGAGATCCCCCATTGTCAAGCTATGCCACAAGGCTCTGTTTTGCCCTATTTGGTATTTGCATTAATTACTAATGAATGTTTTGTATTAATTTTCACTAATTACAAAGTAATTGATGCTCATCAGTTTTGCAGATGATACAAAGCTGCAAAGGAATTATTATAAAAGGGGACAGAGTAAAATATTTACAGTATTTCAGCAGACCAAAATCAATAACATTAAAAGTGAAATGCCCTGCATTTACATTTTGCTTTATTTTTGATCAGTTGCACGTGTACTAGAAGCTTAGGCTAGGAAAAACTGGCCTGACCAGCAGTTTGTATGAAAAAGATCTGGTGGCAGTTTGGGTCAACCACAAACTAAATATGAACCAAGAGCTTACAACATAATGTGAAGAAGTATCGATATAATTGCAACCACTGAGCTGCAACAAATAGGCAGGGTTCTTTTCTTGGAGGAGGAGTGGGAGAGGATGGAGCTCATACACTTTCTTTGCTCATACCCCCACCTGGATTCCCAGAAAATGCAAGCAGAGTGGAAAGGAGGCAGGCAGCATTTGCACTCTGCTAACAATGTGGTTTGAAAAGTTTAAAGTGAAAAAAAAGAAAAGCTAAATCCACAGACAAAAGTTCCCTCGCGTTCTATAAGCCTCCACACCCAAAACAACAAGGACATCTATCCTTCCATGTTGGACCCACAGGTCTCCGATACAGTGCCCAGACCCTAGTTTGCATCACAGGGCAGCCCTGTCCAAGCAGGTGGCTTCAGGCTACTAGTGGGAACCTCTGGCTGAAGTGGCTTTCCCCCAGCAGCCCCTCTGGCCCCTGGCCCCTGGCCAGTGGGCCTCTGCTTCCGTGAGACTCTCCAGCCCTCTCAGCATCACCCTGAAGTCTTCTTCAACATCACCCTTCTGAACCTGTCTTGACCCCTGGGGGCTCACCTCCTCCAGGCCTGGCCCAGAGTGGGAAAGGGCCTTGGCTCCTTCCTGCCTGTGGCATCTGTGTGTCCTGGCTGTAAAGCAGTTCCACCCACTCCATCTTGAGTCAAGAAACAAGTTCAGAAATTAGAAGACCATACTGAGATCCCCCATTGTCAAGCTATGCCACAAGGCTCTGTTTTGCCCTATTTGGTATTTGCATTAATTACTAATGAATGTTTTGTATTAATTTTCACTAATTACAAAGTAATTGATGCTCATCAGTTTTGCAGATGATACAAAGCTGCAAAGGAATTATTATAAAAGGGGACAGAGTAAAATATTTACAGTATTTCAGCAGACCAAAATCAATAACATTAAAAGTGAAATGCCCTGCATTTACATTTTGCTTTATTTTTGATCAGTTGCACGTGTACTAGAAGCTTAGGCTAGGAAAAACTGGCCTGACCAGCAGTTTGTATGAAAAAGATCTGGTGGCAGTTTGGGTCAACCACAAACTAAATATGAACCAAGAGCTTACAACATAATGTGAAGAAGTATCGATATAATTGCAACCACTGAGCTGCAACAAATAGGCAGGGTTCTTTTCTTGGAGGAGGAGTGGGAGAGGATGGAGCTCATACACTTTCTTTGCTCATACCCCCACCTGGATTCCCAGAAAATGCAAGCAGAGTGGAAAGGAGGCAGGCAGCATTTGCACTCTGCTAACAATGTGGTTTGAAAAGTTTAAAGTGAAAAAAGAAAAGCTAAATCCACAGACAAAAGTTCCCTCGCGTTCTATAAGCCTCCACACCCAAAACAACAAGGACATCTATCCTTCCATGTTGGACCCACAGGTCTCCGATACAGTGCCCAGACCCTAGTTTGCATCACAGGGCAGCCCTGTCCAAGCAGGTGGCTTCAGGCTACTAGTGGGAACCTCTGGCTGAAGTGGCTTTCCCCCAGCAGCCCCTCTGGCCCCTGGCCCCTGGCCAGTGGGCCTCTGCTTCCGTGAGACTCTCCAGCCCTCTCAGCATCACCCTGAAGTCTTCTTCAACATCACCCTTCTGAACCTGGCTTGACCCCCTGGGTGGGGCTCACCTCCTCCAGGCCTGGCCCAGAGTGGGAAAGGGCCTTGGCTCCTTCCTGCCTGTGGCATCTGTGTGTCCTGGCTGTAAAGCAGTTCCACCCACTCCATCTTGAGTCAAGAAACAAGTTCAGAAATTAGAAGAATGACTCAAACTGGCACACACTTCATAGAAAATGAAGGCTTCTCTCATTCTGCTCCCATCTGAGTCAGTCTTGAGGATGCCCTTCTAGTCTGGGTGTTCCACAGTGGAGAATTGTATTAATGATTCCAGAGGGTGATAGAGGTGGTTTGGTCTCTGGAGTCAGACGAAGGTTCAAATCCCAGCTTTGCCACCTCTGCACTAGTTACTCAAACTCTATGTACCTCAGCTTCCCTGTTTATAGAATGAAGATGATAATACTGGGTACCATGAAAACTGAATGAGATAATTCATGGATAAAGTGCTTATCTTAGTATTTGACATATAATTGCTCATCTAATATTATTGTATAAATTATATTTTATATCAGAGTTTTTTCAGAATCCAAAGAGATGCCTTTCTGTCTGCAGCAAATCTACTCCCATTATCTGAGCAGAAGTGGCATTCATGGGCCACTGGATTGCTGGACCCCTGGGCCAGAGGTGGCTCCTTTTCAGAGGAGTAGCTCTGTTCTATATTTGCATAACTAAAAGTCCCGTTAAGTGGTTTCCCTAGAGTGAAAATGGATTAACAGTCAGCTTTGAAATGACAGTTTTTCATTTCCTCCCCTTTCCTATGAAGGCTTCAGAGATTTCAGAGTCAAGTTTCCGTGGGAGCTCGAACGCCCAGAGTCTGCGTGTGTCCCACTCCTTACCCACAGAAAGGAGAGCTCGGCCCCAGGAAGTCGTGGTCCATTCATTGAGCCACGCCTGTCCTTGACCCAGCCAGGCCCAGGGCCAGAGTGCAGATGGACGTCCATAAGCCATATATCTAATATTTAAAAGTCATAAATCAATACAGGGAACTATACTCAATATCTTATAACAACTCCTACTGGAACAGAATCTGAAAAGGAACATATATTCTTATATGTATAGTCATATATGTATGGTCATTTATATATGTAGTTTACATACATATAACTGAATCACTTTTCTGTATATTCGAAACAAATACCAACATATGTATTGGCTCCTTCCTGCCTGTGGCATCTGTGTGTCCTGGCTGTAAAGCAGTTCCACCCACTCCATCTTGAGTCAAGAAACAAGTTCAGAAATTAGAAGAATGACTCAAACTGGCACACACTTCATAGAAAATGAAGGCTTCTCTCATTCTGCTCCCATCTGAGTCAGTCTTGAGGATGCCCTTCTAGTCTGGGTGTTCCACAGTGGAGAATTGTATTAATGATTCCAGAGGGTGATAGAGGTGGTTTGGTCTCTGGAGTCAGACGAAGGTTCAAATCCCAGCTTTGCCACCTCTGCACTAGTTACTCAAACTCTATGTACCTCAGCTTCCCTGTTTATAGAATGAAGATGATAATACTGGGTACCATGAAAACTGAATGAGATAATTCATGGATAAAGTGCTTATCTTAGTATTTGACATATAATTGCTCATCTAATATTATTGTATAAATTATATTTTATATCAGAGTTTTTTCAGAATCCAAAGAGATGCCTTTCTGT
Organism: Tragulus kanchil; assembly: GCA_022376925.1. Lineage (NCBI taxonomy): Eukaryota > Metazoa > Chordata > Mammalia > Artiodactyla > Tragulidae > Tragulus > Tragulus kanchil. Next base: position 139,078,652 of record JAIOJX010000006.1, read on the forward strand.
CTGCAGCAAATCTACTCCCATTATCTGAGCAGAAGTGGCATTCATGGGCCACTGGATTGCTGGACCCCTGGGCCAGAGGTGGCTCCTTTTCAGAGGAGTAGCTCTGTTCTATATTTGCATAACTAAAAGTCCCGTTAAGTGGTTTCCCTAGAGTGAAAATGGATTAACAGTCAGCTTTGAAATGACAGTTTTTCATTTCCTCCCCTTTCCTATGAAGGCTTCAGAGATTTCAGAGTCAAGTTTCCGTGGGAGCTCGAACGCCCAGAGTCTGCGTGTGTCCCACTCCTTACCCACAGAAAGGAGAGCTCGGCCCCAGGAAGTCGTGGTCCATTCATTGAGCCACGCCTGTCCTTGACCCAGCCAGGCCCAGGGCCAGAGTGCAGATGGACGTCCATAAGCCATATATCTAATATTTAAAAGTCATAAATCAATACAGGGAACTATACTCAATATCTTATAACAACTCCTACTGGAACAGAATCTGAAAAGGAACATATATTCTTATATGTATAGTCATATATGTATGGTCATTTATATATGTAGTTTTACATACATATATAACTGAATCACTTTTCTGTATATTCGAAACAAATACCAACATTGTAAGTGCACTATACTTCTACTACAGAAAATAAAATTCTCATAGGAATCCTTTGAAAAGAAAAATAAAGAAACAAATGAAAGTCACAAATCAAACTAAGAGATTATTAGATAAAATACAGTCCATCCTCTGGATCTAGAGATGATCGTACTAAGTGAAGAAAGTCAGAAAGAGAAAGACAAATATCATATGATGTCACTAATATGTAGAATCTAAAATGTCATGAAAATGAACAAACAGAAACAAACTCACAGACGTAAGAGAACAGACCTGTGATTGCCAAGGGGTGGGGGATAGGGAGGGATGGTTTGGAAGCTTGGATTTAGTAGATACAAACTAGTACATATAGAATGGATAAACAAGGCCCTACTGTTTAGCACAGGGAACTATATTCAATATCTCAGGATGGGGCTTCCCTGGTGGTCCAGTGGATAAAGAGTCTGCCTTGCAGTGCAAGGGGCGCCAGATTGATCCCTAGCACGGGAAGATCCCACAAGCCGCAGAGTGGCCGGATGGGTGTGTCCAATTACGAGCCAGCACTCTGAAGCGCTTGCGCCCAGAGCTGGTGCTCTGCAATGAGAGAGGCCACTGCGCTGGAGGCTGCACACAGGCCTAAAGAACAAAGATGGATGAAAACAAATGAATGAAGGAGCAATAAAAGGGGTCAAAATTAAAAAAAAAAAAAAAAAAAGTCCTATGGTAATTCACAATGGAAAAGAATGTGAAAAAGAATGTGGTATGAATCACTTTACTGTACAGCAGAAACAGCATGTCAAATCAACTATATTTCAATAAAATACATTTAAGGATGTATATATATACATATAACCTAATCTCCTATCTTGAGAAATAAACCCTAAGAACAGCTGGGAAGGCTTGGCTCTAATTTAGAATTCCTGGACTCCTTCAAGCTTCTCTCTGGAATGCAGAGGTGCAGACAGGGCTTGCCTCTCCCTCTTCTAACCGCCCACCTCCACCCTATCCCGCACAGGGTCTCGGGGCATGCCTATGGCCACCTCAACCAGCACGTGTAAGTGCTACTCCACACCCACACTTCAGGGACTACTGGCCATCTTTCAGGTCTAGGGATGCACAATAAATAAGCCAGCCTGTCCTTGCGATGATGGACCCAGGAAAGAGGCCCTCGCAGGCCCTGGAAGAGGGTGAGGGGAGCTGGGAAAGGAATACTAGGATGCCAGGTACATGGATTTATGGGGAGAAGCCTCCTGGTGGGCACATTTTCTCTCCTTCCAATAGGGCAGGGCAGAACTATGAGAAAGGAAGAGCAGGGGCTTCTAAGGTGCAGGCTCAGAGCTGGAGGCCCTCTTGCTCTGGTCTTAGTGTGTGCTCCATTCGGTGACTACCGATTGACCACTGACTGCAGGTCAGACAATGCGCTGCGTATCGAGGGTGCTGGAGTCAAGAAGACTGCGTAGTCCCTGCCCTCAAGGAACTTCGACTGTTAAGGGAGGTCGAGCAGTAACAAAAGGGCAAACAAATAGCAAATATATACACATACGGGAAAAATTGCTGAGGGGGGGCTGCTTTAGTTTGCAATCCAGGAGGTAACCTGGAGGTGACCCAGGCCGAATAATGGGGGCTGAGAAGAAGCCAAGGGAGCAGAGACTTTAAGAAAGAGAGTTGTGCTCAGATGGAACTACAGAAAGGTCAGGGGAGCATCTGCAGATGAGGCGGGAGGTGGGCAGGGGCCAGATTGGGTCGAGCTCTGAGGCCATATCCAGGAATTTGGATTGTACATAAAGCGTATTAAGAAGAGAGTGATTTAATTTATGCTTTAGAAGTTTCACTCTCACTGCTGTGAGGAGAAAGGACTGCAGGGTGCAGAGTGGAAGTGGGGAAACCCGGAAGTGAGAGATGATGGTGGCTGGAGAAGCGGTGGGAGTAGACAGGTGACGGCGGCCATGGTGAGGTCGGGAGCAGGTGAGGGTGAGGAAGAAGGAAGTGGCAGAGTGAGTGGCCTCTTTCCCTCCATCACAGCCAGTCCCTGGTTCAGTCCTTCTGTTTGTGGGTACATGTGTGCTCAGTTGTGTCCAACTCTTTGTACCTCCCTGGACTGTAGCCCACCAGGCTCCTCTGTCCATGGAATTTTCCAGGCAAGAATACTGTAGGGGGTTGCCATTTCCTTCTCCAGGGAATCTTCCTGACTCAGGGATGGAACCCATGTCTCTTGCATCTCCTGCATTGGCAGGCAAGTTCTTCACGAGATGAGCTACTGGGAAACTGGTCAAAATCCCTCTGATGAATGTTGTTTAAGACTTAAACGTTAATGGTCAAACCTGTTAACATTTGCCTCTGTAACATTTTCCCCATTATTTTCCGTTTTAAGAATTTATGGTGAGAGAAGGTGAAATATTGTATGATACCCCTTACATGTGGAATTCAAAAAGAAATGACACAGGAGCTTCTCTGGTAGCTCAGTGATAAAGAGTTCACCTGTTAACGCAGGAGACACGGGTTCAGTCCCTGATCTGGGAAGATTCCACATGCTGCGGAGCAGCTAAGCTTGTGAGCCACAACTGTTGAAGCCCGTGAGCCCTAGAGCCCAAGTTCTACAACAAGAGAAGTCACTGCAACAAGAAACCTGCTCACCTCAACTAGAGAGTAGCCCCGACTCCCTGCAACTAGAGGAGAGCCTGCGGCAGCAGTGAAAACCCAGATAGCCAAAAATAAATAAATAAATAAAATGTATTTCTTTCTTTTTTTTTTTTTTTTTAAAGAAATGACACAAATGAACTTACTTACAAAATAGAAAGAAACTTAGAGACTTAGAACAAACTTAGGGTTGCCAGTGGGAAGGATAGCTAGGGTGTCTGGGATGGACATATACTGCTATATTTAAAATGCATAATCAACAAGGACCTACTGTCCAGTACAGGGAACTCTGCTCAATGTCATGTGGCAGCCTGGATGGGAGGGGAGTCTGGGGGAGAAGGGATACATGGATATGTATGGGTGAGTCCCTTCACCGTTCCCCTGAAACTATCACATTATTAATGAGCTATACCCCAATACAAAATAACAACTTTTTTTTTTAATGAAACAAAGGGCAGGAAAAAAATTTTACTGTAAATTTGTTATATCATTTTTCTTTTTTAATTAATGAATTTATTTTTGGTTGGCTGGGTCTTTGTGGCCGCACGGGCTTTTCTCTAGTTGCAGCAAGCAGGGGCTACTCTTTATCCTAGTGCATGAGGTTTTTTTTCTGTGGTGGCTTCTCTTGTTGCAGATCACGGGCTCTAGAGCAAAATCTCAGTAGTTGTAGCGCATGGGCTTCGTTGCTCAGAGACACGTGGGATCTTTCCCACCCAGGGATAGAATCAGTGTCTCTTGGGTTGACATGTGGATTCTTTCCTATTGAACCACCAGGGAAGCCCTCATTATATGTTTTTTAAATATTTATGTTTATTTATTGACTCCACTGGGTCTCAATTGTGGCATGTGGGATCTAGTTCCCTGACCAAGAATTCAACCTGGGCCCCCTGCACTGGAAGATTGGAGTCTTGGCCACTGGACCACCGGGAAAGCCCTGTTCCTATCGTGTTTTAATTCTCAAGTCCTTTCTCACTTCAAGACTTTATATTACTTGTCTATTAATGTTATAAGGTGATATTCTTCAAACTGCTGATGGCTGCTCGTTGGGATCGTGAGATCAACTTTCTGGGTAGGGACAAGAATCTTCTCTACAATAGGATAGGAGTAGAATGGGATAGAATAGAACAGATCAGAGTCCACCTGACATAATAAGGTAAATATTGTTTTATGATCTTTTGCTTTAATTATGAATTTATGAGTATTTACTGGGCTGAGCTGTCTCATGTATTTCTTACTGTGGGCCATGGTTGGAAAGCTCCTTTATAAACTGCAATAATAAAATCTATTTTATTCCAAATTACCAATTTTCCCAGCATCACTCAATTTCTTTCACCATTAGTATTAATATATGAGTCTTCCTTTAGCATGAGCTAATTCTAATACAGGTAGTCAACAAATATTTTTAAGCACCTCCTATATGCCATACCCATGCTGTGTGTGGGGAATCAAACAATGATGAATAGAAATACAGTCCCTCTCCTCACTCCTGGAGCTTATATAAATGCTGAGGTATCTTTTGAGTTGTCTATTCAATGATCCTTCTCTGAATTTTTACTCCAGCGGCACAGTTATCAGTGTACTTGTTATTTATGAACAACTGTTAAGGGGTAAGCATTGTACTAAGTACTTTGCATCCAGTATTCCTTTTAATGCTCAATATTACAAGTTTGTGGAGAATGCACACATGTATATGTATGGCTGAATCCCTTTGCTGTCCACCTGAAACTATCACAGCATTATTAATCGGCTATGCAGGTGTTCAGTCATTCTGACTCTGACTCTATGGACTGTAGCCCACAAGGCTCCTCTGTCCATGGGATTCTCCAGGCAAGAGTATTGGAGTGGGTTGCCATTTCCTTCTCCAGGGGATCTTCCTGACCCAGGGATCGCACCCACACCTCTTTTGTCTGCTGCATTGGCAGGTGGATTCTTTACCACGGCACCACCTGGGAAGCTCCAATGTAGAACAAAAAGTTTTTTTTAAAAAAATACTATAAATGGTATTATTTTCCCCACTCTCCTGAAGGAAGAAACTGAGGCTATGAGATATTAGGAATCTTTCCCAAGGTGATTATATTAGTCCATTCAGGCCACTGCCAACAAAACACTGCAGGTTGCGTGGCTTTAGCAACAGAAATTAATTTTCTCACAGATCTGGAAGTTGGAAAGTCTAAGGTCAAGCTTCTGGCAGGGTTTGGTTTCTGGTAAAAGCCCAGGGTGAGCTTTCTCCCGGGCTTGCTGATGACCTCCATCTTGCTGTGTTCCCTCGGAACTTTTCCTTGGTCCTCAGGCATGGAGAGAGAGAGACGGATCTCTTTCCGAGTACAGTCACATTGGGGGTTAAGCCTCCAACGTGTGAATTTTGGAGGGACACCATGCTACCACAGTGACATGTTCAGGAAGTGGCAGTGGTGGTTGTTCAGTCGCTCAGTCACGTCCGACTCTGTGACCCCACGCTGCAGCACGCCAGGTTTCCCTGTCCTCCACCATCTCCTGGAGTTTGCTCAAGAAGCCATCTCAAGGAAGTGGTAGAGTGGGATTTAAATCTAGGTTTTTTTCCTCCAGAACCTGAATTTCCAAACCAGAAATGTCACCATTTCTGTCAGTCCCTCTCCTCACTCCTGGAGCTTATATAAATGCTGAGGTATCTTTTGAGTTGTCTATTCAATGATCCTTCTCTGAATTTTTACTCCAGCGGCACAGTTATCAGTGTACTTGTTATTTATGAACAACTGTTAAGGGTAAGCATTGTACTAAGTACTTTGCATCCAGTATTCCTTTTAATGCTCAATATTACAAGTTTGTGGAGAATGCACACATGTATATGTATGGCTGAATCCCTTTGCTGTCCACCTGAAACTATCACAGCATTATTAATCGGCTATGCAGGTGTTCAGTCATTCTGACTCTGACTCTATGGACTGTAGCCCACAAGGCTCCTCTGTCCATGGGATTCTCCAGGCAAGAGTATTGGAGTGGGTTGCCATTTCCTTCTCCAGGGGATCTTCCTGACCCAGGGATCGCACCCACACCTCTTTTGTCTGCTGCATTGGCAGGTGGATTCTTTACCACGGCACCACCTGGGAAGCTCCAATGTAGAACAAAAAGTTTTTTTAAAAAAAATACTATAAATGGTATTATTTTCCCCACTCTCCTGAAGGAAGAAACTGAGGCTATGAGATATTAGGAATCTTTCCCAAGGTGATTATATTAGTCCATTCAGGCCACTGCCAACAAAACACTGCAGGTTGCGTGGCTTTAGCAACAGAAATTAATTTTCTCACAGATCTGGAAGTTGGAAAGTCTAAGGTCAAGCTTCTGGCAGGGTTTGGTTTCTGGTAAAAGCCCAGGGTGAGCTTTCTCCCGGGCTTGCTGATGACCTCCATCTTGCTGTGTTCCCTCGGAACTTTTCCTTGGTCCTCAGGCATGGAGAGAGAGAGACGGATCTCTTTCCGAGTACAGTCACATTGGGGGTTAAGCCTCCAACGTGTGAATTTTGGAGGGACACCATGCTACCACAGTGACATGTTCAGGAAGTGGCAGTGGTGGTTGTTCAGTCGCTCAGTCACGTCCGACTCTGTGACCCCACGCTGCAGCACGCCAGGTTTCCCTGTCCTCCACCATCTCCTGGAGTTTGCTCAAGAAGCCATCTCAAGGAAGTGGTAGAGTGGGATTTAAATCTAGGTTTTTTTCCTCCAGAACCTGAATTTCCAAACCAGAAATGTCACCATTTCTGTCAGATAGAACAAATCTCATCTCATTATTTTTATTTTCTTAAAAAAAGGACACACCCCCAAACCAAAAAGCTATCCTTGGCCCTTTATTCTTTCACATGAACTTCACAGCTCGCTTTGAGGCGTCCCTCGCTGATAAGAATAGACACCTTCACACCCCTGAGTCGCCCCTCCAGGAATGTGCAATGTGCTGTCTGTCAGGGAAGTCACGTGCTTGTCTTGAGGCTGGTCTCGCACACATTTCTTGTCAAGGGGTTTTCTGAGGCGATTTTATTTTTAGTTTAGTGCTTCTCAAACTTTGATGTGCATACCATCACCTGGGAATCTTCTTGAACAGCCAACTCTGAGTCAGCAAACCCCAGGGCAGAGCCCAGGACTCTGCGTTCCTAGCAAGCTCTCGGGTGACGCTGCTCCACGGTGCTGGAGATCACACGTTGTAGTTGTGCTATTTTGAATGGGATCCTTTCATCTAATATTGTAGAACCTGTTACTGAGATTACCTAGAAAAGCTCATGATTTTTATTTGGCCAGTTTTCCATACAGTTCCCAACCCTAGCAGGCTTACTCGTTCCTGGGGAGACCAGCTGGAGCTGCCAGGGCCAGGAAGAGGGTCTGGGGAGAGGGGACCATCCCGCTATAAAGGAACCTATGGCGTCCATGCCTGGAAGTCTAGGAACTGGGATCGGTTGCCTGGCAGCAGCCCGCTCCCGCCCTCATCCCTTGTGCTGTTACCCTTCTGTGTGGTTTATTCAATTTTTTTTTTTTTTTTTTTGCGGGGGTGGGGTGCGGAGGGAGGGGGACAGGCGGGCCACTTCTATTGGTCTTTCATTTCTCTATTTTCATCCATCTTTGTTCTTTGGCACGTGTGGGCCTCCCATCGCGGTGGCCTCTGTTGTCGCAGAGCGCCGGCTCTGGGCACATGCACTCCAGAGCTCCGGCTCGGTAATTGGACACATCGGTCCAGACGCTCCGCGGCACGTGGGATCTTCCCAGGCCAGGGATCGAACCGGCGCCCCTTGCACTGCAAGGCGGTGTCCTTACCCACTGGACCACCAGGGAAGCCCTTCTGTGTGGTTTAGACTCAGACTCAGTGAATTGTAGAGCTTGACAGAATCCAGTAGGTGCTCAATGAATACTTGCCAGGTGAATGAATCTAGGGCAACCTATGCCCCACCCTCAGTAAACTCCCTTTGCTATTGGAAAAACTGAGGTCCAGAGGGAGATGCTGTTGGAGCTGAGTTATGGGCCTGACTAGAAGGAGAACTCAAGTTCCTGCCCTCTCCTCAGAGTCCCACCTTGCTCTGTGCCTGAGAGACATCAGAGAAGCACGTCCAAGGTCAGCACCCAGAGCTAGGAAGAGGCCTCAAGATCATCTCACTCAGGGCGCCCTCACCAGAGATGTGTCAGAACCGCATGTAGCCGTCTGGGCCTCCCCACCTGTAGCGTCTGACTCAGCAGGTCTGTTGTAGGCAGTGCAGGTTCTAAACAGTCCCCAGCTGGGTGACTCAGTCACACAGCCAGCTTGGGGAGACTGTCCTGATCCACTCCCCTTGTTTTACTGAAGAGGAAACTGAGTCTGGGAAGGGAAGCAACTTGCTAAAAGCCACAGAGAACCATTCTGTAGGAATCACCTTAAGACCTGAGGCCCAGGCAGTCAGGAACCACATCCAACGACAGACTTCCTGAGCAGGAGAGAGGGGAAGGGAAGAGTCCCAAGGTTTGAGGCTGCCTTGGCAGCTACACTTGGCATCCCATTTTTCCAAGCACAGTAACACGTCAGAAAATTCTTGTGTGTCCGAGGAGGAAAGGCAGTTGTTTAAGGGATAAAACCTGAGAGATGTTGGGGCTTCCCTCATCATTCAGTCAATAAAGAATCTGCCTGCAATGCAGGAGACCCTGCTTCAATTCCTGGTTTGGGAAGATTCCTTGGGGGAGGAAATGGCAGCCCACTCCAGTATTCCTACCTGGGAAATTGCATGGACAGAGGAGCCTGGTGGGCTATAGTCCATGGGGTTGCAAAAGTTGGACACGACTTAGTGACTAAGCCACCACCATGGCAGAATAATTTGGAAAAAAAAGAAAAAGAAAAAGCAAGCTCTCTTGTCAAAGCAGAGTCAATGAGCGATTTCCTATTCCAGCCATCACCAGTGTTAACAAATTGCTCAGCCCCAAGACTCAGTTTCTCCACCTGTAAACTGTGATCATGAAGAGAACCCCCCCACACACACCATATAACCTAGAGGCTAGTGTGTGATACACAGAGCCAGACTGGCTGGTTCAAATCCCAGTTCTGCTGCTTATTGGCTATGTGACTTTTGGTAAGTTGTTTTGTCTCTTTATGCCTCAATTTCATCACTTGTAAAATGATGACGGGCCTTCCCTGGTGACTCAGGGGTAAAGAATCTACCTGCCAATGCAGGAGCTGCAGGTTTGATCCCTGGGTTAGGAAGATTTCCTGGAGGAGGGAATGGCAACCCATCCAGTATTCTTACTGGAGAATTCCACGGACAGAGGAACCTGATGGGCTACAGTCCATGAGGACACAAAAGTTGCCGACAAGACTGAGCAACTTGGGCTTTCCCTGGTGGTCCAGTGGGTAAGGACACTGCCTTGCAGTGCAAGGGGCACTGGTTCGATCCCTGGCCTGGGAAGATCCCACGTGCCGCGGAGCAGCTGAACCAATGTGTCCAATCAATGAGCCGGAGCTCTGGAGCACATGTGACCAGAGCCGGCGCTCTGTGACGACAGACGCCACCGCAATGGGTGGCCCACAGGAGCCAAAGAACAAAGATGGATGAAAATAGAGAAATGAAAGACCAATAGAAGTGGCCCGCCCGCTCCCCTCCCTCCCCAACCTGACCCCCGCCCAAAATAAATAAATAAATAAATCTTTAAAAAGAAAAAAGACTGAGCAACTTATGACAGTCAAATAATAACAATTATGGTAATTTCCTTAGAGGGTTGTTGTGAAGGTTAAATAAATGAATGTATCCTGACCTCTGAACCTTGTGCCAGAATCATTCATCTCTCCTCTGCCTAACTCTTCCTTTGCTTTAAATACCATCTGACTAGCTCCAAATTGCATGGACAGAGGAGCCTGGTGGGCTATAGTCCATGGGGTTGCAAAAGTTGGACACGACTTAGTGACTAAGCCACCACCATGGCAGAATAATTTGGAAAAAAAAGAAAAAGAAAAAGCAAGCTCTCTTGTCAAAGCAGAGTCAATGAGCGATTTCCTATTCCAGCCATCACCAGTGTTAACAAATTGCTCAGCCCCAAGACTCAGTTTCTCCACCTGTAAACTGTGATCATGAAGAGAACCCCCCCACACACACCATATAACCTAGAGGCTAGTGTGTGATACACAGAGCCAGACTGGCTGGTTCAAATCCCAGTTCTGCTGCTTATTGGCTATGTGACTTTTGGTAAGTTGTTTTGTCTCTTTATGCCTCAATTTCATCACTTGTAAAATGATGACGGGCCTTCCCTGGTGACTCAGGGGTAAAGAATCTACCTGCCAATGCAGGAGCTGCAGGTTTGATCCCTGGGTTAGGAAGATTTCCTGGAGGAGGGAATGGCAACCCATCCAGTATTCTTACTGGAGAATTCCACGGACAGAGGAACCTGATGGGCTACAGTCCATGAGGACACAAAAGTTGCCGACAAGACTGAGCAACTTGGGCTTTCCCTGGTGGTCCAGTGGGTAAGGACACTGCCTTGCAGTGCAAGGGGCACTGGTTCGATCCCTGGCCTGGGAAGATCCCACGTGCCGCGGAGCAGCTGAACCAATGTGTCCAATCAATGAGCCGGAGCTCTGGAGCACATGTGACCAGAGCCGGCGCTCTGTGACGACAGACGCCACCGCAATGGGTGGCCCACAGGAGCCAAAGAACAAAGATGGATGAAAATAGAGAAATGAAAGACCAATAGAAGTGGCCCGCCCGCTCCCCTCCCTCCCCAACCCGCCCCCCGCCCAAAAATAAATAAATAAATAAATCTTTAAAAAGAAAAAAGACTGAGCAACTTATGACAGTCAAATAATAACAATTATGGTAATTTCCTTAGAGGGTTGTTGTGAAGGTTAAATAAATGAATGTATCCCTGACCTCTGAACCTTGTGCCTTAGGCCAGAATCATTCATCTCTCCTCTGCCTATACTCTCTTCCTTTGCTTTAAATACCATCTGACTAGCTCCAAATTTACATCTCTAGCACTTTCCTCTCCTCTGATCTCTACACCAGAATATCCAGCTGCCTGAGGGACAACTCCTCTTGGACCTCTTACAGGTATAAGCCTCACGTGCCCCAAACTGAACACTTCATCTCCCTCCCTAAACTTGCTGTTTGCCAGGTTTTCTCTATCTCAGGTAATGGCAACTCCATTCTGCTAGCTGCTCAGGCCAAAGTCCTTGGGGTCATCCATTAGCAAATTACATCAGCCCTTCATCAAAGCACACCTGGAATCCGATCACTTCTCACCACCTTCATTTTAACCGCACTGATTCATGTCACCATCACCTCTTACTTGGACTAACGAAATAGCTTCTTGGTTTCCCTCTTTCCACTTCTATGCTCCAAGAGTCTTTTTCCCCTCAAGTCTACTTTTTAAAACTTTTTTAAATTTTTATAATTTTGCTGTGCTAGGTCCTCATTGCTGCACACAGGCTTCCTCTACCTGTGATGAGCAGAGGGGCTATTGTTAACAGCACACAGGCTTCTCATTGCAGCGGCTTCTCTTGTTGAGGAGCATGAGCTCTAGGTACGGGAGCTTAGTTGTTGCAGCTTGTAAGTCCTAGAGCTCTGGCTCAGAGGTTGTGGCTCACCAGCTTAGTTGCTCCAAGGCATGTGGGATCTTCCTGGACCAGGGATCAAAGCTGTGTACCCTGTATTGGCAGGGAGATTCTTATTCACTGTGCCACCAGGGAAGTCCTTCCAAGTCTATTCTTAACACAGTACCCAAAGTAAGCCCATTTTAATAAACGTCAGGGATGCATATTATGATATGCCTCTTCCCCAAACTCTCCAGTACTTCCCAGTTTAGACTAAAAGTCAAAGTCCTTACAGAACCTAAGAGGCCTTATACAATCGGGCCCCTCCATCTCTGCTGTCATCCTCTTTACACTTTGCTCCCTTCGCTGCCGTCAGACTGGCCTCTTACGTGTTCCCACATCGCAGAATCTTTGTGTTTGCTAGCAGAGGCCTGGAGATTTTTACCCCAACTTATCCTCTTGGCTCTTATAACTGTCAAATCTTCACCCAAAAGTCCCCTTCTAAGTGTTGGGTATTTCCTGGAAGCACTAGCCCTCCCTGTCCTCCTTTCCAGCTCTGCCTTTTTTAATAGCACACATGAGAGGGCCGGACAGCATTACTGACGCAGTGAACATGAACTTGGGCAAACTCCGGGAGATGGTGAGGGACAGGGGGGCCTGGCGTGCTGCAGTCCGTGGGGGCGCAAAGAGTCAGACACGACTAGGCAACTGAACAACAACAACAACAACAACATCCTCTGACTTGCCTATTGTCTATCTTTCACCTTTAGAAAGTAAGCTCTGTGAAAACTGAGATCTTTGTCTATTTTATTCACTGCTACATCCTAGAACGAAACCTGGCATATAGTATTGAACACATTCCTGATAATAATTGTGAAGGCATTTAGTTAGTATCTATTCACTCTATTCTTTTATCATTTTGGAAACAGTGAAGAACAAGCTTAAGCACTGACATTTCCTGCTAAAAACCAACCAACAATGTTTATAAGAGCATGCTAGTGGAAAAGGCTACAAAATCACACAGATATGATGATAACAAATTTGCAAGATGTGTAGAAGAAAAAAGATAGCACACGAAAGTTGCATTCATTTTCATTGTTAACATTATGAGGAATTTCTCCTGCTATTTTCCAATTATATTGTTATAATATTACCTTTAAAAGAAAAGTTTGACTTACTGAAATAGGATCAACCTCAAATCCTTTACAGAAAAATAAAGCAAAGCTTACCTTACCTTTTCGACCATAACTGGACAGGTCTGGAAAGAATGGTGAGCACATTGTTGATCTCGATCAAAGGGCTTTTTCTGTAAATCATTTATAAAAATAATATGTTCATATATTGTACCATTAGGTTTGAAAAAAATAAGCCTCTTTAGAAAGAAAAAAAAGAAAGTCTGGGGCTTCCCTGGTGGTCCAGTGGGTAAGGACACTGCCTTGCAGTGCAAGGGATGCCGGTTCAATCCCTGGCCTGGGGAGATCCCACATGCCGTGGAGCAGCTGGACCAGTATGTCCATTTGCCGAGCCAGAACTCTGGAGCGCATGTGCCCAGAGCCAGTGCTCTGCGACAACAGAGGCCGCCGCGATGGGAGGCCCACACGTGCCAAAGAACAAAGATGGATGAAAATGGATAAATGAAAGACCAATAGAAGTGGCCCGCCTGTCCTCCTCCCTCCCTCCTCCACATCCCCCCCCAAAAAAGAAAGTCTGGTCCATAAGAGAGGCTCCAACAAGGAACAAAGCTCCCCTTCCTTAAGTCCTGAGACCAAGAGTGTAATCTCAATTAAAAGACAGTGGGGTGAACAACAAAACTCTGTAAAAACTTTAAAATAAAGAAACAAATTAAAAAAAAAAAGAAAGAAAAAGACAGTGGGTTTGAGTCTCAGCCTAGGGGTTCAAGTCCCACCTGAGGTGCAATTGGGTTCGAGTTCCAGTTTGAGTCATGCGGTTTCATAAGGGTCCTCCGACCATGAATTCCTGTAGCTCTGACTTCCGGGCAGCAGCAGCAAGGCAGGTTTCTCTCCAGGCCGCACCCACACACGCCACATCCTGGGGCACTTGCCTCAGATTACAGAAAGCAGCCCCTCATTAGCCTTTGGTACCTCTGGTCCAAGAAACTTCTGTGATATGTTCCAAACTCTGCTCATCTCACAGGAGGAGCTGGGTGCACGTGAAACCATGAAACACAGATTGGGACTTGAACCCATTGTCTTTTAATTAAGATCGCTCACCTGGTCTCAGGACTTAATGAAGTTCAGGTTCTTGATGTCTCATCACAGAAAGAATGCCGTGAGAGGGATCTGTGTGTCCAATTGCAAGTCAGTGCTCTGTAGCCCATGCACCCAGAGCCAGTGCTCTAAACTGAGAGAGGCCACTGCGATGGGAAGCCCACACAGACCAGAGAGTGAAGATTGATGAAAATAAATAAAAAACCAATAAAAGAGGTCAAAATTAAAAAAAAAATTATAACTATCTTCGTCAATTCACTCAGTCCTATGAAATTCATCCTTGATCTTCGTCTTTTGTTAGCATATTAGAATTCTATAAATTCTTACCCAATTGGTGTTATGATCTGAAAGTTACCATAAACTTGTATCCTAGAGTACTTGTCAGAATACTTTTTATAAATTTCTCTGAAGAAGGAACACTTTTGTAGGAATGCTTTAGCAAAAAGGCTCAGATTAAAGCAGTAACTGTCCGTAAATCTCACAATAAACTTTTTTATTTTTTAAAGATTTATTTATTTATTTATTTTGGGCAGGGGTCGGGTTGGGGAGGGAGGGGAGCGGGCAGGCCACTTCTATTGGTCTTTCATTTCTCTATTTTCATCCATCTTTGTTCTTTGGCCCATGTGGGCCTCCCATCACGGTGGCGTCTGTTGTCACAGAGCGCCGGCTCTGGGCGCATGCGCTCCAGAGCTCCGGCTGGGTAATTGGACACATCAGTCCAGCCGCTCGGCATGTGGGATCTTCCCAGGCCAGGGATCAAACCGGCGCCCCTTGCACTGCAAGGCGGTGTCCTTACCCACTGGACCACCAGGGGAAGCCCACAATAAACTTTTGAGGTAGGTGTTAGATCACTTGGGCTTCTCCAGTGGCTCAGTGAGTAAAGAATCCACCTGCAGTGCAAGAGATATAGGAGACATGGGATCGATTCTCGGGTCAGGAAGATCCCTTGGAGGAGGGCATGGCAACCCACTCCAGTATTCTTGCCTGGAGAATCCCATGGACAGAGGAGCCTGGAGGGCTACAGTCCACGGGGTCACAGAGAGTCAGACACAACTAAGCGACTCCAAGCCTTAGATCACTTACACATGAGGAAGAAGACAGAAACTTTCCCAATGTCACACGGCTACTGAGCCCATGTTCTTCCTTCTGACCTTGCTGGCGGCCCCAGGATAAGCACTGCAAGCTCAGTCCACAGCAAGTATCTGAAAAAGACAACTGTAGGGCCCTACCCAGACTTCTCAGCTCTCCCCACTGGACCCTCTCCCACTCCCTCGTCATTCCTTCCTTCATTCAGTGCATCCGTCAAAGACAGTTATTGAGCAGCGACTATGTGCAAAGCTCTTTGAGAGAGTGGGGAAATGAATCATAAAAAAAGTTGGTCACCAAACGCTCTCATGGCCTCCTAGGAGAGTATGTGTTATGTAAGTAACCACGATGCCAGGTGAAAAGTAAGAAAGGCAGACAAAGTGCTAGGTCAAGTTCAAGAAGGAAAAACTATTCCAATTTAGGAGAATCTTTGTGGAGAGGGGGCACTGAGATGGGCCTTGAGGATATTCAGGTTTGAGCTCAGCAGCGATATGGGGAAAGGACAGCTGAGATTTCAGGGAACACCTTAAACACAAGGTGGAGGCAGGAGGCGGGAGAGAAAGGGAGAAAATGATAGGAGTCTGTGTGGCTGGAGGCTGATTCTCCTGAGGGGAATAGCAGTCTAGAGATTAAGAAATAGACAGTGGAGGGACCTCCTGGGTGGTCCTGTGGTTAAGAATCTGCACTTCCAATGCAGGGGGTGTATATTTGCTCTTAGGTCAAGAAACGAGATCCCACATGCCATATGACACACACACATGCGGGCTCCCAAAATAAAAAATGAAATAGACAGTGGACATTCTGTAGATATTTATCACCTGGAAAACAGTACATTGGGGCCAGATTACAGAGACAAAAATGCCAAGTTACAGAATCTGGTGCTTGCTTTGCTGCTAACGGGGAGCCATTATGAGGCTTTCCCAGCATCCTCCTTTGATGGGTAAGGCAGGTGGCTGCTCCGTCTTGGCCTCGCCTAGCCTCCTCCCCAGAGCTGGAACCACAGTGTCAGCAGCAGCCCTGTCCCCGCTGCTGTGTCATCGTTTACTCTCTTTCAAGTGCCTGCCCCACACCCAGTGGCCCCCACACAGCAGCCCAGAAGGCTTCCGTCCTGGGGCGGCAGGGCCCAGTCATTTGGAAACCTCTCTCTGATGAGCACCGTGATCAAGGTGCTGATATGGCAGGTGGGCCTGCCTCACCGTGTCCCCGGTCTCAGAGGTGAATGCCGCGGTGAGTTTCGCTGGGCCATCACCTCCGCCTTGGCCCCGTTCACTTTCACTGCCAGAGACAGAGACGGAGAAGGTGCGATGCGGTGCCTTTGACGATGCCAGCTCACAGTCCTGCTTCTTGTTTCCTGCCTTTGTCTTTCAAGGTTGCTCGGTCCTGCCTGCCCAACTCGGGGCCATCCCAGGCCAGGCCCCTCATCTACCCCTTCACTGACCGCACTTCCTTGCTCTTGCCTCACCACAGAGGCCCTGAGGACGTGGATGCAGGGAGATGAACTTTGCGCCACTTTACATCTTCTCTAGAACCAGCAGGCTCACTGGCCCGCTGGGGACCCATTCATCTGTTGCTTCTTGAGGGGCAGAGCACTGGGTCTGGAGTCAGAAGAACTGCGGGGGCTTCCTTTCCTCCTGGATAGATTCATGCAACTCACGAGACCGCCTGAGCCTTCCTTTTCTCCAGACACATATACACTATTGATACTATGTATACAATAGACAACTAGTAAGAACCTACAGTATAGCTCAGGGAACACTACTCAGTGCCCTGCAGTGACCTAAATGAGAAGGAGATACAAAAAGCAACTATATGTATACCTATAGTTGATTCACCTGGGCTTCCCTGTTGGTTCAGTGGTACTAGAATCTGCCTGCAATACAGGAAACACCCATTCATTCCCTGAATCAGGAAGATCCCCTGGAGGGGGATATGGCTACCCACTCCAGTATTCTTCTCTGGGAAGTCCCATGGACAGAGGACCCTGGTGGGCTGCAGTCCATGGGGTTGAGAGAATTGGACGTGACTTAGTGACTGAAACATCATCACCACCGCCACCACCATAGCTGATTCACTTTGCTGGACAGTAAAAATGAACCCAACTGTGTTAAGCAATGATACTACAATAAACATTTAAAATAAAAGTAAAGAAATAATTAAAAAGTAATTGAAGGAAAAAAAGAGATGAAGAATTCCTGGCTGGTTTTCTCCACTGGCTTGAGATGAGATCCTTCTGAGATAGCATGGGGAAGGACTTCACAAGCTGTGAATGAATCTGGGAGTATGCTGATGGCCATTGTTAGTTGCTGGAAACTGAGTTCCCATTATTGTTCTCTCTGGGGAATTGTGTTCCTTTTCTTCACAGCGCTTATAAACTCTGGCAAGTGATCACGACTTCTAAACAAGTAGTTAGTTTGTGGACCACCGACCTCCTCTCCAGAGTGGAAGCTATGTGTGCTGTGGGCAGAAAACATGTACAGGGTTGTTTTTTGTTTTCCCAGGATTGAGGATGCAGTGCCTGGAATGTAATGGAGGCTTGTAGAAGTTGCTTAGTCATGTCCAACTCTTTGTGACCCGTGGACGAGCCATGGAATTCTCCAGGCAAGAATACTAGAGTGGATAGCCATTTCCTTCTCCAGGGAATCTTCCTGACTCAGGAATTGAACCACAATCTCCTGCATGGCAGGCAGATTCTTTACCAGCTGAGCTACAAGGGAAGCCCAACGGAGGCTTAAGGAATGCGGATTTGAGGACCCGTTACCCATCCCCCCCAGAGACACCTGTGAGGTTGTTTTGTCTTGTTCACTGTTCCATCCTGGCATGTAGTAGGCAATTAATAAGTGGTTTTTTTGGAAGTTTAAATGAATAAACCTCCTTAAATTGCATCTTGTTGTGCAGTTCTGAAGAAACTATCAGATTTCCCAGTTGGTCCATCTGTGTTCCAAATGCCCAGAGAAGCTCTCTGTGCCCCTCAGAACCCACCTTCCTGGACTCTTGTCCTTCTTGTATATCTTCCTCTGCACCAGTCTAGACAAGCTGCCCTTCACCCTCGCCCCAGGATAGGCTGGTATCACCTGCAGACCTGTGCTGGATCTCAGGTACACCAGGTTTCTCTCTCCTTCACCATCTCCTGCAGGTTGCTCAAACTCACGTCTATTGGCTTGGTGATGCCAACCAACCGTCTCTTCCTCTGTTGTCCCCTTCTTCTGTCTTCTATTTTTATCAGCATCAGCGTCTTCTCCAATGAGTCAGGTGTTCCCATCAGGTGGCCGAAGTACTGGAGCTTCAGCTTCAGCATCCACCCTTCCCTCAAAGTCCTGCCTAAACTTCCTTCCCTTCCAAGCTCCTTTTACAAGCATGTGTGTGTGTGTGTTTTGGCTGCGTCACATCTTAGTTGCAACATACAAACACTTAGTTGCCACATGGGGTATCTAATTCCCTGACCAGGGATTCCCAGACCTCATGAGTTGGGGGTGCAGAGTCTTAGCCACTGGACCCCCAGGGAAGTCCTTGTGTATGTGTTTAATAGCACTTTGTACCTATGCAGGATTTCTATATGAAGAAAAAAACCCAACAAACGTTTTATATATATATGATATCATTCAAGACAAATAGTAGCAAGATTGGAAGTGCAGACATTTTACAAGTATACAGATTAGGGAGGTCGGCTCAGAGAAGTTGTATTTGTAATCTCTATACCCAGGAATTGGACTTGTGGATCCATGAAAGCAATTTGGTGGAGTGATTTCCACTGAAGAAAAAAGAAACAGAGAGACAGACATAGAGGCCAGAGAACAGAGGGAGGTGGGGAGGAAGAAAGGAAGGGTAGAAAACAGGAGTATGCCACACATATGAAGAATAAGTAGAGAGTAACTATTATTTGGGAAACGTGTGTGTGTGTGTACACTTGCCAACAACATTGTGATGTAAGACAGATTTCATACAATTGGCCACAGTCAAAGTGACTGGGTTACACAGCGTGCTGAAGGATTAGCTAGAAGAACTTAAGGCTCTTGTGGAGGTCGAGATGGATGAGAGAGGACCCAGAGACGGGAGCCCTGACCTAAATGTCAGTGATACCAGCTTGGGGCCCAGGGACACCAGTGCTCCAGGGGAAACCAGCTGTGGGCCGTGGTGCCAGTTCTGTGAGGTGAGTTGTTCCGGAGAAGCCTCAGCTCTGGCGGTGTTTGCATGGAGAGGCTGAGAGCCGTGCTGCTCAAACTCACGTCTATTGGCTTGGTGATGCCAACCAACCGTCTCTTCCTCTGTTGTCCCCTTCTTCTGTCTTCTATTTTTATCAGCATCAGCGTCTTCTCCAATGAGTCAGGTGTTCCCATCAGGTGGCCGAAGTACTGGAGCTTCAGCTTCAGCATCCACCCTTCCCTCAAAGTCCTGCCTAAACTTCCTTCCCTTCCAAGCTCCTTTTACAAGCATGTGTGTGTGTGTGTTTTGGCTGCGTCACATCTTAGTTGCAACATACAAACACTTAGTTGCCACATGGGGTATCTAATTCCCTGACCAGGGATTCCCAGACCTCATGAGTTGGGGGTGCAGAGTCTTAGCCACTGGACCCCCAGGGAAGTCCTTGTGTATGTGTTTAATAGCACTTTGTACCTATGCAGGATTTCTATATGAAGAAAAAAACCCAACAAACGTTTTATATATATATGATATCATTCAAGACAAATAGTAGCAAGATTGGAAGTGCAGACATTTTACAAGTATACAGATTAGGGAGGTCGGCTCAGAGAAGTTGTATTTGTAATCTCTATACCCAGGAATTGGACTTGTGGATCCATGAAAGCAATTTGGTGGAGTGATTTCCACTGAAGAAAAAAGAAACAGAGAGACAGACATAGAGGCCAGAGAACAGAGGGAGGTGGGGAGGAAGAAAGGAAGGGTAGAAAACAGGAGTATGCCACACATATGAAGAATAAGTAGAGAGTAACTATTATTTGGGAAACGTGTGTGTGTGTACACTTGCCAACAACATTGTGATGTAAGACAGATTTCATACAATTGGCCACAGTCAAAGTGACTGGGTTACACAGCGTGCTGAAGGATTAGCTAGAAGAACTTAAGGCTCTTGTGGAGGTCGAGATGGATGAGAGAGGACCCAGAGACGGGAGCCCTGACCTAAATGTCAGTGATACCAGCTTGGGGCCCAGGGACACCAGTGCTCCAGGGGAAACCAGCTGTGGGCCGTGGTGCCAGTTCTGTGAGGTGAGTTGTTCCGGAGAAGCCTCAGCTCTGGCGGTGTTTGCATGGAGAGGCTGAGAGCCGTGCTGGGTGGGGGTGCTGTGTCAGGGCAGCCGTTTCCAGGCGTGACCAGTGCTGTGCAGCCTAAGGCAGTGGCTCTCAAAGCATGGCTCCTAGGCCAGCAACATCAACACCACCTGGTCACATGTTAGGAATTCCAGTTCCCAGGTCCCACCCAGACCTCGGGACTCAGAAAACCTGAGGGAGGGGCCGGTCGTCTATTGAACAAGCCTTCCCTGTGACTCTGAGGTGGAATGTTTGAGAACCCCTTTTCTAAGGGTGCCCTGTTTGATAGGTCTTGGAATATCTAGGCAGATCTGGTCTAAAAGCCGTCTTGTTGAAAAATAGAAATGCCGGGCCTCCAGTCCGGACTACACAACCTGGCTTTCTTTCTCCAGGCACACACACACACAGAGCTTACGTGTGAAGGAACGCTGGGTATACGCTGCCTACTCTGTGTACCTTCTGCCCCGCTGGGTTTGACCGGTCCTAGGTTCAAATCTACGCATGTGCATCGCTTTGAAAATGAGTTACGTGAGTAGATGAGTGCGCAGACTTCGGTGCATGAGTCAGTCCTGCCCTCTCTGCTGGACAAAGTGCTCCCAGCGCAGAGCCTGAATCCACCTCCCTCCACCTTCACACCCCCGCCCCCTACACACGTGGGGCTCAGCCGTCCTCAGCATACAAGCACCAGATTCAAGCACCTGCCTCCCTCTCTAACCGGGGCCACAGAGCCCGCCCCAGGCCAAAGTTTCCCAGACACGCTCTTGGCCCCAGTCACCTTGAGACAACCTTGATGTACCTCCCTAGCACCTGCAGCTCACTTCCTCCCCGCAGGACTCCTACCTGTTACCTAACGAGAGAGGAGCTCTGCGTGGGCGCTGACTCCAGCACTGAGAACCTTCACCACCCCACTTCCTGTGTTGATTTTTATTGTGCTTTTGGGTCACTGGTGACTGAGTGAGCTGTTAACACTTACAACTACTCCCCACTACTGCCTGAAGCTCAGTTTCCACACGTGTGATACTGTAATAAAAATACCTAAACCAGTAAAGACTGTTCAAAGGACCATAGGAAATGATGTGTGAGAAGAGCTTAGCCATTCATGGCATACAGTAAGTACCTGAGAAACAGCCCAGAAAGGGTTGAGGAAGAGTTTTCCTCTCAGATAGCCAGGTAAGTGCCTGTACTTTGCAAAATGGAATCCCTGAGAGAAGGCTGCGTGGTCTGGGGAGAGGCGTCTGGCGGAGAGGCCCCTGGGTTTGGTTTCCGAGCCTGACTCTGCCCGTTCCTCTCCCTGTCCTCACGCGGGAGGAGCCGAGCCTCTGCTTCCTCACCCCTCTCCACCACTGTGAAGCATGGCACCATCAGTTCTGAGGATTAAATAGGGTTAAATGTGACATCAAGTATAAAGATTAAGAAAAGTGAAATATTAAAACTGTGCGATTTTGTAGATTGGTAAAAGTCCGTACAAAAGCTACTGTCCTACCCTAGACAGATATTCAACCCTTTCTTGGGCTGACTTGCTGAGGAGTTCTAACAACTGGTGGAGACCTAGAGAAAGAAGAGAAGAAGATCTCTGTCCAGGTCAGAATAGAGGAAAGCCCCAACCCTTTCTTGGCCCCCTAAACACTCTACTGCACAATGTAACTTTTCTGTGGAATATAGGAAATGAGCTCCAAGACCAGTGACTGAATATAATATCTGAAATAAGGAGAAACAATTAATCCATGAACTGTGAAGCAAACATTACTGAGAAAAACCAACCTGAGCTGATATTAAGCCACCATCTTGACTAAGGCAAACACAAGTCAATTCTTGTCCAGACTGTAAGTGGTCATTTTAATGAGAAGCCAGGAAAACAACCGCCTTGGGTAGGTTGCCCATGGGGTGGGGATTGGGACCCCATGGCGGAAGAAATGTAAACAAGTTGCACGCTGATATAAAGTTTGGGTTTCCCTGTCTGGAAATGACCCCCTCATATCTCATCTTTAAGTCAAGGGGTCACAGGCTAGGCATCCCCTCTCTATGCCGGGGGGCTTCATCTGACTTCGTGTGTTTGAAGGTCATCTTTTCGGGTAAGGTGGGTCCTCTCTGAACCTTCTAAGGCAACATTAGAATGCAGAGTCAGGAGGTACTTATTCTTTCAGGGCAAACCCAGTTGACCACCGAAGGTCAGTGGTCAGGACAAGCGGGCCCTGGGAACCTGCAGAACCTCCCAGTGTCTGGAGAGACAGGAAGGGGCATCTGAATGGGCCCACAATACAAGAAGCACAGGAAGAAGTTAAGGGGCTGGAAAGGAGTTCAGATAACAGTCACAGGCTTCTCTTCACCGTAAGGCCCAGGTGAGAAGTTAGCAGATGCATCACTACCCACAGCATCGGAGGTGCAACCACACCGTAGCCTGCCGCCTCGCGTGAGGAGCAGTCCCGAGCCTCCTCCCAACCCTATGCCTGCCTCACCCCAGGGTGAAGGGGAACCACGGGAAGAATAAGAGAGGGGCTTCCCCTGGTGGTCCAGTGGGTAAGGACACCGCCTTGCAGTGCAAGGGGCGCCGGTTCGATCTCTGGCCTGGGAAGATCCCACGTGCCGTGGAGCAGCTGGACCGATGTGTCCAATCACCGAGCCGGAGCTCTGGAGCTCATGTGCCCAGAGCCGGCGCTCTGCGACAACAGACGCCACCGCGATGGGAGGCCCACAGGAGCCAAAGAACAAGGACGGATGAAAATAGAGAAATGAAAGACCCATAGAAGTGGCCCGCCCGCTCCCCTCCCTCCCCAGCCCGACCCCCGCCCAAAATAAATAAAATAAATAAAAATCTTTAAAAAAAAAAAAAAAAAGAATAAGAGAGGAGAAGCCACAAGAGTAATTCCTACTGTGTCCAGTGTGCATTCCAGCCTCCTCCCTCTTCCTGCTGCTGCCCCATCCTCCTCCTCCTCAATGCCACCACAACCACATCCATCACATCTGAGCAACTCTCTCCTCACACTTCTTCACCCTGTCCTCATCATCTCCCACGCCCCTACCTTGCACCCTCCTCTCCAGGTGCATCAGGTCACTCTGTCCAACCCTTTAATGTCTAGCGTCGGTCTATCTTCCTCCATGAAGTCTTTCCTGACTTTTGAGAATAGTAGGTCTTCCATGGCATGAAGCAGGGTTCTTTGGCATTGTTCTGTCGACATTTCCCGTCAGGACTTGGATAGACCCAAGGATAGCAGGCTTATCTAAGGTGGCGTCTCATGAACAGAGGACTGAATCAAGATTTCAATAAGTTTCCCTTTACAAGTTGAGATGATTAGGCTAAAACCATCAAAATGAAATGTGTTAGGCATGTTGTCAAGGGCAATGGGAGTCTCTGGAAAGACCATTTGAATTGCAGCTATGTACGTATGGAACAAGGAAACTCTTATCTTCAGATTATATCTAGAATGTGAACCAGAAATCACTCAGAGGTCAAAGGCTGGATCGAGTAAGTCAGTCTGAATTAAAACATGATCACTCAAAAAGACCAAACTTCCCACCCTCGGTGATGTGTGACTAACACTCGGTCATCGTCTGAGGAGGGTGTAGTGACAAGAAGCATGAATTTTTTGGGGGTGGATGAGGGTGGAATGGTTGTTCCTCCAAAGTCCCTTCCAATTCCTACACAACCCTACATACGACATTCCTTCCTGATCAATGTCCTTAGACTAAACTGAATGAAAAGCCTGAATTGAATCTATCAGGGGATTGGAAGGGCAGGGATGTTGCCGTGGGGGCTGGAAGAATGGAAAGCACACAGGAAACACTGGAGCAGCCTCCTCCTGGTGGTTTCAGGAACAGAAGTACAGAAAAGAAACTCTAGTCTCTGGTCCTGAAATTCTTCCTCCTCGAAAGCTGTTGCTGAAGGCATTGAATGGAGATTGAGGCAAGAAAGACCTCAAAACTAAAAACAGAGGCTGAAAACCCCTCAAGCTGTTAAATTCCAAGAAAGATGCATCTGTTGGGGGTGACGTGGTGGAGAGGGAAGGAGAAGATGAATGTGGAGGAAAAAGAGAAAGAGCACACTAGAACGTGTCGCGTGCGCTACCGTCGCTCCGTCGTGCCTGACTCTTTGCAACGTCTATGGTCTGTAGCCCACCAGACTCCTCTGTCCATGGGATCCTCCAGGCAAGAATACTGGAGTGGGGTGCCATGCCCTCCTCCAGGGGATCTTCCTGGTCTGGGAATGGAACCTGCATGTCTTACAGCTCCTGCCTTGGCAGGCGGGTTCTTTACCACCAGCACCACCTGGGAGTAGAGCGTGTGGAATCCCAGCAAAGGGCAATCTAGCTGGAAGGGGAGGGTGAGGTGGGGCCAGAAAGAGCACGGCCCGCGTGGGTGCCTGTGTGTGTACTCACTGACTTTGTATCATTGTGGACCCCTCCTGGAACAAAAGCACAGAGGTGAGCCTTGGAGAGGAAGCTGATTGATGTCGACAAAGGAGCTTCCTTTAGGTAGGGGTCCACAGACAGGGCGGAGCTGAGGGAAAGGAGAGGGATTCTGATGAGCTGGTAAGAGGGGCAGCCTGGTGCGGTAGAGAGAATACCCTGTCAGGAAGCCTAGGTTCAAGTCCTAGCTCTGCCGCTGGTTAGCTGTGGGTCCTAGGGATGTCCCTCTGCCTCTCTGAGCGTCAGGGTCCTCCCATGTAAAAGTCGACTCTAGCTGGGGAGTCTATGACATTTACCATTTATGTGCAAACCAAGTTAATTTATAGCTAGAACATCATTATTTTTGAGTCAGAAAATGACTCTTCTGTGACTGTGTTTTTGTGCTTGGTGATTTGGGTAATTTCGTTTTGTCTGCCAGTAAGGTTTTAGTGTTGTTCCCTTTGAAAACTTCTAACCTATCTCTTTTAAACTTGAGCTGGAAAGGGAAGGGGTTTTGCCCCTGGCGGCAAGCAGGGTGTCCCAGTCTGCCTCGCCTAAGGGGTTTCCCAGGACCAGGGACTTTCAGTCCCAGGCACACTGGAGGCCGGGTCGCCCTAGTGGCAAATTCTTCCTCCTCGAAAGCTGTTGCTGAAGGCATTGAATGGAGATTGAGGCAAGAAAGACCTCAAAACTAAAAACAGAGGCTGAAAACCCCTCATGCAGGATCCTGTTGGGGTGACGTGGTGGAGAGGGAAGGAGAAGATGAATGTGGAGGAAAAGAGAAAGAGCACACTAGAACGTGTCGCTGCGCTACGCGCTCCGTCGTGCCTGACTCTTTGCAACGTCTATGGTCTGTAGCCCACCAGACTCCTCTGTCCATGGGATCCTCCAGGCAAGAATACTGGAGTGGGGTGCCATGCCCTCCTCCAGGGGATCTTCCTGGTCTGGGAATGGAACTTGCATGTCTTACAGCTCCTGCCTTGGCAGGCGGGTTCTTTACCACCAGCACCACCTGGGAGTAGAGCGTGTGGAATCCCAGCAAAGGGCAATCTAGCTGGAAGGGGAGGGTGAGGTGGGGCCAGAAAGAGCACGGCCCGCGTGGGTGCCTGTGTGTGTACTCACTGACTTTGTATCATTGTGGACCCCTCCTGGAACAAAAGCACAGAGGTGAGCCTTGGAGAGGAAGCTGATTGATGTCGACAAAGGAGCTTCCTTTAGGTAGGGGTCCACAGACAGGGCGGAGCTGAGGGAAAGGAGAGGGATTCTGATGAGCTGGTAAGAGGGGCAGCCTGGTGCGGTAGAGAGAATACCCTGTCAGGAAGCCTAGGTTCAAGTCCTAGCTCTGCCGCTGGTTAGCTGTGGGTCCTAGGGATGTCCCTCTGCCTCTCTGAGCGTCAGGGTCCTCCCATGTAAAAGTCGACTCTAGCTGGGGAGTCTATGACATTTACCATTTATGTGCAAACCAAGTTAATTTATAGCTAGAACATCATTATTTTTGAGTCAGAAAATGACTCTTCTGTGACTGTGTTTTTGTGCTTGGTGATTTGGGTAATTTCGTTTTGTCTGCCAGTAAGGTTTTAGTGTTGTTCCCTTTGAAAACTTCTAACCTATCTCTTTTAAACTTGAGCTGGAAAGGGAAGGGGTTTTGCCCCTGGCGGCAAGCAGGGTGTCCCAGTCTGCCTCGCCCTAAGGGGTTTCCCAGGACCAGGGACTTTCAGTCCCAGGCACACTGGAGGCCGGGTCGCCCTAGTGGCAAGAAAGATGAGGGTTGGGAGGCAGCTTGGAGAAAGGGGCCTGGAAGAGCTCGCCTCCTGTTCTCTTTCTAAGTGGATTTTCCCACGAAGAGCCCCCTGCCCCGCCGTCCCAACCGGCGGCGTGGTGGTTTTCCACGACAAGGCACAACTAGCTCCTTGTTGGGAGACTGGTGTAGACCCAGGGAGAAGAAGTGAGGGTCCACCTTCAAACCTGTCACAAGCCCCAAGCGAGACAACCATTGCCAGGAAAGAAGCTAAGACGCTTGACGAGCACTGAGGCTGTGGGGATTTTCCCTCTTTCTTCAAAAAAACAGAAAAGACCCAGTGGAAAAAAAAAAAGTGATGACTTGTGAGACAGGTCTTGGGTCCTACGCAGCCCCAGGAGACAGCGTGCAGTTCATTTGTTTAAATTTGCAGCTGGCGGCTGCCACCTCTCTATAGGCACCGGGAGGAGAAACTCTCAAAATCACATAGTGGCCAGTCTGCTGACATACGGCTCCAACCATGAACTACCCCCTCACCCTGGACATGGACCTCATGAACTACAACTTGGAGGACCTGGTGAGTACAGACAGGTCGCCCAGGAATTCTAAACAGCCTGTGGCTGGGGCCCGGGGAAGACGGGATAGTCCCCTCTCCCTGAAGATCGGCAGACTCTAGACAGGCCCTCTGGCTCCTGCCTTTGATGGTTTGATTTCTCATTCCAGGGAGGCAGCCGATAGATAAAGCTTCTGCCTTAAATAGACATCCTTGATTTAGAGGGGATTGGAAGTGTGGATTTAGGTCCTACATCCTCCCTGATACATTCTGGGACCTAGAACAGGTCACTATGCCTCTCCACATTGCAATAGGAGCTTCTCTCTTATCCTTCAGGGTTGAAAGAAGAGGTACATGGGAAAGTACATTGGAGGTGTTCTTCGCGTCTGTAGACTGGCATTGCTAGTTGACCAGTCAGTGTATATGTGTTCCTCTCTTGCTATATGATTGTGTCATCAAGCGCCGGCATTGTCTGTTGGACAGAGAAGTTGAGCATCTGGTGTTGGCCCTTAAGTAGCTTATGGGCTGGCCAAGGAGAAAAAAATGCTCACTGGAAGCTTGTAGACAAGGAGAGGGTCGACCAGGGAGAGGACCCCAGTGGGCTGGGGGCATGGGGCACGGGGTGCCAAGCACACATCAAGTGAGTGTAAGAACCCCGTGTTAATCCTAGAAATGTCTTAGAGCGTATTGTAATTGCCCTTTGAGGACTGGGCTCTCTAGAGACTCGATATTCTTGGGTGGCCTGAGAAAAGAGTCCCCAGCTTTGCTCTCTGCCACTCACCCAAGTCCTGTGAAGCAGAGAAGCCCAGGAAAGAAGCTAAGATGCTTGACGAGCACTGAGGCTGTGGGGATTTTCCCTCTTTCTTCAAAAAAACAGAAAAGACCCAGTGGAAAAAAAAAAAGTGATGACTTGTGAGACAGGTCTTGGGTCCCCGCAGCCCCAGGAGACAGCGTGCAGTTCATTTGTTTAAATTTGCAGCTGGCGGCTGCCACCTCTCTATAGGCACCGGGAGGAGAAACTCTCAAAATCACATAGTGGCCAGTCTGCTGACATACGGCTCCAACCATGAACTACCCCCTCACCCTGGACATGGACCTCATGAACTACAACTTGGAGGACCTGGTGAGTACAGACAGGTCGCCCAGGAATTCTAAACAGCCTGTGGCTGGGGCCCGGGGAAGACGGGATAGTCCCCTCTCCCTGAAGATCGGCAGACTCTAGACAGGCCCTCTGGCTCCTGCCTTTGATGGTTTGATTTCTCATTCCAGGGAGGCAGCCGATAGATAAAGCTTCTGCCTTAAATAGACATCCTTGATTTAGAGGGGATTGGAAGTGTGGATTTAGGTCCTACATCCTCCCTGATACATTCTGGGACCTAGAACAGGTCACTATGCCTCTCCACATTGCAATAGGAGCTTCTCTCTTATCCTTCAGGGTTGAAAGAAGAGGTACATGGGAAAGTACATTGGAGGTGTTCTTCGCGTCTGTAGACTGGCATTGCTAGTTGACCAGTCAGTGTATATGTGTTCCTCTCTTGCTATATGATTGTGTCATCAAGCGCCGGCATTGTCTGTTGGACAGAGAAGTTGAGCATCTGGTGTTGGCCCTTAAGTAGCTTATGGGCTGGCCAAGGAGAAAAAAATGCTCACTGGAAGCTTGTAGACAAGGAGAGGGTCGACCAGGGAGAGGACCCCAGTGGGCTGGGGGCATGGGGCACGGGGTGCCAAGCACACATCAAGTGAGTGTAAGAACCCCGTGTTAATCCTAGAAATGTCTTAGAGCGTATTGTAATTGCCCTTTGAGAACTGGGCTCTCTAGAGACTCGATATTCTTGGGTGGCCTGAGAAAAGAGTCCCCAGCTTTGCTCTCTGCCACTCACCCAAGTCCTGTGAAGCAGAGAAGCCCAGCTGGTTTGGTTGTCACTAGGTCCCCAAAAGTTGTCCGTAGGGGATGACTCAACCAGTGACCCAAGGCTCCTGTGTGAGGGCAGCAGAGAATGGTTTGTAAGGATCTTTTGGAAACTTTTTTGTGGGCTTTTCTCCCTTCCCCCATGGCCGAGGGCACTTCTAGAGAATACGTTCTCTCTGAGCTACCATTCTGGGCTGGATCATGAACGATCCAAATCCTTTCTTCTCTACCAGCCAGCTCTTCTGGCCCTAAACTCCCCCTGAGATGGCCCCTGACCCCCTCTGGCTGCCCTGACTGGAGTCTCTATAGTAAATCCACCAACCGTGCTCCCACAGTTGCTTGGAAACGTCTGCCTCTCACTTGCCTGGACCCTAAGATTTGGAAGTTGAAGTAGAAGGTCAGGAGGTGGGGAAAGGGCTAGTTACCCAGTCTGGCTTCTCGGATCCAACCCCCAGAGAAGAACAGAACCAGAGCCATCCCTCTGATGAGACCTGCCTGCTGCTTAATGTGTGGGGCCCAATACAACCAGAACACGTAGGGCTCCTACTAAGAATTTCAAGAGAGCACCAGCAGAGCACCAAAGCAAGCGAGGGACCTTGCGTGACTGTCCTGGCCACACGCCCACAAAGCTGGCCTTGAGTCCAGCTGGACTAAAACCCCGCAGCCCTGACAAGGTAACGTGCTGCCGCCCTGGCCCCCAGCCCTGGCCCCAGCCTCATCTGATTAGGTTATGGGGCATCTTCCTTTGCCCAACGCTTCAAGCAGACCACGAGCCCTGACCCAGTTGGATACCACAGTAACCAACTCAACCTGGCCAGTTCTGAGAAACCTCAGAGTTCCCCTAACTGCATGCCTCACTCCACTGCGTGACCTACTAGAGACAGGTGGTGGCAGGGGGCAGGGGGACAGCAGGGCATGTCCCACATAGCAAAGAAAACCCACAGCTCGGGAAGGGAGACCAGTGACTCACTTCATGTCGCACCTCCTATGGGTGGTCTCGGGCCAGGCACCGCTCTGGGCCTGACCCACCCCACCCCTACCAGAGTCAGGCCAGGAGCCAGGAAGCCCAGGACCCTCTGGGACTCATCTTTCACCAGCTCCCCATGCCTCAGCCCACCTGCGCTCGTCTCCTGTGCACTCTCTCTTGGTCTGTTGTCCCCTCAGAAGCACAGACCTTTTCTCCGCACCCACCCACTCTCAGGCCCTTGAGCAGTTTCGACAGCCTCCGCACAGCATCTCCCTGCACGGGGCCCTGGGATGGCAGGGTGGCAGTAGAGTCTTGTATGCACCTGCTTCTCCATCAAGGTGGGCCGATTCCTGCTGCTCTGCCAGGGGTCCCAGCTCCCCATCTCCCTCTGGAGTTAGTCTCGCTTCTACTCTTTGTGCTTCCTATTCCCTTCCCTGGCCTTGCCCAAACCAAGTATCAGTTGAACTTCCTAGAACACTGGGTTCTAGATGCCAATGCTGGGTTAAGAACTGAGGGCTCTTGGCCATAAACCAAGGGTTGGTTTATGTCTTCCCTCCCTCCTCTTACCTTTGAAGGTCAACTGTTCACAATGTCCATTTTCTTGAGATGATTGCTGATTGCTATGAATGGAGGATCCAGACAGAAGATGTCTAGATAGCTAAGAGCTAAAACCAAGGAGCCAGGTCCCTGGGATGGGCATGCCAGGAGCCCATCCTTCTAGGAAAGCAGATCTAGGCAGATGGGGAAAAGACTGTCTGCAGAAACCTGGGCCTGAAAGCATGGAGCCTCCTCTGGACAGAACTAGTGCCTGGGCACCTCCAGGGGTTGGGCATAATCTGCACCTCCACTGCCCCCCTGCCCATGCACCAGCCAGGAGGGAAAGCTGCTAGGAGAAGGGGGTGCTGGTTCGGCCCTAGGGCCTGGCTTCCCCTGAGCCCTCCCCAGGGATGACCCCCGCAAAGTATGACTTCAGTGTGATCAGAGCATCATACAGTGTGAAGGCCATTCACACGCACGGTCCCATTTCATCAAGGAGGTGAAGAGAAGAGGAACCAAAAACAGCTCAGGCTGCTTCTGGGGTTTACCTCGGGGGCGGGGAGGCTCACCTCCTCCCAAACCAATCAATCAAAAATTCCCAGTGGAACCCCAGTGGAAGGGGCCTGGGGATGATTGGTAGGGTCAGAAAGGAGGGAGGGACCCAGGGCCAAGTCTGGGCTCAGGCACACCGACCACAGTCTCCAGCAGGAATTCTCACCTTCGGTGACGGTGAAGACTGGCTGATCCACTCCTCTGGCAGAACAGCTGACAAAGCGGCCACGAATTTGGCACTGCCAATCAGGACACAGGAAGGAGTATTCTTTGAGGAATGAGAGGACAAGATATTTCAGATCAGCACCGGTTCAGGAGATGATGCCATATACTCCCAGGTGACATGTCTGTCTAGCAGTCTTTGGACTGTGTGGCTCTGTCCCCAAGGTGCCAATTGACTTGGGGTGCCCAGGGGGACTGCTGAAATCTAGAAACTCAGTGCAGAGGCAGGGGTAGCTTCAGTCTCCACTCAGAGCCACACCCAGAGCACTGTCATGTTCCTCGTGGCCAGACCCTCAAGTGGAGATGAAACAGGAGCCAGGCAGGGCGTTCCTGAAGGACGGGGAAGGGGGGCAGATGTGACACATGGCAAGCCAGAATCCCAGATGGTCTTTAAGAGAGTGTGGACTCTCGGAAGGAAGAGTGGGTAAGGGACACAAACCTCCGCCCTCACCCCTCAGCCCGGCCTCCTTCATCCAGATCCCACCCCCACACACCCCTCAAGCCACTGAAAGCTGGAATAAGAGACCCCATGGCTGCCCCCACTCACGGCTCCTGCCTCTGGGTTGGGAATGTCCAGCCAGGGACATAAGAGGAGATGGAGCCTGTGTGGGCTCCCCGTGGTCAGAGCAGTGCGCCTCGCCCGTGTGCAGACGCCTCCCGCAGTCAGTGTGGCTCAGGCGCCTGGAGCCCGGGACTGGGCCGGGAGGAGCCGAGCCCTCCGCAGCCCTGCCCTCACCCCACCTGCACCTGGGGCCTGAGAAGGAAGGTCAGGCTGGGCCATTCACTCCCAGCAGGTCAGACAGCCTCGAGAAGTAACGACTCCCAACCAGGTGCTGAGCTGAATGAAGATGCAGCTGAGAACTAGCTCAGGGCAGGGCCTGAGAGTAAGAGAAGCGGAGAATCTGGGAGCTGTGACCGAGGTGCAGCGCCCAGCCTCCTTTCCAGGGCAGGAATCCCTTCCACACACTTGGTCTCAAACATTCCCCTTCCTCCCAAGGGCCCCAACCCGTTGCTGGACAGTTAGAACCTGTTATAAGGGTCTTTCTCTTCTGTCTGAAACACCTCTGACCCCAGCCTTGGCTCGCTCCCCCGTCTGCCCTCTCGGTACACGCATGCGTGTGTCTGCGTGATCACTGCAGTCATGTCTGACTCTTGGTGAACCTATAGACCATCGCCCGCCAGGCTCCTCTGTCCATGAGAGTCTCCAGACAGGAATACTGGAGTGGGTTGCCATACCCTCTTCCAGAGGATTTTCCCGACCCAGGGAAGGAACCCGTGTCTCTTACTTCTCCTGCATTGGCGGGCAGGTTCTTTACTGCTAGTACCACCCAGGAAGCCCCCTCGAGGACCTCCCACATTAAGCCCATCCTACCCTCTCGCCATGGGGCCTCTTTCCAGTCCCTGAAGGAGCCGGCTCACTTAGACACAAGTCTTCCTTTCCCGGGACACCACAGCCCGAGACCTGGAAGCTTCTTCCCAGATAGGGGATTTCCGGACCCCTTAACCGCTGGCCTCCCTTGCCCACCCAAAGGAACTGGGGGGTGGCAGTTGCCCACCTACAGGTTTCTGTTCACCTAGACAAGGTAACAGAGCCCCCTGGCAGCCACATCACCTGCTGACTCAACTGAAACTTGCTGTCGACACTCTCGGGTCTTTTTCTCATCAACAGTTGTTAAGTCAGGTTTTCCCTCACCCTGACCATGAAGGGTCAAAGTTTGAAACCCTATCTCAGTCTCTACGTGTTTCCTTATTAATTCCACCTGGTCAGCTTGGGCCTGTTGTTCCGGGCCGTAGAGAACTCCGCGTTGTTTGAAAATGTTCCCCAGCTGTGTCACCCAGGACAGGGCTGAGAGTGAAAAAGAGCAGAGGATCCAGGACAGATCCTGGTGGGGCAAGGGGGAAGGGGACGGTTCCTAGATGCCCCCCCAACACACCTGCTGGCATAGAGACCAGTCAGCAAAGGGTTGTGGGCTTCACACCGCTCAGGACCGGCCAGTGAGGCAGCCGCATTATCTGGAGAAGTCAGATGGGGCCTGGGGGCCTTAATTATTCAGGGAGGGGCCTGGGTCCTACTGGAATCCAGAGGAAGGAAATAAGGGAGGAAGAGGGTGGGGAGAGGAAGAGCTACATTTCAACCCCAGTAACTTTTAAAATTTTTTTCATTTGTTTATTTTAAAAATTTTTTTAAATTATTAATTTATTTGGCTGCGCTGGGTCTTAGTTGTGACATGTGGGATCTAGTTCCCCGACCAGGGATTGAACCTGGGCCCCCTGCATTGGGAACACAGAGTCTTAACCACTGGACCACCAAGGAAGTCCTCATTGTTGTTTTTTTTAAAATTTTTTAAATTTTGGCCTCTTTTATTGGTTTTCTGTTTGTTTATTTTTCATCTATCTTTATTCTTCGGCCTGTGTGGGCCTCCCACTGCAATGGCCTCTCTCGTTGCAGAGCACCAGCTCTGGGCGCACGCGCTCCAGAGTGCTGGCTCGTAATTGGACACACCAGCCCAGCCACTCGGCTGGCACGGGGGCTCTTCCCGGGCCAGGGATCGAACCGGCGCCCCTTGCACGGCAAGGCAGACTCTTTACCCACTGGACCACCAGGGAAGCCCTCTCATTGTTTTCTTTTTGACTCTGCTGAGTCTTTGCTGCTGTGAGGTTTCTCTCTAGCTGTGGTGATGGGGCTACTCCAGTGGCAATGTGAGGACTTTTCATTATGACGTTGCAAAACGTTGTCATTCTTGTTGTGGAGCACGGGCTCTAGGGCACTTGGGCTTCAGTAGCTGCCGCTCATGGACATTAGAGCCCAGGCTTCAGTAGCTGTGGCCCCTGGGCTTAGTTGCCCCACAGCACGTGGGATCTTCCCGGACCCAGGATCAAACCCGTGTACCCTGGCAGGCAGCTTCTCAACCACTGGACTACCAGAGCAATTGACAGTCTCAAGCATTGCAATCCCATCCTCTCTTCTCCTGGCACCTCAATACCAGTTCACAGAATGTTCTAGCCTCTACTCTTGCGCCCCTCCCTAGTGCTCACAGCAATTTTCTACCTAGATTCCTGGCTCGTGGCTCAGCTGCATCCTGGTCACCTTGTTTTCTTACCTTCGTTGAAGCCTGGGTTCCTGGCCTCTGTTAGGCTGCTGAGCTGGAGTACCTGCTCATGCCACATGCCACGTCTGAGTTCACACAAGGGGCACACTGCGGTCTGAGGGGGTGTGTGCCCGAGCGCTGTGGGTTCCTACAGCTTCTCATAGCAAAGAATGCGCTCCCTCGGGGCATGAGTCTTCAAGGGCTCCCTTCTACTCCCCATTCAGGATTCCCAACTCCTAACTTCCTGCTGGGCCAGAGTTGATCTTGCATGATTACCTGTCCCCCTGACTTGAGGAAGGGTGGGGTACCAGATCCCCTGGCTGTGGGAAATGGTTTGACACGTGTGTCACTCTTGGCCTCAAAGCAGCTGTTTGACACCTCCCCTGCTGAGCGATACTGCAGCCTCTCAGCACTCCTCAAACCAGCTTCCTCCATCTTCTTTCTGCCTAAGCATTCTGCAAGAAGGAAGAGACTGGCGGGCGGGTTCTCGAACACTAGTGCCACCTGGGAAGTCTCCCCTCACTCCCAACCCTTTTTTAAACCTGGTTCTCAGGGGATGGGGCTCTGTGGTTCTAGGGACTCGTCAAAACTGTGACTTTAAATGAGCAGCAAACCAATCAACCTGGATGCTTTAGCGGGCAGGTCTTGAGTGGTCCTGGGCCAGCGAGGCTGGCTGCACTGAACTCCTCGACTGGGCTGTGGGACCGCCAGGCTCCCACCATGAGGAGGATGGAGCCAGCCCCACTGACTGCATTTCTTCTCCTTCTGTCTCCATTGCTTTGCTCTGCACGAAGACGGTTCATCTCCCTGCTTTCCCCTCTACCTCCCGCCAAATTCCAGGACGAATCAAAGGGTTGTACTCAATGTATTCCCCAGTATGGACAGAGGACTCAAGATAGGCTCCAGACGGTCAAAAGCATCGGGATGAGGCAAGGCCAGAAGGGTAAGAAGGAGTGTCTGAATCTCTGTTAGGGCACAGGGAGGAACTGCCTGTAAGTCCTGGAATAAGGCAGGCCCTGGTCTTCTCTTGAAACTGCCCTCCGAGTAGGACACCACATATCTGCAGCACGTCTGGCCTTGTAAGGGGGACACCGAAGGCCTTCCTCCAGGGGCTTGCTGTCTAGTGAGGCACGGACATCCCCACCCTGACTGATGTGATAAATCCACACATGACAGAAGTAGAGAAGACGTACTAGGTGGGCCCACAAGCTTGTTCAGCGTTTTCCATAAGATGTTACAGAAAAACCCAAACAACCTTTCTGGCCAACCCAATAATTCCAAGCGGAAGAGTTAGGGTGAGGGTGGGGTTGAGCATGGCCTTGATGGGAGCATAGGAACACCCAAGCTTGGGGAAGAAAGGACTCCTCGGCAGAAGGAAGAGTTGTAGAGACAGGACTGTGCGGAAGTGATCGAGGCAGGCAGCCGGGAGAACGATGAACCTGAAGGAGACGGATACAGCGATAAAATGAAAGAGATAAAATTTGAAAGGTTATAGGGGAATATACATTTTGCACCAATGTAAAGGCCCTGTAGAAGAGTTTAGACTTTACTTCCCAGGCGGCGCTAGTGGTAAAGAACCCGCCTGTCAATGCAGAAGACATAAGAGACGCCAGTTGGATCCCTGGGTCGGGAGTATCCCCGGGCAGAGGGTATGGCAACCCACTTCAGTAATCTTGCCATGGATAGAGAAGCCTGGCAGGCTATGGTTCATAGGGTCACAAAGAGTCAGACACAACTGAAGCAACTTGGCACATTGGCACTACAAGTCCATGGTTTTCAAATGAAAGTGTGTATGTGAAATCCCACATGAGATGAGGATGTCTGGTTGACAGCCAGGAAGACTGGAGACTCTCCCTGCCAGCCAACCCAACCCTAGTAAAACCTCCAAAGAAGGTCATGAACTCATTCTCTATGGGATGGCCCACCATTCGTGCTGAAAAGTAGTCATGTATGGTAAACATCCCTCCTTAAAAGAACATACAGAGTAACCTCATCTTGTTTTGAATACGGTGTTGTTTTCTACTGTGTGAATGCATAGAGGTTAGCTTCTTCCAAACTTCTACTGATGAACTTGATTCCAAACATAACTTTTTCTTATAATTGGTTTTGCTACTAAATATGAAAAACCCTAACATTTTAAATATGACTAAATGTCCTGGCCTTGTAAGGGGACACCAAGGCCTTCCTCCGGGGCTTGCTGTCTGGGGTGAGGGCACGGACATCCCCACCCTGACTGATGTGATAAATCCACACATGACAGAAGTAGAGAAGACGTACTAGGTGGGCCCACAAGCTTGTTCAGCGTTTTCCATAAGATGTTACAGAAAAACCCAAACAACCTTTCTGGCCAACCCAATAATTCCAAGCGGAAGAGTTAGGGTGAGGGTGGGGTTGAGCATGGCCTTGATGGGAGCATAGGAACACCCAAGCTTGGGGAAGAAAGGACTCCTCGGCAGAAGGAAGAGTTGTAGAGACAGGACTGTGCGGAAGTGATCGAGGCAGGCAGCCGGGAGAACGATGAACCTGAAGGAGACGGATACAGCGATAAAATGAAAGAGATAAAATTTGAAAGGTTATAGGGGAATATACATTTTGCACCAATGTAAAGGCCCTGTAGAAGAGTTTAGACTTTACTTCCCAGGCGGCGCTAGTGGTAAAGAACCCGCCTGTCAATGCAGAAGACATAAGAGACGCCAGTTGGATCCCTGGGTCGGGAGTATCCCCGGGCAGAGGGTATGGCAACCCACTTCAGTAATCTTGCCATGGATAGAGAAGCCTGGCAGGCTATGGTTCATAGGGTCACAAAGAGTCAGACACAACTGAAGCAACTTGGCACATTGGCACTACAAGTCCATGGTTTTCAAATGAAAGTGTGTATGTGAAATCCCACATGAGATGAGGATGTCTGGTTGACAGCCAGGAAGACTGGAGACTCTCCCTGCCAGCCAACCCAACCCTAGTAAAACCTCCAAAGAAGGTCATGAACTCATTCTCTATGGGATGGCCCACCATTCGTGCTGAAAAGTAGTCATGTATGGTAAACATCCCTCCTTAAAAGAACATACAGAGTAACCTCATCTTGTTTTGAATACGGTGTTGTTTTCTACTGTGTGAATGCATAGAGGTTAGCTTCTTCCAAACTTCTACTGATGAACTTGATTCCAAACATAACTTTTTCTTATAATTGGTTTTGCTACTAAATATGACTAACATTTTAAATCAACAATATGCCAATACATTTTTTAAAAAAAATAGGAAATTGGGGCAAAAAAGGACGAAAACCATAGCTTAGAGGCAACGGGCAACCAGCAGAGGATTTGAAGCAGGGCACTGACGTGATAGGGTTCGTGGGTTGGGAAACTCCCCCTGGCCTCTGTGGAGGAGCTGACGAGAGTGGAGAAGTTGGTGGGTCTGGGACGGTGGGGAGAGAGCAGTCCTGAGCCGGTCGGTGAAGAAGGATGGGAGCTTTGACAGAGGGAGGCTAGGGTGGGGCAAGCCTATGGCTCTGCCACTGCTACCTGCCCCAAAGACCAGCAGGAAAGAACCAGGATGGGGCATGGGTCTTCCCACCACTGGGAGCTGGTGGATGATCCATAACTGGGGTACGAACTAGTAGTGTGACCACCCCTGCCTGTGAGGGACCCTCCCTCTCCAGGAAGGAGGGCAGCGTGAGACCACCCAGAGCCTGGAGGCTGAGTACCCTCTCCCGTCCTCTCTCTCCCAGGGGCTCATCATTTTGGAAGTGTCCTTTTGAACCCACACAAGGTGGTTAGCATTGGCTTTGAAATGCCGTGGAGAGGGGTCTGGTTGGGGGGGGGGGGGGGGAAGAATAGAGCTGGGAAGTGAGGAGGGGCAGGTGCAGGGGACAGCTGTGAGTGAAAGGTGTGAAAACAGGCACCCTGCCTTCCTTTGCGGTTTGCTCGGTAAACAACCTGAGCGCTGGGGAGGGGGAGGTAGGGAGGAGCGAGCTTCCGGAGACGGAGTGGGCACATGCCCTTCACTTGGAGCCCTCCCTGCCCCCGACCCATACTGCCTGGTATCCACCCCCACCCCACGCCTCTCTTACTTCCTTCTGTCACTCTCCTCCACCTCTGGGCTCTCTGCTTCTGAAGTGAGAAGAGAGCAACCAAAGCCAATCC
Organism: Tragulus kanchil; assembly: GCA_022376925.1. Classification (NCBI taxonomy): domain Eukaryota; kingdom Metazoa; phylum Chordata; class Mammalia; order Artiodactyla; family Tragulidae; genus Tragulus; species Tragulus kanchil. The sequence continues at coordinate 139,117,032 of JAIOJX010000006.1, forward strand.
ATTGTTTAGTCATGTATGGTAAACATCCCTCCTTAAAAGAACATACAGAAATATTTTTGGGTGTTGTTTTCTACTGTGTGAATGCATAGAGGTTAGCTTCTTCCAAACTTCTACTGATGAACTTGATTCCAAACATAACTTTTTCTTATAATTGGTTTTGCTACTAAATATGACTAACATTTTAAATCAACAATATGCCAATACATTTTTTAAAAAAAATAGGAAATTGGGGCAAAAAAGGACGAAAACCATAGCTTAGAGGCAACGGGCAACCAGCAGAGGATTTGAAGCAGGGCACTGACGTGATAGGGTTCGTGGGTTGGGAAACTCCCCCTGGCCTCTGTGGAGGAGCTGACGAGAGTGGAGAAGTTGGTGGGTCTGGGACGGTGGGGAGAGAGCAGTCCTGAGCCGGTCGGTGAAGAAGGATGGGAGCTTTGACAGAGGGAGGCTAGGGTGGGGCAAGCCTATGGCTCTGCCACTGCTACCTGCCCCAAAGACCAGCAGGAAAGAACCAGGATGGGGCATGGGTCTTCCCACCACTGGGAGCTGGTGGATGATCCATAACTGGGGTACGAACTAGTAGTGTGACCACCCCTGCCTGTGAGGGACCCTCCCTCTCCAGGAAGGAGGGCAGCGTGAGACCACCCAGAGCCTGGAGGCTGAGTACCCTCTCCCGTCCTCTCTCTCCCAGGGGCTCATCATTTTGGAAGTGTCCTTTTGAACCCACACAAGGTGGTTAGCATTGGCTTTGAAATGCCGTGGAGGGGGGTCTGGTTGGAGGGGTGGGAAGAATAGAGCTGGGAAGTGAGGAGGAGCAGGTGCAGGGGACAGCTGTGAGTGAAAGGTGTGAAAACAGGCACCCTGCCTTCCTTTGCGGTTTGCTCGGTAAACAACCTGAGCGCTGGGGAGGGGGAGGTAGGGAGGAGCGAGCTTCCGGAGACGGAGTGGGCACATGCCCTTCACTTGGAGCCCTCCCTGCCCCCGACCCATACTGCCTGGTATCCACCCCCCCACCCCCACGCCTCTCTTACTTCCTTCTGTCACTCTCCTCCACCTCTGGGCTCTCTGCTTCTGAAGTGAGAAGAGAGCAGAGTGAGGAGTGTGCTGGTGATGGGGAGCAGCGGGCAGGGCAGCCCAGGCAGCGCGGTGTCCTGGCGGAAGGTACATCAGCCTGGGCTCAAGCAGACCTGCTCTCTGGAAAGACATCAAACAGGGATATTACATACCTGAGCCTGTTGTGCAGGTTAAGCAAAACAAGAAGCTCTTACTACAACTTCAGTTAAAAGGAAGACACTCAGGAATAAGGTGACAGATCAAGAGGAAGCCAGGGGCCCACATCAGCAACTACCCCTGCAGCAGGATGCTGGGCTTTAGTAGGGCTTCCCAGGTGGAGCCCTTGGTAGAGAACCTGCCTGCCAATGCAGGAGCCACGGGAGATACAAGTTTGATCCCTGGGTCAGAAAGATTCCCCTGGAGGAGGAAATGGCGACCTATTCCAGTATTCTTGCCTGGGAATAGCTCCTTGTCCCAACCAGACTCATTCCCTAAACGGAAGTCCTGATTCCAGCTCCCAAGCCTGCAGCCTTCCACACCTGAGGACTCACAGAGGAGACATGACTTACAGGCGCACAGCCCTCCAGCGTTTGTGAGGCATGCCCACACCATGTCACTCCTTTTGTCTTTGCCATGACCCAGAGACGGCTGTTTACAGAATGAAAACCCAAGTTGGAAAAGGCACAGTGATCTGTTGGAGAAACACAGAGGGAAACTGGGACTTGATCTGTGGGTGGCCTGGGGAGTGCAGGGACAGAAGCAGTTAGCCTGCGGGGAGAAGATAACTCTGGGAGAATCAGGGTCAGGATCCCCCTCTGAGAGGAAAGACTGGTTCTCAGTTCCCGCCCTTCTGTCTCCTTGCCCTTGCAGTACAAGGAATTAGGCAGCTTCAACGACAGTACGGAGACACCCATCGTGGAAAACCACCTCTGCCCGGTCGTCGAGGGGCCCCTGCTGACCTCCTTCAGGGCCGTGTTCATGCCCGTGGCCTACGGCCTCATCTTCCTCCTGGGCATGATGGGCAACATTCTGGTTCTAGTGATCCTGGAGCGGCACCGGCAGACGCGGAGCTCCACTGAGACCTTCCTATTCCACCTGGCCGTGGCCGACCTCCTCCTGGTGTTTATCCTGCCCTTCGCTGTGGCCGAGGACTCTGTGGGCTGGGTCCTGGGCACCTTCCTCTGCAAAACTGTGATCTCTCTGCACAAGATCAACTTCTACTGCAGCAGCCTGCTCCTGGCCTGCATCGCCGTGGACCGCTACCTGGCCATCGTCCACGCCGTCCACGCCTACCGCCACCGTCGCCTCCTCTCCATCCACATCACCTGTGCGACCATCTGGCTGGCGGGCTGCTTCTTCGCCTGCCCGAGATCCTCTTCGCCAAGGTCAGCGAACCCCGTTACAACGACTCCCTCCCGCACTGCTTTAGTAGGGCTTCCCAGGTGGAGCCCTTGGTAGAGAACCTGCCTGCCAATGCAGGAGCCACGGAGATACAAGTTTGATCCCTGGGTCAGAAAGATTCCCTGGAGGAGGAAATGGCGACCTATTCCAGTATTCTTGCCTGGGAATAGCTCCTTGTCCCAACCAGACTCATTCCCTAAACGGAAGTCCTGATTCCAGCTCCCAAGCCTGCAGCCTTCCACACCTGAGGACTCACAGAGGAGACATGACTTACAGGCGCACAGCCCTCCAGCGTTTGTGAGGCATGCCCACACCATGTCACTCCTTTTGTCTTTGCCATGACCCAGAGACGGCTGTTTACAGAATGAAAACCCAAGTTGGAAAAGGCACAGTGATCTGTTGGAGAAACACAGAGGGAAACTGGGACTTGATCTGTGGGTGGCCTGGGGAGTGCAGGGACAGAAGCAGTTAGCCTGCGGGGAGAAGATAACTCTGGGAGAATCAGGGTCAGGATCCCCCTCTGAGAGGAAAGACTGGTTCTCAGTTCCCGCCCTTCTGTCTCCTTGCCCTTGCAGTACAAGGAATTAGGCAGCTTCAACGACAGTACGGAGACACCCATCGTGGAAAACCACCTCTGCCCGGTCGTCGAGGGGCCCCTGCTGACCTCCTTCAGGGCCGTGTTCATGCCCGTGGCCTACGGCCTCATCTTCCTCCTGGGCATGATGGGCAACATTCTGGTTCTAGTGATCCTGGAGCGGCACCGGCAGACGCGGAGCTCCACTGAGACCTTCCTATTCCACCTGGCCGTGGCCGACCTCCTCCTGGTGTTTATCCTGCCCTTCGCTGTGGCCGAGGACTCTGTGGGCTGGGTCCTGGGCACCTTCCTCTGCAAAACTGTGATCTCTCTGCACAAGATCAACTTCTACTGCAGCAGCCTGCTCCTGGCCTGCATCGCCGTGGACCGCTACCTGGCCATCGTCCACGCCGTCCACGCCTACCGCCACCGTCGCCTCCTCTCCATCCACATCACCTGTGCGACCATCTGGCTGGCGGGCTGCTTCTTCGCCCTGCCCGAGATCCTCTTCGCCAAGGTCAGCGAACCCCGTTACAACGACTCCCTCCCGCACTGCACCTTCTCCCAGGAGAACCCGGATGAAACCAACGCCTGGTTCATCTCCCGCTTCCTCTACCACATCGGAGGATTCCTGCTGCCGATGCTGGTGATGGCCTGGTGCTATGTCGGGGTGGTGCACAGGCTCTGCCAGGCCCAGCGGCGCCCTCAGCGGCAGAAGGCGGTCAGAGTGGCCATCCTGGTGACCACTGTCTTCTTTCTCTGCTGGTCACCCTACCACATTGTTATCTTCCTGGACACCCTAGCGAGGCTGAAGACCCTGGGCAGCAGCTGTGAGCTGAACAGCTATCTTTCCATGGCCATCACCATGAGCGAGTTTCTGGGCCTGGCCCACTGCTGCCTCAACCCCATGCTCTACACCTTCGCGGGCGTGAAGTTCCGCAGCGACTTGTCGCGGCTTCTGACCAAGCTGGGCTGCACCGGCCCCGCCTCCCTTTGCCAGTTCTTCCCTAGTTGGCGCAAGAGCAGCCTGTCGGAGTCAGAGAACGCCACCTCCCTCACCACCTTCTAGGTCCCAGCCCCGCTTTATTTCTGCCTTTACTGGGACAGGCAGTGATGCTGTGATCCCAACAGCTTGCCTTGGTCCATATATCCTCATGCGGGGCAGCGGGAGGAGGCAACCCCTCTTTCCAGGACATCCTTGCCAGCTCTTCTCCCAGCCCCACGTCTTGGCTGGGGTCCAGGGAGGGAAAAGCATCCCAAAGGCAAAGCCAAGGATACCTGTGCCCGTCTGCGTTACTTGGGCTCTCATCCTAACCACCCAAAGCTCAAGAAACAACTGTTACTTCTGCCCCCGCCAACAGGGAAAGTCATTCCCCTCCAGAATGTAACCATCTGATGGACCACGCACCTCCACGATCACCCACTCTCCTCCTACCTCACCTGGCAAAAGACACTAGAAACTGAGCACCAGGTTTGGGATGGAGGTTGACGCCGAGGAAAGATCCACTGGCAACAATGTGTGTATGGCCTTGACACAGCTCAGTGACAGGCATTCTTTCAAGGTCACCAGTCCTGCAGTACCCTGCCCGAGCAGGAAGCTCAGGCTGACCCAGTCCACGTGGCTGCCTGGCTCTGACCAAAATGGCGCTGGCCTAGCCCCACGTCCCTGGGCCCTGGGAAGTCTGTAGACTGAGGGCACACTCCAGGCAGCCTCAGATCAGTCAGCATCCTAGAGAAGAAGGAAGGCCAGCTGAGAGGAGCCCAACAGAGGAAAGGAAAGATTCTCCTTCCCCAGCTCCAAGGAGGAACAACTATTCACCAAAGCGTGTTTTCTCTGCCCAGGGCAGGGAGCTCCCAGCGTGGCCCAGGGCCCCAGTGGGCCTGGGAGCTGATGGGGAAGGAGGTAGATGCATTGGCCGTGTCCCTTTCCCTGCAAGCTACACAGCCAGGGAACGCCTGGAGCCACAGAGAGGATCTGGCCACAGCCAAGGCGGCGCTCAGTCAAGAGTCAGAGTGGAGATGGAGACCTCCAGAGAAGAGACACAGACCTAAGGGGTCCCTGGGGGTCAATCTCATCCAGCCCCCTGCCTGCAGGCCAGGCCATCTCTCTGGGCCTCAGCAAGAGCCACGCAGCATCCCTTTAGGCTGGGTAGTGTAACAAGCAGGCCTGGGCAGGGAAGTCCCGGGCTCCAGGAAGCTGGGCCCTCCCCCGAGAGGACACTACTCAAACGGAACCGGAGGAAGCTGCTCCGCGCCTGCCAGCCTCCTGCCCCCTGCCCAGGGAGGGCTCTCCCTGCCACCTCCCCAGCCTCTGGTCTGGCCAGAATGGGACATCAGAGACTCCCGCACTTGCCGAGGGCACACACTGGTTGCCCAGTGCACTCAAGCCAGTCAACCGAGCTCCCTAAGAGGTTCCTGCAGGGGAGACAATTTCTGTGGCCCAGGGGGCTTTGTCTTCCCCGTGGAACATTGGAGAACCCCTCAGGGCTCCCTTTCCTCCCAGCCTCCAGTAGTACACTGGGCACGGGAGGAGTCAGACACAGAATCAAAAAACCAAGAAACTGGATTTTTAATTTTGTCTTTTTAATAAAAAGGCACCTATAAAACAGGTCAATACAGTACAGGCAGCACAGACCCCCGAAACAAGCCTAAAAATTGTCTCAAAATAAAAACGAAGATGTCTTCACATATTGTATTTATATATTTATATTTATATATATATATTTATATAATGGTACAAAATGGTTGGGGGTGTGGCCATGGGTGGAGGGAAGCTGGCCTGTGGAGTTCACCTGGGAAAGCGAGTCTGGTGGCAGAGGCGGAGGAGACGGACGGGGGAGGGACACCGGGCCCTTTTCAGTCTGACCCCCTTCTCTCCTCTTGGCAGAAAACATGTAAGAGTCGGTTTGGGGAGTCTTGGGTCAGGGGTGAGGGCTCAAGGGCACAGGGCCCAGGTGGAGACAGGGTGGAACCATGTTTGGTAGGATGGAGGGCAGGTGACCCCTGAACACAAGAGGCCCAGGCCCTGGCCCCTGGGAGCTGATGGGGAAGGAGGTAGATGCATTGGCCGTGTCCCTTTCCCTGCAAGCTACACAGCCAGGGAACGCCTGGAGCCACAGAGAGGATCTGGCCACAGCCAAGGCGGCGCTCAGTCAAGAGTCAGAGTGGAGATGGAGACCTCCAGAGAAGAGACACAGACCTAAGGGGTCCCTGGGGGTCAATCTCATCCAGCCCCCTGCCTGCAGGCCAGGCCATCTCTCTGGGCCTCAGCAAGAGCCACGCAGCATCCCTTTAGGCTGGGTAGTGTAACAAGCAGGCCTGGGCAGGGAAGTCCCGGGCTCCAGGAAGCTGGGCCCTCCCCCGAGAGGACACTACTCAAACGGAACCGGAGGAAGCTGCTCCGCGCCTGCCAGCCTCCTGCCCCCTGCCCAGGGAGGGCTCTCCCTGCCACCTCCCCAGCCTCTGGTCTGGCCAGAATGGGACATCAGAGACTCCCGCACTTGCCGAGGGCACACACTGGTTGCCCAGTGCACTCAAGCCAGTCAACCGAGCTCCCTAAGAGGTTCCTGCAGGGGAGACAATTTCTGTGGCCCAGGGGGCTTTGTCTTCCCCGTGGAACATTGGAGAACCCCTCAGGGCTCCCTTTCCTCCCAGCCTCCAGTAGTACACTGGGCACGGGAGGAGTCAGACACAGAATCAAAAAACCAAGAAACTGGATTTTTAATTTTGTCTTTTTAATAAAAAGGCACCTATAAAACAGGTCAATACAGTACAGGCAGCACAGACCCCCGAAACAAGCCTAAAAATTGTCTCAAAATAAAAACGAAGATGTCTTCACATATTGTATTTATATATTTATATTTATATATATATATTTATATAATGGTACAAAATGGCTGGGGGTGTGGCCATGGGTGGAGGGAAGCTGGCCTGTGGAGTTCACCTGGGAAAGCGAGTCTGGTGGCAGAGGCGGAGGAGACGGACGGGGGAGGGACACCGGGCCCTTTTCAGTCTGACCCCCTTCTCTCCTCTTGGCAGAAAACATGTAAGAGTCGGTTTGGGGAGTCTTGGGTCAGGGGTGAGGGCTCAAGGGCACAGGGCCCAGGTGGAGACAGGGTGGAACCATGTTTGGTAGGATGGAGGGCAGGTGACCCCTGAACACAAGAGGCCCAGGCCCTGGCCCCTGGGAGGGGCCGGGGGAGGCAGGAGCCCGCAGCCAACCCTGGATGAAGCGCTTGACCCGCTAGCAGGGCACTGAGGACAGCACCAGACTGGGAGAAGTGGGGACAAATTCCCTTTGTATCACAGCTGCCAATGGGAGGCCAGGCCCTCAGGTCAAGAAGGCTGGGGGACGGGCCGATGGCCCTGGAGGCGGTCGGAAGGCCTCAGCCAGGGAACTGCCCTGCCACCTCACAAGGCAGGAAAGGAAGTGAGAAAAGGAGAAGTGTTTTACTCCTGGGGCGAGGGGGCAAAACACCCAATCGTGTATGGCTTCAGCTCTGACCGGAGGAGGGTGGGGAGCTCTCATAGGAAAGAGCTGGGGCTGACAGGAAGGCAGCGGCTGCGCCTGGGTGGGCAGGGAGCCCCGAGCCCTGGGCAGAGGGGCCTGGCCAGTGATGGGGAAGCGGAGCGCCGCAGAGGCCGCTCCCCTGCTCCGCGGCCAGCGCTCCTCAATTCCATTTTCAGTGGGTGGAGGGAGACCGACTGGGCCAAAGCCTTTTCCTTCCTCCTTTGGTGACAGGAAGTAGGTGGCAGCCTGGGGAGGAGTCGGGGCCCTGGGGGCTCTCCGCCCAGGGCCACCGCAGCAGGCAGAGGACCCTCGGGGCCCCGCGCTGCACCCCCAGAACTCCACGTGCGGGGGCCACACGGCCTCTGCCTCATCCTCCGTTCCTTCAGCCCAGACTGGGGACCAGGGACTTCAAGTTCTGGCTAAGATGTAGCAGCAGGGGACCCCGGACACCCACGGCTGGGAAGCCAGGGCCCCGTGTCACCTAGGTGGGGCACACACGCGTGCACGTGCGTGTGTTCTCCTGAATCACTCAGCAGCAGACAGGCTGCCGCCCTAGGGGTCTCAGCCCGGGGGGGCTCGCCAGGTGGAAGCCTAAGGTGGTCTGACCTCCGTTTAGGTGAGAGGGTAGCTATGTCATTTCACCGCTGGGGGAGGGCACGGGAATGGTATCTTTCCTGGAAGGGGCAATCATTTTGACGAAGGGGGGGTTCTTTTATCCTCTTTTTGTGTGACTTCTATCAAAACACAGAAATACAGCACACGCACAAACCGGCACAAAAGCGCAGCGATCTATTTACAGCTACGGCCAGCGCCTGCCCACCTGGCCAGCCGCCTGCAGGTCGGGGCGGGAGAAGGGGTCAGCCACATCAGCAGGGAGAGGAACTGAGGCAGAAGACAGAAGGAAAACCAGGTGGGGACAGAGGGCAGAGAAACCAAGAGGAAAACAGGAGACAGCAGCAGGATGGGACAGAGGGGAGACCTCTCCTTCCGCTCCAGCTGAGGATCCCGTACAGGGCTACAGCAGGAAGGAGAAAAGAAGTGTTTTACTCCTGGGGCGGGGCAAAACACCCAATCGTGTATGGCTTCAGCTCTGACCGGAGGAGGTGGGGAGCTCTCATAGGAAAGAGCTGGGGCTGACAGGAAGGCAGCGGCTGCGCCTGGGTGGGCAGGGAGCCCCGAGCCCTGGGCAGAGGGGCCTGGCCAGTGATGGGGAAGCGGAGCGCCGCAGAGGCCGCTCCCCTGCTCCGCGGCCAGCGCTCCTCAATTCCATTTTCAGTGGGTGGAGGGAGACCGACTGGGCCAAAGCCTTTTCCTTCCTCCTTTGGTGACAGGAAGTAGGTGGCAGCCTGGGGAGGAGTCGGGGCCCTGGGGGCTCTCCGCCCAGGGCCACCGCAGCAGGCAGAGGACCCTCGGGGCCCCGCGCTGCACCCCCAGAACTCCACGTGCGGGGGCCACACGGCCTCTGCCTCATCCTCCGTTCCTTCAGCCCAGACTGGGGACCAGGGACTTCAAGTTCTGGCTAAGATGTAGCAGCAGGGGACCCCGGACACCCACGGCTGGGAAGCCAGGGCCCCGTGTCACCTAGGTGGGGCACACACGCGTGCACGTGCGTGTGTTCTCCTGAATCACTCAGCAGCAGACAGGCTGCCGCCCTAGGGGTCTCAGCCCGGGGGGGCTCGCCAGGTGGAAGCCTAAGGTGGTCTGACCTCCGTTTAGGTGAGAGGGTAGCTATGTCATTTCACCGCTGGGGGAGGGCACGGGAATGGTATCTTTCCTGGAAGGGGCAATCATTTTGACGAAGGGGGGGTTCTTTTATCCTCTTTTTGTGTGACTTCTATCAAAACACAGAAATACAGCACACGCACAAACCGGCACAAAAGCGCAGCGATCTATTTACAGCTACGGCCAGCGCCTGCCCACCTGGCCAGCCGCCTGCAGGTCGGGGCGGGAGAAGGGGTCAGCCACATCAGCAGGGAGAGGAACTGAGGCAGAAGACAGAAGGAAAAAACCAGGTGGGGACAGAGGGGCAGAGAAACCAAGAGGAAAACAGGAGACAGCAGCAGGATGGGACAGAGGGGAGACCTCTCCTTCCGCTCCAGCTGAGGATCCCGTACAGGGCTACAGCACCCAGAAAGCAGCGCTCAAGAGTGGGTGCAGAGAGTGAGGAAAGGCTCTGCAGGACTTGGGAGGAGTTGGGGGAGGGGCAGTCCTGGCGGCAGAAAAGGAACCAACCCCCCACCCTCCTCTGCCACTTCTCCCCAAGCTGCCAGCACACCTGGTTTCCACAAACGCCACCCCCCACACAAGCCCCCTCCCATCCCTCCACCCCACCCCTTGACTCAGGCCACCCCAACGCCGCCGGAGGGGAAGAAACTTCCTTAAGGTTATCCTATTTGCAATATCGGCCCGGCTCCAGCCCCTCACCAGGGCCCCGCTAGAAGGGCAGGTTGGCCATGCCGCCCGGCGCTGGGAGGTAGCCCATCTGGTTGTCCAGAGACACGCTGCGCTGCCGCAGGGGGTGGGACACCATGAGGTTCTGTTGGGGCGGGGGCCCCATGAGGGAGCCCTGCGGGGAGAGCATGTGGGGGGCCTGGCTGTAGACCTCGCCCCCCACGCCCCGCTGCTTCATCAGCATGAAATTCTGCTGGGTCATGAGGCCTTGAGGAGGGGACATGACGCCCTGGTGCAGGCCGTGGGGCACCATGCCCTGCTGCGGCGGCACGCCTGTCCTGCCCAGCAAGGACATCTGTCCGGGGTGGCACATGGACATGTTGAGGCCCCGCTGGACGCCCTGCTGGCCCGGAAGGTTGGGGGGCCGGGAGGGCGTCGGCTCCGCCATCATGTTCTGCAGGTTCATGAGATGCAGACTGGGGGGCTGGGCCTTGGGGGGCTGGTTCTCGCTCTTGGGGAAGTACTGGAGGGTGCTGCTTGGCTTCTCCGAGGGGATGATCCTGGACAAGTCGAACTCGGGAATCCCCGTCGGGGTGGGCCGGATCACCTCGCTCAGCTCGGGGTCGTTCAGCACTGACGCCACCCCGGGGAGCACGCCCGGGGGGTACGTGTCGCCCATGCGGCCGGCCATGCTCTTGCCCATCAGGTGCTGCTGGGGGGGCATGGGGCCTGGCGGCTGGCTGGGCAGGTCCTCGGGGGGCAGGGACATGCCTGAGGGGTAGTGCTGCTGCAGGCCAGGGCCCCCGCCCCCGCCCCCACTGGGGGCCATGGCCCCATGGGGCTGCTGCAGCCGAGGGGGGAAGGGCATCATCTGGGAGGAGCTGGGCACCGGGCCACAGGGCGCACTCAGGGAGTCTGGGCCCCCTGGAGCCATCATCAGAGAGTTCTGAGGGGGCCCGCCTGTCCCCTGTGCATTGGGGTGCAGTGGAATGTTGGAGCCCAGAGGGGTGGGGGAGGGCAGCATGGCAGGCGGGGGCTCATGGGACAGGGGCTGCTGGCCTGGCAGGGTCATGCCCATGGGGCTCTGCGCAGCAGCTGAGTTCAGGTGCATCTGGTTCGGCTGGTTGTTGCTGATCCCTGTGGGCAAAGAGAAACAGGGGTCAGGACCCGAGTGCATCCAGCTGGGGGAGGAGGCAGAGCTCAGCCTCTCCCTCTGGCTCCAGCCAGGCTGGCATCAGGGCTTTCACCACTGGCCTGCCCCACCTGCGAGGGGAGGAACCGGAGGCATTCCGGTGAAACGCCAAGGGACCCAAGTTCCGCCCGGGTCAGCCAGAGACACCAGCAGATATTGGAAAGACCACTCCAGTGCCCCAGGCTTGTTTCACTCAATGACCAGTGGAACTCTGTCCCAGGACATCACACCCGCCACCCTTGGAAGCACAGAAGAGCCTCATGAGCACCGGGGTGATCGCTGGCCGTGGCCACTCTCCACCCGCCAGGGCCCACGGAGGCTCTTCTCCCCGGGGGCCCCGTCCCATCCTCGCACCTGGCCCAGAGCCCTGTGGGGGCGGGGGCGGGGGGAGCAGGGGCCGGTCGGGCAGGAGCTCGTCGTCCGAGGTGGCGATGGTCTTAATGGCGTTGTGGTAGAGCGGGGTGGAGCTGGGCATGGCGTACTTGGACATCTGCGACATCATCAGTGACAGGGGGTTCTGAGAAGGCGCGGGGTCGGGCGAGGAGGTGAATGGCAGGCTGGGGTTCATGAGGCCACCGGGAGGGTTGGTGGGAGGTGCCGAGGAGCTGCTCCGGGGGCCGCTAGGTGGGAGGGCACCTACAGAAGGGGGCAGACAAAGAAAGCAGGGGGTGACTGGGGAGGGCGGGATGTGGCTGCTCAGCCCAGGGCTTTTGGAGGAGCTCAGCCGCCAGACCTCCACCCGACACCCAGGCACAGATGTCTCCTCAGTACACGTCCCCCACGGTCACTATGGCCCACTCGTCTCCAGGCAATGCCTATAGCCTCTGGGCCCGTGCCAGAGAGCCCAAATATGACCCCCTCGAAATCCTCGTAGATGGACTCGGTGCCCCCTGTGGAAGCTCACACTCAGTGGCCAGCAGCTGCCCCTCCAGCTGAGCCGCCACCTCTGGCCCAGCACAGACCCCTTAGCTCACGCCCCGGCCCGGCAAGAACACGTGCACCCTGGAGGCGGCAGAGCCAGAGTCGAGGGCCCACCTGCCCAGCACGGTCGACTCACCCTGTTCCATGTTGTTCAGGGTGGTGGAAGAGTTCATGTTCAAAGCTGGCTGCTTGTTCTGGGGGACTCCGGGGCTCGGCATGGCTGTCTTGGGCGAGGCGACCCAGCCTGGAGAAGGCACCGCCATGGAGGGAGACTTGAGCCTGCTGGGCGAGCCGGTGGGCGAGCGGACACTGAGGGAGGAGCTGAGGACCTGGGGCGACTTGAGAGGTCCCGGCGGGTTGGCCGAAGGCAAGGGCACCATCTGTGACGGGGTCTGGGGTGACTTGAGGTTGGCGGAGGGCGACGTGACCATGGGTGAGTGTACCTGGCTAAGGGTGGGAGACTTCAGGTGCCCCATGCCCGGCGAGCCCATCTGGTTAATACTGATGGTGAGGTCTGAAGGCCGTCTGCCCAGCCCCCGGCTTGGGGCTGAGTGCACAGAGCCAGCGGGATTGGACGCAGGAGGCAGGGGCATGTGGCTGAGCCGGGTGGTGCCCACGTTTCCCATGGGCATTGAGCCCTGGTCAGGGCTGAACATGTCTTGAGCGTTGCCCAAGTCCTGGGGCATGGCTTGGTAGGGTCCCTGGCCCCCAGAGAACCCCTGCTGGCCCTGGTTGGGAAACTGTGAGGGCATAAGCATCTTCTGTGGGCCGCCCATCATGCCGCCGCTGTTCTGGGCCCGCACCCGGGCCATCTCCTCGGGACTGAGGCCCTGCGGCCCCATCATGTCCCCAGGGCCCCGCATCTTCTGTGACATCAGCAACTGCTGCTGTGGGGTCATCTGCACATTCAGGTTCATGTTCATATTCATGTTCACATTCATGTTCATATTGAGGTTGCCCGGCCCCATGGGTGGGTCCACCTCCCTTAGCCCAGACTGCCCCATGGGTGGACTCAGGAGGCCGCGACCTCCACCAAACTCCATGCCCATGGGAGCACCCGCCAGGCCCTCGCCGCCAGCCATCTGCCCAGGGAACATGGCCGGATCCATCTGCCGGTGCGCCTGCATGATCCGCTCCACCTCCATACCCTGCCCCATGCCACTGCCAGCCATGCCCAGGGGCCGCTGCATGCCCATCGACCGCTTCTCCAGCAGCTGATGCCGCAGCAGCTCCTCACGGACCCGAGGGGTCATAAATCGCTCGGCTTCACCCTGCCCGCCTGGGTAGGGCACAGTGTTCTGGGCAAAATTGCCGGGTCCCCCCATAGGGGGCAAGTCTTCGGTCCGCTCCGACGCTCACAGGCGGAGGGGGCGACCCAGCCTGGAGAAGGCACCGCCATGGAGGGAGACTTGAGCCTGCTGGGCGAGCCGGTGGGCGGCGGACACTGAGGAGGAGCTGAGGACCTGGGGCGACTTGAGAGGTCCCGCGGGTTGGCCAAGGCAAGGGCACCATCTGTGACGGGGTCTGGGGTGACTTGAGGTTGGCGGAGGGCGACGTGACCATGGGTGAGTGTACCTGGCTAAGGGTGGGAGACTTCAGGTGCCCCATGCCCGGCGAGCCCATCTGGTTAATACTGATGGTGAGGTCTGAAGGCCGTCTGCCCAGCCCCCGGCTTGGGGCTGAGTGCACAGAGCCAGCGGGATTGGACGCAGGAGGCAGGGGCATGTGGCTGAGCCGGGTGGTGCCCACGTTTCCCATGGGCATTGAGCCCTGGTCAGGGCTGAACATGTCTTGAGCGTTGCCCAAGTCCTGGGGCATGGCTTGGTAGGGTCCCTGGCCCCCAGAGAACCCCTGCTGGCCCTGGTTGGGAAACTGTGAGGGCATAAGCATCTTCTGTGGGCCGCCCATCATGCCGCCGCTGTTCTGGGCCCGCACCCGGGCCATCTCCTCGGGACTGAGGCCCTGCGGCCCCATCATGTCCCCAGGGCCCCGCATCTTCTGTGACATCAGCAACTGCTGCTGTGGGGTCATCTGCACATTCAGGTTCATGTTCATATTCATGTTCACATTCATGTTCATATTGAGGTTGCCCGGCCCCATGGGTGGGTCCACCTCCCTTAGCCCAGACTGCCCCATGGGTGGACTCAGGAGGCCGCGACCTCCACCAAACTCCATGCCCATGGGAGCACCCGCCAGGCCCTCGCCGCCAGCCATCTGCCCAGGGAACATGGCCGGATCCATCTGCCGGTGCGCCTGCATGATCCGCTCCACCTCCATACCCTGCCCCATGCCACTGCCAGCCATGCCCAGGGGCCGCTGCATGCCCATCGACCGCTTCTCCAGCAGCTGATGCCGCAGCAGCTCCTCACGGACCCGAGGGGTCATAAATCGCTCGGCTTCACCCTGCCCGCCTGGGTAGGGCACAGTGTTCTGGGCAAAATTGCCGGGTCCCCCCATAGGGGGCAAGTCTTCGGTCCAGCCCATCCCGGGCCTCACAGGCCTCTGCATGGCATTCATGGGCACCTCCATGGGTATACCCTGCATGCCCCCAAATCCGGGCACCCGTTGCATTTGGTTGCCCGGGAAACGAGGACCGGGGAAGGGCGGTCCGCCCCGGAGTTGCATGGGATCTTGGACATCCATGGGCCCCCGCAGCTGGGTGCCCATCCCAGGAGGCCACTGATCCCCAGGCTTGCTGTGGTAGGGAGGCGGTGGCCCCCTCACCATCATGCCCCCCATGCCCATCATGTCCTGCAGCGGGCGGCCCCCGTGCAGCCCGATCTGCTCCTCCTTCCGCCGTTTCTCCTCGTAGTACTCTTCCTGCAGCTTGCGCCAGGCCACCTGCTCGGGGGTCAGGCTGTCCTGGCCCAGCCTCTGCATCATCACGTTCATCTGCCCCATGTCCCCGCCAGGGGGGTGCCCAGGCACTTCATGCTCCAGCGGGGGGCCCCCAAGGCTCTGCGTCTGCGAAATCATGGACTGCAAGGGCTCCTCGTACTTCTTCAGCCCGCTGGGCGGGGCTGTAGGCGGCTGCTGGGCAGCAGGCGGGGCTTGTGCTGGGGGTGCCCCCTCGCCTGCTCCTCCGGGGGGCCCCTTGAGGAAGGGCTCCGTCTCCCCGCTGCGGAGCAGCAGCCGCTCAATGTCTCGAAGCGTCTGGAGGGAGCGCTCCCGGTGCTCCAGCTGCTCCTTGGACAAGCCCTCCGAGCCCACCAGGCTCCGCTGCCCATTTCCGGTGGGAGCCTCCCCGAGCAGGGCAGGGCCAGGGGCACTTCCGGGCTCTGCTCCAGGAGGCAGCGGGTTGTTGGCGGTGGAAGCGGTTGGGGTGTTAGGGTGGGTCCCCCCGGTCCCACCGCCCGTGCTGGCAGCTCCCACGGAGTTGGGCGTCAGATCCTGACTGGTGTCCTCAGGAGGGCCCTCGGAAGGTAGAGCAGGGGGTGCGCTGCCCGGGGCTGCGGGTGGCGGCGGTGGCAGTGGCGGGGGCTGGGGCTGAGGGGTGCCTGCTGACGGCGTGCTCAGGGGTAATGGTTCCGGAGTGGGTGGCACTTTGGGGGCCTGCGAGAGGACAAAGGCAGAGCGTGAGATGGGTAAGGGGATACACCGGCCAGTTGGCTGCTCATGGAACACCACGCCTGGGCCAGAGGACACGCTCACCTGGTCCAGCTTGGCCCTGGGCACGTTCTGCTGGTGGTAGGCGAGGATGGAGTCAGCCCGGCCCTGCAGTACAGCCTCCGCAGCCCTGCACAGGAGGATCGGGCACAACCAGCTCAGGGCGGTGGGCAGGAGGGAGCTCTCCACCTCACCCAACCCAGCCCCAGCCAGCCCTGGCCCCCGCAGGCATTCAGGACCCCGGGTGGAGGGGTGCTGAACACAGGAAAAGCTGAGGCACTTACGTGTTGGCCAGGTGGGTGGTGAACACGTACACAAACTGGGAGGGGGTTTTTCCAGGAACACCCCCGCCTCCACCCCCAGGCGCGTCAGGCCGAAGGCTGGGCGGGGGTCCATGCGGGGGGCCTGGCGCGCTGCTCTCACTGAGGGGCAGCTGGGTGGCTTGGCCAGGACCCAGCTGTGGGGCGGCCATGGCTGGGTCTGCTACATTACAGTCTGCACGAGAGAGGAGAGGGAAGGAGGCCCAGGTTCAGAGAGGAAGTCCAGTGGGGACCCCCCGCCCCGCCCCGTTCCATCCCAGAGACACCCCGGGACAAAGAGGCTCACTGCTTTAGAGCTCGTGCCCCCAGGGTCATCTGGCGCCACAATCGGGCGTTGTCTCTCCTCTGATCTCCACACTGACTTGCCCTAGACCAGTCTTTGACGAGGAGAGCAGTCGTGTGGACCGCGTGGACAGGAGAGAGAGAGGGGAAAGGTGACCCTTCCGAACAGGCTCCCACGTGCCTGGCTCCTGCCAGGTGTCTCTGGAGGTGACTCTACCTCATCGTCACATCCCTGGGAGCAAGGTGTCAGTGCACGCCACTTGACAGAGGAGGAAACAGCCTTGAAGGGCGGTATCACACCCCAAGGTGACAGGGACAGGCAGGGCGGAGCCCCGCGCTCAGCTCTGATCCCTTGCCATGGTCTGCGGGGCTGAGGGGTGCCTGCTGACGGCGTGCTCAGGGGTAATGGTTCCGGAGTGGGTGGCACTTTGGGGGCCTGCGAGAGGACAAAGGCAGAGCGTGAGATGGGTAAGGGGATACACCGGCCAGTTGGCTGCTCATGGAACACCACGCCTGGGCCAGAGGACACGCTCACCTGGTCCAGCTTGGCCCTGGGCACGTTCTGCTGGTGGTAGGCGAGGATGGAGTCAGCCCGGCCCTGCAGTACAGCCTCCGCAGCCCTGCACAGGAGGATCGGGCACAACCAGCTCAGGGCGGTGGGCAGGAGGGAGCTCTCCACCTCACCCAACCCAGCCCCAGCCAGCCCTGGCCCCCGCAGGCATTCAGGACCCCGGGTGGAGGGGTGCTGAACACAGGAAAAGCTGAGGCACTTACGTGTTGGCCAGGTGGGTGGTGAACACGTACACAAACTGGGAGGGGGTTTTTCCAGGAACACCCCCGCCTCCACCCCCAGGCGCGTCAGGCCGAAGGCTGGGCGGGGGTCCATGCGGGGGGCCTGGCGCGCTGCTCTCACTGAGGGGCAGCTGGGTGGCTTGGCCAGGACCCAGCTGTGGGGCGGCCATGGCTGGGTCTGCTACATTACAGTCTGCACGAGAGAGGAGAGGGAAGGAGGCCCAGGTTCAGAGAGGAAGTCCAGTGGGGACCCCCCGCCCCGCCCCGTTCCATCCCAGAGACACCCCGGGACAAAGAGGCTCACTGCTTTAGAGCTCGTGCCCCCAGGGTCATCTGGCGCCACAATCGGGCGTTGTCTCTCCTCTGATCTCCACACTGACTTGCCCTAGACCAGTCTTTGACGAGGAGAGCAGTCGTGTGGACCGCGTGGACAGGAGAGAGAGAGGGGAAAGGTGACCCTTCCGAACAGGCTCCCACGTGCCTGGCTCCTGCCAGGTGTCTCTGGAGGTGACTCTACCTCATCGTCACATCCCTGGGAGCAAGGTGTCAGTGCACGCCACTTGACAGAGGAGGAAACAGCCTTGAAGGGCGGTATCACACCCCAAGGTGACAGGGACAGGCAGGGCGGAGCCCCGCGCTTGGCTCAGCTCTGATCCCTTGCCATGGTCTGCACAGTGTGAGTGTGTGCGCACGCATGTTGGCCAGGTCAGGGAACAGGCAAAGAGTTTGCACAACTGTGGATTCAAATGGTGAATGGTGTTCATTCTCGCCTTGCAAACGGATTGGCAACTTTATGAGCAACATACTTCCTCTTGCTAAGCCTCAGTTCCTTCATCTGTAAAATGGAAACACTAACTCTAGCCCTGCAGGAATGGGGAGGGGCTGATCAAAGCAATCATTTTTTACAGCAAGTTCACCACTGTATCACAAGCTATTAAAACCCTGGAGAACAGAGACTTACAAAAGCCTGACATACGGGGTTCACTCCCTGGGGGGACTGGGCCCCCACAGCACTGAGGTTTTCTTTCACGGTCACAAACTACACTGTAGGTCCTAGCCTACAAAAGATCTACGCTTGGGTTTCCCAGGTGGTCCAGTGGCTGGAGAGTCCACCTTGCACTGCAGGGGGCACCGGTTCGGTCCCTGGCCCAAGAAGATCCCGCATGCCATGGAATGGCTGGACCGGTGTGTCCAGTTGCAAGCCAGCGCTCTAGACCAGCGCTCTAGAGCGCAAGTGCCCGGAGCCAGTGCTCTGCAGCGAGGGACGCCACTGCGGTGGGAGGCCCACACATGCCAAGGAATGAAGGATGGATGAAAATAAATATAAAATCAGAAAAAGAAGAGGCATGATGGGGGAAAAAAATTGGAAAAAAAAAAAAAAAGATCTCTGGTCATGATGGGATCTAGTGAGTAAGTGGGCCCTTTGCTACCAGTCCATGCGTGGCCTGCAGACAGCGCCAGGACCTAGCCCTACAAGTGGGCTCCCTTGAACCGGGGAAGCAGCTACCTTCCCACGGGCCTGGGGGCAGGCTCCTCTTCTTGAAGAAATCTGCTCTGACTCTCCTATCTACAAACGGCCCTTCTCTGGACCCTGCCTCTCCAACTTTACACAGAGCCAAAAGTTGGGAGGGGGGCGGGTATTTTGAGAGCCATGACTTCACTGTGTGAGGGCTGCCCTGGGGAAGAGAAGCTACATATTCGATACAAAGAACTAGGACGCCTGGGGACAAGCCCTATGGAAACAGGTTTTTTTTCTTTTTTGTTTTGTTGACTGAGAAACGCCATGAGTGGGCTTCTTAGGTGGCTCAGTGGGTAAAGAATCAGCCTGCAGGGCTTCCCTGGTGGTCCAGTGGGTGAAGAGTCCGCTGTGCAGTGCAGGGGGCTCTGGTTCGATCTCTGGCCCAGGAAGGTCCCACGTGCCGCAGAGCAGCTAGACCTGTGTGTCCAGTTTCGAGCCAGCGCTCTGGAGCACATGAGCCCAGAGCCGCTGCTCTGCAGGGAGAGAGGCCACTAGATGGGAGGCCCACACAGGCCAAAGAATAAAAAGACGAATGAAGGGCTTCCCTGGTGGTCCAGTGCATAAGGACACCACCTTGCAGTGCAAGGGGCGCCGGTTCGATCCCTGGCCTGGGAAGATCCCACGTGCCGCGGAGCGGCTGGACCCATGTGTCCAATCACCGAGCCGGAGCTCTGGAGCGCATGCGCCCAGAGCCGGTGCTCTGCGACAACAGCGGCCACCGCGATTTGAGGCCCACACGGGCCAAAGAACAAAGACGGATGAAAATAGACAAATGAAAGACCAATAGAAGTAGCCCGCCTGCTCCTCTCCCTCTCCACCCCCACCAAAATAAATAAATAAGTAAATATTAAAAAAAAAAAAAAGACAAATGAAAATAAGTGAATAGAAGACCAATTAAGAATCAGCCTGCAATGCAGGAGATGTAAGAAACCCAGGTTCGATCCCTGGATCAAGAAGATCCCCTGGAGGAGGGCATGGTAACCCAGTCCAATATTCTTGCCTGGGAAATCCCATGGACAGAGGAGCCCAGCAGGCTATATAGTCCAGTGGGTCGCAAAGAGTCAGACACGACTGAAGGACTGAGAGCACGTGCGTGCGCACACACACACACACAGCATGGAGGATCTTAGTTTCCCGACCAGGGATCAAACCTGTGCCTACACACACACACACACACACACACACACACACCCATGTAGGATCTTAGTTCTCCAGGGATCAAACCTCTGCCTCCTGCATTGGAAGCACAGAATCTTAACCATTGGACCAATAGGGAAGGCCCCAGGCTTTATTTCAATAAGGAAATTCCTAATACAATGTTAACAGCAATAAAAGCTAACAATGCACGTATCAACTCACTGACTCTTCAAAATTAACTCTCACAGAGAATTATTATGTTCACAGATGAGGAAACTGAGGCCCTTCCCAAACTGATACAAGTAAAAAGTAGAAGATCCAAGATATAAACTGTGGGGGTCTGACTGAAATCTGTGCTCTTAACTTCTACATTATACTGCCCTACCAGAAAGAACTCTTCCTGCAGGGCTTCCCTGGTGGTACAGGAGGTTTAGAATATGCCTTCCAATGCAGGAGACACTGGCTCGATTCCTGATCCGGGAAGATCCCACATGCTGTAGAGCAACTAGACCTGAGCGCCCCAACTCCTGAGCCTGTGTTTTAGAGACCAGGAGCCTCAACGACTGAAGCTCAGGCACCTCAGAGCCCGTGCTCTGCAACAAGAGAAGCCACTTCGATGAGCAGCCTGAGCACAGCAACTAGAGAATTGTCCCCGTTCCCTATAACCAGAGAAAAGCGCATGCAGCAATGAAGACCTGCACAGCCCAAAATAAAGAAAGAAAACTACTATTCTGAAAAAGAGCTCTTCAGGAATCTAATAGCAGTATAACTAACACAAGAAGTGATTGCCTTAGAAGACTAGGGATGGGATGTTAGCAACTTCTTTGAACTCCCTGTGTTCATTTCTCTGCAACTGTACGGTCTACTGCTATGAAGGTGAACCGAGGAGGCGCTGTCCTGGGAGGCAGTACCTACCTTCATCTGTCCCTGGAGCATTTGGCTGGGGCTCTGAGAACCACCAGTCAGCCCCCCTGAGGGGTGGGGTGTCAGGACCAGATGACCTTGAAAGTGCCAAAGGCTTTGTTCAGTATTTGATCCTGTCTACTACCTCCACGGATACAATCTGTTCCTTCTAGAAACATCTGCTGTGTCTGTTTCCTTTTCTGCATCATAATAACACCTCCCTCACAGGACCGTTGCCAGGATTAAATAAAACAAAGTAGCAAAGTGTCCAGCATGTTTTCTTCCCTCTTTCTACAGACCAGGCCTGGGAAATGTTCACAATTTAACATTCTCTGACTAGTTTCTTACACGCATTGAGTTGGTTCTCCCCCAACACAGATGTAAGTAAGCTTGCAAGAGAAACATCAGATCAATGTGTACTGGCTTCCCAAGAGCAGGAGTATGTCCGGTTCTCCCCTGTCCCTCGAGTAAGGCCCAAATATATCGAGGAGTGGGGTGGGCTGGGCGCTCACCCACACCCACTCGTCGTCTGGGTGGTGCGCTCCAGGCACTCGCCAGAAGTCAATTAGAGGTTAGGGAAGGACGCTAGAGTCACAGCCAATGTCCATGCACACCCAGGCTTAGCACAGCTTTGTGCAGGCCAGCCAGCGGTCCAGCTCCCAGGGATGTAGGACCCTCACCTCCCTCCCTCTACTGACCAGTAGGTGGCAGCAGAAGCCAAGAATTCATGGGAGGAGGTGTAGCTGGTGCTGCCAGGAGAGGCCACCTGAGGTACCAACTACCCCACCCAGGTCCCTAGGGAGAAGGGGCTGCTGAGCACCTGGAAGGCGGGCACTGAGCTGTCACACTGCCGGGAGGGGCTGAGTCGGAGGTGGGAGGTGGGAGAGGAGGAGCCCGGGATCCTGCGCCTCTGCTCCTCCTGGCCCAGCCCTAGGCGAAGAAGAAAGGGTGCCTCCCTCAGGGCAGTCCTCCCCCAGGGGCCCCACGGGGCCACAGCTTCCTGGGAGTGGTGGGCACTCACTGTGGGTGGCCCCAACGGGCTTGTCGTCCTCCTCGCTGTCGGGTCCTGAGCACCATTCGTCCCCGCTGTACGGCTGCTTCCGCTCCAGCACACAACGCCGCTTGCTCCGGGGTGCCACCTCTGCCCAGGCAGGCAAGGGTCAGAGTTGAGTCCCTGGAGGCTCGTCCCCCCACACCCGAGGTCCCCCCACCCCAGCCCTTCTCCCAGATGCCCCACCCCAAGGGGCACTGCCCAGGCCATGGTGGGCACTTGGCCAGCCCTTGGCTCGCCCCGCAACACCATTTGTTTCTGATTTCTCTCAGCAGCCCTGCCAGCCCGCTCCCCACCCGTAGCAAAGTTCCAGCATGTTTTCTTCCCTCTTTCTACAGACCAGGCCTGGGAAATGTTCACAATTTAACATTCTCTGACTAGTTTCTTACACGCATTGAGTTGGTTCTCCCCCAACACAGATGTAAGTAAGCTTGCAAGAGAAACATCAGATCAATGTGTACTGGCTTCCCAAGAGCAGGAGTATGTCCGGTTCTCCCCTGTCCCTCGAGTAAGGCCCAAATATATCGAGGAGTGGGGTGGGCTGGGCGCTCACCCACACCCACTCGTCGTCTGGGTGGTGCGCTCCAGGCACTCGCCAGAAGTCAATTAGAGGTTAGGGAAGGACGCTAGAGTCACAGCCAATGTCCATGCACACCCAGGCTTAGCACAGCTTTGTGCAGGCCAGCCAGCGGTCCAGCTCCCAGGGATGTAGGACCCTCACCTCCCTCCCTCTACTGACCAGTAGGTGGCAGCAGAAGCCAAGAATTCATGGGAGGAGGTGTAGCTGGTGCTGCCAGGAGAGGCCACCTGAGGTACCAACTACCCCACCCAGGTCCCTAGGGAGAAGGGGCTGCTGAGCACCTGGAAGGCGGGCACTGAGCTGTCACACTGCCGGGAGGGGCTGAGTCGGAGGTGGGAGGTGGGAGAGGAGGAGCCCGGGATCCTGCGCCTCTGCTCCTCCTGGCCCAGCCCTAGGCGAAGAAGAAAGGGTGCCTCCCTCAGGGCAGTCCTCCCCCAGGGGCCCCACGGGGCCACAGCTTCCTGGGAGTGGTGGGCACTCACTGTGGGTGGCCCCAACGGGCTTGTCGTCCTCCTCGCTGTCGGGTCCTGAGCACCATTCGTCCCCGCTGTACGGCTGCTTCCGCTCCAGCACACAACGCCGCTTGCTCCGGGGTGCCACCTCTGCCCAGGCAGGCAAGGGTCAGAGTTGAGTCCCTGGAGGCTCGTCCCCCCACACCCGAGGTCCCCCCACCCCGAGCCCCTTCTCCCAGATGCCCCACCCCAAGGGGCACTGCCCAGGCCATGGTGGGCACTTGGCCAGCCCTTGGCTCGCCCCCGCAACACCATTTGTTTCTGATTTCTCTCAGCAGCCCTGCTGCCCGGCTCCCCTCCCCCATCCAGCACCAAGCCCAGCATAATCCCCAACCACAACTGGTTCTAATTAGGGCTGGGGGGGTGTCGAGGGGGAAGCCTCCGCTACTCTTGCAGGCCCAGTGCCTGCTCCCACCAGCTGGGACACCAGGAGGTTCCTGGGAGGTGTGTGGGTCTAGCTCCCCACCAAACAGCACCTCCCATTCTCCCTCGGGGCTCGGGTTGGAAAGCAGGAGAGGCACGAGACTGACCGAGGCCCCGCACACCTCTCCTGCTTTCCCACCCAGACGGGGAGGCCTCACCGCTCTATGTGGCCCTAAGGATGAGACACCTCCATCCAGTCCTGAGAGAAGGAGCAGACGGAGTAGGTATAATGCAGGTAAGAGAAAGGTGTCCCTGCATAAATTCTGGAGAGGAATGGGGGACCAGGAGTAGGCCAGGGGTGCAGACAGGTGGTCTCTCAGCCTCTCCGGGCCTAGGGCTGTGGATGATGCTGGGGTCTTAGGGGTCAGGAATTGGCGTACCTTTGGCCTCTGAATCCAGGGATGGGGTCCCAGCCTCTCGCTGCTCTCCGGAGTCCACAGACACGCTCCGTTCCCTCTTCACTTTGCCCTTGAGCGAGCTGAAAGGGGGTACCCCTGCCTGGGGGTTCTTCAGACTTGAGTTGCTAGGTGAGATCTGGCTGGCCTTGGCCCCATGGTTCCCCGCCCCCACGCCCTTTGAGCCCAGGTTGCAGGTGGGTCCTTGGCTCACATTCTGGTGCTGAGACTGGGCCCCGCCATTCCCTGTCTTGCCATGATTGGTCAGCTTATTTTCTGGGTGCATTGGCTTGGCTGGGGCAGGGGGGCAGTGGCCGCGGGGAGACAGCGGCGGGCTCCCTGGAGCTTCTCTCCTCCTGGGGTGGGGTAACCTGGGAGGTGGAAGAGACAGTGAAAAGTTCATCATGCCAGGAGTGCGGAAGGCCTGGATGTTCACCGCCCCATCATGCCTCACCTAACGGCTGGGGAGGTGGGAGCTGAGTGGCATCGCAAGACCACCAGCTATTCCCTCCCTCCCTCCGTGGCTCCTCAGACAAGGGCTGATGCCCTTCTCCACTTGGGGAGTGAAGAGGGGGCAACCCCCTCAAACGAAAACCAGACCCTTCCACTGGAAGAATGCACCTGCCCCGGCATCCATCAGACTGCAAGCTCCGTGCCAAACTCCTTCCACTGGCACCTGACCAACACTTAAGCATCCTCTCTTCAAGGGTTTGCTGTCTTCACACTCTTCCCAGGGCCCCCCAAGCTCAACTTCCATGTGTCCCAACACCAGCAGGGAAGGGACCCAGGACCTGGAGGAGGGGTGGTCACGGCTCGTGCCCCAGTCCCATTCCCTTGGGGAAGTGGGAAAAAGAACACCAGATTATGGTTGCCGGTGGTCCAGACAGCTCCCCAGGCCTGAAGAGGGCTACACCAGCAGGTCTGGCCTGGCCGGGAGGCCGGAGCAAGAGGAAAGGGGGAGGGGACTGGTGTATGGAGCCGAAAGAAGCCAAGGATTCCTGCAGCCTAGGCTGCGGGCCCTTTAAGCTCCAGCCCGCTCCCCCCACCGCCTCCCCCTCCCCGGAGACCTATTAATAGCCGCTGGAAAGATCACATCACGGGAGAGGATATTTATCCCCCCTCATTCCACACCAGCTCAGATTTATTTCGGCTCTGCTGTCCTGCTGCTGCCGCCTGGCCCTGTCTGCCGGTTTCTCCTGGGGAAGGGGGGGAGGCAGGCACCGCCCCTCCCTCCCGCTCCCACCCCGGCTAGACTGTGGCCAGAGGGCGCCAGAGGACCCGACAGAGGGGCGGGCGGGGGTCTGCTCAAACCCCTTTTTAAGAGGAAAGGGCTGGAAGGGAGTAGAACGTCAGGCTTAGCTGATTGCCTTTCCCTTCCGTACCCTGGGCTCTGGCACTAAAGCTGTGGGCTCCTGCCTGGGGGCAGGCCTTCCCATTCCGACCCCTCTTTCAAGCCCATCGGTGGCCCGGAAGCCAGGTACCCCGGGGGGCTTGCTCTCCAAGCCTGCACAGTTCAGCCCCGCCAGCACTGGGCCCTTCCCTTCCCCTCACTCCACACACACATCCCGCCCTCCACGACACCCACACACCTTGTCTTGTTAGCCAGGATCCTCATGGCTCCCACACAGTGGGGCTACGGCCCCTGTGCGTGCCCAGGGCCCAGCCAGGTACTCGGTACTGGAGCAGGGACTGCAGCAACAAGCCCCAAAGAGAAAACTTGTGACTTGGGGAGGGGGTGTGAGGAGGGGAGGGGAGACGGGAGGACCCAACAGCCCCGGGACTAGGGGACTGGATAGGGTAGAGTCCCTATCCAGGGATTACAGGTCGGGGTCAGAATCCATCCCTCCCGCACCTTGCCCTCAGGGAGCTTGCAGTCTCTCGCAAGGCCCCGGAGCCGCAGGGGCGTTATTCCCTAAAAAGATGGGTTGCTAAGGTGCCCGCGTGGGGCTGCTTTGAGGTCCGTCAGGCCCCGGGGAGGGGAGGGGACTCCCGCCCCGGGCACGCCCCTCACCCGGGGGCGGGGGACCCCTGGCGCTCCGCCCCAGCGCGGCGCCCGGCCAAGGGAGCCCGGGGTGGGGGCGATGTCCCGCCCCCAGCTCGAGGCCTAGCCCGTGCCCATCCCAGCAGGCCCAGGCGGGCAGCAAGAGGCCTGGCGGGGCCTCGGGGCTGCAGCTGGGCTCTTCTGGAGACCAGTAACGCTGGCTCAGATTCCTCCCCGACCGCAAGAATGCAGGAGCCTCCCCTCCCCCCGCCCCTGCACCCCACCCCGCCCCCCTTCGGCAGAGCCCGAGCGCAGAGGCAGAGCGAGGGAGCGAGCAAGCGAGCCAGCGAGCCGGGGAGCGGGCGACGGGCAGGGCTGCAGCGTGCCTCTCCCGGCCCCGCACGCGCCGCTCCGACAGACCCGCGGCCAAGTGCGGCGAGGGGCCGGGCGCGCCGCCGCGGCAGGGCCGAGGTTCAGCCCGGCGCTGGGCGCCGCCAAGCAGGGCCCCAGGAACCCACCGGCCCCCGAACTCTGACTCACACACACACACTCGCAGCTCACACGTGGACGGGGAGACAAAGACACGCACGGAGCCCGGGAAACTAGAGGCGCGCTCACGCCGGCCCGCGGAGGTGTGCGGGACAGCTAGGGAGGCGCTGGCCGAAGCCGGAGCGCAGAGGCAGCCGGGGGCACGTTTCCAGAGGCGGCCGGAGGACAGAGACCGCGGCGACTCATTGAACAAATGAAAAGACTGAGGCCCATGGAGAGTTAGCCCGGTAGTCACAAAGAAACACACATATACGGGGCCAGAGCTACACCAACAAACAGATTTACAGAAACACACAAGCCTCACGCGAGTGCCCCCTGCCCCGTTGCCCCAACCCCATGGGCAGATTCCAGTAAGGGGTGGGGCAGGGGAAGAGAAGGGAGGAGTATTGGGCCAGCCAGACACCGGGGCACATCCAGACACCAGGGCACATTCCCTGCTGAGCTGCTGGAGGCTGGGCTGGGACCAAGGGGAAAGGGAGCCACACCAGGGACCCTGTGGGAGTCTAGCCCTAACTTAACCCCCGGGCACGTTGGCCTTCGCGGGTCTGTCTCCTAAAGGGGAGATTGCAAAGTTCAGGGCCTGGCTGAGAAGCAGTCCAGCCAGGCCCTGCCAGCCCCCAGCTCCAGTATCACTCGGGAGGAGAGGAGAGGGGAGGCGGGGAAAGCCTGAGGACACCTGGGCTTAGGGGCAGGCCTAGAGCTGACCTGTGCCCCAGGCTTCCACCTTCACCACCTCACCAATCCTCAGAGCTACCAAACCACCTGCTGCGACAGGACGACTGTCCCCAGTTCACAATGAGGAAACTGAGATCTGGGAGAAGGAAGTGACAGGCCCCTGGGTCACATGACGTTGCCCGGGTCACCAAGACCCTGTTCCCCTGGTGTTTCCCCCCACGGCCGTGTCCTCCCCTCCAGCCATGACAGCTCACCTGAGCCTGCACCAGTCAGGTGGGCCTCCCAGTCCCCACCCACCGGACCCAGCCCTCCCCCAGGCTGGGGCAGGGCAAAGGCCACCCGCGCTCCGTTCACAACTTCAAATATTGGAACATCTAATCATTTGGGAAGGGGCTGTTAGAAAATTCATCCTCTCCAGGGCACCCAGTCGGGCCAAGGCTCCTCTCTAGAAGAATCCTGGAGCAGCCCTCCCCTCTAGGACTCCACTCCCTCGCTCCCACCCAGCAAGACGAGCTGAGTCAAGTACAGATGAGTCAGGACTTTCCCATCTCACACCTCCCCCCTTGCCCCTCAGCAGTCTGCCCGGATCCAGAGACCCTCCTTTCTCTACCTACAGTCCCCAGAAGAGGCCTGGAAAGCCTTGGGGATGGGAAGCAAGAAGGCTGATTGCTAGTGGGGTGGGTTTTTTAAACAAAGTGTGGGGTCTTCTTGGCACTAGGCCAGGAGTCCCTGAGATGGGTGAAAAGGGACAGAGCTCTGGGAGCACAGACCCAGCTCTTCTTAGGCAGAGGGTGAGGAGCAGGGACATGTGCTCCCAAACAGGGAGCAAGGGCCGGTCACCTGAGCGAGAGGCCAGGAGCGGACCCAGAAGAACAGAGCTCAGGAGGTGGCTGAGGCAAAGTCTGCCTGAGATCTTGCCCTCTTGGGGCAGCGTGGGGGGGCAGATGGGGTTGGGGGGAAGCCATGACCTAAGGGTTAAAGTGGACCTGACCTGAGCTAGGGGAGGCGCCTCCAGGTGGGCCATGCCAGCTCTGTCCAACAGAGAGCTGCCGCAGGCACAGCCCACCGCGTGGCCACCTGCCTCTGTCCAGCTGCTCCCGCTGTGGGAGCCTCTGCTTGGTTTGCCAGCCAGCACACCAGTCTCACGGCCCAGCTCAGAACAGCCCAAGGCGGCAGTGAGAGCGCACTGGAGGTCCCTGCTTCCCCTCAGGGGCGAGTTCACAAAGAGGAAACTGAGATCTGGGAGAAGGAAGTGACAGGCCCCTGGGTCACATGACGTTGCCCGGGTCACCAAGACCCTGTTCCCCTGGTGTTTCCCCCCACGGCCGTGTCCTCCCCTTCAGTCATGACAGCTCACCTGAGCCTGCACCAGTCAGGTGGGCCTCCCAGTCCCCACCACGGACCCAGCCCTCCCCAGGCTGGGGCAGGGCAAAGCCACCCGCGCTCCGTTCACAACTTCAAATATTGGAACATCTAATCATTTGGGAAGGGGCTGTTAGAAAATTCATCCTCTCCAGGGCACCCAGTCGGGCCAAGGCTCCTCTCTAGAAGAATCCTGGAGCAGCCCTCCCCTCTAGGACTCCACTCCCTCGCTCCCACCCAGCAAGACGAGCTGAGTCAAGTACAGATGAGTCAGGACTTTCCCATCTCACACCTCCCCCCTTGCCCCTCAGCAGTCTGCCCGGATCCAGAGACCCTCCTTTCTCTACCTACAGTCCCCAGAAGAGGCCTGGAAAGCCTTGGGGATGGGAAGCAAGAAGGCTGATTGCTAGTGGGGTGGGTTTTTTAAACAAAGTGTGGGGTCTTCTTGGCACTAGGCCAGGAGTCCCTGAGATGGGTGAAAAGGGACAGAGCTCTGGGAGCACAGACCCAGCTCTTCTTAGGCAGAGGGTGAGGAGCAGGGACATGTGCTCCCAAACAGGGAGCAAGGGCCGGTCACCTGAGCGAGAGGCCAGGAGCGGACCCAGAAGAACAGAGCTCAGGAGGTGGCTGAGGCAAAGTCTGCCTGAGATCTTGCCCTCTTGGGGCAGCGTGGGGGGGCAGATGGGGTTGGGGGGAAGCCATGACCTAAGGGTTAAAGTGGACCTGACCTGAGCTAGGGGAGGCGCCTCCAGGTGGGCCATGCCAGCTCTGTCCAACAGAGAGCTGCCGCAGGCACAGCCCACCGCGTGGCCACCTGCCTCTGTCCAGCTGCTCCCGCTGTGGGAGCCTCTGCTTGGTTTGCCAGCCAGCACACCAGTCTCACGGCCCAGCTCAGAACAGCCCAAGGCGGCAGTGAGAGCGCACTGGAGGGTCCCTGCTTCCACAGGCAGTGGGCAGACCCCTCTAGGGAGGAAGTCGGTGGCCAGGATGCCATGTGGCTCAAAGAAGAGAGACCCGCTGGGAGCATTAGGGGTGGGGTCCTTGGCCGCTGACCCAGGGGGCTGCAGCCCCCAAGAACACGAGGTCCTCAGTCCCCTTGGAGGTCCCCAGAAGCTCTCCTCTACCACCCAGGTCACTTCCTCTTCCTGAGGTGGTGGTGACTCAGTCGGGTGGGGAGGTCAAGGATTCCTAGCCGAGCAGGAAATCTGCTCAGGGACCAAGGTGTTGCTGGGGGACCCTCTATGTGGGGACTTCCAGGTTTGGGGGGCCTTCCCCTCACCCTGGTTCCTAGCCGCTCTCTCCACTTCCCCCCACCTCCTGCCAAAGGAGACCATGCAAATCAACCATTTTTGTCTGGGAGTTTCCAGCCCCACCCCACCTGCAGCCCCAGGGTCAGGCAACCCCAGCCCTGCTGGGAAGTGGAAATTCCTGGCCCCAGCCCCTCCAGTCTGGGGTCTTTGAACGGGGTGCATCTGGCGGGGGTGGGGGGTGGGGATTCCGCTCTTCTGGGGACGACCAGGCTAAGTGGCACTGCCTGGACAAGCAGAGGTCGCCTGACTTGGCTCCCGTGGCAGGGCCCCTGTGGCCAGGCCTCAAGAAGCAGTCACAGCCTGGCAATGGGGTGCCCCCAATGGCTACTGCTCAATCCTCTGGCTGCTCCCTCCCCCAGGGGGAGGGGGAGGGGAAGGTGGGGGGCACAAGGAAACAAGACAGGGCAGGAAGCCCAGGCAGGCGGCGGGCACTCTGGGCCAGGCACAAACAGCCAACACAGGAAACCACAGCCCACCCCCGCCCACCCCACCCGCTCAAAGCTCTGGGAGAAAGGAGTGCCAAAAGCCTGGTACCCCAGTCGAGGCAGTGGCCAGGGGTGAGCCCGGGGCAGGAGAGGCACAGAGGCCCTCCGGCCCTCTCTCCTTGGCCCCAGACCCTACCTGGGGAGGGGGAGAGGAAGCCAGGCTGCCAGGGAGGGAGCTGCCTCTTTAAATCCACCGAAATCCTGAGCTAGGCCCAACCCAGCTCTGGTTTCACAGGAAGGAAAGGCGTTCAGGAGCCAGTAGGGCAGGAGGTGGCAGCTGGAATTAGCCCCACCGGCCCAAATATATCTGGTCTCCGCCTGCCACCCCCCTGGCACTTCCTGCCCCGGGCACCTGCACCACCATGGGGGTGGGAGAGAGTCCGGGTGCTGCTCCCTCCCCCGTGGGGGACCCCAGTATCCCGAGGGTGGGGGCCTGTTGCTGGGCACACATGGTAGGAGGTGGCCTCTCAGCCAGAATCCCAGGAAGAGCAGACCAATGGACAGCCTCCGGGCCCCGGTTTTTAAACCTGTGCTGGGGACCCTCTATGTGGGGACTTCCAGGTTTGGGGGGCCTTCCCCTCACCCTGGTTCCTAGCCGCTCTCTCCACTTCCCCCCACCTCCTGCCAAAGGAGACCATGCAAATCAACCATTTTTGTCTGGGAGTTTCCAGCCCCACCCCACCTGCAGCCCCAGGGTCAGGCAACCCCAGCCCTGCTGGGAAGTGGAAATTCCTGGCCCCAGCCCCTCCAGTCTGGGGTCTTTGAACGGGGTGCATCTGGCGGGGGTGGGGGGTGGGGATTCCGCTCTTCTGGGGACGACCAGGCTAAGTGGCACTGCCTGGACAAGCAGAGGTCGCCTGACTTGGCTCCCGTGGCAGGGCCCCTGTGGCCAGGCCTCAAGAAGCAGTCACAGCCTGGCAATGGGGTGCCCCCAATGGCTACTGCTCAATCCTCTGGCTGCTCCCTCCCCCAGGGGGAGGGGGAGGGGAAGGTGGGGGGCACAAGGAAACAAGACAGGGCAGGAAGCCCAGGCAGGCGGCGGGCACTCTGGGCCAGGCACAAACAGCCAACACAGGAAACCACAGCCCACCCCCGCCCACCCCACCCGCTCAAAGCTCTGGGAGAAAGGAGTGCCAAAAGCCTGGTACCCCAGTCGAGGCAGTGGCCAGGGGTGAGCCCGGGGCAGGAGAGGCACAGAGGCCCTCCGGCCCTCTCTCCTTGGCCCCAGACCCTACCTGGGGAGGGGGAGAGGAAGCCAGGCTGCCAGGGAGGGAGCTGCCTCTTTAAATCCACCGAAATCCTGAGCTAGGCCCAACCCAGCTCTGGTTTCACAGGAAGGAAAGGCGTTCAGGAGCCAGTAGGGCAGGAGGTGGCAGCTGGAATTAGCCCCACCGGCCCAAATATATCTGGTCTCCGCCTGCCACCCCCCTGGCACTTCCTGCCCCGGGCACCTGCACCACCATGGGGGTGGGAGAGAGTCCGGGTGCTGCTCCCTCCCCCGTGGGGGACCCCAGTATCCCGAGGGTGGGGGCCTGTTGCTGGGCACACATGGTAGGAGGTGGCCTCTCCAGCCAGAATCCCAGGAAGAGCAGACCAATGGACAGGGCGGCTCCCTGGGGGGCCTCACCTGGCCTCTATCCTCCAAGGGGTTAATCTGGCCCTTTTTGGGGGGGATGAGGGGTGGCCCAGGAACCTCCTCCAAACTGCCTGGCGGCTGGGAACAATGGAGCCATTGTGGGAATTGCGGAGTGCGGGCAGACTGCTGGCACAGGCGGCGCACCGCGGGGCGGGACCTCACCCAGAGCCCGCCTGCCCGCTGGGCTCGCTCCCCCAGGTGCCGCCAGGGCCCGAGCCATCCTCCCAGACCTCACCTCGCCGGGCCGGGCCCAGACTCTTGGCCCCAGCAGCACCTGGGGAGCCTCGAGCTCTACCCACATTGCCATCCAGACTGCCGGGAGCCCACAGGAAGCAGGGGATGGGGCCAGGACGGGGTGGGGTGGGTCTGACGGGATGCCCGCCTGTGACCCTCCCGCGGGGAGGACAGGAAGGCCAAGTGGGGCTTCTGGTGTCAGTCCTGGCACCCTGGGCGAAGGGCTTAAAGGACTGTGCGAGGTGGTGACAGCCAGTCCCCTGCCCCCAGGCCTCCGTTCCTGCCCGCATCCCATAGACCTGCACCCCATAGACCTGCACCCCAGGGAGGCCCAGCCTGGCAGCCTCACCCGCGGGGGCCAGGACACTGGCAGGCAGTGAGTGACGACTGGAATGAGAACTGGGTCTGCAGTCAGGCCGACAAGATGCCAATCACAGGCCACCCCTGAATCACAGGACCTTGCTGATGCCTCCTGACTGATCAAAATGCAGACCGGTATGGAGAGGGATATGCTAATAGTGAAACTAACCAAGAAAGTGCCTGCAACATACTTAGCCCTCAACAAACCACCCTTGGCCCTGATGCCCTATTCTTTAGCCCCAGTGTGGCACCCACATCCATGGACACTTGGTAAAGATGGGTACTGTCGAACTATTTGCTCTTGATGCCTCAGACGGTAAAGAATCTGCCTGCAGTGCTGGCACCACCATGGGGTGGGAGAGTCCGGTGCTGCTCCCTCCCCGTGGGGACCCCAGTATCCTGAGGGTGGGGGCCTGTTGCTGGGCACACATGGTAGGAGGTGGCCTCTCAGCCAGAATCCCAGGAAGAGCAGACCAATGGACAGGGCGGCTCCCTGGGGGGCCTCACCTGGCCTCTATCCTCCAAGGGGTTAATCTGGCCCTTTTTGGGGGGGATGAGGGGTGGCCCAGGAACCTCCTCCAAACTGCCTGGCGGCTGGGAACAATGGAGCCATTGTGGGAATTGCGGAGTGCGGGCAGACTGCTGGCACAGGCGGCGCACCGCGGGGCGGGACCTCACCCAGAGCCCGCCTGCCCGCTGGGCTCGCTCCCCCAGGTGCCGCCAGGGCCCGAGCCATCCTCCCAGACCTCACCTCGCCGGGCCGGGCCCAGACTCTTGGCCCCAGCAGCACCTGGGGAGCCTCGAGCTCTACCCACATTGCCATCCAGACTGCCGGGAGCCCACAGGAAGCAGGGGATGGGGCCAGGACGGGGTGGGGTGGGTCTGACGGGATGCCCGCCTGTGACCCTCCCGCGGGGAGGACAGGAAGGCCAAGTGGGGCTTCTGGTGTCAGTCCTGGCACCCTGGGCGAAGGGCTTAAAGGACTGTGCGAGGTGGTGACAGCCAGTCCCCTGCCCCCAGGCCTCCGTTCCTGCCCGCATCCCATAGACCTGCACCCCATAGACCTGCACCCCAGGGAGGCCCAGCCTGGCAGCCTCACCCGCGGGGGCCAGGACACTGGCAGGCAGTGAGTGACGCACTGGAATGAGAACTGGGTCTGCAGTCAGGCCGACAAGATGCCAATCACAGGCCACCCCCTGAATCACAGGACCTTGCTGATGCCTCCTGACTGATCAAAATGCAGACCGGTATGGAGAGGGATATGCTAATAGTGAAACTAACCAAGAAAGTGCCTGCAACATACTTAGCCCTCAACAAACCACCCTTGGCCCTGATGCCCTATTCTTTAGCCCCAGTGTGGCACCCACATCCATGGACACTTGGTAAAGATGGGTACTGTCGAACTATTTGCTCTTGATGCCTCAGACGGTAAAGAATCTGCCTGCAGTGCTGGAGACATGGGTTTGATCCCTGGGTCAGGAAATCTCCTGGAGAAGGGAAGAGCTACCCACTCCAGTATTCTTGCCTGGAAAATCCCATGCACAGAGGCGGGCTACAGTCCATGGGGTTGCAAAGCCTCGGACACGACTAAGCGACCAACACTTTCCCATCCAAGACACTGGGGCCCAGGGGCATCATCGCAGGGGTACTGTGTACAAAAGCTTGGCTCCTCCTCTGTCCTTGCAGAGGCCAGCTCTCCAGGTGAGCACTCCTCTGGGCTCCACTGGGTTTACTGACAAGCACTCAAACCCAGAACATGGACCCAGAGAGCAGCTATTCACTCTCAGCCTTGGGGCCCTCTGAGAACCCCAGGAGAGAAGCAGCGGGGGAGTTTCCCTCCCGCAGTGGCCATATCCCCTCCACCCCCCCCCACTTGGCAGTCTCCCTGCAGGGTCTGGGCTGGGGGCACACGGGAGCCTACTCGCTTGCCTGGGCCTCTTTAGAGAGTGGAGGGTCTGAGAGGGGAAAAAGAGCACCTGGGACCAGCAGTTCTGAACGTACAGCTCCAGGGAGAAGACCTGTCCTCTTCTCAACTAGAGAGAGCTGGCCTTCTTGGGGTGGCTTCGCAGCCCCCAAAGGGTTAACTAGGCCCTAAAAATAACCTGCTCCCAGCAGGACCCGCTGATTGGAACCCTCTAGCCATCTGTTCCCATTTTCTCCTGTTCACATTGGAACATCTGAAACCAGCCCCAGAGCCCCAGTCCGATCCCAAAAATAGCCCCAGCCTGCCCAAGGAACAGGCCCCAGGGGCCGGGCAAAGGCGGCATGGCTGGCCCGGCCGTAGCCCTCACTCCCAGGCCCATGGAAGGCAGGAGAGCCCTCTGTTCCCAGAGGAAGTGGTGAGTACAGCCAGGGCTCCAGCCCACCCATCTTGGTACCAGGCCCAAGAAGGTCCCCAGGAGTCCTGGTGCCCCAGGCACTCGGCCACATCTGATCTACTTTCTCCGGAGCTTTGGATACTTGCTCCCGAGAAGACCGGACCACTGGTCTGCAGAGCTTCCCTCTTCGTGGGCATGCCTGCTGCTCCGTCCCGGGAACCTCATCCAGGAGTTCTCCAGCCTTAGCCCCTCCGTCAGCCCTCTTATCCCAGGGCCTCCGGGAGGCCTGCTAAAACTCTCAGAGTCTCCCTGGCCCGCCTCCCCGGGAGAAGGAAGAGCTACCCACTCCAGTATTCTTGCCTGGAAAATCCCATGCACAGAGGCGGGCTACAGTCCATGGGGTTGCAAAGCCTCAGACACGACTAAGCGACCAACACTTTCCCATCCAAGACACTGGGGCCCAGGGGCATCATCGCAGGGGTACTGTGTACAAAAGCTTGGCTCCTCCTCTGTCCTTGCAGAGGCCAGCTCTCCAGGTGAGCACTCCTCTGGGCTCCACTGGGTTTACTGACAAGCACTCAAACCCAGAACATGGACCCAGAGAGCAGCTATTCACTCTCAGCCTTGGGGCCCTCTGAGAACCCCAGGAGAGAAGCAGCGGGGGAGTTTCCCTCCCGCAGTGGCCATATCCCCTCCACCCCCCCCCACTTGGCAGTCTCCCTGCAGGGTCTGGGCTGGGGGCACACGGGAGCCTACTCGCTTGCCTGGGCCTCTTTAGAGAGTGGAGGGGCTGAGAGGGAAAAGAGCACCTGGGACCAGCAGTTCTGAACGTACAGCTCCAGGGAGAAGACCTGTCCTCTTCTCAACTAGAGAGAGCTGGCCTTCTTGGGGTGGCTTCGCAGCCCCAAAGGGTTAACTAGGCCCTAAAATAACCTGCTCCCAGCAGGACCCGCTGATTGGAACCCTCTAGCCATCTGTTCCCATTTTCTCCTGTTCACATTGGAACATCTGAAACCAGCCCCAGAGCCCCAGTCCGATCCCAAAAATAGCCCCAGCCTGCCCAAGGAACAGGCCCCAGGGGCCGGGCAAAGGCGGCATGGCTGGCCCGGCCGTAGCCCTCACTCCCAGGCCCATGGAAGGCAGGAGAGCCCTCTGTTCCCAGAGGAAGTGGTGAGTACAGCCAGGGCTCCAGCCCACCCATCTTGGTACCAGGCCCAAGAAGGTCCCCAGGAGTCCTGGTGCCCCAGGCACTCGGCCACATCTGATCTACTTTCTCCGGAGCTTTGGATACTTGCTCCCGAGAAGACCGGACCACTGGTCTGCAGAGCTTCCCTCTTCGTGGGCATGCCTGCTGCTCCGTCCCGGGAACCTCATCCAGGAGTTCTCCAGCCTTAGCCCCTCCGTCAGCCCTCTTATCCCAGGGCCTCCGGGAGGCCTGCTAACCCAGAGTCTCTCAGCAGTCTCCCCTGGCCCGCCTCAGGGCACACAGGGTAGAAACAGAAGGTTTCCCAGCCATGCCCACACTTACCCATGCAGCAGAGGAAAGGGTTCTGGGGGTGTCCTCAGGATGCTGATAGGACCCCACCCCTCCTCTGGGCTTCAGAGGGGGCTTCCTGCTCATCCGTGTGCTGCAGGTGCTGGACATGCCCGTCGGGGCTTCTCTGCACCTCACAAGCCTTGGCACTGCCCTGCCACACTCAGGGAAAATGCCTAGGCAGGATCCAGGGAATCCAGTGGACCCTGGGCCCCAAGGCAGGCCTGACAGCTGCCATCCCTGTCACAGCCCCATGCTGCTACTCTTCTCCCCAGGGAAGATCCCTGACCCCTTAGGCCAGGAGAGAGAGGAGGCAGTCATTTAAGCCATTTAAGGACAGAGCGTCTTAAGCAGTTCAGCCTGGGAAGGGAACCGAGCAGCAGGAGATGAGATGGTGGCAGGGGTGTTGAAGCTGATCTGAGCTCATAGCCTGGGGGAGGGAGGGCTCAGCCCTGAGAAGTGTCGGGAGATGGGGAGGCAGACAGACCTAAGCCCTCAGACCCCTCTCTAGGTCCCCAGCTATCTGCTAAACCTGCATTCCAGATGTCCACCAGCACCAGCAGTGGGGAAACTGAGGCAGCAAAAAGGTGGGTCTAGAAGGGAATTAGAATCTAGGAATCTCAAGTGTTGGAAAAACTGTCTCTTCCCCACCCTTCAACCCCTCCACCGCCAACCTCCCCTGCTGAAGCCCTGGGAGGGTCAGGAGGTCCTAGGACTAATAAGGAGGACCTCTAATGTTTACTGAGCAATTACTCTGTAACATCAAGCTATCCTGAAGGATAAGAAAACCAAGGCCTAGAGGAGCTGAATAAGTCGCCTAAGGCACACACAGTCTGGGTACCAGCCCAGAAGGTCCCCGGGCCGGGCTGCATCCCCGGAGCTTTGGATACTTGCTCCCGAGAAGACCGGACCACTGGTCTGCAGAGCTTCCCTCTTCGTGGGCATGCCTGCTGCTCCGTCCCGGGAACCTCATCCAGGAGTTCTCCAGCCTTAGCCCCTCCGTCAGCCCTCTTATCCCAGGGCCTCCGGGAGGCCTGCTAACCCAGAGTCTCTCAGCAGTCTCCCCTGGCCCGCCTCAGGGCACACAGGGTAGAAACAGAAGGTTTCCCAGCCATGCCCACACTTACCCATGCAGCAGAGGAAAGGGTTCTGGGGGTGTCCTCAGGATGCTGATAGGACCCCACCCCTCCTCTGGGCTTCAGAGGGGGCTTCCTGCTCATCCGTGTGCTGCAGGTGCTGGACATGCCCGTCGGGGCTTCTCTGCACCTCACAAGCCTTGGCACTGCCCTGCCACACTCAGGGAAAATGCCTAGGCAGGATCCAGGGAATCCAGTGGACCCTGGGCCCCAAGGCAGGCCTGACAGCTGCCATCCCTGTCACAGCCCCATGCTGCTACTCTTCTCCCCAGGGAAGATCCCTGACCCCTTAGGCCAGGAGAGAGAGGAGGCAGTCATTTAAGCCATTTAAGGACAGAGCGTCTTAAGCAGTTCAGCCTGGGAAGGGAATCGAGCAGCAGGAGATGAGATGGTGGCAGGGGTGTTGAAGCTGATCTGAGCTCATAGCCTGGGGGAGGGAGGGCTCAGCCCTGAGAAGTGTCGGGAGATGGGGAGGCAGACAGACCTAAGCCCTCAGACCCCTCTCTAGGTCCCCAGCTATCTGCTAAACCTGCATTCCAGATGTCCACCAGCACCAGCAGTGGGGAAACTGAGGCAGCAAAAAGGTGGGTCTAGAAGGGAATTAGAATCTAGGAATCTCAAGTGTTGGAAAAACTGTCTCTTCCCCACCCTTCAACCCCTCCACCGCCAACCTCCCCTGCTGAAGCCCTGGGAGGGTCAGGAGGTCCTAGGACTAATAAGGAGGACCTCTAATGTTTACTGAGCAATTACTCTGTAACATCAAGCTATCCTGAAGGATAAGAAAACCAAGGCCTAGAGGAGCTGAATAAGTCGCCTAAGGCACACACAGTCCAAAATTAGAAGAGTCAGGATGTGTACTGGACACCCCAGCCACTGGCTCTTAACCATTTCACAATACACGCTCCCCTGGTAGCAGCCCTTTGCACTGTGATGGAAGAACGGTGTCTCACTCCCTCATTCCACACTCCCTCCAAGCCCGGTGTGCACCAGCTCCTAGCTAGAGGCCACAGTTCCTGCCCAGGGAAGAGATCAAAGAGAGGCCACCGCGCCCCGCCCCCTCAACGCAGGTGCCTGGCCCGCCGGGGCTCTGAGAGCAAAGTTCTCGGGCCACCCCAGCCCCGCCCACCCCCAATCCGTCACCCATCCTGGTCCCTAAGAGTCTGGGGAAGAAGCCTGGCAAGTTACCCCGACCACAGCGGGGGCCCCTGCTGAGAGCCCCAGAGGCAGGAGGAGTCTGCAGCCCCTCCCACTTCGCAGGTAGGGGTCAAAGGTCAAGTGGGACTCCACTAGGGATGGGTGGAGTCTAAACCCCGCCCCCGCCCCAACTTGCCCAGCCACACCTGGCTCTGCCCTCTAGCTTTTTCATGGCCGGACTGGAAGCAGGACCACTTCCTCCCAGTCCCTGAGGGGCTGGTTGCCTCCAACAGGGAGGGTGGAGGGATTCGAAGCCCCGCCCTCCTGAGGACCGACTAGGAGAAGCGCCTCCTCCCAGTCCTGTGCTTTCTCCAGCTTTCCCTAGTCTGGGAGCCTACGGGCGTGTTTGTTGTGAATTCAGGGAGTTGTTGCTAAGTAAGGAAGGAGGGGAGGGTGGGAAGGGGAGGGAGGGAGGGGTGGCCGTCGGGAGAAAGACTGTGCGTGTGTGTGTCTAGGGGCCAGGGCAGAAACCACATTACCTTGCCTGGTGGCCACCCTGGCTTTGCCTCTGCCAGCTCGGGCCAAGGCAGCAGGAGAGAGACAGCAGGCACTTGGGATGCCCAGGAAGGAAACCGTACCTTGCTCTCCAGAGGTGCCTGGACGCGGCTCCCCTCCCCACCCCCCCGCCCCGGCTGGGACTTTCACAGGAGCCGGGCTGCAGCGCCTGAACCCCCCCTGCCCTGCCCCGCCCCCGTCCCCACCGGGTCCCAGGTTGTAGGCTGTCAGCACCCCTCCTCTGGGGGAGGAGCATGAAAGGAGAAGTGGGGGCAGAGAGCCAGGGGGAGGGCGCCCAAGACAAAAAGCCAAGCGGGAGGCTCAGGCAGAGGCAGACAGGGCCGAGCGAGGAGGCTGTGAGGACACACACACGCACACAGACCTCTCACCTCGGGATAAGGCGTGTCGGGCTCAGGCTCAAGGGTGTGATCGGGGCTGGGGCTCCCTGTGGAGAGAGGGTCACAGCTGGAAGCCCCGGGCCAGCAGTCTCTAGCCCTGCTCCTCCCAGCACCCCAGCCCCACCCCCAGCACGCTCACCACTAAGCCTGTACACAGACAGGCTGCAGCTCCAGGAAGTCCCGAGCCACTTGGACACCCCCCCCGCCAGGACTTCTGTGGATTGGCCGGGAGCCAGGCCTGACCCAGCCGCCCCACCGCACAGCGCCCCTCCCGCCCCTGGAAGCAGGAAAGGAGAAGGCCCTGGAGATGCCTTAGGGCTCCGTCAGTGCTCAGCCCAGAGGGGGGTGGGGAGGGTATGGCTCCCACAGCCTGGCGCAAGGGCTCGGGCGGAGGGATGGACGGGAGGCCTGAGGACCCCTGCTTCCAGCACCCGCCCCCCGGGGCTTATCCAGTGTCAGGGAGAAGAATGGGGTGGGTCCCCGGTCTCTGTGTGGTCTCCCTTGTCCCTGCGAGACTCCAAGTCCTGGGGACCGGGCCTAGCCGGGGAGAATCAGGCTTCGCGGTTCAGCAGGAGGGGCTGGGGAAGCTCCCACAGGCGGGAGGGAGGCTGGTGGCTCCGCTCAGTTTGTACTGGGGGTCAAAGGGGAGTTCTTTTCCGAAGAATTCTGGGAGAGACGCCAACTAGAGCAAGCTGCTAACCACCCCTCCCTCTCTCTCCCTGCACTGGGGTGGGGGACTGTCCCTGCCAACCAGATTAACCCTCTCCAGCCTGTGGGGCGCCCAGGCCCGGGCTGGGGAGCTGTGGAGGGGACCTCCCGCTGGGTCCAAGGTCCCAGTTCAAGGGGGCAAGCACAGGGTATCTGCAAGATCGTGGTAGCACCTGGCCCCTCAGGGACCGCCCTGCCCCACCGCCACCTGGTTTGACATTTCTGGGCTCATCTCCTGAAGGTGACTGCAGTGACGTGTATGCGCGTGTCTGAGAGATAGAGACTGAGAAACAAACTGAAAATGCCTTGCCAAGGCCCTCCCCGTGCTGGGTCACTGGGCACTGGACCAACCTGTGCCTTCAGCCCTCTCCTCACCCCGCGTCCTGGGACCAGGGGCCATGGGAAGGCGGGTTACAAGGGGACCGCTGTCCCTGCTCACCTCCCACCCCTGCCTCCACAGGCCCTTGACTCTGACAGCCAGCCTGAGCCCTCTTCTCCTTCCCTGACTTGCTACAAGCACTTCTGGGAGAAAGCAGTCAATTATAGCCTGAGATTCTAGGATGGGAAACTGAGTCATAGCGAGGTATCAGGGGTTCCAAGTGCCTGTATCCCACATAGACCTTAGTACAATTCTTGGTTTGGCAAAAAAAAAAAAAAAAGAAAGAAAGAAAGAAAGGAAATCCCCCCTAGCAATCCCCCATCCTGTAGAACAAGATTAAGGTCACACATCAAGGACTTCCAGGGTCAAGGCTACAATGGCAGCTGGTCCCACACCCAAGGCTCCCTCTTTCTGGGGTGGTATACCCCGCCACCCCAGGAGACCAGGCCCTGCTGTCCTCTGCTTAGGCTGGAAGGAGGAGTGTCTTGTCTTGTTTTGCTCTCTGCTGCTAGCCTGCAAAGTCAACTTTTCTGCAAGTTCCC
The DNA here is from genome assembly GCA_022376925.1 of Tragulus kanchil. Classification (NCBI taxonomy): domain Eukaryota; kingdom Metazoa; phylum Chordata; class Mammalia; order Artiodactyla; family Tragulidae; genus Tragulus; species Tragulus kanchil. The sequence continues at coordinate 139,157,890 of JAIOJX010000006.1, forward strand.
AGGTCTGCTGTGGTTGGCTGTTTCTCGTCCCAGTGAAGCAAGTCACCCTGAGGGCAGAGGGTTAACTCCCTTCCCCCAGCCCTCTCTGGAGAGCAGGGGCCTCCATGACAGCTCCCACAACACCTCCAGGAGCCGAAGAGGAGGGGCCAGGAGCATCTGACCCCTGGAGATCCCAGGCGTCTGGGCAGGACTGCGGAGGAGAGTACAGCCCTGGGGACAGTTTATCCCAAGTCTCCCCACCGCACACTTTCTCTCCAAGGACCACAGAACCGCCAGAAGCCTTGGCCTCTCTCCAGGAAACCTCCCTATCAAAGGCCAGAGGACTCCATGTCCCAGGGAGCTGGGGAGACCTGTGGCTACACACCCCAGACATGCTCTGAGGGAGGAGGAGAGCGGTGGGAACAGAAGCAGAACGCACGGAGTGTGTGCGCATAGGCACACACAGGCATCAGAGACACAACCCTGAGCACACACGCTCCTCGGACACCCACAAGCCCGAAAGACACATACCCAAGACAAAACTCTTTAAAATAACCCCGTCTCCCCCAGACTGACTCCTCTAGACCCACAGAGGCTCTCCCATACTCCTAGAGAAGGCCTAAGAGGGCTCAGGAAACACGAATGATATTGACCAGTCGCACAGCACTGCTGAGACAGAAGAGACCACACACATACCTGAGGCAAGATATGACCAGGTGCTAGAACACAAGGGTTCCTAAGCATGCCTTTTTGACTTGCTACAAGCACTTCTGGGAGAAAGCAGTCAATTATAGCCTGAGATTCTAGGATGGGAAACTGAGTCATAGCGAGGTATCAGGGGTTCCAAGTGCCTGTATCCCACATAGACCTTAGTACAATTCTTGGTTTGGCAAAAAAAAAAAAAAAAGAAAGAAAGAAAGAAAGGAAATCCCCCCTAGCAATCCCCCATCCTGTAGAACAAGATTAAGGTCACACATCAAGGACTTCCAGGGTCAAGGCTACAATGGCAGCTGGTCCCACACCCAAGGCTCCCTCTTTCTGGGGTGGTATACCCCGCCACCCCAGGAGACCAGGCCCTGCTGTCCTCTGCTTAGGCTGGAAGGAGGAGTGTCTTGTCTTGTTTTGCTCTCTGCTGCTAGCCTGCAAAGTCAACTTTTCTGCAAGTTCCCAGGTCTGCTGTGGTTGGCTGTTTCTCGTCCCAGTGAAGCAAGTCACCCTGAGGGCAGAGGGTTAACTCCCTTCCCCCAGCCCTCTCTGGAGAGCAGGGGCCTCCATGACAGCTCCCACAACACCTCCAGGAGCCGAAGAGGAGGGGCCAGGAGCATCTGACCCCTGGAGATCCCAGGCGTCTGGGCAGGACTGCGGAGGAGAGTACAGCCCTGGGGACAGTTTATCCCAAGTCTCCCCACCGCACACTTTCTCTCCAAGGACCACAGAACCGCCAGAAGCCTTGGCCTCTCTCCAGGAAACCTCCCTATCAAAGGCCAGAGGACTCCATGTCCCAGGGAGCTGGGGAGACCTGTGGCTACACACCCCAGACATGCTCTGAGGGAGGAGGAGAGCGGTGGGAACAGAAGCAGAACGCACGGAGTGTGTGCGCATAGGCACACACAGGCATCAGAGACACAACCCTGAGCACACACGCTCCTCGGACACCCACAAGCCCGAAAGACACATACCCAAGACAAAACTCTTTAAAATAACCCCGTCTCCCCCAGACTGACTCCTCTAGACCCACAGAGGCTCTCCCATACTCCTAGAGAAGGCCTAAGAGGGCTCAGGAAACACGAATGATATTGACCAGTCGCACAGCACTGCTGAGACAGAAGAGACCACACACATACCTGAGGCAGTATGCATATGACCAGGTGCTAGAACACAAACTCACACACACAGGCTACGCACAGCACGGAGTCAGACAGAGGACTAGATTCTGGACTCGTGGGGAGGAGGGGAGTCAGAGGAGGGTGGAGAAGCACTCAGGGATTTCAAAACAATCCTGGTTTCGAAATGCTGGAAATGCTGGATTCAGGGCCATTCTCACTTGAGGCTGGTGGCGGGGAGTGAGGGGGAGGGGAAGACAGGCCAGTGCAGGGCCGGCAGCGCACCAGAGGAGGGACGTGCACAGGGGGCATCTCGGCCCCTAGGGATGGGGACCAGGCCAGACACCAAGGTTAGGAAGGGCAGGTGGCCCGGGCCCAGCAGGGAGGGCCCAGGGTGGAAAGGAGGCCGAGAAGCAGAGGCCTCCGCTCCAGCTACGGACAGGAGAAGTCAGAAGGCCAGCGACCTGCCTGGGCCCCTCCCCCGACCCGGGGGCGGTGGCGGCGGCCACCTTCTCCCCCGCCGAGTGGCAGCTGGTTCCCCTGGCCGCCCGGCGAGCAGAGCCCGGGGAGCAGAGCCCCGAGGCAGGCCTCCAGCTACGGAGCAGAGGGTGTGGGAGGACAGCAGGGGCCAGCCACGGGTCAGGGACCTTCCGTGGGACGGAGGGCCCCCACACGCCCAGCAGGGCGGGCTCTCCTGGGAACCAGAGCTTCCCACCTGTCCTTGGGAGCCGGCCCTTAGGGAGGCTGGGGAGACCTGTGGCTACACACCCCAGACATGCTCTGAGGGAGGAGGAGAGCGGTGGGAACAGAAGCAGAACGCACGGAGTGTGTGCGCATAGGCACACACAGGCATCAGAGACACAACCCTGAGCACACACGCTCCTCGGACACCCACAAGCCCGAAAGACACATACCCAAGACAAAACTCTTTAAAATAACCCCGTCTCCCCCAGACTGACTCCTCTAGACCCACAGAGGCTCTCCCATACTCCTAGAGAAGGCCTAAGAGGGCTCAGGAAACACGAATGATATTGACCAGTCGCACAGCACTGCTGAGACAGAAGAGACCACACACATACCTGAGGCAGTATGCATATGACCAGGTGCTAGAACACAAACTCACACACACAGGCTACGCACAGCACGGAGTCAGACAGAGGACTAGATTCTGGACTCGTGGGGAGGAGGGGAGTCAGAGGAGGGTGGAGAAGCACTCAGGGATTTCAAAACAATCCTGGTTTCGAAATGCTGGAAATGCTGGATTCAGGGCCATTCTCACTTGAGGCTGGTGGCGGGGAGTGAGGGGGAGGGGAAGACAGGCCAGTGCAGGGCCGGCAGCGCACCAGAGGAGGGACGTGCACAGGGGGCATCTCGGCCCCTAGGGATGGGGACCAGGCCAGACACCAAGGTTAGGAAGGGCAGGTGGCCCGGGCCCAGCAGGGAGGGCCCAGGGTGGAAAGGAGGCCGAGAAGCAGAGGCCTCCGCTCCAGCTACGGACAGGAGAAGTCAGAAGGCCAGCGACCTGCCTGGGCCCCTCCCCCGACCCGGGGGCGGTGGCGGCGGCCACCTTCTCCCCCGCCGAGTGGCAGCTGGTTCCCCTGGCCGCCCGGCGAGCAGAGCCCGGGGAGCAGAGCCCCGAGGCAGGCCTCCAGCTACGGAGCAGAGGGTGTGGGAGGACAGCAGGGGCCAGCCACGGGTCAGGGACCTTCCGTGGGACGGAGGGCCCCCACACGCCCAGCAGGGCGGGGGGGGGGCCCTCTCCCTGGGAACCAGAGCTTCCCACCTGTCCTTGGGGAGGGCCGGCCCTTAGGGAGGCTGAGGACGCCCAGGAAGTCACCCCTCTCCTCCCCGAGGCACAAGAATGCCCTTGCTGCCCCGCCCCCACCCCCCAGGGAAAGTCTCTCTCCCAGGCAGGGGAGGTCAAGCCAGGCTGGGGGTGGGGCTCTGGAGGCCCGGCCCTGGCACCCAGTGGAGGAAATTCCAGGCGGGAACTCCAGGCTGCCTTCGGGGCGGCCAGCCGAGAGACCCGCAGCGACTCCAGCGCCCTGGCTTGCTTCGCTTCGCCCCTCCGCGCCTGGCCTCTGGTTACCTGGCCCGCCAGCGGGCTCCAGCCCTGGCTCTGGCAGTTACAGGCTGAGACCTGGGCAAACTGGGCAGGCTCTGGAGGAGCCGCGACTGGCCCTCTGGCCTGGCAGAGCCTCCCCGATCCCTGGGGGCAGCCCCACGGTGCGGCTCCAGGTGGGCAGCTGGCGGGGCTGGCAGGCAGGGGGCTGGCAGGCAGGGGCCGATGCCAGGCTGGAGCCGCCAGGCGCTCAACAGGTTGAGCCAGTCCCTAGAACAGCCAGCTCCACCCCGGGGAGAGCAGGCCTGGCAGAGGCTCCCTGCCCGGGGCACCCAGCCTGTAGCCGCTTGGCTCCCACGGCTGCCCACTTTCCCACGGTGCCATCCCCTCTGCTCCCCTCCCCCCAGGTCAGAACCTAGCAGAGCCCAGGGCTCTGGAGAGGCAGCAGGAAAGGAGGCTGTTTGCCAGCAACCTGGGGTGCCCAGGCTCTTGGGGTGCCTCACTACGAGCAACCCAGAAGCGCCAGAAGAGTCAACGTGGCATCAGGCCAACGAGAACCCCACCTCCTTGTAGGCCTCGTCCAGTCCTGGGCAAATAAGACATTCAGACACCCTGGCTGCCCGCAGCTGCCCCACAAGGCGCTGGGACAGCCTGGGGCGCCAGAGGCAGTGTGGGGGGCCCCCAGCCCCCGTCCTGGAGTCCTGGAGCCCTGGACTCCCGGAGGAGGGCATAGACCCCTGCCAGAGCTGCCTGCCACCGCGGTCCCTTTCCTTTCACCATTCCTGGGACGGGCCCCAGTCCTGGGAACCAGAGCTTCCCACCTGTCCTTGGGAGGGCCGGCCCTTAGGGAGGCTGAGGACGCCCAGGAAGTCACCCTCTCCTCCCGAGGCACAAGAATGCCCTTGCTGCCCCGCCCCACCCCCCAGGGAAAGTCTCTCTCCCAGGCAGGGGAGGTCAAGCCAGGCTGGGGGTGGGGCTCTGGAGGCCCGGCCCTGGCACCCAGTGGAGGAAATTCCAGGCGGGAACTCCAGGCTGCCTTCGGGGCGGCCAGCCGAGAGACCCGCAGCGACTCCAGCGCCCTGGCTTGCTTCGCTTCGCCCCTCCGCGCCTGGCCTCTGGTTACCTGGCCCGCCAGCGGGCTCCAGCCCTGGCTCTGGCAGTTACAGGCTGAGACCTGGGCAAACTGGGCAGGCTCTGGAGGAGCCGCGACTGGCCCTCTGGCCTGGCAGAGCCTCCCCGATCCCTGGGGGCAGCCCCACGGTGCGGCTCCAGGTGGGCAGCTGGCGGGGCTGGCAGGCAGGGGGCTGGCAGGCAGGGGCCGATGCCAGGCTGGAGCCGCCAGGCGCTCAACAGGTTGAGCCAGTCCCTAGAACAGCCAGCTCCACCCCGGGGAGAGCAGGCCTGGCAGAGGCTCCCTGCCCGGGGCACCCAGCCTGTAGCCGCTTGGCTCCCACGGCTGCCCACTTTCCCACGGTGCCATCCCCTCTGCTCCCCTCCCCCCAGGTCAGAACCTAGCAGAGCCCAGGGCTCTGGAGAGGCAGCAGGAAAGGAGGCTGTTTGCCAGCAACCTGGGGTGCCCAGGCTCTTGGGGTGCCTCACTACGAGCAACCCAGAAGCGCCAGAAGAGTCAACGTGGCATCAGGCCAACGAGAACCCCACCTCCTTGTAGGCCTCGTCCAGTCCTGGGCAAATAAGACATTCAGACACCCTGGCTGCCCGCAGCTGCCCCACAAGGCGCTGGGACAGCCTGGGGCGCCAGAGGCAGTGTGGGGGGCCCCCAGCCCCCGTCCTGGAGTCCTGGAGCCCTGGACTCCCGGAGGAGGGGCTGCTGAGCTGGGTGATGACGGCTCCCTCCACCCCTGCCAGAGCTGCCTGCCACCGCGGTCCCTTTCCTTTCACCCCATTCCTGGGCTCCACAAAACTCCATCCCAGCCCCTCCCCCTACAGGCAGGCAGCCCCCTTTGTAGGCATCGCCTTTAATCTAAAGCAGGTGCCAGGCATTCCAGCCCTTGATGAGTCGACATTGCCACCCACTAGGCCTCTGCCCACAAGGCTATTGCCCTGCCTGTGCATGGAAACCGAGTCCCCAGCCCGGGGCTCCTGCTTAACTCAAGTACCCAGAAGTTGGGAGGCGGAAACTATCCAAAGACATCACGAGTGCCCAACGCAGAGTCAGTAAGCGCGTTCACTAGGTCCCACCTGGAGCCTCCACCTCGGGCACTAGCGACTCACTCTGAGCCTCCATATGGACCTCCAGAAGCCACCTCCAGCACCAGGCCCTGCTGCCCTGAGCACAGGAGCTACTCCGGATCCAAGATGACAGATATTCTCCCCTTCAGGAGCCAACAGGAACCCCTGCCCCACCCCAATCGAGAGCAGCTCAGGTAAGCAGAGAACCTCCAGGGGGGAGCGGCCAGAGGCTGAGCGTCCTGGCCTGGTGCTCCAAGGCCAAGGAGCGGATCCACTGCGGGAGGGCAGCAGCGCGCCGTCAGTCCTGACATCAGACCTCCCTGCCCCTTACCTTTCTTTCCCATTCTCACTCTGTCCTGAGGCTTCTACTAGCAGGCGCCTCAGAGCTGATACCAGAAAGACAGGGCCTGAACATGCTCCTCCCCTGGGGCCATGAAATCATGGTCCTGACCCAGAGAAGGCAGCCACGTTGGTGCTGAGGGGCAGCAGACCAGCCAGGCAGCCCCAGCCCAGAAGTGGCTGCTCCTTGGAGAGGCTGAGGAGGAGGGAGAGAGCACAGGAAGTGGAAGCCCACCCACCCTGCAGGCCTCATTCAGAGAGCGCCCAGAGGCTTCAGTACGGTTACGGCAGATACTGTGCAAGACAGCTTTCCTAGGTAAAACAGGAAACCAAGGCCAAAGATCAAGGGGGCCTTCAAGTCCCTTTCCCAGGGCTCAGTCGCATGCCCCGCTCACCTCTCCCAGAGAAACACTGTTTCCTCCCTATAGGAGAGGCCCCCAGACACAGACACATGGACCCACACCCCATTACCAGACAGACAGACAGAGGAGGGAGGAGGGGGTGTCAGAAAAACCCGGAAGGAAGGAAGCTGGACAGACAGACAGAAGCCTTGGCTTCATGGCTTCAGAGAGACACCCTCCAGACTCCCAGACCATCAGGGGCACCCTCCTTCTCAGCTCCCAAAAGGAAGGAGGAGGGAGGAGACCTCAGTGTCCCCCAAAACCAAATTCCAGCAGCCATGGGATAGGACACACTCCAGCCAAGCAAGAAGCCCTGAGCTCCAAGTACCCAGAAGTTGGGAGGCGGAAACTATCCAAAGACATCACGAGTGCCCAACGCAGAGTCAGTAAGCGCGTTCACTAGGTCCCACCTGGAGCCTCCACCTCGGGCACTAGCGACTCACTCTGAGCCTCCATATGGACCTCCAGAAGCCACCTCCAGCACCAGGCCCTGCTGCCCTGAGCACAGGAGCTACTCCGGATCCAAGATGACAGATATTCTCCCCTTCAGGAGCCAACAGGAACCCCTGCCCCACCCCAATCGAGAGCAGCTCAGGTAAGCAGAGAACCTCCAGGGGGGAGCGGCCAGAGGCTGAGCGTCCTGGCCTGGTGCTCCAAGGCCAAGGAGCGGATCCACTGCGGGAGGGCAGCAGCGCGCCGTCAGTCCTGACATCAGACCTCCCTGCCCCTTACCTTTCTTTCCCATTCTCACTCTGTCCTGAGGCTTCTACTAGCAGGCGCCTCAGAGCTGATACCAGAAAGACAGGGCCTGAACATGCTCCTCCCCTGGGGCCATGAAATCATGGTCCTGACCCAGAGAAGGCAGCCACGTTGGTGCTGAGGGGCAGCAGACCAGCCAGGCAGCCCCAGCCCAGAAGTGGCTGCTCCTTGGAGAGGCTGAGGAGGAGGGAGAGAGCACAGGAAGTGGAAGCCCACCCACCCTGCAGGCCTCATTCAGAGAGCGCCCAGAGGCTTCAGTACGGTTACGGCAGATACTGTGCAAGACAGCTTTCCTAGGTAAAACAGGAAACCAAGGCCAAAGATCAAGGGGGCCTTCAAGTCCCTTTCCCAGGGCTCAGTCGCATGCCCCGCTCACCTCTCCCAGAGAAACACTGTTTCCTCCCTATAGGAGAGGCCCCCAGACACAGACACATGGACCCACACCCCATTACCAGACAGACAGACAGAGGAGGGAGGAGGGGGTGTCAGAAAAACCCGGAAGGAAGGAAGCTGGACAGACAGACAGAAGCCTTGGCTTCATGGCTTCAGAGAGACACCCTCCAGACTCCCAGACCATCAGGGGCACCCTCCTTCTCAGCTCCCAAAAGGAAGGAGGAGGGAGGAGACCTCAGTGTCCCCCAAAACCAAATTCCAGCAGCCATGGGATAGGACACACTCCAGCCAAGCAAGAAGCCCTGAGCCCTCCCTTCTCTTCCTCCTGTTACTCTCCCAAGAGCTCTCCGGACCAAGGCAGGAGGTGTCTCCTCTTGGCGCGCAGAGACACCTCCGAGGACCTGTGACGGCCCACCCCCCCCTCCCCCAGTCAAGCCCTCCCACTCAGAATCCTCCAGTCACAGCCTCTGCTGCTCCTAGGCAGTGCTTGGGGGCAGAGGGGGACCCCCAGCAATCTCCAATCCCAATGCACCTCCTTCCTGAGATTCCTATCAGCCAGGAAGGAGTGCTGGGGTGCGGAGACCCGAGGGGCTGCTGAGCCTGGGAGGGGGACTACATCTCCCAGAAGCCCCCAGGGCAGGGTTGCCGCTCCAGCTGGCCCAAGGCCGGCCTTGTTCTCAGCGCTAGGGTGGCAGGGTCCCCTGGCTGCCCCTAAGCCCTCCCCCCTGTGCTCTGAGGCTGCCAACCTGACTGGAGACCCAAGAGTAGCCTCCACGAACCGCGGGGGCGTCCCCCACCTCTTAGACAGCCTGAAGGTGCGTGCCAGAGGGCCAGAGACAATCAGACTGGGTTCCCCCTCCCCAATTCGACCTGGAGCTCCCTCCTAGCGCCTCCGTTGGCCTGGCACGACTTTCGCCCTCGGCCCCAGCCCACCCCTCACCTCGAGCGGGTCGGGGGTCCTCACGCCAGGCCGGAGTTGGACGCCATGACCAGGTCAGGGTCGGTGGGTGGACTGGGGTCCTCCTGCTCGCCAGCTGGAGGTGCGGAGGAGGGCGGGCAGATGATCTTTCGATCCTGGACGCCTTGATTTCAATACCAGCCCGGCCCGGGAGTGGGTATCCGGGGGTCGCTGAGCGCCTGGGTTCCTGCCTCCCAATCGCGGAGCATGGTCGTGGGCGCCGGGCAGCGGCGGGAGAGCGCGCACACCCGCCCGGCCCGGGGCTCGGGGCTGGGGTCTCGGCCCCAACCTCCCGGCTCCGGCTCCTGCTCCTCCTCCCTTCCTTCCTTCCTTCCTTCCTTCGCCTCCTCCTTTCACTTTCCCCGAGGCCCCGCGGGGACGGCGGGCGCGGGGCGGGGAGGGGGCTGTCTGGGCGCTTATTGTTGGTCGGACGCCGAGGGTCCGGGTCGCTGCCCCCGGGCGGCGCGGCGCCGGGGGACCCAGGCGTGCGGGTGTCCGGCCGGCTGGCTCCGGGCGGCGGCGGTGGTGCAGCGGCCCCGACTCCGGGGCATGTCCGGCCACTGGCTCCGCCGTTCGCCGCCGCGTCTCCGGGCTCCCCTGCGCTGCCGGAGCCTCGCTTGCCCCTCCGCTCGGCTCCGCTCCCCAGCCTGAATAAGCATCGGGGCTCTCTGGCTGCCTCCTTCTGCCTTCATACCAGAGCCCGGAGAGGCCCCTGTCAAAATAAGAGCTCCCCCATCTCGCTCGCCTCCTCGCCCAACCCGGCTCCCCCAGCCTCCCAGTGGTCTGACTCGGTAAGGCGCCCGGCCGGCTAGCGGGAGGCAGGTTGGCCCGCGGGCTGGGAGGGGGTTTCGATCCCTCCCGCCGCTCCTTTCCCGGGGACGGGGGAGGAGACAAGCTAACATCTCAGGCTGGGGAGAGGTGTGACAAACCTACCTACCTTTCCACCCCGATTGGAAGCTGTGGAGTTGCCTAGACTTCCTCCCACCCCACTCCCACACCCCCAACATACACACAGACACACACTCCACTAGGTCCCCCGTCATCGTACCCACGCACATCCACTATGCGCTGGGCATCTCTGCAGTCACTTTATTCGTCTCTCTTTCCTAGTAGACCATGAGGTCCTTGAGGATATAGACTGAGTGTTCATTTCAATCCTCAGCAGTGCAAAGTGGATACTGATAAAATGTTTGTGGAAGTGAAACCTTTGTTTGCCTCCGGGGTCAGCTGAGCGCCTGGGTTCCTCCCCCCTCCGGGCAGATGATCTTTCGATCCTGGACGCCTTGATTTCAATACCAGCCCGGCCCGGGAGTGGGTATCCGGGGGTCGCTGAGCGCCTGGGTTCCTGCCTCCCAATCGCGGAGCATGGTCGTGGGCGCCGGGCAGCGGCGGGAAAGAGCGCACACCCGCCCGGCCCGGGGCTCGGGGCTGGGGTCTCGGCCCCAACCTCCCGGCTCCGGCTCCTGCTCCTCCTCCCTTCCTTCCTTCCTTCCTTCCTTCGCCTCCTCCTTTCACTTTCCCCGAGGCCCCGCGGGGACGGCGGGCGCGGGGCGGGGAGGGGGCTGTCTGGGCGCTTATTGTTGGTCGGACGCCGAGGGTCCGGGTCGCTGCCCCCGGGCGGCGCGGCGCCGGGGGACCCAGGCGTGCGGGTGTCCGGCCGGCTGGCTCCGGGCGGCGGCGGTGGTGCAGCGGCCCCGACTCCGGGGCATGTCCGGCCACTGGCTCCGCCGTTCGCCGCCGCGTCTCCGGGCTCCCCTGCGCTGCCGGAGCCTCGCTTGCCCCTCCGCTCGGCTCCGCTCCCCAGCCTGAATAAGCATCGGGGCTCTCTGGCTGCCTCCTTCTGCCTTCATACCAGAGCCCGGAGAGGCCCCTGTCAAAATAAGAGCTCCCCCATCTCGCTCGCCTCCTCGCCCAACCCGGCTCCCCCAGCCTCCCAGTGGTCTGACTCGGTAAGGCGCCCGGCCGGCTAGCGGGAGGCAGGTTGGCCCGCGGGCTGGGAGGGGGTTTCGATCCCTCCCGCCGCTCCTTTCCCGGGGACGGGGGAGGAGACAAGCTAACATCTCAGGCTGGGGAGAGGTGTGACAAACCTACCTACCTTTCCACCCCGATTGGAAGCTGTGGGAGTTGCCTAGACTTCCCTCCCCACCCCACTCCCACACCCCCAACATACACACAGACACACACTCCACTAGGTCCCCCGTCATCGTACCCACGCACATCCACTATGCGCTGGGCATCTCTGCAGTCACTTTATTCGTCTCTCTTTCCTAGTAGACCATGAGGTCCTTGAGGATATAGACTGAGTGTTTTTCATTTCAATCCTCAGCAGTGCAAAGTGGATACTGATAAAATGTTTGTGGAAGTGAAACCTTTGTTTTCCCCAAAAGAATTCTGTCCTAACCTCAGAGTGCTACACACAAACACCCAAGACAGGTGAATAGATCCAATGAAAAAAAAGTTGTAAAGAGCTTTTTAGAAAGCGTTTCACCTAGGTTATTTCGAGGTGTGCCGCACACCTGTGAGAAAGATGGTAGGGCCCCAAGATACCGACGAGGACACCCAGGTTTGCATTAATTAAGGAATTCCTCAGGGGAGTCCACAGCCAGAAAGTGGTGAGCCCAGGACTGGAGTTTTGGTCGCTTATCCCAGGGCACGTTCCCTGTATCCCACGGCCCCCACCCACCCAGAACTAACAGCAACGAGAAACAAGCATCGACCCCTTCAGAAAGGAGGGGCACTAGCGAGCCCTTTGCTCAGGCTGTCTGATCCCTCTGAACTCTCCCCGCCCCTGACCTCCCACTCCTTTGACCACCTTTTACATCCATGCCACCCAACTGAGTATCTATTTGTATGTTTTACCTTGATTCTCCTGTGCGCCTGTCTAAAGCTGCCCCAATAAGATTCTTAAGGGCCCGTACCATGCCTCTGTGCCTCCAAATACCCCACAGCACTCAAGTGCTGGGTTCGTAGTAGGAATCCAGTGAATACTATGGGCTGATGATTCCCAATACCCCGAGCTGGACCCTGGGCAAGGTTTGGGAAGGCACAGGTGGAAAAGCAAGCAGGAGAAACTCTGAGAGAAGATAACACAACAGTCCCTGGGGGGCGTCCCATGGAAGTTTACAAAGCATTTTCACACACACTCTCTCTTGATCTTGCTTTGAGCCAATCAATGAAACGTTGCCGCATGCATGCCTATTAACTACTTATGCCAAGACCATGCTGGTTTAGGGGCTGAACCATCACAGCCCTATGAGGGTGGTATTATTTCCACATAAAGGAAAAGAAAACTAACGCCCAGAGAGGCTGAGCCCTGGTGTGAAAGATCTCAGAGGCTAGGATGGTCTCTGACCCTCAGAAGTAGGGATTAATCTCCTCTCCCTTCTCCAGGGTCCTACCACTCTAAGATGAGCCACAAGACAAGGAGACCGTTTCTCAGACAGGATTGCTTGTTAGAAGGAAGGGTCTGCTCAGTAACACGGGTCAGTTTCCCATTACATACATGACAGCCCACATGGGCTTGTGATCATCTGTTTCGCAACATGCAGGTTTTCCTAGAAGGTCCGTAGTAGGTTCAGAAGACAGTGTTTGAGGGGGGAACGTTGGCTGTGCTGCAAGGGGGCTGTTACTTGTGGCACGTAAGTTCCAGCATATTCGGCCTGTCCTGTGGAGCAGCCATAGAGAGCGCTCCCTCGGGTGGGGCTGTGACTCACTGCCCGGCGTAGGTTCCAGGTCGGGATGCGGAGCCCCAGCTCTGGGCAGCCGCGAGTTCTGGGTGGAAGCCTGGAGGGAGCCGGGGAGGCGCGGAGAGAGGCCGGTGGCCCTTTGCGGGAATAGAGTGGCTCCCTCTACTGGCGAGCTCGGGGAATCACCGCGTGTTTTCACGTATCTGTGTGTCACTGTGTCACGAGGAGTGTCACAGGTGTGTCAGGGAGTGTCGGTGGAAGTTCGGGCATGGGTATAGTTGAGGGAGGGCGCCTGTTCGTGGTGCAGAGTGGTGCAGGGTGAGTGTGCCAGCGTTACGAGGGTCTGTTTCTGGAACCACAACGTGTACAGACACAACCACATTTTGTAAGACGATTTACTTTTGGGGTGGGAGTAGGGGGTGTGCGGCGCCAGGGCTGTTGATTATCTGAGAGTACCACCTTGAGTGACCAGGGCGCGAGGATCCTCCAGCTGGTACTCATCACCGACCTCGAGCAGGTGAGAGGGATTCAAAACTAGAGAACAGTTCCTGGGAAGGGACTCTATTGCCTAAAGCTACAAGGGAGATCCAAGAAAGGGTTAACTGTGAGCCCCATAGTGACTTCAATCATTGGCTCAGAGCGCTGTCAGTCAGCTCTCTGGGGCGGGGCTTGTGGGGGCCGCCTTCGGACAGCCCAGCGCCCCTCACTTGCCCCTAGACCCCCACTTCGTTTCACCTCTGCGCTGCTGCCACACACCCCCACCTTGATGGAGACACCTTCCTGGGCCCTGGAGAAGGGGCGGATCTGGGCATCCTGGCTTCTCCACTCACTCCAGCTGCCTGGCTTCCTGATAGATGGTGATTATTATATAATAAACCTGCTGGACAGAACGGTGCCAGCGCTCGGAACACTTTGCCCACCTCGAAGCCTGCCCCAGGGCCTGGCACCAGCAGCACAGAGCCTGGGCCCCGCTCCACCGGCGTCCCCATCAGCGCCTCCATTCCGGGGCGGGAGACCCCTGGGCTACCCTCCCTGCTGGCCTTGGGACGTGTTGTGCTGCAAGGGGGCTGTTACTTGTGGCACGTAAGTTCCAGCATATTCGGCCTGTCCTGTGGAGCAGCCATAGAGAGCGCTCCCTCGGGTGGGGCTGTGACTCACTGCCCGGCGTAGGTTCCAGGTCGGGATGCGGAGCCCCAGCTCTGGGCAGCCGCGAGTTCTGGGTGGAAGCCTGGAGGGAGCCGGGGAGGCGCGGAGAGAGGCCGGTGGCCCTTTGCGGGAATAGAGTGGCTCCCTCTACTGGCGAGCTCGGGGAATCACCGCGTGTTTTCACGTATCTGTGTGTCACTGTGTCACGAGGAGTGTCACAGGTGTGTCAGGGAGTGTCGGTGGAAGTTCGGGCATGGGTATAGTTGAGGGAGGGCGCCTGTTCGTGGTGCAGAGTGGTGCAGGGTGAGTGTGCCAGCGTTACGAGGGTCTGTTTCTGGAACCACAACGTGTACAGACACAACCACATTTTGTAAGACGATTTACTTTTGGGGTGGGAGTAGGGGGTGTGCGGCGCCAGGGCTGTTGATTATCTGAGAGTACCACCTTGAGTGACCAGGGCGCGAGGATCCTCCAGCTGGTACTCATCACCGACCTCGAGCAGGTGAGAGGGATTCAAAACTAGAGAACAGTTCCTGGGAAGGGACTCTATTGCCTAAAGCTACAAGGGAGATCCAAGAAAGGGTTAACTGTGAGCCCCATAGTGACTTCAATCATTGGCTCAGAGCGCTGTCAGTCAGCTCTCTGGGGCGGGGCTTGTGGGGGCCGCCTTCGGACAGCCCAGCGCCCCTCACTTGCCCCTAGACCCCCACTTCGTTTCACCTCTGCGCTGCTGCCACACACCCCCACCTTGATGGAGACACCTTCCTGGGCCCTGGAGAAGGGGCGGATCTGGGCATCCTGGCTTCTCCACTCACTCCAGCTGCCTGGCTTCCTGATAGATGGTGATTATTATATAATAAACCTGCTGGACAGAACGGTGCCAGCGCTCGGAACACTTTGCCCACCTCGAAGCCTGCCCCAGGGCCTGGCACCAGCAGCACAGAGCCTGGGCCCCGCTCCACCGGCGTCCCCATCAGCGCCTCCATTCCGGGGCGGGAGACCCCTGGGCTACCCTCCCTGCTGGCCTTGGGACCACGTCCTGGGATGGGGCGGGCGCCAGGCTGGGAGTCCGGCCGGCGCCCAGCAGGTCTCAGGGTCGGCCTGCGGAGTGTGGTTTTACCAGCGCCTTTCCAGAATGGTGGGACCCACATGGCCCCTTCCAACCTGAACTTGGAACTTGGGAGCCAATAGAGGCGGGGATTGAGGGGGCCAGGGTCGGACTGGGGAAGGAGTTTGGAAAAGGTGCGGGGGCGGGGAAAGGGAGGCCGGGAGAGGGGGCCGGCAGGGGCAGTGGGGGAGGGACTCTTATCCTGACAGGGCTCCCGCCTTCCCCGACTGGAGGGTTTGGAAAAACTGAGCAGGCAGCCAAGGCTTGGCTGGAAATCCTGCAGCCCACCCTCCTGGGGACACAAAGCTGGAGGGCGGGGGTAAGGGCGGGGGCTCGAGAGAGCACGACCCCGGGGAGGGCAGGGCCTCTTTTGGGGCTGGGGACCCAGGGGCCAGATCCCTGGGGAGGGGGTTCCTGGCGCTGTCTCCCTGCAGTCTGCTTCCCCTTCTCCTCTACTCCCTCCTTCCCTCCTCCTCCCCCTCCCCGGCTCCCGTCTTGCAGATCGCGGGCAGACTTAACTCCTTGAGCGCCAGCCCGGTTGACGCCAAGGTGGTGACGCCGTGAGGGAGGGAGAGAGGGAGGGACTCCAGACCTCACGCCTACCCACAGATTAACACCTTGTGGCCCAGAACGCAATCGCGGAACTCGGTCTTGTCAGAGCCCTGGAAAGCTGTCTAATAGTCGAAGAGCGACCCGCAAAGCCTGGCACCTGAGAGCTGCGTTATCCAGTCCGCTCTCCTGCCCAAACTCAACTGTCCACCCTCCCCTGCCACCCCAGCCCTCGGTGCCTCTCCCTCCGCCCTTTGGCCGCCCTCCCGCCACCACCTCCACTAGTTGCTGCAAGAAGCCCTGACTGATAGAAGCCTGCAGGGAACCCGGAAGTCTGGGTTCCGCGGCTGCCTCGGCATTCTCCGCAGCCCGCCCGGGAGGCCCCGCGCAGGTGACCGCAGCCCGGGCCTCTTTGGCCTCCAGGGGGTTCCTTCACCCATCTGCAGAGATAGCTACCCAACCGAGGCAGGGAATGCTAGCCTCCCCCAGCTCCAGGGAGGAGAAGAGCCCGAGGAGTCGGAAATCCTGACTTCACCTCCATCCTAGCCCCTCTCCTAGGCAGCACTTCCTCCATCAGATTCGCCCCCTTGTTCTGCCTCGAAAGACTCTGCCTGAGGCCAGTGCCTCCGTCTAGGTAGGGAGGGGTTAACAGAGCTCCCAGGCTTCCGGTGAGAGCCAGGTGAGGCGCCGCCCCTCTTGGCCTGCAGGTGCGCGGGTGGCGAAGTGGAGGGACTTGACCTCAGGGCTGCTCTTTTGCCCCCTGGTGGCTAGATCTGGCTTAGCAGTCTGGCAAAAGATAACAACGATCTGGTGGGGATTGGTGGAAGACAAACTTTGAAAGCGGCTCCTCCTGCAGGAGTAGCGCCTTAGGAGGGAAAGAGGATCCTCTGGGGAGGCTGGTGGAGCTCCCACAATCCCTGCCATGCTATCCCCGTTTATCAAGCTGCCTCAGCCACTTCCAGATCTTTGCCCTAGGGACTCTACTTGTGTGTCCCAAGTGCCCAGACTTCTGGAGGAGGAAAAGAAAAAATAGAAGATATGAGCCCTATCCTGCTAGAGACTCAGCCTAATGAAGGGGGCTGTAAAAAGGAAGCTGCCCTCACCTCCTTTTCCATGCCCCAGGTTTCCCAGAACTCCCATGACCTCCAGACCCCAGCAGCAAAGCAGACCTCTAGCCAGGCTTCAGCACGCCTATCAGCTGCCCAGTCCTCCGGCAGGGTCCCTCCCCTCCTGCCCAGCTGCCTTCTGGTTTCTCCCTCATAAACGGGGCCTCTTGAGGGATTCTAGGTGCTCACCACCATTTCCTCCTATCTCAGGCAGGGCCGACAGAAACCCTTCCTCCCCTCTACCCAGAGCCCCACCCAGGTTAGTGAAGGCCATGACCTTCAAGGATTCCTTTCTCCTTTCTTTTCCTCAGGTGCCTCACTTCCTTCCCTTTCCCCATTTGTCATTATCTTCTCTCTAAGACTTCCTTTCCCATAAGCAGTTCACCCAACCAAGGACAATCCTGTCCTCCTTGGAGGCTATGACACCTGACTCCTCCAGGAATCCTTCTCTGACCAGCTACTTATTCATTTAAAAATTATCTATTGAAGACTTTCCTGGTGGTCCAGTGGGTATGAATCTGAAGGCCAATGCAGGGGACACAGGTTTGATCCCCGGTCGATCCCTGGTCTTGGAAGATCCTGCTTTCAATGGAGGAACTAAGCCCCTGTACCACAACTACTGACCCTGCGCTCTGGAGCCCATGCTCTGCAATAGGACAAGTCACCACAGCTACAGAGCAGCGCCTGCTTGCAGCCCTTGCACAGGAACAAAGACCCAGGCCATATAAAATTAAAAATCAATTTTAAAAATAGGACTTCCCTGGTGGTTCAGTGGGTAAAGAGTTTGCCTTGCAGTGCAAGGGGCACCGGTTTGATCCCTGGCCTGGGAAGATCCCACGTGCCGCGGAGCGGCTGGACCAGTGTGTCCAATTACCGAGCCGGAGCTCTGGAGCGCATGCGCCCAGAGCGATGCTCCGCAATAAGAGAGGCCACTGCAATGGGAGGCCCACACAGGCCAAAGAATTAAAGATGGATGAAAATAAATATATTAAAAAGGCTAAAGTTTAAATTTAAAAATAAATTACATAAATTTTAAGAATAAATAAAAAACGTTAAAAGAGATCGCTAAGGCTGCATTCCCAAACAACCCATTTCTAATAAGTTCTCCAAATTCCAAAAGAAAGGAGACTGGCCTGAAAGCCAAGAGCATATGACCTTGGCCCAGTCAGCCTCATCTCTGGGCCTTAGTTTCTTTAAAAGAACGAGGGAGTTGGATGAGCTTATCTCCAGGCTCTTTTTTTTTTTTTAAATGAGGAAGATAGCAATTAAATAGCAGGCTTGGTTTGTTGAGACAAAAACAATCCCGTGGCTCTGGCCAGCTTGGGGATAGAAGGCAGAGTTCATGATCCCAGGAGGGGCTGGCAGAGACACAGCCTAGAGAAAGACTCCCGAGTCACCTAAGTCCTCACTTCCCAGGTCACCTGGCAGTTCTGAGTCCTGGGAATATTTAATTCTTGTCATCAATTCAGGCCAAGAGCCTTTCTGAGATTGTGCTGGGAAGGACGAGCACTGGGGTACAGCTCCCTCAAAATATCCATATACAGCCTTTCATTCATTTGCTCTTCTCTCACTCAGTCATGTCTGATGCTTTGTGGTCCCACTGATGGTTGCCCACCAGGATCCTCTATTCATGGCATTCTTCGGACAAGAATACTGGAATGAGTAGCATTCCCTTCTTCAAGGGATCTTCCTGACCCAGGGATCAGACCTGCATCTCCTAGGCCCCCTGCACTGCAGACAGATTCTTTACCATCTGAGTCACCAGGGCATCACATGTAGCACCATAGAGTTTTTATTTTGAAGAGGCGAGATGTTCAGAGGTAAGGAAACTGAGGCAGAGGGTGGGAAAGGACTGGCCTAGAATGGATCACATGGCTGATGAGTGGCAGGGGGAAGGGGTACCCTGGTCTTCTCATTCTCAGTCCAAACTCTTTCCGTAGACATCCCTACAGCACTTGCTTCCAACTTTCCATTGGACTTCTTCCTGCCTCTGGCTCATTTCCCTGTGAGGCCATAAGATCTGGGAAGGCGGGCTTGGCCTCCTTATCTGGATGTCCCCCAGAGTCTGCTGCAGGGCTCTGAACAGCAGCCAGGGTGCTCAGAGCCCCAGTCTCCCAGCCCCCTTTGCTCTCTCACCATGACCCTATACATGCACGTAGGTCTCGGCTCAATCTAAAAAGGCATCCCAGGATTGTGGACAGAGCCTTGGGCCAGGCCTACTCCCAGTCCCAGCCAGGCCTAAAACCTGCTCAGTGACTTTGGGGGGGGCTGACCAATGTCCCTGGGCCTCATTTTCACTATCTGTCAAGACTTAAAGCCGATTCTAACTCCTGGAGCATTTATAACTTGAAATCCCAGATTAGAATGTGTTTTTTAAATCTATAACTCTAAAATAGAGGAAAAGCATAACCTTTCTGCCTTTTTGCAGGACCCTGTGGCCTCCGGACCATGTCTGCTCTATTTGTGGGGACTGGGTGCCACTTAATGTGGACCCTAACACCCTGAAACCATACTGGGTCCTATAAAGTTAAAGACCTGAATACGGTCTGGGGTCCCACAGCTCAAATGCCAAAAATAACTTTAAAAAAGAATCCCAATTTTTCACTCATATCTCTTTCTTCTTTCTTTTTTAAAATCAATTTTTTTATTGGAGTATAATTGCTCTGCAATGTGTTAGTTTCTCCTACATGGCAAAGTGAATCAGCCAGCAAGTGAAAGTCACTCAGTTATGTCCAACTTTTAGTGACCTATAGATGAGCCATGGAATTCTCCAGGCAAGAATACTGGAGTGGGTGGCCATTCCCTTCTCCAGGGGATCTTCCAAACCCAGGGATTGAACCCAGATGTCCCATATTGCAGGCAGATTCTTTACCATCTAAGCCATTAAAGAAGCCCAAATCAGCTATTTGTATACATATATCCCTCCGTTTTGGACTTCCTTCCCATTCAGGTAGCCACAGAGCATTATTTCCTATATCTCTTGAAGGTGATCCAGTTCTTAACCTATAGCACATCTTGTTCAGAATTCCCTTTCCTCTTCTGTTCTGCTAAACTTTCCTTGCAACTGTTAAATTGCTTTCTGCAAACCCTAAATCAGGCCCCCACCCACCCTGTCTCTGCTCTTTGTAGTCAGAAGTTTTCTGTCTCCTTTAGCACTGTCTTCTCCTTTTTACGTAGAGTAGCTTATCCTCTCTGGTTTCATTGTTTTCTTTTTTCTCCACCCATTACCCAGATTCTCCCTAAGGAACAAGAAAGTTACTTGTCTCTTGTCTCTCTAGTCTTATCTATCACTTCCTATTCCCCCAGTTCTGTGTTACAAAGGCCCTGAGCAGCCCACTCATGACAACATGTCTAACAAGTGAGGGATAAAATTATCTTGGGACTGAGGGGCCGCAGAGCAGAGGGAGTCAGAGAACAGTCAAAATGGTTAATAGGTTGCTCCTGGAGCATTTATAACTTGAAATGTGAGAACTATAACTCTAAAATAGAGGAAAAGCATAACCTTTCTGCCTTTTGCAGGACCCTGTGGCCTCGGACCATGTCTGCTCTATTTGTGGGGACTGGGTGCCACTTAATGTGGACCCTAACACCCTGAAACCATACTGGGTCCTATAAAGTTAAAGACCTGAATACGGTCTGGGGTCCCACAGCTCAAATGCCAAAAATAACTTTAAAAAAGAATCCCAATTTTTCACTCATATCTCTTTCTTCTTTCTTTTTTAAAATCAATTTTTTTATTGGAGTATAATTGCTCTGCAATGTGTTAGTTTCTCCTACATGGCAAAGTGAATCAGCCAGCAAGTGAAAGTCACTCAGTTATGTCCAACTTTTAGTGACCTATAGATGAGCCATGGAATTCTCCAGGCAAGAATACTGGAGTGGGTGGCCATTCCCTTCTCCAGGGGATCTTCCAAACCCAGGGATTGAACCCAGATGTCCCATATTGCAGGCAGATTCTTTACCATCTAAGCCATTAAAGAAGCCCAAATCAGCTATTTGTATACATATATCCCTCCGTTTTGGACTTCCTTCCCATTCAGGTAGCCACAGAGCATTATTTCCTATATCTCTTGAAGGTGATCCAGTTCTTAACCTATAGCACATCTTGTTCAGAATTCCCTTTCCTCTTCTGTTCTGCTAAACTTTCCTTGCAACTGTTAAATTGCTTTCTGCAAACCCTAAATCAGGCCCCCACCCACCCTGTCTCTGCTCTTTGTAGTCAGAAGTTTTCTGTCTCCTTTAGCACTGTCTTCTCCTTTTTACGTAGAGTAGCTTATCCTCTCTGGTTTCATTGTTTTCTTTTTTCTCCACCCATTACCCAGATTCTCCCTAAGGAACAAGAAAGTTACTTGTCTCTTGTCTCTCTAGTCTTATCTATCACTTCCTATTCCCCCAGTTCTGTGTTACAAAGGCCCTGAGCAGCCCACTCATGACAACATGTCTAACAAGTGAGGGATAAAATTATCTTGGGACTGAGGGGCCGCAGAGCAGAGGGAGTCAGAGAACAGTCAATGGTTAATACGTTTTTGTTTTGTTTTGTTTTTTAATATATCTGGCCACTTCTATTGATCTTTCATTTATTTATTTCCATCCATTTTTGTTCTTTGGCTCCTGTGGGCTCCCATCGCAGTGGCCTCCCTCGCTGCAGAGCACCGACTCTGGGCGCATGCGCTCCAGAGCTCCGGCTCGGTAATTGGACACATCGTTCCAGCCGCTCCGTGGCACATGGGATCTTCCCAGGCCAGGGATCGAACCGGCGTCCCTTGCACTGCAAGGCGGTGTCCTTGCCCACTGGACCACCAAGGAAGCCCAGTTAATATGTTTTTATCCTGAAACATAATAAAGACACCTGTCCTCAAGGAACTTAGAAAATGGGAACATTAAAGAACAGTAAAAGATGCTAAACCATTAAAAGATATGGTGTTGATGCAACCAGTGTGCGGGCAGTGTCCTCTGGTGGACCTGGGAGAGAAACAGGAAACTGACCCCAGGTACAGGGGAGCCCAGATGCCTCAGTGAGTGCCGCAGATGGAACTGAAGCAGGAGGAATCACAGATCTTGGTGGGAAGGGTGGTCTCAAAGACCAACTGCTTAGTTCCAGTTCTTTCTAATTCTTCACTCTGTTAACATCCCGGGCAAGCAGTGCATCTTGGTGAATACCTCTAGTAATGGGGTACCTCCCGGGGCATCTCATTACACCTGTGAACATCTGTTTTCCCTTCCTTTGAGCTGAATTCTGTCTCCTAGTGGTCTCTATTCATGAGTTCATGAATTACCTTCTGGCCCTTCATATAGCTGAGCTTTAATGACTCCAGACTCTTCTTTTCTCTGACATACACATTCCCAGCTCACTAATGTTATGCCCACAACGACACCTGACCAACTTAGTAAAGAAGGATGATCAGTTCTCTCCATTATTCTGAAAACTAGACCTCTATTCATACAGCTTAAACTTGGATTCACATTTGCAAATGACTCAGGCTGAATTTCCTAACCCCTCAATTCTGGTTTCCCCAGACTGCTTCTAAGACGCTTCTAGTCTGTGTGTGTGTTGCTGAGATCTTACATGGATCACTGATCATTTCATCTTGTTAGGTTTTCCTGCCATTCTATGCATGGAGATGATATTTGGATCCTCACCCTGTCTTTCAAAGTGTTTACTATCCCCCCAGGG
Organism: Tragulus kanchil; assembly: GCA_022376925.1. Lineage (NCBI taxonomy): Eukaryota > Metazoa > Chordata > Mammalia > Artiodactyla > Tragulidae > Tragulus > Tragulus kanchil. The sequence goes on from JAIOJX010000006.1 coordinate 139,180,063, forward strand.
CTAGCTCCATGAAATGTGATACTATGTTTTCATATACACTATTTAAAAATATTTAACAGGACAGAGATAAAAGCACACCCTGAAGCACACAAATGTTCCTGATTGATACCAACCCATGTCATATTGAGTAGAAAGATCCATGGTCTTGGGGCTTCCCTGAGCTCAGTGATAAAGAATTTGCCTGCCAATGCAGGAGACATGGGTTCGATCCCTGGGAAGATCCCACATGCTGTGAAGCAACTAAACCCGTGAGCCACAACTATTGAGCCTGTGCTCTAGAGCCTCAGAGCCGCAACTACTGAGCCCATGTGCTGCAACTACTAAAGCCCGTGAGCCCTGGAGTTCCACAACAAGAAAAGTCACCACAACAGAAGCCTGCTCACTTCAACTACAGAGTAGCCCCCACTCCCTGCAACTAGAGAAGAGCCTGTGGCAGCAGTAAAAACCCAGAGTAGCCAAAAATAAATAAATAAATAAAAAGCAGACATATGTCTGCTCAAAAGACATATGAAGGCTCAAAAGCAGAATGTATTTGAGTAGAAGAGTCACATGCAAGCAGGCTGATACAGCAACTAAACAAACTCTGAGTGTGGAGCTCCACAGATCTGGACTTGAGTCTTAGCCTTATGGCTTACTAGTTGTAGAACTTGGACAAATTAAGCACTCTGAGCATCAGTTCCTTCTTCTGTAAGATGGAGTGATACCTACCTTATAGATTATGGTGAAGATTAAATTAGATGACATATATGAAGAGCCTAATACATAATGGGTACTCAAAAATCAGACTTCCCAGATGGCTCAGTGGTAAAGAATCCATCTGCCAAAGCAGGAGATGCAGATTCAGCCCCTGGATAGGGAAGATCCCCTGGCAGAGAAAGCGGTAACCCATTTCTGCATTCTTGCTGGAAAATCTCATGGACAAAGAGCCTGGTGAGCAACAGTCCATGGAGTGGCAGAGTCAGACAGGACTGAGCACGCATGCCCTCATACTCAATCAATCAAGTAGAAAAAGAAAGGGAGAGGAGAAAGTCATCTTTCAGATGGACTTGGTTTCTAAGGGGAGACTACGTTTCTAGGAAGGCCAGGAGAGACTGAGGCTATAGTGAGAGCCTCAAACGAGCCACTGGGCACGTGGTCTCAGGTGGCCTAGATGAAAGGGCACAGGGATAGAAGCAGAGTCTCCTGTTACACAGATGAACTGAGACCTCTTGAACTCTAGCTACATATGGAGGATGACAGAGAGAGGAGACGCAGATAGCAGCAGTGGTCTTACTCTGGGTGGTGATGGGGAAGTGCTGTAAGCAGGGGTGATGGTTTGTAGAGACGAGTTCATGGTTAGAGGTGTTGAATCGGGCATGATGGTGGGCAGATGGTTAGGACCATGAGGAGATAGCCTTGATTAAACTTTGGAGAGAAGTCAGAGGCAAATTCATGTATGTGGGACACACCCCATGCCACTGCGAGTGGTAGGCGGGGAGTAAGGTCTCTGAGGGTAAGCTGGGAAGTGAACCAAGGCCAGTGCCATGCAGAACCTCCCAGAACCATGCTGATTCTGTTTGGGACTGGAGACGAAACTGCTGGACACTCCCCATTGCCTGCCCCCGGTCAGAACTGAATAGAGAGACGAGACCTTCCGTCCACCTTCGCGTCACTGATCTCTGTCCAGAGCCCACTGGGACCTAGGCTGTGTCCCTCCACAGCTCTCCGCCTTTCCACCCTAATGTCAGGAGGAACTCAAGCTCTTGTCCTGCCGATAGACTCTAGCTTGTTGCTACCATCCTGGACTTGAGAAGGGAGAGACGAAGGGGAAGTTGTAAAGATGGAGGCAGGCAGGGACCAAGTGAGCACAAGAGAGAAACGGAAAGGCTGAGCAGGGGAGGAGGGGGAAGGCTAGGACCATGCCTATGGAGAAAGGCAGACTGACAGAAGAGAAAAAGAGAGACTCGAGGAGGGGCCAGAAAAAAAGATTTGCCGAGAAACTGATGAAGTGCAACTGAGAAAACTGTTGCCATGGTGACGGGTCCAGCAGAGGGAGTAGGAATATAAATCGGATTATAAATTGGGGGCGTGGGGAAAGGGGGGTCTCTCAAGACCCAGAAGCCGTGTCCCCACCTCATGCCCTCCCCACCAGACCTCCTTAAGCCATAGGAGTGCCTTTCCCGGAAGTCTTCCAAAGCCAAGAGGAGCAAGGAGCGCTGGGGGCCCCAGGCTCGTGCACCCATCCCATCCCCCCAACCCTGGGTGAAACAGAGCTGCACCCCCACCCCGAAGTGCCTCCTCAGCCAGACCCTAGTTTCTCTCTACTTCCTCATCAGAGCCCCAAAGTGAAGAGAGGGGAGGAACTTGTTTTAAGCACCTACTCTGCACCAAACACTGTGCTGGGCACCTCAGGCTTTGTTTCCATTTTGTCCTCAGCACAGCCCTCAAAGGTAGGCTTATCACCTCCACTGGTAGGCAGGAAACTGCGATCAAGGCCCCCAGCTGGCGAGCAGCTGCCAGGGTCGGGTGCTGTGCGGCCCATCTGCTCCAAAGCCATTTCCTCCCCTCCTGGCCCTCTGCCTACCTTGCAAAGCCTGTGTCCCGGTCCCTGGCTTTTCCTGCACCCTGGGACTGGATGGGGCAGGTTGGGGAGCTGGGGTGGGGAAGCAGAAGGGATGGATGAGTTAAAGGCTCTCATTCCATTCCGAGAGGTGGAACTGGGGAGACCGAAGGCAAATGCACCGCAGCAGCCAGACTCTGGGCTAAATGGGAGGCACACGAGTGCTCTGAGCTTAGAGCTGGGCGAGTGGGGAGGAAGGGCTGAGGTGGAAAGGACCGTGGGAGTAGGGGAAGCTCAGAGGCCAGACCGCTTCCTGCGATGCCGCAGAGAAACTCCAGCGCGGCCACGTGGGGAGCTGGGGAAGCGGCAGCTCTGGGTTTGCAGGTGTCTGAGCTAGAGAGCCACAGGGACTGGGGGCCGGTAGTGGGCTGCAGGTCTCTGCAAGAGAAGTGGCTGGAGTGGCGGGGAAGAGGAGGGCGTGGCTTCCCTCCCCCTCCCTCAGGCTTCTGTACAAACAAGTTTTGCAAAGGGCACCGTATCTGATGCGCATATTAAACGGGACCTGGGGAGGTGGGAGAAGCAGAGTTTGGGACTGTGGCCTGGGCAGCTGTGCTAGGACCACTCCTCTCCACCAGGAGGGTACCTTGGATTCTGACCCTCTAGCCCTTTGCCATCAGACCCTAGGCCTTCCTCCTCCTGGCCACCGGGCTACCTTGAACCAACTCCCCTATTCTCCTGGGGGCTGGGTTGAGCCACAGCCTAACCAGGATGTGTGTGTGTGTGTGTGTGTGTGTGTGTGTGGAAAGGCTCTGGAGCTCCCTGGTCCCTGCGCCCACCCCTGTAGAGACAGATTGTGTGTGTGTTTGTGGGGAGGGTTAGCTCTCCTTCCTCCTCAAGCCTGAAGGAAGGCCCATCTAGATCAACTCACTTCTGCTGCTTCAGTTCACCATCTCCACAGGCCACCAACATCCAGGATGGCCCTCCTGTCCCGCCTTCCCTGTTCCCAGCATAGGTTCTGGACCCAAGAGGGTCTAAGGGACGGCCAGGGGTGGGATGGTGAGAAGAAGAGCCTCTTCTTAGTTCTCCTCCTTCACACCTGCCCTCCCCAGGCTGTCTGAGCTCCCAGCCCTCCACCGAATCTCAGACCCACCGGACTTCAGCACTCTCACGCGTAGCCTAGTCCCCCTCACTCACGACTGCTGCTAGTTGGAAGCAATCTCCCTGACTCCTACTTACCATAGGCAAGGGCACATTCCATGGCTCTTTATTCCCTGAACACCAGTGTGCTGGGACCTGTGCCTCCTGGAAGTCGTCTTCTTTGGGCCTCTGGGATGCCTCTCCCGACTTTTTTTTCTGGGGGATGGTGAAGCCTCTCAATCTCCTTAGATGGTGCTAGTGGTAAGGAACCCGTCTGCCATGCAGGAGACGTAAGAAATGCAGGTTCGATCCCTGGGTCGGGAAGATCCCCTGGAGAAGGGCATGGCAACCCGCTCCAGCATTCTTGCCTGGAAGATACCATGATCAGAGGAGCCTGGTGGTTACACAGAGTCAGACACGACGGAAGCGACTTCGCACGCACGCACACACTCCATCTCCTTTGCAGGCTCCTCTGCCTGAGGTATTGGTGTTTTCTAGGTTCTGTCCTTGACTTTGTGTTCTCATCAGTCATGTCCTTCTCTCCAAGACTGCAGCTGTCACACCTGAGCCGGTAAGCCTTCTGGGCTCCAGAACCAGCGCCCGCTCACCTTCTGGACACCTCCACCTGGGTGTCCTCCAGGCACCTCAATTCAGCAAGTTCAGTGATCTCCACCCTTTCCCACACATCTTACCTCCCCAAACACACACTCATGCCCAGCTAGCGACGCTGCCCTCCTCCGCCCAGCTGCCCCCACCTGGAGCGGGGGGCCGCCAGCGACTCTGCTCTCCATCACTCTCCACAGCCCTCCCAACAGAGCCATCACCCTGAACCTCCTTTCCTATCATCTCTTGCCTGGAATCTAATCTCCACAGCATGACAGAGATGTCCAAAATATCTCCCAGCTGTTTTCATCCAAACAAAAATCTCTGCCCTCCTGTCCCGCCTTCCCTGTTCCCAGCATAGGTTCTGGACCCAAGAGGGTCTAAGGGACGGCCAGGGGTGGGATGGTGAGAAGAAGAGCCTCTTCTTAGTTCTCCTCCTTCACACCTGCCCTCCCCAGGCTGTCTGAGCTCCCAGCCCTCCACCGAATCTCAGACCCACCGGACTTCAGCACTCTCACGCGTAGCCTAGTCCCCCTCACTCACGACTGCTGCTAGTTGGAAGCAATCTCCCTGACTCCTACTTACCATAGGCAAGGGCACATTCCATGGCTCTTTATTCCCTGAACACCAGTGTGCTGGGACCTGTGCCTCCTGGAAGTCGTCTTCTTTGGGCCTCTGGGATGCCTCTCCCGACTTTTTTTTCTGGGGGATGGTGAAGCCTCTCAATCTCCTTAGATGGTGCTAGTGGTAAGGAACCCGTCTGCCATGCAGGAGACGTAAGAAATGCAGGTTCGATCCCTGGGTCGGGAAGATCCCCTGGAGAAGGGCATGGCAACCCGCTCCAGCATTCTTGCCTGGAAGATACCATGATCAGAGGAGCCTGGTGGTTACACAGAGTCAGACACGACGGAAGCGACTTCGCACGCACGCACACACTCCATCTCCTTTGCAGGCTCCTCTGCCTGAGGTATTGGTGTTTTCTAGGTTCTGTCCTTGACTTTGTGTTCTCATCAGTCATGTCCTTCTCTCCAAGACTGCAGCTGTCACACCTGAGCCGGTAAGCCTTCTGGGCTCCAGAACCAGCGCCCGCTCACCTTCTGGACACCTCCACCTGGGTGTCCTCCAGGCACCTCAATTCAGCAAGTTCAGTGATCTCCACCCTTTCCCACACATCTTACCTCCCCAAACACACACTCATGCCCAGCTAGCGACGCTGCCCTCCTCCGCCCAGCTGCCCCCACCTGGAGCGGGGGGCCGCCAGCGACTCTGCTCTCCATCACTCTCCACAGCCCTCCCAACAGAGCCATCACCCTGAACCTCCTTTCCTATCATCTCTTGCCTGGAATCTAATCTCCACAGCATGACAGAGATGTCCAAAATATCTCCCAGCTGTTCATCCAACAAAATCTCTGCACTGCAGCAAAAACCATCTTTATAAGATACGCATTTGATCATGACACTCTCCAGTTTAAAACCTTCCGAGGACTTCCTTTGAGCCTTAGGATAAAAATTAAAATGGCTTAGGACTTTCCCGATGGTCCAGCGGTTGAGAGTCCATCTGCCACGCAGGGAACATGGGTTCCATCTCTGGTTGGGGAAGATTCCACATGCTGCCGGGCAACTAAGCAGGTGGGCCACGACTACCGACACCCAAGCACCCTAGAACCCGTGCACCACAGCGAGAGAAGCCACCGCAACGAGAAACCCGTGCCCTGCAACTAGAGAGGAGCCCCCATTTGCCACAAGAGACAACCCACGTGCAGCAATGAAGACCTAGCACAGCCAGGAATAAATTCAAAATTTTTTTAAGTTAAAATTGCTTTAAAGGGCTTACAAAACTTTTCATCTAGCCCAGCTACTTCTCCAGTTAGTCTCTCAAAATCTACTCTAACCCTCTGATGGGCCCATTCTCTAATTTTGGTCCTTACAGCCTAGAACAATCTCCCCTCTCCGTTCCTCCTGCACTGCTTGACCCTGCTAAGTCCGACTCAACCTCCAGGTCTTCACTTACCCATCACTTCCTCTGGGAAGCCCCCTGGGACTACCCAAGCCCCTTCTGTGAGGAGCCTTTTGGCAAGTCACTTAAGTTCTCTGACCTTAGTTTCCTCATTAACAAAATAAGGAGAGGGAGTTCCCTGGTGGTCCACTGGTTTAAGACGCTGCACTCCCAATCCAGGGGGCCCGGATTCAATTTATGGTTGGGGAAATAGCTTTCGCATGCCACAACTCAGAGTGTGTCTGCCACAACTGAAAGATCCTGCATGTTGTAATTCAGACAAGCAAAACCATATAAATAAATAAAAATATTCTAAAAACTTCTACAATAAAATAAGGACAATGATAGTATTCAGATCACAGAGGTTATCATGAGGATTAAGTGAGAAAATAAACCTAGAGGATTTAGCACAGTGCCTGACATGTTGTAAGCACTCAGTAAACAATAGATGTTATTATTACGTCTTCTACTAAAAGCCTGATACTGTGAGTAGTGGCCTCTTCAGTATCTCCCACTGGAGCATCATTTCAGGGAGCACAATGTCTCCTTCGCCTCTGAATGTCCAGCACTCAGCACAGTGACTGATGCAAAGGCATTTAGTAAATATTTATTAAATAAATTAATTCGGGCCATCATTATTTCTTGTACGGATTAGCTCTCCTTCAGTCTAAGGAAAGGCTTAATTACCCCACAATCAAGCGTCCACCTACTCTGTCAGTAATTTTTCTACAACTAGAATGAATGCTATGACTTCGCTGCTTAAACCCTGTCGGAAGCACCTGCTTTCTGAAAATCCTGGTGCAAGTGCTGCTGCTTCGTGCCCAGCCCCTCCGCTGCGGGCCCTCCTGCCCAGTGCCGCCCCCTGGCCACTCTGACCCTCTTGCTGCTTCCACCCCCTCCAGCCTCTCTGAATCTCCTTCCAACCACCTATATCCCAGATGACAAGGCTAGCCTCGAAGGTGTATATTATTTGGCTCACAAAGTGCATTTTCCTAATATATGTTTAGGCTAAAATTTGAAAAAAAGATCATTTTACCAAAGATAATCAGACATCTGGTTTCTGAAAAGGCGCAAGGGTGTGGCCATTCTAGGTCCCTCCTTCCACAAAGTCACGCTCTCAGTAGACCGGTTCGCGCTGCCTCACTCTCTCCAGTGGCCTCCACCCTTCTGTCTCTTTACTAGTTTTGTTACCTGCCAGGGCCCTAGAGACACTGGGGTCTGCAGCCCCTGCCGAGCTCACAACATAGCTGCAGCGATGAAGCTGGGTCTGTCTCGGCAGCCACCCAGATGGCCCCAGCCTGCCCTTGCCTTCCCGCCTGGTGCCTCCCTCACCCGTGCTCACTGAACACCCCTCCCTTCTCCCTCCCTCCTGTCACATCCATGGCTCCTTCTGGAAACTATCCTAGGTCCTCCTCTCCATCCCTTCCCTCTTGCCGGGACCCTCCACGGTCCACCCCCTAACCCCGAGTCAGTGCGACCTAACAGTTTTATCATTTCTACACTCTAGCTGTTGAGTAATTCGAAAAGCTCCCAAAATGTCAAGGTCAGGATGATGGTTAATTGTATGTGTCAACCTGACTGGGCCTCATTGCCCCGATATTAGGTCAAACCATTCTTCTGACTATTTCTGGGAAGGTGTTTTTTGGATGAGGTTAACACTTAAATCTGTGGAGTAAAGTAGATTATCTTGTAACATGGGTGGGTCTCATGCAACCAGCTGAAGGTCCTAATGAGACAAAGATGCCCTCCACCCTCTCTCCATGAGGAGGAGGGAATTCTGCCAACAGCCTGCCTTTGGATTCCAAAACTGCAACTCTTTTCCGGAGTCTCCAGCCTGCCGGCCTCTCCCGTCAGATTTTGGACTTGCCAAGCCTCCGCAACTGCATGAGCCAATTCCTTAAAATAAATCTGTCTATATATACACATCCTGTTGGTTCTGTTTCTCTGGAGAACCCTGACTAACACAGTCGGTGCCCCTGAAGACCAGTGGTCCCCACGCTCAGTTGGGCCGTCTCCTCCAAACCCAGTCGTCCTCAGGGCTCCTGGCTCCCGTGTCCTCCTCTCCCCACAGCAGCTCTTCAAGTCCCAAACCCTCCTCCCCCTGAGTTTCCTACTTTCCAGGGAAAGCTGGGACCTTCTGGAGGGAGCTCCCTTAACCTACTTCCTTCATCTCCCAGCCTTTCCCAACGCTCCCCCCACCGAAGACGTAAGGTTTCTCTGCACCACTGCCCCAGTGTCTTCTCTGCCAGAAGGTGTCATTCCTACCACCCTGGGCTAATACCTCCAGCTCTCCTCTGAGTCTCACTGTCTCCCTCATCCAGGAGCCTCTCCATAAAGTATATCTCTCCTTCTCCTGTGTCTTTATTTTTTCAAGTGAAGTGAAAGTTCCTCAGTCATGTCCAACTCTTTGCAACCCATGCATGAACCATGGAATTCTCCAGGCAAGAATATTGGAGTGGGGCTTCCCTGGTGGTCCAGTGGGTAGAGAGTCCGCCTTGCAGTGCAAGGGGCACCAGTTTGATCCCCGGCCTGGGAAGATCGCACATGCTGCGGAGTGGCTGGACCAGTGTATCCAAAGAGGAGCCAGAACTCTGGAGGAAAATAAATATAAATGATGAAATAAATATAAAAATGAAACAGACATGATGGGGAAAAACTTTTAAAAAAAAATAGAATATTGGAGTGGGTAGCCTTTCGCTCCTTCAGGGGATTTGCCCAACCCAGGGATCAAACCCAGGTCTCTCTCATTGCAGGTATTGAGCCACTAGGGATGCCCATTTTATTTTTTTAATTTTATTTTTTAAGAACATGCCACGAGCTCTTTCTTAGTTATTTATTATTTTCATCCATCTCTGTTCTTTGGCATGTGTGGGCCTCCCATCGCAGTGGCCTCTCCCGTTGCAGAGCACTGGCTCGTAATTGGACACACTGGTCTAGCCGCTCCACGGCACGTGGGATCTTCCTGGGCCACGGATCAAACTGGTGCCCCTTGCACTGCAAGGCAGACTCTCTACCCACTGGACCACCAGGGAAGCCCCCATTTAATTTTTTATAACATGCTTTAGTCTATTTTATTTTTGAATTTTCAGGCACACTACACGGACATGGCTCAGCTTGGTAGAGCATGTCCTGTGGGATTGAACCTGTGCCCCCTGCATTGGAAGCATGGAGTCTTAACCACTGGACCACCAGGGAATTCCCTTTTTAGCTTAACAAAACAGATGAGCCTGTCCTGTACCCCCTCAACTCCCTCTCGTTATCTATCTCTTTCCCTTCCCAGTCAAGCTTCTGCAAAGAGCCGTCTACACAGTCCTAACTCCACCTGCTCCCAGTTATCCCCGGCCTCTCACAGTCTGTCTGCTGCCCCACCCCCACCCCCCCTCACACACCTGCAGGAATCTGCCCCGAGAGATGCACACGCCCCTCAAGATGTTAGGCCCGGAGATATTTTCAGTCTTGGCCTTCAATCCTGACCTTCATGCTGTCGGACACTTCCTTTGCAAAACCATCCATCCACTTCCTCCTGTTTCTCCTGATAATGCCCATTCCTTCTTCATCAGCTCCTCTCCCTCCATCTGTCCTTTAAACACTGTGTTTCCTGCTGTCCTGTCCTTAAATGTCTTGTTCTTCCCTTCCACCACTGTCTTCAGGACTCTTTTCTTTGTTTATGATTTTAAAAAATTATTTATTTAGTTTTGGTTGTGCTGAGTCTTCATTGCTGCATGGGCGTTTCTCTAGTTGCAGTGAGCGGGGGCAACTCTTGTGTGGTGTGAGGGCTTCTCATTGTGGTGGCTTTTCTTGTTGGAAGAACACTGGCTCTAGGGCACGAGGGCTTCAGTAGTTGCGGCTCACAGGCTTAGTTGCCCCTCAGGATGTGGAATCTTCTTGCATCAGGGATCAAACCTGCATTCCCTGCGTTGCAAGATGAATTCTTAACCACTGGACCACCAGGGAAGTCCTTGCATCATGACTTGCACACTGCCCACCTTCCCTCTCTTCCTCCCAGACCTCTCCCCGGTGCTGCAGACTTATATACTTGATTATGAAAATGTCATTTTCATCTGACCTAACCATGATATTAGTGAAAAAAGTGAAAATGAAATGTTAGTTGCTCAGTCATGCCCAACTCTGCGATCCCATGAACTGTAGCTCACCAGGCTCTTCTGTCCATGGAATTCTCTAGGAAAGAATTATCGATTGCCACATAACAGCTTATCTCCAAAGTTAGTGATTTCTAAAAGCAAACGTTGGGCTTCCCCTGGTGGTCCAGTGGGTAAAGACATTGTCTTGCAGTGCAAGGGGTGCCAGTTCGATCCCTGGCCTGGGAAGATCCCACGTGCCGCAGAGCGGCTGGACTGATGTGTCCAATCACCGAGCCGGAGCGCTGGAGCGCATGCGCCCAGAGCCGGCACTCTGCAGCGACAGACGCCACCGCGATGGGAGGCTCACAGGAGCCAAAGAACAAAGACGGATGAAAATAGAGAAATGAAAGACCAGTGGAAGTGGCCCGCCCATCCCCCTCCCTCCCACCCTCCAAAAGATAAATAAATAAAAAATTTAAAAAAAAATAAAATAAAATAAAAGCAAACGTTTACTCTGAGAATCAAGAATCTGGGAAGAATTTACCCGGGTGTCTCAGGCGGCTGCTGTGAAGGTGTCAGCCTGGGTCGGTCTTCGGTCCCCAGGCTCGCCCATTCACATGGCTTTCGGTTAGAGGCCTCCATTCCTCTCTGGATCTTGGCAGGAGGCCTCAATCCCCTGCCACGTGGACCTCCTTATGAAGGGAGCTCCTGGGGCAAGGGGAAGGTGCAATCCATGAGTTTTTTAAAAAATTATTTATTTAGTTTTGGTTGTGCTGAGTCTTCATTGCTGCATGGGCGTTTCTCTAGTTGCAGTGAGCGGGGGCAACTCTTGTGTGGTGTGAGGGCTTCTCATTGTGGTGGCTTTTCTTGTTGGAAGAACACTGGCTCTAGGGCACGAGGGCTTCAGTAGTTGCGGCTCACAGGCTTAGTTGCCCCTCAGGATGTGGAATCTTCTTGCATCAGGGATCAAACCTGCATTCCCTGCGTTGCAAGATGAATTCTTAACCACTGGACCACCAGGGAAGTCCTTGCATCATGACTTGCACACTGCCCACCTTCCCTCTCTTCCTCCCAGACCTCTCCCCGGTGCTGCAGACTTATATACTTGATTATGAAAATGTCATTTTCATCTGACCTAACCATGATATTAGTGAAAAAAGTGAAAATGAAATGTTAGTTGCTCAGTCATGCCCAACTCTGCGATCCCATGAACTGTAGCTCACCAGGCTCTTCTGTCCATGGAATTCTCTAGGAAAGAATTATCGATTGCCACATAACAGCTTATCTCCAAAGTTAGTGATTTCTAAAAGCAAACGTTGGGCTTCCCCTGGTGGTCCAGTGGGTAAAGACATTGTCTTGCAGTGCAAGGGGTGCCGGTTCGATCCCTGGCCTGGGAAGATCCCACGTGCCGCAGAGCGGCTGGACTGATGTGTCCAATCACCGAGCCGGAGCGCTGGAGCGCATGCGCCCAGAGCCGGCACTCTGCAGCGACAGACGCCACCACGATGGGAGGCTCACAGGAGCCAAAGAACAAAGACGGATGAAAATAGAGAAATGAAAGACCAGTGGAAGTGGCCCGCCCATCCCCCTCCCTCCCCTCCCCACCCTCCAAAAGATAAATAAATAAAAAATTTAAAAAAAAATAAAATAAAATAAAAGCAAACGTTTACTCTGAGAATCAAGAATCTGGGAAGAATTTACCCGGGTGTCTCAGGCGGCTGCTGTGAAGGTGTCAGCCTGGGTGGGTCTTCGGTCCCCAGGCTCGCCCATTCACATGGCTTTCGGTTAGAGGCCTCCATTCCTCTCTGGATCTTGGCAGGAGGCCTCAATCCCCTGCCACGTGGACCTCCTTATGAAGGTGCTCCTGTGTCCTCCAGGGCGAGCAATCCATGGGAGCAAGGGGGAAGGTGCAATGCCTTTTACGACCTAGCCTCAGACATGACCTATGGTCATTTCTGTCCTATTCTATTGGCCACATAGACCAACCCTGACACGATGTACCAGTCTCTTCCCTGCCGCCAATCCATTCTTCACACTGTTTCCAGAATGATCTTTAAACAAGTAAAAGCCCTCACAGGCTTTCTGTTTTCTTCAGCATAAAAACCAGGCTCCCGGCTTCCCTGCTGGTCCAGAGGTTAAGAATCCTCCTGCCGGTGCAGAGGACACAGCTTCGATCCTGGGCCAAGAAGCTCCCAGGCCACAGAGCAACCAAGCCTGTGTGCCACAACTGCGGAGCCAGCACTCTAGAGCCTGTGCCGCAGAGAAGCCACTGCAGTGAGAAACTCGTGCACCACAACTAGAGAGGAGCCCCCGCTCGCTTCAACTAGAGAAAGCCTATGAGCAACAATGGAAGACCCAGCACAGTCAAAAATAAATGAATACATACATCTTTTCTCTTAAAGCCAGGCTCCTTAGCATAGCTTACAAAACCACTAATGACCCAACTGATGACTAGCGCTCTCATCCTTGAACACTTCTTTCTAACTAAGATATACTGTTCACAGTTCCAGGAGGTGTCAGGATAATTCACATCTCCGAGCCTTTTCATGTGCTGTTTTTGGAATATCCCTTTCCACTTAGGAAGGCTGACTCTGCAGCTCTCCAAAACTGAGCAGCTTGAGAGCAAGAAATGTGTCTTGTCATCTCCATACCTTGTACCTAGCGTAGTTCCCACCACAGAGAGGTTGTTCAGCAAATGTTTACTGAATGAGTAAGTGTGTGAGCAGGCAGTTCCCATGTGCCTCATGCCTCTGCAGTAAGTGTGGTACCCAAGAAGCAGCTGATCTACCCGTCACTTCTCCCGATCCCAGACTACCTTTCCTGCCCAGCCATCAATGTGCGCATGCTCCATCACTTAGTCCTGTCTGACTCTGCGATTCCACGGACTGTAGCCCAGCGGTCTTCTCTGTCCATGGGGTTTCCCAGGCAAGAATCCTGGGATGGGTTGCCATTTCCTTCTCCAGGGGTTCTTCCCAACCCAGGAATCAAACCCAGGTCTCCCGCATTGCAGGGGGATCCTTTACCACTGAGCCACCCCAGAAGCCCTTGCATCAATGACATGGTTGGAAAAACAAATTCTGAATTCTGTCCCGCCTCATTTCTTGCTCGCTCTGTGACCTTGGGACTATTATTTATTGCCTTTTAGCCTTTAGTTCTCCCTGCCGCCAATCCATTCTATGCATATTAACAAGTAAAAGCCCTCACAGGCTTTCTGTTTTCTTCAGCATAAAACCAGGCTCCCGGCTTCCCTGGTGGTCCAGAGGTTAAGAATCCTCCTGCCGGTGCAGAGGACACAGCTTCGATCCTGGGCCAAGAAGCTCCCAGGCCACAGAGCAACCAAGCCTGTGTGCCACAACTGCGGAGCCAGCACTCTAGAGCCTGTGCCGCAGAGAAGCCACTGCAGTGAGAAACTCGTGCACCACAACTAGAGAGGAGCCCCCGCTCGCTTCAACTAGAGAAAGCCTATGAGCAACAATGGAAGACCCAGCACAGTCAAAAATAAATGAATACATACATCTTTTCTCTTAAAGCCAGGCTCCTTAGCATAGCTTACAAAACCACTAATGACCCAACTGATGACTAGCGCTCTCATCCTTGAACACTTCTTTCTAACTAAGATATACTGTTCACAGTTCCAGGAGGTGTCAGGATAATTCACATCTCCGAGCCTTTTCATGTGCTGTTTTTGGAATATCCCTTTCCACTTAGGAAGGCTGACTCTGCAGCTCTCCAAAACTGAGCAGCTTGAGAGCAAGAAATGTGTCTTGTCATCTCCATACCTTGTACCTAGCGTAGTTCCCACCACAGAGAGGTTGTTCAGCAAATGTTTACTGAATGAGTAAGTGTGTGAGCAGGCAGTTCCCATGTGCCTCATGCCTCTGCAGTAAGTGTGGTACCCAAGAAGCAGCTGATCTACCCGTCACTTCTCCCGATCCCAGACTACCTTTCCTGCCCAGCCATCAATGTGCGCATGCTCCATCACTTAGTCCTGTCTGACTCTGCGATTCCACGGACTGTAGCCCAGCGGTCTTCTCTGTCCATGGGGTTTCCCAGGCAAGAATCCTGGGATGGGTTGCCATTTCCTTCTCCAGGGGTTCTTCCCAACCCAGGAATCAAACCCAGGTCTCCCGCATTGCAGGGGGATCCTTTACCACTGAGCCACCCCAGAAGCCCTTGCATCAATGACATGGTTGGAAAAACAAATTCTGAATTCTGTCCCGCCTCATTTCTTGCTCGCTCTGTGACCTTGGGACTATTATTTATTGCCTTTTAGCCTTTAGTCTTCCTCTGCACCAAAGGTTAATGAAAAGGAGAGGGTAAGATAAATTACTCAAATTAATATTTATTCAACCAGATATGGTGCTAGGCACTCTTAAATAAATTACCTTGAGTGATAGTCCTAGTATCCTGGCGAGACGGGTTGTATGCGCTTTCGACAGAAGAGAAAACTGCAGCTCAGAGTAGTCAGGTGGGCAACTTGGTCAAGGTCAGAAAGCTGAATGAGCGATGTGGCTGTGTCACAGGCAATATTAGGGAAAAATAAAGAAGCATCCAGTTGCCTTCTATTACTGAACAACTGAGATTTTCTTACCCTCACAGCCTTCTCCAGCCTCCTATCTCTAGGACAGTGGCTCTGCCATGTTATCAGCGGACCAACAGTTGGTGAGCTCTGCATTTGACATCGAGGCCCCATTCGCCTGGGTTTGCCCTGGTCTGCTGCTACAGATTCTGGCAATGGTCTCTACATTCCTTTTGCACCTTTCTTTTCAAAGCGTTTTTACACCTGGCTAGACAAATGGGAAGGAATGAGTCTCCCCACTTTATAGGTGAGAAAACTAGGGTTCAAAGTGACTCCCCTACCGTTACAAGGTATTCCCCATCAGAGGTGGACGTGCCCGTGGAACCAAGTGGACACATTCTTCTAACTGACCAAGAAGCAGAAGCAGGGCATTGCCAAAGGGCAAACAAAAGTATAACATCGGACAGACCTGGGTTCTGATCTGAGCCCTTTTGATTGCAGAACTACCATGGTTCAATTTAGAAAGAACGAAAGAAAGGAGGGAGGGAGAGAGGGAAGAAGGAAGGAGCGAAGGGAGAAAGAAAGGCAAAAAGAAAGGACCACAGTTTAGCAAAGAGTAGGTCTGTTTTAGGAGCTAATCTTTGGGGCAGAATAGAGCGATCAGGAACTCCTTGAGGGCAAAAATTTATCTTACTTTCATATCCCTGGTGTCTAGCGCAGTTCCAGAGACGTCACTGGTATTTAATAACTATTTGTTATTTGGAAGGAAGGAGGCAAGGCAGAGAACTTGGGTGAGTTGAGAATCGAGAAACCAAGGGGGAGACAGCCTTGAAAGAGTGGGTCCAAGAGAGAGACTCTAGGCATTGGTGGCCCTAGTTCCCTTTCTCCAAGCCACGGGGAAATCCTCCAGAGAACAGAGTGCTGTGGCTTTAAATGACTTCAGCGCTGTCAATGAATCTGCTCTGCTAAAAGAGTTATCCTCTTGCTCCTGTGCCTGTCCTCCCCCTCCTCTCAGCTCCCCAAACCCTTCTCCGGCACTGTGATGGGATAATTAGATGCGAGAGCTCAGTGCAGATGATGCTCCAGTTGCTTAGCAACTAATGGTTTCCATGGAGACCGCAAAGCACAGCCTCCTGAGCAGCCAGTGAGCAGCTTGCAGGGCAGGGAGAAGACGCAGCTCTCAGCTCCTCCAGAAACCTGGGGAGGGCCTGGGGTGGGAGGGGGGAGGATTGGAGGCAGAAAGGAGGGCTTAAAGGCACAGGCCCCTCTTGTCCTTTTAAAATCTGGTCAGAGCTCTGCCGTCTGCTACCCCACTCCATCCCACTCATAATTTCAGGTGGGGATGGAGCTTCAGAGTGGACACAACACGACCCAGTCTGTACTAAACCCAGCCTCTTCTCCTTTCTGCTTCTGGTTTGCGATGGAAATGGGAAGCGATCTCTCCAAAGCCCGAGTATAACCATCCTTCCGGCTAGTGATGGGATTTGAAGACTAAGAAGAAGATACCTCACCCCTAGAAGTCCACCATGTAATCTGTTCCTCTCTCCAAAGTTCTCAATGAGCAAAAAGATCCTCTTTCATTTTGGAGAAGGATGATAGGATCTTATCTAAAAGGGGACAAAAGCCAAGAACTACCATGGTTCAATTTAGAAAGAACGAAAGAAAGGAGGGAGGGAGAGAGGAAGAAGGAAGGAGCGAAGGGAGAAAGAAAGGCAAAAGAAAGGACCACAGTTTAGCAAAGAGTAGGTCTGTTTTAGGAGCTAATCTTTGGGGCAGAATAGAGCGATCAGGAACTCCTTGAGGGCAAAAATTTATCTTACTTTCATATCCCTGGTGTCTAGCGCAGTTCCAGAGACGTCACTGGTATTTAATAACTATTTGTTATTTGGAAGGAAGGAGGCAAGGCAGAGAACTTGGGTGAGTTGAGAATCGAGAAACCAAGGGGGAGACAGCCTTGAAAGAGTGGGTCCAAGAGAGAGACTCTAGGCATTGGTGGCCCTAGTTCCCTTTCTCCAAGCCACGGGGAAATCCTCCAGAGAACAGAGTGCTGTGGCTTTAAATGACTTCAGCGCTGTCAATGAATCTGCTCTGCTAAAAGAGTTATCCTCTTGCTCCTGTGCCTGTCCTCCCCCTCCTCTCAGCTCCCCAAACCCTTCTCCGGCACTGTGATGGGATAATTAGATGCGAGAGCTCAGTGCAGATGATGCTCCAGTTGCTTAGCAACTAATGGTTTCCATGGAGACCGCAAAGCACAGCCTCCTGAGCAGCCAGTGAGCAGCTTGCAGGGCAGGGAGAAGACGCAGCTCTCAGCTCCTCCAGAAACCTGGGGAGGGCCTGGGGTGGGAGGGGGGAGGATTGGAGGCAGAAAGGAGGGCTTAAAGGCACAGGCCCCTCTTGTCCTTTTAAAATCTGGTCAGAGCTCTGCCGTCTGCTACCCCACTCCATCCCACTCATAATTTCAGGTGGGGATGGAGCTTCAGAGTGGACACAACACGACCCAGTCTGTACTAAACCCAGCCTCTTCTCCTTTCTGCTTCTGGTTTGCGATGGAAATGGGAAGCGATCTCTCCAAAGCCCGAGTATAACCATCCTTCCGGCTAGTGATGGGATTTGAAGACTAAGAAGAAGATACCTCACCCCTAGAAGTCCACCATGTAATCTGTTCCTCTCTCCAAAGTTCTCAATGAGCAAAAAGATCCTCTTTCATTTTGGAGAAGGATGATAGGATCTTATCTAAAAGGGGACAAAAGCCAAGGTGCAGGAAAACCAGAATTCAGTTCTTCAGCCGAAGGCAGCCTGTCCTGGGAGACAGGGGAAGAAACAGTTGCCCCTGATTTCCATCAGAGGATCCAGGGTGTCGTGTTTTAGGGGGGAAGGAGGAGGCACTACAGAGCATCTGGTGGCCCAAGCGCATGTGCTTCCCAGACCAGCATCAATCAACCTTACCTGGAAGCTCGTTAGAAATGCAGAATTTCAGGCTTAACCTCAGACCCACTGAATCAGAAACTGCATCTTAACGAGATCCCCGGTGATCCACACGCACATTCAGTTTGGAGAGGCGCTGGTCTGAGGCCCTCCCACTCTCTGCTGCCTGGGTCCACGGATCCTATCTTTATTGTCGGCCTGCTGCTCACACCCCAGGCCAATGAGCCGACCTTCCCGCCATGGGGGTAAGGGCACCACCCCACCGGCCCCTTGCTTCCCCACCGGGACCCTGGCCCTCTTCTGGGACTGCGGGAGCCAGCGTGGCTCCTGGAGCGGAAATACACACCTAATGTTCTCTGCCAAGGTCCACTACCTTGCGTTTCAAAGTAGTCCACGCTACACAGGTGACTCTGAGCCTCAGTTTCCAAATCCACAAAAGGAGCCAATAGCATCCACCCCCCGGGCAGGGTTGGCCGTGTGAGGGCAGGGGGTGTTTTCTCCTCCTCTCTCACAGCCCTCCTCTTCGGCTCTCTGACTGAGCACAGGGCTGGGGTGTTGTTGGAGAAGGCAAGTGTCTCTTTCCTTTTCTCCTACCAGCTCCCTCTTCTTGATTCTCAAAGTTGCTGACCAAGGCTGATGGCGCCCCCCTGCCAACCCCACTGGGCAGATCAGTGCCCACCTCCGGGGTCTCTTGATGTCCTCCCTGGCATCGCTGGCCCATTTTCTAGAGGGCTGGGAAGCCCTGTGTTCTCCCAGGCACCCACATCCCTCTGCCTCTCCCAGAGCTCAGGGCCTGGGCCTCAGTGGACACCAAGAGCTGGGACCCTTGGCTCTGCTGCCTCCAGCCCCTCCTACCGGATTCTCTCTGCTTCTATCCTGTTCCTGCCCAACCAAAGACCCTTTCAGGATCCCCTCGGGGGGAACTCTCCTCTCCCTGCACACCAGGGAAGACTCAGTGCTTGACACCCTCCTGGGAAGACCCCCCGCCTTGTGGAGAGTGGTTCTCTAAGCCAGGCTCCAGATGCACCTGCTGGCAGGAACCCCTCACCCTTACTCGTGGGTGTCCCAGAAGGACTTTCCACCCCTCACCTTAGTTCCCCTGTGCCTCTGTGGTGACTAAGTCACCGTGCCTTCCCCCTTCCTGGGCTGAGGGCTAGCTCCCCATCCTGAAAAACCTGTCTGGGGGCCCTCCCCTGAGGCTGTTGGAGCCCTGGGGCAGGTTGGGCAGGATTCCCCTGGAGCCCCTCCCACCTCCAGGACAAAATCAGACAGCCCCTGGGGCAGGGCCTCACTTGCCTTAGGAAGCCTCGGGGCGCCAGCACCCACCCCAGCTGCCAGCCCGGCTATGGCATCCCCGCGGCCTGTCCGGACCTTGTCCTGGATCCTGATTCTGCTGGTCTTCCTCGCCTCTGGGGCTGCAGGTCTCTGCCATCTCGGGCTGGGGAGGGGCTGGGGTGTCTGGAGAGGGTCTGGGGGGTCTGGGGAGGAGGCATTGCCTTCCATTCTGGCCAGTTGGCAGCGGGTGACTGGGGATGGGGGTGACCAGGCATCAAGCCCAGGGCACACACCTGTCCCCTTCCAGACCCAGGAGGCAGGCAGGGGTGGGGCAAGGACCAAGGTTTTGGATGGGAGTGGGGCTGGAAGCTGCCTCCTCCTAGCATTCGGGAGCTGGAGGCTTGGTGGGGTACCCAGCTTCTGCAGCCCAAGCGTGCCACCTGGTGGTCATATCGGCAAAGATGCGTGCTCTGCAAAAGGACTACAGCATAGAAGGGACTCCTAGTCCTCAGAGAGGCCCCAAGGGTGGGGAGAGGGAGGGCAGATCCGTGGGTGAGAAAGGGTTGATCCTCCTGAATTCGGGAACCCCCCCCTTTGCCTCTCCCAGAGCTCAGGGCCTGGGCCTCAGTGGACACCAAGAGCTGGGACCCTTGGCTCTGCTGCCTCCAGCCCCTCCTACCGGATTCTCTCTGCTTCTATCCTGTTCCTGCCCAACCAAAGACCCTTTCAGGATCCCCTCGGGGGGAACTCTCCTCTCCCTGCACACCAGGGAAGACTCAGTGCTTGACACCCTCCTGGGAAGACCCCCCGCCTTGTGGAGAGTGGTTCTCTAAGCCAGGCTCCAGATGCACCTGCTGGCAGGAACCCCTCACCCTTACTCGTGGGTGTCCCAGAAGGACTTTCCACCCCTCACCTTAGTTCCCCTGTGCCTCTGTGGTGACTAAGTCACCGTGCCTTCCCCCTTCCTGGGCTGAGGGCTAGCTCCCCATCCTGAAAAACCTGTCTGGGGGCCCTCCCCTGAGGCTGTTGGAGCCCTGGGGCAGGTTGGGCAGGATTCCCCTGGAGCCCCTCCCACCTCCAGGACAAAATCAGACAGCCCCTGGGGCAGGGCCTCACTTGCCTTAGGAAGCCTCGGGGCGCCAGCACCCACCCCAGCTGCCAGCCCGGCTATGGCATCCCCGCGGCCTGTCCGGACCTTGTCCTGGATCCTGATTCTGCTGGTCTTCCTCGCCTCTGGGGCTGCAGGTCTCTGCCATCTCGGGCTGGGGAGGGGCTGGGGTGTCTGGAGAGGGTCTGGGGGGTCTGGGGAGGAGGCATTGCCTTCCATTCTGGCCAGTTGGCAGCGGGTGACTGGGGATGGGGGTGACCAGGCATCAAGCCCAGGGCACACACCTGTCCCCTTCCAGACCCAGGAGGCAGGCAGGGGTGGGGCAAGGACCAAGGTTTTGGATGGGAGTGGGGCTGGAAGCTGCCTCCTCCTAGCATTCGGGAGCTGGAGGCTTGGTGGGGTACCCAGCTTCTGCAGCCCAAGCGTGCCACCTGGTGGTCATATCGGCAAAGATGCGTGCTCTGCAAAAGGACTACAGCATAGAAGGGACTCCTAGTCCTCAGAGAGGCCCCAAGGGTGGGGAGAGGGAGTGGGGCAGATCCGTGGGTGAGAAAGGGTTGATCCTCCCTGAATTCCTTCCCGGCCCCAGCCGACTTCAACATCTCCAGCCTCTCTGGAGTGCTGTCCACGGCGATGACCGAAAGCCTGCTGGTCGCCTTGCCCCCCTGTCACCTCACAGGGGGCAACGCCACACTGACGGTCCGGAGAGCCAACGACAGCAAAGGTCTGCTTTCCCCTCTCAGGTGTCCCCGAGTCCCCAAGATCCCTTTCAGGACGCCCTGGCCTCCCTCCTCTGCTCTCCCTTCCCAAACCCCATCTCCGGCCATCCTTGCTGTGGATACCGCCCTTCCCCTTGGGACCTTTCAAAGCTTGATCCTGCCTTTCTTTCACCCCGATCCCCGACCAGTGGTGAGATCTAGCTTCGTGGTGCCTCCGTGCCGCGGGCGCAGGGAGCTGGTGAATGTGGTGGACAGGGGGTCTGGCTTCACGGTCACCCGGCTCAGCGCATACCAGGTGACAAACCTGGAGCCAGGAACCAAGTACTAGTAAGTGCCGGCCCCAGGCCTGGGCCCCGGTGGGAGGGCTACAGGAAGAGGAGCTGGGTCCTGATGTGGGTGTTGGTGCTGGGATGCAGGGAACAAGGGGGAGAGAGGGAAGCTACCAGAACCAGCTACCAGACCAGGCCCCTCCTGGGCACCGCAGGAGGCGCAGTCCTGAAGCAGGAGGCCTGGGCTTCCTCCTGCCCTCGGTCCTGGCTACTCACCGAGGATTCTCTCCTCTCTTTCCCGAACCTCACCACAAAAGCGTCTCCTACCTAGTGGCGAAGGGGGGATCCACCGAGTCGAGCAGAGAGGTCCCAATGTCCACTCTTCCTCGTAAGTCACATCGCGGGGCCCCAGAACCTCCGTGGCCCTCCCGCTCCCTCCCCCACCTGCCCTGTCCTGTCCTCCCGGAGCATCTCTGCCCCCCTCTGTCCTCACGCTGAGCCCCTGGCATCTGAAGTGGCTGTTGACTCACCTCCCTGCACCAGCCAACTTTGTGGGTACCTAGGGGATGCTTCTGGATGTCTTTCTGATGGATGTCTGGATCCCTCCGAAGCGTCGCTGGTTGGCTGGATGAATACATGGATGAGGCACTGGCCACTTGGGAGAATGGATGAGGGGCTGGGCTGGGAGCCTTGGGCGGGATGGGGGCCCTTCCTGCCCACCATGGCCTCCCTCCTCTCTTCCTACAGGAAGGAAGGCGGAGTCCATCGGGCTGGGAATGGCCCGGACTGGGGGCATGGTGGTCATCACGGTGCTGCTCTCGGTCGCCATGTTCCTGCTGGTTCTGGGCTTCATCGTCACCCTGGCACTGGGCGCCCGGAAGTGAGGAGGACGGCCTCGGGCAGCAGGCTTCTCCAGGAAGTCCATGGCACCCTCCGTGTCCGCAGTCCAGGGCTCTGCGTCTGCACCTGCCTCCTCTGCTGTGAAGACAGCCTGCTCCCGGGCCTCAGCCACCAGGCCCTGGCCTCTTCAGGGCTGTCACCTTCCCTCCCTCTGTCCCCTCCTGGTGTTACCTTGGCCCAACACTCCTTATTATTCCCCTCACTCCACTCCTGTCAGAACTGGTTTTCCTCCCATTTCAACTCTTTAATCCTCCCTAAATCCCCCGGTGAATTTAGTCCTCCAATAAAGCCTGGTGGGGCTACAGGAAGAGGATCTGGGTCCTGATGTGGGTGTTGGTGCTGGGATGCAGGGAACAAGGGGGAGAGAGGGAAGCTACCAGAACCAGCTACCAGACCAGGCCCCTCCTGGGCACCGCAGGAGGCGCAGTCCTGAAGCAGGAGGCCTGGGCTTCCTCCTGCCCTCGGTCCTGGCTACTCACCGAGGATTCTCTCCTCTCTCTCCCGAACCTCACCACAAAAGCGTCTCCTACCTAGTGGCGAAGGGGGGATCCACCGAGTCGAGCAGAGAGGTCCCAATGTCCACTCTTCCTCGTAAGTCACATCGCGGGGCCCCAGAACCTCCGTGGCCCTCCCGCTCCCTCCCCCACCTGCCCTGTCCTGTCCTCCCGGAGCATCTCTGCCCCCCTCTGTCCTCACGCTGAGCCCCTGGCATCTGAAGTGGCTGTTGACTCACCTCCCTGCACCAGCCAACTTTGTGGGTACCTAGGGGATGCTTCTGGATGTCTTTCTGATGGATGTCTGGATCCCTCCAAGCGCGCTGGTTGGCTGGATGAATACATGGATGAGGCACTGGCCACTTGGGAGAATGGATGAGGGGCTGGGCTGGGAGCCTTGGGCGGGATGGGGGCCCTTCCTGCCCACCATGGCCTCCCCCCTCTCTTCCTACAGGAAGGAAGGCGGAGTCCATCGGGCTGGGAATGGCCCGGACTGGGGGCATGGTGGTCATCACGGTGCTGCTCTCGGTCGCCATGTTCCTGCTGGTTCTGGGCTTCATCGTCACCCTGGCACTGGGCGCCCGGAAGTGAGGAGGACGGCCTCGGGCAGCAGGCTTCTCCAGGAAGTCCATGGCACCCTCCGTGTCCGCAGTCCAGGGCTCTGCGTCTGCACCTGCCTCCTCTGCTGTGAAGACAGCCTGCTCCCGGGCCTCAGCCACCAGGCCCTGGCCTCTTCAGGGCTGTCACCTTCCCTCCCTCTGTCCCCTCCTGGTGTTACCTTGGCCCAACACTCCTTATTATTCCCCTCACTCCACTCCTGTCAGAACTGGTTTTCCTCCCATTTCAACTCTTTAATCCTCCCTACCCTGACAGAGAGGGATCTTTTCCCTCCCTCGGTGAATTTAGTCCCTCCAATAAAGCCTGGTGCCGCGTGGCTCTGTGTGTTTCTCTTCAATGGGCTCCACTTTGGGGTGAACCTGTGCTGTGCTGGGCTTACTCCCTCAGCCATGCCCGACTCTTTGTGACTCCATGGACTGTAGTCCCTCAGGCTTCTCTGTCCATGGGATTCTCCAGGCAAGAATACTGGAGTGGGGGCTTCCCCTGGTGGTCCAGTGGGTAAGGACACCGCCTTGCAGTGCAAGGGGCGCCGGTTCGATCCCTGGCCTGGGAAGATCCCACGTGCCGCGGAGCGGCTGGACCGGTGTGTCCAATTACCAAGCCGGAGCTCTGGAGCGCATGCGCCCAGAGCCGGTGCTCTGCGACAACAGAGGCCACCGCGATGGGAGGCCCGCAGGAGCCAAAGAACAAAGACGGATGAAAATGGACTAATGAAAGACCAATGGAAGTGGTCCGTCTGCTCCCCTCCCTCCCCACCCTACCCCCACCAAAAATAAATAAATAAATAAATCTTAAAAAAAAAAAAGAATACTGGAGTGGTAGCCATCCCCTTCTCCAGGGGATCCTCCCACCCAGGGGTCAAACCCAGGTCTCCCCGATGCCATGTTGCTCTGTGTGTTTCTCTCCAATGGGCTCCACTTTGGGGCGGAAAATCCACAGAATCCATGTCCAGGCTGCAACTACTCTGTCTTCTCTATGCCCTGGAACCCCAAAGTTACTTTTCCTAGGAAGCAGGAAGGTGTGGATGAGATACTCCAAGAGTAGGAGTTCTCAGGCCCACACCTGGGCCGTGTTGGTTTTTTTTTTTTTTTTTGAAATTAAATAATCATTCTTTATTCAAAATAAATAAGCCCTTTTACTTACAGGAAAATACAAAAGTAAACTTCTATCCTTCTGGCTTCTAAGAAAACACATTCACAATAGGCTCATTTACAAAAGAAAGAAAATATCTGTAGATTATCAAAACTGAGATTTAGGAATTTAAATATACATTGTTTCTTTGAAAAATAAAGAATAAAAGGAATAATTCATGTCAGAAGACCGCATGTTAGAGAACTGATTTTCCTTCTAAGGCTCATCTTCGCAAACCCTTCAAGGATCCCCAAATCTTCCCACTACAAAGCTACATCCTGAGAAAGTAATCCTACCCACCACTTCTGCAGGGCCTGAGGACTCAGGTGGAACTACCCCACCTCCCACCGCTGTGGATTCTGCACCACCCATAGCAGGCCCCCAACCAGGGACCCTGGGGTGGGGTGAGGCCGAGGCTGGAGGGCAAGGGGGAACCAGAGGCCTGAGGGCCTTTGTGGGAGCCGGTAGGCAAGGGAAGTGCTGCAGAAAGAGGCTCTGATGGAAAAAAGCCCAGAGGGCAGGGACTTCTCTGGGGGTCCAGAGGTTAAGAATCCACCTTCCAATGCAGAGGACGCTGGTTCGATTCCTGCTGGGGGACGAAGATCCCACAATTGGAGAAGCTGGGGCACTGCAGCTACTGAGCCCGAGCTCTCCAGAGCCCAAGTTCTGCACCAGAGAAAGCCCTCGCATGGCCATGAAGACCCAGCACGGCTAAGGGGAAAAAAGACAGAAGGCCACCAGGTGAGACGCGAGGACGGGGTGCTGGGACAGGGCGAGGGGAGAACAGGTTAAGGGGCTCTAGCAAGAGAGAGGAGAACCGGATCACCCTGCCGGAGGGGGCACAGGTGGTACCGTGAGTAAGTGAGCAAAGAGTTTTTTCACTTGTGTCCTCTCCAATGCATTCTTCCTTCTGAGGATCAGTGATCTTTGCCTTGCTCTTAGGGTAAAGACCAAAATCCCTGGGGTGACCTTCAAGGCTGGCCCAGGGTCTCTCCCCTGACTATGCCTCAGCTCTCACCATATCTCTTTTCTAAGGTCCTGTGCTCCTTTTTGCCTAGAGGCTTTACACCGATGATTTCTTAAACCCACGCTGCTCTTAAGGCTGCCCCTACGCCCATAACATTCTATTTGCATAGTTAATCCAATTTCTCCAGGGAAGACCTCTCTGATCTCCACCTGCCATTAGACTGGCTCTCCCATTGTGTCTTTCACAGCATTCTTATGGTTTATTCCTATGTTTACGTGATTATTCAATGGTCTCCCCATCAGACTTTATGTTCTCTTTGCTCCCAAGGGCCTATCATTCCTCTGTGGTGCTGGGACACAGTGGCTACTCAATATATATTGTTGAATAAGTGAACAAATGGATGAATTAACAAGCCCCTGAAGAGAAGTTGGGGGCTCAGAAAAGTGCAGAAAATTCTGCAAAAACAATAAAAAATGACAAAGAGTTAGAAGATCCTGAAACAATGGTCTAATGACCCCTTTCTACGGTAACCCAGGAGCCCGGATAGGGAGGAGACAGAAGAGAAGAACAACAGTATTTATTGATTCGATGAATACTAACAACATTTATTATATGTCAGGTGCTCCTGGAGGTGTTAGGAATAAACTGTGAAAAGACACGATTCCTCCCTCGTGGAACCTACATGGAATTTAGTGGAAGATACAGACTCCCCAAAATGTGAACAAGTAAATACATTTAATAAAATTCCAGTAAGTGCCCTGATAGAGAGGAGGTGAACAATGGGACCCTCCTTAGTTTGGGTGGGTCCAACTGCCCCGAGGCCTGGAGTCAGGAGGGAAGGTTGGGGAAAATGGTTCAGGCCCTCCTTCCCACCCGAACTGCACCAGCCGAGGGAGGTTTGGTGCCCACCTTTCATGTATTATAGGAAGTGTATCAGTTTTGCTGTTGTTCAGTTGCTAGGTCACGTCCGACTCTTTGTGACCCCATGGACCGTGGCACGCCAGACTTCCCCATCCTCTGCTATCTCCTGGAGTTTGCTCAAATTTATGTCCATTGAGTCGGTGATGCTTTCTAACCATCACATCCTCTGTGGACCCCTTCTCCTGCCCTCAGTCTTTCCCAGCATTAGGATGTTTTGCAATTGAGTCTGCTCTTCACATCAGGTGACCAATGGTGGTAACAAATCCGCCTGCCAATGCAGGAGACTCAGGTTCAAATCCTGGCTCAGGAAGATCCCTGGAGAAGGAAGTGGCAACCCCCTGTAGTATTCTTGCCTGGGAAATCCCACAGACAGAGGAGCCTGGAGAACGGAAGTTCATGGGCTTACAGAAGAGTCGAATACAACTTAGCAACTAAACGACAACAAAAGTATCTTATAAAAGTGGAATTATACAAAATATATGCTTTTGTGTCTGGTTTATTTCACTTACCATAATATTTCGAAGGTTCATTCATGTCGTAGCATGTATCAGAATTTTATTAGTAGTATTCCTTTTTTAGGTAAGAAGTGAATTTATTCAGAGAGAAACACACTCCACACTCCACCGAGTATGGGCCATCTCAAAAGGTGACAATGGCCTAATTTTAATTTTATTCCATTTTTTAAGGTTAAATAATATTTCACTGTATATACCCCATTTTGCTTATCCATTCACCTACTGATGGACATTTGGGTTTTCCCAACCTTTTATTTTTATTTTTAAATATTTATTGATTTCAAGGAGGATGTGCATATGACTAATCTGAGTTCATACATATCTGTAAACAACAAAACTCTGTAAAAGTAAAAAGTAAAATAAAAGTTAAAAATATATATATTTATTGATTTGGCTGCATCAAGTCTTCATTGCAGCACTTGAGATATTTGCTGCATCACGAGGGGTCTTTCATGGTGGTCCATGGACTCTCTAGTTTGGCACTCAGGGTGAGTTACTCCCTGACACGTGGGCTCTTAGGTCTCTGACCAGGGGTCCAACACCTGTCCCCTGCATTGCTGGGCAGATACTTAACCACAGGTGTAACGTACTAAGAAGGAAACAGCATCTCTTCTCTGGCATTCTTACCAAAAATTGCATAATCTAGTTATGAGGAAGCAGAGCAACCTAAACTAAAAGCCATTCTACAAAATAAATGGCCTGTACTCTTCAAAAATGCCAATGTTATGAAAGATTTAAAAGTCTGAGAAATTGCTCCAGATTAGAGGCCAAAGAGACATAAAAATTAAATGCCTTGCATGATCCTGAATTGGATTCTAGATAGGAAAATAAATTCATACAAAGCACATTATTGGGGCAAAACGCAACAAAATTTGAAAAGCATCTGTATTTTATTTATTTATTTTAAAATATATATTTATTTATTTGACTATGTTGGGTCTTAGTTATGGCATACAAACTCTTAGCTGCAGCATGCGGGATCTAGTTCCCTGGCCAGTGATCAAACCCAAGCCCCTTGCATTGGGAACAGAGAGTCTTAGCCATTGAACCACCAGGGAAGTCCGGATCTGTATTTTAACTGTAGTACTGAATCCATGTTAAATGTTTCTGTTTACAGTATTCTTTGGTGTGGGGAGCTGCCCTGTTTCAAGGGGTTTCTTTTAAGGAAACATAGCTCTGGGAGCTGCCCTGGCAACAGGGGCTGATAACAGCATAGCCCTCTGTCCCGCCACCCCAGGTACTGTGAAGACATACCTGAGCTATCCTAAAGGACACCTGGAGCCTCAGTCACAGATGAAAAGGGCTTGAGGGGCTTTATGCCCCGGAACCATTGTAATCTAAAGAACTTTGAATATGTTAATGACATACCAAGAGGTAATACCTAATTAATGACCTGCCTGAGGGAGACTGACAAGATGCTAGGAAACCTGGCCTGAAGCATGTATACACTATTGTTTGCTGTGTGTTATCTGATTTTGAAAAGTACAAAATGTATGAGCAAATTCAATAAACTTGTCAGCAACTTGTCAGCAACCTGTAGAGTTGTCTGCCTCTTGCTGTCCCTCTCAACCCCATCTTTTCTGTCCTTCTTTCTTTTCTTAGCCTATCTGCCACTCTCTTTAGGATCTGTTCAACCCCCCGGGGCGGCTTTTTTGCCCGGCACTTTCCACAGGTGTAACGTACTAAGAAGGGAACAGCATCTCGTCTCGGGCATTCTTACCAAAAATTGCATAATCTAGTTATGAGGAAGCAGAGCAACCTAAACTAAAAGCCATTCTACAAAATAAATGGCCTGTACTCTTCAAAAATGCCAATGTTATGAAAGATTTAAAAGTCTGAGAAATTGCTCCAGATTAGAGGCCAAAGAGACATAAAAATTAAATGCCTTGCATGATCCTGAATTGGATTCTAGATAGGAAAATAAATTCATACAAAGCACATTATTGGGGCAAAACGCAACAAAATTTGAAAAGCATCTGTATTTTATTTATTTATTTTAAAATATATATTTATTTATTTGACTATGTTGGGTCTTAGTTATGGCATACAAACTCTTAGCTGCAGCATGCGGGATCTAGTTCCTGGCCAGTGATCAAACCCAAGCCCTTGCATTGGGAACAGAGAGTCTTAGCCATTGAACCACCAGGGAAGTCCGGATCTGTATTTTAACTGTAGTACTGAATCCATGTTAAATGTTTCTGTTTACAGTATTCTTTGGTGTGGGGAGCTGCCCTGTTTCAAGGGGTTTCTTTTAAGGAAACATAGCTCTGGGAGCTGCCCTGGCAACAGGGGCTGATAACAGCATAGCCCTCTGTCCCGCCACCCCAGGTACTGTGAAGACATACCTGAGCTATCCTAAAGGACACCTGGAGCCTCAGTCACAGATGAAAAGGGCTTGAGGGGCTTTATGCCCCGGAACCATTGTAATCTAAAGAACTTTGAATATGTTAATGACATACCAAGAGGTAATACCTAATTAATGACCTGCCTGAGGGAGACTGACAAGATGCTAGGAAACCTGGCCTGAAGCATGTATACACTATTGTTTGCTGTGTGTTATCTGATTTTGAAAAGTACAAAATGTATGAGCAAATTCAATAAACTTGTCAGCAACTTGTCAGCAACCTGTAGAGTTGTCTGCCTCTTGCTGTCCCTCTCAACCCCATCTTTTCTGTCCTTCTTTCTTTTCTTAGCCTATCTGCCACTCTCTTTAGGATCTGTTCAACTGCCGGCTGGCCCGGCACTTTGGACTTTTTTGTAAATTTGAAATTATAAAAAACAAAATTTTAAACTCACCATTCAAGAAATAAGGACAGCTTTCTTCCAGTGGACGGCGACGAAGAAGTATCATGGAGTTGTCCCCACCTCCACCACTGTCACGTCTAAGTCAGAGTCTCCCAAAGAGCCCGAGCAGCTGCGGAAGCTCTTCACCGGAGGACTCAGCTTTGAAACGACCGATGAAAGTCTGAGGAGCCATTTTGAGCAATGGGGGACACTCACAGACTGTGTGGTGATGAGGGATCCAAACACCAAGCGCTCCAGAGGCTTCGGGTTTGTCACATACGCCACCGCGGAGGAGGTGGACGCGGCCATGAATGCAAGGCCACGCAAGGTTGATGGCAGAGTTATGGAACCAAAGAGGGCCATCTCGAGAGAAGATTCTCAAAGACCTGGTGCCCACTTAACTGTGAAAAAGATTTTCGTTGGTGGCATTAAAGAAGACACCGAAGAACATGACCTGAGAGATTATTTTGAACAGTATGGGAAAATTGAAGTGATTGAGATCACGACTGACCAAGGCAGTGGCAAAAAGAGAGGCTTTGCTTTTGTAACCTTTGATGACCATGACTCCGTGGACAAGATTGTCATTCAGAAATATCACACTGTGAACGGCCACAACTGTGAAGTAAGAAAAGCCCTATCGAAGCAAGAGATGGCTAGTGCTTCAT
This sequence comes from Tragulus kanchil, assembly GCA_022376925.1. Lineage (NCBI taxonomy): Eukaryota > Metazoa > Chordata > Mammalia > Artiodactyla > Tragulidae > Tragulus > Tragulus kanchil. Next base: position 139,210,230 of record JAIOJX010000006.1, read on the forward strand.
CCAGCCAAAGAGGTCAAAGTGGTTCTGGAAATTTTGGTGGAGGTCGTGGAGGAGGTTTTGGAGGGAATGACAACTTTGGTCGTGGAGGCAACTTCAGTGGGCGAGGTGGCTTTGGTGGCAACTGTGGTGGTGGAGGATATGGCGGCAGTGGGGACGGCTATAATGGATTTGGTAATGATGGAAGCAATTTTAGAGGTGGCGGAAGCTACAATGATTTTGGCAATTACAACAATCAATCTTCAAATTTTGGACCCATGAAAGGTGGAAATTTTGGAGGCAGAAGTTCTGGCCCCTATGGTGGTGGAGGCCAGTACTTTGCTAAACCACGAAACCAAGGTGGCTATGGTAGTTCCAGCAGCAGCAGTAGCTATGGCAGTGGCAGGAGGTTTTGATTACTGCCAGGAAACAAAGCTTAGCAGGAGAGGAGAGCCAGAGAAGTGACAGGGAAGCTACAGGTTACAACAGATTTGTGAACTCAGCCAAGCACAGTGGTGGCAGGGCCTAGCTGCTACAAAGAAGACATGTTTTAGACAATACTCTTGTGTATGGGCAAAAAACTCGAGGACTGTACTTGTGACTAATTGTATAACAGGTTATTTTAAATTCTGTTCTGTGAAAAGTGTAAAGCATCCCAACAAAGGGTTTAATGTAGATTTTTTTTTTTTTTTTTGCACCCATGCTGTTGATTGCTAAATGTAATAGTCTGATCATGACGCTGAATAAATGTCTTTTTTTTTTTTTTAATGTGCTGTGTAAAGTTAGTCTACTCTGAAACCACTTTGGTAAACAACCCCAACAGTGTGAAGTTAGAATTCCTTCCGGGTGATGCCAGGTTCCATTTTGAAATTTCTTTACAATCTGCTCTGGTGGAGAAGCTGCTGTCTTCAAAAGCTTGGTGTAGCTGAACTGACAGTTACTGTGTTGTGACCTGGGGTTCACCAGTAAAAGGTCACCCATGCCAAGTCATGGATATTTTTTTCCTTTTGGTTATTAATGATTGTTGGCACATCCTATGCAATATATCTAAATTGAATTATGGTACCAGATAAAGTTATAGATGGTAATGAAGCTTGTATATCATCCAATATCATGTGTAATCAATAAAAGATTTAATACCCTCTTAAAAAAAAAAAAGAAGGACATAATAATCATAATACAGAAAACACCATTTAATCCCATCTTCGCTTTATAATTACAGATGCAATCTTGAATAGACCATGAAATCCTCCAAACTTCTAGAAATTAGCTATTGATACCGTCATGGGATCATTCTTAAATGGCAGGCTGATTTACTAAATAAAAAAAGAGCTTGGTACAAATATAGAGGGGAAAGAGAACCTGGGATCCCATCCCTCTGGACTCCCAAGGTCCCCAAACCCCCAAACGAAAGCGTGGGGGTTGCAGGAAAGGCGTGGCAAGGAGGGCTTGGTACAGGCCCAAGAGATGGAGGGCGTCAGATGAGGCACACCTGAGCGGGCTCCGCTTAAGTCAATCAGAGAGAGGATTTAAGAAAGTGCCTCCCAGGCCTCAGCCTCAGCCTCTCCCAACTCTCCCATCCTGTGCCGGCTCGGCTCGCCCTCCTCTCCCTAAACGTGGACCTGAAACTGCAACACCGCCACTTCTGGGCCAGCCTCCATGGCCAGGTCCCGGGATTGCTGGACTGGGACATGGGGAACGAGTTCTTTCTGGCCTTCACCTCGTCGCACCTGCCCTTAGCCGAACAGAACCGTGAGTACCCAGGATGGGGTCGTGGGGGTGGGCACGCCACGGCGGCTGAGGAGTTTGTGGGCGTGCTGGGCCGGGGGGCTCCAGGTCTTTGACCTCCTCACCACCTGCCTTTGTGAGCCCCATTGTGAGGCTGCGTTTCTGGGCCCCCTTTATGAGGCTGCGTTTCTGGGCCCTGGACGCCCTTTGCTGCGGCCCTAACCCCGTCTCCACTTTTTCTGAAAGGCAAGGGGATCCCAGCTGTAACTCTAAGCCCACGGTGGGCAGGGTCCCTGCCTGAACACGAGTTTTCAACGCTACCCCGCCAACTCCAGTCCAAAACTCTAGGTCTCTTCAGGCTCTTCTCCATGGCATTACGCAATTACGGCAAACTACCTATTTCGCTCATCTTCATCCTAAAACAAATAATTTTTTTCTAATCCGAGTTTGTGGCAGTATCTCCCCTCTTAAAACATTGTCTGACTACTAGAGTTCAATGTTTGCTGAGTTGATAGTTGACAGTTGTCTTTAAAAAAATTTTGTTTTGTTCTCAGGTGTTGAGAGTTAAGGTAATCACCTTCTACATTCCTGATACATGATTGCCATCTGTTTTGGCAAAACACTTGGATTAACTCATTTTCCTCCTTCAGTCCCCACCCACTCCCCTCACCTCAGGCTCCCAATCCATTTAATGTCTTTAGATAAGTCTATGTTTGAAAACTGGTTAGCATTATTTTGCTTTTATAGGTTAACCTTAATTCTCATAATGCTTATTGCTTTTTTCTCCCTATTCACATAGTTTCTGAGAGTTATTTGGGTTGCTAAGTACAGATCTGCTTCATGATTTCTGATTACTTTGTGGTGTTCTATCATCTGCATATCTTACCTTTTTGCATTTTAATTTTCCTTATGGACAAACTCCATTGGAACTCTTTGTCACATTGAGTAATGCTGGTGAACATTCCTGTGTCTTTTTATTTTTGGCTATTTTGGGTTTTCACTGCTGCTTCTGAAGGCTCTTCTCTAGTTGCAGGAAGTGGGGGCTACTCTCTAGTTGAGGTGAGCAGGCTTCTTTGTCTGGTGACTTTTATTGTTGTGGAACTTGAGCTCTAGGGGACACGGGCTTCAGTAGTTACAGCAAATGGGCTCCACAGTTGTGGCTCCGAGGCTCTAGAGCACGGGCTCCAATAGTTGTGGCTCAGTTGCTCTGTAGCATGTGGAATCTTCCCAGATCAGGGATGAACCTGTGTCTCCTGCATTGGCGGGCAAACTCTTTTACCACTGAGCTACCAGGGAAGCCCCATTCCTATGTCTTGATTCAAGAAATATTTACTTACTAAGTGGCCAAGCCTGGTGGCCAAGCCGTTAAGACTCCATAATGCAGGAGGCCTAGGTTCAGTCTCTGGTTACTGAGATCCCCATGCCACAAGGCACGGCCAAAAAAAGACAAATATTTATTAGATACCTCCAATTTTCCCAGTTAGTATTCTGGACACTCGTGATACACTTATGAACAAAATAGACAAGACTTCACGGAGCTGATATTCTACTGGGGTGACACAGGCAATCCACATAAGAAAAACACATAGTTTTTAGTTGCCGCGTGCCAACTCTTAGTTGGGGCATGTGGTATCTACTTCGCTGACCAGAGATCAAACTGGAGCCTTCTGCCTTGGGAGCATGGAATCTTAGCCCCTGGACCACCAGGAAAGTCTCAGGAACATATCTGAGCAGAGCTGAAGGAGGCGAGATAGTGAGCTGGTGGATACTTAGAGGAAAGGTATCCCAGGCAGAAGAAATAGGCTGAGTAAATAGCCCTCAGGAAGGAATATGCCTGGAGTGTTTGAGGAACTGGTAAAGAGGCCTGTGAGGCTGGATCAAAGTAAATAAAGACAAGAGTTCAGTGGGTGTGGAGCAGAGGTCAGGAGGCGCTGTCTTCCCTTCTAAGGGCAGTAGGCTTGATTCTAAGTAAGACTCTGCACAGGTGAAAGGTTTGAAACAGAGGAGTCACACAATTACCAATGTGAGTGACCTGTGCCATTACCTGGGGTGCCTATACTTGGTTTAATGTTCTGCTATCACTGTCTTAAGATTTTTAATAATTTTTGAACAAGGAACCCCACATTTTCCTTTTGCACTGGGCACTGCAGGTTACTTAGCTCATCCTGAATGATGTATTGTCTGTGGCTGCTGGGTTGAAGGTACACTGTAAGTATAGAGAGACTGGAAAGCCAGGAAAAAGAGTTAGGAGGCTATTGTAGTTATCAACCAGAGCTGATGGCAGTCTGGGCCTCCAGGGTGGGGGCAGAGAATGTGGTGAGAAGGTGGAACCAGCTGAGTCTCTTGATGGGCTGGATGTGTGCTGTAAAGGAGACTGGAGGATGATGCCTCTAGAGCTTTTGGCTGGCCAAGTGCAGGGAGGGAGTCGTCCTGTACTGAGATGCGGGAAGCTTCTGATTGGAAGATTTAGGGAGGAGAATCAGGAATTCTGTTCTGGACGTTCCGAGTCTGAGAGATTTTTAGGTATCCAGGTAGAAATGTTGAGGATACTGGTGGATATATAAGTCTTAATTCTGGAGAGAGGTATGCAGATATAAATGCTGAGAGTCTCTGTGACACATGCAGTGTTGGAGGAATGAAAATAGAGAAGGTCCAACAGGGAGCCCTGAGGAGGCTTTCCATTCTAAAGAGATTAGAGAGAAGAAGGATAACCAACAAAAACTGAGGAAAAGTGTTTGAAAGGAGTGATCCCAAGACAGGAGTGCTGCTGTTGATAGATCAGGTCAGGGGTGGGCTGACTTGGAGTGAGCAAAGCAGAGCCTTGATTGTGTGGTTTTGGTGGAGGGCAGCCTTGAGCACATGGTAAATACTTTGGCCACCGGATGTGTAGAGATGACTCATTGGAAAAGACCCTGATGCTGTGAAAATAGAAGGTAGAAGGAGAAGGGGATGACAGAGGACGAGATGGTTGGATGGCATCACTGAGTCAACGGACCTGAGTTTGAGCAAGCTCTGGGAGATGGTGAACGACAGGGAAGCCTGGCGTACCACAGTCCATGGGGTTGCAAACAGTCGGACATAACTGACAGACTGAAATGAACTTGGGCAGAGTGGTTTTGGTGGAGTGGAGGAGCCCGATTGGCAAGTATTTAAGAGCAGAAGGGAGGGGAAGTGGAGACAGAAAGTACAGGCAGTTCTTTAAGGAGTTCTGCCACAAGAGGAAAGAAAAGTATGGAGTAGTGACCTGACACCTGGGAATAAAAGAAGTTCTTGTTTTTGTTTTTATTTTTTTATATTTATTTATTTGACTGCACTGTGTCTTAGTTCCAGCATACGGGATCTTTGATCTTCATTGACACATGCAAGATCTTTTACTTGTGGGATCTGGTTCCCTGCTCAGGGATCAATCCGGACCCCCTACTTTGGGATCGTGGAGTCAAAGCCACTAGATCACCAGGGAAGTCCCAAGAAGTTCTTTTTAATAAGATGAGAAAATTAACAGCATATTTGAGTACTGATAATGGTCCAGAGACAGAAATTAATAACAGAAGAGTTGTTGTTGCTATTGCTGTTCAATCTCTAAATCACGTCCAACTCTTTGCAATCCCATGGCCTGCAGCATGCCAGGCTTCTGTGTCCTCCACCATCTCCTGGAATTTGCTCAAACTCATATTCATTGACTCAGTGATCCCACCCAACCATCTCATCCTCTGTTTCCCCCTTCTCTTGACCTCAGTCTTTCCCAGCATCAGAAAAGAGAGGAATTCCCTGGCAGTCCAGTTTTTCAGACTTGTGCTTTCACTGCCAGGGGCAGGTTTGCTCCTTGGTCAGGAAACAGAGATCACACAAGCCTCTGAGAGCCCCCCCCACCCCAAAAAAAAAAACTGAACATTGTGCTTGAGAAGGCACCTTTGTCAGAGAGAGCAGGAAGGGAGATGGACAGAGGGGCTATCCTTTGATCCCATTGAGATCACTGGTCTGTTGATCCTGTCACCTTTTCCTTACTCTCAAAGAATGGAGTCAAAGAGGAAGTCCTTCTTTAACCTGGAATTCCCCAGTCAAACACACTTGCTCTCTTGTAGGCACCGTCAATTCCTTTGACTCGTGAGAACACTTGCTTGGCCAAACCACAACCCTGATTAAATCCAGCTCTACCCAAACCAGCGCTCCAGAGCCATAGGTCAATGGATTGGTGTTATCACTGGTATCAGATGATGCTTGGGATTGAGAAGGGAGATGCCAGGAAGGCGGAAGTGCTGCATTGTTTACATGGTACAGCACTGAGGTTATGGAGGGGTTTCAGTTACTGGTTTAGGTTATGACACTGACAAGGACTCTTTACATTAGGATGGAAGGCTAAATTCGGGGAGAAGTGTTTCAAGAGACATAAGAGGCCAGGCTCTTTGGAAAATCATCTATGTATCTATTGAAATAGCCAAGGTTTAAGGCAGGAGTAGCATTAGTGACAGTGAGCCAATTTGTCTAAATTCCTGTAAATGACGGGAAGTGGCCAAGGGTTTGGTAGATGCTAGAAGCAATGAAGATTAGTATAGAAGTTCCTGTGTTAACTAGAGTAGACCCACCCAGTGGTCTAATTTCTATAAATAATTATAGTTTTGCCTTTTTATTTCTGATATCAGTTACTACTTTTTCTTTTTTAGAATGCTATGTTGAACATTAATGATATAACGTGCATCCTTTCTAAGCACTGAGCTTTCCAATAAGTATATCGTTTTCCAGACAAGAATCTAGATTCATATGTAATGTGACCCTCATGGGGACAATGAGGGGTACAAGAATAGTTCTTCCTAACTGGACCAGAAGCCAGCTTCAAGCCAAGCAACTAGCTCTAATATATATTTTATTTATTTTGATGAGCCCATCAGGTCTTCATTTATCGATTGAAGCTGAGCTCCTCCCATGTGGCATGCAGTGAAGGAAACAGACCTGGAGACAGACTCTAAGCAAGCCATTTACAATAAAGAGTGTGCTATGTGAGTGTTTGGACAGGTAGTCAGAGAAGGCTGCTTTAGAAAGAGGTTTAATCAAGGACCTGATGGGTGAGGAGCATTTAGCTAGGTAAGCAGCAAGAGGGTTTCCAGGAAAGGGAACAATTTAGGGGAAGGCCTAGAATCTAGATAAGGTCTGTTGGAGAGCCTAGAGCCAGCGTCTTGTAAACTATCCTAAGGAATTTAGATTTGGCCCAAAGGCAATGGAAAGCCATCAAAAGGCTTTACAATGAAGGGTGGCAAGATTGGATTAACATTTTAGAATGATCAGTCCAACTGCAATATGATAAGTTAAAAGAAGGTAAACAGACCTTTCAGCTTGTACTGGGATGGCAGAACTTGGCCATTGATAGGGTGTGGCTGTATGGGAAAGAGGAGTCAGGGACGAGTTCCACTCACAAACACAGAAAACAAAATTATGGTTACCAAAGGGAAGTGGAGGGAGGGGTAAATTAGGAGTTTGGGGTTAACAGGTACCTACTACAACATATAAAGTAGATAACCAACAAGGACCTACTGTATAACGCAAGAAACTATCTTCAGTATCTTGTAATAACTTGCAATGACGGAAGTGGCCAAGGGTTTGGTAGATGCTAGAAGCAATGAAGATTAGTATAGAAGTTCCTGTGTTAACTAGAGTAGACCCACCCAGTGGTCTAATTTCTATAAATAATTATAGTTTTGCCTTTTTATTTCTGATATCAGTTACTACTTTTTCTTTTTTAGAATGCTATGTTGAACATTAATGATATAACGTGCATCCTTTCTAAGCACTGAGCTTTCCAATAAGTATATCGTTTTCCAGACAAGAATCTAGATTCATATGTAATGTGACCCTCATGGGGACAATGAGGGGTACAAGAATAGTTCTTCCTAACTGGACCAGAAGCCAGCTTCAAGCCAAGCAACTAGCTCTAATATATATTTTATTTATTTTGATGAGCCCATCAGGTCTTCATTTATCGATTGAAGCTGAGCTCCTCCCATGTGGCATGCAGTGAAGGAAACAGACCTGGAGACAGACTCTAAGCAAGCCATTTACAATAAAGAGTGTGCTATGTGAGTGTTTGGACAGGTAGTCAGAGAAGGCTGCTTTAGAAAGAGGTTTAATCAAGGACCTGATGGGTGAGGAGCATTTAGCTAGGTAAGCAGCAAGAGGGTTTCCAGGAAAGGGAACAATTTAGGGGAAGGCCTAGAATCTAGATAAGGTCTGTTGGAGAGCCTAGAGCCAGCGTCTTGTAAACTATCCTAAGGAATTTAGATTTGGCCCAAAGGCAATGGAAAGCCATCAAAAGGCTTTACAATGAAGGGTGGCAAGATTGGATTAACATTTTAGAATGATCAGTCCAACTGCAATATGATAAGTTAAAAGAAGGTAAACAGACCTTTCAGCTTGTACTGGGATGGCAGAACTTGGCCATTGATAGGGTGTGGCTGTATGGGAAAGAGGAGTCAGGGACGAGTTCCACTCACAAACACAGAAAACAAAATTATGGTTACCAAAGGGAAGTGGAGGGAGGGGTAAATTAGGAGTTTGGGGTTAACAGGTACCTACTACAACATATAAAGTAGATAACCAACAAGGACCTACTGTATAACGCAAGAAACTATCTTCAGTATCTTGTAATAACTTGCAATGGAAAAGAATTTGAAAAAGAATGTATTGTTGTTCAGTTGCTAAGTCCTATCTGACTCTTGCAGCCCTATGCACTACAGCCTTGCAGGCTCCTCTGTCCATGGGATTCTCCAGGCAAGGATCCTGGAGTGCGTTGCCATTCCCTTCACCAGGGGATCTTCCTGACCCAGAGATTCAACTGGTGTCTCCTGCATTACAGGCGGATTCTTACTCTGAGTCATATGGGAAGTCCATATATATGTGTGTGTGTGTGTATGTATGAATCACTTTGCCATACACCTGAAACTAACAAAATATTGTACATCAACTACCTTTCAATTTTGAAAATAGGAAGAAAAAAAGATTTGCAAGTATCTGGCCTGGACGGTTGGTTCGAAGGTGCCACTTGCTGAAATAAGGAATACAGGAAAGAGAGCAAGACAATGGAGCTGAGTTTTAGAAATGTGGTTCAGGGGCCTGTGAGTTAGCCCAGAGACCGTTCTACCTAAGGGCTAGCAGAAAAGTCTGGGCTAGAGATAAAGACGTGGAGCCTTGAGTTTACAGATGGTGACTGATTGAAGTAACAGGCATTAATGAGATGGTTCAGGGGCCATAATGTGGGGGAAGAAGGGACAAACGCAGAGGAGAGTGAGATGGGCAGAGAAGTAAGGGAAATCCAGTAGAATATGGTGTTATAACTTCCAGGCAGGGCCGCAGCCACCTTCCAGGATAGGGGTCCTGGGGCCAGAGGGCCGGCCCCCTTTGGGGGCTTTGGGATATGGGGAACCTAGAGCGGAAAAGTTTAGATTTGGCCCAAAGGCAATGGAAAGCCATCAAAAGGCTTTACAATGAAGGGTGGCAAGATTGGATTAACATTTTAGAATGATCAGTCCAACTGCAATATGATAAGTTAAAAGAAGGTAAACAGACCTTTCAGCTTGTACTGGGATGGCAGAACTTGGCCATTGATAGGGTGTGGCTGTATGGGAAAGAGGAGTCAGGGACGAGTTCCACTCACAAACACAGAAAACAAAATTATGGTTACCAAAGGGAAGTGGAGGGAGGGGTAAATTAGGAGTTTGGGGTTAACAGGTACCTACTACAACATATAAAGTAGATAACCAACAAGGACCTACTGTATAACGCAAGAAACTATCTTCAGTATCTTGTAATAACTTGCAATGGAAAAGAATTTGAAAAAGAATGTATTGTTGTTCAGTTGCTAAGTCCTATCTGACTCTTGCAGCCCTATGCACTACAGCCTTGCAGGCTCCTCTGTCCATGGGATTCTCCAGGCAAGGATCCTGGAGTGCGTTGCCATTCCCTTCACCAGGGGATCTTCCTGACCCAGAGATTCAACTGGTGTCTCCTGCATTACAGGCGGATTCTTACTCTGAGTCATATGGGAAGTCCATATATATGTGTGTGTGTGTGTATGTATGAATCACTTTGCCATACACCTGAAACTAACAAAATATTGTACATCAACTACCTTTCAATTTTGAAAATAGGAAGAAAAAAAGATTTGCAAGTATCTGGCCTGGACGGTTGGTTCGAAGGTGCCACTTGCTGAAATAAGGAATACAGGAAAGAGAGCAAGACAATGGAGCTGAGTTTTAGAAATGTGGTTCAGGGGCCTGTGAGTTAGCCCAGAGACCGTTCTACCTAAGGGCTAGCAGAAAAGTCTGGGCTAGAGATAAAGACGTGGAGCCTTGAGTTTACAGATGGTGACTGATTGAAGTAACAGGCATTAATGAGATGGTTCAGGGGCCATAATGTGGGGGAAGAAGGGACAAACGCAGAGGAGAGTGAGATGGGCAGAGAAGTAAGGGAAATCCAGTAGAATATGGTGTTATAACTTCCAGGCAGGGCCCGCAGCCACCTTCCAGGGAAGCTTCAGGGCCGGCTCCTGGGACCAGAGTGGAAATCCACGGACATTCTGACTCTCTCCTTTCTCTTTGCCAGTGGCCAGATATAAGCTCCGAATAGTTGAGCCACCGACGCTGCCTCTGGAAAAAAACCCCAGCCCTGATAAAGAGGGTGAGTGGAGGGGAGTCTCATGGCCCTGTGGCCTGGGCAGGACACCCAAGGCCCATGAGCTACGGCCCACGACCTCCTTTGTCTCTGCACAGGTCCAGAGTTCAAGCCCAACCTGTGGATGTGGGTAGACCCCAACATCGTGTTCCCCCCTGGAAAGCTGGAGGTCCCAGGACCCAGAAAGGGGAAGAATCTGACCAGCACAGTCCCCTCCCCTCAGCCGGTCCCCAAAGAAGACGACTTAAACAAATGCCCAGAGGCCACATTTTCGCCTTCCAGTGACCAGTCGCTGTCCCCTCTTGGAGACCAGTCTCCCCTCCGGAAGCGCAAGCGGTTTGCCGCCTCCCCCAGCAACTGGGAGGTAGGGGTTTCTGGGGTGTGGGCTGAACTTGGGCTCTACGCAGGGCGGGGCAGGCACAGGGATGACCCCGCAGAGAGTTCTCTTCTCTTAGGGCTGACCAAGGGCTAATGGGTTCAGAGGTGAGCTGTGCCCTGGGTTGGGGAGAAGCCCCCATGGTGGCCTGGGACCACGGCCCCTCCCTGCCACCGCCGCCCCTGGAGTCGAGGCCATGGAGTCAGGAGCAGTTCCTACTCTGTGCTCCTCCAGCTCGCAGAAGAGGAGGAGGCTGAGGACCAGGATGACAGCTCCTCTGTGGCTCCCCCGGCCCCTCCCACACGGGCCCCCCTCCAGAGTCGGAGGCTCCGGCAAGCCAGCAGCCAGGAGGGGAGGCTCTGGTCCCGGCCGCCTCTCAATTACTTTCATCTGATTGCACTGGCATTAAGAAACAGTTCCCCCTGTGGCCTCAACGTGCAACAGATCTACAGTTTCACTCGGTATGTGCCGGGGGCCCTGCGAGGAGGGCGAAGGGAGGGGGCAGCGCCTTGCTCTGAGACCTTCCGGTCGCCCCCAGGCCCTGGGCTGCTGCCTCAATTTCCCCCCCTGTATCCCAGAGGATCCTTCTCCATCCCCAGCTCTGGTTCTGGGTTGTCCCCAAAGGTGTGTCCTCCCCTCACCCAGGCAGGAGGGTAGCCACCACCCCCTGTCGCATCTGAGAGACTCCCTCCTTTTTCTGTCTTGGTTCTTTACAACATATATTCACCTGGATCATAAAGTCTCCCATCTTCCCTCTCAAGATCATCCGTTATGAAATCTGGTTTCCCCAACAGTTTCTCACGTGTTTTCCCCTTGGACTAAACTGACTGGCACAGCCTGTCCCCTAGGGACCCAAGGAAGCTGGGCTGAGAAGGCATGTACGTTGTTCTCTGCAAGTCGGGTACCCATGGGGATGAGTTCTCAGACCTTTTCCCTCTGTTAGAAGAGTCACAGGATATCTGTCCTCGAGAGGCATCCTCCTTGACCAGGATTCCTCTGACAGGAGCTGTTTGGCTGGATTTCTGCTCTGTCCCAGTTGTCAAAGTCCTGGACCCTCAGAGAGGAGGGAGGAAAGCGAGCCTGGGAGTGGGGGCAGTGGACTTGGCTTAGAGGGTGAGGCTTTGCTTCAGCAACACCCATGTGGAGATTGGCCACAGGCTTAGTCATGGGCCAGTTTGTGCTTCATCACCTTGAGAGGAGGACTGAGGGCTACTTGACTCAAAAGTTCCCCAGAACATTCTCCAGGAAAGCGCGTCCCCCAGAGAGACCACACCTCCCCTTACCATCCCTCCCTGTCCACAGAAAACATTTCCCCTTTTTCCGGACGGCTCCTGAAGGCTGGAAGAATACCGTGCGTCACAATCTCTGCTTCCGAGACAGCTTCGAGAAGGTGCCGGTCAGCACGCAGGGTGAGGCCAGCTCGCGGCCCCGCTCCTGCCTCTGGAAGCTGACTGAGGAGGGACATCGCCGCTTCGCAGAGGAGGCCCGCGCCTTGGCCTCCACCCGGCTGGAAAGGATCCAGCAGTGCATGAGCCAGCCAGGTGTGAGGCCTTGTCACACGTGGGGCTGGAGGGAGGGGACCTGAAGATCCCAGCCCAAGGCCTAGTGTACAGGGAAGGAGCCAGGGTCATGCCACGGTGGAGGGGGCCGATTCTGTAGGAAGAGGAGAGGACGGCAGGATTCTGAGACCCCGGGGTGGTCCTGCCTGACGGGTCCCCCCCACACACGAGCATGGAACGTGAGGCCCCAGCAGCTGATGGAGACACACCTGGCCCTGCACACAGCCCCGCAGCCTGGGAAGTGGTGACCACACAGCGTGAGAAGCATGATTCCAGGTGATCTGGAAAAGGGGCCTTTGCCTCTCCTGGAGACCAAGTGGCATTCGACCTTGAGCGAGAAGTAGGTCATCTGCTGTGAGAGGCCATGACAGGCTTAGGGAACAGCAGCTGCGAGGGCAGACAGAGGCCTTTGACTTTCTTCTTTCCTTTCAGATATGATGCCCTCCCTCTTTGACCTTTAGTTCCAAGAACCAGACATCCGCCATGCCTTATTAAAGTTAACTGCAGCAGCCTGGAGTGTGTGTCGGCCAAGGACGGGGTGGTGGGGGAGGTGGAGGCCAACTCTGAGGTTGGATGCGGGATGCTCTCAGAGCTGCCGGATGCCCGGGCCCATGCAAAGGGAGCCCATGCTCTTCTTTCCTCAAAGGAAGAAAACGCCCAGTCCTCTTCAGGATCCCGTTTTTCTTGGGAGATGTAGCATAAAGCAGTGAGCCCTGCAAAAGTCCCCCCAGGTCCCTGCCCACTCACAGGGGTGGATGTCATCAGCTGGGGCAGTGAGGAGAGGCCTAGAGAATCACATCATGTATGGAATAACTGAAAGAAAGACCCTTAGAGGGGGCTGTCAAGGAGCAATGAGAAAGGTTGAGAGGAAAGAATTTTTCTAAAAGATTTTAGTTTTGGCTTTGCTGGGTCTTCATTGCTGCCCCTGGGATTTCTCTGGTTGTGGCAAGGAAGGAAGGGCTGCTCTTCCTTGGCAGCGCTCAGGCTTCTCACTGCGGTGGCTTCTCTCTTGTTGCAGAGCATGGGCTCTGGGGCAGGTGGGCTTCAGGAGTTGGGGCTCCTGGGCTCTAGAGCACAGGTTCCGCGGTTGGAGTGCACGGGCAGGTGGGATCTTCCTTGACGGGGGCTTGTCCCCTGCATTGGCAGGCAGATTCTTTTTCTTTCTTTTTTTTTTAAAGATTTATTTATTTAGGGCGGGGGTCGGGTTGGGGAGGGAGGGGAGCGGGTGGGCCACTTCTATTGGTCTTTCGCTTCTCTATTTTCATCCGTCTTTGTTCTTTGTCTCCTGTGGGCCTCCCATCGCAGTGGCGTCTGTTGTCGCAGAGCGCCGGCTCTGGGCACATGCACCCCAGAGCTCCGGCTTGGTAATTGGACACATCGGTCCACCAAACCGGAGCGCCTTGCACTGCAAGGTGGTGTCCTTACCCACTGGACCACCAGGGGAAGTCCAGCAGGCAGATTCTTAACCACTGGTCCACCAGGGAAGTCCTGAAAGGAAAGGAGTTCTTGAAAAAAAGAGTAGCTGGGCTCAAGCTTCATTTCTCCCACTGAAGCATTGGGAGTGAGGGGTGGGACCTCAGAGCTGAGGGGCATGGCCCTTTTGTGCCTCTGGGATCAGAAGAAGCTACAGCATGTAGGGATTGAGGTCATGAGAGGCTGGGCTACCCAGCTGGGCTGCCCTGGCTTCCCTGGTTCCCACGGTCCGGGGCAAGGCCAGCTACCAGCCTCAACCTGAGGGGCAGGGAGAAGCCAGGGGGACAGGTGAGAATGGAACCAGAGTCCGAGCTGTGTCGAGATGCCACAGACATTCCCACGGTGCTCGAAGATCACGCTGGGCTTCCCACAGGGCCAAGATGCCCGACCTCATTCCCTCTGCTGCTTTTCCTCACCTGCAGCCGGCCTGCGCAGAAGCATGGCTCCAGCCTCAGACAGCCCCAGAGCCCTGGGCATCCCTCCTCCCCAGAGGTGCCCATGGGTGGTGCTCGAGTCTCAGGAAGGCCGCCCTTGTTGGGGCACCTTGAGTCCCCCGTCTCTGTGGTTGGTCTGTTTTGAGGTAGTCTTCACTCCATCTTCCCTGCTCTCCTTCCTGACTCTCTGCTCTGGTGCAAGCTGCAGGCTTCCCCTGCATCCTCATCCCAGAAGAACATGCTTCGGGTAGCCACTTTCCCTCCAACTGTCTCAGTGAGGAAAATGAGCTAACGGTGGCTTTCCTAGCACTGAATCAGCGTAGAGATCGAGGCGGGACGGAGTGGAGGGCTTCCTATTGAACTTGGTACCCAGTTCTAAATAAACGGTAGCTGTTTTACTGCTTATCACGATGTCTAGTTAGAGCGCCATTGCCTGCTCCAGGAGGCTGGTGGGCTAGTAGTGCCCTTGATCTGTTCCCAGCACTTGGCAATTCTCCGCGGGAGCTGGCACCTTGCTGTTGCCAGCGGCACTCTTGCTGTCAGTCTCTGACTCCCAGCAAGGCTGCCTCTCAGCCGATCACCTGTCCTTTCCCACTGTGTCTTCTTAAGCACAACTTTTCTTAACATTTCTAAACTTCAGTTTCTTTTGCATGCAAATCAGAAATAGTAAAAGTACACACGGATTTTACCTGGGAACGAAATAGGACACTGGCAAGTGTGTACACTTGTGTCTGGCTTATTAACAATGAGTGCTTACAATCGGGCCAGACATCATTCTACGTGCGTTTGCAGGTTTAATCCATTCAGAGACCTTAAGGAGTAGGTGCTGTTATTCTCCCAGGTGGTGCTCGTGGTAAAGAACCCACCTGTCAATAAAGGAGACCTAAGAAATGCAGGTTTGATCCTTGGGTCAGGAAGATCCCTTGGAGAAGGGGCATGGCCACCCACTCCAGTATTCTTTTTTTTTTTAAAAAAGATTTATTTATTTATTTACTTTTGGGTGGGGGTCCGGTTGGGGAGGGAGGGGAGTGGGCGGGCCACTTCTATTGGTCTTTCATTTCTCTATTTTTATTCGTCTTCATTCTTTGGCTCCTGTGGGCCTCCCATCGCGGTGGCATCTGTCGTTGCAGAGCACCGGCTCTGGGCGCATGCGCTCCAGAGCTCCAGCTCAGTGATTGGACACGTCAATCCAGCCGCTCCGCGGCACGTGGGATCTTCCCAGGCCAGGGCTCAAACCGGCGCCCCTTGCACTGCAAGGCGGTGTCCTTACCCACTGGACCACCAGGGGGAGCCCCCACTCCAGTATTCTTGCCTGGAGAATTCCATGGAGAGAGGAGCCTGGCAGGCTACAGGCCACGGGGTTGCAGAGAGTCAGACACGACTGAGCACGCACACACTGTTATTCTCCTCAGGCCATTGAGTGTGATGGTCATTATATTTAAGGAGTTGCCTTCATCTTCTGTCCACTTATTCTGCCCCTTAATCCCTTGAAGCCTGTATCCCTATAAAACCAGGCCACTTCCTCGCTGATCTCTGGAAAGTGCTATTCTTGAAAAGCATAACCCATGCCCCACATGACCAAAATCTCCACCTTTGAAGAAAGGCCTCACTTCATGCTTGGTTTGCACGTTTTTGGTAATGGACACACCGTCTCACCCTGGTCACCCATCCATCGCCACGACCATCTCTTCTTTCTACCCCCCAGCTTCACCTTCACAAAAGCAGTGTGAGGCCGGGGGCTCTCGCCGACCCTAGGGCCGCTGTGGTCCCCAGAGCGATGTGGTCCGGGATTGACAGGCCCAGGGGGGTCCACTGTCTGTGCGGGGAAGAGCTGACCCTCATGCCTAAGGCCGTTGATAATGAATGAGCTGAGCCAAGAGCCTAACCCAGTGTTATACCTAAGCAGAAAGTATTTGTTGGTTTTTTAAACACTGGACCTTCCAGGAAGGCGACTCGTATGTGAAATGTCCATGCTTTTTTTAGTTTGGACATTTACCAAGAGTTGTTTGCCATTTTGGAAAATCATGTCGCTGACAACAAAGCTGCTCTGGTATTTGAGTCACCAACACCACATGCCTGTCCTGCCTGTGTGTGTAGCTGGTGTAACCACAGGGATTCTACAGGAAAAACAAATATGCGGTGATTTCAAGGTAGTCAATATAAAGAAAAAGGATTTTTTTCAAATAATCATCTGAATGACATCTCTTAAATCTCAGCTATTCTCGATAGGAATGTGCAGAGTTTCAACTGTCTCATGTTTTCAAGTATAGTTTATTCATGGGAATACATTTTTATTATAAAAATCTTTCCCTTTATTTTCCTGTTATATTAGCATTATCATTTGGTGTTTTTTTTTTTAATATTTATTGATTGATTGATTTTTGGCTGTTCTGGGTTTTCACTGCTGCCACAGGCTCTTCTCTAGTTGCAGGGAGTGGGAGGACTACTCTCTAGTTGAGATGCGCAGGCTTCTTGTTGTGGTGACTTCTCCTGCTGTGGAACCTGGGCTCCTGGGCACACGGGCTCGATAGCTGAGACTCCGAGGCTCTAGAGCACAGGTTCAATAGCTGCGTCTCACGGGCCTAGCTGCTCCGAAGCACATGGGATCTTCCCAGATCAGGGATTGAACTCGTGTCTCCTGCACTGGCAGGCCAGCTCCCCACCACTGAGCCACCAGGGAAGCCCAATCATTTGTTTTTTAATGATATGTGTGGGTAGGTTATTGTGTCAATAAGATTCACTTCAGGGTGGTAAAGATGGCCTTACAGGACTTCCCCCAGTGGTCCAGTGGTTAAGTAGCCACATGCCAGTGCAGGGGACATGAGCTGGATCCCTAGTTAAGGCAGATCCCACCTGCTGCGGGGCAGCTAAGCCCATGAGCTTCAACAGCTGAAGCCCACTCTCTCTGAGCCCGTGTTCTGCCATAAGAGAAGACACTGCAGGGAGAAGCCTGAGCACCTCAATGGCAAGGAGCCCCCGCTCGCTGCAACTAGAGAAAGAGAAACCCTGTGGAGCAGTGAAAATCCACTGCTGTGAAAAATAAAGATGGTCTTACAGAGTCTTTATACCATGTTGAGGCTGCTGACTTAGAAATCCACCAAGCCAAGGAATATATAAGATGTAGTCCCTGTTCCAGAGGCGTTCACCCTCGGTGACCTTGGCAACCAGCATGTTCCTTGAGGAAAATACACGGGATAAGCCCCTTTAGTGTCCAAACTCTGGAGCCTAGCATGGGCCCGTTAAGTAGTAAGAACCCTCTGCTATGACTTGTCACTAGTAACTTCTCTAACAGAGTCTATGTTCTCTGGAAGCACAGAGGACAGGGCAGTTAGCTTGAGAGGAACTGGGGAAGACTTCTCACAGAAGCTGTTAGGACGGGGTCTTTTTTCCAGGTCTGGAAAACAACAGCTAGTTTTCTGGAACTTTCAAGGCAGCCCTGCCCTGCTGGGTGAGGGGCGTCAATGCTCTGGGCAAGCGGTAGAGGAGGCTAGGGGTGGGGGTGCAGAGCAGGGAGGAGAAAGTGGCTAGAGCCGATGCCCCTCGTCCTGCAAGGCAGTGTCTTTACCCATTGGACCACCAGTGAAGCCCCGCTTATTTATTTTTGGCTGTGCTGGGTCTTTATTGGTGTGTGGGCTTTTCTCTAGTTACAGAGAGCAGGGACTTCTCATTGAGCTGGCTTCTCCTGTTGCAGAGTACAGGCTGTAGGACTCAAGCTTCAGTAGTGGCAGTGCCTGGCTCAGCAGTTGGTTTTCCTAGGCTCTAGAGCACAGGCTTAATAGTTGCGACAGATACGTTTAGTTGCTCAACAAGCATGTGGGATCTTCCCAGACCAGGGATGGAACCTGTGTCTCCTCCCAGAGAAGGCCTTTCTAAGAAATTAGATATTTTTAAGAGTCCCATGTAGGGCTTCCCCTGGTGGTCCAGTGGGTAAGGACACCGCCTTGCAGTGCAAGGGGCGCTGGTTCGAGCCCTGGCCTGGAAAGATCCCACGTGCCGCGGAGCGGCTGAACTGATGTGTCCAATTACCGAGCCAGAGCTCTGGAGCGCATGCGCCCAGAGCTGGTGCTCTGCAACAACAGACGCCATCGCGATGAGAGGCCCACAGGAGCCAAAGAACAAAGACGGATGAAAATGGAGAAATGAAAGACCAATAGAAGTGGCCCGCCTGCTCCCAACCCGACCGCCGCCCAAAATAAATAAATAAATAAATCTTTAAAAAAAAAAAAGAGTCTCATGTAATGAGTAGCCAGGCTGGAAGCATGGTACGAAAAAGTGTTCTAGTTACAGGGAACAGAATAGACAAAGCTCAGCGGTAGGAACCTCCTCATCTTGGCCTATGGAGAGAACAAGGGTGGGCTACAGAAGGCAGAATATAGTCAGCAAGGGGCATTGGGAAGGGAGGCAAAGACGAAACCCTTCCAGGCTATGATATGGAATTGGGTTTTGTTTTTTTTTTTTAATATATAGTGGAAAGTAATTAAAGTGATGCAACTCCCTTTTATTTTTTAAAGGATGCTTAGCTAGCTGGGAGTTGGCTTATAGGTGTGAACGTGGAAGCAGGAAGGCCACTAGGGAGGTGACTGCAGAATCCATATGACAGTAGAAATGGAGAAGAGCAGCCCTAGTGGATGATGGGTAGGCGGGAGGCAGAATCAGCAAGTCAACCAGACTGATTCAATGCAGAAGGAGAAAAGCATGAGTGTGAGGTCTTTGGTTTGAGGGATTGGGTGAAAGAGGGACAGGGGAAACCTGTGTAGGAACAGCAGGTGTGAGCAGTTTAGTGTTTAGAATCTGTGAGACATCTGGGTGGTTATGTCAAGTCGATAATTGTTGTGAAATCTGGAGTGCAGAAGACAAGCCTCAGCTAAAGATGTAAATACATTTGAGAGTGAGGGGAATATAGACAGTATTTAAATCAGACTCAATGTATAGATGCAGAAAGACACACACGATACATTTTTAGGGGGGAGAAAAACAAACAGTAGCAGAACAGTATGTTCAATATGATGCCAAATGTGACAGAAATGATGTTTATATAGATACAAATATGCTGTCAAGTCAAAAAGTGCCTTGAAAAAATGGATACCAAGCAGTAGTAGTCATCTTTGGGGATTGGCAGGTGGCAAAGAGATGGAGGCCAATCCTTTTTATTCATAGCCTCAGTACAGTTTTGGGGTTTTTTTTTTTTACATAAGAAATTACCTTTTAGAATTTTAAAATAAATAGTTATCCACTAGGATGTTTTGCAGTTTGATTCCATTAATTGTTAGGGAACCATTGACCAAAACCCCCCACTTGGCCAGGCCCGATGATGACCACTTACATGAGTTATTGCAACACGAGGTCCCCAAAAGGAAGACGGTGCTGCCACCAAAAACTAACTGGGAGAATTTGGAAGGTGCCAAAAGGAAAGAGGAGACGCCAGTCCCATGATATTGTCCTATCCACCTCCCACAGTCCTTCACGCTGGAATCTGTGCTGCCTGAGAGAGCGGTGGGCCACGAGGAAGGACCCTGAGATGAAATAACAGCCATGGCAGATGACTGGTCAGAGACAACCCAGAAATTAATTCTGCACCATAAAAGCCGAGACTGTGTGCCACGTGGCAGAGCAGTTCTGGGCTCCCTTCCCTGCTGCCCTCGGCCCAGTTGCCCCTTTCCAGCAAGTCTTCTGTTGAGTCAGCGTGTGTGTCTTCTCAGTTCATTCCAAGTGCTGGACAGAACCCACTCTCAGGCCCAGGAAGGGGACCCCTTCCTGCATCATAATTAGCAGGCTGTTAGAGGCGTGCCTCTGAGGCTCCCTCCCAGCACAGACTCAAACCCCAGGGGCATAGTAACACAAGGGTACCTGGAATTTTGATAGTTTTAAGTTAATTTGACAAACATGCGAAGAAGACCCTGCTCAGCTAATTCTACTGAGTCTGGCAGAACCAAGACGCAGTCCCTGCACTTGAGGAGCTTTCCAACTATGAGATTTTCAACTAACTACTCAACAAAGGACTTCCTTGGTGGCTCAGATGGTAAAGAATCCGCCTGAAATGCAGGAAACTTGATTTAGTCTTTGGGTTGGGAAGATTCCCTGGAGGAGGGCACGGCAACCCACTCCACTATTCTTGCCTAGAGAACTCTCATGGACAGAAGAGCCTGGTGAATTACAGTCCATGAGGTCACAAAAAGTCAGACACCACTGAGCAACTAAGCACAGCACAGCACAGGATTTAGGTTAGAGCAATCCATTCCCACCCCTGGAGAAGGAAATGGCAACCCACTCCAGCATTCTTGCCTGGAGAATCCCATGGACAGAGGAGCCTGGTGGGCTACAGTCCATGGGGTCACAAAGAGTCGGATGCCAAGCAATGAAGCACACACACTAAACAAAATGACAACAAAATGAACAAAGGGCCTTGCAATTGAAAAATTAATTCTACAGGATCTGTTCTGGTAGACTTCACAAAAGGGGTGACATTTCATTCATCTGATCATGAATTGATTCAAGAACTTAAGAACAGGTTGAGAGCTTACCATGTGCCAGACCAAGTCACCGGCCTCAGGGAAAGTCCATGCGAGTTTGTATTTCACAGCAGTGTCATATTTCTATTATATATAATAGAATTTATCAGGCAGAACTGGAAAGGAGTAAATTCTAGGCTGAGGGAACCAAGGGCTGGAGATGCTGAAGCGCAAAGGAGCTGGAGGATGCAGGAGCACTTGCGGGAGGAGGGTGTGGAGACGCGAGTGGAGGTGGGAGGAGAGTGGGGGACGTGAGACTGAAAAGGTTAGGAAAGTTAGTCCAGATCCCTGCTGTGAAATTTCAATGCTTCCCAAAGGCAGTTTAGAGACAGTAAGTTAATCAGGAAAGTCGTTTTATAGACTACCTGTGTTATAACCAGGCTTCAGGAAATAACCCACAGAGAGCGACAAGGTAAACAGTGGAGGGAGTTATTACACCGGCAGGTCCCAGGCCTCCATTTTAGCCAAGGACCCCGAGCAGAACTTGTGGCTAACGTTTCTACATAAAGCCTATGTGCACAAACCCACATCCCAAACACCTGAGGTTGCCTAGGAAATATTAAAGGAAAAAGATATGATTTGGTTGCCATCACAAAGGTATATTCGAAAATCACTTAAGCATATGGCCTAGCTTGTCTACAACAAGGATTAATTAACTAAGATCACAGATGATGATCTACCATATGCTGGACATTTCATTTTCTTGGCCTAGGGGAGGCTTGGTTACAAGGTTTCTTTGGTCAGGTTCTCAACAGCCCAGGAGGCCTAGGCGACAGTTAATTTTTCATCTCCATGGCTATACAGTCTACACACTGTCCAGAGTTCACTGGAAGTGCAAGATTGAGTCCTCTTCCTCAATAAGGAGTCAGTTTAGTCAGGGTAGCCTGTTCCTTTCCTCCTTCACCTGAAGACCAGTGTCTGGAGGATAAATGGAACGGAAGTACACCAGACATTTGGAAACCCTTTAGAAAGAATTTACATGAATAGAAGCAAAGAAGGGAACTGAAGTAAGCTACGCTTTATGAGTGTAAAAGGTGGAGAATAGATTTTAAACATCTCAGAACAGAGGAGCCTGGCAGGCTGCAGTCAATAGGGTCGCATAGAGTTGCACACGGCTGAAGCGACTTAGCACACACGCACGCAGAAATCCAGTAAGACTTGTGGAAGGTGGCTCTGGCGATCAAGAAAAAGGGAGTGGGGCTTCCCTGGTGGTCCAGTGGGTAGAGAGTCCATCTTGCAGTGCAAGGGGCACCGGTAGGATTCCTGGCCCGGAGAGATCCCACGTGCTACGAAGCAACTGGACTGGCGTGTCCAATTATAAACCGGCACTCTGGCGTACATGCGCCCAGAGCTGGTGCTCCGCAGCGAGAGAGGCCGCTTCAATGGGAGGCCTATACAGGCCAAAGAATAAAGATGGATGAAAATAAATAAATGAAGGACCAGTAAAAAAAAAAAAAGAGGCCAAAATTAAAAAAATAAAAATAGAGTGTCAAAGGTAACTCAGCCCCAAATGCCAGGCTTTAGCTTTGTGGAATCATTCCCTGGGAAGATGAAAACAGGAAATGATCTGGGGAGGAAGATGTTGAGTTCCATTTCACAGAGTCTGGTTCAGATGGCAGCCCAGTAACCACGTGGTGAGGGAGGACTTTAGAGAAGCCATTGCAAAAGCCGAGTTGCAGAGGGCTGAGAAGTTAGACGTTGAAGCAGACAGTGTGGAGTACTCCAAGGCAGCTTTGGAACAAAGGACAGAGACAGATGGGCTGGCTGGTCGATGGCTGGGGTGTGACAGAATGAGACCAGAGACATTTCTTGGCCTAGGGAGGCTTGACAAGGTTTCTTTGGTCAGGTTCTCAACAGCCCAGGAGGCCTAGGCGACAGTTAATTTTTCATCTCCATGGCTATACAGTCTACACACTGTCCAGAGTTCACTGGAAGTGCAAGATTGAGTCCTCTTCCTCAATAAGGAGTCAGTTTAGTCAGGGTAGCCTGTTCCTTTCCTCCTTCACCTGAAGACCAGTGTCTGGAGGATAAATGGAACGGAAGTACACCAGACATTTGGAAACCCTTTAGAAAGAATTTACATGAATAGAAGCAAAAAAGGGGAACTGAAGTAAGCTACGCTTTATGAGTGTAAAAGGTGGAGAATAGATTTTAAACATCTCAGAACAGAGGAGCCTGGCAGGCTGCAGTCAATAGGGTCGCATAGAGTTGCACACGGCTGAAGCGACTTAGCACACACGCACGCAGAAATCCAGTAAGACTTGTGGAAGGTGGCTCTGGCGATCAAGAAAAAGGGAGTGGGGATTCCCTGGTGGTCCAGTGGGTAGAGAGTCCATCTTGCAGTGCAAGGGGCACCGGTAGGATTCCTGGCCCGGAGAGATCCCACGTGCTACGAAGCAACTGGACTGGCGTGTCCAATTATAAACCGGCACTCTGGCGTACATGCGCCCAGAGCTGGTGCTCCGCAGCGAGAGAGGCCGCTTCAATGGGAGGCCTATACAGGCCAAAGAATAAAGATGGATGAAAATAAATAAATGAAGGACCAGTAAAAAAAAAAAAAGAGGCCAAAATTAAAAAAATAAAAATAGAGTGTCAAAGGTAACTCAGCCCCAAATGCCAGGCTTTAGCTTTGTGGAATCATTCCCTGGGAAGATGAAAACAGGAAATGATCTGGGGAGGAAGATGTTGAGTTCCATTTCACAGAGTCTGGTTCAGATGGCAGCCCAGTAACCACGTGGTGAGGGAGGACTTTAGAGAAGCCATTGCAAAAGCCGAGTTGCAGAGGGCTGAGAAGTTAGACGTTGAAGCAGACAGTGTGGAGTACTCCAAGGCAGCTTTGGAACAAAGGACAGAGACAGATGGGCTGGCTGGTCGATGGCTGGGGTGTGACAGAATGAGAGGCCTCAGTAGGTCAAGTGAAGCCAAAAGGACCTAAGACCTAGACCAGTGAATTTTTCTTTTTTTTTTGCTTAGAGATGGTTTTTTCTTTTTTCTTTCTTTCTTTTTTGTCCCACAAGTACTAGTTCCCCAATCTAGAGACAGGTTTTTATTTATTTTGTAAAAAATTAGTATTTATTTATTTATGGTGTGCTGGATCTTCCTTGCTGTGAGCAGCCTTTCTCTAGTTGAGGGAAGTGAAGCTACTCTCTAGTTGTGGTGTGTGGCCTTCTCATTGCAGTGGCTTCTCTTGCTGTAAAGCACCGACTCTAGGCACCTGGGCTCAGCAGTTGTGGCACACAGGCTTAATTGCTCCATGGCACATGGGATTTCCCAGACCAGGGATTGAACCCATGGCCCCTGCACTGGCAAGTTGATTCCTATCCTTCCACCAAGGAAGTCCTAGACCAGTGATTATTAAACTTGACTGAGCATCAGAATCACCTGAAGGGCTCATTAAACCAAATTCTTGGGCCCCAGTCCAGAGTTTCTGATTTAACAGGCCTGGGGTAGGACCCATGTATTTGCATTTCTAACAAGCTCCCAGATGCTGCTGCCGCTGGTCTGAAGGCTACACTTTAAAGGTTTTGAAATCTTTACATCTGGCCTAGAGCAAAGCATTTATTTCTGAGTGAATGAGTAAGTACTCATGTTCAGGAACGGAGGTCTCCCTGCAGTTAAAGATGAGCTGGAAGTTAAGGCCACACGGGAGGATGGAAGACAGTGGTCAGAATAGAACTTCAGAGTTTGAATTCAGAGAAGCAGCAGCTTTGGGTGGGCCAGGTCCAGGATCACTCCTACCAGGAGAGTGAGGAGAGGTCATGGAACTGAGAACTGCAAGGGTCATCAAAGGGAATCACTCTGGCCAAGGCCTGAGTCTAAACGGCAGCTCCAAGAGAAAGTCAAGCTCTGAAGGGGAGTCTGCCTCCTGCCTGGGTCTGAATTAGGTAGAGCTGACTGCACACACCCACGGACATTGTAACCCACCCAGGTTAACGTTACCAGTACAGGTAACAGACGTAAGGGAAGCTGAGGACTCTGGGCCAGTTGTTTGCACAGTGTCTGACTAAGGTCTGGGCCAGGTGCCAGGCTTTTTGGAGATCACAGTCTGGGGATTTCAGTCCTGTGAGGTCCTAAGGCAGGTGGACAGACAGGAAGGCTGTGGACCCTAGGAGAAGAGGCTTATCGAGTGACGTTCCTCTAGGTTAGCACATTTACAGATTAAAGATGTTAGCAATGATTCCGCCCTCTTTAATAGCTTCCCCTTTACAGTTTTACAGGAGCAGAGTTCAGATCGCCCCTGTGGGGGCACAGGTGTGAGCGACTTCCTCTGGTGTTCCCAGGAGGTCACTGGGGTCCTCAGCTAGTAAAGAATCTGTCCTCAAAGCCAGACACTCAGGTTCCATCCCAGGGTCAGGAGGATCCCCTGGAGAAAGAAATGGCAACCCACTCCAGTATTCTTGCCTGGGAAATCCCACGGACAGAGAAGTCTGGCTGATACAGTCCTTGGGATCACAAGAGTCGGACACAATTGAAGCGACTTAGCACGCACACACATACAGGGTTACTGTGATTACAGACTACTTGTAAATTTCTGGACACACATTGGACACCCACAGTCTATAAACACGAGTTACGATTTGTTACATTATACGGGTCCTTGTCAGTGTCCCTGACACGTGTGCAGGCCCCCTCACCTTTCCCAGCTAGACAGCATATAGCGATACTAGTGACGAGCTGCGTTTAACTGCAGGCAGGAGCCCAGAGGAAAAACCAGCGCAGCCGCAGAAGGACTTGCAGTGGCGCCTACCAGCCGCTAGAGGCCGCGGGGTCCCGGAGCTCGCCCCGCCCCTAGGGGTCAGAGGTCACAGGGCCGAGAAGGAGCAAGTTTGCGTCGCGGGTCCTGGGCAGATGGCGCCGGCGCAGCGTTGCCCTCTGTGCCGCCAGACTTTCTTCTGCGGTCGCGGGCACGTCTACAGTCACAAGCACCAGCGGCAGCTGAAGGTGGCTTTAGAGCGACTCCTGCCGCAGGTGCGGACGGGAGGCGGGAGGGGACCGCGGACGGCCTGGGGCGGGGGTGCGAGCGGGGCTGTGAAGGCCCGAGCGGGTGGGATCTGGGGATCCAGCCGGGGTCCTGCTTAGCCGCTCCCCCTTGGCCTCGCCTCCGCCGCAGGTGGAGGCCGCCCGCAAGGCCGTCCGCGCAGCTCAGGTGGAACGTTACGTGCCCGAGCACGAGCGATGCTGTTGGTGCCTGTGCTGCGGCTGTGAGGTGCGGAAACACCTGAGCCACGGAAACCTGACCGTGCTGCACGGGGGGCTGCTGGAGCATCTGGCGAGGTGAGCGCCGGGCCGGGAGTCGTGTGCACTTGTAGGAGGGAGCGTTTAGGATGGGTGAGGGGAAGAACGCTTTTGTGATCTGATCAGGTTGAATGATTCAGTCATCTTGTAGCCTCGGTGGGTAGCAGGCTTATGCTGCCATGGTCCCAGGGCGGTGGTGGGCTTTTTTCTTTTTATAATTATTTATGTTTATCCTTTTTTTTTTTTTGGCTGTGCTGGACCTTCGCTACTGCTCGGGCGTTTCTCTAGTTGTGGCAACTGAGGGCTCCTCTCTAGTTGTGGGGTGCCGGCTTCTCTTGTTGCAGAACACGGGCTCCAGGGTGCTCGGGCCTCAGTAGTCCCAGCTCCCAGGCTCCGGAGAACAAGCTCAGTAGTTGTGGCGCACAGGACTGTTGCTCCGCGGCATGTGGGATCTTCCCTGACCAGGGATCGAACCCAGGTCTCCCATTGGCAGATGGATTCTTTACCACGGAGCCACCAGGGAAGCCTGGTGCTGGTGGTCATGATTGGGCAGCTGGCTCAGTCAAGGCTCCCTCCCCCTGCTTCCTCTCAGATTCTCACATTTTGGTTGGAAGCGGGTAACTGGTGATCTTGAGAAAACTGTCAGTGTGCTCTCAGCCTTGCCCGGAGACCTGCCTGTCAGTTTGTGTTATTTAGGTAATGCCTCGATATCTGTGTAGTATTCTGTCATTTATCACTGAGATTACTTGTCCTTTCCGTTCTCAGTCCAGAGCACAAGAAAGCAACCAACAAATTCTGGTGGGAGAACAAGGCTGAGTTCCAGATGAAAGAGAAGTTTTTGATCTCCCCCCAGGACTTTGCACGGTAAGTCTCTCCTTCACATGATGACATAGCAGAGAGTGGATTCTCTGCGTCTGTCTCAGGGGCTTCCTCTGCTGATTGGAAAGTGGAGTGAGGACTTTATTAGCAAGCACTGTCTTTATAGCGCTCATTATTCTAGGCACCATATGGAACACAAATATGACAGAGTCCTTGATAGGTTTATAATCTCGTTGGGGGTTGTGATTTACAGTCATATTTAGCAAATAGAGAACAGTATGTAATATTAATAAAAGCTGATTGATAAAAGCTACTTAAGGGCTTCCCCTGGTGGTCCAGTGGGTAAGGACACCGCCTTGCAGTGCAAGGGGCGCCAGTTCGAGCCCTGGCCTGGGAAGATCCCACGTGCCGCAGAGCGGCTGGACTGATGTGTCCAATTACTGAGCCAGAGCTCTGGAGCGCATGCGCCCAGAGCCGGCGCTCTGCGACCATAGACGCCACCGCGATGGGAGGCCCACAGGAGCCAAAGAACAAAGACGGATGAACAGAGAGAAACGAAAGACCAATAGAAGTGGCCCGCCCGCTCCCCTCCCTCCCCAACCCGACCCCCGCCCAAAAATAAATAAATAAATAAATCTTTAAAAAAATTTAAAAAGCTACTTAAATATGTGACCCAGAGACTACTAAGGTTCTTTAGGAATAGAAGGTGTTTTTTATAGTGTGCAAGAAACTGCTGCTCATCCAGTGCCCACTTGTACTAGTTTTAGACTCAATGTTAACTGGCCTTGGAGGGCCTCAAGCACCTGGAGTGCCCGAAGCTCTGCAGCACAGAGGGGGTGAGCCCTGCCTGCCGCAGAAAGGACGCAGGCAGCCTGACATCACTTTTCTGGGGGCTGTGTTGAGATTATGGAGTGTGGAGCCCACAGGGATTCCAAAGCCAACGTTAAGAAAATACAGAATTGATTATTCCTTTCTACTCAGTGTGGAAAATAATGAGGAAATAAGCACCTAAATCCCATCACCTTTTCTTCCAGTATGTGGTTCAGACTGGGAGGGGATAAGAAACTAAGGCCAGGGCTTCCCTGGTAGCGGGGTAAGGGGTCTGCCTTGCAGTGCAGAGGACATCAGTTCCATCCCTGGCCCGGAAGGATACCACCTGCTGTGGAACGGCTGCACCTGTGTGTCCAATTACGAGCCAGCGCTCTGGAGTGCATTTGCCCAGAGCCAGTGCTCTGCAACAAGAGAGGCCACTGCGATGGGAGGCCCACACACACCAAAGAATAAAGATGGATAAAAATAAATTAATTAATTAAAAAAAAAAGAAACTGAGGCCAAGGGACATCCCTGGTGGTCCAGTGATCTTGCCCTCCAATGCAGGGGCTGCAGCATGCCAGTTCCCTCACACCAAAAAGGACCACAGTGATACACAGGACTGGGAGACCACAGCATGAGCTGTGGGTGCTGTCTCCGGGGAGCCAAGTCTAGACTGCAGCGACATGCCTGGTACCTGCAGCTCTAATCTGAGAGCAGAGAGCCCTATACCCCATCAAACCTGGGAGCTGCTGAGAAAGTTTCATAACTACCTCCTGTGAGAGATAAGGAGACAAGTGGGAGATGGCCTCCCAGCAGTTCCTCTGAGGCTTCCTATTCTCTTGTGTTCCCAGAGGATCATGTAGACCTTCTGCTAAGACTGATAAATTGCAGCTCAAGGCTTTGCCTATAACGATAGGCTCAAGGCTGCCAGGGCACTGTGGTAGAGCCATTCCTCGCCATACATGTTGTACATATTAAAATCAGTCAAATACACAAATACTGAGACCACGTGCTGCAAGAAACTGCCTCTGTCCCACTTGTACTAGTTTTAGACTCAATGTTAACTGGCCTTGGAGGGCCTCAAGCACCTGGAGTGCCCGAAGCTCTGCAGCACAGAGGGGGTGAGCCCTGCCTGCCGCAGAAAGGACGCAGGCAGCCTGACATCACTTTTCTGGGGGCTGTGTTGAGATTATGGAGTGTGGAGCCCACAGGGATTCCAAAGCCAACGTTAAGAAAATACAGAATTGATTATTCCTTTCTACTCAGTGTGGAAAATAATGAGGAAATAAGCACCTAAATCCCATCACCTTTTCTTCCAGTATGTGGTTCAGACTGGGAGGGGATAAGAAACTAAGGCCAGGGCTTCCCTGGTAGCGGGGTAAGGGGTCTGCCTTGCAGTGCAGAGGACATCAGTTCCATCCCTGGCCCGGAAGGATACCACCTGCTGTGGAACGGCTGCACCTGTGTGTCCAATTACGAGCCAGCGCTCTGGAGTGCATTTGCCCAGAGCCAGTGCTCTGCAACAAGAGAGGCCACTGCGATGGGAGGCCCACACACACCAAAGAATAAAGATGGATAAAAATAAATTAATTAATTAAAAAAAAAAGAAACTGAGGCCAAGGGACATCCCTGGTGGTCCAGTGATCTTGCCCTCCAATGCAGGGGCTGCAGCATGCCAGTTCCCTCACACCAAAAAGGACCACAGTGATACACAGGACTGGGAGACCACAGCATGAGCTGTGGGTGCTGTCTCCGGGGAGCCAAGTCTAGACTGCAGCGACATGCCTGGTACCTGCAGCTCTAATCTGAGAGCAGAGAGCCCTATACCCCATCAAACCTGGGAGCTGCTGAGAAAGTTTCATAACTACCTCCTGTGAGAGATAAGGAGACAAGTGGGAGATGGCCTCCCAGCAGTTCCTCTGAGGCTTCCTATTCTCTTGTGTTCCCAGAGGATCATGTAGACCTTCTGCTAAGACTGATAAATTGCAGCTCAAGGCTTTGCCTATAACGATAGGCTCAAGGCTGCCAGGGCACTGTGGTAGAGCCATTCCTCGCCATACATGTTGTACATATTAAAATCAGTCAAATACACAACTACTGAGACCACGTGCTGCAACTACTGAAGCCTGGGTGCCCCCAAAAGAGAAGCCACCGCAACAAAGAGTAGGCCCTGCTGGCTACAACCGAAAAAAGCCCGAGCACAGCAGTGAAGACCCAGCACAGCCAAAAATAAAAGAAAAAAATAGAGCTCTGACAGCTAATTAAAAAATCAGGCAAAAAGATTGTTGTAACTATATATCAAACTGCTAACAGTGACAAGAGCATAAGAATTCAGGTTACATTTGAACACAATAATCCATACACTTTTAGGGTATTTTCTAAGGACTGAAGAACTGCAAAGAAATCTTGAGCTGCTTCTTTTATTCTTGTTCATTTGTGTTCTTGTTACGAAGTTGTGTCAGACTGTGACCCCATGAACTGCAGCAGACCAGGCTCCCCTGTCCTTCACTAGCTCCGGAGTTTGCACAGACTCATGTCCATTTAGTTGGTGATGCCATCCAACCATCTCATCCTCTGTTGCCCCTTGCTCCTTTAATCTCTCCCGGTGTCAAGATCTTTTCCAATGAGTTGGCTTTGCTTTGTAATCTTAGTAGTAATATTATTTTGATACCTTTGTGTGTATTGTAGGATAAAAACAACTGCAAATATATTGTCCTAAATATGGGACAGTTTGGACATCGAAAAAGGGTAACTGATTTTTTAAGTATGGTAATGTTTTCATAGGCAGTTCCTGTTCCCAGAAGATGCATGCTTAAGATGGCAGAATTAAATCTTACGTTCTTGGCAGAAAGGAAATTTGTTTGAAAGAGAACTGGAACCCGTATGGCAGAATGTTAACCGTGAATCCGGGGGAGAGCTACACAGGTGTTCCTTGTACTACTGACACTTGGTTTCTGGAATATGACACTACTCAAAACTCGAGAGAAAAATGATCTCCTGAGGATCTTTTCACAACTGGCAGGGACTGAGATTCTGGGGTGACTTGCCCCTTTTCTTTTTAGATTCAAGAAATCCATGGTGAAAAGCCTGGATTCCTATGAGGAAAAAGAGGATGAAGTGATTAAAGAGGTGAGTTAAAGGCAAGGCCTCTGAGGGACCCAGCCCCCACCCCGGGTAGCTGTCTCAGCCGCCTCTCTCCCACAGATGGCGGCGCAGATCCGGGAGGTGGAGCGGAGCCGGCAGGAGGTGGTTCGGTCCGTCTTAGAGGTTGGTTTCCCTCGGAGGAGCCAGAGCAGTATCCAAATCCACTGATTCCTGGTTCTCCCAGGTCCAGCATTTCACCTGCCAGCTCTTCTGAGAATTCACGGGACTCCGTGCCTCATCTGCTCGGCTTGAATTCTCTTCCCTGCCCACCATGGGCAGGCCTCGTCAGTGGGGAAGATGGGGGCCGGGCTGGGAGGGAGGGAAGGTGCCAGATAGGGGCAGTATCCTCAATTTGTCAGTTTCCGGAGGGAGGAAGCATGGCCCAGGCAAATTCTTAAGCATCCTAGACACATTTATTTTTCCTGAATCAAACTCAGCCTCAGATAGTACCAGACCCAGAAGAGGGCTCTTCAGCACTTGGAAGCCAGAAAGGGACAAACAGGTAAGACTGCCTGACATCTCCTGGTCGGGCCGTGGGAACAAATCTCATTGCTACTCTCCTCAAGGCTCAAGGCCCTCTTCTGCCAGCCTGGCTCCTGCTTGTCTTTTTCAGCCAAGTAACATCCACCTCACAGCAGCCCTCACACTTGGACCTGCCACCAGCCTCAGAGATTGACTGGACAGAGACACGACCACCTCTGACATTCATTGGCCATCAGGTACAATGGGTAAGAAAGCTGGGAAAGGGCCAATGCCCCTCAGTTCCCAGACCACCACTCCTGGGTTTTGTGTGTTCTGGCCGTCCTGTGTTAGCAGACTTGTCCCTCTTGATGCCCTAACCCAGTGTCATGTTCTTTGACTTTTCCTCACCCTCCACGGTATCGATGCTGCCCCCATTGCCACACAGGAGTGCCCATGCCTACAGAATCCAGTTCCAGCCCAATACAGCACACTTTCGGACATCCCACAGGGACCGGAAGCTAAACCTCCACCACGCCAGTTTCCATGAATTGTAGATACAGATTCTTATCACCTTCTCTTTTTCCACCTCTCACGTTCCAAAATTTCTTGAATGCTAAGGGGATCCTTGCCCTTTTCTTTTAGATTCAAGAAATCCATGGTGAAAAGCCTGGATTCCTATGAGGAAAAAGAGGATGAAGTGATTAAAGAGGTGAGTTAAAGGCAAGGCCTCTGAGGGACCCAGCCCCCACCCCGGGTAGCTGTCTCAGCCGCCTCTCTCCCACAGATGGCGGCGCAGATCCGGGAGGTGGAGCGGAGCCGGCAGGAGGTGGTTCGGTCCGTCTTAGAGGTTGGTTTCCCTCGGAGGAGCCAGAGCAGTATCCAAATCCACTGATTCCTGGTTCTCCCAGGTCCAGCATTTCACCTGCCAGCTCTTCTGAGAATTCACGGGACTCCGTGCCTCATCTGCTCGGCTTGAATTCTCTTCCCTGCCCACCATGGGCAGGCCTCGTCAGTGGGGAAGATGGGGGCCGGGCTGGGAGGGAGGGAAGGTGCCAGATAGGGGCAGTATCCTCAATTTGTCAGTTTCCGGAGGGAGGAAGCATGGCCCAGGCAAATTCTTAAGCATCCTAGACACATTTATTTTTCCTGAATCAAACTCAGCCTCAGATAGTACCAGACCCAGAAGAGGGCTCTTCAGCACTTGGAAGCCAGAAAGGGACAAACAGGTAAGACTGCCTGACATCTCCTGGTCGGGCCGTGGGAACAAATCTCATTGCTACTCTCCTCAAGGCTCAAGGCCCTCTTCTGCCAGCCTGGCTCCTGCTTGTCTTTTTCAGCCAAGTAACATCCACCTCACAGCAGCCCTCACACTTGGACCTGCCACCAGCCTCAGAGCTTGACTGGACAGAGACACGACCACCTCTGACATTCATTGGCCATCAGGTACAATGGGTAAGAAAGCTGGGAAAGGGCCAATGCCCCTCAGTTCCCAGACCACCACTCCTGGGTTTTGTGTGTTCTGGCCGTCCTGTGTTAGCAGACTTGTCCCTCTTGATGCCCTAACCCAGTGTCATGTTCTTTGACTTTTCCTCACCCTCCACGGTATCGATGCTGCCCCCATTGCCACACAGGAGTGCCCATGCCTACAGAATCCAGTTCCAGCCCAATACAGCACACTTTCGGACATCCCACAGGGACCGGAAGCTAAACCTCCACCACGCCAGTTTCCATGAATTGTAGATACAGATTCTTATCACCTTCTCTTTTTCCACCTCTCACGTTCCAATGAATATGTCTTACCTCCTGAATGCAAGTAGGCTTCTATTCCACCTTGAAACTGCAATCTTGTCCCCAAAATCTTGTCCCTGTCACCTCCTACCTTACGGGTCTATCCTCCAGCCTCCTGCTGTGCTCTTTGCTTTCCAACATGTAATTGCCACTGTCTTAAATGACAGGCCTTCCTTCCCCCTCTCTGCTTACCCTTAGCTTCCTTCAGCCCAAATGTCACTTTTCATGGAAAACTTTTATGAATGTACGTTTTATGTATGAAAAGCTATGAATGTACTTTGTGTAATTCATACCTGACTCTCTTTCCCAGGAATATGTATGCTCTGTGAGGAAGGGATTTCGTTTACCTCCCGTCTAGTAGGCACTTTACTTGAGGCTGGTTGGGGCAAGGCCGGCTCTCAGTGGTTCACCGCGTTGAGGTTGACCGTCAGCCCCAAGCAGCGGTTCCATCTGCCTTCTGTGACACTTCTTCCTCTAGGCTGTCCCCTGTCATCTCTTGGCTTTCTTCTAATTTCCCCCCCATTTCCAATTACAGGATACATCAGGAATTGGAAACATCCACTCCGGTAAGGCCCGTGGCATTTTTACTGTAAGAGGCTTTTTTTTTTTTTTTTTTTTTGAGTTCTAGGTCTTTCACTGAGAGGGTATCCAAGACATACATCCAGTGCATCTGAGTACCTCAGGAAAGCAACAGATGTACACTGACCTGCTTACCAGATTGTTTTTTTAAACTTTCAGACCTAAGGTGTTTTAAAGTTAAGGCAACCCACTCCAGTATTCTTGCCTGGAGAATTCCATGGACAGAGGAGACTGGCAGGCTAGTCCATAGGGATGCAGAGTTGGGCATCACCGAAGTGACTTAACACAGCACATAACTCAGTAAAGGCGTACAAAAAGGTTGTTCATCAAAACGGCTAGAACTATGGACTTCCCTGGAGCTTCAGTGGTTAAGGCTCTGCACTCTGCGGGGGGTCTGCATGATCCCTGGACAGGGAACAAGTTGGCCATATTTTACGGGAAAAAGAAATTTAAAAAAAAAAGGAAAAAAATCACAATGTGTGTATGCAGGAATTCTCACACACTGCTAGTGGGACTGCAAAATGGCATAACTACTTTGGAAAAGTTTAGCACTTTCTTTACAAGTCAAAAAAAATCTAAACGTGCCTCAGCAAATGAGCAACTCAAAGAATGCTCAACAACAAGGAAATGACTGACACATGCAACATACAAACGTCAGAATAAAAGTTAGACAAGAATAGATGTTATATTTTATTTACCCAAAGCCTAGAAATGGCAAACTAATCTAAAGCAACGGAAAGCCCACCGTGGTCGCCTGGGAGAGGGCTTAAGGGAGGTGCACCAGACATGCTTTAAAGGGGTGCAAGAGTACAGTGGTGGTTTTACTCCCAACATTTCAAACTGTACCCTTAAGCCTCAGCCCCTCAAATTCCCGTGTTTTGATTTTGAACAGTCTCAGTTGGACTGGACTTTGGCTAGGGCCTGTTTCACAGAGGCCTGAAGGCTAAAAACTAAGTGCTTTCATTTCTGCTTAAGGAGTCTTCCTCTCCAGGTGCCACACCTCCTTGGATGGTCCAAGATGAGGACTTTAACTCTGGGAACCAACAAATAGGACCCTCCTATGAAGAGTTTCTTAAAGAAAGTAAGTTACCGCAAGAATGGTGGCGCCTTCCTACTTTCTTTTAAACCCTTTTACTCAAATAAAACTGCTCATTGTAGAGGAAAAACAGAAACTGAAGAAACTCCCACCAGACAGAGTTGGGGCCAACTTTGACCACAGCTCCAATACCAGTGCCAGCTGGCTGCCCTCTTTTGGCCGGGTCTGGAATAATGGACGCCGCTGGCAATCCAGGTATGGACCCACTGTCAGGACCCCCACCTGCTCCCCCCTCGGAGGTCTCAGCTTTCTGTGTTGCTAATCTTTCATTTCTTTTCAGGCATCAATTCAAAACTGAAGCTGCAGCAAGAACCAAACAGCAGTCACATAAGAAAAGCTAATGGCTTCCTGATCAGCCACCCACCCTAAGGCTCAAAGCCAAATCAACATCTGCCATCATTACTCTTTGTGACTGCCTTTCTTAGCAAACAGACATACCCACTTATTTGATTTAATAAAGTTTTATTTTCCAAAATGTACAGATGGTGGGACCTGTGAAAAAAAAATTTCAAGAATCAGAACTGAAGAGCCTCATGAGTGGGGCGTGTACCTCCTACAGCACGACCCCGGGGTTCATTCGTCGTCACTGGCTCACCTGTTCATGCATCTTCACCAGTAGCTGGGGCATCTCCACCCTTGGTGTTTCTGGTATAAATCACTTGAGCTCTGTGCTTTGAAACCAGTTTAATAAGGCCTGAAAAAGAAAAAACACAATTTTTACACAATACTACAAATACTTAATGGACACTACAAATGCTGAATTTGACCATGAGTTTAGGACGCATGCCATGGTAACCTGACTGACCCTTGGACTCCCCACCTGCTCCTGGAATGGCTACCCTCACAGCACTTTATCGTAGCTTGAAAGTCACTGTTAGGCACTACCAATACCCTAATTAACATGTGAGAATTGTATTATGAATCACCGCCAACAGCATTTAAAATGGCTAATGCAGTCAGAGGCCCATTTAAGGTCAGAAGCATACAAAACGGCCCGACACATCCGCCCATCTCACCTTTACTGAGGAGTTCCTGAAGGGCTGCCCTGGCCAGAGAGCCACGTATCTTCAGTCTCTCCGAGACGACAGCTGGTGTTATAAGCTTATAGTTGGGAACTTCTTTACAGAGTTTGTCGTATGTTGCTTTGTCAAACAAGACTAGGTTATTGAGTTTGTCCCGAACTTTGCCTTTGGACCACTTCTGCTCACAGAAAATAAAAGGGAAAAGAAAAGAAAAAAATCAGTGCTCTCTAAAGAACCAGGGTCTTCTCTCCTCTGGAACAACCTGCACCTGAGCATTCTCACATGGCTGCAGGGCAATGCCAAGAGCGACTCTGTCCCTTGGCCTGAAGAAACATAAAATTCAGTATTTACAGAAACCCCGCAAATTAAGATTCAAGTAATTACAGAATCAGATCAGAAAAAGATACATTAGCTTACAGAAAAGGAAAAATCACTTTGTTAAAAGATTTTCATATGTTGGCTGAGCCCCACGGGCCCAATGAATCAATACTTGCTTGGTACACGCTTAGTTCTAAGACCACCCCATTCTCCAGACAAGGAAAAAGCCAGCTAGCCAATGGTGATGTTAACAAACTCAATAATCTGACTCTAGAGCCCACAGCCTTCCAAGCTATTTGCTATGTGCCACTTACTGCTACAGCGGAGTGGGACGACCGCCCCCACCCTCCCTCTCTGTTTGAGCAGCTTTAACTCCTACCTTCTTTTTGGCCTTGCCCCCAGATTTGTTCACTGGATCTTTGTCTTTCTTGGCCGACTTTCCGGCATCTTTCTTCTTCTTGTCGTCCTTGGGCGGCTGTGGAAGAAAAGCGGGGATGCGGCCAGGTCACAAGGCAGCCCCAAACTGCCGCTACTTCTGGGCCCCCCACCCAGCCCAGGCTCCACCGCCAGAGCACATGGGGGAAGCTACAGCCCGCCCGAGTCGACGCGCTACCCGACAGCTGGGTGAACCCTCATTCGATGCTGGCCTAAACCCGCGCCTCCCAGAACCACGCCGCCTTCCCTCACACCGAGCTCACCATAACGAAGCCGGAGAGCAGCTGCGACCACAGCCGCCTCGCTAAGATGTCGGACAAAAGGAAGCGCGCCTCGCAAGTAAGCCCAGAAGACGCTACCCTGGCCAGAGAGCCACGTATCTTCAGTCTCTCCGAGACGACAGCTGGCGTTATAAGCTTATAGTTGGGAACTTCTTTACAGAGTTTGTCGTATGTTGCTTTGTCAAACAAGACTAGGTTATTGAGTTTGTCCCGAACTTTGCCTTTGGACCACTTCTGCTCACAGAAAATAAAAGGGAAAAGAAAAGAAAAAAATCAGTGCTCTCTAAAGAACCAGGGTCTTCTCTCCTCTGGAACAACCTGCACCTGAGCATTCTCACATGGCTGCAGGGCAATGCCAAGAGCGACTCTGTCCCTTGGCCTGAAGAAACATAAAATTCAGTATTTACAGAAACCCCGCAAATTAAGATTCAAGTAATTACAGAATCAGATCAGAAAAAGATACATTAGCTTACAGAAAAAGGAAAAAATCACTTTGTTAAAAGATTTTCATATGTTGGCTGAGCCCCACGGGCCCAATGAATCAATACTTGCTTGGTACACGCTTAGTTCTAAGACCACCCCATTCTCCAGACAAGGAAAAAGCCAGCTAGCCAATGGTGATGTTAACAAACTCAATAATCTGACTCTAGAGCCCACAGCCTTCCAAGCTATTTGCTATGTGCCACTTACTGCTACAGCGGAGTGGGACGACCGCCCCCACCCTCCCTCTCTGTTTGAGCAGCTTTAACTCCTACCTTCTTTTTGGCCTTGCCCCCAGATTTGTTCACTGGATCTTTGTCTTTCTTGGCCGACTTTCCGGCATCTTTCTTCTTCTTGTCGTCCTTGGGCGGCTGTGGAAGAAAAGCGGGGATGCGGCCAGGTCACAAGGCAGCCCCAAACTGCCGCTACTTCTGGGCCCCCCACCCAGCCCAGGCTCCACCGCCAGAGCACATGGGGGAAGCTACAGCCCGCCCGAGTCGACGCGCTACCCGACAGCTGGGTGAACCCTCATTCGATGCTGGCCTAAACCCGCGCCTCCCAGAACCACGCCGCCTTCCCTCACACCGAGCTCACCATAACGAAGCCGGGAGAGCAGCTGCGACCACAGCCGCCTCGCTAAGATGTCGGACAAAAAGGAAGCGCGCCTCGCAAGTAAGCCCAGAAACCTCCAGCCGCAGCGAGTACTTCCGGGACAAGGGGCGGAGCCACGCGGAGGAAGTCCGGGGGCCCAGGCCCAGAGCCGGAACTGGCTGCAGGACGTAGGAGTCGAATCCATAACTGCACGCTCTAGGCGCCGGTTTTTGGACTTTGCGGCCGGTTGTGAGGCAATCACATTTTACAATTTACTGGCACTAAGATCCGGGAAAAGGGGAAGAAACAAATTTCTAGGTCCCGGCAATTAACTTCCTAGCGTCAGTGACCATGCAGGGCCGTGCGGGGCGAGGAAGGGAAGCGCGGCCAGGAGCGGGCCCCGTGCCGCACTTCCGGGGCGGGGCCGGGAGGAATTAGCCGTAACCTAGTCCGCAGCCGTAGCGGCAGCTATGGCGATTTTCAGTGTTTACGTGGTGAACAAAGCTGGCGGTCTTATTTACCAGTTGGACAATTACGCCCCACGGGCCGAGGCTGAGAAAACGTTCAGTTACCCGCTGGATCTGCTGCTCAAGCTGCACGACGAGCGTGTGCTGGTAGCTTTCGGCCAGCGGGACGGCATCCGGGGTGGGTAAGGCTCGGCCCGGGGGCGGGGCCCGGTGCTGCCTCCGTGGGCAGGTGTCACTGGGCAGAGGGAGGGAGAGGCTGGGGGACACTCCCTTGTTACCCTTGGCGGGATCTCCAGCCCGAAGCTTCGTTAACGCTTAGCTTCGCTACTGCAGTGGGACACACAGTGCTGGCCATCAATGGTGCGGATGTTAACGGCAAACAGACGACCGACGGGAAGGATGTGCTGGAGTACCTGGGCAACCCTGCTAACTACCCCGTGTCCATTCGGTTCGGCCGCCCTCGCCTCACCTCCAACGAGAAGCTCATGCTGGCCTCCATGTTCCACTCGTAAGTCCCAGACCCTTACTAGATTCTGTTGGTACATGCTTGGCTCATAGGCTGGCTGGGATAGTGTAGTTCTGCTCTCAGAGACTTCCGGAGGGTGCTAACCTTCCTCTAAAAAACGTAAAACATTTTATTTTATTTGCTTATTCAGTTATTTTTGGCCGTACTTGGCCTTCGTTTGTAGCATGGGCTTTTCTCTAGTTGCGGGTCGTGGCCTTCTCAACCGTGGTGGCCTTTGTTATCGCAGAGAATGGGCCCTAGGGCATGTGGGCTTCCTTAGTTGCAATTTCCAGGCACAGGCTCAGTAGTTGTGGCACACGGGCTTGGTTGTTCCAAGGCGTGTGGGATCTTCCCAGACTAAGGATCGAACCGAAGTCTCCGTCCTGTGTTTCCTGCATTGGCAGGCGGATTCTTTACCAGTGAGCCACCAGAAAGGCCTCATCGACCTGCATCCATCCTATAATTGTGGGAGATTTTATTCCTTGACTGGAGCTTTGCTTGTTGCTCTAATTGAGCCCGAGTAATAGAAGAAAACTTGTATCTATGGCCAGGGTCAGAGCAGGCATTGTCAATTGGCCAAGTCACTCTTGATTTCGAGTCATGTCAAGAGTGACCTGAACATGACTATAATTTTTCCTTTAAAATAAATTTCATCGGGGCCAACCAATCAGAGCCTTGGAGGGGAGAAATCCACCAAGGTAACCCAGAGCTACTAGACACAGGTAACAGACCACAAACCCAACAATTGGGTTGATTTCTGAAATTAGCATAGGATCATGCCTATGATAGAAAAACATTTGATTCGTATGCAGAGGTCCAAGAAACCAAGAAAATACAACGAATGATCATACAAGTCACCTTGAGGAGCTGTCTTCCTCCTGGGGGGCCAGCGGGGGGCCCAGGGTGCCCGAAGCTTCGTTAACGCTTAGCTTCGCTACTGCAGTGGGACACACAGTGCTGGCCATCAATGGTGCGGATGTTAACGGCAAACAGACGACCGACGGGAAGGATGTGCTGGAGTACCTGGGCAACCCTGCTAACTACCCCGTGTCCATTCGGTTCGGCCGCCCTCGCCTCACCTCCAACGAGAAGCTCATGCTGGCCTCCATGTTCCACTCGTAAGTCCCAGACCCTTACTAGATTCTGTTGGTACATGCTTGGCTCATAGGCTGGCTGGGATAGTGTAGTTCTGCTCTCAGAGACTTCCGGAGGGTGCTAACCTTCCTCTAAAAAACGTAAAACATTTTATTTTATTTGCTTATTCAGTTATTTTTGGCCGTACTTGGCCTTCGTTTGTAGCATGGGCTTTTCTCTAGTTGCGGGTCGTGGCCTTCTCAACCGTGGTGGCCTTTGTTATCGCAGAGAATGGGCCCTAGGGCATGTGGGCTTCCTTAGTTGCAATTTCCAGGCACAGGCTCAGTAGTTGTGGCACACGGGCTTGGTTGTTCCAAGGCGTGTGGGATCTTCCCAGACTAAGGATCGAACCGAAGTCTCCGTCCTGTGTTTCCTGCATTGGCAGGCGGATTCTTTACCAGTGAGCCACCAGAAAGGCCTCATCGACCTGCATCCATCCTATAATTGTGGGAGATTTTATTCCTTGACTGGAGCTTTGCTTGTTGCTCTAATTGAGCCCGAGTAATAGAAGAAAACTTGTATCTATGGCCAGGGTCAGAGCAGGCATTGTCAATTGGCCAAGTCACTCTTGATTTCGAGTCATGTCAAGAGTGACCTGAACATGACTATAATTTTTCCTTTAAAATAAATTTCATCGGGGCCAACCAATCAGAGCCTTGGAGGGGAGAAATCCACCAAGGTAACCCAGAGCTACTAGACACAGGTAACAGACCACAAACCCAACAATTGGGTTGATTTCTGAAATTAGCATAGGATCATGCCTATGATAGAAAAACATTTGATTCGTATGCAGAGGTCCAAGAAACCAAGAAAATACAACGAATGATCATACAAGTCACCTTGAGGAGCTTGGGCTGTCTTCCTCCAGTGTCCTGTTCGTCCTGGTGTGACTGTCGCGTAGTAGTTTCCTCTGCCTCCTCCTGAGTCGTCGTTTCAGTGTCATGAAAAGAATTGATCCAATACGACTAGGCTTTTTTTTTTTTTAAGATTTATTTATTTATTTATTTTGGTTGGGGAAGGGTGGGGAGGGAGGGGGGCGGGTGGGCCACTTCTGTTGGTCTTTCATTTGTCCATTTTTCATCCATCTTTGTTCTTTGGCTCCTGTGGGCCTCCCATCGCGGTGGCCTCTGTTGTCGCAGAGCACCGGCTCTGGGCGCATGCGCTCCAGAGCTCCGGCTCAGTAGTTGGACACATCGGTCCAGCCGCTCCGCGGCACATGGGATCTTCCCAGGCCTGGGATTGAACCAGCGCCCCTTGCACTGCAAGGCGGTGTCCTTACCCACTGGACCACCAGGGAAGCCCTCTCTCAAGTTTTAATGTGAACTCTTCTGAAAATAAGGGTCACTTCAGTGGAAACGTTTGAGAAGCACTCCTCCCTTTTAGCAGTGAGGTACATTCCCAACGTTGCCTCCTTTCCAACTAGGCTCTTTGCAATCGGCTCCCAGCTGTCTCCTGAACAGGGCAGCTCAGGCATTGAGATGTTGGAGACAGACACATTCAAACTGCACTGCTTCCAGACACTGACAGGTACGGGCCTCCAGACAGGCCAGAGGGATGGGATGGGGCAGTTGGGGGAAGGGACTGACCAAAGTTGGCTCTGGTGAGCAAGGGGGTGGTGGTTAACCTTTTCTGGGGCAACTGCATGATTATTTGTTTTGTGAATCTAAAGCCAATATTTAATCTGACGCCAGTTTTGCCTGTGCTCAACCCTTGTTATCCTGTGCACAGATAAACTCACCTTAGTGTTGTCTCAGGTTGCACGCGTTTTGAAAGGTGTGAGTGTTGTTCCAAAATGAAATTGGAATGCCAGTTGGAAATGGCCTTTGGATCCTAAGTGGCGTTGCCCCACTCCCTGAAGGCACGTCATTGGAAGCTGGCCCTATGGGTCCCCTGTCTGGCACTTTCTGCTGAGGGCCCCAGGCCAGAAGCAAGCGGCAAAGCTAGACCCCAATGCCTGATCACGCGTCAGCTGGGTGGTGTGATAAGGTCATTTCACTTCTCTCCTCTCACCTGACATTCAACATCTTCCTTTGTCATGTTTCATGAGGCAATAAAGATAAAATAAAAGTGAGCATGTGAAAGTGCTAAACAAACATGGGACCGCATTATCCCCTGCACTGTCTGCGCTGTCTCCCCTTTGGTAATCACTCCCGCTCCCTCTCCAGGGATCAAGTTTGTGGTGCTGGCGGATCCTAGGCAGGCTGGGATAGATTCTCTTCTTCGAAAGATTTATGAGATTTACTCAGACTTCGCCCTGAAGAATCCGTTTTACTCCCTGGAAATGCCCATCAGGTATGTGGTCCTGCTTCCCAGGTTCTGGTCGGTGCCTCCTTTCCCTGTGTCATTTTGAAGTGTAATAGAATTATTTTTAAAATAAAGCAAAAGTAACTGGCCTTTTAATTATTTACTTTTTTGAG
This sequence comes from Tragulus kanchil, assembly GCA_022376925.1. Taxonomy (NCBI): domain Eukaryota; kingdom Metazoa; phylum Chordata; class Mammalia; order Artiodactyla; family Tragulidae; genus Tragulus; species Tragulus kanchil. Next base: position 139,252,529 of record JAIOJX010000006.1, read on the forward strand.
AAACCAGAGGCTTTGCTTGGGGTTCATGGCCTTCCTCAAGCAGAGTTTCCACGGGCTCAGCCTCTGTACCGATGGTGGGGAGAGAGCCCAGGCCTCACCCTCTGTCCTTACTTACACCTCCTGGGCCTGGCCTAGGTGTGAACTGTTTGACCAGAACCTGAAGTTAGCCCTGGAGGTGGCAGAAAAGGCTGGAACCTTCGGGCCTGGGTCTTAGGCTGCACCTGCCGTGGACCTGCCAGACTCCCAAGCTCCTGCAGCAGGCATCGTGCTGGTGCCACTGATGGAGATCCCAGCACCACTGGCGTGCACCTGACCGCGGGAGGATGCCGAGCCTGAGGACGTGTACTTATCCCCGAGCCTTAATACCATCCTCTCTTTGCTCCTGTATCTGCCATGGTCCTACTTCCCAACTCTGTACAGATTATTTATGGAGGAGGTGGCCCATAAAGGTTGTAATAAACATTCGTTTGGTCTCAGTGTTTGCTATCCCTAAGTGATGTTTTGTGGGGGAAGTCCTCAGGAGGGGAGACAGGAATGATAAGGGAATTCTAGAAGGGTAAGATAGTGTGTTCCAGTAGAAAACAATATATATATATATTCATTAAGTGAATGAGTGCATATGGGACTTTGAGGCAGGAGTCTTGGACCTAGTTCCAGAATTACCACTGACTTTCTGGGTGGTGGGCATGGTGGTGGACAGTGATGAAAACGAGGATGGAATGCTTACCAGGTGCTCACAGCCAGGTTTTACTTCTCTGTCTCACGCCAGCCTCTCCCCTACTTCCGGCCCCAAAATACAGCTCAGTTTTACTTCCTGGGACCGCATTATCCCCTGCAGCGGGGGATCAGGGTTTGTGGTGCTGGCGGATCCTAGGCAGGCTGGGATAGATTCTCTTCTTGAAAGATTTATGAGATTTACTCAGACTTCGCCCTGAAGAATCCGTTTTACTCCCTGGAAATGCCCATCAGGTATGTGGTCCTGCTTCCCAGGTTCTGGTCGGTGCCTCCTTTCCCTGTGTCATTTTGAAGTGTAATAGAATTATTTTTAAAATAAAGCAAAAGTAACTGGCCTTTTAATTATTTACTTTTTTGAGAAACCAGAGGCTTTGCTTGGGGTTCATGGCCTTCCTCAAGCAGAGTTTCCACGGGCTCAGCCTCTGTACCGATGGTGGGGAGAGAGCCCAGGCCTCACCCTCTGTCCTTACTTACACCTCCTGGGCCTGGCCTAGGTGTGAACTGTTTGACCAGAACCTGAAGTTAGCCCTGGAGGTGGCAGAAAAGGCTGGAACCTTCGGGCCTGGGTCTTAGGCTGCACCTGCCGTGGACCTGCCAGACTCCCGAGCTCCTGCAGCAGGCATCGTGCTGGTGCCACTGATGGAGATCCCAGCACCACTGGCGTGCACCTGACCGCGGGAGGATGCCGAGCCTGAGGACGTGTACTTATCCCCGAACCTTAATACCATCCTCTCTTTGCTCCTGTATCTGCCATGGTCCTACTTCCCAACTCTGTACAGATTATTTATGGAGGAGGTGGCCCATAAAGGTTGTAATAAACATTCGTTTGGTCTCAGTGTTTGCTATCCCTAAGTGATGTTTTGTGGGGGAAGTCCTCAGGAGGGGAGACAGGAATGATAAGGGAATTCTAGAAGGGTAAGATAGTGTGTTCCAGTAGAAAACAATATATATATATATTCATTAAGTGAATGAGTGCATATGGGACTTTGAGGCAGGAGTCTTGGACCTAGTTCCAGAATTACCACTGACTTTCTGGGTGGTGGGCATGGTGGTGGACAGTGATGAAAACGAGGATGGAATGCTTACCAGATGCTCACAGCCAGGTTTTACTTCTCTGTCTCACGCCAGCCTCTCCCCTACTTCCGGGCTCATTCTGCTTATATTGGAAATTAGAGCAGAGTATAAACTCTCCAACTCAGAGTCTCAAAGCTGGTTGTCAGCAGACCTTGAACCCAGGCTTTCTGAGTACACTGCTGCCTCCCTCCCTTGAGGTAGTTAAGCTGCCTGACACCCAGTAGCTTCATCTCCAAAATGGTCATTGAAGGCTGCAGTATGAAGTTAAAGGCAGAAGAGGCATGAGCTTAAAGGAGTCCACCTAGCCTTCAGCTTTCCCATTCCAGGGGAATGAAGTCTCTTGGGGTGGAAAAAGCAGGTATTAAGGGATTATTTCCCTAAGAAAGCCCTCTCTGGCTTTCCTTTATCACTTTTGAAAGAATGATTCACTGACAAGGTTTAGTATCAAATCTAGTTTTAATTTTCTGTAACAAATCTTTCCACCGTTCCACTTACTGTACCCTTTGCACTGGTGAGAGTGACCCTTTTGCCCTGGAGTCCAAGGTACTGGCGGGAGCAGTTGCCCCCGCTGAGAGGCCTCAGCAGCTGGCTTGGGCCATGGCTGACCTGCTGCTGCAGGCCGGAGGAGCCTCACCTCGGGTGAGGAAGGGTGAGGTGGGGACGGGGCAGGGCCCTGGAGGGGGAGAGGAGTAAACGAGACTCTTGAGTGCAGGGGGTTCCCATTTGAAGGCAGGAAACGAGCTAATGGAGTCCAAGAACAAAGGTGGTTTTTGGTTTTTTTTTAAAAAAAAGGTGGTTTTAAATAGAGATGAGATGGCGAGCTGGGACCTTACTAGCCACAGGTGACTTCAGTACCACGTGGATGCAGAAAAAGCAGAAAGGGAAAGTCAAAGGCCCTAGTGAGACGGTCTCCCCACCCCCACCCCCACCCCCCATGGAGGGAGAGGCCACGAGTGAGGCAGGATGCTCTGGAGCCTGCGCTGTCTTCACTCAGCCTTCTTGGGCACCCGGCCCATCTTGGTGCGGATGTTTCGTAGGAGGAAGAAGGCACCTGTGCTGGCTGCACAGATAACCTCAGCCACCCAGAAGGCTGTGCTCCAACTGTAATGTTTGGCAATGGTGCTGAAGGGCAACCCGGCCAGAAAGCCGCCCACTGTCAGGGAGGAGGGGAAGAGCTGAGTCACTGGGAGGCTAGAGCCAGGGGGGCTCCTTCCAGCCCCTCGCCGGCCCAGCCTGGCCCGTGTGCAGAGCATTGGTGGGTGTCACTCACCATTGGCCATGAGCCCCACGATGGCATGGGAGGTGCCACACAAGTTGGGAGGGGCGCACTCATTGGCTATCACTCCAAACAAGGCGATGGGACCGTAAGAGGAGAAACCAAACACAGCTCCCAACACCAGGATCCAGAGCTGCAAGGGCCGTGCAGGGTAGCAGTTAGAGTCTGAGAAAGACTACGACCTACCTACCCCTGCCCGAGGAAGAGTGCTTGGCCCCGGAAATGGATAGTTGGTGAAGGAGAGAGTAGGCGACTCGCACACACATGCCACCTCCCAGCACAACCAACTGCAGAGCTGGAGGGCTGGGGCCACAGGGACCCAACCCAGGGGCCTGTGCCAGCAGGTGAGGGAGGAAGAGAGGCCATCCTCAGAGTGAGATGCTGTCTCTTCTCAGGATTTGTGCCAGTCGGATTGGCTAGGGTCCAAGCAGTGGGGGTAGGACAGAGCTGAGACACACCAAGGGGAAAACCAGAGAAAAAGATGGAGCACCTCATGCTCTGTAAAGCCCGTGAGCTCAGCGAGAGGGTGAAGAGCTGGAGTCCAGAAAGCAGCATCCTAGAGGAGCATAGAGAGAAGAAACCAGGCCCAGAGTCGAGAGGAACCGAGGTACAAACAACTGAAACGGGCAGTCAGAGGCAGAGAGAGGCCAGGGAGAGGGAGACAGAGTGGCTCCTGCTTTCTCATCCTTGTCCCTGCTGAGAGCCCCGCTCTTTGTTTACCTTGGGGGAGTCACTGGTCACAGTGACCCGGAAGAGGAACATGGACGCCGTCATGCCAGCCATCATCAACAGCAGCAGGCCATGGCGGGGGTTCCCGTAGGTGGACAGTCCTGCCTGTGGACACAGCCCCGGCAACGTCAAGCCCAGGAGCAGCAGCGAACCCCGACCCCTGGACTCTGACACGGCAGGCCTCTGCCGACAGGTCTTTGGCAATCCCACTGCAGTTCTTGGCCCAGGGCAGCTCTGGGAGGCCCTGGGACCTGCTTAATATGTTCTGAGGCCAAACTCCACAACATCCCTTCCTCCACCTGGGGCAGGCTCGAGGACAGGTGCTGGCAGGCTGCACCTGGTTTTCCTGGAGCAACCAGGCGGAGAGAAACGCTGGCTTTCCTTGACATCAGTTAAAATTTTCCCCAAGAGCCTCATCTCCACATCCCTAACAAAGAAGAGTAGCCTGGAATCATTCCCACCTCACCCAGCCTAAACCAGCACATGCCAAGCTGCGTGTGCCCCATGGCTGCCACTTCTGGCGGCCTAGTCATGCTGGGAAGATTTAAAGGGACCCTCCTCCTTCCTGTCCCTTCTGCCCACTCACCTTGGCCATGGCCCGGTCTGACAGGTAGCCAGCTGCGATGCTGCCTACAAGGCCCCCAACCTCCAGGGCACTCATGTAGGAGCTACCTGCAGTGAGGGGTGCGGTGGGAAGAGGGAAAGGGAGGGTGGAAGGGTGTTACACCTTGGGATTGTCCCAGACTGGCTTAAACCCAGGGAGGTCTCCGGTCCCCAAGGGTGACCGGCCACAGCTGCCTGAGTAGTGTCTGGCCTCAGGGAAAGAGGAAAGGGGATAAAGGGAGGTGGGCCTGAATTTCCCATCCTCTGCAAAGGCTCCTGCTCCCTAGGCCTGCCCCATTCCAACACCCATCTCACCCACAAGGGCTGACTGTCCTCTCTCCTGGATAAGGAAGAACTGGCCCCAGTCCGTACAGCACGTCTTTACTCCAAACACCACGAGGTAGCCGGTGGAGAGCACCCACAGGTAAGGGGTCAGCAGCAGCTCCTGTAAGGTACTCTCCCCCTTCAAGGAGCCTGGGGGTGGGAAGAAGAGGCCAGACCTCAGACTCTGCTCTAGCCACCCCGCTCCCCAAGCCCCCCACCACTCATTAACTAGCCACGGGGACAGAGTCCATCCACATAGACAAGGATCAGCATGAAGGTACCCGCTCAGCCACAGTTCTGCCCTCTCCCCTCCACCGCAGGTCTCAACCAGTGAAAGAGAACCTGAGGGCCAGCGAGGATGGAGGTACCCAAGCCACTTGAGTTTAGATGCTGCCCACACGGGGCACTCGGGCTCTGCTATACGGGAGGACTGGCTCTAACGTGAGTCACAGCGTTTGACTCGTCTGGTACTTCACTGCCTCTCGGGGTGGAGTTTTATTCACTCCGCCCGCTCTCCATCACCATCCCTGTCCTGACGTCCACTGGCTGGCACAGGAGTAGGCATGCAGCCAGTCCTCAATGCAAGTCTGCCAGGTGCATGAGGAACGCAGGCTCCCCAGGGGTCGGCTTCGGTGGGCGCTCACCCTTCTTGCCCTTGGAGGGGGTGGGGTCCAGGTTGCGGAGCCCAACGTCAGCAGGTTCATTGTGGATGAGCAGGAGGCAGAGGAAGGAGACAGCCACACACAGGGCTCCAGACAGGGCCAGCGTGCTGCGCCAGCTGTAGCTCTGGGCGAGGATGGTTGCCAGGATGGGGCCCAGCCCTCCAGCCAGGTTCATGCTGGTTGACAGGATGGCCCACCAAGTGCCAAACTGAGATGGCTCAAACCACTGCCGGGGAGAGGGGGACAGAGTAGGCGTGCAGCCTCTAGTCCGTATGGAAGGTGGGGGTCGGGTGGGGCAGAACCAACAGCTCAGGTTACAGGAAGGAGGGGTGAGGGCACTTCTACTTGGAAGGGCCAGGTCCCTCATCTGCCACCTGATGCCACCATGTTCAACCTCCTAAAATATCTTGACAAGCAACAGGAGCTGGACTGGAACTCCTGAGGAACCTGCTCTGGGGTGGAGGTGCTGGTGCGCCCATGTGTTCTTTCGGTGTCCTCTCTGCCAATCTGAACTGGCTCCTTTGGAAGCAGACACTCACCTTCCGCAGGACCTTGCCACATGGGGGCCAGCCCAGCCCCTGTGCCAGGCCATTGAGGAACCAGAGGGCAGCAAAAACAGGCACTGCGGAGCTCCAGGAAAAGACTATGTTGACCAGGCCAACCAGAAGAAGCCCAGAAGAGAAGAGCCAGCGAGCACTCATCTGGTCAGACAGCACTCCGCTCACAAACTTGCTGATGGCGTAGGCTGCAGACTGGCTGCTGGTGATGAGCCCTGCAGAGGAGGGGAGCAGGGAGCAGGACACCTGCGGGATTAGAGACAGGGCAAAGGCACAGGAGGGTGGAGGAAGGCATGGGGTCAGCTGTGTAGAGGTGCTTGGCAGGGTGAGACCAGTTCCTTTCAGGAGGAATAGAAGGGGTGCATGTTGGATTTGTGACATTTATTCATGGAGCCAGGCTTCTCCTCCGGCTCTCCATGAGCACTAGCCCCAGGCTGACCCCTGACTTTTCAGCCTTTTGGAGAGTCCCAGCAGCAGCTGGCCAGGGCAGGGCAGCCTCTTCCCTGTGATTCTCATACACCTGACTTGCCCCTCCCTCAGGGCCTCTGGCAGTTCTGTTGGGGCAAAGGAAGGCTTAAAACTGGAGTCGAGGACCTTATTCCTCCTGAAGAGTAGCCTGCTACACCATATGGAATCATTGTGCCAACTTCCCAGTTCCCAGTGCTCACAATGTCAGCAGCCAGCACTCACCTGATGGTCTCAGCCTGCATCCACAAAGGTGCAGAAACCGTGCTAAGAATCCTCCTAACACACAGTGCCCCGGGGCACACCTGTTGTCACAGGTGCACATGTTTGTTCACACACATCGGATAAGCAGCCCTCAGTCCTTTATCTGTGCCCACAGACACGGCTCTCAGAGCCTCCTCACCTGGCACATGCACCATCCCCTGGCCTCTGCTGTGCAGACACTCCCCACACACCCCACGCCTGTACCCACCACACTGCACCAACACCCAGCCTGTCCTGCTGGTCCTGTGTCCCTGGGCCCACCACCCAGTCCGGCCAGGGCTCACCCAGGTCATCCTTGTCCAGAGGGATCTCCTCCACCAACGTCGGCATGACAAAGGAGAAAGTCTTGCGGTTGAAGTAGTACAGGCTGTAGCCTCCAAACATGGCCGAGAAGATCACAGTTCGGTAATAGCCGTAGCCTCGAGCCGCCATGGTGGCAAGGAGCAGGCCCTACTGGCTGGGACACAGCGTCTCTGACCACGGCTCCGGCTTGCAGGCTCTCAGGGCCAGATCTGCTGAGTTAGGCTTTTACTGCTCCCTCCTCCACCCGGCCTCCCAGGCTCCCTTTATAGCCACCTTCTGGACAATCATTAAGCCTGGGGTGGCTCCTAGGGAACCCAGTGTCCTGAGGGAGACAAGAAAATAGGAGATTACTGACGCCCAAGCAGTGGGGGCTAAAGGGTGTTCGAGAGGGAAGGCAATGTCCCTGACCCTGGCCAGTACCCAGTGTTCCCAGGATTTCTGCCTTTCTGAGCACTTCATCATCCACCCGTCTAAGAGACCAGCTGTGATTAAAGACTTAACCTAATTACTTTTGTCTCCTTGCGCCCAGGGGAGGCAGGGGTGGGAATGATCTAGCAGCTCCCTCAGCCACTTACCTTCTCATCCATTCAGCGAAGGTTTATTGAGGGTTTGCTGGTTGCCAGGCACAACACGAGCTGCTGGGTTAGTTTCTACACACACACACACTCACGCAGACATGTACCCCAAACAACCTCACTCTCAAGTCTTCCAGAGATGACCTCAAGCCCTGTGGCTCCCAATGATAAACACACGGCGGGTGTCCTGTTTATCCATAGTTGCAGAACTGTGAGCAAGGGGAGGGAGGAGCCCCCCAGCTCAAGACGCACGGTGTCCCACCCAAAGCCCTGCTAGGGGCTGGGGTCCTGGTTGGGTCACTCAGCTGCCTCTGATCCCCTTTACCCTTGACGTCAGTATGGGCTCGGGTCTGGCAGGCTGGGGCTTCAGGGATTGTGACCGAAGGGCCAGTGGGCGGGAAGGCGCAGCGGCGGACTCCCGGCGCATTGCCCAAGCGCCCGACTTTCCAGGGCCCCGGCAACACACTCCTGGCTTTTCAGTTCCGTCGGGAAAGCAATTGGAGCAGAAAGCGTGGGCGCAAGCAGAGCAATCGGCTGCTTGGAGGCCCTAGAAGACTCTAGCTTCAGACGCCGAGTGGCTCGGCCTGGCGGGGTGGGGCCGAGCGGTTAGAAAGGGAAGGAGGGAGCGAGGGGGCGAGCTCTTGGCATCTGCCCAGTCCCCGTGTCCTCAAGCCACCCAGGACACCCGACTCCGGCTGGGCATGGAAGAGGGCCCGAGTGCAGGGGCTGGAGTGGGGCCGAGACCCCAGGGCTCCTGCAAAACAAAGGAACGAGCGCGTGCTGGTCCCAGACAGCGCCTTGGCGGCCCCCAGACCCAGCGAACGCCCCCACCCCTGACCCGGCAGCCACAGAAACAGACACGGGTTGGATAGGAAGTTGGGCCTCCCACAAACGAGCCGCAACACCTGAGATTCCCGCTCAGTCCCGCCCTCATGGGACGCCCCTCCCCGGCACACCGCCCGTACCTGAACAGGGGTGGGAGCTGGAGCAGCGAGGGGCGGGGCCCGCGGGGCCGGAGGGCGCATGCGCCCTGGATGGGGCGGGGCCTCCGCCTGTGTCTTTCAACCCTGAGAGTCAGTCCAGCCCGTGAGGTTTAAGTTTAAGGCAGCGGGTCACGCTGGACCTTGAGCGAGAACAGCGCCGCTTAGGGGCTAGAGTCGTATGTTCCCTTCTTAACTAATGGCGCTGTGACATACTATCTATTTCCTTGGCTCTCTGTCTTCGTTGGTTTGCGGGCTTTGTGTAGTTGCAGTGCCGGCTTCTCATTGCCTGTCTTTTCTTGTTGCTGAGCATGGGCTCTAGGACGCATGGGCTCTGCAGCTGTGGCGCTCGCGGGTGTAGTTGCTCCCTGACATGTGGGATCCTCCCAGACCCCATGTCCACTGCGTTCGCGGGCAGATTCTTAACCACTAGACCACTAGGGAAGTTCCAAGAGTAAAGCTCTTTCAGAGTGATGTTAAGAATACAGCAGCAGCTGGGCTTCCCTGGTGGTCCAGTGGGTAGAGTCCGCCTTGCAGTGCAAGGGGCACCGGTTCCATCCCTAGCCCGAGAAGATCCCACGTACTATGGAACGGCTGGGCCAGTGTGTCCAATTAAGCGCCAGCACTCTGGAGCGCATGTGCCCAGAGCTGCTGCTCTGCAACGAGAGAGGCCACTGCAATGGGAGGCGCACACAGGCCAAAGAACAAAGATGGGTGAAAGTAAATGATGATTTAGAGGCAAAAACAAAGCAAAACAAAAAACACAGCAGCAGGTCCAAAATGGAGCTGCTTACGCTAAGCCCCACATCACCAAAGAAAGACTTCATTACAGTTTTGGCTCTCTCAGAAATGGGATCTTAAATAAGCTAATCAGAAATCACCTGATCAGTCAGTACTAGCTCTGTGATCGACCTGATAGATCCCCTGTCATTTCCTAGAGAAAAGTAACTGGTAATAACCAATCTACTTTTTGCCTAGTTTATTTCCTTGTTCCCATTTCCTTCTACCTATAAAAACCTTTCATTTTGTACAGCTCCTCAGGGTGTCTTTCTTTTTTTTTCTTTTTATTTTTTTTACTTATTTATTTGTTTATTTTTAATTTTCACTGTGCTAGATCTTCATTGCTATACATGGGTTTTCTCTAGTTGTGGCAAGCAGGTGGCTAGTCTCTGGTTGCAGTCTGAGGTTTCTCACGTTGGGGGAGCTTCTCTGGTTGCAGAGCGTGGGCTTTTGGCGTGGGGGCGTCAGTGTTGCGGCGCACGGGCTTAGTTGTCCCGCAGCATGTGGAATCTTCCTGGGCCAGGGATCAAACCTGTGTCCCCTGCATTGGCAGATAGATTCTTTTTTTTTTTTTTAGAACTTTGTGAAGGTGGATCTTGTGAGTGATGCCACCAGATGTTTGTTTGTTTGTTTGTTTTTTAATTTATTTATTTATTTTGGGCGGGGGTCGGGTTGGGGAGGGAGAGGAGTGGGCGAGCCACTTCTGTTGATCTTTTTCATTTCTCTATTTTCATCTGTCTTTGTTCTTTGGCTCCTGTGGGCCTCCCATCGCGGTGGCATCTGTCGTTGTAGAGCACCGGCTCTGGGCGCATGCGCTCCAGAGCTCCAGCGCTCCGGCTCAGTAATTGGACACACATCGGTCCAGCCGCTCCGCGGCACGTGGGATTTTCCCAGGCCAGGGATCCAACCGGCACCCCTTGCACTGCAAGGCGGTGTCCTTACCCACTGGACCACCAGGGGAAGCCCAGATAGATTCTTTATCACTGGACCACCAGGGAAGCTGTAGAGCTTTTTCAAAATCCAGAATCCAATCAAGGATTATACATTGCATCTAATTGTCATAATTCTTTACTCCTTTGAAATGCCATCTTTAAATCTTTCATGAGGTGTTCAAGAGTGGTGATGTTTGGGCTAGTGGCAGGAGTCCCATCTGTAGGAATCCGATCTGTGCTGAGTAAAGCCTACAGTCTCTGCTGACACGATTTTTGGATCTAGCAATGGGGAATAAACCGACTTAGTCATAAACATGAGAAAATTAATGAAGAACAGGAGCCTCACTATCCTCAAAGTATGGACAGTGAATTATCTGGAAGATATGGAGGACATTGTGGACTTGCCTTCCACAAAGAAGCAGAAAAGAATGATGGAGAAGGCAGTGTAGCTGGCGATGATGACGGTGACAAGGAGAAGGATTCTCCTGACCTTGAAAGTCTAGATGGCTCTGACTGTGATTCACAGACAAAAGAAAAATTTGCTGAAGAGCTTCAAGCTACTGAGCCCCAATGAACTGAAGAATCCCCAAAAGAGATGCAAAAAGCAACTATAAAATGATGCTTGTTAAATTCAGTCATTCAAAACTCCCAAACAGGGCTTCCTTGGTGGCTCAATGGTGAAGAATTCGCCTGCCAATGCAGGGGACAGGGGTTCAATCCCTGATCCAAGAAGATCCCCCATGCTGTGGAGCAACTAGGCTCGTGAGCCACAACTATTGCGCCTGTGTGCTAGAGCCTCGGAGCTGCAACTATTGAGCCTGTGTGCCGAAACGACTGAAGCCCATGTACCCTGGAGCCCAAGTTGCACAGCAGGAGAAGTCACTGCAACGAGAAGACTGTTCACTGCAGCTAGAGAGTAGCCCCCACTCCCTGCAACTGGAGAAGAGCCTGTGACAGCAGTGAAGACCCAGAATAGCCAAAAAAAAAAAAAAAAAAAACCACCTCCCAAACACTCTAGTTTTTGCATTAAAACTAGGACTTCCCTGGTGGTCCAGTGGTTGAGTGCCCTTGCCAGTGCAGGGGACATGGGTTCAATACCTGGTTTGGGAGGATCCCTCATTCTGTGGGGCAGCTAGGCCCATGCTCCAAAATCACTGAAGCCTGCAAGCTCGAGGGCCCGTGCTGTGCCATAAGAGAAGCCACCGCAATGAGAAGCCTATGCACGGTAGTAGGGAGCAGCCTCCACAGCTAGCCCTTGCATAGTAATGAAGACCCAGTACAACCAAAAATAAATAAATATTTTTTAAAAGTGAATAGAAATAAGCCTTACCATTGCAATGCACAGTGGAAGACTTCTCATAGGGCACAGACCTTTGTGTTATAATTTTGATATCCTTTTTAAATAATTACAAAAGCTGTTTTCTTTCAGATGTCGTGGGTCATGCTGTTATGGGTGTGACTTTAAGCCTTGCTGTAGAGAAAATTAATGAAGAACAGGAGCCTCACTATCCTCAAAGTATGGACAGTGAATTATCTGGAAGATATGGAGGACATTGTGGACTTGCCTTCCACAAAGAAGCAGAAAAGAATGATGGAGAAGGCAGTGTAGCTGGCGATGATGACGGTGATAAGGAGAAGGATTCTCCTGACCTTGAAAGTCTAGATGGCTCTGACTGTGATTCACAGACAAAAGAAAAATTTGCTGAAGAGCTTCAAGCTACTGAGCCCCAATGAACTGAAGAATCCCCAAAAGAGATGCAAAAAGCAACTATAAAATGATGCTTGTTAAATTCAGTCATTCAAAACTCCCAAACAGGGCTTCCTTGGTGGCTCAATGGTGAAGAATTCGCCTGCCAATGCAGGGGACAGGGTTCAATCCTGATCCAAGAAGATCCCCCATGCTGTGGAGCAACTAGGCTCGTGAGCCACAACTATTGCGCCTGTGTGCTAGAGCCTCGGAGCTGCAACTATTGAGCCTGTGTGCCAAAACGACTGAAGCCCATGTACCCTGGAGCCCAAGTTGCACAGCAGGAGAAGTCACTGCAACGAGAAGACTGTTCACTGCAGCTAGAGAGTAGCCCCCACTCCCTGCAACTGGAGAAGAGCCTGTGACAGCAGTGAAGACCCAGAATAGCCAAAAAAAAAAAAAAAAAAAAAAAAAACCACCTCCCAAACACTCTAGTTTTTGCATTAAAACTAGGACTTCCCTGGTGGTCCAGTGGTTGAGTGCCCTTGCCAGTGCAGGGGACATGGGTTCAATACCTGGTTTGGGAGGATCCCTCATTCTGTGGGGCAGCTAGGCCCATGCTCCAAAATCACTGAAGCCTGCAAGCTCGAGGGCCCGTGCTGTGCCATAAGAGAAGCCACCGCAATGAGAAGCCTATGCACGGTAGTAGGGAGCAGCCTCCACAGCTAGCCCTTGCATAGTAATGAAGACCCAGTACAACCAAAAATAAATAAATATTTTTTAAAAGTGAATAGAAATAAGCCTTACCATTGCAATGCACAGTGGAAGACTTCTCATAGGGCACAGACCTTTGTGTTATAATTTTGATATCCTTTTTAAATAATTACAAAAACTGTTTTCTTTCAGATGTCGTGGGTCATGCTGTTATGGGTGTGACTTTAAGCCTTGCTGTAGAGAGTAAGCATTGTATAGGATAAGAAATAAGTACAACACTCACTTTCCTTTCGTCTTAGCATCATCAGACCTCAACTTGCCCTTTTTTTCACCCCTTCAAGTAGAGTTCTGGCGTTTATGGGAGACACTAGTTTCTTGTTTCTGGTAGCTGTTTTATCCTTTTTGTTTGTTTGTTTGTTTGTTTGTTTGTTTTACCCTTTTTTGTTCTTGTTCCTTCACACTTTTCTCTATAAAAATTTATCTGAGGGACTTCCCTGGTGGTCCAGTGGCTAAGACTCTGAGCTCCCAGTGCAGGGGCCCCAGGTTCAATCCCTGGTCAGGGAACTAAATCCCACATGCTGCAGCTAAGAACCAGTGCAGCCAAACAAACAAATAAATAAAAACATTTAAAAAATTTTATCTGATACTGTGATGTGTTCATAAGAAGCATTCTTTTTAAATATTTTGTTATACTAGAATTATTCATCAAGGGCATTTCTGCTACCAATAACAGTCTAAATGTTGGCAAAAGATTAGGCATGTTAACTGAAGGAAACACACACACACACACACAATCTAAAACCTGAGAATTGTGTTTCATTTGGCTGACTTACTGAGAACTTATCGCCCGGAAGACAGCCTCTCAGATAACTCTGAGGGACTGCTCCAAAGAGGTGAGGGAGGAGCCAGGGTATATAGAAGTTTTTTGCAACAAAAGCCAGGTAGTCAGAACATCAAAAGTTTACTGCTAATTAAATTAAAATCATATGTCTCAAGTTAATGAACTTAGTACTTTTCTATGTATGGGAAGTTGTAAGAGCCTGGGCTTACTGAACTCATTCCTTTCTGATGCACATTAACTATCTGGGCCAGTGGCCTATTTTTCTCCCTGAATCCGTGCAGGTGCCCAGCTGAGGGCGACCACAGTGGCTGAGAGCCTGATGACTCCAGCAACCTTTGTTTACTGATACGACGTTCTTAGTCCCTAGGTACTCACTTTATTCTTGCAGATTCAAGTCGATACTTTTGGACTAAAGCCATAGGACAGCAGATGTTTTTTTTAAAAAAAAAAAAACTTTTATTTATTTATTTTTGGCTGTGCTGGGTCTTTGCTAACGTGTGAGTTTAGCTACTCTGTGGTATGTGGGATCTTCCCGGATCAGGGCTCGAACCTGTGTCTCCTGCATTGGCAGATAGGTTCTTATCCACTGAGCCACAAGGGAAGCCTGACAGCAGATGTTTTCACAGCTATTAGAATGGAATTGAGACTATCATATGCTCAGAATGATATGATCCCAAGCAGGTTTTATATAATTTGAATCATATTGTATGTTAGATGTAATTGGGCCAATTCTTACAGAAGAAATTATTTCTATGATGCTTTTGTCCTATCTATGTAAAACTAACTTTTTTCTTTTTCTTTTGGCTGCATTGCAGAGCTTGTAGGATGTTAGTTCCTCCAACAGGAATTGAACTCAGGCCACGACAGTGGAAGCCCAGAACCCTAATCACTAGACCATCAGGGACTCCCCCCAAAACTGGATTTTTTTGAAAAAAGTAATATGTGACCAGATTTAATGTTCTTCCTAAAACCTAAATAAAAGGAAATCAGTCTATGGCCATACCACCCTGAACGCATCAGATCTCATGTGATCTTGGAAGCTAAGCAGGGTCAGGCCTGGTTAGTACTTAGATGTGAAAAACAAATCAGTTTCCCATTAAAGAAGGAAGGAAGAGAAAGAAAGAAAAGAAAGATGGAGTAGGAAATGGAAACCCATTCTAGTATTCTTGCCTGTGTTATATTCCCTGCTACCATTATCTGTATTACACACCTCCAAACTACTGAACCCGTGCATCCTGGAGCCCCTGGGCCACAACAAGGGAGTCTGTGCACCACAACGAATGAGCCCCCGTGGACCAGCAGAGATCCCACGCGCCCCACCTGAAGACCCAATGAAACCAAATAAATAAATAAACAAAAGCTGTAGATGAAGAACCACAGCCATTTCTAGCAATCAGTCTGTCACAGAGGTCAAGATTCCAGAGTGAAGAGAGAAGCCCAAAGAAGTGAACCCAACATTTGAAGCTGTTAGGATCACGGGGGCTTTTGCTGTCCAAAAAAAAAAAATGCAGACAGGAAGGGAAGCTCAGCAGTGCTCTCAGAAGTCTAGGACTTGGACGACAGAAATTGAAGTTCAAGGCCATCAGGGAGAAGGTAGCCTGAAAACCTGCCCAGGCATTAACTTGGGACATCTGATGGATAGAATTCTGGGAATGAAGGTCAACCTGCAATGTCACAACCTTCACAAAGACAACAGTCCTCTCAGGGTTCCCTGGTTGCCTAGTGGTTAGAACTCAGAGCTTTCACTGCCATGGCCAGGGTTCAATTCCTGGTCAGCTGAGCTGGGATCTGGCACCCTGCATGGCAAAATAAAAATAAAAATTAATCAAATTACTAACTCGTTAAAATTTTAATTAATAATTTAATCAATTTTAAAAATTAAAGTCCAATCAAGTCAGTTTGGCTGCATTGCAGAGCTTGTAGGATGTTAGTTCCTCCAACAGGAATTGAACTCAGGCCACGACAGTGGAAGCCCAGAACCCTAATCACTAGACCATCAGGGACTCCCCCCAAAACTGGATTTTTTTGAAAAAAGTAATATGTGACCAGATTTAATGTTCTTCCTAAAACCTAAATAAAAGGAAATCAGTCTATGGCCATACCACCCTGAACGCATCAGATCTCATGTGATCTTGGAAGCTAAGCAGGGTCGGGCCTGGTTAGTACTTAGATGTGAAAAACAAATCAGTTTCCCATTAAAGAAGGAAGGAAGAGAAAGAAAGAAAAGAAAGATGGAGTAGGAAATGGAAACCCATTCTAGTATTCTTGCCTGTGTTATATTCCCTGCTACCATTATCTGTATTACACACCTCCAAACTACTGAACCCGTGCATCCTGGAGCCCCTGGGCCACAACAAGGGAGTCTGTGCACCACAACGAATGAGCCCCCGTGGACCAGCAGAGATCCCACGCGCCCCACCTGAAGACCCAATGAAACCAAATAAATAAATAAACAAAAGCTGTAGATGAAGAACCACAGCCATTTCTAGCAATCAGTCTGTCACAGAGGTCAAGATTCCAGAGTGAAGAGAGAAGCCCAAAGAAGTGAACCCAACATTTGAAGCTGTTAGGATCACGGGGGCTTTTGCTGTCCAAAAAAAAAAAATGCAGACAGGAAGGGAAGCTCAGCAGTGCTCTCAGAAGTCTAGGACTTGGACGACAGAAATTGAAGTTCAAGGCCATCAGGGAGAAGGTAGCCTGAAAACCTGCCCAGGCATTAACTTGGGACATCTGATGGATAGAATTCTGGGAATGAAGGTCAACCTGCAATGTCACAACCTTCACAAAGACAACAGTCCTCTCAGGGTTCCCTGGTTGCCTAGTGGTTAGAACTCAGAGCTTTCACTGCCATGGCCAGGGTTCAATTCCTGGTCAGCTGAGCTGGGATCTTGCAGGCCACCCTGCATGGCAAAATAAAAAATAAAAATTAATCAAATTACTAACTCGTTAAAATTTTAATTAATAATTTAATCAATTTTTAAAAAATTAAAGTCCAATCAAGTCAGCTCAAACCCTGGTTGGGCTAATGCAGATGTTTTCAAACCTTTGGACCCTTCAGGATCTTCTTGGAGTGGGAAGGGTTGGATAGGTCAAAAGTATCTTCATAATAATACTGAGTTATAAATGAAAAATTAAGCTGCTGCCCCTTGGCATGAATCAGGCAGTGACATCAAACCATGACACATGGGGACTTCTCTGGTGGCCCAGTGGCTAAAGCTCCTAGCTTCCAATGCAGGAGACGTGGGTTCGAGCCCTGGTCAGGGAGATAGATCCCACATACTGCAGCTAAGATGCAGCACAGTCAAATAAATAAATACTAAAGGACTTCCCTTGTGGCTCAGTGGATAAGAACCCGTCTGCCAATGCAGGAGACACAGGTTTGATCCCTGATCCAGGAAGATCCCACATAGCACAGAGCAGCTAAACCCACACATCAACAAAGACCCAGCACAGCCAAAAATAAATAAATAAAAGTTTAAAAAATAAATAAATAAATACTTAAAAAAAAACAACAACAACAAAACCATGACACAAAGTTAAAGGAAAAGAGAAAAAAGCCAGTTTTATTTAAGACTGTCCTTGATGAAGAAGGAAAACTCATTAATTTTATTAATTTTGAATTCCTCATTATACATCTTAGTACTTTGTGTGATGAAATTTTGTGCATGTGTGTGTTAAGTTACTCATGTCCAACTCTTTGTGACCCGATAGACTGTAGCCTTCCAGGCTTCTCTGTCCATGGGATTAGTGGGTTGCCATTTCCTCTTCCAGGGGATCTTCCTAACCCAGGAATTGAACCTACATCTCTTATACCTCCTGCATTGGCAGGCAGGTTCTTTGTCACTAGCGCCACCTGGGAAGCCTGCCTAAAACACTTTTGCTGCCTATGGAAGTACCATGACTGTCCAAGGAAAGGCATCTTTGCAGTTGTTTGAGTTGTGAACTGAATTAGGTTCTTCTTTCATGAAACACACTTTACTTGAAAGAACTGGGGTATAGACTTGGGACACTTGGCCAGGGTTCAATTCCTGGTCAGCTGAGCTGGGATCTTGCAGGCCACCCTGCATGGCAAAATAAAAAATAAAAATTAATCAAATTACTAACTCGTTAAAATTTTAATTAATAATTTAATCAATTTTTAAAAAATTAAAGTCCAATCAAGTCAGCTCAAACCCTGGTTGGGCTAATGCAGATGTTTTCAAACCTTTGGACCCTTCAGGATCTTCTTGGAGTGGGAAGGGTTGGATAGGTCAAAAGTATCTTCATAATAATACTGAGTTATAAATGAAAAATTAAGCTGCTGCCCCTTGGCATGAATCAGGCAGTGACATCAAACCATGACACATGGGGACTTCTCTGGTGGCCCAGTGGCTAAAGCTCCTAGCTTCCAATGCAGGAGACGTGGGTTCGAGCCCTGGTCAGGGAGATAGATCCCACATACTGCAGCTAAGATGCAGCACAGTCAAATAAATAAATACTAAAGGACTTCCCTTGTGGCTCAGTGGATAAGAACCCGTCTGCCAATGCAGGAGACACAGGTTTGATCCCTGATCCAGGAAGATCCCACATAGCACAGAGCAGCTAAACCCACACATCAACAAAGACCCAGCACAGCCAAAAATAAATAAATAAAAGTTTAAAAAATAAATAAATAAATACTTAAAAAAAAACAACAACAACAAAACCATGACACAAAGTTAAAGGAAAAGAGAAAAAAGCCAGTTTTATTTAAGACTGTCCTTGATGAAGAAGGAAAACTCATTAATTTTATTAATTTTGAATTCCTCATTATACATCTTAGTACTTTGTGTGATGAAATTTTGTGCATGTGTGTGTTAAGTTACTCATGTCCAACTCTTTGTGACCCGATAGACTGTAGCCTTCCAGGCTTCTCTGTCCATGGGATTAGTGGGTTGCCATTTCCTCTTCCAGGGGATCTTCCTAACCCAGGAATTGAACCTACATCTCTTATACCTCCTGCATTGGCAGGCAGGTTCTTTGTCACTAGCGCCACCTGGGAAGCCTGCCTAAAACACTTTTGCTGCCTATGGAAGTACCATGACTGTCCAAGGAAAGGCATCTTTGCAGTTGTTTGAGTTGTGAACTGAATTAGGTTCTTCTTTCATGAAACACACTTTTTACTTGAAAGAACAAGTGAAAGAGACAGGCTATAGCTATCCAGACTTGGGACACTTGGCAGACAGTTTCTTTAAAATGAGCAAAGTAACCCTGTCACTTCAAGGAGAACAACTGATAGTGTTTGTCGCCGATAATGAAGTTGGAGCTTCACAACCTCCCGTCATCTTAACCTATTGCTAGCGAGATCAGTGGTGTGTTATCAAAATCATTTTTTGGTATAGCGTAATGAAATGCACTAACATTTGCAGATCTGTGTAATTCAGTGAACCAACATTTTCCAAGTTACCAGTACATGATGTTAAAAAGGAAATCATACATGGGTAAAAAAAGCCTTTCAAAGGGAAAAATAGGTCAGTAGCTTTCTAACTTGATAAGACAGGGAAAGTTCCTGATTTGGTTTCTGATTCCACATTGCAACTAATCTTAAAGAAACCACCACTTGTCTAATTGAGTGTAGTACTGAAAAGAACATTCACAACTAGCTGAGAAGGCTATTATTAAACTACTTCTTCTTTTCTAGCCACGTATCTGTGTGAGGCTGGAGGTTCTTCCAATACTTTACCCAAAATAACATGGGCGGCAGCTGAATGCTGAAGCAGAAATGAGAACCCACTGATCTTTTAAACCAGCCATCAAAGAGATTAACAAAAATGATGTAAAACAGTCCCACTATTCTCAAAATTCTTTTTTTTGTTTTAGTTCCCCAACCAGGAATTGAACCCAGGCCCCTCACTGGGCCGCCAGTGAATTCCCGCACAATTCCTAAAATATAATTATTTTTCATAAGAATATGTTATTTACACTGACATGTAGTAGTAGGTTTACGAGTCTTATTTTAGTATTTTGCTTATTTATATTTGCTGTGCTGGGTCATCATTGCCACTCATGGATTTTCTCTCGTTACAGGAAGCAGAGACTACTCTAGTTGCCCTGCATGGGCTTCTCATTCCGTGGTGGTTTCTCTGGTTGTGGAGCATGGGCCCTAGAGCTCCCCAGCTTCAGTAGCTGGGGAGCTCAGGCTTAGTTGCCCCGCAGTATGTGGGATCCTCCCAGACCAGGGATCGAAGCTGTGCCCCCTGCATTGCAAGGAGAATTCCTAACCACTGGACCACCACGGAAGCCCTAGTGTTATTTTAAAATGTAGTTATAAGTAAGTATTTATTAAAATGTCTTTGTTTTAGTCTTACAGGAAAAATATAGAAAGAGTTGATCTATATAAATAACAACTTTCTGGAGTCCTTAATAATTTTTTTTTTTTGGTGAGGAGGGGAACGCTTCTCCTTTCTACTTCTCGTGTCCTTGTTAGCACTTTCTCTGACAACAGTTTAGGAAACACCTGGACTGAGCATGAAGCACACCTGGGGCCGCCAGCACTGTTGTGTGGGGCACGAGGGGCGGGTTTCCAGTCCCTGGGCGGGGAGCTGCGCCTGGGCAGGAGCGGGGTCTGGGCGGTGGTGGATGCTGTCTAACCGCCAGCCCTTGCCTAGCTCTGGCTGCAGAGGGTAGTGATGTGCTGGTAGGGTGAGCGTTGATGGGCTAGCAGCTGCTCCACCTGCACCAACAGAGGCCACAGCCCAAAGCCTGGTGGAACCAGCTGTCGTGGACCCTCACAGGCCGGGGCTGTGGGGAGGTCGTGGCCTCCCTCTTTGACCCGAGGCTGGGGCACAGCTCCAGAGTGCTGGCCGTTTGGAGCCTCAGCATGGCAGGACCCACCCAGGATCGTTGTTAAGGGGGTGAAAGGAAACCAGCCATTTCCTCAGTCAACCTTAGTTTTGTGGCTGTGAAGGTTTGAAAGCTGTTTCTTGGACTCACCACATTTGGGTTGTTACTATATTTGGAGACAATTTGTTTTCATCTTTGACAGTCAAACTTATTATTTTCATAGGCATTTTCTTGGCCAGAAAGGATATTTTCTACTCATCCTGTCTTGGCATACAGAAAGAAAGTAAACCCTCATGTTTACATCACATATTTTTACTAAATCTATTTCACATGTGATAGAATGAAAAACATGCTTAAAAAAACAGAAAGGAAAAAAAAAGAAGGTAAAAATGGTCCTGAGATCACTGCATTAAGATGATCTCCCCCTACCCTATGCTGAAAATTATCTGTTTTCAAGAGACATGATTTTATATAGAGAAAAGCCTAAAGACTCCAAGACTCCGCCAAAAAAAAAATCCCAAACCTGTTACCTCAATGAATTCTGTAAAGTTACAGGATACAAAATCAACACTCAAGAGCTTCCCTTGTGGTCCATTGGGTGGAGAGTCCGCCTTGCAGTGCAAGGGGCACCGTTCCATCCCTGGCTGGGGAGGATCCTACCTGTTGCAGAGTGGCTGGACCGGTGTGTCCAATTACGAGCCAGCGCTCTGGAGCATGTGCGCCCAGAGCTGGTGCTCTGCAATGAGAGAGGCCACTGCAATAGGAGGCCCACACAGGCCGAAGAATAATGATAGATTGAAAATAAATAAATAAAAATCAATAAAAAGAGGTCAACAAATTTAAAATAAGAATCAACGCTCAAAAGCCAGTTTCTATACACTAAGAATTATATGCCAAGCATTTTTTTTTTCCTGCAAAAATGTCTATCGTTTCCATGTGGTGGGTTCCAGGGTGGTTAAAAAGCTGTCTGGGGGCTGCAGGGAGAGGCATGGGCAAAAGCCCTGATTCCAGGGGGTTTGCAGAGGAGCCCTTCGAAGGCTACTGGGCATCTGGGGCTACTCACAGGGCCTTTGGAAAAGATTCTAACCCATTCCAGCCCAGGGGCCCCGCCATGCTTGCAGAGATTATTTATGTGGTCGCCATCTTCCTGATGACTTCCACCTCTTTCACTGTGAAATCAGATTGGAGCCTCAGCATGGCAACCCACCCAGGATCGTTGTTAAGGGGGTGAAAGGAAACCAGCCATTTCCTCAGTCAACCTTAGTTTTGTGGCTGTGAAGGTTTGAAAGCTGTTTCTTGGACTCACCACATTTGGGTTGTTACTATATTTGGAGACAATTTGTTTTCATCTTTGACAGTCAAACTTATTATTTTCATAGGCATTTTCTTGGCCAGAAAGGATATTTTCTACTCATCCTGTCTTGGCATACAGAAAGAAAGTAAACCCTCATGTTTACATCACATATTTTTACTAAATCTATTTCACATGTGATAGAATGAAAAACATGCTTAAAAAAACAGAAAGGAAAAAAAAAGAAGGTAAAAATGGTCCTGAGATCACTGCATTAAGATGATCTCCCCCTACCCTATGCTGAAAATTATCTGTTTTCAAGAGACATGATTTTATATAGAGAAAAGCCTAAAGACTCCAAGACTCCGCCAAAAAAAAAATCCCAAACCTGTTACCTCAATGAATTCTGTAAAGTTACAGGATACAAAATCAACACTCAAGAGCTTCCCTTGTGGTCCATTGGGTGGAGAGTCCGCCTTGCAGTGCAAGGGGCACCGGTTCCATCCCTGGCTGGGGAGGATCCTACCTGTTGCAGAGTGGCTGGACCGGTGTGTCCAATTACGAGCCAGCGCTCTGGAGCATGTGCGCCCAGAGCTGGTGCTCTGCAATGAGAGAGGCCACTGCAATAGGAGGCCCACACAGGCCGAAGAATAATGATAGATTGAAAATAAATAAATAAAAATCAATAAAAAGAGGTCAACAAATTTAAAATAAGAATCAACGCTCAAAAGCCAGTTTCTATACACTAAGAATTATATGCCAAGCATTTTTTTTTTCCTGCAAAAATGTCTATCGTTTCCATGTGGTGGGTTCCAGGGTGGTTAAAAAGCTGTCTGGGGGCTGCAGGGAGAGGCATGGGCAAAAGCCCTGATTCCAGGGGGTTTGCAGAGGAGCCCTTCGAAGGCTACTGGGCATCTGGGGCTACTCACAGGGCCTTTGGAAAAGATTCTAACCCATTCCAGCCCAGGGGCCCCGGCCATGCTTGCAGAGATTATTTATGTGGTCGCCATCTTCCTGATGACTTCCACCTCTTTCACTGTGAAAACTCAGAGTTCTTTCTTTCTTTTTTCAGATCAGAGTTATTGGACTCTTTATGTCAGTAGAAATTAATAAGGGGCCAGACAAAGAATTCAGGCAAGGGACTGCAGTAGTCCCAATAAACAGGTGCCATTGATTAATCCCTGAGTTGGGGGAAGGGGTAAACTGGTCCCTTAAATGGGAAAAAGGAGGGATGGATCCCCTGGGTCCAGCTGGAGGGGTGGCTTAGGTGGTCTGCCTACCTCCTTGGTGATGCTGTGTGCAGGGATCATGCACAGTACCCTGCTTTTGTTCCTTGCATCTCAGAAGTGGCAACTGAGTTTTGATCTTTTTCAATCTTGTTCCTAATTTGCCCCAGCTCCTCAGGCATGAAGTTACTTTTCATCCCTTATAGTTTCTTTGCGTTCTGTTGTTGAGATGTTCATCTAGGTGCTAGTACTGCAGTAAAGGGTCCCAGTTCCCAGGTCCCAGGCCGTCTCACCTCTAGGAAGCAGTTGTCCAGATCTGTGTGGGCAGAACTCAGGGTGCACAAATGCAGAAGGGCCGAGTTCAGGTTCTTCTCCAGGGTCACGGTGGTTTCTGTAGCCTCCAGGGTTTTACCTCACTTCTATTGGGCCAGCTTCTTCACATCCTGGAAGAGGGCAAAGCAGGTGAGCTGGTTTTGATCTTCTAAAGACTCTTGGGGTCCTCACATTTCTTGGTCAACTTGTAGAAGCAGCAGCCCATGTCCTCTAGAGCCACACTGTTGCAGTGGAAAGAGAGCCCCAGAGAAGTTAATTGTAGAAGGCCAGTCGCCCCCAGACACAGGTTGACCAGATGGTTGACTGGTCTCCAATTCGGTGAAATCAATCTGATGAATCTGGAGCTCAGGGGTGATAACAGGAAGGAGTTACCACACAAATGTGTTGGCTGGGGATGATTTTAAACTGATTAAAATATGTTACATTTTAATGTATTCTGATTTTAAACTGTATTACAGAGCTAGAAACATGTCCTAGAGGGAGGGGATGCCCAAGAAGATGGTCCTGGAGGTTGTAACCTGGAGAGGAGGATAGAGGATGGTCAGAGGCTTGAAGGAAAGCCCCTCATGTGTCCTGTCCAAACACTGTTGAAGCAAGAGACAGATAGCCCTGACTGCTGAATGGGCTTCAAAAATGAAACTAAGGACGTCCCTGCTGGTCCATGTAGAGAATTAATAAGGGGCCAGACAAAGAATTCAGGCAAGGGACTGCAGTAGTCCCAATAAACAGGTGCCATTGATTAATCCCTGAGTTGGGGGAAGGGGTAAACTGGTCCCTTAAATGGGAAAAAGGAGGATGGATCCCCTGGGTCCAGCTGGAGGGGTGGCTTAGGTGGTCTGCCTACCTCCTTGGTGATGCTGTGTGCAGGGATCATGCACAGTACCCTGCTTTTGTTCCTTGCATCTCAGAAGTGGCAACTGAGTTTTGATCTTTTTCAATCTTGTTCCTAATTTGCCCCAGCTCCTCAGGCATGAAGTTACTTTTCATCCCTTATAGTTTCTTTGCGTTCTGTTGTTGAGATGTTCATCTAGGTGCTAGTACTGCAGTAAAGGGTCCCAGTTCCCAGGTCCCAGGCCGTCTCACCTCTAGGAAGCAGTTGTCCAGATCTGTGTGGGCAGAACTCAGGGTGCACAAATGCAGAAGGGCCGAGTTCAGGTTCTTCTCCAGGGTCACGGTGGTTTCTGTAGCCTCCAGGGTTTTACCTCACTTCTATTGGGCCAGCTTCTTCACATCCTGGAAGAGGGCAAAGCAGGTGAGCTGGTTTTGATCTTCTAAAGACTCTTGGGGTCCTCACATTTCTTGGTCAACTTGTAGAAGCAGCAGCCCATGTCCTCTAGAGCCACACTGTTGCAGTGGAAAGAGAGCCCCAGAGAAGTTAATTGTAGAAGGCCAGTCGCCCCCAGACACAGGTTGACCAGATGGTTGACTGGTCTCCAATTCGGTGAAATCAATCTGATGAATCTGGAGCTCAGGGGTGATAACAGGAAGGAGTTACCACACAAATGTGTTGGCTGGGGATGATTTTAAACTGATTAAAATATGTTACATTTTAATGTATTCTGATTTTAAACTGTATTACAGAGCTAGAAACATGTCCTAGAGGGAGGGGATGCCCAAGAAGATGGTCCTGGAGGTTGTAACCTGGAGAGGAGGATAGAGGATGGTCAGAGGCTTGAAGGAAAGCCCCTCATGTGTCCTGTCCAAACACTGTTGAAGCAAGAGACAGATAGCCCTGACTGCTGAATGGGCTTCAAAAATGAAACTAAGGACGTCCCTGCTGGTCCAGTGGTGGGACACGGGTTTGATCCCTGGTCTGGGAAGACTCCATGTGCCTCTGGGCAACTCAGCCTGCGTGACTCAACTACAGAACCCACTCACCCTAGAGCCCGTGCTCTGCAACAGGAGAAGCCTCCTCAATGAGAGAAGAAATACAGCTAGAGAGTAACCCCAATAGCCACAGCTAGAGAAAGACCAAACCCAGCCAAAATTAATTAAAAATAAAAAGAGATTAACATTCCCATTTATAGTGGCATCCAAGGGAATATAATACCTAAGAATCAATTTAACTGAATAAATGAAAGATCTGTATACTGAAAACCATAAAACATTAATGAAAACCATTGAGGACATAAATGGGAAGATATTCTGTGATTGTGGATTGAAAGAATTAATACTGTTTAAAATGTCCTACTACGGGCTTCCCTGGTAGCTCGGTGGTAAAGAGTTCGCCTGCCAATGCAGGAAGCACGGGTTCGATTTCTAATCTGGGAAGATCCCACATGCTGTGAAGCAGCTAAGCCCATGAGCCACAACTATGGAGCCCATGTGCCCTAGAGCCCGAGTTCCACAACAAGAGAAGTCACCGCCACAAGAAGCCTGCTCACCTCAACTAGAGAGGAGCCCCCACTCCCTGCAACTAGAGAAGAGCCTGCAGCAGCAGTGAAAACCCAGAGTAGCCAAATAAATAAATAAAAATAAAATAAAATGTCCTACTACCCAAAGACATTTTCAAATTCACTGCAAGCCCTATGGAAATTCCAATGGCATTTTAAACAGAAATAGAAAAAAACAATTCTAAAATTCATATGGAATCATACAAGATCCCAAGTAGCTAAAACAGTCTTGAGCAAGAAGAGCAACTTTAGAGGTATCACACTTTCTGATTTTTAACTGTATCACAAAGCTAAAATAATCAAACTGTATAGTATTGGCATTAAAAACAGGCACATAAATCAATGAAACAGTATAGAGAACCCAGAAATTAACCCCTATATATACAGTTGACTGGTGCTTTTCTGGGGGCTCAGTGGTAAAGGATTTGCCTACAATGCAGGAGATTCAGAGGATGCGGGTTTGATCCCTGAATCAGGAAGATCCCCTGGAGGAGAGAATGGAAACCCACTCTGGTATTCTTGCCTGAAAAATCCCATGGACAGAGGAGTCTGGTGGGCTACAGCCCGTTGGGTTGCAAAGAGTCAGACATGACTGAAGCAACTG
The DNA here is from genome assembly GCA_022376925.1 of Tragulus kanchil. Classification (NCBI taxonomy): domain Eukaryota; kingdom Metazoa; phylum Chordata; class Mammalia; order Artiodactyla; family Tragulidae; genus Tragulus; species Tragulus kanchil. Next base: position 139,278,678 of record JAIOJX010000006.1, read on the forward strand.
AACACGCACACATACAATCAACTAGTTTTCAATGAAGGTGCTGAGAATACACAATGGGGAAAAAATCTCTTCATTAAATGGTGTTTGGGAAATGGAATATCCACAAGTAAAAGAATAAAATTAAACTTCTATCTTACACCATACACCAAAGTCAACTCAAAAAGAATTAAAGAATTAAACATAAGACCTGAGGCTGTAGAATCCTATAATAAAATAGAAGGGAAAAGTTCCTTGACTTTGGTCTTGGCAATGGTCTTTTTTTGAACTGACACCAAAAGCCCAGGCAACTAAAGCAAAAATAAACAAATTAGATTACAACAAACTAAAAAGTTTCTACATGGCAAAGGAAACCACCAAAAAAATGAAAGGACAGTGTACAGAATGAAATAAAATAGTTGCAAACTCTATGTCCAATAAGGATTAACATTCAAAAAATACAAGGTACTCTTTCAAATTAGTAACAAAAGCCCCCAAATAACCCAACTTAAAAATGGATGAAGGAGATTTTCCTGGCTGTCCACTGGTTTAGAAACCACCTTGCAATGAGGGGTACTCGGGTTCAATCCCTGACTGAACAGCTAAGATCCCACATGCTGCTGGGCAACAACTAGAGAGCCCCTGTGTTACAATGAAGACCTGGGACAGCTAAAAAAAAAAGACTAAGCTCATAGCAGCAGAGCGATGGTTATCAGAGGCTATGAAACAGGGGAAATGGGGAGAGGTTGGTCGAAGGGTACAAACTTTTAGTTATAAGATGAAAAAGTTCTAAGAATCTAATGATGTACTGAGCGGTGACTATAGTTAATAATACTGTCTTTTATAGTTGAAACTTGCTAAGAGAGTAGATCTTAATTAACTAGATTTGGGAATCATTTCATAATATATGTGTATATCAAATCATCACTTGTACACTTTAAATTACACTTTTAATACAATTTAAATGTAATAGTTTTATTGATCAGTTATACTTCAATAAAGCTGAGAAATATAATTAAAACAACAAAAAAGTGATTTTTCCCTGTGCTGTCTGCCATATCCAAAAGAAGTTTCTCTCTGAAGGAAGATCCCATATTCCACAGCCAGAGATCTTGCATGCTGCAGCTAAGACCAATAATTAAACCTGTACATCACTGGCATATAAGAAAGGGAATTAAAAATATATAAAAATATATAAAATATATAATATATAATAATATAAAATATATAAAATATAAAAAATATATAATATATATAAAGTATTATAAAGTATTATATATATCATATATCTGAGTTCATATATCTGATAAAGGTGACCTTCCATATCAGCCTAGAAAAAAAGCCTAGAAAAAAATGGGTTTTAATAAACAGGACTGAAATAGTTGGCTAATTGGATCACTACTTTTTCTCTTACATTAAAATAAATTCTAGGATGATCAAATATCTAAATGAAAAAACAAGTAGCACTGAAAGTGCTAGACAAGAATATGGAAAAGATCTTATAATCTTGGCATGAGGAAGGCCTAAGTATGACACACGTCCAAAGTCATACAAAAATATTGACAAATTCTACCTAAAATAGATTTCTTTATGATGAAGACCATAAACGAAGCTGTAGCAACACATTTCTGGGTGAGAGTGCTAACAGGGGTGTTACTAAGTCAGAATTACATTCAGACTCAGCCAAGCCACGCAATACCTGATTCCTTCGACCTCTGAACCTCTATGACCTGCTATTTCTTATTTGTAAAATGAGATTGTTACCTTAAAAATGGATATTATCTAAAAATACCTGGAATATAGGGGCCCAAATAATGTTGGGAAAAATAAAATCACAATTGTTTTCATGTAGAAAATTACATGCGTGAACTTCAACTAAGTTCAAAATGTTAATGATATTTTGGTGGTAGTTTAGGTAATTTTGTTACTCAAATTCTTACCTTCCAAACTTGCCATAATTAACATGTATTATATATATTCAAGATATAAGCACATTTTCTTTTTTTTTTTTTAACAGCTGCCCTATGTGGCATGTGGAACTTCCCCGACCAGGCACTGAACCCAAGCCCCCTGCCCTAGAATCACAGTCTTAACCACTGGACCACCAGGAAAGTCCTAGACATAAACACATTTTAAAAAAGAAATCACAGCACAAAAAACTGTAGAAAAGAATATTTTATTGAAACAGTTTCTCAATTAACAATGGAGCAAAGTACAATTTGACTCAAATCTGTCCAACCAGCCTCAACTGCTAGTGAAAACAACTCAAAACATATAGGAGAGGGGAGGACCCTTAGGGCCTTTCTGCCAATGTGGCAAAAAAAGAAAAAAGAAAAGAAAAAAGAGAAAAAAAAGACAAGAGACAAGACACAACCAGGCTCCCCTATGCCCTGGGAGCTGGGGTGGTGGCCCTGGCTCCTGCTACAGATAGGACCCTGAGGGGTGGGGTGCCCAACATCGGTGTGGGTAAAGGGCCCTCATCCCAGCAGAGCAATGCACTAGAGAAAGGCCAGCCTGCACCCTCTTCCTTCCCCCTCAAGGCCTGCCTCCAAGAGAGCAAGGTGGCAGTGTCACATTCATGCCTTGGTCTCTCCTGCCCTCAGGGTCTTGGGACAAGGGGCTCACAGTAGAAAGCACATTTTGGTCAGCCCAGGGGGCCAGGGGTGAGGGAAAGGCTCTGTCTGAGAGGGCAGAACAGTAGAGAGAGAAACAGGACAGGAAGTCCAAGGGACGCAGAGGACCAGGCTACCGGGAAGATGCAGATTTTGACAGTTGCTTGCAGGATGCTGGCAGCCACTCCACTCGCCCTGCCTGGCCCAGGAGTCCACAGGTGAGGGGCAACAGGGTCCTCACACATCTCACTCCCTGGAAAGGTGGCTGGATTCCCTTCTTCTTTCTCCCTACCTGCTCTGGCCATCAGGGTGGTACATGTGGGTGGGAGTCAATCTTGAGTGACTTGGGCAGTCCAGAAGGGCAGGCTCTGGGCAAGAGGCAGAGGACTGTCCCATTTACAAGGCAAGGAGGAAGGCAAGGAGACCCACACGGAAGAGGCATGGGGATAGGAGTTTTTAGGGGGGAAACGTTGGAGGAGGCAAGAGAACAGACAGGCGCTCAGGAACCAAACCTGTAAACCAAGGCTCTGCAGACACTGGCCCGCGTGGCATTGATCTCATGATGGAAAAAGGAGGGAAGGATGACCAGAAAAGACTGCAGACATGCTAACAAACCAGGACACCCTTTCCTACTACAAGGTCTGTCAACCAACTACTGATGGCGGTACGCTATCACCTACCCACAGGCGAAGAATTAAGACATAATAGTGATTTTTCCCAAACGAGGGCCTGGATGGGTAGGCAACCAGCGGGTGGGGTTGGGGAACAGAACAATTTCAGTTTGAATCACAGATGTATCCCAGAAGGAACTGGTGAGCTGTCCCTTCCTTCCCCTTCTCCGCACCTAGTCACAGGTGAAAGAAGAGGATCTGAAGTCTCTAGGGGAAGGGGACCGACCCCACCCCCAGTCTTGGTGTTTAATAAATAGAGGTGGTGAGAGAAGGGGCAGGGATGAGTGGGGGACTGGGAGGCGGGGTTATAGTTCATCATTCTTCAGAGTTCGCTTCTGTCCTGTCGGCTGTTCCGGGTGTTCCTTCTGTTCGGATTCTGGGGGTGTTGGGGGAAGAGAAGAGGGCGGAGGGCCGTGAGCCGGCGGGAACGGGCCCAGCCTGGGGCAGAGGATTCCCCCAGCACAGCCCCCCATCACCACCCTCACCTGTTTCAGGGCCCCCTAACTCCAGAGGCTCAGAGTCCACCGGTTCAGATCCTGCTTTCGAGAAGGAATGGGTTAGTGTGCACAGGGGAAAGAAGGCGCTAACGGAGAGGTTGGCCAGCCTTCTCTGTCAAGAGCGGGACGGTACATATCAATAGTATAGGATCTGTGAGCCACACTTGGTCTCTTTACGTATTTTGGTTTTAGAAATAACTGTTTAAAAAACGTAAAGGCCGTTCACAGCTCCGGGGCTGTCTGGAGAGAGGCTGCCCTGCCAGTCTGCCGACCCCTCAGCTATGTTCTCAATCTGTTGCCCCAACTCACCAGTCTCTTTCTCAGGTTCTGAGATGGGCTTCGTGTCTTCAGTCTCACCTGGAGGGAAACCAGGAGGAAAAGGTAGTCCTGGGAGGAGAAGGAAAGCTTCTCTCTACCCAGGGACACCTGCACCAGGCCCCCTGCCCTCACCTGCTGGAGGAACGACCTTCTCGCCCTGCTCGCTGGCGCTGGCGTTGGTGGGAGGTTCTGTGCGGGTCCCATTCTTGTCCTTGGGCCGGGGCCGGGGCTTGGCGAACTTAGCCTTATTGAGCAGATACTGCACCTCGCGGTCCAGGGCCATCATTTTGGCCTCAATGTCTTTCGAGAGCAACACAGGCTTCTCCGTGGCGGGAAGCTTGGCCTGCTCAGCCATGGTTGTGTTCTTCCAGGCCTGTGGGTGAGGTCAGGACGGGCTCAGAGCCAGGACAGAGATGGCAGACGCCTCTGTCCCAGATGAAACACTCCCAACCAACCTCAGGCTCTTCCCTCAGACCTCAAATCACCACCACCAGTGGCTGTCAGCCCCCGAAACCAGCAGACTCCTTAGGACGACATTCGAGGCTCTCCACGAGGGAGTCCCAAACTACCCATTTCTGGTTTCCTTCCTGTTTCTATGGACTAACCACAGTGGAGGCTCTTGATTATTTTCCCCTTAGTTCTCTGTTTCCACGCTCTGGTTCCAAAGAGTCCCCACATTCAGAACAGTTTCCTGCACAAGTCATGCCCACCTCCCAGATTGGGGGAAGAAGGCGGAGGGCCGTGAGCCGGAACGGGCCCAGCCTGGGCAGAGGATTCCCCCAGCACAGCCCCCCATCACCACCCTCACCTGTTTCAGGGCCCCCTAACTCCAGAGGCTCAGAGTCCACCGGTTCAGATCCTGCTTTCGAGAAGGAATGGGTTAGTGTGCACAGGGGAAAGAAGGCGCTAACGGAGAGGTTGGCCAGCCTTCTCTGTCAAGAGCGGGACGGTACATATCAATAGTATAGGATCTGTGAGCCACACTTGGTCTCTTTACGTATTTTGGTTTTAGAAATAACTGTTTAAAAAACGTAAAGGCCGTTCACAGCTCCGGGGCTGTCTGGAGAGAGGCTGCCCTGCCAGTCTGCCGACCCCTCAGCTATGTTCTCAATCTGTTGCCCCAACTCACCAGTCTCTTTCTCAGGTTCTGAGATGGGCTTCGTGTCTTCAGTCTCACCTGGAGGGAAACCAGGAGGAAAAGGTAGTCCTGGGAGGAGAAGGAAAGCTTCTCTCTACCCAGGGACACCTGCACCAGGCCCCCTGCCCTCACCTGCTGGAGGAACGACCTTCTCGCCCTGCTCGCTGGCGCTGGCGTTGGTGGGAGGTTCTGTGCGGGTCCCATTCTTGTCCTTGGGCCGGGGCCGGGGCTTGGCGAACTTAGCCTTATTGAGCAGATACTGCACCTCGCGGTCCAGGGCCATCATTTTGGCCTCAATGTCTTTCGAGAGCAACACAGGCTTCTCCGTGGCGGGAAGCTTGGCCTGCTCAGCCATGGTTGTGTTCTTCCAGGCCTGTGGGTGAGGTCAGGACGGGCTCAGAGCCAGGACAGAGATGGCAGACGCCTCTGTCCCAGATGAAACACTCCCAACCAACCTCAGGCTCTTCCCTCAGACCTCAAATCACCACCACCAGTGGCTGTCAGCCCCCGAAACCAGCAGACTCCTTAGGACGACATTCGAGGCTCTCCACGAGGGAGTCCCAAACTACCCATTTCTGGTTTCCTTCCTGTTTCTATGGACTAACCACAGTGGAGGCTCTTGATTATTTTCCCCTTAGTTCTCTGTTTCCACGCTCTGGTTCCAAAGAGTCCCCACATTCAGAACAGTTTCTGCCTCTGACGACAAGTCATGCCCACCTCCCCAGACCCCAGTCACTTTCTGCATCTGGCTCAAGCCCCAGCTCCTCCAAGCAGCTCTCTCTGACCTCACCGAGACAGGCTCTGCTGGTCCTCTAGTCCACGACTCGTGGCTATGACCCTAGTACGGGACTGATTAGACATGACCTCAAATGCAGCTGTCTTTTGCCGAGCTGCTGAGCCAGGAGGCAGAGCCTGCTAAGTCTCCATTTCTCCGTATCTTCCCTGCTGCCTAGGATGGCCCAGCTCGCCGGGTGAGGCCTCCAGTTAGGTGTGTATACCCAGGTCTCATTGATGACTTTCTCTAATGTCGTCATCTCCACTTCAGTGAAGATCTGGTCCATCTCTGGGATGAGCCGAGCCCCCCTGCAGCCAGAGAGTGACAGTCAGCCCAGGAGGGATGGGGTGGGACTGAACGGGGAAGAAAAAGCAGAGGGGTGCTCACTTGAGGAACATGCTGGAATGGTTGAGGAGGTTATCCAGGGCAGCCAGCCGTTCGGGCCACTTTTTGCGCTCTTCTACTCGAAAAAACAACCCGTGGCACAGCTTCCGCAGCTCAGCCAGCTTCTCCTTCAACATCTGATGGGTGTGGGGTTGAGAGAGGGCAGAAGGTTTAGGGGCTGCGAGGGCAGCCCTGGAGCCAGCCCTGCACCCTGCCTCACGGCCTCCTACCCCAGCTCTCCTCCCTCTCCCTCTCCCTCTCCCGCCCGCCACGTCCGGGGAGGCCTCTCACCGCCGTGGTGGCCTCAAAGCCCTCATCCTCCAGCCAGCTGGACGTGGCGCTGAGTTTCCCAGAGATGTCCTCACGCTGCTCCTCGGTGGACACTTCCTGGTACTCGGGCTGGTACAGCTTGTCCTGGGGAGGTGCACCAGAGCGCAAGCATGCAGCAGGCCCTCGGGGCAAGGCTCACAGAGCAGGATCCCTCTTCCCAAGCCCCCGGCTTGAGGCAGGCCTGTGTCCCAGCCAGCTAACCTGGGTCTCAAAGATGAAGGCTTCCAAGCTGTTGGCTGCTTTCTCCCGTTCCTGCTTCTGTAGGTCGCGGAGCGTCAGGTCCTGGAGTCTGTGGCCACGGGCAGCAGGCGTGAGGGGCGCCGTTCCACAACCACTCCCACCCTCCAGACACTCGCAGTCTTTACTTACTTCTTGGCTGAGCGGGCCAGCTCGTCCTCGGGCAGGTCAGGCAGGTCCAGGATGACCAGTTCCACTCCGATCTCCTCCACCATCCTCTGCTTCCGGGCGGGTTTCTGCTTCTTTGCTTCCTCCGGGGCTGGAGGCGCACCCTCAGACCCCGCCTCTCCCTTCTCACTTGGCCTCTGGGGGAAGAGACGAGGTGTCATGGAGAGCACCAGCCCCTCTCTCCTCCACAGGCAGGGGTGGTTCTGGAGGACTAGAAGCAAGGCAGGCTCCCCCGTCAGCCTCTGGGCGCAGGCTGGCCTCGCTCTGCCCAGACCTCACCTGGGCCTCGGGTTTGTCCCCGCTGTCTCTCTCTGCAGCCTCGTCTCCCTCAGCGGCTGCCGCCCCCGTCGGCTCAGGGGGTGGGGGGGAGGAGGTATCCTCTGCAGGGGCCTCAGCTTCCTCTCTGAGCTCGGCTTGCTCTCCAGGCTCATCCTTGCTCCCCTCTGCAGGCCCTTCCTCCTCCTGGAAACAGACACACCCCCTGAGGAGTCACCAGCAGAGCCTACCGATCGGGACCAGTTCTGCCTGGAGTCGCTCAGCACCCAGGACACAGCTTGTGGGGGGAGACAGAGGATGACCATATGGAAATGGGCACTGGGTGTCTAGACAGCGGCAGGCTAGCTGGACAAAGGGAAAGCATCTGGAGGGGAGGGTAAGCCTTGGAACTTGAGCACAGGGACAGCTCAGAGTCCAGAGGTGCGTGTGGTGAGCCCAGCTCGGGCTGGGGAGGCGGCGGGGTGCTACCACGTCTTAGGCAGCTGGGATGCCACCCCAACCCCTGGTCTCTGCTGCTGCCACCTGGTCCCACGGCCCTTGCTCCCCGCCCTTCTGGCTCCATCCTTACCTGGACGGTGTCAGTGCCATTCTCCTTAGTGTCTGGTGTGCTGCCACCTCCAAACAGGCTGGAGATGGTGTTGCCAAGTTCTAGAAAGAGAAAAACCCGAAGACTTAGTGGGGACCACAGAAGTGACTCCACCCCCCGCCCTAAGGACAAGGCCTGCCCACCTCCCCGAATGCACACAAGGACACTCTCACACACGAGCGTACGTGTGCACACTCAACTTACTGGTCAGAGTAGACTCCTCTTCCGGGCTGTCCTCCACCAGCGTCTCAAACACAGACTCCACCTGGAAACAGCGACCCGGGGGAACACATGCACACGCTAACTCATCTTTTCTCCACAAACATCCCACCTGGCAGGGGACTGCTTGGGCACAACCATGTGACTCCTGGCTGCGTGGGCCTGTCCTCCCCCCTGCCTCCTTCGAGGGCCCCTGGATGGAGTCACCTCCACCCCTGTGGATTCCGAGCCCTCTGAGGAGGGGGACCAGAGCGCCTCCCCTACCCACCCTCACACTTTTCCACTCAACAGAATGGGCTGTTGCTGCCCACAGTATGGGCTAAAAGACAGGCATCCCCTGAGCTGTTAGTAAATGGGTCTCTCAGCCATTCTACAGACCCTGAAACTTACACCACCCATGAGCACTCACTGACTCAGACGGCCCACACCAGGTTCCTGAATCAGCTTTGCTGAGCCTGAGATTTACAAAACTCCAAAGCCCGTTTCATTGACCTCGTTCTAATACCACGAGGAACTGCGCTGGAAGAGGCTGGAGGGGCCCGGGCCCCGGCCCGGCCCGCGGGGCTCCCGCTCTCACCCTGTCCAGGCTGAGCACGCCGCTCTCGTCCAGGTTGAAGTGAGCCTTGATGCCCTTGGACTCGTAGTCGGGATACTTCCTGAAACTCTCGCCCACACCTTTCAGCTTCACCGTGGTCAGATTCTGGGAGCCAAATACCCTGGGCGGGGTGGGAGAGGAGAGAGACGTTCAGGGGAGCCCCCCAGCCTGCCAAGCTCTGGTCTACACAGCCTCCAGGGATGAGACGTGAGCCCCACCCGCAGGGCACCCTCGGAAGGAGGCACCTCCTGGAAGAGGCGCTCAGCCCAACCCCAAGCCCACTGACTGGCTCCCCTGGGCCACCCTGAGACCCCAAGCACCCCGGCCCTGGAGACCCTCTCCTGCCCCACCGCCTCACCGAAGATCCTCAGGCCCCAGGAAGGCCAGGTCACCATAGTTGATGTGGAAGTTGAAGTCGTGGCTGTAGCGGTTAAAGGTGATGACTTTGCGTTGAGGGTAGGGCCCCATGCGGGAGAAGAGGACGCGCTTATTGTGCTTCAGGCTGCGGACCCCAGTCTCCTCCTCCACCTCCCTCGTGAACTCCACCTACACAGCAGGGGAGGGGAGGCCCGCTGGAGAAGCAGAGCAGGGTCTGGGGGAAGAGAGGTGGAGAACGCCGACGGCAGGACAGAGGGACAGGCCCGAGCAGACGGTGGAGGCGGCCCTGGCAGAGGGACGGGGAACCTGCCACTCCAGCGCGCAGGCTTACTCACCAGGATGGGGTAGATCACCGCGTCCCGGACCACGAACGGCTTCACCTTGAAGGCCTTGCTGAGCGCGGCCGCCTGGTACACAGCCCCCATGGCGGCGGCTTCGTCGGCGTTGATGTTCTTCCCCAGCTCCTCCCTGTGAATGCCCCAGGCCTCAGCACTGTCCATCTGCGGCCTGGCCCGGCCTCCCTCCCTCAGCCCTCCGCTACTCACTTGCCCACAGCCTTCAGCAGCACCTCTTGAACTTTGGGGACCCGAGTGGCCCCCCCCACCAGGATCACCTGCTCGATCTCCTCCTGCAGGGGGAAAGAGTGGACGGGGTCGGCTCAGAGTTAGCCCTGGTCAGCACCGACTCTTCCCCTCCTCCTCGACACCTCTGCACTTTCCATCCCACCTGTCTCCCCGCCACGCCCACCTCGACGCCCCCTCACCAGTTTCATCTCAGCGCTCTGCAGAGCTTGCTGCACAGGCCCAGGCACCCGCTCAAACAAGTCTGCACACAGCTCTTCGAACTCAGCTCGAGTCACCTTTGCCTTGAAATCTACATCGTCCATCAGACCCTCGATCTGGGGGAAAAAGTGGCGGGGTCAGGGCTCTCACCGGGTCCTGCCCTCTGGGGAAGCAGGTGAGACACCCTAAGGGAACAGGACGCTGAGAGGATCAGGCACAGGGAATGGAGTTCAGGGTGGCAGGCCCCCTCTGCTCTGGGTGGGGATATTCGCCCTCAGGCAGCCACGTGGGAGCACCTGGGCCATGTGGTCGGCGTTGGCGCTCAGGACGGTCTTGAGCCGACTGGCCTCGCGCAGCAGCTTGGCCATGGCACGAGGGCTCTCCCGCACGTCCTTTGCTCTCTGACCCTCGCGCTGCTCATTGAAAAGCTTGGCCAGGTGTTCACGCAGGCGCAGCTCCATCTCCAGGCCCCCCAAGGTACGGTCAAACCTGTGCAGGAAAGGGAAGAGGACAAGTGTGGGGACCACACGGGGTCCCTTCATCCACACAGGAACACGGTTTCTCACCCACATGGCTGACACCTCACAGCAACAGTCCATCTGCCCACTCATTCAGCTCTATCTACTGGACTTCAAATTATGTATTTGTCTCTGGAAATACAATTAAGAGAAGGAACAAGAAAAAGGCAAGGGTCCCTACTATCACAGAGTTTATAATCTAGCAATCTAGCAACCATATTAAGTGTGAAATTTTAGCAATTCTCCATGTTTTAACATAGAGACAGACAATGCCACTAGATTCTATGGAAGGGAAATTTCAGCTGTTTATGTTTGGAAAAGTTCTGTGAAAAAGTAATGCTTGAGCTGAAACTTGAGGATGAGTTGGGGTTAACTAGGTGAAGAAAAGAGCAAAGAACATTCTAGACAGAGGGGGAGATGTGAGAGAGGAAGTGGGTGTAAGTTCAATGGAGGGCAGGGATGGCTGGAGCTCAAAGAGCAGGAAGTTCCGGGTGAGAGTCACGCAGGAGCCCGGGCACACACAGGTGCGGCCCTACAGGTCAAGACACAGATGTGGAGCCCTGAAAGGGTTTCTAAAGAGACAAGATACAATCAGGTTTGATAAGAACCCTCTGGCTCAGATGTGGAGAAAGAACTGGCAGGAGGCGACACACTGGCAGCAGGAGATCTTCTGCAATTCTGCAGGTGAGAGGTGACAGCAGTCTGGACTAATGTGTAAAGGCAAAGGTGGACGGAGAAGAAAGGGTTCGCGAAATAAGGTAACTTTAGCAGTAAGTAAGCCAGAGATGCCAAGAACAAAGAAGCGGTTGAATCTGACACTCCTCATGGGGCCCGTGGCCTTGTGGGTTTCCTCAGAAGCAGCTGGGGACACTCACTACCCTTCGGTCTTCCCAAACTGTCCCCGGCACCTCCAGCTCGCTCTCTGGGAGGAGGTATCCTATGAAGACTGATGCTTTAGCGAGGGGCGCCATCCTGCAGGGAGCAGGGAAGTAAGGCAGTGGAGCCTCCGGGAAGAAACCCCGACTGAGGGCGCCTCGGCACATGGCCCTCCTCGCAGCACCACTCACCCCACGCCCCGGATCTGCAGCTGCGGCTGCGTGCCCACGTCCTTCGTCTTCACCGTCTGGTAGGTCACAATGGTGCACACGGTGCTGCCTGAGCCCATGTCATAGAACATGACATTCTGCGGAGACACGGAGGCCACTGTCACAGCACTTACCTGACTCCAGGGGGCTACCCGCCTGCCTCCAAGGGGCTGCGTCGACTCTCAGCTGAAAGCCAAAGGGCTCCAAAAGGGGCTGAGAGGGGATGCTGCTGCATTTGTCAGGGGCCAGCCATGCGAGCGACATGCAGAACGAGCCATGTGGCCTCCATCAGCAGACTCAGCCACCCTGCCGGGCTGGCGGGCAGTTCTTCCCCAACTCACCTGGGCAGTGCTGTTGATATCTTTCCGGCGGAATACGCCATAGCTGAGGGCAGTGGCGGTGTTGTCATTGATGAGCTGCAGCACCTTGAGGCCAGCCATGCGCGCAGCCTGAAGCACAGCTCGGCGCTCAGCCTGATTGAAGAAGGCTGGCACGGTGATCACCGCATCCTTGATGGGCTGCTCTACAGGGGACAACAGAACTGGGCTCTCACCAGCTCCACACCTTCTTAGACAAGGGTTTTTCAGTCTCAGTACCACTGATATTTTGGGCCAGATCATTTTTTTTTTCCCCTTGGCCACACCATGTGGCGCGTGGGATCGTAGTTTCCTGACCCAGGACTGAACCTATGCCCTCTGCAGGGGAAGCTCGGGGTCTTAACCACTGGATAGCCAGGGAAATCCCAGGGCCAGATAATTCTTTGTTTGGGGGGCAGGCCTGTGCGGTCTAGGACGTTTGGCAGCAACTCTGGCTTCTACTTGGTAGGTGCCAGTAGTCACAACTCACCAGCTGTGATAACCAAAAATATCATCAGAAGTTACTAAATGTTCCATGGGAGGCAAAACTGCCTTCCCTTGAGTCTCCAGGGAACCTGGCTGCCATTGCCCCGACCTTGGCCACTCACCTGCGAAATCTTCAGCCAGAGACCGGGAGTAATTGAGAAGCATGCTGAGGACCTCCTCGGGTGAGAACTGCAGCTGCCTGTGGGAGGGGGCCAGTGAGAGGCCAGGAAAGTCAGGCATCCAGGCAAGGACAGAGGTGAATGCATGCCGATCGGGTTCCCGCCAGGCCTGCGGAGCCCCCGCTTCCGCAGCAGGGCACTCACGGGCTGATCTGGAAGTACACAGTCTGCCTCTGCGGATCGAAGCCCAGCTCGTGCTCAGGGAAACGAGCTCTGTAAAGGGCCACGTGGGGGTTATTCTCCTGCTTCCCCAGGAGGTGCTGGAAGTAGCGCAGCGTAGCCTTTGGGTTCTTGATGGCCTGGGAGAAGGTAAAGGAGAAACAGAGTGTGACACCGCCAAGTCTGCCATCACCTGCCTGCCTTGCAGATGGATCAGGGAACAGACTCGGGCGCCTTGCCTCTGCCCTCTGCTTCCCGGAAGAGAGTGGGCTGCGAGCTCACCATGCTGGCCGCACTGTCGCCAAAGAACCTTTCGTTTTCTTTCAGGGTCACGGTCACTGGGGTTTTCCTCCGGGACTCCCTGAGGAAAAGACACACTGGGGCCAGGTGCCCACGGCAGGGTGTGTTCTCAGGTGCCTCGACACCTCACACGCCATCAATCGTGCAGACACCCGTCTGTCGGGGGCACTACCAAGAACACACCCGGGCCCGGCGGGCAGAGCCCCCCACTTCTCTTCCCCACCCGACGCTGAGGCCGCCCTCACTTGTTCAGGACGATCTCCATGGGCACTCCAGGTTTGACGATGGCCACCTTCATGGACTCACTGCCCAGGTCCACAGACATCACGGCCAGTGTGTCTGAAGAGGAAACAGACCCATCAGTTAGCTCCTCCTCCCCGGCCTTCCTGAGCCCCTGCTCATCAAAGCACATCGCTTTCCATGGAGAAGACAAGACAGCAAAGAAGAAAAACGTCTGGGTCTGGCAACCTAAGAGCCCAGAAGTTTCCCATCGCCAGCCTCATTGCCCCTGCCCCCCACGAATCACTCGTCCTTCACTCAATTACGCATCTTTTTATGCCTCTGCTGGAGTACATACCACTCAGTGCCAACAGGTCTGCCAAGAGCACAGCCATCAAGGCCAAACAGGCGAGCCTCCTCGGCCTCCGTCTCCTCCCTGGGGCTGCCATTGTGTCCCTAGGATAGGAGAAAAGCAGCACTTACACGGGGATGCCCTGAACGAAGCAGGCAGAACCTCATCTGCAACAGAGAAGCTTTAAAATTCATACTTACTCCATCCTCACCGAGGGCAGAGGCGGCTTCATCCCCCTGTCCCCCTCTCTAATGAGAACCAAGCACATGATCATCCTCAGAGAAAGGCCCAGGTGAACCAGCCTGGATCCAGGACCTCTAGCTACCACATCACTAAACAGGGATGGTTACAAGACAGGAGGAAGGAGACCAGGGCCTTCGGGCCACTGCATAAGCAGCTCAACCGGTGCACCTCAACACTGCCCCTGCTGTCAGACGCCTGGGGTGCCGCCAGGGATCCCCGCCCAGGAGTCACTACCTGCCCACACCTGGAGCTCCCCCGCTGGCAGGGAAAGCCGGGCCAGGCCTGGACGGCAACTGAGAGATGGTGACGTTGGGGGAGGCTGGGAGGAAAGGAGGGCCTGGCTCCTCTTCAGCATCCCTTCGGGTTGTCCCGCCCGCTCCCCTTCTCCATCCCATCCCCGGCCCCGCTGCCTACTCAGACGCTGTGCCTGGAAAGATAAGGCTCAGCGCTGAGCAGGGAACGATTGTTCCGAGGTTACCCAAGTCTCACCTGCCAAAGGCGGGGACTTCCACTTCCAGAAACACCTTTAAGGCCCCAGCGCACCTTTAAGGTGTGGGGGCACCCCGGGGACCGAGCTGCGGGGCCAAGTGCACCCGCGTCCGTGCGGCCCTCACTCTCGCTACCGACCCGCCCCCGGAGCTAGCACGTTGCCTCCTCTGCGAGGGATGGCCGGTCCCCATCGCTATCCCCAACCCCGGTACCTCTTGCCTCCACTCCTGTGGCCTCAACTCTGGGACAAACGCAGCGGCGGGCCGACCCACGAGGTCAGCAGAGCGCCCCCCAAGCCCGCGCCCTTCACAACTCCCCTCGGTTTGCAAACTGTTACATTAGCCACCAACCTCTCGGCGGCGTCTCGCTCCCCAGCCGGCCCCGGACGCGGCGTGCGCTCATTGGAGCCTCAGCCGCCCGGCCCTGCTCCGCAGGGATGGCCCCGCCCCCGCCGCCGCAGCGCGCATCCCCATTGGGCCACGTCCTAGGCCCGCCCCCGCCTCCGTCTCCCGCAGCTGCCGGCGAGGCGGAGAGGCCAGTCAACCAGTTGGAGGAAAACCGCCGACCCCGCCAGCGATTGGCCCACGTCACGCGGCCCAGCGTCCGTCCCGGTGCGCTCGAGGGACCTTTCCGGCCGCGGCGCTAGATGTCTGCTTGCTCCGTTTAGGAGGGACTGGGCCTTGGAGCGGGTCGGCATACGGTAGGTCCAGCACTCGGCCCTCTTCTTGTGGTCACCTGGGAGCCCCGGCTGAGCACCAGGAGTGACTCCCATCCCCGACGCAGCCACGCGGAAGAGGCGCTTTCTTGCTGGTCCGTATTGAACTACCCTAGGGTTTGGCTGGAAATCAGAGGACCGCGCTTCTGGCTTAGTCCACCTCAACCCCCGCTTTGTTCTACGGAAACTAAAGGCACCAAAAAAGATGTTCGCTGATGGGTCGGAGATAACATTTGTGATTAGTGGCAGAAGTTGGCCTGGACTCCTTAACTCCAGTTTGAGAAAAGCCCCATCCCGGCCCCGCTGCCTACTCAGACGCTGTGCCTGGAAAGATAAGGCTCAGCGCTGAGCAGGGAACGATTGTTCCGAGGTTACCCAAGTCTCACCTGCCAAAGGCGGGGACTTCCACTTCCAGAAACACCTTTAAGGCCCCAGCGCACCTTTAAGGTGTGGGGCACCCCGGGGACCGAGCTGCGGGGCCAAGTGCACCCGCGTCCGTGCGGCCCTCACTCTCGCTACCGACCCGCCCCCGGAGCTAGCACGTTGCCTCCTCTGCGAGGGATGGCCGGTCCCCATCGCTATCCCCAACCCCGGTACCTCTTGCCTCCACTCCTGTGGCCTCAACTCTGGGACAAACGCAGCGGCGGGCCGACCCACGAGGTCAGCAGAGCGCCCCCCAAGCCCGCGCCCTTCACAACTCCCCTCGGTTTGCAAACTGTTACATTAGCCACCAACCTCTCGGCGGCGTCTCGCTCCCCAGCCGGCCCCGGACGCGGCGTGCGCTCATTGGAGCCTCAGCCGCCCGGCCCTGCTCCGCAGGGATGGCCCCGCCCCCGCCGCCGCAGCGCGCATCCCCATTGGGCCACGTCCTAGGCCCGCCCCCGCCTCCGTCTCCCGCAGCTGCCGGCGAGGCGGAGAGGCCAGTCAACCAGTTGGAGGAAAACCGCCGACCCCGCCAGCGATTGGCCCACGTCACGCGGCCCAGCGTCCGTCCCGGTGCGCTCGAGGACCTTTCCGGCCGCGGCGCTAGATGTCTGCTTGCTCCGTTTAGGAGGGACTGGGCCTTGGAGCGGGTCGGCATACGGTAGGTCCAGCACTCGGCCCTCTTCTTGTGGTCACCTGGGAGCCCCGGCTGAGCACCAGGAGTGACTCCCATCCCCGACGCAGCCACGCGGAAGAGGCGCTTTCTTGCTGGTCCGTATTGAACTACCCTAGGGTTTGGCTGGAAATCAGAGGACCGCGCTTCTGGCTTAGTCCACCTCAACCCCCGCTTTGTTCTACGGAAACTAAAGGCACCAAAAAAGATGTTCGCTGATGGGTCGGAGATAACATTTGTGATTAGTGGCAGAAGTTGGCCTGGACTCCTTAACTCCAGTTTGAGAAAGAATATTCCGAACTACAAATCCCTACACATAAAAGATGATTTGATTATGAGGCTGTAATTGTTTAAGCCCAGACGCACCACCTCCTGTTTCTCTTCCATTAAGCCTGTGCACTTTTTTTTTTTTCCCTGAATTAAAGCCCTCCAGACTCCTCTCTCTCTCTACTGCACATAACCATAGACATTTGCACAGTTCTTAGAGAGCACACTATTTTTCTAGTTTTATTGACAATGGCGCACTTTTCTTAAATAGGGTATCTGTCGCCTTCACTCATGAGATTGTTGCCTGGCCTGCCTTCACAGAATGTTCTCGGGAAGGCCCTGGCTATGACCACCAGGGCTTGGTTAACGAACTCTTTTATCTGCTCCTTGCCTACATTTTTTATGATGCTTAGGGATGTTACAGAATCCAAGCCAGGTCTCCTCGCCGATAATCGGAAGACAATTGTTGCGGCAAAGACTAGTGACTTTATTTGGGAAATCTGGTGTCCAAGTAGATGGCAGGCTAGTGGCCCAGCCCTAGAGCTCCATCTGATCAAGGTCTGGATGCCAGCTTCTTTTATAGGACACGGAGGGAGGCGGTGAGGAAGTGAAGTAAAAAGGCCATAAATCCTGCGAAAGAAGCATTGGGGAAGGGATGTATTAATGTCTTCTTTTCTGCAGCTATTCACGGGGTCAAGAGTGTCTTCCTGTGAGCTGATTAAAGGCCCTTTAACGTTCAGGCAGAAGGGCGGCTCACGGTAGCGCCCCCAGGCCCCGGCCCTAGATGTCTGCTTGCTCCGTTTAGGAGGGACTGGGCCTTGGAGCGGGTCGGCATACGGTAGGTCCAGCACTCGGCCCTCTTCTTGTGGTCACCTGGGAGCCCCGGCTGAGCACCAGGAGTGACTCCCATCCCCGACGCAGCCACGCGGAAGAGGCGCTTTCTTGCTGGTCCGTATTGAACTACCCTAGGGTTTGGCTGGAAATCAGAGGACCGCGCTTCTGGCTTAGTCCACCTCAACCCCCGCTTTGTTCTACGGAAACTAAAGGCACCAAAAAAGATGTTCGCTGATGGGTCGGAGATAACATTTGTGATTAGTGGCAGAAGTTGGCCTGGACTCCTTAACTCCAGTTTGAGAAAGAATATTCCGAACTACAAATCCCTACACATAAAAGATGATTTGATTATGAGGCTGTAATTGTTTAAGCCCAGACGCACCACCTCCTGTTTCTCTTCCATTAAGCCTGTGCACTTTTTTTTTTTTCCCTGAATTAAAGCCCTCCAGACTCCTCTCTCTCTCTACTGCACATAACCATAGACATTTGCACAGTTCTTAGAGAGCACACTATTTTTCTAGTTTTATTGACAATGGCGCACTTTTCTTAAATAGGGTATCTGTCGCCTTCACTCATGAGATTGTTGCCTGGCCTGCCTTCACAGAATGTTCTCGGGAAGGCCCTGGCTATGACCACCAGGGCTTGGTTAACGAACTCTTTTATCTGCTCCTTGCCTACATTTTTTATGATGCTTAGGGATGTTACAGAATCCAAGCCAGGTCTCCTCGCCGATAATCGGAAGACAATTGTTGCGGCAAAGACTAGTGACTTTATTTGGGAAATCTGGTGTCCAAGTAGATGGCAGGCTAGTGGCCCAGCCCTAGAGCTCCATCTGATCAAGGTCTGGATGCCAGCTTCTTTTATAGGACACGGAGGGAGGCGGTGAGGAAGTGAAGTAAAAAGGCCATAAATCCTGCGAAAGAAGCATTGGGGAAGGGATGTATTAATGTCTTCTTTTCTGCAGCTATTCACGGGGTCAAGAGTGTCTTCCTGTGAGCTGATTAAAGGCCCTTTAACGTTCAGGCAGAAGGGCAGGTTCTCTTAGGCAGGCTATTATGTATACATACAGTTATTGGCAGCATCCTTTTTGTGATTATAATAAAAGCAACATAAAGTAAAGGTTAAAGTGAAAGAAACATCCAACATATGGTCAGATTTTGTTCTTCCCTGTTACAGAGAGAGTTAGTCTGGTGCCTGTGCTTATAAGATCGATCTACTGGCGGTACCAGTGTGTGTGGAGGGGTCTATTTTCCCTCCTTTTAAGAGTAGTTCAGTCTTCAGGTAGTAGAGAAATTGGTAGAAATAGAAGCTCACTTGAAACTAACACTTTAATTATACATGTAATATACAAAAGTGGCTGCTTCCCTGGTGACTCAGAAAATAAAGATTCTGCCTGTAATGTGGGAGACCTGGGTTCAGCCCCTGGGTTGGGAAGATCCTCTGAAGGAGGAAATGGCACCCCACTCCAGGATTCTGGCCTGGAAGAATCCGTGGACAAAGGAACCTGGTAGGCTACAATCCATGGGGCTGCAAAGAGTCGGACATGACTGAGCAACTAATACTTTATGACAATATACAAATGTGAACTTGAAAATTCTAATATTCTTGATAAATCTAAATCTCTGATAATATCCCCCATCTCTGGAGGTATTTGCAGTTATTAGATGTGTAACATTCTAGGCCTTTTCCTCTATATTTACATACATATATGTCTCTTGAAACATGTAGCTGTTGTCTTTTTTTAATGATAAAATTTTATACAATTAGCTTGTTTGCACCCTGCTTTTTTTTTTGGTAACAATAAATCATGGAATATTTTCCAAACCAGTGTACACATTCAGCTTGTTTACTGCTACAGAACATCCCATGGCATGGCGTTTAGTCAAACTGATGAACATAGAAGTTGTCATTTCAATTCCACAGAGAAAGATTTTGTTTCTCTTTTCTGTTTTAATTTTGGCTGTGCTTGGTCTTCGTTGAGGTGTGTGGGCTTAGTTGCCACACGGCACATGGGATGGAACCAGCATCCCCTGCCTTGGAAGGTAGATTCCTAACCCTTGGCCGTCAGGGAAGTCCCTAAGATTTTGTTTCTCAGTAACTGACTCTACTTTAGACCAGCTATTCAGTAGAGTAGATTCTTTCAGAATATGTATTTTAATATTCATTGTGCCTCTGTTGCATGCCAGCATCATGGTAGATGCTGGGAATCCAGAGATGGGGACAGTCTGGTCCTTCAGAGAAATATCTGTTGGGAAACAAGTATGTTCACAGTTTTATGCATTTATTAAACACCTATTGAATGGCTTGATTGGGAGCACAAGAAAGTCAGTCTCCCATGCTCCTTATGTGAGCTCCCACTCCTGGAATACCTACAGTTGGGAGTACAGTCTGCAACAGCCATTTCTCAACCTGGGTGTCTGCCCCCTCTGGGAGGGCAGCAGGTGCCAGTGCTCTGGGGAGTCACCTGTTTTGTTCTCTGACCAGACTGGAGAAGAGCGTTTCACAAAAGCAAGGTGTAAGACTCTGGGAAAATTTTAATTTAGAACACCTGACTTAGACACCTGACTTACATGAACTGCGATAGCTGAATCCACTAGTTCCATTCCAGAACAACCTGAAACAACATTGGAGGATTCCCTCTGCTCCCCTCCCCGGTGCAGAAGCCCTATATGACTCTGAGCATGTTGTTTAGCTCTCCTATGCTTTAGTTTCAACATCTTTCAAATAGGCTTGCAGGTGATAACAGATGAGGGCCCTGTGGGGCTCCTGGGCACAAGACCTCTGTATCCCCACATTTCTTCAGTGGCAGGAAACAGCCTTCATTCAACCTCCATGACCTTCCCTGAATTCCAATGGGCTGATTCAAGCAGTTAACTAGGGAAGGGAAGGGGTGGGAGACCAGGGAGAAATAGTCAAGAGCAGCCTTGGGGCAAGGTCCTGTTTCCCCATCAGGGTACACAACAGTAGTACTCAGTCGCTCAGTTGTGTCTGTGACCCCAAGGACTATAGCCCGCCAGCCTCTGTCCGTGGGATTCTCCAGGCAAGAATACTGGAGTGAAAAAAAAAAAAATTCCCTTCTCCAGGGGTCTTCCCAGTTCAGGGGTCAAACCCGCATCCCTTGCACCTCCTGCATTGGCAGGCAATTCTTTACAGCGGAGCCTCCAGGGAAGAATCTTTGAACTCTCCTGCAGATGACTTCTCAGGTGGCGTTAGTGGTAAGGAAACCGCCTGCCAGTGCAGGAGATTTAAGAGATGTAGGGTCAATCCCCTGACGAAGAAAATTCCCTGGAGAAGGAAATGGCAGCCCATTCCAGTATTCTTGCCCGAGGGGCAGGTTGAACTTAGATGTGGTACACATGCACGTTTTGCAGAGACTGCAGCCTCTTTCAGGTGGGAAGAGTTAACAGTTACTGAGGGCATGCTTCCCATAAGCACGCTGACCCCAGATCAGGTGGCCCGAATGGGCTCTTTGAACAATTACTATAAAACTTCTCTCCAGGTGGAGACACAAGGGTTTGAGGGCATTCTCCCACCATGGCCCCTTTGCCTGGCAAACTAATAAAGCTGTCCTCTTCTACTTCACTCCAAACTCTTGTCTCCGAGGTTTGATTAAGCACCAGTGCACAGAGAGGCTAAGCTTCGGCATTCTAGGGTTGCTGTCAAAAAAGAGGGTGAAGTGCTAGAGAATCCTAAGCACCCATTACAATTAGTTAACTTGTTAATTTTTTTAGTCTAGGGAAGTAAAACTAAAAGATATGCACTATTACAGTACTGAAAGCTTGGTTAAGTGCTTTGCCAAATTCATGGGGGAATGTCCCTCTTGTAGGCCAGATTTTCACAATCAATAATCAGCTAATTGCTCCTGTTTCATGGTTGCCATGAAGCTCTGTGCTCTCTTATACAGTACAACCTCTGGGTTTATTTTAGGTTGACATTATTCTCTTTTTTTGACCTTGTTCTTACAGTGGAAACTTCTGCTAGCCTTTTCAAGGACTAAGAGAAAAAAATATATATATATACACCAGACTTTTCAGTAGTCTAGAAAATAGTTTCTACCCAGAGAGCCAGATTGGGGGGAACATAAAAGTTTGCAGCAGGAACAAGAAGTGTTCCCGTTTTGCTCTAGTGGACACGACTGTTGTACATCATGGGCAGCAGATGGCTGAAGGGCAAAAGATAGGGCCCTTGACTTGGAGTCGTGATCTCTTTAATTTCACGCTAAAGACTTATGTTGCTTCTTTACCTTTAGTCCTTTCAGGACTCCAGTTCTCAGTATTCAGAACTGTAAGTGAATTTGTACCCATGCCCACTTTCTGTGTCGTCTGCCTTCTTCATTATACTGAAGTTCCTGGATTCAGACAAGCACACCTAAAAGACAAACCCTGGTGTGTATGCTGACAAGTGTAGCCTAGCTTCACCACCTGCCCCCAGCAAACGATCTAATTAAAGGTTAGGGAACTAAAGAACTCTTGTTATATTTCCAAAGGACTTTGATGTTTTTGCTCTGGGAGAATCACCTGAACCTCTTTGAGACTATGTTTCTCATCAGAGAGAATGATACTTTTGCAGGTGGTTGGTATGAAGAGTCTATGAAAAGTGAAAGCTCTTTGTTAGGTATAATTCACTACATGAAATTTAGGGCTGGGATCGGGAAAAGATGAAAACTCTAATTTGAGAAGACACACATACCCCAATGTTCATAGCAGTACTATTCACAATAGTCAAGACATGGCAGCAGTCTAAATGTCCATCGACAGATGAATGGATAAAGATGATGTGATACAAAAGAAAGAAGATGTGATATATATTTATATATATCAGCCATAAGAAGAATGAAATAATGCCCTTTGCAGAAACATGGATGAACCTAGAGAGTATCATGCTAAGTGAAGCAAGTTAAAGATGCCTATCATATGACATCATTTATACGAGGAATCTAAAATAATTAACAAATGAACTTATTGTACAAAACAGGAAAAGACCCACAGACACAGAAAACAAACTACAGTCACCAAAGGGTAAAGGACGAGAGAGATAAATTGGGAATTTGGAGTTAACAGATACACAGTAATAAAATAGATAAACAGCAAGTACCTATTGTATAGCACAGGGAAATATACTCAATACCTTGTAATAACCTATAATGGAAAAGAATGTGTGTGTGTGTGTGTATATATATATATATATATATATGACTGAGTCACCTTGCTGAAACATTGTAAGTTAACTTCAATTTAAAAAAAAAGAAATTAAGAGTTGGTTACTGGGCTTCCCCTGGTGGTCCAGTGGGTAAGGACACTGCCTTGCAGTGCAAGGGGCACCGGTTCGACCCCTGGCCTGGGAAGATCCCACGAGCCGCGGGAGCGGCCGGACTGATGTGTCCAATTACCCAGCCGGAGCTCTGGAGCGCATGTGCCCAGAGCCGGCGCTCTGCAACGACAGACACCACCGCGATGGGAGGCCCACAGGAGCCAAAGAACAAAGACGGATGAAAATGGAGAAATGAAAGACTAATACAAGTGGCCCGCCCGCCCCCCTCCCTCCCAAAAAAAAAAAAAAAAGAGTTGGTTACTGTCGGTGTTTTTTGTCTGTCCCCTACGGTGGTGGTCAAGCTCCCTGAAGAGCAGGCACCATGTGTTTTTCATGTATATATTCTGGGTACCTAGTACATTCCAGAAATCGTTAGTACTGAACCCGTATTTGTCAAAAAGAGTAAAGTAAGGCAGGCAGCGAGTCAAGAGGTGTCACAGGCCCTCTGTGGGCCCATCTCTGCCTGCTTACCCTCATCAACAAGAAGGTCTGGTGGGTACAGGCTTCCCCGGGGCTGAGGCTCTGCCATTGGACAGCAGGGGGAGCACGCCCCCCACAACAAAGACATTCTGCTGTTCACATCTCTCTGCCCTCATTTTGCTTCCTTTAACATATATTATCCATAGTTTTAACAACGGACATAACATGCACTCTAAAAATCCTAATAAACAGTACGGAATATGCTCCACAGGTGAGAGCAGGTCCCAGCCACTCCCCACTCGTGCCAATATTTCGTCCAACACCTGTGTGACGAAGAAAGACACCCGGGAAAGGACTTATTGTACAAAACAGGAAAAGACCCACAGACACAGAAAACAAACTACAGTCACCAAAGGGTAAAGGACGAGAGAGATAAATTGGGAATTTGGAGTTAACAGATACACAGTAATAAAATAGATAAACAGCAAGTACCTATTGTATAGCACAGGGAAATATACTCAATACCTTGTAATAACCTATAATGGAAAAGAATGTGTGTGTGTGTGTGTGTATATATATATATATATATATATATGACTGAGTCACCTTGCTGAAACATTGTAAGTTAACTTCAATTTAAAAAAAAAGAAATTAAGAGTTGGTTACTGGGCTTCCCCTGGTGGTCCAGTGGGTAAGGACACTGCCTTGCAGTGCAAGGGGCACCGGTTCGACCCCTGGCCTGGGAAGATCCCACGAGCCGCGGGAGCGGCCGGACTGATGTGTCCAATTACCCAGCCGGAGCTCTGGAGCGCATGTGCCCAGAGCCGGCGCTCTGCAACGACAGACACCACCGCGATGGGAGGCCCACAGGAGCCAAAGAACAAAGACGGATGAAAATGGAGAAATGAAAGACTAATACAAGTGGCCTGCCTGCCCCTCTCCAACCCGCACCTCCCAAAAAAAAAAAAAAAAGAGTTGGTTACTGTCGGTGTTTTTTGTCTGTCCCCTACGGTGGTGGTCAAGCTCCCTGAAGAGCAGGCACCATGTGTTTTTCATGTATATATTCTGGGTACCTAGTACATTCCAGAAATCGTTAGTACTGAACCCGTATTTGTCAAAAAGAGTAAAGTAAGGCAGGCAGCGAGTCAAGAGGTGTCACAGGCCCTCTGTGGGCCCATCTCTGCCTGCTTACCCTCATCAACAAGAAGGTCTGGTGGGTACAGGCTTCCCCGGGGCTGAGGCTCTGCCATTGGACAGCAGGGGGAGCACGCCCCCCACAACAAAGACATTCTGCTGTTCACATCTCTCTGCCCTCATTTTGCTTCCTTTAACATATATTATCCATAGTTTTAACAACGGACATAACATGCACTCTAAAAATCCTAATAAACAGTACGGAATATGCTCCACAGGTGAGAGCAGGTCCCAGCCACTCCCCACTCGTGCGTCTGCCCACGGACTGAGATTCTGAAACAGTTCCAACACCTGTGTGACGAAGAAAGACACCCGGGCTAGAAATCAGGAAACCCGTGTACCTTTCCCTCACTTATTTCTTGAGGCATATGGACAGAACTTTTCCCATTAACCAGATCAAGGAGAGGGTAAGAGGGAAATCACTCACATTCTTTGCTTCAACCCAGCATGGACCATCAACTGGGTTGTCAGAGCTGGTTCCTGGTCACCAACACATGGGCCCTACTCTCTCTGAGAATCCGGGGAGGGAACCAAGAGTAAAATTTTCTGAAAACCCGTGGTGGGGTTCGGGGATGCAAAACTCAACATCACAAATACTAACCATATGGCTACTTTTTCATCCTGTATAGTCTCAAATGACTGTGTTACTCCTGTTTGTAGCTTCTGGTGGCACAAAAACAGTACCCCTATAGTTTACCACGCAGACAGCTGGTTTGGCCCGACTTGGTATCGGTGGGTACCATTGAGTGTCTTAGACCCTTGTCACCTGTAAAATCACTCAGTGCTCAGAACCGCGGCTTCAAGGCTCTTTGCTAGACTCTGCTTATGTGCCATACCCTGCCACTATGGCAAGGAGAGAAAGCCCAGGTATTTGGAATTCCTGCCCCATCAGTTGTTACCAGTTTCCTTAGGAAACATGTTTTAGGTGCCCACTACATGCCATGCACTCTGACAGAGGGACCCGAAAACCAAGACCAGACGCTGATCGTGGTTCACAATCTGTGCCTGGTGGCAAACACAAACCTCTAATATTATATCTCCTCTCCAACAGCCGAAAAACCAGCTTCATATACATCCATTCATTTCGGCCTCAAAACCGTTCTGTGAGGGCAGAAGGTAATTCACCTAGGCGGGATACAATTCACAAACCGCGTGACATCCCGCATCTTGATCCCTCACTGCCCATCAGTTTAATAAAAGAGGAAACTGATGCTCAAAGAGGTGAAGACATTTACTGCCTCATTTTGCTTCCTTTAACATATATTATCCATAGTTTTAACACTGCCTAAAAATCCTAATAAACAGTACGGAATATGCTCCACAGATGAGAGCAGGTCCCAGCCACTCCCCACTCGTGCGTCTGCCCACGGACTGAGATTCTGAAACAGTTCCAACACCTGTGTGACGAAGAAAGACACCCGGGCTAGAAATCAGGAAACCCGTGTACCTTTCCCTCACTTATTTCTTGAGGCATATGGACAGAACTTTTCCCATTAACCAGATCAAGGAGAGGGTAAGAGGAAATCACTCACATTCTTTGCTTCAACCCAGCATGGACCATCAACTGGGTTGTCAGAGCTGGTTCCTGGTCACCAACACATGGGCCCTACTCTCTCTGAGAATCCGGGGAGGGAACCAAGAGTAAAATTTTCTGAAAACCCGTGGTGGGGTTCGGGGATGCAAAACTCAACATCACAAATACTAACCATATGGCTACTTTTTCATCCTGTATAGTCTCAAATGACTGTGTTACTCCTGTTTGTAGCTTCTGGTGGCACAAAAACAGTACCCCTATAGTTTACCACGCAGACAGCTGGTTTGGCCCGACTTGGTATCGGTGGGTACCATTGAGTGTCTTAGACCCTTGTCACCTGTAAAATCACTCAGTGCTCAGAACCGCGGCTTCAAGGCTCTTTGCTAGACTCTGCTTATGTGCCATACCCTGCCACTATGGCAAGGAGAGAAAGCCCAGGTATTTGGAATTCCTGCCCCATCAGTTGTTACCAGTTTCCTTAGGAAACATGTTTTAGGTGCCCACTACATGCCATGCACTCTGACAGAGGGACCCGAAAACCAAGACCAGACG
This sequence comes from Tragulus kanchil, assembly GCA_022376925.1. NCBI lineage: Eukaryota > Metazoa > Chordata > Mammalia > Artiodactyla > Tragulidae > Tragulus > Tragulus kanchil. The sequence goes on from JAIOJX010000006.1 coordinate 139,304,928, forward strand.
CTGATCGTGGTTCACAATCTGTGCCTGGTGGCAAACACAAACCTCTAATATTATATCTCCTCTCCAACAGCCGAAAAACCAGCTTCATATACATCCATTCATTTCGGCCTCAAAACCGTTCTGTGAGGGCAGAAGGTAATTCACCTAGGCGGGATACAATTCACAAACCGCGTGACATCCCGCATCTTGATCCCTCACTGCCCATCAGTTTAATAAAAGAGGAAACTGATGCTCAAAGAGGTGAAGGTCTAGCTCTCAGGAAGCATTTCAGCCAATGCACTTACAGAACCGGCAAAACCGAAAACTGCGGTGCGAGCTGCGGGCGGGGAGCCCTGCCTCAAGCGGCCGCGCCAACTCCCGGCAGCGGGGAGCTGTCCCTCTGACGCGAGGGCGCAGGTGCAACCGGGCTCCAGGAAGCTGTCGTGGCACGTGACACGCCGGCTCCTGTCATGTGACCTCTCCCCCCGGAGGCGGGGTTCGACCAAGATGGCGACCTACCTGCAGTGGCGGCGCTTCGTTTTCTTCGACAAGGAGCTGGTGAAGGAGCCACTGGGCAATGATGGAGCTGCTCCCGGGGCCGCGCCTGCCTCAGGACCTGCTAGTTCCAAGTTCCTTTGTCTCCCTCCTGGCATCACTGTCTGCGACTCAGGCCGAGGGAGCCTGGTTTTTGGAGATATCCTTCCTCTGGAGCTGTTTCTTTCCTCCTCTCCGAAACCTTGAAGAGACACAGCTAGGATGGAATCTGTTTGTCGGAGGCGTTCGTGTTGCAAGCCTCTTTCTTTAAGATGGACGCCCAGTTTTCCTTGCGTGGTCTGAGGGAAGAAAGGAGGAAGTCCGCTCTCCTGTTACCAACTGAGGGAGTCGTGTAACCTCTCTTGGTTTCAATTTCCTTATCTCCAAAAGGGTATTAAATAACAATTGGGCAAGACGTTTAAGATCGATCAAAAGAAGGCTGCAAGTTGGCTTTTTAAAAGATGAGTATTTAAGGTGTCATTATCTCTCCAACCCTTGGTGGGTGTGTGTGTGCGTGCTCAGTCGTGCCCAACTCTTCGCACTCCATGGACTGTAGCCCGCCAGACTCCTCTTGTCCATGGAACTTTCCAGGCTAGAATACTGCAGCAGGTTGCCATTTCCTTCTCCCAGGATCTTTCTGACCCAGGGATCAAACCCTGATCTACCTCTCCTGCATTGGCAGGGAGGGGTTAAATGAGACCATAAATTTGCTGCTTTTCATAATGCTGCCCTTAAGCTCTGGCCTTTCTCCTCATTTAAAAATGAAGAATTTCAGGAGATAGTATGTGGAAAACCCCTGAAAAATTTAGAGCTGTATGTATTTGTGGGTTTTTTTTTTTTTTTTTTTTATCATGCGTGCTTAGTCCTTTCCAGCTACTTGCAACCCCCTGGAGGATATCCCACCCAGGCTCCACTGTCCATGGAACTTTCCAAGCAAGACTGCTGGAGTGGGTAGCCATTTTCTTCTCCAGGGGACCTTCCCAACCCAGGGTTCAAACCTGAGTCTCTTGCATCTCCTGCATTGGCAGGTGGGTTCTTGACTAGCTGAGCCACCGGCGGGGTGGGGTGGTTATTTGGGTTCTAGCCTGAGTGTAAGTATCTCTCCTTGTGAAGGAGGCTCCTTGACTCTCTGCACATATGGAAGGCCAGATCTGGTTCTTGTCCCGTTCCCTACAGCTTACAGGTTTCCAGGCATACAAACTACGGGTGACACACCTGTACCAGCTGAAGCAGCACAATATTCTGGCCTCTGTTGGTGAGGATGAAGAGGGCATCAACCCCCTGGTGAGTCCTAGAAAGGAAAGGGGAGAGACCCACGAGGCTGGGAAGGCCTATTTGTTGGAGGGTGACTCATGGAGGTCTGACCGCAGGTAAAGATCTGGAACCTGGAGAAGAGAGATGGTGGCAATCCACTCTGCACTCGAATCTTCCCCGCCATCCCAGGGACAGAGCCGACGGTTGTGTCTTGTTTGACGGTCCACGAAAATCTCAACTTCATGGCCATCGGTAATCAGAAAGAAAGCAAAGCTAACACCCCATGATTCTTCATAGCTTTCTTTAGGAGTTGCTTCCTCAGTGTTTTCGTGAGACCATTTTGTACTGAACTCTGAGATTTTAAAGTCTGGGATGGGAAAGCATTTAGTTTTGTTCTTGAATTGTCATGGGAACCACTGGAGAGATTGGGTAAGAGGAGAAAGATGGTCACTTCTAAAAAGTGCCTCATGTGATCTTTTCCCCCTGCTGTGCTTCCTGATCTTTTCAGCCTCAATCAAATGCTGTTCCCTGCTCTCCTGCAGGTTTCACAGATGGCAGCGTCACATTGAACAAAGGGGACATCACGCGGGACCGACATAGCAAGACCCAGATTTTGCACAAAGGCAACTATCCTGTTACTGGACTGGCCTTTCGCCAAGCGGGGAAAATCACTCACTTGTTCGTTGTGACAACTGAGAATGTTCAGGTATGATCAGGGCCCTGTGTTGTGAGTGTTAAGGACAAGCAGGAAAGGCTTTTTCATGGCTCGAGGGCTAGAGTAAGGAACTGACAAAAGAGGTTTCTGCATTTTTAATTACACAGCTCTGAATCATTTGCTCAGCTTAATATCTTATATCTATATTTTTTTCACTTAGAGAAGAGTTACACTTGATCTTAGCCAAAAGGCTGAGAAGTGATTACTTAGAGAAGAGTTAGAGCTAGGGAAAAAAACCTCCTGTGACTATAGCTAAAGACATAGGTTTTTCTTCTAACTAATGTATTAACTGACACTGGGAAAGATTGAAGGCAGGAAGAGAAGGGGCCGACTGAGGATGAGATGGTTGGGTGGCATCACCGACTCAATGGACATGAGTTTGAGCGAACTCTGGGAGATGGTGAAGGACAGGGAAGCCTGGCTTGCTGCCGTCACAGGGTCACAAAGAGTCAGACGTGACTGAGCAGTCGACTGAGTGACACTGGACAAGCTGTGTTACTTCTCTGGTTCCTGTGGTCCTCATGGAGGTCTGACCGCAGGTAAAGATCTGGAACCTGGAGAAGAGAGATGGTGGCAATCCACTCTGCACTCGAATCTTCCCCGCCATCCCAGGGACAGAGCCGACGGTTGTGTCTTGTTTGACGGTCCACGAAAATCTCAACTTCATGGCCATCGGTAATCAGAAAGAAAGCAAAGCTAACACCCCATGATTCTTCATAGCTTTCTTTAGGAGTTGCTTCCTCAGTGTTTTCGTGAGACCATTTTGTACTGAACTCTGAGATTTTAAAGTCTGGGATGGGAAAGCATTTAGTTTTGTTCTTGAATTGTCATGGGAACCACTGGAGAGATTGGGTAAGAGGAGAAAGATGGTCACTTCTAAAAAGTGCCTCATGTGATCTTTTCCCCCTGCTGTGCTTCCTGATCTTTTCAGCCTCAATCAAATGCTGTTCCCTGCTCTCCTGCAGGTTTCACAGATGGCAGCGTCACATTGAACAAAGGGGACATCACGCGGGACCGACATAGCAAGACCCAGATTTTGCACAAAGGCAACTATCCTGTTACTGGACTGGCCTTTCGCCAAGCGGGGAAAATCACTCACTTGTTCGTTGTGACAACTGAGAATGTTCAGGTATGATCAGGGCCCTGTGTTGTGAGTGTTAAGGACAAGCAGGAAAGGCTTTTTCATGGCTCGAGGGCTAGAGTAAGGAACTGACAAAAGAGGTTTCTGCATTTTTAATTACACAGCTCTGAATCATTTGCTCAGCTTAATATCTTATATCTATATTTTTTTCACTTAGAGAAGAGTTACACTTGATCTTAGCCAAAAGGCTGAGAAGTGATTACTTAGAGAAGAGTTAGAGCTAGGGAAAAAAACCTCCTGTGACTATAGCTAAAGACATAGGTTTTTCTTCTAACTAATGTATTAACTGACACTGGGAAAGATTGAAGGCAGGAAGAGAAGGGGCCGACTGAGGATGAGATGGTTGGGTGGCATCACCGACTCAATGGACATGAGTTTGAGCGAACTCTGGGAGATGGTGAAGGACAGGGAAGCCTGGCTTGCTGCCGTCACAGGGTCACAAAGAGTCAGACGTGACTGAGCAGTCGACTGAGTGACACTGGACAAGCTGTGTTACTTCTCTGGTTCCTGTGGTCCTAATTTATAACAGCTTACATCAGTAGTTGTGTTTTCTTTTTAGCAATAGTTTTTTTTGTTGTTGTTGGCCACTTCTATTGGTCTTTCATTTATCTATTTTCACCCATCTTTGTTCTTTGGCCTGTGTGGGCCTCCCATCACAGTGACCTCTGTCGCTGCAGAGCACTGGCTCTGGGCGCATGCGCTCCAGAGCTCTGGCTCAGTAGTTGAACACATCAGTCCAACCGCTCTGCAGAATGTGGGATCCTCCCAGGCCAGGGATTGAACCCGCACCCCTTGCACTGCAAGGTGGTATCCTTACCCAATGGACCACTAGAGAAGCCCAGCAATAGTTTTTTGATAAAGAAGTAAAATTCCGTTACTTGCTCAATATCTGTAGTAGGTAGTTGTCATGTTTACAGCGGAAGAAAATGTGGCCTCTGCTTATATATTTAGTAGAGGGGCAGTCGTAATGGCCCATTTAATGGAGAAGGCAGGCAGCCTTCTTCGCAAGTTTTAGGGTGCTAAGAATGAAGAAGGGAGAGCCAGTATGATGGAGGGGATACCTTTGGGAACCCTTCGGTGCCACCTCCTCAGATGGAGACTGTTAACCCCTCTCTTACCTCTCACAGTCCTACATAGTTTCTGGAAAGGACTATCCTCGTGTGGAATTGGACACCCATGGTTGTGGCCTGCGCTGCTCAGCCCTAAGCGACCCTTCTCAGGACCTGCAGTTCATAGTGGCAGGGGATGAATGCGTCTACTTGTACCAGCCTGATGAACGTGGGCCCTGCTTCGCCTTTGAGGGCCATAAACTCATCGCTCACTGGTTCAGAGGCTACCTTGTCATTGTCTCCCGTGATCGGAAGGTGTCTCCCAAGTAAGGACTCCACAGAGAAGCAAAAGGGAGAGGGCTGGACTTGCTGCCTAGAATGAACCTGATTTCAGACTCCTAAAGCCTGCAGCCTGTCAACCTCGGCTTTGCTTTCATGTAGAAGTGCTTGCACCTAGACTCAGTTATAAACTTTTTTTGCTGAAAAGTGTGTGCTCAGACATTCACTGAGCAGCCCTGGTACACTAGAATGCTCCAGGGAATTTGGGACCAGATACTGGGTTTTTTTACTCCTTAGTTGAAATATATTGGGAAGAGGAACAAGGGATTGAGTAGTAGAGAAACTGGAAAGTGCTAGAGATGCAAGATGGACTGTTTTTCTTCTAAGCCATCAGAAAGGGCAACGGGGTCGTCAGCGTGATGCAAGTTATCTTTGTCAGAAGTTAGTTTTCATTCAGTATGAAGCCCAGTGACGAACATATACCAGACACTAATTATTTGTTAAATCATGGATGTTGGGGTATACTTAATTTTTTAACCTGTTGCCTGTATTTCTTGTAGGATCCTTAAGAGTGAGACCAGGTCTGCACATTCTCTTCCTGCAGCCCAATGGATAGGCAAATATTTGTTCCGTTACTTGCTCAATATCTGTAGTAGGTAGTTGTCATGTTTACAGCGGAAGAAAATGTGGCCTCTGCTTATATATTTAGTAGAGGGGCAGTCGTAATGGCCCATTTAATGGAGAAGGCAGGCAGCCTTCTTCGCAAGTTTTAGGGTGCTAAGAATGAAGAAGGGAGAGCCAGTATGATGGAGGGGATACCTTTGGGAACCCTTCGGTGCCACCTCCTCAGATGGAGACTGTTAACCCCTCTCTTACCTCTCACAGTCCTACATAGTTTCTGGAAAGGACTATCCTCGTGTGGAATTGGACACCCATGGTTGTGGCCTGCGCTGCTCAGCCCTAAGCGACCCTTCTCAGGACCTGCAGTTCATAGTGGCAGGGGATGAATGCGTCTACTTGTACCAGCCTGATGAACGTGGGCCCTGCTTCGCCTTTGAGGGCCATAAACTCATCGCTCACTGGTTCAGAGGCTACCTTGTCATTGTCTCCCGTGATCGGAAGGGTGCTCCCAAGTAAGGACTCCACAGAGAAGCAAAGGAGAGGGCTGGACTTGCTGCCTAGAATGAACCTGATTTCAGACTCCTAAAGCCTGCAGCCTGTCAACCTCGGCTTTGCTTTCATGTAGAAGTGCTTGCACCTAGACTCAGTTATAAACTTTTTTTGCTGAAAAGTGTGTGCTCAGACATTCACTGAGCAGCCCTGGTACACTAGAATGCTCCAGGGAATTTGGGACCAGATACTGGGTTTTTTTACTCCTTAGTTGAAATATATTGGGAAGAGGAACAAGGGATTGAGTAGTAGAGAAACTGGAAAGTGCTAGAGATGCAAGATGGACTGTTTTTCTTCTAAGCCATCAGAAAGGGCAACGGGGTCGTCAGCGTGATGCAAGTTATCTTTGTCAGAAGTTAGTTTTCATTCAGTATGAAGCCCAGTGACGAACATATACCAGACACTAATTATTTGTTAAATCATGGATGTTGGGGTATACTTAATTTTTTAACCTGTTGCCTGTATTTCTTGTAGGATCCTTAAGAGTGAGACCAGGTCTGCACATTCTCTTCCTGCAGCTGCCGGCATCATGCCACATGTTGCAGGATGAGCTGCTAGTATGACTTGTTCTAGAGGGACTGGGCAGCACCAGTGTTGTCAGGGGAAAAGAAATCCAGGGGAGCTGAGACTGTGGTCGTACAAATACATACCCAGTGGTTTCTCTTTCCCACACAGGTCAGAGTTTACCAGCAGGGACTCCCAGAGCTCCGACAAACAGATTCTCAACATCTACGACCTGTGCAACAAGTTCATAGCCTATAGCGCTGTCTTTGAGGATGTAGTGGATGTGCTTGCTGAGTGGGGCTCCCTGTACGTGCTGACGCGGGATGGGCGGGTCCACGCACTGCAGGAGAAGGACACACAGACCAAACTGGAGGCAAGGCCACCATGTTCCCAGAGCTGGCCGTGGGCACCCAGATTCCCCAAGTCACCTTGGCCAGGGTGTTTCCTTCCCTTTGGGTCACAGCCTCATATTTGGCTCCCTTAGGGTAGGACTGTAAGGTCAGTGACCCTGGGAGGAGGCCTTAGAGGGAAGCAGTGGCTGGGAACCTGAGCCCACTCTCAGGGTCTACTCTGCCTATCTGCAGAGAGCCCTGTGAGCTGAGATGGTGTTAGGCATGGGGGTGTCTGGGGGCCGCACCCTGAGATCTAGGCTGATCACATTGTCACAGCTGTCAGACTTGTGTGCTGTGGGTGCATTCTGCAGAGGTGTCTTCTCAGGGCTGCTGCTTCCAGGTTTCTAATCTCTCTTCCTCTCCAGATGCTGTTTAAGAAGAACCTGTTCGAGATGGCGATTAACCTGGCCAAGAGTCAGCACCTGGACAGCGATGGGTTGGCCCAGATCTTCATGCAGTACGGAGACCATCTCTACAGCAAGGGCAACCACGATGGCGCCGTCCAGCAGTATATCCGGTGAGTCGAGGGGCACTTTAGGACATAGCTGTGAACGTGGGGACAGGCAGCCAGCTAGGCTACGACCTGCGCTTGTGGACGGTGGGCGGATTCCAGCATGAATCAGCCTTTTTTCCTATAGAAACTATGGAGCCTCAGATGAGGAGACGTTATATACCTTATGGGGTAGGGAATGTTTAAGGTCAGATGTTGCACGACCAGTATGCAGCTGAGCTGACAAAAAGTGAAAGTGCACTCACTTATTTCCGACTATTTGTGACCCCGTGGGCTGTGGCCCGCCAGGCTCCTCTGTCCATCGCATTCTCCAGGCATGCACACTGCAGCAGCTAGCCATTCCCTTCTCCAGGGGATCTTCCCAACCCAGGGATCAAACCCAGGTCTGGGTCTCCTACATTGCAGGCCGATTCTTTACCATCTGAGCTACCAGGAAAGCTCTCAGGGATGTTGAGCTGATTATGTACCTGTTATGTTAAATGTTAGCTTGGTCTCTGCTAATATTTATTTTGACCAAATTCTTTTATGGGAAAAGCATGTTCACCTTGTTTCTACACTTTCTTTCTTTGGTACTGATTAGAATTTTCTGATCTAATGAGGCGTTTTAAGAACCTGTCACACTCTAGAATTCCAGTTTTCAGCCAAGTTTCAGAACCAGTGCTCTGGAGCCTTGCTGTCCATGTGGTCCCTGGTCTAGCCACATCAATATCATCTGGTACTCTTGTGAGACTTGCAGGATCTCAGGCCTCACCCCAGACCCACTGGAATAGAATTTGCATTTTGAGACCTGCAGGTGATCCCTATACACGTAAAAGTTTGAGAAGTACGATGATCCCAATGCTATTTGATGCCCGTGTCTTCCTAAAGGGGGGAATTTCGCAATTTCGATGCCCAGCGCATCCACAACCTGGGGACCTGCAGACCCTGCACCGGCTGCTTCCAGATCTCTCTTCCTCTCCAGATGCTGTTTAAGAAGAACCTGTTCGAGATGGCGATTAACCTGGCCAAGAGTCAGCACCTGGACAGCGATGGGTTGGCCCAGATCTTCATGCAGTACGGAGACCATCTCTACAGCAAGGGCAACCACGATGGCGCCGTCCAGCAGTATATCCGGTGAGTCGAGGGGCACTTTAGGACATAGCTGTGAACGTGGGGACAGGCAGCCAGCTAGGCTACGACCTGCGCTTGTGGACGGTGGGCGGATTCCAGCATGAATCAGCCTTTTTTCCTATAGAAACTATGGAGCCTCAGATGAGGAGACGTTATATACCTTATGGGGTAGGGAATGTTTAAGGTCAGATGTTGCACGACCAGTATGCAGCTGAGCTGACAAAAAGTGAAAGTGCACTCACTTATTTCCGACTATTTGTGACCCCGTGGGCTGTGGCCCGCCAGGCTCCTCTGTCCATCGCATTCTCCAGGCATGCACACTGCAGCAGCTAGCCATTCCCTTCTCCAGGGGATCTTCCCAACCCAGGGATCAAACCCAGGTCTGGGTCTCCTACATTGCAGGCCGATTCTTTACCATCTGAGCTACCAGGAAAGCTCTCAGGGATGTTGAGCTGATTATGTACCTGTTATGTTAAATGTTAGCTTGGTCTCTGCTAATATTTATTTTGACCAAATTCTTTTATGGGAAAAGCATGTTCACCTTGTTTCTACACTTTCTTTCTTTGGTACTGATTAGAATTTTCTGATCTAATGAGGCGTTTTAAGAACCTGTCACACTCTAGAATTCCAGTTTTCAGCCAAGTTTCAGAACCAGTGCTCTGGAGCCTTGCTGTCCATGTGGTCCCTGGTCTAGCCACATCAATATCATCTGGTACTCTTGTGAGACTTGCAGGATCTCAGGCCTCACCCCAGACCCACTGGAATAGAATTTGCATTTTGAGACCTGCAGGTGATCCCTATACACGTAAAAGTTTGAGAAGTACGATGATCCCAATGCTATTTGATGCCCGTGTCTTCCTAGAACCATTGGGAAGTTGGAGCCCTCGTACGTGATTCGCAAGTTCCTCGATGCCCAGCGCATCCACAACCTGACGGCCTACCTGCAGACCCTGCACCGGCAGTCCCTGGCCAACGCCGACCACACCACGCTGCTGCTCAACTGCTACACCAAGCTCAAGGACAGCTCGAAGCTGGAGGAGTTCATCAAGGTGCAGGGCGGTGCTCCTGGGGGATTCCTCGGGACCCACTTAGCTTGAGGGGCTCCATCAGGACTGCAGGGAGAGGGAAGAACTGACTCTCATAGGGGACCAGAATCCTCCAGTCCTCTGTCTATAGACAAGGAAGAGGAATAGCCTTTTCTGTGAGTTCTCTCCTGTGTCCCCTCTTGTTATTTATTCATTTTTTTGGCTGTACTGTGCGGTGTGCAGAATCTTAGTGTCCCCACCAGGGATCGAACCTGGGCCCCCAGCAGTAGAAGCACAGAGTCCTAACACTGGACTGCCAAAGAATTCCCACCCCTCTTCTTCTTTTTTTTTTTTTAATTTTATTTATTTATTTTTGGCTATTGTAGGTTTTCACTGCTGCTGCAAGCTCGTCTCTAGTTGCAGGGAGTGGAGGCTACTCTCTAGTTGAGGTGATCAGGCTTCTTGTTGCAGTGACTTCTCTTGTTGTGGAACTAGGACTCTAGGGCTCACGGGCTTCAGTAGTCGTGGCCCATGGGCTCCACAGTTGCGGCTCTGAGGCTCTAGAGCACAGGCTCAAGAGTTGTGGCTCACGGGCTTAGTTGCTCTGCAGCATGTGGGATCTTCCCAGATCAGGGATCGAACCCGTGTCTCCTGCATTGGCAGGCGAATTCTTTACCACTGAGCTACCAGGGAAACCCCCCTCTTCTTTTTTGATGTCAGAACTTCTCATGGTATCTAAGCCCAAGGAAGCCCTGTGTTCCCAGAGGGAGTGTCTCTTATAGTTGCGTGAGAGGAAGATTTTTGGAGAGGTAGGATAACGATGTTTTAAAAGCATCAACTTTGGAACTTCCTGGTGGTCCAGTGATTAAGACTTTGCGTCCACTGCAGGAGGCACGGGTTCGACCCCTGGTTGGGGGCAGCTAAGTTTGCACATGCTTCGAGGTGTGGCCAAAAAAATAAATAAAGGCATTCACTTTATTATTACTGTAAGAATCTGGTCTTAGACTAGGATACATATTTCCTTTCCCTTCCCCATCCACAGCCTCTCTGTGAATGATGTGAATGATTTTTTTTTTTTTTGATAGGTAAGAAATGTATTTATTCAGATTCAGAGAACGCACACTCCACAGACAAAGTGTAGGCCATCACAGAGCGAATCCAGCGGCCAATGTGAATGATTTTGTCTGTTGTCTTCCTGGCAGACAAAAAGCGAGAGTGAAGTCCACTTTGATGTGGAGACAGCCATCAAGGTCCTCCGGCAGGCCGGCTACTACTCACACGCCCTCTACTTGGCTGAGAACCATGCGCATCATGAGTGGTACTTGAAGATCCAGCTAGAGGACATCAAGGTAGGCGAGCCTCCTGACTCGGGCAGGGCCCTGTTCTTTTTTGGGGACGTCCTTGGGATGATGCAAGAGCCTCCTGGGACTTCCCCGGGGGTCCAGTGGTTAACAGGCTGACTTCAGTGCAGTGGACGCGGATTCGATCCCTGGTCAGGGGCTAAGATCCCGCCTGCCTGAGCCCATGTGCGCCACAACTGGAGAACCTGTGCAAATAGTGAAGAAAAGAAAATAATAATAAAAATAAAGTGCACACTGGTGGGTGAGGCAGGAGCATGCACTTACGCCCCCCTCTCTATTTCCATAGAATTACCAGGAAGCCCTCCGGTACATCGGCAAGCTGCCTTTTGAGCAGGCAGAGAGCAACATGAAGCGCTATGGCAAGATCCTCATGCACCATATACCGGAGCAGACAACTCAGCTGCTGAAGGGACTGTGTACCGACTATCGGCCCAGCCTTGAAGGCCGAAGCGATAGGGAGGCTCCAGGCTGCAGGGTGAGGCTTCAGGGAGAATGGCTTTTGGACAGATAGGGTTCACCTTAGGGGCACGAGGAGCAGGCCCGCTCACTTGGCCTCCTCTCCCATTCCTTGCCATCCTAGGCCAGCTCGGAGGAGTTCATCCCTATCTTTGCCAACAACCCTCGAGAGCTGAAAGCTTTCCTGGAGCATATGAGCGAGGTGCAGCCTGACTCCCCGCAGGGCATCTACGACACACTCCTTGAGCTGCGACTCCAGAACTGGGCCCACGAGCAGGATCCGCAGGTGAGGTCTAACAGAGCTGCCTGAGGCACTGGAAAAAAGACATCGCTCCCATTTCTTTCCCAGTTGCCTCTTGATGCTTGCTTTAAACCAATAACACCTCACCCTTGGGGGCTAAATGCTTCCCCACAAAGAGGAGATTGGGAACTTCCCTGCTGGTCCTGTGGCTAAGACTCTGCTCCCTATACAGGAGGCGTGGGTTCGATCCCTAGCTGGGGAACTAGATTCCATATGCTGCCACTAAGACACAGCGCAGGCTAAAGAAATAAATATTGGGACGTAAAAGAGGAAACTGGAGTGAGGGGCAGAAAGGTGGACTTGCTTGGTCCCGGGGGGTCACTTTCCCCTGATGTCCAGCAGCCCCACCCTCCTCTTCTAGGTCAAAGAGAAGCTTCATGCAGAGGCCATCTCCCTCCTGAAAAGTGGCCGCTTCTGTGACGTCTTTGACAAGGCCCTGGTCCTCTGCCAGATGCATGACTTCCAGGATGGGGTCCTCTACCTCTATGAGCAGGGCAAACTGTAAGAGGCTTGTGGGCTGGGGAAGGCGTCTCTGGGAAGGGGAAGCAGGCAGAGCTGAGTCCTTCCCAGGGTTGGCTGCTGATGGGCGCCTCACCTGCCGCAGGTTCCAGCAGATCATGCACTACCACATGCAGCACGAACAGTACCGCCAGGTGATCGCCGTGTGCGAACGTCACGGGGACCAGGAGCCCTCGCTGTGGGAACAGGCGCTCAGCTACTTCGCCCGCAAGGAGGAGGACTGCAAGGAGTACGTGGCGGCTGTGCTCAAGCACATCGAGAGCAAGAACCTCATGCCGCCCCTTCTAGGTACTCCTCTGAGGGCGGGCTGGGTAGCTGGGTGCAGGCTGCCGGCAGTTGGGCTCTGGGGCTGGGGCCCTTCAGCTCTCTCAGAAGGCTGTTTGGTTCATGGTCTTGTCTCCTCTCTGTCCCGCATCTCAGTGGTGCAGAGGCGGCTGCCATCCTAGGCCAGCTCGGAGGAGTTCATCCCTATCTTTGCCAACAACCCTCGAGAGCTGAAAGCTTTCCTGGAGCATATGAGCGAGGTGCAGCCTGACTCCCCGCAGGGCATCTACGACACACTCCTTGAGCTGCGACTCCAGAACTGGGCCCACGAGCAGGATCCGCAGGTGAGGTCTAACAGAGCTGCCTGAGGCACTGGAAAAAAGACACCGCTCCCATTTCTTTCCCAGTTGCCTCTTGATGCTTGCTTTAAACCAATAACACCTCACCCTTGGGGGCTAAATGCTTCCCCACAAAGAGGAGATTGGGAACTTCCCTGCTGGTCCTGTGGCTAAGACTCTGCTCCCTATACAGGAGGCGTGGGTTCGATCCCTAGCTGGGGAACTAGATTCCATATGCTGCCACTAAGACACAGCGCAGGCTAAAGAAATAAATATTGGGACGTAAAAGAGGAAACTGGAGTGAGGGGCAGAAAGGTGGACTTGCTTGGTCCCGGGGGGTCACTTTCCCCTGATGTCCAGCAGCCCCACCCTCCTCTTCTAGGTCAAAGAGAAGCTTCATGCAGAGGCCATCTCCCTCCTGAAAAGTGGCCGCTTCTGTGACGTCTTTGACAAGGCCCTGGTCCTCTGCCAGATGCATGACTTCCAGGATGGGGTCCTCTACCTCTATGAGCAGGGCAAACTGTAAGAGGCTTGTGGGCTGGGGAAGGCGTCTCTGGGAAGGGGAAGCAGGCAGAGCTGAGTCCTTCCCAGGGTTGGCTGCTGATGGGCGCCTCACCTGCCGCAGGTTCCAGCAGATCATGCACTACCACATGCAGCACGAACAGTACCGCCAGGTGATCGCCGTGTGCGAACGTCACGGGGACCAGGAGCCCTCGCTGTGGGAACAGGCGCTCAGCTACTTCGCCCGCAAGGAGGAGGACTGCAAGGAGTACGTGGCGGCTGTGCTCAAGCACATCGAGAGCAAGAACCTCATGCCGCCCCTTCTAGGTACTCCTCTGAGGGCGGGCTGGGTAGCTGGGTGCAGGCTGCCGGCAGTTGGGCTCTGGGGCTGGGGCCCTTCAGCTCTCTCCAGAAGGCTGTTTGGTTCATGGTCTTGTCTCCTCTCTGTCCCGCATCTCAGTGGTGCAGACCCTGGCCCACAATTCGACGGCCACCCTGTCTGTCATCCGAGACTACCTGGTCCAGAAACTGCAGAAACAGAGCCAGCAGATTGCGCAGGACGAGCTCCGGGTGCGGCGATACCGGGAGGAGACCACCCGCATCCGCCAGGAGATCCAGGAGCTGAAGGCGAGGTATTTGGTGTCCAGAAGTGTAGGGGCATCCAGGGGTAAGCTCTGTCTTCACAGGGTGTTGTTTTTCACAGACAGAGGGTTGTGCAGAGTTTCAGCATCTCATTCTTGAAGATCTGTCTGAATGGAAGAATTCCAAAGAATGCTTTATTACATAGAGCATGATGTATTGGGCTTTGAAGAATATTATCTTGTAGCAGACACTTTTCTCTCTGAATGTGCCTGTGTTTTACCGTTTCAAAACACAAATCTAAGTTGTAAGAAGCCTGGAGAAGTAAAAACATTGAAAGAAACATTAATCCTTAACTTTGCTGTTAACTTTGTAAAATATTTGTTGTTATTTAGTCGCTAAGTTGTTTCTCATTTCTTCATTCCATCAGTGTTTATTTACTGAGCCCCTATTTTGTCCTAAGCTCCTTTCTTAAGGACAGGGAAGCCTGGCATGCTACAGTTCATGGGGTCGCAAAGAATCATACACGACCTAGTGACTGATCACAATAACCATTCTTAATACAGAGAAAAAGCCCTCGCTTCATGGAGTTCATGTTGTGGAGGTAGAGACAGAGAAATAAAGACATTACATAAGGGCTTGCCTGGTGGTACAGTGGGTAAAGAGTCTGCTTTGCAGTGCAAGAGGCACCGGTTCGATCCCTGGTCCAGGAAGATTCCATGTGCCATGGAGTGGCTGGACTGGTGTGTCTAATTATGAGCCAGTGCTCTGGAGCACATGCACCCAGAGCTGGTGCTCTTCTTTGAGAGAGGCCACTGCAATGGGAGGCCCACACAGGCCAAAGCATTAAGATGGATGAAAATGAATAAATTTTAAAAAATAATAAAAGAGGCAAGAAAAAAAAAAGACATTACATAAGCAAAATACTGCAGTGTGTTCGATGGTGATAAGTTCTAAGGAGAAAATTGAGGAAGGGGAATAGGGTGGGGTCATAGGTGTGTTTTATAAGGTGACCAGGAAAGGACACATTGAAAGGGAAAGGGTCAAATGTGATTAAGACTCAGAACATAATTTAGTGGCAACAGTGGAAATAGAAAGAGACAGGAATCCCCCCATGGATTGGATGGATGTGCTGGGGACATGCTGAGACTCCCTGAAGGCACACTGTGGGGTCTTCTGTGACCTCCTTTAGGTGGTAAGAACAGGACCTCATAGTTCCTGTTGACTTATTCATTCATGCCTGTGCTGGGTCTTTGTTGTTGCACATGGGCTTTCTCTAGTTGTGATGAGCAGGGGCTATTCTCTAGTTGTGGTGGTTGAGCTTCTCACGGGTGGCTTCTCATTGATGAGCATGGATTTTAGGGTGCGGGGGCTTCAGTGGTTGCAGCTCCTGGGCCCTAGAGCATGGGCTCAGTAGTTGCGGTGTGTGGGCTTAGTTGCCTCACAGCATGTGGGATCTTCCCAGACCAGGGATTGAACCCGTGTCCCCTGCCATTAGCAAGTGGATTCTTAACCACTGGACCTCCAGGGGAGTCCCTTATAGTTCCTTAGTGGAGACTTCTCTCTCCTCATTAAGATCAGCTGTCTTCTCTTTTCACCTGGCTCCTGGCCCTGCCCTCATTGTTTGTCACTCTTCTGGTCTCCTTGCCTGTAGTCCGAAGATTTTCCAGAAGACCAAGTGCAGCATCTGTAACAGTGCCTTGGAGTTGCCCTCGGTCCACTTTCTCTGCGGCCACTCCTTCCACCAACACTGCTTTGAGAGTTACTCGGAAAGTGATGCTGACTGCCCCACCTGCCTCCCTGAAAACCGCAAGGTCATGGATATGATCCGGGCCCAGGAGCAGAAGCGAGATCTTCACGATCAGTTCCAGCATCAGGTGGGGAGGAGTGGCCATGTGACTACCCGCATGCCGGGAGGCCGGAGTGCTAGAAGGTTGCTGTTCCCTCCTCCTCCTCTGGGTTCTGACTCCAGCCTCTTGTCTTTCCTTGCAGCTCAAGTGCTCCAATGACAGCTTCTCTGTGATTGCTGACTACTTTGGCCGAGGGGTTTTCAACAAATTGACTCTGCTGACCGACCCGCCCACAACCCGACTGACTGCGAGCCTGGAAGCTGGGCTGCAGCGGGACTTGCTCATGCATGCCAGGAGGGGCACTTAAGCAGCTAGGGGGCAGGTGTCATGGGGGAGGCTCAGTGGCAGGGACAGAGGGGCACAGAGACAGAGCTGTTACACTGGAGTCGGGCAGACCTTCCCAGAACCCCACTCTCAGCTGATGCTGTCAGGACTTAAGGGGACTTTCTTTTCCTGCCTCCTCCTTTGACTGGCCTGCCCACCATTCCTCCTGTTGACTTTTTGAGCAGTGTAGATCATTCTAGACCAGCGGGGGAGGGCACCTCAGCAACCTCAGAGTCTGGACAATAGCTGCTTTATTCTCTCTCCAAGAGCACCAGGCTGTGCTTGGGTCCTGGCTCTTAGAGTCTACAAATAAAAGCATATAATGATATGGGGGTTGAAGGAATTATTGTGGGGACTTATTCTTAGCTGTGTAAAATGTACTTCTTTCCCTCTGCTCTCTTGGAGCACCCCTTCCTTTCCTACAGAGCTCTTTAAAGATTAAGTTAATGAGACTGCAGTCATGAGTGGGGCCTGTGGCATTTAGCACAGTTCAGTTTACTGAAGAAACTCTGCAGAGGCAAAGGCCTGAGACCCAAGAGCAGCCTGGACTAAGGCTGCTCTGTAGGGTGGCTGGTCTCTGTGCCTCTTATATGGACAAAGAATTCAAGCAGGAGGCAGATTCTGGTGAGCTGCCTTGACCTTAAGCTTGCTTTCATAACTGGTGGGTTGGTGTCTTGCTGTATTCAGTACCAAATGATAAGCAGGATATAAAGGGCCTTTATTGAAACAGTTTTTCCTCCTGGAAGTGGTCAGCTTTTCAGTTTTGGGGGGCTCTTCCAGTTCCAGCATCAGGTGGGAGGAGTGGCCATGTGACTACCGCATGCCGGGAGGCCGGAGTGCTAGAAGGTTGCTGTTCCCTCCTCCTCCTCTGGGTTCTGACTCCAGCCTCTTGTCTTTCCTTGCAGCTCAAGTGCTCCAATGACAGCTTCTCTGTGATTGCTGACTACTTTGGCCGAGGGGTTTTCAACAAATTGACTCTGCTGACCGACCCGCCCACAACCCGACTGACTGCGAGCCTGGAAGCTGGGCTGCAGCGGGACTTGCTCATGCATGCCAGGAGGGGCACTTAAGCAGCTAGGGGGCAGGTGTCATGGGGGAGGCTCAGTGGCAGGGACAGAGGGGCACAGAGACAGAGCTGTTACACTGGAGTCGGGCAGACCTTCCCAGAACCCCACTCTCAGCTGATGCTGTCAGGACTTAAGGGGACTTTCTTTTCCTGCCTCCTCCTTTGACTGGCCTGCCCACCATTCCTCCTGTTGACTTTTTGAGCAGTGTAGATCATTCTAGACCAGCGGGGGAGGGCACCTCAGCAACCTCAGAGTCTGGACAATAGCTGCTTTATTCTCTCTCCAAGAGCACCAGGCTGTGCTTGGGTCCTGGCTCTTAGAGTCTACAAATAAAAGCATATAATGATATGGGGGTTGAAGGAATTATTGTGGGGACTTATTCTTAGCTGTGTAAAATGTACTTCTTTCCCTCTGCTCTCTTGGAGCACCCCTTCCTTTCCTACAGAGCTCTTTAAAGATTAAGTTAATGAGACTGCAGTCATGAGTGGGGCCTGTGGCATTTAGCACAGTTCAGTTTACTGAAGAAACTCTGCAGAGGCAAAGGCCTGAGACCCAAGAGCAGCCTGGACTAAGGCTGCTCTGTAGGGTGGCTGGTCTCTGTGCCTCTTATATGGACAAAGAATTCAAGCAGGAGGCAGATTCTGGTGAGCTGCCTTGACCTTAAGCTTGCTTTCATAACTGGTGGGTTGGTGTCTTGCTGTATTCAGTACCAAATGATAAGCAGGATATAAAGGGCCTTTATTGAAACAGTTTTTCCCCTCCTGGAAGTGGTCAGCTGCAGTTTGTGTTGCTAGGTGCCTGTGTGTAGTTTGGGTCATACTGCCCATTGGAAAATTGCTCGTATGGGATTGTTTGATTAAAAGATGTAACTTGGGCACTGTGGTTTAGGTAGTATTTAGAGGAGGCGGAGTACATTACATGTGTAGCGGCTGAGAATACAGAGTTTGGATCAGCTGTCCAGAGCTGGAACCTTAGTTTCACTTAAGGCAATTCTGAACCTTCTCTGAACCTCAGTTTCTTCATCCGTGTGTAAGGAATTACAGCATCCTTCTGGTATGGCTGTTAGGAAGCTCTAAGGAGCCAATCAGTGGGTGTGTCCTCGGTCCCCAGCAGCTTGGTGACCCCTCAGTGGGTCCTTTGCCTGGTGGAGGTGCAAATGCCAGTCGAAATCAGGTTTGGTATAGCAGAGCAGAAACTTTATTCATTGATGAGGGAATGGAGAAGGGAGAGCATGTGCTGCACAGACACCATCTCCCTGCAAGGAGGGGAGTAAGGGAATTCCAAGGATAGGAGGTAGACAAGTCAGACTCTAGGAAAGGGAAGGAGATTTTAGAGGCAGCCGGGGCCTGACAGTCTTCCATGTTTCTTTGCGCATGGTAGGAACTGTGCCTAGTAGAGTACAAACACCCCTCCTTGGGAAAGGGTCTTGGCATGGTGATGAAACAGGTAGGTCAGTACACCACCAGGTCCCATCTGCCTTAGAGCTGGTTTGGGTCTGTTTACCACCCCACATCTCCTGAAGTTCAGCTGTAAAACATCTCTGTCAAATACTAGGTGCTTTTGAAACACAGAGGTTAAGTCAAGGTTGAAATATTTTAGCCCTCAGGGGCTGGTATGGATGACAAGTGTCCAGACTTTTGAAAGTGGTTAATACACAGTTGTCAGCACTGTTAATGGCAAAGCATTGCACTAAGGAGGACTTTTCCCGCTAACACTAATAATATGTTGGTACTCCTGTTTCAGTTATTTGTCTTTAGGCATGACCTTTGATCTATGAGCCAGTTTTCTCATTTTAAAAACAGAAATGTCGCCTTCCTCTGGGTTGTAGCAGAGGAAGCACCTCATAAACTGCACTAATTGCTTGTGCCACAGCTAAGGAGATAAAGCTGTAGAATTCTGGAAGATTCACTTTTGAGAGCAGGGCCCTTTCTTTTGTAGACTTCGTATCCAGCCTGGGGGCATGGTAAATTGCTCAAGTAGTCTTACTTCCAACCTTGCTCATGTGTTAGTGGCTCAGTCGTGTCTTACTCTGGGACTCTGAGGACTACTGCCGGCCTGGCTCCTCTCTATCCATGGGATTTCCTAGGGAATACTAGAGTGAGTTGCCAGTTCCTTCTCCAGGAGATCTTCTCGACCCAAGGATCGAACCCACATTTCCCACATTGAAGAAAGGGTTTTTTTTTTACCATCCGAGCCACCCTGCATAGTAGGGCTTAATATTTTTTTCCTCTCGGGCACGCGCACGTTTGGCTCGTTGACTTCCTTTTGGGAGTGGTAGGGACAGCAAAGAACTTACTTTGTGGGTAAACCTGGGGAGCATGTTTTAGCCGCAGCTCATCAGTACTCCCGGCTAGGTCAAAGTAAATAATAGTTGGTGGGCCTGGGTCTCAACCGGATGAAGACCGGGACCAGCCTAGAGGGCTAGGGGTGGGAACCCAAGGTAAGGTCTTCTCTGTCGCAATCGTTCTAATTCCCGCCCAGGGGAAGTCCATCCCCTAATGGACCGGAAGTGACGAAAGCCCTCGGCGAGCGGGGAGTGTGCGGCTGCTGGAGAGGCTGGAGACCTGCGCGCGCCCAGTGTTCGGCCGGCAGGGGCCTTCGGCTTCCCCGACGCTGGAGGACATTGGCGACAGCCCCGGCCTACCTCCTGAGAACAACTATGTCTGGTAATGGCAACGCAGCCGCAACGGCGGTGAGTCCTGATCCGGTCGACCCTCGAAACCTCAGTCTTCCGCACCAGCGGTGCAACGATTGGCTTCAAGTTGCCACTCTCCGCCGCCTATTGGTCGAGACGATTATCTGTCTCCCCGTCTCCTTTGGTCAGAATAGTTTTTAAAGGGCCGGTAGCTGGGTCGCCCTTAGGTAAGTCGGTGCTGCCTTAGGGGAATCTGTGAGCGGTGGAAACAGACTGAAGGGCCATTGGATTGTCTCGATCGGAACCCCGTTTCTGCGAGGATCTGAATGGGGTTCCATGAGGCCCAGGCTCTAGATTTAGTGACCCAACCCAGAAAAATTCGTGTACACGAGACAGGGTGCTATTCCCAGGGATCCCTTCCGACGGTACAGGTCCGAGGCAGTTTGAATTGAGAGAGAAGAGCATACTCTCGAAGTCTCCGAACTATACACAAATGTCTTGGAAATACACCTTGTCCTTTTTTTCTTTTAACGGCTACCTAGTCCCAGCCTACACTCAAAAGTCCCCAGTGGGTTACTACCATTGTGGATGGGGAGCCCTCTTGGGGCCTGGGGTCCCAGCTTTATACTTGTGCAGATGCAAAGTGCAGAGCCCATGAGGCTAACGTCAGCCTGATATCTCAGAAAGGCCCAGGGCACCTGCTTATCTCTCCCTGATCTCTGTGCTGGTAAAGAGTGGGATTATTTGCCATTGCTGACATTCCTGAGCTCTGGACTAGGAGTAAGAAGATGTGGAGTCCACTCTCTACCTAGTGGCAAAGAATCCACCTGCCAGTGCAGGA
The DNA here is from genome assembly GCA_022376925.1 of Tragulus kanchil. Classification (NCBI taxonomy): domain Eukaryota; kingdom Metazoa; phylum Chordata; class Mammalia; order Artiodactyla; family Tragulidae; genus Tragulus; species Tragulus kanchil. The sequence goes on from JAIOJX010000006.1 coordinate 139,325,627, forward strand.
GGCACAGTAGATAAGATCTCCATCCCTGGGTGGGAAAGATCCCCTGGAGAAGGAATGGACAACCCCCTCCAGTATTCTTGCCCGGCAAATTCCATGGACAGAGGAGCCTGGTGGACTGCCGTCCATGGGATCTCAAAGAGTTGGATATGACGGAGCATGCACACGCATGCACTGGTGATTAAACCTGGTCACGTCACTTAGTTCTGCACAGCCAGCCTTAACTTCTGTAACATGGTTCCAGAGATGCCTGCCCTCTCTACCTGATAGATTGTTATGAAAGTTAAAAGCAATAGCTCTAGGATATACATATTTGATAAGGCATTTTTTACTGTAACAGTTTGACTTGAATATGCTGTGCAGAATCAATGAAATTAAGGGATTGTTTGAACATTGCTGTTTTGGGGACCTCAGGTTCCTTTCTGTGGACTCCTTGTGGCCCAGAATTTTAGTGAAGACGTTGAGCATTTCTAGCCTAACTTAATTTGCTCAGGGTGCCCTAGGGTTTACTCATTGGAGAAGTGATAGCTGTGGAGTAGACTAGAGTCTGAGAGCGACCAGCTGTCACTTCCTCTAGGAACAGGGACCCCAGGTACCTGACTGCAGAAGAACTCTGTAGGATGAAGATCTCAGAACAGGGAAAGTTAATAGTGTCGATAGGGGCTGTTGTTTGATTTGGAAGGATATAGGACCTCAGACTGGAGAACCCAGTTCTGCCTGCTTGGCACTGAATACATTTGTCCAAGGTACCCTGGCAAGAGGAGGAGGTACGTCCCATTGAGTTCTTGGCTTGGTCTCAAATATCCTAGTATTTCCTTCTTGGTAAAATCAGAGGCCCCACACTGGGTGAATGGACATTAGACAACTGTTCTCTTAGTCTTGCAAGATATCAAAAGCAGAAGACACCTGAATGTAAACTTCATCTTATAGATGAACAGTCAAGGTGATGTGTTCAAGGTCAGCCAGCCAAGAGGCTAAGCAGGACTGTAAGTCAGTTCTGTTGATCCCAGTCCTTTAGGTGTGCGTGCCAGCTGGGTGACAGGATCCACAGCGTGGCAGCTCTGGGGCAGCTCTTATAGTATCTAGGTGGCACTGAAGCTTCTTGAGTGCTTCTCTGTTGGGGATTCTGAACTTGTCCTCAGTGACTCAGCGCAAGTCCCCCTGTGTGGCCCCAGCTGCCCTGCCCCTGCCTGCCGCAGACCTCGCCCTCTCTGGGACCAGGCTGATGGGCCTTATCTCTCTGTCCACCTGGCTGAGTGTGCCATTGCTGGTGCCTTACGATGGACTTCAGGACTTAGTGTCCTGGTCATTATAGCAACAGCAGGTTCTACTGTCCCTTCTTTCTGATCTCAGCTTCTCTGGATTTGTAAGGAGGCAGAAGGTATTAGGGGAGGTAAAGGGACCATCTTGGAGAGTGCTTCCCCACTCTGGAGGTTCCACTGGCCACAGGGCAGGGGCTGAAGTTCCTCTCTTTCAAGCCACGGAGTCTGGCTCTTGGACAAGGTATTGAGGAACATGGAGGGCAATGGGGACAGGTGACTGGTGACTTTTTCTGCAGGAAGAAGACAGCCCAAAGATGAGAGTCATTCGTGTGGGTACCCGCAAGAGCCAGGTTAGTGCTGGTGCAGAGGTGGAGGAGGTTTATCGGAAGAGTTCTGTGTTCACGGTATGGTAACCTGGGGGGCCCAGAGGATTCCCAGCAGCTAGGGATAGAGGACATGGGAGGACTGAGTATAAAATCCCATGCAGAACGGTAGATGGCATTCTGTGAAGAGTCCCTGGGCTGGGGGGTAAGATCTCAGAACAGGGAAAGTTAATAGTGTCGATAGGGGCTGTTGTTTGATTTGGAAGGATATAGGACCTCAGACTGGAGAACCCAGTTCTGCCTGCTTGGCACTGAATACATTTGTCCAAGGTACCCTGGCAAGAGGAGGAGGTACGTCCCATTGAGTTCTTGGCTTGGTCTCAAATATCCTAGTATTTCCTTCTTGGTAAAATCAGAGGCCCCACACTGGGTGAATGGACATTAGACAACTGTTCTCTTAGTCTTGCAAGATATCAAAAGCAGAAGACACCTGAATGTAAACTTCATCTTATAGATGAACAGTCAAGGTGATGTGTTCAAGGTCAGCCAGCCAAGAGGCTAAGCAGGACTGTAAGTCAGTTCTGTTGATCCCAGTCCTTTAGGTGTGCGTGCCAGCTGGGTGACAGGATCCACAGCGTGGCAGCTCTGGGGCAGCTCTTATAGTATCTAGGTGGCACTGAAGCTTCTTGAGTGCTTCTCTGTTGGGGATTCTGAACTTGTCCTCAGTGACTCAGCGCAAGTCCCCCTGTGTGGCCCCAGCTGCCCTGCCCCTGCCTGCCGCAGACCTCGCCCTCTCTGGGACCAGGCTGATGGGCCTTATCTCTCTGTCCACCTGGCTGAGTGTGCCATTGCTGGTGCCTTACGATGGACTTCAGGACTTAGTGTCCTGGTCATTATAGCAACAGCAGGTTCTACTGTCCCTTCTTTCTGATCTCAGCTTCTCTGGATTTGTAAGGAGGCAGAAGGTATTAGGGGAGGTAAAGGGACCATCTTGGAGAGTGCTTCCCCACTCTGGAGGTTCCACTGGCCACAGGGCAGGGGCTGAAGTTCCTCTCTTTCAAGCCACGGAGTCTGGCTCTTGGACAAGGTATTGAGGAACATGGAGGGCAATGGGGACAGGTGACTGGTGACTTTTTCTGCAGGAAGAAGACAGCCCAAAGATGAGAGTCATTCGTGTGGGTACCCGCAAGAGCCAGGTTAGTGCTGGTGCAGAGGTGGAGGAGGTTTATCGGAAGAGTTCTGTGTTCACGGTATGGTAACCTGGGGGGCCCAGAGGATTCCCAGCAGCTAGGGGATAGAGGACATGGGAGGACTGAGTATAAAATCCCATGCAGAACGGTAGATGGCATTCTGTGAAGAGTCCCTGGGCTGGGGAAGTTGTTTGGGTACAGAGGATGTCCAGGCCAGACCCCTCCCCTTCCTCCAGGCCCCTCTCTGAATTCCAGTCTCTTCAGGATCTTCCTGACCCTGTGAGGGTCCGAGCGCAGGGCAGTGGCCAGACTGCAAGGCTAACCTGAATTTCTCCCCACAGCTGGCTCGCATACAAACGGACAGTGTGGTGGCAACTTTGAAAGCTTTATATCCAGGCCTGCAGTTTGAAATCAGTGAGTTTTCTGGACAAGAATGGGAGCTAATGGGAAGTCTCTACCCCCCTGGAGGAGAGAACTCAACGTTTCAGACTTTGTCTTGGATCAGAGCCTGGTCCCATTGCCTTTGAATCCTTCTTGGCTGTCCCCAGGTTGGATGGCCCTTTCCTCCTCTGAACACCTCCACCTGTTTGACTCTCTCGGCTAGCCTGGCCTTTTTACATCTCCTGCTTTGGGTCTTCTTAGTTTTGCGTCTGGCCTTCCTCCTAGATCATACATTCCCAGAGGGTAGGGACTGAGGCTTATGTGCCTCTGTAACCACCGCCAGTCTTAGTACAAGTGCTGGGCTCAAGAGGGGCTCAGTCAGTGCTGCTCAATGAGCGTCTGACTGGTCGACTTTCTCCTCAGTTGCTATGTCCACCACGGGGGACAAGATTCTTGATACCGCACTCTCTAAGGTAACAACATTTACCTTCCAACCCTTTCCCCACTTCCCCTTTCCTTTCCCCAAAAGATTCACCTTGAGGTTCTCTTCTGCCTGGTAGATTGGAGAGAAGAGCCTCTTCACCAAGGAGCTGGAACATGCCTTGGAGAGGAATGAGTAAGTAAAAGCCGGGAGTGTCTTGCCCCCTCAGGCTCCCACGGGGACCCCGGTGCACGTCAGACCTGGTGTCTGCTAGACTGGAAGGCTTCAGTGCTTGGAGAGGCTAGAGTGGGGTTCATATGTGGATTTTTCAGTCCTCAAATAAGGAGTCTTGGATCTGAGCCACCTGGCTGCCTGGGGTGCAGGGCCAGCTGGGGAGGGGAGTGAAAGGGACAGGAGGCGGGGAGCCGCTCTCAGGGACCCAAGGTCTCAGAAATGCCTTTTTCCAAGCTGCTCTAGGCTCCACCGCTGACATACAGGCTGGAGTGGGTGGAGAAGGGCTGAGGCCTGCTGCTCAGACCCCTTCTTATTCCTCTCTTCCGTCTCTCTAGAGTGGACCTGGTTGTTCACTCACTGAAGGACTTGCCCACGGTGCTTCCCCTGGGTTTCACCATTGGAGCTGTCTGCAAGTAAGAGTACTGCCAGTCATGGAAATCATATTAACCTTGACTTTTCCTCTTGGGACTTGGCCTTCTGCCTCTAGGCTCTCTCCCCTAACCTGGGGAATGTCATGCATGGCAGAAAACTCAGAAAATGCGAGTTAGTTGACTACTGAGAGAGCCTGGAGGTGACCTGAACTGAGATCGCTCCCCATTCTGTGACCTTCTCTCTGTCTCCAGGCGGGAGAGCCCCTACGATGCTGTTGTCTTTCACCCAAAATTTGTTGGGAAGACTCTAGAAACCTTGCCAGAGAAGAGGTGAGTGGATAGGCATTTTGGTGGAATGTGCCCAGCAGATGGAGGGGTGGGAGGACAAGGGAAGGAACAGTGCCTGCCTCGGGTTAAATCTTATTTTAAACTATCTCCTCACAGCGTGGTGGGAACGAGCTCCCTTCGGAGAGTGGCCCAGCTGCAGAGAAAGTTCCCACATCTGGAGTTCAAGAGTATTGTATCCTTTCAGAGGAGGGAGGAGGCAGCCACCAAGGAGGAAGACAAAGGCCAGAGGGCCCTGGGAGTTGTGAGAAAGGGAGGAGCTTCCAGAGGAAGTGGACTGTGGATGCAGGGGGCTGCCTGTCCTCCCATTCAGCCACCCATCCGTTCTTCCATCCATCCATTCATTCATAATCCTTTCAGGTTTTCTTAGCCCCAGGCAAGTGCCAGGCACCAGGGAAATGGTGAGCAAGATCAGCACTGGCCCTGCTCACATAGTTTACATTTTGGTTCTGGACTCAGACAACCAGGCCTTGATAATACAGAGTGATCTGAATAATGATTACATGGAGGCAAGGAGATTGGAGGGTGCTTCCATTTTCTTTTTTTTTTTAAGATTTATTTATTTATTTATTTTGGGCAGGGGTCGAGTTGGGGAGGGAGGGGAGCGGGCAGGCCACTTCTATTGGTCTTTCATTTCTCCATTTTCATCCGTTTTTATTCTTTGGCTCCTGTGGGCCTCCCATCGCAGTGGCGTCTGTCGTTGCAGAGCACCGGCTCTGGGCGCATGCGCTTCAGAGCTCCGGCTCGGTAATTGGACACATCGGTCCAGCCGCTCCGCGCACGTGGGACCTTCCCAGGCCAGGGATTGAACCGGGGCCCCTTGCACTGCAAGGCGGTGTCCTTACCCACTGGACCACCAGGGGAAGCCCCCATTTTCATTTTAATTCATTAAATTATTTAATTGAAGTATGGTTGATTTGCAATGTTGTATTTCTGGTGAACAGTAAGCAATTGAGTTATACCTATATGCACATACTCCTTTTCATATTCAGCAGATGGAGGGACTGTGAGATCGCTCCATTCTGTGACCTTCTCTCTGTCTCCAGGCGGGAGAGCCCCACGATGCTGTTGTCTTTCACCCAAAATTTGTTGGGAAGACTCTAGAAACCTTGCCAGAGAAGAGGTGAGTGGATAGGCATTTTGGTGGAATGTGCCCAGCAGATGGAGGGGTGGGAGGACAAGGAAGGAACAGTGCCTGCCTCGGGTTAAATCTTATTTTAAACTATCTCCTCACAGCGTGGTGGGAACGAGCTCCCTTCGGAGAGTGGCCCAGCTGCAGAGAAAGTTCCCACATCTGGAGTTCAAGAGTATTGTATCCTTTCAGAGGAGGGAGGAGGCAGCCACCAAGGAGGAAGACAAAGGCCAGAGGGCCCTGGGAGTTGTGAGAAAGGGAGGAGCTTCCAGAGGAAGTGGACTGTGGATGCAGGGGGCTGCCTGTCCTCCCATTCAGCCACCCATCCGTTCTTCCATCCATCCATTCATTCATAATCCTTTCAGGTTTTCTTAGCCCCAGGCAAGTGCCAGGCACCAGGGAAATGGTGAGCAAGATCAGCACTGGCCCTGCTCACATAGTTTACATTTTGGTTCTGGACTCAGACAACCAGGCCTTGATAATACAGAGTGATCTGAATAATGATTACATGGAGGCAAGGAGATTGGAGGGTGCTTCCATTTTCTTTTTTTTTTTAAGATTTATTTATTTATTTATTTTGGGCAGGGGTCGAGTTGGGGAGGGAGGGGAGCGGGCAGGCCACTTCTATTGGTCTTTCATTTCTCCATTTTCATCCGTTTTTATTCTTTGGCTCCTGTGGGCCTCCCATCGCAGTGGCGTCTGTCGTTGCAGAGCACCGGCTCTGGGCGCATGCGCTTCAGAGCTCCGGCTCGGTAATTGGACACATCGGTCCAGCCGCTCCGCGGCACGTGGGACCTTCCCAGGCCAGGGATTGAACCGGGGCCCCTTGCACTGCAAGGCGGTGTCCTTACCCACTGGACCACCAGGGGAAGCCCCCATTTTCATTTTAATTCATTAAATTATTTAATTGAAGTATGGTTGATTTGCAATGTTGTATTTCTGGTGAACAGTAAGCAATTGAGTTATACCTATATGCACATACTCCTTTTCATATTCTTTTCCATTGTGGTTTACTACAAGATGTTGAATATATAGTTGCCTGTGCTACACAGTGGGACCTTTTTGTTTGCCTGTTTTGTATGTAGTAGTATCTGCTAGTCTCAGACTCCTCATTTATCTCTACCCTACTCCTTTCCTCTTTGGTAACCATAAATCCATTTTCTTATTTTATTTGCCACCATATTGTTTTGATTTTTACAGTGTTATATGTTTGTAAAACTGATTTTCAAAGTAGTATTTCCTCAGTGCTCCAATGTGGGAAGTAGGGAATTCTTTGGAAGCCTCTAGCCAGAATATCTAAAGACAGACTTGAAGGTCAAGGAAGGCCTCTCAGCAGTCTTGTAACCTTGGATAAGTTGTTATTAAATATAATAACTTAAAACCTCTCTGTATCATCTCTAAAATGAAGTTGATAATACTGCTGCCTGCCTGGTCAGGCTGTGGTGAAAATTCAATGAATTGACGTATGTAAGGCACTTCAGGATAAGAGTGTTAGTTATTGTCATGAGCTGAGAACTCAAAAGGTGAGAAGTTAGCAGCTAGAGATGCAGACAGAGGGAGCAGCATCGGGCTCCAGACCTCCAGAGCGTGTGGTCCTTAGCATCTCTCCACAGCGAGGAAACCTCAACACGCGGCTGTGGAAGCTGGACGAGCTGCAGGAGTACAGTGCCATCGTCCTGGCCGCCGCGGGCCTGCAGCGCATGGGCTGGCGGAACCGGGTGGGGCAGGTAGGGCCTCTCCCCTCTAGTTGACCTTCATCTCTTCCTGCCTGTATTCTTTTGAACACCCACGTCTAACCAGTACAAGCCGGAAATGAGTCCCAGGTTGGAAAGACTGGGAATCAGAGGCCAGACGCCTACTTTCGCATAAGGGGGCCCCCCTGCTGTGTGCTTTCTGGCACCCCACTTCCACCCTTCTGACTGGTTTCTGCCCACAGATCCTACACCCTGAGGAGTGCATGTATGCTGTGGGTCAGGTATGCTGGGCTGTGGTGCTTCTCACCTAATTTTTGAAGTATGGTTGATTTGCAATGTTGTATTTCTGGTGAACAGTAAGCAATTGAGTTATACCTATATGCACATACTCCTTTTCATATTCTTTTCCATTGTGGTTTACTACAAGATGTTGAATATATAGTTGCCTGTGCTACACAGTGGGACCTTTTTGTTTGCCTGTTTTGTATGTAGTAGTATCTGCTAGTCTCAGACTCCTCATTTATCTCTACCCTACTCCTTTCCTCTTTGGTAACCATAAATCCATTTTCTTATTTTATTTGCCACCATATTGTTTTGATTTTTACAGTGTTATATGTTTGTAAAACTGATTTTCAAAGTAGTATTTCCTCAGTGCTCCAATGTGGGAAGTAGGGAATTCTTTGGAAGCCTCTAGCCAGAATATCTAAAGACAGACTTGAAGGTCAAGGAAGGCCTCTCAGCAGTCTTGTAACCTTGGATAAGTTGTTATTAAATATAATAACTTAAAACCTCTCTGTATCATCTCTAAAATGAAGTTGATAATACTGCTGCCTGCCTGGTCAGGCTGTGGTGAAAATTCAATGAATTGACGTATGTAAGGCACTTCAGGATAAGAGTGTTAGTTATTGTCATGAGCTGAGAACTCAAAAGGTGAGAAGTTAGCAGCTAGAGATGCAGACAGAGGGAGCAGCATCGGGCTCCAGACCTCCAGAGCGTGTGGTCCTTAGCATCTCTCCACAGCGAGGAAACCTCAACACGCGGCTGTGGAAGCTGGACGAGCTGCAGGAGTACAGTGCCATCGTCCTGGCCGCCGCGGGCCTGCAGCGCATGGGCTGGCGGAACCGGGTGGGGCAGGTAGGGCCTCTCCCCTCTAGTTGACCTTCATCTCTTCCTGCCTGTATTCTTTTGAACACCCACGTCTAACCAGTACAAGCCGGAAATGAGTCCCAGGTTGGAAAGACTGGGAATCAGAGGCCAGACGCCTACTTTCGCATAGGCAGGCCTTTGGGAAGCCCAACCCACTGCTGTGTGCTTTCTGGCACCCCCACTTCCACCCTTCTGACTGCCGTTTCTGCCCCCACAGATCCTACACCCTGAGGAGTGCATGTATGCTGTGGGTCAGGTATGCTCCAACAGGGAAGCCTTTACTGATGGGTCCCCTTGTTTTCAACCAAGAAAAAATAACACTGGCCTCAAAGACCCTGGGAAACAGGTGGCGGTACGCTGGTTCCCGTCCTTCACTCCATTGGGTGGGGAAAGATTGGGCCTGCTATCTTTGGCTCTTTTCCCATCAGGGGGCTCTGGGTGTGGAAGTTCGAGCCAAGGACCAGGACATCCTGGATCTGGTGGGCGTGCTCCACGATCCTGAAACTCTGCTTTGCTGCATTGCTGAACGGGCTTTCCTGAGACAGCTGGTAGGACCTGGGTTCCTCTAGAGGGGTGGGTACCTGGGGAGTTGGGAAGGGGAATGGGGAGATTTCGCAAATTAATGCTGTATCTAATGGTAACTCCTTCTCGAAAGGATGGACAGGACCCAGGTCTTGGCCTCTGTCGTTTTCAGTTATGTCCTCAGGGGCTTGTGTGTCTCTGGAGCTCACAGGGGCATGTCTCGTTGCAGGAAGGAGGCTGCAGCGTGCCAGTGGCAGTGCACACAGATATTAAGGACGGGCAGGTGAGCGGGGAAGAGGGGTGGGATGGCTTGGGAGGACTCCGCGTTTCTCCTGTGCATCCTGAGCTGCCAGCAAGACCCAGGTTTCTAAGCAGTTACCTTGTTCAACATGCTGAGGCAGCGGTTTTCTTTCCCAGTTGTACCTCACTGGAGGAGTCTGGAGTCTGAATGGTGCAGAGACCATGCAGGATACCATGCAAGCCTCCATCCACGTCCCTGTCCAGGTGCCAAGGCTGGAGGGTGAGGGAGAGGTAGAAAACACATCTGTGTTCTCTCCTTTCTTGCTCACCAAGTCCTCCTCTCCTTCCTCACCTCACTCAGCACGAAGATGGCCCTGAGGATGATCCACAGCTGGTGGGCATCACTGCCCAGAACCAGTACAAGCCGGAAATGAGTCCCAGGTTGGAAAGACTGGGAATCAGAGGCCAGACGCCTACTTCGATAGGCAGGCCTTTGGGAACCCCCCGTGTGTGCTTTCTGGCACCCCCACTTCCACCCTTCTGACTGCCGTTTCTGCCCCCACAGATCCTACACCCTGAGGAGTGCATGTATGCTGTGGGTCAGGTATGCTCCAACAGGGAAGCCTTTACTGATGGGTCCCCTTGTTTTCAACCAAGAAAAAATAACACTGGCCTCAAAGACCCTGGGAAACAGGTGGCGGTACGCTGGTTCCCGTCCTTCACTCCATTGGGTGGGGAAAGATTGGGCCTGCTATCTTTGGCTCTTTTCCCATCAGGGGGCTCTGGGTGTGGAAGTTCGAGCCAAGGACCAGGACATCCTGGATCTGGTGGGCGTGCTCCACGATCCTGAAACTCTGCTTTGCTGCATTGCTGAACGGGCTTTCCTGAGACAGCTGGTAGGACCTGGGTTCCTCTAGAGGGGTGGGTACCTGGGGAGTTGGGAAGGGGAATGGGGAGATTTCGCAAATTAATGCTGTATCTAATGGTAACTCCTTCTCGAAAGGATGGACAGGACCCAGGTCTTGGCCTCTGTCGTTTTCAGTTATGTCCTCAGGGGGCTTGTGTGTCTCTGCGGAGCTCACAGGGGGCATGTCTCGTTGCAGGAAGGAGGCTGCAGCGTGCCAGTGGCAGTGCACACAGATATTAAGGACGGGCAGGTGAGCGGGGAAGAGGGGTGGGATGGCTTGGGAGGACTCCGCGTTTCTCCTGTGCATCCTGAGCTGCCAGCAAGACCCAGGTTTCTAAGCAGTTACCTTGTTCAACATGCTGAGGCAGCGGTTTTCTTTCCCAGTTGTACCTCACTGGAGGAGTCTGGAGTCTGAATGGTGCAGAGACCATGCAGGATACCATGCAAGCCTCCATCCACGTCCCTGTCCAGGTGCCAAGGCTGGAGGGTGAGGGAGAGGTAGAAAACACATCTGTGTTCTCTCCTTTCTTGCTCACCAAGTCCTCCTCTCCTTCCTCACCTCACTCAGCACGAAGATGGCCCTGAGGATGATCCACAGCTGGTGGGCATCACTGCCCAGAACATTCCACGACAACCCCAACTGGCTGCTGAGAACCTGGGCATCAGCCTGGCCACCTTGCTGCTAAATAAAGGAGCCAAGAACATCTTGGATGTTGCACGGCAGCTCAATGAGGCCCACTGACTGGCCTGTGGGGGCACAGGTGCCAAAACTGTTGGTACTCAGTGCTGACATCCCAGTCCTCAGTGTCCCCTCCTGCTCCCTGGGGAGTGACTACCCGCAGGGGATCGAACTGCAGGAGACTGCCAAAGACTTGTCTCACCTTGAGGCCTTGATGATGCCTTGCCTCCCCATTAGGTGGGGCCGTCCTCTCTAAAGAAAAAACCCATTAAGTCATGGCCTTTGAATGTAACCAGTTCTAATAAACCAGGTTTGAAGGTGGTTTTTTTTGTTTATGGTGGGGGTGCAGGAAGGATAAGGACAAACTGAAAACCCCGTATTTACTCCTGACCTCAGAGGCTAGGACCCCTTCAGATTTCTCGTGGAAAACGCCTTCTTTGTCCCCGTGGCTCCCATTTTCTACAGAACAGTCTCCCAGGGAACGCCAAGAACCATGATCTTATCATCTACGATTTGTCGCTCCAGTTAACAGGAAAGCCTTATATCGCCTCCCTCCCCGACTACCTTTAGGCATCTACAAAGTCATCGATGTTACAACCCTTTTGCAAAATGAAGTACACAACCTCACTTTAAAAAAAAAAAAAAAAAGAAAACCTTTAATAAACAAAATTTGCCCATCTGAAACACCCCAATACCTAAAGTACTAGTCTTGGATGGGTTAGCTGCAAAATTCCAGTTCCGAAGCCAACGACGGCTCAGTCCAGACGGGGATTAACCGATTAGTGCTGGTATCTAGGTGCTTGGCTGGCGGAGCAGGACCCTCCGGGAGGGGGACGGGCGGGGGGCGCGGGCCCGGGGCTCCCGCACACCCCACGTTGCCGGGACCGGGCACCGCAGGAAACGTTCACGCGGCGAAGAGTCTCTGCCGGGACGCGCGCAGGGCTGCAGGAGGCGATGGAGGGAGCGCGGACGTGCAAGGCCCGGGATGCAGCAGCAAAGGGGGGCCCTGGGACGAACGAAGCGGCCTCCGCCTCCGCCGGCCACCGCGTTCCGTCCCGAGCAGGCGGCCGTCCCCCCGCGCCCCGGCGCCGCCGCCTCCCCGCAGCCCATCGGCATGCTGGGCCCGGCCGGCCGAGTCACGAGCCCGCTCCCGGGGCCGAGCGGCGTCCGCACGGCCGTCCTGCGCGGGGCCGCGGGGGGAGGGGCGGGCGCGCGGCACCGGCCCGGGGCCCCAGTGGCCCAGCTCTCTCGGTGAGCACGGCGGTGGCCCTTAAAAGGGCCTTTGGGGTGGCGGGGCCGGGGCCCGGCGCGGGCGGCCTCAGTACTCCTGCGAGGCCTGCGTGGCCTTCTTGCCGCCCGCGGGCGCCTTCGGCCCCACGGTGGCGCTGGTCTTCTTGGGCAGCAGCACGGCCTGGATGTTGGGCAGGACACCTCCCTGGGCGATCGTCACGCCGCCCAGCAGCTTGTTGAGCTCCTCGTCGTTGCGGATGGCCAGCTGCAGGTGGCGGGGGATGATGCGCGTCTTCTTGTTGTCGCGGGCCGCGTTGCCCGCCAGCTCCAGGATCTCGGCGGTGAGGTACTCGAGCACCGCCGCCAGGTAGACCGGCGCGCCGGCGCCCACCCTCTCGGCGTAGTGTCCCTTCCGCAGCAGCCGGTGCACGCGGCCCACGGGGAACTGGAGGCCGGCTCGCGACGAGCGCGACTTGGCCTTGGCGCGGGCCTTCCCGCCGGTCTTGCCGCGGCCAGACATGCTGGATGAGGTAGAGCGGTGAGGACGACTGGTAACGCGGAGGAACAGCGACCCGCCGCAGTCCAACTGCTTCCGCGCGCGCCCAGGAGCGTTCTTATAAGTCCCTTAGGGAACACCCCCCCCGCGCCCTCCTGATTGGCTCGTTTCTCTAACACTCGCCTCTGATTGGCTGCGATTAACCTTTCGGTGACGCGCCTCAGCTGAAGGAACGCGCCCGCCGATTGGTCCAATTTGAAAACCTTATGCCCGGGGAACAGGAGAGGAGGAGCGGTGGCAAGCCGACAGCCAACTAGTCTCGGGCGTAACCAATCCAAGTGAAGCGCGCCAAATTCAAACGCTATGGCCCGACCCAGAACCGGAAGACAAAAAAGGTAGAGTCGGAAGCCACCTCTAGAGCCTCTGGGAAGTCTGTGCAGGCCTAGGATTTTTAAAGGAAAGGGGTCAATATTACAACCATGTCTGCCTCCCTGCCTCCCGTCCTAGGTCTGGTCACTCCCTCTTCCTACCTGGCAAAGAGAGTGAAAAAGGGAAGGAATGAGACCCCCTAAAATTCTGACGCTATCCCAGAGAACTATGCCACCTGAACAGCAGGATTTCACATTTATTCAACATGTTCTGTCTGGTCTGTCCTTTGTGTTCACTTCTTGCTAGGAGGGGCCTGATATGTTGGAAAGAAAAAACAGATGGGCAGCGAGATAGGCATCCTCTCGGAGGAAATGCTTCCACCAACCTTTCCAATCTACCCTAAAATGCCCAGATAGGAAATACGCCTATAGGAACAACAATAAAAAGACAATACTTTATTGTCACTGGGAGCACCTGGCCCCCATGTCTGCTCTCAAATCATCAGAATATTAATTTATAGTCAAATCTCAAGTCACCTTCGAACCTGTGTCTCTATCCCCAGGCCCAGCACATTCGTTGAGTGTCGGAGCTGTGGGTAATTGTGTAAAAGCTACGGTACTCCACCTTAGGAGGCGAGCGGGGCCGGCTCGGGGGCCCCCCCCGGAGCCCCGCAGACTTGGAGGCCGGCTCGCGACGAGCGCGACTTGGCCTTGGCGCGGGCCTTCCCGCCGGTCTTGCCGCGGCCAGACATGCTGGATGAGGTAGAGCGGTGAGGACGACTGGTAACGCGGAGGAACAGCGACCCGCCGCAGTCCAACTGCTTCCGCGCGCGCCCAGGAGCGTTCTTATAAGTCCCTTAGGGAACACCCCCCCCGCGCCCTCCTGATTGGCTCGTTTCTCTAACACTCGCCTCTGATTGGCTGCGATTAACCTTTCGGTGACGCGCCTCAGCTGAAGGAACGCGCCCGCCGATTGGTCCAATTTGAAAACCTTATGCCCGGGGAACAGGAGAGGAGGAGCGGTGGCAAGCCGACAGCCAACTAGTCTCGGGCGTAACCAATCCAAGTGAAGCGCGCCAAATTCAAACGCTATGGCCCGACCCAGAACCGGAAGACAAAAAAGGTAGAGTCGGAAGCCACCTCTAGAGCCTCTGGGAAGTCTGTGCAGGCCTAGGATTTTTAAAGGAAAGGGGTCAATATTACAACCATGTCTGCCTCCCTGCCTCCCGTCCTAGGTCTGGTCACTCCCTCTTCCTACCTGGCAAAGAGAGTGAAAAAGGGAAGGAATGAGACCCCCTAAAATTCTGACGCTATCCCAGAGAACTATGCCACCTGAACAGCAGGATTTCACATTTATTCAACATGTTCTGTCTGGTCTGTCCTTTGTGTTCACTTCTTGCTAGGAGGGGCCTGATATGTTGGAAAGAAAAAAAACAGATGGGCAGCGAGATAGGCATCCTCTCGGAGGAAATGCTTCCACCAACCTTTCCAATCTACCCTAAAATGCCCAGATAGGAAATACGCCTATAGGAACAACAATAAAAAGACAATACTTTATTGTCACTGGGAGCACCTGGCCCCCATGTCTGCTCTCAAATCATCAGAATATTAATTTATAGTCAAATCTCAAGTCACCTTCGAACCTGTGTCTCTATCCCCAGGCCCAGCACATTCGTTGAGTGTCGGAGCTGTGGGTAATTGTGTAAAAGCTACGGTACTCCACCTTAGGAGGCTGTAAAGATATGATGGAGAGGGACCCTGGCAAGTTGAAGAAAGCCAAAGGCAAAGTCCAATCAACAGTCGTTAGAGGGCAAGATGGGCCCAGGTGTCAGTAATCACATGGGAAAGGAAATGCCAAGGACAAAATCTGGAGGAGAATGAAGGGTGGCAGAGGCCTGGGCCAGGAGGCCATCTTGGTCCAGAAGATGGTGGCCCGAGTCAGGAACCCTGGAAGCTGTGAAGCAAAGGGCAATGGATCAGGTGACTCAGACATCATAGAAGAGTCGGACAAGCTGGTACCGAATGGAGAAGGTGATAGCACTGCCCACAACCTGCAAGGAGAAATGAATTAGAGTAAGAACCCAGGAGAAAGGGAGACAAGGTATAAACCACGCTTCCTACAGCATTGCACCTGTAGCAGCAGCAGGAACACGGTGAGGTTTCGCTCATGCATGGGCCCAAAAACTTTAAGTAGCAAGTTGATGAGGGTCATGTTGTTACATTCCGTGAAGGCACCATCCTCATTCTCACCGTGGCGCACCATCACTAGCCTGAGGCTCTCTGCTACCTGGAGGGGCCAAAAGGGGAGAGAAATTCAGCTAATACTTATGCTTTAGGAATGGGGATCTGCTGAATGCTTGCCAACTCCCCTCAGGTATGATGTAGGCCTAGGTTTTCCCATTCCCTGAATTCAGAATGGCAGCCTAGAGCCTTACCTCCTTGTTACCCTGTTACCTTTAGAATAAAGGTGCCCAAGAAAGAGAGGCTCTTGGTCTTGAACTTGGAATAGCTCATCTCCAGTTTGCCTGTCTTGGTATTGAGTCTGCAGGGGAAGAGAGCTTCATGTGACTGGGCCACTACGCAAAGAACTCTCCTCACTGTGGTTAATTCATAGGAAGAGCACTGAATGTTGAGTCAAATACCCTGAGGAATATTTCTAGTTCTGTTGTGTACTTCTGTGTGATTAGAGCTGCTGTGAACATGACATGAGATCATGTAACTACAGGTGCTCTGAATGTATAAAGGGCTAACTGCATGGAGAGAGCCCTCCTTTGGGCCCACTCCCTTTACACAGCTGACGTCTAAGGCATCCCAAGTGACAAAGCTATGATGTCCCTTTCAAGCCCTGAAGCGGCTACCTGGGCATACGGTGGCGAGGGCAGGGGATGATGTGCAGGAGCTGAGGCAGTGAGTAGAGGAAGTTGAACACCTGGGGCATGAAGAAGAGGAGCATGGTCTTGCTGAAGTGTCCCAAGATGCCCACCACGGCAAACGTCATGCCAGCAAAGTAACAGAAGGTATCTCCCACAAACACCCGTGATGGGTACCTGTGTAGGGGAGAGGATCTGAGCCAGCAGCAAGAGGCATCCACAATGCTTTATCTCACATCACACACCCTGGGCAACAGGCCACCCCTGACCTCGTCCTGGCTCAGCAGGGGTACCCACTCTCTCAGCAACTCTCCGGGAACCACAGCCCTGAATCCTTCTATTCCTGGGGGCTCCACAGCACCTGCCCCCGGCAACTGCTGAGTAGAAAATATTTAAGATTTATGAATGTGCGTGCTAAGTCGCTTTAGTTGTGTCCAACTCTTGGCGACCCCATGGACTCTAGTCTGCCAAACTCCCCTGACCATGGCATTCTCCAGCCAAGAATAATGGGATGGGTTTCCATGTCCTGTCCCAGGAGATCTTCCTAACTCAGGGATCGAACTGGGATCTCCTGCACTTCAGCCAGTTTCTTTTTTTTCACCCTTGAGCCACCGGGGAAGCCCAAGATTTGAGAATATTACCAAGTAAAGACTCAGAGAACAATACAGAGATGCACAGGTTTAGCCTCTGTATCAGGAGATGGGTCACAATTGGGACGGTACTTGCCACATGTCAGAATAGCTGTCCCCATCCACAGGCCTACTTACCAGTTATGGTAGAGCAGACCCAGAGTGGTAAAAAAAAAAGGTATCATGAAGTAGAGGGAAAAGATGTGGTCATCTCGATAATCACCTTTGAGGGACAAAAGAATGAAAGAATGAAAAGTTGTTGGCCACTTCTGCACGTCATGGTCTTATTTTTGTCTGTCCCTACGTTCTGTCCCATGCTGTACCGTCCACCTCTCCCAAGTCTTAAGGACTCACTACCCTTTTATGTCACCCAGGCGATTTCCAATACTTCACCTTTTTGTGAACCCTTCCAAAATTAGTTTTCCCAATACTTCACTTTAGCCCTGATCTTAGAAGCGGCTACCTGGGCATACGTCAGGCAGGATGATGTGCGGGTGACGTAGAGGAAGTTGAACACCTGGGGCATGAAGAAGAGGAGCATGGTCTTGCTGAAGTGTCCCAAGATGCCCACCACGGCAAACGTCATGCCAGCAAAGTAACAGAAGGTATCTCCCACAAACACCCGTGATGGGTACCTGTGTAGGGGAGAGGATCTGAGCCAGCAGCAAGAGGCATCCACAATGCTTTATCTCACATCACACACCCTGGGCAACAGGCCACCCCTGACCTCGTCCTGGCTCAGCAGGGGTACCCACTCTCTCAGCAACTCTCCGGGAACCACAGCCCTGAATCCTTCTATTCCTGGGGGCTCCACAGCACCTGCCCCCGGC
Organism: Tragulus kanchil; assembly: GCA_022376925.1. Taxonomy (NCBI): domain Eukaryota; kingdom Metazoa; phylum Chordata; class Mammalia; order Artiodactyla; family Tragulidae; genus Tragulus; species Tragulus kanchil. The sequence continues at coordinate 139,342,894 of JAIOJX010000006.1, forward strand.
AACTGCTGAGTAGAAAATATTTAAGATTTATGAATGTGCGTGCTAAGTCGCTTTAGTTGTGTCCAACTCTTGGCGACCCCATGGACTCTAGTCTGCCAAACTCCCCTGACCATGGCATTCTCCAGCCAAGAATAATGGGATGGGTTTCCATGTCCTGTCCCAGGAGATCTTCCTAACTCAGGGATCGAACTGGGATCTCCTGCACTTCAGCCAGTTTCTTTTTTTTCACCCTTGAGCCACCGGGGAAGCCCAAGATTTGAGAATATTACCAAGTAAAGACTCAGAGAACAATACAGAGATGCACAGGTTTAGCCTCTGTATCAGGAGATGGGTCACAATTGGGACGGTACTTGCCACATGTCAGAATAGCTGTCCCCATCCACAGGCCTACTTACCAGTTATGGTAGAGCAGACCCAGAGTGGTAAAAAAAAAAGGTATCATGAAGTAGAGGGAAAAGATGTGGTCATCTCGATAATCACCTTTGAGGGACAAAAGAATGAAAGAATGAAAAGTTGTTGGCCACTTCTGCACGTCATGGTCTTATTTTTGTCTGTCCCTACGTTCTGTCCCATGCTGTACCGTCCACCTCTCCCAAGTCTTAAGGACTCACTACCCTTTTATGTCACCCAGGCGATTTCCAATACTTCACCTTTTTTGTGAACCCTTCCAAAATTAGTGACTGTCTTACGTCTGGTTCAGACCTAGGTCTGAATACCAACTTTACTTCCTGAATGACCTTGATCATGACACATTAAGCTCTCTGAGTCTCAGATTCTTATCTGTGAAAAAAGCCTGATGAGAATACCTGCCACAGAGTTATTACAAAGTTTAAAGCTAAGTTCACATTTTTAAAGTGTTTAGCTTTAAAAGGTGTTTACGGATGTCCTTTGGCCAAAGACACCAGAAACACAATTGTAGTCAAAGCTGGGTTTACTGACCTGTACCAAGGGATACTTTGGAACCCACCCATTGTGGGGAACCATGGGATGCCTCAGTAAGGTTTTAGGAGGACTTGTTACAGGATTTGTTTTAAGTAATCGTGGGGAGGATGTAAGGAGGCAGTGTTTCGCCCTGGACGAGGTGCTGTCAGCAGGGCTAATGCCATGACTGAGCAGCTCAATAACTGTTATCCAAGAATTGAGTGGAGCTGAGCTGTTATCAGAAGGAAGCAGCAACCACTCATGCCAGCCAGAAGGGTATCTGGTCATTTTGGTAAGATGCACTGCATTCCTGTGGTTTTGCTTATGTTCAGACATGGTTACAGAGAAGTCTGGTTTTGCTCTTACTCTATTACGGTCACAGAGTGGCCCTTTCTGATTCTGAGGTTTTATGAAATTGTTTATGTTCAATAGAAGAAGACCATGGCTTACCTATTAGCACCAATCCCATCATAAATGACAAGCCTTTCTTTCTCACAGTTAACAAATCTTACTATTTGCAAAGTAAACAGCTTCCCTTATCTTCTATAATTACTCACATATTGCATTTTTCTTTTCCTGAATTCCCCAGAGCGAGATATCAGGCAACCTCCTTAACACTCAAACTTGTCTTCTCTCCCTATTCCAATCCCACCTACCTTCCAGCTCCACCAAGTTGAAGACAATGATGGAAGCAGAAATGACGAGCGACTGGCCAGCCTCCAGGCCATTAATTCCTGCTAGAATATTGATGGCATTGGTACAGAACACTGCCAACAGCCCCATGTAAACATAGTACAGGATCCCTGTGGGGAGAAGAGAGAAAGAAAAGTAACGCCACTTGTGGAATGAGGACTTAAGGATATTCTTCTGAGAAGAGTGGTGAGGACCCAGGATGGATGAAAGGTCCATAAAAGGACCTAAAATACGGGGACCAAACAGGAAGGAGAATGTGGAGCACCAGCAAAGAAAGAGGCTCTACCGGATATCTCACCCGGCAAGGGTGCCCTGAAGTTGGACTCAAGGGCAGAAGTGGCAGTGGTACTCACCCAAGTCCAGATGCAGGCCAAGAACTGGGCGTAAGGGTTTGGGGACCACAATGGTCGTGTTGCCAAAGTTGGTGAAATAGACCATGAGGAGAGGTAATGAGGCGGCTGTGGGCAGCAGCAGCTTATGGCGCCAACGTAGGTTCAGGACGTCATCCGCGAAGCCCAGGAAAATCATGCAGCAGATGGCAAGGAGCGCACCTATCAGGGCCACAAACTGGGGGAGGCTCGGGCCGGTCATGGCTCCAGCCTACTCCCACTTCACCGTTCCTTTCCAGAATTCCCGTCTTTTCGTTCGTTCTCAACCCCTCTCCTCAAACCTGAAAAACCCCAAACTCTCTCGGGTAGCTCCTAGCCCCAGTCCCAGGCAGCCGCCCCCAGTAACCCACTTACTTCATGGTGGGGGAAGGCTTTACACTGCTCCTCCACAAAGCAGTTCAGGAAAGGGAAAGGGATGAAGCAGAAGAGTATGATAAGGAAAACAGCACCGCTGATCACTCCCTGGGACTCTGGGCTGTGGCCCAGCAGCAAGCCGGGTCGGGGACAGGTGAGGGAGAGAAGAGGAGAGGGGGCGTGGTCACTCACTAGTGCGGGCAATGCTGTAACCTTACTTGGCGGGCAAGGGCACCACTACTGGGGTCCCAGTTACACCTAAGGGTCCCACCTTCCCGCCTTCATCCCTTCCCCAAAACTAACCAGACTTGCTCTCCACCTCCCCAAATCCCGAGCTGGCTGCTAGGTTAGCGCTCCGTCTCGGGCGCAGTCCAGCACTCCAGTCCCCGCCTCTGCCTACCACTACACGCCTGCCCGGCGCCAGTGCGCAGACCCTCACATTTGCTGCCGGCTGGATTTGTTGAGGTCCTGGCCACAGAGGCGCGCGGCAATGAAATGGTCACGGAAAGCAGGTATGAGGGTGAGTGTGGCCACAAATCCCATCAGCGACCCGATCAAATTCACCAACAGCGGCATCGGCAACTGCGGGAAGGCCCACATGGTGACCAGCCGGGGACCCGCTCGGACGCCTTCTTAGCTAATGGGCAAGCTGGGCAGAAGCCCTGCGGCTCCAGCAGTAAGTAGTGGCCGCTCCCCACAGGCTGGCTCTTCCTGCAACAGCCTCAGCAAACCCCGACAACTCTGACCCGAGCCGCCCTCGAGACTCCCGCGAGTCTTTATGAAGCCACCTTGGTTCTGACCCTCTGCATCATCTATCCACTGTTTCCGCCCGGATCTAGTTCGCAGAGCAACCATGAGTGTGGAAGGCGGCGTCCATTTTTAATATGGGCATAACAGTGGGTACAGAAGCGTGATTTTAAACTACATCCTTTATTCGAGAGTTAAATCATCACCAGGGAACGGAAAAGCGATTGAAGAAAGACAAACAAAACCGGATACTTTCGTAACATCATATTAAAGATGTACAGCCCAAAGCGGAAAAACTCCTTGCCCGATTCCAAGATGAACGCCTCCTTGTACCACGTGTCTGACGCGGCTTACTCTTCGTTCCACGTCAGGTTTAGCTTCGTCAGCCTCGCCGGTCATTCTTAAAGAGCCAATGCCCGGCGTTTACTCTAGGACGCTTCTGGAGCCGGGAAGATGGCTACGGGAAGCAAAGGGGAGGGCAGGCGGGGTGAGGAGGTGGAGCAGCACCTGCTCCTGGTAGAAAACCTGTTGCCAAGGTAGTCAACGTAGAGAAGGAAGCCAAGGTAAACACAATTCAGTTCCCCAAAACTCAGCTACCATTTGGAAGGTGATGTAAATTGTAAGCGCCGATACTTGAAAAGCCCCTTCCACTGCGTGTTTTCCGGTATCCTTGATTCAGGTATTTTTCCTTCTTCATCCCAGCCACCTGCTGCCCCCGCCGTAGCAGCCAGTTGCCAAGCAACATAGCGTCGCACTTCAGAACCGACGGGTCTGGGAGTGCTCTCAGGTCTTGGATTTAACCCCGTACTAGATTTTCCTTCCACCAGGATCATTGCCCTGTGACAGGCAGCCTCAGGAAGTGAGGCCAGGCTTTGGAAAGAGCTAAGTAGGAAAAACAGACCCCAAATTGGTTGGCTTCCTATAAACTAAGTTTCCAGGCAGGTTTCTTCCCCCAGGTTAGGAACCTTTTGCTTGGCACCTGTTCCATGAAAGTAACAGTTTATCATCATTTAATTCTTTTTCACACACTCACAGGCTCTTAGGTGGCAAGTGATTTCCAGTCCTTAGGGTAGAAATCACCAGGAATTTCAGGAGATGACTCAAGTATGATGATAGTTTGTTCATTCTTCTGAATAGGAGTCAGGGCTCAGTTGACTCTTTGTAGACCTAAGGTAGTCCCTCTTGTTTCTTAAAACCAGATGTGGGACTTCCCTGGTGGTCTAGTGGGTAAGAATCCACCTTGCAATGCAGGGAGACAGGAACCAAGATCCCACATCTTGCAGAGAAACTAAGCTTATGCTTGCGCAAGTAAATGAAAAATTAAAATTAGCTTCGTCACTTTTTCCGCCCCTCCCGCCGAACATCATATTAAAGATGCACAGCCCAAAGCGGAAAAACTCCTTGCCCGATTCCAAGATGAACGCCTCCTTGTACCACGTGTCTGACGCGGCTTACTCTTCGTTCCACGTCAGGTTTAGCTTCGTCAGCCTCGCCGGTCATTCTTAAAGAGCCAATGCCCGGCGTTTACTCTAGGACGCTTCTGGAGCCGGGAAGATGGCTACGGGAAGCAAAGGGGAGGGCAGGCGGGGTGAGGAGGTGGAGCAGCACCTGCTCCTGGTAGAAAACCTGTTGCCAAGGTAGTCAACGTAGAGAAGGAAGCCAAGGTAAACACAATTCAGTTCCCCAAAACTCAGCTACCATTTGGAAGGTGATGTAAATTGTAAGCGCCGATACTTGAAAAGCCCCTTCCACTGCGTGTTTTCCGGTATCCTTGATTCAGGTATTTTTCCTTCTTCATCCCAGCCACCTGCTGCCCCTCCCTGTAGCAGCCAGTTGCCAAGCAACATAGCGTCGCACTTCAGAACCGACGGGTCTGGGAGTGCTCTCAGGTCTTGGATTTAACCCCGTACTAGATTTTCCTTCCACCAGGATCATTGCCCTGTGACAGGCAGCCTCAGGAAGTGAGGCCAGGCTTTGGAAAGAGCTAAGTAGGAAAAACAGACCCCAAATTGGTTGGCTTCCTATAAACTAAGTTTCCAGGCAGGTTTCTTCCCCCAGGTTAGGAACCTTTTGCTTGGCACCTGTTCCATGAAAGTAACAGTTTATCATCATTTAATTCTTTTTCACACACTCACAGGCTCTTAGGTGGCAAGTGATTTCCAGTCCTTAGGGTAGAAATCACCAGGAATTTCAGGAGATGACTCAAGTATGATGATAGTTTGTTCATTCTTCTGAATAGGAGTCAGGGCTCAGTTGACTCTTTGTAGACCTAAGGTAGTCCCTCTTGTTTCTTAAAACCAGATGTGGGACTTCCCTGGTGGTCTAGTGGGTAAGAATCCACCTTGCAATGCAGGGAGACAGGAACCAAGATCCCACATCTTGCAGAGAAACTAAGCTTATGTGCCGCAACTAAGGCCCCCAGTGCAGTCAAGTAAATGAATAAATAAATACTTTAAAAATTAATTTTAAAAAAAGGCCTTTCTACTTGAAGGTGATTCTAGTTAACAGCGTAAAACCACACACATATGTACACTATATATATATGTACGTACCTTATATATACATACTATATATATATACTTGATAGTTGTATTCCACCAATTTTTCAGTACTTATTATCCCACTGGTATTGCTTTTCTCTCTCTGTGTGTGTGTATGTGTGTGTGTGTGTGTGTGTGCTGCACATGGGTGCACAAATGTACACCTGTGCCTCTTAGACTGGAAATTCCCTAAAGGCAAGGTGTTTTCTGTTCCACAGTGTGTCCCCCTGGGGCTAAGCACACACAGGTATCTGTATACAAGGCGTCAGCACACATAATGAGTCTCCATCTGAAAGAGGTACAGAGGGCAATAGGAGCAGTGAAGAGAGTAATTAGCTGTGACCAGGGGAAGTGAGAGGACCTTGAGGAAGAGCGGCCTCTCCAAAGATTTCAGGAGGTGGCAAGAGTGGAAGGGCCTTTCAAATGGGGAAAGTGGAAAGTGCCAGGAGCAGGTGGAAAGGAGGAGCTTGTGAGAGCCCCGGAGGAGGCAACAGTGAGTTATCTTGTTGATCAGGAGCAGGCTGAGACTCCCTGGAGGTCTGAGGGGCAGTCTGTATCTATTTCCTGTTTTATTAGGAGGCCAGTTCTAATAAGTCTTCCTTCCCAACCTGGCACTGGGAACCTGTATCTCTTTCTTCTCCAGAGGTCATTAGCCCTCAGCCCCCACTGGAAGAGGGTAGGGAACTCCTTCAAAAGCAAGACATTGGGGATTCATGGTCCATGCATACATGTTACTATCAGAACATGGTTACTTGGATACTTGTTATGTAATCAGGATATTTTTGCTCGCATGATGATAAATGCCCAGTTGATTATCAGACTCACCAGGAGAAATAAACACATGACTTGGCTACAGTTAACATTTTGTGCCGGTCCTGGTATAAATTCAAAGCCTCTGCCTAAATGCTGAAGCTCGTCCTAGGATCCATGGATCAAGTGAGTTGTCAATGGTTTCAGCTGGTTTCTTGGGCTGAGCAGACAAGGTCTGAGGTGTGCATCTTGTACAAGGGAGCCCTGAGTGCCTCCCAGTAAGCAAAGTCAACGCACTGTTAAGTCCCATTGCTTGAAAAGATTGTCCTAGAGACATTTCAGTGTTGAAAATGTCCATGTGAGACAGCTTTAGAGGGTTTGGATCCACGACATTTGCAGGACCATATCTGTGGCTTTTTCTAGGTAGCTGAGTTATTCTTTTTTCATTTCTTCCCACCTCCACCTCTCGCCTATCAGTTTATCAAAAATTGTTAGCTGAAAGCAAGCCCCAAGATCTCCCATTCCACTTGGATGATACAAATGGATTTTCAAAAGATGGAAACAATATAGAAATTCTCAGTGGTTACATGTATATTGGAATATCTTCTGTTAGGCTTTTTTTTTTTTTTAACTTTAAAAAAAAATATTTATTTGACTGCATTAGATTCCAGCCATGGCATGCAGGATCTTCAGTCTTTGTTGCGACATGCAAACTCCTAGTTGCGACATGTGGCATCCAGTTCCTTTACCAGGTAGGTACCAGGCCCTCTGCATGGGGGTTACAGGGTCCCAGCCTCTAGACCATTAGGTAAGTCCCTCTGTTTGACTTCTTAAAATTACAAAGAATTTGTGCATGGAAAACTTTTCAGTACTATAGGGACACAAACTGATAAGCAACTGTTTTCCTGAAGGAGTCTACTTCATTATATAAGTCTCTTGATTGAATATGAAGGAAGAGAGATGAGTTAGGACAGGATCCCCACTCCTTTTGGCCCCCCCGATCCACACTCTAGGAATCTTCTGTAGTTTGGGGGACTCGGTGATGATGCATGGGCATGGGGACCCAATCATCCACACCCTGTTCCTTAGAGTGAAACCTGAGGATGCCCCAGGCTTTCCGACCACTTCCTGGCTCGGGCGCCCTATTGCTCACTTGCCAGGTTCTGCTTAGCTCTGCAACCCCTTGCTTTAGAAGACACTGTTTACTCCCGTGTGCTCTTTGCTCAGACTAATGACTGGATTTGGGAGAGAGATATTTAACACCTTCCTGTTTACCTCTCTAAGGATGGCCTGCCTATGTATGTGGAGAAAAGGGCCTCTTGGGGAATGGGGAGTCCTCTGAATCTTTTATAGGATTTCCTTCTCCTGTCTCCAGAAAGCAATGACAAGCCTCTGGCCTATAGAAATGGAATCCATTCTCTTAAATCTAGGAAAAGGGATGGATTCTGAGGCGAGTGTACCTATAATCAAAGTTGGATGGTGGATCTTTGCAGGACCATATCTGTGGCTTTTTCTAGGTAGCTGAGTTATTCTTTTTTCATTTCTTCCCACCTCCACCTCTCGCCTATCAGTTTATCAAAAATTGTTAGCTGAAAGCAAGCCCCAAGATCTCCCATTCCACTTGGATGATACAAATGGATTTTCAAAAGATGGAAACAATATAGAAATTCTCAGTGGTTACATGTATATTGGAATATCTTCTGTTAGGCTTTTTTTTTTTTTAACTTTAAAAAAAAATATTTATTTGACTGCATTAGATTCCAGCCATGGCATGCAGGATCTTCAGTCTTTGTTGCGACATGCAAACTCCTAGTTGCGACATGTGGCATCCAGTTCCTTTACCAGGTAGGTACCAGGCCCTCTGCATGGGGGTTACAGGGTCCCAGCCTCTAGACCATTAGGTAAGTCCCTCTGTTTGACTTCTTAAAATTACAAAGAATTTGTGCATGGAAAACTTTTCAGTACTATAGGGACACAAACTGATAAGCAACTGTTTTCCTGAAGGAGTCTACTTCATTATATAAGTCTCTTGATTGAATATGAAGGAAGAGAGATGAGTTAGGACAGGATCCCCACTCCTTTTGGCCCCCCCGATCCACACTCTAGGAATCTTCTGTAGTTTGGGGGACTCGGTGATGATGCATGGGCATGGGGACCCAATCATCCACACCCTGTTCCTTAGAGTGAAACCTGAGGATGCCCCAGGCTTTCCGACCACTTCCCTGGCTCGGGCGCCCTATTGCTCACTTGCCAGGTTCTGCTTAGCTCTGCAACCCCTTGCTTTAGAAGACACTGTTTACTCCCGTGTGCTCTTTGCTCAGACTAATGACTGGATTTGGGAGAGAGATATTTAACACCTTCCTGTTTACCTCTCTAAGGATGGCCTGCCTATGTATGTGGAGAAAAGGGGCCTCTTGGGGAATGGGGAGTCCTCTGAATCTTTTTATAGGATTTCCCTTCTCCTGTCTCCAGAAAGCAATGACAAGCCTCTGGCCTATAGAAATGGAATCCATTCTCTTAAATCTAGGAAAAGGGATGGATTCTGAGGCGAGAGTGTACCTATAACATCATTTTAGGATGCATGTTGGGATGTCACATATTTCAGAGTTCTAGCTGAATCTATTGATAGTCCAGTGCTGCACACTGCCAGCTCCCTGCTCATTACCACCCCCTCTACACGTGCTCCTCAGGCAGGAGCTGTTACTATGGAAATAAATTATTTTTAAAAACAGAAGCACTCCCAGGCTTGGGAAGTATCTCCAGAACAAACCCACGCAAAGCCAGGAGGTTAATAGGGTGTCTCTTGATCCTGGCTCCAAGGGATGGGAATGGATGAGGGGGTTCAGTATTCCTTGTTCTAGCCTTAACCTTTCTCGGGTAGGTATCAGCGGGACCTCTGCAAATCACCGCTGTCTAGGAGGGATGCACTGCAGTTACACATCCAGGGGCTAGCTTTCTCCAGGACATGGGAACCAAGAAGCTGCGGAACCTGGGAGTATTGGGATAAGGGGTTGATGCTATCCACAGTGGTCACTTCCTTTTTAATCCCACAGGCGCCCAAACTATGGAAAGCTAAGGAGCTTTGGGGAAAGCAGAGGCGGCATCTCTGGTGAGCTCAGTTACTCTTGTTTACTGTTGCTTTTAGCTGGGGCGCGGGGTCGGGGCAGGAATACCCCAGATTCCAGGATGGGGCAGGGCTGTTAAGGGTCCCGCCTACTTCCCACCCGAGAACCTCCTCCCCTCTCTGCTCCTCCTCCTACCCCTTTCCAGAGCTGGAGCTCGGGCTCCCCAAGCCCCGCCCGGCGCGGGTGCGGCTCCTTTAAGGCAGGGTGGGGGCGGGGGCCGGCCGTGTTGTCAGTGTCAGCTCTGCGCACGCAGCCCTCCGGGAGCCCGTGCCGGCCCGGGAGCCCCAGCGTTTCTGCAGACGAGTCCCCACCCGGGTCCGGCGGGGGCCCCCGTCGTGGGAGGAGTCGGGCACTGGCCGGCGACTCACCCGGGTCGGACTGGCGGACCAACCGAGGAGGGCCTCGGACTGCGGAGAGAGGGACCCCGGTGTCGCGATCCCCCGAGGAACCTCATCTCCCCGATCTGTGGCACCCACTAGTCCCGGACATCCAGCCCCGGAGAGCCCCCAGTGCCGCGCGCCCAGCCCCGGGGGAGCCCGCCCCCGCCCGCGGCCCGCCCGGGCCATGCTCCCCCGGGGCAGCGGCTGAGCCCGAGCCGGAACCGGGACCGGAGCCCGCGCAGAGCATGGATCCGGGCTGGGGGCAGCAGGACGTGGGCTGGGCGGCGCTGCTGCTCCTCTTCGCCGCCTCGCTGCTCACGGGGGGCTGCGCAGTATAGACATTTTTTCCTGCAAATCCAAACCCCGCAAAGCCAGGAGGTTAATAGGGTGTCTCTTGATCCTGGCTCCAAGGGATGGGAATGGATGATGGGGTTCAGTATTCCTTGTTCTAGCCTTAACCTTTCTCGGGTAGGTATCAGCGGGACCTCTGCAAATCACCGCTGTCTAGGAGGGATGCACTGCAGTTACACATCCAGGGGCTAGCTTTCTCCAGGACATGGGAACCAAGAAGCTGCGGAACCTGGGAGTATTGGGATAAGGGGTTGATGCTATCCACAGTGGTCACTTCCTTTTTAATCCCACAGGCGCCCAAACTATGGAAAGCTAAGGAGCTTTGGGGAAAGCAGAGGCGGCATCTCTGGTGAGCTCAGTTACTCTTGTTTACTGTTGCTTTTAGCTGGGGCGCGGGGTCGGGGCAGGAATACCCCAGATTCCAGGATGGGGCAGGGCTGTTAAGGGTCCCGCCTACTTCCCACCCGAGAACCTCCTCCCCTCTCTGCTCCTCCTCCTACCCCTTTCCAGAGCTGGAGCTCCGGGCTCCCCAAGCCCCGCCCGGCGCGGGTGCGGCTCCTTTAAGGCAGGGTGGGGGCGGGGGCCGGCCGTGTTGTCAGTGTCAGCTCTGCGCACGCAGCCCTCCGGGAGCCCGTGCCGGCCCGGGAGCCCCAGCGTTTCTGCAGACGAGTCCCCACCCGGGTCCGGCGGGGGCCCCCGTCGTGGGAGGAGTCGGGCACTGGCCGGCGACTCACCCGGGTCGGACTGGCGGACCAACCGAGGAGGGCCTCGGACTGCGGAGAGAGGGACCCCGGTGTCGCGATCCCCCGAGGAACCTCATCTCCCCGATCTGTGGCACCCACTAGTCCCGGACATCCAGCCCCGGAGAGCCCCCAGTGCCGCGCGCCCAGCCCCGGGGGAGCCCGCCCCCGCCCCGCGGCCCGCCCGGGCCATGCTCCCCCGGGGCAGCGGCTGAGCCCGAGCCGGAACCGGGACCGGAGCCCGCGCAGAGCATGGATCCGGGCTGGGGGCAGCAGGACGTGGGCTGGGCGGCGCTGCTGCTCCTCTTCGCCGCCTCGCTGCTCACGGTGTTGGGCTGGCTGCTGCAGTATGCCCGGGGCTTGTGGCTGGCGCGGGCCCGCGGGGGCCGGGGCCAGGGACCCGCCTTCGCGGCGGAGCCCACCGGCTCCCTGCGGGAGCTGGGCGTGTGGCGCTCGCTGCTGAGGCTGCGGGCGACTCGCGCCGGCGCCCCTGAGGAGCCAGGCGTCCGGGGCCTTCTAGCATCTCTCTTCGCCTTCAAGTCTTTCCGGGAGAACTGGCAGCGGGCTTGGGTGCGAGCGCTGAACGAGCAGGCCTGCAGGGACGGGGTGAGTTGGACAGGACCTAGATGGCCCCCCTACTCGGCTTTTTTTCTAGAGGAAGGTCTGCTCAGGCCAGGAGGACTGTGTGGGGTGGGGTTCATCTGAGGAACCCCATGGCATCGCTTCCCCTCTGGGCTCAGAGAGAGGGTGCAGGTGCAGCTGGAGGTGGTGGAAATCCACTATATCCCAAATTCTCTGTTCTTGTGCTCTAGGTGCTCTCTCACTCCAGACGTTTGCACAACTTGCTGTTCTCATAGCAACGCTAATCCCTGTGCCAGAGGGCACTTCCGCCTAGCCTGGGTGCTGGGTGTGTGTGTGTGTGTGTGTGGTTGGTGGGGAGCCGGGCTGGCAGTCATAGAAGGGAGACAGGTGCACCGTGGAAAGAATTTGCCTGGTCCTCTTGCCACCACCCAGTGAGCTCACCCAGTGAGCTCTTCATGCCCTAGATCCCTGGTGTGTCCAGGCAGATCCCTGAGGAGCCTGAATCCCCCCCTCCCCACCCCCCATCCCTCAAGAGCTTCGCTACTACAATGTAACACATCCTCATTGATGCTCCCTGCAGTGTCTGTGTGGAGGGAAAGGTATTCAGGTGGAGAGAATGACCATCATGATCCTCCCAGTAGATGAGCCTAGAGCTGCCCCTTGAGAGTCAGTCACAAACCCTGCCCAGCCCGGCCCATTTCCTCCCATTGCACCATGGGCAGCTGGCCTCCCAGGAAGTGGGGGCAGGAAGCGTGGTCATAAGACTGAGGTGGGAGTGGGAAGTGGAGACCTCCCTTTCCCGGAGTCCCCTTGCATCTCGGCCCTCACCGCCCAAGAGCCACCTGGCTCAGAGGGTTCTCCATTTCCAGCCACCACTAGTCGGAGGGTGTCACTCGACTACCCGCCCAGTTGTCTGGGAACAGAAGTGGCCCCACAAGAAATTGCACTTCTTCCTCCACCCAGCTGACCAGAAGGCCAGATGGCATCTGTCAGTCTGCACCGTGACCTCAGCCTTCCACCCAGCTCTCCCTGTACCTTGTCCCTGGGTCAGGACCGACTCCCCAGGACAGCTGACTCAGCTGGACAGTAGCCTCCCTTGCAAGGGGTGGGGAGATTGGGGTTTCAGGCATCCATTTCCCTTGGCCTGGCCTTTGGACAAGACTGCTACAGTAGCAGAGAAGTTGGCTTTCCCTGGTTTGCCAGGCAAATGAGCCTCGTGGAGCTGTTTCTGTTTGTGCCCAGTCTGTGCCCCCTCCCCAGTTCCTCCCGTCCTGCTTCCCGGAGGGGACTCCAGCAGTTTGCTTCCACTGCCATGGAGGAATTAGGAAGCTCGTACAACACCTCCGCTAAGCAGCTTTCTGTTCCCTAATGCCACCTGCTCTCTGCCTTGAGGAATTAGCCAGGTCTCTGGCCCCTGAGCCTCTGATGCTCTTCTTTCCAGTTCCCGGGGTAAAGTTTCCCAAGGCCTTGCTTAGCTAGTCTTCATCTCCAAGAATATGGGCAGAGTCATACTCTTGTGTCTACATCCTATTTAGCTGGAGGAAGGCTTAGCTCTTGACTAAGTGGCACTACTGTTTTCCCCCTTGGCTCAGCTGTGTCTGTTGCTGCCCAGCTAGGATATGTATGTGGCATCAACACCTTTATTATTTTTTCTATGCACACCTTTCTTTAGGGGTACAGTGGGGGAGGAAGAGGAAGGCTCCTGGCATTCCAGGAGGAATCTAAGGTTTTCAGCTCAAGGTGATCTGGTCTCTGGGGTGGCCTAGCACCCCAGATCTGCCTGCAGCTGCGGGCATCTGGACAAGCGGGGTTCAAGGGAAACACTTCCTGTCCTAAGCCTGAGCCAAGGAGGGCCAGAAGCCAATTTGCAGCTGAGGCCTCTGCAGAGCCAGGGCCTAGCCAGTAACTGAGCAGACCAGCCCTGTGGGGGGTGGGGGCGGTGAGGGGAGCAGCTCCAGAGACCTGATCCTATGCCCACATCACTCCCTCAGAGCTCCATCCAAATCGCCTTTGAGGAGGTACCCCAACTCCCACCCAAAGCCAGCATCCGTCATGTGACCTCCGACCAATCAGAGCGCACCATGGTAAGGGTCTGATGCACACTGTCTTCTTTAGGCCTGTGAGTGTGTGGGGAGGCTGATCCCTGTACCTTGTCCCTGGGTCAGGACCGACTCCCCAGGACAGCTGACTCAGCTGGACAGTAGCCTCCTTGCAAGGGGTGGGAGATTGGGGTTTCAGGCATCCATTTCCCTTGGCCTGGCCTTTGGACAAGACTGCTACAGTAGCAGAGAAGTTGGCTTTCCCTGGTTTGCCAGGCAAATGAGCCTCGTGGAGCTGTTTCTGTTTGTGCCCAGTCTGTGCCCCCTCCCCAGTTCCTCCCGTCCAGCTTCCCGGAGGGACTCCAGCAGTTTGCTTCCACTGCCATGGAGGAATTAGGAAGCTCGTACAACACCTCCGCTAAGCAGCTTTCTGTTCCCTAATGCCACCTGCTCTCTGCCTTGAGGAATTAGCCAGGTCTCTGGCCCCTGAGCCTCTGATGCTCTTCTTTCCAGTTCCCGGGGTAAAGTTTCCCAAGGCCTTGCTTAGCTAGTCTTCATCTCCAAGAATATGGGCAGAGTCATACTCTTGTGTCTACATCCTATTTAGCTGGAGGAAGGCTTAGCTCTTGACTAAGTGGCACTACTGTTTTCCCCCTTGGCTCAGCTGTGTCTGTTGCTGCCCAGCTAGGATATGTATGTGGCATCAACACCTTTATTATTTTTTCTATGCACACCTTTCTTTAGGGGTACAGTGGGGGAGGAAGAGGAAGGCTCCTGGCATTCCAGGAGGAATCTAAGGTTTTCAGCTCAAGGTGATCTGGTCTCTGGGGTGGCCTAGCACCCCAGATCTGCCTGCAGCTGCGGGCATCTGGACAAGCGGGGTTCAAGGGAAACACTTCCTGTCCTAAGCCTGAGCCAAGGAGGGCCAGAAGCCAATTTGCAGCTGAGGCCTCTGCAGAGCCAGGGCCTAGCCAGTAACTGAGCAGACCAGCCCTGTGGGGGGTGGGGGCGGTGAGGGGAGCAGCTCCAGAGACCTGATCCTATGCCCACATCACTCCCTCAGAGCTCCATCCAAATCGCCTTTGAGGAGGTACCCCAACTCCCACCCAAAGCCAGCATCCGTCATGTGACCTGCGTCGACCAATCAGAGCGCACCATGGTAAGGGTCTGATGCACACTGTCTTCTTTAGGCCTGTGAGGTGTGTGTGGCGGGGAGGCTGATCCCTTTAGTCTGAGGGTTCTAACCTGAAGTCTATCAATGACTTAGGGATCCCAGGATTGGCTTCAGGAGGTCCATTCAGAATCCCATTGAAATTACATGCAAAGTGTAATACATGTGTGCATATCTGTACTTTTCTGGAGAAGTCTTTGGCTTTTATCGTCCTTTTATGGGTTTGTGACCCCTCCAAGGGCTTCCTTTGTGGCTCAGTGGTAAAGAATCTGCCTGCCACACAGGAGACTTGGGTTTGATCCCTGGGTTGGGACGATCCCCTGGAGAAGAAAATGGCAACCCATTCCAATATTCTTGCCTGGGAAATCCCATGGACAGAGGGGCCTGGTGGGCTGCAGTCCATGGGGTTGCAAAAGAGTCAAGAAAGAGCTGGATCCCCCAAAAGGGGACTCCCAAGGGAAACGGAAGCAGAGAGGGGTTGGCTGACCCACCCTCAGGCAGGACGGGGCAGGGTCCAGTTGAGTACGCTTCCTCCATGCCTGACCCTCCCTGCCTCCGTGCCTTGGCTGTCTCAGGTGCTGCACTGCCAGCTCTCTGCTGAGGAGGTGATGTTCCCAGTCTCTGTGACCCAGCAGTCCCCCGCTGCCGTCTCCATGGAGACCTACCACGCACTCTGACACTGCCACCAACACAGGTGGAGAGGTGTGGGAAACTGAGTCGGGCAAGGGTTGGGCGGTTTGGCTCCCTTGCAAGGGTCCTGGCATTCCAGGAGGAATCTAAGGTTTTCAGCTCAAGGTGATCTGGTCTCTGGGGTGGCCTAGCACCCCAGATCTGCCTGCAGCTGCGGGCATCTGGACAAGCGGGGTTCAAGGGAAACACTTCCTGTCCTAAGCCTGAGCCAAGGAGGGCCAGAAGCCAATTTGCAGCTGAGGCCTCTGCAGAGCCAGGGCCTAGCCAGTAACTGAGCAGACCAGCCCTGTGGGGGGTGGGGGCGGTGAGGGGAGCAGCTCCAGAGACCTGATCCTATGCCCACATCACTCCCTCAGAGCTCCATCCAAATCGCCTTTGAGGAGGTACCCCAACTCCCACCCAAAGCCAGCATCCGTCATGTGACCTGCGTCGACCAATCAGAGCGCACCATGGTAAGGGTCTGATGCACACTGTCTTCTTTAGGCCTGTGAGGTGTGTGTGGCGGGGAGGCTGATCCCTTTAGTCTGAGGGTTCTAACCTGAAGTCTATCAATGACTTAGGGATCCCAGGATTGGCTTCAGGAGGTCCATTCAGAATCCCATTGAAATTACATGCAAAGTGTAATACATGTGTGCATATCTGTACTTTTCTGGAGAAGTCTTTGGCTTTTATCGTCCTTTTATGGGTTTGTGACCCCTCCAAGGGCTTCCTTTGTGGCTCAGTGGTAAAGAATCTGCCTGCCACACAGGAGACTTGGGTTTGATCCCTGGGTTGGGACGATCCCCTGGAGAAGAAAATGGCAACCCATTCCAATATTCTTGCCTGGGAAATCCCATGGACAGAGGGGCCTGGTGGGCTGCAGTCCATGGGGTTGCAAAAGAGTCAAGAAAGAGCTGGATCCCCCAAAAGGGGACTCCCAAGGGAAACGGAAGCAGAGAGGGGTTGGCTGACCCACCCTCAGGCAGGACGGGGCAGGGTCCAGTTGAGTACGCTTCCTCCATGCCTGACCCTCCCTGCCTCCGTGCCTTGGCTGTCTCAGGTGCTGCACTGCCAGCTCTCTGCTGAGGAGGTGATGTTCCCAGTCTCTGTGACCCAGCAGTCCCCCGCTGCCGTCTCCATGGAGACCTACCACGTCACTCTGACACTGCCACCAACACAGGTGGAGAGGGTGTGGGAAACTGAGTCGGGCAAGGGTTGGGCGGTTTGGCTCCCTCTGCCCTTTCAGTTCATTTCCTCTCTAAGATGGAGTTTGGGAAGGGAGGACTAGCGAAGCCTACCCAGTCCCTTTGTCCCTTGCCGCCAGTTGGAAGTCAACCTGGAGGAAATCCCTGGTGAGGGCCTGCTTGTATCCTGGGCCTTCACTCATCGCCCAGATCTCAGCCTGACGGTGCTTCCCAAGCTGCAGGCCAGGGAGGTAAGGGGGAAGGGCTGGAGAGGAGAGAGAACAGGGAGGGGGAGGCAGAGCTGGGGGCCTCACCTGCTTGTTCCTCCCCACCCACCCCCACCAACAGAGAGGTGAGGAGCAGGTGGAGCTCTCCACTATTGAGGAGCTGATCGAGGATGCCATAGTCAGCACCCAGCCTGCTATGATGGTCAACCTCAGGGCTTGCTCTGCCCTTGGGGGACTGGTGAGTAGGCACTCAAAGCAAATAGTCTGCGTGCATGTTGTCTCCAGGGCACTGTGTCTGGATTCTCACTGCTCTGGTTTTTTTTTTTTTTTTGGCTTCCTTCACTGGCTTTTTTATTTATTTTCATCCATCTTTATTCTTTGGCCTGTGTGGGCCTCCCATTGCAGTGGTCTCTCTCATTGCAGAGCACCGACTCTGAGCACATGCGCTCCAGAGCGCTGGCTTGTAATTGGACACACCGGTCCAGCTGCTCTGCAGTACATGGGATCTTCCCAGGTCAGGGGTCGAACTGGTGCCCTTGCACTGCAAGGCGGACTCTTTACCCACTCTACCACCAGGTAAGCTCACTGCTCTTTTGCCTCCTTCTGCTCGTAGGTTCCCAGTGAGAAGCCACCCACGGTGGGCCCCCTAGGCACCTTGAGCATCTCACCTGGGAAGTGAGCTCCAGTTGAGTACGCCTCCATGCCTGACCCTCCCTGCCTCCGTGCCTTGGCTGTCTCAGGTGCTGCACTGCCAGCTCTCTGCTGAGGAGGTGATGTTCCCAGTCTCTGTGACCCAGCAGTCCCCCGCTGCCGTCTCCATGGAGACCTACCACGTCACTCTGACACTGCCACCAACACAGGTGGAGAGGGTGTGGGAAACTGAGTCGGGCAAGGGTTGGGCGGTTTGGCTCCCTCTGCCCTTTCAGTTCATTTCCTCTCTAAGATGGAGTTTGGGAAGGGAGGACTAGCGAAGCCTACCCAGTCCCTTTGTCCCTTGCCGCCAGTTGGAAGTCAACCTGGAGGAAATCCCTGGTGAGGGCCTGCTTGTATCCTGGGCCTTCACTCATCGCCCAGATCTCAGCCTGACGGTGCTTCCCAAGCTGCAGGCCAGGGAGGTAAGGGGGAAGGGCTGGAGAGGAGAGAGAACAGGGAGGGGGAGGCAGAGCTGGGGGCCTCACCTGCTTGTTCCTCCCCACCCACCCCCACCAACAGAGAGGTGAGGAGCAGGTGGAGCTCTCCACTATTGAGGAGCTGATCGAGGATGCCATAGTCAGCACCCAGCCTGCTATGATGGTCAACCTCAGGGCTTGCTCTGCCCTTGGGGGACTGGTGAGTAGGCACTCAAAGCAAATAGTCTGCGTGCATGTTGTCTCCAGGGCACTGTGTCTGGATTCTCACTGCTCTGGTTTTTTTTTTTTTTTTGGCTTCCTTCACTGGCTTTTTTATTTATTTTCATCCATCTTTATTCTTTGGCCTGTGTGGGCCTCCCATTGCAGTGGTCTCTCTCATTGCAGAGCACCGACTCTGAGCACATGCGCTCCAGAGCGCTGGCTTGTAATTGGACACACCGGTCCAGCTGCTCTGCAGTACATGGGATCTTCCCAGGTCAGGGGTCGAACTGGTGCCCCTGGCACTGCAAGGCGGACTCTTTACCCACTGGACCACCAGGTAAGCCGCTCACTGCTCTTTTTGCCTCCTTCTGCTCGTAGGTTCCCAGTGAGAAGCCACCCACGGTGCCCCAGGCCCAGCCAGCCATCCCCAGACCTACCCGGTTATTCCTTAGGCAGCTTCGAGCATCTCACCTGGGAAGTGAGCTGGAAGGTGAGAGCCAGAAGCTTCTGGAGGGCTGCTGAGGCTGTGGCTTGCAGACACTCCTGGCCCTCTGACCAGGGTATGGCCTCTCTTCTGCTCAGTGGCCTCTTGGCTTAGATTTGAACATTTTCACATTTCTGGTCCCTCGCAGGCACTGGGGAAGTGTGCTGCGTAGCTGAGCTCGATGACCCTATGCAGCAGAAGTGGACCAAGCCCATGAGGGCTGGGCCCGAGGTGGAGTGGAGCGAGGACCTGACACTGTAAGGAGTGGCTCCCCACCCCTGCTCCCATGGGCGGGCTGAGATCAAACCCTTCCAGCAGAGCCCTGGCATGAATCAGCACTGTTTTCGGTCCACCTTGGTATCAGCCCCTATTGTGTGCCAGGCCCTGGCCTATTTCCAAGGCTACAGACATAACCAAGATGCACCCCCTCAACCCTGAGTTGATCACTGGGTCAAAGCAGAGACAGATATATGTAAACAAGATGGTAAAAGTGCTCCAGTCCAGGTGGATACAGTGTGCCGTGGGAGTGCTTAGGTGAGGGAGCTTAATTCCCACAGAAATAAAGATCAGAGTAGTCTTCATGGAGGAGGTGGCATTTAAACCACACCTTCAACCAAGAGTAGGATTTCAACGGAGTGTGAGAGACCAAGGGTTCGTGGCAGAGGAAACAGCTTGAGTAAAGGGAAAAAAAGGTGTCCCACATAGAAAGGGACTGGGAAGGCAGGATGGGGCAAGAGCACAGAGGCTTTGAATGCTCAGCCCTGTCCCATTCTCTAAGGAAGAGACCTGTATTTGGAAGCTGATTGGAGCATGTGTTCCATCTTACCGCCTTTGCCTCTGGGCTTCCCTGGTGTCTCAGTGGTAAAGAAAGTGCCTGCCAATGCAGGAGCTGTGAGTTTGATCCCTAGGTTGGGAAGATCCCCTGAAGGAGAGAATGGCAACCCATTCTAGAATTCTTTGGAAAACCCTAGGTTGGGAAGATGCCCTGGCCAGCACATTTTCCCATGACCTACCCGGTTTTAGGTTCCCAGTGAGAAGCCACCCACGGTGCCCCAGGCCCAGCCATCCCCAGACCTACCCGGTTATTCCTTAGGCAGCTGAGCATCTCACCTGGGAAGTGAGCTGGAAGGTGAGAGCCAGAAGCTTCTGGAGGGCTGCTGAGGCTGTGGCTTGCAGACACTCCTGGCCCTCTGACCAGGGTATGGCCTCTCTTCTGCTCAGTGGCCTCTTGGCTTAGATTTGAACATTTTCACATTTCTGGTCCCTCGCAGGCACTGGGGAAGTGTGCTGCGTAGCTGAGCTCGATGACCCTATGCAGCAGAAGTGGACCAAGCCCATGAGGGCTGGGCCCGAGGTGGAGTGGAGCGAGGACCTGACACTGTAAGGAGTGGCTCCCCACCCCTGCTCCCATGGGCGGGCTGAGATCAAACCCTTCCAGCAGAGCCCTGGCATGAATCAGCACTGTTTTCGGTCCACCTTGGTATCAGCCCCTATTGTGTGCCAGGCCCTGGCCTATTTCCAAGGCTACAGACATAACCAAGATGCACCCCCTCAACCCTGAGTTGATCACTGGGTCAAAGCAGAGACAGATATATGTAAACAAGATGGTAAAAGTGCTCCAGTCCAGGTGGATACAGTGTGCCGTGGGAGTGCTTAGGTGAGGGAGCTTAATTCCCACAGAAATAAAGATCAGAGTAGTCTTCATGGAGGAGGTGGCATTTAAACCACACCTTCAACCAAGAGTAGGATTTCAACGGAGTGTGAGAGACCAAGGGTTCGTGGCAGAGGAAACAGCTTGAGTAAAGGGAAAAAAAGGTGTCCCACATAGAAAGGGACTGGGAAGGCAGGATGGGGCAAGAGCACAGAGGCTTTGAATGCTCAGCCCTGTCCCATTCTCTAAGGAAGAGACCTGTATTTGGAAGCTGATTGGAGCATGTGTTCCATCTTACCGCCTTTGCCTCTGGGCTTCCCTGGTGTCTCAGTGGTAAAGAAAGTGCCTGCCAATGCAGGAGCTGTGAGTTTGATCCCTAGGTTGGGAAGATCCCCTGAAGGAGAGAATGGCAACCCATTCTAGAATTCTTGTCTGGGAAATTCCATGGACAGAGGAGCCTAGCAGGCTACAGTTCATAGGGTCGCAAAGAGTCAGATACAACTGAGCACAGATGTGCTAACCCTCTGCCTCTGGCCTGTGATCAACTCGGGGGTGGATTCAGTGTGCTAACCTTCCCCTGTGGGCTCCCCCTCTTCTTGGCCACAGGGATCTGGGCCCCCAGAGCCAGGAGCTGATCCTCAGAGTACTGAGGAGTAGCAGCTGTGGAGACCGTGAGTACGGCGGCAGAGGGAGCGCCTCTAGGGTGGGTGCAGAGCGGGGCCTAGTCAGGGGCCCAGCTCACAGCGCCACCCCTTTCCGCAGCTGAACTCTTGGGCCAGGCCACCCTGTCTGTAGGATCCCCTTCCAGACCACTGTCTCGAAGACAGGTGTGCCCACTCGCCCCTGGGCCCGGGAAAGCCCTGGGGCAGGCAGCCACCATGACCGTAGAGGTGAGAAGCTGCCCCTGGGGGCGATGGGAGGACTTGAGGGGAAGGCCAGCCCTTGAGGCCCTGCCTCTTTCCTCTTCCACCCTCGGCAGCTTCAGTACGAGGAGGGCTCCCCCCGGAACCTGGGCACTCCGGCCCCCTCCACGCCCCGCCCCAGCATCACGCCCACCAAGAAGATTGAGCTGGATCGGACCATCATGCCGGACGGCACCATCGTCACCACCGTCACCACCGTCCAGTCCCGGCCCCGGGTAGATGGCAAATTAGGTAAAGAGGAGGAGCCTGGGAGCCGAGCTCTAGCCAGGGGCCCCAACGGCAGATCCGTGGCAGGACAGGGAGAGGACAGAGAAAGTCCTAATTCCCACTCCCCCTGTTTTCCGACCACATCCTCCTCATCGCCTTGGTTGCCCCCCAAACCTTCCCTAGGTCTCTCCATTTCCTTCCTGAGGCCTCTCCCCTTCAACCTTGTACCTGCCTGTGCCCCTACAGTACTCACACTTCCACCCCTCCAAGTTCCCCTCTGTCTTTTCTCACGTCTCCCCTCTTCCCTTTTCCCGGCCCCAGCTGCCCCGTTGCCCCTCCATCGCCCTCCACCTCCAGCACCCCGTGGGGCCCTCCGCCAAACCCAGGAGCCTCTGTGGTCATTCTACTCCCAGGGCCTCTCCGTGGCATTTCTCCCAGCTCTACGGGTCCCAAGGAATTCCTCCTCCTCCCACTGAACCCCTGTGCCATCTCTGCACCCTCTCAGTATTTTCATGGCATCTCTGTGCACCCTTGCTGGCCCGCGGCATCTTCCCGCACTTCCATTGGTTCCCGGGGTGTCTTTCTGTCCCCATGGCCTCTTCTTAGTCCCTCCTGAGATTAACTATCGCTCAGTCACCCCTTCCCTCTGAGTCCACCGCCGTCTGCCTCTCAATAAAAAGACAGCAGGGGGCGGGGCCACTCTGAAGCACCGCCCAGCTCACGGACCCTCCCCCACCCACCAGACTCCCCCTCCCGCTCCCCGTCCAAGGTGGAGGTGACCGAGAAGACCACGACGGTGCTGAGTGAGAGCGGTGGCCCCAGCAGCACGTCCCACAGCAGCAGCCGTGAGTGGGGAATCGAGAAGTGTGCGCGGTGGTTGACACCCGGCCCCGAGTCAAAAACCACGGAGGGTGGGGCGCAGGAGTTCAAAGCCAGCGGGGAGAAGTCAGACTGCCTGTCTTCCGTGTCCGTCCTCCAGCAGGGGAGAGCCACCTCTCCAACGGCCTGGACCCTGTGGCAGAGACAGCCATCCGCCAGCTGACTGAGCCCAGCGGGCGGGCAGCCAAGAAGACACCCACCAAGCGGAGCACGCTCATCATCTCCGGTGTTTCCAAGGTAACGGGGCTCCAGGAGAGGAGCTGGGCTAGGGAGAAAGCCCTCACGGGTCACTCCTGCCCATTAAAACGTGTCCCTCCTGCCAGGTGCCCATCGCTCAGGACGAGTTGGCACTGTCCCTGGGCTATGCGGCATCCCTGGACGCCTCCATGCAGGATGACGCAGGGCCCAGCGGAGCTCCCTCCTCACCTCCCTCAGATCCACCAGCCATGTCCCCAGGACCCCTAGATGCCCTCTCCAGCCCCACGAGCGTCCAGGAAGCAGATGAGACGACCCGTTCGGACATTTCGGAGAGGCCCTCTGTGGATGATGTTGAGTCGGAAACAGGGTCTACCGGTGCCCTGGAAACCCGCAGCCTCAAGGATCACAAAGGTGGGGGGATATTGGCAGCCTACCCTCCACCTTTATTTTTTTTAAGCTAATATATTTATTTATGGCCATTCTGGGTTTTCACTGCTGCTGCAGGCTCTTCTCTAGTTGCAGGGAGTAGGGGCTACTCTCTAGTTGATATGAGCAGGCTTCTTGTCGCGGTGACTTCTTCTGTTGTGGAACTTGGGCTCTGGAGCACAAAGGCTTCAGTAGTCGCGGCACATGGACTCAGTCATTGTGACTCCGAGGCTCTAGAGCACAGGCTCCATAGTTGTGGCTCACAGGCTTAGTTGCTCCGCTGCATGTGGGATCTTCCTGGATCAGGGATTGAACCCGTGTCTCCTGCATTGGCAGGCGAACGCTTTATCACTGAGCCACCAGGGAAGTACTCCCCACTCCTCACTTTTAAAAAATTTTTGTTTATTTGTTTTGAGGTTGTGCTGGGTCTTCGTGGCTGCCTGCAGGCTTCTCTAGTTTTGGAGGGCAGGGCCTAGGCAGGGGCTACTCTTTGTTGCAGCGTGTGAGCTTCTCCTCATGCTGGCTTCTCGGTGGAACACAGGCTCTAGGTGCTCAGGCTTCAGTAGTTGCGGTTCCCAGGCTCTAGAGGGCAGGCTCAGTAGTTGTGGTGCATGGGCTAAATTGCTCTGAGGCATGTGGAATCTTCCCGGACCAGGGATCAAACCCGTGTCCTCTACATTGGCAGGTGAATTCTTAGCCCACCACCAAGGAAGTCTTCCCCGCCCCATTTCTTTTATACCCAGTTTCATCACGCAGGTCCCACTGGACACTTAGGGATATGGGAGCCCGGGATGGTCTCCTTCCTCCTCTAAGGGACCACCAGAGTTCCCAGCCTGTTTCAGCCATGCTTAAGTAGAGACTGGGGACTTGCTCCCTCGGGTGTTGGCTTCCATCTAACAGGTGTGGGTGTCAAGAAGAGATGAAAAGTATATCCCTTTACCCCCATTCCTCTCTCTTCCTGGATCTAAGGGCATGTATTCCTTCCCTTACTCTTTTCTTTCCCCTTTCCTTTCCTTCTGTCTTCTCTCTGCTATGAGTATAAGAAATCCTGCCCCAGGCCATCCCTAGGAGGCTCCCTCTGGCAGTGCCACAGCCCATGCACAGCGGTGGTATTTTTAATTTATAAGGTTGAAGGGCTTGCCCCAAACATCCTCCTCCTCCTGCCAGTGAGTCCATCACCCATGAATGTCTTTTATCTATTTATGACTTAAGCCTGCATCACTTCTTGAGATAATGAGAGTCTTAAGTCCAAAGCCTCCTGTGTAAGCACCTTTCTCATTGTATCAGTCCTGAGTTTACCTCTTTGAAGTTCTCCAGGCACGTCGCTCCTGGCTCACATCCTGGAATCCTGTCAACAAAGTCAGCGCCAGCCCACTTTGTCCCTTCATGATTTTATAGGCTTTGAGGAAGACCTCTGCTCAACCTTCTTTTTTCCGTAGTAAAGAGGCCCAACCGTCACTCTGTCCTCAACCGAGCCGCCAGTCACAGGACATGAGGACATCCCTCCTCAGGGGCTGTGGTCAGGAGCCCACACAGAACCTTACAAGCACCACCATGATTTCCACAGCAAAGAGGGAGGGCATGTTTGTTCTGATCCAAATCTTGGACCTCTTCATGCTCTGCTCCTCACCTTGCCTCACCTCGCCCCACCCGGTGGGGCCCCTCTCTCTGCCTCAGCCTCTCCTGTCCCCCCACAGTGAGCTTCCTACGCAGCGGCACAAAGCTCATCTTCCGCCGGAGGCCTCGTCAGAAGGAAGCTGGTCTGAGCCAATCCCACGATGACCTCTCCAACACGGCGGCCACCCCGAGCGTCCGAAAGAAGGCTGGCAGCTTTTCTCGGCGTCTTATCAAGCGCTTTTCCTTCAAATCCAAACCCAAGGCCAATGGCAACCCCAGCCCTCAGCTCTGAGGGCCGTGTTCACCCTCTGACCTAGAAGAGGGCAGGAGTCCTCCCAGCCCCTTCCCCACGTCCCCTTCCATTCCCCTTCCTGGATTCCCAACAGCCTGGACCAGGGAAACCACCTGGGTTCCAGGAAGCCCTGTCCACCCTGGGCTGTGGGGCCAGCTGGAAGGGTACTTGCAACGGGAAACGTGTGAGAAGTAGGCACCTGTTGCCCAAGACGTAGAAGAGGGAGTGGGTGGCTGGGAGCAAGAGGAGGGTCTGTCCCGACACCTGTGGGCACTCCTCAGACCCGTTTGCCTGCTGTTGACACCCACCCCGCAGAGGAGTCCCAGGGTGCTCAGATCCTCAGACGATCCTTCCTCCCTTATTTATTCTCTTTTCTATTTATATGTGTGGCCCCAGACCCTCAGTGAACCGTCGATAGAGGGCGTCTCTCCCAGGTGACCCTTCTCTCCTGTCCCAGGAGTGTGGGCAGTTCCCTTTGGGATGGGGCTCCCACACCTCCCTCAGGTCCCCACCCCGACCAGCACCAGGGTCTGCCTCTGAGGACTTTGGCAGCTGAAAGAAAGCCGGGCCAGTGCCCAGGCCGGGGGCAGGTTCTCCCCACTCCCTGCCTCCCCTTCTGCTCCTCGTCCCTCCCTCCCCCTTTATTACCATTTTTTGTACTTGATGCCTTCTCTGTGAGCAGTGGCTCTGTGGAAGGAGGGAGCCAGGAGCCTGGTGGGAAGCCTTCCCCAGAGAGAGGGCTTTAGGGGTCTTATTACACACTGATGATGGAGCAAGAGCAGGGCTGCACCGCTGTGTAGTGGGAGATGATGATGTCCATTGCTGTGTGATGGCTTGGAATTTAATTTATTAAATTAAAGTCAAACTGGAGTTTATAAACTGGATAAACGGTCATCCTTTGAAAGGCGAATGGGCAGCGAGGCCACGGTGTTGACCGAGTGGGAGGATCAGAGACTGGGCCGCAGATAGTGAGGAGGGGTAGGTGACACATAAACTGAGCCTGTGAACTTCCTGCAGAGAGAAAGTCCTGCAGACAGATGGCGGGAGCATGGTGTCTTGAAGGGTGACGTTGTAGCAGAAATGTC
Source organism: Tragulus kanchil (assembly GCA_022376925.1). NCBI lineage: Eukaryota > Metazoa > Chordata > Mammalia > Artiodactyla > Tragulidae > Tragulus > Tragulus kanchil. The sequence goes on from JAIOJX010000006.1 coordinate 139,368,849, forward strand.
AGTCAGACAAAAAGAAAGCCCACCAGCTGGTGTGGGCATCTTCATTCCCCTACTTGAACAGGTTGGTCCTTCTAGAATATAGAGAGTCCCGAGGAGGGCCTCTGGATCTAGCCTGGACTTGAGCCCCAGTTCCATACATTGTTATGTGCATGACCTTGGGCAAGTGATGTAACCTTAGAGCGCCTCAGTTTTCTCATCTGTGAAGTGGGAACTGATAATAATAGCTATCCTTTGGGTGTGGGTGAGAATGAGTCAAGTGTTTAGAACTCGCCTGACATACGGTCAGCGCTGAGTAAGTCTGAGCCATTGCCTCAGAAGAGACCGATGGGGAGAGGGAGGTCTCGTAAAGGCTTCATCACAATGAAACGTCTTTCACTCCTAAACGTGGGCAAGTTTCAGGGGGCTGTGAATACTAGCAAACTCTAGGATCCTGGTTCCTGTTCCGGTACCTTATATATGATTTGAAACAGAGAAGCTGCTGCAGGACGTCAGACAGAGCGCCAGACCAGAACAGAAAACCTGGGTGCACCACAGACACTGCAAGTGCCCTTGAGAAATCCACTTCTTCCTGGACCTCAACTTCCTCATCTCTAAAATGAAGGTTGTCCGAGATAATCTTCTAGGTCACTCCAGGCTTGCCATTCTGACTGGCCTATGTCATGGGGCTTCAGGGTACCTGCCTTGGGCAGGCAGCACAGAGTGGCTGATATCTCCCATGCTCCCACCCACGCTAGTCACAAGACGGAGTATTTCGAGAGGCGGGCAGAATATGAATATTTGGTTAATTTGTACAGAGTGATATGCCAAACTCAAAGTGATTTATCAAGCTACTTCGCCTGTTCTAGCACAGTTCTTTTTTTTTGCGGGGGGTGGGGTGGGTGGGGCACATCTATTGATCTTTCATTTATCTATTTTCATCCATTTTTGTTCTTTGGCCCCTGTGGGCCTCCCATCAGGCTCCAGAGCTCCAGCTTGGTAGTTGGACACATCGGTCCAGCCACTCTGTGGCATGTGGGATCCTCCCAGGCCAGGGATCAAACCGGTGCCCCTTGCACTGCAAGGCAGTGTCCTTACTCACTGGACCACCAGGGAAGTCCCTCGCCTGTTCTAAGAAATGCAACTCTTAGTAGCTCACAGAGGGGCAGTTTGTTTGTTAACCAATATGACAAGACAGTCAAACACAATGAACTCAGATTTTCACAAGAAAGTGTTTTTTTTGATGGGAGAGCAGGTGTTCAGATTCCTGCTGGACCTGAGGACTGAGTTGTTGATGATGGCAAGATGTACTCAGTTTCCAGTGCTGAGCTCCCCAGAACTCAGTGCAATCTAGGTATTTTGTAATGAAGAAGAGTCTCATCACTTTTCAAAAATGAATTTAAAAATGAATGCAAAAGAAACACAAAACAAAGCACAAAACAGTTTCTCCATGTTATACTTTCAGAAGAGAGTTTTTGGTGGATGTGTCTTGAATTATCCAGTCAAAATGTGGCTTGTTTTCAAGAGAGGCAGATTCAGATGAAAGTAACTTATGCTAGAGAGAGGACACTGTCTCAAATGTTGAAAACGTGTGGATTCCAGAGATATCCTGAAATTTTTGCTCTGTAAAAATTGTTTGAGTCTACATGGCCCTGTTACTGAATTTTTCTTCAGAAATTGCTAAATTGAAGCTAAGAGCCATCTTTGGTGGTATCCGTCTGAATTAAAATACAGTTGGTATTTTGTGAAGTATTACTATAGCTACGTGCTTTTGAATGGATAAAGTTGATACAACATATTTTTGTTACTCTTGAATTATATTTTAAAACTCTTAAAGTAAGGGCAAAATTTAACCGTTTTAGTAATAAACTTCATGCAGAAATTTCTGATTTCATTGTTACCGATATATTTTTTTTAATTAAAAAAAATTTTGTTTTACTTATTACTTTTACAGAGCTTTGTTGTTTACTGGTACGTATGATCCCAGATTAGTCATATGTATATCCCCCCCATCCCACCCGTCCAGGCCGTCACACAGCACCCCTGCAGGATCGCCTATTCCCACAGCGCAATAACAACATCTATCTCTTTCATATAAGATAGTATAGGTTTCCATGTTACTCCCTCTATGCTTCCCACCCCGGTTCATTCCCCACAATGTCCATATGTCTGTTCTCCATGTCTGTTTTTCCATCGCTTCACTGCGTGTGCTATCATTACCATCTTACTAGATTCCATATATACGTTGTTACTGATATATTTAATGGCATCTTTAAGTTCATTTTATTTATATTGAGCATTTAATGGGTTTTCTGATTATATAAATTATATAGGTGGATATTTAGGTTAAAAAATATATCAATAGAGAAATGAAAGACCAATAGAAGTGGCCCGCCTGCTCCCCTCCCTCTCCAACCCGACCCCCGCCCAAAATAAATAAATAAATCTTTAAAAAAAAAAGAAAATTTATCAATAAATATCGATCACAGTGAACTTTACTAAGGTACATAATTTTTAAATAAATATGTCTTGGATGCTTATTGAGCTTCAGTCATTAGGCTAAGCAATGTGATTATAAAAAATCTCACACACACACACGCACACACACACACACACACAGAATCTTCCCTCACTGAACTGGATCTGGTGCAGAATGCAGACAAGTAAACAGGCAAATACACTAGTGTGAGCTCTGTGGTGTCTAACTCTTTGCCTCCCGTCGGGCAAAAATACTGGAGTGGGGAGCCACTTCCTACTCCAGTGGATCTTCCCCACCCTGGGAAGATCCTTCTCTCTTGTGTCTCTTGCACGGGCAGGCAGGTTCTTTCCCACTAGCGCCACCTGGGAAGTGTGATAGAGCTGTAACAGGGAAAACAGGAAAAGGATGTCCAGGAAGACTTCCAGGAAAAAGAAGCATCTTCGTTAAGACCAAAGAATGAGTAGGAATCAGTCAAATATATGTGGGAACGGGAGAAAGGAAATATTGTCCCAGGCAGAGGAATCAGTGAGTACAAGGCAGAGGAGGAAAGGCGGCTAGGCGTGGTGGGGAAACTTAAGGAAATGTGAGATTGAAGAGCAGAATGAGCTCGGGAAGCACAAAATACACGGTGGAGAGAAGCATGCAGGATCGAGATGCTGAAGGCTCCAGAAAGCTTCAGTATGGTTTGGGGGGTTGAGCGTTTAAAGCAAGGCGTTGGCTGGATCAGATTTGCTCTCTGCAAAGATCACTTTGAAAGCTCCGTTGAGAATAGTTTGGAGGGGAGCAGGAGTGCCCGCAGTGGAACTGGGTTTCGTCAGTGTAGACATCCGGAATGGACGTCGCTAACGGACTATAGATAGGGTTGTGAAGTTCAATAACGGGGGATGAACTTGAGAGATCCTGTAAGGGGGTAGAATTTACAGGACTTGGCAAAGGAACGGATGTCACGTGTGACGGAGGAATCAGGCATGACTGCCAGGTTTCGAAGCCTTGGAGGAGTCGTTCACTGAGTCTGGTGACACAAAGGCAGAGGTGTGAGAGAAAGAGAAGATGTCATAAGGAATACTGATATTTAAGAAATAGGACGATTAACGTGAAGGACCCCCAGTTTGAGCTAAGCGGGGTCCACTGTCCAGGACACTCAGCCTCACCGACCCCTGCGGCAACTTCCGCAGTAACCAGCGAGAAGACGGAGATCACTCTCCGCGCGCAGCCCGAGCCCTGCGCATGCCCAGTGGGGCCCGCGCGCCGAGCCTGCGCAGTTGGGGAAATTTGGGCCCTAGGGATCCCCGCCTGCGCTTGGCCCGCAGGCTCGCGCGGCCCACAGCGTTACCTTTCCGCGCGGCCAGGGGCCGCTCACTCCCGCCCCTTCCGTGTTTTGGTCGCGCACGGGTTCCGTCAGTCGCATCGGCGATTGGCTGTTAGAGGGATCCGAGGGTGACGATTGGCTGTCGTCGACCATCGCTCAAGCGCCCTCCCGGAGACGGTGCCTGGTGGGAGGGGAGCTGAGAGACCCGAGAGCTGAGTGGAGGTAAGCTGGGGATGCTGGGCTTGGTGGGGCAGCGTTGGTCTGTGCTTTGCGCCGGCCACCGAGGCCGGGCACTTCTCCAGTCGCTTCGGCGTGGCTCTCTTTTGCTGCTCGGCCACGCTGGTCTGCCTGGCGCCTTCATCGCCTCTAGCCCCCAACCCCGACTTGCTTTCCGGTCTGGGGCTTCGTTGCAGCTGAGCCACGATCGTCGCCACGCCTTAGGGGAAAGCCGGCGGGACTGAGAGATTTCCCCGTCCTGTCGTCTCCTTCCTTCTCTCCGGATTCTGCCTGTGCTCCGGGGGCCCGGCCCCCGCCGCTAAGGGCTAGCCTTCCCTGCCTCGCCTGCCGCTGGGGTTTCTCCCTGTCCAGCTCTCCCTCATCCGGCGCTTTGTTTTGGTGCCGGTCTAATTGTGAGTCCTTAGGAGGTTCCGGACCTTGGTCCCTTTTTTCTTGAATACCATTCAGGGTTCATTCTCGGTGCCTTGCGTTGCAGTTTGTACTCAAGTAATCGTCGTTGCTTCTTACTATGATTTCCCGTGCAAGGAAGAGTTAGGAATCCTTCGGGTTTTTCCTTTTGTTGAGCTTTTTGTAACATTTGTGCTTAGAAGCAAGGATACGACGAGCTACACTTGTTGAGTTCTAGCGGTACGTTCTTGCTAAGCATTTTAATAGCCATTATCTGGTTTAATCCATAAATCAATTTAGAGAGACAGGCACGGTTTTTCCCATGCTAATAATACATGGGAAACCCGGGCTTAAGTAACTTGCCTAAGATCCCATGGCAAGTAAATGTTGGAGCATTCCAATCAGATCGGTTGAATCCCTCATCCGCTGCTGTGATATTAGTATCCTGTTTTACCTTTAAGGAAACAGGTTCAGAGAAGCGAAGTGATTTGTCTAAAAGTAAAACAATGTTACACGTTTACTTGAATATTAAAAGAGCTCATAGGAGGTGTGTGCTGGCCCTGCAGTGGGTACTGAACAGAGAACGTACCAGGTCTTCTAGGAGCTCCCAGCTTATTGGAGGGAATAGCTACTCGATGAGACGTGCTTTAGGTGTGGTGTGTGTGGGTATGATGTCTGTGGTGAGGAGGGAATCAGACATGAAGAGGTAAGACAGGCAGATTTAGATGGAGAATGGAGCCAAGCTCCTTGGCTTTGAATTCTCTCTCCATCACTTCCTAACACTGTGTTCTTGAGTAAATTACTTAACCTATCTGGGCCAGCTGGCTCTCTTTTGCTGCTCGGCCACGCTGGTCTGCCTGGCGCCTTCATCGCCTCTAGCCCCCAACCCCGACTTGCTTTCCGGTCTGGGGCTTCGTTGCAGCTGAGCCACGATCGTCGCCACGCCTTAGGGGAAAGCCGGCGGGACTGAGAGATTTCCCCGTCCTGTCGTCTCCTTCCTTCTCTCCGGATTCTGCCTGTGCTCCGGGGGCCCGGCCCCCGCCGCTAAGGGCTAGCCTTCCCTGCCTCGCCTGCCGCTGGGGTTTCTCCCTGTCCAGCTCTCCCTCATCCGGCGCTTTGTTTTGGTGCCGGTCTAATTGTGAGTCCTTAGGAGGTTCCGGACCTTGGTCCCTTTTTTCTTGAATACCATTCAGGGTTCATTCTCGGTGCCTTGCGTTGCAGTTTGTACTCAAGTAATCGTCGTTGCTTCTTACTATGATTTCCCGTGCAAGGAAGAGTTAGGAATCCTTCGGGTTTTTCCTTTTGTTGAGCTTTTTGTAACATTTGTGCTTAGAAGCAAGGATACGACGAGCTACACTTGTTGAGTTCTAGCGGTACGTTCTTGCTAAGCATTTTAATAGCCATTATCTGGTTTAATCCATAAATCAATTTAGAGAGACAGGCACGGTTTTTCCCATGCTAATAATACATGGGAAACCCGGCTTAAGTAACTTGCCTAAGATCCCATGGCAAGTAAATGTTGGAGCATTCCAATCAGATCGGTTGAATCCCTCATCCGCTGCTGTGATATTAGTATCCTGTTTTACCTTTAAGGAAACAGGTTCAGAGAAGCGAAGTGATTTGTCTAAAAGTAAAACAATGTTACACGTTTACTTGAATATTAAAAGAGCTCATAGGAGGTGTGTGCTGGCCCTGCAGTGGGTACTGAACAGAGAACGTACCAGGTCTTCTAGGAGCTCCCAGCTTATTGGAGGGAATAGCTACTCGATGAGACGTGCTTTAGGTGTGGTGTGTGTGGGTATGATGTCTGTGGTGAGGAGGGAATCAGACATGAAGAGGTAAGACAGGCAGATTTAGATGGAGAATGGAGCCAAGCTCCTTGGCTTTGAATTCTCTCTCCATCACTTCCTAACACTGTGTTCTTGAGTAAATTACTTAACCTATCTGGGCCATTTCCTCATCTGTGAAATGAGTTAATAAGGGTACCTACTTGAATAGGATTGTTTGTATTAACAATTTTTTTTTGTATTAACAAATTTTATAAATATAAGACACTTAGAATAGTACTTGGCATATGCTTGCATGTGTGCTCAGTCATTTCTTTTTAATCTTTAAAAATATACTTTACTAAATAATCTACTTGGAGAATAATTACAAAGACTTTAAACAATAATTCCAAGTAGTGAAAAGCAGTTTTCTTTAAAAAAAAAAAAAAAAAATGGACTGTTTGGTCTTAAAAAGCGTCCTTATTATGTTTTGCTGTTTTATACACAGGAATGATTTATTTTAGAAATGATTTATTTTAGAAAGTCAGTTGCTACATTAGCCTATAAAATCAAAGACATTTCTTAATATGTTTCAAAGGCAACGTGAATTTTGTAATGATATGCTTTCACATTAACCAGTATGACAAACCATAAGAAACTTAACACCATAACAGTTCAAAATAAAATGTACGGAACAGGCACTTTGAAGTTAGCTATTGTGTGTAACTCTCACAGTTAACGTTATATCTATACATCTCATTATGTCATCAAAGGTTATCAACTAATGAAGCAGATGTTTCTTTCATACAGAAACACATTTAGGTGCCAAACACCATGTACTGGTTGTAATAGCATGTGTGCTCAGTCTTATCTGACTCTTTTGACCCCATGGACTGTATCCGGCCAGACTCCTCCGTCCGTGGGATTCTCCAGGCAAGAATACTGGAGTGGGTTACCATTTTCTTCTCCAGGGGATCTTCCTGACCCAGGAAGGGGGAAAGGCTATGGATTAGAAAAGAGGTTTCTGGCCCTTCTCTGGTGGTCTAATGGTTAAGACTTGCTTCCAAGACAGGGGGTACCAGTTTGATCTCTGGTTGGGAAGCAAAGATCCTACATGCCATGCGGGATGGCCAAAGCAAGGGGAGGAGTTCCTTTGGGAAACAGATATAATAGGTTCCTTTTTTTTTTTAATTTTATTTATTTATCTTTTGGGGGGTGGGGTGGGGAGAGAGGGGGATGGGCGGGCCACTTCTATTGGTCTTTCATTTCTCTATTTTCATCCGTCTTTGTTCTTTGGCTTCTGTGGGCCTCCCATCGCAGTGGCCTCTGTTGTCTCAGAGCGCCGGCTCTGGGCGCACACGCGCCAGAGCTCCGGCTCGATAATTGGACACATCGGTCCAGCCGCTCCGCTGCACGTGGGATCTTCCCAGGCCAGGGATCGAACCGGCGCCCCTTGCACTGCAAGGCGGTGTCCTTACCCACTGGACCACCAGGGGAAGCCCTATAATAGGTTCTTATACTTGTAAGTGTGAAAGAGTTTATGCATTTTGAATTTTCTGGTTTTTTTCCTCTCAATATACAGTAAAATTCTTTTTCAGAGTTCTCATCTCTTTCAGGAAGACCAGAAAGAGCAATACGCCACTCCCTTTCTGGGTGCCACAGTGGGAGTCTGTGAGAGTCCTCAAGGAGGAGGTGACCTCTTGGTGTCTTTTCTTCCCTCAGAGATTTTTTTGCAGTGTCACCTGTCATTCTGTGCTTTCTTTAAATGAGGGAAACTATTCTTTTATTGTCTCTCATACTCTGCTCCTGAAACCCCCCCACAACTGGGGTGCTGAATTAAAAGGACAGATTTCTAGGCCTAACCTCAGCCTTCCCAAATCTGAACCTCTGGGGGAGGGGCTGCATTGTGTGCACACTAAAGGTTGATAACCTTTCATTTTTTATTTAGCTTTCTTCAACGAATGTTTATTACCCGCCGAAGCATGCCTAGCACTGGGTACACCCAGTAAAAACCAGAGAGACAACCGCCGCTTATGTGAAATGGAATCGACTTTTTTATTCAGAGGATATAAGATAGTCACAGAGTCAAGCCCAGGATAGGTTGGGCAAAGGGAGTTTGTGTGGCACCTTTTAAGTCTGATGGGGGACTGCCATGTGATACAGTGAGAAATGAGCTTCTAGGCTCATCTGTGTCCATAGGAAAGGATGTGGACTTTGGAGTCAGCCTGACCTGACCCTGCCACTGGTGCATGATCTTGAACAAACCAGTTAACCTTTCCAAGCCTTCGGCCCAAATCTACAAATGAAGTTAAAAGCAGTCCTTCCCTCATAGGATGGTGTTGGTAATTAGACGACAATATACAGTGCTTGGTAGGGACTTCCCAGGAAGCTCAGTGGCTAAAGAACCTGCCTGCAATGCAGGAGATGCAGGAGATGTGGGTTCGATTCCTGGGTTGGGAAGATCCCTTGGAGGAGGGCACAGCAGCCCACTCCAGTGTTCTTGCCTGGAGAATCCTATGGACAGAGGAGCCTGGCAGGCTAGGCATAGGCTGCAAAGAGTCGAACACGACTGAAGTGACTGAGCACTCAGGTGCTTGGAGTACAACAAATTAAAACCAGAAGGGTTTGTTGTCTCCATTTTGAAGATAAGGGTGTTCAAGAGAAGAAGGGTTAAGGTGTTTACTGGGGTCACACAGCAAAGAGGAGTCTGGATCTGGGCTCTGGGTCCTTCTCCGAACCCATCTGTTTGAACCTGAGCATTGTTCTGCCTCCTGTAGGAGTAACTCTTTCTTGATGGGTTTCTCTGAAGCTCCTTGGAAAAATGTCTGTTCTTAGCTCAGAGCTTGGCCCACGCTCCATGACGTCCGTTTGTATTCTGCCTTCCCAAGAACACCAGATGGCTTCCAGGGGTTTGAAGAATGGCTACTCCGTCCTTATTGAAAAAGCTCAGGGTTTCTCACAGGTCACTGAAAGACACGTGCTGGCTCTAGGCTGACTGGCTGCCCTGTGTTAACCCCAGCAGCACTTGGGTGGAATCCTTATAGGTGCTGATTTCTTCCTGCTCTAGGGTGAAGGCCATGCCGCCTCCCGGGAAAGTTCCCCGAAAGGAGAACCTGGGGCTGCAGTGTGAGTGGGGGTCCTGTTCGTTTGTGTGTTCGGCCATGGAGGAGTTCTGCAAGCATGTCACTCAGCACCTGCAGCAGCACCTGCAGGGCTCCGGAGAGGAGGAGGATGAAGAGGAGGTCGACCCGCTCGGTAAGGAAGCAGCGCACCAAAAGCTTTGGGGTCATCTTGTGTGCACCTTTTAAGTCTGATGGGGACTGCCATGTGATACAGTGAGAAATGAGCTTCTAGGCTCATCTTTGGAAAGTGTGGACTTTGGAGTCAGCCTGACCTGACCCTGCCACTGGTGCATGATCTTGAACAAACCAGTTAACCTTTCCAAGCCTTCGGCCCAAATCTACAAATGAAGTTAAAAGCAGTCCTTCCCTCATAGGATGGTGTTGGTAATTAGACGACAATATACAGTGCTTGGTAGGGACTTCCCAGGAAGCTCAGTGGCTAAAGAACCTGCCTGCAATGCAGGAGATGCAGGAGATGTGGGTTCGATTCCTGGGTTGGGAAGATCCCTTGGAGGAGGGCACAGCAGCCCACTCCAGTGTTCTTGCCTGGAGAATCCTATGGACAGAGGAGCCTGGCAGGCTAGGCATAGGCTGCAAAGAGTCGAACACGACTGAAGTGACTGAGCACTCAGGTGCTTGGAGTACAACAAATTAAAACCAGAAGGGTTTGTTGTCTCCATTTTGAAGATAAGGGTGTTCAAGAGAAGAAGGGTTAAGGTGTTTACTGGGGTCACACAGCAAAGAGGAGTCTGGATCTGGGCTCTGGGTCCTTCTCCGAACCCATCTGTTTGAACCTGAGCATTGTTCTGCCTCCTGTAGGAGTAACTCTTTCTTGATGGGTTTCTCTGAAGCTCCTTGGAAAAATGTCTGTTCTTAGCTCAGAGCTTGGCCCACGCTCCATGACGTCCGTTTGTATTCTGCCTTCCCAAGAACACCAGATGGCTTCCAGGGGTTTGAAGAATGGCTACTCCGTCCTTATTGAAAAAGCTCAGGGTTTCTCACAGGTCACTGAAAGACACGTGCTGGCTCTAGGCTGACTGGCTGCCCTGTGTTAACCCCAGCAGCACTTGGGTGGAATCCTTATAGGTGCTGATTTCTTCCTGCTCTAGGGTGAAGGCCATGCCGCCTCCCGGGAAAGTTCCCCGAAAGGAGAACCTGGGGCTGCAGTGTGAGTGGGGGTCCTGTTCGTTTGTGTGTTCGGCCATGGAGGAGTTCTGCAAGCATGTCACTCAGCACCTGCAGCAGCACCTGCAGGGCTCCGGAGAGGAGGAGGATGAAGAGGAGGTCGACCCGCTCGGTAAGGAAGCAGCGCACCAAAAGCTTGGGGGATGGGGGAAAAGCTGATTCTCCTAGCTGCAGAGGGAGAGGGTAGCCAGTGGGAGTGGTGGTTTATCTTGCTGACTGTGTTTTTTTTATTTGTTTATAAAAACATTTAGACTCATTCTGGGAAACTCATTCAACAAGAGTAAGTGGAATGAACCCTCCATCTTGCCATCAAAAGTCAATTAGCTGACAGTACTCTAATGAGCATTCTTTTTGACCTCTCTGCATATGTAGACATAAATTATACAGGATTGTATTTTTTAAAAAGATCATATTGTACAAGCTGTTGGCAGTCAGCTTTTTTCACTCTGGCAGTGTTGTTTTTCTTTTTTTAACTGTGACCACCTGTTAGGAATACATTTTATATCACAACCCTGTACACAGAAGTTAAGAAATATTAAAACAGTACTTTCCTTGATTAAATTTTCTGAATTGGTCTTACTCTCTTTCATTAATAAAATGTAAAAAAAACCAAACAATTGTGATTTGCAATCTAATAGATTGATGTCATTACCCACAAATAGGTCACAACACAGTTAGGACAACCTGTTCTGCAAAAGGCACAGAGACAGCTCTCCTTCCCACACTCAAGTTCTGTTTTGAGTCTAGTGATTGTGAGCTATAATTAATAGCTTCCGAAGTCAAGTAATGGGGCTTCTGTGATGGTCCAGTGGGTAAGGACACTGCCTTGCAGTGCACGGGATGCCAGTTCAATCCCTGGCCTGCAGAGATCCCACGTGCTGTGGAGTGGCTGGACCGATGTGTCCAGCTACTGAGCTGGAGCTCTGGAGCGCATGCGCCTAGAGCTGGTGCTCTGCGACGAGAGAGGCCACTGCGATGGGAGGCCTGCACAAGTCAAAGAGCAAAGATGGATGGAAATAAATGAAAGACCAGTAGAAGTGGCCAAAAAAAAAAAAAAGCATCAATATTTAATGCAAAAGGGAAATTAAGGGATTATTATATTTTTGAAAGTCCTTATTTTTCAAAACAAGTAAACCTCTATAGAGCATTGAAAATTTGGTGCTTACATACTAGAGAGATAGGAAGTAGACTGGAATAGTCGAAGGGCCTTCCTAGAGAAGGGTGATCTTGGGCGGAATAAAGGGGAAAGAAGGATTTCCGGTTTGGCAGGAAGGAGTGGGAGGCATCCCAGGTTCCTCGGAACAGCAGACACTCCCAGGCTCTGGGAGCAAATGACAGCCACACCTGCTGTGTCTGAGTCTCTGGCACTGGGCTGTGCACATGCTGTTCCCCTGCCTAGACCAGGCTTCCCCTCCACCTGGTGGCAGTTTTATATTTATGCATGAGACTGTGTGTTGTGTTTCTTCCTGACTGAAAGCTGTGCCAAGGGAAGGACTAGGACTCTTTCTTCCTCGTTGTTGTATTCCCAGTGCCTGGCTCACAGTTAGTAGTCATTAACACTAGCATTGGCTAAATCAACTCCTGCTGTACGAGGTCCTTCTGGCCTGCTCCCTTGCTGCCAAGTGGAAGGGGAGCTTTGGGAAACTATCATTCGCTTCCTTATTTATTTATTTGGCTGTAGTATTTATTTGTCTTAGTTGCAGCATGTGGAATCTAGTTCCTTGACCAGGAATTGAACCCTGGTCCTCTGCATTGGGAGGTCAGGGTCTTAACCTCTGGCCCACCAGGGAAGTCCCTCAGTCGCTTCCTTCTAAACCCCATTTTTGTTTTTGCAGACGAAGAATTCTCCTGCTTGTGGCGGGAGTGTGGCTTTTGTTCTCTGGACAATTCTGCTGACCTCGTCCGCCACGTCTACTTCCACTGCTACCACACCAAGCTGAAACAGTGGGGGCTGCAGGCCCTGCAGAGCCAGGCTGACCTCAGCCCCTGCATCCTGGACCTCCAGAGCCGCAACCTCATCCCTGACATTCCCGACCACTTCCTGTGTCTCTGGGAGCACTGCGAGGTCAGCAGGCAGAGCCAGGAGTAGGGGTGGAGCAGGGCAGGGGATTTCAGCTCAAGATGTCTGAGTCCTTTCCTGGATGCTGTGTGTTCTGAGTTTCCTGTTAGTTTTCCCCTGCAATCCTGGATATTTTTGAAAGTCCTTATTTTTCAAAACAAGTAAACCTCTATAGAGCATTGAAAATTTGGTGCTTACATACTAGAAAATAGGAAGTAGACTGGAATAGTCGAAGGGCCTTCCTAGAGAAGGGTGATCTTGGGCGGAATAAAGGGGAAAGAAGGATTTCCGGTTTGGCAGGAAGGAGTGGGAGGCATCCCAGGTTCCTCGGAACAGCAGACACTCCCAGGCTCTGGGAGCAAATGACAGCCACACCTGCTGTGTCTGAGTCTCTGGCACTGGGCTGTGCACATGCTGTTCCCCTGCCTAGACCAGGCTTCCCCTCCACCTGGTGGCAGTTTTATATTTATGCATGAGACTGTGTGTTGTGTTTCTTCCTGACTGAAAGCTGTGCCAAGGGAAGGACTAGGACTCTTTCTTCCTCGTTGTTGTATTCCCAGTGCCTGGCTCACAGTTAGTAGTCATTAACACTAGCATTGGCTAAATCAACTCCTGCTGTACGAGGTCCTTCTGGCCTGCTCCCTTGCTGCCAAGTGGAAGGGGAGCTTTGGGAAACTATCATTCGCTTCCTTATTTATTTATTTGGCTGTAGTATTTATTTGTCTTAGTTGCAGCATGTGGAATCTAGTTCCTTGACCAGGAATTGAACCCTGGTCCTCTGCATTGGGAGGTCAGGGTCTTAACCTCTGGCCCACCAGGGAAGTCCCTCAGTCGCTTCCTTCTAAACCCCATTTTTGTTTTTGCAGACGAAGAATTCTCCTGCTTGTGGCGGGAGTGTGGCTTTTGTTCTCTGGACAATTCTGCTGACCTCGTCCGCCACGTCTACTTCCACTGCTACCACACCAAGCTGAAACAGTGGGGGCTGCAGGCCCTGCAGAGCCAGGCTGACCTCAGCCCCTGCATCCTGGACCTCCAGAGCCGCAACCTCATCCCTGACATTCCCGACCACTTCCTGTGTCTCTGGGAGCACTGCGAGGTCAGCAGGCAGAGCCAGGAGTAGGGGTGGAGCAGGGCAGGGGATTTCAGCTCAAGATGTCTGAGTCCTTTCCTGGATGCTGTGTGTTCTGAGTTTCCTGTTAGTTCCTTCATTTCTGGGTAGCCCATTGCTCAAACTTTCTTTCCCCACCACTTAACTTGGGAGGGAGTCAGGAAGCCCCCTCTGTACACCTAGGGGTAAGCATCTCCCCCGCCACCCTCAGTCCTCACCCCGAATTGCTCCTGTGCAGAGCTCCTTCGACAATCCCGAGTGGTTCTACCGGCACGTGGAAGCCCACAGCCTGTGTTGTGAATACCAAGTAGTTGGCAAGGACAGCAACGCGGTGCACTGTGGCTGGAAAGGTAGGGCCACTCCTTAACTTCTGACCTCTAAGGAAACTTCGGGGTCACTAAGACCAGGGCAACTAGGGGTCGGACCAGTCCTGCCAGACAGGATTGTCTGCTGACTGGAGAGACGTAGGGGTCCCAGACCCTGCTGTGGGCGTTTGTGGCTGGACCTGACTGGGCCTTCCTTCCCAGGTTGTACCTGCACTTTCAAGGACCGCTTTAAGCTTCGAGAACACCTTCGCAGCCATACCCAGGAGAAGGTGGTGGCCTGTCCCACCTGCGGGGGCATGTTTGCCAACAACACCAAGTTCTTAGATCACATCCGTCGCCAGTCCTCGTTGGATCGTAAGTGATGGAAGAAGAAGGGGCATGGGTGCAGGCTGTCCTCCTTGGGGTGAGGGCTGGGGCCATTCCCAGGAGAGGGGCCCCTGGAGGTGTCTGCAGCTTGGCTACGTCTGCCTTGAGGACTCAGTCGCCCGGCCCAGTCTCTGCTGAGGGAGACTGTTAGCCACGGTCACTCCATGCTTCCCGTGTGCTACAGCGCTTGCCTCAGTGCAGCCTCGCAGCAACCCGTAAGGGAGGCTTCTTATCGCCCTTTGTGCAGATGAGAAAACTGAGGCTCAGAGAGGTGAAGTCACTTATGTGAGATCACCCTGCTAGTAAGTGGTCAAGCCAGAATTCCAACACAGGTTCTCCACTCCACGCCCCTTGCTCTTCCATGAAACTTGGCCCGTCCCTAGCTCCCTAAACTCCCCGCTCGTCCTGAGGTGGTTCCCCCTGCCTGGGTGGTTCCCCTCTCCCAGCCTGCTGGGCCTCGGGCCGTCCCCCACTCCTCCGGTTCTCCTGCCCGACCCGCAGAGCAGCACTTCCAGTGCTCCCACTGTTCCAAGAAGTTCGCCACAGAGCGGCTGCTGCGCGACCACATGCGGAACCATGGTGAGTAGCTGGCCGCCCTGTCCTCCCGGCCAGCCCGCCTGGCCGCTGCTAGCCCTCGGGTCACAGCCTCCTCTACCCCTCAGTGAACCACTACAAGTGCCCTCTGTGCGACATGACCTGCCCGCTGCCATCCTCCCTCCGAAACCACATGCGCTTTCGCCACAGCGAGGACCGTCCCTTTAAATGCGACGCTTGCGACTACAGGTAAGGGGAAACGGGACCAGAAATCAGAAAACTTGGGTTACAGGGCCCCCCACGCCCTCTGATCCCTCCTGACCTCTCTCGGCAGCTGCAAGAATCTGGTCGACCTTCGGAAGCACATGGACACCCACAGCAAGGAGCCCGCCTACAGCTGTGACTTCGAGAACTGCACCTTTAGTGCCCGCTCGCTCTATTCCATCAAGTCCCATTACCGGAAGGTGCACGAAGTGAGTGGGGCTGGGGCAGGCACAGGTGTAGGGGAGCCTAGGGGCCGCTGAGCTCACTCTCCCTCCCCTCCCCACCAGGGAGACTCAGAGCCAAGGTACAGATGCCACGTGTGCGACAAGTGCTTCACGAGGGGCAACAATCTCACTGTGCATCTTCGCAAGAAGCACCAGTTCAAGTGGCCGTCCGGGCACCCCCGCTTTCGGTATGTCTCTCTGCCGCCCCCTGGCCCCAGGTTTCCACACTTCTTCATCCTTCTGAGCAGTGTAAAGGCCATGGATCTGATGGTGCTCAGATGTCAACCGTCTCCATTTAAGCTCAGGAAATCTCCGAAAATATTGGTTGGGCAAAGAGTATTTTTCTGATTTTATAATCCATGGCACAACACCAAGCCCTATAAATGGTGCCCAAAGCCTGAAGCCAAAACCACAGCGTGAGCCCAGGGGTTCAGATTGGGAGCTTCAAGGCCTTCTCATAAATCCCTGGACAACCCAACTGTCCAACACAGATAATTCTTCTCTCCCCCTTTCCCTCCCCTCCCTTCCCTGTATTTTTAAAAAATATTTACTGGCTGCATCATGAGGGCACACATGATCTTCACTGGGGCGTGAGGGCTCTCTAGTTGAGACACGTGGGCGTAGTTGCCCTGGAGCCTGTGAGATCTTAGTTCCCACCCGCCAGGGATCGAACCTCCCATCTCCTGCGTTGGAAGGTGCGTTCTGAACCATTGAACCTCCAGGGAAGTCCTTCCCTTTCCGAGTAATCATCCTTTTTGCCTTTTCTTCTAAATATTCCATTAAAGACTTTTTTTTTTAATTTTGGCCTCTTTTATTGTTTTTATTTATTTATTTATTTTTCACCCATCTTTATTCTTTGCCCTGTGCGGGCCTCCCACTGCAGTGGCCTCTCGTTGCAGAGCACCAGCTCTGGGTGCATGTGCTCCAGAGCGCTGGCTGGTAATTGGACACACTGGTCCAGCCGCTCAGCAGCACATGGAATCTTCCCGGGCCAGGGATCAAACTGGTGCCCCTTGCACTGCAAGGCGGACTCTTCACCCAGTGGACCACCAGGGAAGCCTTGAAAACTTCTCTTTCTTTTGTCTTCAACTCCCATCACTTAGAATTCTAGAGCCTCCTCCTTCTCTCATATCTGTCCCTTCCCTCGCCAGTCTCCAGCCTGTGTCTGCCCCGCCCCCGCCCCGCCCCTGCTTGCTGCCCTCTGTGCCCCTCCTCCTCCAGGTACAAGGAGCATGAAGATGGCTACATGCGGCTGCAGCTGGTTCGCTACGAGAGTGTAGAGCTGACTCAGCAGCTGCTGCGGCAGCCGCCAGAGGGATCGGGCCTGGGAGTGTCACTGAGTGAGAGCAGCCTGCAGGACATCATTCTGGAAACAGTGCCAGGGGCGCCAGGGCCCCCAGAGGAGGCTGAAGAGGAAGGCGGGGGCAGGGAGGCGACCACCCTCTCGGCCTCTCAGGACACCTCCAGCCCTGTCATCCACGTGGTGAATCAGACCAATGCCCAAGGCGAGCGAGAGATTGTCTACTATGTGCTGTTTGAAGCCCCGGGAGAGCCCCCACCGGCCTCTGAGCCCCCCTCAGGGGGCGTCAAGGAAGACCTTCAGGGAGTAGCTGAGGAGCCAGAAGTCCAGATGGTGTGAAGGCTGCAGACATCGACCCCTGCCACCCCCAGGCCCTGGGGTCTGAGCCAGACTGGTGCCATCACTGCTAGCGGGCGGCCCTTGTCAACGGATGCCTTTAGGAGTGATACCGAGAGCAGTGAGGTCCACTCTGGAGCTGGCTTGCATCGTTCAGTTGGCTGAGGGGCTTCCCTTTTCTGCCAGACCACGTTTTATGATGATCCTAAAGAATTTGGATTCTTGAGAGGGGCCCCCAGGTTGTGTGTGTGCCTGTAGAGGTGCCAGTGTCGGGCTTAACCCTAACCCCCGACCCACTCGAGCAGGGACGAAAGTGCACAATCATCTCGTCTGTTCCCGTCTGTAGGGCTCCTGAGGCCCAGGGGTGCTGGGTTGCTGATCCTGGGTCACTGATCACAGCAGGGCCCTTCCTCACAACCAGCCAAGGCCCCGCCCTCTGAGTGGTTCCTCTCACAACCCCGAGGACTCCCATGGTTTTCCTCAGCGGCGGGATTGGGGCACTGAGCATGTGGAAACAGTTGTATTTTGGTAATAAATACTTGGGCCTAATATTACTCACTTCTTCCTTATGTTGGGTGGTATTAACTAGGTAGTGAGGTGCTGCTGGTCAGAAATGGAGCTGAACACTTAGGCTTGTTCCCTTTTAGTGGCAGGGGTTGGTTCTGTCTGTAACTGTCCTCTTGTTCCCGCCTCCCTCCCTCCCCACCTTTGGCACGACTTCTCCATTGATGCGCAGAGCATCTACCCTCTCCCTAGAGGTCCCAGGCACAGGACAGGTGTGGGCAGTGGAACACGCTGGAATGGAAGAGTGAGGCTCACCGGGAGAACCCAAACCATGGCCACACTCTGTGTGCTGATTAGGACCCAGTGCCTCTGGGGTGGGGGTTCTTCAGAGGCAGCTCTGGGGGTGCAGGTACGGGTGGAGGCCCTAGAGAAGGACAGGTATTTGGAACCAAGTTACAGAGGTGTGTGTCTGAAGCTGAATTTTCCTGAGAAAAAGTCTTCAGAAGATTCTCAAAGGGGTTGGAACCCTCCAAAATAATAACTTTTCTTTTTAGGCCTGTCTGGTTACGTCTTATCATTCAGTGTTCATTCATAGGGTCTCTGCCACTCTCAAGAGGTCAAGGAAACTCTCAGGGCTTTTGAATGGGCAGGAAGCTGCCCCTGCCTCCCTTTTAAAGAATTATGAAAACCTGTTTTTTGTGTGCCTGTTGCTGAAAGAGTTAGGAAAGAAATATCAGTTAATTCCATCAGCCATTTATTGAATTCCTATAGTCCAGGCATGACGTGCTAAGGATACAAAGGTGGATAAATGTAGGCAGGACCTGCCCCGAAAGGCCGTACAGGTGAGGGATGGAGGTGAGGGAAGACCTGCATGAGTGGAGTGAGTGGCCTGTCAGGGTTCCTTGAGGACTCAAAGCAGGAGCTGACAGTGTTACTTGGGCAAGGGATCGGGAAGGGCTTCATCAAGGAAATCCTGAATAGAGGCACCATCCACACAGGGGTGGCCGGCTATTCCAGGCAGAGGAGACCAGGTCTGTGGAATCTCAAGGGGGACTTTGTGGTCTGCAGCACAGAGGGCTGGAGGTTTTGGAGAGAGACAACACTGGGAAAGGAGGCAAAGCCTCCCGGGAGGACCACATCGAGTTTTAGAATGGTGACTGTCGCCATGATGGGGAGTGAGAGAGCCGGGAGATGCAGCTGAAGGGCTGCTGCAGGAATGCAGGTGGAAATGATGAGGGCTTTAAGGTCAAGTCAGTGTAGATGCTCATTTGACCTTTGCCAGAGCCCCTTCAAGGAACAGCAGTGTGTTCACCATACATAGAAATAAAATTGGGCTTCCCCTGTAGCTCAATGTTGAAGAGTTCACCTGCCAGCGCAGGAAACATGGGCTCGATCCCTGATCCAGGAAGATCACATGTGCTGCGGAGCAACTAAGCCTGTGAGCCACAACTGTGGAGCCTGTGCTCTAGAGCAACTATTGAGCCCATGTGTCCTAGAGCCCGAGTTCCACAACTAGAGAAGTCACTGCAACATGAAGCCTGCTCACCTCAACTAGAGAGTATCCTCCACTCCCTGCAGCTAGAGAAGAGCCTGTGGCAGCAGTGAAAACCCAGAATAGGCAAAAATAAACGCACGAATTTTACTAAAAAAAAAAAAAAAATGTTCAAAATGGGTTAAAGACCTAAGCGTAAGACCAGAAACCATAGAACTCCTAGAGGAAAACAGGTAGGATACTCTTTGACGTAAATTGTAGCAATATTTTTTTGGATCTGTCTCCTAAAGCATAGGAAGCAAAACCAAAAGTCAACAAATGGGATCTAATTTTAAAAAGCTTCTGCTCCTCAAAAGACAAAAAACGAAACGAAAAGACAACTTACAGAGTGAGAGAAAATATTCGCAAATGCTACCCAAAAGAGTATCTAAAATATATAAAACAGCTCATACAATTCAACATCAAAAATATATATATATATTAGAAATTGGGCAGAACTGAACAGACTTTTTCCCAAAGAGGATACGCAGGTAGCTGTTAGGGAAGTTAACATGGAGGAAGTCTTATTCAGGCTTCCAAGATAAGGAAGCAGTGCAGACCTCTGACCTTGCTTATGACCTAACTTAACACTGCTCTATCTGCATGACTGCACTAATTGGTACCTGTAAGCTCCCTGAAACTACAGATATGACAGACAGTGAGGAGTCTTGGAATTCTCTGGAGCCTTGAAAATCTGGCCAATGCCTTAATCTGGAAAAATCTGATAATTCACAAGATAAAACGAATATTTTCATAAAGGTTAAAGGGAACCAGACCTGCATTTTTGATGGAAAACTAGTGATGATGTCAGTTCGTGGCCTGGGGGATAAATTATAAGTGGAAACCCTCAAAATTGCAGGGTTGAAGATTGAAGGTTGAAGTCTTGTCTGTAGGTGGAGGTGGACATACCGCCTGGGATCTTTTCTCAGTTGGAACTTCAAATTGCTGCTAGGCGGGACATGCCAGCGCTGTTGGAATCTGGGTGTTGTCGGCCCAGTTCAGTGATGTGTGTGCTGTTACACTCTCCTCTGTTCCTATTTCTCTTTTTTTTTGAACGACTGTATGTTGAGAGTAAGTTGGATATGTCTGCATTAAATATTGAAATTGTATATAACGAGTGGCTTATTTTGTTAAGGTATCCTTTGAAGCTGAAATGAAAGTTAAAACTTTTGGGAAAAAAAAAAAAACTTCCAGGAAAACAATAGCCAACAGGCATATGACAATATGCTCAACATTGCTAATCATCAGGGAGATGCAAATCAAAACCACAGTGAGATATCACCTCACAACCTGTCAGATAGGCTATTATCAAAAAAAGAACACCATCCTTAGAAGCACCATACGACCCAACAATCCCACTCTTAGGCTTATACCCTGATGAAATCAAATCTGAAAGAAGCACCTGTACCCCAATGTTCATTGCAGCTCTCTATACAAGAGCTAGAACATGGAAGCAACCTAGATGCCCATCGACGAACGAATGGATACAAATGCTCTGGTACATATATACAATGGAATACTACACAGCTGTAAAGAGAAATGCAGAAGAATCAGCCCTAATGAGGTGGCTGGATCTAGAACCTATCATAAAAAGTGAAGTAAGTCAGAAAGAGAAGGACAAATACGGAATATTAACACATATATATGGAATCTAGTAGGATGGTGATGATGGCACACGCAGTGAAGCAACGGAAAGACAGACATGGACAGTGGACAGATGGACATTGTGGGGAAGGAACAGAGGGTGGGAAGCATAAAGGAAGTAGCATGAAGGCCTGTGCTATCATATGTGAAGAAAATAGCTATCGTCATTGCTCTGTGAGAAAAGGGGATCCTTCAGGGGTGCTGTGTGATGGTCGGGAGGGGTGGGAAGGGGGGGATATACATATGACTAATCTGGGAACATGCATATCTGTAAACAAAACTCTGAAAGTTAAAAGTAAAATAAAGGTTTAAAAAAATTTAAAAAAGAACACCATCTTGTGTTGGCAAGAAATGTGGAGAAACAGTTCACTGTTGGTGGGAATGTGAATCAGAGCAGCCGCTGTGGAAAGCAGAATAGAGATTTCTCAAAAACTGTAAACACATATATGTGCTACCTGCATATATCCGAAACACATCGAATGTGCTGTTAAACTTCGACTGTATGTTGAGAGTAAGTTGGATATGTCTGCATTAAATATTGAAATTGTATATAACGAGTGGCTTATTTTGTTAAGGTATCCTTTGAAGCTGAAATGAAAGTTAAAACTTTTGGGAAAAAAAAAAAAACTTCCAGGAAAACAATAGCCAACAGGCATATGACAATATGCTCAACATTGCTAATCATCAGGGAGATGCAAATCAAAACCACAGTGAGATATCACCTCACAACCTGTCAGATAGGCTATTATCAAAAAAAGAACACCATCCTTAGAAGCACCATACGACCCAACAATCCCACTCTTAGGCTTATACCCTGATGAAATCAAATCTGAAAGAAGCACCTGTACCCCAATGTTCATTGCAGCTCTCTATACAAGAGCTAGAACATGGAAGCAACCTAGATGCCCATCGACGAACGAATGGATACAAATGCTCTGGTACATATATACAATGGAATACTACACAGCTGTAAAGAGAAATGCAGAAGAATCAGCCCTAATGAGGTGGCTGGATCTAGAACCTATCATAAAAAGTGAAGTAAGTCAGAAAGAGAAGGACAAATACGGAATATTAACACATATATATGGAATCTAGTAGGATGGTGATGATGGCACACGCAGTGAAGCAACGGAAAGACAGACATGGACAGTGGACAGATGGACATTGTGGGGAAGGAACAGAGGGTGGGAAGCATAAAGGAAGTAGCATGAAGGCCTGTGCTATCATATGTGAAGAAAATAGCTATCGTCATTGCTCTGTGAGAAAAGGGGATCCTTCAGGGGTGCTGTGTGATGGTCGGGAGGGGTGGGAAGGGGGGGATATACATATGACTAATCTGGGAACATGCATATCTGTAAACAAAACTCTGAAAGTTAAAAGTAAAATAAAGGTTTAAAAAAATTTAAAAAAGAACACCATCTTGTGTTGGCAAGAAATGTGGAGAAACAGTTCACTGTTGGTGGGAATGTGAATCAGAGCAGCCGCTGTGGAAAGCAGAATAGAGATTTCTCAAAAAACTGAAAATAAAACCATCATATCATCCAGCAGTGCTACCTGCGCATATATCCGAAAAAAAACAAAACCACTAATCCAAAAAGATAAATGTGCCAAAATGTTCATAGTAGCACTATTTATAATACCCAAAATATGGAAGCAACCTAAGTGTCCATCAACAGAGGAGTGAATAAAGAGGACGTCGTCCAGGGCTTCCCTGGAGGCGCAGACGGGAGCGACGATGTAGTGTGCGTATCCAGGAGGGCACTACTCAATCATGGCAAAGACTGCAGCTCTGCCATTGCAGTAAGACGGATGGGCTTGATATTGTGCCACGTGAAACAGATCAGTCAGAAAGAGACTGTCTGGTATCACTTATTTGTGAGATCTAAAATAAGTAACAAGCTAGCAAACAAAAGCAGACTTCCCTGATTTAGAGAATTAACTAGTGGTTACTGGTGGAGAGAGGGAAGTGAGAAGGAACAAGATCGGGGCAGAGGATTACGAAGAGATTTCCCTGGAGGTCCAGCGGTTGAGAATCTGCCTTGCCTTGGAGGGGATGTGATGCCTGCTCTGGGAACTACGATCACACGTGCTGGCACCTAAGCCCACCCGTGGCAACTACAGAGCCTGCGAGCCACCACGAAAGATCCTGCATACTGCAAAGAAGATCCCATCTGCCCCAGTGAAGACCAGACACAGCCAAAAATAAAGTAAAATATGGAAAACAGAGAAGTACAAACTACCATGTGTGAAATAAGCTACAAAAAAATTTATCTGGCGGTCCAGTGGTTAGGATTCTGCACTTCCACTGCCGAGGACCTGGGTTCAGTCCCTGACTAAGGCACTAAGATTCCACGAGCAGCATGATAAAAAGAAAAAAATTAAAAAGCTACAAGGGGGCTTCCCTGGTGGTCCAGTGGGTAAAGGACTTATCCCTGGGGCCTTGGCACGAAGAAATCGGGAATGCATATCTGTAAACAAAACTCGAAAAAAAGTTTAAAAAAGAACACCATCTTGTGTTGGCAAGAAATGTGGAGAAACAGTTCACTGTTGGTGGGAATGTGAATCAGAGCAGCCGCTGTGGAAAGCAGAATAGAGATTTCTCAAAAAACTGAAAATAAAACCATCATATCATCCAGCAGTGCTACCTGCGCATATATCCGAAAAAAAACAAAACCACTAATCCAAAAAGATAAATGTGCCAAAATGTTCATAGTAGCACTATTTATAATACCCAAAATATGGAAGCAACCTAAGTGTCCATCAACAGAGGAGTGAATAAAGAGGACGTCGTCCAGGGCTTCCCTGGAGGCGCAGACGGGAGCGACGATGTAGTGTGCGTATCCAGGAGGGCACTACTCAATCATGGCAAAGACTGCAGCTCTGCCATTGCAGTAAGACGGATGGGCTTGATATTGTGCCACGTGAAACAGATCAGTCAGAAAGAGACTGTCTGGTATCACTTATTTGTGAGATCTAAAATAAGTAACAAGCTAGCAAACAAAAGCAGACTTCCCTGATTTAGAGAATTAACTAGTGGTTACTGGTGGAGAGAGGGAAGTGAGAAGGAACAAGATCGGGGCAGAGGATTACGAAGAGATTTCCCTGGAGGTCCAGCGGTTGAGAATCTGCCTTGCCTTGGAGGGGATGTGATGCCTGCTCTGGGAACTACGATCACACGTGCTGGCACCTAAGCCCACCCGTGGCAACTACAGAGCCTGCGAGCCACCACGAAAGATCCTGCATACTGCAAAGAAGATCCCATCTGCCCCAGTGAAGACCAGACACAGCCAAAAATAAAGTAAAATATGGAAAACAGAGAAGTACAAACTACCATGTGTGAAATAAGCTACAAAAAAAATTTATCTGGCGGTCCAGTGGTTAGGATTCTGCACTTCCACTGCCGAGGACCTGGGTTCAGTCCCTGACTAAGGCACTAAGATTCCACGAGCAGCATGATAAAAAGAAAAAAATTAAAAAGCTACAAGGGGGCTTCCCTGGTGGTCCAGTGGGTAAGGACACCGCCTTGCAGTGCAAGGGGCGCCGGTTTGATCCCTGGCCTGGGAAGATCCCATGTGCTGCGGAGTGGCTGGACCGATGTGTCCAATTACTGAGCCGGAGCTCTGGGGCCCATGCACCCAGAGCCGGCGCTCTGCGACGACAGACGCCACTGCGATGGGAGGCCCACAGGAGCCAAAGAACAAAGACGGATGAAAATAGAGAAATGAAAGACCAATAGAAGTGGCCCACCCGCTCCCCTCCCTCCCCAACCCGACCCCCACCCAAAATAAATAAATAAATACATCTTTAAAAAAAAAAAAAAGCTACAAGGATATACTGTACATCACAGGGAATGTAGCCAATATTTTATAATAACTATAGTATAACTTCAACAATCATGAATCGCTATATTATCTGCCTTTAACATACAATACTGTGTATCAATTCTAGTTTAATTAAAAATAATTTTAAAAAGAAGTCATTGAAAAAGTAATTTTTTTTATTAAATGGTAACATGGAGGAGAGAGGAAAAGCAAGTGAAGACTTTCCATAAGCAAAGCCATTGCATCTCCAGGCTCACTCCTCTAGAATCTTGTTTTAATTTGCCCACCCACACCCTGTTCCTTCACTAAGCAAGTACAGTTCTGCTTCCCTCACCAGGCCTTCAAATAAATAGTTGAAGAGAATGGAGGCTGCTTTGGGCTGAGTACTCTCAGCTTCTTCTAAGTCTCCCTGTGTTGTGTGAGTTGGGGTCCCCTCTCCAGCCTCACATCCTCAGGGCCCATGGTTTATACCGTGCTCTCAATTTATTATGAAGCCACTACCCTCTGGAATCCCTAAGCCTTTACACGTGTTGTTATTGCTCAAACCATGCTCCTTCACCTTGAATGTCTGCAGTAGTTATCTCGGGCCTAATAGCAGAACCTCATGTTTATCCCCATAAAATTTTGACTTGTGCGACTCAATTGACAACTGTTTTCAAGTGGCAGGTTATGAGGGCCAAAGGCAGACCCCCAAAGGCAGGTCAATTAGAGACCATTCTCCCAATTAAGACCTGATGAAGACTGGGACTTCCATGCTGGCTGAGTGGCTAAGACTGCTCACAATGCAGGGGACTGGGCTTTATCCCTGGTTAGAGAACTGGATCCGATATGCCGTAGATAAGAGTTTGCATGTTGCAACTAAAGATCCTGCATGCCACAAAGATCTCAAATGCCGTGAGAGAGGGTTGGCGGAGGTTGTGAAAACTTTTCCTATAGTGCGAAATAGGAACTTTTTACTGGGAAAGGAACATAGAGAGCAAGCAGAGAGATGAAAGTTGGAAGGGAATGGAGACACCTTTTCTTTCCAGTAGTGGGAAGGCAGGATGAGAGGGGATGTGGATTTGGTTGGTAAGAGGAGTAAGATGTGAGGGTGATTTCATGCCTAGCGGTCTCTACTTTTTTTTTCTTTTTTTCTCTACTTTCTTGATAGAGCAGGGATTAACATGATTGAGGGTTAATCTTTGAGTTTCATGAATCGCTATATTATCTGCCTTTAACATACAATACTGTGTATCAATTCTAGTTTAATTAAAAATAATTTTAAAAGAAGTCATTGAAAAGTAATTTTTTATTAAATGGTAACATGGAGGAGAGAGGAAAAGCAAGTGAAGACTTTCCATAAGCAAAGCCATTGCATCTCCAGGCTCACTCCTCTAGAATCTTGTTTTAATTTGCCCACCCACACCCTGTTCCTTCACTAAGCAAGTACAGTTCTGCTTCCCTCACCAGGCCTTCAAATAAATAGTTGAAGAGAATGGAGGCTGCTTTGGGCTGAGTACTCTCAGCTTCTTCTAAGTCTCCCTGTGTTGTGTGAGTTGGGGTCCCCTCTCCAGCCTCACATCCTCAGGGCCCATGGTTTATACCGTGCTCTCAATTTATTATGAAGCCACTACCCTCTGGAATCCCTAAGCCTTTACACGTGTTGTTATTGCTCAAACCATGCTCCTTCACCTTGAATGTCTGCAGTAGTTATCTCGGGCCTAATAGCAGAACCTCATGTTTATCCCCATAAAATTTTGACTTGTGCGACTCAATTGACAACTGTTTTCAAGTGGCAGGTTATGAGGGCCAAAGGCAGACCCCCAAAGGCAGGTCAATTAGAGACCATTCTCCCAATTAAGACCTGATGAAGACTGGGACTTCCATGCTGGCTGAGTGGCTAAGACTGCTCACAATGCAGGGGACTGGGCTTTATCCCTGGTTAGAGAACTGGATCCGATATGCCGTAGATAAGAGTTTGCATGTTGCAACTAAAGATCCTGCATGCCACAAAGATCTCAAATGCCGTGAGAGAGGGTTGGCGGAGGTTGTGAAAACTTTTCCTATAGTGCGAAATAGGAACTTTTTACTGGGAAAGGAACATAGAGAGCAAGCAGAGAGATGAAAGTTGGAAGGGAATGGAGACACCTTTTCTTTCCAGTAGTGGGAAGGCAGGATGAGAGGGGATGTGGATTTGGTTGGTAAGAGGAGTAAGATGTGAGGGTGATTTCATGCCTAGCGGTCTCTACTTTTTTTTTCTTTTTTTCTCTACTTTCTTGATAGAGCAGGGATTAACATGATTGAGGGTTAATCTGTTGGATTAAGGTTCTTTATTAGAATTATCAAGTTTTAAAAATACCTTTACTAGATATTGGAATGAGGCACGTCACCTGACAACTAGGCAGAGGCTGAAATCCAAGATCAGGCAGTGGCATCTTCAACACAACAGGACGTGCTTTTGAAGCAGATATCCACACCCCTGGAGCAAAAGAAAAAAAATACTGGGTTGATCCTCAGCCGTGATCTTCCAACATGGACATGAATTGCCTAAGGTCAAGGAGTAGGGTCATGAGAGCATCCAGAGGGGGATCAGGAGGTTGAAACTGGACATGGAGGCCCCAGGGGATGAGATACAATCAAATCCAAGGAGCCTCCGAAAATTAGAGGGCAAGAGGGAAAGGTGGCCAAAAAAAGGAAACATTTTTTAGAAAAGGTTTTTTTTTGTTGTTGAAGTATAGTTGACTTACAATGTTGTGTTAATTTCTGCTGTATAGTTAAGTGATTCAGTTACACATATATGTACATTCTTTTTCATGTTCTTTTCCATTATGGTTTATAACAGGATATTGAATATATCAATAGTTCCCGGTGCTACACGGTAGGTAGGACCTTGTTGTTTATCCATTCTATATATAATGGTTTGTATCTGCTAATTCCCATTCTGTCCCAGTCCATTTTCTCCCCCAACCCCTCCCACCCCCCTTTCCTTTGGCAACCATCAGTCTGTTCTGTATTCCTTTGAGTCTGTTTCTGTTTTGTAGATAAGTTCATTTGTGTCGTATAAAGTGTCCACATATATTTATGTCCACATATAGGTGATGTCATATGAAATTTGTCTTTCTCTTTCTGACTTCCTTCACTTTTTACTATGATAATCTCTAGGTTCATCCATGTTTCTGCAAATGGCATTACTTTTTTATGGCTAAGTAGTGTTTTATTTATTGTCTTGACTATTGTAAATAGCACTACAAAGAACATTGGGATGCAAGTATCTTTTTGAATTATAGTTTTCTCCAGATATATGCCCCGGAGTAGGATTGCAGGATCTATATTGCAGGTGGCTTTATTTTTAGTTTGTTAAGAATGCTCTAGGGCTTCCCCTGGTGGTCCAGTGGGTAAGGACACCGCCTTGCAGTGCAAGGGGCACCGGTTTGATCCCTGGCCTGGGAAGATCCCACGTGCTGCAGAGCGGCTGGACCCATGTGTCCAAATACCGAGCCTGAGCTCTGGAGCGCATGCGCCCAGAGCCGGCACTCTGCAACGACAGACGCCACCGCCATGGGAGGCCCACAGGAGCCAAAGAACAAAGACAGATGAAAATGGAGAAATGAAAGACCAATAGAAGTGGCCCACCCGCTCCCCTCCCTCCCCAACCCGACCCCCGCCCAAAATAAATAAATAAATAAACCTTTTAAAAAAAAAAGAAAAAAAAAGAACGCTCTATATTGTTTTCCATAGTTACTGCACCAATTTACATTCCCACCAACAGCCTAGGAGGGTTCCTTTTTCTCCACCCCCTCTCCAGCATTTGTTATTTGTAGACTTTTAAATCATGGCAGTTTTGCCTGGTATGAGGTGGTACCTCATTGTATCAGTAGTTTTGATTTACATTTCTCTAATAATTAGTAATGTTGAGCATCTTTTGTGTGCCTACTGGCCATCTGTATTTCCTCTTTTCAGAAATGTTTATGCAGTCTTCTGCCCATTGTTTGCCTGGCTTGTTGTTGTGTGTTTGTGAATGTTGGTCTTTTTCAGTTTTATGTATTTTCCTTTGAGTCCTTCGGTTTCTGTAATTCCCATTCTGTCCCAGTCCATTTTCTCCCCCCACCCCTCCCACCCCCCTTTCCTTTGGCAACCATCAGTCTGTTCTGTATTCCTTTGAGTCTGTTTCTGTTTTGTAGATAAGTTCATTTGTGTCGTATAAAGTGTCCACATATATTTATGTCCACATATAGGTGATGTCATATGAAATTTGTCTTTCTCTTTCTGACTTCCTTCACTTTTTACTATGATAATCTCTAGGTTCATCCATGTTTCTGCAAATGGCATTACTTTTTTATGGCTAAGTAGTGTTTTATTTATTGTCTTGACTATTGTAAATAGCACTACAAAGAACATTGGGATGCAAGTATCTTTTTGAATTATAGTTTTCTCCAGATATATGCCCCGGAGTAGGATTGCAGGATCTATATTGCAGGTGGCTTTATTTTTAGTTTGTTAAGAATGCTCTAGGGCTTCCCCTGGTGGTCCAGTGGGTAAGGACACCGCCTTGCAGTGCAAGGGGCACCGGTTTGATCCCTGGCCTGGGAAGATCCCACGTGCTGCAGAGCGGCTGGACCCATGTGTCCAAATACCGAGCCTGAGCTCTGGAGCGCATGCGCCCAGAGCCGGCACTCTGCAACGACAGACGCCACCGCCATGGGAGGCCCACAGGAGCCAAAGAACAAAGACAGATGAAAATGGAGAAATGAAAGACCAATAGAAGTGGCCCACCCGCTCCCCTCCCTCCCCAACCCGACCCCCGCCCAAAATAAATAAATAAATAAACCTTTTAAAAAAAAAAGAAAAAAAAAGAACGCTCTATATTGTTTTCCATAGTTACTGCACCAATTTACATTCCCACCAACAGCCTAGGAGGGTTCCTTTTTCTCCACCCCCTCTCCAGCATTTGTTATTTGTAGACTTTTAAATCATGGCAGTTTTGCCTGGTATGAGGTGGTACCTCATTGTATCAGTAGTTTTGATTTACATTTCTCTAATAATTAGTAATGTTGAGCATCTTTTGTGTGCCTACTGGCCATCTGTATTTCCTCTTTTCAGAAATGTTTATGCAGTCTTCTGCCCATTGTTTGCCTGGCTTGTTGTTGTGTGTTTGTGAATGTTGGTCTCTGAAGACAGGGAAGGTTGTCCTGAGGAACAGGGACAGAGCGTTCCTAAGGAAAGAGAGGAAATTTTCCTAAAAATTGTAAAGTTGTCTGCCAGGGAATGAGGGGAGTGTCATTAAGATATGGCAGTTACAGAGAATCTGTCCAGAAAGTGGAGGGAGACAGTGCGTTTGGGACTGGGATTCCCAGACGCTTCCTAGCAGAGTGGGTAGAAGTGAGGACTTTAGGGTTTAAGCCCTGTTGTGCTACCAACTAGGTGTATCCTCTTGGTGCGTGACTTGACCTCAGAAGCCTCAGGAAGGTATGGCTCAGTTTCTTTATCTGTAGATTTGTTGTTACACCTGCCTCCTAGGGATATCCTGAGGATTAAATGAGACAATGCAACTAGGGGTGCCTATAGTAGAGGACTGGAGGTTACCTTGGAGAATGGAGGGGCCTGAGGAATGGTGGTGATGTGGGGCATGGGGCCAGAGGCAAGCAGAGAGGCCTGGATCCAAAATCTGTTTGAAAGTCTCAAGTCACAGGGTGGGGCCTGGAGCCGTCCTGCAGGGGCCGCCAGCCTCCAGGCTGCAGAGAGGCTGGGAGGCGGGGCCGGCGGGGGAGAGCTTCGACCGCTAGTAACCTCTGGTCTGCAGCAATAAGGAGCAGCCTCGCCGAGGCAGCAGCCCCGGCAGCCACCCTCCCATCCGTCTCCGCGGTGCGACAGGTGGGAGCGGAAAAGCTCAGGTCACGTGCCTCAGCTGGCTAACCTACTTACCCCTTGAAGACCGGGGGCCGAGGGAGGCTGGGGCCAAGAGGTGTTGCCAGAGAAAGGTGCAGGGCAGGAGGAAGCCCCAGAAGTGCTCTGGGGCCTTAAAGACTTGTGGCGTGAGGAGGAGGGTGTACACGTGTGAGAGTGGACGCCAGAGACAGTGTTCTGTGAGCCCTGTGTATATCCTGGACACTTGTATCTCCCCAGGCCCATCAAGAACCAGTGGGTTCAGCTCTCGCGTTTCTATAATTAAAAGTAATGTTGAGCATCTTTTGTGTGCCTACTGGCCATCTGTATTTCCTCTTTTCAGAAATGTTTATGCAGTCTTCTGCCCATTGTTTGCCTGGCTTGTTGTTGTGTGTTTGTGAATGTTGGTCTCTGAAGACAGGGAAGGTTGTCCTGAGGAACAGGGACAGAGCGTTCCTAAGGAAAGAGAGGAAATTTTCCTAAAAATTGTAAAGTTGTCTGCCAGGGAATGAGGGGAGTGTCATTAAGATATGGCAGTTACAGAGAATCTGTCCAGAAAGTGGAGGGAGACAGTGCGTTTGGGACTGGGATTCCCAGACGCTTCCTAGCAGAGTGGGTAGAAGTGAGGACTTTAGGGTTTAAGCCCTGTTGTGCTACCAACTAGGTGTATCCTCTTGGTGCGTGACTTGACCTCAGAAGCCTCAGGAAGGTATGGCTCAGTTTCTTTATCTGTAGATTTGTTGTTACACCTGCCTCCTAGGGATATCCTGAGGATTAAATGAGACAATGCAACTAGGGGTGCCTATAGTAGAGGACTGGAGGTTACCTTGGAGAATGGAGGGGCCTGAGGAATGGTGGTGATGTGGGGCATGGGGCCAGAGGCAAGCAGAGAGGCCTGGATCCAAAATCTGTTTGAAAGTCTCAAGTCACAGGGTGGGGCCTGGAGCCGTCCTGCAGGGGCCGCCAGCCTCCAGGCTGCAGAGAGGCTGGGAGGCGGGGCCGGCGGGGGAGAGCTTCGACCGCTAGTAACCTCTGGTCTGCAGCAATAAGGAGCAGCCTCGCCGAGGCAGCAGCCCCGGCAGCCACCCTCCCATCCGTCTCCGCGGTGCGACAGGTGGGAGCGGAAAAGCTCAGGTCACGTGCCTCAGCTGGCTAACCTACTTACCCCTTGAAGACCGGGGGCCGAGGGAGGCTGGGGCCAAGAGGTGTTGCCAGAGAAAGGTGCAGGGCAGGAGGAAGCCCCAGAAGTGCTCTGGGGCCTTAAAGACTTGTGGCGTGAGGAGGAGGGTGTACACGTGTGAGAGTGGACGCCAGAGACAGTGTTCTGTGAGCCCTGTGTATATCCTGGACACTTGTATCTCCCCCAGGCCCATCAGACACTTGCATCTTAAAGGCCCGGATTTGCTTGAGGGAACAGAGATTTCTGCAGTCGGGGATGGAGCAGGAAACACAACCCTCTCCAGTGTTCCCACCTGGGGTCCTATGGACCGAGGAGCCTGGAGGCTGCAGTCCGTGGAGTCCTCAAGAGTGGTTAAAGGGCAGTCAGTGGGAGCAGGCTGGGCCCTAGGTACAGGTTTAACCGTCGAGCTGCCTGCAAGCTCTCTCACAGCAGCTCTGTCCCTTTTTCACAGATCTCCTGGCCCTTAGAAGGAGAAACGGTAGGCGGGGAGAGGGGGGAATGTCCCAAGACTCTTGATTTCAAAGCCTTTGTGTGTAGTTTGGGAATTTTCAGGGGATGCTGAGCTTAAGGGCCAGAACTGAGGGAGATTGCTGGGAGTGGTGCAGACAGGCGACAGCTCCACAATCCCTCGAGTGACGGAATCTGCACCCTCACCCCCCCACCATTGTACAGTCTGTAGTCCGGGGACCTGCCCCCACTCTGTGGCTTCAGCTCTCCTTTTCTCACTGTCTCGGATCGGCCCCTCGCCCCCACCCCCCCAGTCCTGGGTCCACAATTGCACTCCCTCCCGCACGCAGCGGAGCCGGCCTCTCTCGCCCTTGCCATACTCGCCCCGCGCGGGCTACGGGGCGGCGTGGGCCCTTTAAGAACAGCGGGATCGGCGGGCAGCAGCTTGCGGGAGAGTGCAGTCGCCTGGCGGGTTAGGGAGGCCTAAAAGATCGGGCTCTGGGAACCGGTTGTGCACGCCCAAGAGGAGTCAGGGGGCCTCGGGCGCCCCTGCCCCCACCGCCACCTTGTCATCTCTCTTCTGACCTGAGGCCCGAGCTCTTCTCTGTTGGGTTCCCCGCCCCGGCCCCGCCCCGGTCCAGCCCCGGCCCAGCCTCCAGGTTCGGGAGCTGGGACACTGGTGTTGGTGCCACAGCCAGAAACAGGTAAGGAGGGCCTGGAGTCTCCATCCTCAGTCCTCGGCAGCGCTCATCATCTCAGCTCTGCTCCGACCCGGGGCGCCTCAAGGTGACCAAGCGTGCTGAAGATGGGAGTGGGGTGGGCTCCCGTGGGGGGCTTAATTGGCAGTGGGGGTTTTGAGTCCAGGTGGTGAGCGGGTTTGCGGGGAGAGCCCAGGACGCGCGGACCCAGGGTCGCTGGCAGGAGGGACTGGCCAGGGCACCTCGCCTAAGGATGGAGAGAGAGGAGCCGCCGGAGGCCCAGAGCCTCTTCTTCCTCCCCCTTCGCCTGGTCCATCCTGCACTCACCCGGCTACCTCGATCTCCCAGCAGGCACCCTGCCAGCCGCCCCTTCTCTACACCCCCCAGACCCCTCCCACCCGCCCAGCTAGTCCCCAGAGGCTGCTTGCCTGCGGGGGTAAGGAGATTAGAGCCTCGGTGGGGAGGGAGCAAGTGCGGCTTCGAGGGGCCGGGCTGGGGCCAGCTGGGGCCAGGGCTGCCCGGGACCGAGGAGAGGTCGGGACAGAACGTTGCTGAGCCGGGAGCGGTGGTCGGGGAAGGCAGCTACTCAGGCGGTGGGATGTGGGGGCGTTCGGTAGCTCATCTACCCTGAGAAGGAGGCGGGGAGGCCAGGGCAGAGGAGAGAGCAGGGGAACTCTGAGCCGGGGATGGAGGTCTGCCCCAAACTGAGCAGGCCCTCTCCCTGTAGGTTGGTGTCGGCATGATGGCGGAGAAGGCACTGGAGGCGGTGAGCTGTGGACTAGGACCTGGAGCTATGGCCATGGCCGTGGCGCTGGAGGACGGGGCGGAGCCCCCTGTGCTGACCACACACCTGAAGAAGGTGGAGAACCACATCACCGAAGCCCAGCGCTTCTCCCACCTACCCAAGCGCTCAGCCGTGGACATCGAGTTCCAGGAGCTGTCCTATTCCGTGAGGGAGGGACCCTGCTGGCGCAAACGGGGTAAGGGAGCAGCCTGGCTGGGGAACCGTGGCTCCCATGAGTTGCTCCTTCCGAGGCTTGGGTGGCCTCTGTTCTGCGAATCCGCAGGAGCTGGTCCACTGAGACCTCAGCCGCTCGCTGACTGAGGCGCCGGGTCTGAGCTCCCTTACCTGTGAGCCCGTGGGATACTAGGTTCAATGGATTACTTCTTCTTCTTAGTTGATGCTATCACTTCCGATCCTCAAGATGGGAGTGGGGTGGGCTCCCGTGGGGGGCTTAATTGGCAGTGGGGGTTTTGAGTCCAGGTGGTGAGCGGGTTTGCGGGGAGAGCCCAGGACGCGCGGACCCAGGGTCGCTGGCAGGAGGGACTGGCCAGGGCACCTCGCCTAAGGATGGAGAGAGAGGAGCCGCCGGAGGCCCAGAGCCTCTTCTTCCTCCCCCTTCGCCTGGTCCATCCTGCACTCACCCGGCTACCTCGATCTCCCAGCAGGCACCCTGCCAGCCGCCCCTTCTCTACACCCCCCAGACCCCTCCCACCCGCCCAGCTAGTCCCCAGAGGCTGCTTGCCTGCGGGGGTAAGGAGATTAGAGCCTCGGTGGGGAGGGAGCAAGTGCGGCTTCGAGGGGCCGGGCTGGGGCCAGCTGGGGCCAGGGCTGCCCGGGACCGAGGAGAGGTCGGGACAGAACGTTGCTGAGCCGGGAGCGGTGGTCGGGGAAGGCAGCTACTCAGGCGGTGGGATGTGGGGGCTTTCGGTAGCTCATCTACCCTGAGAAGGAGGCGGGGAGGCCAGGGCAGAGGAGAGAGCAGGGGAACTCTGAGCCGGGGATGGAGGTCTGCCCCAAACTGAGCAGGCCCTCTCCCTGTAGGTTGGTGTCGGCATGATGGCGGAGAAGGCACTGGAGGCGGTGAGCTGTGGACTAGGACCTGGAGCTATGGCCATGGCCGTGGCGCTGGAGGACGGGGCGGAGCCCCCTGTGCTGACCACACACCTGAAGAAGGTGGAGAACCACATCACCGAAGCCCAGCGCTTCTCCCACCTACCCAAGCGCTCAGCCGTGGACATCGAGTTCCAGGAGCTGTCCTATTCCGTGAGGGAGGGACCCTGCTGGCGCAAACGGGGTAAGGGAGCAGCCTGGCTGGGGAACCGTGGCTCCCATGAGTTGCTCCTTCCGAGGCTTGGGTGGCCTCTGTTCTGCGAATCCGCAGGAGCTGGTCCACTGAGACCTCAGCCGCTCGCTGACTGAGAGGCGCCCGGGTCTGAGCTCCCCTTTACCTGTGAGCCCGTGGGATACTAGGTTCAATGGATTACTTCTTCTTCTTAGTTGATGCTATCACTTCCGATCCTCAAGGAGTTGTCCTTTGATTTCAGGCAGAACTCCTGCCTTTGAGGGCCGGGAGAAGAGTTTGGACCATGTGGCAGGGGTTGTCCTCAGTGGTTAGCAGCAATCCTTGGACCTACAGTGCACTGCTAATTTTTTTTTTTTTTAGCACTGTTCATTTTATTTTTTTTAAAGATTTATTTATTTATTTATTTATTTTGGTGGGGATGGGGTCAGGAGGAAGGGGAGCAGGCGGGCCACTTCTATTGGTCTTTGATTTGTTCATTTTCATCCATCTTTGTTCTTTGGCCCGTGTGGGCCTCCCATCGCGGTGGCCTCTGTTGTTGCAGAGCACCAGCTCTGGGCACATGCGCTCCAGAGCTCTGGCTCGGTAATTGGACACATCTGTCCAGCCGCTCCGCGGCACGTGGGCTCTTCCCAGGCCAGGTATCAAACCAGCGCCCCTTGCACTGCAAGGCGGTGTCCTTACCCACTGGACCACCAGGGAAGCCCCAGCACTGTTCATTTTAAAAGAAGTTCTCATTCCTGTCTTCTTACTTCCTTCTTGCCAAAGTCCTCCAAGGCAGGGAGGCTGAAGACTTGGCAGGATAGGTGACGTCTTGTTTAGTCGCTAAGTCATGTCTGACTCTTTTACAACCCGTGGACTCTTATGTGGCCTCACGGACTGTAGCCCACTAGGCTCCTTTGTCCATGGGATTTCCCAGGACAGAGCAATCCTGGAAACAGGTTGCTATTTTTTTTCTCCGGGGAATTATTCCTGTCTAGGAATCGAACTTGCGTTTCCTACACTGCAGGCAGATTCTTTACTGCTGAGCCACCTGGGAAGCCCTGCCTGGGTTACTCACAAGCTGCGGCCCAAAGAAGCTGCATAACTTGGCTGATGTCACACAACTACTAAGTGGCAGTGTGGGGACCAAAAGCCAAGTTTCCCATCTCAGAACAGTGTTCCTTTCTCTCTCTTATCTTACCTGCTAAGCAGTCTTGCTTCCTGCTCATTTCTTTCATCAGGTCTGGTGGGTTATAACGAGTTGCCTGGGGCTCCAGATTGTTTGACTCCTCACCCCGTCCCTCATCCTTTGCCTCTTTTGCCCCTCACCCCATCCGCCTGTCCTGAGAAGTTGAGAAGCTGGGCTTTCCCCAGAGCCTGGGTGTGGATCAGGGGTGGAGCTGGGACATTGTTCTCTAAGGTTTAAGACATATTTGGGGCGCTTCAGAGCAGAGCTGGGCCTGCCCCCTCTCTGGACCCTGTACCATCTCTCCCAAGAGCGGCCAGCCGGCCACAGGGCCTGCGTCACTAGAATCTGAGGTATCTGGATCCTGAGGTCTTTTCTGGGCAAAATGAGGAGGCAGCTGTTATGCCCGTAATCTTCACAGTTTGGAGAAGTGAAGATACAAAAAGGAGTGTCTGGATGGGCCAGCTCTTGGTGGCTTCAACCCACCAGCCACAGATGGGCACCTGTAAGCAGGTCCTGCCCTCCTTTGCCATTGCCCACCCCATTCTGCTCGACTGGCCATTCCGCCGTCTCTTGCATCCCATAACCTCTCTCTGCCCTCTGGACTCCTCTTTCTGCCTTCTTTCTTCACTCGAATTCCTCTCCGCTTCTTTGGAGGACAGAGAGCAATTAGAGGCAGTGGTAGGAGACGAGGAGACTTGGAGTCGATCCCTGGATCAGGAGGATCCCCTGGAGAAGAAAGCAGCAAACCATTTCATTATTCTTGCCTGGAGATCCTGCGGACAGAGGAGCCTGGCAAGCTATGGCCCATGGGCTTGCAAAGAGCTGGACATGACTGAGCATGCAGGCACATTCATTCCTTTCGAGAGGAGAAAGAATAAGGAAGAAAGGGAGATTCTGACTTTCCTAGGTCAGAATTTATCACCTGCGTCTCCTAATTATATGAGATTCCTCGATGTTCAAAACACTTTTCTATTATTATTAATTATTTCACTTAAGAGTCACGATAGCATCATTATGTCCTTGAGAGGCGATACTACTATCCTTATATTATGGGTGAGGAAATGGAGGCCCGGAAAGACTAAGTGACCTCATAAAATTGCCGAGAGGGTTACTGACTGAGGCAGAACTGGAACTCTGGAGGGTCTTCATCTGAGGTCAGAATGGACCTGGGGCTCCAGATTGTTTGACTCCTCACCCCGTCCCTCATCCTTTGCCTTTTGCCCCTCACCCCATCCGCCTGTCCTGAGAAGTTGAGAAGCTGGGCTTTCCCCAGAGCCTGGGTGTGGATCAGGGGTGGAGCTGGGACATTGTTCTCTAAGGTTTAAGACATATTTGGGGCGCTTCAGAGCAGAGCTGGGCCTGCCCCCTCTCTGGACCCTGTACCATCTCTCCCAAGAGCGGCCAGCCGGCCACAGGGCCTGCGTCACTAGAATCTGAGGTATCTGGATCCTGAGGTCTTTTCTGGGCAAAATGAGGAGGCAGCTGTTATGCCCGTAATCTTCACAGTTTGGAGAAGTGAAGATACAAAAAGGAGTGTCTGGATGGGCCAGCTCTTGGTGGCTTCAACCCACCAGCCACAGATGGGCACCTGTAAGCAGGTCCTGCCCTCCTTTGCCATTGCCCACCCCATTCTGCTCGACTGGCCATTCCGCCGTCTCTTGCATCCCATAACCCTCTCTCTGCCCTCTGGACTCCTCTTTCTGCCTTCTTTCTTCACTCGAATTCCTCTCCGCTTCTTTGGAGGACAGAGAGCAATTAGAGGCAGTGGTAGGAGACGCAGGAGACTTGGAGTCGATCCCTGGATCAGGAGGATCCCCTGGAGAAGAAAGCAGCAAACCATTTCATTATTCTTGCCTGGAGATCCTGCGGACAGAGGAGCCTGGCAAGCTATGGCCCATGGGCTTGCAAAGAGCTGGACATGACTGAGCATGCAGGCACATTCATTCCTTTCGAGAGGAGAAAGAATAAGGAAGAAAGGGAGATTCTGACTTTCCTAGGTCAGAATTTATCACCTGCGTCTCCTAATTATATGAGATTCCTCGATGTTCAAAACACTTTTCTATTATTATTAATTATTTCACTTAAGAGTCACGATAGCATCATTATGTCCTTGAGAGGCGATACTACTATCCTTATATTATGGGTGAGGAAATGGAGGCCCGGAAAGACTAAGTGACCTCATAAAATTGCCGAGAGGGTTACTGACTGAGGCAGAACTGGAACTCTGGAGGGGTCTTCATCTTGAAGGCCTCGTAGGCAGGCCCCTTCCAATGCTGAGCAGCTGTGGTCCGGCAGGAGTCTCAAGACAGGGGTTCCTAGCCACTTTGAAGCTGTGTGACCTTGGGCAAGCTGCTCACCCTCTCTTGCCCTCACTTTCCTCATCCTGTGAACAGGCATCATAAGAATGCCCACCGCACAGGCCTGTGCAGCTCAGCTGAGACGTTAGCTCTGAAAACGCTTTGTGAAAGGCAAGCGTAAGACGATCTTTGGATTCCGCATCCGAGTTCAATCAAGTGCTTGGAGGGGAAGGTCCATCCCTGCCGATTTATTCCCTTACAAAAGAAATCACTTCTTGTGAGTAGTTCTGAAAGTCCTATGCTGGCGTTCACGACCACACGTTTTTATGATTGATGGTGAAGAAGACGGAAGCAGAGGGTTGGAATCCATGATTTACCCTCTCCAAGGTCTGCTCTGTGACCTTGGGTGAGTCACTGGATGTCTCTGGGCCCCAGGTGCCTCATCCGCGTCGCTACAGCAGTGGCCAAGGCAATGAGCTTTGTAGACGGGAAAGCACTGTCCGGGCAGTTGATGTGATCAGGATCCCTCCGTGGGCACCAGCGGATCACCTGCTGATGGACTGTGTCCAGAGGCACAGCCGAGTGCTGTGGAGGGAGGGTCAAAGCCCACTTGCCCTCACCACCTCTGCTAAGGAGGATGAGGGAAGAGGGAACTGGACTCCGCAGGGGTCAGAGGAGACTGGTGTACTAACAGGGAAGGCAAGGCCAGCCTCCTTGGCTTCATCCTTCCTCCACCCGGTTGACTCTGGAGTCTCTGCTCTCTGCTCCCTGGATTGTATTACATGTATGCTATTACACAGCAGAGTCTTCCTCCTGAAGCCTGGAGAGCCTCTGCCTTCTCTTTCCATTTGGAAATACTGCTCATTCTTCGACACTTAGCTTAAATGCCACCTCTTCCATGAAGTCTTTCCTGATTTTCCCTTTGCCCCTCTAACCTCATCAATTCCATTTCCTAGATTCTCACTGCACATGATTTGTGCTTTTATTATAACCCTTATTTTATCTTTTTTCAGATCTATAGGTGTTTTCTTTTTTTAAGAAAGTTATTTATTTATTATTTATATGGCCGCACTGGGTCTGAGTTGCTGCACACAGGACCATCAGTCTTCAGTCTCTGTTGTGACACGTGGCCTCTTTTAGTCGTGGCAAACTCTCGGTGCAGTCCATGGGCTCTAGTTCCCTGACCAGGGATCGACTTTGCATTGGGAGGGTGGAGTCTTAGCCATTGGACACTCCAGCAAATCCCCACAAATGTTCTCTCGTCCATCTTTTTACCTAGACTA
This sequence comes from Tragulus kanchil, assembly GCA_022376925.1. Classification (NCBI taxonomy): domain Eukaryota; kingdom Metazoa; phylum Chordata; class Mammalia; order Artiodactyla; family Tragulidae; genus Tragulus; species Tragulus kanchil. The sequence continues at coordinate 139,408,349 of JAIOJX010000006.1, forward strand.
TCACCATCTTGAGTGTAGGAACTGTCTTCCTCTCTTTTTTTTTGGCCATTTCTATTGGTCTTTAATTTATCATCCATCTTTGTTCTTTGGCCTGTGTGGGCCTCCCATCACAGTGGCCTCTGTTGTTGCAGAGCATCGGCTCTGGGCGCATGCGCTCCAGAGCTCCAGCTTGGCAGTTGGACACATCGGTCCAGCCGCTCCGCGGCACGTGGGATCTTCCCAGGCCAGGGATCAAACCGGCACCCCTTACCCACTAGGGAAGCCCCTATCTTTCTCATTTTCTTTTTTGTTTTTTTTGATTTTGGTTGAGTGTCTGGTACAGAGCTTGGAATATAGTGTATATCGGTAAGCATTTGTCAAATGGACTTAACAGTAGAATGTCAGTTGTTTTTAATGTGCCTGTGTACCAAGCAATGTGTGATACTTTACAGACATACATATACTTTATATATAGATATATATTTCTCTGTTTATGGCTGTGTTGGGTCTTCGTTGCTGTCGGGCCTTACTCTGGTCATGGCGAGCACAGGCCACTCCCCAGTTGTGGTGTGAGGGCCTCTCCCTGCGGTGGCCTCTCCTGTTGCAGAGCAGGGCTCCAGGGTGTGCAGGCTTCAGTCCCTGCAGCACATGGGCTCAGTAGTTGTGGTGCTCAGGCTTAGTTGCTCCGTGGCATGTGGGACCTTCCTGGTCCAGGTATCAAACTCACGTCTCCTGCATTGGCGGGCAGCTTCTTTACCACTGAGCCACCAGGAAAGCCCTGCTTTGCATACCTTATCTCACTGAATCTTTATAGCAACTCTATGAGAGAGGTACAGTCATCCTTGTTTTACAAATGAGGGATCTGGAGCTCAGAGAGGTTAAGCAACTTGCTGGAGGTCACACAGCTGGTAAGCGTGGAACCAGAATTCTGAATGTAGATCCGCTGGCTCCAAATGTGTGCTCTTAATGCATATGCAGCCTCCCAGTGAGTCACTGAAAGGTGGGATTTCACTGGGCCGTGTTAGGGGCTGCAGAGATAAGCCTGGTGGAAAGAGAACACTGATGAAGCCTTTTTGGAATGAAGCCAAGGCTCTGAGAACACACATGCATAAGAAACACTTACTGAGCATCTAGTACATGCCAACCAATCTGCTAAGGCTGCAGAGATGAGTAAGACGTAGACCCTGCCCCAAAGATCTCACTGACTAAGAGGCTGGGGGAGGGGATCTGGGGTGGACGCTTCAAGTGACAAACATGCCAGACGTGTGAGCAGTGCCATGGAAACAGAGGATAGTCAGTCACCTGAGAGTGGCTCATTGGGAAAGTCTTTCCGGAGTGGGTGAGAGAGTGACCGCCATGTTTGCTGAAGGGAAGTGGGGTCTTCTGTAACCCGAATCCCCTCTCCACACCCAGCCATCCATGTGGGGATTTTCTCATGGCTTTCAGAAGCGCATTGTCACTTCCCGGATGTGGACATTCGTGGTGGTTGCTTCTTGGGGGACAGACCGAGAAGGTATATGTTGTTGTTGGGGCTCTGAGGGTCGCTCCCCCATCCTACTGTACTGAGAGTCGTAGCTCCTAAGAGGCTGAGGTGTCTCTGTTCACCGTAGCCCTGATCAAACGTTCCTCCCTCCCTCCCTTCCCACAGGTTATAAGACCCTCCTTAAGTGCCTGTCGGGTAAATTCTGCTGCCGGGAGCTGATTGGCATCATGGGCCCCTCAGGGGCTGGCAAGTCCACACTCATGAACCTCTTGGCAGGATACAAGTGAGGACAAGGCTGGGGTAGAATGGGGGTGGGGGCTGGCATAGGGGTCCCCTAGGGCACACAGAAGATGGTCTGAAGTGACCCAGACTTCCGTCCCTAACCCATTCCTGCAGGGAGTCTGGAATGAAGGGGCAGATCCTGGTCAACGGGAAGCCACGGGAACTGAGGACCTTCCGCAAGATGTCCTGTTACATCATGCAGGACGACATGCTGCTGCCACACCTCACCGTGCTGGAAGCCATGACGGTGAGGGCTGGGAGCCATCTCCTCTTCCCGGTCTCCCATTCGTCCGCTGTCCCCATCCTTTCCATTGGCTAGGGGGTGAAGGCCATGCCCCCTCCCCTCACATGTCGGATCCTCTTCTCTGGGCCCCAGGTCTCCACTAACCTAAAGCTGAGTGAGAAGCAGGAGGTGAAGAAGGAGCTGGTGAGTGGTGGAGGGGTCGAGGGGATAGGGAACAGGGCAAGCTGCCCCTTTCAGGGCCTGAGTTCCAGGGCCCCCCTGAGTTGGCTAGGAGACAGGGGTGGCCAAGCTGGGACACTAGGTTTAAAGGAGATGCTTATTTAAACTGGGGTGATGGGACTTGCCTGGTGGTCAAGTGGGAGGTCTGGATTTGATCCCTGGTCAAGGAACTAAGATGCCACATGCTGCACGGGGTTGCCCAAAAGATTAATTAATTTTAAAAAATTTAACAAGTAAATAATAGAGGGTGAAGGTGAGGGGAAGTGGAGACTCTGGAGCTGACCTGGCTGTGGGGTGGGCCAGGTGACGGAGATCCTCACGGCGCTCGGCCTGCTGTCCTGCTCCCACACGAGGACGGCCCTGCTCTCCGGAGGGCAGAGGAAGCGCCTGGCCATCGCCCTGGAGCTGGTCAACAACCCACCCATCATGTTCTTTGACGAGCCCACCAGGTAGTTCTCCCCCTCCTCTCCCACCACGATGCCCCCTCCCCTCCGCTCGGAGCCAGAGCTGGAGGCTGCATCGCTGCCTGGCCGCACTGCTGGAGACCGGAGCGGAGTGTTTGCAGCCTCCTGGGGCCAGAGAAGGGCTCCACCCCTGCCAAGCCTGTTGCCTAGCAGCCCCATCCTTATCCTAGCAGAAATCCCCATGTCCTCCTTGACGGATGCCACCCGCTCCTTCTCTCCCCCACAGCCAATCAATCCCAGAGTCCTGCCCCGATTAGTCTCCCCTTCCATTCTTGCCAGTACTTAAATTCAGCACATCATCAACTCTTGCCTGCATTTCTCAACAGACTCCTGGATCCGAAGATGTCCTGTTACATCATGCAGGACGACATGCTGCTGCCACACCTCACCGTGCTGGAAGCCATGACGGTGAGGGCTGGGAGCCATCTCCTCTTCCCGGTCTCCCATTCGTCCGCTGTCCCCATCCTTTCCATTGGCTAGGGGGTGAAGGCCATGCCCCCTCCCCTCACATGTCGGATCCTCTTCTCTGGGCCCCAGGTCTCCACTAACCTAAAGCTGAGTGAGAAGCAGGAGGTGAAGAAGGAGCTGGTGAGTGGTGGAGGGGTCGAGGGGATAGGGAACAGGGCAAGCTGCCCCTTTCAGGGCCTGAGTTCCAGGGCCCCCCTGAGTTGGCTAGGAGACAGGGGTGGCCAAGCTGGGACACTAGGTTTAAAGGAGATGCTTATTTAAACCGGGGTGATGGGACTTGCCTGGTGGTCAAGTGGGAGGTCTGGATTTGATCCCTGGTCAAGGAACTAAGATGCCACATGCTGCACGGGGTTGCCCAAAAGATTAATTAATTTTAAAAAATTTAACAAGTAAATAATAGAGGGTGAAGGTGAGGGGAAGTGGAGACTCTGGAGCTGACCTGGCTGTGGGGTGGGCCAGGTGACGGAGATCCTCACGGCGCTCGGCCTGCTGTCCTGCTCCCACACGAGGACGGCCCTGCTCTCCGGAGGGCAGAGGAAGCGCCTGGCCATCGCCCTGGAGCTGGTCAACAACCCACCCATCATGTTCTTTGACGAGCCCACCAGGTAGTTCTCCCCCTCCTCTCCCACCACGATGCCCCCTCCCCTCCGCTCGGAGCCAGAGCTGGAGGCTGCATCGCTGCCTGGCCGCACTGCTGGAGACCGGAGCGGAGTGTTTGCAGCCTCCTGGGGCCAGAGAAGGGCTCCACCCCTGCCAAGCCTGTTGCCTAGCAGCCCCATCCTTATCCTAGCAGAAATCCCCATGTCCTCCTTGACGGATGCCACCCGCTCCTTCTCTCCCCCACAGCCAATCAATCCCAGAGTCCTGCTGAGTCTACCTCCGTTTTCCATCTCTCAGATTCTCCCCATCTCCATTCTTAGTGCCAGTACTTAAATTCAGCACATCATCAACTCTTGCCTGCATTTCTGCAACAGACTCCTGTCTCCTCATCTCCAGTCTCTCCCAGCCATCCTTCCTCCAAACTGCAACCAGTGTGCTTCCTAAAAGACGAATGGGGCAATACTCAGTCCCCTGCTTAAAAACATGCAGTGATCACATTTGCCCTGAGAATAAAGGCAGAGGACTTACAAGGTCCTGGGCTGAACCTACTTCTCTGGCCTCACGTCTTGCTTCATGCTGTCTTGTATTTTATGCTCTAATAAGATTGAATTGCTTATTATTCTCTTCATCAAGCCATGTGTTCCATGCCTCTGAGCTTTGCGCGTGCTGTGTCTTCTGCTTGGAATGCCCTTCACCACTGTCCTCGCCCTTCCTCCTTCACCTGGTTTAGCTCTTTCTGCTGCCAGATTCACCCAGGAACCTCCTCAGACTCCCCTCCCAAACCTTTGCACCTTGCGGAGTTGACTCTCCCCCACTTTTGCCCCCTGTTTCTACAGCATGGCCTACACTGTCTCAGATCATCTGTGCATTTCTCTCTCTCCCTCCTGATTAGAGTCTATGTCTCATTTATTCTTCCTCGTAATCCCAGTGCTTGGCATTCAAGGGGTGCTAAATGTTGCTTATAACCCTAACTGTACTCTGGGCTTCTTGGTATCGCCAACGCCTGAATTGGACAGAGTGGATGGGGTGTAGGGGTGCCCCCATCCTGCCAGCCCCCTCACTGTCACAGCAGCTGCCAAACCCCCCACCAACATGTTCCCTTCCCCTCGGCCACACCCCCCTCATCCTGCCACCTGGTGGCCTCTCTCTGGACAGTGGTCTGGACAGCGTCTCCTGTTTTCAAGTGGTGTCCCTCATGAGGTCCCTGGCCCAGGGGGGCCGCACCATCATCTGTACCATCCACCAGCCCAGTGCCAGGCTCTTTGAAATGTTCGATAAGGTGAGGGTCTCTGGGCCTCGGAGGTCCGCGATGGGGAGAGGGTGGGGCTCGGTCGAGGGGTAGTGGGACCCGCCTGACCTGCCTTGCTGTTTTCCTTGCCTCTCTCTCACCGTCTCAGCTCTACATCCTGAGCCAGGGGCAGTGCATCTTCAAGGGCGCGGTCACCAACCTGATCCCCTACCTGAAGGGGCTCGGCCTGCACTGCCCCACTTACCACAACCCGGCTGACTTCAGTGAGTGGGGGCCTGCTGGTCGGGACTGGGGAATGGTGGTGGGCCACGCCTGGGGTTTCTGGTTGTGCGCCTGGGCCTCCAGGGCAGACACCTCACTGTTGCCTGCCTTCCACACACACCCGAGGAAGGGCTGGCAGGCCTTTGGGAAGCAAGGAGCGATCTTAGCTGAGCGTGTCCCCCCTGTGCCCCCAGTCATCGAGGTGGCCTCTGGAGAGTATGGAGACCTGAACCCTCTGCTGTTCAGGGCGGTGCAGAATGGGCTCTGTACCATGGCCGAGAAGAACAGCAGCGCTGAGAAGAATGAGGTCCCTGCCGCCTGTCCCCCTTGCCCTCCGGTGGTGAGTAGGGGTGGAGAGGGCAGAGCGCAGGGTCGGGTAGGGGAGGCAGGACCATGGACGTGGTCTGGCCAGAGAGGCTGTGCCCCAGAGGCATCCCAACCACTAGGAAGAACCCAGGATTTGGAGTAGACCTAATATTAGCTGTGTGACCTTGGGTACATTACTTAACTTCTCTGAGCTTTGGCTTTCTCTTTCATTTACGTGTTCAACCAATTCTTGCTGAGCATCTGCAGCATGCTGTTCTTAGTGCCACCTGGTAAGCGAGACTGAATCTGTCTCTAGCCTGTGTCTCGGGCCAGTGTGGTTTACTGTCATTTCGAACTTGAAGGTGATGACAGTTATTTCCCAGGCTTATTGGGAGGACTAATTAGATTAGTTACACACAGCTCTTCCCACTTTCACCGGTGGCGTTTGTCCCCTACCAGCTCTCTTCCTTAAATGAGACACTGTAACTCCAGTGGAAGACCAGGAGGGTTATGTTTGCTGTTGTCATCATCATTGTCGTTAATAATATTACTGTGAAACTGGGGCTTCCCTGGTAGCTCAGTGGTGGAGAGTTTGCCTGCCAATGCAGAAGACACGTGTTCGATCCCTGATCCAGGAAGATCCCACCTGCTGCGGTGCAGCTAAGCCCCTGAGCCACAACTCTTGAGCCTGTGCTCTAGAGTCTCAGAGCCGCAACTATTGAGCCCCTGGGTCGCGACTACTGAAACCCGTGCGCCCTAGAGCCTGATTCCACACGAAAAGTCACCACACAAGAAGCCTGCTCACCTCAACTAGAGTAGCTGCGACCCCTCTGCAACTAGAGAAGAGTGCAGCAGCAGTGAAAACCCAGAATAGCCAAAAATAAATAAATAAATAAAATTTAAAAAGTATTATTGTGAAACTGGTGGCATAAAGGTATTATGCCCTTAGGGTATACGTTTTCAATGGATTACAATTTCCTCAGAATGACTGGGGAATTCCCTGGAGGTCCGCGTGGTTACAGCTTTGCAGTTTCACTGCCATAGGTGCGGGTTCGATCCCTGCTTGGGGAACTAAGATCCCACAAGCCGTGCATGGCAGTCACATAATAATAATAAAGTTTAAAAAAATAGAATGACTAATCTGTTAGTAGCCACCACAGGTGTCCCTGACTCCCTCTCTCTCTCCTCCCAAGTTTTTCACTCCATCTTTGTGTCTCTCTTGAGAGTCTCGCTGCGACTCACACCCCTGAGGCCAGTTTCCAGATACCCACCTCAGTGGAGGAGCATTCTGGAGGACCCTTGCACTGGGGCTGGGTTCAGGGCTGTTCCCACCACCCAAGCTGGGTCCACGGTGTGGGGGTGCGGTAGGTTCACCTGAGTCAATTTCCTCTCCCCAGGAAGTGGGTCCCATTGAAAGCCACACCTTCGCCACCAGCAGCCTCACACAGTTCTGCATCCTCTTCAAGAGGACCTTGTTGTCCATCTCTAGGGACATGGTAAGACATCAAGTTGGGGCAGAGGAGGCTGGTGTAGGCCTGGTCTGTAGGGCTGTGGGATCCCAGCAGTGGGGATGGGAATGGGTCCCTCCCCCAACAGCCCCCAGGGCATGTTGGGGCTGTGCCTGTGAGGACTTACCCACGTTCCTACCCGAGTGTGACTGGCCGCCCCTCGCCTGTGCCTCATCCTCTCTCCTCGTGACCATGCCCACACAGGTCCTGACCCACCTGCGGTTCATGTCCCATGTGGTGATTGGCGTGCTCATTGGCCTCCTCTACCTGCAGATTGGCAACGATGCCAGCAAGGTCTACAGCAACACCGGCTGCCTCTTCTTCTCCATGCTCTTCCTCATGTTTGCCGCCCTGATGCCTACCGTGCTCACCTGTGAGCGGAGCGGCCCTGGGCGCAGGGGGCGCGGGGCGGGGCCCGGGGGACATGCCTCACCCGCCTGTGTCCTCAGTCCCCTTAGATATGGCGATCTTCATGAGAGAGCATCTCAACTACTGGTACAGCCTCAAAGTGTATTACCTGGCCAGGACCATGGCCGATGTGCCCTTCCAGGTGAGCCTCTTCCTCCCACCTGCCCGCTGCCTCCCTCCTGTCTTGCTCCTTCCGTCCTTGCTTGCTGACCCCCTCCCCCAACCTCATTACTTTATCCTTTCCTTCTCCTTCTCCTCACCACGCACTGGGCTCTTTGCCAGGCACTAGGGATGTAGCAACGGACATGATGGAAGCAGTCCTGACCTCGAGGAACTTATGTTCCAGTGGGAATGAGACAGGACAAGCAGCAGATGATGAAAATAACAGCCCTACAAATGACTCTGATTTGAGGCAGGCATGGGCTCGGAGCCTGGCAGCTCCTTGTTAGCTGTGAGACACCGGGCACGTCACCTAATCTCTCTTTGCTTCGGTGTCTCCATCTAGAAAATGGAGTGATAATAGTATCTACCTTGGGATTGTTTATGAGACTGAAATGAGTCCATACATGTACTTAGGAAAGTGCTTGGCACGTACTCAATACCCAGCACTGTCAGCACTGTCTGCTGGGTTTGGTGTCACGGCCGCTGCCGCCCTCTTCCAAACACCAGGGCTGCCCCTGAGCCATAGGTTATCTTCGAGCAAATCAGAAGAGGCACCCCCTCCTCTGGGTGGAGGCTGCCCCCCACCAGGGTGAGATGGGTAGCCCTGGTGGCCTCTCCGCTGGGCACCTTGTGCAGGGAACCCCCGCGCCACTGTCCCTGGTAGTCTCCATCCCTGTGGCCCAGGAGCTGAGGGCATCTAGGGGGACAGCATGCGCTCATATATAAAGTCATTCATTGAGACTTCCCTGGTGGTCCAGCGGTTAAGACTCTGTGCTTTTAACGCAGGGGGCCCAGGTTTGATCCCTGGTCAGGGAACTAGATCCCACATGCCACAGCTAAGACCCAGTACAGCCAAATTAAGATAAATAAATCAATAATTAAAAAAAAAAATGTCATTTGTTAACAACATAAGGAATGCACTGGTCCAGTTGGGGAGGGCCTTCAGAGCAGTCACCGGGCCTGCGTGGGTCTGAGTGGGCCTGATGGAGAGCAGAGGTGAGACGGGAAGATGAATGCGGGTCTCATAGCCAGGGAAGGGGACGTGTGTCACGGTCACGTGGCAGCAGGAGGAACAGTGCAGGGGCGGGACTGGGCATGGCCGCTCTGGCAAGTGCTGTCCCCCTGCCCGGTGGAGTGGAGGCTCCTGGCCGCTGCCCAGCCCTGTGCCCACTTCCCAGGTGTTGTTCCCAGTGCTGTACTGCAGCATCGTGTACTGGATGACAGACCAGCCGGCTGAGGCCAGCCGCTTTCTGCTCTTTGCGGCTCTGGGCATCTCCACGGCCTTGGTGGCCCAGTCTTTAGGGCTGCTGATTGGTGCTGCCTCCAACTCCCTCCAGGTGAGGATCTCCAAGAGAGCGGATGGAGCCTGGTGGGAGGAAGCCGGGGCTGGCCTAAGGACGGGGATGGGTCTGTGGGAAGCCTTGGGGGCCCCCTGGGTCCTGGGTCCATCCTGGTTCCCCCCCGTGACGGCCTGGTCTCCTTCTCTCTTTGGCAGGTGGCCTCTTTTGTGGGCCCAGTTTCCGCCATCCCTGTCCTCTTGTTCTCTGGTTTCTTTATCAGCTTCAAAACCATCCCCACTTACCTGCGATGGAGCTCCTACCTCTCCTATGTCAGGTCCGGAACCCCCTCTTTACCCGCTGCCCCTGCTCCTCCCTGCAGGAGGCCGTGCCTCCTGGGTGAGAGACTGCACCTGGGCTATGGGAGTTTGCCTGGGCAGCAGGGAACCCCCGCGCCACTGTCCCTGGTAGTCTCCATCCCTGTGGCCCAGGAGCTGAGGGCATCTAGGGGGACAGCATGCGCTCATATATAAAGTCATTCATTGAGACTTCCCTGGTGGTCCAGCGGTTAAGACTCTGTGCTTTTAACGCAGGGGGCCCAGGTTTGATCCCTGGTCAGGGAACTAGATCCCACATGCCACAGCTAAGACCCAGTACAGCCAAATTAAGATAAATAAATCAAAAATTTAAAAAAAAAAATGTCATTTGTTAACAACATAAGGAATGCACTGGTCCAGTTGGGGAGGGCCTTCAGAGCAGTCACCGGGCCTGCGTGGGTCTGAGTGGGCCTGATGGAGAGCAGAGGTGAGACGGGAAGATGAATGCGGGTCTCATAGCCAGGGAAGGGGACGTGTGTCACGGTCACGTGGCAGCAGGAGGAACAGTGCAGGGGCGGGACTGGGCATGGCCGCTCTGGCAAGTGCTGTCCCCCTGCCCGGTGGAGTGGAGGCTCCTGGCCGCTGCCCAGCCCTGTGCCCACTTCCCAGGTGTTGTTCCCAGTGCTGTACTGCAGCATCGTGTACTGGATGACAGACCAGCCGGCTGAGGCCAGCCGCTTTCTGCTCTTTGCGGCTCTGGGCATCTCCACGGCCTTGGTGGCCCAGTCTTTAGGGCTGCTGATTGGTGCTGCCTCCAACTCCCTCCAGGTGAGGATCTCCAAGAGAGCGGATGGAGCCTGGTGGGAGGAAGCCGGGGCTGGCCTAAGGACGGGGATGGGTCTGTGGGAAGCCTTGGGGGCCCCCTGGGTCCTGGGTCCATCCTGGTTCCCCCCCGTGACGGCCTGGTCTCCTTCTCTCTTTGGCAGGTGGCCTCTTTTGTGGGCCCAGTTTCCGCCATCCCTGTCCTCTTGTTCTCTGGTTTCTTTATCAGCTTCAAAACCATCCCCACTTACCTGCGATGGAGCTCCTACCTCTCCTATGTCAGGTCCGTAACCCCCTCTTTACCCTCTGCCCCTGCTCCTCCCTGCAGGAGGCCGTGCCTCCTGGGTGAGAGACTGCACCTGGGCTATGGGAGTTTGCCTGGGCAGCAGGGCTCAGTGCTCTGGGCCTGCTCTCATGCCCGCCTGATTTTGTCTAGGTATGGCTTCGAGGGTGTGATTCTGACCATATATGGCATGGAACGAAAAGACCTGGTCTGCCCGAAAGGACAGTGCCCTCTCCAGCAGCCCCAGAGCATCTTGCGAACCTTGGAGGTAGATGATGCCAAGCTCTACTTGGACTTCCTGATCTTGGGCGTCTTCTTCCTGGTCCTGCGGCTGCTGGCATACTTTGCGCTCCGCTATCAGGTCAAGTCTGAGAGATAGAGCTTTTCCCTGGCCTGTGCCCCAGCCCCTGCAGCAGGAAGCCCCCAGCCCCAGCCCTTTAGGGCTGTTTTAACCTTGTAGACATGGGCTCTCCCCTCTCAGCTCCTCCACAGGCTGGCTGGCTGACTGCGCTCCCAGCCTTGGCCCTGGGGTTGGGGGCACCAGGCATCCCTGCCGTGCCCAGGAGTCTTCCTAAGTTGATGCGGTCTGTAGCTTCCTCCCTTCTCTCTCCAACAGCTGCATGCGAAGACCACTAGGAGGCTGCACCCGCCTTCCTGCCCCCAACCCCCCCTCTGCTGGCCTCCTGGGAGCCCCAGGCTCTGCAGCCCCCTCTTACAACTGACCAAAGTGACCCCCCTGGGGAGTCCCACCCCACAAGTGTTTGTAAACTGGCTGTTCTAAGATTGGGGTTCTAGGGCTGGGCACTGGTGGGGTCCCCTGGATGTCCTGTTGGGACGGAGCAGGGACAGGTTCTGGAAGTCTCTTCTTCCTCCTCACTTCTCTCCACCCCTAGACCCTGACTGATCAGATCAGTCTGTTGGGACAAAAGCTGTGTTTTCTGTCTGGGTCATCCCTCCCAATCCTAGAGACCGGAGAGGCCTGGCGCCATGGGCTATCCCCCGAGCCCCTCAGGTCAGGGCTGGGCCTGTGGCTCCTCTGCAATAATGTCCGTGTTCTCTCCTATCTGCCGCTAGAGCTGGAGAAGGCACTTTATCCCGGGGCGGGGTGGGTGAGTGGAGAAGCCCCAAGCCTCCTTCCTTGCTGTTTGCTCCCCCGGGGTGCCTCCTGGGTGAGAGACTGCACCTGGGCTATGGGAGTTTGCCTGGGCAGCAGGGCTCAGTGCTCTGGGCCTGCTCTCATGCCCGCCTGATTTTGTCTAGGTATGGCTTCGAGGGTGTGATTCTGACCATATATGGCATGGAACGAAAAGACCTGGTCTGCCCGAAAGGACAGTGCCCTCTCCAGCAGCCCCAGAGCATCTTGCGAACCTTGGAGGTAGATGATGCCAAGCTCTACTTGGACTTCCTGATCTTGGGCGTCTTCTTCCTGGTCCTGCGGCTGCTGGCATACTTTGCGCTCCGCTATCAGGTCAAGTCTGAGAGATAGAGCTTTTCCCTGGCCTGTGCCCCAGCCCCTGCAGCAGGAAGCCCCCAGCCCCAGCCCTTTAGGGCTGTTTTAACCTTGTAGACATGGGCTCTCCCCTCTCTCAGCTCCTCCACAGGCTGGCTGGCTGACTGCGCTCCCAGCCTTGGCCCTGGGGTTGGGGGCACCAGGCATCCCTGCCGTGCCCAGGAGTCTTCCTAAGTTGATGCGGTCTGTAGCTTCCTCCCTTCTCTCTCCAACAGCTGCATGCGAAGACCACTAGGAGGCTGCACCCGCCTTCCTGCCCCCAACCCCCCCTCTGCTGGCCTCCTGGGAGCCCCAGGCTCTGCAGCCCCCTCTTACAACTGACCAAAGTGACCCCCCTGGGGAGTCCCACCCCACAAGTGTTTGTAAACTGGCTGTTCTAAGATTGGGGTTCTAGGGCTGGGCACTGGTGGGGTCCCCTGGATGTCCTGTTGGGACGGAGCAGGGACAGGTTCTGGAAGTCTCTTCTTCCTCCTCACTTCTCTCCACCCCTAGACCCTGACTGATCAGATCAGTCTGTTGGGACAAAAGCTGTGTTTTCTGTCTGGGTCATCCCTCCCAATCCTAGAGACCGGAGAGGCCTGGCGCCATGGGCTATCCCCCGAGCCCCTCAGGTCAGGGCTGGGCCTGTGGCTCCTCTGCAATAATGTCCGTGTTCTCTCCTATCTGCCGCTAGAGCTGGAGAAGGCACTTTATCCCGGGGGCGGGGTGGGTGAGTGGGAGAAGCCCCAAGCCTCCTTCCTTGCTGTTTGTGGGGTCCCGCAGTGCTCCCGCCCCTCTCCTGAGTTATAGGCACACACATGCGAGCAGGCAATCTCGGCCCTACACACACTTACCATCCCTTTACTGCTCAGAGGAAGGGTGGTGGTGGCGGGTTCTGTGGGGAACCAGGCCAGCCTCTTCCTGGGCACCCTCTTTGACTCCAAGGATGAGGCTGATGCTGCCTGGGGATGTCTCCAGGATCTGCACGTGTCTACCCCACCCAGTCTTCCCTCCTGCCTAAGCCAGGGGTGGCACAGGGTACCAGCTCCCTGGAGCTCAGGACCCTACCCAAGCACAAGCAGAAGTTGGATTTGGCCACTGCCACCCAAAGGTCCTTCTTTTGTGTGTCAAGCTGGCAGTCTCACTCCTCCACCCCTTCCGTGGCCAGTTGCTGTTCATTCAAACCCCATCCATGTCCCTCCCCCTGCTTCCTGTTAGCCAAGGTGGGCCCTGGGCATCAAAGCAGCATGGCCGGGGCATCAGAGCGACAGATGCACCTGTCGGGCCTTCCTGGGGTGGCTGGGGTCCAGGCTCATTCTACGTCTGATGTCCCCTTCCCCCAGGGCACTTGTCACCCCTTCTTCCTTGTGCATATACCCCTCCACTTTCCTTACCCTGCCACGGATTCTCCCCATCACACAGAGATGCCCATTGTATTTGTGGGATTTCACTCATTATTAATAAAACCTATATTTATACAGTATGCTGTGTGGAAATGTGTGTGAGTCTGGCACCCGGTACCATGGGCTGTGAGGTGGGACGGAGCAGGGACAGGTTCTGGAAGTCTCTTCTTCCTCCTCACTTCTCTCCACCCCTAGACCCTGACTGATCAGATCAGTCTGTTGGGACAAAAGCTGTGTTTTCTGTCTGGGTCATCCTCCCAATCCTAGAGCCCGGGAGAGGCCTGGCGCCATGGGCTATCCCCCGAGCCCCTCAGGTCAGGGCTGGGCCTGTGGCTCCTCTGCAATAATGTCCGTGTTCTCTCCTATCTGCCGCTAGAGCTGGAGAAGGCACTTTATCCCGGGGGCGGGGTGGGTGAGTGGGAGAAGCCCCAAGCCTCCTTCCTTGCTGTTTGTGGGGTCCCGCAGTGCTCCCGCCCCTCTCCTGAGTTATAGGCACACACATGCGAGCAGGCAATCTCGGCCCTACACACACTTACCATCCCTTTACTGCTCAGAGGAAGGGTGGTGGTGGCGGGTTCTGTGGGGAACCAGGCCAGCCTCTTCCTGGGCACCCTCTTTGACTCCAAGGATGAGGCTGATGCTGCCTGGGGATGTCTCCAGGATCTGCACGTGTCTACCCCACCCAGTCTTCCCTCCTGCCTAAGCCAGGGGTGGCACAGGGTACCAGCTCCCTGGAGCTCAGGACCCTACCCAAGCACAAGCAGAAGTTGGATTTGGCCACTGCCACCCAAAGGTCCTTCTTTTGTGTGTCAAGCTGGCAGTCTCACTCCTCCACCCCTTCCGTGGCCAGTTGCTGTTCATTCAAACCCCATCCATGTCCCTCCCCCTGCTTCCTGTTAGCCAAGGTGGGCCCTGGGCATCAAAGCAGCATGGCCGGGGCATCAGAGCGACAGATGCACCTGTCGGGCCTTCCTGGGGTGGCTGGGGTCCAGGCTCATTCTACGTCTGATGTCCCCTTCCCCCAGGGCACTTGTCACCCCTTCTTCCTTGTGCATATACCCCTCCACTTTCCTTACCCTGCCACGGATTCTCCCCATCACACAGAGATGCCCATTGTATTTGTGGGATTTCACTCATTATTAATAAAACCTATATTTATACAGTATGCTGTGTGGAAATGTGTGTGAGTCTGGCACCCGGTACCATGGGCTGTGAGGTGGTCTTCAAAGCTCTTGGCAAGACGTCTGTGAGCTTTAGGGAGCCTGTGGCAATGGATGAGAGGTCCTAGATGGAAATCAAGCTGGTGAGTGTGTAATTTATGAGATACCTGTATTATACTTCCTCTCTTACACATGCTTATGTTTATTATCTCAAGGGAGTCTCAGGTCAACCCTGCATGCTTTCTGCAGATAAGAGAACCAAGACTTGGATTAAGTAACTTGCCCAAGGGTCCTGAGATAATGGAAGTGGGAATCAGGTCTGGCAACTAGGTCTTCTGCCTCTGGGCTCCTCATCCTTGGTATTGGCTCCTGATGCTTACTTAACGTAGATTTCTGAGCTGCGTGCAGGGGCTCTGTGTTGCATGTGTGCGTTCTTGCCCAATGAATACCCGACTCTTTTCAGAACTCACTGAGCCCTGGTTCCCCATTTGTGACTAGGGGGAAGAGGGGAGGTTAGGGGCCATGAAGACAATGAGAAGCAGAAAGTCCCAGGGGCCTAAGCCCCAGGATAGGAGTGGCAGCTTTCCCCATTTTCTCCTGGCCACTTTTCTACTGAGCCACACCTCCAGGGCCAAGATGTCAGCCACCAGGATTGCAGGTGCCTTTGGTTGAAACTGTTTGGTGTTGTTTCTGGGGGCTCCAAAGAGCTCTGGTACCATTATCCTTTATGCCTCAATGCAGGGAAGCTAGAGAGAAGTGATTCATTAGAATAGGATGCTTGAGAGACTTACAAGCAGGCAAGCAAGCAGATGCCACACCCAGAACTTACTGGACTAGTTTTGTAATCAAAGGAAAAATGGGGAAGGGAGAAAAGCGTCTTTGCCTTCAACGTCATGCTACCATCAGCTCCTTCCTCAATTTGAGCAAGGGAGTTTCCTTGTTCTTATATAGTCAATCTATGTTCACATTACGGACCAAATATTGCTTTTCATGTGTGCAGAGAGCATGTGCTAGGGATCACTAACCATTGTTTCATTCTTTGGGGGGCATATCTTTTGCTTCTGCTGCATGGTTTTGTTGTTAAACAGCCTGTGTGCTTTTGTGGGTAAGCAAACCTGCTTTCTTGAATCACCATTAACTTACAGGAGTCTCCAGTATTTTTCTACCTACAACTCCCCAGTGGGATTAACTATTTAATCACCAACTTTGTCCCTGTACTCTGTCCCTGTCATTGTGGCCTGAGATTTGGCTGGGAGGGCTTGAGGGCCAGTAGCAGGATGAACCAAAAGGAATATATTGATCCTTGTCCCTTCTGATCCGCCTAGGGAATGAAGGAAGGCAGCCATCGGTCCTGCTGGCCCAAGGGTCCTGAGATAATGGAAGTGGGAATCAGGTCTGGCAACTAGGTCTTCTGCCTCTGGGCTCCTCATCCTTGGTATTGGCTCCTGATGCTTACTTAACGTAGATTTCTGAGCTGCGTGCAGGGGCTCTGTGTTGCATGTGTGCGTTCTTGCCCAATGAATACCCGACTCTTTTCAGAACTCACTGAGCCCTGGTTCCCCATTTGTGACTAGGGGGAAGAGGGGAGGTTAGGGGCCATGAAGACAATGAGAAGCAGAAAGTCCCAGGGGCCTAAGCCCCAGGATAGGAGTGGCAGCTTTCCCCATTTTCTCCTGGCCACTTTTCTACTGAGCCACACCTCCAGGGCCAAGATGTCAGCCACCAGGATTGCAGGTGCCTTTGGTTGAAACTGTTTGGTGTTGTTTCTGGGGGCTCCAAAGAGCTCTGGTACCATTATCCTTTATGCCTCAATGCAGGGAAGCTAGAGAGAAGTGATTCATTAGAATAGGATGCTTGAGAGACTTACAAGCAGGCAAGCAAGCAGATGCCACACCCAGAACTTACTGGACTAGTTTTGTAATCAAAGGAAAAATGGGGAAGGGAGAAAAGCGTCTTTGCCTTCAACGTCATGCTACCATCAGCTCCTTCCTCAATTTGAGCAAGGGAGTTTCCTTGTTCTTATATAGTCAATCTATGTTCACATTACGGACCAAATATTGCTTTTCATGTGTGCAGAGAGCATGTGCTAGGGATCACTAACCATTGTTTCATTCTTTGGGGGGCATATCTTTTGCTTCTGCTGCATGGTTTTGTTGTTAAACAGCCTGTGTGCTTTTGTGGGTAAGCAAACCTGCTTTCTTGAATCACCATTAACTTACAGGAGTCTCCAGTATTTTTCTACCTACAACTCCCCAGTGGGATTAACTATTTAATCACCAACTTTGTCCCTGTACTCTGTCCCTGTCATTGTGGCCTGAGATTTGGCTGGGAGGGCTTGAGGGCCAGTAGCAGGATGAACCAAAAAGGAATATATTGATCCTTGTCCCTTCTGATCCCAAGCCTAGGGAATGAAGGAAGGGGCAGCCATCGGTCCTGCTGGCTGCCCAGAATACCATAGTTGTGCCATAGGCAGAACTAAGTGCCCTAAGTGAGGGTAGGGCCCAATCTATGACCAGCTGTGTGCTTGCCTGGAGATGGACTAACTTGGTTTCTTATGGGAAAGGAGGTGGGGGTTAGGAAGTGAGACGTCTGGGTCCTAGCTCCTGGAATTCTAGCTAACTTTAGGGGACACTCTGGGTGCCACCTTCTTCCTGGAGTGATGCCAATAGATGACTCCTGTAAGTCAGAGGGCACAAAATTCCACCACTGTAGAGTCTTCAGAGTCTTCATTCTTACTTTCTCTCTCTTTTAGTATTTATTTATTTGACTGCACTGAGTCTTTGTTGCAGCATATGGGATCTAGTTCCCTGACCAGGGATTGAACTCAGGCCCCCTGCATTGGGAGCACAGAGTCTTAGCCACTGGACCACCAGGGAAGTCCGTTCTTTTTCTTTTAAAATGAAATTTAAAATACTTGCAAAAGAGTAACAGTGCTTTTGTAAATTCCTTTAGAAACGAAAGGAAATGAACAGCCATTCCAGAGCCAACAAGGGCCATTCAGGCACAGAGAACATTTGTAGTGTGGCTCACATAATTGCGAAGAAAGCACTTTTGATTCCTGCAGCAACCCCCCTGAGACTGCTAGGAGGAGTAGGATCATTTCTTCCTTTCACAGAGAAGGAAACTAAGGCATGGAGAAGCACCTTAAGCAAGCCCTCGAGGGACTGTGCTGTTGCCACTGAGAACCACGTCACTTTCTACTGCCCGTCCCACTAACCTGTGAGGCGTGGGGTGGGAAGGCTCTCAAGCTTGTTTTGCAATGGACCCACTCAACCTTCCTGAATCCGGAGGCGTTTCTCTCAGCACTGTGCGGCCTTCGATCGAGGCACTTTGCCGTGCTGTGGTTCTGTAGCACCTGCTGCCCCATCCTGAGGTCAGACGACAGAACACATCCCCACAGCATGACTCACAGCGCTTCTGTCTGCAAGAGGCCAGGCAAATTATATTGATCCTTGTCCCGAAGCCTGGAAGGAAGGGCAGCCATCGGTCCTGCTGGCTGCCCAGAATACCATAGTTGTGCCATAGGCAGAACTAAGTGCCCTAAGTGAGGGTAGGGCCCAATCTATGACCAGCTGTGTGCTTGCCTGGAGATGGACTAACTTGGTTTCTTATGGGAAAGGAGGTGGGGGTTAGGAAGTGAGACGTCTGGGTCCTAGCTCCTGGAATTCTAGCTAACTTTAGGGGACACTCTGGGTGCCACCTTCTTCCTGGAGTGATGCCAATAGATGACTCCTGTAAGTCAGAGGGCACAAAATTCCACCACTGTAGAGTCTTCAGAGTCTTCATTCTTACTTTCTCTCTTTTTAGTATTTATTTATTTGACTGCACTGAGTCTTTGTTGCAGCATATGGGATCTAGTTCCCTGACCAGGGATTGAACTCAGGCCCCCTGCATTGGGAGCACAGAGTCTTAGCCACTGGACCACCAGGGAAGTCCGTTCTTTTTCTTTTAAAATGAAATTTAAAATACTTGCAAAAGAGTAACAGTGCTTTTGTAAATTCCTTTAGAAACGAAAGGAAATGAACAGCCATTCCAGAGCCAACAAGGGCCATTCAGGCACAGAGAACATTTGTAGTGTGGCTCACATAATTGCGAAGAAAGCACTTTTGATTCCTGCAGCAACCCCCCTGAGACTGCTAGGAGGAGTAGGATCATTTCTTCCTTTCACAGAGAAGGAAACTAAGGCATGGAGAAGCACCTTAAGCAAGCCCTCGAGGGACTGTGCTGTTGCCACTGAGAACCACGTCACTTTCTACTGCCCGTCCCACTAACCTGTGAGGCGTGGGGTGGGAAGGCTCTCAAGCTTGTTTTGCAATGGACCCACTCAACCTTCCTGAATCCGGAGAGCGTTTCTCTCAGCACTGTGCGGCCTTCGATCGAGGCACTTTGCCGTGCTGTGGTTCTGTAGCACCTGCTGCCCCATCCTGAGGTCAGACGACAGAACACATCCCCACAGCATGACTCACAGCGCTTCTGTCTGCAAGAGGCCAGGCAAATTATATGTTATGAATGAAACCTACATAGCTGTCATAACCGGTGTTGGGTGGGGGGCCGGGAGATAAATGGCTTGCTCTGTGCCTGGCCCAGTAACGCCGCGGGGGCCTGTCTGCCTCATATGGCTAGGGAAGCGGAGTGAAGCTAGAGGAGCACCCCAGGCCTGAAGTGTCACCCCTAAGATCACCTTCACAGGGTTACTCTACCTCTTCTCCCCTCACCCTACTTCCTGTTCAGAACTCTGTTGAAACCAAATACGCTCTTTTCTAGCTGCCTGAAATGGCCTTCCATTCCTTGGCTTTAAAAAGAAAATTAACTGATGTATTTTTTTTTTTTTTAAAGATTTATTTATTTTTATTTATTTTTGGGCGGGGGTTGGGTTGGGGAGGGAGGGGAGCGGGCGGGCCACTTCTATTGGTCTTTCGTTTCTCTATTTTCATCCGTCTTTGTTCTTTGGCTCCTGTGGGCCTCCCATCGCGGTGGCATCTGTCGTCGCAGAGCGCCGGCTCTGGGCGCATGCGCTCCAGAGCTCTGGCTGGGTGATTGGACACATGGGTCCAGCCGCTCCGCAGCACGTGGGATCTTCCCAGGCCAGGGCACGAACTGGCGGCCCTTGCACTGCAAGGCGGTGTCCTTACCCACTGGACCACCAGGGGAAGCCCTAACTGATGTATTTTGAGTAACAATGTCTTAGAAAGCGAAGTGAAGTCACGCAGTCATGTCCAACTCTTTGTGACTCATGGACAAGCCATGGAACTCTCCAGGCAAGAACACTGGAATGGGTAGCCTTTCCCTTCCCCAGGGGATCTTTCCAACCCAGGGATTGAACCCAGGTCTCCTGCATTGCAGGTGGATTCTTTACCGTCTGAGTCACCGGGGAGGCTGTCTTAGGTGTATAGCAAAGTGATTCAGTTTTACAGATACACACACACACACACACATAGATACACACAGATACACACATGCACACACACATAGATATATTCTTTTTCAGATTATTTTCCATTATAGGTTATTACAAGATTTTGAATATAATTTCCTGTGCTATTTGTTGTTTATCTATTTTATTTTTTACTTTTTAAAAATATTTATTTATTCATGTATTTGGCTGTGCTGCGTGTTAGTTGTGGCAAGTGAGATCTTCCATCTTCCTTGGTGCATGCTGCACTTTTTAGTTGTGGCATGTGGGATCTCGTTCGCTGATTGGGGATTGAACCCTGGGCTGCTGGCATTGGGAGTGCAGAGTCTTAGCCACTGGACCTCCAGGGAAGTCCCTGTTTACCATTTTTTTTAAATTTTATTTATTTATCTTTTGGGGGGTGGGGTGGGCAGGGAGGGGAATGGGAGGGCCACTTCTATTGGTCTTTCGTTTCTCTATTTTCATCCGTCTTTGTTCTTTGGCTCCTGTGGGCCTCCCATTGCGGTGGCATCTGTTGTCGCAGAGCGCTGGCTCTGCGCGCACGTGCACCAGAGCTCCGGCTGGGTGACTGGACACATCAGTCCAGCTGCTCGGCACGTGGGATCTTCCCAGGCCAGGGATGGACCCGGCGCCCCTTGCACTGCAAGGCGGTGTCCTTACCCACTGGACCACCAGGGAAGCCCCCTGTTTACCTATTTTATATGTAGTAATGTATATCTGCTCATCCGAAAGTCCAAACATATCCCTCTCCTCCCTTTGGTCACCATAAGTTAGCATTTTATGTCTGTGAGTTTATTTTGATTTTGTAAATAGGTTCATTTTAGATTTTTTAATTAATTTATATTTACTTGGAGGATGACTGCGTTACAATATTGTGCTGGTTTCTGCCATTTATAAATATATGAATATACGAATCAGCCATGGGTGTACACATGTCCCCTTCCTCTTGAACCTCTCTCCCTGTATCTTTTGGGATTTTTTTTTTTTTTTTTTTGGATTCCACATATAAGTGACAGCGCATATTTGTCTTTATCTGACTGACTTCACTTGGTATGATCATGTCTAGGTCCATCCATGATGCTGCAAATGGCATTATTTCGTTCTTTTCTTGTGGCTGAATACCATCTTATTTTTTAAGATCCAGTTCAGATGTCACCCCCGGGCCAGAGGCAGTTAGTAACTTCCTCTCTCAGCTTTCCTAAAGCTTCCATCTGCCTCTGAAGTAGCAACATTTGGGTCCCGGGAGGGGAGCTTCTCTGGTCTGGTCCCGGTTCTCCTTGCCCTGGCGGCTGCATCTTAGCCCAACACCAGGTGTTCAGTGAAAGAAGAGGTGTTTACGTGTAAGGAAATAGCCACACCATCTGGAGTCTGGATGAGGGGAGTGAGTCAGGACACTTTTTAGTTGTGGCATGTGGGATTGTTCGCTGATTGGGGATTGAACCCTGGGCTGCTGGCATTGGGAGTGCAGAGTCTTAGCCACTGGACCTCCAGGGAAGTCCCTGTTTACCATTTTTTTTAAATTTTATTTATTTATCTTTTGGGGGGTGGGGTGGGCAGGGAGGGGAATGGGAGGGCCACTTCTATTGGTCTTTCGTTTCTCTATTTTCATCCGTCTTTGTTCTTTGGCTCCTGTGGGCCTCCCATTGCGGTGGCATCTGTTGTCGCAGAGCGCTGGCTCTGCGCGCACGTGCACCAGAGCTCCGGCTGGGTGACTGGACACATCAGTCCAGCTGCTCGGCACGTGGGATCTTCCCAGGCCAGGGATGGACCCGGCGCCCCTTGCACTGCAAGGCGGTGTCCTTACCCACTGGACCACCAGGGAAGCCCCCTGTTTACCTATTTTATATGTAGTAATGTATATCTGCTCATCCGAAAGTCCAAACATATCCCTCTCCTCCCTTTGGTCACCATAAGTTAGCATTTTATGTCTGTGAGTTTATTTTGATTTTGTAAATAGGTTCATTTTAGATTTTTTAATTAATTTATATTTACTTGGAGGATGACTGCGTTACAATATTGTGCTGGTTTCTGCCATTTATAAATATATGAATATACGAATCAGCCATGGGTGTACACATGTCCCCTTCCTCTTGAACCTCTCTCCCTGTATCTTTTGGGATTTTTTTTTTTTTTTTTTGGATTCCACATATAAGTGACAGCGCATATTTGTCTTTATCTGACTGACTTCACTTGGTATGATCATGTCTAGGTCCATCCATGATGCTGCAAATGGCATTATTTCGTTCTTTTCTTGTGGCTGAATACCATCTTATTTTTTAAGATCCAGTTCAGATGTCACCCCCGGGCCAGAGGCAGTTAGTAACTTCCTCTCTCAGCTTTCCTAAAGCTTCCATCTGCCTCTGAAGTAGCAACATTTGGGTCCCGGGAGGGGAGCTTCTCTGGTCTGGTCCCGGTTCTCCTTGCCCTGGCGGCTGCATCTTAGCCCAACACCAGGTGTTCAGTGAAAGAAGAGGTGTTTACGTGTGTAAGGGAAATAGCCACACCATCTGGAGTCTGGATGGAGGGGAGAGTGAGTCAGGACACACGTAGGCTCCAGGCTACACATTTACCATTGGCCTCCTTTCTGGATTTCCTGGGACATGAAGAAGTAGGCTTCAGGCTGGATAGTTATAACTGTTCGCATTTCCTGAGCCAAAAGATAGGTATTTTTTGAGGAATTTACAATTAGCCTCTAGTTTGCCCTCCAAAATGGAAGTAACAATAGTAACAAGGTAAGAGCCAGTCTTTGTCTCTCGTAAACACCTTAAGGTAATAGTCATGGCAGTGGTCAAGGTCGTAGTCATGACGAGGACAAAGAGAGGCAAAACTCTGTTTGAGTAAAGGATTAAGGGGTCTCTGCTCCCCATTTGTTTGGGACAAGAGAGACACTACACATGCACAGAAAGACTCTTTAGGGGCCACAAATTCAGGGGACAGTGCCAGGCCATAATAAGTCTTGCTCCTCCCAGAAGCCTTCACTTCTAGATCCATCTTGGCATCGTCAGGAGTACTTGTGAACCCGGGGAGGGTCCCAGGGTAGGTCAGGTGTAGAAAAGAAACCAGATAATTGGCTGAACAAAGATAAACACTCCAAAGAACTGCCTTATATAAATGACTTAATCTCTTCTTCACTGCACTTGCTCCTCCTCACTGGGGGGGATGCCCACAGCCCTTCCCTCCAGGGTGTACCTCTGCATTGCTCCTAGCTCATCTAAGTTGCTTCTCTGTGTCCTCTCCACTTGTTGTTGTGCTCTGTCTCTACTAATAAACTTTGTACCTGTATTTACAGTTTCCACCTCCATGATAAACATATTCTTCACTGGAGGCAATGATCCAGGGGAGAATGACTTCTAGCTTCTAGCCCTTGCTGATCTGGTGGCTAGGATTCCTGGTTCTCAACCATACTACCCAGGATGAGCTTCCCTAGTGGCTCAGCTGCTAAAGAATCAGCCTGCAATGTGGGGGGACCTGGGTTAATCCCTGGGTTGGGAAGATCTCCTGGAGGAGGGCATGGCAACCCACTCCAGTGCTCTTGCCTGGAGAATCCCACGGACAGAGGACCGGGCAGGCTACAGTCTGCGGGGTCGCAGAGTCGGACATGACTGAGCGACTAAGCACAGCACACCTAGGCTCAATTTCCGGGCAGGGAATTAAGATCTCCCTTCACACCACTGCTCCCTGCTGCCTGGCGTCAAGATCATGCCTCTCTACCAGTTCCCTATCACTACCTCTGTTCAGTACACACCTGTTTGCTTGTTGTAAGGTCTGGTCCCGAGGCCCCCTTCCCCCACTTCCTACCCCACCCCCCAACAAGAAAGACCTTGACTAGAAGGCCCCTCGTGCCAGATTAAAAAAGGCCAATGAAAAACAGCCATGACACCAACGGAGGACCACCCTGCCCCCGCCAGAAGTTCTCACTGGACAAAGGAGAGATCAAACTGCCCAATTTGCGAACGCCCCAACACCTGGCCTCAACCAATCAGGTCGACGGTGCCCCAACCTGGCCAGGGGCTCGGCTGACCACGTCACCTTACCTATAAAGGGGGCCCTCCCAGTCTTTGTGTGCGCTTTCCCTCACTCCCTCTCTCCTCTCCTCCCCGTGAGGGACGCCCGAGAGCGCCCGTCCAATAAAGCCTGCTCTGCCTCGCCAATTCCGGTCCTCCTCTCTCATTTTAAAACACCCGGCGGGGACCAACCTTACACTTGTGGAGGCATGCCCTGACTGTGGGTGGCTCCTCTCTTGGCCACATGGGTCCTGAGTGTGCCAGGTATGGAAGCCCAGGACTCGTCTAGGATTGGCTGCCAGACAAGAAGGGCAGTTTGAGGTGGGATCTGCCTAGCAGCCCAGTTCTGTCTTCCTTGAGGCATGTGACAGGAAGTCTGGCGCAGGCGTGAAGAGAGCCAGGAACAGAGGGAGGACCCAAGATCTCTGCCTGGAGATAGGCTAAAGCGGTGAGGAGGCACAGAAGGAAGAATCTGGGGTAGGGGTCGCCTTGGGGAAAGTCCAGGAGTGAGGTAGGAAGACGTGGGCCTGGGATTCTTGTTCTGGCTCTTCCCCTTCGTGGGTGGGTCAACCGGCACAAGTCATTTCGCTCTTGTGAGCTGCAGTCTTTTCATCTGTAAAATGGGTGTAGCAACAAGCCCTGCCTGGGAAGTGGTGAGTAATGCGATGAGATGTCACTCGGTCCCCAGCAGAGGACAGTTACTAGCGCTGGGCCTGCCTGCTTGGAGGCGTGTACCACGGAGGGCGCGGGGAAATAGAGGGACGGATGGGGAAGAAGTCCTCGCCCCGGAAGAGGCGCTCTTCCGGACTCCAGCCCCTCTTGGGATCGCCCTCCTCCCAGCCCCCGAGGCCCGGGGCGCCGCGGCTCGTCCTCGCGCGTGCCCGCTGCCAGACGAGAAGCCAGAAAGGGCAGGGCTCCGCGCGGGCGGGGCGAGCAGGAAGCCCGGCGCCGCGCCGGGGCCTCTGGGAGCAAGCGGGAGCCTCCGGCGGCCACCGGCTCCGGGCCTGGGCCGCGGCGGTAAAGATCTGAGCAGCCGGGGCGGGGCGGCGCGGGGCTGGATCCGCTAGGAGCTGGCAGCCGGGGTTGCTGTAGGACGCAGCGGTGTGCTGAATGGTGGGCGTTGTGGCGGGCTCTCCCCTTGGGTCTGCAACCAACTTGAACTAGGAAAGCTGGGTTCCCCGTTTAAGAGGAGTTCTGGACCTGAGCGAGCACAGCCGCGGTATCCTTCCTGCGGTGCCCTCTTCGGATCACAGCCCTGGAGCCCGAAGGTGGTCTTCCGAGAATGACTGTCCCCGCCCCTGCTCCCACCGTCTTGAACCAGAGGCCCTGCATCTGATTTTATCCCACTGAGCTAGTTTACTCAAGCTTTTCCAGCCTTCCAGGGCCGCTCTAATTCTTCTTCAGCTCCTGGGACTCCAGGTCTGAGCCCCAGCCCGCACCGACAGGAGGGGAATCTGGGGCTAGGCGGGTGAAGAGAGCCAGGAACAGAGGGAGGACCCAAGATCTCTGCCTGGAGATAGGCTAAAGCGGTGAGGAGGCACAGAAGGAAGAATCTGGGGTAGGGGTCGCCTTGGGAAAGTCCAGGAGTGAGGTAGGAAGACGTGGGCCTGGGATTCTTGTTCTGGCTCTTCCCCTTCGTGGGTGGGTCAACCGGCACAAGTCATTTCGCTCTTGTGAGCTGCAGTCTTTTCATCTGTAAAATGGGTGTAGCAACAAGCCCTGCCTGGGAAGTGGTGAGTAATGCGATGAGATGTCACTCGGTCCCCAGCAGAGGACAGTTACTAGCGCTGGGCCTGCCTGCTTGGAGGCGTGTACCACGGAGGGCGCGGGGAAATAGAGGGACGGATGGGGAAGAAGTCCTCGCCCCGGAAGAGGCGCTCTTCCGGACTCCAGCCCCTCTTGGGATCGCCCTCCTCCCAGCCCCCGAGGCCCGGGGCGCCGCGGCTCGTCCTCGCGCGTGCCCGCTGCCAGACGAGAAGCCAGAAAGGGCAGGGCTCCGCGCGGGCGGGGCGAGCAGGAAGCCCGGCGCCGCGCCGGGGCCTCTGGGAGCAAGCGGGAGCCTCCGGCGGCCACCGGCTCCGGGCCTGGGCCGCGGCGGTAAAGATCTGAGCAGCCGGGGCGGGGCGGCGCGGGGCTGGATCCGCTAGGAGCTGGCAGCCGGGGTTGCTGTAGGACGCAGCGGTGTGCTGAATGGTGGGCGTTGTGGCGGGCTCTCCCCTTGGGTCTGCAACCAACTTGAACTAGGAAAGCTGGGTTCCCCGTTTAAGAGGAGTTCTGGACCTGAGCGAGCACAGCCGCGGTATCCTTCCTGCGGTGCCCTCTTCGGATCACAGCCCTGGAGCCCGAAGGTGGTCTTCCGAGAATGACTGTCCCCGCCCCTGCTCCCACCGTCTTGAACCAGAGGCCCTGCATCTGATTTTATCCCACTGAGCTAGTTTACTCAAGCTTTTCCAGCCTTCCAGGGCCGCTCTAATTCTTCTTCAGCTCCTGGGACTCCAGGTCTGAGCCCCAGCCCGCACCACTGGCTGGCCCTGGTGGCAAGAGGGCCCAAAGCACCCAATTCTCCCTAAGTATGGTCCTGTCCTTAAGGAGCCACATCCCAGTGGAGACCGGGTGCCAAGTAGCTGTATACATCATGAAAGGAAGCGCAAACAGATCAGCCCAGGAGAGAGGGCTTACTTTGAACAGGTTTTTAAAAGATTGGGTAGGATTCTGACAAGCGAGAAAGGTCTTTCCAAGCTGATGGAAAAGTATAAACAAAGTTAGGAGAGGGTGAGCAAAATTTCAGTAAGACTGGTGGATGAGGCTCGCGTCAGGGGCAGAATCGGAAGAGGAACAGGTGTGGGTCAGGTATTTGGACTTCCCACCACCTGGGATTTTAGGAGGTGATTGGTGACTACGATGAGAGGTGGGAACGGAATGAGACTGAAGGCAGAAGCCAGTAAGGAGGAGTGGGGTCCCTGGAAATGTGGGGAGGCTCTGAGTTAGCACAGGGGTGGTAGGGAGGATGCAGCAGGAACGGGCTGGCAAAGGAAAGGGAGGAAATTCGGCAGGGCTGTTTCCACTCTCTAAAGGAGGGGGGAAGAATTTGAAGACAAAGAGGTCAGATTTCAAGCAGAAATCTTGTGATGGAGAAGATTTTCAGTGAAGTAACTGAACGGGGACGAGGGATGCTGAGTTCAGTTCTGCCGGGATGCCGCTTGAAGCGCAGGCAGGGTGTCCATATGGAGATATCAAACAGGAAGTCATTCATTCATTTATCTATTATTTATGCCAGCCTCAAAAACAGCTTCGATAAAAGTCACAGAGAAGATAAAAAGATCAGACCATTAACGCTCAGCTAAAGGACCCGATAGCTAGGGAAAACCTTCACAAGAGAGTACATGATGGGTACTGAGAAATGCTGGCTCAGAAAAGCCACTGAAAATGAGCACCGGACTCCTATAAGCTTGCTGGCAGCCAAGCCAAAAACAAAAAGGACAGTGAGGGGGACTTCCCTGGTAGTCCAGAGGTTAAGACTCCTTGTTTCTGAGGCGGGAGGAACAGGTTCAATTCCTGGTCAAGCAATTAGGATCCCACATGTTGTGTGGCACAGTCAAAATAAAAGAAGAAATTTTTTGAAAAGGACAACTAAATAAAATAGTTCATTAAGCTGGAACTGAGGAGAAAAGGGATCATGAAGCTGCAGGGGAGAGGCAGTGGGTGGTAAGAGATAAAACAGGTTCACTTAGGTGGGGGATGTAGAGGAGGAATGTCTGAAGGCCAGGCCAGGGCTCTGGCGATGCTGACATTTAAGGAAAGGCTAGTGTTCCTTCTGAGGAGGAAGGCT
This sequence comes from Tragulus kanchil, assembly GCA_022376925.1. NCBI lineage: Eukaryota > Metazoa > Chordata > Mammalia > Artiodactyla > Tragulidae > Tragulus > Tragulus kanchil. The sequence continues at coordinate 139,435,979 of JAIOJX010000006.1, forward strand.
ACCCCTTGGCCTGCATAGGAAGGTGGGATGGGAAAGTTGGGGTGTGTGGGGTCCATTCACACCATTTTTTCCTGCAGGGAACAGGATAGAAGGCAGTGTGCTCAGTCCCCCAGGCTCTGATCTTCTCTCCTGCCATGAGGTGGGCCTGCCGTTTGTCCAGGGCCTCTTGGGGTCCTGGTCTGGGAAGAGTACTCCAGCCAGCAGGTGAGCGAGAAGCAGGGATTTCTGCTTCCATCTCTCCCTGGGTCTTCAAAGTCCAGACGGCACCTGCAGGAGAGCAGAGGTCCGGACACCAGGTGTGCTAGACCCAGCTCCGTGATTCACTAGCTGTGGACCTTGGGCGAGTTACCGCACCTCCCTGAGCTTCCTTCATCCCATCCTAAACTGAGGGAGTCGGACGAGGTGATCTCCGAGGAGCCCTGTAGCTATTAATACATGAGTCCAGAAACACTTGTCTGCTTTCATTTTGGGTTCCAAAGATATGTATTGAGTGCCTGCTGTGTGCCAGACCCGATACTTAGTTCTAAGTAGATAATTGTGAACAAAACAGATGTGATTCCTGCTCTCATGGAAGAATGGTGTGTGTGTGTGCATGTTAATGAAATAATTACATAATGAAATATAAAAACTGGTACTAAGGGGAAGTTCATGATGCTGTGAGAGCAGCTGCTGGGGGGTTGGACGTCGATGCGGGGTCCGTGTGTTGGGCTCGCACGGGTGATTCCTGATGCTCTTTCTTCCTTCTCCTTTCTCTCTGTAGATGAACGTATCCCCTTCCAGACCCACTGGAGTTGGCCCCTTAAAGGGGAGCGCCCCTTGGGGTTCCCTAGGTGAGACCTCTTGTCATACTTTAGGCACAGGGGTGTAGCCCATGAGGGGTCAGGACTTGGAGGGAGAGAGCTCGATCCCCTGGGGAGAGGTTGGTCTTCCAGTAGGTGGAGAGCGTGTGGTGTCAGCTACCAAGTCTAAGAGGAAGTGAACTTACGTCCTCCATACTGCAAGTCACAGTGGTCAGCCAGAGGGAAGACTGGTGGGGAGTGGGTGGAGTCTGGCAATGGCCAGCCTGAGTTCCAGGCAGGCAGCCCACGGTGGGGGCTGAGGGGCCGGGAGCGAGACCTCAGTGTGAGACAGCCAGACAAGGATCCGGACTTGGGTGTCCAGGGTCGGGGCTGGATCTCAGGAAGCCAGAAGTCTTTCAGTCGAGACTGTGGAGAGCCTGAGCCCAATAGCCAACCCCCAACGCATCCCCTTTCTTTGCTCATAGGGCCTCTATATGCCACAGTGGAAGCTCTTCGGGCAGTGATCCCCCACCTGGGAGGCATGGACAGTTGTTCCAGGGCATTGCAGCATCTGGTAAAGGGACTGGCTCCTTAGTCCCCTGAGGCTCGGGGGCTGCTGGGATTCCAGGGGTTGGGGTGGGGTCGGGGAGGGTGAGGAGAAGGACTTGGAGAGAAGAAGAAGGAGTATAGGGGTCCATTACCATCAGCCACCTGTGGGCCCACTCTCCCTGGCCTCATTATCCATGTATCTGTCACGGGCACTGTGCTGCAACTTACTCTGTTTCCTATTCTTGCTAGTTCTCACTAAGAGACACTATCTTAAATAGACCGGAGACCTTTTACAGTCACAGTGCGGTCCCCTCAGTCGTGAGTCTTGGACTTGGACAGTAAAGTGTCGTGGTCTCGAGTATTGTCAAACTAAGAGTAGCTTTATTAATCATAGAACATATAATGATCAGAATCAAGATTCCATTAATCAGAATTCAAATAAAGGCAAGCACAAATAATCAAAACTCGTAAAAAGAACTGCGAAGTTCTTCCTTCTCCTTTCTCTCTGTAGATGAGCGTATCCCTTCCAGACCCACTGGAGTTGGCCCCTTAAAGGGAGCGCCCTTGGGGTTCCCTAGGTGAGACCTCTTGTCATACTTTAGGCACAGGGGTGTAGCCCATGAGGGGTCAGGACTTGGAGGGAGAGAGCTCGATCCCCTGGGGAGAGGTTGGTCTTCCAGTAGGTGGAGAGCGTGTGGTGTCAGCTACCAAGTCTAAGAGGAAGTGAACTTACGTCCTCCATACTGCAAGTCACAGTGGTCAGCCAGAGGGAAGACTGGTGGGGAGTGGGTGGAGTCTGGCAATGGCCAGCCTGAGTTCCAGGCAGGCAGCCCACGGTGGGGGCTGAGGGGCCGGGAGCGAGACCTCAGTGTGAGACAGCCAGACAAGGATCCGGACTTGGGTGTCCAGGGTCGGGGCTGGATCTCAGGAAGCCAGAAGTCTTTCAGTCGAGACTGTGGAGAGCCTGAGCCCAATAGCCAACCCCCAACGCATCCCCTTTCTTTGCTCATAGGGCCTCTATATGCCACAGTGGAAGCTCTTCGGGCAGTGATCCCCCACCTGGGAGGCATGGACAGTTGTTCCAGGGCATTGCAGCATCTGGTAAAGGGACTGGCTCCTTAGTCCCCTGAGGCTCGGGGGCTGCTGGGATTCCAGGGGTTGGGGTGGGGTCGGGGAGGGTGAGGAGAAGGACTTGGAGAGAAGAAGAAGGAGTATAGGGTCCATTACCATCAGCCACCTGTGGGCCCACTCTCCTGGCCTCATTATCCATGTATCTGTCACGGGCACTGTGCTGCAACTTACTCTGTTTCCTATTCTTGCTAGTTCTCACTAAGAGACACTATCTTAAATAGACCGGAGACCTTTTACAGTCACAGTGCGGTCCCCTCAGTCGTGAGTCTTGGACTTGGACAGTAAAGTGTCGTGGTCTCGAGTATTGTCAAACTAAGAGTAGCTTTATTAATCATAGAACATATAATGATCAGAATCAAGATTCCATTAATCAGAATTCAAATAAAGGCAAGCACAAATAATCAAAACTCAATCAAGTAAAATCAGAACTCAATCAAATGCAAACAGAAGTTCTTACCCCAGAGTTGGAGAGTCTCGATCTCACATCAGATGCAGTCAATCTCCGTGAGCGAGCCTCCTGCACAATCTTACCTTACCCTTTTACCTTTTTTCAACTAGAAATCTCAAGTTAACAAGTAATCATAAAAGTGGTTATTACAAGAGCTTTTTGCTTCTCTACTAACACCTAGGTAAACACCTTTGTTCCCGGTGAAACGTGTTTGTACAGAAAACATTCTTACAATTCTTAATCTACAAAGGGAACTACAAGTTGTAAAGAGTGTGTTACACTATGACTAAAAAGGGCACAAGTGGAAGGGCTTTTGTGTTCTGTACTAGCACCTAGGTAAACATCTCTATCAATGTTTGTCAATGGTGATAGTTTAAGTCTATAAACTGCTAATCTTATGAGTGGGGCTATTTCAGGCCCAGGCTTTTGTCAGTAACTAGCTACCTAGTCATCCTTGGAAGAGGTCTCAGAGAGGTGGGGCCGCAGGCAGCATTTATCTCTAGTGTGAAGAGACGTTTGTCCTCTCGGCCCGAGTAACTTTTTTTTTTTAATTAAAAAATTTTTTTTGATTTTTAATTTTTTTTGGGGGGTGGGCTGGGGAGGGAGGGGCGGGTGGGCTACTTCTATTGGTCTTTCATTTATCTGTTTTCATCCATCTTTGTTCTCTGGCCTGTGTGGGCCTCCCGTCACAGTGGCCTCTCTCGTGGCAGAGCACTGATTTTGGGTGCATGCGCTCCAGAGCTCTGGCTCGGTAATTGGACACATTGGTCCAACCACTCCACAGCACGTGGGATCTTCCCAGGCCAGGGATCGATCCGGCATCCCTTGCACTGCAAGGCGGTGTCCTTACCCACTGGACCATCAGGGAAGCCCCCGGGGTATCTTTTTTTGATCTTTCCTGTGAGAAGTGAATATGAAATCATCCCCTCGTACTAATGACCACCCTTGTGGGAGCATTCGACATACCCACCAAGTTAGAGTAGAGGGGTCTTCTTCCCCCATAGTGGCTTTTTCTGCAAATAACCTAACTTTTCTTCCTCATCACTTTCCCTATCAAATAGAAAAAAAAAAAGTAAAATCAGAACTCAATCAAATGCAAACAGAAGTTCTTACCCCAGAGTTGGAGAGTCTCGATCTCACATCAGATGCAGTCAATCTCCGTGAGCGAGCCTCCTGCACAATCTTACCTTACCCTTTTACCTTTTTTCAACTAGAAATCTCAAGTTAACAAGTAATCATAAAAGTGGTTATTACAAGAGCTTTTTGCTTCTCTACTAACACCTAGGTAAACACCTTTGTTCCCGGTGAAACGTGTTTGTACAGAAAACATTCTTACAATTCTTAATCTAAAAAGGGGAACTACAAGTTGTAAAGAGTGTGTTACACTATGACTAAAAAGGGCACAAGTGGAAGGGCTTTTGTGTTCTGTACTAGCACCTAGGTAAACATCTCTATCAATGTTTGTCAATGGTGATAGTTTAAGTCTATAAACTGCTAATCTTATGAGTGGGGCTATTTCAGGCCCAGGCTTTTGTCAGTAACTAGCTACCTAGTCATCCTTGGAAGAGGTCTCAGAGAGGTGGGGCCGCAGGCAGCATTTATCTCTAGTGTGAAGAGACGTTTGTCCTCTCGGCCCGAGTAACTTTTTTTTTTTAATTAAAAAATTTTTTTTGATTTTTAATTTTTTTTGGGGGGTGGGCTGGGGAGGGAGGGGCGGGTGGGCTACTTCTATTGGTCTTTCATTTATCTGTTTTCATCCATCTTTGTTCTCTGGCCTGTGTGGGCCTCCCGTCACAGTGGCCTCTCTCGTGGCAGAGCACTGATTTTGGGTGCATGCGCTCCAGAGCTCTGGCTCGGTAATTGGACACATTGGTCCAACCACTCCACAGCACGTGGGATCTTCCCAGGCCAGGGATCGATCCGGCATCCCTTGCACTGCAAGGCGGTGTCCTTACCCACTGGACCATCAGGGAAGCCCCCGGGGTATCTTTTTTTGATCTTTCCTGTGAGAAGTGAATATGAAATCATCCCCTCGTACTAATGACCACCCTTGTGGGAGCATTCGACATACCCACCAAGTTAGAGTAGAGGGGTCTTCTTCCCCCATAGTGGCTTTTTCTGCAAATAACCTAACTTTTCTTCCTCATCACTTTCCCTATCAGAACTGTTCTTCCCATAATTAGGGTCCCAATATTTGTCAGTGAAGATGCCTTTGCTTGCCCATGACATATCCATGTATCCCTTCCTGCAACACTCGTCGAGCACATGGTTCCGGTGCACAAAGTGCTGGGAGGGCTTTATCATCCCTGCCTTCAGCACTCTGCCTCTACCTGCCTGGGAAGATTGTGCGCAGAGAATCGTCCAGCCGTCAGCCCCGCTAACCATCACTCGTCCCAGGGCTCCCACTTTCTGTCACAGGGGTCCATACTTTCTGGACATTCTGAGGGCGTCCCATGTGTCCAGCGCCATTTTGGACCCCGGCATCTCCTGATGTTGTGTCTTGACTCTGCAGCTTGACCCTGCTGTCATCCTAAGCTCTTGCCGAAATTTCCCTGCCCTCTTCCTGATGCATTCCTCTTGCCTCCCCATCCAGAAGCGATCCAGCGGCACCGCCAGAACCTGGCCGAGTGGTTCAGCCGGCTGCCCAGGGAAGAGCGCCAGTTCGGCCCGACCTTCGCCCTAGACACAGTCCATGTAGACCCTGTGATCCGCGAGAGCGCCCCTGATGAGCTGCTGCGCCCACTGGCTGAGTTGGCCCTGGAGCATCAGCCCCCCTCAGCGGGGCTCCCCCCGCTAGCACTGTCTCACCTCTTTGACCCAGATGCCTGTGGGCGCCGGGTGCAGACGGTGGTTCTCTACGGCACCGTGGGCACAGGCAAGAGCACACTGGTGCGCAAGATGGTCCTGGACTGGTGTTATGGGCAGCTGCCAGCCTTCGAGCTGCTCATTCCCTTCTCCTGCGAGGACCTGTCATCCCTGGGCCCCGCGCCAGCCTCCTTGTGCCAACTGATAGCCCAGCGCTACATCCCCCTGAAGGAGATTCTGCCTCTGTTGGCTGCTGCCGGCTCCCGTCTGCTCTTTGTGCTCCACGGCTTGGAGCATCTTAACCTCGATTTCCGGTTGGCGGGCACTGGGCTTTGCAGCGACCCCGAGAAGCCAGAGGCGCCAGCTGCCATCATCGTCAACCTGCTGCGCAAATACATGTTGCCCGAGGTGAGTTCTCTGTGCCCCAGCTTGCTCTCTCCAGCTTGCCCCCAAAGATCTTTGCGTCCCAGGCTCGCATATTTAATGGGTAGGCCCGTAGGTGCTGGGTTAGTTCACATCCTGCCCCGTGACTTCCAAGCTGTGGGACTGAGCAGGTCAGTAGCTTCTCTGAGCTCCTGTTTCCTTCTCTCCTTGAGAGGCAGTGGTCAAATGAGACACTGCAAAAAAAAAAAAAAAAGGAAGAAGAAATAAAATAATAATAATAAAGAAAGAGACTCTGCATATGAAGTACTTAGCCCAGTGCCCTGAATCATAGACGGAACCCCGTGAGCCTGAGTGATCATTACTGTGGTCATCATCTTCTTCACCCTTGAACACTCAGCCTTCAGGGACTCCCTGGCAAGTGCGGCAGTGGTGACACTGGGTCTTCCTAAACCCTCCACCATGCTCTTCCCAGGCCAGCATTCTGGTGACCACCCGGCCTTCTGCCATCGGCCGCATCCCCAGCAAGTATGTGGGCCGCTACGGCGAGATCTGTGGCTTCTCTGATACCAACCTACAGAAGCTCTACTTCCAGCTCCGCCTCAACCAGCCAGACTGCGGGCCCGGAGCTGGGGGAGTCTCGGCCACACCGGCTCAGCGGGACCACCTGGTGCAGATGCTCTCCCGGAACCTGGAGGGGCACCACCAGATCGCTGCCGCCTGCTTCCTGCCCTCCTATTGCTGGCTGGTCTGTGCCACCCTCCACTTCCTGCATGCCCCCACGCCGGCTGGCCAGACCCTCACGAGCATCTACACCAGCTTCCTGCGTCTCAACTTCAGTGGGGAGATGCTGGACAGCACAGACCCCTCCAAGTTGTCCCTGATGGCCTATGCGGCCCGCACCATGGGCAAGTTGGCCTACGAGGGGGTTTCCTCCCGCAAGACCTACTTCTCTGAAGAGGATGTGCGTGGCTGCCTGGAAGCCAGCGTCCAGACGGAAGAGGAGTTTCAGCTGCTGCATATCTTCCGCCGAGATGCCCTGAGGTTCTTTCTGGCCCCGTGCGTGGAGCCAGGACACCAGGGTACCTTCGTGTTCACTGTGCCCGCCATGCAGGAATACCTGGCTGCCCTCTACATCGTGCTGGGTTTGCGGAAGACAATGCTGCAGCGGGTGGGCAAGGAAGTGGCTGAGGTCGTGGGCCGTGTCGGGGAGGACGTCAGCCTGGTTCTGGGCATCGTGGCCAAGCTGCTGCCCCTGCGGGCCCTGCCCCTGCTCTTCAACCTGCTCAAGGTAACAGCCCCGGGACTCCAGGCTGCCAGCCCCTACCCTCCCTGCTCACCCCTTGCTTCCAGGGAAGGAACCTGTTCATCCTACATAGCTGTGAAAGTAAGGCTGTCAGCCCCCACCCTCCCGGCTCACGCCTTGCTTCCGGGGAAGGAACCTGTGCTTCCTGCATAGCTGTGAATCTCCTTCTTGGCTCTGTTTTAGATTTGGGCAATCTAGCTTTGAATGGGATTAGGGTATAGGGAAGTAGGGAGAGAAGCCATAGGCTGGAGAAAGCTTGGAGGGAAATATGAGAGTCCAACAGCGCTGACGATAGGTTGGTCTTTTTGGGGTATCTTTCCTTCTAGTCTTTGTTGCTGGGCAGCAGGGGTCAGTATAGTCCAGGGTGTGTCCTGTGCTCTGCAGGTCCAGACCCAACTGGATCTGCTCCTCAGAGGTGAATAGACTCTGGAGTGATGTCTTATCCTAACTTAATTACCAGAGACAGGTTTATAAAGCAGATGCTATTTTATTCATTTATACCAGGAAGATAAATGGCATTGGTAATTGGTTTAGGACAGCCTGTCCAGGGTGTGGGTCCACTCCAGCAACCCAATTACAGGCTGAGGATGCTGCTGTGGGCAGTGCACATGCACTGTTTTTGATGGAAGAAGTGTCCACTCTCCGCTGATGTCTGCCAGATGCTTGCAAATGAAACACTATTATAATCATTTTTATAGATGAGGAAACTGGGGCTCATGGAGGCAAAATCACTTGATCGAGGGAGCTCAGTTAGTAGAGTAACTGGGATCCGAGTGCTGGTTTTGAGGTTTTGAAGCCTGTGCTCTTGCTGCTAAACGTTGCTGATGTACCATGGATATTTCTATGAAGCTGTGGTGGTTTGCTGCTAACCCCAGTCCTCTGTAGAAATGTTTCAGGAATGTTGAGGAAGCAGAGCCGTGGTAAGCTGACAGAATTTATAGGCAGCAAAGCGTCAGGGTTAAGGACAGGGATTCTAGAACACAGCTATCTGGGTTCAAATTCAGGCTCTGCCGTTTACTAGCTGTGTGACTTTGTCCAAGTGACTTAATCTGTCTGTGTCTCAAGGTCCTTATCTGTTAAATGGGAATAATGTGGGTGTGTTTAGGTGCTCAGTCGTGTCTGACTCTTTGCAGCCCCGTGGACTGTAGCCCTCCAGGCTCCTCTGTCCATGGGATTTCCCAGGCAAGAATACCGGAGTAGGTTGCCATTTCCTATTCCAAAATAGGAATAATAGTAGAATCATAGCATTGGCCCAGTATGAGGGTTAAATGTCTTCATCTGCAGATCCTGACACATCGTAAGTGCTATTTAGTTGTTTGTTAGGAACTTCCCTGGCGGTCCAGAGGCTAAGACTCTGCACTCCCAATGCAGAGGCCCAGGCTTGATCCCGTGTTAGGGAACAAGAGCCCACGTGTGGCAAATAAGGTTTTGCATGCCGTAACTGAGACCTGTTGCAGCCTAATACAAATAAATAAAAAGCTTTTAAAAGTTGTTTGTTAACCATAAACAGGCTCAGGCAGCCCATCCCTTCTCACAGCATCACCCCCGGCAGGGAGGTGATGTCCTGTGCTGGGGCCTCTCCACGCCTCTGAGGCTGGCTTGTTCATGGGTGTTGCAGTGAGACTGTGGTCTCTGATGGGGTTTAGAAAGCTGCTCAGTCACGGGGCATAACACCACCCAGCCCTCTCGGAGGGAGGGTGGCCTAGCAGAAGACAGGTCCCGTCTGCGTCTTCACGACCCCATCGATTCAGCTTCCCAGGGTGGCTGTTTCTGTGTGTCTCCAGATGATTGTTGGGGGAGGGGCACTCTACCCTCCATGGTGAGAACCTCACCTGTTACAAGTGAAAACACAACAACAAACCGGAAGTTAGAGGAGGTGCTCAAACACAACCTCCTGGCTCTGGCCAGAGGAACGGACGCCTCCTTGCCTTTCAGAACTGTTGCAAGCGTGGGAGTGGATATTGCCAACCTCCCAAACGTTCTCTTTTTTTTTTTTTTTGGCAAATATTTGAGCGCCTGCTGTATTCCAGGCAGAGTGTTAGATTTGGAGGAAAAAACCCAACAGAACCGCAGGTTTCTGCCTTTTCTGATTGTATAGTCTCAACACAAATGCATCAACATAATTATATGATTAAAAATCTTATGAAGTGCCTGGAAAGCAAAATTCCAGGTGCTGGGGGAAGTGTGTAAGGGGGAACCTGATGTGGGGAGATAAGGAAAGCCACTCTGCAGAAAGGGCATTTTATTTTAAAACTTTTATTTTACTTTTAACTTTTACAGTTTTGTTGTTTACAGATATGTATGTTCCCAGATTAGTCATGTGTAGATCCCCTCCGTCCCACCCCTCCAGACCGTCACACAACAGCCCTGACAGATCTGCTTTTCTCACAGAGCAATGACTATAGCTATTTTCTTCACATCTGATAGTACAGGCCTTCATGCTACTTCCTTTACTCCTCCTACCCACTGTTCTGCAGGAAGGGCATTTAATCTGATCCCTGGAGGATTAGCCAGGATTAAAAATGGGGAGAAAATACTCCAGGAAGACAGTATGACTTTGAAGGATGAAAAATCTTCGCACTGTCAAAAAATACAGAAAAGAGAGAGAGAGAAGCAGAGGACAGGAGCAGAGTGAGTGTGGGTGAGAGACTGTGATGAGGGTGCCGTGGTTGGGAGGGGCCTGTCTATGAAAAATTAATCAATTGTCCATCTGTTGCAGTAAGGGGGACCCCTTCCAAGGCCTGAGAGTGGGCTCTTGTCTAACACTTGGAAACGAATTGTCCGAGGAGACACGCGTGCTGACAAAGCAAGAGGCTTTATTGGAAAGGGGTGTCCAGGTAGAGAGCAGTAGGGAGGTGGGAAGGAGAGGCAGGAGAAATGCTCTCCGCTGTGGCTCACAGCCTCAGGTTTATGGTGATGGGACGAGTTTCTGGGTTGTCTCTGGTCAGTCATCTTGCTTGGCCCATACCGTCTGACTCAGGGTCCTTCCAAGTGGCACATGCATCTCTCAGCCAAGATGGATTCCAGTGTGAAGGATTCTGGGAGGTTGGTAGGACAATATTATGGGCCTGGTGTCTCCTCCCTCCTTTGGGCCCCTCCCAAATTCTCCTAGTTATTTTTGGTGGCAGCACCATCTTGCTTATTGGGACCTCCTGTTGTGAGACAGCTCATGTAAGTGGTCACCGCTGGGCCTGGCCAGGCTGGGAGGTTTTGGTCACTGGTTCCCTAACATATCTAAGAAAGAAATTTTAATTCAGGCCAATCTGAGGGTCATAACCTGGGGGACAGTCAGAGAATTTTGAGAACTATTCCAGAGGTAGAGAGGGAGGCCAGCACATGTGTGATTTTGGAGAAGGGTATGTATGTACGTGTTCAGTTGCTTTAGTCATGTCTGACTCTTTGCAGCCCCGTGGACTGTAGCTCACCAGGCTCCTCTGTGCATGGGATTTCCCGTGCAAGAATCTAGAGCGGGTAGCCGTTTCCTTCTCCTGGGGATCTTCTGAACCCAGGGATGGAATGCGCTTTTCCTGCATTGACAGGTAGGTTCTTTAGCACTGAGCCACCTGGGAAGCCCCATCTGGTCATGAGACCCATTGTTAATGGTTTTAGTGTTTTCCTAATGGAATGAGCAGAAAAAATGGGAGAAAATACTCCAGGAAGACAGTATGACTTTGAAGGATGAAAAATCTTCGCACTGTCAAAAATACGGGAAAGAGAGGGCAGAGGACAGGAGCAGAGTGAGTGTGGGTGAGAGACTGTGATGAGGGTGCCGTGGTTGGGAGGGGCCTGTCTATGAAAAATTAATCAATTGTCCATCTGTTGCAGTAAGGGGGACCCCTTCCAAGGCCTGAGAGTGGGCTCTTGTCTAACACTTGGAAACGAATTGTCCGAGGAGACACGCGTGCTGACAAAGCAAGAGGCTTTATTGGAAAGGGGTGTCCAGGTAGAGAGCAGTAGGGAGGTGGGAAGGAGAGGCAGGAGAAATGCTCTCCGCTGTGGCTCACAGCCTCAGGTTTATGGTGATGGGACGAGTTTCTGGGTTGTCTCTGGTCAGTCATCTTGCTTGGCCCATACCGTCTGACTCAGGGTCCTTCCAAGTGGCACATGCATCTCTCAGCCAAGATGGATTCCAGTGTGAAGGATTCTGGGAGGTTGGTAGGACAATATTATGGGCCTGGTGTCTCCTCCCTCCTTTGGGCCCCTCCCAAATTCTCCTAGTTATTTTTGGTGGCAGCACCATCTTGCTTATTGGGACCTCCTGTTGTGAGACAGCTCATGTAAGTGGTCACCGCTGGGCCTGGCCAGGCTGGGAGGTTTTGGTCACTGGTTCCCTAACATATCTAAGAAAGAAATTTTAATTCAGGCCAATCTGAGGGTCATAACCTGGGGGACAGTCAGAGAATTTTGAGAACTATTCCAGAGGTAGAGAGGGAGGCCAGCACATGTGTGATTTTGGAGAAGGGTATGTATGTGTACGTGTTCAGTTGCTTTAGTCATGTCTGACTCTTTGCAGCCCCGTGGACTGTAGCTCACCAGGCTCCTCTGTGCATGGGATTTCCCGTGCAAGAATCTAGAGCGGGTAGCCGTTTCCTTCTCCTGGGGATCTTCTGAACCCAGGGATGGAATGCGCTTTTCCTGCATTGACAGGTAGGTTCTTTAGCACTGAGCCACCTGGGAAGCCCCATCTGGTCATGAGGACCAGACATCTTAGTTAATGGTTTTAGTGTTTTCCTAAGGATGGAAAGATGCAAGAATGCAGGTTCATAAACATGTCCCGAAAATACCTAAGGACCAGTGCTGTCAGTGTTCCCAGAGCACAAATTGCCTCAGCCTAATCGTTGCTCTGAATTCCTTTGAAGGTTATTGTAGGCCAGCAACTGTGGTGTCTAATGGCTTGACTTTTTGAATTTGGTGGTGGGCAGCCTTCTTCATTTTACCATCCCTTCCCTTTCAGTCTTAATTTTGACCAGGGTTTGGGGAGGCCGTTCATGACCGATTTGTTCCACAGTCCTAGGACTGCTCATTCCCAGGTCAGGCAATCAGGGTTTACTGATAGATCACTCAGTGTGCTGTCACTGAACTAGGCCTGATCATCAATAGCCAGAATCCTCAGAACTGCCTGTTTTACTTGTCTGTTATGATCCAGAAAATGGTTCCCTCTGGTTGTTTCTTCCCATGTCTATAGTTACACTGTTACAATCATCCATCTTATAGAACTGTATATTTGATCAGTGTTTCAAGTCACCTAATCATCATTAAGTCTGTTTTAATTCCAATCCCGAAGAAGGGCCATGCCAAAGAATGTTCAAACTGCTGCACAATTGAACTCATTTCACACTAGCAAGGCCATACTCAAAATCCTCCAAGCTAGGCTTCAGCAGTACATGAACCAAGAACTTCCAGATGTACAAGCTAGATTTAGAAACAGCAGAGAAACCAGAGATCAAGTTGCCCACATCCATTGGATCATAGGAAAATCTAGAGAATTCCGAAAAAATACCTACTTCTGCTTCATTGACTATGCTAAAGCCTTTGACTGTGTGGATCGCAACAGACTATGGAATTCTTAAAGAGGTGGAAGTACAGACACCTTATCTGCCTCCTGAAACCTGTTTACAGGTCAAGAAGCAATAGTTAGAGCCAGACGTGGGACAACAGGCTGGTTCCAAACTGGGAAAGGAGCACGTCAAGGCTGTATATCGTCACGCTGCTTATTCATGCAGAGTACATCATGTGAAATGCCGGGCTGGATGAAGCACAAGCTGAAATCAAGATTTCTGGGAGAAATATCAATAACATGACTGGATGACATCACTGATTCAATAGACATGAGTTTGAGCAATATCCAGGGATGGCGAAAGACAGGGAAGCCTGGCATGCTGCAGTCCATAGGGTCACAAAGAGTCAGACATGACTGAAGGGCTAAACTGAACTGAGTATTCATTTTATCTGAGGCTTAGTCAGTTGGTGATTCAAGAAACAACACTCTTACACAGCAGGCAAGCACGTCATATAGCTAGTGGCATTGATCGGATCACAAGTGAGTACTGAAGCTCAGATCTTCCGTGACGTGGGCCCAGTGTCCCCAGCTCATCTGAGTTGTCTGTTTTGCCTCAATTGCTATGTTGTTGTTTTTTGGTTTTTTTTTTGGTGACAGAAGATAAGTCACTATCTTTAAGGAAAATGATATATAGGCATTTTACATAAAGTTTCCCAAAAATGTTTATATATACAAGGTGAGGGGTGGGTCATCATGACTCCTTAGAGGATTGAGAAAGAACTGTTATCTTCAAAGGCATGACGTGGCTGATGCCAGAAGAAGAAATGGATCGTTACAGTTGAGCAGGTATTTTGGCCACTGGGGAGATGCATGGTGATACCAGAGGAGGGAGGAGGCCCAAATGCGCAGAGACAAATTTTACGTTTACATTTTTCTTGTCTTACCTTAAAACAGAAGTCTTTTTTTTTTTTTTTAACTTAACTTTTGCAGAGCTTTGTTGTTAAAACAGAAGTTTTATCTCATCAGGACAAGTGCAGGGTCTGAAGTAGTAGCAGCAGCGTCTGTCCTCACTGTTGTGAAGACAGAGATGATGTCGAAGATGGTGATGTGTTTAGACCACCTAGGCTGGGGCCGAGCTAAAGGCATACTTCCTCCAGGTTCAAGGCATACTACATGCTAGTTCCTCCCCACCAGCCTTGGGAAAACACAGGGATGTTTGGGAAAAAGAATTTCCTTATGTCTGGAGTGCATGGGGTCCTCTTATTCATGCAGGAAGGGGGTCAAGGCTGTATATCTCACGCTGCTTATTCATGCAGAGTACATCATGTGAAATGCCGGGCTGGATGAAGCACAAGCTGAAATCAAGATTTCTGGGAGAAATATCAATAACATGACTGGATGACATCACTGATTCAATAGACATGAGTTTGAGCAATATCCAGGGATGGCGAAAGACAGGGAAGCCTGGCATGCTGCAGTCCATAGGGTCACAAAGAGTCAGACATGACTGAAGGGCTAAACTGAACTGAGTATTCATTTTATCTGAGGCTTAGTCAGTTGGTGATTCAAGAAACAACACTCTTACACAGCAGGCAAGCACGTCATATAGCTAGTGGCATTGATCGGATCACAAGTGAGTACTGAAGCTCAGATCTTCCGTGACGTGGGCCCAGTGTCCCCAGCTCATCTGAGTTGTCTGTTTTGCCTCAATTGCTATGTTGTTGTTTTTTGGTTTTTTTTTTGGTGACAGAAGATAAGTCACTATCTTTAAGGAAAATGATATATAGGCATTTTACATAAAGTTTCCCAAAAATGTTTATATATACAAGGTGAGGGGTGGGTCATCATGACTCCTTAGAGGATTGAGAAAGAACTGTTATCTTCAAAGGCATGACGTGGCTGATGCCAGAAGAAGAAATGGATCGTTACAGTTGAGCAGGTATTTTGGCCACTGGGGAGATGCATGGTGATACCAGAGGAGGGAGGAGGCCCAAATGCGCAGAGACAAATTTTACGTTTACATTTTTCTTGTCTTACCTTAAAACAGAAGTCTTTTTTTTTTTTTTTAACTTAACTTTTGCAGAGCTTTGTTGTTAAAACAGAAGTTTTATCTCATCAGGACAAGTGCAGGGTCTGAAGTAGTAGCAGCAGCGTCTGTCCTCACTGTTGTGAAGACAGAGATGATGTCGAAGATGGTGATGTGTTTAGACCACCTAGGCTGGGGCCGAGCTAAAGGCATACTTCCTCCAGGTTCAAGGCATACTACATGCTAGTTCCTCCCCACCAGCCTTGGGAAAACACAGGGATGTTTGGGAAAAAGAATTTCCTTATGTCTGGAGTGCATGAGACCCATGTTGTGAGTTGCCTCTGGAAAAGTCATCTTGGGGCCAAATTAGGCAGGTTTCTCTTTCACATGGGCAGCGGGGGACCATGGAAGGTGCCGCAGGCGGGGAGATAGGATCGTGCTCCAGTTGAAGGGAGATGGTGAAGCTTAAGCCGGAAGGCTGCGAGGCGAGCAGGAGGCTGCAGCGCCCACACTCTCACCATGGCTGCTTCCCTTCCAGGTGGTTCCACGCGTGTTTGGGCGCGTGGTGGGTAAGAGCCGCGAGGCCGTGGCCCAGGCCATGGTGCTGGAGATGTTCCGAGAGGAGGACTACTACAACGACGATGTCCTGGACCAGATGGGCGCTAGCATCCTGGGCGTGGAGGGCCCCCGGCGCCACCCCGATGAGCCCCCGGACGATGAAGTCTTTGAGCTGTTCCCCATGTTCATGGGCGGGCTCCTCTCTGCCCATAACCGGGCCGTGCTGGCTCAGCTCGGCTGCCCCATCAAGACCCTGGACGCCCTGGAGAATGCCCAGGCCATCAAGAAGAAGCTGGTGAAGCTGGGCCGGCAGGTGCTGCCCCCCTCGGAGCTCCTGGATCACCTTTTCTTCCACTACGAGTTCCAGAACCAGCGCTTCTCGGCGGAGGTGCTTGGCTCCCTGCACCGGGTCAACCTGGCGGGGGTGCGCATGACACCCCTCAAGTGCACGGTGGTCGCCGAGGTCCTGGGCAGCGGCAGGCATGCCCTGGAGGAGGTGAACGTGGCCTCCTGCCAGCTGGACCCTGCCGGCCTGCGCACACTCAGGCCTGTCTTCCTGCGTGCCCAGAAGCTGGGGTGAGGCCCTGTCCATGCGCTCGGGCAGAGAAGAAGGTGCTCGGGAGGCCAAAGGGAGTGAGGAAGGACCAGGGGGTGGGGTGAAGTCTGGTGTGGGTGGACGTGACGAGAGCGGTGGGTGGTGAGGGAGGGGCCGGTGAGTGGGCCGGCTCCATGGCGAACTCCTTCCTTGGTTTCTCACCTCTCCTCTGGCCACCTTCTACTCCAGCTTACAACTCAACAGCCTGGGCCCCGAGGCCTGCAGGGACCTCCGAGACCTGCTGCTGCATGACCAGTGCCAAGTGACCACCCTGCGGTGAGTGCCCTGCTGGGGCCGGGGCTCCATCCCGCTGGCCACTGCGGTGGAGGGTGAGCTCCCTGCCTCCAGCCTGCCTCCCAGCAGATGGGAGGGTAGACCTCGACCCACCCTCCTTCCTCCCCACCCGCCCCCACGACTCCCGCATCCTCCATCTAGTCCAGGCGGCTGGGCAGAGGAAAGACAGCACCAGCCATAGGTGCTCAGTCAGCCTGGGGAGGGGCCAGAGGACGAACACCCAGGCTGGCTGCCTGGTAACAGCACCGCGGATTCCCTCCCAGGGTTTTCTCTGTCGATTCAACAAGGGTGACCCTGATGCTGGGCACTCAACAGAAGCTCCCAAAGCGTTGAGTGGTTTGTTGGCAACCCAGACGCTGGGTTCCTGATTTTGGGGTTGGAGTAAGGGGAGATGAATGGGGAGAGGAGGAGGGGAAATTGGGAACAGAGGGCAAAGCAGGAGTTGGAAGGGGGTGAAAATGGAGGAAGAAGGGAAGAGAAAGGGGAGAGGGAAGAAAGGAGTCACAAGGAGAACCGAAGGCAGGAGCAGGGAGGGAGAAAGAAGCTCCCACCTCACGCTTTCTCCTCTATGTTGAGCTCACTCCCGTCTCTCCATCCTCCTTTCCTGGCCTGCCTTTCTCTGCATCCAGCCTGGTCTCTGTCCCCGGCGGTGCACTCTTGGCCCACGGCTTGAGGCTCAGCACAGGGCATGGGCTAGGGGCCCTCATAACCTTGGGGTGCTTGTGGCCCTAGGCTGTCCAACAACCCGCTGACGGCGGCGGGCGTGGCCCTG
This sequence comes from Tragulus kanchil, assembly GCA_022376925.1. Classification (NCBI taxonomy): domain Eukaryota; kingdom Metazoa; phylum Chordata; class Mammalia; order Artiodactyla; family Tragulidae; genus Tragulus; species Tragulus kanchil. The sequence goes on from JAIOJX010000006.1 coordinate 139,453,123, forward strand.
CTGCTGGAGGGGCTGGCAGGAAACACTTCACTGAAACACCTGTCTCTGCTGCACACGGGCCTTGGGGATGAGGGCCTTGAGCTGCTGGCTGCCCAGCTGGCCCGAAACCAGCAACTCCAGGAGCTGAACGTGGCCCACAACGGCGCCGGTGACACAGCGGCCCTGGCCTTGGCCAAGGCTGCCCGGAGCACCCTTCCTTGCAGCTGCTGCAGTTTCCCCCGATCCCCCCACCCGCCCCGAGGCCTGCAGGGACCTGCTGCTGCATGACCAGTGCCAAGTGACCACCCTGCGGTGAGTGCCCTGCTGGGGCCGGGGCTCCATCCCGCTGGCCACTGCGGTGGAGGGTGAGCTCCCTGCCTCCAGCCTGCCTCCCAGCAGATGGGAGGGTAGACCTCGACCCACCCTCCTTCCTCCCCACCCGCCCCCACGACTCCCGCATCCTCCATCTAGTCCAGGCGGCTGGGCAGAGGAAAGACAGCACCAGCCATAGGTGCTCAGTCAGCCTGGGGAGGGGCCAGAGGACGAACACCCAGGCTGGCTGCCTGGTAACAGCACCGCGGATTCCCTCCCAGGGTTTTCTCTGTCGATTCAACAAGGGTGACCCTGATGCTGGGCACTCAACAGAAGCTCCCAAAGCGTTGAGTGGTTTGTTGGCAACCCAGACGCTGGGTTCCTGATTTTGGGGTTGGAGTAAGGGGAGATGAATGGGGAGAGGAGGAGGGGAAATTGGGAACAGAGGGCAAAGCAGGAGTTGGAAGGGGGTGAAAATGGAGGAAGAAGGGAAGAGAAAGGGGAGAGGGAAGAAAGGAGTCACAAGGAGAACCGAAGGCAGGAGCAGGGAGGGAGAAAGAAGCTCCCACCTCACGCTTTCTCCTCTATGTTGAGCTCACTCCCGTCTCTCCATCCTCCTTTCCTGGCCTGCCTTTCTCTGCATCCAGCCTGGTCTCTGTCCCCGGCGGTGCACTCTTGGCCCACGGCTTGAGGCTCAGCACAGGGCATGGGCTAGGGGCCCTCATAACCTTGGGGTGCTTGTGGCCCTAGGCTGTCCAACAACCCGCTGACGGCGGCGGGCGTGGCCCTGCTGCTGGAGGGGCTGGCAGGAAACACTTCACTGAAACACCTGTCTCTGCTGCACACGGGCCTTGGGGATGAGGGCCTTGAGCTGCTGGCTGCCCAGCTGGCCCGAAACCAGCAACTCCAGGAGCTGAACGTGGCCCACAACGGCGCCGGTGACACAGCGGCCCTGGCCTTGGCCAAGGCTGCCCGGGAGCACCCTTCCTTGCAGCTGCTGCAGTGAGTCTCCCTGCCCCTACCGCCCCATCCCTGCTCCACCCCGCCCTACCTACCCTTGCTGACAGGCCCTACCCCTGCCCCGATTCTCCACTCCCCTTTCTCTTAGGGTCCTAGTGGTCCCCTTCCTATCGACCGTGGTCCCTCGGAATTCTAGCGTCACCCCTGCCTCCCACTAGCCACTGCCCCCCATCTCTAGGTGATGGCACTTTCCCCACCACATCCCACCGCCGGGGGATGAGTGATGAGACCCTTCGCTCTCTGTCCACCCGCCCTCCGCCCTCCTCCTCAGAGCCCCACTGAACGGCATCCCCTCTGCTCTCTCCTGCTAGTCTCTACTTCAACGAGCTGAGCTCAGGGTGCCGCCAGGCCCTGCGGGACTTGGGGAGCACTGCAGAGGGTGGTGCCCGGGTCGTGGTGTCATTGACGGAGGGGACGGCAGTGTCCGAGTACTGGTCGGTGATCCTGGGCGAAGTCCAGCGGAACCTCAACAGCTGGGATCGGAGCCGGGTCCGGCGCCACCTGGAGCTCCTGCTGAGGGATCTGGAAGACAACCGGGGAGCCACTCTCAACCCCTGGCGCAAAGCCCAGCTGCTGCGAGTGGAGGGTGAGGTCAGGGCCCTCCTGGAGCAGCTGGGCGGCCCTGGACACTGAGACCATGGCACCGGTGTGTGTCCCCTGGCCCCAAGTCCCTTCTGTTTGTGACCTCCAAGTTTCCACTACCACTTCTAGAAAGAGCCCTTCAGGGGATGGATGGAATGGGCATGCAGGTGTGCCCATTGCTCTCCTAGGGCATGTCGAACCTGTGCTTCCAAGTCTGGAGTTTCCAGGATTGTGGAACATGCCTCACCTCCCTTTGGCTAGAAGGGCTGAAAGATGTGGAATTTTGGTGGCCACACCATCCTGTAGCATGCATGCATGTTAAGTCACTTCCATGGTGTCTTAGCTCTTTGTGACGCTGTGGACAGATCATAGCCCGCCAGGCTCCTCTGTCCATGGGATTCTCCAGACAAGAATACTGGAGTGGGTTGGCATGCCGTCTTCCAGGGGATCTTCCCGACCCGGAGATTGAACTCACATCTCCTGGGGCTCCTGCACTGGCAGGTGGATTCTTTACCACCCGGCCACGAGGGAATGCACCTGTCTTACAACAGCACCACCACCCTCCTCTCTGATGGTGCCACCAGGGGGCACTGTTCTCACGTCAACCTTGTCCAGGACGGTGGCCTTCAAGATATGTCGGAGGGGCTCCTTGTCCTGTCTTTTTGTTTTCCGGGAACACCCAGGATGGCAGCAGCCACTTTGCTCTCTCACTGGTGCAGTCTCCTCATCCTCGTCCCCCTTTCACCAACGATACACAAGCTCGGTGACCCCTGAGGGCGTGGGCGCTGACTTGCTGCTATTAAAGGGCTGTGCCTTCCAGCTACTGTGGCCTCTTTTTTTGCCTGTTGCTTTCAAGAAAGGGTACTGTTATCAGTCATTCTGGTTAAACCACTGACCACTTTCTATTGCAGATATGGGCACTAGGTTCAGAGGCAGTGAGGGCTGGGGGGCTGGTCCATGAACAAGCTGTTGGGGTGTGGGGCCCTAGGGCTCCTGCACCCTTGTCATGGACTTATCCCAGGCTTGGAATTACAGCGACCTTTCTCTGCCCAGAGAGGGGACTGAGACAGCAGCAGAGACTTCCGAGACTCAGGAATGGGGCGGGAAGGTCACACACACTGCACCAGAGGACAAGACTCTCCTCCCATTAACCATTACTGGGCTGCTTCTAAGGCAGCGTCTTGAAGGAGGCGGGACGTGGGTGGGGGTAGGTGGGAGGATCAGCTGGTTTCGATGGACCTTGTCCCTCCACAAAGCACCAGGTCGCTTATCCAACCATGGAGGCGGCTGCAGGTAGGAGGCCCGGAGAACTCCTCCAGAGGGAACTTCAGGGCAGAGGGCAGGTTGGAAGGCTTTGGGACCAGAGCACACTCAGTCTTGGGGTTTGGGGCCCTGAGACAAATAGACTAGAAGTTAGGAGGTGAGAGGTGAGTGGGTGGATGTGTTTACCTTCCTGGTCCACGCCCTGTACTGATATGCTCAGATTTCTGTGCATATCCGCAGGGCTGGGCCGAAGGGGAAGACCCTTTTGGAGCAGAAGAGGGGCCGAGTCCTGAATTTGGAGGTCCCCCTAAGTCCCTTCAGTTAACGACCGTGGCAGTGGAGTCTTGGGGGGCAGAATGTGCCTCTCCTCCCCTCACCCCTTCTTTACCCGCAGATCTTCAGGACACAGCGTCCCTGGCCCTGTAAGTGCCCTGCTGTGAAAGACTGGGGCGAGGAGAGGAGGGAACTGAAGGTGGGGAAGCTCATCAGCTGCCTTTAGCCCCTCGAGGCGAGCCTGGAACCCAAGTCCGGATGTCAGCATTCTCCTACCTGGGTGCCTTGCCTCCTTGCAGGAAGTTTGAGTTTAACCCAAAGCTGGGCATTGATAATCCTGTCCTCTCTCTGGCTGAAGACCACGACCCTTCTGGTAACCACCCCCCGACCCCTTGGGGCAACCACTTCCTTTCCCCAGAGCCACCAGGGCACCCCAAAGCTTCCCGTCGCCTCGGAAACCACTCTCTGTATCCTCTGATGACAGCCTTGGTGGGGAGAGACTACATGGATGTGGAAGGGGCCCAATGCTTCCTTCTGTCTTCAACCCCACTGCCCTGTACCTAACTGGGCGGAAGCCTGTCCGCTGTTCTATCAACATGAGCAAGGGCTGCCAGGCACCCAAGTACAAGGTGAGTTGTACTTGGGTCATGTCCCCTCTCCTCCATCTTTTCTGTGACCTGCTTCCTCTTCCAGACCTCTGGAGCCTAGAACGGCCTCGCTTCTACCTACTGAACAAAGAGGAGGACAGGAGTTTTGGCTTCCACCTGCAGCAGCAGCCGGGCAGGGCTGGGCATGTGGTGTGCAAGGTGGAGCCAGGCTCCTCTGCCCAGCGCCAGGGTCTTCGGGAAGGAGATTGGATCCTGGGAGTGAACAACCATGTCGTGGAGCATGAAGATCATTTGATGGTGAGGCTGAACTGGGACCCCCGTGGTATAAGGAAACACTGGATAGCACCTTGGGGAGACAGAAGCCCCTTGACTGCCTCCTTGGGCACATGGGGGCGGGACCCACGCCTCATCGTCCTGTCTTCCAGAATATACGAGTGCCCAGAACAGAATGGTTGGGTGAAGGCCTCGAGAGAGTGGGTTCCCGGGGTGAAGGGTGTCGGTTCTGGGGAGGGGAAGTGGACAAGAGGGGCTGGACCGAGCCCGCCCTGCGTGCCCGCTGTTCAGGTGATCCGCCACATCCGGAACAGCGGTCCTCGGGTGTTGTTGACGGTCCTGGCGCAGCACGTGCATGACGTGGCCCAAGCCCAGCCGGGAAAGCGCGCCCAGCTCTGTCCTCCTCTCGGCCCCGGGGTCCGGACTCGGCTGTGCCACGTGGTGAAAGACGAGGGCGGCTTTGGCTTCAGTGTGACCCAGGGTGAGCTGGGAGCACAGGAGGGGTCGGGAGGGGGCCTCAGCCTGGTTCTGGGCAGGCAGCAGGCAGAGTCACTCTTTGGGTTTCCAGGGCATCGGGGGCCTTTCTGGTTAGTGCTGAGCACAGGAGGAGCCGCTGAGCGGGCAGGCGTGCCCCCTGGGGCCCGGCTGCTGGAAGTGAACGGGGTCAGTGTGGAGAAGCTCACCCATAACCAACTCAGCAGGAAGGTATGGTGGCCTCATCCCCTTCATCGTCACCCCCTGGGCCTGGCCCCTGTCTCGGGAAGCAGACTGCCAGTCTCCCGACGTGATCTTGTACCCGTCAGTCACCATCCTTCCCCGTCCACTCCACGCTCGGCCCGCCCCTCCCCTCCCGAGGGCCTCATTCCTGGGCCTGGGAAGAAGGGCCGTGAGGGCTGCCTGCCTCTGCCCTCCCTGCCCAGGGGGTCGACGCTGACACCCTGCCGGGTCCCCACAGCTCTGGCAGAGTGGCAAGCAGGTGACCCTGCTGGTGGCAGGGCCCGAGGTGGAGGAACAGTGTCGCCAGCTGGGGATGCCCCTGGCTGCACCTCTGGCAGAGGGCTGGGCACTGCCCACCAAGGCCCGCTGTCTGCATCTCGAGAAAGGGCCCCAGGGCTTCGGGTTCGTGCTCCGGGAGGAAAAGGGCCCTGACGGTCGCCTCGGTGAGTGGGAGCCCCGGGGCTGGGGAGGGAAGGCGGGCCTCGGGGTGGGCACGCCCGTGCACGTATACACGCTCAGTGCGCACACACGGTGGCTCTGGCTGACCCCGATCCCCGAGGCATCCTCCTCTTCCTGTGTACCCCTGCGTCAGTCCCACGGTGTGCACGCGGTGGCCTGGGCTGGCACTGGGGGTCGGTGGGGAAGGCGCCGTGAGATGTCTGCGTCTCAGGTCAGTTCCTGTGGGAGGTGGACCCAGGACTGCCAGCGAAGAAGGCCGGGATGCAGGCTGGGGACCGGCTGGTGGCTGTGGCTGGGGAGAGCGTGGAGGGGCTGGGCCACCAGGAGACAGTATCCAAGATCCGGGCGCAGGGCTCCTGCGTCTCGCTCACTGTCATCGACCCCGAGGCTGACCGTTTCTTCAGGATGGTGCGAGCTGAGGGGCTGGGACTAGAGAGGGGGCAGGAGTGGAGCAGGGCTCCGGTGAGGGAGAGGCAACGGGTTTGTCTTATCTTCCTCTCTTCCAGGTTCGCTTGTCTCCGCTCCTCTTCCTGGAGAGCACAGAGGCTCCTGACTCTCCCCAGGAGAGAAGCTCAGCCTCTCTGGTTGAGACAAAGAACCCACTGGTTGACACAACAGTGGCCCCTGTCCCATGCAACTTTCGCCAGTGCTTCTTGTACCCTGGGCCTGGCGGTAGCTATGGCTTCCGACTCAGCTGTGTGGCCAGTGGGCGTTGTCTCTTCATCTCCCAGGTGACAGAGGCCCCAGGGATCTTGCATCTTTTCAGTCCTTTGCCTCTTGATGAGACTTCCTCTGCGTCCCTCCCAGGGCCCTAGAACACCCAGCGAGCTTTCCCATGCCGTCCCAGGCTCTACAGTCCCCCTATTCCACCAGGTGACCCTGGGAGGCTCTGCTGCCCAGGCAGGGCTGCGGACGGGAGATGTGATTCTGGAGGTGAACGGGTATCCCCTGGGTGGAGAGAACGACCTGGAAAGACTTCAGCAGCTGGCTGAGGCAGAGCCACCCCTATGCCTGAAGCTGGCCGCTACATCTCAGCAGGGCTTGGAAGCCTGGATTCCCCCAGGGTCCAGAGAGGTGAGGAAGAAGAGGCGGATGGACTGTGAGTGGCCAGGAGAGCAGGAGGGGAGTCAGAGAGGAGGGCAGAGCAGGAGGCTGCAGGGTGAAGCTGTGTGGGGGCACCCAGGTTGGGATGTCAGGCCGTGGTCAGTGGGACAGAAGGACCCGGGGAAGAAGCCCATTCCTGTGCATTCCTGTGCAGGTGGGAGCAGGGAGAAGGAGCTTCTCTGGTCCCTGAATGACTTCTTTCCCTTTTTCTCCACTTAGGATGGGGATCTGGTATCAGATCTGCTGTAGCACCTGCATGCTAGGCGCTGATCTCCCTGGGCTTTCCTGAGGTAGCGAGGGGCTGAGATGCTGTCTTGAAACCGGAAGTGGCAGCTCTAAGACTCTGGACACGTCCAGCCACAGGATTGTTCAGGGTCTCTCCCCCTTCCATGGGCCCAGCCAGAGCCCCAGAGCCTTCCCTTTGATTCCGGAGGAATTTACATGGGATTTCTGGGAGCTGAGCCCCGGGGAAGAAGACCTGCCTGAGACAAGCAGTGTGACCTTGCGATTTAATACATGAACTATTTATTTGGTCTTCCTGTCCTTTCCTGGCAGTGGGCTCCTAAAACCCTTGGAATTTCCTAAGTAATAAGAGTGACAAAGGTGTCTTCTGTTATTCAGAACGAGGCCCTTTCAGTCACACCTATCCTGGTTAGTGAGGCGCCTTTTGGAAAGCACCTAGGAATGGGGCACTTGTTTCCAGGGGAACGGATCCTGTGACCAAAAGACTGGAACTTTCAGTGCCATCCCCACCCCCATCCTGGGAGGGCAGAGAGGCCGGAGGTTGCATTCATCACCGGTGTCCGGTGGACTGATCAATTGTGTCTACATAATGGAGTCTCCATAGAAACCCAAAAACGACGGGTTCAGAGAGCTTCCTACGTGACAGAGCACAGGCGGCGGGGCCGGCAGGGCGGTGCGCCTGGAGAGGGTGTGGAGCCGCCACGCTCATTCCTCACGCTCACACCTCACCCCTGTACCTCTTGCATCTGGCGGTTCCTGAGCTGCGTCCTTTGTAATAAAGTGGTAGTCTAGTGAGTAAACCGTTTCCCTGAGTTCAATCACTCTACCAATGATTGAACCCAAGGAGGGGGCTGTGGCTATCGCTGATTGACAGCCAGTTGGTCAGAAGCACGGTGACAAGAGATGGGTATTTGAGGCGGAGGGCAGTCTTGTGGGACTGAGCTCTTAATCTGTGGGATCTGATGCTATCGCCAGGTAGATAAGGCTACAACGGAGTTACACTGTAACACACAAGTTAAATTGTGTCTACAGAGAATTACTTGGTGTGGGAAACCTCCCCCTCCTCTTTTTTTTATGTGTGCTTTTTATTTCTCTTGGAGGAAGTTTTAGCACCAGGGTGGTGTGGTGGTTTAGTCACTAAGTCGTGTCTGATTCTTGCCTCCCTATGGACTATAGCTTGCCAGACGCCTCCGTCCATGGGATTTCCCAGGCGAGAATACTGCAGTGGATTGCCATTTCCTCCTCCAGGGGATTTTCTCAACCTAGCGGTTGAACTCAGGTCTCCTGCGTTGGCAGGTGGATTCTTTACTAAGCCACCAGGGAAACCCTTTAAGCAGCATAGCTAAACGATACATAGTTGTTTACAGTGGATGCAGTTGTGCACACTGAGTAGACTCCTGACGCTCATGTCTACCTAAGCCTCCACTGCTCTACCTGAAAGATTCTTCTGTAAGGATGGAGCACAGATTGCTGAAAGGAAGAACCTGCAGAAGGTAAAAATGAACTGTTTCTATGATTCCTGTTATGGAGAATATTCTGCTATTCCTAGGAACTATTAGAATGTATTTGGTTATTCCTATTTCATACACAATTAAGTAAACTAAATAAACTTTAAACAGCATTATACATTCAGTAAAAGACTGAAAATGCTGGGAATTCTCAAAAATTTCCCCCTCCACCTGTGACCAGAAATGAAGCAGAACTGAGAATGTTGCAGTAAAACAGAGGAGAAGCAGAGTTTTCCCTTTTCAAGTGGGCTGTTGGACTGGCTACGATTGAGGCCATCTGGAACTCAACCTAAGCATGACTCCAGGATGTTGGGTATATTTCGAGAATTTGGAGACCAGCTGCGCCATCCCTCTGGGAGCACCTGAGGACTATGGGGGCTTGTGCCTGGTCACTGTTGGTCTTTTATAGGAATGGCCTTTCCCCACATATCTGGCTGCTTTTATTGGTCATGGTGGGGTTAAGGTGACCCAAAGGGCTCCAGGCTCAAGGTGGGACCCAGATTTTCTAGAAGCTGAGACCTTGTTAATCTCTCTCTTCTTATTCCATCTTCAGCCCGGAACTGAGATGTTCCCATGAGAGACACGCCTCTCTGCCAAATAACTGCAGCCCCCAGTCCTGCTGAGATCTCTCTGCATCAAGACAGTTTTATTGCTGGGGCCTACGGGGCCTCCAGAGACTAGAGACTCAGCCTCAGAGATCCAGGGGTGGAATCCAAACTGGCGGAGCTGCTCCTTATTCCTGGCGTGGAGCCTCAGGCCCCAGCCTCATTCCCCGATTGGCCCAGGCGAGAATACTGCAGTGGATTGCCATTTCCTCCTCCAGGGGATTTTCTCAACCTAGCGGTTGAACTCAGGTCTCCTGCGTTGGCAGGTGGATTCTTTACTAAGCCACCAGGGAAACCCTTTAAGCAGCATAGCTAAACGATACATAGTTGTTTACAGTGGATGCAGTTGTGCACACTGAGTAGACTCCTGACGCTCATGTCTACCTAAGCCTCCACTGCTCTACCTGAAAGATTCTTCTGTAAGGATGGAGCACAGATTGCTGAAAGGAAGAACCTGCAGAAGGTAAAAATGAACTGTTTCTATGATTCCTGTTATGGAGAATATTCTGCTATTCCTAGGAACTATTAGAATGTATTTGGTTATTCCTATTTCATACACAATTAAGTAAACTAAATAAACTTTAAACAGCATTATACATTCAGTAAAAGACTGAAAATGCTGGGAATTCTCAAAAATTTCCCCCTCCACCTGTGACCAGAAATGAAGCAGAACTGAGAATGTTGCAGTAAAACAGAGGAGAAGCAGAGTTTTCCCTTTTCAAGTGGGCTGTTGGACTGGCTACGATTGAGGCCATCTGGAACTCAACCTAAGCATGACTCCAGGATGTTGGGTATATTTCGAGAATTTGGAGACCAGCTGCGCCATCCCTCTGGGAGCACCTGAGGACTATGGGGGCTTGTGCCTGGTCACTGTTGGTCTTTTATAGGAATGGCCTTTCCCCACATATCTGGCTGCTTTTATTGGTCATGGTGGGGTTAAGGTGACCCAAAGGGCTCCAGGCTCAAGGTGGGACCCAGATTTTCTAGAAGCTGAGACCTTGTTAATCTCTCTCTTCTTATTCCATCTTCAGCCCGGAACTGAGATGTTCCCATGAGAGACACGCCTCTCTGCCAAATAACTGCAGCCCCCAGTCCTGCTGAGATCTCTCTGCATCAAGACAGTTTTATTGCTGGGGCCTACGGGGCCTCCAGAGACTAGAGACTCAGCCTCAGAGATCCAGGGGGTGGAATCCAAACTGGCGGAGCTGCTCCTTATTCCTGGCGTGGAGCCTCAGGCCAGCCTCATCCCACTGGGGCTTGACCGCTCTCAGCTTGGCCAGGAGCTGGTCCAGGCTGTCCTGCAGACGCGGAACTTCAGGTTCAGGAAGGCAGAGGGCGGGGTGAGGGCTGCCCGGGCGTGGTCTGTAAGCTTTCCTAGCCAGGGTTTTCTTCCAGTTCTTATCCTTAGGGGGTGGGCCTGCTTGCATCCCCTTAAGGTAGAGCAGAGTCCCCTCGCTGGTCTGCCACTGCCACACTCACTGGCATTGGTGGGGTGCTGGGTGCTGGGATGCCGGGTCTTCAGAGGGTAGGGCTTACATGTAAGACTTCCTCGTACTTGGCCTCCATGTCTGCCACGTGGGCCGGAAGCTGAGCCAGTGTCCGGTCCCATTCTCGGAGGGCCTGCTCGGCCTCCCTCTGTGCCGCCTCCGCCTCGCCCTGGTGCGTCTCTGGGGAGGGTGGGGTGGGGAAGGGCGAGAGGACAGGGTGGTGGCACTCTGCCCCTGAACAGCGTCTGCCCCGACAAAGAGCAGAACCTGAGTGGGATCATTCCAGACTCCCACAGGGCCCTCGACTTCCCATTGGTTCCTATAAAGAGCTGAAATACACCATTAAGGTATAGTAAAGAGAGAGGCAGCTCAGTTCAGGAGATCTGGGTGCCAGATCGGGCTGTCATTTACTACCTGTGTAATGTCCAGCATTTCTCTCTCTGAGACTCAAGTTTCTTCATCTTTATAGGGAAAATGCCACATATTTCACAGATGTGCTGTGAGAGGTAAATGTGGTAATGAGAGGACTTCCCTGGCCCCTGTGGCTAACACTCTGCACTCCTAATGCAAGGGAGCTCGGGTTTGATCCCTAGTCAGTGAGTAGGGTCCCATATGCTGCAACTAAGAGTTCACATGCAACTAAAGATCCCATGTGCCACACCTAAGACCCCGTACAGCCAAATAAATAAATAAATAAATAAAAATACATTAAAAAAAATGTGATAATGTATGGGAAAGCTGCTAATAGGTAGGAAGTACTTAATAAATACTGATTACATTTCAATTGGAGATAAGACGAAGATTAGGAAAGGAATGCAGAGTCTGCATGGCAGATAAGCAGATTTTGTATATCTAAAGTTAAACTAAAGTTATTTTAGGATAAAAAAACTTTGAGGCCACAATTGTGGAAAATCTGCGGCATGCTAAATTTTTCAACTCTATGTTACCAAGATGGAAGAGAGCAAAAGCTTCCTGTTACTTATTTTATTGTTTAGGAGCTCATTTATTCATTAGTCAATAGTTATTTAGGACCTACCACACATTAGGCCTTGAAGATACAGAAATAGGTAAGTCAAACAATTTCATTCAAGCTTGCTTTCATTCTAAAACTCAGCCAAACTAAGAGAGAATGTGTTTCGGCTCATGAGATACGTGCCAGTGGTGGGGAGTGAGAACTATCTTTCAAGAGACCACTGGTGGGGGAGATGGAGTGAGACTTAGGTCTTCTTCACTCGTAACTTAAGATTTAAAACTTTTTTTCCCTTTCATTCCTGACCCCTCTGCTGCAATCCTCAGCGGTGGGAGATTCAGTGGGGAAGACAGTCAGAGAGCTTAGACTGCAGTCTTCTAGAGAAGAAGCATCCCAAGTCCACCCCTTCAGGCTGGATGGCACCAGGGATCCTCTGAGAGAAAGTGCTGCAGGGGTGGGGTGTGCTATGTGTGTGCGCTAAATTGCTTCAACTGTGTCTGACTCTTTGCAACCGTATGGATTGGGGTCTACTAGGCTCCTCTCTCCATGGGACTCCAGGCAAGAATGCCGAAGTGGGGCTTCCCTGGTGGTCCAGTGGGTAAAGACACCGCCTTGCAGTGCAAGGGGCGCCGGTTCGATCCCTGGCCTGGGAAGATCCCACATGCTGCAGAGCAGCTGGAACCGATGTGTCCGATTACCGAGCCAGCGCTTTGGAGCGCATGCGCCTAGAGCCAGTGCTCTACAACGAGAGAAGCCACTGCAATGGGAGGCCCACACAGACCGAGGAACAAAGGTGGATGAAAATGAATAAATGAAAGACCAATAGAAGTGACCAAAAAAAAAAAAAAAAAGAATATCGAAGTGGATTGCCATGCCCTCCTGCAAGGGATTTTTCCCCACCGAGAGGCCCAACACTCACATTGGCAGGCAGGTTCTTTACCCCTAGCACCACCTGGGAAGCCTACCTAACTGGTGACACAGGCTTCTCACTTCTTCCTCCAGCTGCCTGCTGCGGGTCTGCATCGCCTCCTGCAGGCTCCGGATCCGACTCATCTCTGTGGTGGAACGGTGGGTGGCCAGGGACCCAGGGCGGGAGAAAGCAGGGGAGAAAGGATGGGAAGTTGTGGGCGGGGAGGGCTCTGCTTGGTCCAGTGGACAGGTACATAAAGGCCTTTGACTGACTTCCCTGACAGTCCAGTGTTGAAGACTTCACCTACCAATGCAGGGGGTGTGGGTTTGATCCCTGATCAGGGATCAAACAACCAAAACATAAAACAGAAGTAATACTGTAACAAATTCCTTTTGGTTCTTCTTGTGATCTGAGAAGCTGGGGACAGAGCTAGGAAACAAGGTCTTCATCCCCTGTGTGCGCTCAAGATGGGAATTCAGGCCCTTCTCCCCACCCACTCCCACGGGATGAATGAAATAAAGGTTAGGGCTTGTTTTGTAACCCACATGGCATTAAGCACGCGGCATCGGGTATCATGGAAGGTCCCTACCCACCATCTCAGAGGCCTTCCTTTGGTTCCTTCAGGATTTCTGTGTGTACTGGGAAGGCTGAGAATGGATATGGCAGATAGAAGTCCTCCTTGTCTCCCTTCCTGGCAACTCCTGACCCTCCCGGTCGTCCTCTTCCTGTCTCCTGCCCACCTGCTTGATCAACCGCACACCTGCATATATGGCCTTCCCTTCGCTCCGGGCCCCCTCCAGTTCTGCCTCCAGTTCTTTTATTCTCTGCTTCAGCTGGTCTTCAGAAGCCTTGGCTCGGCGGGCCTCATCCCTCCTCAGAGCTGTGAACAGTCCAGAGTGGCCCTCAGAACTGGCTGGGGACGCCACTGAATCAGTCCCCAAGGCCTCGATGGACTCTGTCCACCTTTGGAAGCCTGGTGGCAGGTTGCCAGCCTCTCGTTGTCATTCTATCTTCTTCCCCCCTCTCTTGGAACCCTACTGGCTCTTTGTTACTAAGAGACAAAAACTCCCTCTGGGTTTCGGCTATTAAAAAAAAGCTTTCTTTTTTTTTTTTTCTTTATTTTAAAGGTTTTACAGAGTTTTGTTGTTCACATACATGTATGTTCCCAGATCAGACATATGCATATCCATGGTCCCCACCCGCCCAGATCCCCCCATCCCACCCCTCCAGACCTTTGCCCCAAGCCATTATAAGCACTCCTATTCCCTTAGCACTGTGACACTAGCTATCTTTTCCACACATAACACTATAGGTTTCCTTGTTACTTCCTCCATGCTTCCCCTCCCTATTTATTTGCCACGATGTCCCTATGTCTATGCTCTGTCTTTTTTTTCATGAGTTCCCTGTGTGTGATATCAAGACCGTCCTACTAGATTCCATATATGTGTGTTAGTGTACTGTATTTGTCTTTCTCTTTTTGACTTACTTCACTTTTTATGATAGGTTCTAGAGCCAGCCACTTCATTAGGACTGAGTCTTCTGCATTTCTTTTAACAGCTAGACAGTCCCTGTGTGCGCTCAAGATGGGAATTCAGGCCCTTCTCCCACCCACTCCCACGGGATGAATGAAATAAAGGTTAGGGCTTGTTTTGTAACCCACATGGCATTAAGCACGCGGCATCGGGTATCATGGAAGGTCCCTACCCACCATCTCAGAGGCCTTCCTTTGGTTCCTTCAGGATTTCTGTGTGTACTGGGAAGGCTGAGAATGGATATGGCAGATAGAAGTCCTCCTTGTCTCCCTTCCTGGCAACTCCTGACCCTCCCGGTCGTCCTCTTCCTGTCTCCTGCCCACCTGCTTGATCAACCGCACACCTGCATATATGGCCTTCCCTTCGCTCCGGGCCCCCTCCAGTTCTGCCTCCAGTTCTTTTATTCTCTGCTTCAGCTGGTCTTCAGAAGCCTTGGCTCGGCGGGCCTCATCCCTCCTCAGAGCTGTGAACAGTCCAGAGTGGCCCTCAGAACTGGCTGGGGACGCCACTGAATCAGTCCCCAAGGCCTCGATGGACTCTGTCCACCTTTGGAAGCCTGGTGGCAGGTTGCCAGCCTCTCGTTGTCATTCTATCTTCTTCCCCCCTCTCTTGGAACCCTACTGGCTCTTTGTTACTAAGAGACAAAAACTCCCTCTGGGTTTCGGCTATTAAAAAAGCTTTTTTTTTTTTTTCTTTATTTTAAAGGTTTTACAGAGTTTTGTTGTTCACATACATGTATGTTCCCAGATCAGACATATGCATATCCATGGTCCCCACCCGCCCAGATCCCCCCATCCCACCCCTCCAGACCTTTGCCCCAAGCCATTATAAGCACTCCTATTCCCTTAGCACTGTGACACTAGCTATCTTTTCCACACATAACACTATAGGTTTCCTTGTTACTTCCTCCATGCTTCCCCCTCCCTATTTATTCGCCACGATGTCCCTATGTCTATGCTCTGTCTTTTTTTTCATGAGTTCCCTGTGTGTGATATCAAGACCGTCCTACTAGATTCCATATATGTGTGTTAGTGTACTGTATTTGTCTTTCTCTTTTTGACTTACTTCACTTTTTATGATAGGTTCTAGAGCCAGCCACTTCATTAGGACTGAGTCTTCTGCATTTCTTTTAACAGCTGAGTAGTATTCCACTGTATATATGTACCAGAGCTTCTGGATCCATTCATTCGTCGATGGACATCTAGGTTGCTTCCATGTTTTGGCTATTGTATAGAGAGCTGCAATGAACATTGGGGTACAGGTGCTTCTTTCAGTTTAGCTTTCTTTATCAACCCTTGCTGCCCACATTTCCTTAACAATCCCAACCCTTGACAATCTTTTTCCACTAGGGGATGGCTAGAGATCAGCCCTCCACTACGGCTTCAACTTCCTAAGTTCCAAGGGATGCAGAAATGCCCACTGTCCCACCTCTATTGCCCCGAAAGTGTCTGTCCTTCTTACCCAAGTGGTCTTGGAGCAACTCCTTTTCCAGCAGTGCCAGCCTGTGTGTGGATTCAGCCTCCACACCTGCCCTGGCAAGAAGGAAGAGCCTCAGCTTGTCAGGATCTCAGCCTTACCTGCTCCTCTCCCATCTTTCTCCTGCACCCTGGACTTCTCTCTATTTTGCAGGAGATCTGAGGACCACTAAATGAGGGTTTCTGATGGCAAAGGCCAATGAGTTCATTGCCCAGCACATAGGAGGTGCTCAAAAGATGTGTAATGAATATATATAAGGAAGGCACAGAGCCAGAAGGGGCTCAGGGAGGGCACGGGTGCTGATTTTCTCACGTTCCCAGCTCCATGGAACCCGGATGTAGATATATTGCGGAGGGGCGGGGGCGGGGGGGGGGGGTCAGACAGCTCCATGTTGTCCTGCAGAAGGCTGAATTCTCTCTGAGGACCTCTGCTTGGTCTCTGGTCCAGGATGCAGAGAGGCAGGAGGCACCCACCTCCACCCAGCCTGACTCACCAACACCTGCATTCCTTTTCTTCTTCTGTGCACCAGCTTTTGTCCCTTTTTCTTTGGTCTTCGGTGGCATCTCCTTGCTATCCTGAGGGAGGGAGGGGAGAGGGGTATTTTGGTCTGAACAAGGAGATGCTCTCCTGATTCCCTAGACTGAACCAGGAGTCCCAGGAGAACGAGTGCTCCAGTCTCCAAGTCTGTCTCTCCCACTTTCCAGAAGCTTCAGTTGTTGGTTTCCTTAGGCAACCAACAACTTAGGCAAGACTGGGGTCACTGGGAAGGATGGAGCTGTTTCTCTCTGACTCTAAACACAGCAATTATTTCTCTCTACCCTCTTTTAGAGAAAAGAAAGCTCTGTACCTGGACTCTTCTCTCCTCCCCTCATTCTTACTCTGCCTCTTCCTTCCTGCAAGACCTTCGCTGCTTGTCTGTTGTGTCTCCCCGTTGTGTGACCCACTCACGAAGAGGGGAAGAGAAAAGGCCCAACCAGCTAGAAGCTTGAGGAGGAGACCTGCATCCTGGGAGCCAATCCAGAGTGGCAAATTCACTTGCAGGTGGAACTGAGGACGGGCAGGTTGGGTTTCTGGAGGCAGCATGTTGTCCAGGCAACTGGGAAACATGAAGTTGATAGGAAGATAGAAGGGGCTGAACGCGACGCTTAAAGTGCCAAGGTTTCAAAGGGCCAATACTCTCCTTGTCCCCGATCCTGGGTGTGGTTTGAGGAGAAAGGGCTTTGGAGTCGATTAACTATGGTTCACTTCTATGTATTCACTTCTGCCTGCAATTGAGACTTACAAATCACAGATTTATACATCTGAAATACTGGGATTGTGCTGATCACCAGCATAGGGGAAAAAAAAAACAGAGCCAGAAGGGGCTCAGGAGGGCACGGTGCTGATTTTCTCACGTTCCCAGCTCCATGGAACCCGGATGTAGATATATTGCGGAGGGGCGGGGGCGGGGGGGGGGGTTCAGACAGCTCCATGTTGTCCTGCAGAAGGCTGAATTCTCTCTGAGGACCTCTGCTTGGTCTCTGGTCCAGGATGCAGAGAGGCAGGAGGCACCCACCTCCACCCAGCCTGACTCACCAACACCTGCATTCCTTTTCTTCTTCTGTGCACCAGCTTTTGTCCCTTTTTCTTTGGTCTTCGGTGGCATCTCCTTGCTATCCTGAGGGAGGGAGGGGAGAGGGGTATTTTGGTCTGAACAAGGAGATGCTCTCCTGATTCCCTAGACTGAACCAGGAGTCCCAGGAGAACGAGTGCTCCAGTCTCCAAGTCTGTCTCTCCCACTTTCCAGAAGCTTCAGTTGTTGGTTTCCTTAGGCAACCAACAACTTAGGCAAGACTGGGGTCACTGGGAAGGATGGAGCTGTTTCTCTCTGACTCTAAACACAGCAATTATTTCTCTCTACCCTCTTTTAGAGAAAAGAAAGCTCTGTACCTGGACTCTTCTCTCCTCCCCTCATTCTTACTCTGCCTCTTCCTTCCTGCAAGACCTTCGCTGCTTGTCTGTTGTGTCTCCCCGTTGTGTGACCCACTCACGAAGAGGGGAAGAGAAAAGGCCCAACCAGCTAGAAGCTTGAGGAGGAGACCTGCATCCTGGGAGCCAATCCAGAGTGGCAAATTCACTTGCAGGTGGAACTGAGGACGGGCAGGTTGGGTTTCTGGAGGCAGCATGTTGTCCAGGCAACTGGGAAACATGAAGTTGATAGGAAGATAGAAGGGGCTGAACGCGACGCTTAAAGTGCCAAGGTTTCAAAGGGCCAATACTCTCCTTGTCCCCGATCCTGGGTGTGGTTTGAGGAGAAAGGGCTTTGGAGTCGATTAACTATGGTTCACTTCTATGTATTCACTTCTGCCTGCAATTCGGAGACTTACAAATCACAGATTTATACATCTGAAATACTGGGATTGTGCTGATACAGAGGAAAAGAACCGACAGTAGCCATGTTGGACAATTTACACTTCCCAAAGTCTCATCAACAAAACGACATTATTAAGCTTAAAACTGAAGATCCCCTTCAGGAAGGTATCCTATGGTGAATGAGGGAAAGAAATTCAGGAGACAGTAGTTGAGTGAGTTTCCTGTTTCAGATAAATGAGACGCAGAGGAGAGTTAGACCCCGGACCTCAGGGTGCTGACTAAGATGCAAATAAAGAAGAAAGGATACTGAGACGGAAGCTGTGAGTTCTCATCCTCCCCTCTCTTCAGATATGTAGACCGGCAAGCCATTTACCTCGCTCAGCCTCCATTTCCTGGTCTTTAAATCTTTGATTGTGGGGAATTTCCTGGTTATCCAGTGGTTAGAACTCTGCACATCCACTGCAAGGGGCTTGGAAGTTCGATCCCCGGTTGGGAAACAAGATCTTGCAAGCCGCAGGATGTGGCGCAAAAAAAATAAAAAATAAGTCTTTGGTTTTGTAAATCTTGAAAGGCCTGGATTTTCACCAGGTATTTACAAGGCTATCTTCTCTTGTGGTGACTTAATGTGTTGCCTTTTTCCTCCTATTCGTGGCTGTGGCTGACTTTCAGACAGGTGCTGAGAAAATGCGTTGCTTGGTTCTGGGCAGTATTGAGCTGGCTGGAGCTCCCTCTAGCGGACTTTTTTTGACTTTCTACTGAGTCTCCTGCATTTTCCTATTAAACTTATTTATGGAGCAACACTGGGGAGGCAGAGTTGGACACGACTGAGCGACTGAACTTAACTGAATGCTGGGGATGCCCCTCACTTGGGGATGCTGCCTAGATCTTTCTGGAGTCCTGAACATTAGGAACAATATATCTGGGGAAGGGAGAATGATGAGAGGCTTGCCCCACATCAGCAGTCCCCTCCCCCGAGCGCCTCTCTCCAGCCGTGTGATTTGGGAGCCTTGTTGTCTGCCTGCCACCTGGATCTCTGGACACCAAAGTGGCTAAAACAGAAACAGCAGAAACTTCAGGGCTCTCCTCTTCGTGGGCTGAGAGAACTGCAGACTCTTTCTTTCGATATTTCTCTCTGCTTCCTCAACATTTTTGGTCAATTCCCTGTTGTCAGGAACAAATCTGAAGAAATAGCCATAAGGTCTGAGGGGGAAGACTCCTTCTTCTAGGTGACAGGCAGAGGCTGATGGCATTTATTTGTCACCTGCACGGCTGTAGGGTACCTCACTGACTCTGGGAACACTTTACAGAGTAAAGAGAAGAACCAGCCTTGTCTGTCTTGATGCTTCTTGCTCAGTCACTCAGTCACGTCCAACTCTTTATGGCCCCATGGACCGCAGCACACCAGGCTTCTCTGTCTGTCACTATCTCCTTGAGTTTGCTCAACCTCACGTCAGTTGTGTCGGTGATGCCATCCAACCATCTCATCCTCTGTCATCCCCTCCTCCTTCTACCTTCTATTTTCCCAGCATCAGGGTCTTTTCCAATGAGTCAGCTCTTCGCATTAGGCGGCCAATATATTGGAGTTTCAGCTTCAGCATCAGCCCTTTCAATGAATATTCAGGGTTGATTTTCTTTAGGATGGACTGGTTGGATCGCCTCGCTATCCGAGGGCCTCGCACGAGTCTTCTCCAGCACCACAGTTTGAAAGTGTCAAGTCTTCGGTGCTCAGCCTTCTTTATGGTCCAGCTCTCACATCCGTGCTGTTCCTGCACTTCACTGGCAGATAATCTTGTCCACAGTTCCCTAATCTGAAGGAGGCTTTTCTTCTAACCTTGAAGCGTGTTTTCAGTTGGTCCTTCTCCTTACGCAGAAGTGTCTGTTGGGGACTTTTTCATAGTATGATTAGGGCCTCTGTTAGGCTGCTGCACGGAGTCTCGTATTGAGGAAGAGATTACAGAGTATAAACAACATACCGTGTCTCAGAAGAGCATTTACTTTTCAAATACGTTCAGTCAACCAACTTTCAGGTGCAGAATGAGGATGTGGTTTGGGGTGATGGGGAATAAGAAGGGTGCCACAGATCACATGATGTGATACAAACTGAGCCAGGTCTAGAATCATCTGGGAATGAGAGTGACATCGTGCTGCACAGTTTAATCTCTAGAATGTTCTGAAAACAAGCCAAGTGAACGTTGGGAAGGAGAGGTCAGTTGTTCGTTCTTTCTTTATTAACCTCAGTTCAGAAGTGAAAAAGAGGAAAGATCATTTCAACAGAAGTCTGTCCTTCCTTTAAATAGGATTGCATCTTGACATTTTAAAGAGACACAGAGGAGAGAAGGTCACCCTCTCTGCCTTATTCAAATGTGAGACACGGGTCGTTATATTAAAAGAAATATGGCTTATGGCAGAAGAAACAAAGTGCAAATTAACATTTATTTTATTTATTTATCTTTTGAGGGGTGGGGTGGGAAGGGAGGGGGACGGGCGGGCCACTTCTATTGGTCTTTCATTTCTCGATTTTCATCCGTCTTTGTTCTTTGGCTCCTGTGGGACTCCCATCGCGGTGGCCTCTGTTGTCGCAGAGCGCCAGCTCTGGGCGCATGCGCCCCAGAGCTCCAGCTCGGTAATAGGACACATCGGTCCAGCCGCTCCGCGGCACGTGGGCTCTTCCCAGGTCAGGGATCGAACCGGCGCCCCTTGCACTGCAAGGCGGTGTCCTTACCCACTGGACCACCAGGGAAGCCCCAAAGTGCAAATTAAACAATCCCATTCTATAACATATAGACCATACTGAACATAGTACAAATTAGAAGGCTTAAAGCAAGCCAGAGATGGTGTAAATGACCTACAAGCTCATATACAGCTCCAAGGGCTAATTTCTCACCTATACTCTATTAAATCTAGGATTTAACTATGAGGGGGGAAAAGCCCCCTTGCGTGTCTGCAGTGTGCTGGAACTGTGGATGACCGAAGTCCATAGGATAGTGTAGCATAAATTAATGCGTGGATGCTCAGTCGCTTTGGTCATGTCTGACCCTGTGGTCCATGGACCGTAGCTAACCTGGCTCCTCTGTTCATGGGATTTCCCAGCAAGAATACTGGAATGGGCTGCCATTTCCTTCTCCAGGGCATCTTCCCAACCCAGGGATCGAATTTGTATCTCCTGTGCCTCCTGCATCACGAGCAGATTCTTCAAATACGTTCAGTCAAAGGGTAGGATGTGGTTTGGGGTGATGGGGAATAAGAAGGGTGCCACAGATCACATGATGTGATACAAACTGAGCCAGGTCTAGAATCATCTGGGAATGAGAGTGACATCGTGCTGCACAGTTTAATCTCTAGAATGTTCTGAAAACAAGCCAAGTGAACGTTGGGAAGGAGAGGTCAGTTGTTCGTTCTTTCTTTATTAACCTCAGTTCAGAAGTGAAAAAGAGGAAAGATCATTTCAACAGAAGTCTGTCCTTCCTTTAAATAGGATTGCATCTTGACATTTTAAAGAGACACAGAGGAGAGAAGGTCACCCTCTCTGCCTTATTCAAATGTGAGACACGGGTCGTTATATTAAAAGAAATATGGCTTATGGCAGAAGAAACAAAGTGCAAATTAACATTTATTTTATTTATTTATCTTTTGAGGGGTGGGGTGGGAAGGAGGGGACGGCGTGCCACTTCTATTGTTCTTTCATTTGTCCTTGTTCATCCATCTTTGTTCTTTGGCTCCTGTGGGACTCCCATCGCGGTGGCCTCTGTTGTCCAGAGCGCCACCCTCTGGCGCATGCGCCCCAGAGCTCCAGCTCGGTAATAGGACACATCGGTCCAGCCGCTCCGCGGCACGTGGGCTCTTCCCAGGTCAGGGATCGAACCGGCGCCCCTTGCACTGCAAGGCGGTGTCCTTACCCACTGGACCACCAGGGAAGCCCCAAAGTGCAAATTAAACAATCCCATTCTATAACATATAGACCATACTGAACATAGTACAAATTAGAAGGCTTAAAGCAAGCCAGAGATGGTGTAAATGACCTACAAGCTCATATACAGCTCCAAGGGCTAATTTCTCACCTATACTCTATTAAATCTAGGATTTAACTATGAGGGGGGAAAAGCCCCCTTGCGTGTCTGCAGTGTGCTGGAACTGTGGATGACCGAAGTCCATAGGATAGTGTAGCATAAATTAATGCGTGGATGCTCAGTCGCTTTGGTCATGTCTGACCCTGTGGTCCATGGACCGTAGCTAACCTGGCTCCTCTGTTCATGGGATTTCCCAGCAAGAATACTGGAATGGGCTGCCATTTCCTTCTCCAGGGCATCTTCCCAACCCAGGGATCGAATTTGTATCTCCTGTGCCTCCTGCATCACGAGCAGATTCTTTACCACTGAGTGGTGAGGGAACCACCGCCCCCTAAATTCCGGGTCGGTGAGAAATAGATGGTTATGGAAATTTAGAGGAGAGAAGGATTATTTCTAGCTGGAGTATCTGGTAAGGAGGACAATATTTGGGCTGAGTATGAAGAATGGATTGGACTTCATTGCACTCTTTAGGCAGAGGGAATGCTCTGAGTAATCATGATGAAAAAGAATTGTGATATTTTGTGACTTGATGAGTCAGCCGACATAGACTATATGTACTGGAATAGTATAACTGCAAGGTAGTTTAGAGTTAGATCACGACTATTGACTTCATCAAGGAGGCAATGTGAAGTGTTGAAAGGTTTTTTCTTTTTTTGGCGGGGAGGAGCGGGTTGGGGAGGGAGGGGGCGGTGGGCCACTTCTATTGGTCTTTCATTTGTTCATTTTCTTTTTTTTTTTTTTTTAATATTTATTATTTATTTTTTGGGGGGGTGTGTTGGGGAGGGAGGGGGTAGTGGGCCACTTCTATTAGTCTTTCATTTATCTATTTTCCTCCATCTTCGTTCTTTGGCCCGTGTGGGCCTCCCATCACAGTGGCCTCTGTTGTTGCAGAGTGCCGGCTCTGGGCGCATGAGCTCCAGAGCTCCGGCTCGGTAATTGGACACATCGATGTCCAGCCGCTCCGTGGCATGTGGGATCTTCCCAGGCCAGGGATCAAACTGGCGCCCCCTGCACTGCAAGGTGGTGTCCCCACCCACTGGACCACCAGGGAAGCCCTCATTTGTTCATTTTCATCCATCTTTGTTCTTTGGCTCCTGTGGGCCTCCCATCGCGGTGGCCTCTGTTGTCGCAGAGCACCGGCTCTGGGCACATGCGCTCCAGAGCTCGGGCTTGGTAATTGGACACATCGGTCCAGTCGCTCTGAGGTGTGTGGGATCTTCTTAGGCCAGGGATCGAACCGGCGCCCCTTGCACTGCAAGGCGGTGTCCTTACCCACTGGACCACTGGGGAAGCCCTGTTGAAAGCTTTTTGGTTTTTGTTTTGTCTTACCCTGTCAGAAGGATATTTGAGGAACCCTGGTCTGGTGGCACGATGGATTGAAGAGGCAGGGAAATCAGTAAGGAAAAGGTTTCCATAGATGAAGGAGGAGGGAAGGAGAGCCTGAACTAAGGGTGACTGCAGTAGGGATGGGAAGTGTTGACAACTATCTAAGAGCTTGGTTTGTATTTTTTTCTTTAGACATTCTCTTTCTAGGTAGGAACCGATTAATGGAAATTCTACTGATAGGCAATGATAATTCTAACTCCACAATCAATTGTAGATACAGGTCCTTGAGTTACAAACAGGATGTCTGGCTGAAAAGCCCTTGAGCTCAGAGGTAGTTTTCTACCCCTCTTCTAGGATCATTTGATAAACTTAATTCCCTGATCAGTCAAGAGCTTTGTAGAAGAGCCAGGTGGGGAATCTAGGGTGGAACTGAGCACTTATTGACACATTGGGGCCTGCAAACTCCCAAAGCCAAGGCTTAAAATTAGCAAATCAGGGTAGGGCAC
The DNA here is from genome assembly GCA_022376925.1 of Tragulus kanchil. Taxonomy (NCBI): domain Eukaryota; kingdom Metazoa; phylum Chordata; class Mammalia; order Artiodactyla; family Tragulidae; genus Tragulus; species Tragulus kanchil. The sequence goes on from JAIOJX010000006.1 coordinate 139,476,695, forward strand.
TTCCTTCTTTAGGAGAGAAGTTCTTTTTTTCTTTTTTTTTTTTCAAAGTTTTCCCAACAGAACTTTGAGACTAGAAAAGTGGAAGTGACTGGCAACTGCTTTGCTGTTACCTGGGAGAAGTGTGGACACCTCAGACCAAGGCTCAAAGCTCAAGGTTCCTGTGGTTAGGGACTGGCGGTGCGCACCTGCAGAACAAGGCAGGGGAATCTTAGGCACACATTCAATTCCCAGAAAAGGAACTTGCATTCATCGTGAAGAAAAGGGGGGAAGGGCTTGTTTTTAGAAGCTCAAAGGGCCTGGAGGAGGAGCTCCAGACCTGAGTGGCTCTGGCCTTTCTGGGGTCCAACCAGGATGTGATGATTTGTAGCATTCCCATTCCTGTGCTTGGTCCTGACTTAACTAGGGGTTTAGAATACAAGCGAATGGGAAACAAACTTCCCTTTTCCTTTGACAATGTTCAAATAAGCAAATAAAGTTCAGTTTCCTAATTTGTCAAACTAGATTGAGATTCTTTCTATGGCTACTTGTCTACATTTTTCTTTTTAAAACAATCTTCATGTTCTTTGGGGATTCCTAGGTAGTGGTAAAGAACCCATTTACCAATGCAGGAGACATGAGACTTGGGTTCCATCCCTGGGTTTGGAAGAGTCTCTGGAGGAGGGCATGATAGCCCACTCCAGTATTCTTGCCTAGAGAATCCCATGGACAGAGGAGCCTGGTGGATTATCGTCCATAGGGTGCAAAGAGTCAGACATGACTGAAGTGACTTAGCATGCATACACATGTTCTTTTAAGGGCTCTCTGGTGGATTAGATGGTAAAGAATCTGCCTGCAATGTAGGAGATCTGGGCTTAATCCCTCGGTGGGGATGATCCCCTAGGAGGAGAGCACTGAAAAGCCCTTGAGCTCAGAGGTAGTTTTCACCCTCTTCTAGGATCATTTGATAAACTTAATTCCCTGATCAGTCAAGAGCTTTGTAGAAGAGCCAGGTGGGGAATCTAGGGTGGAACTGAGCACTTATTGACACATTGGGGCCTGCAAACTCCCAAAGCCAAGGCTTAAAATTAGCAAATCAGGGTAGGGCACTTCCTTCTTTAGGAGAGAAGTTCTTTTTTTCTTTTTTTTTTTTCAAAGTTTTCCCAACAGAACTTTGAGACTAGAAAAGTGGAAGTGACTGGCAACTGCTTTGCTGTTACCTGGGAGAAGTGTGGACACCTCAGACCAAGGCTCAAAGCTCAAGGTTCCTGTGGTTAGGGACTGGCGGTGCGCACCTGCAGAACAAGGCAGGGGAATCTTAGGCACACATTCAATTCCCAGAAAAGGAACTTGCATTCATCGTGAAGAAAAGGGGGGAAGGGCTTGTTTTTAGAAGCTCAAAGGGCCTGGAGGAGGAGCTCCAGACCTGAGTGGCTCTGGCCTTTCTGGGGTCCAACCAGGATGTGATGATTTGTAGCATTCCCATTCCTGTGCTTGGTCCTGACTTAACTAGGGGTTTAGAATACAAGCGAATGGGAAACAAACTTCCCTTTTCCTTTGACAATGTTCAAATAAGCAAATAAAGTTCAGTTTCCTAATTTGTCAAACTAGATTGAGATTCTTTCTATGGCTACTTGTCTACATTTTTCTTTTTAAAACAATCTTCATGTTCTTTGGGGATTCCTAGGTAGTGGTAAAGAACCCATTTACCAATGCAGGAGACATGAGACTTGGGTTCCATCCCTGGGTTTGGAAGAGTCTCTGGAGGAGGGCATGATAGCCCACTCCAGTATTCTTGCCTAGAGAATCCCATGGACAGAGGAGCCTGGTGGATTATCGTCCATAGGGTGCAAAGAGTCAGACATGACTGAAGTGACTTAGCATGCATACACATGTTCTTTTAAGGGCTCTCTGGTGGATTAGATGGTAAAGAATCTGCCTGCAATGTAGGAGATCTGGGCTTAATCCCTCGGTGGGGATGATCCCCCTAGGAGGAGAGCACGGCAACCCACTCCAGTACTCTTGCTTGGAGAATCCCCACGGACAGAGGAGCCTGGTGGGCTACAGTCCATGGAGTCTCAAAGAGTCGGACACAACTGAGTGATTAAGTGCGCGCGTGCACACACACACACACACACACACACACACACGGCACTAGTGGTAAAGAATCTGCCCTCCATTGCAGGAGAGGTGGGTTTGACTGATTCCTGAGTCAGGAAGATGCCCTGGGATCTTCAGTAATCTCCAGTATTCATGCCTGGACATTTCAGGGGCAGAGGAGCCTAGTGGGCTACAGTCCATGGAGCCGCAGACAGTTGGACACAGCTGAATGACTTAGCATAAATACACACATATTCTTTTAATAATGTATTCTTTTAGTAACACTTTAACAAAGCCAGAAGTTTAGAAAAAGCAGCTTAAACTCAGATGTCATTCCAAATTTGACTTTCATGAAATTCCGTAGTCTGTATTCTTCTAATATCCTTTCCAAGAACCTTTATAAAATAGTGCACTAGACTCCCTTTTAAGAAAAGAAATCCAGTATAAAATAGATAACCAATAGGACCTACTCTGTATCGCAGGGAACTCTACTTAATATTTTGTAATAAGCTACAAGTGGAAATAAACTGAAAATATGAATACATATATGTATAACTGAATCACTTTGCTGTACACCTGAAAAGAACACATTATAAATCAACTTTACTTCAATTACAAATAGAAATAAAACCATAAAAAGAACCGAATTCAAATGGTCCCTCACCACAAGAGTGAAAAAGACATGAACCTGAAGGCTGACTTAACAACTTACACATCAATTTCTTCTATTAGAGGTTCAAGTGGGTAACCCTCTGAAAAGAACCTTTCAGAATCAGTAACTCAGGTTACAATCACTTGGTGTGAGAACACTTTGTGCCAGCTCTGATGAACTGGCAGTACTTCCTAGCTCTACCTGTCTTAATTTACATAGCCCACTGATCCCCAGCCCTCCAGGAGAGACCACCTTCAGCCCACAAGGAACATGGAGAGAATCTGCCTGCAATGTAGGAGATCTGGGCTTAATCCCCGGTGGGGATGATCCCCGGAGGAGAGCACGGCAACCCACTCCAGTACTCTTGCTTGGAGAATCCCCACGGACAGAGGAGCCTGGTGGGCTACAGTCCATGGAGTCTCAAAGAGTCGGACACAACTGAGTGATTAAGTGCGCGCGTGCACACACACACACACACACACACACACACGGCACTAGTGGTAAAGAATCTGCCCTCCATTGCAGGAGAGGTGGGTTTGACTGATTCCTGAGTCAGGAAGATGCCCTGGGATCTTCAGTAATCTCCAGTATTCATGCCTGGACATTTCAGGGGCAGAGGAGCCTAGTGGGCTACAGTCCATGGAGCCGCAGACAGTTGGACACAGCTGAATGACTTAGCATAAATACACACATATTCTTTTAATAATGTATTCTTTTAGTAACACTTTAACAAAGCCAGAAGTTTAGAAAAAGCAGCTTAAACTCAGATGTCATTCCAAATTTGACTTTCATGAAATTCCGTAGTCTGTATTCTTCTAATATCCTTTCCAAGAACCTTTATAAAATAGTGCACTAGACTCCCTTTTAAGAAAAGAAATCCAGTATAAAATAGATAACCAATAGGACCTACTCTGTATCGCAGGGAACTCTACTTAATATTTTGTAATAAGCTACAAGTGGAAATAAACTGAAAATATGAATACATATATGTATAACTGAATCACTTTGCTGTACACCTGAAAAGAACACATTATAAATCAACTTTACTTCAATTACAAATAGAAATAAAACCATAAAAAGAACCGAATTCAAATGGTCCCTCACCACAAGAGTGAAAAAGACATGAACCTGAAGGCTGACTTAACAACTTACACATCAATTTCTTCTATTAGAGGTTCAAGTGGGTAACCCTCTGAAAAGAACCTTTCAGAATCAGTAACTCAGGTTACAATCACTTGGTGTGAGAACACTTTGTGCCAGCTCTGATGAACTGGCAGTACTTCCTAGCTCTACCTGTCTTAATTTACATAGCCCACTGATCCCCCCCAGCCCTCCAGGAGAGACCACCTTCAGCCCACAAGGAACATGGAGAGCTCGGCTTCTGCCTAGTGCGCAGACTCCGCGTTAGACCACGCCCCGCCCCGGCCCCGCCCTCGCCCCACTCCTCCAGCAGAGGGCGCCGCGGGGCGGCTCCGCCTGAGACCACCCCCGGGGCAGGGGCGGGGGGCGCGGCGCGGAAACTTGGCGGTGGCTTTCCGGGCGCTGCGCCTCGCGAGGGGGTGGCGCAGGAGCGGCGGCTCCCTCGTCCAGACGCGGCCGCCCTCTCCCGCGAGCTCCGCGCGCTCCTCCGGGCTCGCGCTCTCTGGAGGGGCGCGCCCGCGCGGCCCCGCGCTCCCGGCGCCGCCCACTCCCCTCCCCGCGCCCGCCCCTCCCTCCGCCCGGAAGGACGGCCGGCCGGCGGTGGCGGCGGCGGCGGCCGGGAGAGGCCCCTCCTTCACGCCCTCCTTCTTCCTCACTCGCAGCCGAGCGGAGCCGGCGGACGCGCCTGGGCCGCTTCCCCTCCCCGGGCCATGGCCGGCAACGTGAAAAAGAGCTCTGGGGCCGGGGGCGGCGGCGGCTCCGGGGGCTCGGGCGGCCTGATCGGGCTCATGAAGGACGCCTTCCAGCCGCACCACCACCACCACCACCTCAGCCCCCACCCGCCGGGGGCCGTGGACAAGAAGATGGTGGAGAAGTGCTGGAAGCTCATGGACAAGGTGAAAGGCCTGCCGAGGCCCCGCGGGCGCAGGGGTGGGCGTGGGCGGCGGGGCTGCGGACGGGGAAGGAAGGGGCCGAGGAAGCTGGGGGAGGGGACGGCCGTGCGAGGCCGGGGCGGCGGGGCCGGGGCGGCGGGTGGGGGGCGCCCGGCGCCGGGGTCGGCGGAGGGGAGGGCTGCGGTGGGCGTGGGGGAGCGTCGAGGCGGTGGGCTCGGGGTTGCGAGACAAAGGTGGGGTGGGGGCCGGCGGCGGTGGGCGGAAGTGTCACGGGGGTGCAGAGTCTGGGGCTCTGCGCAGGATGTAGGGATGTGGGTCACGGAATTGGCCCCGGGAGACAGGAGGGGGTGAGGACGAGCGCTTGGGTGCCGGCTGGGACTGGGAGCTGCAGGGGCGCTAACTGGGGAGCTGGGGGTGACGGGCGCTCGTGGAGAGACCTGGGGTCCTGACAACTCCGCCGGCGCTCCGTCTAGTTGTCGTTGGTGTTCTTTCTCGTTCGGATGTAACAGAGATAAAAGAAATGGGGGATGTTTAAAGGGACCGAGGAAGGAACTTTCCGCCCCGTTGAGCGCAGGGTCCAGTTTTTCCCCCTCCGCCAGACGCTGGCTGGGGTCCACCGCTGGTACTGAGATAGGCACTGATTAAACCGCAGGTTCTGGTGATAACCTTTATCTTGGGAGATGAAGTGGGTTAAGCAGCCGATGCTGAGCCCTTCCAGAACTTCCTCCTTGCACACACTGCTTTTCGTCGGGTTCTACTTTCTTTTTTTTGATTACAGACCCTGACTCCTAGAACCTGACTGTAAGCTTGTTAGAGGCGCTGCTTTGATTACTTTTTTTTTTTTTTTTTGGCCAGTGTGAAAAATAACTTCGCTTGAAGTTTGGCTTTGGAGAGAATTTTACTTCCTTATAGTTGTGTTTGTATGATGAACTAAAGTAGTGAGTCCCGAGTCTAACGGTTTGTTCCAGGGAATTCAGTATTTCCTTGCCTCTCCCTCCCCCGCCGCCACATTCATTAATAACTTATTTTTGCAAAATTCATTCTGCAGATGAAAGGTGGTTAGAAGGATCAGGCGTATATTGTAAAAGAAGGGTGTTATTTCCTCCAGAGTAAAACTGGTTTTCTTTGGTTCCTCTCTGGGCCTAGGTTCCTCTTCTGTAAAGTTTTTTGTGGATTGCTCTGCACTAGAAACAGCTAATAAAAGTGATTATGAAGCACTTGGCAGATGTAAATGTGCTGTAGAAATGCTTAAGAAGTCCTGTGTGTGAATTAGCTCTCCTGTTGTGCGTACTAGTGGTTTCAGAAGCTACTTTTTCAGGGCTGGTTTTTCTCCTGTTAAGTAATTGGTATTGTAATTACTGTTATAATGCTAATTTCATTCTTAGAAATGGTAGCAAACCATTCAAGAAAGTTAGGCAGTTAAGGAAATTTTAAATGCAAAGACACTTTTAAAAAAATATACCGAGTATATTCAAAACTTGAAGTTGGTAGGTTTGCAGTTTGGAGATTTAGAGTTAACAGACTTAAAGTTTTTCTTGGAATGGAAAAAATATTTGCATTTCTAATTAGTTTCTCATTTGAGGCACATGTATCAGCCTTCAATGTATCAAGATTGTAGTATTGATTAGAGAGCTCGCCTTAAAAGTAGTCAGCTTTTATCAAACCCTGGAATCTCTGTAATGCAGTCCTTAAAATAAGATTCACTCCTTTAAGTCTTACCCTTCGTCTCTTTAAAGAGTATGTATTGGTGGTCCCCTGAGATAGGCACTGATTAAACCGCAGGTTCTGGTGATAACCTTTATCTTGGGAGATGAAGTGGGTTAAGCAGCCGATGCTGAGCCCTTCCAGAACTTCCTCCTTGCACACACTGCTTTTCGTCGGGTTCTACTTTCTTTTTTTTGATTACAGACCCTGACTCCTAGAACCTGACTGTAAGCTTGTTAGAGGCGCTGCTTTGATTACTTTTTTTTTTTTTTTTTGGCCAGTGTGAAAAATAACTTCGCTTGAAGTTTGGCTTTGGAGAGAATTTTACTTCCTTATAGTTGTGTCTGTATGATGAACTAAAGTAGTGAGTCCCGAGTCTAACGGTTTGTTCCAGGGAATTCAGTATTTCCTTGCCTCTCCCTCCCCCGCCGCCACATTCATTAATAACTTATTTTTGCAAAATTCATTCTGCAGATGAAAGGTGGTTAGAAGGATCAGGCGTATATTGTAAAAGAAGGGTGTTATTTCCTCCAGAGTAAAACTGGTTTTCTTTGGTTCCTCTCTGGGCCTAGGTTCCTCTTCTGTAAAGTTTTTTGTGGATTGCTCTGCACTAGAAACAGCTAATAAAAGTGATTATGAAGCACTTGGCAGATGTAAATGTGCTGTAGAAATGCTTAAGAAGTCCTGTGTGTGAATTAGCTCTCCTGTTGTGCGTACTAGTGGTTTCAGAAGCTACTTTTTCAGGGCTGGTTTTTCTCCTGTTAAGTAATTGGTATTGTAATTACTGTTATAATGCTAATTTCATTCTTAGAAATGGTAGCAAACCATTCAAGAAAGTTAGGCAGTTAAGGAAATTTTAAATGCAAAGACACTTTTAAAAAAATATACCGAGTATATTCAAAACTTGAAGTTGGTAGGTTTGCAGTTTGGAGATTTAGAGTTAACAGACTTAAAGTTTTTCTTGGAATGGAAAAAATATTTGCATTTCTAATTAGTTTCTCATTTGAGGCACATGTATCAGCCTTCAATGTATCAAGATTGTAGTATTGATTAGAGAGCTCGCCTTAAAAGTAGTCAGCTTTTTATCAAACCCTGGAATCTCTGTAATGCAGTCCTTAAAATAAGATTCACTCCTTTAAGTCTTACCCCTTCGTCTCTTTAAAGAGTATGTATTGAGTTATGCTTTCTTCTTCAGAATGTTGAATTATTTGGGAAGAATAAAGGCCTCTCAGTTTTGAGTCAAAAATGCTTTTCAGGTTCTGATAGTCTCTAGAAAAGAAGGCTTCTAACTTTTCCATCCTAGTGTAGGGAGAGGGTTGTTTCATCCTTGTGTTGATTGCTTTGAAAAACGATTTGATACAGTCCTCTGCCCTGTATCACATGTTACTGGTTGTGCTTAAATGAAAACTCGGGTCTTCTTTCTGATGTGTTAATCCAGTAGGTTTGTGCTGCTCACCAGCTTTTCTGATACTTCTGTAGTGTTGTAAGATTGCACTGTCTGTTTCACTGTTGATGTTTTGATCATAGATGTTCTGTTTTTTCACTTTATTGTTGAAAGTCTTAAGTGTTTATCACTAACGCTTGATGAAGAACTTGTTGTCAAATCCACATATATCTCACACATTTATTGAATTTAGCTCTTAAGTCACCATCTCTTAACCTGTTTTAACCTTGTCATTGAAGTTAGGTGAATATTATCCCAGTCTGTTACTAATCAGTTTATTGATTTAGTACTGGAAACTCTCTCCTCTACTTCAATATTGGATGTATACAGATGGAGATGTTGGCCTAAGTCATGGGCTCTGATCAACATAGGGCCAATTTACTGTTCTATTGCAGAACTTGCATTCATTGTTGGAAAAATGCTTGTTTCTAGGAGCCTCTAGTTATTTATTTATTTATTTTTGACGAGGGCACCCTGGTATATTGTAATTGCTACTCAGAGTGGCTAGTAAGTAGAGACAGCTGAACAGGGGAGTGGAGAAAACAATCATGTAATTGCCTTAAATGTAAATAAAGAAGTATCAAGTCTTTAATTTAGTGAGAGACTCAAAATTGCATTATGAAATAGAGTGAAAGTTGACAAAGTTTCTGTCGCAGGACAGATAGTAAATATTTAGGCATCGCTAGCCACGTATGCAGTGCTATATTCTTGGTGGCTGTTTTTTACAACTCTTTAAAAATGTGAAGCCATTGCAGTCTTACAGGTGTTCAGAAAAAGGCAGCAGGCTGTAGTTGGTCCACCTCTGAACTGCAGCATCATGCTGTGTTTTTGTTTTAAATTAACTTCCGTTAGTAAATCCTTGAAGTATTGATTTATTTAATTGGATATAATTTACTGGCAAAATGGTTCCCTTTAAAGTGGGAAGAATAAAGGCCTCTCAGTTTTGAGTCAAAAATGCTTTTCAGGTTCTGATAGTCTCTAGAAAAGAAGGCTTCTAACTTTTCCATCCTAGTGTAGGGAGAGGGTTGTTTCATCCTTGTGTTGATTGCTTTGAAAAACGATTTGATACAGTCCTCTGCCCTGTATCACATGTTACTGGTTGTGCTTAAATGAAAACTCGGGTCTTCTTTCTGATGTGTTAATCCAGTAGGTTTGTGCTGCTCACCAGCTTTTCTGATACTTCTGTAGTGTTGTAAGATTGCACTGTCTGTTTCACTGTTGATGTTTTGATCATAGATGTTCTGTTTTTTCACTTTATTGTTGAAAGTCTTAAGTGTTTATCACTAACGCTTGATGAAGAACTTGTTGTCAAATCCACATATATCTCACACATTTATTGAATTTAGCTCTTAAGTCACCATCTCTTAACCTGTTTTAACCTTGTCATTGAAATTAGGTGAATATTATCCCAGTCTGTTACTAATCAGTTTATTGATTTAGTACTGGAAACTCTCTCCTCTACTTCAATATTGGATGTATACAGATGGAGATGTTGGCCTAAGTCATGGGCTCTGATCAACATAGGGCCAATTTACTGTTCTATTGCAGAACTTGCATTCATTGTTGGAAAAATGCTTGTTTCTAGGAGCCTCTAGTTATTTATTTATTTATTTTTGACGAGGGCACCCTGGTATATTGTAATTGCTACTCAGAGTGGCTAGTAAGTAGAGACAGCTGAACAGGGGAGTGGAGAAAACAATCATGTAATTGCCTTAAATGTAAATAAAGAAGTATCAAGTCTTTAATTTAGTGAGAGACTCAAAATTGCATTATGAAATAGAGTGAAAGTTGACAAAGTTTCTGTCGCAGGACAGATAGTAAATATTTAGGCATCGCTAGCCACGTATGCAGTGCTATATTCTTGGTGGCTGTTTTTTACAACTCTTTAAAAATGTGAAGCCATTGCAGTCTTACAGGTGTTCAGAAAAAGGCAGCAGGCTGTAGTTGGTCCACCTCTGAACTGCAGCATCATGCTGTGTTTTTGTTTTAAATTAACTTCCGTTAGTAAATCCTTGAAGTATTGATTTATTTAATTGGATATAATTTACTGGCAAAATGGTTCCCTTTAAAGTATTGACTTAAGAAAAACATTTTAAAAAGATGATTGTTGGGACTTCTCTGGTGGCCCAGTGACTAAGACTCCTGGCTTCCAATGCAGGAGGCCTGGGTTCAAGCCCTGGCCAGGGAGATAGATCCCACATACTGCAACTAAGGCCCAACACAGTCAAATAAATAAATATTTAAAAAAAAAAAAAAAAAAGATGATTGTTCTGCTACTTACCTTTTCCTGCTTGCCATAAAAAAAAAAGCACCTTAAATAACTACTTGTATTTTGGAAGTAAGATGCACTTAATAGAATTTATGAATCAGTATGTTTCATTGGGTTGCTTTTTCCCTTCTTACCTTTCCCCTGTGTTTGCATGCTCACTGAATCCTGAGCATAGTGCTACGTGTAAATTCTTGCATTCCAGTGGATTCCATTATAGTGATAAGTAACTATGTAAGACTGATCAAAGCGATACAGGATCTGAGTTTAAACATTGTATACAGAGACTTCCCTGGCGGTCCAGTGGTTAAGACGCTGTGCTGCCAGTGCAGGGGGGCGTGAGTTCCATGGTTGGGGAACTAAGATCCCACATGGCACGCAGTGTGGTCAGAAGATTAAAAAGAAAATCATGTAAATGTTTCTTCTCTGTCCTAATCTCTCAAGATGTAAACTCCAAGAGGACAGCAACTATAATCTCTTTATCTCCTGCAGTCTCCAGTCCTGAGGCCTTACACAATAGCAAGTGTGTTTGTAAATATTTGTTAAATGAGGTTGCTTTGTGTGCCCCTGAGGGAAAACTGAAAGGAAAAGGTATGTGAATGGGAATCACTTTTAATTACATTAAGCTTATTTACTTCTTTGAATTTTAGTCTCATCCCTTTTATGTATTAGTTAAAAACAGCTAGCCACGTATGCAGTGCTATATTCTTGGTGGCTGTTTTTTACAACTCTTTAAAAATGTGAAGCCATTGCAGTCTTACAGGTGTTCAGAAAAAGGCAGCAGGCTGTAGTTGGTCCACCTCTGAACTGCAGCATCATGCTGTGTTTTTGTTTTAAATTAACTTCCGTTAGTAAATCCTTGAAGTATTGATTTATTTAATTGGATATAATTTACTGGCAAAATGGTTCCCTTTAAAGTATTGACTTAAGAAAAACATTTTAAAAAGATGATTGTTGGGACTTCTCTGGTGGCCCAGTGACTAAGACTCCTGGCTTCCAATGCAGGAGGCCTGGGTTCAAGCCCTGGCCAGGGAGATAGATCCCACATACTGCAACTAAGGCCCAACACAGTCAAATAAATAAATATTTAAAAAAAAAAAAAAAAAAGATGATTGTTCTGCTACTTACCTTTTCCTGCTTGCCATAAAAAAAAAAGCACCTTAAATAACTACTTGTATTTTGGAAGTAAGATGCACTTAATAGAATTTATGAATCAGTATGTTTCATTGGGTTGCTTTTTCCCTTCTTACCTTTCCCCTGTGTTTGCATGCTCACTGAATCCTGAGCATAGTGCTACGTGTAAATTCTTGCATTCCAGTGGATTCCATTATAGTGATAAGTAACTATGTAAGACTGATCAAAGCGATACAGGATCTGAGTTTAAACATTGTATACAGAGACTTCCCTGGCGGTCCAGTGGTTAAGACGCTGTGCTGCCAGTGCAGGGGGGCGTGAGTTCCATGGTTGGGGAACTAAGATCCCACATGGCACGCAGTGTGGTCAGAAGATTAAAAAGAAAATCATGTAAATGTTTCTTCTCTGTCCTAATCTCTCAAGATGTAAACTCCAAGAGGACAGCAACTATAATCTCTTTATCTCCTGCAGTCTCCAGTCCTGAGGCCTTACACAATAGCAAGTGTGTTTGTAAATATTTGTTAAATGAGGTTGCTTTGTGTGCCCCTGAGGGAAAACTGAAAGGAAAAGGTATGTGAATGGGAATCACTTTTAATTACATTAAGCTTATTTACTTCTTTGAATAGTTCTTTGGTAGTCTCATCCCTCTTTTATGGTTACTTGGCTTTTGAGAGGTTATATTACTTAGTTAAAATGGGAGCTTGACTTGGAATCCAGGATTACCCATCTCTTAAGGCTTAGTTGGGGCTTGCTGCGTGGAAGGAAAACTATGACAAACCTAGACAGCATATTGAAAAGCAGAGGACATCACTTTGCCGACAAAGGTCCGTACAGTCAAAGGTGTGTTTTTTTTCAGTAATCATGTGCAGATGTGATAAAGAAGGCTGAGTACCAAAGAATCTATGCCTTCTAATTGGTGCTGGAGAGGACTCTCAGGAGTCCCTTGGACTGCAAGGAGATCAAACCTGTCAATCGTAAAGGAACCCAACCCTGACTATTTATTGGAAGAACCTATGCTGAAATTCCAATACTTTGGTCACCTGATGCAAAGAGATGACTCATTGGGAAAGACTCTAATGCTGGGAAAGATTGAGGGCAGGAGGAGAAGGGGACAACAGAGGATGAGATAACGTCACTGACTCAGTGGACACGAGCTTGAGCAAGCTCTGGGAGATGATGAAGGACAGGGAAGCCTGGAGTGCTGCCGTCCATGGGGTCGCAGAGTCAGTCACGACGGAGCAGCTGAACAATAACAAGGGCTAGGGCGAGTTATTTCCCACATATAATAACTTCTCAGGTATACAGCTATCTTGATAATAAGATCATTTTTCAGAGAGTGACCTCAGTAGGTATATCACTGCAATCCTCACACACTGTTCACACACAAAGTAGATGTTCTCTTGAATGATAGTAACATGGTGTTTAACTGTCACCATTAAATATCTACTTTTAAGTGAAGGGCTTGCATCTCTTCTAATTATGTGTACTGGTTACTTGGCATGGTTGTTGTGGAGGCTTCTGCACATTATTTTTCCGTGATACTTAATTCATGTTCTCTATGGTAGCATTTACCACTTTAAAAAAAAAAAATTATTTATATTTATTTGGCTGCATTGGGTCTCAGTTGTAGCATGTGGGCTCTTGTCCCCTGACCAGGGATCGAACCCAGGCCCCCTGCATTGGGAGCACAGATCTTTGCCACTGGACCACCAGCGAGTTCCCAGCATTTACCACTTTTATTTCATCTGTCTCTTCCTTCCCTAGAGCTCTTCAGGATCAAGGCTTTATCTTCACTTCAGTTCCTGTGCCTAACACATAGTGTGATATTTGCTGAATGTAGTGCAGACGTTTCTTCATTCATAAAATGAGATCGAAACATGTTCCCTCACTTTTTATGTGATTAATTAGGGTGATAAGGTAGGGAGTTTACATTTGCTAAAAGTAGTTTTACCTTTTTTGGTTATAAAGGTAATACGTAAGTCATTGTTTAAAAAAAATGGGGAGGGTGTCATTTTCGTACGTGTTAAGAATTCCCCCAACTGATGTAAAATTCTCCCTCATTTTCATGTAGCATGAGCTCACTAAACATTTCATGTGATTCGTGATAGAAATTTTGAAGGGTTAGGCTGGGGAGGAAGATAATCGGCTGTGGTCGGTGTGGCTTTGGCTGAAGGTTTTGGTGACTCTTGGTATAACTGCTATAAGACACCTGTTTCGAGGATGCTGTGAGCTGTTCACACGTGGGCAGACTGGTTGCCCAGGTCTTCACTTGCAGTGGAGCTCCTGTGCCGGTGCACCCTACGGTAGTGTTTATGCTATGAGCGCCACTCCCCTGCTGACTCACCTAGAGCACTGAAAGAGAAATGGAGTGGTTTGTTTGAAAATGGAGCCTACATTTCGATCACAGTTTCCAATGAAGTTGTTCATTCCCATCTCCATCAGGGGGATTATAACAAGCAAGTCACTGTGAAAGGTTTTCGTGATAAGCACATTTTGTGCTGGAAGGAGCTAGGTGGGAGCAGTCACCCAGCAGCCCTGGACGCCGGCCTCAGCTCTGTCCCCACGGTGCTCCTTCCTGCAGCAGCTTCTAGAAGGAGGAGGGGACGGAGCAGCAATGGCATCAGTTGTGCTCACCCGCTGGGGAGTCGAGCTCTGGAGATGAAATGTCACTTACCATAGAGGCTCCTTAATCAGCAGTGGCTCTGAGTCTCCCCTCTGCAGCTTTTGGAATGGATGGCGAGTCTTACTTAGCAGTGTCCACTACGCTGGACGCCTTCTTACAGACACCACTGACCTTCCCTCTGGCTCTGGGATCAGCCATGAAGAAATCTTAAGACCTTAAAGTGGGCCAGTGACTACTACTTGGGTGAGGGGAATGGGATCCTAATTCCTGCCTCCTTTCTTAGACCTATTTTGAATAGCAGTATACAAGTGTAGCAAGCTCTCTTTGTGAAAAACAATCTATGGATTATAAAATATACAGAATAGGATATAAAAGTCTCCCATTCCTTTCATACCCCTGAATGACTATTCTCTTCAGGGGTAATGACTGCCTGTTGTTTGGGGTCCATCTTTCTAGTCCCTTTTTCTAAGCGGCTTTGAGCAAGTTGTTGCCTTTTTAGCATTTATTCACTAAGACTGATAGCAAAGTTCTAGTAATTCCTTATATTGCGGAGCAGTTTACAATTTCTGCTGAGACAGTCAAAATTTCAAAATAATGTGTCTTACGAGAATGAAGCAGATTCAGAGAGATGAAGTAAGGTAAGCCACCCGAGTAATACTTTTGTTTTTTCATGTGGATCTTGAACTGGTGTTCTGGCTCTGTTAGGTGATTTTTATAAACTAGTGCTTCTCAGACTTTATCAAGTTTGATTGTCTGGGGATCTTGTTAAAATGTAGTCTGAGAAGGGCTTGGGCTCTGGGGTGGGGCCTGAGACTTTGCTATTGAGGGTCATGCTTCCAGGAGCGAGACCCACAGTTGCTTTTATTTTAAATAAGCTTGACAGATTTTATTTTAAAAAAATGACAGTAGAATATCTTATTTATGTTTAAGATGTTAATTATTATGTTCTTCAATGTGGAAAGTAGTACATATAACAGTTTTAATACATATAAAATGCATTGTTAAGCAAAAGTGGAATTTTTAAATAAAAATGCTTCTAGAATTATAAACTGTGTTCCATTATGGAGATTATCCATGTTGATACATGTAGATCTCCCTGAATTCTTTTTTCTTTTTTTTTTTTTTGTGGCTCACGAGCTTAGTTGCTCCGTGGCATATGGAATCTTCCTGGTTCAGGGATCGAACCCATGTCTCCTTTATTGACAGATAACCTCTTTACCACAGAGCTACCAGGGAGCTACCAGGGAAGCCTCCTGAATTCTTTTTTTAAGAGTTGTATAAGATTTTATAATATGGAGATATATATATATTTAGCAAATTTATATTTATAGTCTTTTAGGTTTCTCATTTTTTAATATTAGGAACAATGCTACAGCAATAATGTATTATGCAGTAAATATTCTTTACGGTAAACTTCTAGAAATGAAATGTACTGGATCAAAGGAATCCTACATTAAAATTTGAAAAGCATAGGCACATTGCCTTCCAGAAAGTCTGCTTTCACCCACATCCGTGTCTCGTTTGTTGATTTCAGTGTGATAGTGGAGTCCTGGTTACTTGAGGTGAGAATTGAGTTGGCATCGTTCCACATTCATCTGTTCATTGAACATGAGCTTCTTGCTGAGTGCCAGTGAGTTAAGAATATCCATGTGGCAAGAAACAGAAAAGAAACAATAGGCTTGTGTTCACACTTGCAAACTGGTGCTATAACTGAAGTTACACCCAGAGGTCAGGAACCCCCTCCCCCACCGTGGGAATCATTAGGCAAATCTTTACTTAGTCTTTGAGAAGACCAGAAAGGGGATTGGGACTAGGGAACTCCACAATATCCTAATTCACAGTTGTGTCTTAATTAGGGTCTAACATCTAGTTCATGTTAAGTATTTGGTTTTCTTAAGTACTTTTTTTGTAAAGATGCAGAGTGGGGGAAAGTATGTACGAGACCCACAGTTGCTTTATTTTAAATAACTTGACAGATTTTATTTTAAAAAAATGACAGTAGAATATCTTATTTATGTTTAAGATGTTAATTATTATGTTCTTCAATGTGGAAAGTAGTACATATAACAGTTTTAATACATATAAAATGCATTGTTAAGCAAAAGTGGAATTTTTAAATAAAAATGCTTCTAGAATTATAAACTGTGTTCCATTATGGAGATTATCCATGTTGATACATGTAGATCTCCCTGAATTCTTTTTTCTTTTTTTTTTTTTTGTGGCTCACGAGCTTAGTTGCTCCGTGGCATATGGAATCTTCCTGGTTCAGGGATCGAACCCATGTCTCCTTTATTGACAGATAACCTCTTTACCACAGAGCTACCAGGGAGCTACCAGGGAAGCCTCCTGAATTCTTTTTTTAAGAGTTGTATAAGATTTTATAATATGGAGATATATATATATTTAGCAAATTTATATTTATAGTCTTTTAGGTTTCTCATTTTTTAATATTAGGAACAATGCTACAGCAATAATGTATTATGCAGTAAATATTCTTTACGGTAAACTTCTAGAAATGAAATGTACTGGATCAAAGGAATCCTACATTAAAATTTGAAAAGCATAGGCACATTGCCTTCCAGAAAGTCTGCTTTCACCCACATCCGTGTCTCGTTTGTTGATTTCAGTGTGATAGTGGAGTCCTGGTTACTTGAGGTGAGAATTGAGTTGGCATCGTTCCACATTCATCTGTTCATTGAACATGAGCTTCTTGCTGAGTGCCAGTGAGTTAAGAATATCCCTGTGGAAAAAAAAAAAAAAGAAAAAATATGCCTGTGTTCACACTTGCAAACTGGTGCTATAACTGAAGTTACACCCAGAGGTCAGGAACCCCCTCCCCCACCGTGGGAATCATTAGGCAAATCTTTACTTAGTCTTTGAGAAGACCAGAAAGGGGATTGGGACTAGGGAACTCCACAATATCCTAATTCACAGTTGTGTCTTAATTAGGGTCTAACATCTAGTTCATGTTAAGTATTTGGTTTTCAAATTTCACTGATAAGTCTGGGGAGAGAACTTTTCCTTTTAAAAACAGAATCCATGTATTAAAACTACATAGTTAAGCTGTAAGCACATGTCAGTTATTTAATTTCCTACATTGTATTGGCTGTATTTTTTTTTCCTGCAATTAATGTGATAAATGAAAGTAATGAGATTAGTAATTAGTTGTAAGTGGCAAAGTGTTTTTAATAAATAGTGTTGGGTGAAAAAAGAAAAAATAGTGTTGGATGTTATTTGAGAAGTGTTGGATAGTAATTACAGTTCAGGTCCCTGAATGGGTTTTGATAAATCAATAATGGAGAATAGTAATTAGAAGTAAAAGACTTTTTTTCTTGGGGCCATTATCTAGTGATGATATGTTTCTCTTAAAAAGTATGGCTTTCTGATTTCTCTTTGGAAAAAGTCATGACTTCACTTAAAAGCTTCACTGTGTAGTAACACTTTTAAAGCTGTTAAATCTCTTCAGGTTTCTGGGTTCATTTCTAAAACTTGAAGTTGTAAGAAGGCTTTAAGAAATTAATTGATGTAACTGTTAGTTTATATATAGAGAGAGACCCAGAAAGATAGGTAACTTGCCCAAGATCATGTAGCCCGCTCATGTCAGTCATCAGACTGGGACCCAAGTCTCTTGACTCCTAGTCCTTTCTGCTACACCTCCTATTCTCTTGTGCAACTGACTTTTTAAACCTGTAATCAAATTTTATGTGCTCGTCTAGCGCACCGTACAGAGTCCTTGCTTTTTAAATTTTATTTTATTTTTTTTAAACTTTTATTTATTTATTTTTGGCTCTGCTGGGTCTTTGTTGATGTGTGGGTTTAGCTCCTCTGTGGTATGTGGGATCTTCCCGGATCAGGCATTGAACCTGTGTCTCCTGCACTGGCAGATAGGTTCTTATCCACTGAGCCACAAGGGAAGCCCTGAGTCCTTGCTTTTGAAGAGTAGTGGTTACTTTAAGCATGCTTTTTATCATATGAAAAAGTTTGAAATGAAAAATGTTTCCGTGGATAAGTTAAAGTTACAGAGATTAAAAATAGTCATTCATAGTCTATAAGTCATAATAAAATTATAAACTTAAAATTTTCTGCCTAATTAGAAATATAGTCTCTTAGTGTTAGAAAAAATTCTGTGTTCAGAATAGAATTAGGCATAGAAATTGTTCTCTGTAATTTTTATCTTTAAAAAAAAATAGCAAGTCCCTGTCCTAATTTTTATTCCCTTTTATTGTTATTATAGCACTTTCCAAACTTGTTGTTGTTGTTGTTAACCATTGAGCCCTTGGCAGAAGCAAAGGGAGAAGCTAGGCCATTGAGGAGGCTGTTATGAATGGAGTGCATGGCAGCTTCACAAGGGTATTGTTGGTTTCCCAGAGCTAAGCATGTTTCTTTTTGAGATTGTTCTGAGTGATGCTGTAAATGTACAGGCAGAAGTAAACAAAAGGAAGCCATTTTTGCTATTGCAAGACTTGGAAAGCAAATTAAAATTAGTCAAATGGAGAGTAAGTTAAGCAGGAAAATCCCTTTCAGAAATGTTTTGGTGATGTTTTAAAAAAGCTCAGGATGCTCATCTGTGCTTTAGAGGTTAACTAAAACTGCCAGTTTAAACTTCACTAGGTAATAAAGATAGGTCCTTTTGGCTTTTGAAGTTTGTTAACTGTTGAATTATTCACAAAGGCTTTGGAGAACTTTTTCCTTAGAGGCTATAAATATTTGAGGAATTTTTTTTCCTTTCCAGAAGATTTTCATATCAAAAGAATGACTCTACCTGTATATTTTCTTAATGGTCTGTGCTAGTGTTGAAAGACTCAGGGTTGTCAGGGGCGTGCTGATTTCCCTGGTCATGTGGTGATTGAAATATGAGAAAAGCAGGTATTTAATCTCCAAGTGATCTTTAAAGGGTCACATGCTTAGGAGGGACTGATAACGTTCGAGAGATGTACATGGTAGTAGTTCAGAAAATGCAGACTAATCAAGTTCTTGGGAGACATTTAAAAACTCCTGATATTTTAAATCTGTCTGTTATGAGAGGTAATGTGTTTTTTCAGTTCATCATCATTAGCAGCATTTATTGATTGTTTATTACAGGTCGGGCAGCACAAGTTTAGTTTCACTTTGTTGTTATTGAAAGGAAGTGTATCTTTTTACCAGAGCTATTAGGCACATGCTTCATTTTAACCTGAATTCTTACTGTTAACATATTTGCCTTGAAATGGGGAGAATATATGGGTGATGTGTGTGGCTCTGGATGTAAATGTAAAAAGTTTTGGAGGGAGTTCTGTTGGGTTTGAACCTTTGAAAGAGTGGGTACAGTAGCTTTTGCAGATAGTCGGTCACCTTGTTCATGGCAGCCTGCTGCCTTTTCTCTATTCCTGGGTTACCAAGTAGTTTGGGACCACACACGTTTGGAAGGGTAGCTGTGGCATGGCCAAGGTGGTAGGAAAAATGGTGTCAGTTTCTTGAAGTCATCAAAGGGTTATGTGAAGCCTCACAGTCTGTCTTCAGTAGATACTTCGTGCATAACCTGCAGATACAGGTGGTCAAGTTGTATGGAAATGAGGAGGGCAAGAGCATTGAGTGTCTGCTGTTTGGGAATTCTGCAGTCCCGTAAACACATCGGTGGAGGTGGGTATCACTCCTGTCTTACAGGTGAAAGAACTGAGGCTCAGAGGTTAAGAAACTTACTGAAGGTAAAAGACTGAAAGACAACCTTCTGGTGTGACTGTTGGTGTAATCTTGCGAAGATATTAAAACTGCCAGTTTAAACTTCACTAGGTAATAAAGATAGGTCCTTTTGGCTTTTGAAGTTTGTTAACTGTTGAATTATTCACAAAGGCTTTGGAGAACTTTTTCCTTAGAGGCTATAAATATTTGAGGAATTTTTTTTTCCTTTCCAGAAGATTTTCATATCAAAAGAATGACTCTACCTGTATATTTTCTTAATGGTCTGTGCTAGTGTTGAAAGACTCAGGGTTGTCAGGGGCGTGCTGATTTCCCTGGTCATGTGGTGATTGAAATATGAGAAAAGCAGGTATTTAATCTCCAAGTGATCTTTAAAGGGTCACATGCTTAGGAGGGACTGATAACGTTCGAGAGATGTACATGGTAGTAGTTCAGAAAATGCAGACTAATCAAGTTCTTGGGAGACATTTAAAAACTCCTGATATTTTAAATCTGTCTGTTATGAGAGGTAATGTGTTTTTTCAGTTCATCATCATTAGCAGCATTTATTGATTGTTTATTACAGGTCGGGCAGCACAAGTTTAGTTTCACTTTGTTGTTATTGAAAGGAAGTGTATCTTTTTACCAGAGCTATTAGGCACATGCTTCATTTTAACCTGAATTCTTACTGTTAACATATTTGCCTTGAAATGGGGAGAATATATGGGTGATGTGTGTGGCTCTGGATGTAAATGTAAAAAGTTTTGGAGGGAGTTCTGTTGGGTTTGAACCTTTGAAAGAGTGGGTACAGTAGCTTTTGCAGATAGTCGGTCACCTTGTTCATGGCAGCCTGCTGCCTTTTCTCTATTCCTGGGTTACCAAGTAGTTTGGGACCACACACGTTTGGAAGGGTAGCTGTGGCATGGCCAAGGTGGTAGGAAAAATGGTGTCAGTTTCTTGAAGTCATCAAAGGGTTATGTGAAGCCTCACAGTCTGTCTTCAGTAGATACTTCGTGCATAACCTGCAGATACAGGTGGTCAAGTTGTATGGAAATGAGGAGGGCAAGAGCATTGAGTGTCTGCTGTTTGGGAATTCTGCAGTCCCTACGTAAACACATCGGTGGAGGTGGGTATCACTCCTGTCTTACAGGTGAAAGAACTGAGGCTCAGAGGTTAAGAAACTTACTGAAGGTAAAAGACTGAAAGACAACCTTCTGGTGTGACTGTTGGTGTAATCTTGCGAAGATATTAAAAGATTTTCATTTTAATTCCACACATAAAAGCTTATATTGTAGGCTTTATCCTGCTGTCTCCTTGTTTGTTTGTTTTTAAAAAAAATGCATTTTATTTATTTATGGCTGTTCTGGGTTTTCACCGCTGCCACAGGCTCTTCTGTAGTTGCAGGGAGTGGGGGCTACTCTCTAGTTGAGGTGAGCAGGCTTCTTGTTGCGGTGACTTCTCTTGTTGTGGAGCTCGGGCTCTAGGGCACACAGGCTTCAGTAGTTGCAGCCCATGGGCGCAATAGGTGTGGCCCCGAGACTTTAGAGCACAGGCTGCATCGTTGTGGCTTATGGGCTTAGCTGCTCTGCAGCATGTGGGATCTTCCCAGCTCAGGACTCGAACCCATGTCTCTTGCATTGGCAGGAGAACTCTTCACCACTGAGCTACCAAGGAAGACCTGTCTCCTTGTTAATGATGCTCCCCATCTCTCCCTCTTCTTCTTCTTTACATTTTAGTTTCACTGACCTTTCTGTTCCTCAGATCCAAAACCTATTCCCACTGTAGGGCGGTTGGGTTGGTTGTTCCCTCTGTCTGGACTACTCTTCTGCATATCCAACATGCCTGACTTCTTGTAGTTTTAACTTGGCCTAAGTTCACCTCAGAGAAGCTTTCCCTCCTTACTATGCTAAAGTGTCAGCCAATATTTTCTTATTATTCTATTTTAATTCTCTGCAGAGAAACTGATGCTTTTCTTTTTGATTTCCTTTTGTTGTTTATTGCCTGGTTCCTCTCAGATTCAGGAGTGTTGTATTTTCACTTTTGTGTCCCAGTGCCTGACGTATGTTTGTTGAATGGGTACACCGAGAAAGACAAGGTGCAACCTTTTTTAAATGTACGGCTTTCATATCTAGAAATTTGTCCCTGTCTGGACTTGTCCTCACTTGCTTTCTTGTAGTTTTCGGGGAAGGATGTGTCCTTTCTTTTGATGGTATTGGGTGTTCAGTGGCCCAGGGTGTCCCTGGTGGCTCAGCGGTAAAAAAATCTGCCTACAATGCTGGAGACCCAGGTTTGATTCCTGGGTCGGAAAGTTGCCCTGGAGGAGGCATTGGCAACCCACTCAAGTATTCTTGCCTGGAAAACTCCATGGACAAGAGGAACCTGGTGGGCTACACTCCACGGGGTTGCAAAGAGTCGGATATGACTGAGCAACTTTCACTTGATCACTGTTAGTGTTTCCCTTTTCTCATTTTTTTTTAATTTACCTTTTTCTCTCTGGTTCTTTATCCACATAAAACATGTTGAGTATTCTCTGAGGATAGAAGCCTTTGGTCTGGACCTCTCTGTCTCAGTGCTGCTTCCCCCTAACTCCCTTCCATGGACTCATTTAAGAACCTACCAGTTTAATATTTTTATTATAAATATATGTTCTGTGAAAATATATTCTCAATCATAAATACCTGTTTTACAAATGAGACTTTGGAATGTAATACTTACAGATTGGAGACTGTTTTTTTTTTTTTTTTTAATTTATTTGGTATGAGCTCTTAACTCTGTTGCATTTTTTAATAAGTTGTCTTCTGAAGTAGAATCCTGTTTCTTGGCTGTGTTGTTTCTCTTTTGGCTTGAAACCCTTGATAGGATGAGCAGCTTCCTAAAACACTGTTAAAATATTCATAAATAAGATATTTTTGTTGATTCAGCTTGCTTTTATTTGCTAGGCTTATATAGGGCAATATTTCAGGAGTACAGGAAATGATGTACAGATGATAAAATATTTAGTTTAAGATTTTTCGTATCATCTTACATCATTTGAAGAGCCATTAGTAATTAAATTGGAATTTTACAATTGTTCTAGATGGACCTAGTGATCTCACTTCTGAGGGATCTATCTTAAAGAAATAATTTGATGTTTCAGTTCAGTCAGTTCAGTCACTCAGTTGTGTCCAACTCTCTGCCACCCCATGGACTGCAGTGCTCCAGGCATCCCTGTCCTTCACCATCTCCCGGAATTTGCTCAAACTCATGTCCATTGACTCAGTGATGTCATCCAGCCATCTCATCCTCTGTTGTCCCCTGCTCCTTCTGCCTTCTGTTTTTCCCAACATCAGGGTATTTCCTAATGAGTCTTCTCTTCGCATTAGGTGGACAAAGTATTGGAGCTTCAACTTCAGCATCATTCCTTCCAATGAATATTCCTTTAGGGTTGACTGGTTTGATCTCCTTGCAGTCCAAGGGACTCTCAAGAGTCTTCTCCAACACCACCGTTGAACGCATCAATTCTTCGTCACTCAGCCTTCTTTATGGTCCAGCTCTCACATTTATACGTAACTAATGGGAAAACCATAGGTTTGACTGTATGGACTTTTGTCGGACAAGTGGTCTCTGCTTCTTTTTTTTTTGGCCACTTCTATTAGTTTTTATTCATTTTCATTCATCTTTGTTCTTTGGCCTGTGTGGGCTTCCCATCTCAATGGCCTCTCTTGCTGCAGAGCACCGGCTCTGGGCGCTGTGCTCCAGAGCTCTGGCTCGGTAGTTGAACGCATGGGTCTAGCTGCTCTGCGGCATGTGGGATCTTCCCAGGCCAGGGATTGAACCAGCGTCCCTTGTACTGCAAGGCAATGTGCTTACCCAGTGGACCACCAGGGAAGCCCTGGTCTCTGCTTTTTAATATGCTGTCTAGGTTTGATGTTTAGAAAAATGCAAAGTTGTTCATCACAGTGATATTTGTAACAGAAAAGACTTAAAAGCAGTATTAATGTTAAAGTTGAGGGAATGGTTTAAGATACCGTGTGTCCATAGAGTATAATCATTCAGATGTCTTTAAAAAGTTTATACAAGGGCCTCCTTGGTAGCTCAGCGAAAAGAATTTGCTCAGCGGAAAAGAATTCCTGGAGTACAGGAAATGATGTACAGATGATAAAATATTTAGTTTAAGATTTTTCGTATCATCTTACATCATTTGAAGAGCCATTAGTAATTAAATTGGAATTTTACAATTGTTCTAGATGGACCTAGTGATCTCACTTCTGAGGGATCTATCTTAAAGAAATAATTTGATGTTTCAGTTCAGTCAGTTCAGTCACTCAGTTGTGTCCAACTCTCTGCCACCCCATGGACTGCAGTGCTCCAGGCATCCCTGTCCTTCACCATCTCCCGGAATTTGCTCAAACTCATGTCCATTGACTCAGTGATGTCATCCAGCCATCTCATCCTCTGTTGTCCCCTGCTCCTTCTGCCTTCTGTTTTTCCCAACATCAGGGTATTTCCTAATGAGTCTTCTCTTCGCATTAGGTGGACAAAGTATTGGAGCTTCAACTTCAGCATCATTCCTTCCAATGAATATTCCTTTAGGGTTGACTGGTTTGATCTCCTTGCAGTCCAAGGGACTCTCAAGAGTCTTCTCCAACACCACCGTTGAACGCATCAATTCTTCGTCACTCAGCCTTCTTTATGGTCCAGCTCTCACATTTATACGTAACTAATGGGAAAACCATAGGTTTGACTGTATGGACTTTTGTCGGACAAGTGGTCTCTGCTTCTTTTTTTTTTGGCCACTTCTATTAGTTTTTATTCATTTTCATTCATCTTTGTTCTTTGGCCTGTGTGGGCTTCCCATCTCAATGGCCTCTCTTGCTACAGAGCACCAGCTCTGGGCGCGTGTGCTCCAGAGCTCTGGCTCGGTAGTTGAACGCATGGGTCTAGCTGCTCTGCGGCATGTGGGATCTTCCCAGGCCAGGGATTGAACCAGCGTCCCTTGTACTGCAAGGCAATGTGCTTACCCAGTGGACCACCAGGGAAGCCCTGGTCTCTGCTTTTTAATATGCTGTCTAGGTTTGATGTTTAGAAAAATGCGCAAAGTTGTTCATCACAGTGATATTTGTAACAGAAAAGACTTAAAAGCAGTATTAATGTTAAAGTTGAGGGAATGGTTTAAGATACCGTGTGTCCATAGAGTATAATCATTCAGATGTCTTTAAAAAGTTTATACAAGGGCCTCCTTGGTAGCTCAGCGGAAAAGAATTTGCCTGCCAACGCCGGAGACACATGTTCAACCCCTGATCCAGTAAGACCCCACATGCTGTGGAGCAACAAAGCCTGTGAGTCACAGCGATGGAGCCTGTGCTTTAGAGCCTCTGAGCTGCAACTGTGGAGCCCATCTGCTGCATCTATTGAAGCCCGTGTGCCCTAGAGCCCGAGTTCCACAACCAGAGAAGTCAGTGCAACAAGAAGCCTGCTCACCTCAACTAGAGAGTAGCCCCCACTCCCTGCAACTACAGAAGAGCCTGCGGAATCAGTGACAACCCAGAAGAGCTAAAAATAAATAAATAAATAGATGCATTAAAAAAAAAGTGCAAACAACTGAAGTGTCTCTCAATTGACAGATGGATAAACAAATAAACAAAAAAAGTTATATATGAGCTTTTGGTGACACAAGAAAATAGGCATTTTAAAGTATGAATTAAGGAGTATGAAGTCAGATTTCCTCTACCAGTGTTAGACTAGGTTGTTTGGAACCAAATAATGCTGTTGGCAACTAGAAAAACTGGAAGAGGTCAAAGAGCTGTAAGGCAGTGAGGAATTAGAGGCCAGGATCTGGAAGATAAGGAAGACTTTGAAGGATAAGCGTGATTTTCTTTTTTTTTCTTTTTTTTTTTTTTATATGAACTACTTTCAACAACAGTGTTTATTTTAACTGTTTATTATGATGAATTTCAAACATGTAGGAAAGTAAACAGAGTAGTATCCGGCTTCAACAATTACCAACCCCTGGCCAATCTTATTCATCCCCAACCTCATCTATACATCTTACCCAGGCAATTCCCAGCTATCATGCCATGATTTTTTTAGTTTATGTCTGAAAAATTTTTTAAATAAGGATTCTCTTAAATTTGGAAAAGCTATAATTCTGTAATATCATCAAAGAGCTAGCCAATATACAAATTTCATGTTGTCTCATAAATTTTATAGTTTATTTAATAGTTTCTTCATTGGAATCCGGATCCAGATAAGGGCCATATACTGTGATTGGTTGATGTCTTTTAAATTTCTTTTAATCTATAGATCCCCACCCCACCCCCTTATTTCTGTTTTTTTTTTTTTTTTAAAACCTTTATTTTACTTTTAACTTTTACAGAGTTTTGTTGTTCACAGACATGCATGTTCTCAGATTAGTCACATGTATATCCCCCTTCTCCCTCCCAACCATCACACAGCACCCTGAATTTCCTCTGAGCTGCACTGTGGAGCCCATCTGCTGCATCTATTGAAGCCCGTGTGCCCTAGAGCCCGAGTTCCACAACCAGAGAAGTCAGTGCAACAAGAAGCCTGCTCACCTCAACTAGAGAGTAGCCCCCACTCCCTGCAACTACAGAAGAGCCTGCGGAATCAGTGACAACCCAGAAGAGCTAAAAATAAATAAATAAATAGATGCATTAAAAAAAAAGTGCAAACAACTGAAGTGTCTCTCAATTGACAGATGGATAAACAAATAAACAAAAAAAGTTATATATGAGCTTTTGGTGACACAAGAAAATAGGCATTTTAAAGTATGAATTAAGGAGTATGAAGTCAGATTTCCTCTACCAGTGTTAGACTAGGTTGTTTGGAACCAAATAATGCTGTTGGCAACTAGAAAAACTGGAAGAGGTCAAAGAGCTGTAAGGCAGTGAGGAATTAGAGGCCAGGATCTGGAAGATAAGGAAGACTTTGAAGGATAAGCGTGATTTTCTTTTTTTTTCTTTTTTTTTTTTTATATGAACTACTTTCAACAACAGTGTTTATTTTAACTGTTTATTATGATGAATTTCAAACATGTAGGAAAGTAAACAGAGTAGTATCCGGCTTCAACAATTACCAACCCCTGGCCAATCTTATTCATCCCCAACCTCATCTATACATCTTACCCAGGCAATTCCCAGCTATCATGCCATGATTTTTTTAGTTTATGTCTGAAAAATTTTTTAAATAAGGATTCTCTTAAATTTGGAAAAGCTATAATTCTGTAATATCATCAAAGAGCTAGCCAATATACAAATTTCATGTTGTCTCATAAATTTTATAGTTTATTTAATAGTTTCTTCATTGGAATCCGGATCCAGATAAGGGCCATATACTGTGATTGGTTGATGTCTTTTAAATTTCTTTTAATCTATAGATCCCCACCCCACCCCCTTATTTCTGTTTTTTTTTTTTTTTTAAAACCTTTATTTTACTTTTAACTTTTACAGAGTTTTGTTGTTCACAGACATGCATGTTCTCAGATTAGTCACATGTATATCCCCCCCTTCCCTCCCCTCCCAACCATCACACAGCACCCCTGAAGGATCCCCTTTTCTCACAGAGCAATGACTATAGCTATTTTCTTCACTTATGATAGTACAGGCCTTCATGCTACTTCCTTTACGCCTCTCACCCACTGTTCCTTCCCCACAATGTCCATATGTCCACTGTCCATGTCTGTCTTGCTGTCGCTTCACTGCGTGTGCCATCATCACCATCCAACTAGATTCCATATATATGTGTTAATATACTGTATTTGTCCTTCTCTTCCTGACTGACTTCACTTTTTATGATACGTTCTAGATCCAGCCACCTCATTAGGGTTGATTCTTCTGCATTTCTCTTTACAGCTGTGTAGTATTCCATTGTATATATGTACCAGAGCTTTTGGATCCATTCGTTCGTCGATGGGCATCTAGGTTCCTTCCATGTTCTAGCTATTGTATAGAGAGCTGCAATGAACATTGGGGTACAGGTGCTTCTTTCAGTTTTGATTTCATCAGGGTATAAGCCTAAGAGTGGGATTGCTGGGTCATATGGTGCTTCTATTTTTAGTTTTTTAAGAAATCTCCAGACTGTCTTCCATAGAGGCTGTATCAATTTACACTCCCACCAGCAATGCAGGAGTGTTCCCTTTTCTCCGCAGCCTCTCCAGCATTTATTGTCAGTCGATTTGTGGATGATGGCCATTCTGACGGGTGTGAGGTGATATCTCATTGTAGTTTTGATTTGCATTTCTCTAATTATTAGTGAAGTTGAGCATCGTTTCATGTGTTTTTGGGCCATCTGTATGTCATCGTTGGAGAGGTGTCTGTTTAGGTCCTTTTCCCATTTTTTGATTGGGTGATTTTCTTTTCTTTTCTTTTTTTCAGTTTGGCCTCCTTTATTGTTTGTTTATTCATTTATTTTCATCCATCTTTATTCTTTGGCCTGTATGGGCCTTCTTCCGTTGCAGTGGCCTCTCTCATTGCAGAGCACTGGCCCTGGGCGCGTGGGCTCCAGAGCACTGACTGGGTAACTGGACACACCAGTCCAGCCACTCCACTGCACATGGGATCCTCCTGGACCAGGGATTGAACTGGTGCCCCTTGCACTGCAACGCAGACTCTCTACCCATGGGACCACCAGGGAAGCCCTGGAAGCCTGATTTTTGAGGCTGCCTTGCCCATGAGGTCATTGTTGATTCTAAAAGCAGTAGGTGAGAGGCCAAATATAATTTTCAAAATGCTCATCGCCATGGAGGACAAAAACCTGGAAAGTCCTTCCAAGGTGGAGGGCCCCGGGAAGCACTCTGGATTCGGGGTCCCTGAGGGCCTGAAATATAGGAGTAAGGGTAAAACAGAAGTAAACCAGTCTTTACAGGGGACTGAAGACTGAAGCTTGGCTTTTTAATCTCAGTTTTAGATTAGATTAAGACGACGTGGAATTCCTAGTGTCCCTAGCTAATCTTCTAGTCTGCTAGAAGCGAAAGTAAATCCTTTCTGAATAACATCATTCATAGTCTTAGAGTGTCTCTATAGTTTTTTTTTTTTTTTAAACATTTATTTATTTATTTATTTTGGCAAGGGTGGGGATGGAGGGGGGTGGGCAGGCCACTTCCACTGGTCTTTCATTTGTCTAGTTTCATCCATCTTTGTTCTTTGGCCCGTGTGGGCCTCCCATCGCGGTGGCCTCTGTTGTCACAGAGCGCCGGCTCTGGGCGCATGTGCTCCAGAGCTCCGGCTCGGTAATTGGACACATCGGTCCAGCCGCTCGGCGGCACGTGGGATCTTCCCAGGCCAGGGATCAAACCGGCGCCCCTTGCACTGCAAGGCAGTGTCCCTACCCACTGGACCACCAGGGAAGCCCTGTCTCTATAGTTTTTTATATACAATGTTCAATCCTCAATAAAAAAAAAACAAGGCTAATGGAAAGACAAACTACAACCAACAGGAAAAATTGATAATAGAAACACACAGGGATACAGATATTTGAGCTATCTGTCATGGGTTTATATCTATGATAATGTCTTCGGAGAATTAAAATGGATAATTTTGTCAGAGGTCTGAGATGGTAAATAATGAAATGGAAATTCTAGAACTTAAAAATGCAAGAACTGATGGTCAAGAACTCAGTTGGTGGGTTTATCAGCATAAAGCTGAAGGAAAAATTAATGAAGTGGAAGATCAGTCAGAGAAAAATCCAGAAGTACTGAGAGACAGAAGGATGGAGACTACCAGAAAGAGTGTGAGAGGCATATGAAATACTGAGTCAAGTTCTCATGTTTACAAGTACCTGAAGTTCAGAAATAGAGAAGAAAAAGAATATGGCAGAGGCAATATTTGATGAGGAATTGAGCAAAGAATTTTCAAAATGCTCATCGCCATGGAGGACAAAAACCTGGAAAGTCCTTCCAAGGTGGAGGGCCCCGGGAAGCACTCTGGATTCGGGGTCCCTGAGGGCCTGAAATATAGGAGTAAGGGTAAAACAGAAGTAAACCAGTCTTTACAGGGGACTGAAGACTGAAGCTTGGCTTTTTAATCTCAGTTTTAGATTAGATTAAGACGACGTGGAATTCCTAGTGTCCCTAGCTAATCTTCTAGTCTGCTAGAAGCGAAAGTAAATCCTTTCTGAATAACATCATTCATAGTCTTAGAGTGTCTCTATAGTTTTTTTTTTCAAACATTTATTTATTTATTTATTTTGGCAAGGGTGGGGATGGAGGGGGGTGGGCAGGCCACTTCCACTGGTCTTTCATTTGTCTAGTTTCATCCATCTTTGTTCTTTGGCCCGTGTGGGCCTCCCATCGCGGTGGCCTCTGTTGTCACAGAGCGCCGGCTCTGGGCGCATGCGCTCCAGAGCTCCGGCTCGGTAATTGGACACATCGGTCCAGCCGCTCGGCGGCACGTGGGATCTTCCCAGGCCAGGGATCAAACCGGCGCCCCTTGCACTGCAAGGCAGTGTCCCTACCCACTGGACCACCAGGGAAGCCCTGTCTCTATAGTTTTTTATATACAATGTTCAATCCTCAATAAAAAAAAACAAGGCTAATGGAAAGACAAACTACAACCAACAGGAAAAATTGATAATAGAAACACACAGGGATACAGATATTTGAGCTATCTGTCATGGGTTTATATCTATGATAATGTCTTCGGAGAATTAAAATGGATAATTTTGTCAGAGGTCTGAGATGGTAAATAATGAAATGGAAATTCTAGAACTTAAAAATGCAAGAACTGATGGTCAAGAACTCAGTTGGTGGGTTTATCAGCATAAAGCTGAAGGAAAAATTAATGAAGTGGAAGATCAGTCAGAGAAAAATCCAGAAGTACTGAGAGACAGAAGGATGGAGACTACCAGAAAGAGTGTGAGAGGCATATGAAATACTGAGTCAAGTTCTCATGTTTACAAGTACCTGAAGTTCAGAAATAGAGAAGAAAAAGAATATGGCAGAGGCAATATTTGATGAGGAATTGGCAGAGAATTTTTCCAAACTGATGAAAATTGTCAAGTCTCAAAGAAGTGTTATAAACACCAGAGAAAACCCAGAGTAGACTGCACCTAGGCTTATCATAGTAAAACATGAGGCTAAGAGAAATATTAAATGCAACCACAGAATAAAACCCATTTTAAATTCAAAGGAGCGACAGTGAGACCAACAGCCTGGTTTTTCAACAGGAACAGGGGTATCCAGAATGCAGACCTCATTTTATTGCACTTAACAAATAATGCATTATTTTTTTAAATTGAAGGTTTGTGGCAGCCCTGTGTTGTCAGTTGAAGATTAACATTTCTTAGTAGTATTTTTAATTTAAGGTATGTCCATTTGTTTTTTAAGATAAAATACGATTATGTACTTACTAGACTGTAGTATAGTGTAAGCATGGCTTTTATATGCACTGGGGGACCAAATTGCTTTATTGCAGCACTGCCTTTATTAGAGTGGTTTGGTATAGAAACTGCAGGAACTCTGAGGTATGCCTGTAGCTGAGGGGAGTTCATACTCTGCAGCCTAGAGCCTAAAGGAAATGCTCAAGAGTGTTCTTTACGCTGAAAGAAAATGATTTCAGATGCAGTAAAGAGGATTGGGAAGAGTGGTTATGTGGGTAAATATGAATGAATATTGTCTGAATGAAATAATAAAAAAAATAGTAATAAAGACTTGTGAACTGTATATGCTAACCAACAGGAAAAATTGATAATAGAAACACACAGGGATACAGATATTTGAGCTATCTGTCATGGGTTTATATCTATGATAATGTCTTCGGAGAATTAAAATGGATAATTTTGTCAGAGGTCTGAGATGGTAAATAATGAAATGGAAATTCTAGAACTTAAAAATGCAAGAACTGATGGTCAAGAACTCAGTTGGTGGGTTTATCAGCATAAAGCTGAAGGAAAAATTAATGAAGTGGAAGATCAGTCAGAGAAAAATCCAGAAGTACTGAGAGACAGAAGGATGGAGACTACCAGAAAGAGTGTGAGAGGCATATGAAATACTGAGTCAAGTTCTCATGTTTACAAGTACCTGAAGTTCAGAAATAGAGAAGAAAAAGAATATGGCAGAGGCAATATTTGATGAGGAATTGGCAGAGAATTTTTCCAAACTGATGAAAATTGTCAAGTCTCAAAGAAGTGTTATAAACACCAGAGAAAACCCAGAGTAGACTGCACCTAGGCTTATCATAGTAAAACATGAGGCTAAGAGAAATATTAAATGCAACCACAGAATAAAACCCATTTTAAATTCAAAGGAGCGACAGTGAGACCAACAGCCTGGTTTTTCAACAGGAACAGGGGTATCCAGAATGCAGACCTCATTTTATTGCACTTAACAAATAATGCATTATTTTTTTAAATTGAAGGTTTGTGGCAGCCCTGTGTTGTCAGTTGAAGATTAACATTTCTTAGTAGTATTTTTAATTTAAGGTATGTCCATTTGTTTTTTAAGATAAAATACGATTATGTACTTACTAGACTGTAGTATAGTGTAAGCATGGCTTTTATATGCACTGGGGGACCAAATTGCTTTATTGCAGCACTGCCTTTATTAGAGTGGTTTGGTATAGAAACTGCAGGAACTCTGAGGTATGCCTGTAGCTGAGGGGAGTTCATACTCTGCAGCCTAGAGCCTAAAGGAAATGCTCAAGAGTGTTCTTTACGCTGAAAGAAAATGATTTCAGATGCAGTAAAGAGGATTGGGAAGAGTGGTTATGTGGGTAAATATGAATGAATATTGTCTGAATGAAATAATAAAAAAAATAGTAATAAAGACTTGTGAACTGTATATGCTATGTGGAATTAAAATATGTAGTAGTAACAGCACGTAACTTGAAAAGAGTAAATGGAGTTAGTGCTCCACATTCCTTGCATTGTCTGAGAAGTGGTGAAAGTACTACTTTGTGTAAGTTTTCATGAGTCAGAGGTGCATTTTATAATTACTAAGGTGTTCGTTTAAGCAGTGGTAAAGAATATATATTTGACAAACTAATGGAGAAAATGGAGAAAATAAAAAATGCATAAACTAAATGAGGGCAAGAAAGAAGAGGTAAAGGAATATGTAACAGGAGAGACACATTGGAAACAGAGTCAATATTTTATTATTTATTACAGAATCAGTACTTACCAAGTGAACCATATGAAATTGCCAGTATTTGACCTACAGTAATAACAGTTTCACAGTTGAGGTGTAAACAGGTCAAATTGGTTAAAACCAAAGATTGTCGGAATGGATTAAATGAAACCGTCTATATTCTTCATGACAAAGTCGTGCATTAAGTGTAAGAATACTTTTTTTTGGTGCAGCGTGGCTTGTGGGATCTCGCTTCCCTGATCAGGGATTAAACCCAGGCCACGCAGTGAAAGCCCAGAATCCTAATTACTAAGCCCCATTTGTAGGCTTTTTGATGTTGGGCCTTCTGACCAGTATTCCTCACTGTAGTTTTGATTTGTGTTGTTGGGATAATTAGTGTTGTTGAGCATCTTTTCATGTGTAGGGCCATCTATATGTCTTATTTGGAGATATGTCAATATGTCTGTTTGATCTTCCTGTCATTTTTTTTTTAAAGATTTATTTATTTATTTATTTTGGAGGGATGGGGAGGGAGGGGAGCAGGCGGGCCACTTCTATTGGTCTTTCATTTCTCTATTTTCATCCATCTTTGTTCTTTGGCCCATGTGGGCCTCCCATCGCGGTGGCCTCTGTTGTTGCAGAGCACCGATTGGGCGCATGCAGTCCAGAGCTCCGGCTTGGTAATTGGACACATCGGTCCAGCCGCTCCGTGGCACGTGGGATCTTCCCAGGCCAGGGATCGAACCGGCGCCCCTTGTACTGCAAGGTGGTGTCCTTACCCACTGGACCACCAGGGGAAACCCCAGGAATTCCTCTTGAACTGACTTGTAATGCAGCTTCTGATACTGAATTTCCATACATGTGTGTCTCTGTTTGGTTTCTCTCTTCCATGTGATCATTTAGTCTGGTCTATATCACACTATTTAAGTTTCTGAGCAGGGTGATTTATATTGAATAGAGTGATTTATAAACTAAGGTGTTGTAAGCAGTGGTAAAGAATATATATTTGACAAACTAATGGAGAAAATGGAGAAAATAAAAAATGCATAAACTAAATGAGGGCAAGAAAGAAGAGGTAAAGGAATATGTAACAGGAGAGACACATTGGAAACAGAGTCAATATTTTATTATTTATTACAGAATCAGTACTTACCAAGTGAACCATATGAAATTGCCAGTATTTGACCTACAGTAATAACAGTTTCACAGTTGAGGTGTAAACAGGTCAAATTGGTTAAAACCAAAGATTGTCGGAATGGATTAAATGAAACCGTCTATATTCTTCATGACAAAGTCGTGCATTAAGTGTAAGAATACTTTTTTTTGGTGCAGCGTGGCTTGTGGGATCTCGCTTCCCTGATCAGGGATTAAACCCAGGCCACGCAGTGAAAGCCCAGAATCCTAATTACTAAGCCCCATTTGTAGGCTTTTTGATGTTGGGCCTTCTGACCAGTATTCCTCACTGTAGTTTTGATTTGTGTTTTTCTGATAATTAGTGTTGTTGAGCATCTTTTCATGTGTAGGGCCATCTATATGTCTTATTTGGAGATATGTCAATATGTCTGTTTGATCTTCCTGTCATTTTTTTTTTAAAGATTTATTTATTTATTTATTTTGGAGGGATGGGGAGGGAGGGGAGCAGGCGGGCCACTTCTATTGGTCTTTCATTTCTCTATTTTCATCCATCTTTGTTCTTTGGCCCATGTGGGCCTCCCATCGCGGTGGCCTCTGTTGTTGCAGAGCACCGATTGGGCGCATGCAGTCCAGAGCTCCGGCTTGGTAATTGGACACATCGGTCCAGCCGCTCCGTGGCACGTGGGATCTTCCCAGGCCAGGGATCGAACCGGCGCCCCTTGTACTGCAAGGTGGTGTCCTTACCCACTGGACCACCAGGGGAAACCCCAGGGAATTCCTCTTGAACTGACTTGTAATGCAGCTTCTGATACTGAATTTCCATACATGTGTGTCTCTGTTTGGTTTCTCTTCTTTTCCATGTGATCATTTATCTGTCTTGGGTCTATATCACACTATTTTAATTATAAGGTATGAAAGAGTGTTGATAGCTCTTTGGGGTAAATACCTCCTTTTTCAAAATAAATAGGTTTGCCTGTTTTTCTTTTTTTTTTTTTTTCTTCTATGTTAGTTTTGGGATCAACTAATTAAATTCTATGAAGAAGCTTTTTGGGATTTTGATAGGAAGTGCACTGTATTTATATACTAACTTGGTAGAGAACTGACATTTCCTTAAACATCATAAGGTTTTTCATTCATTTCTATTTTTATGTTCTTTAGTAAAGTTTTATAATTTTCTTCATAAAAATCTTGTACATTGTTTGTTAGATATATTCCTAGGAGCTGTAAATTTTTTATTTATACCATTTTAAATGGCAACAATTAAAATTATATTTTAAAATTATAAGATGAATGCTGCTTTGGTATACAAGGTTTGAATTCAGTAACCTGCTAGACTGATTTGTTTCTACTGTTTTGCCAGTTCTCTTTTATTCATGGACTGTTATCTGAGCTACAGACTAAATAAAATTTATTTTTTCTGTTACTTGTATTTTTACCACCTATGTATGCATATCTCTACAATATAGTTTAAAGGGATATCTTTTTAACAATAATATAGTCATATAGTGTAATTATGTTAAATATATTTTGTTCCTGGTTTCTTTAGATTAATTTTGAGAGGAGCATCCATGTAATAGTGTATTATTGCTAATAAATATACTACAGTTTATCCATTCTACTGTTGATGAACATTTGGGTTGCTTCTAGTTGTTAGTTTTTACACATTTTTGTAGGTATACTTTTTCAGGCAGAGATCTGCAGGTTCGTAGAGCATATAAATCTTGGCCTGACAATGTAGTGCTGAACCGTTTTTCAAGGTGGTTTTATTCATTTAGATTTCCATCAGTAGTAGTTGAAGGTCCTTGATCCTTCCCAGTGATTAGCATTGCCAGTTTGACTTGTTAGTGGTAGTTGTGAGCTTACAGTTTTCATTTTAATGACATTAAAATGATTAATGAGATTAAGCACCATTTCATATGTTTATTAGTTATTTGGATATCTTCTTTTGTTGTGTTCTTGTTCTTCAAGTCTTTTGTCTATTTTTGTATTGGATTGTATCTGCCTTAGTGATTTGTAGATCCTCTTTATATATTCTGGATACGTATATCTGGGTATATACATACTGTAAATATCTTCTCTGATTCTGTGCATGTATATTTACTCTTTCACGTGGAAGTTTTATTTCTTTACTCTTTATCTAGAAGTTCTTTTAGAGTATAGAAGATTTTAGTATTTTCCTGTATTGTTAATGTTTTAATGGTCCTGTTTAAGAGTTTTTTCTCCATC
Organism: Tragulus kanchil; assembly: GCA_022376925.1. Classification (NCBI taxonomy): domain Eukaryota; kingdom Metazoa; phylum Chordata; class Mammalia; order Artiodactyla; family Tragulidae; genus Tragulus; species Tragulus kanchil. The sequence goes on from JAIOJX010000006.1 coordinate 139,512,699, forward strand.
ATGAAGTAATGAAAGATAGTTTTCTTATCTTCTAAAGTTTTATTTGCCTTTCACATTTAGGTTGAGAAACTATCTAGGTTTTGGTTTTGTCTTTTTTTTTTTTTTTTTAATGAAGAGTGGACTGTTTATTTTTAGTTTATTTTATTTTTGGTGTCTAGCATATAGGATTTTAGTTCCCTGGCCAGGGATCCAACTCATGACCCCTACTTTGGGAATGCAGATGCTTTAACCACTGGACCACCAGGGAAGTCCTTGATTTGTTTTGACTTTTATATAGTATAAGGTGAGGATTTAGTTTTTCTTTTTTCCTATGTGATTATACCACACCCTTCTTGGGGAAAAGATCTCTCCTTTGTGATACTCTTGGGGAAAAGATCTGTCAATATGTATATATTTTTTTTTTCCTGGTTTCTTTAGATTAATTTTGAGAGGAGCATCCATGTAATAGTGTATTATTGCTAATAAATATACTACAGTTTATCCATTCTACTGTTGATGAACATTTGGGTTGCTTCTAGTTGTTAGTTTTTACACATTTTGTAGGTATACTTTTTCAGGCAGAGATCTGCAGGTTCGTAGAGCATATAAATCTTGGCCTGACAATGTAGTGCTGAACCGTTTTTCAAGGTGGTTTTATTCATTTAGATTTCCATCAGTAGTAGTTGAAGGTCCTTGATCCTTCCCAGTGATTAGCATTGCCAGTTTGACTTGTTAGTGGTAGTTGTGAGCTTACAGTTTTCATTTTAATGACATTAAAATGATTAATGAGATTAAGCACCATTTCATATGTTTATTAGTTATTTGGATATCTTCTTTTGTTGTGTTCTTGTTCTTCAAGTCTTTTGTCTATTTTTGTATTGGATTGTATCTGCCTTAGTGATTTGTAGATCCTCTGTATATATTCTGGATACGTATATCTGGGTATATACATACTGTAAATATCTTCTCTGATTCTGTGCATGTATATTTACTCTTTCACGTGGAAGTTTTATTTCTTTACTCTTTATCTAGAAGTTCTTTTAGAGTATAGAAGATTTTAGTATTTTCCTGTATTGTTAATGTTTTAATGGTCCTGTTTAAGAGTTTTTTCTCCATCATGAAGTAATGAAAGATAGTTTTCTTATCTTCTAAAGTTTTATTTGCCTTTCACATTTAGGTTGAGAAACTATCTAGGTTTTGGTTTTGTCTTTTTTTTTTTTTTTTAATGAAGAGTGGACTGTTTATTTTTAGTTTATTTTATTTTTGGTGTCTAGCATATAGGATTTTAGTTCCCTGGCCAGGGATCCAACTCATGACCCCTACTTTGGGAATGCAGATGCTTTAACCACTGGACCACCAGGGAAGTCCTTGATTTGTTTTGACTTTTATATAGTATAAGGTGAGGATTTAGTTTTTCTTTTTTCCTATGTGATTATACCACACCCTTCTTGGGGAAAAGATCTCTCCTTTGTGATACTCAAGGGCCTATAATGTGTGGATCTATTTCTAGACTTTACTGTTCCACTCATTTATGTCTTTTCCAGGCACAGAAATATCCATATAAATGGAAAGTGCTAAATAAGAATAGGAATGAATACAAGTTATTGATTATTATAACAAATATAAAATGTACTAAACGCATCAGTCAAGAAACAAAGAATGTTGCATTGTATTTAAAAAAATCTAACTATGTTTTTTAAGAGACCTACTTAAAGCTTAAGAACTCAAAAAGTTGAAAGTAGAAGAAGGTAAAATGAATTACCAGGCACATTCTAAGAGTCCTGCGTTTAAATGGAAGGAAATGGTGTCTCAGTTCCAACTCTTTGCTGGCTCCAAGGCCTCTGTGCTCCTGTCCCATAGTGGTTGTCAACGCTCTAGGTGCCTGCATTTCCAAGGTTTACCTCCCAGGGCAGCCATGTTCTTTATTTGTGTCCCCAGAAATTTTCTTTATTCTCTTGTGGAGTGAGCCATGCATTTCAAAGGAACTTGCTGTACTTTGTGTGGTGTGTTTGAGGCATGTATGTGGATGTCTCCCCCGCCTTAGTTGTGTAGTCTTCTATGTGCCGTCTCAACTGTTAGATACGGTTTTAAGAGCCCACCCTTTCAGGGAAATGCTGAAAGTGATTGCCCGGGGCGGGGGTGTTATGGATCATTTGTTATATTCTTGTGCATTTTTCGTATTTCTGCAAAAGAGCACATATTTTATAAGCTTATTGAAACGTAAAAAGGGAAGTTGCCCTTAAGATCCTCCAAGTAATAGCCCTTCTTTTCCATTTGTTGCAGGTGGTGCGGTTGTGTCAGAACCCAAAGCTGGCGCTAAAGAACAGCCCACCTTATATCTTAGACCTGCTGCCAGATACCTACCAGCATCTCCGCACTATCTTGTCAAGATATGAGGGGAAGATGGAGACACTTGGAGAAAATGAGTATTTTAGGGTGTTCATGGAGAATTTGATGAAGAAACTGCAGACCTGGCCAGGGATCCAACTCATGACCCCTACTTTGGGAATGCAGATGCTTTAACCACTGGACCACCAGGGAAGTCCTTGATTTGTTTTGACTTTTATATAGTATAAGGTGAGGATTTAGTTTTTCTTTTTTCCTATGTGATTATACCACACCCTTCTTGGGGAAAAGATCTCTCCTTTGCGATACTCAAGGGCCTATAATGTGTGGATCTATTTCTAGACTTTACTGTTCCACTCATTTATGTCTTTTCCAGGCACAGAAATATCCATATAAATGGAAAGTGCTAAATAAGAATAGGAATGAATACAAGTTATTGATTATTATAACAAATATAAAATGTACTAAACGCATCAGTCAAGAAACAAAGAATGTTGCATTGTATTTAAAAAAATCTAACTATGTTTTTTAAGAGACCTACTTAAAGCTTAAGAACTAAAAAAGTTGAAAGGAGAAGAAGGTAAAATGAATTACCAGGCACATTCTAAGAGTCCTGCGTTTAAATGGAAGGAAATGGTGTCTCAGTTCCAACTCTTTGCTGGCTCCAAGGCCTCTGTGCTCCTGTCCCATAGTGGTTGTCAACGCTCTAGGTGCCTGCATTTCCAAGGTTTACCTCCCAGGGCAGCCATGTTCTTTATTTGTGTCCCCAGAAATTTTCTTTATTCTCTTGTGGAGTGAGCCATGCATTTCAAAGGAACTTGCTGTACTTTGTGTGGTGTGTTTGAGGCATGTATGTGGATGTCTCCCCCGCCTTAGTTGTGTAGTCTTCTATGTGCCGTCTCAACTGTTAGATACGGTTTTAAGAGCCCACCCTTTCAGGGAAATGCTGAAAGTGATTGCCCGGGGCGGGGGTGTTATGGATCATTTGTTATATTCTTGTGCATTTTTCGTATTTCTGCAAAAGAGCACATATTTTATAAGCTTATTGAAACGTAAAAAGGGAAGTTGCCCTTAAGATCCTCCAAGTAATAGCCCTTCTTTTCCATTTGTTGCAGGTGGTGCGGTTGTGTCAGAACCCAAAGCTGGCGCTAAAGAACAGCCCACCTTATATCTTAGACCTGCTGCCAGATACCTACCAGCATCTCCGCACTATCTTGTCAAGATATGAGGGGAAGATGGAGACACTTGGAGAAAATGAGTATTTTAGGGTGTTCATGGAGAATTTGATGAAGAAAACTAAGCAGACCATAAGCCTCTTCAAGGAGGGGAAAGAAAGAATGTATGAGGAGAATTCTCAGCCTAGGTAATGGAGAATACTACACAAATACTTATTCAGGTCTGTGACTGCCTGATTGGGTAACATATAGAAATAGTTGAGTTGATTTTAATTTTATATTAACAGGAATAGAATGCAAAGTTAACATTTTGACTTAAAGGTGTGTTTTGGATAAAAGATTGCCGTGGAAGGTATGATTTCATCCTGAGCTCTGGTTGAGCATTTGTTTGCCTCTGAAAAGTCAGTGACTTAGCAGTTATGAAGATGTGTTGAAGGCAGTCAGTCTTTTAGAGATCCTGAAGTTTATGGATAGGTGAGAGTTTGAAAGAAAAAAGTTGGAGTTGACAGTAAATAGTAAGGGGTCAGATTTTGCCTGAGCTGGTAGCAATTAGGTAGGGTTATAAGTTTGGGATAATAGGGAAAAATTAGCCATTAGATTGGATAACTTTTTTTTGTGTGTGTGTGTGGTAGAAGTCACATCATATGAAACATGCTGTTTTAACCATAATTGACTGCCCGGGTCAGTGGCTGGATAACTTTTTAAAAAACAAAGCTAAGCAGAATGGTATTTTCTTCATAGGTAAAGTATAACTTTCCAAATAGAAAGGAATAGGGTACTTTTCAAATAGAATTGGCAAAATGCAGTTAATTAACATTTGAGGGACTCTCAGGTATTCTTTTGTACTTACTAAATACTAAAAGCTCTACTGGCTGTTCCATATGTTGTTGGCTTGGTTGTTGTAAATTACATACTGGGAAAGAAAGAGATTGATGGCATGCATAGATAGTTGTGTTTGGCTTTGTCCAATTGGAATTCAGTATTCTCATCTGGAACAAGTAATGAAATGTAAATTCTGTTTGAAGTTTTTAGGGACTAACTTGAGGAATGACTTGAATTGGGAGAGACAGTTTCTGAGGGCATTCGTTTCGTGTGCCAAGCAGTAACTCACTGAATGGTATCCTTTTAGCCTTTGACTCTGTTGGCGTAAGATTCGGGAACTTTCATCTCTCACTTAAAGTTTTACCCCTATAGTTATTACTCATGTTAGCTTTCCTGTGACAGATAACTCGGGTCTGGTCCAGAGTGTTAGTATTTTCTTCTTAAGAAGGTTTCTTGTGACTGAATTAAATCTGTAGAAACTTTAGTTAGCGTCTAATTTATATGAAAATGAACTTTGTCTCTTTTAATTATTTAAATTTTATGACTTTTGTTAAAATCATGACTACATGGACATTAGCTTACCAGTCACTTTGTATTGCTGAATTCAAATAAAAATAATTTTGGACCTAAGTACCAAAACTTAAAAATAATCTTGTGTATCATCCACAGTGTATGAGATTCTAATTCTAGGAAGTGAAAAGGAGAGTTAAGCATTCGATTCTGATATTGGGTGATAAATACTTTAATAGAGATATATACAGAACACTGTATGGATAGTTTTGCCTGGTGGCATCAAGGAAGGCGACACAGAGAAAGTGATGTTTGAGCTAGATTTTCGAAAGGATCTTCTGAAGGAATTTTCTAGGCAGAGAAGTGAAGCAAAGGCCTTTCACACAGCGGCATGAAAATGCAGGCTCTGCATGTTGAAGGAACGTGAGCAGTCTGGTTTGGCTAGAATTAGGAGAGATAGATAAGCTGGAAATACGGGTTGGAGTCAGATTGTAAAGAGCTATTTTTTGACCTCTAGAATTTCTCCTGTAGATAACAGGCTGCCATAGAAAAAGCTGTGTTTATGTAATTGTGGTTGTTCAGCTGCTGAGCCCCCACTCTTTGTGACCCCATGGACTGCAGCTTTTTTAAAATAATGGAATGGAATGTGTAGATGTTTCGGTTTCGGCCTGTTTCGAGCACACTGAGCATTGTTTGACATTTTTACTTTTTTATTTTTATGACTGATAGGTCATCACTGAGAGGCAGGATAGCCTGCTGGGTGGAAGAGGAGTGACTCTGAAGCCAACTGCCTTGGTTTGAGTCTTAACTTTTCCACTCACCTGGCTGTGTGATGCCTTGGTTTCTTCATCTGTAAAATGAGACAGTAGTGTGACTTGTCATGTGGGGCTGTTGGGAGTTTGATAAGTAACTAAGTATTTGGTACTCGGAACAGTGACTGGTGCACTGGAAGTGGTGAGAAGAGTGGGTCAGCTCTTACTGGGCCGTTGTCTTCATTGCTCTCAGTGCTGTAAACGCAGGTTGTTGTGTCATGTTGTTTCTATTGCACATGACCTAATTAAACAGACCCGTTTGTCCTCACTAATGGCTTCACACAATGCTTATAATTTCTTTTTGCCTTTTTAAAAAAAATCTTGGGGCTTCCCCCGGTGGTCCAGTGGGTAAGGACACCGCCTTGCAGTGCAAGGGGCGCCGGTTCGATCCCTGGCTTGGGAAGATCCCACGCGCCGCGGAGCGGCTGAACCGATGTGTCCAATCACCGAGCCGGAGCTCTGGAGCGCATGCGCCCAGAGCCAGTGCTCTACAGCGACAGACGCCACTGGGATGGGAGGCCCATAGGAGCCAAAGAACAAAGATGGATGGAAATAGAGAAATGAAAGACCAATAGAAGTGGCCCACCCGCTCCCTCCCTCCCCAACCCGACCCCCGCCCAAAATAGATAAATAAATAAATCTTTAAAAAAAAAAAAAATCTTCCTGTCCGTATGTCTGCTGGTATCAGTTATGTTTCCCCCAATATGAAGCTTTTAATCCACGATAGGCTTTGCCCATACAACCAGGCTTGTACAAATTGTATATGAAGAGGGAATAAATAAACTTGAGGTGAGAATACAGTTTTTTTTTCAGTCAAGGAAAATACATGGCTTTACTGTGTAGTCTGTATTTGATTGGAAGTTTTTTCCCATTCAGAATGTTTAAAAGGTTGAGATACAATTCATATACCATAAAATTCACCCTTATAAAGTATATCATTCAGTAGTTTTTAGTGTAACCATCACTGCTGTCTAATTCCAGAACATTTCTGTCACCCCAAAAAGAAGCCCCATGCTCATTAGCGGTCACTCCGCATTTCCTGTCCCTGCTTCCCCCAGCCCTTGGCGATCACTAATACTTACTTTGTCCCTGTGGATTACCTGTTCTGGACATCTTATTTAAGTGGAATCATATCACATGCGGCGTTTTTTGTCTAGCTTCTTTGCTTAGCATGTTTTTACATTTGTTCATGTTATAGCATGGATCATTATTTCATTTCTCTTTATGGCTAAATTATATTTTATTTGTATTGTATTTATGTGCATTCATATATGCTAAGTCATGTCCAACTCTTTGTGGCTCTATGGATTGTAACCCGCCAGGCTCCTCTCTCCATGGGCCGTTGTCTTCATTGCTCTCAGTGCTGTAAACGCAGGTTGTTGTGTCATGTTGTTTCTATTGCACATGACCTAATTAAACAGACCCGTTTGTCCTCACTAATGGCTTCACACAATGCTTATAATTTCTTTTTGCCTTTTTAAAAAAAATCTTGGGGCTTCCCCCGGTGGTCCAGTGGGTAAGGACACCGCCTTGCAGTGCAAGGGGCGCCGGTTCGATCCCTGGCTTGGGAAGATCCCACGCGCCGCGGAGCGGCTGAACCGATGTGTCCAATCACCGAGCCGGAGCTCTGGAGCGCATGCGCCCAGAGCCAGTGCTCTACAGCGACAGACGCCACTGGGATGGGAGGCCCATAGGAGCCAAAGAACAAAGATGGATGGAAATAGAGAAATGAAAGACCAATAGAAGTGGCCCACCCGCTCCCCTCCCTCCCCAACCCGACCCCCGCCCAAAATAGATAAATAAATAAATCTTTAAAAAAAAAAAAAATCTTCCTGTCCGTATGTCTGCTGGTATCAGTTATGTTTCCCCCAATATGAAGCTTTTAATCCACGATAGGCTTTGCCCATACAACCAGGCTTGTACAAATTGTATATGAAGAGGGAATAAATAAACTTGAGGTGAGAATACAGTTTTTTTTTCAGTCAAGGAAAATACATGGCTTTACTGTGTAGTCTGTATTTGATTGGAAGTTTTTTCCCATTCAGAATGTTTAAAAGGTTGAGATACAATTCATATACCATAAAATTCACCCTTATAAAGTATATCATTCAGTAGTTTTTAGTGTAACCATCACTGCTGTCTAATTCCAGAACATTTCTGTCACCCCAAAAAGAAGCCCCATGCTCATTAGCGGTCACTCCGCATTTCCTGTCCCTGCTTCCCCCAGCCCTTGGCGATCACTAATACTTACTTTGTCCCTGTGGATTACCTGTTCTGGACATCTTATTTAAGTGGAATCATATCACATGCGGCGTTTTTTGTCTAGCTTCTTTGCTTAGCATGTTTTTACATTTGTTCATGTTATAGCATGGATCATTATTTCATTTCTCTTTATGGCTAAATTATATTTTATTTGTATTGTATTTATGTGCATTCATATATGCTAAGTCATGTCCAACTCTTTGTGGCTCTATGGATTGTAACCCGCCAGGCTCCTCTCTCCATGGGATTGCCCAGGCAAGAATATTGGAGTGTGTTGCCCTTTTCCTTCTTCAGGGGTCTTCCCAACCCAGGGATCTAACCCGTGTCTCCTGCTTTGGCAGACAGACTGTTTACCACTAAACTACCAGGGTATTAGTATTATAATTATATTTTATTGATATTACATCAGCATTTTGATTATGGGCATTTGGGTGGTTTCTGCTTTTGAGTATTACTAATGCTGCTGTGTGAACATTTATGCATAAGTTTTTGTGAGAGTATGTTTTCAGTTCTATTGGGTATATATCTAGAAGTGGAATTGCTGAGTCATATGGTAATTCTGTGTTTAACATTTTGAGGAACCATCAAACCATTTTCCACTGCAGCTGTGCCATTTGACATTCCCCAAGCCATTTATAAGGGTTCCAGCTTCTCACCAATACTTGTTATTATTGTTATTATTTTTTGAGATATCTTACTGGGTATGAAGTAGTCATTGTGGTTTTGATTTTCATTTCCCTAATAAGTAAAGAACAGTCTTTTTGTTGTTTATTCTCTGCTGTGTATGTTTTCTCTGGAGAAACGTCTGTTTGAATCCTGTGCTAATTTTTTGACCTGGGTTACTTGGCATCCCATCCCATCACTTCATGGCACATAGAAGGGGAAAAAGTAGACTAAGCAGTGATAGGTTTTTATTTTCTTGGGCTCCAGAATCACTGCAGACTACAGCCATGAAACTGCAGTGATAGGTTTTTATTTTCTTGGGCTCCAGAATCACTGCAGACTACAGCCATGAAACTAAAAGATGCTTGCTACTTGGAAAGGAATCAATGACAAATCTAGGCAGTGTATTAAAAAGCAGAGAGATCACTTTGCAGACAAAGGTTGGTCTAGTCAAAACTGTGACTTTTCCAGTAGTCATGTACAGATGTGAGAGTTGGACCATGAAGAAGTCTGAGCACCAAAGAATTGATGCTTTCTAACTTTGGTGCTGGAGAAGACTCTTGAGGGTCCCTAGGAGATCAAACCAGTCAATCCCAAAGGAAATCAACCCTGAGTATTCATTGGTGTTTATGGTGTGAGGTAAAGGTCCAACTTAATTCTTTTGATTGTGGTCATCCAGTTTTCCCCAAACTGTTTGTTGAAATGACTGTCCTTTTCTCATTGAATGAAGTTGACATCCATGTTGAAAGTTGACCAGGTGTGTAAAGGAGTTTTTCTGGGCACTCTTTTATTCCATTGGTCTATGTCTATCCCTGTGCCAGTGCCACATCATATTGATTATTATACCTTTGTAGTAAAGCTTTGAAATCAGGAAGTGTGTATCTTCCAACTTTGTCCTTTTTCTAAATTGTTTTGGCTTTTTGAATTCCCTTGAGAGTCTTAATGACTTTTAGGATTAGTTTGTCAATTTCTACCAAAGGGCAGCTTGGATTTTTTTTTCTTTCCAGCTTGGATTTTATTAGGAATTGTATTACACTTCTGGATTATTAATGTGGGACTTCTTGATTTACAATACTATGTCTTCCCAATCCGTGAATGTGGGATGACTTTTCATTTGTTTTGGGGTCTTTAATTTCTTTCAGCAGCATTTTGTTGTTTTTAGTGTACAAATATTTCCCCTCTTTGGTTAAATTTATTTTTTTGAGATATCTTACTGGGTATGAAGTAGTCATTGTGGTTTTGATTTTCATTTCCCTAATAAGTAAAGAACAGTCTTTTTGTTGTTTATTCTCTGCTGTGTATGTTTTCTCTGGAGAAACGTCTGTTTGAATCCTGTGCTAATTTTTTGACCTGGGTTACTTGGCATCCCATCCCATCACTTCATGGCACATAGAAGGGGAAAAAGTAGACTAAGCAGTGATAGGTTTTTATTTTCTTGGGCTCCAGAATCACTGCAGACTACAGCCATGAAACTGCAGTGATAGGTTTTTATTTTCTTGGGCTCCAGAATCACTGCAGACTACAGCCATGAAACTAAAAGATGCTTGCTACTTGGAAAGGAATCAATGACAAATCTAGGCAGTGTATTAAAAAGCAGAGAGATCACTTTGCAGACAAAGGTTGGTCTAGTCAAAACTGTGACTTTTCCAGTAGTCATGTACAGATGTGAGAGTTGGACCATGAAGAAGTCTGAGCACCAAAGAATTGATGCTTTCTAACTTTGGTGCTGGAGAAGACTCTTGAGGGTCCCTAGGAGATCAAACCAGTCAATCCCAAAGGAAATCAACCCTGAGTATTCATTGGTGTTTATGGTGTGAGGTAAAGGTCCAACTTAATTCTTTTGATTGTGGTCATCCAGTTTTCCCCAAACTGTTTGTTGAAATGACTGTCCTTTTCTCATTGAATGAAGTTGACATCCATGTTGAAAGTTGACCAGGTGTGTAAAGGAGTTTTTCTGGGCACTCTTTTATTCCATTGGTCTATGTCTATCCCTGTGCCAGTGCCACATCATATTGATTATTATACCTTTGTAGTAAAGCTTTGAAATCAGGAAGTGTGTATCTTCCAACTTTGTCCTTTTTCTAAATTGTTTTGGCTTTTTGAATTCCCTTGAGAGTCTTAATGACTTTTAGGATTAGTTTGTCAATTTCTACCAAAGGGCAGCTTGGATTTTTTTTTCTTTCCAGCTTGGATTTTATTAGGAATTGTATTACACTTCTGGATTATTAATGTGGGACTTCTTGATTTACAATACTATGTCTTCCCAATCCGTGAATGTGGGATGACTTTTCATTTGTTTTGGGGTCTTTAATTTCTTTCAGCAGCATTTTGTTGTTTTTAGTGTACAAATATTTCCCCTCTTTGGTTAAATTTATTCCTAAGTACTTTTCTCTTTCTGATATTTTTATAAATGGAAATGTTTTCATTTCTGGATTATGTATTGCTGGTGTGTAGAAAGAATGCAATTGAGTTTTTTTTATAATTTTTAAAAAATTTTGGCCTCTTTTATTGTATATTATTTATTTCTTTTTTTTTCTTTTTTTTTTTTTTTAAAAGTTTTTTTTTTTTTTTTTTTTGGGGGGGGGGTGGGGTTGGGGAGGGAGGGGAGCAGGCGGGCCACTTCTATTGGTCTTTCTCTATGTTCATCCGTCTTTGTTCTTTGGCTCCTGTGGGCCTCCCATCGCGGTGGTCTGTTGTCGCAGAGCGCTGGCTCTGGGCGCATGCGCTCCAGAGCTCTGGCTTGGTAATTGGACACATGGGTCCAGCCGCTCCACGGCACGTGGGACCTTCCCAGGCCAGGGCTCCAACCGGCGCCCCTTGCACTGCAAGGCGGTGACCTTATCCACTGGACCACTGGGGGAAGCCCTATTTATTTATTTTCATCCGTCTTTATTTGGCCTGTGTGAGCCTCCCATCGCAGTGGCCTCTCTCGTTGCAGAGCACCAGCTGTGGGCGCATGCGCTCCAGAGTGTCGACTTGTAATTGGATACACTGGTCCAGCCTCTCCACAGCACGTGGGATCTTCCTGGGCCAGGAATTTACAATTGAGTTTTGTAAAGTTTTGTGTTTGATCTTGAATCTTGCAGCTTTGCAGAAATCATTTATTGATTCTGGTAGTAGTGTTTTTTTGTTTGTTTTAGTGGGTTCCTTAGGGTTTTCTACAAACAAGATCATGTCACGTGCAAACAGAGATAGTTTTACCTCTTCCTTTTCCTTGTGGGTGCTTTTAATTTCTTTTTCTTACCTAATCACTCTGGCTAGAACCTCATAATGTTGAATAGAAAGTTTGTCAATTTCTACCAAAGGGCAGCTTGGATTTTTTTTTCTTTCCAGCTTGGATTTTATTAGGAATTGTATTACACTTCTGGATTATTAATGTGGGACTTCTTGATTTACAATACTATGTCTTCCCAATCCGTGAATGTGGGATGACTTTTCATTTGTTTTGGGGTCTTTAATTTCTTTCAGCAGCATTTTGTTGTTTTTAGTGTACAAATATTTCCCCTCTTTGGTTAAATTTATTCCTAAGTACTTTTCTCTTTCTGATATTTTTATAAATGGAAATGTTTTCATTTCTGGATTATGTATTGCTGGTGTGTAGAAAGAATGCAATTGAGTTTTTTTTATAATTTTTAAAAAATTTTGGCCTCTTTTATTGTATATTATTTATTTCTTTTCTTTTCTTTTTTTTTTTTTTTAAAGATTTATTTATTTATTTATTTTGGGCGGGGGTCGGGTTGGGGAGGGAGGGGAGCGGGCGGGCCACTTCTACTGGTCTTTCTCTATGTTCATCCGTCTTTGTTCTTTGGCTCCTGTGGGCCTCCCATCGCGGTGGTCTGTTGTCGCAGAGCGCTGGCTCTGGGCGCATGCGCTCCAGAGCTCTGGCTTGGTAATTGGACACATGGGTCCAGCCGCTCCACGGCACGTGGGACCTTCCCAGGCCAGGGCTCCAACCGGCGCCCCTTGCACTGCAAGGCGGTGACCTTATCCACTGGACCACTGGGGGAAGCCCTATTTATTTATTTTCATCCGTCTTTATTTGGCCTGTGTGAGCCTCCCATCGCAGTGGCCTCTCTCGTTGCAGAGCACCAGCTGTGGGCGCATGCGCTCCAGAGTGTCGACTTGTAATTGGATACACTGGTCCAGCCTCTCCACAGCACGTGGGATCTTCCTGGGCCAGGAATTTACAATTGAGTTTTGTAAAGTTTTGTGTTTGATCTTGAATCTTGCAGCTTTGCAGAAATCATTTATTGATTCTGGTAGTAGTGTTTTTTTGTTTGTTTTAGTGGGTTCCTTAGGGTTTTCTACAAACAAGATCATGTCACGTGCAAACAGAGATAGTTTTACCTCTTCCTTTTCCTTGTGGGTGCTTTTAATTTCTTTTTCTTACCTAATCACTCTGGCTAGAACCTCATAATGTTGAATAGAAAGTACGTTGAATAGATGTAGTGAGAGCAGCTTGTTCCTGATATTAAGAGGAAAATTTTCAGTCTTTCATCATTGGACATGATGTTAACTGTGGAATTTTCATAGATGCCCTATATCAGGTTGAGAAAATTTCTGTTTCTTCAATTTTTTTTTTTTTTTTTAATCACAAAAGCATGTTACAGGCCTTTTATGATGTTCCTGGTTTGGAAACGGAAAATTTTTGGACTCATAAAATTCTAGAAAAAATGAACATCTTGAGTTGTGCTAAGGACAAGAATGCAGTCGAGCCTAAGAGGTAGCTAAAATCAAGGTTGAGAATGCTGCCAGGACACTATCTGCATTCTCTCTCTCTCTTTTTTTTTTATCTGCATTCTCTTAATGCAGATTATTATCTGAGTTGTGGGGAAATCTGGTCTCTGCTAGAGGCTTCCCAGGTGGCTCAGTGGAAAAGAATCCACCTGTCCAGGCAGGCGATGCAGGTTTGATCCCTGGGTCCAAGACGTCCCCTGGAGAAGAAAATAACAACCCACTCCAGTATTCTTGCCTGGGAAATCCCATGGACAGAGAGCCTGGTGGGCTACAGTCCTTGGGGTTGCAAAGAGTTGGACATGACTTAGCGGCTAAGCAGCAGCAACAATTGGCCTCTGCTAAAACCAGGATTTACACCTTACGGTTTTCCAGCATAGCAGAGCTTTAAGCAGGGGGAAGCTAACCAATTGGTCCATCTGTTAAAACCTTAGGATTTGATTGCAGAGCACCAGCTGTGGGCGATGCGCCCAGAGTGTCGACTTGTAATTGGATACACTGGTCCAGCCTCTCCACAGCACGTGGGATCTTCCTGGGCCAGGAATTTACAATTGAGTTTTGTAAAGTTTTGTGTTTGATCTTGAATCTTGCAGCTTTGCAGAAATCATTTATTGATTCTGGTAGTAGTGTTTTTTTGTTTGTTTTAGTGGGTTCCTTAGGGTTTTCTACAAACAAGATCATGTCACGTGCAAACAGAGATAGTTTTACCTCTTCCTTTTCCTTGTGGGTGCTTTTAATTTCTTTTTCTTACCTAATCACTCTGGCTAGAACCTCATAATGTTGAATAGAAAGTACGTTGAATAGATGTAGTGAGAGCAGCTTGTTCCTGATATTAAGAGGAAAATTTTCAGTCTTTCATCATTGGACATGATGTTAACTGTGGAATTTTCATAGATGCCCTATATCAGGTTGAGAAAATTTCTGTTTCTTCAATTTTTTTTTTTTTTTTAATCACAAAAGCATGTTACAGGCCTTTTATGATGTTCCTGGTTTGGAAACGGAAAATTTTTGGACTCATAAAATTCTAGAAAAAATGAACATCTTGAGTTGTGCTAAGGACAAGAATGCAGTCGAGCCTAAGAGGTAGCTAAAATCAAGGTTGAGAATGCTGCCAGGACACTATCTGCATTCTCTCTCTCTCTTTTTTTTTTATCTGCATTCTCTTAATGCAGATTATTATCTGAGTTGTGGGGAAATCTGGTCTCTGCTAGAGGCTTCCCAGGTGGCTCAGTGGAAAAGAATCCACCTGTCCAGGCAGGCGATGCAGGTTTGATCCCTGGGTCCAAGACGTCCCCTGGAGAAGAAAATAACAACCCACTCCAGTATTCTTGCCTGGGAAATCCCATGGACAGAGAGCCTGGTGGGCTACAGTCCTTGGGGTTGCAAAGAGTTGGACATGACTTAGCGGCTAAGCAGCAGCAACAATTGGCCTCTGCTAAAACCAGGATTTACACCTTACGGTTTTCCAGCATAGCAGAGCTGCGTCTTGGTCCCATTTTAGACTTAGGCTTGGTATAGACTGATTATCTATGGACCAATCATCACTGGAAAGAAAAACTTCAGTCATTAGTAATACATGGGCAAAGTGTTACCTCTAAACAAACCTGCAATGGCTTAGGGGAACGTATTATGTACATGGCGGAATTTGTTCCCAAACTAGATTTTGAGGAGCTAATCTCTTAAATGTTCTGTAAAACTGTGTCAGTATATACTACAGTTGTTTCCTGTTTTTATTTTAGACAGGATATTAGATGAATTAACATCTCTGAAGGTACATTTGCCCTCATTCTTCTTAGACTTTATAAAACATGAATTAAGCAAAAACCATAAGTTAACTTTCTTGCCTTTTATCTTTAACTCTGGTTTTTGCACCTGCTTTCCTTGGTGTACAGGATGTTATAGTAAAGCTGAGTGGGATTATATAGTGCAGTTAATTTGAAAATGTAGTCTTCTTATTGTATTCATTTTGGAAGTAAGATTAAACTTTTCTGTTGTATCTGTATTTTCTTTTTAGAGGTAGGTATAAAACTGAAATGATCAGTTTGGTTTTGTTATACTCAGCCAGGAAGAATTCAGAAATAGCTAAAAGTTTATGTGTTAACCATTCATTGAAGAAAAAAGGTATTTTCTCTGTGCCCTAGGAGCACCTATAGAGAGTGAATAGGACATAGTCCCTTTTCTCATGATGCTTATTGCAAAGAGTCAGAGATGACTTACCGACCGAACAGCGACAACATTATAACCTTATGTTCTCTCTCTTCCTATTAGTTTCCAAAATACAACCATTGAACCAGTATTTTTTTTGGTTTCCAGATTATCCTCCAGTGGAAGAGTGCTGGTTCACAAACAGTAGAATTTGTTATGGCTGTAGTTTTTCCCTGGCAAGGTGTCAACACGTGTGCCAAATCTTGTTGGTAAATATGATGACTTAGATCTGTGTTGAGGAGTTTGGGCAGAACTTGATTTGTTTGAGAGCCAGCATAACAAGACTTATAAACGGACTGGGTTAGGTCTCTGGTTTGAGCAAGCGGACGATGTAATGGGAAGCCATGGAAAGGTATAAAATAGGTCAGTCATGATCTAATTTTATTTTACAGTGGTGGTTTTGACTGCTGTGTGGAAAATGGATTAGGCTTGTGGAGGAGGCAGTGAGGACTGATACTATGGACCAATCATCACTGGAAAGAAAACTTCAGTCATTAGTAATACATGGGCAAAGTGTTACCTCTAAACAAACCTGCAATGGCTTAGGAACGTATTATGTACATGGCGGAATTTGTTCCCAAACTAGATTTTGAGGAGCTAATCTCTTAAATGTTCTGTAAAACTGTGTCAGTATATACTACAGTTGTTTCCTGTTTTTATTTTAGACAGGATATTAGATGAATTAACATCTCTGAAGGTACATTTGCCCTCATTCTTCTTAGACTTTATAAAACATGAATTAAGCAAAAACCATAAGTTAACTTTCTTGCCTTTTATCTTTAACTCTGGTTTTTGCACCTGCTTTCCTTGGTGTACAGGATGTTATAGTAAAGCTGAGTGGGATTATATAGTGCAGTTAATTTGAAAATGTAGTCTTCTTATTGTATTCATTTTGGAAGTAAGATTAAACTTTTCTGTTGTATCTGTATTTTCTTTTTAGAGGTAGGTATAAAACTGAAATGATCAGTTTGGTTTTGTTATACTCAGCCAGGAAGAATTCAGAAATAGCTAAAAGTTTATGTGTTAACCATTCATTGAAGAAAAAAGGTATTTTCTCTGTGCCCTAGGAGCACCTATAGAGAGTGAATAGGACATAGTCCCTTTTCTCATGATGCTTATTGCAAAGAGTCAGAGATGACTTACCGACCGAACAGCGACAACATTATAACCTTATGTTCTCTCTCTTCCTATTAGTTTCCAAAATACAACCATTGAACCAGTATTTTTTTTGGTTTCCAGATTATCCTCCAGTGGAAGAGTGCTGGTTCACAAACAGTAGAATTTGTTATGGCTGTAGTTTTTCCCTGGCAAGGTGTCAACACGTGTGCCAAATCTTGTTGGTAAATATGATGACTTAGATCTGTGTTGAGGAGTTTGGGCAGAACTTGATTTGTTTGAGAGCCAGCATAACAAGACTTATAAACGGACTGGGTTAGGTCTCTGGTTTGAGCAAGCGGACGATGTAATGGGAAGCCATGGAAAGGTATAAAATAGGTCAGTCATGATCTAATTTTATTTTACAGTGGTGGTTTTGACTGCTGTGTGGAAAATGGATTAGGCTTGTGGAGGAGGCAGTGAGGAAATTGGAGGGAACAGGTTAAAAGGTTACTGCTATAGGCCAGATAAGAGATGAGATCATTTAGATTAAGGATGAGACAGTTGAAAGGAAGAAAAATGGACTGGAGCTAGACTCAATAAGAATTGCAGATGGGTTGGACAAGAGGAGGGTGGGAAAAGTGGCCAGGGAAGAATCAAGGATACCTTGTAGGTTTGTGGTCATTAACTCTGCCAGCTGGTGGCAGCATTTACTAAAACGGTGAATTCGGAGTAGAGGTGGGAGAACTGAATTGAGAGTGAGGGGAATTAAAAGTTCCATTTTGAACAACTTTAAGTTTGAGATATTCTCATGAGCCATCTGAGGTGATATGTGAAGCACTCAATTGGCCATATGAGAGTTTGGAGTTTAGAATGAGAGGTCTGGAATAGAGATAGAATTTTGATGATATTCGGAATAGTATTTAAACCAGGACAGTAGACATCTGGTGGGGGAAAGAAGTCAGCAAAGGAGATTTAAGAGGGAACACAACTAAGGAAGAAAGGAGAGAATAGATTAAAGTAGCCAACAAAGAGTAAAAAACAAAACCAAAGAAATTCTCTCTAAAAGGAAACCCTCTTATGCTCTTGGTGGAACTGTTAAGTCGGTGCAGCGTCTATGGAAAACAGTATGGATGTTCCTTTAAAAAAAAAAAGGAGTTGCCATATGATCCAGCAGTTCCACTAGTAGCCAAGACACGGAAACAGCCTAAATATCTTTCAAGAGATAAATGAATAAAGACGAAATGGAATACACACACACACACACACACACACACACATATATTATGGAATAGTACTCAGCCATTAAAAAAGAATGAAATAATGTCATTTGCAGCAACACGAATGGGTCTAGAGGTGATCATACTAAGTGAAGTCAGTCAGAGGAAGACAAATACCATATGATTATCACTTATACATGGAATCTAAAGTATAATGCAGATAAACTTGCCTATGGAATAGAAACATACTCACAGATAAAGAGAACATACTTCTGACTGCCAAAGGAAAGGGAGTGGGGACTGCTGTGTGGAAAATGGATGGGAGGACAGTGAGGAAATTGGAGGAACAGGTTAAAGGTTACTGCTATAGGCCAGATAAGGGATGGGGTCATTTAGATTGCGGATGAGACAGTTGAAAGGAAGAAAATGGACTGGAGCTAGACTCAATAAGAATTGCAGATGGGTTGGACAAGAGGAGGGTGGGAAAAGTGGCCAGGGAAGAATCAAGGATACCTTGTAGGTTTGTGGTCATTAACTCTGCCAGCTGGTGGCAGCATTTACTAAAACGGTGAATTCGGAGTAGAGGTGGGAGAACTGAATTGAGAGTGAGGGGAATTAAAAGTTCCATTTTGAACAACTTTAAGTTTGAGATATTCTCATGAGCCATCTGAGGTGATATGTGAAGCACTCAATTGGCCATATGAGAGTTTGGAGTTTAGAATGAGAGGTCTGGAATAGAGATAGAATTTTGATGATATTCGGAATAGTATTTAAACCAGGACAGTAGACATCTGGTGGGGGAAAGAAGTCAGCAAAGGAGATTTAAGAGGGAACACAACTAAGGAAGAAAGGAGAGAATAGATTAAAGTAGCCAACAAAGAGTAAAAAACAAAACCAAAGAAATTCTCTCTAAAAGGAAACCCTCTTATGCTCTTGGTGGAACTGTTAAGTCGGTGCAGCGTCTATGGAAAACAGTATGGATGTTCCTTTAAAAAAAAAAAAGGAGTTGCCATATGATCCAGCAGTTCCACTAGTAGCCAAGACACGGAAACAGCCTAAATATCTTTCAAGAGATAAATGAATAAAGACGAAATGGAATACACACACACACACACACACACACACACACACACACACACATATATTATGGAATAGTACTCAGCCATTAAAAAAGAATGAAATAATGTCATTTGCAGCAACACGAATGGGTCTAGAGGTGATCATACTAAGTGAAGTCAGTCAGAGGAAGACAAATACCATATGATTATCACTTATACATGGAATCTAAAGTATAATGCAGATAAACTTGCCTATGGAATAGAAACATACTCACAGATAAAGAGAACATACTTCTGACTGCCAAAGGAAAGGGAGTGGGGGAGGGGTGGGGTGAGATTTTGGGGTTAGCATATGCGAACTAGTATGTATGGAATGGATAAACAACAAGGTCCTACTGTGTAGCATGGGGAGCTATATTTAATATCCTGTGATAAACCATAATGCAAAAGAATATAAAGAAGAACATATGTATGTGTATGGACTTCCCTGGTGGCTCAGCTGGTAAAGAGTCTGCCTGCAGTGCGGGAGACCTAGGTTTGACCCCTGGTTTGGAAAGATCCCCTGGAGAAGGGAAGGGCTACCAACTGAATCTCTTTACTGTACAGCAGAAATTAATACATTATAAATAAACTATACCTCAATTAAAAGAAGAAAGAAAAATACATATCCTCCCTTCCCCCTCAGATGCTCTCTAAATACAAAACTAGCAAAGAATTGCTGACAGATTGGACAAGAGATGGATGGGAAAAGTGGGCAAGGGAGAATCAAAGATTAGCAAAGGAAATAAATATTCCATGTGAGAAGACGTTTAAAAGACCATGGATATTTAAAAAGAGTCCAGTTTGTTAGTCATAATAACTGTTATTACAGCTGTTAGTTTGTAAATAAACTCATTTGTATCCTAAGTGATATGGTATTTGCCAGACTTAATGTGATAATCTATAGGTCCATCATGTTGCTGCAAATGGCATTCTTTCATTCTTTTTTTTGGCTGAATAGTATTCCATTGTGTGTCTATATATCTGTGTGTGTTATTACATCTTCCTCACCCATATACCTGCTGATGGACATTTAGATTGCTTCCATGTCTAGGCTGTTGTTATTAGTGCTGTTATGAACACTGGGGGGCATGTATCTTTTCAAATTTTAGAGTTTTCTCCAGGTATATGAATAGCTTTTAATCTAGCCACCTGCTGGATTTTACCTGTGCCCTCTGAATTACAAGATCCCCTCCCCATGTGAGCACTGGGGAGTGTCCCTGTAGTCCTTTTAGGTGGGTCTTAGCCCAGCCTCAGGCGTTGCCCTGTGCTCACCCCACACAGCTGTGAGTCTCCTGAGCTTGCCCCCATTTAATACATCTAGCACAAAGGATAAAGAGAACATACTTCTGACTGCCAAAGGAAAGGGAGTGGGGGAGGGGTGGGGTGAGATTTTGGGGTTAGCATATGCGAACTAGTATGTATGGAATGGATAAACAACAAGGTCCTACTGTGTAGCATGGGGAGCTATATTTAATATCCTGTGATAAACCATAATGCAAAAGAATATAAAGAAGAACATATGTATGTGTATGGACTTCCCTGGTGGCTCAGCTGGTAAAGAGTCTGCCTGCAGTGCGGGAGACCTAGGTTTGACCCCTGGTTTGGAAAGATCCCCTGGAGAAGGGAAGGGCTACCAACTGAATCTCTTTACTGTACAGCAGAAATTAATACATTATAAATAAACTATACCTCAATTAAAAGAAGAAAGAAAAATACATATCCTCCCTTCCCCCTCAGATGCTCTCTAAATACAAAACTAGCAAAGAATTGCTGACAGATTGGACAAGAGATGGATGGGAAAAGTGGGCAAGGGAGAATCAAAGATTAGCAAAGGAAATAAATATTCCATGTGAGAAGACGTTTAAAAGACCATGGATATTTAAAAAGAGTCCAGTTTGTTAGTCATAATAACTGTTATTACAGCTGTTAGTTTGTAAATAAACTCATTTGTATCCTAAGTGATATGGTATTTGCCAGACTTAATGTGATAATCTATAGGTCCATCATGTTGCTGCAAATGGCATTCTTTCATTCTTTTTTTTGGCTGAATAGTATTCCATTGTGTGTCTATATATCTGTGTGTGTTATTACATCTTCCTCACCCATATACCTGCTGATGGACATTTAGATTGCTTCCATGTCTAGGCTGTTGTTATTAGTGCTGTTATGAACACTGGGGGGCATGTATCTTTTCAAATTTTAGAGTTTTCTCCAGGTATATGAATAGCTTTTAATCTAGCCACCTGCTGGATTTTACCTGTGCCCTCTGAATTACAAGATCCCCTCCCCATGTGAGCACTGGGGAGTGTCCCTGTAGTCCTTTTAGGTGGGTCTTAGCCCAGCCTCAGGCGTTGCCCTGTGCTCACCCCACACAGCTGTGAGTCTCCTGAGCTTGCCATAATCTCTCTTCTCCCTCATATTCTTGAGAACTCCAACTGCCACGGTTTCCCCAGACTCACAGTTTTATTTTCTCTACTCAGGAGACTGTCGCCTTCTGCCTACCATCCCCCTCCTAGTGTGGAGGCCTGGAAACTGCAGGCAGCAAGTTCAGCCAGTTGTAGAGTTCACATCCATTTGTTTTCCCTCTCTGAGGGGCCACAGTCCTCTGCTGCATGACGTCCGTTGTCTGGAAGCCATTATTTGATATATTTTGTCCAGTTTTTTAGTTATTTCAGGGAGAATAAATCCAGTCACTGCAACTCCATCATGGCTAAAAGCAGGGGCCTCAGTCTAAAACCTATTTTTTTTCCAAATTCAGATGCCATTAGTATTGATCATGTGCTTGCTTGTATGCCTGCAGAGTTCAAGTGTGGCCCAGTCTTCTGTTCTTGCTGCCTGTCTCACCACACATGTCAGTTGGGCACTTTCTCTTTTATGTTGAACAAAAGTAACATGGCCTTTGCCTTTACATATTTTTCACTTTATAGATGTGGAAACTGAGGCTCAGAAAATTAGCAAATGTTACCCAAGTGTATGAAGTCAGTAAGTGCCAGGGCCTTTTTTTAAATTTAAGCTAGTCTCCCAAATGTTTATTACCAATTACTTTGCTTTTCTTTGTTTGAATGTAAAGGAATGATGATCATGTATTTCATTTCATACTATAGAAATGATCCCTTGGAGGCCATATTTCAAGTAGTATATGAAATGGTAAACCACGTAGACTTGGAGAGGTTGAAACATTTTAATAGGTCTGTCTTTTGAGCACGAAAAAGTTCACTACTGTTTTTTGCTGTAGGATTAGGTATTCACATAGCCAGAAAATTTCATTCACAGTATTTCTAATAGAACATAGGCTTGATTATGCAGACAAAGAGAGGGAATATGAAGGTACCCTGGCCCTTGGCTCCCTTCGAAGAATCAGTGATTCTTTCTTTCATTAAAACAGATCAGTATAGAGAAGTAGGCAGTGCATGTCAAGTAGAATGTGCAAAAGCCTTTTCTAATCGCTTTGCTCTATGAGTGCCAACCAAGACTTGCTCTAAAACTGTAATACTTGTGAAGTCTACAACTGCATTTAAATTAGAACATCTTAAAGAACAAGCTCAAAAGCTGGCCACAAGACAGTCTCTTTTGCCAGGCAGTAGTATACAAAGCAGCACATGCTTGCTAGAGATACCTAGTAGCGTGAAAATGTTCGAACCCAGTGAATCCTGGCAAGACACATATATATGTTTACTTTTACTTACTGTGTGTTGAACCCGAAGTATTTGTTTTCTTCAGAAAGCTTAAAACCCTGTGTGTTAAATGTGTTAAAGAAGTACTTCAGTTAGCATTTTTTTTCCCCTCTGTTTAAACCCTCCCCCTGTTTTATATGCAAAACACTCATCCTGCCTTGCATCTAATAAAATATATCTGAATGATTTAAGTATTCAGAGTTGGTATTTAGCTTGTTTCATTCTTATTCTTACAGTACTTTTCTTACATTATTTACATTTAAAATAATTGTTCAATGTTTTATTTTCCCTGTAACTATTGTAAGGGAATAGTGATCCCTTTTCTTCTATTTTTCTTTTCTAACTTCAAAGAGCATGACTAAAAAGCCACTTTGAAAAGGAAATCTTTCATCATCATTTCTGTTAACAGTGAGCTTGAGCTAAGTTCTCTATTAAAAAAAAACTTTGTTTATGGCTGTGCTGTGCCTTCATTGCTGCATGAGCTTGTGTCTAGTTGTGGCAAGCAGAGACTACTCTCTTGTTGAATACATGACTTTTCATTGCAGTGGCTTCTCTTGTTGCAGAGCGTGGGCTCTGGGGCACGTGGGCTCAGTCGTTGTGCCTCCTGGGCTCTAGACCATAGGCTCGGTAGTTGCAGCATACGGCGTGTGGGGTCTTCTTGGCCCAGGGATTGAACCTATGTTTTCTGCATTGGCAGGTGAATTCTTTACCACTGAGCCACCAGGGAAGCCCCAAGCTAAATTCTTTTGACATAAAACATTGTGAAGAGCCTGTATATGACTGAATATTATCTGTCTTATTTTTTATTGTTAGATTAAGGTTTTTAAAGATTTGGTTAATGATTAAGGCACTGCTTAATAGCCCAGTTCCTCAGGGACTTTCACTCAGTGGCACACACACAGGTCAGTGAATGTGTAGGTGGTGCAGTGGGGGTAAAGCAGTGTAGGGTCAGATGCTAAGTATGTGAGCTCTTACTACCTCTAGGTGTGACCTTAGACAAATTACTTCTCTTTGCGTCAGATATTTCATTTAAAAGTGGTTTCATAGGATTGTTGTATTATAATGAGTAAGTTAATGTTTAGAAAGCACCTAGAATAATGCCTGACTCACAGAAAGCAGGACCTGAGGATTTGATTCTTTTAAAATTAGAGATATATACTCACTGAAAAATGATGGGAGGGAGAAAAATGTTAAGAGAAATGTCATATATACCAAAATAATTGAAGTAATAAATGTTTTGTATGCTTTGTCATAATTAAAAAAAAAATGTCATAATTCAAAGACTATTGAAATTTTCTTTATGCAGGTGTTCATTCAGCAAGTATTTTCTGAATTATTTAATTAAATTTAATTTTTTGGCCATGCAGTGCAGCATATGAGATCTTGGTTCCTCAACCAAGGATTGAACCTGTGCCCCCTGCACTGGAAGCATGGAGTCTTAACCACTGAACCACCAGAGAAATCCCAGCAAGTGTTTTTGAAATCTTGCTCTCAGTACATTCTAGGTGAACATCAGGTTTGGATTCATAGTGGAAGGATTAGCCTGGGTAGCGACCCCATATTCTCTTGGTATCTTGTGGAGAGGAGCACTCCAGCACAGCTGTCTGTGTCTTGAACCTGGGCTCCAGGAAAGGGACTCAGCCTCCCTCATCATACCCCTGTACTCTCTGTTTTGCAGGTCAGTGTGGTAAGTGAGGTAGAAAGGGTCAGTTTGGGTGCCACCTGTGTACAGGAGTTGCTGAGAACCAGCTACCTGGTAGTTAGAGGCTGCCGAGGTGGGGGCTCCTTGGGAAGATGTTAAGGAGGAGCCTCCTGACAGGTAAAAAATTCTTTTGACATAAAACATTGTGAAGAGCCTGTATATGACTGAATATTATCTGTCTTATTTTTTATTGTTAGATTAAGGTTTTTAAAGATTTGGTTAATGATTAAGGCACTGCTTAATAGCCCAGTTCCTCAGGGACTTTCACTCAGTGGCACACACACAGGTCAGTGAATGTGTAGGTGGTGCAGTGGGGGTAAAGCAGTGTAGGGTCAGATGCTAAGTATGTGAGCTCTTACTACCTCTAGGTGTGACCTTAGACAAATTACTTCTCTTTGCGTCAGATATTTCATTTAAAAGTGGTTTCATAGGATTGTTGTATTATAATGAGTAAGTTAATGTTTAGAAAGCACCTAGAATAATGCCTGACTCACAGAAAGCAGGACCTGAGGATTTGATTCTTTTAAAATTAGAGATATATACTCATTGAAAAATGATGGGAGGGAGAAAAATGTTAAGAGAAATGTCATATATACCAAAATAATTGAAGTAATAAATGTTTTGTATGCTTTGTCATAATTTAAAAAAAAATGTCATAATTCAAAGACTATTGAAATTTTCTTTATGCAGGTGTTCATTCAGCAAGTATTTTCTGAATTATTTAATTAAATTTAATTTTTTGGCCATGCAGTGCAGCATATGAGATCTTGGTTCCTCAACCAAGGATTGAACCTGTGCCCCCTGCACTGGAAGCATGGAGTCTTAACCACTGAACCACCAGAGAAATCCCAGCAAGTGTTTTTGAAATCTTGCTCTCAGTACATTCTAGGTGAACATCAGGTTTGGATTCATAGTGGAAGGATTAGCCTGGGTAGCGACCCCATATTCTCTTGGTATCTTGTGGAGAGGAGCACTCCAGCACAGCTGTCTGTGTCTTGAACCTGGGCTCCAGGAAAGGGACTCAGCCTCCCTCATCATACCCCTGTACTCTCTGTTTTGCAGGTCAGTGTGGTAAGTGAGGTAGAAAGGGTCAGTTTGGGTGCCACCTGTGTACAGGAGTTGCTGAGAACCAGCTACCTGGTAGTTAGAGGCTGCCGAGGTGGGGGCTCCTTGGGAAGATGTTAGGAGGAGCCCCTGATCCTAGTTAGCTTGTTGCCAAGCAGCCCAGATAGAGCAAGATGACCTGTCAGGAGTCAGGTGCAGTGATCTGGGAGGGATGGTGGTGGTTTGGACTAAGGTGGTAACTGAACTGTGGTGGAAATAAAAAGCCACTGGGTCTGTGAAATAATCATGTGTGTGTGAGTGTGTGTGTGTGTGTGTGTGTGTATGTATTGGATATGAGCGGCTTATTCCTCTGCTAAGTAGAATTCTGTTATATGGGTGTATCACAATTTGTTTATACATTCACTTGTTGATGTACATTTTAGTTGTCTCCAGTTTTGGGCTATTATAAGTACAGCTAACAGGAATATTCATGTTCAAGTCTTTGTGTGGATATAGATTTTAATTTCTTTGGAGCAAATATCTGGGGTGATGTGTGTGTTTGTATACATATATATTATACTTATAATATACCTAACTTTTTAAATAAGAGAAGCCTGCCACTTCTGTCCTCATCTGAGTCCATCCTGCCTACACCCCATACTCCTAAAGGGAGAAATCCCAAATCTATTCAAAATTGTGTTTCAGTTTCTTTTGAATTTTTAGAAGCTCATTGAGGTGTGATTGACATATGACATTATGTACATGTAATGTGTGCAGTATGTTGATCTGATAAAACTTTGATCTTGATTATCCTGGGTGAGGGAGTTAATAGACAGGCCCTTCCCAGCGTGTCAGCAGCCTTACACAGGTATTCACAGGTCTGTTGCCCTACTTGCTGCCTCCTTCCTAGGCTTCCTCCTGGGCAGGCTGCAGTAATGTTTTTCAGCCGTCTCATGCTCCCATGTCAGCACGGCATGTGTCCTCTTCACTAGCAAGGAAGCCTCCTCTTTGGAGTTCCCTCGGTTAGTATTAGGTCTTGGCAACAGGTGTGAGTTACAAGGTTGACTTGTGGGTTAATTTCTTTCAGCCGAGGTTTTTTTAATCTGTAAAATAGGGTGATAGCAGAATCTATTTTAGAGGCTGTGAGTGAAAATTAAGTAATACAACATTATAAAATGTCTGACACACAGTAAGCTCATTATAAGTATCGATTTTACTGTTTATGCATGGTTGAGGCCCCACAACATTGTTAATCAGCTGCTATACCCCAATAAAAATAAAAAGTTTAAAAAAATGAAAGTATCTGCTACCTGAATATGTTATTTTTGAGGCCCCGCCCGCAGCTGCACAGGCTCGGTTTGGTCGTTTCTCCCTCCTCCGCATCTCATCTTCTTGGTTTTATTTCTGCAGTATCTCTCGAGCCTGTCTTATTTGACGTTTTTCCCGCTACCTTTCTATTGCAGTACTATCCTGATTGAGCTGGCTACTTTTTGTCATTTCCTGTGTGTTTCTTCTTCTTCGTTTTTTTTTTTTTAAAGATTTATTTATTTATTTATTTTGGGCGGGGGTCAGGTTGGGGAGGGAGAGGAGTGGGTGGGCCACTTCTATTGGTCTTTTATTTCTCCATTTTCATCCGTCTTTGTTCTTTGGCTCCTGTGGGCCTCCCATCGCGGTGACGTCTGTCGTTGCAGAGCACCGGCTCTGGGCGCATGCGCGCCAGAGCTCCGGCTCGGTGATTGGACACATGGGTCCAGCCACTCCGCGGCACGTGGGATCTTCCCAGGCCAGGGATCGAACTGGCGCCCCTTGCACTGCAAGGCGGTGTCCTTACCCACTGGACCACCAGGGGAAGCCCTGTGTGTTTCTTCTTGCATAGTGCTGTCATTTATGGGCTCAGAACAGATTCGATGTCACTTCTCAGTTCCAGACCCTTAGTGACTTGCTGCTGCGTCTGTGATCGCTCTCATGGTGGTATTAAATCTCTACATTTTGAGTCCCGCCTGTGTTGGTCAGTTTCATCACATGCTGGCCCGCGATTCTGCTTTATAGCTGTGTGTGCATGCTCAGCTGCTCTGTCTCCTCCGACTCTTTGCAACCCAGGGACTGTAGCTGGCCAGGCTCTTCCGCCCATGGGTTTGTCCAGGCACGAATACTGGAGTGGGTTGCCATTTCCTCCTCCAGAGGGTCTTCCTGACTGACCCAGGGATGGAATGCTGGGTTAATTTCTTTCAGCCGAGGTTTTAATCTGTAAAATAGGGTGATAGCAGAATCTATTTTAGAGGCTGTGAGTGAAAATTAAGTAATACAACATTATAAAATGTCTGACACACAGTAAGCTCATTATAAGTATCGATTTTACTGTTTATGCATGGTTGAGGCCCCACAACATTGTTAATCAGCTGCTATACCCCAATAAAAATAAAAAGTTTAAAAAAATGAAAGTATCTGCTACCTGAATATGTTATTTTTGAGGCCCCGCCCGCAGCTGCACAGGCTCGGTTTGGTCGTTTCTCCCTCCTCCGCATCTCATCTTCTTGGTTTTATTTCTGCAGTATCTCTCGAGCCTGTCTTATTTGACGTTTTTCCCGCTACCTTTCTATTGCAGTACTATCCTGATTGAGCTGGCTACTTTTTGTCATTTCCTGTGTGTTTCTTCTTCTTCGTTTTTTTTTTTTTAAAGATTTATTTATTTATTTATTTTGGGCGGGGGTCAGGTTGGGGAGGGAGAGGAGTGGGTGGGCCACTTCTATTGGTCTTTTATTTCTCCATTTTCATCCGTCTTTGTTCTTTGGCTCCTGTGGGCCTCCCATCGCGGTGACGTCTGTCGTTGCAGAGCACCGGCTCTGGGCGCATGCGCGCCAGAGCTCCGGCTCGGTGATTGGACACATGGGTCCAGCCACTCCGCGGCACGTGGGATCTTCCCAGGCCAGGGATCGAACTGGCGCCCCTTGCACTGCAAGGCGGTGTCCTTACCCACTGGACCACCAGGGGAAGCCCTGTGTGTTTCTTCTTGCATAGTGCTGTCATTTATGGGCTCAGAACAGATTCGATGTCACTTCTCAGTTCCAGACCCTTAGTGACTTGCTGCTGCGTCTGTGATCGCTCTCATGGTGGTATTAAATCTCTACATTTTGAGTCCCGCCTGTGTTGGTCAGTTTCATCA
This sequence comes from Tragulus kanchil, assembly GCA_022376925.1. Classification (NCBI taxonomy): domain Eukaryota; kingdom Metazoa; phylum Chordata; class Mammalia; order Artiodactyla; family Tragulidae; genus Tragulus; species Tragulus kanchil. The sequence continues at coordinate 139,541,205 of JAIOJX010000006.1, forward strand.
CATGCTGGCCCGCGATTCTGCTTTATAGCTGTGTGTGCATGCTCAGCTGCTCTGTCTCCTCCGACTCTTTGCAACCCAGGGACTGTAGCTGGCCAGGCTCTTCCGCCCATGGGTTTGTCCAGGCACGAATACTGGAGTGGGTTGCCATTTCCTCCTCCAGAGGGTCTTCCTGACTGACCCAGGGATGGAATCTGTGTCTCTTGCATTGGCAGATGGATTCTTTGCCACTGAGTCACTGGGGATGCCCCATGTCCATCTGTTTGCCAGTCCCTGAGCCTTTGCTTTGGTCATTGCCTTGGCTTAGAATCCCTTGCCCGCTACCTGTTGTCTCTTGAAATCCAATCTTTTTTTTTTTTTTTTAGTTTTGGCCTCTTTTATTGATTATTTATTTATTTATTTATTTATTTTCATCCATCTTTATTCTTTGGCCTGTGTGGGCCTTCTGTTGCAGTGGCCTCTCTCGTTGCAGAGCACTGGCTTTGGGCGCATGCACTCCGGGGTGCTGACTTGTAATTGGACACATTGGTCCAGCTGCTCCACGGCACATGGGATCCTTAGTCTTGGCAGAGGTACCATAGGAATATAAGGTGGTACTATTAAGGGAGATCAGAACTGAATGAAGTAGTATGTGGGAACGCTTTGGACCATCTTTTTTTTTGTTTTGCTTGTATCATCTTTGCAGCTTTTCTATAAATCTAAAATCACCAAATAAAAAGTTGATTGAAAAAATAAGGAATATTTTTCAGGACTTTAAATTTATGGAATGTCTCTTAAGTGCCAGGCAGTGTGTGCAGCACTGCAGAGGATAGAGTATGCAAGACAGCCTCACTGCACCTGCCCTGAAGGAGCTGTCACCCAGCTGGGGAACAGGACCGCTGATACGCAGTAGAAGATGATGAAGCCAGTGCAAAGTATGCACAAGATGCTGTGAGGCGTGGCAGGGGTGTGTCTGAGTTTGAAAGTAGATATTAAATGGAGACTGGGAATACTTCAGGAGATAGCATTTAAAAAGAATTTTGAATGGTCAGGGTTTCTGTGACCATAGCCATTGGAAAGGAAATCACGCCAACAAGCCAGGCTCTTGAATCGCAGACCTGCTCTGCCACTTACTAGCTCTGTGACCTTGGGCAGCTTATTTGATGTTACTGTGTTTGTTTCTCCTTGTAAAATAGGATTTTAGTAATTCTAATAGTAATTTCTATTTCAAAGCACTATTATGAGAGTTATACATGTAGTATACATGTAGTTTAACAAAGTATCTGATACATGCAAAAGTGAAAGTGTTGCTCAGTCCTCTCAGACTCTTTGAGACCCTGTGGACTGTAATCAGCCAGGCTTCTCTGTGCGTGGAATTCTCCAGGCAGTAATACTGGAGTTGGGTAATCATTCCCTTCTCCAGGGCATCTTCCCAACCCAGAGATCAAATCCAGGTCTCCCTCATCACAGGCAGATTTTTTTTTTTTACCATCTGAGCTACCTAGGAAGCCCATCTGATACATAGTAAATTCTTAAGTACTAGAGAAGGGGTGAGACATAGATTATTGATGTAATGCCATCTCCGAAGGTCTTGGAAGTTCTGAGTCATGTATGTCTAGAAAGGTGAATGAGGACCATACTGTGCATTCTTTGACTTACAAGCAGAGCAGCTTAAATGTTTTTGGCAGTTATTGGAAGGTCATTGAGGATATTGGTGCAGGGAATTAAGAAGATTGAGTCTGTGTTTTAAGGTTGACTTAGAAGTACGAGGGGTGCCTTGGAGCTTCTCTTGCAGGCTGCTGCCGCCTTCCCCTTTACCTGGTGAATGAGATCAGTGTTTCCTTAGGTTTAAAATTCTGTGAAATGGCTCAGAATGCTCTGAATGATACTGTTTTAATCTAGTAGGATGTAACTTGTGCGGGGGGTAGGGGCATCTCTAAAACAGGACTATTAATATTGTCAAATATACTTAATATATGTTTAGTAGGAAAGGGTCAGTGATATTTTTAGATACATGGGCATAGTACTTTTTAAAATAGGTGATGGTTTTTGCTTCACCCCCCCCTCCTTTTTTGTTTAGCGGCTTAAGCAGATAAGAGTTGAACAGTGCTTCATTGACTTCCTGTGAAGTTTTGTTGACAGAAGTTCCGTTGTGTCTATTTTTAAAGCTGATTACTCTGAGCAGAGGATGCTGCTGTTGAGTTAAACATGTCAGCTCAGTATGCTCTCTCTCAGCAGTCTTTGGATGATAAAAGTGTTTGCACAAACCTTGGGCAGCTTATTTGATGTTACTGTGTTTGTTTCTCCTTGTAAAATAGGATTTTAGTAATTCTAATAGTAATTTCTATTTCAAAGCACTATTATGAGAGTTATACATGTAGTATACATGTAGTTTAACAAAGTATCTGATACATGCAAAAGTGAAAGTGTTGCTCAGTCCTCTCAGACTCTTTGAGACCCTGTGGACTGTAATCAGCCAGGCTTCTCTGTGCGTGGAATTCTCCAGGCAGTAATACTGGAGTTGGGTAATCATTCCCTTCTCCAGGGCATCTTCCCAACCCAGAGATCAAATCCAGGTCTCCCTCATCACAGGCAGATTTTTTTTTTACCATCTGAGCTACCTAGGAAGCCCATCTGATACATAGTAAATTCTTAAGTACTAGAGAAGGGGTGAGACATAGATTATTGATGTAATGCCATCTCCGAAGGTCTTGGAAGTTCTGAGTCATGTATGTCTAGAAAGGTGAATGAGGACCATACTGTGCATTCTTTGACTTACAAGCAGAGCAGCTTAAATGTTTTTGGCAGTTATTGGAAGGTCATTGAGGATATTGGTGCAGGGAATTAAGAAGATTGAGTCTGTGTTTTAAGGTTGACTTAGAAGTACGAGGGGTGCCTTGGAGCTTCTCTTGCAGGCTGCTGCTGCCTTCCCCTTTACCTGGTGAATGAGATCAGTGTTTCCTTAGGTTTAAAATTCTGTGAAATGGCTCAGAATGCTCTGAATGATACTGTTTTAATCTAGTAGGATGTAACTTGTGCGGGGGGTAGGGGCATCTCTAAAACAGGACTATTAATATTGTCAAATATACTTAATATATGTTTAGTAGGAAAGGGTCAGTGATATTTTTAGATACATGGGCATAGTACTTTTTAAAATAGGTGATGGTTTTTGCTTCACCCCCCCCTCCTTTTTTGTTTAGCGGCTTAAGCAGATAAGAGTTGAACAGTGCTTCATTGACTTCCTGTGAAGTTTTGTTGACAGAAGTTCCGTTGTGTCTATTTTTAAAGCTGATTACTCTGAGCAGAGGATGCTGCTGTTGAGTTAAACATGTCAGCTCAGTATGCTCTCTCTCAGCAGTCTTTGGATGATAAAAGTGTTTGCACAAACAGTTTTGGAGTTTAATGAATCGAAGCAGCAGCACAATTATCATGAAATGGTCCCAATAAATGAAATACTTAAAAGCTTTGGTCATGTCACTGTTGAGCAGTGCAGTTATCGTCATCTGCATAGGTTTTACAGCTCACACACCATGACTGAATGGCAGAGAGGGAGTTATGTTGTGACCTCATTTGGGAAATATTTTACCGCTCCATAATGGTATTGTATGATGATGTGCGGCTTGTTTGTCAATCACTGGAGTAAATGGTCATCATTCTGAAATGTCCCCCCTGGGAAGTACAGGATCATTGGGTCTACAGATATTATTAAAATAGAGTATTGAGGTTTTCCCCCACAAGGTTTTATTATAAAATTTTTTAGCCATACAGAAAAATTGGGAAAATTTTACAATAATTATACACGTACTGGTAGATTGTACAGTTGACTATTGTTTTCAAAAGGAAGTTCCACTTTCTTCTCTTTCTAAAAATTAAAAAAAAACGTTTCTGAGTTTTAGTACCATTTTAAATGACAGTATTTTCATATGTCTGAGATTGCTTCAGAAATGATAAAATTCTTTGAGTAAAATAATTTGCCACATATTCTGGAATTTAGCAGATCCCTAGTATTAGAGTAGATAACAGTATTTTAATTTATCCCCATATATGGTTCATACAATTAACTGTTTATTTAAATTCCATAAGATACAAGTTTATTTAAATTCTTTGCAGGCAGAAATAAAATATACTTTTACAAAATCATTATTTCCTGACACAATTTCTAGCCCTCTGTCATATAAGGGTGAAGTACCAGCTTTCTTTCTCTCATGCCTTTCTTCTTCAATATTACTGTGAATTTAAACTGCTGAAGTTAAGGTTTCTTTCCAGTTTCAAATCAGTGATAGTAGCATAGCTTTATACATTTTTATAAGTGAAGAGATACCTTTGAGGATAATTGGTTCCAGCTTTCTTAAATTACATTTGAGTCAATGGACGGCCAGAGAGGTTAAATAATTGTTGCAGGGCACAATAAATTAATGGGAGACCAGGAAATAAATTTTAGATTTCTAGTTGTCTTCCTGGCCCACTGTTCCCCCATATTGGGCCTTGCTATGTGGCGTATGGGATCTTAGTGCCTTAACCACAGATTGAACTGTGCCTTTTGCATTGGAAGCATGGTGTCCTAGCCATGACTAGTCCCTAATCATCTTGACTGTTACCATATATATTTTTAAGTACTCCTTTGTAGAAAGAATGAACATTACATGCTTATCAGTTCACACAGTCTAGTGACTGAACAATAACAACTATCAAAATGTAGTTTCAGAAAAAGTAACCGTGAGAATATCTTTATGAATACATTTGACAGATTGCTTTGTAAGTCATTTCACTTTTTTCTAGAAAATCTCAATCTCTTAACATTCATTTGTCAACAGTCTTTTTCTTGAAACTTATGGGGATGGGTTATTCTCATTAGAACAAAAAAGAGGGTCCTACTGTCTGTACTTATCTTAAACATTAAGGTATACACTTTAATATAGAGGGTGAAGACATCTCCCCATACTGGGTTCTTTTTTCCATTTCCTCTTTCTTTGCAAAGTACTTTGTGGCCAAGAGTAACATGACAGCTTGTTTCTTCATATTTGGTGTAATAGAAAATGCACTGGTTGGCATCCTTTGAGAAGTTCTCTATTGATCTCATTCACATAAAGGTTACTTTCCAACACTGTCCTGCCTGATCTGTAGAAATGGTGATGGTAGTTTCTGTCAGGTTGTATTTATCGTTCCACTTTTGAAGCTAAAACAGGAGCTTCATTTAATTTTCAATATTCTTAGGTATTGGTGACATCTAAATCTTAGTCCCTTTTAGCCGAAATTATGCATAGAAAAATGTATGCTGTTACTTTAGGCCTGAGGTGCAGGGAGAGGCACAGTGGCTTTTGCAGTAGGACCTGAGGAGGAGGAAAGAGCTCACAGCAGTCCTGAACCTTTTTAAAAATTGACACTGCATACTGAATCAGCATTTGATTATGGGGAAGTTGTGAGAGGACATGAGAAAAGAAAAATGGAAGCTGTAGAGTAGAATTTACAGTGACTTAAATGGAAAGGTTCATATTAAGGGTAGTTAAAATAACTGTCTTCATATACTGAGTCAAAAAAAGCTTCTGCTACCACTCAAAGTTAAGAAAGAAAAGTTCTGTCTTCAGTGCTTTAACAGAAAATTGAACAGTTGTGTTCCTTTGTGGGTCTCTGGAGAAATGTTAGAACAACATTGTATGAGTTGAAGTAGCTGCTGACAGAACTTTGAAATGGAAGTGCTTACTCGTAATAAAGCCCAAGTATCTCTCATGCCTCATTTTTTTAGGTTTATATGTTGAGACAGATTTTGCTGGTTAAATTCTGCCCTATACGCTATAGCCTCTGAGCCATAAGCCTACGGCCTTAAAATGTTATTGAACAGAATTTCAACTCAGACCACTTACCAAGTACCCTGACCCGTGCATGGGCTTTTATAGAGTCTTTTTTTCCTTTTAAGAAGTGTGATGCTTCTGGTGCACATTGCTGGTGGTTTTAAGAAATGTAAGCTGGCTTTTTGGGGGGATGCATCCTTGAGTAGGAAAATGTCTTAAATTGATCTTCAGTAACTATTTCCGTCAGCACTTCAGATTGCTCTTATGCACCTGATGCCATTATATCCTTGTGGTCAATAACGTTCCCCTTGTTGTGGCTTACTTCACAAATGAAAAAGGCTTTTTGCCCATTATATTTTGGTTCATTTATTTTATCTCTGATCCAGCATGGCACTGGATACCTGGTAGATTCTCAGTGGAAAATTACTTGACGAGTCAGTCGGCATGGCCTAGTCACCCAGAGACTCGCTTCCTGCCTCCACTTCAGAACTGACTTTAAAAATCAACACCCAGAGAGGTCCCTAGGACCCCCTCCCCTGCCGAACACACACACACCTAGAACAGCAGCCACTCAGGCCTCTCTTCACCTACCCTGCTTTGTTTTTCTTCAGAGCCTTTTCTCCTACAACCTGATGCTCTTCCAGAGCCTGGATTTTTTAATCAGCATTTTTGACACTGCGTACTGAATCAGCATTTGATTATGGGGAAGTTGTGAGAGGACATGAGAAAAGAAAAATGGAAGCTGTAGAGTAGAATTTACAGTGACTTAAATGGAAAGGTTCATATTAAGGGTAGTTAAAATAACTGTCTTCATATACTGAGTCAAAAAAAGCTTCTGCTACCACTCAAAGTTAAGAAAGAAAAGTTCTGTCTTCAGTGCTTTAACAGAAAATTGAACAGTTGTGTTCCTTTGTGGGTCTCTGGAGAAATGTTAGAACAACATTGTATGAGTTGAAGTAGCTGCTGACAGAACTTTGAAATGGAAGTGCTTACTCGTAATAAAGCCCAAGTATCTCTCATGCCTCATTTTTCTAGGTTTATATGTTGAGACAGATTTTGCTGGTTAAATTCTGCCCTATACGCTATAGCCTCTGAGCCATAAGCCTACGGCCTTAAAATGTTATTGAACAGAATTTCAACTCAGACCACTTACCAAGTACCCTGACCCGTGCATGGGCTTTTATAGAGTCTTTTTTTCCTTTTAAGAAGTGTGATGCTTCTGGTGCACATTGCTGGTGGTTTTAAGAAATGTAAGCTGGCTTTTTGGGGGGATGCATCCTTGAGTAGGAAAATGTCTTAAATTGATCTTCAGTAACTATTTCCGTCAGCACTTCAGATTGCTCTTATGCACCTGATGCCATTATATCCTTGTGGTCAATAACGTTCCCCTTGTTGTGGCTTACTTCACAAATGAAAAAGGCTTTTTGCCCATTATATTTTGGTTCATTTATTTTATCTCTGATCCAGCATGGCACTGGATACCTGGTAGATTCTCAGTGGAAAATTACTTGACGAGTCAGTCGGCATGGCCTAGTCACCCAGAGACTCGCTTCCTGCCTCCACTTCAGAACTGACTTTAAAAATCAACACCCAGAGAGGTCCCTAGGACCCCCTCCCCTGCCGAACACACACACACCTAGAACAGCAGCCACTCAGGCCTCTCTTCACCTACCCTGCTTTGTTTTTCTTCAGAGCCTTTTTCTCCTACAACCTGATGCTCTTCCATGGGGATGTGAGTGCTCTGAAACCAAGCATTTCGTTCGTTGTCAATCTTACTCATCCCTTGTGCCTAGCACATAGTATGCAGTCATATGTTTTATGGAGGTGCAGTAAAGTGAAGCCAGAGGGATATAAATCCACATCAGAAATGAATTCAGCTCTCGTGCAAACAGAGAACTATAGTATAAGATGGGTTCAGATGACACAGAACTGCATGGAAAGTACTGGGGCTGTTTTAGAGGGTTATTACTTCCACCTGACTTCTTAGGACCTGACAGTGACCCTGAGTCTTTTTTCAAATTAAAGCACACATACTTAGTGATTCAGAGATGGAAAAGTGAATCAGGGTAATAGGTCTAAGAAAAGGTAAACTGTTCAGTTTGGCCAGAATATGCTCGTGAAATTAGTTGTAAAGGTAGGTTAGACCCAGGTTAGTGGAAATCAGAGCTGGGTTTGGATTTTGTCCCATTGGTACTGGAAGAACTGTCCTCCCTCCTCCTCTGAAGGCTGTTTGTTATGTGTGGTATGCTTGACCACACATAGCAATAGAGTGAAAATGATTTTTTAAATTGAAGTATAGTTGATTTATATTTCAAGTATACAGCAAAGTGATCCAGTTATATATATACATGTATATTCTTTATTATAGGTTATTACAAGATACTGAATATAGCTCTGTGTGTTGTATTTTGTATGTAGTAGTATATGTATCTGTTAATCTCAAATTCCCAACTTATTGCCAGCCCGCCTCAAGGAAGGTCAGTTTAATTTTGAGGTGCTAACACCTAATTAGAGAGCTACGGTAGGGAGTGGCCTAAGATGGGGGAACCTTTTGCAAAGCTGTTTCTGAATCCTTGAGTTTGCAAAGGAAGCGAGCGTCAAGAGAGTGAGAGTGCAAGGGGAAAGCAAGGAAGCTAGAGAGCAAATTCTTGGGCAATAGCTATTTTAGGAAACTAGAAAGAAAAGACGAAGAATGAAAGCAAGACAGGACTACATTGCAAAAACTAGGGAAAGGCATTTTTGGGAGGAAGTAAAATTCAAACCATTTCTTCCTAACAGGGTTCCGTTGTAACTTTGTGGTATGTGTGTGTTTTCTAGCATCTATTACCCTGCTCTGCTGTTTAGCATAGTTCTTTAAACATAGTAGGTTCGCAGAAACTTAGTGTATCTTAAGGGAATCATGGACTCCTGCTGAGGATTCACATTTGGCAAAATATTGTATAAATCTTAAGGTTTAGCCCACTGTGCAGTCTGGTGTCCTACTGAAGACTTTGGGAAGTCGTTGTAAATGATTTGTGTTTTGCAGATTTTCTATCATGTTATCTGTGATATATATATCTCAGTAGTTTCTGTTTTTGTTTCCTGCTTGGTAAAATAGTAACTGTCCTAATCAGCAGTAATTGAAGGCTCTCAAAGTATCAGGAGGAAAACAGTTCATGGAGTTAAGAGACTGGAAAATTGCTGGTATTTTTTTTTTAATCTTACTTGAGCCACTTAGCATGTGAATTATTTTAGACTGTCTTCAAAGAATATTAAGTTTATTACTTTACAGGTGCTTTCAGAAATACGAAACTGGAAAAAATTAGTTGATACAAGTGCCAGAAGACAGATCTCAAAAAACTAAAGCTGATTTGTTGAAAAGCTGATTAGAAAGATTTCAGAAGTACTCTGCAGAAAGTTAGGGCTATAGGGACTTAGTGCAGTATTTGGAAAGATGAAGACGGGACTAGTGGAGACCCTTTTTTATAGACCCTCCAGTATATAAAAAAGAAAAATCTGTGTTAAAGAGAATTTTCAGACAATACAGTTGATCATGAGTAGATTTGAAATTTTAATTGTCTACTTATATGACAAGAAATGACTTTTTAATACAGAAATAGAAATTATTGAGGCAAGGAAAAATAAGCAGCAGCAATAGTAGCTGGTTTGGTGTAGAGCAATATCTGAGACACCTGGGTCTTGTTCTGTGGCAGTACCGTTAAAGATAACCGAGATAATCTGATTCAAGTACACACCTCAGTGTAGGGACATTCTCTAGTGTGTTAGATTAGTCCTTTATAACCACAGCCAGTAAACAAAGGTTGTCAGAATAAAGTTAACTGATTGTTAAAACACAGTAGTAGCATGTGCACTTGCACAGAAATTTTACTTGGTTTGATGTTAGCCTTTCGTTTTGATAAAGGAAGAGAAGTTAAGTTCCTTAAAGAGGAAAACTTATCTCTTTTAGGTCTGATTAGTGAAAATATTTGTTCTGGATATTTACATAGTCCTTTTTAATGAAGATTTTAATCTTTGTTTAATTTAGGTGAGTTGGGATAATTCAAACATCTGAATTAGTACAAAGCAGGCAGTACTATAGTTTGCTTCTTTAAACTTTTGTGAGGGAATAGTGTGCTAAAATATTGTTTTTGGTTATTTTCTTATGTTATCTTGAAATCTTAGTTTCTGTCTTTGTTTCCTGCTTGGTAAAATAGTAACTGTCCTAATCAGCAGTAATTGAAGGCTCTCAAAGTATCAGGAGGAAAACAGTTCATGGAGTTAAGAGACTGGAAAATTGCTGGTATTTTTTTTTTAATCTTACTTGAGCCACTTAGCATGTGAATTATTTTAGACTGTCTTCAAAGAATATTAAGTTTATTACTTTACAGGTGCTTTCAGAAATACGAAACTGGAAAAATTAGTTGATACAAGTGCCAGAAGACAGATCTCAAAAAACTAAAGCTGATTTGTTGAAAAGCTGATTAGAAAGATTTCAGAAGTACTCTGCAGAAAGTTAGGGCTATAGGGACTTAGTGCAGTATTTGGAAAGATGAAGACGGGACTAGTGGAGACCCTTTTTTATAGACCCTCCAGTATATAAAAAAGAAAAATCTGTGTTAAAGAGAATTTTCAGACAATACAGTTGATCATGAGTAGATTTGAAATTTTAATTGTCTACTTATATGACAAGAAATGACTTTTTAATACAGAAATAGAAATTATTGAGGCAAGGAAAAATAAGCAGCAGCAATAGTAGCTGGTTTGGTGTAGAGCAATATCTGAGACACCTGGGTCTTGTTCTGTGGCAGTACCGTTAAAGATAACCGAGATAATCTGATTCAAGTACACACCTCAGTGTAGGGACATTCTCTAGTGTGTTAGATTAGTCCTTTATAACCACAGCCAGTAAACAAAGGTTGTCAGAATAAAGTTAACTGATTGTTAAAACACAGTAGTAGCATGTGCACTTGCACAGAAATTTTTACTTGGTTTGATGTTAGCCTTTCGTTTTTGCTAAAGGAAGAGAAGTTAAGTTCCTTAAAGAGGAAAACTTATCTCTTTTAGGTCTGATTAGTGAAAATATTTGTTCTGGATATTTACATAGTCCTTTTTAATGAAGATTTTAATCTTTGTTTAATTTAGGTGAGTTGGGATAATTCAAACATCTGAATTAGTACAAAGCAGGCAGTACTATAGTTTGCTTCTTTAACAGTTCTTTTGTGAGGGAATAGTTGTAGCAGAGTACAACCTTCTGCACTTTTTGTTGAGTCCTCTTTATCTGTCATCCTAAAAAAGTAGATTGGTCCTTCTAAGTTTATGCTCAGTCATTAGGCCTTCTTAATTTAAGATTAAAAGTCTTAAGATAGATTACTATTAGTTTTTTAAATTTGCTTGTTAGTTTCTATTTGAATGGAGGGAGAGGAGTGGGACCATTGCATACTTGGTGTAGTGGATTCAGCACATTTAAAATAAAAATAATTTTGTGTGCTCATTTAGCCATCACACTTCTGATCATTTTTAGACGAAACCTCACCAAACTGTCCCTGATCTTCAGCCACATGCTGGCAGAACTGAAAGGAATCTTCCCAAGTGGACTCTTTCAAGGAGATACGTTTCGGATTACCAAAGCGGATGCTGCAGAATTCTGGAGGAAAGCTTTTGGGGAAAAGTAAGTGTCAAAAGAATGAATTTGAACAAGGAAGAACTGATGCTTGTATTTGGGGCATTTGTTTCATTTCTTTTTCTTGATGGAATACTTAAAATATGGGAGAAATAATATGTGTATAACTGCTTCCCACCTTTAGTAAATATTAACCTATTTTTTTTGCTCTGATCATTTTTTTTTCCTTAAAAAAATAAACCTTTGCAGTTCTGTTGAAAGTCATACTCTTCCTTTCCTCATTCATTATACTGTTAATGGACATTTCAAATTTGTTCTTATTGCAAACTGCTGCAGAAAACAAAAATGTATTTGCCTTCATATGCAAGAGTTTCTCAATAGTTACGTCCTTAGAAGCCTTTCCGTTTTTGCTGATTGTTAAAACACAGGTAGCATGTGCACTTGCACAGAAATTTTACTTGGTTTGATGTTAGCCTTTCGTTTTGCTAAAGGAGAAGTTAAGTTCCTTAAAGAGGAAAACTTATCTCTTTTAGGTCTGATTAGTGAAAATATTTGTTCTGGATATTTACATAGTCCTTTTTAATGAAGATTTTAATCTTTGTTTAATTTAGGTGAGTTGGGATAATTCAAACATCTGAATTAGTACAAAGCAGGCAGTACTATAGTTTGCTTCTTTAACAGTTCTTCTGTGAGGGAATAGTTGTAGCAGAGTACAACCTTCTGCACTTTTTGTTGAGTCCTCTTTATCTGTCATCCTAAAAAAGTAGATTGGTCCTTCTAAGTTTATGCTCAGTCATTAGGCCTTCTTAATTTAAGATTAAAAGTCTTAAGATAGATTACTATTAGTTTTTTAAATTTGCTTGTTAGTTTCTATTTGAATGGAGGGAGAGGGGGACCATTGCATACTTGGTGTAGTGGATTCAGCACATTTAAAATAAAAATAATTTTGTGTGCTCATTTAGCCATCACACTTCTGATCATTTTTAGACGAAACCTCACCAAACTGTCCCTGATCTTCAGCCACATGCTGGCAGAACTGAAAGGAATCTTCCCAAGTGGACTCTTTCAAGGAGATACGTTTCGGATTACCAAAGCGGATGCTGCAGAATTCTGGAGGAAAGCTTTTGGGGAAAAGTAAGTGTCAAAAGAATGAATTTGAACAAGGAAGAACTGATGCTTGTATTTGGGGCATTTGTTTCATTTCTTTTTCTTGATGGAATACTTAAAATATGGGAGAAATAATATGTGTATAACTGCTTCCCACCTTTAGTAAATATTAACCTATTTTTTTTGCTCTGATCATTTTTTTTTCCTTAAAAAAATAAACCTTTGCAGTTCTGTTGAAAGTCATACTCTTCCTTTCCTCATTCATTATACTGTTAATGGACATTTCAAATTTGTTCTTATTGCAAACTGCTGCAGAAAACAAAAATGTATTTGCCTTCATATGCAAGAGTTTCTCAATAGTTACGTCCTTAGGAGTGGGATTGCTGAGTCAGGGGGTTTCACATCTTCTGCTTTGCTAAATATTGCCTAAATGCTTTCCAAAGTGGTTCTACCAGTTTTTATTCCTGTAAGTAGTGCACATACATTCTAGTAGCTCTGCACTTTGGCTAACAGTGGTAATAGGGATTGGTATCCTATTTTGTTTTATATTCCTAATGACCAAGAAGCTTGAGCACCTTCTCACATTTGTCACCAGTCTGAGATTCTCACTCTGACTTGCTTGTTCCTATTCCTGACTTGTCTATTTTCCTGTTAAGCTGTCATTTTCCTATTGTAAGATACTAATTCTTTGTTAGTCACTAACATTAAAGACGTCTTCTCCTAGTCTGTGGCTTGTGTTTCTACTTTGTTATATTGTCTTTTTTTTTTAAAAAAAATCTTTCTTTCTTTGGCGGTGCTGGGTCTCCGTTGCTGCATACGTTTTTCTCTAGTTGCTGCAAGCAGAGCTGCGCTCTAGCTGTGGTGCACAGCCTTCTCATGGCAGTGGGTTCTCTTGTTGCAGAACATGGGCTGTACGGCATGAGGGCTTCACTAGTTCAGGCTCCAGGCTGTAGAGCACAGGCTCGTAGTTGTGGTGCAGGGACTCAGCTGCTCCACAGCGTGTGGGATGCTCCTAGATCAGGGATTGAACCCGTCTTTCCTGCATTAGCAGATGGATTCTTTACCCCTAAGCCACCAGGAACGCCCCTATTATACTGTCTTTTTGATATTTAGAAATTTAAAATTATATATATGCAGATGAGTCAAGTTTTTATTTCTAAAAATATTAAATGTTCTTGAATATTCTCTGAAATTTTGAATCAAAGAGCTGAAAAGGTAGAAAAGTTTCCACAATTTTCAGTTGAATATACAGATCTTAATGGAAGCCTCTTTTTAAGTGTTTTTTGTTTTTTTTTTTTTAATTGCAATATAGTTGATGCATACTGTTAAGTTAGTTTCTGGTATATACGACATACTGATTTCATGTTTGTTAAATGATTGCTTTATTTTAAAAAATTGTGTTTAAACATTAAATGTAGAATAATTAGTAATTTTTAAAAACTTAGTTGAAGAGGGTAGGCATGCGTTTAACTTTGCTACTGTGACTTAATAACTACATTACAAAAGAGTTTGAAATGCCACTTTGTCTCATTCATGCAGGTGGCCACATAAACTTTTCAAAGGCAATGAGAGTTGTTTTTTTTTTTTTTTTAAGAGCTTGATAAATAGAAATCCCACAGTATCTTTTGCTGGCCACATCTGCAGTTTAATCATTCTTATGTTGAATAATGTCTTCTTTATTTGTATCAGATCTCTTTTCTTCCTGTACTTGAAGCCTTATATTCCTCAAGTCCAGTCCTTGATAGTGTGGGTTCCTCAAAAAGAACACAGGAGTATTTTATGTGCTTTTAAAAAGTTAGTTTAAACACAAGCTTTCAGGTAGTGAAAATCTGACCACAGGTTACATCTGCTATACAGAAGCGACAATCCCATCTCTTTCCATACTTCTCTGATACACCAAGTGTCTGAAGGTGAAAAAGGGGATTAACTTACGGCAATCTGCCAAAGGAAAGTAGGAAAAGATGCCTCCATTATTAATTTACTCATTAGAAGGTTAAGAAACATAGCATTTATGCCCTTTCTGTTTTCAATGCAAAATATAATTCAGCTTCTCTATGAAAATTAAAGTGAATATTGAGAGCTTAAGGAGGCTCTCTTTTCGTTGACAGTATGCAATGCCTGGAATTATCTGCTATCTTACTCTGTGCCTTCTCTCCACTCCCACCCTAGGACAATAGTCCCTTGGAAGAGCTTCAGACAGGCCCTTCATGAAGTCCATCCCATCAGTTCTGGGCTGGAGGCCATGGCTCTGAAATCCACTATTGATCTGACCTGCAATGACTATATTTCAGTTTTTGAATTCGACATCTTTACCCGACTCTTTCAGGTAGTATACTAAAGCATTGACTAAACTAACGGCTACTACCTTTCTGAAGAGAAACCTTTTCAAGAAATAACATTTGGACATTTGGGGTTTTGCCTGTTATATAAAGTATTTTTATTCTAGAAACTATATTTAAAAAGGTTAGAATTAGTCTGTTATTATATATATATATATATATATACACACACACAGACACATATATATAGTAAAAAGAATATATAATTTGCTTTATTCTCTTCATATAATCTTTCTCTGTATTACATATTCTTCTTTACATCATTTTTTCCTTTGCATCATTTTAATGGTTGTATTTTACCCTAAAAATGGGTATAATGTATTTACCGAGGTCAGTTACTGAACATTTATATATGTTGCCAGCTTTTTCTCCTATGGTATTAAAATTCTAATATTGAGATGTCTCAATGCTTCACAAAGAACTAATGTTTCTCTTTTTCTAAAAAGAATCTAAGTATTTTTAGGTATTCACACCTTACATAAACCTTTATTTGGAACTTCTTACTTGCATATCCAGGCCTTGCCCTGTTTTTGTCTGTTGTTTACTCTCACTACGGTTGGTTAGAGCCGCTTAAAAATTTCCTGTGTTTTATTTTGTACAGTTAAGCTTCTCCCTGTAAGCATTTGTTATTTTATTTTATTTTATTTTGTACAGTTAAGATTTTCCCTATAAGCATGTGTTGTTTTCTTCATAGCTTTTTAGAGTTTTTATTTCCCAAACGTGTTAGTCTTCCCTTAAAGTAACAATGTGATTGAAAATCTGTGACACTAAATGGAGAATTTATGTTTGAGAACTGAGGTGGTTTTTGCTTTTGGTCTTCACTGCTCTGAAGCGGCTTGTGTGTCTGGAGCTGGATGATCTGACAGCTCTCTTGTTTCCTTAGCCCTGGTCGTCTTTGCTCAGGAACTGGAACAGCCTTGCTGTAACTCATCCTGGTTACATGGCTTTCCTGACATACGATGAAGTGAAAGCTCGGCTCCAGAAATTCATTCACAAACCTGGCAGGTCAGTGGAATGAAGCAGAGAGGCTTATTCACTTGAATTTTATTTTGTGACCTTTGTTGTCATAGAGGTAACACGATCTTTCACTTGTTCCCCAGTGGCCACGTTTCTATGGTAGGATTGGTGTCTGTTTATCAGAAGAATTGCCGTATTCAGATACTGTGATTTGATAAATGCTTTGAGCCACTTAAGAATTGAGCTTGTGTGTCTTTTACTTCTAGTGTGGAGTCATTGAAGAATCTATTATTGATGGGCCTTTGGATTTTTGTCTGTCTCGTCTTCCACCCTAATGCAAGCATATATAATAGGTTTGGTGTCTGTCTGTTCTCAGTTACATTTTCCGGCTGAGCTGTACTCGTCTGGGTCAGTGGGCTATTGGGTATGTCACTGCGGACGGGAACATTCTCCAGACCATCCCTCACAATAAACCTCTCTTCCAAGCGCTGATCGATGGCTTCAGGGAAGGCTTGTGAGTACCTCCTATTTATCATCAGCTGGAGTCTAGGAACTTATGGGCTGTGAAACTGCATCATTAATGAGTTTATTCCAGGTTTCCTTTGCAGGTTAAGATTTAGGAAACATTAATAGGTTATATTGTTTGGATTCTAAGCTTCTGTAGGACTTCTGTTTCTATTTAAAAAGGATTCCTTGAGTGAAATGATTTTTCTCTACTACTTCCATTGTTACCCTGAGTAGATTTTATCTTCCTTTTTCCCCCACATGTTAACTTATTTTCAAGTCTGTATTAGATTTTAAAATACATGATACTCTCCAAACACTAATATTCTTTCTCCATGCACAAGGCCACAGACTCTATTCTATTTATTTATTTATTTTAAAACATTTATTTATTTGGCTCCATTGGGTCTTAGTTATGACATGTGGGATCTAGTTCCCTGACCAGGGATCGAGCCCAGGCTTCCTGCACTGGGAACCCAGAGTCTTAACCACTGGACCACCAGGGAAGTCCCTTTTTGTTTTTCCCTTTGATTTTCGTACTCAGGCCCTGTTTTTATCAACGGGTTGACAAGCTTTTTCTGTGAAGGGCCAGATAGTGAATATTTCAGACTTTGCAGGCAATGTAAATCTGTGTCATCTGTGGTACAGTGGTTAAGGATTCACCTTACAATGCAAGGAACATAGGTTCGATCCCTGGTCTAAGACCCCACATACTGCGGAGCGACTAAGCCTGTGTGCCACAACTAGAGAGTTCACGTGTCAGAGTGAAAGATCTCTCACTTGAATTTTATTTTGTGACCTTTGTTGTCATAGAGGTAACACGATCTTTCACTTGTTCCCCAGTGGCCACGTTTCTATGGTAGGATTGGTGTCTGTTTATCAGAAGAATTGCCGTATTCAGATACTGTGATTTGATAAATGCTTTGAGCCACTTAAGAATTGAGCTTGTGTGTCTTTTACTTCTAGTGTGGAGTCATTGAAGAATCTATTATTGATGGGCCTTTGGATTTTTGTCTGTCTCGTCTTCCACCCTAATGCAAGCATATATAATAGGTTTGGTGTCTGTCTGTTCTCAGTTACATTTTCCGGCTGAGCTGTACTCGTCTGGGTCAGTGGGCTATTGGGTATGTCACTGCGGACGGGAACATTCTCCAGACCATCCCTCACAATAAACCTCTCTTCCAAGCGCTGATCGATGGCTTCAGGGAAGGCTTGTGAGTACCTCCTATTTATCATCAGCTGGAGTCTAGGAACTTATGGGCTGTGAAACTGCATCATTAATGAGTTTATTCCAGGTTTCCTTTGCAGGTTAAGATTTAGGAAACATTAATAGGTTATATTGTTTGGATTCTAAGCTTCTGTAGGACTTCTGTTTCTATTTAAAAAGGATTCCTTGAGTGAAATGATTTTTCTCTACTACTTCCATTGTTACCCTGAGTAGATTTTATCTTCCTTTTTCCCCCACATGTTAACTTATTTTCAAGTCTGTATTAGATTTTAAAATACATGATACTCTCCAAACACTAATATTCTTTCTCCATGCACAAGGCCACAGACTCTATTCTATTTATTTATTTATTTTAAAACATTTATTTATTTGGCTCCATTGGGTCTTAGTTATGACATGTGGGATCTAGTTCCCTGACCAGGGATCGAGCCCAGGCTTCCTGCACTGGGAACCCAGAGTCTTAACCACTGGACCACCAGGGAAGTCCCTTTTTGTTTTTCCCTTTGATTTTCGTACTCAGGCCCTGTTTTTATCAACGGGTTGACAAGCTTTTTCTGTGAAGGGCCAGATAGTGAATATTTCAGACTTTGCAGGCAATGTAAATCTGTGTCATCTGTGGTACAGTGGTTAAGGATTCACCTTACAATGCAAGGAACATAGGTTCGATCCCTGGTCTAAGACCCCACATACTGCGGAGCGACTAAGCCTGTGTGCCACAACTAGAGAGTTCACGTGTCAGAGTGAAAGATCTCTCACAACACAGGAAAGATGCTGTGTGCTGCAAGTAAGACCTGACTCAGCCAAATAAATAAATAGATAAATATTTAAAAATATATATATGTATATATATACACCAATTAGCAGAAAGTGTTACCAGTTATTTGACTAGGCAACATTAGAATAATTAGATGTTTCTGATGGCAGCAGGCCCAACGGTCTTCATCTGCCTTCATCCTAACTTAATTCTAATTTTTTTTTTTTTAAAGATTTATTTATTTATTTATTTTTGGGCGGGGGTCGGGTTGGAGGGGGAGGGGAGCAGGCGGGCCACTTCTATTGGTCTTTCGTTTCTCTCTGTTCATCCGTCTTTGTTCTTTGGCTCCTGTGGGCCTCCCACCGCGGTGGCGTCTGTGGTCGCAGAGCGCCGGCTCTGGGCGCATGTGCTCCAGAGCTCCGGCTCGGTAATTGGACACATCAGTCCAGCTGCTCCGCGGCACGTGGGATCTTCCCAGGCCAGGGCTCGAACCGGCGCCCCTTGCACTGCAAGGCGGTGTCCTTACCCACTGGACCACCAGGGGAAGCCCTTAATTCTAATTTTTAAGCTTTTATTTTACTTTTAACTTTTACAGAGTTTTTTGTTTTTCGTTTTTTTTTAATATTTTGCTGGACTGTGTGGCTTGTGAGCTTTTTTTTTTTTGGTGGGGGGAACGGTGGGTTGGGAGGGAAGGGGGTAGGCAGGCCACTTCTATTGGTCATTCATTTATCTATTTTCATCCATCTTTGTTCTTTGGCCTGTGTGGGCCTCCCATCGCAGTGGCCTCTGTTGTCACAGAGCGCCAGCTCTGGGCGCATAAGCTCCAGAGCTCTGGCTCGGTAATTGGACACACTGGTCCAGCTGCTACGCGGCACGTGGGATCTACCCAGGCCAAGGATCGAACTGGTGCCCCTTACATTGCAAGGCGGTGTCCTTACCCACTGGACCATCAGGGAAACCCTTTACAGTCTTGTTGTTTACAGATATGTATGTTCCTAGATTAGTCATATGTATATCCCCCCATCCCACCCCTCTAGACTGTCACGCAGCACCCCTGCAGGATCCCCTTTTCTCACAGAGCAATGAATATAGCTATTTTCTTCACGTATGATAGTACAGGCCTTCATGCTACTTCCTTTACGCCTCCCATCCTAACTTAATTTTGATTCAGCAGCCTTTCTTCAGTCTGTGGCCTTTTGTAATCTCTGCTAATATTTATGACTAAGTTCTTATTTATTCCAGAATTCCTATTCCTTTGGGAATTCAAATTGATTATCGGTTGGTAAGCACCAACAGTTGACCAGGTATCAGAAAACTTCTGTTTTAAAGTGCTTAGGAAAATCCACTTTCCATTACGCATCATTTTCTACAGTCATGTTGGAACTGAAAGGAGTACTTCACCAGATGTCAGAGCAGTGTGATGCTGGAAGCTTCCTTATAGTTGATCTCAGCGGCTTCATTTGCTTCTTGTTACATTTCTTTCGAATTGGTGTCTCTCAGTGTTAAATCTATAAACAGGAGTTTTGGGTCTTTGGTTAAAGCAAATGTCATTTAAATATTTATTTTACTTATTTATTTTTGGCTGTGTTGGGTCTTAGTTGTGGCATGTGGGATCTTCACTGTGGCATTTTTTGTTGCAGTGGGCGGGCTTAGTTGCCCCACAACACATGGGCTCCTAGTTCCTTGACCAGGGCTTGAACCGACGTCCCCTGCATTTGAGGGCAGATTCTTAACCACTGGGCTGCCAGGGAAGTTCCCAAACTGTCTTTTAAATTAAGAATTTACACTTTGTGGCCATCCACAGATTAAAATAGGAGTTGGTAAACTGTGACCCACAGCCTAGGCCTTTTGATCTGTGTCTAAGATAATTTTTTCATTTTCAAAGTACTGTTAAAAAAACAACCGAAGAAGAATATGTGACGCAGACTTATGTGGCTTACAGAGCCTGAAATATTTACTATCTGACTTTTTACAGAAAAAGCCTCTAAACCCCTTGATTAAAATAAAGCCTGCAGCATTGAGCCCTGGAGAAAGAGTACCCGTGTTTGAAGAGTATCTTCTTAGAACTGATCCATGATATTTAATTTTTTTGAACTACTGGTGAAATTTATCTTTACACTTCTATAAAATTGCCCTTTTAGAATGAGAGAATTCCTGGATAACATTTGTCTATACTAGTAAGCAGTGATAAATTGGCTTTGATAGAACCCGAAGATGGGTTACTCTTTTTCCAGCTATTTGTTTCCTGATGGACGGAATCAGAATCCCGACCTGACAGGCTTATGTGAACCAACTCCCCAGGACCACATCAAAGTGACCCAAGTGAGTCTTATTTTACCTTATAACCATATTGCTAGAGTCAAGCTTTTGTGAACTGCTTTGTAGGACTGACAATTATATCAAGGGATTAGAGCGCTTAAATTTTAAACCATTGACTAGATGAGTGAATTTATGTGTCATTTCTTTTTAAACTTTGCTTCTTAAAAGAGGACCAAGACTAGGTGCTTTCTGTTTTAATTGTTCACAGTTGTGACACTCTTATTACAAGCAAAATTTGTATTAAAAATAAGACTTCAGTTTTCCTGCTTTTGGCACATACAGTTGCAGTCATTCATTCAACCGATATTTTCAGGAGGCTGAATAATCTCTTTTTTTTAATCAAAGGAGCAATATGAATTATACTGTGAGATGGGCTCCACATTCCAACTGTGTAAAATATGTGCTGAAAATGATAAAGATGTGAAGATTGAGCCCTGTGGACACCTCATGTGCACGTCCTGTCTGACATCCTGGCAGGTATGGATCCAGACCATGCTTTTTCTCAGCTAAATAATCACAGTGAAGACTTGGGGGATTATATATCCTTTATGGATATGAAAGAACGGCCTGGTTTGTGGGGTGGGTTCTGAACTTTTGATTCTTTTTTCTCTTTTAGGAACTGTATTTTTAGTGGACAAATATTTTAGGAACATTCAAATATGTCTGTCGCCCTCTCCTGTTCCCTTTGTAGGAATCGGAAGGCCAGGGCTGTCCTTTCTGCCGATGTGAAATTAAAGGTACTGAGCCCATTGTGGTTGATCCCTTTGATCCTAGAGGAAGCGGCAGCCTGCTGCGGCAAGGAGCAGAGGGAGCTCCCTCCCCAAATTATGATGATGACGACGATGAACGAGCCGACGATTCTCTCTTCATGATGAAGGAATTGGCTGGTGCCAAGGTAGGTCTGCAGCGCAAGAGGCGGGGGCAAGGTCTGTTACCAGCTGTGTCCTAGAGCCGTGGAGTGTTTAAGGGCATCCAAAATACAAGGAATAACAACAGCTAATGTTTTTTGAACATTTACTGTGTGAAAGAGAACCATGCTGAGTACTTCACTATTATAACTCATAGTCCTACACTTACACATAGTCATGTAACCCTATGAATAGATACTACTGTTATCCTCATTCAGCAGTTGAAGAAATCAAGGAACAGTGAGACTAGAGAATTTGCTGATGGTCACGCAGCTGGTAAGCTGAATCAGAATTTGTGGCCAGGCATTCTGCCTTCAAGGTCCGTGCTCTTGTTTTCTGTATCCTAGAACTGGGCTCTGCTTGGGTAGCTTGGTGGAGGAAATGAGGGGGGAGTAGAAGAATTGGGCACTATTTTGCTACTGTGACCAGAGTGTTTTCTCTTTGTCTTTTCTTTAATGGAGCCTTGGCATTGGGAAGTTAGATTTGGGCAGGAAAAGTGAGGCATCTTTCACAGCCAAATAAATGGCAGCTGAAGTGACTGGAGGATGGTAGGGGGTACCATACAGAAACTAAGCAGACTAAAAAGCCTCTTGCAAAGATAGGAAAGGTAGAGGCTAAAAAAGGATGTGACCAAGTTCTGGTACATCAGTGGTAGGATAAAACAGGGATTTATTCATTAATTCAAACAGAGGTAGTCACTGGAGATTTTAATAAACAGGGCAAATGGAGGTTCTAATGTGCTGTCACTTCTCTAGACCATTGGAGCTTCATAGGAAAATGAAATAAAGGAAAACAAAAAAAAGCTTCATAGGAGGCATTTATTGATACAAAAGGAACTTTCTTCTATATTAGGACCCAATTGCCTAGCACATAGTATTTGTTCAATAAATATTGAAAGAATGGAGTCTCTTAAATGATTGTGTCCAGTGTGTTTCTTCCTCTCTGAGCTCAACACCACTGGCTTATTCCAAGCTCTCACAACCATCTTTTCTCCGTGCTTCCGGCGTCATGGATGCACAGCGCGCACCTAGGTCACCTCATTCCTTTGCTTCATGCTCTTTAAAGACTGCCTCAGTACTTCATGAGTTAGGAAGTACATTCTCTGTTCTAGGCACTTTGCCCTGATACTCCTTTCCACTTTGTGTTTTGTCATCCAGCCAGGCTGAACCACTAAAAATTTCTCCCTGCTTTTGTCCTGATAGTTTCTGTGAAATTTAGCTCAGTTTTCATTCCCTAGGAAACCATTCCAAGACTATACCCTGCTTCCCCCACTCCCAACTCACACATAGTTACCCAGATAAAAACCTAGGTCTGGCCAGATGTTTCTGGCATGCTGTGAATATGTGTGCTGTAGAACTCAGCACCCGGTAATATTTTATTAACAGTGTTCCCTGGTACTTCCCTGACAGTCCAGTGGTTAGGGCTCTGTGCTTCGATTACTGGGGTGGGGGTGGGGGGACAGGTTTGATCCCTTGGGGGGATAAGTTGGGAAACAGATGCTGTATGTCGTCTAGCATGATCAAAAAAATGATTATTTCCCATTATAAGTTCCTAGAAGGCAAGGTTCACCTCTCATTTGTAATTGGCTACTCAAAATTGAGCACGTAGTAACTGCTGTGGATGTTTGGGAATTGAAAACACATCAAAGCAGGAATTGATAAATGTATCTATGCTATATGAATAGTTGAGGAAATCTGGACTATTCCAGTGTTACGTTTTTAGTTTTTTGAAGTTGATACATACGGACTTTATTTTACCAAGTCTGTATGTAGGGTAAATTCCTAACAGTCACATTGCTAGATAAGAGAATGCCCATTTAAACTGAGAGAGGAGAGGGATACGGTTAGTGGTGGGGCACATGAGAATTTCAGAAAGCAGTGGTATTTCATTTCTTAGCTGAATGGTAGGTTCTATGTGGGTGTTTCATCTTACTCTTCTTACCTTATAGTTCATTATCCACTTCGCATGAATAAAATATTGGAGTAAAAATCTCTTTTTTTGAATAGACATTAAAGTTTGTTCCGAACTTTTTGTATGCCAGCACTTAAGTGTGCCAGTGTGTTTCTTCCTCTCTGAGCTCAACACCACTGGCTTATTCCAAGCTCTCACAACCATCTTTTCTCCGTGCTTCCGGCGTCATGGATGCACAGCGCGCACCTAGGTCACCTCATTCCTTTGCTTCATGCTCTTTAAAGACTGCCTCAGTACTTCATGAGTTAGGAAGTACATTCTCTGTTCTAGGCACTTTGCCCTGATACTCCTTTCCACTTTGTGTTTTGTCATCCAGCCAGGCTGAACCACTAAAAATTTCTCCCTGCTTTTGTCCTGATAGTTTCTGTGAAATTTAGCTCAGTTTTCATTCCCTAGGAAACCATTCCAAGACTATACCCTGCTTCCCCCACTCCCAACTCACACATAGTTACCCAGATAAAAACCTAGGTCTGGCCAGATGTTTCTGGCATGCTGTGAATATGTGTGCTGTAGAACTCAGCACCCGGTAATATTTTATTTACAGTGTTCCCTGGTACTTCCCTGACAGTCCAGTGGTTAGGGCTCTGTGCTTCGATTACTGGGGGTGGGGGGTGGGGGGACAGGTTTGATCCCTTGGGGGGATAAGTTGGGAAACAGATGCTGTATGTCGTCTAGCATGATCAAAAAAATGATTATTTCCCATTATAAGTTCCTAGAAGGCAAGGTTCACCTCTCATTTGTAATTGGCTACTCAAAATTGAGCACGTAGTAACTGCTGTGGATGTTTGGGAATTGAAAACACATCAAAGCAGGAATTGATAAATGTATCTATGCTATATGAATAGTTGAGGAAATCTGGACTATTCCAGTGTTACGTTTTTAGTTTTTTGAAGTTGATACATACGGACTTTATTTTACCAAGTCTGTATGTAGGGTAAATTCCTAACAGTCACATTGCTAGATAAGAGAATGCCCATTTAAACTGAGAGAGGAGAGGGATACGGTTAGTGGTGGGGCACATGAGAATTTCAGAAAGCAGTGGTATTTCATTTCTTAGCTGAATGGTAGGTTCTATGTGGGTGTTTCATCTTACTCTTCTTACCTTATAGTTCATTATCCACTTCGCATGAATAAAATATTGGAGTAAAAATCTCTCTTTTTTTGAATAGACATTAAAGTTTGTTCCGAACTTTTTGTCCTAAGGTCACTCCTAGAGTATATGAGACTGTGAGAGTGCCTGTTTCATCACATCCCAGTGGCTTGTGGCGGGTTTGTTGCTGTTTAATAATTTTTAATTTTTAAATTTTTGTTTTCACAATAGTGAATCTATTTTTTAAAAAATTGATAAGATAAATACAGATTTTTTTTGTTAGTTTAAAAAAATTACTGAAAGGCTTACAGAAACGTCTGTTTTCTGCTTCCAAGTCCTGTGTCCCATTCAGATTTTTGAATTCTTAAAACTGTTCCTTAGTCATATGCTATACTGCTTTCTTCTGATTTTGCAGTATTATCTGTTTAGAAGAGGATTTAAATCGCTTTTTTAAAAATTTTGGCCTCTTTGATTGTTTATTTATTTATTTATATCCATCCATCTTTGTTCTTTGGCCTGTGGGGGCCTCCCATTGCAGTGGCCTCTCTCGTTGCGGAGCACTGGTTCGTAATTGGACACACTGGTTCAGCTGCTCTGTGGCATGTGAGATCTTCCTGGGCCAGGGATCGCACCAGGGTCCCTTAAATCTACAAGACGGACTCTTTACCCACTGGACCACCAGGGAAGCCTTAACTCTCTTATCTTCCTCCTTCCTACTCCCTAACTTCAGCTGTAGTTAATTTGAATGTTTTTTGGTTTAGTCAGTATTCAATGCTTACCTGATTTTTGTTCCCTATTGTTTCAAGTAATATAATGTGATTACTACTTCTTTGTTTTACAACCTTTTTAATGTAAATGTATCTATGCTATATGAATAGTTGAGGAAATCTGGACTATTCCAGTGTTACGTTTTTAGTTTTTTGAAGTTGATACATACGGACTTTATTTTACCAAGTCTGTATGTAGGGTAAATTCCTAACAGTCACATTGCTAGATAAGAGAATGCCCATTTAAACTGAGAGAGGAGAGGGATACGGTTAGTGGTGGGGCACATGAGAATTTCAGAAAGCAGTGGTATTTCATTTCTTAGCTGAATGGTAGGTTCTATGTGGGTGTTTCATCTTACTCTTCTTACCTTATAGTTCATTATCCACTTCGCATGAATAAAATATTGGAGTAAAAATCTCTCTTTTTTTGAATAGACATTAAAGTTTGTTCCGAACTTTTTGTCCTAAGGTCACTCCTAGAGTATATGAGACTGTGAGAGTGCCTGTTTCATCACATCCCAGTGGCTTGTGGCGGGTTTGTTGCTGTTTAATAATTTTTAATTTTTAAATTTTTGTTTTCACAATAGTGAATCTATTTTTTAAAAAATTGATAAGATAAATACAGATTTTTTTTGTTAGTTTAAAAAAATTACTGAAAGGCTTACAGAAACGTCTGTTTTCTGCTTCCAAGTCCTGTGTCCCATTCAGATTTTTGAATTCTTAAAACTGTTCCTTAGTCATATGCTATACTGCTTTCTTCTGATTTTGCAGTATTATCTGTTTAGAAGAGGATTTAAATCGCTTTTTTAAAAATTTTGGCCTCTTTGATTGTTTATTTATTTATTTATATCCATCCATCTTTGTTCTTTGGCCTGTGGGGGCCTCCCATTGCAGTGGCCTCTCTCGTTGCGGAGCACTGGTTCGTAATTGGACACACTGGTTCAGCTGCTCTGTGGCATGTGAGATCTTCCTGGGCCAGGGATCGCACCAGGGTCCCTTAAATCTACAAGACGGACTCTTTACCCACTGGACCACCAGGGAAGCCTTAACTCTCTTATCTTCCTCCTTCCTACTCCCTAACTTCAGCTGTAGTTAATTTGAATGTTTTTTGGTTTAGTCAGTATTCAATGCTTACCTGATTTTTGTTCCCTATTGTTTCAAGTAATATAATGTGATTACTACTTCTTTGTTTTACAACCTTTTACTTTTCTGAAATAATTGATACGTTTTTATTTCCTTAATTTTCAAATTGTACCTGTCAATACCAAGTCTTGCCAAATATCCTCTTGATACAGCTTTCTATGAAGTAAATTCTCTTAGCATAGCAATGTCGTAGATAGTGTGGGATGTGATGTGCTGATGTGGGGGCTGCCACGGTCGGCTCTGTGAGGACTGCCTTTTGCTGGGTGTGCTGCGTCTCCTCTTACCCTGGGTCTCTCCTCGCCGTCGTCATGGGATGGCCACTCGTCTGTGTTGGATTTCATAACTCCCATGTTTTTCTATTTCTTGCTGTAACTTCCTCGTTTGGGTGGAGTATGTCCTCAAAATAGCTTCTTGTGAAAAGGTGAGAGGTGAAAGTTTTGAGACATCTGATATCTTTAAAATGTCTTTATTCAACCCTCAAACTGACTAGATGTAAACTTACTAGGTTGAAAAAATACTTGAGCTCTATGAATTGTTTCAGCATCAGTGACTTCTGGTATATAGTGCACTTTTGCTCTTTAGCGAGTTGTTTCTTTCTATCCTCAGAATCCTTTCATTTTCCCTATCCTTGATTCCCTAAAAATTTAAGGGTGTTATTGTTTGGGTGGTTATGGGTTTCTTTTCTTTCTTTGGATTGCTATGTAATGAACACTTGCTATATGGATATTTGTGTCCCTTAGGTTTGGCAAATACTCTTGCACATATATATATTTTTTTAATTTTTATTTATTTATTTTATTTTTGGCTATTCTGGATTTTCACTGCCACCACAGGCTCTTCTGTAGTTGCAGGTAGTGGGGGCTACTGTCTAGTTGAGGTGAGCAGGCTTCTTGTTGAGGTGACTTCTCTTTTGTGGAACTCAGGCTTTAGGGCACATGGGCTTCAGTAGTTGAGGCACATGGGCTCAATTGTTGTGACTCTGAGGCTCTAAAGCACAGTCTCAGTAGTTGTGGCTCATGGGCTTACCTGCTCTGCAGTATGTGGGATCTTTCCGGATCAGGGATCGAACCTGTGACTTCTGCATTGGTAGGCAAACTCTTCACCACTGAGCTACCAGGGAAGTCGGCTTGCATATTTTTTTTATAATTTCCTCCTCATATGTGCTTTTGTCCTTTTCTGGAACTTTATTATATGTTGAATTAAGAGAACATTTTAGGGATCGGTTATGATATTGAGGCATGAATTGAAGAATGTGATTGATTCAACCTTCTGCCTCTTCTGCCTTTTAGGAATGAGAAGGAGGGATGGGTGGTGGGAGGGGTCGAAATAGGCAGAGAGGCCCTTCCAAATTGAGAAACAACTTGAACAAAGTTAAGGAAGTAGGAATTCCAAAATAGGAACTTACTGAAAATGCTGTTGATTAGGGAGACCAAATTAGACCTGTGAAAGCCGGGCAGGAAAGTGACATTTTATGACACGGGAAAGTAGAGTTACTGATGACTGCTTCTGAGCTAGTGGGTGGTTAAGGATGGTTAAACTGGTGATAGTGAACAAACTGATTTGGTGAGATAGGAAGCTAGAATTTGGGAGAAATCATTAGAAGTTGGTTTTGATAAATAGGTCTGAAATTGGTAAGTAGAATGAACATACAGAAATGATATTCTTTTGTGGAAAAATAGCAGGATACAGTGACTGATTAGATACTGATGATGAAGTGACAGGTTGACTGGTGACTTTCGCTTTCTGAACCCTCAGAGTATGGAGCTGTTCACACTCCATTGTCGTGGAGCCCGTGTTTCTAAGCAGGAGTAAGAGCGGGTAGCCGCCGATGCCAGCTTTTCCCCTCATTCACCTCCTGGCATTAATGACAGGACTTAGTATGGGGTGGGTTGGTTTTCTGTCATCTTAACACAAGTGCTTTTAGTACATACTTGCCTATTTTCCATCTGTTTTGCTTTCAGGGAATGTAAATGCAAAGTAGTTTTTTGTATAAATGCTTGTGTATCTCTTGACAGCCTACTTGGACAAGCTTATCAGCTACTCATCACCCTGCTGTGGTCAGGGGAATGGAAAAGGTTATACATTTATTTGTTTCTTTTTGTTTTGGCACAATTTTCAGAGCACAAATTGACCAAAAAAAAAAAAATCACCTCTTTTAATTACTGAATCAAAATAACATTTCTTTGGAAAGAACACAAGCTGCATTTTAGTAATACCATTGATCACTCTATCTTGTAAATCTCTTTTTCTTTGAATTAAGAGAACATTTTAGGGATCGGTTATGATATTGAGGCATGAATTGAAGAATGTGATTGATTCAACCTTCTGCCTCTTCTGCCTTTTAGGAATGAGAAGGAGGGATGGGTGGTGGGAGGGGTCGAAATAGGCAGAGAGGCCCTTCCAAATTGAGAAACAACTTGAACAAAGTTAAGGAAGTAGGAATTCCAAAATAGGAACTTACTGAAAATGCTGTTGATTAGGGAGACCAAATTAGACCTGTGAAAGCCGGGCAGGAAAGTGACATTTTATGACACGGGAAAGTAGAGTTACTGATGACTGCTTCTGAGCTAGTGGGTGGTTAAGGATGGTTAAACTGGTGATAGTGAACAAACTGATTTGGTGAGATAGGAAGCTAGAATTTGGGAGAAATCATTAGAAGTTGGTTTTGATAAATAGGTCTGAAATTGGTAAGTAGAATGAACATACAGAAATGATATTCTTTTGTGGAAAAATAGCAGGATACAGTGACTGATTAGATACTGATGATGAAGTGACAGGTTGACTGGTGACTTTCGCTTTCTGAACCCTCAGAGTATGGAGCTGTTCACACTCCATTGTCGTGGAGCCCGTGTTTCTAAGCAGGAGTAAGAGCGGGTAGCCGCCGATGCCAGCTTTTCCCCTCATTCACCTCCTGGCATTAATGACAGGACTTAGTATGGGGTGGGTTGGTTTTCTGTCATCTTAACACAAGTGCTTTTAGTACATACTTGCCTATTTTCCATCTGTTTTGCTTTCAGGGAATGTAAATGCAAAGTAGTTTTTTGTATAAATGCTTGTGTATCTCTTGACAGCCTACTTGGACAAGCTTATCAGCTACTCATCACCCTGCTGTGGTCAGGGGAATGGAAAAGGTTATACATTTATTTGTTTCTTTTTGTTTTGGCACAATTTTCAGAGCACAAATTGACCAAAAAAAAAAAATCACCTCTTTTAATTACTGAATCAAAATAACATTTCTTTGGAAAGAACACAAGATGCTTTTTAGTAATACCATTGATCACTCTATCTTGTAAATCTCTTTTTTTCTTTGAATCATAATAACCTATGGAGAATTTATTTACTTTGATTTCTTTCCTCATTCTGCTCCTTACATCTTATTTTCCTAGATGATTTGTTGAGAGGTTAATGTATACCCCTTTGTGTTTTTAATCTTGAAAAGATTTGTCTTCTTGTGAAGATGAAAAGATGGGAAATCGTGAAGTTTTTAAAAATTATAAACTTGGAAGCTTCTTATTTAAGAGCACAGCAATTTCTTGTAGCTTCTATCTGTATGGTATTTTTGTGATTGAGAGCGCCCTCTTATGGTAACGTGAAAGTAATTCAGGATGCGCTACCGGAAGCCGAAGTCAGGCTCATTGGTATAGTCGGTGTTTATACAGAGCTTGTTTACTACATCTTTAGGAGTTGAGAGTTGCCTCTCCTCCAAACAAGAATAACCTATTAGGGGCTTCCCTGGTGGTCCAGTGGGTAAGGACACCGCCTTGCAGTGCAAGGGGCGCCGGTTCGATCCCTGGCCCGGGAAGATTCCATGTGCTGCGGAGCGGCTGGACCCATGTGTCCAATTACCGCTCCGGACCTCTGGAGCGCATGCATCCAGAGCCGGTGCACTGCGACAACAGAGGCCACCGCAGTGGGAGGCCCGCGGGAGCCAAAGAACAAAGATGGATGAAAATGGACAAATGAAAAACCAATAGAAGTGGCCGACTTGTCCCCCTCCCTCCCCAATGCACCCCCCATAAATAAATAAATAAATGTTAAAAAAAAAAAAAAAAGAATAACCTATTAGGAAATTTGATTTGTGTTAGGTGGAACGACCTCCTTCTCCATTCTCCATGGCCCCGCAAGCTTCCCTTCCCCCAGTGCCTCCACGGCTTGACCTTCTGCAGCAGCGAGTAGCTGTTCCTTCAAATGCTTCTGGACCTGCTTCTAAGGTAAAGCGTCATCCATGTCTACCGTTTCTTCTGATTGTTTTTGGTGAATTGGTGGAATTTGATTGATTATTTCCGTCCTGCTTCCACAGGCTCCTTCTGGCGCTCTTCATAAGGACAAACCATTACCAATACCTCCCACTCTTCGAGACCTTCCGCCGCCACCCCCTCCAGACCGGCCATATTCTGGTGGCGCAGAGACCCGGCCTCAGAGGCGTCCCTTGCCTTGTACACCAGGCGACTGTCCGTCCAGAGACAAACTGCCCCCTGTCCCCTCTGGCCGCATGGGAGGAGAAGCAGCATGGCTGCATCGGCCAGTCCCCAAAGTACTTATTTTCCTAGATGATTTGTTGAGAGGTTAATGTATACCCCTTTGTGTTTTTAATCTTGAAAAGATTTGTCTTCTTGTGAAGATGAAAAGATGGGAAATCGTGAAGTTTTTAAAAATTATAAACTTGGAAGCTTCTTATTTAAGAGCACAGCAATTTCTTGTAGCTTCTATCTGTATGGTATTTTTGTGATTGAGAGCGCCCTCTTATGGTAACATGAAAGTAATTCAGGATGCGCTACCGGAAGCCGAAGTCAGGCTCATTGGTATAGTCGGTGTTTATACAGAGCTTGTTTACTACATCTTTAGGAGTTGAGAGTTGCCTCTCCTCCAAACAAGAATAACCTATTAGGGGCTTCCCTGGTGGTCCAGTGGGTAAGGACACCGCCTTGCAGTGCAAGGGGCGCCGGTTCGATCCCTGGCCCGGGAAGATTCCATGTGCTGCGGAGCGGCTGGACCCATGTGTCCAATTACCGCTCCGGACCTCTGGAGCGCATGCATCCAGAGCCGGTGCACTGCGACAACAGAGGCCACCGCAATGGGAGGCCCGCGGGAGCCAAAGAACAAAGATGGATGAAAATGGACAAATGAAAAACCAATAGAAGTGGCCGACTTGTCCTCCTCCCTCCCCAATGCACCCCCCCATAAATAAATAAATAAATGTTAAAAAAAAAAAAAAAGAATAACCTATTAGGAAATTTGATTTGTGTTAGGTGGAACGACCTCCTTCTCCATTCTCCATGGCCCCGCAAGCTTCCCTTCCCCCAGTGCCTCCACGGCTTGACCTTCTGCAGCAGCGAGTAGCTGTTCCTTCAAATGCTTCTGGACCTGCTTCTAAGGTAAAGCGTCATCCATGTCTACCGTTTCTTCTGATTGTTTTTGGTGAATTGGTGGAATTTGATTGATTATTTCCGTCCTGCTTCCACAGGCTCCTTCTGGCGCTCTTCATAAGGACAAACCATTACCAATACCTCCCACTCTTCGAGACCTTCCGCCGCCACCCCCTCCAGACCGGCCATATTCTGGTGGCGCAGAGACCCGGCCTCAGAGGCGTCCCTTGCCTTGTACACCAGGCGACTGTCCGTCCAGAGACAAACTGCCCCCTGTCCCCTCTGGCCGCATGGGAGGAGAAGCAGCATGGCTGCATCGGCCAGTCCCCAAAGTACCACTTGCCCCCAGCCCTAGTGACCCCTGGACCGGGAGAGAATTAACCAGCCGGCATTCACTTCCATTTTCATTGCCCTCACATGTGGAACCCAGAACCGATGTGCCTAGGCTCGCAAGCCCATTCAGTTTGGATACCCCCGTGGTGAGTCCTGATTTAGAAATTATTTATCTTAGTAACAAATGTTTATGGGTGACACTGAATGAGAATGTTTTGTGGTCTGTTTTATACAGGATTCAGGGATACGATCAAGTTCCCTCGCAGAAGTTGTATGTTAGTATGTTTGTTACTTTTGATCTTAGCCAGAAGGCCAAGAAGTGATCATTAGTGTGTTTATTAATGCGAGTGTGTTTTGTGTGTGTATGCCGTGAGTTGTATAAACAGAAAGCACTTTAGTTTTAGAGAAAAGATTATTTCCAGATAGAGCAATCATGAGGCGTTACAGAAAGCGTGGCATCAGAATTGGAAGTATTCTTTCCATAGAACTCTTTTATCTGCTTTAAGGTAGAGCAGCAGTGACAGAAATGCTTAAGACGTATTGTAGAATAACACATAGTTTAATTAGAGAGGAACAGAAGACATAGTTTAATTAGAGAGGAACAGAAGTTTTGTGTATCTGGATAGGAAAGGGGACTAGAAAGGAACATTGCTGTTAGATTAGAGGGCCCCCTCCCGGAAGAATTGGAATTTGCTTGGTATACGTGAGGAATACATGAAGATTAGATTAGTGGAGAAACATGACCAACATGATGGTTTAAAGAGAGAAGTCTAGGGTTAGTATGCAGAATGGATCAAAAGGAGACTGGATTGAAGAGAGGCTGGTTAGCAGTCCATTGGATAAGCGGGAGATGAGGGGTTCAGAACTGGGCGTGGGAGAGATGGTCTTCTTTTCTTTTGTTTGGCAAAAATCTTGCTCTCACAAAGTTTACATTCTTCTGGAGGAAGGCGAAATGCCACCACTTTGCCGCCACCCCTCCAGACCGCCATATTCTGGTGGCGCAGAGACCCGGCCTCAGAGGCGCCCTTGCCTTGTACACCAGGCGACTGTCCGTCCAGAGACAAACTGCCCCCTGTCCCCTCTGGCCGCATGGGAGGAGAAGCAGCATGGCTGCATCGGCCAGTCCCCAAAGTACCACTTGCCCCCAGCCCTAGTGACCCCTGGACCGGGAGAGAATTAACCAGCCGGCATTCACTTCCATTTTCATTGCCCTCACATGTGGAACCCAGAACCGATGTGCCTAGGCTCGCAAGCCCATTCAGTTTGGATACCCCCGTGGTGAGTCCTGATTTAGAAATTATTTATCTTAGTAACAAATGTTTATGGGTGACACTGAATGAGAATGTTTTGTGGTCTGTTTTATACAGGATTCAGGGATACGATCAAGTTCCCTCGCAGAAGTTGTATGTTAGTATGTTTGTTACTTTTGATCTTAGCCAGAAGGCCAAGAAGTGATCATTAGTGTGTTTATTAATGCGAGTGTGTTTTGTGTGTGTATGCCGTGAGTTGTATAAACAGAAAGCACTTTAGTTTTAGAGAAAAGATTATTTCCAGATAGAGCAATCATGAGGCTTTACAGAAAGCGTGGCATCAGAATTGGAAGTATTCTTTCCATAGAACTCTTTTATCTGCTTTAAGGTAGAGCAGCAGTGACAGAAATGCTTAAGACGTATTGTAGAATAACACATAGTTTAATTAGAGAGGAACAGAAGACATAGTTTAATTAGAGAGGAACAGAAGTTTTGTGTATCTGGATAGGAAAGGGGACTAGAAAGGAACATTGCTGTTAGATTAGAGGGCCCCCTCCCGGAAGAATTGGAATTTGCTTGGTATACTGAGGAATACATGAAGATTAGATTAGTGGAGAAACATGACCAACATGATGGTTTAAAGAGAGAAGTCTAGGGTTAGTATGCAGAATGGATCAAAAGGAGACTGGATTGAAGAGAGGCTGGTTAGCAGTCCATTGGATAAGCGGGAGATGAGGGGTTCAGAACTGGGCGTGGGAGAGATGGTCTTCTTTTCTTGGTTGGTTTGTGCACTCAGCAAAAAATCTTGCTCTCACAAAGTTTACAT
The DNA here is from genome assembly GCA_022376925.1 of Tragulus kanchil. Classification (NCBI taxonomy): domain Eukaryota; kingdom Metazoa; phylum Chordata; class Mammalia; order Artiodactyla; family Tragulidae; genus Tragulus; species Tragulus kanchil. The sequence goes on from JAIOJX010000006.1 coordinate 139,575,431, forward strand.
TCTTCTGGAGGAAGGACAGAAAATAAGCAAGATCAATTATAAAACATACAAGGTGTTGGATGCCGATGAATGCTGTGGAGAAAAATAGGGGAAAAGTGGGGTCTAGAGAAAGCTGGAGTGGGAATAGAGAGATACATGGAGTATGCCGGGTCTGAGCAGAGACCTGGAGCCCCAGGGGGTGGAGGGAAAGCAAATGAGTTTGGGAGAGTGTGTTGTAATCACAAAGGGGTTTCCACATAGCTGGTCCAGGGTGAAAAGGAGGGAGAATCCTGGTCCAGGAGCAGAAAGGAGAACCAGGTTAGGTGAAGACTTTAGGGAGCATGAAACAAAGACCCAGTTAGGCTTGAAAGCAGTCAACAGGTAGGAAAAAAAGGATGAAAAGTCACATACACATGCATACACTCGTGTGCACACCCTAGAGGTTTTGAACCTGGCTAAGTAGGGGCAGACATGTTGAATCTGAGATGAGCCCCTGAAGAAAGAATTGGCCAGTGGGTAGTTAGAAATCCAAGAAGAATTGGAGGGTGAAGTTGAGAAATGCTGTGGAAGGGAAAGGGAAAGCGGGAGGTAACTTAGCATTTAAGTGGCATTTTTGTGATAGTCTAATTAGTAGGGGTTTATTAGGTTTGACTTTCAGTGGATCAATATAGAAAGCTGAGGGAGATCTCTAAAGCTAGAATGGTATTAGTGCAAACAGCCAGTTTCCTCAAATCTTTCAAGAATTAAACAAAAAAAAAGCCCTCATTTCCTTGGCTCTTTAGATCTATCCTCCCTAACCCCTATATGTGAACTTCAATTATACTTTTATCACATAAGGTAATCCCGAAGCATGATGGTGAGGTCTGCATCTGTGTGAATGTTCTTGTTATTTTGAATAGATTAAATAAGTAAGGAGAGCTACTTACCTATGTTAAGAAGATTCTTTTTAAAAAACAAACAAACAAACAACTTTTCTTTCCAGAATATGAACAGCAGTCCATTATCTGGTGCAGAGTGTGAACATCCCAAAATCAAACCTTCCGTCTGCTAATGCCATTTATTCTCTGGCTGCCAGGTAAGTTTACTAAAAGTGTATTTCATACGGTAGAGTTGATACTTTTAAATAGCTTATTTATAGAAAATTAAGAAAACATACAAGGTGTTGGATGCCGATGAATGCTGTGGAGAAAAATAGGGGAAAAGTGGGGTCTAGAGAAAGCTGGAGTGGGAATAGAGAGATACATGGAATATGCCGGGTCTGAGCAGAGACCTGGAGCCCCAGGGGGTGGAGGGAAAGCAAATGAGTTTGGGAGAGTGTGTTGTAATCACAAAGGGGTTTCCACATAGCTGGTCCAGGGTGAACAGGAGGGAGAATCCTGGTCCAGGAGCAGAAAGGAGAACCAGGTTAGGTGAAGACTTTAGGGAGCATGAAACAAAGACCCAGTTAGGCTTGAAAGCAGTCAACAGGTAGGAAAAAAAGGATGAAAAGTCACATACACATGCATACACTCGTGTGCACACCCTAGAGGTTTTGAACCTGGCTAAGTAGGGGCAGACATGTTGAATCTGAGATGAGCCCCTGAAGAAAGAATTGGCCAGTGGGTAGTTAGAAATCCAAGAAGAATTGGAGGGTGAAGTTGAGAAATGCTGTGGAAGGGAAAGGGAAAGCGGGAGGTAACTTAGCATTTAAGTGGCATTTTTGTGATAGTCTAATTAGTAGGGGTTTATTAGGTTTGACTTTCAGTGGATCAATATAGAAAGCTGAGGGAGATCTCTAAAGCTAGAATGGTATTAGTGCAAACAGCCAGTTTCCTCAAATCTTTCAAGAATTAAACAAAAAAAAAGCCCTCATTTCCTTGGCTCTTTAGATCTATCCTCCCTAACCCCTATATGTGAACTTCAATTATACTTTTATCACATAAGGTAATCCCGAAGCATGATGGTGAGGTCTGCATCTGTGTGAATGTTCTTGTTATTTTGAATAGATTAAATAAGTAAGGAGAGCTACTTACCTATGTTAAGAAGATTCTTTTTAAAAAACAAACAAACAAACAACTTTTCTTTCCAGAATATGAACAGCAGTCCATTATCTGGTGCAGAGTGTGAACATCCCAAAATCAAACCTTCCGCGTCTGCTAATGCCATTTATTCTCTGGCTGCCAGGTAAGTTTACTAAAAGTGTATTTCATACGGTAGAGTTGATACTTTTAAATAGCTTATTTATAGAAAATTAAGAAAACCCAGAGATGTGTAAAGAAGAAAATAAAAATTACTGTGTATGGGACTGTTTCTTTCCATTGTTTTCTTGGTGTATAGGTACACCGTAGGAATGCAGAAGTAGGAGGTCAAGAGATACCTGGAATAACAGGCAAGTTTGGCCTTGGTGTACACAATGCAGCATGGCAAAGGCTAACAACAGTTTTGTCAAGAGAACACACTGGTCATAGCAAGCACCCTTCCAGTCACACAAAATGAGAAGGAACTTTGAGACTGAGAAAACAAAGCAAAATAAAGTACAGTCGTGAAGTTTATTGTGAGTGACTTACATACAGGCAGTATCGGGCAGACAGCCATCCAGAGGCCCTGGCAGCTGCACTGCCCATCACTGAAAGGGGTGCAGGGGAGTTTAGAGGGGCTCAAGCTGAAGCTAGAGTCTGTCTGCTGAAGGAAAAGCATGTCCGCAGCAATAGAAACTGGGGAGTTTTCCTTCTCTTCTGGCGGGGAGTCTCTTGCCGTTATTCCCCACAGACTATTAGCCATCTGTCAGCAAAAGGTATTCTTCCAGTTTTCATATTAGATGAAACAAAGGGAGAATTTGATAGGGAACTAAACTGACTTGGGCGTATTCCTTGTGAGCAAGCTAAAGCCCAGTCCTACAGAAGGGAAGCGGGTGGGACTGCAGGCCTAAGATGGAGCTCAGGAAGTGGAGCCAGGATGGTTTCAGCCACACAGGTATTCAGGAGTGTATCGTTTAATCTCCACAGTTCTGTAAATTTTCAGTCTGACTTTTGTCGTTGGTTTGTAACTTCATCTGTTATGATCAGGGAAGATACTTGTATGATATCTTTTAAAATCTGTTGAGACTTAGTTTGTAGCCTAACCTGTTGTCTGTCTGGAAGAGGTCCTGTGCGTGCTGCTACTGTTGGGTAGAGTTTTTGTTTTATCTAGTACATCTAATTGGTTTATTGTTTAAGTTTCGTCTCGTTGTCTGTCTGGGTTGCTGTTATGTAGAGCTGCCATTTATTCTCTGGCTGCCAGGTAAGTTTACTAAAAGTGTATTTCATACGGTAGAGTTGATACTTTTAAATAGCTTATTTATAGAAAATTAAGAAAACCCAGAGATGTGTAAAGAACAAAATAAAATTACTGTGTATGGGACTGTTTCTTTCCATTGTTTTCTTGGTGTATAGGTACACCGTAGGAATGCAGAAGTAGGAGGTCAAGAGATACCTGGAATAACAGGCAAGTTTGGCCTTGGTGTACACAATGCAGCATGGCAAAGGCTAACAACAGTTTTGTCAAGAGAACACACTGGTCATAGCAAGCACCCTTCCAGTCACACAAAATGAGAAGGAACTTTGAGACTGAAAAAACAAAGCAAAATAAAGTACAGTCGTGAAGTTTATTGTGAGTGACTTACATACAGGCAGTATCGGGCAGACAGCCATCCAGAGGCCCTGGCAGCTGCACTGCCCATCACTGAAAGGGGTGCAGGGGAGTTTAGAGGGGCTCAAGCTGAAGCTAGAGTCTGTCTGCTGAAGGAAAAGCATGTCCGCAGCAATAGAAACTGGGGAGTTTTCCTTCTCTTCTGGCGGGGAGTCTCTTGCCGTTATTCCCCACAGACTATTAGCCATCTGTCAGCAAAAGGTATTCTTCCAGTTTTCATATTAGATGAAACAAAGGGAGAATTTGATAGGGAACTAAACTGACTTGGGCGTATTCCTTGTGAGCAAGCTAAAGCCCAGTCCTACAGAAGGGAAGCGGGTGGGACTGCAGGCCTAAGATGGAGCTCAGGAAGTGGAGCCAGGATGGTTTCAGCCACACAGGTATTCAGGAGTGTATCGTTTAATCTCCACAGTTCTGTAAATTTTCAGTCTGACTTTTGTCGTTGGTTTGTAACTTCATCTGTTATGATCAGGGAAGATACTTGTATGATATCTTTTAAAATCTGTTGAGACTTAGTTTGTAGCCTAACCTGTTGTCTGTCTGGAAGGGGTCCTGTGTGTGCTGTTACTGTTGGGTAGAGTTTTTTTGTTTTTATCTAGTACATCTAATTGGTTTATTGTTTAATTTCTCTGTTTCTTTAGTTCTCTATGATTGTTCTGTCCATGAGAGTATGGAGGTCCCAGGTGTTATTGTAGAGCTGCCTGTTTCTCCCTTCAGTTCTGTCAGATTTTGCTTCATATATTGATATTTTGATGGTCTGTCATTAGATGAGTATTGATAATTGTTAAAACTTCCAGTGTATATAATGTTCTTTGTCTCTTGTAACCTTTTTTGATTGAATGTCGTTTGTGTCTGAATATTAGTACGGATCCACCCCTGCCCCTTTGGTTACTGTTTGCATGGAATAGCTTTCTCCATCTTTGGGCTTTCAGCCTGTTCAGGTCATGGAGTCTCAGATGAGTCTCTTATAGACAGCACATAATTGGATTGTGTTTTTGCCAGTCTCTCTCTTTTGATTGGAGAGTTAAACTCATTTATATTTAAAGCAGTTACTAATGTGGAAGGACTTCTGTCACTGTGCTGTTTGTTTTCTATATTCCCTGTGGGTTTTTCATCCCTCATTTTCTGCATTACTGTCTTTTGTGTTTAGTTGGGTTTTTGTGGTAAAAATGTTTCTCTTTTCCTTTTGTATATATTCTATAGATACATTCTTTGTGGTTACCACAGGGATTGTATTTAACATCCCAAAGTTATAACAGTATAGCTTGAATCGATACAGGCTGAAGTTGAGTAGCATACAAACACTCGGCTCCTGTATAGCTCCATCACACCCTTTTGGTCGTTGACTCACAAAAGTGTACCTTTATGTATTGTGTGCCCCTCGTTCTTTTAAACTAGTTTATGAGCTAGTTCTTGTAAATGCATTAGTTTCCTAAATTATACAAAATTAAAAGAGATTTGGAATTACCAACTAAAAGTTATAGGAACATTAGCTTTTGCACTAATAATTGTGGATTTTTTCCTTTAAATGCATTGATCTCTTAAATCATGTAGGAAAAACCCACAAAAGGTACTTGTATGATATCTTTTAAAATCTGTTGAGACTTAGTTTGTAGCCTAACCTGTTGTCTGTCTGGAAGGGGTCCTGTGTGTGCTGTTACTGTTGGGTAGAGTTTTTTTGTTTTTATCTAGTACATCTAATTGGTTTATTGTTTAATTTCTCTGTTTCTTTAGTTCTCTATGATTGTTCTGTCCATGAGAGTATGGAGGTCCCAGGTGTTATTGTAGAGCTGCCTGTTTCTCCCTTCAGTTCTGTCAGATTTTGCTTCATATATTGATATTTTGATGGTCTGTCATTAGATGAGTATTGATAATTGTTAAAACTTCCAGTGTATATAATGTTCTTTGTCTCTTGTAACCTTTTTTGATTGAATGTCGTTTGTGTCTGAATATTAGTACGGATCCACCCCTGCCCCTTTGGTTACTGTTTGCATGGAATAGCTTTCTCCATCTTTGGGCTTTCAGCCTGTTCAGGTCATGGAGTCTCAGATGAGTCTCTTATAGACAGCACATAATTGGATTGTGTTTTTGCCAGTCTCTCTCTTTTGATTGGAGAGTTAAACTCATTTATATTTAAAGCAGTTACTAATGTGGAAGGACTTCTGTCACTGTGCTGTTTGTTTTCTATATTCCCTGTGGGTTTTTCATCCCTCATTTTCTGCATTACTGTCTTTTGTGTTTAGTTGGGTTTTTGTGGTAAAAATGTTTCTCTTTTCCTTTTGTATATATTCTATAGATACATTCTTTGTGGTTACCACAGGGATTGTATTTAACATCCCAAAGTTATAACAGTATAGCTTGAATTGATACAGGCTGAAGTTGAGTAGCATACAAACACTAGGCTCCTGTATAGCTCCATCACACCCTTTTGGTCGTTGACTCACAAAAGTGTACCTTTATGTATTGTGTGCCCCTCGTTCTTTTAAACTAGTTTATGAGCTAGTTCTTGTAAATGCATTAGTTTCCTAAATTATACAAAATTAAAAAGAGATTTGGAATTACCAACTAAAAGTTATAGGAACATTAGCTTTTGCACTAATAATTGTGGATTTTTTTCCCTTTAAATGCATTGATCTCTTAAATCATGTAGGAAAAAACCCACAAAAGGTACAGTTACAAACAGCTGTTACAATAATAGTAGCTTTTATAATTGTCCATGTATTCACCTTTATTAAAGTCTTTATTTCTCCACACAGCTTAAAGTTACTCTCTAGTGCCTCTGTTTCACCCTGTAGGACTTACTGGGGCATTTCTTGCAGGCAGGTCTAGTGGTCAACTACTTCCCCAGCTTTTGTTTATCTGGGAATATCTTGGTTTCTCCCTCACTTTTAGAAGCAATTTTACCACATACAGGCATACTTCAGAAATAGCGTGGTTTAGTTCCAGACCACTGCAATAAGGTAAATATTGCAATAAAGTGAGACACATGAATTTGTTGGTTTCCTAGTATGTGTGTAAATGTTATGGTTACACTAGGCTGTAGTCTATTAAGTGTGCAATTGCATTTTGTCATATATACATATACACATAATTTAAAATACTTTATTGTTAAAAATGCTACATCACCTGAGCCTTCAGCAAGTCATAATCTTTCTACAATAGTAACTGACATCAGAGATCACTGATCATAGATCACTGTAACAGGTAACATAATGAAAAATCTTTACATATTTTGAGAATTGAAGTTTGGTTTCCCTTCTCACTGCTTAAATCTGCCTTTGAATCCTTCTAATGATTTTTTTTTTTTCACTTGTACTTTGCAGTTGCAGAATTTCTTTTGTTTCTTCTTAGGTTTGCTGTCTCTGTTGATACTTCCATTTTGTTCACACATTGTTTTCTTTCTTTTTTTTTTTTAAATTTATTTATCTTTTTTGGGGGGGTGGGGTGGGGAGAGAGGGGGATGGGCGGCCACTTCTGTTGGCCCTTCATTTCTCTATTTTCATCCGTCTTTGTTCTTTGGCTGCTGTGGGCCTCCCATCGCGGTGGCCTCTGTTGTCGCAGAGCGCCGGCTCTGGGCGCATGTGCGCCGGAGCTCTGGCTCGGTAATAGGACACATCGGTCCAGCCGCTCCACGACCCGTGGGATCTTCCCAGGCCAGGGATCGAACCGGCGCCCCTTGCACTGCAAGGCAGTGTCCTTACCCACTGGGCCACCAGGGGAAGCCCCACACATTGTTTTCTTAGTTTTTCTTTGTGGTCTTCCTTTATCTCATGGAAGTCCCTTCAGCCAGAGTGGGAGGGTCCACGGTGGTGGCTGCCTCAGGAGTACCTCTGTATACAGGAGCGGCATCCTGGATCAGAACACAGATTCCCAGTATGTGGGGGGCTGGGTCCTTTTTGCCTGCCCTGCCGCCTGCCTGCCATGTGGCAGGGGTTGGGAATGGGTAGCTGGTAGTAGGCTAAGAGCTGAAGTGAACAGCAGTTTAGCATCCTGACCTTTACCAGGAAGTTACAAGCCTTCAGCAGACTGGAGTTCCAAAATGGTTACATCAGATGACTTCTGCTGCCTTCCCAGAATCCTCATTGAGTTTCTGCCTTTTGTTTCGTTGCTTTCTCCTCTTTGTTTTTTCCTTCTAACTTTCTGTAGGTGTTTTGCTATTGTTGTTGTTTTTCTAGCTCCATGCGACAGACGCTGTGTTGATCTGCTCAGGCTGCCGTAACAAAACACTGTATACAGACCGGGCAGCTTAAGCAGCAGAATTTAATTTTTCATAGTTCTGGCGACTGGAAGTCCAAGATCAATCAGGATGTCAGCATATTTGATTTCTGGGGAGGAATCTTCCTGGCTTGCGGTGCTTGCATAACCTTCTCACTGTGTTCTCATGTGGCTTTTCCTTGACGCATCAAGGGAAAGGGATAGAGAGCGACATCAGGCTTTCTGGTGTCTTTCGGTATAAGGACACCAGTCCTGTTGAGTTGGGGGCGCCTCCTCATGACCTTATCCAGCCCTACTTCCTCAGATGCCCCGCGTCCACATACAGCCACACTGGGAATTAGGGCCTCAACACAGTCATTTTGGGGAAGACACAAACACTCGGTCCATTACGGATGTGGTAGCTGCAGACCACCGGTTTTGATAAGTCATGTTTTCATTATCATTCACTTCAAAATACATGGTTTTCCACTTGTTATTTCATCTTTGACTCATCAGTTATTTATGTGTTGCTTGATTTTCAAATATTGGAAGATTTTCTAGTTATGCTCTGTTACTGCTTTCTGGCTTATTCCAGAGTGATCAGAAGCCATACCCTGTGCTTTCAACTTGTGTCACTTGTTGAGATCTTCTTTATTGACTAGTATGTGATTAATTCCATCTATGTTAGTACCACCTTCATTTTATAAAAATGAATATTCTGAAGTTATTGGGCACAGCATTCCATATATGTCATATTTGTTTGTTGTATTCAGATATACAATCTCCCTGCTGATTGTTTTTAAAATCTACATGTTCTATCAAATACTAAGACGAGTTATATTCAGTTCTCCCCCTATAATTGTGGGTCTCTTTTTTTCCCTTTTGTTTCTGTCCGTTTGTAGTGGGTGTGTATTTAATCTCTGTAATTAGGGTGCATAGGGATTTAGAAGTGTTGACTAAATGACCATTGTCTTTGCTGTTGCTTTTACTCTCTGGTTGTGCTCCTAGCCAGCCTTAGTCTGCTTTGCTGTCATTGTTCACTCGCTAAGTCCTTTCCGACTCTTTGTGACCCCGTGAACTTTGACTTACATTAAAATGGCTATGTAAGCTTTTATTAGTGTCTGCTTGATTTTTTCTATCCTTTTGCTTTCAGCTTTTCTGTGTCCTTATTGACAGTGTGTTTCTTGTAAGCAGTGTATACTTGTTGGCTTTTTTCTCCTTTAAATTCAGTCTAGTATTTTTTTTTTTTAAGATTTATTTATTTATTTATTTTGGTGGGGGTGGAGTGGGGAGGGAGGGGAGCGGGTGGGCCACTTCTATTGGTCTTTCATTTGTCCTTTTTCATCCATCTTTGTTCTTTGGCCCATGTGGGCCTCCCATCGCGGTGGCCTCTGTTGTCGCAGAGTGCCGGCTCTGGGCGCATGCGCCCCAGAGCTCCGGCTCGGTAATTGGACACATCAGTCCAGCCGCTCCGCGGCACGTGGGATCTTCCCAGGCCAGGGATCGAACCGGCGCCCCTTGCACTGCAAGGCGGTGTCCTTACCCACTGGACCACCAGGGAAGTCCCCAGTCTAGTATTTTTTGTTTTAAAAAAATTGGAGTATTTGTCCCCTACTCTTTTCCCCCTCTTTTTTTCTTTTTTTCTATTTTCTTTTTGGGGGAATATAGTACTTTTTATTATACAATTTAACTCCTAATATTCTTTTAACAGTTATCCTATGGATTCTGGGCTTCCCTTGTAGCTCTGTCAGTAAAGAATCTGCCTACAATACAGGATACCCAAGTTCGATTCCTGGGTTGGGAAGATCCCCTGGAGAAGGAAATGGCAACCCGTTCCAATCCATTGCTTGGAGAATCCCATGGACAGAGGGAGCCTGGTGGGCTACAGTCCATGGGGTTGCAAGAGTCAGATACAACTGAATGAATGTGAATTACACAGAATTTATAGTATGTATTATATTATACAGTATGTGTTATATATTACATAGAAAATAGTATGTATTATAAGAATATTTAGAAAGCACAGGTGAGCACTGCTAAAGAAAGTTACCTGTAATCTTACCACCTACAGGCAGACAGTAATTGGCAACATATAATATACTCATTGCCATTCTTACATGTTTGGAATCATGCTCGCTGTTTTTCACTAGGAATATCTTGAACATCTGAGATTGTTATGTATTTCTTCTGCCACAGTGATCTTCACATTATTTCAGGTAATTGCAAAGCAGTTCATTCTTTCTGTTTTCTCTTTCTGTGTTTTATTCTTCATCTTCCAGGCCTCTTCCTGTGCCAAAGCTGCCGCCTGGAGAGCAGTGCGAAAGTGAGGAGGATACAGAGTATATGACCCCTTCCTCCAGGCCTCTGGGACTTCAAAAGCCAGAAGTGAAGTGGCCTCCGGAGTCAAGCCAGAGTTCACGGTAGGTTCCCAGCAATCCGCTGGGGAATTCAGTCGACACCCACTCACCTGCTTGGCTTGCTGCTGGCACATAGCCTTATCCAGCTAGAAATAAAGCAGAAAGATGTGTATAGCTGCTGCTGATTGTAGCTTCTTGCAGCTGTAAGCAGTTCCACTTAATGTTTCTTTGGCATCACAGTAAGTTCAAAAGCATACACAGCTGCAGCTCGTAGCAAGAGTCAGGCTATTTACTCGTGTCACTGGCCTAAGGAGAGTGTTATCTTGATAGAATCAGGGTCTAGAGAGATTGTGAACAGGTGAATCTGGGAAGTCTGCAGATAAAAGAATCTGTTTCTGAAGATCATGATTCCACTCTCCTTCCGGTCCAGGGCGTGTGACTCTGACCAGCAGATTGATAGCTGTACATACGAAGCCATGTATAATATTCAGTCCCAGGTGGCGCCCTGTGTCACAGAGAGTGGCATGTTTGGTGAGTAGTCATTCTGCTACATTATTCACTTATTTAAATTTATTTATTTGGCTGCACCAGGTCTTAGTTGCAGCATGAGGGATCTTTAGTTGTGGCATGTGAAACTCTTAGTTGCGGCCTGTGGGACCTTGGTTCCCTTATCAGGGATCAGACCCTGGCCCCCTGTGCCGGGGATGCAGTCGTGGCCACTGGGCCACCAGGGAGGTCCCAGTTCTGCTGCTTAAACAACCACTGACACGCTGGAGGAATGAGCTGGTGATGTTTGGCTGATGAGAGCTTGATCTAAGCGGAATATTCTTACATAATTTTCTTTGCAAGGTATCTTTGATCTATGCCAGTAAAGCCCTTTCTTTTATTTCTCATTCACGCAGCTGGTTCCGTTTGTGTTTTGCATCCTCTCAGGGCCTGGTGGCCCTCGGGTTATACGGCCTGGACCTGTGGTGCTGGCAGCTAGATCCCTCTGACTTCCATTGCTTTTCAACATTGATGAAATTCTTATGCGTGGGGGTGGTGAATACTCAATTCCCATGTTAACTAGCTTACCAAGTTGAAAGTTCAAGAAGGCAGTACACACAACAGGGCCCTTTGGCTGATCTTCCAAGATGAAACGCAGATGAAAATGTTGACTGAATGTTCTGAAGTGGTGCTTGAGTCTTGGGCATCGATGGCTGTTAACCTTGGCCAGGGTAGCTTTTGACATAGTTAAAGAAGTAGAGCACATTTCACGTTCCCTGTTTCTTCTGTCTGTGCACAGGGCCACATGGTGTTTGGCCCAGCATGGATATGCAGTAACTGTTTGATTCTGTATATGCTCGAGTGAACAGATGTCCCTGTTCTGAAATGTTAGACGGAGAAGTCCATTAGAAACAGAGAATAACCACACAGACTGTCCTCTAGGTGAAGGGAATTTGGCCTCAGCCCACGCCAACACCGGCCCTGAGGAGTCGGAAAATGAAGAGGATGGGTATGACGTCCCCCGGCCACCCGTGCCCGCGGTGCTGGCCCGCCGCACGCTCTCCGATATTTCCAATGCCAGCTCCTCCTTCGGCTGGCTGTCCCTGGAAGGCGACCCCACCACAAGTGAGTCTCCAGGCTGCCTTGGGTTTACCCTGAATGAAATGCTACGTGGCTCCTAATTATGTCAAAGCAGAGATGACTGCCGAGTAGCAGTGAGTGAGTAGCTGGAAGGGCTGGGCGGATCGGAGTGGGAGGAGAGCTGGTCCTGGGTCCCACGTGAGGAAGTTAAACCCGATTCAGACTCTTGAGGATTTTGCCCGACTTGGAAACGAGGTTGTTCCTTACCCCCTGCCCCTGCCTGTGCTAGGGCTAGTAGGCTTTCTGGCTCACCTGAGCGTGCCTGACGACGGTGGTAATTCAGCTTGGTGGTTCGGAGCACACTTAAGGGCTCTGCCCCGCCGAGAGGGAGCCGTGCCGCTCTGGAAAGCACACTGGGTGGACCTGGAACCAGCCCGCGTGGGACTCGGCTGTTAAAGACTGTCCTCCTTGCACCTGTGGCCCCTGGTGGGGCAGCAGCTGGAGTTGCTGTCACTTTGGAAACACAAGACAGTCTTCAGGACAGCTGGTGAAAAAGACACATGGCATCCATTGACCAAACAGGCATCAATTCCTCCCCACCCACCCAGCCTTGTGTAATGCTGCTTTACTCCTCCTAGGCTTATTTCTGTTTCCTGATGTGTAAAAGGAGAAGTCTAGTGTCTGCTCTGGGCCCTCAGAAGTGTTTTTTAACTAATGGGCAATAATGTGTATAAAACCTTGGTGGTCAGGGTAAAGCATGGTGCAGGTGTTGTGTGTGGAGGGCAGCTTGGTCACTGTCAGTGGGGCAGGTCCGTGGTGTCTTTAGAAGGTTGTCCTGCTACGAGAGAGACGAGGCTGTGCCTGAAGCTGTAAAAACACAGCCTGTGGCTGAAGAACACGGGTCCCGGCTGCCAGTGGGTCAGTAACACCTGGTGTTAGCACATTGTTACTAGGTGAGTGTTTCTCTGTCCCCCACCCCCTGCCCCAGATTTGCCAATATTCTCCTTCTGATTTCTTCCAGACTTCAGTGAGGGTGCCCAGGTTCCCGAGAGGCCGCCCAAGCCATTCCCTCGGAGAATCAACTCTGAACGGAAAGCTGGCAGCTGCCAGCAGAGCAGTGCTGCCGCCACGGCCGCCACCTCCCCTCAGCTCTCCAGCGAGATCGAGAGCCTCATGAGTCAGGGCTACTCATACCAGGACATTCAGAAGGCCTTGGTCATTGCCCACAACAACATCGAAATGGCCAAAAACATCCTCCGAGAATTTGTTTCCATTTCTTCTCCAGCCCATGTCGCCACCTAGCACACCCCCTCCCTGCTGCAGCATAGAGGACCGAGGAACTGGCGCTCTCGCTCAAGTAGCACCCAAGAGGGCGAAGAGGTTCCTTTGGAGACTTCACAGTGAGGTCTTGCCCCATCTGTGGGTATCACATCTGTGGTTCCGAGATTTCAAAGCAGTAGACTGAGGACGGAGCAGCTGGGGGCTTGATTCTTTTCTCTGTTTTCAGAGTGCGTTGGAAGGTGTCCTTCAGTCCCCAGATGGGGAGAGTGTGGCTATTTATGAAATGGCAGCCTCCCTGGGGAACGGTCCACAAAGCAGAAGTACTGTGCTGTAAATCCTAGTTGAGGACTTAAGACTTTCTTGGGTTAAGGATATGGTCATGTGCATCTTGTCTGTCTGTGGTTGTGTGTCCTGTGATTATAGATTAACCTGCTGTGTGTGTAAATTCCAGGCGGGGAATTAGCACAGGAGGTTTAGGAAGAGATCTTAAAGACTTAACGTCTACAGTGGTTTTCTACCCAACACCAGTGTGTGTTACAACTCGAACACTCCCCTTTGGCTTGGAGTATCATGTGCATAGATGGAGTCTTGTATTTTTAGAACACCCCCCCCCCCCCCCCCCTCACGCCATCACTGCGCCTGTTCTGGATGTTGTGTAAGCCCAACCAGGCAGGCTGTGGAAGCTGTAAAACACAGCCTGTGGCTGAAGAACACGGGTCCCGGCTGCCAGTGGGTCAGTAACACCTGGTGTTAGCACATTGTTACTAGGTGCGTGTTTCTCTGTCCCCCACCCCCTGCACCAGATTTGCCAATATTCTCCTTCTGCTTTCTTCCCGCCTTGAGTGAGGGTGCCCCGGTTCCCGAGGCCGCCCAAGCCATTCCCTCGGAGAATCAACTCTGAACGGAAAGCTGGCAGCTGCCAGCAGAGCAGTGCTGCCGCTACGGCCGCCACCTCCCCTCAGCTCTCCAGCGAGATCGAGAGCCTCATGAGTCAGGGCTACTCATACCAGGACATTCAGAAGGCCTTGGTCATTGCCCACAACAACATCGAAATGGCCAAAAACATCCTCCGAGAATTTGTTTCCATTTCTTCTCCAGCCCATGTCGCCACCTAGCACACCCCCTCCCTGCTGCAGCATAGAGGACCGAGGAACTGGCGCTCTCGCTCAAGTAGCACCCAAGAGGGCGAAGAGGTTCCTTTGGAGACTTCACAGTGAGGTCTTGCCCCATCTGTGGGTATCACATCTGTGGTTCCGAGATTTCAAAGCAGTAGACTGAGGACGGAGCAGCTGGGGGCTTGATTCTTTTCTCTGTTTTCAGAGTGCGTTGGAAGGTGTCCTTCAGTCTCCAGATGGGGAGAGTGTGGCTATTTATGAAATGGCAGCCTCCCTGGGGAACGGTCCACAAAGCAGAAGTACTGTGCTGTAAATCCTAGTTGAGGACTTAAGACTTTCTTGGGTTAAGGATATGGTCATGTGCATCTTGTCTGTCTGTGGTTGTGTGTCCTGTGATTATAGATTAACCTGCTGTGTGTGTAAATTCCAGGCAGGGAATTAGCACAGGAGGTTTAGGAAGAGATCTTAAAGACTTAACGTCTACAGTGGTTTTCTACCCAACACCAGTGTGTGTTACAACTCGAACACTCCCCTTTGGCTTGGAGTATCATGTGCATAGATGGAGTCTTGTATTTTTAGAACACTCTCCGCCCCCTGCCCTGTCTTTTCCCGTCTCCTCCGCCTGCCGCCTCCTTGGTGTCCGTCACTGGCCATGGGCTTACTGTGATCAGCTTTACTGACGCCAAGAAGCTTACTGGATGTTCTTTATTATGTGTGATGGTGTTGGTTTGTTTGGTAGATAGGTGGGAAACAAGTATTGTCACTCTGTCCGTATGGTCCTGTTTGATACTCCCAGCGAGCACTGGTCGCCTCAGAGCACTTTTTCCATAGGAACATTGAATCTGTTTTTTAAAAAGATGTTTTAATTATCCTAATTGCATAATGACTGATATAAGATAGAGGCCTTCAGACACATTCCATGCCTTCCCCAGAAAACAGTCTGCGGGAGTTAGTTGCCTTGGTGCCAGGTAGGTGTTCTACTGTAGGTCATGAGTTTTTCTACTTAACAGAAAGGGGAAAACACTTTCTTTCGGCATGGCTTTCTGGCCCAGACACCATGAAGTGCTTAGGAACCTCCGTTCATGTGCTCTTCACCTGTTGGACATAAAATGCACACAGCAGACGGTAAGGATTTCTGTATTTAGCTTTTCTTCCCAGTGAATTTCAGCTCGTATGGGTGTCTCCCTGTGACCATGAGCCACGTAATCTTTTCAGAGGTGGGTTTTTCCTCTGCTTTTAAAGGAGTCGGGGGTACCACGAAGGGCAGCAAGGCATTCTGCTGACAGCTCGCAGCAGCCCTGCACTGGTGCCGCCTGTGGCTCGCTTTCTCTTGTGCCTGTGGCTTTGGGAATGTAGCATTTCCTTCTTCCTCTCCTTTTTCTTCTTCACTTTAGGCCCCAGATACTGTTCAGTGATTGTGTTCCCCGTGGTCATGAGGCAGCAGGGGTGTAGTCGGGGGTTTACTGCTGCAGCGACAAGTCAGTTAAGAAGACTCAGTCTCGTGAGGGGCAGCACTGCTCCGTTCCTGAAGAGGCTGCCAGGGACCTCTTGAGCTCAGTTAGCTCTCCTTTAGGAAGAGATCTAAAACAACGTCTACAGTGGTTTTCTACCCAACACCAGTGTGTGTTACAACTCGAACACTCCCCTTTGGCTTGGAGTATCATGTGCATAGATGGAGTCTTGTATTTTTAGAACACTCTCCGCCCCCTGCCCTGTCTTTTCCCGTCTCCTCCGCCTGCCGCCTCCTTGGTGTCCGTCACTGGCCATGGGCTTACTGTGATCAGCTTTACTGACGCCAAGAAGCTTACTGGATGTTCTTTATTATGTGTGATGGTGTTGGTTTGTTTGGTAGATAGGTGGGAAACAAGTATTGTCACTCTGTCCGTATGGTCCTGTTTGATACTCCCAGCGAGCACTGGTCGCCTCAGAGCACTTTTTCCATAGGAACATTGAATCTGTTTTTTAAAAAGATGTTTTAATTATCCTAATTGCATAATGACTGATATAAGATAGAGGCCTTCAGACACATTCCATGCCTTCCCCAGAAAACAGTCTGCGGGAGTTAGTTGCCTTGGTGCCAGGTAGGTGTTCTACTGTAGGTCATGAGTTTTTCTACTTAACAGAAAGGGGAAAACACTTTCTTTCGGCATGGCTTTCTGGCCCAGACACCATGAAGTGCTTAGGAACCTCCGTTCATGTGCTCTTCACCTGTTGGACATAAAATGCACACAGCAGACGGTAAGGATTTCTGTATTTAGCTTTTCTTCCCAGTGAATTTCAGCTCGTATGGGTGTCTCCCTGTGACCATGAGCCACGTAATCTTTTCAGAGGTGGGTTTTTCCTCTGCTTTTAAAGGAGTCGGGGGTACCACGAAGGGCAGCAAGGCATTCTGCTGACAGCTCGCAGCAGCCCTGCACTGGTGCCGCCTGTGGCTCGCTTTTCTCTTGTGCCTGTGGCTTTGGGAATGTAGCATTTCCTTCTTCCTCTCCTTTTTCTTCTTCACTTTAGGCCCCAGATACTGTTCAGTGATTGTGTTCCCCGTGGTCATGAGGCAGCAGGGGTGTAGTCGGGGGTTTACTGCTGCAGCGACAAGTCAGTTAAGAAGACTCAGTCTCGTGAGGGGCAGCACTGCTCCGTTCCTGAAGAGGCTGCCAGGGACCTCTTGAGCTCAGTTAGCTCTCCGGCCCAAGCCTCTTGCCGACTTCCTTGGCACGGTGTAACCTTCCTCCTGCTCAGAAGCACGCGTGCGCCTTGATAAATCAATCTACCTGCATCGTAAGCTAAATCTTGGTTTTGTCTCAAGATCCAAACAGAAATGACCTTACATCTGTTTTCTTTCCCATCTTGTCATCTCTGGGCCTAGAGCTTTTTCTAATGCTTCTCCTCTTAGTGTTCAGCTGCTTTGTCTTTTCCTCTTGCCTCTGACCCATGTATGTTCCCAGAGTAGAACATAAACGTTCGGGGCTTCTTGCTGACTTGCCGTGGTTACCCAGTGGCTCCTCTGCGAGGCAGAAAATGACACGGTCCCCACCAGGTGCAAGGGGGCCTGAATCAGGGTGGAGAGGACAGAGAGTAGGAAGCAGGAGTCTAGCGCTTCCTACTCCAGTGCATTATCATGTCTCACTTGTGGTAGCGTTCAGTTCTGCACTTGAGGTGAAAGGCCCAGACAAAGAACTAGAAAACTTGGCAGCAGTCTGCATAGCCTTTGCACATAATCTTCCAAGAAGACTTTGGATGCACTGTGAAAAGGCAAAGGATTTGCAGAACTACCACTTGGCTATCTTGACAGATCTTGAGACTACCCGTGAAGCTCATTGGGTCAGCCCCCAAACTAGGTGTTGAACGTGTGCACCGTTGCTTGGCCTGATTCTTAGCTTGTGGGCCATGTGTCTGCAGGCAGTCAAGGTCTTAAGCCTTTCTGTGCGGGGTTTCTCCTTTGGGTGGTGCTCTGAGATCTTGCCCAGGTCTGGGCCTGAGATTGCTAGGTGAGCCTCAGGCAAGTTTTTGCATGGCTCTTGTTTTGAGAATATTTCCAAAACTTTAACTTCTTAGATCTTCCTTTGAGGCATGAGTAACCCATTCTTCATCGTCCATTTGTGTGGCACTTTTTCATCCTTTGGCTCTGCTCTGAATTTAACTAAAACTGCCCCTTCACAAGTGGGTTTTTTTTTTTTTGCCTCACAAGTGGGCTTTGAATCTTGTCTTTTGGGGCAATCATGTCCCCGTTCCCCCTCTGTAACACATAGTTTCTCTTCCATTAGTCATCAGGTAAGTAAGGTAAAAACCACTCTGCTGTTTTCCCTTTTCCCAGATGCATTAGACTCTTCTCTTCAACCCCGCTTCCCCACGCCTCCCTGGACTGCTTCCCGCAGCCTGCCTCGACGCTGGGTGGCCGCTTTACCTGCCGCCCCTGCCATCCTCCTTCCATTAAAGTCAGGGGTGCTCACAGTGGCAAAAATCTGAGGGCTCAGTGGTATACCTCCCTTTGGGTAAACGATAGATCAGGCAGTCTGTCATCTCAGCATTTCTCTGCTCATATTTTATCAGTCGTGACACATGCCTGTGGAGGGCCGTTCTCTCCCCCAAGCTCCCTCTGGCCCCCAGCCCCACTCTGTGTGTTGTGCCAGCCTTCTGTTCTTTTGCTTCTTACAGACTTGGCACCAGGGCCGAGGGCATGGGATGGTACTGTTCGGATCATTTAACTGTTTTATGGACATAGAAGAAAAGCTGAGGGGTTGCTGTTCCTCATAGTTAAAGTATTTATTTCCTCTGTAGAAAAGTAAAATATATTTTATGGCCCAATCAGTAGCCTTTTACATGAATTTTGTATATTTGCTTGCAGAGCAGGGACCAGCTGTGTGTTCCGTTTAACAAGCTCTAGACCTTTTCGCATGCGGCCAGCACTGGCCTGAGTGCAGGATACTCTCCTACCTCACATCGAGAGAGGCAGAGGGGTACGGGCCCTCTCCCCAAACTCTTTAAGTCCCCCTTCTTGCTGTTGGCCTTTCTGACTCCGCAGTGACCACTGCCCAGAATGACGATATTCTGATGCTGGCCTGGCGCGCACAGCACGCTGGTTCTCACGGGTGTGCACGAGTGGACCCCTTGAGCCTCAGGTGCCAGCTCTGCGTTCTCCCCGGCACTGCAGGGCTGTTTACTGATGTTGAGGGGTCATACTTGGGCGGTCTGACCATGTGCATTTGGCTCTAAAATAGCCATTCCCAGTAAGGGTGTGCAGTTTATATTCACAGCTCTTTCTGTGGACGCGCGTTTCCTTATAGAGCTGTCCTGGCCAAGAATCAGTTCACGGCACTCCCCGTAACCCCGCTGTCCTCTGTAGCTTTGACGGTGTCTGGGAGATTCCTCTGTGCACGTCGCATGGATCAGCCACCACTGGTGTGTCTTCAGTGGAGTGTGTTTGGTGGGCCGGTTCCTAGGCTCCGAGGCGCACGGTGCGGCGGCCACGTGGTCAGGAGCGCCTCTGCCTGAGTCCTCTCCCCGCTCCAGTGCCTTCCTTGATCTTTTTGCTGCGCGGCTTGTGTCCCTAATTCCCTTTATCAGGAAGTGCTCTCATCACCCTTCTGGGACCTCTTATCATCTGGAACTGTGGAGCTGTGTGGAACTGGTTTCCAATCCTTCTGCTAATCCTGTGTCTCTTGAGAAAGGACGGAAGGCGTGAGAGGAGGAGGGCCACCTGTCTCTGGGTCCTGACAGTTGTTTTGTCTCTTGCAAGCCAGGCAGTGAGGTGGACTAAACTCAGGTCACAAACATCAGCCTGTATCTCTAGGCGTCCGGAGTGCAGAGACGCTAGATTTAGCGTCAGAGTCAGCACGCTAGTCTCCTCCTGGACTTACAGGCCCTAGAAAGTCGATCTCAAAAATTCTCGTCATAAAGCATTACTATGACTGCTTGACTCTCAGGCCACATTAGCAGCCTCTCTTTAGAAATGCCTGTAGCCACTGTTTGAAATGGATAACCAACAAAAATTTCTTGTATAGGACATGGGGGAGGAAAAAAAAAGAAATGCATGTAGCCGCTCATGCCTGGAGGGGGCGCCTGGTAGAAGAAGGTCAGGGCTGTGTCTTTATCCTGTCCAGCCGTCCTCTGACCTAGGAATTCACCAGAAGATTCATCGTGATGCAGAGTGGCTCCCAGAACCCAGAAAAGCAGAACAGTGGATTCTGCGTGGAGCTGAGCGGTTTGTGACTCGTCCTTTCTCCTGCAAGCAGGTCTGTTGGTTGGCATGCATGGCCCCACAGAGGGCGCCCCAGTCCTCGAGTCCTCACGACCCGCCAGCCTAGGGATCACCATTTTCATAGACTCCCAGCGCCTCTTGTTCGTATTCTCAAGGAAGACTATCGTCAGCCCTGCGTATTGATCAGGTATCGACACCCAGCCATTCAGCCTTTGTTAGTTCAGGTGGGAAGTAGGGGCAGCAGGCGATTCTGACGGGAGGGAAAGATACCCTGCATCATTGGGTTGGCCAAAAAGGTCGTCTGACTTTTCCACCAGATGGTGTGAAAAACCGAAATGCACTTTTTGGTTAACCCAGTGCTTCACCGGTAAGACTTAACCATACTGCTTTCTTGAGAAGGGAAAGGCAACCCCGGGACTGTGCCTGGGACACTGAGAAAACATATTCAAGTTAGCTTGGGTTACCGTCTTCGCTGATCCTTTATGAGTCTTGGCATCCAAGATTTCTTCTCTCTCTCTTCAGGACCCATTTCTCCTATACTGGAGCTGCTCTGTCCCAAGGTGACGTTTCTTAGCCTTTGTTGGATCATAGGTTATGGCCACCCTTTAGTTTCTGCAGAGAGCAGACCACCAATGCACCGTCGCCCCTGCCCGTGGCTTTCGGGGCTGTCTTCAGGTTTTAGTGCTGAAAATGTGCTCAGGCTCTGGAGCCGTGGCCTGGGTCCCGCCACGCCCTCCTCCCCACCCTTTCAGCTGGCCTTTCCTCTGTGAGGGGAACTCTGCCGTGATGTTCTTAGATCTTCTATGGTACCTCGGAAACTACAGCGAGAATTTACGAGGTCAGGACAGTTGCCAGGATGTGAATTAGGTATGGATTCCAGTCG
Organism: Tragulus kanchil; assembly: GCA_022376925.1. Classification (NCBI taxonomy): domain Eukaryota; kingdom Metazoa; phylum Chordata; class Mammalia; order Artiodactyla; family Tragulidae; genus Tragulus; species Tragulus kanchil. The sequence goes on from JAIOJX010000006.1 coordinate 139,596,167, forward strand.
ACAGTTTTCACTGAGAGCTCTCGGGACAGGGTGCATCTGTCCTCCCCGTCCACTGGCTTCCTGTGTCGTCCGTGGGGGTGCCGCCATGTGCTGGTTTTCTTCTGCTTGCCTGAATCTTCTTACTTCTCTCATCCTGGAGCTTGTCCCTTGTTACTAAGGCATTTCTTAATTACTTATAACTATTTTTAACCACTGGAGTCATTTGAGGAACACAGAAGTCACCTAATAATCCAAAGAAATCCACTGAGGCCCGTGATGAGGGCTGGGGCCTGTATGTTTGAAATCCCCTTCCAAGCTCCAGAATTCAGGGGCAGTGCCGCTCCCCTTCCCCAAGTCCTAGGAAGTAGGAAGTCTGGGTTGTTTTCAGAGGGAGCCAGGGGGTTCCAGAGTATTAGTCCAAGAGGCGCATCGTCAGCCCTGCGTATTGATCAGGTCTCGACACCCAGCCATTCAGCCTTTGTTAGTTCAGGTGGGAAGTAGGGGCAGCAGGCGATTCTGACGGGAGGGAAAGATACCCTGCATCATTGGGTTGGCCAAAAAGGTCGTCTGACTTTTCCACCAGATGGTGTGAAAAACCGAAATGCACTTTTTGGTTAACCCAGTGCTTCACCGGTAAGACTTAACCATACTGCTTTCTTGAGAAGGGAAAGGCAACCCCGGGACTGTGCCTGGGACACTGAGAAAACATATTCAAGTTAGCTTGGGTTACCGTCTTCGCTGATCCTTTATGAGTCTTGGCATCCAAGATTTCTTCTCTCTCTCTTCAGGACCCATTTCTCCTATACTGGAGCTGCTCTGTCCCAAGGTGACGTTTCTTAGCCTTTGTTGGATCATAGGTTATGGCCACCCTTTAGTTTCTGCAGAGAGCAGACCACCAATGCACTGGCCGCCCTGCCCGTGGCTTTCGGGCTGTCTTCAGGTTTTAGTGCTGAAAATGTGCTCAGGCTCTGGAGCCGTGGCCTGGGTCCCGCCACGCCCTCCTCCCCACCCTTTCAGCTGGCCTTTCCTCTGTGAGGGGAACTCTGCCGTGATGTTCTTAGATCTTCTATGGTACCTCGGAAACTACAGCGAGAATTTACGAGGTCAGGACAGTTGCCAGGATGTGAATTAGGTATGGATTCCAGTCGACAGTTTTCACTGAGAGCTCTCGGGACAGGGTGCATCTGTCCTCCCCGTCCACTGGCTTCCTGTGTCGTCCGTGGGGGTGCCGCCATGTGCTGGTTTTCTTCTGCTTGCCTGAATCTTCTTACTTCTCTCATCCTGGAGCTTGTCCCTTGTTACTAAGGCATTTCTTAATTACTTATAACTATTTTTAACCACTGGAGTCATTTGAGGAACACAGAAGTCACCTAATAATCCAAAGAAATCCACTGAGGCCCGTGATGAGGGCTGGGGCCTGTATGTTTGAAATCCCCTTCCAAGCTCCAGAATTCAGGGGCAGTGCCGCTCCCCTTCCCCAAGTCCTAGGAAGTAGGAAGTCTGGGTTGTTTTCAGAGGGGAGCACCAGGGTTTCTGGGTTCCAGAAAGTAGCCCAAGAGTATGTGGGGAGTCGAGGCGGGGAGAGCCAGGCCCGCCTGGAGGCCCCTGGCAGGCGGCTGGAGAGCCTGGTGCCAAAGGGCCAGCTGTTGACTAACCGACTAACAACTGTGGGCAGATCCCGCTGCCCCTTCCCTCGCTCAGCGCCAGAGAAGAATGTGGCCGACCACTCCCTGTGCGTGGAGAGCAGGGGCTGGACGCCCGCCTCAGATCGCCTCCTGGTCTGGCTGGGGGACAAATCGGATCCCCAGATCTGAACTCCCGGCCCCAGATTCTTATTCAGCCCCCCAGATGTGAGAGGCGCCCTCCCCATGTTCTCCTTCTCCCCCCTGGGCCTGTTGGGGAGGCCAGAGGATACTGCTTGGTCCCAGCTCTCTGAGCCCTGGCGGGCCTGGCCCTGCCTCCCTGCCAGGTCCACGCAGGGTGCGCTCTGGCAGGTACCGCCACTCTGGCCTCGGGGCCCACGCGCCCTCTGTGTCAGGTGCCCCTCCTGGCCCCCCCGGCCCACTGCGGCTGAGGGAAGCCGTGAGTACGGCTGTCTGGAAACCGAAGGGGCGAGGACTGCGTTCAAGGCAGTAGTAAACCATGGGTTTTCTCTTCCTTGGGTTCTTACTTCTGCTGTCGGGGTGAGTGAGCCCACAGGCGCCAGGCCCGTGGGAGCCAGTGCCTCTGACCTGCCCTTCTCAGCCTGTTCTAGTGGCTTGGCCTTGACCTCCTGCTGAAACGTGTGGCAAAGGCGTGGCAGCTGGGAGGTTACCTCTTCCCTTTGCTTGCTGGCTGTGGTGACTTGGGATTTTTAACCTTATATATCTTTTTCCTTTATTCAAAACAAAACAATTTTTAGCACACTGAAAAAAAAAAAAAAAACATGTTGTGCCTTTCTAAGGCAGCACTGTATCCCAGGCTGCATTTCAGGACTTAATATGGAAATGTCAGAGTCTCAGCTCCTCCACCTTGAGTGTCACTTGTCCCTCCAGGCTGGGGGCGGGCGAGTGCTCCCGGCGGCTGGGTAGGCACCTCCCGGGGGCAGCAGGTTGGGTTGGAGGTCCGTCTCCCGGCCTGGTGCCAAGTTGGAGGAAATGAGCATTGTACCCGGGATCATGTGGTTGGCTCCATTCAGAATCTTGGTTGTCAGGTTGGATGCTCTGCCTTCAGCAGGAAGAGACCGAACCTTCCACGATGGGCCGGTGTCCTCTGGAGCATTTCCAGTGACCCGGCCTCCCAGCGTAATCACCCAACTGCATGGAACAGTGTAGAGTGGGCCCTCCCGAGAAGGGGAGTTTGGTTGGGTGGTTGGTTGGTTGGTCTTGTCTTTATGCTGGATCCTGAACTAGCCTGGACCTCCTGCCTCTCTCTTACACTTGGCTTTCCTTTCATTTGAAAACTTGAGACAGAGCATTAAGCAGCTAGTTCCTCTCCAGGGGCAAGGCTTCCCCTGGGCAGGGCGGCAGGGACCACACACGGGAAGAGAAGCCTGTCCTCAGTGTGGCGTCCACTGCCGGTGTCAGCCGCCGCCACAGAGGTGTTCCTGCAGCTTAGCTTTCCCTCTCCTCAGCTCCTCCCTGCCTTTAACTAATAAAGAATTGGGAGATAGAAACAGTTCTTTTCAAAGTCCTCCTTGTTCAGGATTTTGACATTCTTGGCCTGGGTGGGGCTGGAGAGAACTCCAGGCTTTCTCCAGAATGAAGAGTCCCATTTGTATATCAGTGTTAAAAAGAAAATAAAGTGAAACCTTAGATGAAATTTTTTGTGGACTATTTTAAAAATGTGTCATTAATATAAGAAAATTATATTAGCAGTATTTAATCATTCTCACCTGTAAAGAATAAAACAGAAGGTAAATATTCTTACAGAGAATAGCAGAGCTTTAAGATTCATTTTCATTTTAAGTCCATTTTGTTTTGCCAATGTATTAATGTTTGGAAGGTCTGTTATACTAATGTTATTTATTAATTTTTTTCACTTCCATACACAGTTAACTAAAGAGCTTTTTCAGGCACCCACGTCTGTAAAAAATATTTTTAAATAAAGTTTCTTTTGTTGTAGCAGACCTGAGTTGTTGCTTGTTCACGGGTCAGGGCGCGGTACGCTGGGGAGCCAGCGGGCCTGTGCGGCGCAGCCCCGCGGTCCATCGCCAGACCTCTGCGTCCCGACCTCAGGGCAGCCTGAGTGACAGGACAGGGGCGGAAGCTCCCTGCGGACAGCTCGCCGCGGAGCACAGACAGCCTGTGTGAGCGCTTCGCCTCCTGCTGGAGCAGAGGTGGCCCCTGTTCTCGGCTCCCAACCGCAAAGGGTTTTGTGTTCCTTTTGGTTCAGCTCCAGTGCTGGGGGCCCCAGGCTCTGCGCTACCCGTGGTGAGTCAAAACCAGTGAAGATTAAGGGACAAGTAAGCTTTATTTTTCATATATATATATATATATATATATATACACACACACATATATATAAAAAGGAAACACTTTGCAAATTTACAGCCTAACAAAACCATATACACACACGCGTGTGCGTGTGCACACGCGCAGAAACACATACACACCCCAGAGCTCTAGCCAGGCCTGTCTCATCTCCAAGTACCATGCTGTCGTTGGGGCCCTGGTGCTAAGATGACTTTATGGCCTGACCGGCATAAAGGACAATGGGGACCTCATCTCCAGCCCCCACCCCAGCCTTCAGTCTTACGAGGTTCCTAGAGAGGGTCTGGGAGCCACATGAACGCCGGGGCTCAGGCCCAACGACTTTTACCCTGGAAATTAGTGCCCAGCGTTCTCCATACAGGGACAATGAGCTATACCCAGACTCTCTTAAGGAACAATGCCAGGTCCTGGCTTCTGCCAGATGAAATTTTTGTGGACTATTTTAAAAATGTGTCATTAATATAAGAAAATTATATTAGCAGTATTTAATCATTCTCACCTGTAAAGAATAAAACAGAAGGTAAATATTCTTACAGAGAATAGCAGAGCTTTAAGATTCATTTTCATTTTAAGTCCATTTTGTTTTGCCAATGTATTAATGTTTGGAAGGTCTGTTATACTAATGTTATTTATTAATTTTTTTCACTTCCATACACAGTTAACTAAAGAGCTTTTTCAGGCACCCACGTCTGTAAAAAATATTTTTAAATAAAGTTTCTTTTGTTGTAGCAGACCTGAGTTGTTGCTTGTTCACGGGTCAGGGCGCGGTACGCTGGGGAGCGAGCGGGCCTGTGCGGCGCAGCCCCGCGGCCATCGCCAGACCTCTGCGTCCCGACCTCAGGGCAGCCTGAGTGACAGGACAGGGGCGGAAGCTCCCTGCGGACAGCTCGCCGCGGAGCACAGACAGCCTGTGTGAGCGCTTCGCCTCCTGCTGGAGCAGAGGTGGCCCCTGTTCTCGGCTCCCAACCGCAAAGGGTTTTGTGTTCCTTTTGGTTCAGCTCCAGTGCTGGGGGCCCCAGGCTCTGCGCTACCCGTGGTGAGTCAAAACCAGTGAAGATTAAGGGACAAGTAAGCTTTATTTTTCATATATATATATATATATATATATATACACACACACATATATATAAAAAGGAAACACTTTGCAAATTTACAGCCTAACAAAACCATATACACACACGCGTGTGCGTGTGCACACGCGCAGAAACACATACACACCCCAGAGCTCTAGCCAGGCCTGTCTCATCTCCAAGTACCATGCTGTCGTTAGGGCCCTGGTGCTAAGATGACTTTATGGCCTGACCGGCATAAAGGACAATGGGGACCTCATCTCCAGCCCCCACCCCAGCCTTCAGTCTTACGAGGTTCCTAGAGAGGGTCTGGGAGCCACATGAACGCCGGGGCTCAGGCCCAACGACTTTTACCCTGGAAATCAGTGCCCAGCGTTCTCCATACAGGGACAATGAGCTATACCCAGACTCTCTTAAGGAACAATGCCAGGTCCTGGCTTCTGCCCAGGGAAAGCAAGGAGTGTTGCAAAAGGGGCTCCAGAGGCAGGCAGGCAGCTGCTTCTGGACGCTGTTGGAATCTCCCCAGAGCCCAGCGTGAGCCACGACCCTCCCCTTCAGAGAGAGGCCTGAGCTCACCGCAGCCACACTTCAGCGTATACCTGGAGCAGGAAATCTACTCAAGATGAACAGGCTGCCTGATTTGGCCGCTGGTAGAAGAGGGGCACTTACATCCGTAACGTGTGTGAAAAGAAAACAAGTCCTGTGAGAAACTCCCCACTGCATGTCTGGGGTACTAAGGCCCTGCCTTGGCACGGCATCACTCAGCAAGTCAAGGTGGTGGTGGGCAAGTCCCTGAAGAGGGGGCCTCCATGGCCACAGGAGGTCTTTCTCGGGACAGCTCTGGTCCTAGCCCATGTGCCTTCTGAAACTGGGTCTGCAGGTGAGCTGGGGTGGGGCTTCTCCACCGTCCACTATAGAGGCTTTGGCGACCATCCTGAGTCCTGGGGTGGAAGGTGAGCGGGGAACAGGGAAGGTTCCAGGTGGGGGAAGGAGCGCCCTGTGATTTCAGCGGCTAGTGCCTCAGATCGATGTATTTCTCTCCCTAAAGACGGGTGAAGAGCAGAAGTGAGGCGGGAATTTGCAGACAGGACCAGGGTTTAGGTGTGAGCGCCACCAGGGAGGAGGGACTGAAGCCACAGCTGATGAACTGGGTGCAGCACCCGGAGAGAAGCAGCTGGGGGTGGGCGGCAGGGCGTGGCAGGGAATGAGAGGGGCGACCCCAGGTCACACGGGGCCCCGCTTCACCCTAGTGAGCCACCTGAGCTGTTCAGGAAATAGTGATGGACGGGGTCCTGCTCTCGGTCTGGGGCGTGCCCGCTCTGGAGTCCCTCAGCCACCTGCCTGGCCCTGCCGTCTGTGAGGAGTGTTAGGAAGGCGAGGTGGGGCCTGCTCCCCACAGCCAACGGGGACGGAGGAAGGACAGGGTTAGTGCTCAGCGACCGTCCGCGCCTGCTGCTCCCAATCCCTGAAGACCTGTCGGGCTCTGGCCACGGGAACGGCCTCCTACCTGGTCTCCTGGAGCCCTCTTGTCTCCGTTGCTGCCCTGAAGGAGGCCCATCTCTTCTGGGAGCTTATCTGACTTAACTTCAACTACAAATTCGCTCTTACGAGACGGGGGCAGCGTGCTGGGAGGAGGGAGGGAGGGAGGCAAAAGGTTGGCAACTCGGGGGCAAGGGGGCAGGGGTGTCGGGAGGGACGCGGGGCGGGGTAACGATGGGCTCGTCGGTGTTCTGGGCCAGCCCGGGCGAAGGGCTAAGGGATGAAGGGAGGAGGTGTGGCTGAGTCGGGGTGGGAAAGCAGGTGTCCGCTCCTGCTCCTAGCAGGCGAGTGGGCGGGGCCTGGCAGGGGGATGTCCCAGAGCAGGCAGCAAGCTGGCAGCATGAGATGGGGTGGGGGGCACGCAGGGGTGCCAGGTACCGTGCTTACATCTCTTGTTTGCCTGACCGTCCACACGGCAGCTTGCCCTTCTTGTAGAAGAAATAGAGGACCGCGCCCAGCAAGGCCAGGACCAGGATGCACACAGTCACGGCCACGATGACCACACCCTTGCTTTCAGGCTCTGTCAGCTTCTTCTCTGTCCCACGAAGAACCCCAAGTCATGCTCCGCCCCGGGCTGCCACGGGGGCACCGCCGCCCCGCCGGCCCAGGGCTAAATGGAAGGTGGGCCGCTGCCCGGGGCTTCCCCAGGCTGGGCAGGGCCGAGCGAGGATGCCCGGCCTGGCCCAGCTCACCTGTGGACGTGCCGTTGGCTCTGGCAGGGGGGCTGACGGTGGAGGTGCTGAGGCTGGTGGTTCGGTTGGAGTCTGGGGTGGCGGGGGTGGCGGACCCCCTGGGCCCGCTTCACCCTAGTGAGCCACCTGAGCTGTTCAGGAAATAGTGATGGACGGGTCCTGCTCTCGGTCTGGGCGTGCCGCTCTGGAGTCCCTCAGCCACCTGCCTGGCCCTGCCGTCTGTGAGGAGTGTTAGGAAGGCGAGGTGGGGCCTGCTCCCCACAGCCAACGGGGACGGAGGAAGGACAGGGTTAGTGCTCAGCGACCGTCCGCGCCTGCTGCTCCCAATCCCTGAAGACCTGTCGGGCTCTGGCCACGGGAACGGCCTCCTACCTGGTCTCCTGGAGCCCTCTTGTCTCCGTTGCTGCCCTGAAGGAGGCCCATCTCTTCTGGGAGCTTATCTGACTTAACTTCAACTACAAATTCGCTCTTACGAGACGGGGGCAGCGTGCTGGGAGGAGGGAGGGAGGGAGGCAAAAGGTTGGCAACTCGGGGGCAAGGGGGCAGGGGTGTCGGGAGGGACGCGGGGCGGGGTAACGATGGGCTCGTCGGTGTTCTGGGCCAGCCCGGGCGAAGGGCTAAGGGATGAAGGGAGGAGGTGTGGCTGAGTCGGGGTGGGAAAGCAGGTGTCCGCTCCTGCTCCTAGCAGGCGAGTGGGCGGGGCCTGGCAGGGGGATGTCCCAGAGCAGGCAGCAAGCTGGCAGCATGAGATGGGGTGGGGGGCACGCAGGGGTGCCAGGTACCGTGCTTACATCTCTTGTTTGCCTGACCGTCCACACGGCAGCTTGCCCTTCTTGTAGAAGAAATAGAGGACCGCGCCCAGCAAGGCCAGGACCAGGATGCACACGGTCACGGCCACGATGACCACACCCTTGCTTTCAGGCTCTGTCAGCTTCTTCTCTGTCCCACGAAGAACCCCAAGTCATGCTCCGCCCCGGGCTGCCACGGGGGCACCGCCGCCCCGCCGGCCCAGGGCTAAATGGAAGGTGGGCCGCTGCCCGGGGCTTCCCCAGGCTGGGCAGGGCCGAGCGAGGATGCCCGGCCCGGCCCAGCTCACCTGTGGACGTGCCGTTGGCTCTGGCAGGGGGGCTGACGGTGGAGGTGCTGAGGCTGGTGGTTCGGTTGGAGTCTGGGGCGGGAGAAATGAAATGCATGGGGGGCGGATGGGATGGAACGGGCCCGCTAGGCTGGCCCCCGCCCCCTCTGCAGGACCAGGCCCTCACCCAGCTCCAGGAAGATGACGGTGGTGTTCCGGCCCAGGGAGTTGGAGGCCACGCACTCGGCGCCTGTCTCCAGCAGCTCTGGGGTCACCAGGACGCTCAGCACGCTCAGCACACTCTGCGGATCTCGGTCCTGTTCACGCGCCTGCGAGGAAGGAGACGTGGCTCAGCGGCGGGAGGCGGGTGGCGGCAGGGCCTGCGAGGGGACAGCCCGGCGCCTGCGAGGCTGCCCTGTGCCCGCTCACCGTGCCGGCGACGCTCCAGACGATGCTGGGCCGAGGGTAGCCCGAAGCTTCGCAGGACAGGTTCAGCGCCGAGTTCTCCTTCACCCACACCTTCTTCTCCCTCCATGCCATCCACGGGGACCCTGCGGAAGGGCCCAGGAGGATGAGACAGCATACTCTGCCAGCCTCCCACCCCCGGCCCCACCGGAGCCCCCCAGAGCAGCGGGTGACGCCGGTTCCCAAAGAGCTTGAAGACGCCAGCCAACTCAGCATGGCTCTGGCCAGGGCCTCACCGAAAATGGCCACGTTGACCAGCTGGGTGCGGTTCAAGCCAGGAATGCTGGGCACAAATGCCAGGCAGAGGTAGCCTCCCTGCTCCTCCCGTCTCAGGTCGTGCAATTGCAGCACAGGCCCCTTGGCCAGCACTTGGCCTGTCTGGGGTGAGAGGCGAGTCAGAGGTCACTCCCAGGCCCACCCAGCTCCGCAGAGCCCTGGGCCCACCGGGGTACCTTTTCCCTCAGCCACTGGAACTCCAGGTCCTGGTTGCTCTCGGCCTCACAGGTCAGGGTGAGGCTGGCACCCTCCTGGCTCTCAGGGGCTGGGGGGCTCACCCGGACAGCAGACACATCTGGGGACGCAGCGGGGGTGTCAGGCAGTGGGGGGCAGATGCCCTCTTGCCCGGCCCGGTCCCCCTGTCCTGGGCCCCCAGCCCCTCACAGTTCACCACCAGCTCCTGTGGGTCGCTCTGCAGCGATGCTGTGGTCTCCAAGTCCAGCCCCTGACATTCATAGAAGCCACTGTGCTCCTTCCGGGCGGGATCCAAGACCAGGACCCCGTTGTCATCTGTCTTCTCTTCCTCCATCTCCCTGGTGCGGAGGTTCTGGGAGAGGACAAAGGCGCGGTCAGAGTGGAGCTGCCGCCACTCCTGCATCCTCACCTGCTCCGGGACAGAGTCCGCGCACCTGCTTGCTGATGCTGAAGTGAGGCTGGGGGTTGCCGTCAGCCAGACACCTGATTTCCACGCGATCCCCCTCCTTCAGCATCCTCTCTGGCTCCACTTCCAGCCACACTCTCTCCGCCGGGTCTGCACAGGCCAAGGCAGGGAGCAGGTCTCAGCCGAGGGCGGCCCCTGCGCTGGGCAGGCTGGAGCTCACAGGAGCCGGCCCCACTGCAGTGGGTCAGTACTCACAGAAAACAGGGACAGTGACCTCCTTAGACTCTTTCATGTGGTTCCCACTGGGCAGCCGGTAGCTGAGCTCACAGTAAAACTGAGCATCTTTGTCCTCCTTGGTCAGCTGGGCCTTCAGAATGCTCTGCAAGGTGAACAGACCACTCGACTCCTCCGTCTGGGATGACTGGATGTGAATCCCTGGGCAGGGAGGAAGGGGAGAAGGGCTCCGTCTCAGTTCCGCCACCAACCCCACCCTATGGTCTCCTGGGTCGAGGGAGGAATGGCAGGGCCAGGCGTCAATACAAATGCCAACTGCGCCCCTCAACCCAGCTGTTTCATTGCTCATTATTGACCCTAGACCAACCCACACAGGCACACAGACAAGGACGTGTGCAAATAATACTGTGGTGATGTAAAAACAAGGAAAGGAGGAGACACTCTGGAACCCTCCCAGCTGGAATGAATGGTTAGCTAGACTGCATTATATACGCTGTGAGGAATCCTGGGCAGTAGGTGAACCATCAGGTAGATCTAAACAGAGTGATCGGGAAAGATCTCCAGGACTTGTTGTCCAAAGGAAAACAGGTTGTGTGACAACGTGGCATGTACAGTGGCATCAGCTCAGTGTCTCGCCGCCCCAGCACTGCTGATGCTCGGGAGTTCTGGGGGCAGATCCTTTGCCGGCCCCCCCCCCAGCCCCTCACAGTTCACCACCAGCTCCTGTGGGTCGCTCTGCAGCGATGCTGTGGTCTCCAAGTCCAGCCCCTGACATTCATAGAAGCCACTGTGCTCCTTCCGGGCGGGATCCAAGACCAGGACCCCGTTGTCATCTGTCTTCTCTTCCTCCATCTCCCTGGTGCGGAGGTTCTGGGAGAGGACAAAGGCGCGGTCAGAGTGGAGCTGCCGCCACTCCTGCATCCTCACCTGCTCCGGGACAGAGTCCGCGCACCTGCTTGCTGATGCTGAAGTGAGGCTGGGGGTTGCCGTCAGCCAGACACCTGATTTCCACGCGATCCCCCTCCTTCAGCATCCTCTCTGGCTCCACTTCCAGCCACACTCTCTCCGCCGGGTCTGCACAGGCCAAGGCAGGGAGCAGGTCTCAGCCGAGGGCGGCCCCTGCGCTGGGCAGGCTGGAGCTCACAGGAGCCGGCCCCACTGCAGTGGGTCAGTACTCACAGAAAACAGGGACAGTGACCTCCTTAGACTCTTTCATGTGGTTCCCACTGGGCAGCCGGTAGCTGAGCTCACAGTAAAACTGAGCATCTTTGTCCTCCTTGGTCAGCTGGGCCTTCAGAATGCTCTGCAAGGTGAACAGACCACTCGACTCCTCCGTCTGGGATGACTGGATGTGAATCCCTGGGCAGGGAGGAAGGGGAGAAGGGCTCCGTCTCAGTTCCGCCACCAACCCCACCCTATGGTCTCCTGGGTCGAGGGAGGAATGGCAGGGCCAGGCGTCAATACAAATGCCAACTGCGCCCCTCAACCCAGCTGTTTCATTGCTCATTATTGACCCTAGACCAACCCACACAGGCACACAGACAAGGACGTGTGCAAATAATACTGTGGTGATGTAAAAACAAGGAAAGGAGGAGACACTCTGGAACCCTCCCAGCTGGAATGAATGGTTAGCTAGACTGCATTATATACGCTGTGAGGAATCCTGGGCAGTAGGTGAACCATCAGGTAGATCTAAACAGAGTGATCGGGAAAGATCTCCAGGACTTGTTGTCCAAAGGAAAACAGGTTGTGTGACAACGTGGCATGTACAGTGGCATCAGCTCAGTGTCTCGCCGCCCCAGCACTGCTGATGCTCGGGGCCGGAAGTTCTCTGTCTCCCGTGGGCTGTTGACAGCATCCTTGGCCTCTGCCCCTCAGAGGCCAGTAGCACCTCTCCATTTGAGACAACCAAAACTACCCCCGGGCACCGCCAAGGGTCCCAGAGGAGAGCAAGGTCACCTCTCGCTGAGAACCACTGATTTAAATAATTTTAAAAAGCAAACAAACCTGTATAAGCTTAGATATAGTCACAGGTGTGAGTAAGGACCTAGAAAAAGGCTTGAAAGTATTCATACACACTGACTGCAGAGAGATTTCTGGGAGAGGGGTCTTCTAGATTTTTCCACTTTCAGTCTGAATGCTTATGAGAATATTTTCTTGAGAATATATTTTCTTATGAGAATAGTCACTTATTTACTTAAAAAAGTGAAACAAGGACTTTCCTGGTGGTCCAGTGGATAGGACTCTGTGCTCCCAACACAGGGGTCACAGGTTCAATTCCTGATTAGGGAACTAAGATCCCAACTGCATGATGCAACCAAAACAAGAAAAAAGTCAACTAAAATGCCAAGTGACCCCCCTATGGTGCCATCAGCACGGCTTTTAAGGGCAGAGAGGATGACTTACGGTTCTTCTCCTCCTTCAAGGACTGGCCATTCTTGTACCAGGTGACTTGAGGAACAGGGAATCCATTCCTCCCCACACAGATGGCCACCTAAGGAATACAGGGGGTGAGGCTTCCCGCCTCTGTGACCCCGCCCAGTCCCCCACCCTTAGCTCCTGCCTACCCCCTGGCCAGCCCGGCAGAGCTCACCTCCTCAGGCTCCTCACTGTTCACAGAAATGCCCAAAGTGGTGACCTGGATGCTTGGCTCCTCCGGAGCTTCTACAAGGGAGAGAAATGGGGAGGGCATGGGGGCCACACCCCCAAGGCTGCCCACGAGGCACGGCCGAAAGGGGCACTCACTGTAGACGCGGAGCCGGATGCGGTGCTCCTGAGACCGCCGCTTGGCCTGGCACGTGAAGATGCGGTCATCGTGGGGGGTGACGCCAGTCAGCACCAGAGTAGTCCCTTTGTCCTGCAGGCTGAGCCGGCCCTGGTACTCCCCAGGCTCGCTCTGGCCCTGGCCCTGACGCACGCGGAAGATGGGCGTCCGCTTCTCCTTGTGGACCTGACAGGAGGCAGCAGGGAGGAGGTCAGGGTCCCCGGGCTACATGCAGGGCAGAGCCTCCCGCTCCTGCTGCCCTCCCGGGGGGCGTGGGGGGGCGTTCCCCGAGCACTCACAGAAAACCAGTCCACGTGGCTCAGGTTGCCCTGGGGATGGGAGAGGCCACACTTCAGAAGAGCCGTGTGCCCGACTTCCACCTCCACCAGCTCGGGCTCCTCCGGGGGCGCGGCCGCTCCGGGCACCCCTGCGGGCAGGGGGAGAGCCCCGCAGCTGTGTCAGCTCCAGCTGCTTGCCTTGCCCTCTGCTCACACCCGATCGCGGCAGCTGTTCTCCCTGGCACCCTCAGGGTCTGAAGGGCACGCTGCCCTCTCTAACCTTCAGGCACTCTGCATGACCCTCCAGCCCCGGGCCAGCCCTCTCCCGGTTCAAGGGGGTTGGGCTGGATGTTCTTGGTCATTGGAGCTGAGACCCTGAGCACCAGGAACCTCCTGGACGAGGCTGAGGGGCAACCCAGTCCCTGGTCCAAGAGGAAGGGCCCTTTCCTTCCAGGGCTCCTCCTTCCTGGGTGAGCTCAGAGGGTGGGAATGCGAGGCACGTGCCAGGCCGGGGCACACAGGCCCTTTCTGTCCCCACATGAGGGCAGGCCGTCACTACTCTACCCTTTGTACCCCAAGATCCCACGAGACCCCAGTGGGCAACCCTGGCCAGGAGGCCCTTGCTTCCTGAGCAGCACCCCTGTGGACATCCCACACTCTCAGGGGGTCCCATCCCGGGAGTCTTGTGAATATGGAGGGGCCAGTCTCTTCCTGGGGTCGGGGGTCAGGGGTCAGGGCAAAGGCTGGGCAGTGGGTGGGAGTGACGTCAGCGGCACCAGTGTCCTGCTCGCCTGGCAAGGAGGTGATGTCACTCTGTGCCATCGGGCTGGACTCGGTGCCCGGGTGATTGCCCTGCGCTGGCTCCCAGACTGTGAGGGCAGGTGGAGTGGTCTTCAGCCCAGAGCAAAAGCCTCAGGTCCTTGCCTCTGTTTCCCCCGCTCGAGAAGAGGGGCGCAGGTGGGGCTGGACCTTGTGTAGCAACGGGGCCCCATGCCGCTCTTTACCCCAGAAAGGCCTGGAAGGCAGCAGCCAGCGGCACCCCAGGGACAATGCTGGCATGGGCAGGAGGCTATGGAGCTGGGCATTGCCCAGGCCTCCCCTTCCCCAGCCAGACAGCGGCTGGAACCCGGGAAAGGGAGCCAGGAGAAGCCAAGCTACACCCCTGCGGCCATACAAGGACAGCGTGAGGCCGCCAGCGCCCGGCTCCTAGGCAGTCCCCCAGAAAAACTCCGAGGCGCAGGGGCGCATTTCCCACTTGAACCTGGTCCCATTCCTGGAAGTGTAACAAGTCTGAGGCGCTCCCACTCTGGGACTCTGGGATCCCTTATTCCTACCACCTGTGAGCCCGTCACCAGGGTAGGCACAAGGGGACCCACACCGCCCTCCAGCCTTTGCCAACGCCCTGCCAGGGCGGGGGAACCTCCGATCCTTCCCCTTTCGCTCACCTCTAGCCTGGCTCCAAGCCCAGGCGGGAGAGGGAGGGGTCGGCGCACCCCTCCAGCTAAAAAAGCTGCCTTTTCCAGCAACAGGCGGGCGCGGAATTCGGGATTTGGGGATGCGCAGTAGCTGCGCCTCTCATCAAGGCTCCAGTCACTGCCACCCCCCAACCCCCGCCTCCAGCCCCTGAGAAAACACCTGAAGAAAAGCTCTCCCCAGCGCCCCAGGGGACTCGGCCCCACCCCTTCCCGCTCCAGGCGGCAGCCCCCTCGCCGCCTTCCCGACCCTGCTCCCAGGACGGTCTGGAATAGAGGCTGCAAACTGGCTGCGAACAAGAGTTGCGCGCGCGCCAGGCGCCGGCTGCCGGGGACCCGAGAGGAGCGCACGCCGCAGCGCAAAGCCCCGGCCCCTGCCGGGACCCCGGCGCGGGGGACAGGGGTCAGGGCAAAGGCTGGGCAGTGGGTGGGAGTGACGTCAGCGGCACCAGTGTCCTGCTCGCCTGGCAAGGAGGTGATGTCACTCTGTGCCATCGGGCTGGACTCGGTGCCCGGGTGATTGCCCTGCGCTGGCTCCCAGACTGTGAGGGCAGGTGGAGTGGTCTTCAGCCCAGAGCAAAAGCCTCAGGTCCTTGCCTCTGTTTCCCGCTCGAGAAGAGGGGCAGGTGGGGCTGGACCTTGTGTAGCAACGGGGCCCCATGCCGCTCTTTACCCCAGAAAGGCCTGGAAGGCAGCAGCCAGCGGCACCCCAGGGACAATGCTGGCATGGGCAGGAGGCTATGGAGCTGGGCATTGCCCAGGCCTCCCCTTCCCCAGCCAGACAGCGGCTGGAACCCGGGAAAGGGAGCCAGGAGAAGCCAAGCTACACCCCTGCGGCCATACAAGGACAGCGTGAGGCCGCCAGCGCCCGGCTCCTAGGCAGTCCCCCAGAAAAACTCCGAGGCGCAGGGGCGCATTTCCCACTTGAACCTGGTCCCATTCCTGGAAGTGTAACAAGTCTGAGGCGCTCCCACTCTGGGACTCTGGGATCCCTTATTCCTACCACCTGTGAGCCCGTCACCAGGGTAGGCACAAGGGGACCCACACCGCCCTCCAGCCTTTGCCAACGCCCTGCCAGGGCGGGGGAACCTCCGATCCTTCCCCTTTCGCTCACCTCTAGCCTGGCTCCAAGCCCAGGCGGGAGAGGGAGGGGTCGGCGCACCCCTCCAGCTAAAAAAGCTGCCTTTTCCAGCAACAGGCGGGCGCGGAATTCGGGATTTGGGGATGCGCAGTAGCTGCGCCTCTCATCAAGGCTCCAGTCACTGCCACCCCCCAACCCCCGCCTCCAGCCCCTGAGAAAACACCTGAAGAAAAGCTCTCCCCAGCGCCCCAGGGGACTCGGCCCCACCCCTTCCCGCTCCAGGCGGCAGCCCCCTCGCCGCCTTCCCGACCCTGCTCCCAGGACGGTCTGGAATAGAGGCTGCAAACTGGCTGCGAACAAGAGTTGCGCGCGCGCCAGGCGCCGGCTGCCGGGGACCCGAGAGGAGGAGCGCACGCCGCAGCGCAAAGCCCCGGCCCCTGCCGGGATGCCGGCTCGGCTCCAGGGCACGCTTCGCGGGAGACCGCCCGGCCGGGCCCCTAGCCACCCACCCGCGAGCTCACTCACCCGCGGCGCGGCGACAGCAGCAGCAGGCGGCGAGCAGGAAGGCGCAGATGAGCCCGGACAGTCCCATGCTTCCCGGCCGGAGGGCGAGAGCCAAGTGAGGGAGCTCGCGGCTGCCGGGGGCTGACGTCAGGGGGGCGGGGGCGGGGGCCCGAGCGCCCGGGCCGCCCGCCACGCCCAGCGCAGCCCACCCCTTGCCCCGCGCGCCGCGGCCCTAGGGGGCGGGCCCGGCGCCGAGATGCCCGGAGCTGCGCCCGGTTAGGCCGGAGCCTTCCTCCCAGCCCCCGGCTGGGGAACGGACAGGGGGCGGTGACAGGTGTCTCCGGGCCGGACTGCCTGGCCGAGGCGGCTGCGGGAAGAAGCTGGCCCGGATGCTGGAGTCCCGCCGGGTTCGACCCCGCTGCGCTCACCCCCGCTTAGCGCCAGCCACCCCGTTTGGCCCTGGCGGAGAAGCCACGGAGTAGGTCCTTGGTGTCCCTGGTGGGGGCCTCCCTCCCATTTAGGCTCTTCTCCCCGCCTCCTCTTCCACTCTCCCGGACCCCTGCCCCAGAGAAATCGGGCTTCCCGGAATGATTGCACCATTGCGGCGGCCGGCCGGCCTGGCACTGCCCCCAAGCTTTGCAGGCCTGGTCGCTTTGAAGGAAGAACCCTGGGCCCGGGTCCACAGACCCAGAGGTCCCAGTCCTGGGGAGTGGAGAGGGTGCGCTCAGGGCAGCCCCTTCACCCCAGCGCCTGCACGTCTCTAGTAAGAGGAAGGAGGCAGGGGCTGGATTCACAGGTCGGACCGAGGCTGTGACGCTTGTCCCAGCCCAGATCTTGAAGGATTCTGCTTCTGCCCACGTCAGTCATGCAGCCCAGCCTGGGACTCCCTGTGCCCTGAATGAAGGAAAGAAGGGGGTGAAAGAGTTAATGGGCACAAGGTCTCCAGCTTGCCCCCCACCTGTTGCTGTTCCTGAGGGTTTAAGGGACCCCCTGCGCTGGAACTCTGACGCCTCAGCAGCTGAGGATGGGGGTTTGGAGGAGGAATCAGAACTGGACTCCAGGCTGCCCTACCCAGGTGGGATCTGTCACACAGCGAGATGAGGGGACCTGCGTTTCCCCGTATTCCCAAAGCCTGGGTTTGGGGGCCCCTTGAACTTGAACTAGGGCTCTGGGGAGTGAGACCAGCTCTTGCCTCTTGGAGACCTCCAGCTCCCTGGCCCTGGGAAAGGGGTCCACATAAGCTGAGACCCCGTCAACAGGGAGGGTCCCAAGGGGGCCTGGATTTGGGGAAGAGTCGTCGCCAGGCAGAGCAGCCTTGCTGCTGGTCTGGGGAGGAGCAGGGCGAGGCAGCAGATGCCGGAGACGGGCAGGTGACTTGAGATGATGCTCGGGGTGGCCTTTAGATGACGTCTCTATGACTCTTGAACCACATCAGTCTCCCTTTCAGAAGCTGGCTGACCCCTGCTCTGTCTCCACTAATTTCCAGCCAGAGGCCATGCCGGGCAGGCCAAGCCAGCAGCCCGGAGCCTGCGGGAGGGGGCTCGCAGGGCGAGGAGGAGCGAGAGGCGGCTGGTGCTGGCCCATCCCCCAGAGGGAATGTATGGACTGGCGCGAGGCCCGGAATCGGAATTGATGCATTTGTTTCTATCTGCAGGAGCAGGAGTGGGAAAGGCTGAAGGATGCTGTTTGCCCTGGCAAGCTCCGCGCCGGGCATGGCGTTCTTGCTTCCCTGCCCCCACCCCTTCCCTTCACTTAACACCATTAACTAATCATTCTCCTCTCTCCAGGCTGAGAGCAAAGCCAGCTAACCACCAAGGACGGTCAGTTCAGAATCCTTCTTCCGCCCTGAGGAGCGTGAAGCTAGGAGGGGGCGGTGCAGCTACCTCCGCGGTGAAGGGGAAACGAGGTTAGAGCCGCGGGTGACCTCTGTGTCCTGAAGGTCCCCACCAAACAAGCACGGGGACTGTCCATCAGGGAAGTCAGTCGCTGAGGGTGATCCGGGCTGCCATTGAGTGGTGGAGGTCAGGGGGCAGACCATTTTGAGATGGCTTCACAAAGGGGACACGCTAGGATTCCGAACCAAAAAGAGGTCGAGCCCTTGGAGAGGCTTCAGAAGGGACAGGAGGCAGAAGACAGCCAGTGACGGCACTCAGGGCGAAGGGGCAGCAGGTGGAGGGTATCTGCCTGAATGCGGAGGCTAGAGCATCAGCAGTCGCAGGAGAAAGGAGGCAGCTGGGAGGCACTTCCAGCGAGAGAGGGTAGAGGTCCAGCCGCTGGGAGAAGCGCGGGCGCCCTCCGCAGATGCGCTCGCGTCTGGACGGGGACAGAGGCCGCCTTGCCCAGAAGCAGGCCAGGATCAGAAGAGCCCCAGACCAGAGGCCTACTTCGCTGCCTCGTTTCTCTCCAGAAGGAAAGAGTGGGGAGGCTGCCTTCCTCACCCCTATCCATGGCAGACCTAGTCTCCTCAGGCACGAGGGGACCCACTGTGTGGAAGGCCCTCAGCAGGTCTCTCAGGCATAGGCCTGACAGCAGGTGGAGAAAGGGAGGCTGCGTGGGGTGGCGGCCGCCGCCATGACCTGAGGCCCTCACCTGCTGTCTCTAGGGTGAGTGGGGTTCTCCTTACATTGTACGACAGGGGACCCCACACCCTGCCTGGAGCTGGAAGTAAACAGACAAGGCTGGGCCTGCCCCTGGCGGGAGGGACTCGCTGGGGTGAGACTCAGTCCAGGCGTTCTTTCTTGCTCAGAGTGGGCACAGTGGCCTCTTCTCCGCCCCTTCAGCGGCGGGGCCTTAACCAGGAGGATATGCGAAGGGTGGGCTCAGCTGAGGAAGGAAGCTGATAAAGACATTTACAGCTGCAGGGAGGGAAGGAGCTGGGGGCTGGGGGGAGGGGGACCAGCAATAGTGGCAATGACGGAAGCTGGGGTTCCCCTACCCCGTCTAGCTAAAATGTAGGGTTCAGTCTGAGTCTCTGGAGGTGGGGGCAGGAGAATTTTCCAGAGTTGGGGGTCTGAGCTGGGAGGAGATTGTGCTAAAGGAGTGAAAAAAACAGGGGAAGGGGGGCAGTTGCTGCTGAGGCCAGGAAACCGGATACTGGGGGCTGGTGAAAGATGCTGGGGAAGATTGAATGGGGGGAAGCAGCCCCTGACCTGGCCGGACACGGTCGCACCCGAGTCCTACACACCTGACCCTAGGCCGGAAGATGGAGGTGCAGCCCGGACAGAGGGGCACCCCAGAAACGCCATGGAAGAGGAGGCTGACTTGGGGAGGAAGAATGGGAGGGGCTATTTTTAAACTTGAAGAAACCGTCAGTGAGTTCATCTCCACCCTGAGTGCTGGAGGAGGCAAAGGCCCCATTGTACAGGGGTCCAGAGGCGGGGCGGGGGAGGGGAGGTCGTGGCACAATGGCGGGGATTATGCTGGAGCAGGCTGGGGAGAGGGGCGGGGAGGGGGCGTCGCCCTCACAGCTGGCCTGCTGAACTCTGGGGTCGGGCCAGGCTGGCGCTTGGACAGGGAGGTTCTCCACTCTCACAGGGCCCCCTCTTGGGGAGGTGGGATCTGTCTCTGGCATCCGTTGTCACATCCTGGGGAGGGGGCTGTGGGTGGGATTCCCACAGCCTGGCTTTCCCAGGGACCGACTGCAGGGTCGTTTCCCAGGCTCCCAGCATTCCAGCAACTCCCCTGGGAGCTGCCGGCCTCTCCTCTCAGCCCCTTCCCTGTCAAGGGCTGGGGGAGAGAGGAGAAAGAGGATGTGGCTGCAGGGGGACTGTTCCTGGGGACTAGGGACAGATGAGCCAGAGGGAGGGGTAGCAGTGAGTGGGGGACTGAGCAGGATCCAGCCCTCCCGTCGTCGTCCCCAGCCCTGTTGAGGCGTCCCTCCCGCCGCCGGGTCTGTCCCTCTAGTCCTCTCGGACCCCAGGGGCCTCTCCATGTGGGCAGCCCTCCAGCACCAAGCGCCTCAGCCCCGGGGATCCCAGGAGCCCTGCTCCCCAGGTTCTGCCCGGGGGAGGCGGGGCATCCCCTGCTGCCCCAATCCAAACATTACCATAAATGCTCAGGCCCCAATCGGGCAGGGGAAGTCTCTGGAGGTGGGGGCAGGAGAATTTTCCAGAGTTGGGGGTCTGAGCTGGGAGGAGATTGTGCTAAAGGAGTGAAAAAAACAGGGGAAGGGGGGCAGTTGCTGCTGAGGCCAGGAAACCGGATACTGGGGGCTGGTGAAAGATGCTGGGGAAGATTGAATGGGGGGAAGCAGCCCCTGACCTGGCCGGACACGGTCGCACCCGAGTCCTACACACCTGACCCTAGGCCGGAAGATGGAGGTGCAGCCCGGACAGAGGGGCACCCCAGAAACGCCATGGAAGAGGAGGCTGACTTGGGGAGGAAGAATGGGAGGGGCTATTTTTAAACTTGAAGAAACCGTCAGTGAGTTCATCTCCACCCTGAGTGCTGGAGGAGGCAAAGGCCCCATTGTACAGGGGTCCAGAGGCGGGGCGGGGGAGGGGAGGTCGTGGCACAATGGCGGGGATTATGCTGGAGCAGGCTGGGGAGAGGGGCGGGGAGGGGGCGTCGCCCTCACAGCTGGCCTGCTGAACTCTGGGGTCGGGCCAGGCTGGCGCTTGGACAGGGAGGTTCTCCACTCTCACAGGGCCCCCTCTTGGGGAGGTGGGATCTGTCTCTGGCATCCGTTGTCACATCCTGGGGAGGGGGCTGTGGGTGGGATTCCCACAGCCTGGCTTTCCCAGGGACCGACTGCAGGGTCGTTTCCCAGGCTCCCAGCATTCCAGCAACTCCCCTGGGAGCTGCCGGCCTCTCCTCTCAGCCCCTTCCCTGTCAAGGGCTGGGGGAGAGAGGAGAAAGAGGATGTGGCTGCAGGGGGACTGTTCCTGGGGACTAGGGACAGATGAGCCAGAGGGAGGGGTAGCAGTGAGTGGGGGACTGAGCAGGATCCAGCCCTCCCGTCGTCGTCCCCAGCCCTGTTGAGGCGTCCCTCCCGCCGCCGGGTCTGTCCCTCTAGTCCTCTCGGACCCCAGGGGCCTCTCCATGTGGGCAGCCCTCCAGCACCAAGCGCCTCAGCCCCGGGGATCCCAGGAGCCCTGCTCCCCAGGTTCTGCCCGGGGGAGGCGGGGCATCCGGCCGTGCTGCCCCAATCCAAACATTACCATAAATGCTCAGGCCGCCGCGGGCGGGGAGGAGCTCGGGCAGGGGACCTTGGGGGCTCTCCGGAAGCCCCGAATCCGGTCTCCAGGCCTTTCCCAGCGAGGGCTGGTAGAAGTGATTCAGTTTCTGCTTTGGGAAATGGAGGAGGGGCCGGGGTGTGGGTGCACGTGGGGTGGGGTGTCGGGGAGAGAGCCAGGCTGCTTGTGGTGTCCCTGAGCATTGCCTCCCGGGTGGGCAGTGACCGCTGATCGAGGAGAGAGTAGGACTGTCCAGCAAGGATTTCAGCATCAGGCAGGGCTGGGGGCTTCTGGGTGGCCTGGACCTCCTCCTGTCGTTGTGATGAGAGCTCGTCTGGTTCCTGGTCCTGAGTCTCTGCTCTGTGGCCTCCGAGGGCCTAAGGTCTTCCCACTTCCTTCTCCCATCCTAAATTTGGAGAATGGAGCAAGCTGGGTGCCAGGGGAGGGCGCAGGGCCAGACCCTGGAAGCCTACACCTCTCCCCCTCATGGAAGTTCACATCCGCTCCCCAAAATACCACCACCCTGGAGGAGGAATGCATCCAGAGAGCTGTTTAAATTTGACTTTGAGGTGTCCCTGAGGAAAGGCCAGCTAGCCTACTGGAGCCGAGCCTGTGGGAGGCCCAGGGACCCCAGGTCCTGCTCTGCCCCTGGACACACCCTCTCCTCCCTGAAGGCCACTTCTGCGTTGCATTTGCACTTCCACAAAGAGCTCTGAACAACCCAGGAGGAGCCCTGGAGCCAGGGAGCCCTGTGCCACGGCACCCTGGCAGGGCCTGTGGCCCCCTCTGTGGTTGCCAAAGCTGGTCTTGGAGGCGTGGGAGTTGGGAGAGAAGAGGGGCAGAGAGTTGTGGGAAGAGGGACTGAACCCCGCCTCCCTGACTCACACCTCCCAGGGTCTGGGGCTTCAAGAAAAATTGAAAAGTGGAGAGAACACAGGACTTGGAGTCAGAGAAAGTCCCCAGACCAGATCAGACTGGGCTGTGTTCTCCCTGGCACCTTTCCTTCGTGTCCCAGTCTCATTGGAAAGTGCCGGTTCAGCTGTGGTCTCCAACCTTCTTGTGCGTGTGCGTGTGTGTGAGGGTGCGCTCAGACCTTTCAGTTGTATCCGACTCTGCAACACGATAGAGTAAAGCCCACCAGGCTTCTCTGTCCATGGGATTCTCCAGATGCCCTTCTCCAGGGAATCTTCTGACCCAGGGATCCAATCTGTATCTCATGCATTGCAGACAGATTTTTACTGACGGAGCCACCAGGGAAGTGCTTGGTCGCTAACACCCAGCTGCAAACCCCATGAAGGAATTGGTGGCTTTGAGACTGCCCTGCAGCTTAATTAACAAATCTTGAGAAAGTGGCCAAACCAGTGCTGAGAAGGGACACAGCAGTGCTCTGAATGAAAGAAGCTACTCCTAGTTAATATTTGCACAGTGCTTTACAACTCAGCCCATGGCTTAGGGTCATTTCCATTGCTAATGTTTATCTTGATCTTTGCAACAAAAAAATGAGGAAACTGAAGTGAACACAGTCACACAGCCTGTGAGGATCGGAGCTACATTTTTAGTGTGGTGAAATACACAGAACATAAAACTGACCCTTTTCACCACTGGAAGTGTACAAGTCGGTGGCATTAAGCCCACACACAGTGGTACACAGCTGTTGCCACTGTCTAGTTCCAGAACGTTTGATCGTTTCAAGGAACTAAACTTTGAACCAACATTGGTCCAACTTCAAAACCCGGGCCCCATACCTGTAATAATTTGCAGCTGGATTAAGTAAACACATCGTGGAAAAGAAAGCAGTGAATTGAATTCCACGGAGTTATGTGATATAAACAGGAAATGCACAGGGGTTCAGAGGCGGGAGCATCCACGTGGACTGCACTGGCACTAGCCAGGAAAGCCTTTCTGGAAGTGTGGAGGCTTCAGAGAAAAGTCAAGTTTAGACAGGGGAGGAGGGAGGCCAGACCCTTCCAGGCAGGGCAAGTGGTACAAGCAGTGAGAGAGGGTGGGGCTGAGGAAAGGGGCACACGGACACACGCAGTGACAACTGCTCCTTCTGTATGTAAGGAGAGTTTCAGCCTCAGCATCTGGCTAGAAGGTCAGGCTGGTGGGGGAGGCTGGAAGACAGAGCTTGCTGTTTGCATAGGAAGCTCACAGCTTTCCCTTGCATTGTGTGCTTTCTTGGAGTGTCTTGAGGAAAACCTCAGCCGGGGCTACCACCTGTCATCACCACCATTATGCAAACAGCTGGTACTAAATAAAACGTGCCTTGGCTGACCAGAAATTAAAGAGGGTAGAGGGTGCATCCATGTGAGAACTTGGGCAGAGGTGGAGTGAAGTCATGGTGGAGGAACCTTGGATCTTAAGATAGGATGGGGAATGGGGGAGCGACTGCAGGTTCTTGAGCAATGGCAAAATGATGTGATGAAATTGGAATTGAGGTTGTACTGGTTTCTGTATTTCTTCTTGCCCAAGAGCGCCTCCTGGCGTCCCTAGTCTGAATTGTTCTCTTCCCGTGGAAGGGTGGGAGGACCGGGAGATGGAAAACGACGGATGAAAAGCCAGACCCTTGGGCTGCATTTCCGTTGGCGCGGACACAGAGGGTTTTCTTTGAAGGAAAGGGGCATGGTGGAGGCTCCCTTCTGTCCCCTAATAACTGTAGGATATTCTGTCAGGTACTAAGCTGGGGGCGGGGGAAGGGATGACAAGACTCCTGTGCTTGAGAGGTCTGTACTCTCCTGAGGGGGTGGGTGCTCATTTGATTCAGTCGTGTCCGATTCTTTTCGATGCCATGGACTGTAGCCCACCAGGCTCCTCTGTCCATGGGACTTTTCCCAGGCAGGTATACTGGACTGGATTGCCATGCCTTCCTCCAGGGGATCTTCCTGACCCATGGGTTGACCTTGCATCTTCTGCATTGCAGGCAGGTTCTTTAACGCTGAGCCTCTAGCAACGGACAAGTAAAGAATTAGAATGTTACATGCAAGTACGAAGGTGCAGAAATGCACACGAAACAGTTACTTAACTCAGCCTAAGGTGGCCAAGGAAGGCTTCCTGGAAGAGTTGACACCTAGCTTCATTTAGGGGTAATGGCCAGGAGCCGGGTAATGGGGTGTGGCGGCATCCTCAGTGCAGGAGGAGACTAGCAGTTGGTTAGTATTCTGCAAGGGAGGAATGAGTTAAGTGAGGGATGAGGCCAGACTACAGAGGATTTGTAAATGCTGGTGAAAGATCTAGCCCAGCAGGGTGTGTCTAAACTGTTTTGAGCAGGGGAAAGCCTGCCAATCTGTTTAGATCCATCTGAGTTCAGGCTCAGAAGGACAGAACCAAAGGTCTCACTTTTTTTTTTTTAATTAATTAATTAGGCTGTGCCTGGTCTTAGTTGCCTTCTTGCCGAGTACGGGATTTTTTTTTTTTTTTTCTTTTAATTGCAAGATCTTTTAGTTGTGGCATGCAGGATCTCTCTTTAGTTGCAGCATATGAATGCTTAGTTTCAGCATGTGGAATCTAGATCCTGGACCAGGGATCCACCGAGGCCTTCTGCTTGGGAAGCTGGATGGAGTCTTAGCCAACAAGGCCACCAGGGATGTCCCCTCAAAGGTCCCACTTTATTTTTTTTTTAAATTTTATTTTTTTCTTTTATTTTAAAGATTTTACAGAGTTTTGTTGTTCACCAACATGGATGTTCCCAGATCATTCATATGTATATCCCTGGACCCTCCCCCCACCCAGGTCCCACTTTCTAAGGTCCTATTTCCTCTCCCAGATCTGTCCTCTTCCTGGGTGATTGAGGCTGGAAACATCCAGTAACCTCTAGGAAGCCTGCTGCTACACCTGGGGTGTGGCCTTATTTGATTCAGTCGTGTCCGATTCTTTTCGATCCCATGGACTGTAGCCCACCAGGCTCCTCTGTCCATGGGCCTTTTCCCAGGCAGGTATACTGGACTGGATTGCCATGCCTTCCTCCAGGGGATCTTCCTGACCCATGGGTTGACCTTGCATCTTCTGCATTGCAGGCAGGTTCTTTAACGCTGAGCCTCTAGCAACGGACAAGTAAAGAATTAGAATGTTACATGCAAGTACGAAGGTGCAGAAATGCACACGAAACAGTTACTTAACTCAGCCTAAGGTGGCCAAGGAAGGCTTCCTGGAAGAGTTGACACCTAGCTTCATTTAGGGGTAATGGCCAGGAGCCGGGTAATGGGGTGTGGCGGCATCCTCAGTGCAGGAGGAGACTAGCAGTTGGTTAGTATTCTGCAAGGGAGGAATGAGTTAAGTGAGGGATGAGGCCAGACTACAGAGGATTTGTAAATGCTGGTGAAAGATCTAGCCCAGCAGGGTGTGTCTAAACTGTTTTGAGCAGGGGAAAGCCTGCCAATCTGTTTAGATCCATCTGAGTTCAGGCTCAGAAGGACAGAACCAAAGGTCTCACTTTTTTTTTTTTAATTAATTAATTAGGCTGTGCCTGGTCTTAGTTGCCTTCTTGCCGAGTACGGGATTTTTTTTTTTTTTTTCTTTTAATTGCAAGATCTTTTAGTTGTGGCATGCAGGATCTCTCTTTAGTTGCAGCATATGAATGCTTAGTTTCAGCATGTGGAATCTAGATCCTGGACCAGGGATCCACCGAGGCCTTCTGCTTGGGAAGCTGGATGGAGTCTTAGCCAACAAGGCCACCAGGGATGTCCCCTCAAAGGTCCCACTTTATTTTTTTTTTAAATTTTATTTTTTTCTTTTATTTTAAAGATTTTACAGAGTTTTGTTGTTCACCAACATGGATGTTCCCAGATCATTCATATGTATATCCCTGGACCCTCCCCCCACCCAGGTCCCACTTTCTAAGGTCCTATTTCCTCTCCCAGATCTGTCCTCTTCCTGGGTGATTGAGGCTGGAAACATCCAGTAACCTCTAGGAAGCCTGCTGCTACACCTGGGGTGTGGCCTTATTTTAACTTTGAACAAGCCCATCCATCTGATCATAAAAGTTCCACATTAGAATAAAACATAAGCGTGGGAGGAATCTGGTCTCTTAAGTCACCTGCCATGACTGAGATCCTCTTGTCAGCCTTTTCTCCTCACCACATGCAACTAGACGTGGGACACAACGCTTTTGAGTCCCCTATAACAATCCTTGAATTAACTCCACTCAGTGGAGTACTATGCATCTGTTAAAATGAAAAGGACACCCTCCATACATTGATATGAAGTAATCACTAGAATATAATTTTACTTATTTGGGGCTCATTTTTATTGATATTGACATTTTTAATCGAGGTATAGTTGGTGTAGAATGTGATTATGCATTTAAAAGCTTACGATAGAATGCTATATGTGGAATGCTGCCTTTTGTGTAAGAATGGATAAATATTTTCTATGATCCACGCCAATATTTGTATTTTAAAATGGAAACAATAAAAGACCCAAAACCTCCAATACTTGCACAGCCAGGTGATATAAATGAAGGGTCACATATTATATGCAGGATTGTTTGAATCATTTGAAGTCTAGCTAACTCTTAAATATGCTCTGTCCTCTTACCTTGACAAATAACCTTTCGAAGGACAAAATTTTTAAAATATGTAAGGCTTTGGTTTCTGTATGACTTAAAGTCATCAAAATATCCCAAGATAATTTAACTTCTCATTGCGTATGCCTGCATGTTCTCAAGAAGGGCCAGCAATGTCTGGATAGATGATAAAGTCATGTGCAGGGCTTCCCCTGGTGGTCCAGTGGGTAAGAACACCGCCTTGCAGTGCGAGGGGCGGTTCGATCCCTGGCCTGGGAAGATCCCACGTGCAGCAGAGCAGCTGGACCGATGTGTCCAATTACCGAGCCGGAGCTCTGAAGCGCATGCCCTTTTGTTGTTCACCAACATGGATGTTCCCAGATCATTCATATGTATATCCCTGGACCCTCCCCCCACCCAGGTCCCACTTTCTAAGGTCCTATTTCCTCTCCCAGATCTGTCCTCTTCCTGGGTGATTGAGGCTGGAAACATCCAGTAACCTCTAGGAAGCCTGCTGCTACACCTGGGGTGTGGCCTTATTTTAACTTTGAACAAGCCCATCCATCTGATCATAAAAGTTCCACATTAGAATAAAACATAAGCGTGGGAGGAATCTGGTCTCTTAAGTCACCTGCCATGACTGAGATCCTCTTGTCAGCCTTTTCTCCTCACCACATGCAACTAGACGTGGGACACAACGCTTTTGAGTCCCCTATAACAATCCTTGAATTAACTCCACTCAGTGGAGTACTATGCATCTGTTAAAATGAAAAGGACACCCTCCATACATTGATATGAAGTAATCACTAGAATATAATTTTACTTATTTGGGGCTCATTTTTATTGATATTGACATTTTTAATCGAGGTATAGTTGGTGTAGAATGTGATTATGCATTTAAAAGCTTACGATAGAATGCTATATGTGGAATGCTGCCTTTTGTGTAAGAATGGATAAATATTTTCTATGATCCACGCCAATATTTGTATTTTAAAATGGAAACAATAAAAGACCCAAAACCTCCAATACTTGCACAGCCAGGTGATATAAATGAAGGGTCACATATTATATGCAGGATTGTTTGAATCATTTGAAGTCTAGCTAACTCTTAAATATGCTCTGTCCTCTTACCTTGACAAATAACCTTTCGAAGGACAAAATTTTTAAAATATGTAAGGCTTTGGTTTCTGTATGACTTAAAGTCATCAAAATATCCCAAGATAATTTAACTTCTCATTGCGTATGCCTGCATGTTCTCAAGAAGGGCCAGCAATGTCTGGATAGATGATAAAGTCATGTGCAGGGGCTTCCCCTGGTGGTCCAGTGGGTAAGAACACCGCCTTGCAGTGCGAGGGGTGCCGGTTCGATCCCTGGCCTGGGAAGATCCCACGTGCAGCAGAGCAGCTGGACCGATGTGTCCAATTACCGAGCCGGAGCTCTGAAGCGCATGCGCCCAGAGCCAGCGCTCCGTGACAATAGAGGCCACTGAGATGGGAGGCCCCCACGGGGCAAAGAACAAAGATGGATGAAAATAGATAAATGAAAGACCAATAGAAGTGGCCTGCCTGCTCCCCTCCCTCCTCAACCCATCCCCCCCCCAAAATAAATAAATAAATCTTTAAAAAAAAAAGTCATGTGCAACCCATCAGTTCCATTAAGTAAAATGTTCTTGCCTTTATTTTAGCAAAATCCTTAATTATTTTGTTTTAATAAAAATCTTCTCATCGTGCATATTCTATCGCCACTGATGCCAAATTAGTTTTCTTTTCTTGAGTTGCTGTTATTCTTATAAGCACAGAGTCTTAACCACTGGACCGCCAGGAAGGTCCATGAATGTCCGTCTTTCTGCCAGTACTACACTACCAGTTTCAGCACGTTTGTAATAATGTGTATGTGGATATCACCAAATTCCTTTCCATTAAGTTGGTAACATTTTGCTTTCCTACCAGCAATGCATGACACTGCCTGTTCCTCCAGGGTTGCCTGAAGAGGGTCAAGCTTCGCTTCCTTACAGTTTATTAGAATGCAGCCTCTTTAGCTTTAGGCAATATCTTTTTTTTTTTTTAATTTTATTTATTTATCTTTTTTGGGGGATGGGGTGGGGAGGGAGGGGGTGGGCGGGCCACTTCTGTTGGTCTTTCATTTATCTATTTTCATCCGTCTTTATTCTTTGGCTCCTGTGGGCCTCCCATCGTGGTGGCCTCTGTTGTCGCAGAGCACCGGCTCTGGGCGCATGCGCTCCAGAGCTCCGGCTAGGTAATTGGACACATAGGTCCAGCCGCTCAGCAGCTTGTGGGATCTTCCCAGACCAGGGATCGAACCGGCGCCCCTTGCACTGCAAGGCGGTGTCTTTACCCACTGGACCACCAGGGGAAGCCCTAGGCAATATCTTGAACTTTAAGAGGAAGTATTTAATACTTTTGAAAATAGAACAGCTACGGGACAGGCAAAAGTCACGTGGAACATGTAAGTTCCACAAACATTAACTCAGTCTCATGTTCAGTGCAAGACTATAAAACTTCTAGATAACGTAGGAGAACATTTTGGATTTGACAGTGAACTTTTGGCATACTCTGTGAACAAAATTGATAAGGTTGGCTTTGTTAAAATTAAAAACTTAAGTTCTGTGAAAGACACTGTGGAGACTGAAAAGACAAGCCACAGACCGGGAGGAAATATTTGCAAAACACATATCTGATAAATAACTGGTCACCGCAAACTATGTAAAGGGCTCTTCAAACTTATAATCAGAAAACAAAAAGCCCAGTTTAAAAAACGGGCCAAAGTCCTCAACAGGCATCTCATCAAAGAAAATATACAGGTGGCAAATACCCATATGAAAAGATGTTGGTATCATTTGTCATTGGGGAACTGAAAATGAAAACAACAAGAAGATGCTATGGTGCACCTGTTAGAATAGCTGAAGTCCAGGAATACTACAACATCAAGTGCTGGTGAGGACGTGGAGAAACAGGAGCTCTCATTTATTGCTGGTGGGAATGTAAAACGGCACAGCCACTTTGGAAAATAGTTTGGGCGTTTCTTATAAAGTGGAACTTACATGTATTATATGATCCAGTAATCATGCTCCTTGGTCTTTACCCAGATGAGCTGAAACCTTAGGTCTATACAACAACCTGCACATGGAGGTTCTGTTCCGTTCGGTCACTTGGTTGTGTCCGACTCTTTGTGACCCCATGGCCAGCAGCACGCCAGGCTTCCCTGTCCTTCACTGTCTCTCGGAATTTGCTCAGACTCATATCCATTGACTCAGTGATGCCATTCAATCATGTTGTCCTCTGTTGTCCCCTTCTCCTTTTGCCTTCTATTTTCCCCAGCATCAGAGTCTTTCCCAATGAGTCTTCTCTTCGCATCAGGTGGCCAAAGTATTGGAGCTTCAGTTTCAGCATCAGTCCTTTCAATGAATATTTAGGGTTGATTTCCTTTAGGTTTGATCTCCTTACAGTGGATGTGCATAGCAGATTTTTTTTTGGTAACTGTAAAAATTTGGAAACAACCATGATGTCCTTTAATAGGAGAATAGATAAATGAATCAGTCGGTGAATCCATACAGTAGAATATTATCCAGGGATTAAGAAGGAGGGAGCAATCAAGTCACAAAAAAGACTTGGAAGAACCTTGAATGTTTATGGCGAAGACGATGACTTGGTAAGGCTACATACTACAGGATTTCAATGATATGATATTCTGGAAAAGGTAAAAAGATGGAGCTAGTAAAAAGAACAGTGATGGTCAGGGGCTGGGGCTGAGTTGGGGGAAGGCGTTACTAAGTGGAGCACAGGAGATCTTTAGGACAATGCAAATATTCTTAATGACATTCTGGTGGTAGATACCTGGCATTATACATCTGTTAAAACCCATAGGATGTACAGCAGATTTCAGGGTTTTTAATATTTATTTTTATTTATTTATTTGGGTGGACTGAGTCTTTGTTACGGCATGTGGGAGCTTTAGTTGTGGCATGTGGGACTGAACCCTGGCTCCCTGCACATGTTAGTATCATGTGTTAATTAAGTCTATCTGTTTTAACAGCATTTAGCCGGTATTCTCATCATGTGTCCAAGAGTACTGTAAGGTCAAATGCGGTACATGTTTTCCTAAGATGTTTCATCTTTGGGAAGATCCAGAAAATATTGTATACAATCTTTTTAATGTTCCAAGGAAAGCCATGATGATCACAATTGAGGTCAGGTCAGAGTCACAGGTAACTATGTGGCATATAGGGCGTATGGCACGAAACCCGCTTCTGAATTTTTGGTGGAAAAAAAAATGACCTTGTTCATCTTAATTTTCACTAACCAGGTCAATCTCACGGTCAGCTTGTCTTCAACAATCTTTTAAATCAATGGTTAAAATTCTATGTTGCTTTTCTTTTTTTTTTTAAAGATTTATTTTATTTATTTATTTTGGGCAGGGGTTGGGTTGGGGAGGGAGGGGAGCGGGCGGGCCACTTCTATTGGTCTTTCATTTCTCCATTTTCATCCGTCTTTGTTCTTTGGCCCGTGTGGGCCTCCCATTGTGGTGGCGTCTGTCGCTGCAGAGCACCGACTCTGGGCGCATGCGCGCCAGAGCTCCAGCTCGGTGATTGGACACATAGGTCCAGCCACTCCGTGGCTTGTGGGATCTTCCCAGGCCAGGGATCGAACCGGCGCCCCTTACACTGCAAGGCGGTGTCCTTACCCACTGGACCACCAGGGGAAGCCCCTCTATGTCAGAATAGGACTCAAACCAATTAAACTGTGTGCATATTTCATCTAGGCTTATATATAGACAAATTTTAAATTATATGAATTAACATTACAAATGTTCCTCAGCCACTATTGTAAATGCCACATTAATTTCCGAGTCCTTCGGGAACCACAAATGCGAATGGGAAGAAAAGCAAGAGGATCTGATTAGCTAATTAATGTATTTCTTCTCTTCTCCACGTGCTCCAGTGGCTGAAATCCTCTCCAGGACAAACCACAGAGTTTTGTGGCATTTGGACACAGTCACCTCATGTTTCCAGGACATAGATTGTGGGATGGGAAATTTTCTTCTTTCTGGGCTTGCAGTCCACGTGCTCCTAGTGTGGCTCCCTGCACATGTTAGTATCATGTGTTAATTAAGTCTATCTGTTTTAACAGCATTTAGCCGGTATTCTCATCATGTGTCCAAGAGTACTGTAAGGTCAAATGCGGTACATGTTTTCCTAAGATGTTTCATCTTTGGGAAGATCCAGAAAATATTGTATACAATCTTTTTAATGTTCCAAGGAAAGCCATGATGATCACAATTGAGGTCAGGTCAGAGTCACAGGTAACTATGTGGCATATAGGGCGTATGGCACGAAACCCGCTTCTGAATTTTTGGTGGAAAAAAAAATGACCTTGTTCATCTTAATTTTCACTAACCAGGTCAATCTCACGGTCAGCTTGTCTTCAACAATCTTTTAAATCAATGGTTAAAATTCTATGTTGCTTTTCTTTTTTTTTTTAAAGATTTATTTTATTTATTTATTTTGGGCAGGGGTTGGGTTGGGGAGGGAGGGGAGCGGGCGGGCCACTTCTATTGGTCTTTCATTTCTCCATTTTCATCCGTCTTTGTTCTTTGGCCCGTGTGGGCCTCCCATTGTGGTGGCGTCTGTCGCTGCAGAGCACCGACTCTGGGCGCATGCGCGCCAGAGCTCCAGCTCGGTGATTGGACACATAGGTCCAGCCACTCCGTGGCTTGTGGGATCTTCCCAGGGCAGGGCTCGAAGCGCCGCGCCTCACACTGCAAGGCGGTGTCCTTACCCACTGGACCACCAGGGGAAGCCCCTCTATGTCAGAATAGGACTCAAACCAATTAAACTGTGTGCATATTTCATCTAGGCTTATATATAGACAAATTTTAAATTATATGAATTAACATTACAAATGTTCCTCAGCCACTATTGTAAATGCCACATTAATTTCCGAGTCCTTCGGGAACCACAAATGCGAATGGGAAGAAAAGCAAGAGGATCTGATTAGCTAATTAATGTATTTCTTCTCTTCTCCACGTGCTCCAGTGGCTGAAATCCTCTCCAGGACAAACCACAGAGTTTTGTGGCATTTGGACACAGTCACCTCATGTTTCCAGGACATAGATTGTGGGATGGGAAATGCTTCTCTGGGCTTGAGCAGTGTTATTACTAGAGCTGATGTTTAGGGTTATGGGTTCTCCTGCACCAGTACCAAGCCCCGGCTGCCAGCTGAGAGAGGAAAACAGTTTCTAGTGTGTTAGCGATTTGTGGGGTTTAGGATGTTACTCGGAGGGAGCAGGGTGAAAGCAAACGGTGGGGCCCTGTACCCAGGTCACAGGACCAAAATTTCTGGAACTGAGCCAGCCCATAGCAACTGCAGCCACAATCCTCCACATCTTAACTGGCCAGTTCCTTGACCCCGTATTAAGTAAAATGCCCACCCTATAGCATCCTAAAAAGTGACAGTGTCAGTCGCTCCGTGTTCGTCAGATTCTTTGCGACCCAATGGACTGTGTGTAGCTCACCAGGCTCCTCTGTCCCTGGAATTCCCCAGGTAAGAATACTGGAGTGGGTGGGTTGCCACGCCCTTCTCCCGGAGGTCTTCCTGGCCCAAGCATCAGATCTGGGGCTTCTGCATTGCAGGCAGATGCTTTACCATCTGAGCCACCAGGGAAGCCCCCATAACATCCTAACCAATCACTAATGCCACCCCTCCAGTAGGAATTTTCTCGGTCTTGAGGCTATAAAAATTGGCTACTAGCCCGTGAAAGGGGTTACCTTTCCCCCGAGCCAGCTCGCTGTTATGATAAATTGTATTCTCTTCTCATCTGCCTCACGTCTGGAAGTTCTTTTCCAACCAGGCACAGACCAGGACAGAAACCTTCTAGGAATGTACCTTTTCATACAGTTTGACTTTGGGGATCTGGTAAATGATATGCATACTTAAAAAATTAAGAAAGAAAAAAATCTAACTCTAAGACCATGGCAGTGATGTGGATTTTGCTGAATGCTTGATGGGGGAGGAGATGAAGGGGAGGGTTACTGTCCACAGAACTCCACAAAACTTCCGATCAGATGTGCTTTCTGGTTTTACAGCATCTCTTAATATCCTCAAGCCAGAGCGACCTCTAACCCCGCCCCCTCTGCGGCCCCAGCCTGTGTCTCACCTAGCAACACACAGGCCCCGCATGAAGCTACAAAGCATTGCAGGCCCCGAGCCAAGGGATACCACTTCGGCAGCAGTGTATTACTAGAGCTGATGTTTAGGGTTATGGGTTCTCCTGCACCAGTACCAAGCCCCGGCTGCCAGCTGAGAGAGGAAAACAGTTTCTAGTGTGTTAGCGATTTGTGGGGTTTAGGATGTTACTCGGAGGGAGCAGGGTGAAAGCAAACGGTGGGGCCCTGTACCCAGGTCACAGGACCAAAATTTCTGGAACTGAGCCAGCCCATAGCAACTGCAGCCACAATCCTCCACATCTTAACTGGCCAGTTCCTTGACCCCGTATTAAGTAAAATGCCCACCCTATAGCATCCTAAAAAGTGACAGTGTCAGTCGCTCCGTGTTCGTCAGATTCTTTGCGACCCAATGGACTGTGTGTAGCTCACCAGGCTCCTCTGTCCCTGGAATTCCCCAGGTAAGAATACTGGAGTGGGTGGGTTGCCACGCCCTTCTCCCGGAGGTCTTCCTGGCCCAAGCATCAGATCTGGGGCTTCTGCATTGCAGGCAGATGCTTTACCATCTGAGCCACCAGGGAAGCCCCCATAACATCCTAACCAATCACTAATGCCACCCCTCCAGTAGGAATTTTCTCGGTCTTGAGGCTATAAAAATTGGCTACTAGCCCGTGAAAGGGGTTACCTTTCCCTCGAGCCAGCTCGCTGTTATGATAAATTGTATTCTCTTCTCATCTGCCTCACGTCTGGAAGTTCTTTTCCAACCAGGCACAGACCAGGACAGAAACCTTCTAGGAATGTACCTTTTCATACAGTTTGACTTTGGGGATCTGGTAAATGATATGCATACTTAAAAAATTAAGAAAGAAAAAAATCTAACTCTAAGACCATGGCAGTGATGTGGATTTTGCTGAATGCTTGATGGGGGAGGAGATGAAGGGGAGGGTTACTGTCCACAGAACTCCACAAAACTTCCGATCAGATGTGCTTTCTGGTTTTACAGCATCTCTTAATATCCTCAAGCCAGAGCGACCTCTAACCCCGCCCCCTCTGCGGCCCCAGCCTGTGTCTCACCTAGCAACACACAGGCCCCGCATGAAGCTCAGCAGCAGAGACCAGCTAGTGTTCCAGCAGGCCCCGACAGATGCCTGAGAGTTTCAGAGCATACCACTATATCTTCCGTGACACAGTTCTGCAAGGAGAGGGCTTCCAGGCATTGTTTTCTCCAAATCTGGCTTATTTGCTTCTCAATTACGGCAACTCACACTCGTCAGCAATTTGAACTTCCGTCCTGAGACTTCCAGGCCAGAGTGGAGGTGCAGAGCTCAGAGAGCCGGCCCAAACTGTCAGTAGCCTCCACAGCCACTGGACTTTGGCTTGCCTTGAAAGGAGTTCAGGTCAGAATGGGAGTGAGGCATTCTGTGTGTTGGCCAAACAGGCCTTTGGATAGTTGTTTTCGGACTTAATGAGTCCAAATTCTTGCACCTTCTCATATCCAGAAAAGCACTAAAATCATCAGAGATCTCTCTTTTCATGACTAGGAGCAAACTTCCTGTGACCAGCAGCAACCTTTTGCAAACGTGTGAGACTGCACATCTGCCTGAGGACTCACCAAAATCATGTGTATATTCACCTCCCTCCTACCTCTTCCCAGCCACTCCTCAGAAATACCTGAGAGATTGTCTCCTGGGTTGTACTCCTCATTTTGAAAGTATTCTGCCTCGATTTGAGACTTAAACCCAGGGACCAGATCTAATTAATGGGACTCGAACCCAGCCCAAAACCTGGTAATTAAAATCACTCACCCAATGTCTGGACCCAGTGAGGTTCAAGTTCTTCATGTCTCTTTGCAGAGAAGAATTCAGTGAGAGACAAAGTGATAGGTAAGAAATGGATTTATTCAGATTCAGAGAAAGCACACTCCACAGACAGAGTGTGGGCCTCAAACTCCCAAAATGAGCAAGAAAAAAATCTAACTCTAAGACCATGGCAGTGATGTGGATTTTGCTGAATGCTTGATGGGGGAGGAGATGAAGGGGAGGGTTACTGTCCACAGAACTCCACAAAACTTCCGATCAGATGTGCTTTCTGGTTTTACAGCATCTCTTAATATCCTCAAGCCAGAGCGACCTCTAACCCCGCCCCCTCTGCGGCCCCAGCCTGTGTCTCACCTAGCAACACACAGGCCCCGCATGAAGCTCAGCAGCAGAGACCAGCTAGTGTTCCAGCAGGCCCCGACAGATGCCTGAGAGTTTCAGAGCATACCACTATATCTTCCGTGACACAGTTCTGCAAGGAGAGGGCTTCCAGGCATTGTTTTCTCCAAATCTGGCTTATTTGCTTCTCAATTACGGCAACTCACACTCGTCAGCAATTTGAACTTCCGTCCTGAGACTTCCAGGCCAGAGTGGAGGTGCAGAGCTCAGAGAGCCGGCCCAAACTGTCAGTAGCCTCCACAGCCACTGGACTTTGGCTTGCCTTGAAAGGAGTTCAGGTCAGAATGGGAGTGAGGCATTCTGTGTGTTGGCCAAACAGGCCTTTGGATAGTTGTTTTCGGACTTAATGAGTCCAAATTCTTGCACCTTCTCATATCCAGAAAAGCACTAAAATCATCAGAGATCTCTCTTTTCATGACTAGGAGCAAACTTCCTGTGACCAGCAGCAACCTTTTGCAAACGTGTGAGACTGCACATCTGCCTGAGGACTCACCAAAATCATGTGTATATTCACCTCCCTCCTACCTCTTCCCAGCCACTCCTCAGAAATACCTGAGAGATTGTCTCCTGGGTTGTACTCCTCATTTTGAAAGTATTCTGCCTCGATTTGAGACTTAAACCCAGGGACCAGATCTAATTAATGGGACTCGAACCCAGCCCAAAACCTGGTAATTAAAATCACTCACCCAATGTCTGGACCCAGTGAGGTTCAAGTTCTTCATGTCTCTTTGCAGAGAAGAATTCAGTGAGAGACAAAGTGATAGGTAAGAAATGGATTTATTCAGATTCAGAGAAAGCACACTCCACAGACAGAGTGTGGGCCTTCGTAGAGCAAATCCAGCAGCCCGAAAACACGTCGTTCTTAGCTTTTATGGGCTGGGTAATTCCCTATGCTAGGGCTTCCCCAGGTGGTCCAGTGGGTAAGGACACCACCTTGCAGTGCAAGGGGCGCCAGTTCAATCCCTGGCCTGGGAAGATCCCCCGTGCCGCGGAGCGGCTGGACCGATGTGTCCAATTACCGAGCCGGAGCTCTGGAGCGCATGCGCTCAGAGCCGGAGCTCTGAGACAACAGAGGCCACCGCGATGGGAGGCCCACATGGGCCAAAGAACAAAGATGGATGAAAAATGGACAAATGAAAGACCAACAGAAGTGGCCCACCCACTCTCCTCCCTCCCCAACCCGACCCCCGCTCAAAATAAATAAATAAATAAACCTTTAATAGAAAAAAAAAAATTCCCTATGCTAACAAGTGCGAGGATTATTCCAACTCTTTTAGGGAAAGGATGCAACTGTCATGGCGCCCCTGGGTGTGTCATTTAGCCTGCTGACTGAGGATCAAGGTCTGCTCTGCCATCTTGGACCCACTTGATTCTAATGTGTTTATGCTGTGTCCTTGGGCTGTGTCATTCTTTTCAAAAATTGTGCCCTGCTCCTTTCCCTCCTAACCCTTAGAACTTTACCCTAAATTAAACTTAACTCACAACTTTCACATTCTGGATTTTTTTCAGTTGACCAACCAGAGCAGGAAATTAAAGCAATAGAGATCAGGAAGGATCAGACCCCCAAGTATCCTGACTTTAGTAGAGACCACCAGGCTTCTCGAAAAAATCCATTTGAGCAAAATCATGTGTATATTCACCTCCCTCCTACCTCTTCCCAGCCACTCCTCAGAAATACCTGAGAGATTGTCTCCTGGGTTGTACTCCTCATTTTGAAAGTATTCTGCCTCGATTTGAGACTTAAACCCAGGGACCAGATCTAATTAATGGGACTCGAACCCAGCCCAAAACCTGGTAATTAAAATCACTCACCCAATGTCTGGACCCAGTGAGGTTCAAGTTCTTCATGTCTCTTTGCAGAGAAGAATTCAGTGAGAGACAAAGTGATAGGTAAGAAATGGATTTATTCAGATTCAGAGAAAGCACACTCCACAGACAGAGTGTGGGCCTTCGTAGAGCAAATCCAGCAGCCCGAAAACACGTCGTTCTTAGCTTTTATGGGCTGGGTAATTCCCTATGCTAGGGCTTCCCCAGGTGGTCCAGTGGGTAAGGACACCACCTTGCAGTGCAAGGGGCGCCAGTTCAATCCCTGGCCTGGGAAGATCCCCCGTGCCGCGGAGCGGCTGGACCGATGTGTCCAATTACCGAGCCGGAGCTCTGGAGCGCATGCGCTCAGAGCCGGAGCTCTGAGACAACAGAGGCCACCGCGATGGGAGGCCCACATGGGCCAAAGAACAAAGATGGATGAAAAATGGACAAATGAAAGACCAACAGAAGTGGCCCACCCACTCTCCTCCCTCCCCAACCCGACCCCCGCTCAAAATAAATAAATAAATAAACCTTTAATAGAAAAAAAAAAATTCCCTATGCTAACAAGTGCGAGGATTATTCCAACTCTTTTAGGGAAAGGATGCAACTGTCATGGCGCCCCTGGGTGTGTCATTTAGCCTGCTGACTGAGGATCAAGGTCTGCTCTGCCATCTTGGACCCACTTGATTCTAATGTGTTTATGCTGTGTCCTTGGGCTGTGTCATTCTTTTCAAAAATTGTGCCCTGCTCCTTTCCCTCCTAACCCTTAGAACTTTACCCTAAATTAAACTTAACTCACAACTTTCACATTCTGGATTTTTTTCAGTTGACCAACCAGAGCAGGAAATTAAAGCAATAGAGATCAGGAAGGATCAGACCCCCAAGTATCCTGACTTTAGTAGAGACCACCAGGCTTCTCGATATATTTGTTATAGGATCTTAGGCATTTTGAATATTATTTGAAATACTTTTAAAAAGGACACATTTTTGAGGCAACTATTAAGGTTGACCAGGCAGATATCTAACTAGGGTGTTTAAGTAAAGGAATGAATAGGGCCTGGGCTTGGAGTGTGAGCTGTTTCCGGCCTGTGACTTCCTTTTCTTACTGACAATGAAGTAATCTCCTGAGGATGCTGAGAAAAAGTAACAGAGCTTAAGGAAACAGTTTGGAAATAGCAGTTTGGGAACCCCCTGTCACAATCTGTTTCCCCTTGAACTGCTCGTGATCAGACACGTCTTAAACATGTTTTGCATCCCCAAGGCATTTGTAGCAGCTCAATAAACGATGGAATAAATAGATGGTCGGAGGAGAATGAAGGACCCGGTATGGCAGCGGAGGCGGTGCAATCTTAAAGCCCGGTTCATAGGCAGTGACCGCCAATCAGTACCTTAAAAAAAAAGAAAAAAAAAAAAAACAAGGCTGAAGGCGAGGAGAAAGAACCGTGCTCTTACTAGCCCAGTCCAAAGCCTGGTTCCTTTAGAATCCACTGGCCAATGCAGGAGACTCAAGGGAGGTGAATTCGATCCCTGGGTTGGGAAGATTCTCTGGAGTCAGAAACGGCACCCCACTCTAGTATTCTTGCCTAGGAAGTCCACTGGGCAGAGGAGTCTGGCAGGGTACAGACAGTCCATG
Source organism: Tragulus kanchil (assembly GCA_022376925.1). NCBI lineage: Eukaryota > Metazoa > Chordata > Mammalia > Artiodactyla > Tragulidae > Tragulus > Tragulus kanchil. The sequence goes on from JAIOJX010000006.1 coordinate 139,635,680, forward strand.
GGGTCTCAGTTTGCATGGAGCCTCCCGGCACGCACGAGTCCTGCTCCTTTAGGGGGCGGGGCCGGGGCAATTTCGCCTCTGCCCTTCCGTTGGCGACCAATCCCCGCCTCACGGGGGCGGGGATTTCACCTGGTTCCGCCCCCCCCCTCCGTAAAGTTCTGTGTTTGGGCGCCGTTCAAATGGACCAATGAGTGCTCGGTGTTGCCTGTGGTTGGGCACCACCGATTGGCCAGAGTTCGTCGTCCCTCCCTCCTCGCCCTGCCCCTTCCCCCACCCTTTCGCACACAAGATGGCGGCGCCCAGCGGAGTAGAGGCCGCGCCTGGGGTCTGCTGAGGCTCGCAGCCTTCCCTACTGCTCCCTTGGGCGCAAAGTGCCGCAAGCCCAGAGGGGCCGGGGGGGACAGGGGCATCTGCGTAGCTGGACCGCGAGCCCGCGCCCAGCTTGCGCCGCCCCACCCGGCCCCGGCCTGGCCCGACCCCTTCCGTGCCGGCTCTCCTCTCGGTCTGACCCATTGCCCGGCCGTGGTACGCCACCATCAGGCCTCCACAACTGAGGTTTCTCCTCCAACCCGGGATCCCCTCCACTTTACAGATGGTTGGCCTCTTTCTTCCCAAACAGACCGCCTTCAAAACCGAGACTCCTGGACCGGCGCCTAGCCCCGTTTCCCTCCCCTGAGACTCCCACTTCCTTCTAACCCAGCTCTTCCTCAGTTTCTCCCTGTATTGGAGATCGTCACTTCCCTTCCAAGTTAATCCCTGACCCCCCTCCGCTGACACCCCCCGCGGCCGGCAGCCAGACCTCTTTTGGACCAACTCCTCCAGCCCCTCAAAGCCCGGTTCATAGGCAGTGACCGCCAATCAGTACCTTAAAAAAAAAGAAAAAAAAAAAAAACAAGGCTGAAGGCGAGGAGAAAGAACCGTGCTCTTACTAGCCCAGTCCAAAGCCTGGTTCCTTTAGAATCCACTGGCCAATGCAGGAGACTCAAGGGAGGTGAATTCGATCCCTGGGTTGGGAAGATTCTCTGGAGTCAGAAACGGCACCCCACTCTAGTATTCTTGCCTAGGAAGTCCACTGGGCAGAGGAGTCTGGCAGGGTACAGACAGTCCATGGGGTCTCAGTTTGCATGGAGCCTCCCGGCACGCACGAGTCCTGCTCCTTTAGGGGGCGGGGCCGGGGCAATTTCGCCTCTGCCCTTCCGTTGGCGACCAATCCCCGCCTCACGGGGGCGGGGATTTCACCTGGTTCCGCCCCCCCCCCTCCGTAAAGTTCTGTGTTTGGGCGCCGTTCAAATGGACCAATGAGTGCTCGGTGTTGCCTGTGGTTGGGCACCACCGATTGGCCAGAGTTCGTCGTCCCTCCCTCCTCGCCCTGCCCCTTCCCCCACCCTTTCGCACACAAGATGGCGGCGCCCAGCGGAGTAGAGGCCGCGCCTGGGGTCTGCTGAGGCTCGCAGCCTTCCCTACTGCTCCCTTGGGCGCAAAGTGCCGCAAGCCCAGAGGGGCCGGGGGGGACAGGGGCATCTGCGTAGCTGGACCGCGAGCCCGCGCCCAGCTTGCGCCGCCCCACCCGGCCCCGGCCTGGCCCGACCCCTTCCGTGCCGGCTCTCCTCTCGGTCTGACCCATTGCCCGGCCGTGGTACGCCACCATCAGGCCTCCACAACTGAGGTTTCTCCTCCAACCCGGGATCCCCTCCACTTTACAGATGGTTGGCCTCTTTCTTCCCAAACAGACCGCCTTCAAAACCGAGACTCCTGGACCGGCGCCTAGCCCCGTTTCCCTCCCCTGAGACTCCCACTTCCTTCTAACCCAGCTCTTCCTCAGTTTCTCCCTGTATTGGAGATCGTCACTTCCCTTCCAAGTTAATCCCTGACCCCCCTCCGCTGACACCCCCCGCGGCCGGCAGCCAGACCTCTTTTGGACCAACTCCTCCAGCCCCATCATGGAGGCCGTGTACCTGGTGGTGAATGGGGTGGGCCTGCTGCTGGATGTGCTGACCTTGGTGTTGGACCTCAACTTCCTGCTGGTGTCCTCCCTCCTGGCTTCCCTGGCCTGGCTCCTGGCCTTCATCTACAACCTGCCACACACGGTACTGACCGGTCTTCTGCACCTCGGCCGCGGAGTCTTACTTTCACTGCTGGCCTTGATCGAAGCCGTGGTCCGCTTCACCTCTGGGGGCTTGCAGGCCATGTCGACCCTGCTGTACAGCTGCTGTTCTGGCCTGGAGAGCTTAAAGCTCCTGGGGCACCTGGCCTCCCACGGGGCACTCCGGAGCCGGGAGGTCCTACACCGGGGCATCCTCAACATGGTCTCCAACGGCCACGCTCTGCTGCGCCAGATCTGTGATGTCTGTGCCATCACCATGAGCCTCGTGGCCTACGTGATCAACAGCCTGGTCAACATCTGCCTCATTGGTACTCAGAACTTATTCTCTCTGGTCCTGGCCCTGTGGGAAGCCGTGACGGGGCCGCTGTGGCGGATGACGGATGTCGTAGCTGCCTTCCTAGCCCACATCTCCAGCCGTGCCGTGGCCATGTCCATCCTCCTCTGGACCCCCTGCCAGCTAGTCCTGGAGCTCTTGGCCTCAGCTGCCCGCCTCCTGGCCAGCTTCGTGCTGGTCAATCTCACGGGCCTGGCGCTGCTGACGTGCGTGCTGGTAGTGACGGTGAGTCTCTTGCACCCGGACCTCACACTGAGGCTGGCCACCCGGGTGCTCAGTCAGCTCCACGCCTGGCCGTCCTACCAGCGGCTCAGAGAGGATGTGGTGCGGCTCTTTCACCTCGTACTGGGCTTGGAGGCCTGGCGCCGAGTCTGGAGCCGTAGCCTGCAGCTGGCGAGCTGGCCAAACCGGGCAGGGGCACCTGGAGCCCCCCAGGGTGGCGCTAGGAGGCTGCCCTCAGCCAGGACTTGGCAGCAGGACGCTCCTCCTGAAGCTGGGCCCCGATCAGAGGCAGAAGAGGAGGAGGTCAGGATGGCTGGAGGGACAGCGGCCCGGGGCCGGGAGAGGCTGAACGTGGAGGAGCCTGTGGCTGGGCAGGACCCGTGGAAACTGCTGAAGGAGCAGGAGGAGCGGAAGAAGTGTGTCATCTGCCAGGACCAGAGCAAGACAGTGCTGCTGCTGCCCTGCCGGCACCTGTGCCTGTGCCAGGCCTGCACCGAGATCCTCATGCGCCACCCTGTCTACCACCGCAACTGCCCGCTGTGCCGCCGGGGCATCCTGCAGACCCTCAACGTCTACCTCTGAAGGCTCCCTCCCTCGGCCTGCCCACCCCTCCAGGCAGCCCTGCGCGCTGGGAGAACATTCATACCTGATCTCTGGGTGCCGGCCCGCCTCCCCTGCTGCCCCACGGTCATCCTGCTGGGCCGCTGCGCCACCCGTCCAGGACACTGATACGAGAAACTCTGGGACACTGTGACTTGGGTGGGGGCAGGGTAACCGCGTTGCGCAGCGTGTCCCTCCCGGGATGCGGAGGGCAGCGGGGTGTCTCTGCAGGGCCCTGAGACTGCTCCGCGTGGACTTCCTCCAACCTGCCAGGGCCCACCCAGATGCCAGCGTTTGGGGCTCCCTCTCTTCGCTTCTAGTTTTTCTGTTGGGGATTTTGTAGGTTCTCTCCCTGCTCCCTCCCCACTTCCTCCCCAGCTTTCTGCAGAGGCACAGGTCAGTGTCATTTGGGTATTTTGGCAACTCTAGGGCCTTAGAATGATCTTAAAGGTTTGCTTTCAGCTGGAGCTGCTGTGCTCTGGTGGGCTCTGGGGTCGTGTCTCTCAGGTGCCCTTAGAGCATCTACCTGTGTTCATTTTATGAGGCCCCCTTCCTAACGTGACCTGACAACTGAGATCAAGAATTGTGTGTTTGCACCTGGCTTTGGGACCATGCACCCTCTGATACCCAGCACCACTGGGAACCTTAGGAGGGACAGCTAGATTTCTGTTCCTCTCCCTTTTCACTCCAAACATTACAGAGAAAAACGGCATTTCCCTTCTCTCCATCTCTCCCTGCCACTGGGGAGGGTGTTCTGAGCACATTCCACTAGGGTCCAAATACAGAAGGAGCCAGGGCTGAGGGGCACGCAGCTCCCTGAGGGGTCTGTCTGGCCCAGGATCCAATGAATAAAGTTGTATTACAGCTGGGACGGCTTCTGGGTGCATCCTTGCCCAGGTGAGCAGTTGGTTAGGGTAACGGGTGCAGCAGGGTCCTTCAGGCCTGCCGGAGTCGCAGGTGTGCTTGATGGGGGACTCGGCAGGGGAAGCCTTGGAGAGAGCCCAGGCCAGGTGTGGCTGGATTCACCTTCATTTCTGATTTGTGCCCTCCCACGCGCACGGCTTTTGGAAAGCTCTCCCTCTTTTCCAGTTTGCCAGAGTTGAGCCCTAGGAGAGAGGAACGTCAGCGTGCTCACCCGTTGAGTCAGCTCTCTCGGCTTTTCCTCTGGTGCCACGCTTCTCAGGAGGGAAGTTGGGGCTCCTGCAGCCTGGAGTCCAGTCCGCCCACCCTCAGATCCGTGGAGGAGCCGGTGCTTGGCTTTGTGTCTCTTGGCAGAGAGGGGCTGTGATGGGCTGGAGCGCGGCGGTGGTTGGGGGGAGGGGGGCGCAGGGGGGGAGTTCCTTACGGACATCTGGGAGGCCTGTCTCGGCTCCCTTACTGGGCCCACTCCCCATTGGTCATACCCATCCTCACATGACCTGCCAGAGGAAGGGGGGGCTCTGCCCTGTAATTGTATGTTAAATCTCGGAGCATAATGCCAGGGGCAGCCTTCTGGAAGGAGGGGAGGGGGTAAAGAGGTAGGGCAGACAGAAACGCTGAGGAGAGGCCTCTCCACTGTTTTCTTGGGTTGAGAACCTGAGCTGATGTGGGCCTGGCAATCCCGGGATTTGCTAATCATTGGGTTGGCGGCGGGTCAAGGAGAGGAGACATGGAGGGGTTTTGTGGCTAGCCTCAGACTTAGTGGCGCAGCCTAGCTCAGTGATGGGGAGTGCGCCACCATCCACCTTGGAGCTGAGAGGCCTGAGAAAGAAGTGCTTTCCTGTCCCCCTTTCCCCAAGCCTGGAGAGGGAGCTGAGCAAGGGGAGGCTTAGTTTCTTCCAGTTTCTGTTTAATGTGAGGATAAACATTTTACGAGAGAAGATAAACTTCCTGAGCTGGGAGCAAAAGATCCCTTTTCCCCCACCCCCATCTGGAATCCCACTGGGAAACCTCAAAACCCTCTCCCTAATGGCCTAGTAGTCCGGAGCTCAAGTTATCTAGGGTCATTGCCTCATTCTGGAACTGGCGCGCCCCCTTGTGGCCATCTCCAGAACGACATCTCTAGACAGCTAAGGACGCTTCACTCCCCTGGCATGGGGGACAGAGAAAGCCTTCCAGTCATCTAGGAACCAGGCACGTAGCCAGCGCAGCCCTGGGTGAAACGCCCAAGTTCCTTTTTGTTGGTCAGGGCAGGAATGTGTGTGGTGACGCTCCACCCAGTTCTTAAGACATCTTTGAGTTAGAAAAAGGTGCTCCTTCTTTTGGGTGGCTGGGGTCCCACACCAGGACACCGATCCCAGCAGGGTGTTCCTGTTCACAGCCTACAGGGGTTGGGCGGCAGCTCCGTGGAGCGGCCTTTCCATGACCTGGGCCTTTTCTGTATCTCCTGGCCCAGAGCTCGGTCCAGTCCAAGAGACCTCCCTTCTGCCTGAGCATCCTCTCCCCCCACCCTGCTCCCTCCTCTCCCCATTCTCAGAATCAGGACACTCCGACCAGTAAAGAAAGGCTGAAGCCAGTAGGAGGGCTTTTATTAGATTTATCGAGTGATCTCTGAGAAGAAGGGCCCAGGAGCAGGAGGGATGAGGGGAGACCAAGAGAAGCAGAGGACCAGGAAGGGAGCACTGCACCTTGGGATCCTGGGCCAGAACAACGGGGGGACCCAAACCTGCCAGCCCGGCTAACTCCTTCCAGAGGGCAGAAATCCAGCCACTGCCCTAGGCTGCTGGCCGGATTTGCTAATCATTGGGTTGGCGGGGTCAAGGAGAGGTGACGTGGAGGGGTTTTGTGGCTAGCCTCAGACTTAGTGGCGCAGCCTAGCTCAGTGATGGGGAGTGCGCCACCATCCACCTTGGAGCTGAGAGGCCTGAGAAAGAAGTGCTTTCCTGTCCCCCTTTCCCCAAGCCTGGAGAGGGAGCTGAGCAAGGGGAGGCTTAGTTTCTTCCAGTTTCTGTTTAATGTGAGGATAAACATTTTACGAGAGAAGATAAACTTCCTGAGCTGGGAGCAAAAGATCCCTTTTCCCCCACCCCCATCTGGAATCCCACTGGGAAACCTCAAAACCCTCTCCCTAATGGCCTAGTAGTCCGGAGCTCAAGTTATCTAGGGTCATTGCCTCATTCTGGAACTGGCGCGCCCCCTTGTGGCCATCTCCAGAACGACATCTCTAGACAGCTAAGGACGCTTCACTCCCCTGGCATGGGGGACAGAGAAAGCCTTCCAGTCATCTAGGAACCAGGCACGTAGCCAGCGCAGCCCTGGGTGAAACGCCCAAGTTCCTTTTTGTTGGTCAGGGCAGGAATGTGTGTGGTGACGCTCCACCCAGTTCTTAAGACATCTTTGAGTTAGAAAAAGGTGCTCCTTCTTTTGGGTGGCTGGGGTCCCACACCAGGACACCGATCCCAGCAGGGTGTTCCTGTTCACAGCCTACAGGGGTTGGGCGGCAGCTCCGTGGAGCGGCCTTTCCATGACCTGGGCCTTTTCTGTATCTCCTGGCCCAGAGCTCGGTCCAGTCCAAGAGACCTCCCTTCTGCCTGAGCATCCTCTCCCCCCACCCTGCTCCCTCCTCTCCCCATTCTCAGAATCAGGACACTCCGACCAGTAAAGAAAGGCTGAAGCCAGTAGGAGGGCTTTTATTAGATTTATCGAGTGATCTCTGAGAAGAAGGGCCCAGGAGCAGGAGGGATGAGGGGAGACCAAGAGAAGCAGAGGACCAGGAAGGGAGCACTGCACCTTGGGATCCTGGGCCAGAACAACGGGGGGACCCAAACCTGCCAGCCCGGCTAACTCCTTCCGCAGAGGGCAGAAATCCAGCCACTGCCCTAGGCTGCTGGCCCTGATCTCTGTCTTGGTCCCCCTTCCATGCCGGCAGCAGAAGGGGAGGCCCACACCCCACCTCCGCAGGCGTTCACAACAGTCCAGGGGGGCCAGCCCTCCCGGGTGATGCGCCCTCCTCCCCTAGGAGTGAGCGCGGGAGCTCCCTCTGCAGTGGGCATCAAGCGAAGACAGGGGAGCTGTGCCAGTCAGAATACACTAGAAATCCAGAGAAGGTGCTGTCCGTCTTGATGCTGGCGTAGATGCCAATATAATCCCCCACGCCCACCTGCACCCACACCTGGTCTTCAGGCTCCAGCCTCACCATGGCGCCCCCGGAGAGCGAGGCAGGCTTGGGCCACCCCCCGAAGAACTGGAAGAAGGAGGCGATAGACTGGCCGTTCTTGACCAGATCGAATTGCAGGCTCGCCCGGTAGACGGTGGCGTGGACAGCAAAGTAGTAGACCCCGGGCACCTGGCAGGTGAACTTGCCGGTGACAGCGTCGTAATGGCCCTGCTCGTTCACCAGCACGCGGTCGAAGGGCAGCGGCGAGTCCGAAGGCGGGGGCACCCGGCTCTCGGAGCGCTTGGCGCTGAAGGCGGAACGCGGAGGCACCGAGCACTCGCCCGCCGGCCCGGTGGCCCCCACGGGCCCCGCCTCTCCTCGCGGCCCGGGCTCCCCACGCGGCCCCGGGAGGCCTGCGGGCGGCGGGGAGGGAAGCAGAGCGGTTAGGGCGCGCCCAAGGCTCCCAGCCGCCCCTTCCCGGCCGGCCCGCCGCGCGCCCTCGGGCCGCCTCCCGGCCTCCTGCAGGGCCCGGGGGAGATCCGCGGGTCCCGGGGGTTCTGGCTCCCGCCGCTGAGGCCTTCCTCTCCTGGCCCCGGAGCCCGGGTCGGGCGGGGACGAGAGCGGCGCCCCCCGCGTGAACCCCTAGCCCGGGGCCTCCGGGGGCGGCGGCGCTCGCTAGGGCGTCCCCACCGATCGCCGCCCAGGCGCCTCTTACCCGGCCTGCCGCCCTCGCCTTTCTCTCCCGGAGCCCCGGGCGCGCCATCGCGGCCGTCGCGGCCGTCGCGGCCCGGCAGGCCCTGGCTGCCGTGGTGACCCGGCGTGCCGGGAAGGCCGGGGTGCCCCGGGCACAGGCTGGGGATCTTGTTGTCGTCCAGCGGGGCCGAGCCGGTCGCCAGGCCCAGGAGCAGCAGGGCGAGGAGCGGCCTCATGGCGGTGGCACGCGGGGCCCGGACGCCGCGGGCTTCGGGTCGTCTGTGGGCCGGGCGGGGCAGGAGTCGGGACCAAGAGCCCTGGGACCTGCCTTGGTCCCCGCGCGGCCGGCTCGGTCTCCACCCCACGGCCATGACCCTGAGTGAGGCTGCGTGGCCTCGTGGGGAAGAAGAAAGGGGCTCCCTCGCCCCGAGAACCCCGAGAGCACTGCGCCCGCCGAGGGAAGCAGAGATCCGACCTCCCGCCTCCTCCGCCCCAGCCTCCACCCGGCCAGCGCCCGGTCTTTCCCACAGTCCCCTCCCCCATCCCCATCTCCCCGCCCCACTCACCCCCCTCCTGGCTCCCGGGGCTGCTTGCTCTCTTGGTGGCCTCCTAGGGGGCTCTCGCTACTCCTACTCCGGACCCTCCAGGTGACCCCTGCCGCCTTCCCTGCGCTTCTCTCCAGCCAGGCGCCCCCTGCCCTCGATGTCCTCCTGGTCCTGGTTCGTTCCTTGCCGGCTCCGCTCTTCTGCTCCTCCCAGACTCCAAGAGGAAACCAGTTGTTTGGGGGCCAAGAGCCCGGGCCGGGAAATAGCAGGGAAATAACTCGTGGTGTTGCGAGGCGACCAGCCAACGTTTTGGGGAGAAAGGAGGGAGAGGTTTGAGGCGGGCACAGAGAGGCAGAACCGTGAGAGAGAGACGCTCAGGGCATCCGTAGTTCCAAGGAGCCGGAAGGAGAGAAGGTGCCGGGACAGAGGCCCAGGACGACGCTCCAGTCCAGAGAGAGAAGCCGAGAACTAGGGTGGGGGCTTCCAGAGCAGGAGACAACCGGATCGCCAGAGCGCAAACAGGGCCTGCCACTGGACTAGGCGCTGGACACATTTTTTTGGTTGAATAAATGAAAAAGTCAGAAGGCGTGTGGTAGAGAGCCTGAGAAAGCAGATGGAGATGGGGAAGACAGAAGACAGGAAATTGGGGTCAGAGGCTTGGTGGGAAGCGGTCCAGATTGTCAGTGGTACAGCATGGCGTCAGGCCAGTTGTTTGTGGAGCTGGGGCAAGTAAAGGGGATAGGGGAGGGCGGGAGGGTCCCCCCTAACCCCCACTGAGGAGTCCTCTTCCCCTCTCTGGGAGGACCGGGGTTGCGGTGGGTGGGGGGGTGGGCGGAGTTCCGTGCTGGGCCCCTTCCCTCGCTCCCCTGCCCTCCCGCCCTGATGGGCAAAGGAGGATGGGCAGCAGGGAGCAGGGCCAGCCTCAGGGTCAGGGCTGGGCGCAAGCCTCCAGGCCAGCTGCCTCAGGCAGCCTGTTGCAGTTGAAAGGCCAGGGGGTGCCCAGTAGTGCCAGGCCAGACTGGCACTGGCGCTCTGCCTCCTGGCAGACAGAGCGGCAAGGGGGAAGGATGCTGCCTAGCGGGTGCAGTGCGGCACGAGCAGCCCGCAAAGGAGCCTCCGGAAATTCTGGTAGCAGGGCAGACTTGTCAGGCTCTGCGGAAGGCGGAGAGGCAGCCTCAGGCTCCCGCTCCCCAGGGTCCCGCCCCTTCCTGGGGGCTTCTCCTTATCTTTGGAGCCTTCCAATTCGCTACTCCTACTCCGGACCCTCCAGGTGACCCCTGCCGCCTTCCCTGCGCTTCTCTCCAGCCAGGCGCCCCCTGCCCTCGATGTCCTCCTGGTCCTGGTTCGTTCCTTGCCGGCTCCGCTCTTCTGCTCCTCCCAGACTCCAAGAGGAAACCAGTTGTTTGGGGGCCAAGAGCCCGGGCCGGGAAATAGCAGGGAAATAACTCGTGGTGTTGCGAGGCGACCAGCCAACGTTTTGGGGAGAAAGGAGGGAGAGGTTTGAGGCGGGCACAGAGAGGCAGAACCGTGAGAGAGAGACGCTCAGGGCATCCGTAGTTCCAAGGAGCCGGAAGGAGAGAAGGTGCCGGGACAGAGGCCCAGGACGACGCTCCAGTCCAGAGAGAGAAGCCGAGAACTAGGGTGGGGGCTTCCAGAGCAGGAGACAACCGGATCGCCAGAGCGCAAACAGGGCCTGCCACTGGACTAGGCGCTGGACACATTTTTTTGGTTGAATAAATGAAAAAGTCAGAAGGCGTGTGGTAGAGAGCCTGAGAAAGCAGATGGAGATGGGGAAGACAGAAGACAGGAAATTGGGGTCAGAGGCTTGGTGGGAAGCGGTCCAGATTGTCAGTGGTACAGCATGGCGTCAGGCCAGTTGTTTGTGGAGCTGGGGCAAGTAAAGGGGATAGGGGAGGGCGGGAGGGTCCCCCCTAACCCCCACTGAGGAGTCCTCTTCCCCTCTCTGGGAGGACCGGGGTTGCGGTGGGTGGGGGGGTGGGCGGAGTTCCGTGCTGGGCCCCTTCCCTCGCTCCCCTGCCCTCCCGCCCTGATGGGCAAAGGAGGATGGGCAGCAGGGAGCAGGGCCAGCCTCAGGGTCAGGGCTGGGCGCAAGCCTCCAGGCCAGCTGCCTCAGGCAGCCTGTTGCAGTTGAAAGGCCAGGGGGTGCCCAGTAGTGCCAGGCCAGACTGGCACTGGCGCTCTGCCTCCTGGCAGACAGAGCGGCAAGGGGGAAGGATGCTGCCTAGCGGGGTGCAGTGCGGCACGAGCAGCCCGCAAAGGAGCCTCCGGAAATTCTGGTAGCAGGGCAGACTTGTCAGGCTCTGCGGAAGGCGGAGAGGCAGCCTCAGGCTCCCGCTCCCCAGGGTCCCGCCCCTTCCTGGGGGCTTCTCCTTATCTTTGCCTGAAGTACCTTGTAGCCTCTGAGGACCTCCACCACCTCCTCCTGAGAGGTCATGCCCACCCAGATGTTAGGGAAGGCCGTGGTGTTGTAGCTCAGGCCAAGGCACATCTCCACCTGGACAGGCTCGCAGGCCAGCTCTGCAGGGGTGGGAGGGCACAGTCACGCTGGGGAGCACTGCCTGGCTGTGGGACCGGGGACCCATCACCTGATCACTCTGTGTGGGTCAGATGGGGGCTGTGGTGAGAATCAAAGGAGATGACACGGGGAGACGCTTCGTATACGTGTTGGGGGTTCCCGTCCTGGAGCATCTGCTCCAGGCGTTATCACCCGCCCTGGACATCATGCAGGCCCCTCTGGGATCTCAGGGAGTAAGGGGCACCAACCCTGGCAGAACCACTGGGAGTCGGGAAGGAATCCCCCCGCGCTCACCCACGTCTTTGAGGTGGGTCCTGGAGAGGGCTTCTCTGGGTGACGAGGCTGAACTGGCTCATAAAGCCCTCACCATCGGCTCCCAGATTCCTCTTTCTCTGGGGGGTAATGCTAAGCACCCTGCCAGCACCGGGGGAGAACCCCTCAAGGGTCTGGTGAAGTGGTCCGGAGTCTGAATAGGGCGCCCCCACCCCATCACAGATGCGTGCCAGTGGGTTCCCGTGGACGGGCACCCAGCCTGCGCAGGCCTGCCCGCCCTGCCCGCGGTGCCCCCGGGGCGGGCTCCCGACCTGGGGGTGGGAACGAAGGGCTGCTGCAGTTGTCCTCGCGGCTCTCTGCGCAGTCTCTCCACGTGCTGCACACCCGCGGCAGGCTCTGACATGCTCCACCCCGGCAGGGGAGCTCCCTGGGCCCACAGGGGTCTGCAGGCACAGGGGGACGAGCCTGCACCCCTACTGCCTTCACGGTGCCCTGGCCAGGGTCCCGAGCCCTCTGCTGTTCTCCTGGAGGCGGCCTCGACTGCCCACACCCACGCGCCCAGGGCCACCTACTCTCTGTGGCGTTCAGGGCCCGGTAGGTGGCCGAGAAGCCCCCGAGGCTGACGCCATGGTCTGTCCTAAAGAGCACAGCCAGCTGGTGGTGCGAGGAGATGAGACGTGGAGGCGGCTCTGCTCCACAGAACCTGCCCAGGCAGATAGCAGTCCGGGCGTCAGGCCCCTGGCTGAGCGAGCATGCGCAAGGCCTCCCGCAGGCCCGGCGGGGAGCTGGGTGCGCAGGGCTAGGCCAGAGGGGCTGGGAGGCTTAGTCTTTGACTCATGGGACTGGTGAGGAAGACACACATGTTCAGTAGACGAAGTCCTAGACACAAGGCTTGAACCTGAGCCATGGTGACCTGGGGAAAAGTCAGTGAGGGAGGGCTCTGCGGGAAGTGGAAATGGACCTAGTAGGCTGGAAAGTGGGAACAGGAGAGGCCTGGGAGGGCTTCCTGGAGGAGTCAGCATAAGGAGGAAAGGCAAGAGGGACAGCTACCAAGGTAAGCAAGGACAAGTCTTTTCTTTAGGGTGACCGTGAGGAGGATGCTAGCTTGGGGCGGGAGGACACAGGGAAGCTGGTGGATGGGTGGGGTGCTTTGTAGGAGGCCTTGTCGTCAGGCTGTGGAGGCTGGGGAGCGCCCCGGCTCCTCCCGTGGCCCCACAGATACCTGCCCAGGAGGCTGAGGGCCCCTGAGCCGCGGGTCTCGTACACCTCCACGTAGTCAGACGTGCACTCGTCCTGGGCTTCCAGGCTGAAGTTGTGGAAGAGCAGCTCAATGCCGTGTCCCCTCGGCACGGAGATGTGCCAGGTGCAGAGCTGGGGAGGGCACGGGGGAGTCCTTTAGGTAATTTCCTCTGTCCCGGTCCAGCCCCAGGCTGAGCTGCCGGCGGGCTTCCCTCTGCTGCAGGCAGGGTAGGGCGTGGGCGCGCCCACTGAGCCCACACTCCCATCATCATCACTGGCGGAAAGGCCCTGAACTTGTCTGCTCTCAGAGACGAGCTTACCCAGCAGGGGAGCATCTGGGCACCTAGGAAGCACACAATCGTGCCCCCTCCCCGTCTGTTTGATCTCTGGCTTTTCCAGGTACAGAGAGTCCTGGACAGGCTGTCCTCGGTTGCTTTCACCTGGATGCTCAGGTGTGCCCACGGGGGCCCCGCCGCCCTCCCCGTGGAGCGCTGGCTTACCTGTTGGTGAGGGTACTGCTGCAGGTAGCTGGGAGCAGAGAAAGTGCCCTCAAGCCCCGTCAGGTTCCCCCCACACCCTGTGGAGAGGAGGGGGCTCGTGAGTTTACCGGGATCTGTGCATTTGGCCGGTAGGGCCGGCAACGACCGCAGAGGAGAGTCTTGGCGACGCCCGTGGGAAACAAGCTCTGGGCTGGGAGGATGACCAGGCAGGCTTGGAGGTGGGCCAGGCCACGGGAGGCCAACCTGAACCGGGATCAGGCAGGCCTGCCCCGGGGCTCAGGGACCCGTACCCGAGAACTCAGCCCTGCAGTCGGTCTCGTCGCTGCCGTCGGCGCAGTTGGCGAACCCGTCGCACACCGAGTCGGGGAGCAAGCAGACGAGCTGGTCGCAGGGGAACTCCTCAGGGCCGCAGCTCCCTGCGGGGGGGTGGTCACTGGGGCTCACTCTCCCGCTTTGGCAGCGCTGGGAGTGGCTGGAGGGAAGGACAGTGACCAGTTGACCGGAAGCTGGGCGCCTGATGGAACACTCACCGTGTCCAGGGGCCACGGCCTGGTACCAGGCGTGGAAGCCAGATCCTTCCACACTGCTGTCCGAGACGAAGGCCACCCGGAGGCGGCTGGTGTTGGTGTTGAGTGTGGGGGGAGGCACCCTTCCACACACTCTGTAAAAAGTCAGATTGGGGGTGTTGGTGGCTTGGAGCTCAGGGCCAGCCCGAGGGGAGCCTGCCTGGGCCCTGAGGTCCATTTTCCTTAAGCCCCGTCCTGGGGACAATGTGTCGAGGAGATTCCTTTCATTTCCAGTAGAGCTCTGACCTCCCCGGCACCTGCACATCCATCCCTGAAGCATTTATTCACGGGAGAGACATGTGGGAGGCCCAGCAAGGTCAGAGAGGGCACACGACCTTCCCAAGGTCATGCAGCAGGTGCTGGCAGAACTGGGCCCGGAGGCTACGCCTCTCCGTTTCCTCCCAGTCAGGACTCAGCCGCTGCAGCTCTGTGGTTCTGAGCAGTCACTCGGGACAGGGGTGGTGGGTTGGGATCTCCTGGAGGCAGAGAAACCCACCTGAGGAGGGGGCCTTCAGGCTCGGGGGAGATTTCCAAGCGATCAAAAAGACAAGAGGCCACACTCTCCATGCTGAGGGCTTCGATCTTGAGCTGTATCGCGCGGTCCGTGGCCACCTGGATGTGCCACACGCAGTGGGTGTTGGGTGGGTAGGGGTCTGGGTAGTTGGGGCTGCTGAAGAAGCCCCTTGGGCCAGGAAGGAGGCCCCCACAGGCTGCAGAGATGGAGGTTAGAGTTCAGAGGTCAAAAAGAAGAGACATTTTTTTTTCCCTCAAGGCACCTCTTCCTGTACACCGCCTCCCCTGCCATCTTGGGCCCTTTCGCAGGATGGCCAGCCCTGAGTACTCACCAGACGGGTGAGTGAAACTCACGCCTGTCTCCGGGTGCCCTTCTGGGGTCTTAGTTGCCGGAGAGGTGGTGGTGGCCGGGGCGGTGCCAATGGCGGCGAGGCCGTGGGAAGGCAGTGGAGGATGGGTGGCCCCGCGTGGGGGTGGAGCCTGCAGCTCTGGAGGCGGGAAGATGGGGGAGGAGGGTTCAGAGGCGCTGGACCCCTCGGGGGCACGGGCAACAGAGCTCATGGAGTCTCGTTCTGAAAGCCTGCTGCCAGCAAGCCCGGGGCACTTACGGGCCAGGACGATGGCCACCAGCAGCCCGAGCAGCAGGAGCAGCAGGCCGGCCAGCAGGAGGACACACAGCCAGGAAAAGCGGCAGTCTGGCTGCAGCCGTCGGGGATGCCGACCTGGGGCAGGCGGGGTGGGGTCTGAGCGCCCTCTCCCTTGGCCGACCCTCACCCACTCTCAGCGGCCAGGGCTTTCTGTCCGACCCCCAGATGACCCCGCTGAGGTGCTTACCACGCCAGGGAGCACGGGTGCTGCAGCGGGTGTCCTCCTGGAGGGCGGGGAGGGGGCCAGGTGGCCCTGACTCAGGCTCGAAAGCAGGATTACAGAACTCGGTCTGAAGGGAGAGGTTTGAGGGTCGAGGGCTGGTGGCAGTAAGTACTGCCCGGCCGGCGTGTCCATGGGGCCGGCGTCTGGGTCCTGTGGGAGGGGTCCTGCGCGCCCCTTACCTTGCTCAGCTCGGTCGCCTCCACACAGAGGATGATATCTGAGCAGTCCTTCATGGCTCCAGGCTCTGCATGGCTTTCTGGAGCCCCTGTGACAGCTCGAGACCTCCAAAGGCCCGCGCCCTGCCCCGCAGTCCCTCTCTCCAAGGGGGTGGCCTCTGCCCCCCAAGGGCGAGGATAGCCCGGCTAGACCAGCTCTCCCGCTGCCCTGGGCGGACTGGCTCAGGCTACTGGCTGTTCCATCTCCCAGTGGGGGAAGGGAGAGCAGCCAGGAGGAATTCGCAGTGGCATGAAATGGTCCCTTAATCCAACTCAGCTGAGGATGCGGAGAGCGAGACCCTGGCACAGAACAGCGGTCCTTAAAGGCACAGGCCGTGGCCGAAGACCCTGCACAGGAAGCTCAGGGCTCTGTGGGGGCTGTGACCAGGGAGCGTGGCCTCCCTGGTTCCTAACCTCCCTGAGGTGTTGAACGAGCCGGTCTGAGGGATGCTGGGAGGGACGAGCGACCGTGGGCAGGTTTGCAGGCACGAGGGAGGCTTTGATGCCCGGTGTAAGGGTTTGGCAACTTCAAAGCCTGTGAGTCCTGAGGGGCCTGGACAAAAAAAGCAGCCTGCTGCCGCTTCCGGGCTTCCCAGGTGGCTCAGCGGTGAAGGATCCACTGGCTGATGCAGGAGATGTGGGATCAATCCCTGGGTCACGAGGATCCCCGGAGGAAGAAATATCTACCCACTCCAGTATTGCTAACACGGGAAATGGACAGAGGAGCCTGGCGGGCTACAGTCCATGGCAAAGGAGTTGGACACAACTTAGTGACTAAACAACAACAATTGCTCCTTGCCATTCAGGGACTGAGGCATTAGCCAAGCCCTGTCTTTGAAAGTCTCTCTAAAGCACTTGGGTGCCCGGGGACAAGAACACGGTGTGGGCAGGACATGGTGTGTAGGGGCTGCTTGTGAGCTTGAGGGGTTGGCTGCGTCTTCCTGGGCCGCTCCAGGCTGCAGGAGAAAGGACAGAGGAGGAGAAGGTGCCTGGGGCTGGGACGGGTGGGCAGACAGGCTGTGGAGTCTGGCAGGTGGTGCCATCTGCTTTCAGGGAAACTGGCCCTTACCTTGCTCAGCTCGGTCGCCTCCACACAGAGGATGATATCTGAGCAGTCCTTCATGGCTCCAGGCTCTGCATGGCTTTCTGGAGCCCCTGTGACAGCTCGAGACCTCCAAAGGCCCGCGCCCTGCCCCGCAGTCCCTCTCTCCAAGGGGGTGGCCTCTGCCCCCCAAGGGCGAGGATAGCCCGGCTAGACCAGCTCTCCCGCTGCCCTGGGCGGACTGGCTCAGGCTACTGGCTGTTCCATCTCCCAGTGGGGGAAGGGAGAGCAGCCAGGAGGAATTCGCAGTGGCATGAAATGGTCCCTTAATCCAACTCAGCTGAGGATGCGGAGAGCGAGACCCTGGCACAGAACAGCGGTCCTTAAAGGCACAGGCCGTGGCCGAAGACCCTGCACAGGAAGCTCAGGGCTCTGTGGGGGCTGTGACCAGGGAGCGTGGCCTCCCTGGTTCCTAACCTCCCTGAGGTGTTGAACGAGCCGGTCTGAGGGATGCTGGGAGGGACGAGCGACCGTGGGCAGGTTTGCAGGCACGAGGGAGGCTTTGATGCCCGGTGTAAGGGTTTGGCAACTTCAAAGCCTGTGAGTCCTGAGGGGCCTGGACAAAAAAAGCAGCCTGCTGCCGCTTCCGGGCTTCCCAGGTGGCTCAGCGGTGAAGGATCCACTGGCTGATGCAGGAGATGTGGGATCAATCCCTGGGTCACGAGGATCCCCGGAGGAAGAAATATCTACCCACTCCAGTATTGCTAACACGGGAAATGGACAGAGGAGCCTGGCGGGCTACAGTCCATGGCAAAGGAGTTGGACACAACTTAGTGACTAAACAACAACAATTGCTCCTTGCCATTCAGGGACTGAGGCATTAGCCAAGCCCTGTCTTTGAAAGTCTCTCTAAAGCACTTGGGTGCCCGGGGACAAGAACACGGTGTGGGCAGGACATGGTGTGTAGGGGCTGCTTGTGAGCTTGAGGGGTTGGCTGCGTCTTCCTGGGCCGCTCCAGGCTGCAGGAGAAAGGACAGAGGAGGAGAAGGTGCCTGGGGCTGGGACGGGTGGGCAGACAGGCTGTGGAGTCTGGCAGGTGGTGCCATCTGCTGTTGCAGGATAGAAAACTTGCGCTCTGCAAACTACATCACTCTGTGCCTCTCTCTCCACGAGTGAAATTCTCCTGGAAAATCCCCGCCTGGCTCAGCTGTCCGCCGGGTGACGGGGAAGGGATTGTAATCTGTTTTGTGTTAGCCGTGCTCCGGCAAAGTCGGGCAGGGCAGGAGGTGGGGAAGCAGCATAGTATTTCTGGCTACTGTTTGTAGAACGTCTGTTACATATTAGACCTTGGAAGAGAGGCTCCAGGGCTTCGCAGGTAGTGGTAGAGAGCCCGCCTGCCTGGGTTCGACGCCTGGGTGGGGAAGCTTCCCTGGAGAAGGGCACAGCAACCCATTCCAGTATTCTTGCCTGAAAAGCTCCACGGACAGGAGCCCGGTGGGCTACAGCCCTAGGGTCGCATGGAGTCGACACAACTGAGTGACTTGACATGCACACCCCAGAGGGCCTACGTGTGGTTTCTCTCCTTAAGTCACTCCGTGAGGTGCCCTAACCCCTTCACAAATGACGGTTGACGGCTCCAAAAGGTCAAGTGACTTCCTCAAGGTCACACAGCTGGTAAGATGCTGAGGCAAGAGTTGAACCTGCTAGGGACAGAGTAGAATAGGTAGGTGGTTGTAGAGCCTTAGTAGGGGATGGTAGGTAGAAGGGAGACACCTGAGAAAGGTTGGGAGGCCAGTGAGTTGACGATAACTCAGGAGAGCTGCTCCTTGTTCAGTAAAGCAGGCTTCTGGGGTCTACCCGGACGGATCCAGGTATGCTAACACGGAAATGGACAGAGGAGCCTGGCGGGCTACAGTCCATGGCAAAGGAGTTGGACACAACTTAGTGACTAAACAACAACAATTGCTCCTTGCCATTCAGGGACTGAGGCATTAGCCAAGCCCTGTCTTTGAAAGTCTCTCTAAAGCACTTGGGTGCCCGGGGACAAGAACACGGTGTGGGCAGGACATGGTGTGTAGGGGCTGCTTGTGAGCTTGAGGGGTTGGCTGCGTCTTCCTGGGCCGCTCCAGGCTGCAGGAGAAAGGACAGAGGAGGAGAAGGTGCCTGGGGCTGGGACGGGTGGGCAGACAGGCTGTGGAGTCTGGCAGGTGGTGCCATCTGCTGTTGCAGGATAGAAAACTTGCGCTCTGCAAACTACATCACTCTGTGCTCTCTCTCCACGAGTGAAATTCTCCTGGAAAATCCCCGCCTGGCTCAGCTGTCCGCCGGGTGACGGGGAAGGGATTGTAATCTGTTTTGTGTTAGCCGTGCTCCGGCAAAGTCGGGCAGGGCAGGAGGTGGGGAAGCAGCATAGTATTTCTGGCTACTGTTTGTAGAACGTCTGTTACATATTAGACCTTGGAAGAGAGGCTCCAGGGCTTCGCAGGTAGTGGTAGAGAGCCCGCCTGCCTGGGTTCGACGCCTGGGTGGGGAAGCTTCCCTGGAGAAGGGCACAGCAACCCATTCCAGTATTCTTGCCTGAAAAGCTCCACGGACAGGAGCCCGGTGGGCTACAGCCCTAGGGTCGCATGGAGTCGACACAACTGAGTGACTTGACATGCACACCCCAGAGGGCCTACGTGTGGTTTCTCTCCTTAAGTCACTCCGTGAGGTGCCCTAACCCCTTCACAAATGACGGTTGACGGCTCCAAAAGGTCAAGTGACTTCCTCAAGGTCACACAGCTGGTAAGATGCTGAGGCAAGAGTTGAACCTGCTAGGGACAGAGTAGAATAGGTAGGTGGTTGTAGAGCCTTAGTAGGGGATGGTAGGTAGAAGGGAGACACCTGAGAAAGGTTGGGAGGCCAGTGAGTTGACGATAACTCAGGAGAGCTGCTCCTTGTTCAGTAAAGCAGGCTCGACTGGGTATAAACAGCTGGTGAAGGAGGAGCTGGCAAAGAAGCAACCAATGATGTATGTCCTGCATCTGTGTCTACTTGGGAGGGGGCGGTCTTCTACCATCCTATATATATGGCTGCCCACTCAATTGAAGGGAGAGGAGAGGAGAAGAGAGGAGAGGAGAGGAGAGCAGAGCAGAGCAGAGCAGAGCAGAGCAGAGCAGAGCAGAGCAGAGCTTTCCTGCCTGCCCGCTTGCACCTCTTACAAGTACCCTATCCTAAGAAATCCTCTTCTTGCCTATCACTCTGCCTCTCGCTGAATTCCTTATGCGTTGAGGCATGAAGAACCTGAGCCTCAATGGGTCCAGATGTTGGGTGAGTGCTGGATTAAGTCCTGGCCACGTGGGTTTGAGTCCCAGACAGGGTTTAGGCTGGGATTGAGTCCTGACTACCTGGGTTCAAGTCCCAAGCAGGGTTTTGGCTGGAATTCAAGCTCCAGCCACGTGGGTTCGAGTCCCAAGCAGGGTTCGATCAGCTCTGGGCCCTGGGTTGAAGTCTCAAATTGAGGTAAAACCCTTTCAAACCCAGTGAGCACGTTTTCTCTGATACACCTCGGTCTCACCGCACACTGGCCTGAGGCAGGCTGGCGACAGAGGGGACCTAGGCGAAGAGCCCAGGGGGTTGAGCAGACAGATTCTGCCATCCTGAGCCAGCTCTCACATGCACACATCCAGCTCTCCATTTCTTCTTTTATTCTTGCCTAAAAGTCGCACGGTGGGCTACAGCCCTAGGGTCGCATGGAGTCGACACAACTGAGTGACTTGACATGCACACCCCAGAGGGCCTACGTGTGGTTTCTCTCCTTAAGTCACTCCGTGAGGTGCCCTAACCCCTTCACAAATGACGGTTGACGGCTCCAAAAGGTCAAGTGACTTCCTCAAGGTCACACAGCTGGTAAGATGCTGAGGCAAGAGTTGAACCTGCTAGGGACAGAGTAGAATAGGTAGGTGGTTGTAGAGCCTTAGTAGGGGATGGTAGGTAGAAGGGAGACACCTGAGAAAGGTTGGGAGGCCAGTGAGTTGACGATAACTCAGGAGAGCTGCTCCTTGTTCAGTAAAGCAGGCTCGACTGGGTATAAACAGCTGGTGAAGGAGGAGCTGGCAAAGAAGCAACCAATGATGTATGTCCTGCATCTGTGTCTACTTGGGAGGGGGCGGTCTTCTACCATCCTATATATATGGCTGCCCACTCAATTGAAGGGAGAGGAGAGGAGAAGAGAGCAGAGGAGAGCAGAGGAGAGCAGAGCAGAGCAGAGCAGAGCAGAGCAGAGCAGAGCAGAGCAGAGCAGAGCAGAGCAGAGCTTTCCTGCCTGCCCGCTTGCACCTCTTACAAGTACCCTATCCTAAGAAATCCTCTTCTTGCCTATCACTCTGCCTCTCGCTGAATTCCTTATGCGTTGAGGCATGAAGAACCTGAGCCTCAATGGGTCCAGATGTTGGGTGAGTGCTGGATTAAGTCCTGGCCACGTGGGTTTGAGTCCCAGACAGGGTTTAGGCTGGGATTGAGTCCTGACTACCTGGGTTCAAGTCCCAAGCAGGGTTTTGGCTGGAATTCAAGCTCCAGCCACGTGGGTTCGAGTCCCAAGCAGGGTTCGATCAGCTCTGGGCCCTGGGTTGAAGTCTCAAATTGAGGTAAAACCCTTTCAAACCCAGTGAGCACGTTTTCTCTGATACACCTCGGTCTCACCGCACACTGGCCTGAGGCAGGCTGGCGACAGAGGGGACCTAGGCGAAGAGCCCAGGGGGTTGAGCAGACAGATTCTGCCATCCTGAGCCAGCTCTCACATGCACACATCCAGCTCTCCATTTCTTCTTTTTATTTATATTTTTAGAATTCTTTATTTTAACACCAGAAACATTTTGTATTGAAGTATAGCCCATTAGCAATGTTGTGATAGTTTCAGGTGAACAGCAAAGGGAGCCGGCCACTCATACACAAGTATCCATTTTCTCCCAGACCTCCTCCCATCCAGGCTGCACATCACACTGGGCAGTTTCCTGTGCTCTGCAGCAGGTCCTTGTTGATTACCCATTTTATATATAGCAGCGTGTACATGTCCATCCCAACCCCCTAACTATCCCTTACCCCCAGCAAGGATAAGTTTTTTTGTCTGTGTCTCTCCTTTTATTTATTTTTTAAAAATATTTATTTGGGGCTTTACTGGTAGTTCAGTGGGTAAGGACACCGCCTTGCAGTGCAAAGGGCACCAGTTCGATCCCTGGCCTGGGAAGATCCCATGTGCCATGGAGCAGCTGGGCTAATGTGTCCAACTACTGAGCCAGAGCTCTGGAGCACATGCACCCAGAGCTGGTGCTCTGCAGCGAGAGGGGCCACTGCGATGGGAGGCCCACACAGGCCAAAGAACAAAGATGGATGAAAATAAATAAATGAAAGATCAATAGAAGTGGCCAAAAAAAAAATTAAAAAAAAATTTATTTGGCTGCACCAGGTCTTAGTTGCACTATGAAGTATCTTTGATCTTCGTTGACACTTGGAGGATCTTGAGCTGCAGCCTGTGGGATCTAGTTCCCTGAGCAGGGATCCAACCTGGGCCCCTGCACTGGGAGCTCGGAATCTTAGTCTGCACTGGAAGTTGGACTACCACCAGGGTAAGTCCTTAGCTCCTCTCTTTCCACCCGCCAGAAGGCCCAGGGGCTACTTTTGTCTAAGGGATAGGCCTTTCCTTGCTGTCAAAACATGGATTATGTTTAGAGGGCTTGGGAGGTCAAACGTATTGTCCAGGGGCTTCCCTGGTGGTCCAGTGGGTGAAGAGTCTGCCTTGCAGTGCAGGGGGCACTGGTTCGATCCCTGGCCTGGGAGGATCCCGGGTGCCGTGGAGCGGCTGGACATGTGTGTCCAGCTGTGAGCCAGAGCGCTGGAGCGTGTGCGCCCAGAGCCAGTGCTCTGCAAGGAGAAAGGCCACTGCAATGGGAGGCCCACACACGATGAAGAATAAGGATGGATGAAAATAAATAAATAAAAAACCAATAAAAAAAAAGTGTTGTCCATAAATAGCACTTAGGCATTATTTGTCCTTCTCCTTTTCTTTCCCAAGTGCATAGCATGATTTCAAGAGGTTGCCTACAAAGCAGGTGAGAATCCAGCCAGGTGTTAAGGAGATTTGCAAAAATGTAAATCTTATCCTTCTTCCTAAATTCTTTGTTTTGGAAAATGTAGTTAAAAATTTTTTTCAAGGGAATTAACCTGGCAATCTGGCAGTTAGGACTCCATGCTTCCACTGCAGGGGGCATGGGGTCAACCAGGGGGCTAATCCCTGGTCTGGGAACTAAGATTCCACAAACTGTGGGGTGCAGCCAAAAAAAAAAAGGTTTTTATGTTAGCATGTAAAAAGTTTACTGTTATTTTATAATTTATTTATAAATTAATAAGTATTTGAGTTCCTTTCAAATTTGAATATGGTAAATGTTGATAGCTATAACAGGCAGGGGGGCTTCTTGAAAGAGGTGGACATTTAGCCTAATGTTAGAGAGTTGAGGAGCTCCCCTGGGGGTCCAGTGGCTCACCCAGGGGGCCTGGGTTCCCTCCCTGGTCAGGGAACTAGATGCCACATGCTGCTATTAAGACCCAGTGCAGCCAAATACATTTTTTTCTTTAATTAAAAAGAAAATTGAAAAAGATTTGAGTAGGTAAAACTTGGAGGTTGGGTAGGGATTCCAGAAAGGAGGGGGTGCTTAGCACTGGGGGCCTCAGGAGCCTGGGTTGTCACGCATTTTAAGCAGGGAGTGGCTTGGTCAGAACCAGGTCTTAGAAGAAGCCTCCTTTGTGGGGACTTGATGGAAAGGAGGGCCAGAAGCTTCTCTCTGGCTTTGCCCTGGCCCACAGCCAGCCTGCACGACCCCCCTGGCTCAGTGGGCACAGGCACCTCGTGGTTGGCTGCTTCTGGAAGTGTTCCTAGGAGAGGTGGTAAGCCCGGCGAGGGGCCAGGGCAGGGAGGGAGGGTGGCTCTGGTGAACGGTCAGCGAGAGAAGCAGAACAAAGCCTCGTCCCACTTTGGCCCATTCGCCCTTCCTTAACAGCCCTGGGAGGCACGGCTGGGCGGTGCTTTGTTCCTGTTTTCTAGATATCAGTGAGGCACCCGAGTCCCACAGCCGGCAAGGAGCAGCGCTGGGTTTCAGAACTGAGTCTGTTGGATTCTGATTTTTAGTTTTTGGCTCTTTTCCTTTCCTCTTCTGTTTTTCTTTCCTTCCATGTGATTTCTGTGAACCGTATAGAACGGCAGGGGCGAGAGAACCTGTGGGCAAGGACCCTGGAGGCAGCCTTTGTTGGGGACCAGTGGTGCGGAGAAGCCTGGGCCGTGAGGCCCCGGGAGGTTCTGGCCGGTGGCCATTGAGTTCCAGGTTCTTGCTTCATTCTTGGCTGTCTCTTGGGCTTCCTTTTCTCCTTCGTGGGCCCCAGGCCTTGGCCTTCTCGCCTCTTCCTTTGCGTGGGTGTCCCCACCTCCTCGCTGCCTGCGGGGCTTTGTGTCTCTGGCCCTCCCTCTTCTTGCCACTGCAGAGGCACCTGCGTGGGCTTCCCTGCCAACCACTGTGGATAAAACCAACAAGCAAAGGGAAGTGATTATCCCTTTTCTTGCTCAAGTGATTTCCAGAACCTGGGAAGCTCCACTGGGCTTTTGCTTTTGTTCCTGCAGACGCTCGGCCTGCCTGGCTCTCTGTGGCCCCTCCATAACCAGGAGGGGCAAGGCCAGCTGAGGCTAGCCGTCCCCTTCTAGACTCTGACTTGCTAGTTCTCCCTCCTGCTGGGTTTCCGGCTCCAACCCTGCACTCTAGGCAGGTCAGCCTCTTTCTGGTCCCTGGCACACGCTGTACCCATCCTACCCGTCTTTGTCCAGGCTTGTCCTCTGACCCGAATGCTTTCCTTTTGCTCACTCCCAGGGCCAGAGTTCTAGGTGTGCATTTGGACTTGATTCTCCCTACTGTATCTGTCAAATATTCCCTCCTCTCCTTACTCACTACCACCTGTACCCTTGACTCTCACACCCTGGTTCCTGGATCTTTCGTCTCTAGGAGCTGGGATGACTGTGGCTCCATCCCAACCCACCCTCTACTGTCTCCAAGAGAAAGGTCACACTGAGTAACAGGAAATCAGGGGAGCTCGGCCCTTGGCTTTGGAACGCCCAGCCAGTGCTCTGTGTCACTGACTGTGTGGTTTGGGCAATGCTATGCTATACTGACTGCATTCATGAAAAGTCAGAAGCACCCTAAGAGGCCAGGAGAACTCGGCTTTCGCTGAGGATCACCCACCACAGGAATCTTAGTGGACTGCTGATGGCACAGTCCTGAAAACGGAGATGAGGTGGAGGAGGGTTGGGGGAGTGAAGTGGACATCTCTCGAGTACCTACAATGTGCCAGACGCTTGCAGCTCTCAGTAGCTCTTGTTGTGCCCAGATTACAGAGGTGGCAACTGAGACTCAGATAGACAAGATAATTTGCTTGAACTATGAATGCCATGGGCTTTCCTGGTAGCTCCACTGGTAAAGAATCTGCCTGCAATTGGCCTTCGCCTCTTCCTTTGCGTGGGTGTCCCCACCTCCTCGCTGCCTGCGGGGCTTTGTGTCTCTGGCCCTCCCTCTTCTTGCCACTGCAGAGGCACCTGCGTGGGCTTCCCTGCCAACCACTGTGGATAAAACCAACAAGCAAAGGGAAGTGATTATCCCTTTTCTTGCTCAAGTGATTTCCAGAACCTGGGAAGCTCCACTGGGCTTTTGCTTTTGTTCCTGCAGACGCCGGCCTGCCTGGCTCTCTGTGGCCCCTCCATAACCAGGAGGGGCAAGGCCAGCTGAGGCTAGCCGTCCCCTTCTAGACTCTGACTTGCTAGTTCTCCCTCCTGCTGGGTTTCCGGCTCCAACCCTGCACTCTAGGCAGGTCAGCCTCTTTCTGGTCCCTGGCACACGCTGTACCCATCCTACCCGTCTTTGTCCAGGCTTGTCCTCTGACCCGAATGCTTTCCTTTTGCTCACTCCCAGGGCCAGAGTTCTAGGTGTGCATTTGGACTTGATTCTCCCTACTGTATCTGTCAAATATTCCCTCCTCTCCTTACTCACTACCACCTGTACCCTTGACTCTCACACCCTGGTTCCTGGATCTTTCGTCTCTAGGAGCTGGGATGACTGTGGCTCCATCCCAACCCACCCTCTACTGTCTCCAAGAGAAAGGTCACACTGAGTAACAGGAAATCAGGGGAGCTCGGCCCTTGGCTTTGGAACGCCCAGCCAGTGCTCTGTGTCACTGACTGTGTGGTTTGGGCAATGCTATGCTATACTGACTGCATTCATGAAAAGTCAGAAGCACCCTAAGAGGCCAGGAGAACTCGGCTTTCGCTGAGGATCACCCACCACAGGAATCTTAGTGGACTGCTGATGGCACAGTCCTGAAAACGGAGATGAGGTGGAGGAGGGTTGGGGGAGTGAAGTGGACATCTCTCGAGTACCTACAATGTGCCAGACGCTTGCAGCTCTCAGTAGCTCTTGTTGTGCCCAGATTACAGAGGTGGCAACTGAGACTCAGATAGACAAGATAATTTGCTTGAACTATGAATGCCATGGGCTTTCCTGGTAGCTCCACTGGTAAAGAATCTGCCTGCAATGCAGGAGACCCTGGTTCAGTTCCTGGGTCGGGAAGTCCCCCTGAAGAAACGATAGGCTACCCACTCCAGTATTCTTGGGCTTCCTGGGTGGCTCAGATGGTAAAGAATCCACCTGCAATGTGGCAGACCCGGATTCTATCTCTGGGTTGGGAAGATCCCCTGGAGGAGGGCATGGCGACCCACTCCACTATTCTTACCTGGAGAATCCTCATGGACAGAGGAGCCTGGCGGGCTACAGTCCATGGGGTCACAAAGAGTTGGACACGACTGAAGTGACTTAGCACGTATGAATGTGTAGACTCAGGGAGTTCCCTGGTTCAGCTCAATTGAATCGCTGTTCAGTTCAATTGAACACAGGTTGGGAAACAGGCGCCAGAAAGCCCTGCAAAAGGCTGTCAATTATTTGCCCACAAGGAAGAGCGTTCAGATGGAAAGAGATCTGGGTGGGGAGTCAAGATCCCTGGGTTCCGTAATACCCCTTCCACCAACAAGCTGGCAACACATCGCTAGAACTTGTGTCCTCATTGGCAAGATAAGAACGTGGACAGGGTGACCCTAACGGAAAATAGTACGCATTTTCTGAGCACTGGCTACACAGACTGTGCAAGGTGGAATCAAGGAACCAGATGCAGGACTGAAATATAGGGGAAAAAATGACTTAGAATGCGAGCACTGACTTGAGAGTTTTGAGTCTCTAGTCTCTCCTTAATTCACAGATGAGACACCAAGGCCCAGAAAGAGGGAGGTTCTTGCTCAAGGTAATGCAAGAGCAGGTGCAGGGGAACCTCCTCCCTTAGAGAGAGGCCCGCTGGGATGCCAGCCAAGAGTGGGGGCAGCCATCCCAGTTGCTAGGAGGCAAAGCCGATGGGCGAGGAGACCAGGCGACAGGTTGTGTTTGGGGATCTGTGCACCACGAGGACCTGCTGCCACGGGGATGAGACAAGATACATGTCCTTGCAGCTCTCAGTAGCTATTGTTGTGCCCAGATTACAGAGGTGGCAACTGAGACTCAGATAGACAAGATAATTTGCTTGAACTATGAATGCCATGGGCTTTCCTGGTAGCTCCACTGGTAAAGAATCTGCCTGCAATGCAGGAGACCCTGGTTCAGTTCCTGGGTCGGGAAGTCCCCCTGAAGAAACGATAGGCTACCCACTCCAGTATTCTTGGGCTTCCTGGGTGGCTCAGATGGTAAAGAATCCACCTGCAATGTGGCAGACCCGGATTCTATCTCTGGGTTGGGAAGATCCCCTGGAGGAGGGCATGGCGACCCACTCCACTATTCTTACCTGGAGAATCCTCATGGACAGAGGAGCCTGGCGGGCTACAGTCCATGGGGTCACAAAGAGTTGGACACGACTGAAGTGACTTAGCACGTATGAATGTGTAGACTCAGGGAGTTCCCTGGTTCAGCTCAATTGAATCGCTGTTCAGTTCAATTGAACACAGGTTGGGAAACAGGCGCCAGAAAGCCCTGCAAAAGGCTGTCAATTATTTGCCCACAAGGAAGAGCGTTCAGATGGAAAGAGATCTGGGTGGGGAGTCAAGATCCCTGGGTTCCGTAATACCCCTTCCACCAACAAGCTGGCAACACATCGCTAGAACTTGTGTCCTCATTGGCAAGATAAGAACGTGGACAGGGTGACCCTAACGGAAAATAGTACGCATTTTCTGAGCACTGGCTACACAGACTGTGCAAGGTGGAATCAAGGAACCAGATGCAGGACTGAAATATAGGGGAAAAAATGACTTAGAATGCGAGCACTGACTTGAGAGTTTTGAGTCTCTAGTCTCTCCTTAATTCACAGATGAGACACCAAGGCCCAGAAAGAGGGAGGTTCTTGCTCAAGGTAATGCAAGAGCAGGTGCAGGGGAACCTCCTCCCTTAGAGAGAGGCCCGCTGGGATGCCAGCCAAGAGTGGGGGCAGCCATCCCAGTTGCTAGGAGGCAAAGCCGATGGGCGAGGAGACCAGGCGACAGGTTGTGTTTGGGGATCTGTGCACCACGAGGACCT
The DNA here is from genome assembly GCA_022376925.1 of Tragulus kanchil. Lineage (NCBI taxonomy): Eukaryota > Metazoa > Chordata > Mammalia > Artiodactyla > Tragulidae > Tragulus > Tragulus kanchil. Next base: position 139,663,622 of record JAIOJX010000006.1, read on the forward strand.
GCTGCCACGGGGATGAGAAAGCACCACAGGTTAAGAGCTGAGGGAAAGGCTGGGAGCAAGGGTAGAGGGGCTGAGTCCCTGCCCTCGACATCCCCTGGAGTCTGTTCCCCAGGAGAAGACGAACAGACCCACAGGTGACTTCTAATGTCCCATGAAAAGCTGGTCACAGGAGAGGTAGCGCACCTTCCGTTAACTGGGGGCTCAGTCATCCATTTGGCTCAAAGTCTGATGTTCCCACATTGAAGGGCATCCTGTTCCCTTGTGGTCTGGGAAAATTATCTTTCCTAGGTCTGGCCCCTGCCAGGGCAGGTTGGGGAGAGATCTTGGCCGTGAGTCACTGTTGTCCTCAATACTTCGGGGAAATGCCCAGGAAACTGGCTGTCTTGGCCCAGGAGGTGGGCCAGCAGGTGCCGCTGTCTCAGGGATGGAGGGAGGAGGAGGCCTGGATTCTCCAGCGTCTGGAGCACAGGTGGCAGGCAGGTTTTTACTGGGAAAAAAAATCCAAGTAAGACACTTTAAGCTTAACTGGTGGAGACTCTTTCCCAAGTTCTAGGATTGATGACAGAATGGAAAATCAGAAGAGGAAAAAAAGTGAAAACCCAAGGAACCAAGTTCCCGGGGTCCCCGACAAGGTCGTTCCTCAAGAAGTTCGTCGGGCGATGTCTTGAGCACAGCACAGATAGAATACCTTGAATGCAAAGGCAGCTATTTCCAGGTATTCGTTGGGCAAACTGAGGTGGTTCGTTGGAGGACCAAGCCTTGATCACTCCACACGCAGGCAGAGCCACTCTGCCCTACGAGCAAACTATGCTGTACGCAGCCTCTGCTGGGGAGACCTGTCGCAGCTCATCATAGGTCTGTCCAGGGACCCGAGGGTGTCCACAGAGAACTGCCAGAGTGCCTGTGGCAGCACTTAAAAAGCCGACAGGCCGTTTAAAGAGATGTCCATTACAGAAGACTTACCTAGTTGTGAAGCCAGGGTTCTGGTTGGTGGGAGACACACGCAGAGGTGTTCAGAAGTGGTAATACGACACCTCGTCCCTACAATGTTTTGCCCCAAAGAATAGAGTATACATAAACAATGTGGCAAAATGCTAAAAGACTGGGCTTCCCTGATGGTCCAGTGGGTAAGGACACCGCCTTGCAGTGCAAGGGACGCCCGTTTGATCCCTGGCCTGGGAAAATCCCACGTGCCGCGGAGCGGCTGGACCGATGTGTCCAATTTCCGAGCCGGAGCTCTGGAGCGCATGCGCCCAGAGCCGGTGCTCTGAGACAACAGAGGCCACTGTGATGGGAGGCCCACACAGGCCAAAGAACAAAGATGAAATGAAAGGCCAATAGAAGTGACCAAAAAAAAGCTAAAATACTGGTGAATTCGGATGAGAAATACAGTGTTAAAAATACATACTATTTCAACTTTTTTTTTTTTTTTTAACAGAATTGAGAAGTTTAGGGCTTTTCTGGTGGCTCAGATGGTACAAAATCAGAAGTTTAAGTTAACAAGTGGGTAGCAACTTTTTCCAGAACTTGGAATTTACAGCCTGCTTGAAGCAGTAAAGTATCTGGCCACTGACAGGCTAGGAGCACTTCCTGGACTCGGACCCTTCCCAAATCAAGCTTCCACCACGAATGAGCTTCTTTCTCAAAGCTGTGATTTATTCTGTACAAGGTTACACTGTACATCACACGCTCGTCTACACCTGCTTACACAGTAAACAAGTGTACACGCCAGCCCTTGGGCTCAAGTTCACAGTCTTCCCTGGTGAAGTGTCAGCCAGTGTCGGGGTGTCTTATTCTGCCTGCCTCCTGGGAGCTCTGGAGAAGCCTGCGCTCTGAGGGGCATGGGCGGGCCCAGCTTGGGGGTGGGGATCACTCCACACGCAGGCAGAGCCACTCTGCCCCACGAGCAAACTATGCTGACGCAGCCTCTGCTGGGGAGACCTGTCGCAGCTCATCATAGGTCTGTCCAGGGACCCGAGGGTGTCCACAGAGAACTGCCAGAGTGCCTGTGGCAGCACTTAAAAAGCCGACAGGCCGTTTAAAGAGATGTCCATTACAGAAGACTTACCTAGTTGTGAAGCCAGGGTTCTGGTTGGTGGGAGACACACGCAGAGGTGTTCAGAAGTGGTAATACGACACCTCGTCCCTACAATGTTTTGCCCCAAAGAATAGAGTATACATAAACAATGTGGCAAAATGCTAAAAGACTGGGCTTCCTGATGGTCCAGTGGGTAAGGACACCGCCTTGCAGTGCAAGGGACGCCCGTTTGATCCCTGGCCTGGGAAAATCCCACGTGCCGCGGAGCGGCTGGACCGATGTGTCCAATTTCCGAGCCGGAGCTCTGGAGCGCATGCGCCCAGAGCCGGTGCTCTGAGACAACAGAGGCCACTGTGATGGGAGGCCCACACAGGCCAAAGAACAAAGATGAAATGAAAGGCCAATAGAAGTGACCAAAAAAAAGCTAAAATACTGGTGAATTCGGATGAGAAATACAGTGTTAAAAATACATACTATTTCAACTTTTTTTTTTTTTTTTAACAGAATTGAGAAGTTTAGGGCTTTTCTGGTGGCTCAGATGGTACAAAATCAGAAGTTTAAGTTAACAAGTGGGTAGCAACTTTTTCCAGAACTTGGAATTTACAGCCTGCTTGAAGCAGTAAAGTATCTGGCCACTGACAGGCTAGGAGCACTTCCTGGACTCGGACCCTTCCCAAATCAAGCTTCCACCACGAATGAGCTTCTTTCTCAAAGCTGTGATTTATTCTGTACAAGGTTACACTGTACATCACACGCTCGTCTACACCTGCTTACACAGTAAACAAGTGTACACGCCAGCCCTTGGGCTCAAGTTCACAGTCTTCCCTGGTGAAGTGTCAGCCAGTGTCGGGGTGTCTTATTCTGCTGCCTCCTGGGAGCTCTGGAGAAGCCTGCGCTCTGAGGGGCATGGGCGGGGCCCAGCTGTGTGGGGGTGCAGGGTGCGCCACGCACAGAACTCCAGGCCTCGGTGCTGAACAGCTTTTCTCTCTGGGACAGCCCAGAGTCTGGCCCGATGAGTTGGGGCAAAATCGAGCCCATGGGGAAGAACCATACAACGGAGGCAAGATGTCCCCAGACACCCGGGCTCCAGGCCCTTGGCTGGAGTGCAGACCGATGCCAGGGGGAGCCGGAGGCGGCATGGGCATCCCTGAGAAACTCGGTCCAAAGGAGGCTTTGAGAAGGCGGGTGGGGCAGGAAGGCTGGGGAGAAAGAGCACGTTAAGGGGGAATAAATTACAGGTGAGAAGGGTCAGGGGCTCGTGCTATCCTTCCAACAACTGGGGAGCAGACCGGGGCTGGGGTAGAGGAGGCGGGCGGGAAGAACTTGATGTGCTATCTGAAGACGCTCCTCTTCACCTCACTGTGACGCTGAACGAGCCAGGGGCTGCGGGCACGACCCCGAGCCCTCCTGGGGGCTCTGGACATGGCACTGGGGAAAAGGGAAGAGGCTGAGGGATATTTCAGGGAGGGGCAGTTACCCCCTGGTCCCCAAATGCTATAAGGCACAATTCTTGGAGGCAACTAGATTCCATCTAAAATGTTAAAAAAAAGAAACAAAAAAACAAACAAAAAACCTGTCAGATCCCAGGTCTACTGTGGCTGTGCTTGGGACTGGCCACCTCCCACCTGGCACCACTGGGGCTAGCACTGGACAAGCTGTACTTGGAGACCTTAAAAAAGAAAAACGGCCAGCACATCCCAGCTGTGGAGAGGGGTGAAAGAGAGCATCTCCAGTCTGAAAACTTTAGTTATGGTAATTAAAAAAAAAAAAACAAAACCAGCTTTTTTTCCAAAGCCGTCCCCTCATCTGGCTCAGGGTGTTTTTCTTGCTCCTGGACAGGGGAGCGGGGTCCAGGTGCAGACGGCAGCGTTCCAGGTGGCGATCCTCCCAGCAGGCTCCAGAGGGCGCTGTGCGCTGCGGAGCCCCAGGCAGGGCCACGGCCAGTGGCCCAGTGGACGGGACGTTCTCCCCACAGACTGCTGCTGTGCATCACACGCGGGAGAAAACCGCAAGCTTACAAATGCAAGCACGAGAAGCCGCGGGCACCATGCTGGCTCCATCTGTGTCCTGCCGGTCTTCCCAGCCAGGCGGGGTTCGGGCGCCCAGCTCCCGCCCAGGCCCTGGCCAGGCGGCAGCAACGGAGGCGTGCCAGCCGGAGGCCCTTGGCTGGAGTGCAGACCGATGCCAGGGGGAGCCGGAGGCGGCATGGGCATCCCTGAGAAACTCGGTCCAAAGGAGGCTTTGAGAAGGCGGGTGGGGCAGGAAGGCTGGGGAGAAAGAGCACGTTAAGGGGGAATAAATTACAGGTGAGAAGGGTCAGGGGCTCGTGCTATCCTTCCAACAACTGGGGAGCAGACCGGGGCTGGGGTAGAGGAGGCGGGCGGGAAGAACTTGATGTGCTATCTGAAGACGCTCCTCTTCACCTCACTGTGACGCTGAACGAGCCAGGGGCTGCGGGCACGACCCCGAGCCCTCCTGGGGGCTCTGGACATGGCACTGGGGAAAAGGGAAGAGGCTGAGGGATATTTCAGGGAGGGGCAGTTACCCCCTGGTCCCCAAATGCTATAAGGCACAATTCTTGGAGGCAACTAGATTCCATCTAAAATGTTAAAAAAAAGAAACAAAAAAACAAACAAAAAACCTGTCAGATCCCAGGTCTACTGTGGCTGTGCTTGGGACTGGCCACCTCCCACCTGGCACCACTGGGGCTAGCACTGGACAAGCTGTACTTGGAGACCTTAAAAAAGAAAAACGGCCAGCACATCCCAGCTGTGGAGAGGGGTGAAAGAGAGCATCTCCAGTCTGAAAACTTTAGTTATGGTAATTAAAAAAAAAAAAACAAAACCAGCTTTTTTTCCAAAGCCGTCCCCTCATCTGGCTCAGGGTGTTTTTCTTGCTCCTGGACAGGGGAGCGGGGTCCAGGTGCAGACGGCAGCGTTCCAGGTGGCGATCCTCCCAGCAGGCTCCAGAGGGCGCTGTGCGCTGCGGAGCCCCAGGCAGGGCCACGGCCAGTGGCCCAGTGGACGGGACGTTCTCCCCACAGACTGCTGCTGTGCATCACACGCGGGAGAAAACCGCAAGCTTACAAATGCAAGCACGAGAAGCCGCGGGGCACCATGCTGGCTCCATCTGTGTCCTGCCGGTCTTCCCAGCCAGGCGGGGTTCGGGGCGCCCAGCTCCCCGCTCCAGGCCCTGGCCAGGCGGCAGCAACTCCCGTTCGGCAGTTTCACTTTCCTTTGTTCTTCTTATTTGTCAGGTTTTTTTTTTTTTTGCCTTTTTTTAGTCTTTTTAAAAAAACTCAGGTTGTGGGGCCACCACGGGGAAGGGAGGCCGAGGCTGTAACTTGTGGCTGCTACATGCGGGAGGGTGGACTGGCCAGCTCGTAGAAGAGCAGGTAGGCGTCGCTGGTGCGCACTTGGCTGGTGGACATGGGGGAGACGCTGCAGAGAGAGCGGGACAGGTCAGCCTGGGGCCGCGGGGGTGGAGGGCTCCCGGGACGGGCTGGGGGAGTGAGGGGCCCGTCTCAGACCTGCGGGAGCCCCGAGGCCACCCCCTTCTGAAGAGCCTTCCCGTGGGCAGCTGCACAGCTCTAGGCCCTGACCGCTCCTGGGGAGGCACGGGCGTCTGACAGCAGGGGGCTCGAGGCTCGTCTCACCTGGAGTCGTTGAAAGTGTGCCACTCGCCGGTCACCGGACTCCGGCAGTAGGCTGTGTAATGGCCACCCATGGTGGTTCCGGAGTGATTGGACACAGCATACAGGTTGTAAACAGCGTGGTCTGAGGAGGAGGCACAGGGTGTCGGGCGCGGGGCACTCCTCACCCCTCCCCACCGCGCCACCCCGTCCTGCCTCCCCTCCAGCTTCCCCCTCGCTCTCCTCAGCGGAGACCCCTGTGCCTTGGTTCTGAGCTTCCAGCTGAGAAGTGCTTACTGGTGTTTTCTGAGGCAAATTCCCTCAAGGCCAGGTCTCTTAGTGGGAAATTCACAAAATGATTCCTGGCTCAGGGTGTTTTTCTTGCTCCTGGACAGGGGAGCGGGGTCCAGGTGCAGACGGCAGCGTTCCAGGTGGCGATCCTCCCAGCAGGCTCCAGAGGGCGCTGTGCGCTGCGGAGCCCCAGGCAGGGCCACGGCCAGTGGCCCAGTGGACGGGACGTTCTCCCCACAGACTGCTGCTGTGCATCACACGCGGGAGAAAACCGCAAGCTTACAAATGCAAGCACGAGAAGCCGCGGGGCACCATGCTGGCTCCATCTGTGTCCTGCCGGTCTTCCCAGCCAGGCGGGGTTCGGGGCGCCCAGCTCCCCGCTCCAGGCCCTGGCCAGGCGGCAGCAACCCCCGTTCGGCAGTTTCACTTTCCTTTGTTCTTCTTATTTGTCAGGTTTTTTTTTTTTTTGCCTTTTTTTAGTCTTTTTAAAAAAACTCAGGTTGTGGGGCCACCACGGGGAAGGGAGGCCGAGGCTGTAACTTGTGGCTGCTACATGCGGGAGGGTGGACTGGCCAGCTCGTAGAAGAGCAGGTAGGCGTCGCTGGTGCGCACTTGGCTGGTGGACATGGGGGAGACGCTGCAGAGAGAGCGGGACAGGTCAGCCTGGGGCCGCGGGGGTGGAGGGCTCCCGGGACGGGCTGGGGGAGTGAGGGGCCCGTCTCAGACCTGCGGGAGCCCCGAGGCCACCCCCTTCTGAAGAGCCTTCCCGTGGGCAGCTGCACAGCTCTAGGCCCTGACCGCTCCTGGGGAGGCACGGGCGTCTGACAGCAGGGGGCTCGAGGCTCGTCTCACCTGGAGTCGTTGAAAGTGTGCCACTCGCCGGTCACCGGACTCCGGCAGTAGGCTGTGTAATGGCCACCCATGGTGGTTCCGGAGTGATTGGACACAGCATACAGGTTGTAAACAGCGTGGTCTGAGGAGGAGGCACAGGGTGTCGGGCGCGGGGCACTCCTCACCCCTCCCCACCGCGCCACCCCGTCCTGCCTCCCCTCCAGCTTCCCCCTCGCTCTCCTCAGCGGAGACCCCTGTGCCTTGGTTCTGAGCTTCCAGCTGAGAAGTGCTTACTGGTGTTTTCTGAGGCAAATTCCCTCAAGTCCAGGTCTCTTAGTGGGAAATTCACAAATGTTGTGAGCTTGCTGGTTCGTATCCTGGATTCTGAGAACCGCTTCAGGTCTGGCGTTGGTGCGAGTCAAGGACAGAGTCAGGACAGGAGACTGAGTCCCCAGGGGCGACGGCACCCTCAGGAAGCAGAGGAGGCGGCCCAGTGAGGCTCCCGGTCCTGCTCCGCTGGCCTCATCCGGCCCGTCCTCAGTCCCTCCCCAGCGCCAGCCCCGCCCCGACCACCTGAAGGATACGGAGCACCAAGATCTTTGGGAACCTCTGGATGGAGAACTTCTTTATACACCGCTTCCTGGCTCGGCAGCGACAGCACGTCTGAGAGACAGGACAGACAGCTGACGCATGGCAGAGGCCAGCGGCCGGGCCCCAGCTCCAGGCTGACCTGCCCTGAGAGGACCCCGGGAGACGGCGGCCACACGACGTGGAGGCAGACTCACCGGCTTTTCATCGCCATCAAGCATGTCCTCCTTGGTGAAGAGCCTCATGCAGTCCATTAAGGTCACCTCGGGATAACCTCGCTGAGAGCGGGCAAAGCGAGGGGTCAGAGGCTGACCCCGTGGAGGGGCAAGAGCGAGAGTCTCAGGAGCAGGGCGACGGGGGCGCCTACCTTAGCGATGGGCAGAGAGAGGTCCCAGAAGGGGTCAAAGACCGTGGAACAGTAACCACAATCAGTGCACATCAGGGAGCTCTTCAGCTGCCCAACAAAGAGGTCTGGGGAAGAGACCAACGTGCGACGCTTAGCCACCTGTCTCCTCTCCCACCGCCCTGCCTCAGTCCTTCGGGCGCCGGATACTAGGGAGCAGGAGGCGTCCCAGGAGCAGATTCTGCTCTACTCAGGCCAAGCCGTTAACAGGAAGGCCGGCACCCCTGCCCGTGCCCACGCTTACCCCCGATCCGACTGTCTTCCCGTTCTAGGTATTTCCTCCACATCTGCCGCCCTTTCTCATCATCGCTAGGATCAGAGAGAGGAAGACAAGTGGTCAGAGCTCAAACCATGGAGAGTTTAAAGGCCCAGCAATCTAAATCTTTATCATCCAAAAATCTCCCCAAAACATGAGCCCTAGGAAGCGTGCCTAGTTCTGGCCCAGCCCCTCCCTCCTACTTACGGCAGGTGGTCGAGGGTTTCGGGGCTGGGCTTGGGCCTCACTGTGACCCGGTTCACCTCACTGTGCAGCCCGTCCAGGAGGAAGCGAAGGAACTCCTGAGCGTCCTGCTGACTGCACCCGCAGAGAAGGGAGTGAGCGACACCTCTGGCCCCTAGAACTTGCTGCCGCCGCCACCCGCCCTGGGGAGGATGCGTCCCCGAGGCCCTTACTTGTAGCCGACGAAGCGCGGTGCGTATCTCTGGATCTGCGTCTTGAACTCAGAGGGGCTCACCACGTCGTTGGGGGATGAGGTCCATATGGTCTGGATTAGTTTTGCAAACTCTGTTGGAAGGAGAAAAGGATAGAGGTGGGCACGGAGGGCTGTTGAGCCATTTTCTCTATGAAGTTCTTAAACGAGAGTCCCAACAAATAGAAGCCAGAGGAAGAGAAACAGGAGAGGAGCACGGAACGCTCGACTGCTAGTGCAGTGACGCGGCGGCTCCGTCACTCAGTCGTGTCGCCTCTCTGTGCCCCACGGCCTGTCGCCCACTGGGCTCCTCTGTCCGTGGGATTCTCCAGGCAAGAATCCTGGAGTGGGCTGCCATGTCCGTCTCCAGAGGGTCTTCCCCACCGAGGAACCGAACCCAGGCACACAGCGACGGGGGCGGAAGAGTGTCCGAGGTGGGCCAGGGCTGTGTCCAGGCGGGCGCTCACCTTCCATGAGGGCCGTGTGTGCACTGCTGCTGCGGCTGAGGTCCCGCAGGTAGAGCCTCTGGAGGCAGTAGTCTCTCAGCTCTCGGGTGTTGCTCAGGCACTGCAGAATGGAGTTCATGAAGCACTGCGAGAGACCACCTGCGCGTCAGCAGCGGAACAAAGCCCCCCGGCCGGCATGTCTGCCGGCTGACTGCTCAGAGCCCTCGGCGTCGTCTGGCCTAGACAGGAACCCTCCCACAGCCTCCAGTTCCTCTTTCTGTAGGTGACCGGGGTGAAGGGAGGCCAGTCCCCACTCCCGGCACAGGTGACGTCGCCGGTTATTTACTACAGAGCTGTGCCAGAGGGCGCGGGAGCTGGACAGCGTGGGTGGGAGGTGACGGAGGTCCTGGGGCAGGAGGATCCAGGAAAGTGGCTCAGCTACCCGCTAAAAGGGCAACTCCCCTTTCGCAATGGTTCCTGTTGCAGGTGGGGGTGAGGCAGGGCCCAGCAACTCTGTCAAATGCAGCCAGAAAGTGCAGGGACCCACTGGCCTGGGGGTCGGGAGTTAGCGGCACCCAGGATCATCTGGTTGGGACGGGGCTGGGTCCCACCTCAGGTACGAGGTGGGCTGGGGCGAACTCACCGTGTTGCCAAGGTTTCGGAGGCCAGCCAGACCCTGGGTACTCTTAGAATTCTGAAAGCACAGAATAGGCAGCATGTTCAGGCTGAAGTAAGAGGCCTGGCCTACGGTATGTCCTCTCTGCAACTGCCTTGGCACTTGTGGCCACTAGCCGCAGGCCACACATGGTTCTCCCTTCAACTTTAGTCTATTTGGATGTGGGAAAGCCGGGTGTGGGATGCCCGTCATTTTCAACACATGACAGAAAATGCGTCTCTTTGATCAACTTATATAATTCCCCCATCTTTTATGCTAACACTTTTCATTCTCTGCCATATTGGAGACTGGAGATTAGAAGCCTGAGATGAGGAGTTCATATACTTGACTCCTGGTGCCGAGAAATTTCACGTCCCCAGTCCAGACCCTCTCTCCCGTGACCTACATGTGTGCCCTGAGATGCCTGGGCTCTAAAGCAGCTGTCATAATGAGCACTTCAAGGAGGTCTTGAAAAGTTCAATGACAAAACATCTCAACTTAGTTTAGATCTTCAGCTGGGGAGAAACTCCAGTCGGCCTGCCATTCTGGACTGCAAGAGACAGGTGGAATTCCTTCCAGCTGAGCTCAGCTCCTGAGGGCTGATGAAAGCCTGGGAGAATCCTCCCCACCTGGTTCAGGTTTCAACATCCTGCTCGGCCACTGGCTGGAAATTCTTGGGATGGCAGCTCTGGCCAAGCAGAGGTAAGCGCCCAGCCGAGTGAAGGCGCTCCTCTTGCTCCTGCTCTCCTTGTGGAGGCAGCTGAGGGAGTACGAGAGAGAACGGGTGCTCTGTCGAGGGCTCTGCGCCTTGTTGGTCCAGGTTCCTTGACTAATCCTGGCCCAACCTCCAGAAAGTTGGAAAACCTTCCGGCTCAAAGGGTTAAAGCATCAGTATCCAGATGCGCCGCCACCCTCTCTCTCGGGGAGGGGACCTGGGAGCAGGCAACTCTGGAGCAACGCTGGCTGGGGCATGCGTGGGGCCGGCTCAACCCTGATCAGAACAGGAGCCTGAAATAACTCAGCTAAAATTACTCACGCGGTGTGCTGTCAGCAGCTCAAAGCCCATGAGGTTGTCAGCATAAGGGGGTGGGGTGGTGTGGGGAGAGGCAGGCCGAGGGAGGGCTTTTCTCAGGAACTGTCCTGTGGATCCCACAAGTAAGACGATCCCTCCTTGCCAGTTATCAGGCCTAACACTCACAGGCAGGGAGGGGAATACCCAACCTGGCAGACTGACCCGCGGTCCACCTGCCGCTAGAAGGAAAACCCGATGGGCAGCAGGTGGGGTACATGCATCACTGAAGAGCAGCCGTGTGTGCCCCCCCGATGGTTCCACAACCATCTAAACCCTGATGTTCCAGCCAGAGGGCCACAACAGAGGTCATTCCCTGGACAAAGACCGTATCAGCATTATGAAGCAGACCCGGGGCTCAATCAGCACTCGAGCCCATGTTGCCCTCTTGGAACTAAACATGAAAGCCTGCCCAAGAACGCGTGCCTGCTCTTTCTCCCCCGCCGTCTCCCTCTAACACCTCTTCCCATCACTGCTTTATGAGTTCTTGCCCTGCACCCTGCCACCCCCAACTGTGCCTCAGACAACATCTGTCCGAAGTGGTCACAGAAGCAAAGCCTTCTACACGGGGGTGATGGCCACTGTCCCCTCTGAGGCCGTCGGCTGAGACAGCCGTCATGCAGGACCCGTGGGAGGTGGGCGAGGGGAGGCTGGCGGCGTCTTTCTAACGAGGCATTCCTGTGGTGTTGGCACTTTCATTTCTGACCCCGCGGAGGGCAGGTCAAGAAGAACAGGTCATGGTCTAGGTCACTGTTCTTGAGGACCTGGCCCTCCATATGGCCTGGCAGGTGGAGACTCCTTCAAAGCTTCACCAAGACTGTCTTAGTTCTGGGGGTGGGCGCTGTGCCTTTGTCTAAAATTTCCTGAGCGTGAAACTGTGTGCCCACTTTGAAGTCCTGTGTGGAAGATGGCTGGGTAGCAGGAATCAGGGGGTGGGAGAGGAGGGGAGAGCAGGGCTGTGCTCTGCCAGCCAGATATTCTTCTGCCATGAATAGGAAATCAGGAGCTCTAGGGAAAGTCAGCAGTTTCCATTCCAGAGAGGAACAAAATGTCCCAGGAGTGACCTTTCTTACGGGGAAAACAATCCTACCTCAGGGCGGATGGGGGGAGGCCCAAACTGGAGGAGCTGGGAGAGACCCTGCGCAGCGGCCAGGCAGCAGGGGAGAAGGCAGTGGCTCCAGCTGGGCTGCTGGGGCTCACATGCAAAGAGCTGGGAAAGTTCGGGACAAGAACTTCCTTAAAATGAGCCATCGGCAGACCTAATGCGACTCGGTAGCAGGCACTGTCCTAGAAGGCAGGTGCCACCTCCGTGCCTAGTAAACGGACAGCATTCACCTTCCCGTGAAGGAGCAAGAGCATGCGGCTGTGTTAACGTGGAGGAAACACCTGGGAACACGAACCACGGAAGAAAGGCTGATGGACGTTTCTTCTTTGCACTTGAGACCCCAGGAAAGGGCTCTCTGGCTTACTTCACCTGCGCCTTGCAGGCCGGCCATGAGTCCTGGCTGCGCCAAGGAGCCTGGTGTGGCCCTGGCACGGGGCCGTGCACGCACTGCCAACACGGGAGCTGGTGCTGTTACATAAGATCTGTCAAGCTCCGGCCCCTTCTCCCTTCCCAGAGGGGGCAGTGCCCAGCCTTTAGCCCCAGCATCACTCTGGGGTGGCTACGTCACCAAAGTGATCCAGCGCCCACTGGCTGAACTGGGGAGGGAAGGGAAGGGACGTTGACCTCTTTCCCTGTCCCTGTCTGTAATGCCTCTGCCCTTCACGGGGTCCTTGGGGTCAAAGGACCCCCGTGGCCGACCCTCTGGGAGGGGGCGTTTTTGAGATGAGTGGCGGGGAGGCGGTCCCTCTGCCGCCGGCCTTTCTTGCTGGCTTTTGGCCCTGGAAGAGTCACGCCCGCAGAGTTCTGCGAGCTGCCCATGCCCTCACACTCCGAGAACTAGTCAAGGTTAGGCTTTCCTGCACCTGTCCTGGGAGGTGCCAGGAATGAAAAGCCCAAGAGCCACCTGGTGCCGGGGTCGACAAGACGGAAGGGGCAGGGGGAAGATCGGGGGACTCGCGGGCTAGGACCTCGACAAGGAGAAGGGGCTGAGAGTAAGCGTGAGATCCCCTGGGGAGGGGCCATTCCTTGCAGGAGATTCTGGGGAAGGAGGGGTGGGGGCTGGGAAGAGTCTGTGCCCCGGCCCGGGCGCGCGGTGCCAGGGGGCGGGAGGGGGGCGATCCCGGGGAGGCGGCGGAACCCCAGCCCTCGGCGGGAGGGTCTCGGAAAAGGGCCCCGCGTACCTTGGCTTTGTTGAGCAGGAGCCCCACGAAGGTGGAGAGCAGCAGGGACGGGGAGAGAGGGGAGCGCGGCCGCAGCTCCTTGGCGAGGGCGGGAAAGGGGGTGGCGGGGCTCCTCGGGCAGGGTCACGGTGTACGAGGTGCGCATGATGGGAGGCTGGCGGCGCGCTCGGCCCCTCGCCTATCGTCGGCCAAGGGGGCGCGGGGAGTACTGCGAGGTCCCACGGCCCGGACGCCCAAGCCGGCGAGGCCGCCACAGGGCACCGTCCGCGGCGCCCAGCGGTAACCGCTCCGCCGGGCCGACCGCACGCTCCTCCACCTCCACCTTCCGGCACGAGCCGCCAGCCGCCCGGGTACCGGCTCTCGTGCTCCGGTCGACTGGCGGCCCCGCCGGCGCCTCGGGCCGCGCGACGTCAGCGCCGGGGCGGGGCCAGGCTCCAGCCCCGCCCCGTCCGGCCCCGCCCCCGAGCTCCGGCACGCGGACTAGAGCGAGGCCACGCCCCCACCGGCCCGCGGTTCCGCCCCTTGCCCGGCTGCCCTCAGCCCTCTGGACCCAGGCCGGCCAGCCCGCCGCCGAGACCGGCTGCCCCCGAGGGCCGGCCGGACGCGGGCGGGTAGGACCGGAGCGCGGAGCCCGGGAACCACCTCGGGGTTGGGACTCGGAGCAGCTGTCTTTGAGGCCCATAGAGGACACGTCGCCAAGGCCGAGTGTCAGCCGGGTGAGCTTCCCCGAAGGCAGCAAAAGATTCCTAACCTTGGGGGGGCTGCAGATTATTTTGACAATGCGATGAAAGATCTGTACTCATTTTTTTTTCAGGGAAAGATACACCCACGCACAAACTTTTTTGCATACATTCTGGGACGAACTCAGGCCTTCTGGGAGCCCAACATCCACCCAGTCCGTGAGGGACTCGCGGGCTAGGACCTCGACAAGGAGAAGGGGCTGAGAGTAAGCGTGAGATCCCCTGGGGAGGGGCCATTCCTTGCAGGAGATTCTGGGGAAGGAGGGGTGGGGGCTGGGAAGAGTCTGTGCCCCGGCCCGGGCGCGCGGTGCCAGGGGGCGGGAGGGGGGCGATCCCGGGGAGGCGGCGGAACCCCAGCCCTCGGCGGGAGGGTCTCGGAAAAGGGCCCCGCGTACCTTGGCTTTGTTGAGCAGGAGCCCCACGAAGGTGGAGAGCAGCAGGGACGGGGAGAGAGGGGAGCGCGGCCGCAGCTCCTTGGCGAGGGCGGGAAAGGGGGTGGCGGGGGGCTCCTCGGGCAGGGTCACGGTGTACGAGGTGCGCATGATGGGAGGCTGGCGGCGCGCTCGGCCCCTCGCCTATCGTCGGCCAAGGGGGCGCGGGGAGTACTGCGAGGTCCCACGGCCCGGACGCCCAAGCCGGCGAGGCCGCCACAGGGCACCGTCCGCGGCGCCCAGCGGTAACCGCTCCGCCGGGCCGACCGCACGCTCCTCCACCTCCACCTTCCCGGCACGAGCCGCCAGCCGCCCGGGTACCGGCTCTCGTGCTCCGGTCGACTGGCGGCCCCGCCGGCGCCTCGGGCCGCGCGACGTCAGCGCCGGGGCGGGGCCAGGCTCCAGCCCCGCCCCGTCCGGCCCCGCCCCCGAGCTCCGGCACGCGGACTAGAGCGAGGCCACGCCCCCACCGGCCCGCGGTTCCGCCCCTTGCCCGGCTGCCCTCAGCCCTCTGGACCCAGGCCGGCCAGCCCGCCGCCGAGACCGGCTGCCCCCGAGGGCCGGCCGGACGCGGGCGGGTAGGACCGGAGCGCGGAGCCCGGGAACCACCTCGGGGTTGGGACTCGGAGCAGCTGTCTTTGAGGCCCATAGAGGACACGTCGCCAAGGCCGAGTGTCAGCCGGGTGAGCTTCCCCGAAGGCAGCAAAAGATTCCTAACCTTGGGGGGGCTGCAGATTATTTTGACAATGCGATGAAAGATCTGTACTCATTTTTTTTTCAGGGAAAGATACACCCACGCACAAACTTTTTTGCATACATTCTGGGACGAACTCAGGCCTTCTGGGAGCCCAACATCCACCCAGTCCGTGAGGGTCTCAGGGCCCAGCTTCGGAAGGCCCAAGCTTCTAGGAAGGTTTGGGGATGAGCTCCCCTCCTCCCTCCAGTCCTAGTGTGGCCCACTATCAAGAAAGGCAATGCCCAGGTTTCTATAGGATGCCAGGGGGTCACTGTCCCTTTTGGCCCCAGGAAGGAACACTTTCTGGCCTCTTCTACGCAGCTACCCAACTCCAGACATCTCTCCTAGAATCTCAGATTTTGATCTGTTTTTGGGAGATGGAGAGAGAGTCACACCACGGTGGAGAAGGGCTGGCTGGCGTGGGGGCGTGTCCTCCGGTGACCCTAAGGGCAGCAGTGCTTGAAGATCAGAGGTCTTGGGGTTATATTCCTGCCACCCTCAACCCTTCACCTATCAGGGACCCGCACAGAATCTGCCTGGAGAAAGTATCCTGTTTGGAGCTTGAAGGCTATTTTTAGCCAGTATTTTTAGCATTTAAAAATACTCGGAGAGGCAGCAGTGTGTGCTGTTACTCATCTGTGGCCTCCTTCTGTTCCTCGTGGCCTGCTCATCCCCACATGTACATGCGCACGGCACACACAGCCACAGCCACACGGGGCATGTGTCCAGGACACATGTATGGCTGTACCCCAGGCCTCCCACACAACAGCACTCTTGTGCCGTGGAGAGGGGAGCACAGACGGTCGCCCCCGTGTTCCCACCTCCGTGGTGGGAGGAGTGGGCCGGAGGCAGGCGCTGCAGCGCACCCTCCCGGGGGGTGAGTGCGGTGTGATGACACCGGGGGTGATGTCCAGCCCGTCCTGACCGGGACCAAAGCTGGGCCCTGGACGGAATGCAACAGCCTTTCCCTCCACGCTTCCTTCTTCCTAACCACACTCCTCAGAGCCAGTCTGACACTGTCTGCCGCAAGGCTTGGATTTCATCACGTCGCCCTCCCGCCCTGCACCTCCTGACGCCTCTCGTCTGTCCGGAAGCCTCAGGTAGCCGTGTCTGTGAGCCTGTGGTCCATGGGCTGGTCAGCACCACAGTCACCCTCTCACTCTTTCCTGAACCCCGCTGTCCATCAATCTGCTTCTGCACTTGCCTTCTCTCCTTTAACAAAACTGTCACGGGTGAAGTTCTTACTAAATGCCAACTATTTCTGAGTGCTTCATATACATTATGCGGGTTAACTTGCCTAGCAACCCAGTGGCAGAGATCTAGTACCTATAACCTCTGTTTTCTAGATGAAAGACCTTAAGCCCTGAGAGCAAATGACTTTCCAGGACCACAAAGCTGGCACATGGCAATGTGGGGCTTCCCACTATCAAGAAAGGCAATGCCCAGGTTTCTATAGGATGCCAGGGGTCACTGTCCCTTTTGGCCCCAGGAAGGAACACTTTCTGGCCTTTTAGCAGTACCCAACTCCAGACATCTCTCCTAGAATCTCAGATTTTGATCTGTTTTTGGGAGATGGAGAGAGAGTCACACCACGGTGGAGAAGGGCTGGCTGGCGTGGGGGCGTGTCCTCCGGTGACCCTAAGGGCAGCAGTGCTTGAAGATCAGAGGTCTTGGGGTTATATTCCTGCCACCCTCAACCCTTCACCTATCAGGGACCCGCACAGAATCTGCCTGGAGAAAGTATCCTGTTTGGAGCTTGAAGGCTATTTTTAGCCAGTATTTTTAGCATTTAAAAATACTCGGAGAGGCAGCAGTGTGTGCTGTTACTCATCTGTGGCCTCCTTCTGTTCCTCGTGGCCTGCTCATCCCCACATGTACATGCGCACGGCACACACAGCCACAGCCACACGGGGCATGTGTCCAGGACACATGTATGGCTGTACCCCAGGCCTCCCACACAACAGCACTCTTGTGCCGTGGAGAGGGGAGCACAGACGGTCGCCCCCGTGTTCCCACCTCCGTGGTGGGAGGAGTGGGCCGGAGGCAGGCGCTGCAGCGCACCCTCCCGGGGGGTGAGTGCGGTGTGATGACACCGGGGGTGATGTCCAGCCCGTCCTGACCGGGACCAAAGCTGGGCCCTGGACGGAATGCAACAGCCTTTCCCTCCACGCTTCCTTCTTCCTAACCACACTCCTCAGAGCCAGTCTGACACTGTCTGCCGCAAGGCTTGGATTTCATCACGTCGCCCTCCCGCCCTGCACCTCCTGACGCCTCTCGTCTGTCCGGAAGCCTCAGGTAGCCGTGTCTGTGAGCCTGTGGTCCATGGGCTGGTCAGCACCACAGTCACCCTCTCACTCTTTCCTGAACCCCGCTGTCCATCAATCTGCTTCTGCACTTGCCTTCTCTCCTTTAACAAAACTGTCACGGGTGAAGTTCTTACTAAATGCCAACTATTTCTGAGTGCTTCATATACATTATGCGGGTTAACTTGCCTAGCAACCCAGTGGCAGAGATCTAGTACCTATAACCTCTGTTTTCTAGATGAAAGACCTTAAGCCCTGAGAGGTCAAATGACTTTCCAGGACCACAAAGCTGGCACATGGCAATGTGGGGCTTTGAACCCAGACCTGTCCTCCAGCAAGACTGATGCTCGTAAACACCACCAGGAGGTTCTGGAATGCCCTTCCTGTTCTCTGCCAGTGAACTCCCTGTAAACTCTGCTCAAAACTCACGTTTTCTACAAAGCCTTCTCTAGTGAACTCCACCCAGCTCTAAACACTCTTGTTACTGCATACGCCCGGTCTTCTAGCATTCAGTTTCTACTGTACAGATTTGTCTTAGTATGTCTGTCTTATACGTGGCTCTGAGACTTCTGTAAATGGTCTGAGGTTGTATGTTGATTGTACCATCACACGGACCCCGCAAGGGCAGGGCTGTGGGTTCTCTTAGTAGGTGCTTAATAAAGGTGTTGAGCTCATCACGAAAGAGGGCCAGACCCGGGCTGTGCTGGAAGTCCCATTGAGCCTCAGAGGGTGGGGCAAGTCTGGACTGGTGTGTGGAGGGAGAGAGCTGCAGGAAGCACTACCAGGTGCTCACCCACTGGAGCATTTGGCCTGTCTCCCCGTGACGTAGGTCAGCCACCCCGGGACATCGTGGCATTCTGCCAGCCTGCTCTCTCCCTCTTTCCTGGGATGCAGGAGGTCAGGGGCATTGCTGGGAGCAGGGAGGCCCAGCGGGGGAAAGCTCCCGCCCGGGAGCCCTTTGAGAAGTCTGGGCGGAAAGAATGCACACAGGGTCCAGTCCTGTCGGACAAGTGTGGTGGCTGCCGGACACAACCACAAAGAGCTGCGGTCATTTCCCAACTAGCCATGCCCCCGTGAGCCCCTTTCTCCCCAGTACTACTTCCTGAAGTGGGGTGGGTAAAGCATTCAGGGCATGCAGGCTTCCGACATCTTAGTCTGACTTTGGCTCCATGACTTCCTGCCTCAAACATGCCAAGCTAATTTGAGCAGGGGTCCTTGCTGGAGTCCACGGCCTGTTGCCCCTGGCAGTAATTTCCCCCCTCAAATTTTCCCAGATATGGATGGAGTGAAAAAATTCATGGTTAGCTGTGTGAAGGCTAGACTGTGAATATCTTGCTTCCTTAGCTGTTAGTGGGCGTCTGGGTCCCACGTTCAGAAACACGGCTTAGGCCCAGCTCCTGCAGACACCTGCCGTTGCCCCCATAGGCCAGGCAGACCGGTGGCCTGATTGAACTGGGAGGGGCTCAGGGTTCTTTTTAGGGGCTAGGCCCACGAGTGCCCTTGGGGAGGGAGGGTCAGCCAGCCAGCCTGGCCCAGGCCCTTTGGAAGCTCCTCCTTCCTGCATCACTCAGACCCCAGGAGGCCAGAAGCTCTGTGCTCCTTGGAGCCCCTGGGCAGTCTGGTCTGGACCAGCTGGATTCCAGAGGCCCACACACTTCCCTTTCTCGTCTGCGCCTCTGTGTGGGGTGCCCGTTTTCCATCTCCATTGAGGTGAGAGGGTGCAGGGAAGCACGTGTGCTGCTCTAGGCCCTGAACATGATGTTCATTTTCTGCGGCCGGATGGTCAGTGGAGCGGCTCCCCCATGGGCAGGGAACGTGTTGCCAGCCTGGGATTAACTCCTGCCTTGCTGAGCGCCCCCATCCCCTTCCCCGACCCCTGCGGTGTCACCTTAACCCATGGAGACATCCCGCAGTGGGGGTGGGAGAGCAGGTGCTGGGCACTGACCAAGAAAATGAGCCTAAGTAAGGTGGCACCAAGGCCACCAGCCAGGTCACAGGTCACAGCCCACAGCCGGTCTTCAAGGGCTGGAGACCCTGGCGTCTTGCTCATTCTGACGACAGGCTACAAACCGACCGCCCTGCTGTTCTCAGCAGCTAGCATTAGTCCTGCTCAGGGACCCGTCCGGTGTCGAGGGTCCTCTGTGTGACCTTTCTAGGCTGTCCACCCAGACTCGGGCCCTCCTAAAGTTCATTGTCCTCAGGTGGCCAAGTGCGGGAGGACAGGCCCCAGGGTCTCAGGCTGCCAGGCTGGACAAACAAGACAGCAGGGATGGAGTGCAGCGTGGCCGAGTAAACAGTGAAAAGGCCGGGACGGGAAGGGTCACACGTCTCAGCCCGGGCAGCCCCGGCTGTCCTCCACTGTTCTCTCCTCCCCAGCTCCCAACAGCCGTCAAGTCCAAAGTCCCACCCGAGAGGAAGGTCACATGACCTCGCCTTATATAATCTCTCTGTCACTGAACAGCTGGAACTCAAGGCTTGGCGAGATGAGTCAGCAGCGCCCGTGACAAATAGGACCCAGTCCTCCAGGTGCCCGGGCTGACTGCTCCTAGCAACAGGTCCCAGAGCGGAGGGCAACGGTGTGGAAGAGGCTGCGTGAGGCCGAGAGGCTGGGCCGGGCTCCCCATCTGAGCAACAGGTGCCCGGCCTGTGACGTGTGCTCTGGAGGGGCCAGCCCCGGCTCTTCTTGGGGCGAGGAGAGGGTGCCCTGGGCAGGGCTGGGCGGGGGTGAGCGCAGGGCTCAGGCTGGCAGGCAGAGCGCCAGGGCTCCAGGGAGGGAGCAGCTGGAGGGGGTGGAGCAGAGGAGGATTAGCGTGGATTGTAGGGTTAAAGCACAGCCCTGGCAGGGCTCAATGGGAACAGCCTGTCCTTCCATAGGCCCAAGGGAACAGGAGAGGAGGGTGGCGGGGGGATGTGACGGAGCCAGGTGCTTGGGCCCCTGGCTCTCTGCAGGGCCAACCCACCTGGCCCGGCTTGAAGTCCCCCCTGTGGGTAGTGAAAAAAAAAATTTTTTTTTAAACCAGTTTTGAACCAACACGTAACTCCTCTCCAGTCTGTGTGAAGGTGGAGCCTGGGGCAGCCCTCACTGTCCCAGGCTGAGCGCTGCACCTCTGTGGGCTGGCGCCTTGCTGGGGCTCAAGCCAGGCAGTGGTGGCGGGGAGGTGTTCAGAATTCTTGTCCCCCCTCCACCAGACTCTGTGATAGTTCCATTTGGGTCCATTTCCCCCTTTAGGCTGTCCACCCAGACTCGGGCCCTCCTAAAGTTCATTGTCCTCAGGTGGCCAAGTGCGGGAGGACAGGCCCCAGGGTCTCAGGCTGCCAGGCTGGACAAACAAGACAGCAGGGATGGAGTGCAGCGTGGCCGAGTAAACAGTGAAAAGGCCGGGACGGGAAGGGTCACACGTCTCAGCCCGGGCAGCCCCGGCTGTCCTCCACTGTTCTCTCCTCCCCAGCTCCCAACAGCCGTCAAGTCCAAAGTCCCACCCGAGAGGAAGGTCACATGACCTCGCCTTATATAATCTCTCTGTCACTGAACAGCTGGAACTCAAGGCTTGGCGAGATGAGTCAGCAGCGCCCGTGACAAATAGGACCCAGTCCTCCAGGTGCCCGGGCTGACTGCTCCTAGCAACAGGTCCCAGAGCGGAGGGCAACGGTGTGGAAGAGGCTGCGTGAGGCCGAGAGGCTGGGCCGGGCTCCCCATCTGAGCAACAGGTGCCCGGCCTGTGACGTGTGCTCTGGAGGGGCCAGCCCCGGCTCTTCTTGGGGCGAGGAGAGGGTGCCCTGGGCAGGGCTGGGCGGGGGTGAGCGCAGGGCTCAGGCTGGCAGGCAGAGCGCCAGGGCTCCAGGGAGGGAGCAGCTGGAGGGGGTGGAGCAGAGGAGGATTAGCGTGGATTGTAGGGTTAAAGCACAGCCCTGGCAGGGCTCAATGGGAACAGCCTGTCCTTCCATAGGCCCAAGGGAACAGGAGAGGAGGGGTGGCGGGGGGATGTGACGGAGCCAGGTGCTTGGGCCCCTGGCTCTCTGCAGGGCCAACCCACCTGGCCCGGCTTGAAGTCCCCCCTGTGGGTAGTGAAAAAAAAAATTTTTTTTTAAACCAGTTTTGAACCAACACGTAACTCCTCTCCAGTCTGTGTGAAGGTGGAGCCTGGGGCAGCCCTCACTGTCCCAGGCTGAGCGCTGCACCTCTGTGGGCTGGCGCCTTGCTGGGGCTCAAGCCAGGCAGTGGTGGCGGGGAGGTGTTCAGAATTCTTGTCCCCCCTCCACCAGACTCTGTGATAGTCCAGGTTCGTGTGGCCCGTTACTCTTAACAGGAGGACCGAGTCTGGTTAGAACTGTTCTACTCCCTGCTTGGCCTTGTTTGACCTGTAGTTCAGGTCAGCTGCGCTGACAGCCCCGGGGCCAGGGCTGCCCCAGAGGAGTCAGATCTTGCGGGGGCCGGACGGACTGGCTCACTTTTGTTCTTCTCAATGGTGGTCCCCGCCCTCCGCTCCAGTCAGCTGCCAAAGGCCCGTTCTTTTCCAGCACCTCCTTTCCCCCTGTAGTTTAAACCAGCTCTCCTGTCACAGTTTGCTGGCTGCAGATTCCTCCACATCCGTTATCTGCTTTGAACCTCATGACCTCCCTGGGAGGTGGGCTGGGCGCAGTTCCCTTTTATGGGGGAGATGGCAGCTCAGAGGAGCGGTGTCCAGGGTTAAAGCGGCAAAGTCGTCTTCTAGCAATCACAGCAGACTCATCACCCCAGCCTGGGATGGCCTGTCCCTTTCCCATCACCTCTGACATGGAGAAATGCCTAGGGCCGCCTCCCACTGCGACCCTTCTCAGAACTCATTTCCCCAAGCGTCCCTGAGGACAGTGACCACAGCTCACACCTCTCCTGCCTCCCGGAGCACCTAAGACGGGTCCAGCCCTTTCACACGACACTGCAACCTTTGGTCCTGCACTACGATCTCACATGGGGGCTGTGATTGCTCTGGTATTGCAGAGAAAACAGGTCCAGACGTTCAGGCATTTCTCTGAGATTACACTGCAACACCAGGAATGAATGAGTGAGATGGGAAGATCCCTAGATGGAGATGAGAAAAGACGCTGGAACTGGTTTTAGAGAGAAGTGGTCCAGGCCCTGCCCCGCCCCCCGGGCAAGCGGTGGTCAGCTCCAGAAGCGAGGGTGAGGCGGGTGAGGGGAGAGAAAGAAAGGAAAGTCAAGTCGCTCTTTCGTGTCCGACTCTTTGCGACCTCATGGATGAGCCATGGGAGTCTCCAGGCAAGAATCCTGGAATGGGTAGCCTTTCCCTTCTCCAGGGGATCTTCCTAACCCAGGGATTGAATGCAGGTCTCTCACATTTCAGGCAGATTCGTTACTGTCAGAGTCACCAGGGAGGAGAGAGGGGTGAGTTTAAATCAAAATCTTACACCACTGAGCCCGCCAGGGGCCTTGCCCAATTGGTAGTGAGTTGGCCAAGAAGTTCATTCAGATTTTCTTCCCCCCTGTACGATGTTACAGAAAAATGTGGACAACCTTTTTGGCCAATCCCATATTTTCTTGAGTTCAGAGTGAAATGCTGGCTCAGTTGTGGGGCTGCCAGCTACCCGTGTGTGTTGTGGATTGTTTCTGGACGGGAAAAAGGGATGTCACGGTGGTTGAGTTTGCCCCAGGTCAACCTGTCACTCTTCTTAGGTCCTCTCTAGAAACTCCCTCTCCTGGCCCTGAGGGTGGAGGCTGGGGTGGGGTGTGTGCTCTGGATGGGGAGGTTTGGGCTCCGCCTGTGTGGGAAAGGGGAGGCCCTGCTTTCAGGTGACAGGCTGAGAAGGGCTCTGCAGTTAGGTCTGAGGAGGGGTTTTCAGACCTTAGCGTGCTTCAAGAGTGCCTGTGAGGCCTGGGAAAAGGGCAGAGTCTCAGGCCCTGTCCCTAGAGAGTTTGCTTCTGGGGGTCTGGTGGGGCCCCAGACAATTCAGTGTGCAGACGATTCTGAGGTAGGCAGTCTGCAGACCCCACTTTTTAGGGGCACAAAGTCCCATGACGAATCCTTCTGAGCAAAGGGAGGGAGCCCTTCAGAGGCCTCTAGGACCCAAGTCACTCCACTGAGAACCACTTTCTGACTGCCCCTGAGATGAACAACATAAGACCTGTTCCAGTGAGTCACGTTTCAACCTAACGACAGGTCCCCTGAGAGCACGTCTTTCTCTCCCAGGCCAGCTCTGTCATCCACCACTCCTTGTCCACACCAGCCCTCTAGTGCAGCCAGCCCTGCCCTTTCAGGGTCTGAGTGTTCTGGGAGGCCAGCTGTTGCATCTCCCATAGCACTGCACAGAGGGTCCAGCAAGGCCAAGACACTCTAAGCAATAGTAGCATGGATGAGCCATGGGAGTCTCAGGCAAGAATCCTGGAATGGGTAGCCTTTCCCTTCTCCAGGGGATCTTCCTAACCCAGGGATTGAATGCAGGTCTCTCACATTTCAGGCAGATTCGTTACTGTCAGAGTCACCAGGGAGGAGAGAGGGGTGAGTTTAAATCAAAATCTTACACCACTGAGCCCGCCAGGGGCCTTGCCCAATTGGTAGTGAGTTGGCCAAGAAGTTCATTCAGATTTTCTTCCCCCCTGTACGATGTTACAGAAAAATGTGGACAACCTTTTTGGCCAATCCCATATTTTCTTGAGTTCAGAGTGAAATGCTGGCTCAGTTGTGGGGCTGCCAGCTACCCGTGTGTGTTGTGGATTGTTTCTGGACGGGAAAAAGGGATGTCACGGTGGTTGAGTTTGCCCCAGGTCAACCTGTCACTCTTCTTAGGTCCTCTCTAGAAACTCCCCCTCTCCCTGGCCCTGAGGGTGGAGGCTGGGGTGGGGTGTGTGCTCTGGATGGGGAGGTTTGGGCTCCGCCTGTGTGGGAAAGGGGAGGCCCTGCTTTCAGGTGACAGGCTGAGAAGGGCTCTGCAGTTAGGTCTGAGGAGGGGTTTTCAGACCTTAGCGTGCTTCAAGAGTGCCTGTGAGGCCTGGGAAAAGGGCAGAGTCTCAGGCCCTGTCCCTAGAGAGTTTGCTTCTGGGGGTCTGGTGGGGCCCCAGACAATTCAGTGTGCAGACGATTCTGAGGTAGGCAGTCTGCAGACCCCACTTTTTAGGGGCACAAAGTCCCATGACGAATCCTTCTGAGCAAAGGGAGGGAGCCCTTCAGAGGCCTCTAGGACCCAAGTCACTCCACTGAGAACCACTTTCTGACTGCCCCTGAGATGAACAACATAAGACCTGTTCCAGTGAGTCACGTTTCAACCTAACGACAGGTCCCCTGAGAGCACGTCTTTCTCTCCCAGGCCAGCTCTGTCATCCACCACTCCTTGTCCACACCAGCCCTCTAGTGCAGCCAGCCCTGCCCTTTCAGGGTCTGAGTGTTCTGGGAGGCCAGCTGTTGCATCTCCCATAGCACTGCACAGAGGGTCCAGCAAGGCCAAGACACTCTAAGCAATAGTAGCAAGGTGTCCCCTCAGGACCTTTAGTTATGACAGGCTTCAAGGTCTGTGCCCCAGAGACCCACCCGTTTCTTGCACCCCTGCTCCATTTTTCCAGACAAGCCTCGTCAGCAGCATGTCTTGCTATGGGCACAGCTACTGTTTCTAAAAGACACATGTCCTAAGAGTAGAAGGGTACATGAAGTAATGAAGATGACACACCCAGTTGTCTATGCTTATGTTGGCCGTATGCTTGCCTGTCCATCTCTGCAAGCCACTCGTATCCACCCACTCACTGCCCTACCCATCCATCCATCTATTCATCTATTCATCCATCCACCTACCCACTCATTCTTCCATCCCCCATCTATCCATCTATCCACCCACTCATTCCCCTACCCATCCATCCATCCATCCATCCATCCGTCTATCCATCCATCCATCCATCCATTCATCCATCCGTCTATCCATCCATCCATCCATCCATTCATCCATCCGTCTATCCATCCATCCACTCACCCCCGATCCATCTATCCATCTCCACCCATCTACCCACTTATTCCCCCATCCGTCCATTCATCCACGTGATAAGCAGGTTACTGAGCTAGGCACATGGTGAGGGATCTAGAGACCTGATTTCTTTTTCATCCTCTAAAAGCTCACCACCTAATGGGTAAACTGATGACTACAGAAAAGGCAGAAGTGTAGTCAGTGCCCCAGGAGAGGTGTGTCAGGGATTAAATGTGGGTGGGGTCATGCCAGCCCTTAGTCTCCAGCAGAGCCTCTTCCCTTACTTGAACCCAGGCACCCTGGAGTAGAGAGCGACTGCATCACCTAAAGCCCTAGATAAGAAGTTCCGCACCGTTTTCTCTAAAGACACACGAGAACTACTCCTGCCCAGACCCCCTGGTCCTGAGCCGGGCTGTGTCCGTCAGAGCAGAGACCCTCTTCTCCTGATGTCTTACATCCCAACGCTCAGCCCCATCTCTGGACTGGGAGGGAGAAGCCTGAGCAGGAGGTGAGGTGCAGTCAGGGCCGGGGGCCTCTCTTACCACAGAGGGTCCAGCAAGGCCAAGACACTCTAAGCAATAGTAGCAAGGTGTCCCCTCAGGACCTTTAGTTATGACAGGCTTCAAGGTCTGTGCCCCAGAGACCCACCCGTTTCTTGCACCCCTGCTCCATTTTTCCAGACAAGCCTCGTCAGCAGCATGTCTTGCTATGGGCACAGCTACTGTTTCTAAAAGACACATGTCCTAAGAGTAGAAGGGTACATGAAGTAATGAAGATGACACACCCAGTTGTCTATGCTTATGTTGGCCGTATGCTTGCCTGTCCATCTCTGCAAGCCACTCGTATCCACCCACTCACTGCCCTACCCATCCATCCATCTATTCATCTATTCATCCATCCACCTACCCACTCATTCTTCCATCCCCCATCTATCCATCTATCCACCCACTCATTCCCCTACCCATCCATCCATCCATCCATCCATCCGTCTATCCATCCATCCATCCATCCATTCATCCATCCGTCTATCCATCCATCCATCCATCCATTCATCCATCCGTCTATCCATCCATCCACTCACCCCCGATCCATCTATCCATCTCCACCCATCTACCCACTTATTCCCCCATCCGTCCATTCATCCACGTGATAAGCAGGTTACTGAGCTAGGCACATGGTGAGGGATCTAGAGACCTGATTTCTTTTTCATCCTCTAAAAGCTCACCACCTAATGGGTAAACTGATGACTACAGAAAAGGCAGAAGTGTAGTCAGTGCCCCAGGAGAGGTGTGTCAGGGATTAAATGTGGGTGGGGTCATGCCAGCCCTTAGTCTCCAGCAGAGCCTCTTCCCTTACTTGAACCCAGGCACCCTGGAGTAGAGAGCGACTGCATCACCTAAAGCCCTAGATAAGAAGTTCCGCACCGTTTTCTCTAAAGACACACGAGAACTACTCCTGCCCAGACCCCCTGGTCCTGAGCCGGGCTGTGTCCGTCAGAGCAGAGACCCTCTTCTCCTGATGTCTTACATCCCAACGCTCAGCCCCATCTCTGGACTGGGAGGGAGAAGCCTGAGCAGGAGGTGAGGTGCAGTCAGGGCCGGGGGGCCTCTCTTACCACAGGACACACTGGTGGTCTGGGGGTCTCAGCACGCAGTCCAGGATAGGGCAGGGCCTGCAGGGGCCCCAGGCATGTTGGATGGGAAAGCAGAGGGTAGGAGCTGCCGTGCATGGGAGGGTAGCTGGGCAATTCCAAGAACACTGCTGGGCCATCGTCGAGGGCACAGGTCGTGAAGTGGGTTTCCTGGGGAGAGGGGGAGAGCCCCCGAGTCAGGCTTTGAGCCATGAGGGCACCAGGCATGCTGAGATGACTTCCCGGGCTTGTCCGCACCTGGGCTGCCAGAGCAGCCACTGCGAGGCCTGGGAAGGAAAACCTCTGCCTGCGACCATCCGTCAGGGTGGAAGCTCTTTCATCATCAGTGGCTGCCTCCCCAGCCCATCCCCGGGCCCCCAAGGGGCAAACTCACCATGGTGTCTCGCCCTGGGGAGCTGGAGCGGCTGGACATAGAGGTCTGGCCCTTGCCCTTCTCCCACAGTGTGTAGTGGCCGCTGGGTCGGTAGGTGGGGCTGAGGGCCTCGGGGGCCCGTGAGGGCGGGGTGGGCACCGGCGGCGTGCTGCCCTTGCGGCTGTGGTTCTCCAGGTAGTCGGCCACGTACTCCGAGCGGCTGGCTGCCTGGTACAGCCCCTGCAGGGCGCACGGCTCCTTGTGCGTTCGGGCCAGCATGGGGCTGCGGCCCAGGTTCCTGGAGTCCAGCCGGTAGTTATCTGAGGTCCGGAGGCTGGAGAAATCCCGGGCCAGGTCTGATTGACTGTTCGACTTCTTCTGGGTCAGGGCTACCCCCTGGTCACGGGCACTGATGGGCAGGTAGCCGAGGGAGCTGGTGGTCCCTCCATAAAGGAATCCACTGCCCCCACTGAGTCCACTCCCCGAAAGCCGCTCGGCGGCCCGCGTCTGGCTCTCGGCCCGCTTACCACCCCCGATGACGTCGGGTCTCAGCAGGGGGCGGCCTCGGTCATAGTCCAGGACGGAGGGGGGCCCATAGGTACGGGGACGGGTGAGATAGCTGCTGGGGGGACTGGGCTTGAAACCAAGCTTCTCCTTCTCCAGGAAGGAGGCACACAGGTTGACTCTGTAGGAAGAGGGTGTGTAGGTGCCATAGCTTGATTTGGCGTAAGGGGCATCTGTGTAACGGGCCGATTCTGGGTAGCGCTTCAGGGTGGAGGAGAGCTGGGACATCCTTCAGGGCGGCACTCGGTGGGGACTGGGGGCCTCATGGGCTGAAAGACAAGGAAAGCAGTTGTCAGAGGGCCCTGCCGGGGGTCAGGCTGCCACCGTACCCGCTCTCCGTCCTGGGGGCTTGATCTCAACCAGGGACCACACCGTCTGGTTCCACGAGAGCCGGCCCACTGCTGAGACACACGTCTGCGTGCGAGCGTGCGTGGGCGTGCCCATCTTCACGCAGTCAGGCATTCACACCTCGGGGAGAGCATGGAGCGAAGCGGGCTTCCATGAACCACAGGGGCACTCGGTCTCAGCATGTCCTGGCCACTCTGTGTGCTCCCGTTACAGTCCCCAGCGTGAAAGCAGGCTGCCCCGTGTCCGCAGCCCTTCAAGCAACAAACAGTCGCCTAGGGACTTCTGTGGTGGTGCAGCAGTGACGACTCCACCCTCCCAGGGCAGGGGACCCGGGCTCCATCCCTGGTCGGGGGACTAAATCCCACAGGCCGCAACTCACACCTTGGCACTGCCAAATAAATAAAAAATAAAAAAGCCTCCGATCGTATTCCAGTCCCGTCTGCCTCCTTGCCTCGGCTTCTGTAGACACTCCCAAGATGGGGGTTGCCACCGCCCTCACCCCCTGGATTGAAAACACTGGACAGTCCAAGAGTTAAGACTGCTCCTCTCCTTGCTGACCTGTGGGAGGAGCAGGGAATTGGGGGGAACCCTATGCTGTCCCAGCTGGCATGACCTGCGGATCATTTGGCCAGATCCCTGAGGAGGAAAAGGAGGCCCATGAGAGGAGGGGAGGGGGCTGAGGGGCAGGTGGCGGGGAGTGGCTGACAGGGACTTCGACCATGGTCTCCAGACCCAATCCCAGAGCCCTTCCCTGGACACAGTCACCTGCCGCAGTGGAGAGCCTCGTGTGGTAAAGCCCGCCTCTCACTGATCATTTGGACTGGGCCCCAAGCTTCTCCTTCTCCAGGAAGGAGGCACACAGGTTGACTCTGTAGGAAGAGGGTGTGTAGGTGCCATAGCTTGATTTGGCGTAAGGGGCATCTGTGTAACGGGCCGATTCTGGGTAGCGCTTCAGGGTGGAGGAGAGCTGGGACATCCTTCAGGGCGGCACTCGGTGGGGACTGGGGGCCTCATGGGCTGAAAGACAAGGAAAGCAGTTGTCAGAGGGCCCTGCCGGGGGTCAGGCTGCCACCGTACCCGCTCTCCGTCCTGGGGGCTTGATCTCAACCAGGGACCACACCGTCTGGTTCCACGAGAGCCGGCCCACTGCTGAGACACACGTCTGCGTGCGAGCGTGCGTGGGCGTGCCCATCTTCACGCAGTCAGGCATTCACACCTCGGGGAGAGCATGGAGCGAAGCGGGCTTCCATGAACCACAGGGGCACTCGGTCTCAGCATGTCCTGGCCACTCTGTGTGCTCCCGTTACAGTCCCCAGCGTGAAAGCAGGCTGCCCCGTGTCCGCAGCCCTTCAAGCAACAAACAGTCGCCTAGGGACTTCTGTGGTGGTGCAGCAGTGACGACTCCACCCTCCCAGGGCAGGGGACCCGGGCTCCATCCCTGGTCGGGGGACTAAATCCCACAGGCCGCAACTCACACCTTGGCACTGCCAAATAAATAAAAAATAAAAAAGCCTCCGATCGTATTCCAGTCCCGTCTGCCTCCTTGCCTCGGCTTCTGTAGACACTCCCAAGATGGGGGTTGCCACCGCCCTCACCCCCTGGATTGAAAACACTGGACAGTCCAAGAGTTAAGACTGCTCCTCTCCTTGCTGACCTGTGGGAGGAGCAGGGAATTGGGGGGAACCCTATGCTGTCCCAGCTGGCATGACCTGCGGATCATTTGGCCAGATCCCTGAGGAGGAAAAGGAGGCCCATGAGAGGAGGGGAGGGGGCTGAGGGGCAGGTGGCGGGGAGTGGCTGACAGGGACTTCGACCATGGTCTCCAGACCCAATCCCAGAGCCCTTCCCTGGACACAGTCACCTGCCGCAGTGGAGAGCCTCGTGTGGTAAAGCCCGCTCTCTTCACTGACCTCAGCCTTCAGTTCTAGTGGAGCTGGGGCCTCCCAGGGTGCTCTGTCAGCACCCACAGCAAACTGCTCACGGTGATAATGACTTGTGCAAAGGGCGCCCCCTAGAGGCTAAAGGCCTGCACTGCTGGCAGCACTCCCGTCCCCGCCCGAGTCCCAGCAGCCAGAGCGGGTCTGCTCAAGGAGCACGGAACCTCTGAACTGAGGAATTTCGAAAGCCCTAACAGGTCAGCTTTTTTTTTTTTTTTTTTTCTTTAAGTTTCACGTCATATATATTTTACCATAAGTAAACAAGGACAGTTCCACACCTGTCATCTTCCTAGGGAGCCTAGGGAGTGGGCAGCTGTGCCCCCACGTTACATAGAAGACACTGAAGCAGACAGAAGTGACAGCTCCAGCCGAGCCTCACGGAGGGGACGTCAGACTTGGGAACGTAGCCCAGACTGCCCCGCTCCTGACGCGCAGGGATCATCAGTTTAATGCCTGTGTCACCTGCCCTCACGGTCCAGCTTGCTTTAACTGTGGTTACAAAGGACTTGTTGCACATCCTCCAAACGTTACTCAGACCAAACAGTAAGATGTTTGCCTGAGTTGTTTTCCAGGAGCTTGGAGTCAGTTGTGTCCAGGGCATGCTCCAGCCAATTAAGACTGGTTAGGACATCCACCCCTCGCCCCACCCCGGGGCACGTGAGCATGTCCACTTGAGAAGGAGTCATCCATCCTAAGTTCTCTGTTGTATGAATGGAACCATGCCACTGACGTGTCCAGGGTTCATGCTAGCAGAGCCAGGACTGGTGCCCATGTCTCTCAGATTTCCAGCCCAGTGCCCTTCCCACGTTACCTCAACACACCCCCACATCAAAGTTAGGTTCACGTGGGGACCCCCAGAGCCCCTCCATCATGCTAAACCTGGAGGCTGGAGCCAGGGGGCAAAGGTGCTGGAAGCAAGGAGTAGGTCCTCAAGGTCCTTTGCTTGAGGGCCCGCAGGGGTTCTGGGGGGCTCCTGTGGTGGTGGGGTGCCGAGGCATCCAAGACCCTCAAAGGAGTCTCACCCGTGGCTGACCTGCTGGGTGATTCTGCCCCGGTCACTTAACCTCTAGTCGTGTAACCTCTCCGAGCCCCTATTTTCTCACTTGCAAAATCAGTCTATAATCATCATAATCATCATCGCTATGCCTTCTACCTCACAGGGCTGTTGTGAGGAATAAAGGAGATAATGACATGTGAAAGCTCTCGACAAAGACGGGTTATTATCGCCTCTCCTAGCCCCGCCGGGCAGCCCGGGCCTCCCTTTGTAGGCCTATAATAATGTCAGGGCTGGCTGTCTCCTGGCCAGGTTGGCCTCTGACCGCAACCCTGGGCTTCTCCCTGCAGCCCCCAGTGAGATGGACGGATGAGCAGGCTGTGGGCAGCATCGAGCTGTTTGGCAGTCCATGACTCGGGCAGCCCACAGCCCGCCCTAGGCCACAGCCCAAGCCATTAGGGCAGAGGGGAGCTGGTGCCAAGTCTCAAGGGCTGAGAGCCAGGCCTCTGCCTCTAGAAACTCAGTCCATGTAAGGCATGGGCTAGGTGCAGGGGCGGGAGGGTAAGCAGGTGGCTCTTTCCATACAGGACGCAGGACAGGACTTTTAGGCCCTGCCAGAGACCTCCAGTCATTGTCCGTCCAAGCGGACATCAGAGAGGCTGGCCTGTGAGCTGCCGTCCACCCGTCTCCTGCCTGGCCTGGCCTCGGGGCCCTTCATGGGCTTGCCCTCACCACTGGGTTCCCGCTGCCAGCACAACTTTCACCCCTTTCTAGGAAAAGAGAACCAGAGGACCCCAGGCAGGGCTGGGGAAAACCACAAGCTTCCCTCCCTTCTGTTCAGCTCTCTGGGGTCCAGAGGAGGAAGAGAAGGAAGGCCGAGGAGGCCAGGGGCAGAGACAGGCAGAAGCACAAGCGCGGGACGTGGATCGGTCCTGCTCCA
Organism: Tragulus kanchil; assembly: GCA_022376925.1. Classification (NCBI taxonomy): domain Eukaryota; kingdom Metazoa; phylum Chordata; class Mammalia; order Artiodactyla; family Tragulidae; genus Tragulus; species Tragulus kanchil. Next base: position 139,695,489 of record JAIOJX010000006.1, read on the forward strand.
TTTTGCTCTGGAGAGCTCCATCAATAATTCAAAGTCGAAGAGACTCCAGGTCTCAGGAGCTGGGCTCTGGGACACCCGGCAGCTAATCAGATACACCCTGTCCCCCAGGGCCTGAACGCCTGCCTCCTCCCCGTGGGGCTCTCTCCCCCTCCCCCACACTAAGGCTCCCAAGGAATTGGCATTCTGCAGGCAGTGCCCCAAGCCCACGACCTCTCCTGGCCCTGGTGACTGTTGCAGATGTGCTGAGGCCAAACCGGTACAGTGGACAGGGACGGACGGCCCTGGGGTGGCCCAGGATGGCCCTGGGCGGGATGCGGGTCTGGAGTGGAGGTGTACCTGCTGGTTCTTAGAATGGCAGGAGGGCTCCTAAACCCTGCTCTCCTGTCTGCTTCAATCTGGCAGGCACCTTACAGACCTCACCACCACTAATAGCCCCCTGGAAGCTGCCTGTCAGCGCTGGCAGCTGGCTGACAGTTCTCCTGTCTGGGGAGAGGGTTCCTACTGGAGCTGAGGCCCTGAGCATGCCTGTCTCCTCCCCTGGCCCCGAGTTTCCTCCTGAGGACAAGACCAGCACCTTGCAGGTGAGCAGACAGCTTGGGTGGGTGCCCCTTGCGTTACCTGATGCGGCTGTCCCTGGAGGCTGCGGAAGGCACGCTGGGCAGGAGCGCGGGCCGGGGCCCTGGCTATAGACTTGCTGCGCAAGACAGGGACAGGACGGGTACTCACATGGCCGCGAGTCTCCTCGTTGCCAAAGGAACGGGCTGAACTGAATGGCCCTTTCATGGGGCAGTGGGAGGCCAGCCGATTGGCTGTGATCCCCGGTGCCCCTCCCTGCCCAGCGTGGGGCCCCTGCTGCCCGACTCCTTTCACTGTTTACCCAGAGCTGGCAAGTACAGGCATGTGGTTCCAGGCAGTGCCTCCCCAGGTGCCCGCCACCTCGGACAGCGGGGCAGCCTTCCTGCAGTCTCCTCCTCGTGCAGGCTCACCAGGGCCCTCAGCGCTTCCCTGCTCTGCCAGGCTTTCCTTATCTCTCTCTTGATTTGCTCTGCTTCCCCGTCTTGAGTGGGTGGAGACCCTGCCCTCCTGAAAGGGCGAGGAGCCAGTTAGCCATCACCCTGCCAGCTGGTACTGAGCACCCTGGACCAGGTATCGAAGAGACTCCAGGTCTCAGGAGCTGGGCTCTGGAAAGCGCACGTACACCCTGTCCCCAGGGCCTGAACGCCTGCCTCCTCCCGTGGGCTCTCTCCCTCCCCACACTAAGGCTCCCAAGGAATTGGCATTCTGCAGGCAGTGCCCCAAGCCCACGACCTCTCCTGGCCCTGGTGACTGTTGCAGATGTGCTGAGGCCAAACCGGTACAGTGGACAGGGACGGACGGCCCTGGGGTGGCCCAGGATGGCCCTGGGCGGGATGCGGGTCTGGAGTGGAGGTGTACCTGCTGGTTCTTAGAATGGCAGGAGGGCTCCTAAACCCTGCTCTCCTGTCTGCTTCAATCTGGCAGGCACCTTACAGACCTCACCACCACTAATAGCCCCCTGGAAGCTGCCTGTCAGCGCTGGCAGCTGGCTGACAGTTCTCCTGTCTGGGGAGAGGGTTCCTACTGGAGCTGAGGCCCTGAGCATGCCTGTCTCCTCCCCTGGCCCCGAGTTTCCTCCTGAGGACAAGACCAGCACCTTGCAGGTGAGCAGACAGCTTGGGTGGGTGCCCCTTGCGTTACCTGATGCGGCTGTCCCTGGAGGCTGCGGAAGGCACGCTGGGCAGGAGCGCGGGCCGGGGCCCTGGCTATAGACTTGCTGCGCAAGACAGGGACAGGACGGGTACTCACATGGCCGCGAGTCTCCTCGTTGCCAAAGGAACGGGCTGAACTGAATGGCCCTTTCATGGGGCAGTGGGAGGCCAGCCGATTGGCTGTGATCCCCGGTGCCCCTCCCTGCCCAGCGTGGGGCCCCTGCTGCCCGACTCCTTTCACTGTTTACCCAGAGCTGGCAAGTACAGGCATGTGGTTCCAGGCAGTGCCTCCCCAGGTGCCCGCCACCTCGGACAGCGGGGCAGCCTTCCTGCAGTCTCCTCCTCGTGCAGGCTCACCAGGGCCCTCAGCGCTTCCCTGCTCTGCCAGGCTTTCCTTATCTCTCTCTTGATTTGCTCTGCTTCCCCGTCTTGAGTGGGTGGAGACCCTGCCCTCCTGAAAGGGCGAGGGAGCCAGTTAGCCATCACCCTGCCAGCTGGTACTGAGCACCCCTGGACCAGGTATCGCATCAAGTGCTTCTTAGGCAGTTTCTCATTTTTCAGCAGCCCGAGGTCCAACACTCAGACAGCCTTCCCCAGGCCGCTGGCTTACCAACATTATGTGAAGGTTTAATTTTTTTAAGGTTAAATTGAGATTCAAAATATTTTCATTCAAATAGACAAGAAATTTAAATAGTAAACCATTCAAGCGAAGCATTTAGCATTCATATTTCTGAAGTTATTAAAACTTAAAACCACACTAAGACTTCGGGGACATCGCATATTAATTCACTTAATCCTCAGGAGGGTCCTAAGCAACAGGTGCTATGATCATGCCCATTTGCAGATGAGTAAACTAGTGTTTGGGGAAGTGATGTGGATTCCCCAGGGTCACACTGGGAGCAGTGGCGGAGCTGGACTGGGCCCTACCTGGGTTCTATCTGCTGACACCCGCTCTACCCCACCCCCCTTCTCTTTGCCCTGAGCTGGCACAGGGTGGGGGGCCTGCAGAGTGGGGTAAGGGGGATCCAGGGTCCACACTCTAGGCCACAGCACAGAGCTGCCCCTCCGAGTTTCCACTGCAGGCACATGAAAGCGAAGCCAGGTGCAACCTGAGCCCCAGAGCGATGCTGATCTGGCGAGACATGGTCCAGGGGGGCTGCATTTCACCCGTCACACCAAGCTCCTCCATGCCCCCGGGCCCCAGCCAGGGCCCTGGTCCGGAGGCCTGGTTATGGACACATGCCCCCCCTAGCCACCTACCCTTGCTGCGGCTTGGCCCACTCCCTGAGGTCCCTGGACGAGGTGAGTCAGGAGTTACAATTAACCCTATCTTCCTGGGGCCACCAGCCCATTGCGTCAACCATGGCGGTTTCCTGTTGCTCACGTGAAGGGCTCCCTAACCTGCCCAGCCAGGGGAGCGACTTACTCCCCAGGAATCCCAGGCACTCCTGGCCCCCAGGGTACGAGATGGGTGATGCCCAACATCCCAGCTGCCTTCATGGCCCTTCTCGGTCCAGATCACCTCTCCTTTCTGAATGAAGACACGCCAGCTTCTGTGGCCTTGCCACTGCCTGGACAGGACGCCTCTAGCCGGGCTTCAGACGCGCATCTCAGCGGGGTTCAGGCCCTTTCCTTCAACCCAAGTGCTGGAAGCACGTGTGTGGGGAATCCCAGCCAGTCCCACCAGGTGCTTGGGAACCTCCACAGCGGTGACCTCAGAGCTTCCCAAAGCTGCTTGCTAACAGCATCGGAATGAGGCCCCGAGACAGCTGACCTTGAAGGATAAAGTGGGCTGAGAGAGGGACCCTGTCTCCCCTGACACGTTCCAACCCACACGCCCAGCAGCTGGGATGTGGCTTCAACACAAGTGTCCTCTCCTAGGCTGAGGGGTGTCCTGGCAGGAGTGGAAGGCTGGGGTGGGGGTATGTGTGCTCTCACAGCCCAAGGAGCTCCTTTCAGACGCCCGAGAGCCTCAGCCTGCCGTCAGCGGCTCTGCCCCTGGGGCTGGCACCCTCTGACACACTGGTTTAGTGCCTGACATGCCTTGGCTGGGGGCCATGCAAGGGGAATTGGGTCCTTCTCAGTTTTCTACATCCCAGGAGTTACCCAAGGGCTGGGGTGGGGTGGGGAGCAAAGAGGCAAGAGAAAGAGGCTGGAGACGAAAGACAGAATGCTTCCTGGAGAAGAGGCGGGTGGGCTTAAGGCAGTGTTTCTGTAGGGGGCTTCTTCCTTTGGGTTGGGAGCGGGTGGGCCTCTCTACACTTCTAAGAAAAGGCAAAGATATGGCTCCCAGACAGTAATGGAATCCTCAAATTCTCTTCTCTAACCCTGCTCCTAGCCACTACCTTGCTGCGGCTTGGCCCACTCCCTGAGGTCCCTGGACGAGGTGAGTCAGGAGTTACAATTAACCCTATCTTCCTGGGGCCACCAGCCCATTGCGTCAACCATGGCGGTTTCCTGTTGCTCACGTGAAGGGCTCCCTAACCTGCCCAGCCAGGGGAGCGACTTACTCCCCAGGAATCCCAGGCACTCCTGGCCCCCAGGGTACGAGATGGGTGATGCCCAACATCCCAGCTGCCTTCATGGCCCTTCTCGGTCCAGATCACCTCTCCTTTCTGAATGAAGACACGCCAGCTTCTGTGGCCTTGCCACTGCCTGGACAGGACGCCTCTAGCCGGGCTTCAGACGCGCATCTCAGCGGGGTTCAGGCCCTTTCCTTCAACCCAAGTGCTGGAAGCACGTGTGTGGGGAATCCCAGCCAGTCCCACCAGGTGCTTGGGAACCTCCACAGCGGTGACCTCAGAGCTTCCCAAAGCTGCTTGCTAACAGCATCGGAATGAGGCCCCGAGACAGCTGACCTTGAAGGATAAAGTGGGCTGAGAGAGGGACCCTGTCTCCCCTGACACGTTCCAACCCACACGCCCAGCAGCTGGGATGTGGCTTCAACACAAGTGTCCTCTCCTAGGCTGAGGGGTGTCCTGGCAGGAGTGGAAGGCTGGGGTGGGGGTATGTGTGCTCTCACAGCCCAAGGAGCTCCTTTCAGACGCCCGAGAGCCTCAGCCTGCCGTCAGCGGCTCTGCCCCTGGGGCTGGCACCCTCTGACACACTGGTTTAGTGCCTGACATGCCTTGGCTGGGGGCCATGCAAGGGGAATTGGGTCCTTCTCAGTTTTCTACATCCCAGGAGTTACCCAAGGGCTGGGGTGGGGTGGGGAGCAAAGAGGCAAGAGAAAGAGGCTGGAGACGAAAGACAGAATGCTTCCTGGAGAAGAGGCGGGTGGGCTTAAGGCAGTGTTTCTGTAGGGGGCTTCTTCCTTTGGGTTGGGAGCGGGTGGGCCTCTCTACACTTCTAAGAAAAGGCAAAGATATGGCTCCCAGACAGTAATGGAATCCTCAAATTCTCTTCTCTAACCCCATCTGTTTCAGGCACTCACCCGGTACCCCCACTTCAGGGGAGAGCCCCAGGCTCCCTCCCTCTCCAGAGCTTCATCTTCTCCGTCCTGGCTTCCCCATAGCACCTGCCAGCCCTGGTGGACGGGGCTCGCACATGCTCCCCCAAACAGACAGTCTCCAGGGCCCTCTGGACCACCGCTCTGTGAAGTTCAGCTACCAAAGGGGCAGGTACCGACCTGAGTCCGGGGACACTGGACAGGATCGGGGGGCCTCTCCGTCCCTGGCAGGGCAGGGAGTGCAGTGGCGAGCCCAGAGGCAGGAGTCTGACTCGGGCCGGGTAATCCGGGGCTCAGGTTACTGACTCGATATATATAGTATCTTATCTGACCTCATGGAGATGGCTAGCTCCGGACGCTGGCATTCCAAGCCCAGGGAGAATTAAAGGGGCAGCGGCAGGCCCTCCCCTTGGAGGTGGGTGCCAGGCAAGGAGATTCTAGGAGGCGTTTGGAAATGAAGCCCCCACAGAAGGGGGCTTCAAGGGGAAACAGAGCTGAAAAGGGGTGGGGAGGCATTAGGAGAAAACGGAGAAAGGAAGTGTCAGTCACAGAACTGGAGAAGAGGAAGCAGCCGAGGCCACCTCCTTTAGCTTTGAGATGGAGGGGACCTGGAGGCAGACAGCCACTGGCTCAAGGACACACACAGAAGGAGGGGCAGGAGGACCCCTCTCAGCTTTCCAGTCTACACCCTTTTATAATGGACTTCTAGGCTTGGGCTCATATTCCAAGCCTTCCCCTTTTACTGGCAAGTCTCTGAAGCTATCTGAACCTTATTTAGGCTGTAAACCAGCAGCAATAATAATGCGATACCTCGTGGGTGCGAGGCTGAAGTAGTACTTGCCATTTCCTGGCACGTAGTAAGAGTTCAATAAATGATTATTATTACTCTATAGAATACTTCCACTGATTACTATAACCATCAGTGGCAAAACTTGTCGGATGAACCTGGCTAGGGAGAAAAGTTTCCTCCAGGCCACCCCGGCGGGAGTGCCCTGTCCTCATGTCAGAAAGCAGCCCCATGGTTTTCCGAGCTGAGTCTGTGTCCCACAACTGGCGAGGCAAATGCGACTTGCCCTATTCCCAGACATGCAGTCCCCCACCCAGAGAAGGGCCAGGCCGCGTGGGCTTCTTCCTCTACCTAGGACAATATAGCAAGTGCAGCTTCCCCCAGGCTACGGGGCGAAAGCCTGGCTGCTCTGGGGTGCTTCCGATCTACCTGTAGGAGCGCTCAGGGTCCCGAACCTATGGAGGAGCCGGGCTGGCTGGGGCAGGGTCCCAGGAGGAAGTGCAGGATTCTTAACCTCTCGGCCTCGGCGCTCTGGTCGGCTCCCAGTCTGGCTCTCCTGCTTCCCGACGGCTCTCCCTGAGGACTGGGAGGACCCGGAGGGTGCCTCCGCCCTGTCTCAGCAGAGGCTACTGACTCAGCTCCGGTCCTGATGATGCACTTCAGAGGACGCCTCGTCCCGGCCCTCATTCCAGTCCTCATTCCGACTCCAGTTTGGCATCCTCTTCAGCATCAAAGGAGTGGTGGCTGCTCCAACCCCAGCCCAACCAGCTCTCCCTTCCTCCACCGTACCTCCTGGACTGGCTGCTCTTAGAATGAGGCTGAGCTGGAGGGACCTTCTCATGCCTGGGCCTGGCAAAAGGGGTGGGGAGGCATTAGGAGAAAACGGAGAAAGGAAGTGTCAGTCACAGAACTGGAGAAGAGGAAGCAGCCGAGGCCACCTCCTTTAGCTTTGAGATGGGGGAGGGGAACCCCTGGGGCAGCAAAAGGGGACACACACAGAAGGAGGGGCAGGAGGACCCCTCTCAGCTTTCCAGTCTACACCCTTTTATAATGGACTTCTAGGCTTGGGCTCATATTCCAAGCCTTCCCCTTTTACTGGCAAGTCTCTGAAGCTATCTGAACCTTATTTAGGCTGTAAACCAGCAGCAATAATAATGCGATACCTCGTGGGTGCGAGGCTGAAGTAGTACTTGCCATTTCCTGGCACGTAGTAAGAGTTCAATAAATGATTATTATTACTCTATAGAATACTTCCACTGATTACTATAACCATCAGTGGCAAAACTTGTCGGATGAACCTGGCTAGGGAGAAAAGTTTCCTCCAGGCCACCCCGGCGGGAGTGCCCTGTCCTCATGTCAGAAAGCAGCCCCATGGTTTTCCGAGCTGAGTCTGTGTCCCACAACTGGCGAGGCAAATGCGACTTGCCCTATTCCCAGACATGCAGTCCCCCACCCAGAGAAGGGCCAGGCCCGCGTGGGCTTCTTCCTCTACCTAGGACAATATAGCAAGTGCAGCTTCCCCCAGGCTACGGGGCGAAAGCCTGGCTGCTCTGGGGTGCTTCCGATCTACCTGTAGGAGCGCTCAGGGTCCCGAACCTATGGAGGAGCCGGGCTGGCTGGGGCAGGGTCCCAGGAGGAAGTGCAGGATTCTTAACCTCTCGGGCCTCGGCGCTCTGGTCGGCTCCCAGTCTGGCTCTCCTGCTTCCCGACGGCTCTCCCTGAGGACTGGGAGGACCCGGAGGGTGCCTCCGCCCTGTCTCAGCAGAGGCTACTGACTCAGCTCCGGTCCTGATGATGCACTTCAGAGGACGCCCTCGTCCCCGGCCCTCATTCCAGTCCTCATTCCGACTCCAGTTTGGCATCCTCTTCAGCATCAAAGGAGTGGTGGCTGCTCCAACCCCAGCCCAACCAGCTCTCCCTTCCTCCACCGTACCTCCTGGACTGGCTGCTCTTAGAATGAGGCTGAGCTGGAGGGACCTTCTCATGCCTGGGCCTGGCGGGGTGAGCGTCTGGGATCTCCAGCTCAGCCTCATTCTAAGAGCAGCCAGGCCAGGAGGTAGACGCTCCTCCATAGGGGGCAGCTAGAATGGGTTGGCCAGGGCTTCCTTAGGCTGTTGGGTATAAGTTACTCGCCTTGGAGCACTGCCTGCGTGGTTCTGGTTTGGGATTGGTGAGAATTTCAAAGATGCCTCTCTCTGGGTTGGGATTGGTGGAAGATCTCCCCTTCTACTTAACTGCTACCCTCCTCCCACGCCCCGGCTTTGGCAAACTGACCAGAGACAGCCCCCAGGTGCTTTGAGAGGAGGGAGTAAGTGAGCTGGCATGCACACGCTGGGGGTGTCAGGGTCCGGGCGTCACTGTCAGCCACATCCCACGGTCCTGCCCAAGCCCCGTTTCCTTAGAACACACTGATCAGCACACAGATGGCTCTTCCCGGCACACTGGGCTGGCAGCTGGCAGGCTCCCCCCGACCACACACGACTGGCACCCACAGCTGGAGATCCTCAGCGCAGCTGGCACCCGCCCTACATTTCTAGTGCCGGTTCTGCCCAGGCAGTCCTTGATACCTCACTTTCCGAGCCTCAAACGGCACTGTCCTCCGCAAACCCCCTCCCCCAGTCTCCGACAGGTGGCAAGTACCTGCCTCTTCTCCAGGATGGATGAGTCGAGCCGGGCACAAGCATGGAGCTACGGGTGAGTCTCGGCTGGTACTGGAGCGGCGCAGTGAGCAGCAGCTGACGCAGAGGGCTCCCTGGCCTCGGCTCTTGCCCGCCTCTACCCCACCTCCGCCGGGGGCCCAGAGAGGACCTCCCCGGGAAATCGGCGCCACCCAGCGGGTAGCCGCCTCATCGCGCCGGGGCTGCAAAGCCACACCCCGCGTCTTGCGTCACTTAGACGCCTCACAACTATTGGCTTGTTCCTACCGTGACGTCACTAGAGCCCCACCCGACCTGGATCTCCCAGGCGACCGACATATACAGAGAACCACGTGGAGGAAAGGCACGCGGGCTAGGAGTGGGTGGATGGAACACCTGAATTGGACCGGAATATGACCCGACGGGACAGCTGGAAGGTATTGGGAAAGAGGAAAGGTCACGGGGAGAAGGCTCAGCGTTGAACCACAGGGCATATGTGTCAGCTTGCAGTTTTGGTTGTTGTTGTTCTGTTACCCAGTTGTGACTGACTCTTTGCGACCCCATGGATTGCAGCACTACGTATGGGCTTCCCTGTTCCTCACCATCAGGGAAAATTTCCGGCTTCTTCATACCCGACTGAGAGCCAGTTCTTCTGCCTCTCTTTTTTTCTACTCTTTAAGACACGCTGCTCATTTTGCTGACATGACATGAATGAATGGGGTGTCTTCTGAAATGGGTAAACGGTGGTACCGGGTCAGTGGAAGAGATTCTCTTTTGTCTTTCAAGAAAAAGCTGAAAGAAGCTTGTATTTTTGTCACCCCCACTGTTTATATATAACTTTGCTCCCTTTCCTCCACTGAGAAGAAAAACCACACGGCCAGGTAGATTGGTGCCAAGGCAAGTCCAAGTTTTCAAATTCACCTGGACCATCAATCTTTCCAAGTGTCCTTAGATGCTTCTCTTATTCTCTACGGCTGGCATTTCTGTCCATTACCACTCTCTTCAAGTCCCTCCTTGTTTTCTATTTCCCTTAGAAACTAGAGACAATCAGGAAGGAAACCCTTAAAGTTCTGCCTACAAACATAGCTGAACCCATTCTTACCTCTGCTCCAGGATCAGTGAGAGCCATGTCCCTCTTGTGCAAGGCACATCCCTTCTGGATCTCAGCAGTTTTGTTTCCTTAATGTTACCCCCCAAGCTGGGTGGGTGTTGAGCCAAAAGACACAACCAAGCCAAAAGGTTAGGAGAAGGAAGAATTTATTACCTGAAACAAATAAGAACAGAAGGGATCTTTCCCATCTTCTGGCAGGGAAGATGGCAGACTAGTGTCTCCCTGGACAGCAATACTGGGGAAGTTTTAAGCTAAGGGTACATGCATATTCATGAAAGTGATTAGGCAGTATATGCATATTCATGCAGGGGCTGGACCAGAATTCAGCATAGAATTGGGTCAAAGGTTAACAGTGAGTTTTAGTTCATTGAAATCTGAGTGTTGGAAAAGGTCAACACTGCTGCCTATGATCAGACCTGTCTAGGGCCTCAGCAGGTGGTGACCATCCTCCCACCTTGGTGAAAAGAGTGGATACACCTGAATTGGACCGGAATATGACCCGACGGGACAGCTGGAAGGTATTGGGAAAGAGGAAAGGTCACGGGAGAAGGCTCAGCGTTGAACCACAGGGCATATGTGTCAGCTTGCAGTTTTGGTTGTTGTTGTTCTGTTACCCAGTTGTGACTGACTCTTTGCGACCCCATGGATTGCAGCACTACGTATGGGCTTCCCTGTTCCTCACCATCAGGGAAAATTTCCGGCTTCTTCATACCCGACTGAGAGCCAGTTCTTCTGCCTCTCTTTTTTTCTACTCTTTAAGACACGCTGCTCATTTTGCTGACATGACATGAATGAATGGGGTGTCTTCTGAAATGGGTAAACGGTGGTACCGGGTCAGTGGAAGAGATTCTCTTTTGTCTTTCAAGAAAAAGCTGAAAGAAGCTTGTATTTTTGTCACCCCCACTGTTTATATATAACTTTGCTCCCTTTCCTCCACTGAGAAGAAAAACCACACGGCCAGGTAGATTGGTGCCAAGGCAAGTCCAAGTTTTCAAATTCACCTGGACCATCAATCTTTCCAAGTGTCCTTAGATGCTTCTCTTATTCTCTACGGCTGGCATTTCTGTCCATTACCACTCTCTTCAAGTCCCTCCTTGTTTTCTATTTCCCTTAGAAACTAGAGACAATCAGGAAGGAAACCCTTAAAGTTCTGCCTACAAACATAGCTGAACCCATTCTTACCTCTGCTCCAGGATCAGTGAGAGCCATGTCCCTCTTGTGCAAGGCACATCCCTTCTGGATCTCAGCAGTTTTGTTTCCTTAATGTTACCCCTCAAGCTGGGTGGGTGTTGAGCCAAAAGACACAACCAAGCCAAAAGGTTAGGAGAAGGAAGAATTTATTACCTGAAACAAATAAGAACAGAAGGGATCTTTCCCATCTTCTGGCAGGGAAGATGGCAGACTAGTGTCTCCCTGGACAGCAATACTGGGGAAGTTTTAAGCTAAGGGTACATGCATATTCATGAAAGTGATTAGGCAGTATATGCATATTCATGCAGGGGCTGGACCAGAATTCAGCATAGAATTGGGTCAAAGGTTAACAGTGAGTTTTAGTTCATTGAAATCTGAGTGTTGGAAAAGGTCAACACTGCTGCCTATGATCAGACCTGTCTAGGGCCTCAGCAGGTGGTGACCATCCTCCACCTTGGTGAAGGCCTTAGATCTAGCTGAACAAAAAGATCTGCACCAGATTCTTCTGTAAATCCCTTGAGGAGGAACTAGGATTCTGTTTTGTTAAAATATTGTTTACTATTATTCACTGAACTATTGTTTCTTGACTGCTTTTTCTTTATTTATGCATTCCCTCCCTTCTCTGAAGGTCCTTAGTCACTGAGACCTATTCAAGAGCTGCCACTGTGGCCAGGCTGAGATCACAGAACAGCTTAGGTCACAAAAGGCTTCTCTTCTGTCAAGAAAGCCATGCCTAGTTCTCTTTCTCCAGGGACCTCTGACCTCATCTGCTTACCTTAGGACCCTCATTCCATTGCATTTTATGGATAGCTACTGGACATGCCAGGTCATCTTCTTGGAAGTGAGGTTACAGCAGTGAACACAATGGGCAAAGTCCTTGCCACTAAGAAGCTTACACTCTAGTAGAAAATGATCACCAAATAAGGAAATAAGTAAAATATATAGTATTGGATGGCATTGAGAGATACGGAGGCAATACGGAGAGATACGGAGAGACGGTCCCAATGAGCAAGTGACATTTGGATGCCCCGAAGGAGCTAAGGGAGTGAGCCATCTGGATATCTGGGCCAAGTGTGTTCTAAGCAGAGGGAACAGTAATGCCGGTGTCCTGAGACAGGCCGCCTTTGAGGAAGAGAATGAAGGTCATTGTGGCTGGAATAGAGGGAGAGCAGAGAGTGGAAGAGGAAGTTAGAGAGACAAAGGAGGAACCTCACCTTGTCAGATCCTAAGGCTGTTTCAGAGCAGCCATTGAGCAGGGGAGGAACATGGGTCTAATTTTTGCTTTAGCAGAGTTCCTTTAAATGCTGTGTGTCATGGCAGTCTGAGCCTGGGTTGGAAAAGTGATTAGGCAGTATATGCATATTCATGCAGGGGCTGGACCAGAATTCAGCATAGAATTGGGTCAAAGGTTAACAGTGAGTTTTAGTTCATTGAAATCTGAGTGTTGGAAAAGGTCAACACTGCTGCCTATGATCAGACCTGTCTAGGGCCTCAGCAGGTGGTGACCATCCTCCACCTTGGTGAAGGCCTTAGATCTAGCTGAACAAAAAGATCTGCACCAGATTCTTCTGTAAATCCCTTGAGGAGGAACTAGGATTCTGTTTTGTTAAAATATTGTTTACTATTATTCACTGAACTATTGTTTCTTGACTGCTTTTTCTTTATTTATGCATTCCCTCCCTTCTCTGAAGGTCCTTAGTCACTGAGACCTATTCAAGAGCTGCCACTGTGGCCAGGCTGAGATCACAGAACAGCTTAGGTCACAAAAGGCTTCTCTTCTGTCAAGAAAGCCATGCCTAGTTCTCTTTCTCCAGGGACCTCTGACCTCATCTGCTTACCTTAGGACCCTCATTCCATTGCATTTTATGGATAGCTACTGGACATGCCAGGTCATCTTCTTGGAAGTGAGGTTACAGCAGTGAACACAATGGGCAAAGTCCTTGCCACTAAGAAGCTTACACTCTAGTAGAAAATGATCACCAAATAAGGAAATAAGTAAAATATATAGTATTGGATGGCATTGAGAGATACGGAGGCAATACGGAGAGATACGGAGAGACGGTCCCAATGAGCAAGTGACATTTGGATGCCCCGAAGGAGCTAAGGGAGTGAGCCATCTGGATATCTGGGCCAAGTGTGTTCTAAGCAGAGGGAACAGTAATGCCGGTGTCCTGAGACAGGCCGCCTTTGAGGAAGAGAATGAAGGTCATTGTGGCTGGAATAGAGGGAGAGCAGAGAGTGGAAGAGGAAGTTAGAGAGACAAAGGAGGAACCTCACCTTGTCAGATCCTAAGGCTGTTTCAGAGCAGCCATTGAGCAGGGGAGGAACATGGGTCTAATTTTTGCTTTAGCAGAGTTCCTTTAAATGCTGTGTGTCATGGCAGTCTGAGCCTGGGTTGGAAAAGAAATTCCAGACACAGAATACTTCAGAAGGGAATGAGTTTATTAAGAGCCTGGAGTAGAGATCATAAGGGCACTGCAAATGCAGTGGCCTGACCTCCTGACAGGTCAAGGAGAGTTGACAGTTTTCATGGGTTAGTAGCCAATTTTTACAGCCTCAAAACAAAGAAAATTCCCATTGGAGGGGCAGCCTGAAGTGATTGGTTCGGGTGGGTATTTTTGCCTAATTTGGGGTCAGGAAGCTGGCCTGTAAACATTAGGGGTTCTTGGCAACAGTTACAATGGAGTTCCGTCAGATGACCTTGGTTCTGGGCTCAGCTTTTGTGGCCTTGTGGCAAGATCTCCCATCTGTGACCTTGGGATGGGACTCCACCCTGTGCGGAGGACAGCTCTGAAGAGAGCCCGAGTAGAAGCAGGAGACCATGGAGGCGGTCACTGCTGTCCAACCATGGGAGGCGACGGTGGCTCTGGCCAGTGTGGAAGCAGGAGAGGCGGTGAGGAGCGGTTGAATTCTGGATGTGTTTTGAATGTTGAGTCAATAGAGTTTCCTGATGGATTAGGTGGTGTTGGCTTAAAAATGTGCACAACTTGAGAGTTGTGGGTTGATTTTTATTTGGGGCACAATTAGGACTGCAGCTCGGGAGACAGCACCCCAGATAGTTCTGAGAGACGGCTCCAAAGAAGCAGCGGGAGGAAGATCAATATACAAGATTTTGAGGAAGGGGGAGCTTAATACCAATAAAAAAAGGTTTTTGGTTAGTCACAAGAATTGATGTCACCATGAAGAGATTTAGTGCTTTTGTAAATATGAGGAGATGCAAAGACTGAGATAATAAAATCTGTTCCTAAAAGCATCCACCTATCTAAAGACCTGCTCCCCCAGGTTCCCTGGAGCACAGAGTGCCTCCTTCGCCCTCAACTACCTCAGAGTTGGAGGTTAGAAGCTGTCACAGCATGGGGGTGAAACCACACAGAGGCAGATGGCAAATGCCCTTGTTCAGTCATTGGCAATGGAACTGGTAAATGCCAATCTGTAGTTGACAGTGGCATGAGAAAAAGGGAGGCATTTTTGGCCTGAACATTGAGGATGGATAGGTTGTGGAAGTGTTACCAAGTCCAAGCTCTCCCAACAGGGTGATAAATTGGGAGATAAGGTGTTGAGGCGAGGAATGGTGACTTTATTCGGAAAGCTGGCAGAGAAGATGGCAGACTAGTGTCTCAAAACGCATCTTGTTGGGGTCTGGATGTCTTTTATAGAGAAGAGAGGGGAGGAGGTGAAGAAGCACAGTATTTAAAAAGGCCATGTGTGTGTGAGTGCTCAGTCGTGTCCAATTCTCTTGTGACCTCATGGACTGTAGCCTGCCAGGCTCCTCTGTATTTCCCAGGCACAAATACTGGAATGGGTGCCGTTTCCTCCTCCAGGAGATCTTCCTGACCCCAGGGATCAAACCCAAGTCTCCTGCATTGGCAAATGAATTTTTTTTACCACTGAGCCACCTAGGCAGCCCAAAAGGGTCATAAGTCTTGCAACTATCTCCTGGAATGGCCAGCCTTGGGGAATGGGGAGAGGGATGTTTTCATTTCTCTTTTATAACCATTCACAGATGGACAAGATCAGGATGTCTACCTGGACAAAAGTTCTTTGGTTTAACCTTCAGGCCAAGGGGCAGAATTTCCTATGGCAGGCCATTATTCTGTACAGACAGTATCCTTTTAGTGAACAAAAGAAACGGGAAGCAAAGGTTAAAGTAACCATGCTCCATGCAGGCGACAGGGGTTCAGTCTCTGGGTCAGGAAGATCCCCTGGAGAAGGAAATGGCAAACCACTCTAGTGTTCTTGCATGGAAAATTCCATGGAGCCTGGTGAGCTACAGTCCACGGGGTCGAAAGGAGTTGGACATGACTGAGCAACTGAGCGCGCGCACACGCATAAACACACAGGCACAGACACACATGTAACAGAAGGAGCAGATTTGGGAGTCGGGGAAAGATCAGGAACTTGATTTAACACGTATTAGATTTGAGATGTCTATTAAGCATGTCTAGATGCCAAGAAAGAGGTTGGATGTACATGTTTGGCAAGTCTGGGCTGGCGATTCAGTCATCAGCATATGGGCGTTATTTAAAGCTGGGAGATTAGAAGAGATCACCAAGGGAGCAAATATAAATAGGGAAGAAAAGATGTGCAAGGACTGAATCCTGGGGATGTCTGTCGACTTTAAAAAGATGAACAATGTGAGAGTTATAAGTTAAGATTTATTTGGGGCAAAATCATTTTATCTGGGGCAAGTTGAGAATTGCATGCACCTCAGATAGCTCTGAGCAACTGCTCCTTTTATAGAGAAGAGAGGGGAGGAGGTAAAGAAGCACAGTATTTAAAAAGGCCATGTGTGTGTGAGTGCTCAGTCGTGTCCAATTCTCTTGTGACCTCATGGACTGTAGCCTGCCAGGCTCCTCTGTATTTCCCAGGCACAAATACTGGAATGGGTGCCGTTTCCTCCTCCAGGAGATCTTCCTGACCCCAGGGATCAAACCCAAGTCTCCTGCATTGGCAAATGAATTTTTTTTACCACTGAGCCACCTAGGCAGCCCAAAAGGGTCATAAGTCTTGCAACTATCTCCTGGAATGGCCAGCCTTGGGGAATGGGGAGAGGGATGTTTTCATTTCTCTTTTATAACCATTCACAGATGGACAAGATCAGGATGTCTACCTGGACAAAAGTTCTTTGGTTTAACCTTCAGGCCAAGGGGCAGAATTTCCTATGGCAGGCCATTATTCTGTACAGACAGTATCCTTTTAGTGAACAAAAGAAACGGGAAGCAAAGGTTAAAGTAACCATGCTCCATGCAGGCGACAGGGGTTCAGTCTCTGGGTCAGGAAGATCCCCTGGAGAAGGAAATGGCAAACCACTCTAGTGTTCTTGCATGGAAAATTCCATGGAGCCTGGTGAGCTACAGTCCACGGGGTCGAAAGGAGTTGGACATGACTGAGCAACTGAGCGCGCGCACACGCATAAACACACAGGCACAGACACACATGTAACAGAAGGAGCAGATTTGGGAGTCGGGGAAAGATCAGGAACTTGATTTAACACGTATTAGATTTGAGATGTCTATTAAGCATGTCTAGATGCCAAGAAAGAGGTTGGATGTACATGTTTGGCAAGTCTGGGCTGGCGATTCAGTCATCAGCATATGGGCGTTATTTAAAGCTGGGAGATTAGAAGAGATCACCAAGGGAGCAAATATAAATAGGGAAGAAAAGATGTGCAAGGACTGAATCCTGGGGATGTCTGTCGACTTTAAAAAGATGAACAATGTGAGAGTTATAAGTTAAGATTTATTTGGGGCAAAATCATTTTATCTGGGGCAAGTTGAGAATTGCAGCCCCGGAGACTGCACCTCAGATAGCTCTGAGCAACTGCTCCAAAGAGATGGAGGCAGGGGAGAAGGCCAGTATTTGTGATTTTGGTGAAAGGGGAGTTCATGCAATCAAGCACTTACCTTTGCAGAAGTTTTCTGCTAGCCAGGAGGAGCTGATGCCACCATGATGGGATTTAGTGGTTTTCTAGATGTGAGACGAGGCAAGGATTCAGCTCATAAAATCAGTTCCTGAAAATATGTAAAGACCTGTTCCGCCAGTTTTCCTGGAGCACCGAGAGCATAATTCCTGGTTTCCACTCGGTACTTCCTGCAGGGCGCGTCAAAGATCAGCAGCTGCAGCAGCACAGGATTCAGTCCCTGCAGAGGCAGGTGGCAAATGCCCTTGGCAGGTGCCAGTTTGTCACTGACATCTCAAATGTTAAGTGGTTTTAGAGAATTGTGCTCATTGTGATCCATTAGCCTCTAAATGACACACCCACCAGTACCATGACAGTTCACGCTGACCCTAAAGGTCAAAGTGGGTGGTGGCCCAATTTCTGGAAATCCCCACCTCTTCCACAAAATAGCTGGAATACCCCTCCCACTCATTAACCTAGGAAATTCCCCACCCCTAGAAATACTGACAGTCCCATACTCTGAGGCCTTCTGAGATGGCCACATTCTGTCTGGAGAGTGTGTTCTAAGTAAATCCATTTCTTACCTACCACTTTGTCTCACTGAAATCTTTGTTTGATGAGACATCAATAACCTTAGCTTCATTCAGTCTTAAGACCAGGTATGTGATCTCAGTTAAAAGACCGTGGGTTCGAGTCCCAGTGTGAGTTGCATGGTTTCCGTTCCCACTGTCTGCGGTCTGTTTGTGATCAGCTTGTAGTTAACTTCTTCCACTTGGTGAAGTTTTCAGTATTTGAAGAATAGCTCAAAGAATATAGCTCAGAATATTATCCATAGGGGTTTTCCCTGACTTGGATTTCTTTAGATCACCAAGGGAGCAAATATAAATAGGGAAGAAAAGATGTGCAAGGACTGAATCCTGGGGATGTCTGTCGACTTTAAAAAGATGAACAATGTGAGAGTTATAAGTTAAGATTTATTTGGGGCAAAATCATTTTATCTGGGGCAAGTTGAGAATTGCAGCCCCGGAGACTGCACCTCAGATAGCTCTGAGCAACTGCTCCAAAGAGATGGAGGCAGGGAGAAGGCCAGTATTTGTGATTTTGGTGAAAGGGGAGTTCATGCAATCAAGCACTTACCTTTGCAGAAGTTTTCTGCTAGCCAGGAGGAGCTGATGCCACCATGATGGGATTTAGTGGTTTTCTAGATGTGAGACGAGGCAAGGATTCAGCTCATAAAATCAGTTCCTGAAAATATGTAAAGACCTGTTCCGCCAGTTTTCCTGGAGCACCGAGAGCATAATTCCTGGTTTCCACTCGGTACTTCCTGCAGGGCGCGTCAAAGATCAGCAGCTGCAGCAGCACAGGATTCAGTCCCTGCAGAGGCAGGTGGCAAATGCCCTTGGCAGGTGCCAGTTTGTCACTGACATCTCAAATGTTAAGTGGTTTTAGAGAATTGTGCTCATTGTGATCCATTAGCCTCTAAATGACACACCCACCAGTACCATGACAGTTCACGCTGACCCTAAAGGTCAAAGTGGGTGGTGGCCCAATTTCTGGAAATCCCCACCTCTTCCACAAAATAGCTGGAATACCCCTCCCACTCATTAACCTAGGAAATTCCCCACCCCTAGAAATACTGACAGTCCCATACTCTGAGGCCTTCTGAGATGGCCACATTCTGTCTGGAGAGTGTGTTCTAAGTAAATCCATTTCTTACCTACCACTTTGTCTCACTGAAATCTTTGTTTGATGAGACATCAATAACCTTAGCTTCATTCAGTCTTAAGACCAGGTATGTGATCTCAGTTAAAAGACCGTGGGTTCGAGTCCCAGTGTGAGTTGCATGGTTTCCGTTCCCACTGTCTGCGGTCTGTTTGTGATCAGCTTGTAGTTAACTTCTTCCACTTGGTGAAGTTTTCAGTATTTGAAGAATAGCTCAAAGAATATAGCTCAGAATATTATCCATAGTCCTTGAGGAGGAAATAAAGTTCCTTGACTTGGTTTATTTCTTTACTTAATTTATTATTTATTTTTAGAAAAATTTTTTTTGGCCTCTAAGTCATTGTTTATTTTTCATCCATCTTTATTCCTTGGCATGTATGGGCCTCCCATCACGGTGGCCTCTTTTGTTGCAGAGTTCTGGCTCTGGGCACATGCGCTCCGGAGTGTTGGCTCGTAATTGGACACACCGCCCCAGCCATTCTTCAGTACGTGGGGTCTTCTGGAGCCAGGGATCGAACCAGTGCCCCTTGCACTGCAAGGGGGACTCTTTAGCCACTGGACCACCAGGGAAGCCCCTATTTAATTTATTTTTTTTAAATGTATTTGGTTGTGCCGGGTCTTAGTTTTGGCATGTGAGATCTTTGTGGCCATGTGTGGGATCTGGTTCCCTGACCAGGGACTGAACCAGGGCCCCCTGCATTGGAAGCACGAAGTCATAACTGTTGGACCACCAGGGATGTTCCCTTTGACCTGGTTTATTACCTAAACTATTATTTTTGTCTTGCTTGACTGTTTTCTTTGGTTCTGCATTGTCTCACTTCTCTGATTAAATTTGTTCTTTGGAAAGGCCCAGGGGGCTAAAGATTTTCTACAAATAAGGCAGGTAGGACATGGGAGGGTCTGTCCTGGGAGGGCCCCATAGGTTCCTGTTCAGTTACAAAGATAAATTTTTAAATGGAAAAAATAACTCTATGTTTACAGGTTGATGAGAAAAAGCTAGTAGAGTCAGATGATGCGGGAGAGAGATTAAGGCCATAGGTAGGGACAAAGGCTTGGCTTTTGAGAGTGTGTTCTAAGTAAATCCATTTCTTACCTACCACTTTGTCTCACTGAAATCTTTGTTTGATGAGACATCAATAACCTTAGCTTCATTCAGTCTTAAGACCAGGTATGTGATCTCAGTTAAAAGACCGTGGGTTCGAGTCCCAGTGTGAGTTGCATGGTTTCCGTTCCCACTGTCTGCGGTCTGTTTGTGATCAGCTTGTAGTTAACTTCTTCCACTTGGTGAAGTTTTCAGTATTTGAAGAATAGCTCAAAGAATATAGCTCAGAATATTATCCATAGTCCTTGAGGAGGAAATAAAGTTCCTTGACTTGGTTTATTTCTTTACTTAATTTATTATTTATTTTTAGAAAAATTTTTTTTGGCCTCTAAGTCATTGTTTATTTTTCATCCATCTTTATTCCTTGGCATGTATGGGCCTCCCATCACGGTGGCCTCTTTTGTTGCAGAGTTCTGGCTCTGGGCACATGCGCTCCGGAGTGTTGGCTCGTAATTGGACACACCGCCCCAGCCATTCTTCAGTACGTGGGGTCTTCTGGAGCCAGGGATCGAACCAGTGCCCCTTGCACTGCAAGGGGGACTCTTTAGCCACTGGACCACCAGGGAAGCCCCTATTTAATTTATTTTTTTTAAATGTATTTGGTTGTGCCGGGTCTTAGTTTTGGCATGTGAGATCTTTGTGGCCATGTGTGGGATCTGGTTCCCTGACCAGGGACTGAACCAGGGCCCCCTGCATTGGAAGCACGAAGTCATAACTGTTGGACCACCAGGGATGTTCCCTTTGACCTGGTTTATTACCTAAACTATTATTTTTGTCTTGCTTGACTGTTTTCTTTGGTTCTGCATTGTCTCACTTCTCTGATTAAATTTGTTCTTTGGAAAGGCCCAGGGGGCTAAAGATTTTCTACAAATAAGGCAGGTAGGACATGGGAGGGTCTGTCCTGGGAGGGCCCCATAGGTTCCTGTTCAGTTACAAAGATAAATTTTTAAATGGAAAAAATAACTCTATGTTTACAGGTTGATGAGAAAAAGCTAGTAGAGTCAGATGATGCGGGAGAGAGATTAGTGGAGCAGCCTCCTTGATGAGGTGGGAGCAGAGGGGTCTAGTACAGAATGAGGGCTTGGCTTTGGTCAGGGTACTAGGGTGCACCCAGAGAGACATGAGAGAAGGCACAGTATGGGCACCAGTGCAGGGGCATGGGTGGATGTGGGGGAAGCAGGTGGAGAGTCTCTCGGATGGCTTTTTTTTTCTCAGTGATTTAGGAAGCAAGTTCAGCTGAAAGCGAGGCTGGAGGAAGGGGTGGGAATTTAGAGAGGCGAGGGGAGTGAATGCACTGGTCCTATCTGGACATTTAGCCTTGAGTGTGTATCCCTGTCCAGAGGTGGGAGAGCGAGTGAGTGAATGGCGGACAGACAGTGGGGTTGTCAGGGGGCATCAAGGTTAGAAATCAGGGATTGAAAGTGTTTCCATTCAGTGTTCTTTCCTGTCACATTCATAGTCATTGTCCCTGAGTGGAGTCCCGTCTTTTTTTTTTTTTAACTTTTTATTTTGTATTTTGTATTGCTGATTAACAATGTTGTGATAGTTTCAGGTGAACGGGGAAGGAATTTGACCCTACGTATACATGTATCCATTCTTTCCCAAACGCCCCTCCCACCCAGGCTGCTGCATGACATTGAGCAGGGTTCCCTGTGCTGTAACAGTAGGTCCTTGTTGGCTATTCATTTTAAATATAACAGTGTGCACATGTCCATCCCCAACTCCCTAACTGTCCCTGACTCCATTCTCTCCAGTTTTGCAAGTCAGTTCATTTCATAAATAAGAGATGTTACATGCTTTCTGCCAACTTTGACATATAAGTCTCCCAATTCTTTCCCTTAAAAAATGGAACATCTTTAGCGCGGATCTTAGCTCTCTCCTCTTCACGGTTCTCTTGGAAGAGCTGTGCTCCCTGTCTCCCCGCCTCCCCGGCTCTGCAGCAGACACAGGAAGCCCCCGGCACACACTCCGCGCCATCTCCTGCTTGCTCGCTCCAATGGGTCTTTTTAGTCATAATCAATGACTTGACCTCTTGCAAACTCGATCCCTCCTACAGATTTGGTGATAATATTTTTCTCATTTACGGCCTGCCACCTCCCCTCCTTCCCTCTGTGCTCAAGTGTTCCTTCATCCTCCGTTTTCCTAGAGCTTCTAGCACAGTGGTTGGTATAGTTGCAGATTGTGTACTTGTACATTTCCTGTCTGGTTACTAGCAATGAGGCTTTAAATTTTTATATCTAGTCCTTCATATGTTAACAAAACATGGGTGACATCCCTGGTGGCTCAGTGGAGAAGAATCCGCCTGCTAGTGCAGGGAACATGGGCTCGATCCTAGCCCGGGAGGAATCCACATGCCATGGAGCCACAAAGCCTGTGCACCACGGTTACGGAGCCTGTGCCCTAGAGCCTGTGAGCCACAACTACTGAAGCCTTTGCGCCCTGCAGCCAGCAAGTCACGACTGCGGAGCCCATGTGCTGCAGCTGATGGAGCCCATGCACCTGGAGCCTGTGCTCCGCAACAAGAGAGAATACTGCAGTGAGAAATTGGAGCTCTTCCCACTGAAGAGCAGCCCCTACTCTCTGGAGAAAGTCCGCATGTCACAAGGAAGACCCAGCACAGCCAAAAACAACCATAGCAATGTGTGTGTCTCAAAAAAATACTGAAGAAAAGGGGGGTGGGGTGGATAGTATCTGCTTCCTCATTGAGTTGATTTGAGGAGTAAATACGTTCCTATGGGGAGTCCCCTGGCAGTCCATTGGTCCGGACTCTGCTTTCGATGTTGAGGGTGCGGGTTCAGTCCCTACTCTGGGAACTAAGATCCTGTAAACCATGTGGTGTGGTGAAAAAAGAAGAGTTCCTATGTGTGACAGGCTCTCGGTGGTGCTTGACATAGTGAGTGCCTAAGCGCTCTCTGATCTGTTACTTGTCCGTCAGCTGCGACTCATGTAGGCTGAGGATGCCCTGATCTGTACTCACTCCTGAGGACAGGTCCTAGTTTTCCAACTGTCTCCTGATAGTCTCTCAGATGTGGCGTCAGTCTGAGCATTTCCAAACCTTACGCTTAGCATTTTCTACTCCATTTCCTCCCCTTCCTTTAATCCCCACGTCTGTGTGTGGTGGCAACATCTATCCAGTTTGCTACCAGAAATCTGCTAGTTTCCAACTTCTCACCTCCCAAAGTTCTCAAACAGAGGCATTCTCTTAGTCTCCCGACTCAGATACACAGGAAACTGGCACTGTTTTTGAGGTAATACAACTACATTTCTATGTGACGCTTGTTTAGTCGCTAAGTCATTTCAGACTGTTTGCAACCCCCAGGGACTGTAGCCCGCCAGCCTCCTCGGTCCGTGGAGTATTTCAGGCAAGAATACTGGAGTGGGGTGCCATTTCCTTTTCCAGGAGATCTTCCCAACCCACGGATTGAACCTGAATTTCCTGCTTGGTGGCTGGATTTTTTACCGCTTAGCCACCTGGGAAGCCCTTTCTCTGTGGAGCCAGTTCCTGTTTACTTGGAGTGGTGGACACTGAGTTTGTCACTTGATGGAATTGTCCCTCCCTTCTCCAGGGATTGCCTGAACTCCAGGGTGTATCGCAGACATATTTGCTAAAGCTCTGGAGGAAGTAACCCTTGACCCTTGTTATTGGGTTGACCAAAAATCTCGTTCGGGTTTTTTCTATAAGATGTTCTGGAAGAACCCAAACGAACTTTTTGGCCAAGGCGATATTCAGTGGCCACCCAAGTGTCCTGAGGGACGTCTGCTGCCTGGTTCCTGCTTGTGTGGCCTCATTAGGTCTGATGTGGCTCTGCGACCTCTGGGTCACTCTTGGACACAGGGGAATTCTTCCACTGCTTTCAGGCCCTAGAGTAGCATGAGACGGCGTGACGCTGTCCAGAGTTCCAACTGTCCCCAAAATAGGCTGGGCTCTGCAGTCACCGCCTCTTCCTGGGGCCCTGTCCCCTGTCCCCTGTCTGAGGATCTGCCCAGGATGGGTTGGAAGGCCCCTCTGTGGTTAGATCACAGAACCTTCTCTGGGTTTTTTCTGTCTCTGAGCTTTCTCTCTGGTTTGTGTCTGCCGTGGTGCTGGCGATCATGCCAGCGGGAGGCCTGGTTTTACCCCAGACATTCTCTCTCCAGGTTGTGAGTCCTTTCTGTCATATGAAGCATCTGGAACGTAAAGGCCAGGAGTGGCTTCTCTTTCCCCTGCTCCTCCGTTTAAAAAAATAATCATTTTATTTATTTATGTATTTATTTTTGACTCTGCTGGGTCTTGTTGCATGGGCTTTTCTCTAGCTGGGGTGCGTGGGCTTCTCACTGTTGTGGCTTCCCTTGTTGCTGAGCACAGGGTCTAGAGAATGGGCTCAGTAGTTAGGGCACACGGGCTTAGCTGCTCTGAGACATGTGGGATCTTCCTGGACCAGGGATCAAACTTGTGTCTCCTCCATTCACAAGTGGATTCTCCACCACTGAGCCATCAGGGAAGCCCTGGCCCCTGGTTTTTGCTGTCACATCCTTTCACTGAGGCATGAGCACAAAACCTCGGGCTAGTTCAAATGGAGTACAAGGCAGCCAACAAAAATATTAAAGAATATCATCTTACCTTATTGACTGCATCTTGTGGGGATGTCTTTTTGACTTTCTTTTGTTCCTCTAAGGTTCCCCTCTTGCCACCTCCTAACTTCTAACTTAGTTTGGAGGGTTTTTTTTGTTGTTCTTAAAGAATTTTTTTGATATGGACCATTTTTACAGTCTTTATTGAATTTGCTTCTGTTATATGTTTTGGGTTTTGGTCCACAGAGGCATGTGGGATCTTAGCTTCCTGACCAGGTATTGAACCCATAGCGCCTGGATTGGATGGCAAAGTCTTAACCACTGGCCTCCAGAGAAGTTCCCAGAGTTTCATTCTTATATTTGTCCTGGTTCGGAAAATTTTCTCCCCAGCCCTGAGGGTTAAGTTGCTGGAACAATATGAGGTTTTTATGGTTGAAGACCTTTAAAAAAAAAAATAAGATTAGGAAGACTTAGCAACTTACTAAATGCGTGATAAATTTTTTTTTCTTGACTAAAAGCAACCCTAACATTTAGCATGCATTAAAGGAAATATAATAACATTTTACAGATATGAAGCTAGCAGTAATATGTATAGTTTCTACTTATCATCCCTGGGTGATTTTGCCTCTTCAGGATTTCCCTGCAGTTTGAACAATCGAGTTTGTTTCGATGCAGATGACATGCACTTAGGGGCTCTCCTCAAGCCAGGTGCCTTCTGCTGGCATGTGATACTTTCTGAGCTTTAGGATTTCCAGATGCTAGGGCCCTGCTGTTTTGTCCCACATGGTCTCCGAGCTGACTTCGTGGAACCTGTTATAAAGGATGTCGGCTGTAGACTGGATCCTGTGATTTTGACACTTTGGTAAGGAGAAGCAGGAAAAGCCATCCTTTAGAAGTTTCGAGCACAGGGACTTTCCTGGTGGTCAAATGGCTAGGACTCCACGCTCCCGGTGCCGGGGCCTGGGTTTGATAACTGGTCAGGGAACTAGATCCCACATGTTCTAAGACCTATCAAAGCCAAATAAAAATAATAAATACATACATATATATTTTTACATTTTAATTTAATTTTATTTATTTTTATTTACTTTTGGGTTTTCACTGCTGCCACAGGCTCTTCCCTAGTTGCAGGGAGTGGGGCCTACTCTCTAGTTGAAGTGAGCAGGCTTCTTGTTGTGGTGACTTCTCTTGTTGTGGAACTTGGGCTCAATAGTTGTGGCTCTGAGGCTCTAGAGCACAGGCTCAATAGCTGTAGCTTATGGGCTTAATTGCTCCACAGCATGTGGGATCCTCCCGGATGAGGGGTCGAACCCAAGTTTCCTGCATTGGCAGGCGAACTCTTCACCAGTGAGCTACCAGGGAAGCCCGATAATGAATAGAAAATCTATTTTTTTAAAGTTGCAAGCATATCTTCAGTTTCTAGAGAGGGAGAGACTTCCCCTGGGGCTGACTGATTCCTTGCTTTGGGAAGATCCCCACAAAGGGTTTAGATTCCTCGATGTGAACAAGCGTCCACCACAGAGCTGAGAGGACTGTTCGGCCCGGTGGAGGGGAGTTGTTTTCTGGCCTTCTTGCTTTTTAGAAGGCAATGGGGGATGGTATTTCTTGGCTCCGGGTTTCGAGTGCCCCGACTGGGTCTGCATCCGACGGGGGAGCGGGGCCCAGGAGGGCCGGAGGTGATAAAAGGTGAGAAAACAGGGGCGTCTCACAGGCCAGGTTAAAACACGATTTTTCCCTGGGCCTTAGTTTGGAACAATCGAGTTTGTTTCGATGCAGATGACATGCACTTAGGGGCTCTCCTCAAGCCAGGTGCCTTCTGCTGGCATGTGATACTTTCTGAGCTTTAGGATTTCCAGATGCTAGGGCCCTGCTGTTTTGTCCCACATGGTCTCCGAGCTGACTTCGTGGAACCTGTTATAAAGGATGTCGGCTGTAGACTGGATCCTGTGATTTTTGACACTTTGGTAAGGAGAAGCAGGAAAAGCCATCCTTTAGAAGTTTCGAGCACAGGGACTTTCCTGGTGGTCAAATGGCTAGGACTCCACGCTCCCGGTGCCGGGGCCTGGGTTTGATAACTGGTCAGGGAACTAGATCCCACATGTTCTAAGACCTATCAAAGCCAAATAAAAATAATAAATACATACATATGTATTTTTACATTTTAATTTAATTTTATTTATTTTTATTTACTTTTGGGTTTTCACTGCTGCCACAGGCTCTTCCCTAGTTGCAGGGAGTGGGGCCTACTCTCTAGTTGAAGTGAGCAGGCTTCTTGTTGTGGTGACTTCTCTTGTTGTGGAACTTGGGCTCAATAGTTGTGGCTCTGAGGCTCTAGAGCACAGGCTCAATAGCTGTAGCTTATGGGCTTAATTGCTCCACAGCATGTGGGATCCTCCCGGATGAGGGGTCGAACCCAAGTTTCCTGCATTGGCAGGCGAACTCTTCACCAGTGAGCTACCAGGGAAGCCCGATAATGAATAGAAAATCTATTTTTTTAAAGTTGCAAGCATATCTTCAGTTTCTAGAGAGGGAGAGACTTCCCCTGGGGCTGACTGATTCCTTGCTTTGGGAAGATCCCCACAAAGGGTTTAGATTCCTCGATGTGAACAAGCGTCCACCACAGAGCTGAGAGGACTGTTCGGCCCGGTGGAGGGGAGTTGTTTTCTGGCCTTCTTGCTTTTTAGAAGGCAATGGGGGATGGTATTTCTTGGCTCCGGGTTTCGAGTGCCCCGACTGGGTCTGCATCCGACGTATGTGTACAGGATCTGAGGTGTGAGACGGGGGCCCAGGAGGGCCGGAGGTGATAAAAGGTGAGAAAACAGGTGGATGGTGGACGTCTCACAGGCCTCCTCAGGATCGGCTAACTTGGACGTTTTTGAATGAACTGAGTGGGCGTGTGTCGTGAGTCTGGGTGGAGTGGCCTGTTAGGGTTAGAGGCGTACCCAGGGCCATGCCTCTCGAGAAGGTAGACTTCTCGTCGGTAGCTGTGCTGAGACAGGAAGTAGAGAATGGGGGTGGTGGGCCTTGGACACGTGGGGCAGAGATGCTTTCCCCTCTCCGGGCCTCCTGACACAATGTTCTGGGCTCTGAGGTGTGGGTGCTGTGCTCACAGCGTCCCTGGAGCTGACCCTCACCTTATAAAGGCCCTCACGTCCATGCCCTGTCTCCGCTTTATGAGTCTGGCTGAGGTGAACAGCTCTGCCTCGTAAAGGTAACGGTTCAAGGCACCAAGGTTCCTGCCGAGGGTCTGGTCCAGCCCTGTCCAGGATAACTTTCTTTTTTTTTTTTTTTTTAAAAGATTTATTTATTTATTTATTTTGGTAGGGGAAGGGTGGGAGGGAGGGGAGCAGGCGGGCCAATTCTATTGGTCTTTCATTTGTCTATTTTCATCCATCTTTGTTCTTTGGCCCGTGTGGGCCTCCTATTGCGGTGGCCGCTGTTGTCGCAGAGCACTGGCTCTGGGCACATGTACTCCTGAGCTCTGGCTCGGTAATTGGATACATTGGTCCAGCCGCTCCGCAGCACGTGGGATCTTCCCGGGCCAGTGAACGAACCGGCGCCCCTTGCACTGCAAGGCAGTGTCCTTACCCACTGGACCACCAGGGAGGCCCCAGGAGAGCTTTCTGTTTGGAGGGAACACCACCAGCCACATGTGCTGTTGCCCACTTGAAATGCGGCCGGTGTGGCTGAGGAACTGAAATTTTACTTCACTTAAATGTTATTCACGTCTGAATGCCTGCGTGGGTTTAGGGACGACTCTATTGGACTGCTCGGGTCTAGATGGCAGGAGGCCATAAGGCTCTAAAGCAGAAGCCTGTGCCCAGAGCCATGATGCTGGCTGTGGTCGGCAGAAGACACAGAGGCCCCAAGAGGCTGTGTCACCCTGTAGAGGGGGTGAGGCGGCCCTGAAGTCCCCGCAGCAGGAGGCGCAGTGCCCTGAATGTGCCAGGGATCAGGCTGCCCGAGGGAAGGCCCCTCCTGCAGCTGACACCCCAGGACCCTGGGACAGTAGGGCCATAGTTAGACGGACGGCCCATCATTCCCCGGGACAGCCTCAGGCCAGGCCTCCCCGTCAGGCTCTGTCCCCCGCGGTCCATAGTTCAGATGGCCATCCCCCCTTCCCGGAATGGGGGTGGTGGGCCTTGGACACGTGGGGCAGAGATGCTTTCCCCTCTCCGGGCCTCCTGACACAATGTTCTGGGCTCTGAGGTGTGGGTGCTGTGCTCACAGCGTCCCTGGAGCTGACCCTCACCTTATAAAGGCCCTCACGTCCATGCCCTGTCTCCGCTTTATGAGTCTGGCTGAGGTGAACAGCTCTGCCTCGTAAAGGTAACGGTTCAAGGCACCAAGGTTCTTGCCCAGGGTCTGGTCCAGCCCTGTCCAGGAGAACTTTCTTTTTTTTTTAAAAGATTTATTTATTTATTTATTTTGGTGGGGAAGGGTGGGAGGGAGGGGAGCAGGCGGGCCAATTCTATTGGTCTTTCTTTTGTCTATTTTCATCCATCTTTGTTCTTTGGCCCATGTGGGCCTCCCATCGCGGTGGCCTCTGCTGTCGCAGAGCACCGGCTCTGGGCACATGCACTCCAGAGCTCCGGCTTGGTAATTGGATACATCGGTCCAGCCGCTCCGCAGCACGTGGGATCTTCCCGGGCCAGGGAACGAACTGGCGCCCCTTGCACTGCAAGGCAGTGTCCTTACCCACTGGACCACCAGGGAAGCCCCAGGAGAGCTTTCTGTTTGGAGGGAACACCACCAGCCACATGTGCTGTTGCCCACTTGAAATGTGGCCAGTGTGGCTGAGGAACTGAAATTTTACTTCACTTAAATGTTATTTGTTCACGTCTGAATGCCTGCGTGGGTTTAGGGACGACTCTATTGGACTGCTCGGGTCTAGATGGCAGGAGGCCATAAGGCTCTAAAGCAGAAGCCTGTGCCCAGAGCCATGATGCTGGCTGTGGTCGGCAGAAGACACAGAGGCCCCAAGAGGCTGTGTCACCCTGTAGAGGGGGTGAGGCGGCCCTGAAGTCCCCGCAGCAGGAGGCGCAGTGCCCTGAATGTGCCAGGGATCAGGCTGCCCGAGGGAAGGCCCCTCCTGCAGCTGACACCCCAGGACCCCGGGACAGTAGGGCCATAGTTAGACGGACGGCCCATCATTCCCCGGGACAGCCTCAGGCCAGGCCTCCCCGTCAGGCTCCGTCCCCCGCGGTCCAGAGTCCAGCACATCCGTCAGCAGCACGGCTCTCCTGTAGCATCTCTTCGCCTGAGCCAGTTCCCACCTGCCCCACCCCCAAACCCTCTCACGCCCGGACACGTCTCTGGGATAGACGAGCTCTGCTTGTCCTCGGCCTCTCCTCCGAACACCCCTTTGCTCCAGCCTTCCCTACAGCTCTCTGTCCTCTGAGGACCGGTCCCCCGAAGGTCCTTTTAGTGCAGTCTGCCGTTTTCCAATTGGAAGATAATTGCTCTGCTTTCCAATTAAATAATTGGAATAGATGATTGTCTAATCAAAACTAGGGTTTTTCCAGGAGTCACGTATGGATGTGAGAGTTGCACCGAAGAATCGATGCCTTTGAATCGCGCTGTTGGAGGGCACACTCTTCAGGGAAGCAGTGCCGGCGTGACGAAGCCACACTGGAGGCTCCCACGGGTGCCAGGGCCTCAGGGCTTCTCACAGGCAAGGCTGCATGCCTGGCTTCCCATTCCTTCCAGAGAGACCTTCCAACTTAAATTCTTACTATCAAGGGTGACATTGGGATTCCCTTCCCCTGCAGATGCTCTTCTGGCTCCGTCGGTGAAGTCTCTGTCTGACAACGCAGGAGACCTCAGTTCAACCCCTGGGTCGGAAAAATCCCCTGGGGAAGGCAATGGCAACCCACTCCAGTATTCTTGCCTGGGGAATCCCAAGGATGGAGAACCCGGTGGGCTCCAAGTCCCGACGTAGCGACTGAACCACTACCAAGCAGGGCAACGCAAAAGGGACCTGCGTCTAGGCAGGAGGCCCTGCACCAAGGGGCCGACAGCCCGTGTAGGGTGTGGGCCCTGTCGCTGATGACACAGGCAGCTCCCTCTCTTCTTTGGGGACTTCACTTTCCTTCTTCTGGCCCGGTCCCTTGAGGGCTACTGGCAAGGCACAGGCATTAAAGGGAAGTGTCGGAAAGGCAGGAGTCAGTGGCGTGAATTTAGATCCTGGGCCTTTAAGCCAATGCTCAGAAAAATCACCCTTCCCAGCACTGAGTGTCAGATGAGTCAGCTTCTGGGTAGTCACTGCTCTCCTCCCCCAGATCCCCGGGCAAAGCCTGGAGGGCGGTCTGGGAGGTGCCCAGAGCCATCCTGTGGTTCCGCTCTAGCCCCCGATGCCAGGGGGCGCTGTTCGCCTTCTACGCAGTGATTCTAGGGGCTGGAGCCGGGATGAGCCTGTGCCCTCTCCCGCCCCAGGGCTTTCTATGGCCACGCTGGACTTAAGAGACGCTTGTCCTCACACTTTGACGGGTGAGGGCAGCTCCCACGTACTGCCTCCCGAGCGTCCTCTCCGTGACCCTCTCTATAGCAGATGTGACCTGACGGGGCATTTCTGAAAACCACCAGATCAGAGAAGGCAGCTGCCACACCTTATCGCTTGTTAGCATGTCCTGGACCCCATGGCTTGGCCCACACGTGCTGTGGGCAGGCGAATCCACAGAGAGGGAATATTCACTTACTGAATGACTGAGAAGCCGGGCATGCCGTGGTCCAGCCCTGGGGACGGGGGTACAGGAAGGGCTGCTGAAGGCAGAATGAGGGGACAGGAGGAGGTGGTGGGTTGGCCCTCCTGGCTCAGGGCAGGCCTGGGGAGAGAGGAGCAAAGCAAAGACCCACATGGCAGATTCCAGAGGCTTGGTTTTATTCTTTTTCCTCGATGAGATGCCATAAGCTGTGGCGGCAGTCCACACGGTCACAGGACAGGGCAGAGCCGCTGGGGGGAGCTGGGTGTTGGGAAAGCCATCCCTTGAGACGGGTCCCACTCATGGGTCTCACCCCGTGACCTGCCTCAGGCCCCCCAAGGTCCCTGAGAAGGCAGGCCTGTGGTCCAGGGGGCCGTCAGAAGGCGCGGGCATGGCTGCAGGCGGAGGGAAGAGCCTTGAGGAGAAGCCCATGGGCCCGACTCTGAGGATCTCCATCAGGGGCTCCGCCAGGCCTCGCCTGCTGCCTCCAGGCCTGAGTTTGGGAGGCTCTTAGGACCTTGGGATAGGCTGGGAGGGGGCTTGTCCTCCTCTGCCACCCTTCCAGCTGCTGGTTGGGCTCCCCTTTTCAGCTTCCTCTGTTGGGGGAGGGTGATGCACCCCCTCCACCTGCCTCCCCAACCCCTCAGCACTGCTTCCGGTGAAGAATCTGCACTGTCCCTGGACCAAACCCTGGGCCCAAGGGTGCTGGGGAACTTCTGCAGGGTCAGAAGATGGCATTCGACTGTGGTAGGAAGTGTCTGTTGGACGCTTGGGGTTCCCCTCACGTGATGGTCCACGCTTGGCAGCGCCCTCCCCTCGGGGGTCTTCAGGCGCCACCCCACCTTCTAGGGCCCAGCACACCCCTCCCTTCCTCGTGCAGATCTCTCCCAGGCCTCAGGTCCCCGTGGGCAAGGACGGTGGCCCCAGGGACTGATTCCTTTCCAAACGTCTGCTCCTCCTTTCTCCTCACTCTCCATCAGGTCCCCAACCCTGGCTTCCCTTTTCACAAACTCCCCAAGGAAAGGAAGGATAAGCCCTAAATAAACCAGACAGAAGCAGCTCTGGAACAGCGAGTGCAAGTAGCCAGTGGCGGGCAGAGGGGCAGAAGCGGTGGTGCGGAGGGCAGAGGATGGCATGCAGCGCTGGGATTCCTTAGGCGGGGTGAGGTCCCCATTTCTCCCCGAGGTGTGTGAGGGGTTGGGGGGCGGGGGTCAGCCGACTCAGAGAGGCAGCGCCTCTGGACGGGGCCTGGTGGCTTCTGGCGTCCTCCGTGGCCTGCCCCGTCACAGGGAGATGAAGTCCATGGCCTGCAGCAGAGGCAGGGAGAGCAGCAGCAGCAGTAGCCACGAGGTGTTCTGGATCAGCAGGCTCGTGCCCCGACACCTGACCAGTTTGTCTGTGGAGAGAGAATGGGGTGAAGGCGCAGGGCGGGGGTGGAGAGGGACCGGCCCAGGGCAGGGTGCCTCGGGCAGGCGGGCACCATGCTCTCTTGGGTGCAACTGGGCCCAACCTGATCTAGTAGAGTCAACCGGCCTGCCCCATTGGTAGGCTCCTGAGCCGCTGAACAAGTACCATCCCAAGAAAGCCACAGGCGAGGTAGCTGGAGCCCTGCTGCCTTCTGGGCGGGGAGGAGGAGGTTTTGGAGAGGCTGAGTGAGTTGCTCTCAGCCGCCAGACCACTTCACCTGTCTGACTCTCTCCTTAGTTAGGCCCATCCCGCGGAGGGTACAGGCCGGGGCGGGGGCAAAGAGAGAGAGAGGTTCCATGGCCACTCTCCTCTCCAGCCTGCAGCCCCAGCTGGCCCGGTCCTCCCCAGCTCCCCTCTCCCAGTCTTACTGGGGCTTGCCTTACCTCTGTACACAGACACGTCCTTGTTGAAGGTGGTGGGATTTGGGCCAGAGAGGCGGAGCTGGCATGTGTAGATGCCCTCATCCTTGGTGGTAAAGTTGGATAGGTAGAGGACCTTGAGGTTGTGCTTGCTGACGGATTTGGCTCGGGAGCTGTATTCTGGCCTAGCGACCCCGTCGGAGCCAGAGAGCACCCACTTCTTGGTGTCACGGGTCAGGATGAACTCATACTGAAAGGGCGTGGTGGTGGTATTCTCATGGTGGCAGTCTAGACGAAGGTCCTGGTTCACCAGGCAGGCTGTCAGGCTGGTCACCTTCTGCCCTCGGGCCACCTGTAAGACTGGCACCCGCAGTGCCCCTCTCCAAGTTGGGGGAGGCCTTCTAGGGCAGGGGGCCTCCCACCCACACACACAGTAGAGAAAGGCCTGCCGGGGAGGGCACAAGGGTATGGTGTCTGAGAACCTCTCCCTGCCCAGGGGTCCTTGAGGGCCAGTCTACCTTCCCTTCTGTGGGCTCCAGCCTCCCTTCTTCCAGTGTGTTCCAGGGGCATTAAGTCTCAGGGAGAGTCGATGCCACATCTCGATTTGCATTTGAAGATTCCAGCTCAATATGGGGCAGACTTAGTGAGCTGTGTTTCTAGAAACCATCCCAGGTGGTCAGAAGATCAACTAGGTTGGTCAGCTGACTTAGGGATAAAAAGAGGTCCCTTCTACCTTCTGAGGTCATGAGGAAGAAGCTAGCTTTTCTGAAAAGAAGGCAGCCAGGGAGCTTGGAAGCCCAGCCCTGCCCCTCGCCCGATACCTGTCAGCAAGAGTGCAATGCCAATGGCAGGGTTCATGGTGCCGAGAGCTCCGTCCTGGATCTGGGGGGCAGAACAGGATGGGAATCAGCCAAGAGGTATGGCAGGTGTGCGCAGACTTACTGCCAGGGCTGGGGGCCCTTGGGAGACATCCCATAATGGCCACAGTGGGCATTCAAGCCCCTCTCTACACCCCTCACCCCTCCACATCGCTCAGTGAATGTGATGCGGCCGCTCAGCTCTTCCCTGTCGGGGAGAGCAAAGGGATTGGAGAACACACCTTTCTGACTCTTCTGTGTGTGTGTGTGAACAGCTACTAGATAAATGGCTTTGAGTGACTCTAACTCGTACCATTTCCTCCTCCCTTCAGGAAGGCAGGGATTTCCTGCTTTTTTAACTCTAAAATTTGCAGAACACACAATTTATCTTAACCGTGTATCTGTTTTTCATTTGGCCGCAGTGTGTGGGGTCTTAGTTCTTCGACCAGGGATTGAATCTCTGTCCCCTGCATTGGAAGCATAGAGTTTTAACCACCGGCCCGCCAGGGAAGGCCCTGTTCGTCACGTTCAGGGTACAGGTCAGAAGCGTTCAGTTCATTCACACTGTTGTGCCGCCCATCTCCAGAACCCTTTTTGTCGAGGAAATGAAAATGGAGGAAGTCTCGTTCAGGCCTCAGAAGCAGGAGGGCCAGCCTCTGACCTGTAGACACCGCCCACACTCTGTGCCTGCCTGCAAGCACCGCTGGTCAGGTGGCACTTTAGTTAAGGCAGTGGGTCTTGGAATTCTTGAACCCCTGAGGGTCTGGCCAATCCTCTGGGGTCATATGAACTCCTATGACTCACAGGTGAAACAAAGACCATTGTGAAGAGGTTAAATAAGTAAAACCAGAGCTGCATTTTTGCATGCAAACTGATGATGCTATCAGTGTAAGGTCTGGGGTTATAAGCAGAACCCTCCCCTGCAAACTGCCATCTGAAGTCTCACCCATGGACTGGACGTACAGCTGGGGACCTTTTCCCAACTGGGACTCCAGATTGCTGTTACTCAAGATTCCCAGCTCTGTTTAATCTGGATTTTGGTCAGCCCAATTTGATAAGGTCTGTGCTATTTCTTTTCTCTATTGTTTCTATTTCTCTCTCTCTCTCTCTCTTTTTTTTGGCCACTTCTATTGGTCTTTCATTTATTTTCATCCATCTTTGTTCTTTGGCCTGTGTGGGCCTCCTATTGCAGTGGCCTCTGTCGCTGCAGAGCACTGGCTCTGGGCACATGCACTCCAAAGCGATGGCTGGGTAGTTGGACACATCGGTTCAACTGCTCTGCTGCACGTGGGATCCTCCCAGGCCAGGGATGGAACTGGTGCCCCTTGCACTGGAAGGCAGTGTCCTTACCCACTGGACCACCAGGGAAGCCCTCTATTTCTCTTTTAATGATTGTATATTGAAACTAAGTTAAATAATCCTCTATTAAAAACTGAAATTGTTTATTTGTATGTTTATTTGTGATTTCTTTTGTTAAGGAATCCTTTCAACTTGAAATGAAAGTTCGACAAAACACCTTTTAATCTTGTACAAGCAGAACTTTCTACCCATGGAACAAAACCTCCTCATTCAGGGCCTTCCTATTTCTCGTTCAGAAGAAAATCCGCAGTGCCAAAACAGTTCCAGCCTATAACAGATGTCTAAAAGATACTGACTGAACCTGGGCTTTAGATACCCACAGGGTGTGGTGGGACGGAAGGAAAATGACAAACATCTGGCACCCTTCAAGAGGAAGCCACACACAGGTGTTCCTCTCCCCCAGCTCTGTGGCTGGGGAGGACAGCTGGGTGGTCATGTACGTGCAGGGCCTCAGGTAGGACCTCACTTGGCACGCAGCTAAGGGTGTCAGGAAGGCGACAGTGTTCTCCTATTGCTTACCTCTGCATGGGAACCAAGACGTTTCCTACTGTCCAGCTCTCTGGGTGGGGTTCCTGGACTTGCAGTATTCCAGTCTGGCTTCTGTAGCCTCTCTAACTAGGCTGTCTGCCCTGTCTTTTCTTTTCTTTTCTTTTCTTTTTTTGCATCCTGGGCTCAATCAGTATCCTGGCGAGGCAGCAGGGCAAGCGAGTAGACTAGGGAGAGCCTACAGGAGGGGTGTGCGCCTCGGTGCAAGCGCTCTGGTGCGCAGGGCCCTAGCCGCGGATCCCCGGCGCTCTGCCCAGTGGGGGGAGGGAGGGGCGAGGCAGGGGTTCCCGGGCGCCTGCGCCGCAGTCAATTCCCTTTCAGACCCCCTCCGAGAGGCACCCGGAGGTGCTGTTGGGGAAGAAAAGGGGGGCCGACATCTGGTTTTGATTAGCAAATACTGAGTTTTAGAGAGGGTAGCAAGCTTGGGATCTAGAAGAGGAAGGGGAGAGACGGCGGCTGGAACTAGAAAGGAAGAACTGGGGTGGATCTGGAAGGGGATGGAGAGCCACAGGGTGGGGTAGCCGAAGGTGGTGGGGGGGCAACTCGGCCTCGTGTCCCCGCAGCTCAGAGCCTGGGGAAGCCTCGCGCTCGGTCCCCCTCCAGCCTCCGTTCGACTAACCCCCACCCCCACCGCGCTTATTCGGTTTCCCTATTCCAATCTTCTCCTCTCCCAGTTGAGGCCCCCCTGTCCCCTCTCATCCCATTCCTGTTCTCGCCTCCCGCGCCTGCCCGTCTTCCTCCCAGGTCCCGCCGCCCCGCGGCACTGCGGTTTCCCGTTCCTCGGATGCCCTGCACCCAGCCCGCCGCGAGGGCGCAGGGCAGGGACTGCCTCCAGTTTTCGGTCTTCCGTTCCCCTTCGTTTCAGCCCCCGCCCCCCGCCCCCGCCTCTGCCAGCTGGACTTGGAGCCGTCAGGGTGGAGAGCAGACCCCAGGCCTGTCCTCGCCGCCCCTTCCCGGTTCTCCTCCAGCCGCAGGCAGACATCCCCCAGCAGGCCAACGATGCGCTGCCGCTCCCGCCCCTGCCTGGCAAGCCGGGCCCTCTCCAAGCACTGCGCAGCTCCTTCCCTGGGCGCCCTTGGACCGTTTTCCGAAGCCTCAGGTCGGGAGGCCCTGCCTGGGCGCCCAGGGTCCCGCCCTGGCTCCCGCTCCCACCTGGTCTCCGGTCCTCCGCAGCCGCCCGCAGATGCGCCGCCGCCTCCCGTCGCTGCGCCCTGCCCTGCGCCCGCAGTTTTCACCAGGGGTGGGAGAGGAGGAGCGGGGAGGGCCCGGGGAGCCTCCACCAATCAAAGGCTGAGTGGGGAGCGGAAAACGGGTGGCAGAGGGAGGAGGAGGCGGTCCGATATTGAGGTGAAAGAGGGGCGATCGGCAGCCAAGGGGCGCCGTCATCCTGTGGCTGGCAGGCCTGGTCAGGGATGGAAGGGCTCAGGACCCTGGAGATCAAGGTGGGGCCGCTCTGGGAACGCCAGGCGCCTCCTGGAGCCCCCGCCAAGATCGCGCCCCTTTGAAGACTTTAACCCTTTCTTCCGACCTAGGTTTCAGAAACCTGGGGACAGAGGCCAACTGCTGGCCCCCCTTAAGGCAGCGCCCACGCCTCCTCGTTTTGGTTTCAGCTAGAACCCTTTTCCATGGGTAGCCGCCAGTGAGAGGTTTTTGGTGTTGAAATATTCCAGGTTTTGTCCAAAGAAAGATGGTGGGATGTTTTTCCACATAGGAGCTGCCCTTTAGAAACAAGGCAGCACCTGGGTCTTTCTTGATCCCTGGCTCTGTCAGCCCCTCACCCAGCCTAGAACACCCAGCCTTTCAGAGGCTTTCTGCTCTGTGGTATCAAGCCTCCCTTCACTTGGGCGCTGGCGCTTTCTGGGGCAGACAGCTAGAAGAGTCTTCTCAATTTCGTATACTCCTACCCCCGCACCTACCCCCGCACCTACCCCACACTGTATGCTTGGTCTTCAGACAGGAGAAGGGGTGCCGCCCTTTCTCAGACACTCTTCTGGGCACCTTACATCCAGGGCCACGGTCTGCTGGGATCCTCATTCCATGTCTTGGCTAGGAAGTGGAGAGGTGGCCAGTTGAGCTGGGCTGTGGAACCCAGGTCTTGCCTGCTGAGACATTCCACTGCTGCATCTCAGCCCAGGGGGAAGGGGACATTTTGGAGTTGTGGGAGGAGGGAGGGGAGAGAGGGCACTAGAATAGGGGACATCATGCTTCCCTGGGGCAGCTGTCCTTCCCCATTCATTTGAATCACCAGAAGCTCTTAGACTTATTATTTTTAACAGTCAGTGCTGATGACTTGTGTCTCAATTTTTTTTTTTGGAACAAAGGTTTATTTGATTAATGTGCCTTCTTGTGGCCTCTTCACGAATTCCGCAGCCGCCCGCAGATGCGCCGCCGCCTCCCGTCGCTGCGCCCTGCCCTGCGCCCGCTTTTCCGGGTCGGGAGGGCCCGGGGAGCCTCCACCAATCAAAGGCTGAGTGGGGAGCGGAAAACGGGTGGCAGAGGGAGGAGGAGGCGGTCCGATATTGAGGTGAAAGAGGGGCGATCGGCAGCCAAGGGGCGCCGTCATCCTGTGGCTGGCAGGCCTGGTCAGGGATGGAAGGGCTCAGGACCCTGGAGATCAAGGTGGGGCCGCTCTGGGAACGCCAGGCGCCTCCTGGAGCCCCCGCCAAGATCGCGCCCCTTTGAAGACTTTAACCCTTTCTTCCGACCTAGGTTTCAGAAACCTGGGGACAGAGGCCAACTGCTGGCCCCCCTTAAGGCAGCGCCCACGCCTCCTCGTTTTGGTTTCAGCTAGAACCCTTTTCCATGGGTAGCCGCCAGTGAGAGGTTTTTGGTGTTGAAATATTCCAGGTTTTGTCCAAAGAAAGATGGTGGGATGTTTTTCCACATAGGAGCTGCCCTTTAGAAACAAGGCAGCACCTGGGTCTTTCTTGATCCCTGGCTCTGTCAGCCCCTCACCCAGCCTAGAACACCCAGCCTTTCAGAGGCTTTCTGCTCTGTGGTATCAAGCCTCCCTTCACTTGGGCGCTGGCGCTTTCTGGGGCAGACAGCTAGAAGAGTCTTCTCAATTTCGTATACTCCTACCCCCGCACCTACCCCCGCACCTACCCCACACTGTATGCTTGGTCTTCAGACAGGAGAAGGGGTGCCGCCCTTTCTCAGACACTCTTCTGGGCACCTTACATCCAGGGCCACGGTCTGCTGGGATCCTCATTCCATGTCTTGGCTAGGAAGTGGAGAGGTGGCCAGTTGAGCTGGGCTGTGGAACCCAGGTCTTGCCTGCTGAGACATTCCACTGCTGCATCTCAGCCCAGGGGGAAGGGGACATTTTGGAGTTGTGGGAGGAGGGAGGGGAGAGAGGGCACTAGAATAGGGGACATCATGCTTCCCTGGGGCAGCTGTCCTTCCCCATTCATTTGAATCACCAGAAGCTCTTAGACTTATTATTTTTAACAGTCAGTGCTGATGACTTGTGTCTCAATTTTTTTTTTTTGGAACAAAGGTTTATTTGATTAATGTGCCTTCTTGTGGCCTCTTCACGAATTCTGGTTGGGACATCCTGAGGGCTGCCCCACCCCCGCCTACCCATTCTCTTATTTCTTCACGGAGGGGGGGGGGCGTGGGGGGGAGCTGGCACCTTTGCAGTTTCCATTACAGTAATGGCACTGTTGGGAGCCGTCCCTGCTCTAGCAAGTGGGAGATTCACTTCCTTCTCCCTCCCTTGGAGGTTATGATAGATGCCGGTAGATAGCTTACCGTGAATGGTGTCAGATTCTTGATCTCCAAAGGAGATTTCACATTGGGATCAAGAAACTTGGCTTTGGTCTCTCAGAGCTTCGTGCATTAGAGAAAAAGAAGATAGAGAAAGCTTCCAGCTAAAGGAACTGGAAGGAAGATAGAAGAGTACCCTCCCCACCCAAGCTACTTTATGCAAGGCATTTTATACTTTCCAGTTGGTTATTCACAATAGATCAAAAGATACATAAAGACTGTAAAGGTCTTAACCCACTCCCACAATATTAACATAAGATTAGCCAGGGGAGGGTCTCTGGGCTTCAGGACTGGAGAAGACATTCCAGTGCAAAATAGCTTGCCACCATAAGCCAATAAAGTTAGTTTCAGAGTAGATCTTTATCATGGCAAACATTTTAGGCTAGAAAATACTTGCTCCCTCTCCTCTTCCTCCTTGGAATCCTCTGGCCTCCTTACAAAGTCTGCCTATTCACCCCTTTCGGTTAGGTGGCCTCCAGCCCTTAGAGTGATGGAACTTTCTAACTGAAACAAGTCTCCCAGATGATCCAGTCCAGGGAGTCTTAGCTCAGGGAAACAGCAGAAGCTCCTGGGGCACTTAAAAGAAATGCAGCTGCCTCTGCCCAGTGGGGACCTCCCTGGGCAAGGGGTCGCACTGCCTGATCTGTTCCTTTCACGGGCTCCCAGGGCCTGGGGACTGCAGACTATCCCTCTTCCATAGATGAGGTGACCTGGCTTCTCATTGTCTGGAGGATAATTTTTAAAAGATTTAATTATTTATTTTGACTGCTCTGCATCTTTGTTGCTGTGCACAAGCTTTCTCTGGTTAATGTGCCTTCTTGTGGCCTCTTCACGAATTCTGGTTGGGACATCCTGAGGGCTGCCCCACCCCCGCCTACCCATTCTCTTATTTCTTCACGGAGGGGGGGGGGGCGTGGGGGGGAGCTGGCACCTTTGCAGTTTCCATTACAGTAATGGCACTGTTGGGAGCCGTCCCTGCTCTAGCAAGTGGGAGATTCACTTCCTTCTCCCTCCCTTGGAGGTTATGATAGATGCCGGTAGATAGCTTACCGTGAATGGTGTCAGATTCTTGATCTCCAAAGGAGATTTCACATTGGGATCAAGAAACTTGGCTTTGGTCTCTCAGAGCTTCGTGCATTAGAGAAAAAGAAGATAGAGAAAGCTTCCAGCTAAAGGAACTGGAAGGAAGATAGAAGAGTACCCTCCCCACCCAAGCTACTTTATGCAAGGCATTTTATACTTTCCAGTTGGTTATTCACAATAGATCAAAAGATACATAAAGACTGTAAAGGTCTTAACCCACTCCCACAATATTAACATAAGATTAGCCAGGGGAGGGTCTCTGGGCTTCAGGACTGGAGAAGACATTCCAGTGCAAAATAGCTTGCCACCATAAGCCAATAAAGTTAGTTTCAGAGTAGATCTTTATCATGGCAAACATTTTAGGCTAGAAAATACTTGCTCCCTCTCCTCTTCCTCCTTGGAATCCTCTGGCCTCCTTACAAAGTCTGCCTATTCACCCCTTTCGGTTAGGTGGCCTCCAGCCCTTAGAGTGATGGAACTTTCTAACTGAAACAAGTCTCCCAGATGATCCAGTCCAGGGAGTCTTAGCTCAGGGAAACAGCAGAAGCTCCTGGGGCACTTAAAAGAAATGCAGCTGCCTCTGCCCAGTGGGGACCTCCCTGGGCAAGGGGTCGCACTGCCTGATCTGTTCCTTTCACGGGCTCCCAGGGCCTGGGGACTGCAGACTATCCCTCTTCCATAGATGAGGTGACCTGGCTTCTCATTGTCTGGAGGATAATTTTTTTAAAAAGATTTAATTATTTATTTTTGACTGCTCTGCATCTTTGTTGCTGTGCACAAGCTTTCTCTGGTTGCAGTGTGCATGCTTCTTGCGGTGGCTTCCCCTGTGGCAGAGCACCGGGTCGAGAGCACGGGGCTTCAGCACCTGTAGTACACGGGCTCCAGAGTGCAGTTCTGGGGCTCCGAGCGCAGACTCGTTGGTTTTGGAGTGCAAGTTTAGTTGCTCCATGGAAGTGGAATCTGGAATCTTTCCGGACCAGGAATTGAACCAGTTCCCGGCATTGCAAGGCATATTCTTAGCCACTGGACCATCAGGGGAGCCCTGGAGGGTCCCGACCCTGATGGCCAGCCTCCACTAGCGCCTTGTCATTCCCACTCAGCTTCCTGCTGCATTCTGGCCTCGCTAGCCTTCTCCTCAGCCCTCCACGCAGTGTCTTCTTTCCTGCTTGACAGCTGTCTGGTTCTCTGTCCAGAACACAGTTGCTTTAGCTGCTTTAACTTCAGCCTCACCCTGCCCCCTGCCCCCAAGGGGTTGGAGATGATTCTTTTTTGTGGCAAGACGTAAGGTACCCACAGGTCCCTTAACTACATAAAATATCTGGGCTCTGTCTGCAGGAGACGCTGACTGCTCTATTCCCCACTCTATGGCCCAGTCGCTGAGTGTCGCTGGGTGGAAGGCCAGCTGTGCTATTTTGATACAGTTTCGAGGACCTGGCCTATTTTCTGGGTCCCCAGGCACTTCACTTCAGAAGGGGAGGGAAGTGTGGCAGTCGTGTGTCTGCTAACCAAGGTGTCTGGCTGGCTGGAGTTAATGGCTCAAAATATCCATTTAGGGGCTGGGATGGAACACAGGCTCCCGACGGAAGGAGATTTAAGAGCTCCCATTTGTCAATGGCACTGGACATGTGTGCTCAAAGTAGGTAGGGTTTAGAGGACTCTACCCGAGGCAAGATTTCCCGACAGACTGTGGCTGCCCTGAGGGTCTCTTGGGTCTCTCCTTTCCCATCATCTCCAGTTGTCATCATCTGGAGATAATGGAGTAAACCCACCTCTCAAAATCACCTTCCTTTATTTTAACAAAGGGACAGCCAGTCACTCTAGTTGCTGATATCATCAGATTGTCTTTATAGATTCACAAAGGTGGCAGACGCCATCTCGTCATTTTATGGCTGAAAAACGAAGCCCCCAGGAGATAATGGTCTGTCAAAGGTCAGACAGATACTTTGGAGCACAGCCAAGACAGCTGGCCTGCAGTCTTCTGACTCCACGGACAGTGCCCTCCACTTCTGCCAGGGTGGGTCTTCAGACGTCTGCTGGACTGACTTTACTCGTCCTTGGTGAAGTGGAAAAATAAGGACGTTGTGGAAAATCCCGGACCAGGAATTGAACCAGTTCCCGGCATTGCAAGGCATATTCTTAGCCTGGACCATCAGGGGAGCCCTGGAGGGTCCCGACCCTGATGGCCAGCCTCCACTAGCGCCTTGTCATTCCCACTCAGCTTCCTGCTGCATTCTGGCCTCGCTAGCCTTCTCCTCAGCCCTCCACGCAGTGTCTTCTTTCCTGCTTGACAGCTGTCTGGTTCTCTGTCCAGAACACAGTTGCTTTAGCTGCTTTAACTTCAGCCTCACCCTGCCCCCTGCCCCCAAGGGGTTGGAGATGATTCTTTTTTGTGGCAAGACGTAAGGTACCCACAGGTCCCTTAACTACATAAAATATCTGGGCTCTGTCTGCAGGAGACGCTGACTGCTCTATTCCCCACTCTATGGCCCAGTCGCTGAGTGTCGCTGGGTGGAAGGCCAGCTGTGCTATTTTGATACAGTTTCGAGGACCTGGCCTATTTTCTGGGTCCCCAGGCACTTCACTTCAGAAGGGGAGGGAAGTGTGGCAGTCGTTTTCTGCTAACCAAGGTGTCTGGCTGGCTGGAGTTAATGGCTCAAAATATCCATTTAGGGGCTGGGATGGAACACAGGCTCCCGACGGAAGGAGATTTAAGAGCTCCCATTTGTCAATGGCACTGGACATGTGTGCTCAAAGTAGGTAGGGTTTAGAGGACTCTACCCGAGGCAAGATTTCCCGACAGACTGTGGCTGCCCTGAGGGTCTCTTGGGTCTCTCCTTTCCCATCATCTCCAGTTGTCATCATCTGGAGATAATGGAGTAAACCCACCTCTCAAAATCACCTTCCTTTATTTTAACAAAGGGACAGCCAGTCACTCTAGTTGCTGATATCATCAGATTGTCTTTATAGATTCACAAAGGTGGCAGACGCCATCTCGTCATTTTATGGCTGAAAAACGAAGCCCCCAGGAGATAATGGTCTGTCAAAGGTCAGACAGATACTTTGGAGCACAGCCAAGACAGCTGGCCTGCAGTCTTCTGACTCCACGGACAGTGCCCTCCACTTCTGCCAGGGTGGGTCTTCAGACGTCTGCTGGACTGACTTTACTCGTCCTTGGTGAAGTGGAAAAAATAAGGACGTTGTGGAGTGCTCTGACCATATCTGTCACGTTGCCACCTTGTTCTGGTCGCCTCCCATTCACTCTGTGGATAAAGGAGAATTCCCCGATTCCCACCCTAGGGTTTTGGAAATGGTTGAACACACGGCGCCTGTCGACTTAAAAACAGTCATAATCTAAAAAGTTGAGAGTTATGTTTTATGTGGTGGGAACTTTTAGGACTTCAAGTCTGGGAGACAGCATCTCAAGTGACCCTGAGAGAACAGCTCTGAGGAGGTGTGGGGTGGGGAGAGAAGGTTATAGAGAGGTTTTGCCATAAAGGATGGGTAGTCTGAACATTAGAAGATTGTTGTTAGTTAAAGAGAAGCAGATATCCCACGTTAAGGAATTTAGTGCTTTTCTGTGTATGGCTAGGTACAAGAGTCTGGGCTTACTGAAATCATACCTTTCATGTGGATCGCAGCTATCCAGGGCCAGTATCCCGAGCTTTCACATCCTGAGCTTCCTTTCCTTAGGGCTCACCACAGGGCGGGGCTGTCTTCTGAGGGCTGCTGGGGAGCAGGTATTCTCCCTCCTGAGTGCCCTCAGGGCTCAGTGACTGTCTAGGAGGGCTGTAACTGCTGATGACCTTGAGGCTTCCCAGGTGGCTCAGTGGTAAAGAATCCACCTGCCAATGCAGGAGCCGCAGGAGATGCAAGTTCAGTCCCTGGGTTGGGAAGATTCCGTGGAGGAGGAAGTGGCAGCCCACTCTAGTATGCTTGCCTGGGTAATTCCATGGACAGAGGAGCCTGGAGGGCTATAGTTCATGGCGTGGTAAAGAGTAAGACACGTTTGCTTGCACATGCACATGACATCCTTGTCTACTGGTATGGCATGAAGTATTCCATTGTTCACACCTGACACTGGACAGATGTGCTTGAGAGCAGTTCATTAGTCACCTGTACCCACAGCCTAGAGGAAGACACCACTTGCCAGGCCCTGCCACTCAGGAGTTGCACTCAGGCGCAGTGAACAAGCAGGAGGTGTGGGAGGCAGGCTTTGTGGTATCCAAAGGGTGGTATGCTTATTTCCTGCAGGAAGATGTGACTGGCTGGCTTCAGTAA
This sequence comes from Tragulus kanchil, assembly GCA_022376925.1. Lineage (NCBI taxonomy): Eukaryota > Metazoa > Chordata > Mammalia > Artiodactyla > Tragulidae > Tragulus > Tragulus kanchil. Next base: position 139,740,081 of record JAIOJX010000006.1, read on the forward strand.
TTCTGTGGGCTGGCAGGGAAATGAAGCCTGATTCTCAAGGATAAAAAGGAACTGTGCCTGGTCTCTGTGAAAAGGATGGTTAATTGGCTGGAGGAACTGATCAACAGGAGCTAATAACTGGGAAGGAGGTTTTGTGGTTAGGCCGTTTGAGGTCCTCCACCCCCGATTTGATAAGATGTCAAGATAGCACATACTGCTGAGTCCTCATTTTGGGCGAGTTGAGGCTACACACTGGCCCTTCCTTGGGACGGCCTGTACTCTCATTCTGAGCGTATACCTTTCCCCCTTTTTAAACCGATGGTGGAAGATGGTGTATTTTTTTTAAAAATTATTATTTATTTATTTATTCATTCATTTTTGGCTATTCTGGGTTTTCACTGCTGCTGCAGGCTCTTCTCTAGTTGCAGGGAATGGGGGCTACTCCCTAGTTGAGGTGAGCAGGCTTCTTGTTGTGGTGACTTCTCTTGTTGTGGAACTCGGGCTCTAGGGCACACGGGCTTCTGTAGTTGTGGCCCATGGGCTCCATAGTTGCAGCTCTGAGGCTCTAGAGCACAGGCTCCATAGTTGTGGCTCACGTGTTTAGCTGCTTCACAGCATGTGGGATCTTCTCGGATCAGGGATCGAACTGGTGTCTCCTGCATTGGCAGGTGAACTCTGTATCACTGAGCTACCAGGGAAGCCCAAGATGGTGTATTTTTAATGTCCCTTGTAGAAAAATAAAAGTAATTTTCTGTTGCTCCTCAAATTTCTTTGGAAATATGACTCATCTATGAAATTTAAAAATCTTGCAACTGTCGACACTCTCCTGCCTCTCCGAATTTCTAGTTGAGGTAAACTCCCTAAGTGAGGTCACCCCTTGAAAAACTGCATGCTTGGTTGGAGAGTAAAACAAACTAGGGAAATCTCTGAGAATGCAGATCAAAGTACCAATGGAGCTGACATTTTCAACATTTAAAAGCCTTTATTGGGCTTCCCTGGTGGTCCAGTGGGTAAGGACACCACCTTGCAGTGCAAGGGGCGCCGGTTCGATCCCTGGCCTGGGAAGATCCCATGTGCCGCGGAGCAGCTGGACTGATGTGTCCAATTACCAAGCCGGAGCTCTGGGGCGCATGCGCCCAGAGCCGGCGCTCTGCGATGACAGCGGCCACCGTGATGGGAGGCCCACAGGAGCCAAGGAACAAAGATGAAAGAAAATAAAGAAATGAAAGACCAATAGAAGTGGCCCGCCTGCTCCCCTCCCTCCCCACACCACTCTCCTCAAATAAATAAATAAATAAATCTTTAAAAAAAAAAGCCTTTATTCATGAATGCTTAATTAATCAAATAATTAAAAGACATTATTGTTGTAGGCACTATGTTTTAGGCACAGGTCTAGGACCTGGGAATACAAAGATCAATAGAGCACGGTCTCTACCTTGGAAGGCTTGTCCAAGGGGGGATATGGTAATGGTAAATAGATAATTAGAAAAGAGTAGGGTAAGCACTGAGGTAGAGGTGTATGTAATGCTGTATTGGCAGCTCAAAGGAGGGGCAGCTAACGACCTGGTCTCTCCAGAGAGACCTTGTTGGAGGAGGGGAGGCATGACTTGAGTCTTTAAAGAAAAATGGGAGTTTTACAGGTATGGTAAATTGCTACATTCCAATCATGCATGAATCATGCGTCCTGATATCTATGCCCTCACGCAATCAATCCCCTTCTGCGTTGACACTGGACTTGGCCACGTGTCTTGCTTTAGCCAATGGGCTGTCAGCAAATGAGATGAAAGCAGAAGCTTGATAAGAGTTTGTATACTAAGACTTGCTTTTTTGGAATTCAGTTGCTATGTGAGAAAGCTTGAGCAACCACGTGGATAACTGAGGTGCCTCACTTTATGTCCATCACCATCTGGGATAAGCTAGCCCCCAGAGGACCTGCCATGTGCTCACAAACACACGTGTAACCCTAACTGATGCCACCTAGAACATCATTTGGGGTAAAGGAGAGGCTGTGGTACGTTGCTCCCCAGGAAGTCACACCTCTTCTGTATTGATTCTGAGCTCAGGGATATGACAGGCTTTGGCCAATGGGATTTGAACAGATGTGATACAAACAGACTTCATAAGGGCTTGCTTCTTGGAATCCGGCTGCCATGTAAGGAAGCCCAGGAGAGACCTGAACTGAAATGCTCCAGCTAACAGCTCCACTGGATTGCCAGGCACTGAGCTGTTCTAGGATCGTTCAATTCCTAGTCCACCTGTAAACTAACTGCAATTGCATGGGCGAGCCCTGCAAGTCCGCATGGAGCACAGACGAGCAGTCCCTGCAGGCCCCTGTCCAAACTGCTGGCTCCCAGAATTGTTGCTGTCTTTAGTTACTGTTCTGTGTGGGCCTTTAGCTATTGTTCTGAGTGGTTCGTTACACAGCCGTCTATAACAGACGCACCAGGTGAAGGGAAGAAAGGGCATTTACCAAAGGAGAGGGAATAAAGACCGAAACAGGCACAAAGCAAAGCAAAACAAAGCGGATGGGGGAAGCTACAGAGAGACTGGGGCTGCCTGTGGCAGGCAACTGGAGGAAATGTGGCAGTCAACATGGGCTGCCAAAAAATGTCGGTTAAAAAGAAGTCACAGCCTTCAAGTTGAGAGTGACACATTTATTTGGCAGGAAGTTTTAGGACTTCAAGCCTGGGCGGCAACATCTCAAGTAGCCTCGAAAACCTGCTCCAAGGAGGCCGGAGGGTGGAGGGAGGGAGGTGGAAGGAGTCAGGTTACACAAAAGTTTACAACAAAGAGGGCAGATAGTCTGAGCATCAAAGATTACTGGTAATTAAGGGAAACCAGGTCTTTCAAGGAATTCAGTGTTGTTCTATGTGTGGGAAGATGCAAGTGTCTGAGCTCACTGAAATCATTCTTTCATAGGCATCTCAGCTCTCTGCGGCCAGCGTCCTGTGTTTTCACATCCCCTCTCCCCACACACACACACACAGACACACACACAGACACACCCATTTGTAGAGAATGGCAGCAACTGTATCTCAGGCATTGTTATCCCTTTTGGGTGCCCTTGGGGCTCAGAAATTCATATTTGGAGGGCTGGAATTGCAGATGGCTGTGAGATTCTTATTTATAGATATGACAGGAGATATTCCATCTCACACAACAGCGGTAGGGATGTTTAGAGATGTAGAAGGGGTCTTCTCGCTGGTGCAGGCAACAAGGGAAATGGTAGGTAAAAAAAGAAAGAATTAAACTGTCTGGGCTGCTTTGGTCAGGCTCAAGCAAGCAGCACATGAACAAATAAAAAGACTGTGAAATGGCTCTGCTTGTACACATCTAACAGCAAGCCTGGGGTAAATAAAGCCAGGCTCTGTGGGGCTGGAGCTCTCCAGAGCCCCTGCAAGGACAGCAAGTGGTTCCTGTGTGATGGGCACTTCCTCCAGCGCAGGTCCGTGTCTTATTTACCGCTGCACCTCTAGGGCCTCTTGGTCCTAGCGCAGAATAAATTCTCAATACATATTTTTGAATGAACATAAGAAGAAGTAAGAGGGACTTCCCTGGGAGTCCTGTGGTTTAAGAATCCACCTGCCAGTGCAGGGGACACGGGCTCCATTCCTGACCTGGGAAGATCCCACATGGCTTGCAGCAACAAAGCCCAGGAGTCATAGCTATTGAAGCCTGTGTGCCTAGAACCCGTGCTGTGAAACCAGAGAAGCCGCCACAGCGAGAAGCCTGCTCACTGCAGCTAGAGGGTAGCCCCTGTGCTCCACAACTAGAGAAAACCCCACGTGCAGGAATGAAGGCTAGCACAACCAAGAACCAAAATAAAGTGAAAAAGAAATAAGAGCAATCCAGCATTGTGGGTGCTGTTTATCGGGCAAGAAAGGAGGAAATTCCAAGAAGGGTTTGGGAGAAAGTGGTGGTTGTTTACCAAAGGCACTTCCATCAGATGGAGTCTCAGAAATAAAGGCATGGAGACCTCTAAGTGGCTAGGGCACCGACATTCTGAAGTTCTGTGTAGTTCAGAGCATGGAGTGGGCAGAGGGATGGTGCCTGAGATGTGGCTGGGGAGGGAGAAGGAGTCAGACCACAGAAGACTGGCTTGATAAAGCTAAAGGGTTTAGACTTTATCCACTTAGCCGTGGGGAGCCATGGCAGGCTCTGGAGTTGGGGAGAAGTGTGATGAGACTTGGTGAGACAGGTGGAAGCCGAGGCGTGGTGTGAGGCTGGAAGGACGCGTGGGAAGGGATGCAGCCAACTGGGAGCATATGAGTCGGGCTGAGGGTGATGGGGGCCTGAAGTGGGGCAGGAGCGTGGAGACCACCGAGGCAGGACAGGCGAGGGATCCACGCATGGAGAACTCACAGCACACGGGCACTTCAGAGATGTGTTTGATGAGGTCTTGCAGCAATTCCCAGGTCTGTGGTGTGGTTTCTCTGAAAGAAGAGATAAGGCAGCAGCTTTGGGGCAAAAGATATTCCAAAAATTTTTTACTTTTTAATTGGAGGATAATTGCTTTCCATTGTTATGTTGGTTTCCGTCATACATCAACATGAATCAGCCAAAGGCATATTTATGTCCCTTCCCTATGGAATCTCCTTCCCACCCTGCTAAGTTGTCACGGAGCTTTGTGCTCTCAGAGTCATTCAGTGAATTTCCACTGGCTCTCTGTTTTGCATGTGGTAAGGTGAATGTTTCTTGCCGGGACCTTCTGCAGAAAGGGAAGGCAGCGGGATTGCCCCCGGCTGAACCGGGAGATCTCGGAGAGAGGTGAATCTTTGCTGCCGGCCCCCCAGCCTATCGGTGCATGCCGAAGACAATCAGACACGGCAGGGGTTCTGTCAAGGCAGTTCCACTTTATTAGTGTAGACTAACAGTTTTTATAGGCAAACGAAGGAGGCTTTGCAAGGGACTTCCCATAGTTACACCAATCAAGCTAAAGGTAGAGCAATTATGTATTTACATTGCAATAGGAACTCATGGTGAGCATGCATTGCCCAGAGCGGGCGGAAACCAGGGGGATCAATCAGATCATGTCCTGGCTCCTCCTGCAGGCATCATTTTAGCACCAAACTGCAAATATGTGCTTAAGCTTCCCTATGCTTGCGAAGGCCCTCCTTCATCTAGGGCCCCACATCTCCCCCTCTTTTATTTTAAAATTAAGAAACTCTTGTTGAGGCAAGGCATAGAGCTAAGAGGCAGCCAGCCTCTAGCCTCATCAGCTCTCCCTTGCAGCTGTGCCTGTCTTAGGTTGCCCTCCTCCGAGGGTCTTACCCGTCACTGGCTAACCAGCCATCTCACGGGGGCTGGACGGAGTTTTTAGGCCTCATTATATGTCTCGAGTGATTTCTTGAAGGGCCATATCGACCCAGGGGTTTTATGGGTGCCCCATGTGGGGCTCATCTTCTAGGACCTGAGCAAGCATAATTATTTTTTGTTGCAGCTGCCTATTGTGGGCCATAACACCCTTGACCTTAAACAATATAGCTAGCAAGGCAACAAAAACAAACAGATAGAAAGCATTTTTAAGCCAAGTGAGTGGGCTCTGTATCCATTGTCAAAAATCATTAACCCCCTTTTATATTTGTTCTCAAAACGTTTGGGGTGCAATTCGGTTTACTCTGGTTACATTTAGTTTGCTAACAATATAAGTTAGTATCTTTTGCCCTTCCCAAAATTTAGTGTCCCATATTTTCATCTGTGATGATATGTTTTGTACTTCAATTAAGAGTCTTGTTTATCACTGGGAAGGCTGTCAAGCAGAAGTGGGGATATCTCACGTCACAGTCCAAGTGTGCCAGGATGCTTAATGTGTCGATTGTTCCGGCGTGTAGATCAAGCTGTTGCTGGAGTCCCATTATGGCAGCCCTCAGGTGTTCAAGTTGGTGTAGGCTGGTCTGAAGTCCCTGGGCAGAGGCGGTGGATATGTTGTTTACTGCCGTGATGGTGTGCACCCGCTGAACTCCGAGCACGGATGTTGTTACTGTTGTACCTATTAAGGAGAGAAAGAGAGAGAGAGAGATGCCTCAAGAACTTTCTGTTCTTGGGCCTGATATATGGTCATATTTTATCTGTAGCAGATTCTAAGGTTTGATCCTTGTTTTGTGGTATAAATTTAAGGTTTCTCGCCGGTACCCATATAGGGCTGGGTTCCCCAATGGGGAATATGCACCCAAATCCTCTCCCCATAGTAAGGAGCGGATCAGGCCCTCCTTCATCTAGGGCCCCACATCTCCCCTCTTTATTTTAAAATTAAGAAACTCTTGTTGAGGCAAGGCATAGAGCTAAGAGGCAGCCAGCCTCTAGCCTCATCAGCTCTCCCTTGCAGCTGTGCCTGTCTTAGGTTGCCCTCCTCCGAGGGTCTTACCCGTCACTGGCTAACCAGCCATCTCACGGGGGCTGGACGGAGTTTTTAGGCCTCATTATATGTCTCGAGTGATTTCTTGAAGGGCCATATCGACCCAGGGGTTTTATGGGTGCCCCATGTGGGCTCATCTTCTAGGACCTGAGCAAGCATAATTATTTTTTGTTGCAGCTGCCTATTGTGGGCCATAACACCCTTGACCTTAAACAATATAGCTAGCAAGGCAACAAAAACAAACAGATAGAAAGCATTTTTAAGCCAAGTGAGTGGGCTCTGTATCCATTGTCAAAAATCATTAACCCCCTTTTATATTTGTTCTCAAAACGTTTGGGGTGCAATTCGGTTTACTCTGGTTACATTTAGTTTGCTAACAATATAAGTTAGTATCTTTTGCCCTTCCCAAAATTTAGTGTCCCATATTTTCATCTGTGATGATATGTTTTGTACTTCAATTAAGAGTCTTGTTTATCACTGGGAAGGCTGTCAAGCAGAAGTGGGGATATCTCACGTCACAGTCCAAGTGTGCCAGGATGCTTAATGTGTCGATTGTTCCGGCGTGTAGATCAAGCTGTTGCTGGAGTCCCATTATGGCAGCCCTCAGGTGTTCAAGTTGGTGTAGGCTGGTCTGAAGTCCCTGGGCAGAGGCGGTGGATATGTTGTTTACTGCCGTGATGGTGTGCACCCGCTGAACTCCGAGCACGGATGTTGTTACTGTTGTACCTATTAAGGAGAGAAAGAGAGAGAGAGATGCCTCAAGAACTTTCTGTTCTTGGGCCTGATATATGGTCATATTTTATCTGCAGCAGATTCTAAGGTTTGATCCTTGCTTTGTGGTATAAATTTAAGGTTTCTTGCCGGTAGCCATATAGGGCTGGGTTCCCCAATGGGGAATATGCACCCAAATCCTCTCCCCATAGTAAGGAGCGGATCAGGCCCCTTCCACTGACCAGTGATGGGGTGCTTCCATCTCACTTGTATTTCAGGTTTTATTTCTTGATTGGACCAGTGTTTTTGAAAGGGTGCCATCAGTTCATTTTTTGAAAAGTTTAAAATGTTTAGGGTAAAGAGTGCCATTCCAAGTTGCTGGTGAGGGCTTATTCCCCCTTTTTGTTTTTGTAACTGAGCCTTTAAGTTTTGATGATGACGTTCAATTATGGCCTGTCCTTGAGGGTTGTATGGGATCCCTATGATGTGGCAGAGGTGCCATTGTTGAAAGAAGTTTTGTACATTTTTGCTAACAAAGTAGGGACCATTGTCTGTTTTTATCTGATAAGGTAGACCCAGAGCTGCAAAGCATTGCAAGAAATGACTCTGGGCATGTTTTGCTTTTTCTCCTGAGTGGGCTGTAGCCCAGCAGGCATGGGAATAAGTATCAATGGATACAAAAATGTACTTGAGTTTTCCGAAGGGGGAAAAGTGAGTGACATCTGTCTGCCACAACATATTAGGCCTCAGTCCCCGAGGATTTACTCCCGGAGATTGTAAGGGAGGAACTTGTAAATGAGGGAGGCAAGACTTGCAAGTACGGACAATTTCTTTTTTTTTTTTTTTCTGATTTAAATCTTAGACGGGGACTTGTAGGAATTTTTTATGCAACCCTCTTCAGCCGACATGGGTCAGACCGTGAAGGTCATGGGCATCCTGCAGGCCATGTACCCGAACTCCACAGGAAGCGGCCCCGCCAGCTAAGGAATCTCCCTCTCGAGAGCAGTCCAGGCAGTTGGGTAAAAGCCCAAGGGAGTTTTCTGTTGGATGTTTTCCTATCTCCTTAGGGTGCACTCTCTCTTAAAGTGCCCCGGTTGGCCGCAGTTAAAGCAGTGGCCTGATTCTGGTGAGGCGGAGGGGCCCCTGGGACGAGGCCCTGCCCGTAGCCATTACAGTGGATAAGGCTTTAGTCATTGCCTCAGAGAGAGCCTCAGTTTGAGCCTGAAGAGCATAATTGGTCTCGCCGGTAATATAGGGCGGGGTTCCCCAATGGGGAATATGCATCCAAATCCTCTTCCTATCATAAAGAGCGGATCAGGCCCCTTCCACTGGCCAGTGATGGGGTCCTTCCATCTCACTTGTATTTCAAGTTTTATTTCTTGATTGGACCAGTGTTTTTGAAAGGGTGACATCAGTTCAATTTTTGAAAAGTTTAAAATGTTTAGGGTAAAGAGTGCCATTCCAATTTGCTGGTGAGGGCTTATTCCCCCTTTTTGTTTTTGTAACTGAGCCTTTAAGTTTTGATGATGACGTTCAATTATGGCCTGTCCTTGAGGGTTGTATGGGATCCCTATGATGTGGCAGAGGTGCCATTGTTGAAAGAAGTTTTGTACATTTTTGCTAACAAAGTAGGGACCATTGTCTGTTTTTATCTGATAAGGTAGACCCAGAGCTGCAAAGCATTGCAAGAAATGACTCTGGGCATGTTTTGCTTTTTCTCCTGAGTGGGCTGTAGCCCAGCAGGCATGGGAATAAGTATCAATGGATAGAAAAATGTACTTGAGTTTTCCGAAGGGGAAAAGTGAGTGACATCTGTCTGCCACAACATATTAGGCCTCAGTCCCCGAGGATTTACTCCCGGAGATTGTAAGGGAGGAACTTGTAAATGAGGGAGGCAAGACTTGCAAGTACGGACAATTTCTTTTTTTTTTCTTTTGATTTAAATCTTAGACGGGGACATGTAGAAATTTTTTATGCAACCCTCTTCAGCCGACATGGGTCAGACCGTGAAGGTCATGGGCATCCTGCAGGCCATGTACCCGAACTCCACAGGAAGCGGCCCCGCCAGCTAAGGAATCTCCCTCTCGAGAGCAGTCCAGGCAGTTGGGTAAAAGCCCAAGGGAGTTTTCTGTTGGATGTTTTCCTATCTCCTTAGGGTGCACTCTCTCTTAAAGTGCCCCGGTTGGCCGCAGTTAAAGCAGTGGCCTGATTCTGGTGAGGCGGAGGGGCCCCTGGGACGAGGCCCTGCCCGTAGCCATTACAGTGGATAAGGCTTTAGTCATTGCCTCAGAGAGAGCCTCAGTTTGAGCCTGAAGAGCATTGGTGATAGGACAGGCTTGGTGGCTTTGTGTGCCTATATCTTTAGAGCACACAATCCATCGCTCAATGGAACGGTCTTTTTGTCCTGCACAGGCCAATTTATGGTCTGTATTCATTCCCTCCCAAACTAACATTCTGAGGAACTGATCTCTTAAAGGCCCTGGAGGGAACTTTCTCTGTAGCCTCTTTTCTACACGATCTACAAAAGTGGCAAGGTCTTCGTTATTCTTTTGTGCTATACCCGATATGCGGGGTTCAGTAGGGCCCTCAGCAAGTTTTTTCCAGGCAGCCAGACATATAGCCTGTACTTGGTCTTGATAAGGGGCAGGAATGGCGGCCTGCTGTATACCAGTGCTCCATCGGTCCGCAGTTCCCGATAGCATTCTGAAAGTTATTGGAATGACAGGATTGGCAGCCTGGTTTCTCTCTGTTTGAGCATGACATTCCTCTTTGAAGAAGGCACACCATTTGATATAAATGTTACTGGGAAGTACTGCCTTATATAGCATCTTCCAGTCTTGGGTGGTACAAGGTTGGTGGGCCAGCCCTTGGAGTATGGTTTCTGCCCATGGGGAGTTTGGGCCATCCTCTGCTACCGCCTTCTTAAGTTCCTTTAGGTCATTAGCCTCCCATGGATACCAGGCTGCCGGTCTGTTTCCTCCCAGGTTAACGTTGACAGGAAAAGCTTGGGTTGGGCCAGTGAAGGGCGCTGAGGGCTCCCAAGAATTTTCAGGATAGGTCCTCTCTCTCCAAGGTGACCCCAGTGCCCTCTCTCCCCGTGATGTCTCTGTGATCTCTTCAAAGTGAGGAGGGAGTATGGAGTACAGTCTTGTTTCTTGAGGTCTTGACCTCGAGTGACTGGGGAAATACTCATCATAGCTAGTTTCTTCTTCATTTATAAAGGAGTCCCAGGCTCTGCTAATAGATTGGATATAGTTTCCCATGTTGTTAAAAGAGAGCAGAAAAAAAAGACAACTGAGGACAACCACCAAAAATCCTAACGGAAGTGGTGGCGGCCAGGAGGTTGGGCTTGTGTTGTGCTTGTGAAACGGTGAAGGAATCCCTAGTGTTTGCAGGGACATTGTCTTGCTGGGGGCGGGCGCTCTAAGAGGCTCTGACCCGTTCTGTGACCCCCTTATCCTGTCACGGGAGTCTTCAAGCGGCAGACGCCCTAGTGGCTTTTAAATGCCTGACCCATGCCTGTGAGGGAGAGGTTTAGGCCGTGTCCTCAATTTGAAATATAGAAAAGAGAGGCTTCCACCCAATCGGAGTGCCACTATTGGGGTGAACTATCTTAAGGCCTTTTCAGGACCGCCAGAGAGTAACCCTGGCCAGGGCCCGTCAGTTGCTTTTTAGACTGTCTGCCGGTTCGCTGGAAGTCTTGAATTGGACAGAACGTAAAAGTAGGAATTAAAGCAAAGAATGACGAACAAGGAAAAGCAGCGTTCAGTTCTTTGTGACTACCCTAAATCCTCACCCTCTCGGGAGTGGCACAAAAAAGGGGAAGACTCACCTTGAAATCCAGATTACTCCAAGAAGATGCCTCTCTAGAGGGAGGCGCCGCGCTGAGGCCCTTCGGCCACTCGTTGGTTCTCTTTCAAACCAGCACGGTGATGCTGCCTTCTACTTTCTCGCCGTCAGGCCCCACGTTGGGCGCCAACTTCTGCGGGGACCTTCTGCAGAAAGGGAAGGCAGCGGGATTGCCCCCGGCTGAACCGGGAGATCTCGGAGAGAGGTGAATCTTTGCTGCCGGCCTCCCAGCCCCCGGGGACAATCAGACATGGCAGGGGTTCTGTCGAGGCAGTTCCACTTTATTAGTGTAGACTAACAGTTTTTATAGGCAAACGAAGGGGGTTTTGCAAGGGACTTCCCATAGTTATACCAATCAAGCTAAAGGTCGAGCAATTATATATTTACATTGCAATAGGAACTCATGGTGAGCATGCATTGCCCAGAGCTGGCGGAAACCAGGGGGATCAATCAGAAGCCCTGACAATGGACCTTAGATCATGCCCTGGCTCCTCCTGCAGGCATCATTTTAGCACCAAACTGCAAATATGTGCTTAAGCTTCCCTATGCTTACGAAGGCCCTCCTTCATCTAGGGCCCCACAGTTTCTGTGCTACTCTCTCAATTTATCCCATCCTCTCCTTCCCCCCACTGGGCCCACAAGTTTGTTCTCTGTCTCCAACTCTATTGCTGCCCTGTGAACAGGTTGGTTGGTTGGTTTGTGTTTGAGAGGTGCACTGGTGGATGAAGAGTTTACTACCTCCAGGAACTGGTGGGCCCTGGGAGGGGCAGTCAGCCCAGAGGTCAAAGCAACAGCATACCAAGCAAAACATGGGGTTCATATAGTCACGGGTTGGGCAGTGAGTCAGAAAAGATTGAGGCTATAAATGTTGTCGGTGAGGAACTGGCGGGGGCTCCCTCTTCTCTCAGGGGTGCTTGGAGGTGGTGAGGCGGGCTGCTGGTGAGCGGGCTGCTGGAGCCCCCCAGGAAGGTCAGGACCTGTCCACTGGTGAGATCTTGCTCACGCCCATCTCTTGGACAGCAGCTCCTGGCAGAGATGCTTGAAAGCATGGGGTGTGGGGTTGCCTGGGCTTTCACACTCAACCTTGGGGCTTTGACTTGGCTGAGCTCAGTCTTCCCAAAGTCAGGAGAGGCCCAAAAAGGGCTGTGTGAGAGGTGAGCCCCCGCCCCAACCACACCCCAGGTCCCAACTCAGTCTCTCCAGTAAAGGCAAAGTGAGTTAGCAGTTTTTTGGCAGGTACCACTGTGCCTAGGGATAAACAAGACTCATCCTTGCGGAATGTGAGCAGAGTTAGCATTTTTTTTTATTGGCTTTTGGGAAAACAAAACAAAAAATACAGGCATAGGCCTAGGTCCCACAGCTTTCTGAGGCCACCCCTGCCTCAACTTTTTTCAGCCAGGACACATCTTAAGTAAAGCTGTCTCATAAGCGAGCTGTTGTCTGCCGATCTGGAAGCTCCTAACATCTTAACTCCTTCTGAAGAAGCTGACAATCATCCAACACCCCTCGCCAGCTGGCTCCAGCCAATAAAACTGGAAATGCATGCAAATACAGCATCTGCAGCAACTCTGGGTCAGGCTACTGCAAAGCAAATTTGGAATCAAATGGGAAACAAGGGACAAAAAAAACAGAAATATTTTCTTGCAATAGGAACTCTTAAATGCAGCCATGGACTGCACAATACCTGTCCCTTTTAGGCATCATTTTAGCACCAAACTGCAAATATGTGCCAAGCTTCCCTATGCTTACGAAGGCCCTCCTTCATCTAGGGCCCCACAGTTTCTGTGCTACTCTCTCAATTTATCCCATCCTCTCCTTCCCCCCACTGGGCCCACAAGTTTGTTCTCTGTCTCCAACTCTATTGCTGCCCTGTGAACAGGTTGGTTGGTTGGTTTGTGTTTGAGAGGTGCACTGGTGGATGAAGAGTTTACTACCTCCAGGAACTGGTGGGCCCTGGGAGGGGCAGTCAGCCCAGAGGTCAAAGCAACAGCATACCAAGCAAAACATGGGGTTCATATAGTCACGGGTTGGGCAGTGAGTCAGAAAAGATTGAGGCTATAAATGTTGTCGGTGAGGAACTGGCGGGGGCTCCCTCTTCTCTCAGGGGTGCTTGGAGGTGGTGAGGCGGGCTGCTGGTGAGCGGGCTGCTGGAGCCCCCCAGGAAGGTCAGGACCTGTCCACTGGTGAGATCTTGCTCACGCCCATCTCTTGGACAGCAGCTCCTGGCAGAGATGCTTGAAAGCATGGGGTGTGGGGTTGCCTGGGCTTTCACACTCAACCTTGGGGCTTTGACTTGGCTGAGCTCAGTCTTCCCAAAGTCAGGAGAGGCCCAAAAAGGGCTGTGTGAGAGGTGAGCCCCCGCCCCAACCACACCCCAGGTCCCAACTCAGTCTCTCCAGTAAAGGCAAAGTGAGTTAGCAGTTTTTTGGCAGGTACCACTGTGCCTAGGGATAAACAAGACTCATCCTTGCGGAATGTGAGCAGAGTTAGCATTTTTTTTTTTTATTGGCTTTTGGGGAAAACAAAACAAAAAATACAGGCATAGGCCTAGGTCCCACAGCTTTCTGAGGCCACCCCTGCCTCAACTTTTTTCAGCCAGGACACATCTTAAGTAAAGCTGTCTCATAAGCGAGCTGTTGTCTGCCGATCTGGAAGCTCCTAACATCTTAACTCCTTCTGAAGAAGCTGACAATCATCCAACACCCCTCGCCAGCTGGCTCCAGCCAATAAAACTGGAAATGCATGCAAATACAGCATCTGCAGCTACTCTGGGTCAGGCTACTGCAAAGCAGGAGGAATTTCCTCTAAGCAGGGACATTCAGCTGTTAGATGGGAAACAAGGGACAAAAAAAAAATCAGAAATATTTTCTTAATGTTGGAGGCATTTCTGTGGCTTATTGGCAGGAAAGAAAGGAGGAGAATGTTGATGGGTATTTTTTTTTCCCAAGTGCACTGCGAATAGGAAGGTGTGTATCAACATTTCAGCTTCTCTGATGAAAGTACCGGCTGCTGGTTGGGAGTCCAGGCAGTGGTGGGTGTGGGTGTGGCAGGGGTGGGGAGGCCGTGGCGGGGGCTGTATCTCTCTTCATCTAGGCATGCCCCCAGCTCTGCCTTCAGCTTGCCCAGGAAGATCTCTGTCCGTCCACCCTTCTGGGGAATAGGTAGACCCGGAGGGAGTGACTGAGTACAAAATCCTTCTTAATCCAAATCGTGGGAGCTGTTCACTCTTGCTTTCACCCTCCCAGCCAACCTCTCACCCGCATTTGAATTCTGCGTGTAAAATGTTTCTTGAAGCCAGCTCTTTCTTTTCATTCTCATGGACACGGCCCTAGCCCTGGGACTTCTGTTCCCTTGCTTGGGTCTCTTGCTTCCAGTTTGCTGCACATGGCTCCACATGGCTACCAGAGTGATTTCCCTCCCCCACTCCCAAGCATGTTTTAAAAAACTTACATACTTACAATGCTTGTAATGCATGTTGTTGTTTAGCCATGAAGTTGTGTTTGACTCTTTGTGACCCCATGGTCGGTAGCCTGCCAGGCTCCTCTGTCCATGAGATTTCCCAGGCAAGAATACTGGAGTGAATTGCCATTCCTTTCTTCAGGGGATCTTCCTGACCCAGGGATTGAACCCACATCTCTGCACTGCAGGCAGATTCTTTACCACCGAGCCACCAGGGAAGCCCTTTGTAATGCAAGTATGTGGTTCTAAATTCAATGATATGGAAGAATGTGGAGTAAAAAGTAAATCTTCATCAACTCCTGTCACCTAGACATTGCTACCGATATTGCTAGCAGTTGTGTGTTTTTCCAGAAATAATCTATGAACTTAACATAGCAAATTTGTTTCTTCTTCTTCTTCTTTTTTTTTTTTTTTGAGAGGTATGGCACACACTCAAAAAAGTAGCCTTTTTTACATTTTGGTGTACATCTTAATTTTAACATTTACTTTTTCACTAACTGATGTTTCTTGAGGGTCATTCTATATCAGGGCATATAAATTGACATATTGTGTTATCAATGGTATTATAGTTTATCTGTGGTCATATTACAGTCTATTTAATCAGCTCCGTGTGTGTGTGTGTGTGTGTGCTCACTCATGTCTGACTCTTTGCGACAATCAGACATGGCAGGGGTTCTGTCGAGGCAGTTCCACTTTATTAGTGTAGACTAACAGTTTTTATAGGCAAACGAAGGGGGTTTTGCAAGGGACTTCCCATAGTTATACCAATCAAGCTAAAGGTCGAGCAATTATATATTTACATTGCAATAGGAACTCATGGTGAGCATGCATTGCCCAGAGCTGGCGGAAACCAGGGGGATCAATCAGAAGCCCTGACAATGGACCTTAGATCATGCCCTGGCTCCTCCTGCAGGCATCATTTTAGCACCAAACTGCAAATATGTGCTTAAGCTTCCCTATGCTTACGAAGGCCCTCCTTCATCTAGGGCCCCACAGTTTCTGTGCTACTCTCTCAATTTATCCCATCCTCTCCTTCCCCCCACTGGGCCCACAAGTTTGTTCTCTGTCTCCAACTCTATTGCTGCCCTGTGAACAGGTTGGTTGGTTGGTTTGTGTTTGAGAGGTGCACTGGTGGATGAAGAGTTTACTACCTCCAGGAACTGGTGGGCCCTGGGAGGGGCAGTCAGCCCAGAGGTCAAAGCAACAGCATACCAAGCAAAACATGGGGTTCATATAGTCACGGGTTGGGCAGTGAGTCAGAAAAGATTGAGGCTATAAATGTTGTCGGTGAGGAACTGGCGGGGGCTCCCTCTTCTCTCAGGGGTGCTTGGAGGTGGTGAGGCGGGCTGCTGGTGAGCGGGCTGCTGGAGCCCCCCAGGAAGGTCAGGACCTGTCCACTGGTGAGATCTTGCTCACGCCCATGGATTGCAGCTCCCCAGGTTTCCCTGTTTTTCGCTATCTCCTGGAGTTTGCCCAAATCCATGTCCACTGAATCGGTGATGTCATCTAACCATCTCATCCTCTGTCACCCCTTTCTCCTCTGTCCTCATATCTACTACTGTGAGCAAGAATTCCTCAGAAGAAATGGAGTAGCCCTCACACTCAGCAAAAGAGTCTGAAATGCAATACTTGGGTGCAGTCTCAAAAACAACAGGGTGATCCCAGTTAATTTCCAAGGCAAACCATTTAACATCATAGGAGTATCCCAATCACTAATGCTGAAGAAGCTGAAGTTGACCAGTTCTATGAAGACCTCCAAGACCTTATAGAACAAATACCAAAAAAAGATGTCCTTTTCATCCTAGGGGATTAGAACGCAAAAGTAGGATGTCAAGAGATACTTGGAGTAACAGGCCAGTTGGGCCTGGGGGTACAAAATGAAGCAGGGCAAAGGCTAACAGAGTTTTGCCAAGAGAACACACTGGGCATAGAAAACACCCTTTTTCAACAACACAAGAAATGACTCTGCATATGCATACCACCAGATAGTACTGAAATGATTGATTATATTCTTTGCAGTCAAAGATGGAGAAGCTCTATGCAGTCAGCAAAAACAAGACCTGGAGCTGACTGAGGGTCACATCATGAGCTCCTTATTGCACAATTCAGACTGAAATTGAAGAAAGTAGGGAACACTAGCAGGCCATTCAGGTATGACCTGACTCAAATTCCTTATGATTACACCAGTCCTGTATCAGTGGCTATTCAGGTGATTTACAAACTGAGCTATTACAAACAATGCTTCAATGAGAGACTTATACAAATGTAACTTTAACATGTGTTTGATCAGATTTCTTAAGATCTGAGTGCCTTTAAATATTATTACTAAATGCCTAATTCAAATTATATTATTAAATGTTTTCCCTCTTGCAAAAATGAAGAATGTGCTTGCAACTTCAGTCAAGACTCTTTCCTGAGCTCTGCCCCACTGATTAGCTATTACTTTGTGTAGCGACTTGGAGATCTCAAGTCTGATATATTCTAAATTGACCTCCAGCCTCTCCCATTGCATGAATGGGACCTCCATCAGCACAATCGCTTAAGCCCAAATTCCTGAAGTCGTCTATGATTACTTCATTTCCCATACTGCCTTACTGGACCACCAGGGAAGTCCCAGTGCCACTCTGTTTTGGTTATTGTTGCTTTGTGTATGATTTGAAATTGGGAAATATGAGTCTTCTAGCCTGACTTTTATTACATGGAAAAATTTTGCCTAGTTTTACACTTTATATAGGTGGAATCATATAATATGTACATTTTTGTCTTTGTTTTCTTCTGCTGAATATAATGTTTGGGGGCTCCCTTTTTAAGATTAACTTAAACAGATAAAATTTTAGGGCCTCCCTGGTAGCTCGATGATAAAAAATCCATCTGCCAATGCAGGAGACACGGCTTCAGTCCCTGGTTTGGGAAGATCCCATATACCATGGAGCAACTAACCCATGTGTGCTACAACGACTGATCACGCGCCCCAGAGCCTGTGTGCTGCAACAACTGAAGCCTGTGTGCCCTTGAGCCCATGCTCCGCAATAAGAGAAGCCACCACAACGAGAAACCCGTGCGCCACAACTAGAGGGTAGCCCCTGCCTGCCAAAGCTAGAGAAAGCCTGCACAGCAGCGAAGACCCAGCACAGCCATAAATAAACAAGTCAAATTATTAAAAAAAAAAAACTGTAACCACACGACATACTTAAATGATTTTTGAAATTCAAGTAGGATGACATGGTTATAGTGAAAAGCTGTGCTGTTTTCCAATCCAGTTCTTCACCTCCCTTCTCCAGCGATAACCAATGTTTCCAGCTTCTTGAGCATTGATGGAGAGAAGGTTTAAGCACAAGCATCTCTGAGTATGTATCTTTCTCTCCTGACAGAGACTGTAGCAAATGCTGCATGCAGAATTAGAACACTTTGTTAGATATATTTTCTAATTATTTAATGAATTGGCCTACTTTCTGTCCATCCCCACTGCTATTATTCATTTTTTTGAAGAGTACAAGGGCTATTACTTTGCAGCAGTCATTCAGTCTGATGTTTCTTCATGATCAGATTCAGTTTATGCACTTTAGGCTGTAATTCTACAGAACTGATGTGTCCCTCTCAACCCATGTCTTCAGGAAGCACCTTGTGTCAGGTTGTGCTGTTATTGGTGAACTGAATTTTGGTCACGTGTTTAGGATAGACTATGCCAGGTTTCTCCACTGCAAAATTATTGATTTTTCTTTTTCATTTATTTTACTGAAGTATAGGTGATTTGCCATGTTGCATTAATTTCTGCTGAATAGCAAAAGGATTGAGTTATATCTTCTTTCTCATATTCTTTTCCATTACGGTTTATCGTAGGATATGGAACATAATCTCCTGTGGAGGACTTTGTTGTTTGTCCATTCTATATATGATAATTTGCATTTTCTGGTCCCCAAATCCCAGTCCATCCCCCCACCCTTGGCAATCACTAGTCCGTTCTCTCTGTGAGTCTGTTTCTGTTTTGTAGGTAAGTTCATGTTTTATATTCCATATCTAAATGATATTATATTTGCCTCTTTCTTCTTGTCTACTTCAGTTAGTATGATAATCTCTAGGTCCATCCATGTTGCTGTAAATGGCATTATTTCATTCTTTTCTTTTTGATGGCTGAGTATTATTCTGTTGTATATAAGCACCACATCTTATTTATATATTCATCTATTGATGGACATTTAGATTGTTTCCATCTCTTGGCTATTGTGAATAATGCTGATATGAACATAGGGATATAGGTGTTTTTGAATTATAGTTTTGATTGCTCCTCAGCCTTTTGGCTAAGAGCTAGTGAATTCAAGTTTTGTCAGGATATTTACCCAGGAGTGGGATTGCTGGATCAGGGCAACTCCAGTTTTAGTTTTTTGTGGAGCCTCTATATTGTCTTCTATAGTGACTGTACCAATTTGCATTCCCACCAACAGTGTAGGAAGGTTCCCTTTTCCTTACACCCTCTCCAACATTTAGTATCTGTAGACATTTTAATGATAGCTGTTCTGACTGGGGGACTTCCCTGGGTGGTTGGTAAAGAATTCGCCTGCCAAGGCAGGAGACGTGGGTTGGATCCCCTGGAGAAAGAAAAGGCAATACACTCTAGTATTCTTGCCTGAAAAATCCCATGGACAGAGGAACCTGGTAGACTGCAGTCCGTGGGCCAACAAGAGAGTCAAATAGCACTTACCGACTAAACAACAATAATTCTGATCACTTGAGGTGGTATCTCATTGTAGTTTCGATTTGCACTTATCTGATGATTAGTGATGTTGAGCATCTTTTCAGGCCATTTTGGACTGGGCTGTTTGGTACATTTTGGAAATGAAGTCCTGGTCGGTCATATCATTTGCTTTTTCTCCCAGTCTGTAGGAAGTCTTTTCATTTTGTTGGTGTTTTCCTTTCTGTACAAAAGCTTGTAAGTTTGATTAGGCCCTCTTTGCTTATTTGCTTTTATTTCTATTGCCTTGAGAGACTGACCCAAGAAAACATCATTGTGATTTATGTCAGAGAATGTTTTTGATTTTGTTCTTTTCTAGGAGTTGTATAGAGTCTTGTCTTGTATTTAAGTCTTTAATCCATTTGGAGTTTATTTTTGTGTAGGATATGAGGGAGGTTCTAACTTCACTGGTTCACGTGTGGCTGACCAACGTACCCAACACCACTTGCTGAAGAGACTGTCTTTTTTCCGTTGTGTATTTTTGCCTTCTTTGTGGAAGATTAATTGACTGTGGCTGTGTGGCCACCTCTTTTTATAGAGCCTTTACATGAGAGCTTGCTTCCTGTCTTGGCTCTCTCTGTCACGTGATGATACAATGAGAAGACAGACATCTGGGGGCTTCCCTGGTAGCTCAGCGGTGAGGAGTTCGCCTGCCAATGCAGGAGACACGAGTTTGATCCCTGATATGGGAAGATCCTACATGCTGCAGAGCAGTTAAGCCCGTGAACCACAACAATGGAGTCTGTGCTCTAGAGCCTCAGAGCCGCAGCTATTGAGCCCATGTGCCGCAACTACTGAAGCCTGCGTGTCCTGGAGCCCAAGTTTCACAGCAAGAAAAGCCACCACAGTGCTCGCTTCAGCAGCATATATACTAAAATTGGAACGATACAGAGAAGATTAGCATGGCCCCTGCACAAGGATGACACGCAAATTCGTGAAGCGTTCCATATTTTTATCACTGTAAAAATAAAACACATCACTCCCTAAAAAGAAAAGAAAAGCCACCACAACAAGAAGATCCCATACGCTGCAGAGCCACTAAGCCTGTCAGCCACAACTATTGAGCCTGTGATCTAGAGCCTTGGAGCCGCAACTGTTGAGCCCACATGCGGCAACTACTGAAGCCCGCATGCCCTAGAGCCAGAGTTCCACAACAAGAAGGGTCACCGCAAGGGGAAGCCTGCTCACCTCAACTAAAGAGTAGCCCCCACTCCCTGCAACTGGAGAGGATCCGGTGGCAGTGGTGAAAACCCAGAATAACCAAAAAAAAAAAAAAAAACAGAAGACAGCCGTCTGTGGACCAGGAAGAGGGCTCTCGCCAGACATGGGATCTGCCAGTGATTTGATCTTGGACTTTTGACCTCCAGAAGTGTGAGAAATCAATGTCTATTGTCTAAGCACCTTTCCCCTTAATCTATGGTGGTTTGTGGTGGCTGCCTGGGCTGACTGAAATGGTGGAGGGAGCCATGGATGAGGATGGAAGGTCTGCGTGGCGTGACGCAAGGCATGATGGAGTTTCCCAAACTCTAAAAGCCAGGCTGCTCACTGTTAAGAGACTGTCTTTCCGTTGTGTATTTTGTCTTCTTTGTGGAAGATTAATTGACTGTGGCTGTGTGGCCACCTCTTTTTATAGAGCCTTTACATGAGAGCTTGCTTCCTGTCTTGGCTCTCTCTGTCACGTGATGATACAATGAGAAGACAGACATCTGGGGGCTTCCCTGGTAGCTCAGCGGTGAGGAGTTCGCCTGCCAATGCAGGAGACACGAGTTTGATCCCTGATATGGGAAGATCCTACATGCTGCAGAGCAGTTAAGCCCGTGAACCACAACAATGGAGTCTGTGCTCTAGAGCCTCAGAGCCGCAGCTATTGAGCCCATGTGCCGCAACTACTGAAGCCTGCGTGTCCTGGAGCCCAAGTTTCACAGCAAGAAAAGCCACCACAGTGCTCGCTTCAGCAGCATATATACTAAAATTGGAACGATACAGAGAAGATTAGCATGGCCCCTGCACAAGGATGACACGCAAATTCGTGAAGCGTTCCATATTTTTATCACTGTAAAAATAAAACACATCACTCCCTAAAAAGAAAAGAAAAGCCACCACAACAAGAAGATCCCATACGCTGCAGAGCCACTAAGCCTGTCAGCCACAACTATTGAGCCTGTGATCTAGAGCCTTGGAGCCGCAACTGTTGAGCCCACATGCGGCAACTACTGAAGCCCGCATGCCCTAGAGCCAGAGTTCCACAACAAGAAGGGTCACCGCAAGGGGAAGCCTGCTCACCTCAACTAAAGAGTAGCCCCCACTCCCTGCAACTGGAGAGGATCCGGTGGCAGTGGTGAAAACCCAGAATAACCAAAAAAAAAAAAAAAAACAGAAGACAGCCGTCTGTGGACCAGGAAGAGGGCTCTCGCCAGACATGGGATCTGCCAGTGATTTGATCTTGGACTTTTGACCTCCAGAAGTGTGAGAAATCAATGTCTATTGTCTAAGCACCTTTCCCCTTAATCTATGGTGGTTTGTGGTGGCTGCCTGGGCTGACTGAAATGGTGGAGGGAGCCATGGATGAGGATGGAAGGTCTGCGTGGCGTGACGCAAGGCATGATGGAGTTTCCCAAACTCTAAAAGCCCAGGCTGCTCACATCTCTGTCCTGCTGTTTCCTAGGCAACACCACATTTGGTCCTTCCAGCAGCCCTGTAAGTAGATAAAATGTCTCCATTTTACAGCCTAGGGCACTGTGCCTCTAAGAGTTCCACAGCCTTGCCCAAGTCACACGGGATGAGGCAGGGATTTGAACCTAGGTCTTCTGACCTCTTCTGATCCCCAGATCAGAATACTGTGTTGACTCTGGAGCAGAGATGCAGCTGAGCTATTATCGCCCAGTTTTAGGAGTCGGGGACACAGAGGTGCAGATGGTCAAGCTTTGCTTCCTGGAGCATGCCAGAGGTGAGGACAGAACCTCAGAGGTTTGCCCCTGCATGACTTTCTTCTGTTTCATTACAGCTGCTTCCTTCCAGCCAGGCCCGGATTTCCTTACTTAGTTGGCATAACCTCAGATGGAGGAGGTGGGGGCTTCAATCATAGCAGCACACGTGTTCCACTCAGATTGAGGACAAACACTGTCTTTCCTCTCCGGACATCGTCTCCTGCTTTTCCTCTCCAGCGGTTCTTGGCCCTGGGTGACCCTGGGCAAGGTCTGTCACCTCTCTGGCCTCAGCGTGGTCCTCTGTGAACTAGGCTGATGGCTGATCCTCGTGCCTCCATCCTAGAATCCCACGTAGCTCTGGCCCGTATCCCAGGGCTGTGCTCAGCGTCCTTCCTCGCGCTGGGTCCTCAGGAAACCAGCTGCTCAGGATATTGTCAGTCACAGCTGCAGGTGAGCAAATCATGACCAAGAGGAGGACGGCATTGTGTGGGGGCCCTAAGAAGGCCGGGGGCGTCCCCCGGGCCTTCTCCCTCCCTCCTGCTGCACTGCTCCAAACCACACCTTCCTCCCCTCCCTGGAGCCAGCTCAGCACCCGCCTTCAAGAAGCTTCCTCCAGGTGATTCCAGCCTGAGCGACTCCATGTTTCTTCTTATTTGTGTGTCTTGACCTTGTGCCCATTTTGCTCAGTTTGGAAAACATCAAAAATTTACAAAAAGAACAAAAACAAAGAGAAAAAAATAAGCAAAAAGAAGAAAGGAAAGAAAAACATCAGTGATGTCCCTGCCTGGGCTGGAGGATGGCGTAGGGCCTTTTAAGGCGAGAGCGGGAGCACACCAGAGAAACCAGTGCTCTTGTGAGAAGGTGGATGCCCGGGAGCCCAGGAGAGGGGTCACACCCAGCGGGAAGACTGGGAGGTAAAGACGGAAGAGCGGCTGGCATGGCGTATCTGCTTTCATTC
The DNA here is from genome assembly GCA_022376925.1 of Tragulus kanchil. NCBI lineage: Eukaryota > Metazoa > Chordata > Mammalia > Artiodactyla > Tragulidae > Tragulus > Tragulus kanchil. The sequence goes on from JAIOJX010000006.1 coordinate 139,763,048, forward strand.
CCATTCCAACCCCCACCCACACCCCAGCCGGATCTTCAGGTAGGCTCTTCTGTATCAGATTCATTGTTCGGCCGGATAGATACAATGCACTGATTTTAGTTCATTAGTCAGGTACACAAGAGAGCATGCATCTCTTTATTTTCTCTAAACCAACTTCAATTAGACTCTAACCTGGTTTCTGCTGGGCTGGTGGGAAATGAACCTCTGTAGTCTTGGTGCCTTGAGACCCGAGGCACTACAAAGATGTCAGGTCACACGTGGAGCCCAGACACCAAGAGAGGGGCCCGTTGGCAGCCATGACTGCCCTCCGTGCTGCTGGGGCTCCCCTGGGCCTGCTCTGCTGTCTGCCTCCCTCCTTGGTGTTCAGGCTCGAGGTACAGGAATCCTGTACCTGGTCATGGGCTGGGAGCTAGTGGGAGCGAGACACGGTCCCCATTGCTGGCAGCTTCTCCTCGGCCTCTGGCTCAGGAAACCAGCTGCTCAGGATATTGTCAGTCACAGCTGCAGGTGAGCAAATCATGACCAAGAGGAGGACGGCATTGTGTGGGGCCTAAGAAGGCCGGGGCGTCCCCGGCCTTCTCCTCCCTCCTGCTGCACTGCTCCAAACCACACCTTCCTCCCCTCCCTGGAGCCAGCTCAGCACCCGCCTTCAAGAAGCTTCCTCCAGGTGATTCCAGCCTGAGGACTCCATGTTTCTTCTTATTTGTGTGTCTTGACCTTGTGCCCATTTTGCTCAGTTTGGAAAACATCAAAAATTTACAAAAAGAACAAAAACAAAGAGAAAAAAATAAGCAAAAAGAAGAAAGGAAAGAAAAACATCAGTGATGTCCCTGCCTGGGCTGGAGGATGGCGTAGGGCCTTTTAAGGCGAGAGCGGGAGCACACCAGAGAAACCAGTGCTCTTGTGAGAAGGTGGATGCCCGGGAGCCCAGGAGAGGGGTCACACCCAGCGGGAAGACTGGGAGGTAAAGACGGAAGAGCGGCTGGCATGGCGTATCTGCTTTCATTCCCATTCCAACCCCCACCCACACCCCAGCCGGATCTTCAGGTAGGCTCTTCTGTATCAGATTCATTGTTCGGCCGGATAGATACAATGCACTGATTTTAGTTCATTAGTCAGGTACACAAGAGAGCATGCATCTCTTTATTTTCTCTAAACCAACTTCAATTAGACTCTAACCTGGTTTCTGCTGGGCTGGTGGGAAATGAACCTCTGTAGTCTTGGTGCCTTGAGACCCGAGGCACTACAAAGATGTCAGGTCACACGTGGAGCCCAGACACCAAGAGAGGGGCCCGTTGGCAGCCATGACTGCCCTCCGTGCTGCTGGGGCTCCCCTGGGCCTGCTCTGCTGTCTGCCTCCCTCCTTGGTGTTCAGGCTCGAGGTACAGGAATCCTGTACCTGGTCATGGGCTGGGAGCTAGTGGGAGCGAGACACGGTCCCCATTGCTGGCAGCTTCTCCTCGTTGCCTCTCTGGCTCAGGGGAATCTCTTTCTAGTCCAGGAGGCAGGCTGTCTTTCTATGCTTCGTAGCATCTCTCTCCTCCATCAAGAACACCTAGCATATCCATTTGGGAAAACAGAAGTCAAGAAAAGAAATGTATTCATTGGTTTTATGGACTGAATTGCATCCCCACAAAATTCCTGTACTAGAGTTCTCACCCCTGTTGTCTCACAATGCAACAGTATTAGGGGATAAGGGCTTCAGAGAGATCATTATGTTAAAAATGCAGTCTTCAGGATGAGCCCTAATCCTATAGAACTGGTGTTCTCGTGAGAAGAGATTTGGATAGGCAGACTTGCACAGTAGGGAGACCATGTGAAGACTCCAGAAGGCAGCGGCCATCTACAAGCCAAGGAGAGAGACCTTAAAGGAAGCCAACCATGCTGACACCCTGGCCTCAGACCTCCAGTCTTCAGAACTGTGAGAATTGTCTCTGTCGTCTAAACCACTTGGTCTCTGGCATTTGCCATAGCAGGCCTAAGAAAGGAATATAGTTACAGATTTGTGTTTGGCTACTGTAACAAAGGAACCCAAAATACAGTGGCTTAAATATGATGGAAGTTAATTGTAATCTCACGAATGACTGTGAACATGGGCACTGGGGTTGATATGGACCTAGGGATTTACCTTCCGACTTTCTGCTCTGTCATCTCCAGGGATACTGGTCTTCTTATGGTTCCTGAGAGTTTTCCATCATCTCCCTGGGCCCACATAGAGAAAGATGGGAGAGGGGAGGAAATGGCCCTTCCTTTGAAGTGCACATCACTTCTGCTCATACACAACGGATCAAATATAGTCACATGGCCACATCTAGTAATGAGGAAGGCTGGCCAGTGTCTTGACTCTGGATGTCTATAAGCACCACCTGGGCCATGACTGCCCTCCGTGCTGCTGGGGCTCCCCTGGGCCTGCTCTGCTGTCTGCCTCCCTCCTTGGTGTTCAGGCTCGAGGTACAGGAATCCTGTACCTGGTCATGGGCTGGGAGCTAGTGGGAGCGAGACACGGTCCCCATTGCTGGCAGCTTCTCCTCGTTGCCTCTCTGGCTCAGGGAATCTCTTTCTAGTCCAGGAGGCAGGCTGTCTTTCTATGCTTCGTAGCATCTCTCTCCTCCATCAAGAACACCTAGCATATCCATTTGGGAAAACAGAAGTCAAGAAAAGAAATGTATTCATTGGTTTTATGGACTGAATTGCATCCCCACAAAATTCCTGTACTAGAGTTCTCACCCCTGTTGTCTCACAATGCAACAGTATTAGGGGATAAGGGCTTCAGAGAGATCATTATGTTAAAATGCAGTCTTCAGGATGAGCCCTAATCCTATAGAACTGGTGTTCTCGTGAGAAGAGATTTGGATAGGCAGACTTGCACAGTAGGGAGACCATGTGAAGACTCCAGAAGGCAGCGGCCATCTACAAGCCAAGGAGAGAGACCTTAAAGGAAGCCAACCATGCTGACACCCTGGCCTCAGACCTCCAGTCTTCAGAACTGTGAGAATTGTCTCTGTCGTCTAAACCACTTGGTCTCTGGCATTTGCCATAGCAGGCCTAAGAAAGGAATATAGTTACAGATTTGTGTTTGGCTACTGTAACAAAGGAACCCAAAATACAGTGGCTTAAATATGATGGAAGTTAATTGTAATCTCACGAATGACTGTGAACATGGGCACTGGGGTTGATATGGACCTAGGGATTTACCTTCCGACTTTCTGCTCTGTCATCTCCAGGGATACTGGTCTTCTTATGGTTCCTGAGAGTTTTCCATCATCTCCCTGGGCCCACATAGAGAAAGATGGGAGAGGGGAGGAAATGGCCCTTCCTTTGAAGTGCACATCACTTCTGCTCATACACAACGGATCAAATATAGTCACATGGCCACATCTAGTAATGAGGAAGGCTGGCCAGTGTCTTGACTCTGGATGTCTATAAGCACCACCAGAAAGTGGGGTTCAGATACTACAAGAGTAAGAATAACATGATGTCTAGCAGTCTTTCCCTCCTAGAAGCAAGGGAGGCTAGGAATTATTGATTGGATGGAGGAAAGAGAGAAGGGAAACGGCAAGGAGGAAATCATAAATGCCTTCAAAATTATCTGCCACACAAAGGACAGCAGAACCAGGAAAACTTGCCCTCTAACTGTTCCCAGATGCTCACCATTTCCAGAGAACAATATTTAAAAACAAGGAATTATAACAAACACAGCCATAGACAATGGAGTGAAAAGGATTATGGTTGCAACCTACACTGCAACTGCTCTCTGGAGGAAGCTCCGTTCATTTGAAAAGCTTCTTGATGAGCCACGTGGAGGTGGGAGGGGAGGATCTGGGAGCCAGGATCAGCTGGATGCTGAGAAAAGAGAGCAAAGCCTAAACATCTTGCGCTTCCCCCTCCCCCTCCTCACTGGTAACAGTAGCTTGCTCTCTGTATCTGTCTGTTTCTATTTTGCCATATTCATTGGTCTGTTTTATTTTTTAGATTAGCATACAGTATTTGTCTTTCCCTGTCTCACTTATTTCACTGATCATGAGACCCTCTAGCTCCGTCCACATTGCTGCAGATGGCAGAATTTCATTCCTTCCTGTGGTTGAGTAATATTCCATTTTTATACATATATACATGTGTGTGTATATATATATAGATCACTCTATATGTTTGTACTGTTTTTTGCAGTGGTTTCACCAATGTACATTCTCACCAACAGTGTACAATAGTTCCCTTTTCTCCACTTCCTTAGGAACATTTGTTATCTGTTGGTTTTAATGTCAGATCACTTTCCATGATGTTTTTTTGTAATCTCACGAATGACTGTGAACATGGGCACTGGGGTTGATATGGACCTAGGGATTTACCTTCCGACTTTCTGCTCTGTCATCTCCAGGGATACTGGTCTTCTTATGGTTCCTGAGAGTTTTCCATCATCTCCCTGGGCCCACATAGAGAAAGATGGGAGAGGGGAGGAAATGGCCCTTCCTTTGAAGTGCACATCACTTCTGCTCATACACAACGGATCAAATATAGTCACATGGCCACATCTAGTAATGAGGAAGGCTGGCCAGTGTCTTGACTCTGGATGTCTATAAGCACCACCAGAAAGTGGGGTTCAGATACTACAAGAGTAAGAATAACATGATGTCTAGCAGTCTTTCCCTCCTAGAAGCAAGGGAGGCTAGGAATTATTGATTGGATGGAGGAAAGAGAGAAGGGAAACGGCAAGGAGGAAATCATAAATGCCTTCAAAATTATCTGCCACACAAAGGACAGCAGAACCAGGAAAACTTGCCCTCTAACTGTTCCCAGATGCTCACCATTTCCAGAGAACAATATTTAAAAACAAGGAATTATAACAAACACAGCCATAGACAATGGAGTGAAAAGGATTATGGTTGCAACCTACACTGCAACTGCTCTCTGGAGGAAGCTCCGTTCATTTGAAAAGCTTCTTGATGAGCCACGTGGAGGTGGGAGGGGAGGATCTGGGAGCCAGGATCAGCTGGATGCTGAGAAAAGAGAGCAAAGCCTAAACATCTTGCGCTTCCCCCTCCCCCTCCTCACTGGTAACAGTAGCTTGCTCTCTGTATCTGTCTGTTTCTATTTTGCCATATTCATTGGTCTGTTTTATTTTTTAGATTAGCATACAGTATTTGTCTTTCCCTGTCTCACTTATTTCACTGATCATGAGACCCTCTAGCTCCGTCCACATTGCTGCAGATGGCAGAATTTCATTCCTTCCTGTGGTTGAGTAATATTCCATTTTTATACATATATACATGTGTGTGTATATATATATAGATCACTCTATATGTTTGTACTGTTTTTTGCAGTGGTTTCACCAATGTACATTCTCACCAACAGTGTACAATAGTTCCCTTTTCTCCACTTCCTTAGGAACATTTGTTATCTGTTGGTTTTAATGTCAGCCATTCTGACAAGTGTGAGGTGTTAACTCATGGTGATTTGTATTTTTTCTAATAATTAACGACATCAAGTATCTTGTGCCTGCTAGCCATCTGTATGTCGTCTTTGGAAAAAAATAGTCTTTCCAAATATTTTTATTTATTTATATTTATTTTTGGCTGAGTTGGGTCACTGTTGCTTTTCTTGGGCTTTCTCTAGTGGTGGTGAGTGGGGTCTCATTGTGGTGGCTTCTCTTGCTGCAGAGCACAGGCTCTAGAGAAAGGGCTTGGTCATTGTGGTGCACAGGTGCCATAGAATGTGGGATCTTCTTGGACCAGGGGTTGAACCCTTGTTCCCTGCATTGGCAGGCAGATTCTCAACTGCTGGACCACCAGGGAAGCCCTTCTGCCCATTTTTTAGTTGCATTGTTTGTTTTTTCTTGATATTGAGTTGTGTGAGTAATTTATATATTTTGATTATTAACCTTTTACTGATCATGCTGTTTGGAAACATTTTCCTCCCATTACTTTGCTGGGCAAACACTTTTAAAGTTAATTAGGTCCCACTTGTGTATTTTTACTTTTATTTCTTTTGCCTTAGGAGACAAATCCAAAAAAAATATTGCTATGATATATGTGCAGGAGTGTTCTGCCTGTGTTTCCTTTTAAGCGTTTGTGGTTTCAGGTCTTATGTGTAGGTCTTTTTTTTTTTTTTAATATTTATTTATTTGTTTATTTTTTGGGGGCGGGGGTTGGGTTGGGGAGTGAGGGGAGCAGGCGGGCCACTTCTATTGGTATTTCATTTCTCTGTTTTCATCCGTCTTTGTTCTTTGGCTCCTGTGGGCCTCCCATCGCGGTAGCGTCTGTTGTCACAGAGCGCTAGCTCTGGGCGCATACGCTCCAGAGCTCCGGCTCTGTGATTGGACACATCAGTCCAGCTGCTCCGCGGCACGTGGGATCTTCCCAGGCCAGGGATCGAACCAGCGCCCCTTGCACTGCAAGGCGGTGTCCTTATCCACTGGACCACCAGGGGAAGCCCACGTGTAGGTCTTTAATCCATTTTGAATTTATTTTTCTATACGGTATGAAATGATGTTCTAATCTCATTCTTTTACACGTAGCTGTCCAATTTTCCCAGCACCACTTAACTGAAGAGACTGTCTCTTCTACTTGTATATTCTTGCCTTGGTTGTTGTAGATTAGTTGACCATAGGCAAGTGGGTTTATTTCTAGGTTTTCTATTCTGTTTCAGTCTCGCTGTGGTTTTGATCTGTATTCCCCTGATGATTAGTGATGTTGAGCAGCTTTTTAGGTACGTTGTCGTCTGCATGTCTTCTTTGGAAAAATGTCTATTAAGGTCCTCTGCCCATATTTTAATATTTTGATGCTGAGTTGTATATTTTGGATATGAACACCTTACCAGGTATTTGCTGTTGTTCCGTTGCTAAGTTGTAGGCATAGCGTGCCAGGTTTCCCTGTCCTTCACTATTGCTTGAAGTTTGCCCAGTCATATCTGTTCAGTTGATGATGCCACCCACCCATCTCATCCTCTGTCACCTCTTTCTTTTCCTGCCCTCAGTCTTTCCCAGCATCAGGGTCTTCTCCAATGAGTCAGCTCTTTGCATCAAGTATTGGAGGTTCAGCTTTAGTGTCAGTCCTTCCAATGAATATTCAGGGTTGACTGGTTTGATCTCCTGGCTGTCTGAGGGACCCTCAACAGTCTTCTCCAGCACCACAATTCAAAAGCACCAATTCTTTGGTGCTCAGCCTTTTTTACAGTCCAACTGTCTCATCCTTACACGACTACCTTCTCAGATGTATCTGTTGCAAATATCTTCTGCCTTTCAATAAGCTGCCTTTTTTGTTTTGTTGATTGTTGTCCTTCATAGTACAAACTCTTTTTAGTTTGATTAATTCCATTTGTTTATTTTTGCTTTGGTTTCCCTTGCCTGAGGTGACAGATCCAGTGTATATTACTAAGACTAATGTCAAAGAGTGTACAGCCTTTGTTTTCTTCTGGGAGTTTTACGGTTTCAGGGCTTACATTTCAGTCATTAATCCATTTTGAGAAAGGTGTGCAAAAGTCATGTAGTTTGATTCTTTTCCGTGTAGCTGTTCAGTTTTCTCAACACTGGAGGCTGTCTTTTTCCCCAGTGTATTGATACATTCATACCTCCTTTGTCATAGATTAATTGATAATATAAGCATGGGTTTCTATTCTGATCAATTCATCTATGTGTCTGTCTTTATGCTCATACCATAGTTACCACTTTGCAATACATATAGTTTTAAATAAGGGCATGTGATACCTCCAACTTTGTTCTATCTCAAGGTGGTTTTGACTGTTTGGGGTCTTTTATGTTTCCGACACATTTTAGAATTATTTGTTCTAGTTCTGTGAAAAATACCATTAGTTTTGGATAGGGATTCCATTGAATCTGTAGATTGTTTTTGTCTGTCCAATTTATTTCACTTAGCATAATTCCCTCCAGGTTCTTCCATGTTGTTGCATATGGCAAGATTTCATTCTTTTCGATGACTGAGTCTTTGTTTGAAAGTCAGTTTTTTCTGGTATGATGTATTGCTGCCCAGATTTCCGTTGCTAAGTTGTAGGCATAGCGTGCCAGGTTTCCCTGTCCTTCACTATTGCTTGAAGTTTGCCCAGTCATATCTGTTCAGTTGATGATGCCACCCACCCATCTCATCCTCTGTCACCTCTTTCTTTTCCTGCCCTCAGTCTTTCCCAGCATCAGGGTCTTCTCCAATGAGTCAGCTCTTTGCATCAAGTATTGGAGGTTCAGCTTTAGTGTCAGTCCTTCCAATGAATATTCAGGGTTGACTGGTTTGATCTCCTGGCTGTCTGAGGGACCCTCAACAGTCTTCTCCAGCACCACAATTCAAAAGCACCAATTCTTTGGTGCTCAGCCTTTTTTACAGTCCAACTGTCTCATCCGTACACGACTACCTTCTCAGATGTATCTGTTGCAAATATCTTCTGCCTTTCAATAAGCTGCCTTTTTTGTTTTGTTGATTGTTGTCCTTCATAGTACAAACTCTTTTTAGTTTGATTAATTCCATTTGTTTATTTTTGCTTTGGTTTCCCTTGCCTGAGGTGACAGATCCAGTGTATATTACTAAGACTAATGTCAAAGAGTGTACAGCCTTTGTTTTCTTCTGGGAGTTTTACGGTTTCAGGGCTTACATTTCAGTCATTAATCCATTTTGAGAAAGGTGTGCAAAAGTCATGTAGTTTGATTCTTTTCCGTGTAGCTGTTCAGTTTTCTCAACACTGGAGGCTGTCTTTTTCCCCAGTGTATTGATACATTCATACCTCCTTTGTCATAGATTAATTGATAATATAAGCATGGGTTTCTATTCTGATCAATTCATCTATGTGTCTGTCTTTATGCTCATACCATAGTTACCACTTTGCAATACATATAGTTTTAAATAAGGGCATGTGATACCTCCAACTTTGTTCTATCTCAAGGTGGTTTTGACTGTTTGGGGTCTTTTATGTTTCCGTACACATTTTAGAATTATTTGTTCTAGTTCTGTGAAAAATACCATTAGTTTTGGATAGGGATTCCATTGAATCTGTAGATTGTTTTTGTCTGTCCAATTTATTTCACTTAGCATAATTCCCTCCAGGTTCTTCCATGTTGTTGCATATGGCAAGATTTCATTCTTTTCGATGACTGAGTCTTTGTTTGAAAGTCAGTTTTTTCTGGTATGATGTATTGCTGCCCAGATTTCTTCTGTGGAATACCTTTTCCCATCTCTTCACTTTCAGTCTGTCTGTGTCTGTAGATTTGAAGTGAATCTCTTGTGGGCAGCACGTAGATGGGTCTTCCCTCCTGTTTTTGCTCTCTTCCTGTGTGTTTGATTCCCTTGTTTTTATTTGTGTGTATGTATCTATGATCGATGTATGGTCCGTGGTTTCCACGAGGCTTATAAGTAACTAATCATTTTATTTATTTATTTATTTTCATCTATCTTTATTCTTTGGCTTGTGTGGGCCTCCCATTGCAGTGGCCTCTCTCATTGCAGAGCATCAGTTCTGGGCACATGCGCTCCAGAGCGCTGGCTTATAATTGGACACACCAGCCCAGCCACTCTGTGGCACATGGGATCTTCCTGGGCCAGAGATCAAACCAGTGCCCCTTGCACTACAAGGCGGACCCTTTACCCACTGGATCACCAGGTAAGCCCCAACTAATCATTTTAAATTGATGATCTCTTGAGTTTGAACACATTCTAACAGACCTGCATTTTCTACCTCTCCCACATTTAGTATTTTTTAAAAAAAACATTATATTTCGTATCTTTTTATTTTTTTACTTACAAATATAAATCATTTTACTACTTTTTTTTTTTAATCTTCCTACCTGCTTTATAAGTGGTTGATCTACTACCTTTACTGTATATTTGCCTTTGTCATAGATTAATTGATAATATAAGCATGGGTTTCTATTCTGATCAATTCATCTATGTGTCTGTCTTTATGCTCATACCATAGTTACCACTTTGCAATACATATAGTTTTAAATAAGGGCATGTGATACCTCCAACTTTGTTCTATCTCAAGGTGGTTTTGACTGTTTGGGGTCTTTTATGTTTCCGTACACATTTTAGAATTATTTGTTCTAGTTCTGTGAAAAATACCATTAGTTTTGGATAGGGATTCCATTGAATCTGTAGATTGTTTTTGTCTGTCCAATTTATTTCACTTAGCATAATTCCCTCCAGGTTCTTCCATGTTGTTGCATATGGCAAGATTTCATTCTTTTCGATGACTGAGTCTTTGTTTGAAAGTCAGTTTTTTCTGGTATGATGTATTGCTGCCCAGATTTCTTCTGTGGAATACCTTTTCCCATCTCTTCACTTTCAGTCTGTCTGTGTCTGTAGATTTGAAGTGAATCTCTTGTGGGCAGCACGTAGATGGGTCTTCCCTCCTGTTTTTGCTCTCTTCCTGTGTGTTTGATTCCCTTGTTTTTATTTGTGTGTATGTATCTATGATCGATGTATGGTCCGTGGTTTCCACGAGGCTTATAAGTAACTAATCATTTTATTTATTTATTTATTTTCATCTATCTTTATTCTTTGGCTTGTGTGGGCCTCCCATTGCAGTGGCCTCTCTCATTGCAGAGCATCAGTTCTGGGCACATGCGCTCCAGAGCGCTGGCTTATAATTGGACACACCAGCCCAGCCACTCTGTGGCACATGGGATCTTCCTGGGCCAGAGATCAAACCAGTGCCCCTTGCACTACAAGGCGGACCCTTTACCCACTGGATCACCAGGTAAGCCCCAACTAATCATTTTAAATTGATGATCTCTTGAGTTTGAACACATTCTAACAGACCTGCATTTTCTACCTCTCCCACATTTAGTATTTTTTAAAAAAAACATTATATTTCGTATCTTTTTATTTTTTTACTTACAAATATAAATCATTTTACTACTTTTTTTTTTTAATCTTCCTACCTGCTTTATAAGTGGTTGATCTACTACCTTTACTGTATATTTGCCTTTACTGATGAGATGTTTCCTTTTGTAATTTTCATATCTCCAGTTAAGATCTTTTCTTTTCCACTTCGAAAAGTCCCTTTAGCATTTCTTATAAAGCCTGTTTAGTTGTGCTGAATTCTTTTAGCTTTTGCTGTCTGTAAAACTCTTTATCGCTCCCACAGATCTAAATTATAGCCTTGCTGGGTAGAGGATTCTTGGTGTTTTCAACACTTTAAATATATCATGCCACTCCCTTCTGGCCTGCAAAGTTTCTGCTGAAAAGTCAACTGGTAGTCTTATGGGAGTTCTAGCCTATGTAACTAGTTACTTTTCTCTTCGTTGCTTTTAAGGTTCTCCCTTTATCTGTAACTTTTGCATCTTAATTACAGTGTGCCTTGGTGTTTCTCTTTGGGTTCTCTTATTTGGAAATCTCTGCTTCCTGGACCTGGATATCCATTTCCGTTCCTGGTTAGTAATTTTTTTTTTTCTTGACCTCTTTTTTTTTTAATTTTCATCCATCTTTATTCTTTGACCTGTGTGGGCCTCCCATTAGAGTGGCCTCTCGCATTGCAGAGCACCAGCTCTGGGTGCGTGTGTTCCAGAGCACTGGCTGGCAACTGGACACACTGGCCCAGTCGCTCCACGGCACTTGGGATCTTCCTGGGCCAGGGATTGACCAGTGCCCCTTGCACTGCAAGGCGGACTCTTTACCCACTGGACCACCAGGGAAGCCCAGGTTAGGAGTATTTTTAGCTATCAATTTTTCAAGTAAGTTTTCTGACCATTTTCCTCTCTTCTTCTTTTTCTGTGACCCTGATGAGTGTTAGTACCTTTGATGTTGTCCCAGAGGTGGCTAAAATTATCCTTACTGAAAAAAAAAAAAACAACCTCTTTGGACTTTCCTGGCAATTCAGTGGTTAAAACTCCTTGCTTCCAATGTAGGGGGCGTGGGTTCAATTCCAGGTCAGGGAACTAAGATCCTGTATGCCACTTGGCACAGTCAAAGGGGGGAAAAACCCCACACCTCTTTTTTCTGTTCAGCCTGGGTGATTGGAAGAGACTTTTCTGTCTTCTAGTTCACTGATCTGTTCTCACTGTGGTGACTTCCCCTGTGGTGGAGAGTGGGCTCAGAAAAGTCGCAGCATGCAGGATCAGTAGTTGTCCCTCAGGATGTGGGATCTTACTGGACCAGGGATTGAACCCACGTCCCCCGCAGTGACAGATTCTTGATCACTGGACCGCCAGGGAAGTTCCACCAGAGCTCTTCTGTTAAACGCCCTGCATGCATCTCAGTCAGGAGCTGAGCACTTGAAGAAGCATGCAGGGCCTCAGCTCCTTACCTAAGGGAATCCTCCAGGGTGGGGCTTCTGGTGGTCCAGTGGTAAGGACACCGCCTTCAGGAAGCCTTTGCGATCTGTTTTCAACACTTTAAATATATCATGCCACTCCCTTCTGGCCTGCAAAGTTTCTGCTGAAAAGTCAACTGGTAGTCTTATGGGAGTTCTAGCCTATGTAACTAGTTACTTTTCTCTTCGTTGCTTTTAAGGTTCTCCCTTTATCTGTAACTTTTGCATCTTAATTACAGTGTGCCTTGGTGTTTCTCTTTGGGTTCTCTTATTTGGAAATCTCTGCTTCCTGGACCTGGATATCCATTTCCGTTCCTGGTTAGTAATTTTTTTTTTTCTTGACCTCTTTTTTTTTTAATTTTCATCCATCTTTATTCTTTGACCTGTGTGGGCCTCCCATTAGAGTGGCCTCTCGCATTGCAGAGCACCAGCTCTGGGTGCGTGTGTTCCAGAGCACTGGCTGGCAACTGGACACACTGGCCCAGTCGCTCCACGGCACTTGGGATCTTCCTGGGCCAGGGATTGACCAGTGCCCCTTGCACTGCAAGGCGGACTCTTTACCCACTGGACCACCAGGGAAGCCCAGGTTAGGAGTATTTTTAGCTATCAATTTTTCAAGTAAGTTTTCTGACCATTTTCCTCTCTTCTTCTTTTTCTGTGACCCTGATGAGTGTTAGTACCTTTGATGTTGTCCCAGAGGTGGCTAAAATTATCCTTACTGAAAAAAAAAAAAAAAAACCTCTTTGGACTTTCCTGGCAATTCAGTGGTTAAAACTCCTTGCTTCCAATGTAGGGGGCGTGGGTTCAATTCCAGGTCAGGGAACTAAGATCCTGTATGCCACTTGGCACAGTCAAAGGGGGGAAAAACCCCACACCTCTTTTTTCTGTTCAGCCTGGGTGATTGGAAGAGACTTTTCTGTCTTCTAGTTCACTGATCTGTTCTCACTGTGGTGACTTCCCCTGTGGTGGAGAGTGGGCTCAGAAAAGTCGCAGCATGCAGGATCAGTAGTTGTCCCTCAGGATGTGGGATCTTACTGGACCAGGGATTGAACCCACGTCCCCCGCAGTGACAGATTCTTGATCACTGGACCGCCAGGGAAGTTCCACCAGAGCTCTTCTGTTAAACGCCCTGCATGCATCTCAGTCAGGAGCTGAGCACTTGAAGAAGCATGCAGGGCCTCAGCTCCTTACCTAAGGACTCAGTGACTTAAGAATCCTCCAGGGTGGGGCTTCCCTGGTGGTCCAGTGGGTAAGGACACCGCCTTGCAGTGCAAGGGCCGCCAGTTCGATCCCTGGCCTGGGAAGATCCCATGTGCCATGGAGCGGCTGGAACCATGTGTCCAATTACTGAGCCAGAGCTCTGGAGCGCATGCGCCCAGAACCGGTGCTCTGCGACAACAGAGGCCACTGCGATGGGAGGCCCACACGGGCCAAAGAACAAAGATGGATGAAAACAGAGAAATGAAAGACCAATAGAAGTGGCCCGCCCGCCCCCCTCCCTCCTCAACCTGCCCCTCAGGAAAAAAAAAAAAGGAATCCTCCATCCAGCCTGCAGCTCTTGAATACACTATAAAGGGATGTTCTCTCCACTTCTTTGCCCTTCCAGAAAGGTTCTCAGATGGATGTGGGACCCACAGAGGATCTGCTCTACTGGCAGAAAGCGGGTTGTGAAGGCTGATTTCAGCACTTCAAGCATCCAACTGTTATTCCAAACCCTCCTTCCATTTATTCTATTAAATAATTCACTGACTAAGGAGATCCTGAAAGTATATGGTCACAGACTGCTTTTTCTCTGTTCCTGGATTTGTGGTTTTCTTTCTCTTGACGGTCTCTGGAGACTGAGCCAGGGTCTCCACATTACAAGTACTTCTTGTATATTTAATTTGGAACCCTTAATAAATGGAGGGAAGGGGTAGAGGCTGCCGGGAAGAATGGAATGAAAACCACATCCTGGGGGTAATGAGAACCAAGCCTTGCTTACTTCTTTTCCCCTCCCAGAACTGCTCCTTTGACCACCTTTTTGGGAAAGAGATACATCTCTGTGTGCCTTGTGGAAGTCTGTGGAAAGTCCAGGTCACAACCCACAGTAGCCTTGTTGATAGGCAGCTGTCCTGCCGTGGGAGAGCTGGCTGGAGGGAACGTTTCATTGATGATGGTGTTTGGGTGACCGCAGGCGTGCTCTTCAGGCAGAGCAGAGCTGGGCAGGAAGGAATGATGGGAGTGCCTCTCTTGGCACTCCTGCCTGCTTCTGTCCAAGCTCTTGCATCTTCAGCAAACCCTTTTAACTCCAGTCTCCTGCAGTGGCAGTCTTCCACAGAAATAATTTTGCTGCTACCATTCGAAGTGTACGTCATCTCTCCTCTGGACTAATGCAGTCATCAGAAGAGCAAATGGCCTGGAAAGCACTTGCTATGTGCTAGGCATGGTCTGTGACAGCCTAGAGGGGTGGGATGGGGTGGGGGGTGGGAGGGAGCCCAACTTGAGAAAATGGATAAGACCTTCACAGAAGCAGAGACTCCCAGACCTCTCTCGACCCAACTCCCCTTCCAGCTACCTTCCCATCTCTCTTTTACCTTTTCCAAGAAGAGTTAACAAAAGAATGGCATCTCCTCTACTCCCTGAGGGGTCGGGGGAGAAAAGGAGGGCTTAGATAGCCACAGTCACTGTCCTAAAAGAAGTTCGGTATAAAATAATTTTTTAAATGTAGTGCTGTGCTCAATCTGTTTCGTCATGCCCAACTCTATGACCCCATGGACTGTAGCCCGCCAAGCTCCTCCATCCATGGGATTCTCCAGGCACGAGTATTGGAGGGTTTCCATGCCCTCCTCCAGGGGATCTTCCCTACCCAGGGATTGAATCCTTGGCTCCTGTGTCCCTTGTATTCCAGGCAGATGCTTTACTGCTGAGTCACCACGGGAGCCCTAAAAGATAGGACTTATGCTTGTAAGAAGTACTGAGCTGGACACTGTTGTCAGTGAGGTCGCTCAGTCCAGAGCTTTAACAGATGTCCTGTATGAAATATTTTCAAAAGACATATTAAATGACTTTCAAAGTAAATGAATAGAAAGTAAATATTATAGTTTGGAGACTTCATTTTTTGTTTTGCAAGTGGAAATACAGCAAACATTGAGTTTAAAAAATGGTTGGGGCTTCCCTCGTGGTCCAGTGGTTAAGAATCTGCCTGAAGATCCCACAGGCCAAGGAGCACCTAAGCCCATGCGCCACAACCGTGGAAGCTTGCACACCTTGCACCTGTAGCTCCTCAACACAGGAGGCCACCACAGTGAGAAGCTCGAGTACCATGACCGAGAGTAGCCCCCGCTCACTGCAGCTAGAGACAGCCCCCGGGCAGCAAGAGAGATCCAGAGCAGCCTAAAAGAGAGAAATCAATAGTTAAACATAAAAAAGATTTCATGATCTGGCCTGACTCAGCTTGACGCGGGGAGCTCAACCCAGTGGTCTGTGACATCCTGGACAGACGGGCGGGAGCCGTGGAAGATGGAGGGAGGCTCAAGAGGGAGGGGACACACCCGTGCCTGTGGCCGATTCGTGTTGATGCATGGCAGAAATCAGCACAGTATGGTAAAGCAATATTCTTCCAATAAAAATTAAAAATAAAAAGGATAATGTGGGCTTCCCTGGTGGTCCAGTGGGTAAAGAGTCTGCTTTGCAGTACAAGGGGCACCGGTTCAATTCCTGGCCTGGGAAGATTCCACGTGCCGCGGAGCGGCTGGACGGGTGTGTTCAAACCACCCAGCTGGAGCTCTGAAGCGCATGCGCCCAGAGCTGGTCCTCTGAGACAAGAGAGGCCACTGCGATCAGAGGCCCACACAGGCCAAAGAATAAAAAAGATGGATGAAAAATAAGTGATGACTTAGAGGCAAAACAAAAAAAAAAAGGATGATGATCCCTTCTGTGTGCATAGCTGAAGCGGCACTGAAGTGAGAAAGTCCCAGGTCACAGGCTGTGTTGCCTGGACACTGTGTCCCCAAAGATGGGAGCTTGAGTGTCCCCTCATTCACCCCAAGTGGATGCTATATATGGTGAGTGGGAGTCGCTGGGAGGCGAGAGGAAACCCCCGCTGCGCTATGTCTGAATGAATGGGATGGCAGGATTTTCTTGTGATTCAAACTCTGGTAAATGCTCCGAGGGTCTGCGACAGAATATCTGAGGGGCCTGGGTGAAGGGGACCTTCAGGGAAGCCTTCCCAGGAGCTTATGTCCCAGGCTCTGAGTGGAGTGACCCCGTTGGACTGCCCTTGAACTTGGCGGGAGTGGGGTGGGCTGGACAGGCCGTGGGAGTTGTCACTACTACCACATCGCAATTTCCATGTTATAGAAGGGGAAGCTAGGATCGAGAGGGGAAATAACCTGCCTAAGGTCGCATAGCAAGTTGGGGACAAAACTGTAGTTAAGAAGAATTCAGAGCGGCCAGACTTATCAGGCCTAAATTCTAACCTGGGGCGCCGCTTCTCACTTTTCTCCACCTATGTTCTGCTCCCCCAGGCCTCTCCACGCTAGGGCAACCCCTCGGCATCCAGCTTTCCAATCAGCTGGGCCGAGGAGGAAGAGCCAGGGCCCGCCCTCAGCCCGGGAAGCACCAGGGGCACCCTGGCGTGAGGAGGGTGGTGCTGGAGGGGTGAAGGTGCTTCCTTGAAGAAACGTTCCTACCCTGGCCAGGCTGAGGCCCCCGCTCAGGCCCCGGGTCCTTAATGGGACAGGGCTTGTCCCAGTCTGAAGGGCTGTCCCCGAGACTACAGGTGGTTCTCCTCGACTTCCGGCCACGCCCCCACCACGACTTCCGGCCACGCCTCCCACCACGACTTCCGGCCACGCCTCCCACCCGTGGCTCCCGATCCAGACCCACTTCCGCCTGGGGAGCCCTCAGTTTGCAGCACCAGGAGACTGGACCAGTAAAAGAGAAATGGCCAGAAACAGGTAACCCACTCCAGTGTTCTTGCCTGGAGAATCCCATGGACAGAGGAGACTGGTGGGCTAGAGTCCGCGGGGCTGCAAAGAGTCGGACAGGCCTGAAGCGACTTAGCACACACAGGCGGGTTCGGTGGTACCAGTTAAGGGGTTAAAGTTGTCATTTACTCACCAGTCTTGTATTGAGCACCTACCGGCGGCAAGATCTTTGCTAGGACACACGTGGTAAACCAGAGAGGTGGTGCCAGCCCTCCAGGGTTGTTGATTAATGCAGTCAGTTCTCTAGGAGAAAAATAATCCTAATAGCCACTAAGTACTTATTTGAATTTTGTTTTTTTTGCACAAATGCTCCGAGGGTCTGCGACAGAATATCGGGAGGCCTGTGTGAAGGGGACCTTCAGGGAAGCCTTCCCAGGAGCTTATGTCCCAGGCTCTGAGTGGAGTGACCCCGTTGGACTGCCCTTGAACTTGGCGGGAGTGGGGTGGGCTGGACAGGCCGTGGGAGTTGTCACTACTACCACATCGCAATTTCCATGTTATAGAAGGGGAAGCTAGGATCGAGAGGGGAAATAACCTGCCTAAGGTCGCATAGCAAGTTGGGGACAAAACTGTAGTTAAGAAGAATTCAGAGCGGCCAGACTTATCAGGCCTAAATTCTAACCTGGGGCGCCGCTTCTCACTTTTCTCCACCTATGTTCTGCTCCCCCAGGCCTCTCCACGCTAGGGCAACCCCTCGGCATCCAGCTTTCCAATCAGCTGGGCCGAGGAGGAAGAGCCAGGGCCCGCCCTCAGCCCGGGAAGCACCAGGGGCACCCTGGCGTGAGGAGGGTGGTGCTGGAGGGGTGAAGGTGCTTCCTTGAAGAAACGTTCCTACCCTGGCCAGGCTGAGGCCCCCGCTCAGGCCCCGGGTCCTTAATGGGACAGGGCTTGTCCCAGTCTGAAGGGCTGTCCCCGAGACTACAGGTGGTTCTCCTCGACTTCCGGCCACGCCCCCACCACGACTTCCGGCCACGCCTCCCACCACGACTTCCGGCCACGCCTCCCACCCGTGGCTCCCGATCCAGACCCACTTCCGCCTGGGGAGCCCTCAGTTTGCAGCACCAGGAGACTGGACCAGTAAAAGAGAAATGGCCAGAAACAGGTAACCCACTCCAGTGTTCTTGCCTGGAGAATCCCATGGACAGAGGAGACTGGTGGGCTAGAGTCCGCGGGGCTGCAAAGAGTCGGACAGGCCTGAAGCGACTTAGCACACACAGGCGGGTTCGGTGGTACCAGTTAAGGGGTTAAAGTTGTCATTTACTCACCAGTCTTGTATTGAGCACCTACCCGGCGGCAAGATCTTTGCTAGGACACACGTGGTAAACCAGAGAGGTGGTGCCAGCCCTCCAGGGTTGTTGATTAATGCAGTCAGTTCTCTAGGAGAAAAATAATCCTAATAGCCACTAAGTACTTATTTGAATTTTGTTTGCCAGGCACTGTGCTAAGCTGCTTTTGGGGAATTTCTTACTTGATTTGCACAATAATCTTATGAAATAGGTACTATTAAACCCTTCATCTTTTCCTTAGGGTGTAAGTACATCATAGTGACTCTAGGTAATAACGCCTCTCTGTATATTTGAAAATTGCTAAGAAAGTGCATCTTAAGGTTCCCATTCGAAGAAAAAAAAAGCATAACTTTGTGTGGTAAGGTCTCCTTGAGGAGGAAATGGCACCCCACTCCAGTATTCTTGCCTGGAGGGTCCCATGGACAGAGGAGCCTGGTGGGCTACCGTCCATGAGGTTGCAGAGTCGGCCACGACTGAGGGACAGAACGGCTGCTTGCTCACTGTGACCTCTTGTACCACTTTGCCTTTAGCTGCTCTTGCGGAGCCAAACCCCAGCCCCGGATGGCTGTGGGGCAGAATCCGCCCCAACAAAGGGTCTGGTGTTTCTCCAGGCCTGTGTGCGTGCGTTTCCTTCCCCGTTTCCTTCCCCTTTCCCGCTTGTGCTCCCTAATCCCCTTCCATCCCTCACCCGCAGGGCTGTTTTCCATTGCCCCAGAGATGAAAGGAAGTGAGATCTGAGACTGAAGCAGGACCACGGGGTGTGGGGGGAGCGGGACGAGGAAAGCGACCTCAGTGCTCAGTGGTACTCAGCAGTACAACCGGCTGGAGCCCTCCCCTCATGGCCTTGACTGCCCCTGTGGGCGCCCTCTGAGTGGGCTCACTGAGGCGGGGAGCTTGGCTGCCCTACGGGGCTGGACGCAGGAGAACAGACCTTCGCCCCTCGATCCCTCAGCCTGAAGGAAGGGAGACTGAACAGGGGCGGTGGGAGAATCCTGCCACTCTCCAGGGAAGGGCTGGAGGCCTCCAGACCAGCGGTCCTCTGTCCCGCACTGGGCAGAGCCGCTGGAGGGGCTCCCCTAGGGCAGCTGGGCCCTGCTGCACCATCACGGCAGGGCCTTCGCTGGGCGTGCACTCCTGCTTCGAAAACCTGCTTGTGTGTCTCTGTAGTGATGATTTCACTTGGTGTGAAAGAAAGAGAAGAGACGAGGGAATGACAGAGGGAATTAGGTTTATTCATATTGGGCTTAGGTAGGAGCCATCGGGAGGGATCTGGCTACACAGGCGTGACCAGGAGGGAGACAAGCAGGGGGAGAGCGAGGGGGATCAGGGTCAGGGGTCCAAGAGGGAGGAAGGGACCAGGGAGAAAGGGAGGGAGAGGGGCCAGGTGGGCCCAGAGGCCGAGAGGCCAGAGGGCTGCAAAGGGACGTTGCAGTCGAGAGTGGGGGTTAAGTATCTGGGTGTGGCCAGGGAAGTGGCCAGGGGAGGGCCTGGTGCTGAGTGAGCCCGCAGGTAGGGAAGCTTTGTGGTAGGGAAGCTTTGTGTCTGTGGAGGTCGTGGTGGGAAGAGACTGCGGGGGGGGGGGGGGGGGGCCTCCGCTCTGCAAATTTTCAGCTCCGACACAGCCCTTTCCTGCTCTCCTCTGAGGTCAGGCCAGTGGGCAGCCAGATCTACTTGGTTTCCACTTTCCACGTTCCTGTAGGGAGCCTGGGGGCCGTCAGGACTGGAGGCCTGTGTGCGTCGTTTCCTTCCCGTTTCCTTCCCTTTCCCGCTTGTGCTCCTAATCCCTTCCATCCCTCACCCGCAGGGCTGTTTTCCATTGCCCCAGAGATGAAAGGAAGTGAGATCTGAGACTGAAGCAGGACCACGGGGTGTGGGGGGAGCGGGACGAGGAAAGCGACCTCAGTGCTCAGTGGTACTCAGCAGTACAACCGGCTGGAGCCCTCCCCTCATGGCCTTGACTGCCCCTGTGGGCGCCCTCTGAGTGGGCTCACTGAGGCGGGGAGCTTGGCTGCCCTACGGGGCTGGACGCAGGAGAACAGACCTTCGCCCCTCGATCCCTCAGCCTGAAGGAAGGGAGACTGAACAGGGGCGGTGGGAGAATCCTGCCACTCTCCAGGGAAGGGCTGGAGGCCTCCAGACCAGCGGTCCTCTGTCCCGCACTGGGCAGAGCCGCTGGAGGGGCTCCCCTAGGGCAGCTGGGCCCTGCTGCACCATCACGGCAGGGCCTTCGCTGGGCGTGCACTCCTGCTTCGAAAACCTGCTTGTGTGTCTCTGTAGTGATGATTTCACTTGGTGTGAAAGAAAGAGAAGAGACGAGGGAATGACAGAGGGAATTAGGTTTATTCATATTGGGCTTAGGTAGGAGCCATCGGGAGGGATCTGGCTACACAGGCGTGACCAGGAGGGAGACAAGCAGGGGGAGAGCGAGGGGGATCAGGGTCAGGGGTCCAAGAGGGAGGAAGGGACCAGGGAGAAAGGGAGGGAGAGGGGCCAGGTGGGCCCAGAGGCCGAGAGGCCAGAGGGCTGCAAAGGGACGTTGCAGTCGAGAGTGGGGGTTAAGTATCTGGGTGTGGCCAGGGAAGTGGCCAGGGGAGGGCCTGGTGCTGAGTGAGCCCGCAGGTAGGGAAGCTTTGTGTCTGTGGAGGTCGTGGTGGGAAGAGACTGCGGGGGGGGGGGGGGGTGCCTCCGCTCTGCAAATTTTCAGCTCCGACACAGCCCTTTCCTGCTCTCCTCTGAGGTCAGGCCAGTGGGCAGCCAGATCTACTTGGTTTCCACTTTCCACGTTCCTGTAGGGAGCCTCCTGGGCCCTGCAGCCAACCCCCTGAGAGAGCCTCTGCCCGCCGGCCCTCCACCGTCAGGAACCTGGATTACTAGTGGCCGCTTTTCTCGCCTGTGTCTTCACCCCGTCTCCTCTGCTTAGGCCAGTCCTGCGACCCCAGCCAGGGTCATCGTCATCACCGTCGTCAGCTGCAGGATGACTGCAGCTGCTGACCATGGCAAGGACGTCGCCTCTTTGGGATCTGTTACAGGCTGACTCGTGTCCCCTGAAATTTCATCTGTTGAGGTCCTTCATCACCCCCAATACCTCAGAATAGGACTGTGTTTGGCGACGGGGCCTTTCAAGAGGTGATCAGGGTGAACCTTGAGGACGTAATAGTAAATGAAATCAGCTTAGACACAGAAGGACAAATATGATTCCACTATACAAAGTCCTTAGCATAGTCACATTCAGAGACAGAAAGCAGGAGAGTGGGTTTTTAGGGACTGAGGACAGGGAGGAATGGGGAGCTGGTGTTCATGGGTCAAAATTTCAGCTGGGGAAGCTGATGAGAAAGTTCTGGAGACGGATATGCTAATGGTTGTACAGCCGTTACATTAAGTGTGAATGTCATTAAGCGTACACCTAGAATTGGTCACCATGGTAAATTTTATGTTATGTCTGTTTTACCAGAATGAAAAGCAATAATCATAAAATTAAAGATCGATGAATTGGACTTTAAAGTTTTAAAAAAAGAGGTGAGCAAGGTAAAACGAAGTCACATGGTGGGTCCTACTCCGCTCTGACCGGGGCGCCTCTCCAAGGAGGGGAGCGGGACGCAGACCCCCAGGGGGACGCTGGCAGGAGAAGCCAGCGTAGGGGTGCTGCCTGTGTGCTGGGTCACCTGCCGCGTGAAGATCAGGGGGCGGCTTTGGGCACCTGGAAGGTGAGGTCCCTGAAGACATCCAGGAGGAGATCAGGGGAAGGTCGGTGCGTAGATTAGTCTGGAATCTGGGAGAGAGATCTTGGCAAAAGACTGAACTTGAGAACTAATTCTAGGTGATGGGAACACACGTGGCCACTCAGGAATTATGCATAAAGGGGAGGAGAGGAGGCCTGAAACGGCGCGTAGAGAAGTAGCACCGCTGCAGGATAGTCACTGGAAGAGGAGCCTCTCGGAGTGTTCTCTCTGTAAGGTGGACGTGACGACGCAGGTTGCTCTGTGGACGAGGTGGGATGAAGCACGTGCGTCAAGTGCTTGACGCGGTGTTGGTGCTCATTGATGGGTCTTGAATGTGCGGCATGTTTCCACAGTGGGCTTCCTCTGGGCCACGCTGGCCCGGACTTCATCGCTGCTGACTGCGGTTCTCCACCGGACATCATGTTCTCTTAACGCGGCCCAAGGCTGCGCCTGGGGTTTCAGCACCGCGGTCTGCTGGAAAGCATGGGCTCAGCCGAGATCTCTCTCTCTTTGTGAGGGATGCCCTGCATGTGAGAGCCCGCAAGGGGAGATGGAGGGCGGGCCGGGTTCTGTGACAGGAGCTCGGGGCAGGCCTTGGACCTGGCTCTGCTCACGTCCTTTACAGAAAGAGCAGAGTAGTTGGCCCGCACCCCGAGGCTCTGCCTGTCTGTGTGCCGGGCTTCCAACGCAGCAGACAGAAAAGGGAGGAGGCTGGTGATGGGGGATGCGAAGGGAAGGGGCAGGTTTGAGGAGATACTGGGTTGAGGAGGGGTCTCCAGGCTGGGATGTGGATGCTTGGGTTCCCTTATGCATGTCTCTCTTGCCTTCAGTGAGCCTGGAGCCATGTCTGTTGCTTCTGATGGGAGGAACCTGCCTTTGTCTTTGAGGAGCTGGGCGCCTGGCTGAAGAGCAGTGGCTGGAGCAACACCGCCCCCTGGTGGCCGGATCTGCAAACGTAGTCAGCAGACCTATCCCAGAGTTGGGAGCTGCCTCCTGGCCCCGCATCCCAAGCAGCCTTCTCTGAGGTCCATAGGCTGCCTCCAGGTCAACTGGTCAGCTGACTCTAGTCCTTGGCTGTCTTTGGTAGCCAAAGACCTTTGTACCTAAGCGCGTTCCTTTGTTTCTGTCTGGTGTTAGCTGTTGCTGCCTGCTGTCTCTCCTGCTGCCTTGGTCTGTCCGCCCTTTGCCTGTTGTGATCAGCACCTCCTGTCTCTTCCCGTTGGGCTCTGCCCCGGTCTGTGTTTCTGCGTCTCCTTCAGTCTCTGACTTGCTCCCTGACCCCCTTCACTGTCCCCGTGTCCTGGAGCTGGGGTCACAGCTGCCCTCCCCCCAGAATGGGACTGATTCTTCAGAAGGCTGGGCTTTTCAGCTTTTTCCAGGATGAGTCAGGAACTCCTGGAGGGAGGAGGGCCGAAGCCCCACCCAGAAGTGGCCTTAGAGGAGACGCCAGAGGTCAGAGGCGTCTTAGGCTGGGCTGAAGACGGTGACAAGAGATTTTCCAAAATATGCTCATGGGGCGAGCGGGAGGCTGGGCGAATTCCTGCGGATGTCTAAGGAGCAGAACAAGTGAGCCTCTGGCGGTCAGCGTGGAGCAGGGCTGCTCTGGCTGTGGGCTGTGTGCGGAGCCTTCCTGCTCACCTCAGTCCTCACCTCACTTTCTGTGGCCTCAGGGCCTTTGCACAAACTGTTTCTCCTTGGAATATTCTTCCCCTGAGGCTTTAGAAAGCACTTCCTTTAGGAAGTCCTCCTGGATTTACAGTGTCTGAGAGGTTCCTTGTCTGTACCAAGGCAGCATCCTCTGCGTGGTTTAATGTCGCCTGGATGCAGCGGCAGCGTTCCGGCTTGTGTGGCTGTTCTGGCGGGAGCGTTCATGGGCACGGCGGGGAGGCAGCAGTGGCGGGACAGCAGTGCAGGGCCGGGGGAATAGGGATGACCCACAGGGTAACAGCCTCCTCCCCGTGCCCCACACTTGTTCTGCCTTCTTCTGTCCTGCTCTTTGTTTTCCCAGGTTTCTCGTGCATCTTTGTGCCAGAGGCACAGGAAGTTCCAGGAAGGTCTGTCTGGCCTCTGGCCCAGGAACAGGCCCTGGGGAGGCGGCGGGGAGGGCAGCTCTTTACTGTGTGTCTGCTGACCCCTCTGAGTTGGCGGCCCGGGGGCTGGGGGCCACCTGTGGGCAGCCCAGGACTGGGGAGGGCGGGGTGGAGCACTTTGAGTGGCCGGTCTCGGCGTGGTGGTGTGGCGTGGGTGGGTTGGAGGGAGAGCTTTACTGGGGCTCCCGCCTGGGTCGGGGATTGGCCTGTAGCCTGGAGTTGTCCGCCGGACCACAGAGCTCCGCTGTGCTTTGCAAGAGGGTCAGGGCCCAGCGCTGGCCTGGAGAGCTCCCAGACCTATCCCAGGGAAGGGAAAAGGAAGACCTCAAAGGGTGGCCTCGGCTACAAGGAGAAAATGAGGCCCACCCTTGTTCTCCAGTGTATTATGCTTTTTTTAAAAAAAGATCTATTATTTTTGCCTGTGCTGGGTTTTGTTGCTATGTGGGCTTTCTCGTTGTGGCCTAGGCTCTAGCATGCAGGCTCAGTAGCAGCTGTACACAGGCTTAGTCGCCCTGTGGCACGTGAGAGCTTCCTGTACCCGGGATCACACCCATGTCCCCTGCTTTGGCAGGCAGATTCTTAACCACTGGACCACCAGGGAAGCCCCCCATTTATTTCTTTTTCTTTTTCTTTTTTTTTAAAGATTTATTTATTTATTTACTTTGGGCAGGGGTCGGGTTGGGGAGGGAGGGGAGTGGGCGGGCCACTTCTATTGGTCTTTCATTTCTCTATTTTCATTCGTCTTCGTTCTTTGGCTCCTGTGGGCCTCCCATCACGGTGGCGTCTGTCGTTGCAGGGAGCCAGCTCTGGGCGCATGCGCTCCAGAGCTCCGGCTCGGTGATTGGACACATCAGTCCAGCCGCTCCGCGGCACGTGGGATCTTCCCAGGCCAGGGATCAAACCGGCGCCCCTTGCACTGCAAGGCGGTGTCTTTACCCACTGGACCACCAGGGGAAGCCCCCCCCATTTATTTCTGATGGGCTGCCTGAATCTCGTGAGGGCAGCAGCCTGCAGATATCTGGCTCTGTGATTCTGAGTGACGGGGCTGGGAGGCTCTGCTGAGGACTGTGGGCAGTTATGAATGATGAGAGGCAGAGGCGGTGGCTGGGGGCCACATGCTGATGGTGAAGCCGCTGGTGGGATCTAGCCCAGGACCCCCTTGGATCCAAGATCTGAGGCCACTCACTGTCTTGGAACCAAGGGTTGGTTCCAGGCTGAGGCTGGAAGCCCACGGCTGGGGCAGGACAGGTCTGGCGGCTGCGTCTGAGTCCTGCTCAGGCTCCTGGCTTACCCAGAGGGGACGGAAGGAGAGGCATGGGCTTTGGACCCAGGGGCTGAGTTCAGGTCCCAGCTGGTGACCCGGGGCCCGTCTCAGGGCTCTCTGGGCTGCAGGCTCCTCCTCTGAGGAGCGAGGAGGCCAGTTCCTGAGGGTGCTGTGGGTACTGGGTACTGTTCCTGAGGGTACTGTGGGTACTGGGTACTGTTCCTGAGGGTACTGTGGGTACTGGGTACTGTTCCTAAGGGGACTGTGTTCACAACGCCTGCCCTCAGCACTGCCAGGGGCCCCTTCCGCCTCCCTCCATGGGCTCTCCGTTCCCCAGCTTGTCTTGGCGCTTGCTGGCTGGATGGACAAGGCCTGTAGGAGGGCGCCCCTCGGCTACCGCAGCCCAAGGAGACTGCTCAGCCCCCTGCCTTGCCCACCATGTCTGTGAGCTCCAGGCGGGCTCACCTGGCCAGAGGTGCCACGTGCAGGCACTACGTGCCGCCCACGTGCTGTGCTCACCTGGCCAGAGGTGCCACATGCAGGTACCGCGTGCCGCCCATGTGCTGTGCTCACTTCCCCACCTGGGTACCAAGACTTCTGACCTGGGGACAGGAGCAGCCCCTGTCCCTTCCTGAGGCTGAGCAGAGTGTCCCCAGAGGGGCCCATGGAGTGGGGTGTGGACTGCCATTCTCCGGAGCACAATTAGATCACGTCGGGTGAGTGAGACCTCGTTCCCAGCTCCCGAAGGCCCAGGAGGGCAAGCCTCGGGGAGGCTCTGCTGCCTTCCACCCTGGCTCTCAGCTCACGCCCTGTCACGGAGTCACCCCACTGGGATGAGCACTGGCTTTACCTTAATTCTAGTCCCGAAGCGGTGGGTGGACACCATCGAGTGCACTCTCTCATTTTATAGATGAGGAAATCCATGGCTCAAATGGTGAAAAAAAAATCTGCCTGCAATGCTGGAGACCCAAGTTCAATCCCTGGGTCAGCAAGATCTCCTGGAGAAGGAAATGGCAATCCACTCCAGTATTCTTGGCTGGGAAATCCCATGGACAGAGGAGCCTGGCAGGCGACAGTCCCCATTGTCACAAAGACTTGGATGCGACTGAGCAACTAAACACACACAAGCAAGACCCAGAGGGCAGAGCAGAGCCTGTGTGGCCACAGTGGGGTGGGGGGTGGGAGGACAGCAGTTCATCCAGCGAACACGGTGATGCTCCGTGATCAGGGATTGAACCCACGCCCTCTGCACCGGGAGCGCAGAATCCCCGCCCCGGACCCCCAGGGAAGTCCCAGTTCTCTCCCTTACACATTACAAACGCATCTATGCTCCATATTGTAAGTCTAACCACCCTAATAACGTATCAAATAAGCCCGAAAGCCCCCTCTAGAACCCTTTCGATCCCCGAAACCTTCTTCAACTCTTTTTCCAAAACCAGCACCTTGAGATTACACGCCATTAACAATGTAAGTGGCATCCTTTCTAGGTCTTTTATATCTTTTAATAATGGATGTATACACTGATAAATACCGTTTCTGTTTTTTAGAAAAGGAAAGAAACTTACATAATCTTACACCCATTGTTCTGTAACTGTTTCCCACCTAAGGAGGCTGCTCTCTCCATCCTTCCCTGTCCCTCTCCCAGGCTCCTCCAGCGTCCGTTGCTCCCGAGCTTTCAAAGCCCAGCCGGGCCAGGATTTATCTGACCATTTCCCCGTAATGGACGTGCGGGCTCTCTCCCGGCTTTCGCTGTTGCTGCCCAAGCTGCTGTGCACATCCTGTGCATGTGTCTTGTGTCTGCATGTGAGTGGCTCTGAAGCTAGACTTCCTGAGAGGGGTGGGTGGATCGCAGGGTGAGAGGGATGCACAGTTAGAATTATGAGGGTGGACGGGCGGGCATCTTTAGGGTTTGCTGATGCAGACCTCCCTGTGTGCACCTGTGTGCGCGGGACTGGGAGAGCCATGGTGTGTGGGGCGCGGTGCCCCTGTCTCTGGTCTGCACGCTCTCAAGGCGGCCGGGGGTCCCTCTTCCCAGCACCCATATTGCCCCCTGCCTCCCTCATTTGGACCTCAGCGCTGCCCTGCCATCCTACGCAGTGTTCCGAGTCCATCCGTCTTCCCTTTGTCTTCATGCATGCCGTCCACCTTCCCGGAACCTGCCTCCTCGCCCTCTGCTGCTGACCTCTCCAGTCTCCCGGAGAAGCTGGCAGCCCCCACAGGAGACCATCCACAGGTGCCCGCCACCCACCTGCCCGCCCACCTGCGCCAGGGTCTGAGTCCTCTGTCTCTTCCCTGGGGCCAACAGAGCCCTTCTACTCTGCACAATGAGATCTGCTCCGTGATCAGGATTGAACCCACGCCCTCTGCACCGGGAGCGCAGAATCCCCGCCCCGGACCCCCAGGGAAGTCCCAGTTCTCTCCCTTACACATTACAAACGCATCTATGCTCCATATTGTAAGTCTAACCACCCTAATAACGTATCAAATAAGCCCGAAAGCCCCCTCTAGAACCCTTTCGATCCCCGAAACCTTCTTCAACTCTTTTTCCAAAACCAGCACCTTGAGATTACACGCCATTAACAATGTAAGTGGCATCCTTTCTAGGTCTTTTATATCTTTTAATAATGGATGTATACACTGATAAATACCGTTTCTGTTTTTTAGAAAAGGAAAGAAACTTACATAATCTTACACCCATTGTTCTGTAACTGTTTCCCACCTAAGGAGGCTGCTCTCTCCATCCTTCCCTGTCCCTCTCCCAGGCTCCTCCAGCGTCCGTTGCTCCCGAGCTTTCAAAGCCCAGCCGGGCCAGGATTTATCTGACCATTTCCCCGTAATGGACGTGCGGGCTCTCTCCCGGCTTTCGCTGTTGCTGCCCAAGCTGCTGTGCACATCCTGTGCATGTGTCTTGTGTCTGCATGTGAGTGGCTCTGAAGCTAGACTTCCTGAGAGGGGTGGGTGGATCGCAGGGTGAGAGGGATGCACAGTTAGAATTATGAGGGTGGACGGGCGGGCATCTTTAGGGTTTGCTGATGCAGACCTCCCTGTGTGCACCTGTGTGCGCGGGACTGGGAGAGCCATGGTGTGTGGGGAGCGCGGTGCCCCTGTCTCTGGTCTGCACGCTCTCAAGGCGGCCGGGGCTCCCCTCTTCCCAGCACCCATATTGCCCCCTGCCTCCCTCATTTGGACCTCAGCGCTGCCCTGCCATCCTACGCAGTGTTCCGAGTCCATCCGTCTTCCCTTTGTCTTCATGCATGCCGTCCACCTTCCCGGAACCTGCCTCCTCGCCCTCTGCTGCTGACCTCTCCAGTCTCCCGGAGAAGCTGGCAGCCCCCACAGGAGACCATCCACAGGTGCCCGCCACCCACCTGCCCGCCCACCTGCGCCAGGGTCTGAGTCCTCTGTCTCTTCCCTGGGGCCAACAGAGCCCTTCTACTCTGCACAATGAGATCTGTTTCTTTTTTAAAACTGTTACTGAGGAAAGGAATCAGCAAGCATAACATTCACCCTTTTAAAGTGTGCAATTCGATGCTTTCTTAGCACATCCACAGAGTTGTGCAACCATCACCACGACCTACTTCCAGAAGATTTTCATCACCCCTGAGTAAATCCCATGCCTATTATCAGTCACTGCCATGCTTTCTTCTACCCAGGCCCCTGTTAACCCTAATCTACCTTATGGGAAAGTCTAAAGTCTATGAATTCACCTCTTCTAGACAATCTGTATAAATGGAATCGTGCAATCTGTGGCTTTGATATCTGACTTTTTCCACTGAGCATAGGTTGTCAGGGCTCTTCCGTGTTAAGAACATGTGTCAGTACTTCCTTCCTTTTTATGACTGAGTAGTATTTCACTGCATGGATAAATCACATTTTGTTTATTCCCCCATTAGCTGATGAACACTCGGGTGTCAACTTTTTGGCTACATTTGTGTATTCATTTTTGTGTGACTGTATGTCTTTATTTCTCTGGAGGTGCGGTTGTTGGGTCATAGGGTGACTGTGTTTAACTTAAACTTTTTTTATAGAGAGATAAATGGCATATACATTATGTTAGTTTCAGGTGTACAACATACTGATTCAATGTTTGTCCGTATTGAGAAATGATCAGAAAATAAGTCTAGTTAACATCATCAGCACATACTGTCATAGAATTTCTTTTTTTATGATGAGAACTTTTATGATCAACTCTCTAAGCGACTGGCGAATATACTACAGTATTATTAACGATAATCACTCACGTGTAACTTTTTCAGGAATTGCCAAATTGTTTTCAAAGCCGCTGCTCCACTTTATATTCCCACCAACGATGTACAAGAATTTCAATTTCTCCACATGTTATTGAAGTGAATCAGTTCCGCTGCTCACCACTTACAAAATCAATACTCATAGATGCTGATAGAAGAAAAAAAGTGCCTTTAATCAGAATGCCAGTGATCTGGGGAGATGGTGAACTCAGCATCCCCCCAATACCCGCTCTGAAGATTCTGCTTGGCTGTGAAAGCTGTTAGAGGAAAACAGGGAAGTAATCAAGATAATCACTGAGTTGGGGCTCAGAGTGGTTGCCATTCCTCTCTGTTGGCGGGCTTATCAATTTCTTGCCATTCCCCACTGTTTGCAGGCTGGTCAGTTCCTGGTGATTTCCCTCTAGATGTTATCCTCTTCACCCAGCTCTGTCACAGTTTGTTCCAGAGATCACTGAAGGGGAGGCTAGGGAGTATATCTGGTCATCTGTTAATTGCTTATTCTTCATTTCTACTTCTTTGATCTACAGAAAGAAGCAATACGTTAGGCAAGGCACAGCGTGCCTTGGTTCGAAAAATCTGAGAGGTGTACTTTGGCTGGAAATGAGTAGAGTCTGAGGGTGCCCTGTTTAAAAGTTACAGTGGTCCGGGGGTTATGACCTTTCATCTCCAATGCAGGGGACACGGGTTTGATCCCTGGTTGGGGAACAGACTTCACATGCTGTGTGGAGCAGCCAAGAAATTAAAAAAAAAAAAGGAAAGTTAGTTACAACATAGCTTTGCTAAAATGACAAGAAAAAGGACTTCCTGCTGAGGGCAGTTTCCTGCAAAGAGGGGCTTACACACACCCTCACCGATCCTCATTACTGTCTTTTGGGTTTTAGCCATCCTAGCTGGTGTGAGCGGTACCTCACTGGACCAGATCTCATCCCTTCTCGCGGGCTGGAAGCCAGTGCTCCCATGATTCTTCCCTGTGTCTCCCTCAGCGGCTTTCTGTCTCTTTCCCCATTCACCCCTGCAAGCATTCAGCGGGTTCTTATTCTCTCCCACCTTAAAGAAATTCCCAAGCCTCTCTTGACCCAACCTCCCTCCAGCTACCTTCCCATCTCTCTCTCCTCTTTTACATAAAAGTCCACAAAAGAATAGTCTTAGCTTGTCCCCGGTCTCTCTCCTTTCATTCTCACTCCTATTCCTTTGTCTCATCTATTTCCAGAGCTGTTCTTCTCAAGGTCTTTCGTACCCTCTGCCTTGCAGAATCCAGTAGACCATTTTCAACCCTTTCGGGGATAAGCTAGTCCTTCCTCTTTCTTGACTTGGGCTCCAGAGTTCTGGTTCCCTCTCTTCATTGCCCCCTCTTCATTTCCCTGCAGCTTCCTGACCTCGTTAGTCAAGGGTTAATGGGGCTCGGTCCTTGGTCCCTCCCTTTTCTCCCTCCCCTCTTGGATTTCGTCCAGTCTTGTGGCTTTAATGTCACCCTGGAGCTGATGACTCTGATGGTGGCTCCAAGCAGGACCTCTTCCTTGAGCTCAAGACACGTATCCAACTGCCCCCTGGGTGTCTAATGGGCAATTCTGACTGGACGAGCCCCAGGCGAAGCTCCCAGTTCCTCCCATCAAGCTGGTCAGTCCTGCATCTCAGTAAAGACAGCGCCATGCTTTCTGCCATCTAGGCCAGAACCTTGGAGTCAAAGATGGCGCCTCGCTTTCTCCCCACCAGCAAATCCCGCCCCTCCTCGCCCTGCCTCAGCTACCCCTGGGCCATCTCCTGTTGGAGGCTGCAGTGGCTTTCTCCCTAGTGACTCTTTCCACCCTTGACTCCATGCAGGGTCCAGCGAGGTCCTTTTAAAACACAAACTGGGTTGTGCCATTCCTCAAATCAGCACCTATGATGAAGCTCTACTTCGTGAGGTCAATGCCCTTGCAATGGCCTCTGAGCGCCTACAGAATCTGGTGCCACCTCCTACCACTCTCCAACCCTCACTGGTCTTTTCTGTCCCTTAGACACAGCAGGCTCAGTGTGGCCTCTGCAGCTGTCCGGGACGTTTCTTCCCAGAAATCTACACGGCTCTCTCCTCATCTCCTTCCAGACTGTGCTCAAATGTTACTGTTTCGGGAGTTACTGTTTCTGGGAGCTCAGCGGTAAGGAGTTCACCTTCCAGGCTTCCCTGGTGGTCCAGTGGGTCAAGAGTCTGCCTCGTAGTGCAAGGGTCACCGGTATGACCCCTCGCCTGGGAAGATCCCACATGCCGAGGAATGGCTGGGCCGGTGTGTCCAGTTGTGAGCCAGTACTCTGGAGCACATGCGTCCAGAGACAGTGGTCTGTAACGAGAGAGGCTGCTGCGATGGGAGGCCCACACATGCCAAAGAATGAAGATGGATGAAAAATATACGATGACTTAGAGGCAAAACAAACAAGAAAAAAGAGTTCGCCTGCCAATGCAGGAGACACGGGTTCCATCCCTGATATGGGAAGATCCCAAGGCTGTAGAGCACCTAAGCCCATGAGCCACAGCTGTAGAGCCTGTGCCCTAGACCTCGGGACCGCAGCTATGGAGCCCCTGTGCCTTAGAGTTCCACAAGAGAAGTCAGTGCAACAAGAAGCCTGCTCACCTCAGCTAGAGAGGAGCCCCCCACTTCCTGCAACTAGGGAAGAGCCTATGGCAGCAGTGAAAACCCAGAATAGCCCAAAATAAATAAATAAATAGATATTTTTGTAAAAAAAGATTGTTTTTTTTAAAAAAGTTACTGTTCTTAGAGGGGTCATGTCTGACTATTCTATCTAAAACTGTAACCACCAGTACACCCCTACTTGCCTCTTGATTTGTTTTCCCCTGGTGTTCACCCTTCTAGCATGCTGCATATGTTCACCGGCTCAATGAGTCTGAACAAACTCCAGGAGATAGTGAAGGGCAGGGAAGCCTGGTGTGCTGCAGTCCATGGGGTCACAAAGAGACAGACACGACTTAGTGACTAACAGAAAATATTTATGTGTTGGCTTTGTGTATTGTTTCCACCACTAGAACGTAAGCACCGTAAGGGCAGGGATTTTAGCCGGTTTTGTTCATTACTTTTACTCCGCTTTTAAAACAATGCCTGTCACAGAGTAGGGGCTGAGTAAGTATGACTGACTGAAAGAAGGCCAGTGGCCATGGAAGTTACTCCCGAAGCTCAAGAACAGCCCCTACAAGCCATGCCAGATACTGCCAGCAGGTGGCACTGTGACCACAGAAATGGCAGGCTCCTGTCTTCCCGGCCACTGCCCCCAACCCCAGAATTTCACTCCCTTAGATGCTCCAGTTTCCTTGGTAAAATGTGTGTGATAATGCACATGCCTCCCAGGTCAGTCTTGTGGCAGTTTGTCGGCTCCTGTCAGCATTCCTGCAAACCTGTGATTATCTCTGGGCTGATGAGGCTCACCGGCCTGGCCTGACCTCAGCTCTCGGTCCAGGTGATGGGGGGGGGCGTGTCGGAATTGGGCAGCCAGCCTCTGACATCTGCGTGGACCTGGTTAGACCCTGGGGAATCTTTCAGGGAGCCCTGGGGGAGGGGTGGGGTTTCTCCTCCTGTCTCCTTTCTGCTTTCGGCCGTGGGCCCATCCTAGTCCCCGAGCCTTGAGCCCTTGGGCGCTGTCCAGCTCCTACCATCCTCAGCAGCTGGGGGCTGGGATGGGGCCCCGAGCCCCTCTGTGAATTTCAGTCCGCTCTGCTGTGCATTCCTGCTGCTTCTCACCATCAGCATGTGGAGGTGGGAGCAAGGACCCTGGGCTCAGGCCAGAACCCATTTCTAACTCTGCCACTTGCAGCAGGATGATCTTGCGAAGAACCGAGCCTCAGTTTTGCCATCTGTCCTGTGGGAGCCATGTGCCTGCCTTGCGGTGGGGAAGGTTAGATGCTTAAAAAACACCTGCCTGGTCCTGGGCTGATACGGACAGGTGCCCTCAGTAAAAACTAGTTCCCATCTTAAAGGCAGGAGTATGCAGTTCAGGCACGGAGATTGGACCAGAAAGGGGTGGCAGGGGGCTGGACCATTGTTCATTCTAACATCTGTGTGATGAGCCTCCTGCGAGTTGGGCTGTGTAGGGCTTTGAGGCACTGTGGGGATCCAAAAGACACAGGACTAAACCTAGGCGGAAACCGTTTAAACAAGTAGGAGATGGAGCACAGGAGGTGTCGGTGGGCCGTTCATGATGAATTACCCAGGGAAGGATTCCAGGGACGGTCCAATGTCCTGCGGACAGCGAGCAGACCAGGGTCACCACCCTGGCCAAGGCGCCCCCGGTCCCACTGGCGCTGGTGAGAGGGACGCCTCCATCAGGATGGGGAGCCCCTCCTGGGGGTGTCGTTAGGACACTGAGATGCTGGAGGTGACGCCCTCCTGCAGGATCCTGGGTGGAGGGGTGTCATGATAGACGTTGCCACCCTTCCCACAGGGTCCTAGTGGGACCTTTAGGAAACAGACACCATCAAGAGCCACAGAGAAGATAAACACAAGCAGGGGTCGTGAGGGCCACCTCCCGGTGAGACCTCCGCCACCACCTCAGAGGACCTGGTAGACCCCTCCCTCCGTGGGCACATTATTCATGTTAAGGGGAAGGCAAGATGCCTGGGGATCTTGGGTTCAGCATTTCCAAGGGCAGTTACAGCGATAGCATCGTCCAGCCCTTGCCGGGCCTCCATCCCCGCCAACCTTCCTCGGAGCGAGGCCAGCCTGGGCCCAGCTTTCTCTGCCAAATCTTAGACCTCCTGTCACTGACCTTTGCCCTCCCTTTCCCCTTCTTTTATCAAGGTTCTCACAGTTTCCCTGAGGAACAAATTGAGGCAGCAGGAAAGGACCAAGGCACCCCAGGTCCTGCCCATCACTGACCTCAGAGTCCTTGCACCTGCCCAGGAAGCGGCCCTCTCACGTGGTCACCAGCGGGCGTGGGACAGAGAGGCCAGGCCGCTCCTGGACAGTCCGGCTGCCTCTCTCCCGCTCCCTACCCATCGGGGCCTGTGCTGCTCTGCCCACGTCCTTGCTATAACCAGCAGCCCGCCTGGCACGGAGGACTTCTGCTGGCCCCCCTGGGCCTGCACGGCTGTTTACTCCACCACCCCGCCCCCACGGCACGAGGCAGCGCGCTCACTTAGATTAATTAATCTGCTGCCCGGCCTGCTCCTGCGGCCCATCTTTTATTCATGGACAAGCGGCGTTCTCTGCTTTACCAGGACGCGAGCATCAATATTTCATCCTTGCCTCGCCTGCCAGCATCCTGCTCCCTCCTCCCTGCCGCCCACCCGCTCTAGGACCCGGTGAGTGGGGCCACGCTGGCCTGGCCCGGGGCGGCCTCCCAGACGTCCACGCTCCTGCAGCCTGCCTGCCGGGCCCTCGTGCGCAGATCCAGGGCCAGAGCTAGAGTCCTTCTGAGAGTGTGAGCTGGAGGTGACGCCCTCCTGCAGGATCCTGGGTGGAGGGGTGTCATGATAGACGTTGCCACCCTTCCCACAGGGTCCTAGTGGGACCTTTAGGAAACAGACACCATCAAGAGCCACAGAGAAGATAAACACAAGCAGGGGTCGTGAGGGCCACCTCCCGGTGAGACCTCCGCCACCACCTCAGAGGACCTGGTAGACCCCTCCCTCCGTGGGCACATTATTCATGTTAAGGGGAAGGCAAGATGCCTGGGGATCTTGGGTTCAGCATTTCCAAGGGCAGTTACAGCGATAGCATCGTCCAGCCCTTGCCGGGCCTCCATCCCCGCCAACCTTCCTCGGAGCGAGGCCAGCCTGGGCCCAGCTTTCTCTGCCAAATCTTAGACCTCCTGTCACTGACCTTTGCCCTCCCTTTCCCCTTCTTTTATCAAGGTTCTCACAGTTTCCCTGAGGAACAAATTGAGGCAGCAGGAAAGGACCAAGGCACCCCAGGTCCTGCCCATCACTGACCTCAGAGTCCTTGCACCTGCCCAGGAAGCGGCCCTCTCACGTGGTCACCAGCGGGCGTGGGACAGAGAGGCCAGGCCGCTCCTGGACAGTCCGGCTGCCTCTCTCCCGCTCCCTACCCATCGGGGCCTGTGCTGCTCTGCCCACGTCCTTGCTATAACCAGCAGCCCGCCTGGCACGGAGGACTTCTGCTGGCCCCCCTGGGCCTGCACGGCTGTTTACTCCACCACCCCGCCCCCACGGCACGAGGCAGCGCGCTCACTTAGATTAATTAATCTGCTGCCCGGCCTGCTCCTGCGGCCCATCTTTTATTCATGGACAAGCGGCGTTCTCTGCTTTACCAGGACGCGAGCATCAATATTTCATCCTTGCCTCGCCTGCCAGCATCCTGCTCCCTCCTCCCTGCCGCCCACCCGCTCTAGGACCCGGTGAGTGGGGCCACGCTGGCCTGGCCCGGGGCGGCCTCCCAGACGTCCACGCTCCTGCAGCCTGCCTGCCGGGCCCTCGTGCGCAGATCCAGGGCCAGAGCTAGAGTCCTTCTGAGAGTGTGAGCTGGAGAGGCGGCACTGCCGGAGGGCAGCGTGCGTCTCAGGGCCCCACGGGGTCGAGGGAGACCTGCCCTGGCGTGTGTGTGTGTGTCGGGGGCGGCGCAGCGGGCATGACAGACGTGTCCCCGTGTGGCTGGCGGTGGTCAGCATGGGAATGCGATCCGGGCACATGGCAGGCACTCACTTTTCTGCCGTCATTTTCTTTCTTTGTTTTCCTCTTAGACCAGGAGGCACGGTCTTTTCCGCCCCCAGGCCTCGGCAGTTGGATGAAGGAAGTGGTACTTTTGCTCAGAAACACATGTCCCCCCTGCCAGCGCTCAGCCGTCTCGCCTCGTCCACTTCCGGCTCTCCAGGCTTCCACGTGGGGTTGAGGGCCACGGGCCTGAACCTCGGATCTGGAGAGGCTCTTGCCCAAATTCTAGCCCAGGGCTCTTCATCTGGGCTCCGTGGAGGGCCTCCCAGAGAGGATGTGAGCTCGTGAAACACAAAATTGCTAAAGTCACAGGCGATGTGTGTGTATGTGTGTATTTTCTGGGGAGGGGACAGCCCTGACTTTCATCAGCTGGTCAGCGGGGTCTGGAAGCCGTGGAAGGTTATAAACCACTGAATTCTGCACAGATCAGAGCTCTTCTTTCTGATGTGGAAGGAGGAGCGTTAGTGGGGCTACTCGTCCAAGGAGCTGCCTCTGAGGCGTGAGGGTGATGTGGCGGCACCTGCGGGTGCCGAGGGCACAGAGGAGCGTGCTACGCTCTGCCCTGGGGGGCCTGGCAGAGCGTGGAGCCAGGGTGGAAGCCTGGCAGCTTCCACGGAGCAGGGTGGTGACTCTCAGGAGGCCCTGGACAGGCCGTGGTCCTTTCCCAGGCTGGCGGCCAGCTCTCTGTTTCTGCACTGGTACAGTGGTCAGGGGCGCATGCTGATCTGAGCCCCTGAGGGGTTGTTCTGTCCGGGGGGCTGTGCATCAAACTCCCCCGCCTCCCCGAGGATTCCTCCCCCAACCCCACACCTGATCCTTCAGGAGTGCCTGCCCGCTAAACTCTCTGGAATCTGACCTTTTCCGCGGTCAGCTGCCGCCCTGCCTGTGCCCCTCTCCCTGGTCTCTGTTCACTCCCGTGTCTCCTGCCGTCTGTGCTGAGCTTAGCAGCCGTGACCTCCGGCCGTGAGCCCACCTGGCCTTGCCTGGCTCTCCTGGGCCGGCCACCTGACCCCACACGCCAGCAGGCTCCACTGGGGCCCGTGTACCTTTTCTTTCCCAAACGTCCTCTCGGCTCACTCTGTCACCTCCTCCAGGTGTCTGCTAAAGCGTCCCTCAGCCCCACCTCTCCACAGTGTACTTTGAGTTTCCCCCGGTGGCGTTTAACATGCTGGTGACTCAGGAATCTAGGTTTACTATATACCTTTTGTCTCCTGCTCACACAGCGAAAGCCTCCTGAGGGCAGGAAACTTGAATATTTTATTCACTGATTTCATCCCAGAGTAGTGGTCCTTAGAAAGGGTTCCGTAAATATTGTGGAGTCACAGCGAATGAACGTGTGAGTGCGTAAGTGAGTGAAGTGAACAAGTGAGTGGACGAAGGGACGTGTGAAGGAAGGAGCGGTGAAGGAGCGAATGAGTCCCCCCAGCATGCTCTGTGACCCCTGTAGGGCAGCCATGAGTGATAATTTTCTCCTCAGACCTATGCACTGGAAAAATCTCAGCTGGGTCAAGCCGCTATTCATTTATTCGGCGTGTGTATGGAGCACCTACTGTGTGCCGGGCCCATCCCCGGGGTTGTGGAGGTGTAATGAAGAAACTGGTCGGACGCTGTTGCTTTCTAGTGCTGAGTGCTAGTCACCTGGTTCTCCGGGGGATGGGCACTGACCTTGTCACTGTTTTCCTTTCTGCTTTGGCTGTCCCCAGGCCCAGAGTTAACTCTGAATGTTTCTGAGTACTAAAACTGCCCTTTGATCTCTCTTTGTGGCTCTACTTTTCTTCTCCCTGAATCTTGATGGGTTTGAACAGAAAAGGGACGTTCATCGCAGGCGTGCGCGGTGTCTTCAGCCCCAGCTCTGTGTCTCTGCCGCCCGCTTCCTTCCATCCCTTGTGGACCTGCCTTCTCACTGGCGTGACTGGAGCCGGGGCCCCTGCTGTTTTGCGTTGATGAGATCACTCATTTATATGTTTCATCCTAGAGGATTATATGCATTCTTGTAAACTAGTTCAGAAACTTTGGGCGGGAAGATGTGCTTAGATTCCTGCTTAGAGATGAGTGTGCATATGTGAGGGGTGGGGCTGGCTTCCTCGCGAGGGAGAAGGGACCAAGTAGAGACAGGATTCCCCAGGGGGAGGAAGCTAAAGTGACAAACGTCCTGTGCTGGGGACAGTCCCTTGCTGCCGGTCCTCCTGACAGGCCCTCTTAGGAGTCACTGTGATCTGTTCGGCCACAGCCCAGCAATCCCTTGGCCCGGATCTATTTAGTCACCCGCCTTCTGTCCCCTGAGAAGCTCTCCCCTCCCCAGCCCCGCCCAGCCAGTCTTGGATGTTCACAGCATCACTCTGGGATCAAGTCATAGGCCATTTTGTTCTTGGCTCCCTGTTACCATCACCGGGGCTGGGGTGACCTCTCTATTGGAAGCCTGGTGCCAGAAGAAGGGGTAGAAGGGTTGAGGCCATGCGCGTAAGAAAGAAAACCACAGATGGGTGGGGGGAGGCAGGTGCAGAGGGCCAGAGGCGTGGGGCCTCGGGGGAGATTAGGAGGCTCCGGCTGGGGGCGTGGGTGCTTGCCAGGGGGCCACAGACATGCCCGTCTCTCAGACTTGAGCTATATCCTTCCTCGATCACTGCAGCCTTGAGCGAAGAACTAGACTCTTGGGGTTAGGGCCGGGATGGACCAGGAGAGAAAGGGACTATGGCCTGAAAACCAGAGACAGAGGCCACTCCCGGTCTTAGCTGCTGCCTGCCGGGTCTTCAGCTGTAGCAGGCGAACGCTTGGTTGCAGTACGTGGGAGTCTATGAATAGTTCCCTGACCAGGAATTGGGCCCAAGTGAACCCAAGCGCCCTGCATTGGGAGTGTGGAGTCCTAGCCTCTGGACCACCGGGGAGTCCCTTTAGGGCTCTCTTGAGCACAAAACAAGACCGAGCGGCGAAGACCCTCAGTATGGTATGCGATGGGCATGTGTGGTCAAGAAGCACGAGGCTGTCACTTTACAAGGTGCCAGCCTCGCCTCGCGCCTCGGAGGCTGGCATCAGTCCTGAGCTGGCCACACAGGGCTCACCACGCCCCTTCTGGGGAAGAAGACTGAGGTCACTGAGGTCAGGAAGGGAAGTGGCTCTCTGAGCTGGGCTGGACCTGGGGCTCCCGGCTTGAAGACCGGCCATCACAGCCTGGCCAGGTAGCCGTCAGTCTTGGCGGAATGGGAGGAGTCATGTGCTTTGCTCCTGATCTGAGGGCTGGAGGCCTGGAAGGACGGGAAGGGGGCCGCAGGGCAGTGGCACGTTATGGAAGTGAGAGTGGGAGGTACGGATGGGGCTGGGGAGGGGGCAACAGCAGTCACCGCGAGCCTCCCATTTCACAGCTCAGCCCCAAGCCAGGCCTACGCTCGGCTGCTGTGAGCGCCCCCATCTGCCCTCCACCT
Source organism: Tragulus kanchil (assembly GCA_022376925.1). Classification (NCBI taxonomy): domain Eukaryota; kingdom Metazoa; phylum Chordata; class Mammalia; order Artiodactyla; family Tragulidae; genus Tragulus; species Tragulus kanchil. The sequence goes on from JAIOJX010000006.1 coordinate 139,802,938, forward strand.
GCAGCTCTTTGGGCTCAGAAAGTCCTAGAATAGAGTTGTCTGCAGGACTGGAAGGGGCGTGCCTGGCCCCAGCCCCTCTCTTTGGTGCCTCCCGGCCTCAGGAGGACTAGAGACTGGTCCTGACCCAGGGAAAAGCTTTAGACATGGTTTCATTTTTTACAGAGATTGTAAGTTGGGGAAAAGACAAGTGAAAATAAAAGCCCATCTGGTCTGAGCAGGGCAGAAAACAATTTCCTTCTGAAATTTCCTTTTCTGATTCTCAAATATGCAATCTGGAAATGTCTCGGTGTCTCTGGCAGGGTGTGGGCCAGGCCACCTACTAGGTGCTAGGGTGGGCCCTGAGGGGCGGCTGGGGAGCTGAGGGGGCAGCGGCAAGGGACCAAGGCCTCTGAGTTCCAGCTCAGGACTCAGGGCCAGGCCAGAGGGGACCACGTGGGCGCAGACAGTGTGGCAGAGGGAGCACTGAAGACTGAGGATGACAAGGACAGACCAGAGGAAGGGCTCAGAGGTCCCAGTGGCCAGAAGGGTGGGGGTAAGGTACAGCAGAGAATCCCGGGCTGCTGGGTCGGGGGTCGCCCAGTACCTAAAGGAAGTCCCCGCTTGGGTCTCAGGAGATCTCATGGGGCAGAGGCACAGAGCCATCCTGAAGGACAGTGAGCATTAATCCCTTTTCTGGAAGGGCCCGTGGGTGCTGTAATCAAGTGGTCCCTCAGAGGCCTCGTCAGCGCCTGCAGGAGCATGCGTGGTAAGGGGCCAGCCCGAGCCTGTCCTCTTGGGCTGTTCTCCATGTTCCCGGGTCGTCCCCTCCTCAGCTGCTGCTCCTCCCGCAAACTCTGGCAGTCTACTGGGGCTCCCGGCTTGAAGACCGGCCATCACAGCCTGGCCAGGTAGCCGTCAGTCTTGGCGGAATGGGAGGAGTCATGTGCTTTGTTCCTGATCTGAGGGCTGGAGGCCTGGAAGGACGGGAAGGGGGCCGCAGGGCAGTGGCACGTTATGGAAGTGAGAGTGGGAGGTACGGATGGGGCTGGGGAGGGGGCAACAGCAGTCACCGCGAGCCTCCCATTTCACAGCTCAGCCCCAAGCCAGGCCTACGCTCGGCTGCTGTGAGCGCCCCCATCTGCCCTCCACCTGCAGCTCTTTGGGCTCAGAACGTCCTAGAATAGAGTTGTCTGCAGGACTGGAAGGGGCGTGCCTGGCCCCAGCCCCTCTCTTTGGTGCCTCCCGGCCTCAGGAGGACTAGAGACTGGTCCTGACCCAGGGAAAAGCTTTAGACATGGTTTCATTTTTTACAGAGATTGTAAGTTGGGGAAAAGACAAGTGAAAATAAAAGCCCATCTGGTCTGAGCAGGGCAGAAAACAATTTCCTTCTGAAATTTCCTTTTCTGATTCTCAAATATGCAATCTGGAAATGTCTCGGTGTCTCTGGCAGGGTGTGGGCCAGGCCACCTACTAGGTGCTAGGGTGGGCCCTGAGGGGCGGCTGGGGAGCTGAGGGGGCAGCGGCAAGGGACCAAGGCCTCTGAGTTCCAGCTCAGGACTCAGGGCCAGGCCAGAGGGGACCACGTGGGCGCAGACAGTGTGGCAGAGGGAGCACTGAAGACTGAGGATGACAAGGACAGACCAGAGGAAGGGCTCAGAGGTCCCAGTGGCCAGAAGGGTGGGGGGAAGGTACAGCAGAGAATCCCGGGCTGCTGGGTCGGGGGTCGCCCAGTACCTAAAGGAAGTCCCCGCTTGGGTCTCAGGAGATCTCATGGGGCAGAGGCACAGAGCCATCCTGAAGGACAGTGAGCATTAATCCCTTTTCTGGAAGGGCCCGTGGGTGCTGTAATCAAGTGGTCCCTCAGAGGCCTCGTCAGCGCCTGCAGGAGCATGCGTGGTAAGGGGCCAGCCCGAGCCTGTCCTCTTGGGCTGTTCTCCATGTTCCCGGGTCGTCCCCTCCTCAGCTGCTGCTTCCATGTGAAGAGCTGGTCCCGCAGGCAAGGCATGGTGGGCACGGTTGTGAGGAGTCCAGCTTGGGAGGCAGCATGGGCCCTGTGGGTGGGACAGAAATGAAGCTGGGGCTCCCCGTAGGGGCTTCCGCGGGGGTTGTCCTTCCCTAGGACATGGTGCTGACCCCATGTTCCAGGGCACCAACCCTCCAGCTAAGCCACCAACCACAGGGCCTGCCAACTCACCAATCAAGCCGTCACCCCGCCAAGCAATCCGAGAACCACCAGCCAACATGTCATCATACATGGTGCCAGGACTGATGATATCACCACCCTGCTAAGGGAGGTAATGGCTGGTGAGGTCCCTGGACGGTGGAAGAATTTTCGAGGTGCCACACTGGTGAAAACTCCTTGGGAACCTGCCTTTGGGGTGCTGGAAGAAGCCGTAGGCTGTGGCTGCCTCAGTGCATGGTCCTGGAAGGGAGGCCCCTTCTTCCTGCAGTGTCTCAGCCCATGCTATTAACAAAGCTTAGCAGAGGACTTCCTGGTGGTCCAGTGGTTGAGAATCCACTTGCCAATGCAGGGGACATGGGATCGATCCCTGATCCGGGAAGATCCCACATGCTGTGGAGCAACTAAGTCTGGGCAACACAGCTACTGAGCCCGCCTTCTAGAGTCTGCTCTCCACAGCGAGAGAAGCCAGCACCATGGGAAGCCCAGGCACCACAACTAGAGAGTAGCCCTGCTCTGCAACTAGAGAAAGCCTGTAGGCAGGAACGAAGACTCAGCACAACGTGGGGGGGGGGGGGGGGGGCGGAATCTTAACAGAGAGCCAGCCGGTGAAGGAGAAACATTCACAGAGCCCAGCCATGATCATCGTAGGTGATGAAAAGTAGATCTGAAGCCAAGAGGCTTAAGGTAAAAACTGACACGCTCATTCTCCCCACTTCCCTCAACGCAGCAACCCCTAACCAACCTACCAGTCTGTCGGCCAATTAGCCAATCAATCAACAAGCCTACTCTTCCAGCAACCCTCCCCACACCTCCCTACTAACCCATGTACCAACCTACCAACGCACCCGTTACCCAGCCTCAGGAAGCTAGTTTCTTTCTTTCTTTCTGTCTGTCTTTCTTTTTTTCTGTGGTGTGTATCTGTTAATTTCATACTACTAATTTATCCCTTCCCATGTTTCTCCTTTGGTAACCATAAGACAGGTTTTAATGTCTGTGAGGCTGTTTTATTGATGCTCCCCTGTTTCAGGCACTGGGCTCAAACCTGTACAGATAGTTTCCACCCTGAAAGAGAAGCACTTCGGAGTAATTTATCCCGACTGGGGAGACACGTGACTAGCTCAGGGCCAACAGGGAGCCATCACACAGGCGGCACCATTAAATGGACGGACTCTGAAGTCAATAGTGGGAGGAATGGTGTGGGGCAACTTTGTGGAGGAAGAGCTGCCCTGGGTTTTGAAGACTGAGTGGAATGGACGTGGAGACTGGGAAAGGGCTTCAGGAGGAGGACAGGAGGGGAGAAGCATCTCTGGATGAAGGACTCAGGCACACGAAGACTTCTGCACAAAGGGCTTGCCATGCTCAGGGGACCTTCACCCGCAGCTGCACTGGACCTGCCTGTGATGGGAGCCACCATGGCCCTGGAAGGGGTTCTGGTCATACCATCAGCTAATTCCTCAGGTGATGGACAGACTTTCTGTCTAACAGGGCTTTTCCATTTTTCATCAAGGACACAAAGGAAAAGAAAAGGAAAAAAGACTCAGAGAGAATTCAGGAAGAACTTCCAGTCCAGACCAGCAGGAGTCTCAGGAATCGCTTCTCTGTAGACCTTAAAGAAGATAGATTTACCCAGCTGGGCTTTCCTGAGATATTAACCTGCTCAGAGGCAGGGGAATAACAGTGATGACCCTTCCTAACCTAGTTGCTAAAGAGTTTCCTGTGCCCTGGGTGCACCTGTTCCCAGGCTCCCAACAGCCCAAGTGCCATTAAGTATCTTGGAATAAAGATCTGACTTCAGAATCAATTGATAGAGAGAGGTTCTCCAAACATTCGCCAGCGAAGGTAATTAAATTCCGATACGAGGAGATGGAGCGGCGTGACAGGGCGGTGGGGGCAGCGTGCTGGCGCCGGGCTGCTGAGCAGTGGAATCGCAGGCGCGCGCAGCCCAGAGCTGGCAGCAGCACAAAGGAAATTGGAGCAGTCAAATATTTCCCTCCTCGTTGAGTTCCATTTACATGTTTATAATAGAGGTTCTTAAGGCCCTAATGAGAAGGCTGCTCATTGCAGGGAGGAGGATGATTAAGGCTCTGCCAGACATGATCAGGGACAGGAACAAAGGCCTGTTAATTACTACAGAAGGACAGGAGGGGAGCCAGGCTGCACTTGCCGCTCCCCAGGGCCTCCCCAGGCTGGCACCTTCCTGTTCTCCAGGCTCACCCTTGCCCCCGGTGTTCTCCCACACCCGCTTCGACCGTGAGCTCCAAGGGATAGGTTGGATGGATCCCCAGGGCTCCTGAGGGGCTTGAGGATGAGGTTGTTCTGGTTCCCCTCCCTAGGGGGTAATTGCAGGCCCTACCCATAGCGCATAAAGATCTGTCCCCTGGAGCTGCCCTGAGGGGCTGGGGCAGTGGAGGGAAGGGAAAGGAAGAAACAACAGTGAAGAACGGCTTGGCCATCCCGCGGACCCATGGACCCCCAGGAGGCAGCTTGCAGGAACTTCCGGGCACTAGAGGGGGATAAGGCCCCTCTTCCCAGCCCTTAGGACACTGGGGACACGTGGCTATGTCACAGTGGCCTGGAGATGCCATTGGGCATGAAGGTGGAGGGTTCTTCCCAAACTGACTTCAAGGCCACCTTAATAACCAGAGTTCATGATGTGGTGGAAAAAGCATGGGCTTTGGGCCGGGCAGATTTGGGTTCAAATCGCAGATCTGCTATTTGCTGGTGAGCTTCAATCTCTTCCTGTGTAGAAAGGGAATGGTCACACCTACAAACCCACACTGGGTTTGTTTGATGGTTCGCTGAGATAACACAGGTGAAGCCTGGCGTACTGTGGGTGCTCCATGCATATTGGTGGCCTTCCCCCTACTAGGTGGGGCTGGCTTGATAGTGTGAGGGGAAGTCTTCTCTCAGATCTCCTGGGGACTGGAGCTGAGCATGTGCAGCACGATCCTTCAGCAGGTCCCTGCTCTGTATTTCGTGCTCTTAGGGGGCAGCGTGCTGGCGCCGGGCTGCTGAGCAGTGGAATCGCAGGCGCGCGCAGCCCAGAGCTGGCAGCAGCACAAAGGAAATTGGAGCAGTCAAATATTTCCCTCCTCGTTGAGTTCCATTTACATGTTTATAATAGAGGTTCTTAAGGCCCTAATGAGAAGGCTGCTCATTGCAGGGAGGAGGATGATTAAGGCTCTGCCAGACATGATCAGGGACAGGAACAAAGGCCTGTTAATTACTACAGAAGGACAGGAGGGGAGCCAGGCTGCACTTGCCGCTCCCCAGGGCCTCCCCAGGCTGGCACCTTCCTGTTCTCCAGGCTCACCCTTGCCCCCGGTGTTCTCCCACACCCGCTTCGACCGTGAGCTCCAAGGGATAGGTTGGATGGATCCCCAGGGCTCCTGAGGGGCTTGAGGATGAGGTTGTTCTGGTTCCCCTCCCTAGGGGGTAATTGCAGGCCCTACCCATAGCGCATAAAGATCTGTCCCCTGGAGCTGCCCTGAGGGGCTGGGGCAGTGGAGGGAAGGGAAAGGAAGAAACAACAGTGAAGAACGGCTTGGCCATCCCAGGACCCATGGACCCCAGGAGGCAGCTTGCAGGAACTTCCGGGCACTAGAGGGGGATAAGGCCCCTCTTCCCAGCCCTTAGGACACTGGGGACACGTGGCTATGTCACAGTGGCCTGGAGATGCCATTGGGCATGAAGGTGGAGGGTTCTTCCCAAACTGACTTCAAGGCCACCTTAATAACCAGAGTTCATGATGTGGTGGAAAAAGCATGGGCTTTGGGCCGGGCAGATTTGGGTTCAAATCGCAGATCTGCTATTTGCTGGTGAGCTTCAATCTCTTCCTGTGTAGAAAGGGAATGGTCACACCTACAAACCCACACTGGGTTTGTTTGATGGTTCGCTGAGATAACACAGGTGAAGCCTGGCGTACTGTGGGTGCTCCATGCATATTGGTGGCCTTCCCCCTACTAGGTGGGGCTGGCTTGATAGTGTGAGGGGAAGTCTTCTCTCAGATCTCCTGGGGACTGGAGCTGAGCATGTGCAGCACGGGAGTCCTTCAGCAGGTCCCTGCTCTGTATCTGCTCTGCGTGGCTGAGGTGTCTGCGGATAGTCAGGGAAGAGCGGCTCTCAATCCCTAGGGAAGGGCGGTAGTCCAGGCTCTCAGGTGCTTCTTTCCTCTGAGTGATGGCCAGAGGCCCACTGTTGTGGATTTTTACCAGTACTCTATCCTGAGGTCCTCACCTGTGCTCCATCCTAAGCCTCGGAGCTCAAGAGAAGAGGGGAAGAGGAGGGGAGAGGACCCGGGTCTGGGTCTCTCCTGATTTCCCCATGGGTGAGGAGGATCAGAGGAGTGAGAGTTATGTCATACAAAGCAGAGTGAATCTGGTAGTGAAGAGTGGAATTTGAAAAACTTTGATTTTTAGGAAAACGATCATCTTGTAAAGGCCTGAACCAGAAATTTCCCAATTAGAATCTTGATTCTAGGCCCCAGGGATATAGAGGAGATGAGAATGATTCTGAAAGAAAGGCAAAGACCTTCACATGAGAGACCCAAACTCTCTGAGCACAGGGGGCTGCCTTGGCTCTCTCAGGGCTCCCTCGTGGGCCAGTAGCTCAGAGGCTGTGATGTCCTGGAAGGGGTCTGTGCTGGGGGGAAGGCAACTGGACATGATTCAGGCCTTTGCATCCCAAGGTGCTTTCCTTGGAGCTGTCTACGGTCCTGGCCTCAGATTTCCCCTAGCAGGGGCCTGGCTGGCGACACCTCGCCAGCTGGTCTGCCAGGCCCGTCATCTCCAGAACCCAAACCCATAGCACTGACCCCTACTGTGAGTCCCAGAACCTTCGGGCATGCCTAACTCCAAGGTGAATTTTAGCTCCAGTCTTAACTGTTAACAAAAACCTACCCGAGAATAGTAACCTGATCATAGTCTACAGTCCAGCGTTCACCTTAACTAGGACTCTAACCAGAATGCAGACTTGAACCGAATACAAACATGAAGTTCAGCTCCGCTCGAATCCCTTTTTTAAGATAAATCCTAAACATGATCCTCATTTCTAACCTCAGCCCTAGTATCGGTCTGACACCTCTCTCCCTCATCTCAGACTATACCTGAGCCCTAAAGTCTCCTGGGGACGGGCTGAGCATGTGCAGCACGAGTCCTTCAGCAGGTCCCTGCTCTGTATCTGCTCTGCGTGGCTGAGGTGTCTGCGGATAGTCAGGGAAGAGCGGCTCTCAATCCCTAGGGAAGGGCGGTAGTCCAGGCTCTCAGGTGCTTCTTTCCTCTGAGTGATGGCCAGAGGCCCACTGTTGTGGATTTTTACCAGTACTCTATCCTGAGGTCCTCACCTGTGCTCCATCCTAAGCCTCGGAGCTCAAGAGAAGAGGGGAAGAGGAGGGGAGAGGACCCGGGTCTGGGTCTCTCCTGATTTCCCCATGGGTGAGGAGGATCAGAGGAGTGAGAGTTATGTCATACAAAGCAGAGTGAATCTGGTAGTGAAGAGTGGAATTTGAAAAACTTTGATTTTTAGGAAAACGATCATCTTGTAAAGGCCTGAACCAGAAATTTCCCAATTAGAATCTTGATTCTAGGCCCCAGGGATATAGAGGAGATGAGAATGATTCTGAAAGAAAGGCAAAGACCTTCACATGAGAGACCCAAACTCTCTGAGCACAGGGGGCTGCCTTGGCTCTCTCAGGGCTCCCTCGTGGGCCAGTAGCTCAGAGGCTGTGATGTCCTGGAAGGGGTCTGTGCTGGGGGGAAGGCAACTGGACATGATTCAGGCCTTTGCATCCCAAGGTGCTTTCCTTGGAGCTGTCTACGGTCCTGGCCTCAGATTTCCCCTAGCAGGGGCCTGGCTGGCGACACCTCGCCAGCTGGTCTGCCAGGCCCGTCATCTCCAGAACCCAAACCCATAGCACTGACCCCTACTGTGAGTCCCAGAACCTTCGGGCATGCCTAACTCCAAGGTGAATTTTAGCTCCAGTCTTAACTGTTAACAAAAACCTACCCGAGAATAGTAACCTGATCATAGTCTACAGTCCAGCGTTCACCTTAACTAGGACTCTAACCAGAATGCAGACTTGAACCGAATACAAACATGAAGTTCAGCTCCGCTCGAATCCCTTTTTTAAGATAAATCCTAAACATGATCCTCATTTCTAACCTCAGCCCTAGTATCGGTCTGCACTTGACCTCTCTCCCTCATCTCAGACTATACCTGAGCCCTAAAGTCTTGAGCGAAGACTGGCCCCTCCCTCTGCCTACTCTCTCTCCTTGTCAACATGTCTGAGCACCTGTGCTGGGGTAGAGAGCGGTGTCTCACTGCACACATGAGGCTTGCTGGAGTTATCGTTCTCTTTCTTGCCCCAATTTTGGCCCCGATTATTATTTTTTTATTTTTAATTAGGGTCTACACAAGTCTGGTCTACAGTCCTCTGCTCCTACCAGCTGAGCTATCGATGGCTGCTATTTTTTTCACTTCTAATTACGGTAAAATACACGTAACATAAAACTGCTATCTTAAGGATGTTTAAGCGTGTGGTTCAGTCGTGTTAATTGTAATTGTATTATTGTGCAACATCCCTGGAAAATTTTTCATCTGGTGAATCTGAAGCTCTGGACCCATAACAAGTCCTTATTCCCGCCTCCCTCCAGCCCTGGGCAGTAAGCATTTTCTACGTTGTGTTTGCATGAATTTCACTACTCTAGGAACCTTGTATCAGTGAAATTGAAGAGTATTTGTCTTTTTGTAACTGGTTGATTTCACTTAGCATGACGTCCTCAGCATCGTAAGATACTTCTGTTTTTAACTTTTAGAGGACTTGCCTTACTGTTTCTTAAAACATTTGTGTATTTATTTACTTTTGGCTGTTGCTGGGTCTTGGTTGCTGCACATGGGCTTTCTCTAGTTGTGGAGAGAAGGGGTCTTCTCTAGTTGCAGTGGGTGGGCTTCTCATTGGTGGCTTCTTCTGTCGCGAGCACAGGCCCTAGGCGCACGGGCTCAGTGGCTGTGGCGCATGCACTCAGTTGCCCCTCACATGTGGGATCTTCCAGACCAGGGACTGAGCCCTGCACTGGCAGGCAGATTCTTAACCACTGGACCACCAGGGAAGCCCACCATTCTGTTCTACAGTGGCTACACCATTTTATAGTCCCACCAGCAGGATAGAAGGCTTTCAATGTCACCATGTCCTGACCAACACCTGTTTTTTTTTTTTTTTTTTGATAGTAGGCATACTAATAGGCTTGAGGCGCTATTTCATGGTGATTTTGATTTTTGTTTAGTTTCAATTTATTTATTTAGGCCCCTATGTAGTTTAATTCTCCTTCACCATGAAGTTTTCATTTCCTGCGGCATCCAGCTATTCTGCTCTGTTCTTTCCAGGATTCTCAGGCTGGTCTTGCAGTGGCTACCTGATTATCAACCCTCCTATCTGTCACAGACTGCCAGCCCTGTGCAGAGCAGGCGGTATTTTTCCTCTCTGCCAGCTTTAGCACAGCCTTGGGTGCTCGGGGGGACTCCATCAAGTTGACTGGATATTGACTGAACAGTCTTTAGTCAATGTTTCTCAAACTTGAATCAGAACCAATGAACCAGAGTTGTCTGGTGGGCTTGATAAACCTTAAATTGCTAAGCCCCATCCGCAGTCTGGGCTTCCTAGGTAGTGCTAGGGTTAAAGAATCCGCCCGCTAATACAGGAGATATAAGAGTCTCGGGTTCAATCCCTGGGTGGGGAAGATCCCCTGGAGTAGGAAAAGGCAACCCACTCCAGGATTCTTGCCTGGAGAACTCCATGGACAGAGGAACTTGGGTGGGCTACAATCCACGGGGTCGCAAAGAGATGGACATGACTGAGTGGCTGAGCACACAGAGCACAGCTCCAATTTCTGATGTAAGAGATCGGGGGGAGGGCCTCAGAACCTGTAGTTCTAAGTTCTCAGGCGATGCTGAGGCTGCTGGTCCGGGGACCACACTTTGAGAACCACTACTGCTCTCGGCGAAATCCTTGTGCCCTCCCAGGGAGACTTTAGTCTAAGGAGGGGCGGGCTGAGGGGAGATGTTCCGAGGAGTGTGTGGTGGGGAGGGGCAGCACCCAGGAAGTGAGCTCCTCTTGCCTCGGGTGGCAGCAGTCCCCACTCTTTGAAGAATGTTCATTTGTGCTGGATGTCCTCAGCCAGAGCTGCAGCGACATCCAAGTTTAATCTGCGAGCAATTAGAGGGAGGGAGCCGAGCGGGAGTGGAGGCTGGGAGGCAGCTGCGTATTTCATGCTGTTCCAGGCTTTGAAGGTCCCGGGAAAGCAGGCACACGGCAGTCAGTGACAGCTTCATCGATAGTAGGCATACTAATAGGCTTGAGGCGCTATTTCATGGTGATTTTGATTTTTGTTTAGTTTCAATTTATTTATTTAGGCCCCTATGTAGTTTAATTCTCCTTCACCATGAAGTTTTCATTTCCTGCGGCATCCAGCTATTCTGCTCTGTTCTTTCCAGGATTCTCAGGCTGGTCTTGCAGTGGCTACCTGATTATCAACCCTCCTATCTGTCACAGACTGCCAGCCCTGTGCAGAGCAGGCGGTATTTTTCCTCTCTGCCAGCTTTAGCACAGCCTTGGGTGCTCGGGGGGACTCCATCAAGTTGACTGGATATTGACTGAACAGTCTTTAGTCAATGTTTCTCAAACTTGAATCAGAACCAATGAACCAGAGTTGTCTGGTAGGCTTGATAAACCTTAAATTGCTAAGCCCCATCCGCAGTCTGGGCTTCCTAGGTAGTGCTAGGGTTAAAGAATCCGCCCGCTAATACAGGAGATATAAGAGTCTCGGGTTCAATCCCTGGGTGGGGAAGATCCCCTGGAGTAGGAAAAGGCAACCCACTCCAGGATTCTTGCCTGGAGAACTCCATGGACAGAGGAACTTGGGTGGGCTACAATCCACGGGGTCGCAAAGAGTTGGACATGACTGAGCGGCTGAGCACACAGAGCACAGCTCCAATTTCTGATGTAAGAGATCGGGGGGAGGGCCTCAGAACCTGTAGTTCTAAGTTCTCAGGCGATGCTGAGGCTGCTGGTCCGGGGACCACACTTTGAGAACCACTACTGCTCTCGGCGAAATCCTTGTGCCCTCCCAGGGAGACTTTAGTCTAAGGAGGGGCGGGCTGAGGGGAGATGTTCCGAGGAGTGTGTGGTGGGGAGGGGCAGCACCCAGGAAGTGAGCTCCTCTTGCCTCGGGTGGCAGCAGTCCCCACTCTTTGAAGAATGTTCATTTGTGCTGGATGTCCTCAGCCAGAGCTGCAGCGACATCCAAGTTTAATCTGCGCAGAGCAATTAGAGGGAGGGAGCCGAGCGGGGAGTGGAGGCTGGGGGAGGCAGCTGCGTATTTCATGCTGTTCCAGGCTTTGAAGGTCCCGGGAAAGCAGGCACACGGCAGTCAGTGACAGCTTCATCGTAATGAGGGATGGGAGACGCACGCTGCCAGGGACGGGGTGCAGAGCCTGGGGCTGGAGGGACTGCGGAGCAGCAGAGAGAGGTGTGGGTTTAGATGGGAGCCGGGCAGGAGGCTCTGTCACCAGGCCCTCCTGTAGCCCAACCCCTGTTCCAGGATGGAGAGGTGGTCCTGAGTTTCCAGGAAGATTTTCATCTACAGCCTCTAAGGTCTTGCCTCTGTTCCCAGGGGGCATATCTGGAACATTCCTCTCCTTCCAAAGAGATTCTCCACAGTTGCAGAAGCTTCTGGCAGAGCAAAACCCCAGGACTCCTGAAATTGCCCCCAACTGGTGCTGTCAGGAGTTTATGAACTGAAGAGGATGGGGCTTCCCTGGTGGCTCAGATGGTAAAGAGTCTGCCTGCAATGTGGGAGACATGGGTTCAATCCCTGGGGTTGGGAAGATCCCCTGGAAACGGAAATGGCAACCCACTCCAGTATTCTTTTGGTGGGGCAGGGGGGGGGGTTGGGGAGGGGGGAGGGGGGGCAGGAGGGCCACTTCTATTGGTCTTTCATTTATCTATTTTCATCCATCTTTGTTCTTTGGCCCGTGTGGGCCTCCCATTGCGGTGGCCTCTGTTGTCGCAGAGCACCGGCTCTGGGCGCACACGCTCCAGAGCTCCAGCTCAGTAATTGGACACATCGGTCCAGCTGCTTCGCGGCACGTGGGATCTTCCCAGGCCAGGGATTGAACCGGCGCCCCTTGCACTGCAAGGCAGGTTACCATGCCCTCCTCCAGGGGACCCTCCCAATCCGGGGACTGGACCCAGGTGTCCCACACGGCAGGCGGGTTCTTTACCATCTGAGCCACCAGACATGAGGTGGCATGTAGATACCTGAACCAGAGCCAGGCAGCCTCGGTGGCACCTCTGGCCTGCCCCAACCCTGCCCCAGCCCTGCCCCCTTTCTAGCATTCCACCTGTCTTTCCAAAGGACTTTACAGCCATGGGGTAGGACCAGGCCCTTGGAGGTTGGAAGGGACAATGGCTATGTGGGACGTCTTTCAGGGAGACAGATCTGTGTTCAGATCCTGCCTTTGCTTCCTAATTTTTGGAGAGGTGACCTTGGGCCAATCACCTGACTTTCCAGAGTCTCAGTTTGCTCATCTTGAAAATGATGTCATTTCAACTGTGCGGGGGCGCTGTGAGGATATGATATGTGGAGAACACCACAGAGGCAGGCGCCGGCGAGCTCCTGAGAGCGGGCACAGGCCAGACCTTGAGAGGGATGCGCTGAAGCCGCTTGGGCCCTCCCCAGGTTCCGGGGTCCTTCCCTCCAGCCCAGACCAGGCGGAACCGGGGCCCTGGCCTCCAGCCCCCTCCCTCAGAGCAAGCTGGAGTGAGCATTCAATCCTGATTAGCTCCACTGGCTCCCTCGTAACCTTTTCATTAGGAAATTATGTTTAATAGAAATTGTTCTGACACCTCTCAGCAGCGTTTCCCTGCAATTCATTACCACCTCGGAGGAGGGGGCAGGCAGCCGAGCGGCTCTTGGGCCTGGATTGCTGGGGAGCCCCGCCCCCGCCCTCGCCCAGTTGTTGCCTGTGGGGGCACTGGACAGAGGCGTGGCGTCCCCAGTCCCCACCGAGGGGCAGGCCAGCTGTTGGAGCATATCTGGACGGAGCGCTGCTCTCAGCACCCTCCCCGGGGGCCCATCCTGGACGACCCAGCTGCTGCCAGCGATGCTGTGAGCTGATGGCGGCCTGACTCTCGTTCTCCTGTCACACTGCCCCCGGAAGCGAGAGGGCACCGTGGCCTCCGGCTGCTGCAGTGGGGAAGCAGGGCCGTGTTCTGTCCTCTGCTGCCTGTCTGTCTGTCTGCAGACTCTCTCCCGTCTCCGCTGCTGACTTCCTCCCAAAGTCCCCCAGGATGAGTCCCCCCAGGGGGGCTCTGCCGGCACCTTTTCCTCCTTCAGGCCCTGGTCCAGGGGAGGAGGCCTTTATTTACAGCTCTTTCTCACTTGGCGTGGGGATTCTGGGCTGCACCCCCCAGACTGGCGGGGGATGGGGAAGCAGAGACCCCCTGATCTTTCCAAAGGACTTTACAGCCATGGGGTAGGACCAGGCCCTTGGAGGTTGGAAGGGACAATGGCTATGTGGGACGTCTTTCAGGGAGACAGACCTGTGTTCAGATCCTGCCTTTGCTTCCTAATTTTTGGAGAGGTGACCTTGGGCCAATCACCTGACTTTCCAGAGTCTCAGTTTGCTCATCTTGAAAATGATGTCATTTCAACTATGCGGGGGCGCTGTGAGGATATGATATGTGGAGAACACCACAGAGGCAGGCGCCGGCGAGCTCCTGAGAGCGGGCACAGGCCAGACCTTGAGAGGGATGCGCTGAAGCCGCTTGGGCCCTCCCCAGGTTCCGGGGTCCTTCCCTCCAGCCCAGACCAGGCGGAACCGGGGCCCTGGCCTCCAGCCCCCTCCCTCAGAGCAAGCTGGAGTGAGCATTCAATCCTGATTAGCTCCACTGGCTCCCTCGTAACCTTTTCATTAGGAAATTATGTTTAATAGAAATTGTTCTGACACCTCTCAGCAGCGTTTCCCTGCAATTCATTACCACCTCGGAGGAGGGGGCAGGCAGCCGAGCGGCTCTTGGGCCTGGATTGCTGGGGAGCCCCGCCCCCGCCCTCGCCCAGTTGTTGCCTGTGGGGGCACTGGACGGAGGCGTGGCGTCCCCAGTCCCCACCGAGGGGCAGGCCAGCTGTTGGAGCATATCTGGACGGAGCGCTGCTCTCAGCACCCTCCCTGGGGGCCCATCCTGGACGACCCAGCTGCTGCCAGCGATGCTGTGAGCTGATGGCGGCCTGACTCTCGTTCTCCTGTCACACTGCCCCCGGAAGCGAGAGGGCACCGTGGCCTCCGGCTGCTGCAGTGGGGAAGCAGGGCCGTGTTCTGTCCTCTGCTGCCTGTCTGTCTGTCTGCAGACTCTCTCCCGTCTCCGCTGCTGACTTCCTCCCAAAGTCCCCCAGGATGAGTCCCCCCAGGGGGGCTCTGCCGGCACCTTTTCCTCCTTCAGGCCCTGGTCCAGGGGAGGAGGCCTTTATTTACAGCTCTTTCTCACTTGGCGTGGGGATTCTGGGCTGCACCCCCCAGACTGGCGGGGGATGGGGAAGCAGAGACTTGATCAATCCTTGGTCTCATCCATCAGGGCCGTCCAGGCCTTCCAGAGTCTTCCGATGAGTTCTGTTTTCCACACTCAACCCTAGGGCGTGGGGTTGGGGCGGGGGTGCCGAGGGAACGTCACCCCCATCTGACAGCCAGCTGGGAAGTTCTTCCATGGCTCGTCTCTTTGGGTCCCAGGTCCCAAGATGCACCTTTACTGCCTTGATACCTTTGATTTTTCCGCTCTGGGAAATCAGCCAGGTGGCTCATCCTGTCCTGAAGAGGAGGGCGAGTGAGAAACCTGGTGCTGGGAGAGCCCTCGCTCCTCAGGGCTTGAAGATCCAAGGAGCCAGCGTGGACGCCCCAGCGTATTTTTCTGACCCAATGGCTGTTGGGATCCCCTTACCATTTTCCGACCCAGAATCTGAAATTAGCAGCAGCCTAATCTCTCTCTGCCATATCACTCAATGGTGTAATTGTGCAGAAAAAAGTGTATTAAAATGCAAAACACTCAGTTGTACTTCTTTATGTTAAATCCCTTTTTTGGTCTATCTCCCTTTTAATTTTACATTTTTTTTCTCTTTTCCCCTTTTATAACAGGGAAAGCTGGGCATGCAGGGAATCATTTCAGCTCCCCTATAAATCTCCAAAATGAATACTTAAATTCGAGGAAAAAATACATTCTTACACCTTTAATTTCCCTGCTATGAAATGTAATGAAAAAGCCTGATTATTTTTAATTCTTTCCTTTAATAATTCAGCGGTGGAGTGATTTAAGACTAGGATTCATAATTACCTTTCTGCTTTCTTGGCAAATGAAGTTTTAATAGAAATGAGAGCTCTGGCGACTGCAGAGGGTTTCCACAGGTGGCTGAGGGGTAAGGCCTGACACCACTTGGTGCAGGATCACCTCTGGGGCCCATCCGGGGTGCGGGGTCTGGACTGGACACGTGGGCCCAGGTGGAGGGAGGGAGAAGGGCGTTGCTTGTGCCCATGGGGGACCGTCTCTCATAACAGCAATGAATGGGCAGCGTGCATGTTGAATGGCGGACCCATTCGTCCTGGAAGGGGGAATTGGGTGGAAAGTGGCCGTCAAGGCGGTCTTCCTAATTTGCGATCATAAACGAATAACCAAGAGGTTACTGACAGCAGCTCCCCCGACTGGAGCAAGCACAGGTGCCGGGCATAGTGTCAAGTGCTTCAGGGGCGTTCTCCCTTTCACTCCTCGTCGTAGTCTCTTCTACACACGTGGAAACAGAGGCTGAGAGGAGGACTAACAAGCTGAAGTCAAGATAAAAGGCAGAGCCTGGGCCGAGCCTCATTTCTGTCGGACTCTAAAGCCACCATCCCCCTCCACTGCCTCACTTGCCAAGCACTGCCCTGAGCCCACCACCCGGTCATGGAGTCTGCCCCCAAGGAGCTTGCTGGCGGAACCAGACCCGGCGGTCGGGTGCGGCTGCAGAGACTGGACGGAGTGCCCAGATAGGGAGGAGTCAGGAGCCCCGGGGGCTTCTCCAGCCCCACTGCCTCTGAGCGTGGAGACTCCAGGAAAATCAGTCAGCTTCTCTGAGCCTCAGCTTTCTCATCTATTAAAATGGGGATAATAAAACCTGACTTGTCTAGTTCAGATGACTGTAGTGCGACTCAAATGAGAAAATACACATGAAAAAGGCTTGTAAATCCTCAATTGTTCTGCCAGGATAAAATGTAATTATCATTATTTGACGATAGGATACTTAAAGCACTCATTTCTAGTCTCATCCCAAAGCCATTGTTTCCTGCTGTTCACATGTCTAGTCTTTCTACTAGAATTCAGCTCAGACTTTACCTCCTCTTCCAGGAAGTCTTTTGGATCGACGACTTTCAGGGCCCATTATTCTATGACTCTTTACCCACTTCTTTCTCTACTTTATGCATTTGGTTATCTGCGGACTTAAGATCCTTGAGTGTACGTGTGTGTGTGCACTCCTGACTGTTGAACTCCATTACAAGGGTTTTTATTCCTTTTCTTTTATAACCTCAAAGCTCTGCCTCTGCATTCAGGCTGTAACACATCAATACAGTTGATTCACTGTCTGAATAGAGGCGTAGATGGTGAAAACCCACAGACAATCCCCGACCATGAAATGGGCTGAATGGCGGACCCATTCGTCCTGGAAGGGGGAATTGGGTGGAAAGTGGCCGTCAAGGCGGTCTTCCTAATTTGCGATCATAAACGAATAACCAAGAGGTTACTGACAGCAGCTCCCCCGACTGGAGCAAGCACAGGTGCCGGGCATAGTGTCAAGTGCTTCAGGGGCGGTCTCCCTTTCACTCCTCGTCGTAGTCTCTTCTACACACGTGGAAACAGAGGCTGAGAGGAGGACTAACAAGCTGAAGTCAAGATAAAAGGCAGAGCCTGGGCCGAGCCTCATTTCTGTCGGACTCTAAAGCCACCATCCCCCTCCACTGCCTCACTTGCCAAGCACTGCCCTGAGCCCACCACCCGGTCATGGAGTCTGCCCCCAAGGAGCTTGCTGGCGGAACCAGACCCGGCGGTTGGGTGCGGCTGCAGAGACTGGACGGAGCACCCAGATAGGGAGGAGTCAGGAGCCCCGGGGGCTTCTCCAGCCCCACTGCCTCTGAGCGTGGAGACTCCAGGAAAATCAGTCAGCTTCTCTGAGCCTCAGCTTTCTCATCTATTAAAATGGGGATAATAAAACCTGACTTGTCTAGTTCAGATGACTGTAGTGCGACTCAAATGAGAAAATACACATGAAAAAGGCTTGTAAATCCTCAATTGTTCTGCCAGGATAAAATGTAATTATCATTATTTGACGATAGGATACTTAAAGCACTCATTTCTAGTCTCATCCCAAAGCCATTGTTTCCTGCTGTTCACATGTCTAGTCTTTCTACTAGAATTCAGCTCAGACTTTACCTCCTCTTCCAGGAAGTCTTTTGGATCGACGACTTTCAGGGCCCATTATTCTATGACTCTTTACCCACTTCTTTCTCTACTTTTTGCATTTGGTTATCTGCGGACTTAAGATCCTTGAGTGTACGTGTGTGTGTGCACTCCTGACTGTTGAACTCCATTACAAGGGTTTTTATTCCTTTTCTTTTATAACCTCAAAGCTCTGCCTCTGCATTCAGGCTGTAACACATCAATACAGTTGATTCACTGTCTGAATAGAGGCGTAGATGGTGAAAACCCACAGACAATCCCCGACCATGAAATGCTGGTATTGAGGGCTGAGACACGCAGCGAGATGCCAGTGCACACACGCACACACACATGCACACACACTCATTCGCTCATCTACCATCATGCCTGCACCTGGCTCATCTGAGCTCGCCCATGTTGTGCTGAGGATCCACTGGGGACAACTGTACCCAGCCCTTGTTTTACAGTGTGAGAGCTTTCCTAGACATGAAAGAATAGGGTTCTCGCAATAGGCCCGTGCGGAGAGGCAGGGCAGGAAGCGTCGCTCTCGTCTGGGAGCAGAAGTTAGGTGGGTTGGCCAAGATTCCTCTGCAGAGCTGCCAGAGCCTTAAAAGGCATTCGCGCTGTCTCCGAGCGGGCCGTTTGACTGCAGAGAGCACGCGCTCTGGTCTGTGTGCGAGAGGAGGAGCCTGACCTTGGTCCTCGAGCACCGATGGAGGGAGGAGACGGCTGCCCAGCGTGGGGCTCAGGACCCCTAGCGCCATGAGCCTTGGAGACAGAGCCCTTCTGGGGCCCAGCAAACGTCTGAGCTCTGAGCCAGCCTCCTGCACGCAGCCCTTTGAGGGTCTCTGTGCCTGGTCTTTCTGAGTGCCGCTTAGTCAGGCTCTCCACCCTGCAGCCCCCCACTCTCCGCAGTCCTGCGTGCAGTAGTTTGCCCCCGGGGGCTTCAGGAGGCAGGAAGGGGGCGGGAGTCAGAGAGGTGGGTCTGAGGGCTTCTGCCTGCGCCTCCCCTCCTCCTTTAAAGCTCCCTGGAACGAGAAGGCAGCGGAGGGGCCCTCAGAGACACTTGAGCCCTGATTGGGAGTAAGTGTCTGATAATGACTCCCATCAAATGTCAAGCGGCCTGCTCCGCTCCTCCGGGGCTGATTGCTTCCCCTGGGTGGTGGGTGGGGGGAAGCCGGGCCCTGGATGCTTCTCCACCAGGGAGACCCCACCTTGGGGCTTCGTCGGGCGTCGTCTTTGGGGCGAGCGCCTCCTGGGTTGTGGACAGCCTCCACTCTCGCTGCAGCCCTCCCTACACAGACTGTTCCTGGATCCTGCCAGGTCTGGGTATTGCGGGTGCCGGGGCAGGTGGGAAGGTAGGGCTGGAGCTAGATCTGACCTCACTGGTGCCGGCTGGGCCAGGCCTAGCAGCTGGGCACGCTAGACAGAAGCTCAGCCAGGCTCTGCAGGAGAGGGTTCTGTTCCTTCAAGGCCCCAGGGGCACAGCCCTCAGCTTCTCCAGCACCATGAGCTGGGATCTTTTCTTAAGGCCCCCTGTGTCTGTTCGCTGATGCTTTGTAACAAATCACCCCAAAACTCACTGCCTTAGTTATGTTTACTATTTCTTATGAGTCTATGGGTTATCTGGGTGGTCCTTCGTGTCTTGGCTGGGATCACTTATGTACCGGTGGTCGGCTCTGGGCGGAGGAGGCACCTCTATTGATCCAGGATGGTTTCTCATGTTTGCGGTCAGTTGGTCATAGGCAGGTGAGGGGAGGCCTCAGGTGGGACGAGTGAGCTCTTCTTGGCTTGTCTCTCATCCTCCAACAGGCTCACCTGGACTTGCTCACATGGTACTGGCCAGGTTCTAAGCATGGACGCTTGCATGGTCTCTTGAAGTTTCGCCTTGGAACTGGGCTATGATCACGTCTATTGAATTCTACTGGTCAGAGCGAGTTCCAGGGCAGCCCAGATTCAATAGGAGGGGAAACCGACTCTACTTCTTGTTGGGAAAAGCTGCAAAGCCACTTTGCACACTTACCACTCTAGGGAAGTATGTTCCCCATGGACCTCAGTAGGGGAGGATTTGGGGACATTTTGTCATTTGTCTACTATATCCAGCCTCTAAAGACTCTTGTCTCACCTCCTCCAAGCTCTGAGTGGGAGAACTTCAATTGCTAGGGAAGGGTGGGAAGAGGCTTGACCATGTGACCTTCTAGGATTCCTCTGCTTCTGACATTTTGGGGTGAGCTCACGCTCTCTGTTATTGGGTCCATTGCACCACCTTCCAGCTCTGTGACTGAGGGCTTCTCACTCCGTCTCTTTCTGCCTCAGGTTCCCCTTGGGTGAATGAAGTAGTTGAATTGAATTTGACTATTAGATGATTAATTATTGGGAATGAACTCTATGCCGGGCCTTATGCCAGGTATTGAGCTAGAAGACTGGTAGAGGTCTTCCAGTGGCACTGGAGGACGTGGCGCGAGAGGGCAGAGAGCTTGAGGAAGTGGGAGGAGACTGGTTATAGGTTCACATTCTTCTTTACCACTCTGGGAAAGTGGGCAGCCCATTCTGAGCCTGTGTCTCCTTGGGCAAGACTGGTCTGTGAAAGTATTTGGTAAGATCCTACCTGAGAACACGTTTGTTGACTGTGAAGAGGGTGGCCATGTCAAATGCTATTCACCAGCCCCCACCTGGACAACCGCTTTCTGGCACAGGGCTGCAAGGATGTTCCTGCTGGTAAGACCTGGGGTTGGCTCCTCAGCTTTAAATAAGTGCTCCTTGGGACTTTCCTGGTGGTCCAGTGGTTAAGAATCTGCCTTTCAATGCAGGGGATGTGGGTTCTATCCCTGGTCAGGGAACTACGACCCCACATAACACAGAGAAATTAAGCCTGAGTGCTGCGACTAGAGCACTCATGGACTGCAAGGAAATATCCTACATGATGCAAGAAGATCCTGCCTGCTGCAACGAAGACCCAACACAACAAAAACAACAAAAAAAGTGCTCCTCAGGCTGAAGAAACATGGAGGGATCTGCTGCACTGGCCATGAAGTGGGGAAGATGGTAGAAGCAGGGTCATTCTATGTCTCAGGTAGAGGCTCAGGGAACTAATTTCACTTCGAGCACATGTGCAGGTTCACGTTCCGCTCACATGCCCGGTCGCCCGCCATCTCTTCGATGTGACTGCATTTGACCTCATCCTCATTATGGCTTTTGGAGGTCGAGTTCTTTTCCTGCTGTACAGATGAGGATGCCGTAGCCTGTGGCCCACAACAGCACAATGACTTCTGTCCATTCACACAGCGAGTAATCATGTGTTTAGAGTCAGTCTTAGACTGATTGGTTATAAAGAGAATCATGGCCAGCTGACTTGAGGTGGGTTTGAACTCAGCTTCTTGGCTTCCACACCAGTATTTTTCCTACCTCTTCACACTGGATACAGCTGAGTTCCGTGGCCCCCCGGTAAGAGAATGACCTTAAAAGGCAGTGCGTAGGATTCAGGTTAGATGAACTTCCTGGCTACAGGGCCTTAATAATAATAATAATAATAATAATAATAATAGCTAAGATTATTGAGAACTTAGTTTGTGCTCTTTGCAAAATGCATCTCATTGAACCTCCAGAAGAAGCTGTAAGGTTGGAACGATTTAGGTATCCTGCCCGAGGGCACTCAGAAGTGGAGCTGGAGTTTGAACCCAGGCAACCGGGCCCTATCTGAGCTATGACACTGCCAGCTGAGGTAACGGGTCAGGTGCTTTCTGCCTGGGGTGTCCCCAGCCCCCAGCGGATGAGAGGCTGTGTGCTGCCTGGGGAGGGGGAGTGCGTGTCTCATCCATGCCTGCGGAGGCGCAGTGGGGGCTGGTGCGGGTCTGCCCCTCGCGGAGTGATGTGTGGAGAAAAGGCCAGGCTTGCTTTCTCCGGGAGTGATTCTTCACTCAGATATCAAGGCCATTAGCTCCCTCGACGGGTGCTGCTCTCTGCTGGGTTGTTTATCACGCCAAGGCATGAAATTGATTCCAGAAAGCTTGTCCATTTCCTCGGGCTCTTCCAGCAGAGGGGGTAGAGAGAGACTGTGTGTGTATGTCTGAGTGTGTGTGTGTGGGGGGGGTGGGGGTGGGGCGCATTTTCAGGTATGGCCAGGTTAAAGGTCACCCTCGGGTTGGCAACCTAACTCATCTGGGCGTACCCCTCCAGGGGCCTTTGGGAGGTCATCTCCATGCCAAAGATGGAGATCCTCCCAAGGCTGCCGGAGGGAGTAAATACAAGGCTTCCCAGAGTGATTAGGGAACTGGGCAGGGGTCAGAAGGCAGCCTTTCAGTATTTTAGGGGGCTTTCCCATGGGGACTGTAGGGCCTCGAGCCCGTGGACATGAGCCTGGGCGCTGATGGTGGAGAAGGGAGGACAAGATACAGGCCTTTCTCTCTGTGTGTCGCTCAGTCCGCAGTCAGTCACTTCCTCCTGCCCCCTCGCCAGCACAGATGATGCTGGGCACTGCACGCTTACTCCAGTGACCCCCTCTAGAGTGAAGTGTCTGATGAATGAATCTGATTGGTGGGTCTGAGTCACATGTCTGTGCCGGAGCTGCAAAGGAGGCTGGGTAACCAAGCTTCTGGTTTCTACCTTGAGACGATGTGACTCGTGAGTCTAGAAACTGCCCAACGTGGCAAAACTTTGCAGGCAGTCGAACCAGCAGACAACAAACATGACCAAGTCCATATGGAGGGACAGCAAGTCTGCAAAAGCAGGGAAGGGGCTCTTTTTCTACCAGGGAACCTTCTGCCCGTAGCTTGTGCCTGGTTTAAGGTAGGCAGTCCAGACGTCCCTGTAAGATGAATGAATACATGGCAGTGAGGGGGTGATGCTGAGTGTGGGTCTGGACAAGCCATTCCTTCATTCAGGGGTGCCTGGGAAGGAGTGAGGGTAGCTGGGTGGCAATTTGTGTCTGATCTGGTCCAGTCTCAGCAACCAGCCTTGACCACCAACCAATCTGGTCATTGATCTGATTCTCTGTGCTTTGGGGGATGGGCTGAGGCTTAGGCAGGAAAGCGTTGAGCTGAAGCAAGGGAGGGGTGTGCAGGTATTAAACAAACCTGGAAAATGATTAAAACATGCATTGATTTCCATTATTCAGTTGTTACTCCAGAGGGTACTGTCTGCTCAGCACAGGGCCCACTTCCTCCTCCCTCGCAGGACCCCTGTCTGTGTAGGAGAGGCGAGCCCCACCCCCCGCCCCTGGTCTCTCTGACGGGTCTCAGGCAATCCCCATCTCCTTGCAGACATGAGGCCAAGATGGGTCAATGAGATGCAAGGAGAATTTTTCTCAGGGTTTGGGGAAGCTTTCTTCACACTTTCGGAAGAGTCTCTGAGAATTGCCCTCTTCTGCTCTTCTCTGAATATTGCATGGGTGGAGCTGAGGCTCTTAACTGTCCTGGCCACCTGTCATCTAGTCTGAGGATGAGGGAGAGCGGGCAAGGCGGGACAGATGACACAGAAAGTTTTTACTGGCAGGCAGACGCTCAGTCCGCAGTCAGTCACTTCCTCCTGCCCCCTCGCCAGCACAAATGACGCTGGGCACTGCACGCTTACTCCAGTGACCCCCTCTAGAGTGAAGTGTCTGATGAATGAATCTGATTGGTGGGTCTGAGTCACATGTCTGTGCTGGAGCTGCAAAGGAGGCTGGGTAACCAAGCTTCTGGTTTCTACCTTGAGACGATGTGACTCGTGAGTCTAGAAACTGCCCAACATAGCAAAACTTTGCAGGCAGTCGAACCAGCAGACAACAAACATGACCAAGTCCATATGGAGGGACAGCAAGTCTGCAAAAGCAGGGAAGGGGCTCTTTTTCTACCAGGGAACCTTCTGTCCGTAGCTTGTGCCTGGCTTAAGGTAGGCAGTCCAGACGTCCCTGTAAGATGAATGAATACATGGCAGTGAGGGGGTGATGCTGAGTGTGGGTCTGGACAAGCCATTCCTTCATTCAGGGGTGCCCGGGAAGGAGTGAGGGTAGCTGGGTGGCAATTTGTGTCTGATCTGGTCCAGTCTCGGCAACCAGCCTTGACCACCAACCAATCTGGTCATTGATCTGATTCTCTGTGCTTTGGGGGATGGGCTGAGGCTTAGGCAGGAAAGCGTTGAGCTGAAGCAAGGGAGGGGTGTGCAGGTATTAAACAAACCTGGAAAATGATTAAAACATGCATTGATTTCCATTATTCAGTTGTTACTCCAGAGGGTACTGTCTGCTCAGCACAGGGCCCACTTCCTCCTCCCTCGCAGGACCCCTGTCTGTGTAGGAGAGGCGAGCCCCACCCCCCGCCCCTGGTCTCTCTGACAGGTCTCAGGCAATCCCCATCTCCTTGCAGACATGAGGCCAAGATGGGTCAATGAGATGCAAGGAGAATTTTTCTCAGGGTTCGGGGAAGCTTTCTTCACACTTTCGGAAGAGTCTCTGAGAATTGCCCTCTTCTGCTCTTCTCTGAATATTGCATGGGTGGAGCTGAGGCTCTTAACTGTCCTGGCCACCTGTCATCTAGTCTGAGGATGAGGGAGAGCGGGCAAGGCGGGACAGATGACACAGATCTACACCTGAAGCTTGCCGGCTCTCCAGGTTCGAGGGCTGGTAAATGTCTAGGCAGTAAATCTCAGCTTCTCTGATGGTGTCCTTTGCCCCTGAAAGGCCGCTAAGAGCTACGCGGATCACTGGTAGCTCACGTGTAAGACGGTTTAGTCCTAAGAGACGGCAACGCAGGCAGCTGAGTGGTACTAAGTGGGGTGCTAAAGAATGGCCCCTCTCCTCCCCTCAAAGGCCTTCGCATTGGCACGTGGGCCTGTGCCTGAGAGGTACCGAGGAAGGGCTTTCCTTTCAAGGCAATCCTGTGTCTAGGAAGCTCTGTTTAGGACAGAGATGCTCCAAGGACAGGTGGCCCACAGTCAGCATCTCAGGGCCTGAGGGACTTTATCAGGGAGGTGTGAAGTCCCCATAGTCTGAGAGTCGGAGGAAAGAGACCTTGGGCAAAAGGGACAGGGCCCAGACCCCTGCCCTGGTGTCACTCCCCAGAAAGCCGAGTTGAAGGAACTGCTTTCTGCCTGTGTCTGAGCCCCGGCCTGGCTGCAGCACCCCAGGGTGGCGGGGGGTGACATAGACTTTGGCGAGCACTCGGCCCATCCTGTGCCCCCAGCTGGGACAACAGCTGTCGGGTTGGGTGGGGGGAGGTCTGCCTTGCACTCACCCCCCCAGGGTCCCAGGGCCCCCCGAGTTACATAAAGAGCAGTGGAGAGCCCTGGGCTGCAGAGGGCTCCAAACAGCTCTGTATTTCCCTGGGAGGGGATTTGGGTGGAACATAAATAAGACAATTTATTCAGAGAAACCATCTCCCCTATTTACATTTAAATTGAATAATTTAAAACACCTTTACCCATTTCCATAAATTATCCCCCGTTGGACGGGCAGTTCAACCATGTGGAGGGGGTGCCATCCTGGGGAAAGGCCTAATTACATTCCCTGCTACGGGGTTGGGGTGGGAGGGGGGTGGGGGAGCTTCTAGGAGGCAGACATTTGTCTTAGAATTGGCAGAAAGAAAGAGGGAGCTAATAAGAAGCCGAGGCCCCTTTTAAAGTTTTACAACTGGGAGGTAAGGGGCAAAAAAAAAAAAAAGCTTTCTCTATCACAAGAGCAAGGCACTGGGACCAGTCCCTTGCCTCCCTGCCAAGAGGATCACCCAGGTCTGACCTGGGTCAGCTGTCCTATGTTTGCATCTTCCAGAGGCCCAAGCTCCTGTGCCAGGGAAGAGGAAGAAAGAAGGGGGCTTCCTCGGCCTCAGTCAGTTATGGGCATTTCCCAGGCACCTGCTCTTTCCAGGCTCTGTGCTGAGGACGAGAGGATGACCAGCCCAGCCTGGCCCTCCAGGGCTCCCGGAAGTGGGTGAGAACTTTCACACAGGCTGTGTGTGTTCAGAGAAGATGTGAAGGAGGCAAGACCCACCGGAGGGTGTGGGGTGAGGAGCTGTTGCGGGTGGTACCTGGGTTCACGGAGGAGGTGGCTCTTGATGACCCTTGAAGGCCAGGTTGATTCAGGGAGGCTCAGAGGACGAGAGAAGGCATCACCAAGAAGGGGTCAGTGCAGCTAAAGGCTCAGAGGTGAGAAAGTCTCTCCAGCCCTTCTCTCCCCCAGGGAGGGGTGACTCTGGACAGAGTGGGGCCCAGAGCACTCAGCCTCCTCCGCAGTTGGAGGCAGTGTGACCAGGGCAGTGTGCAGTGCGGGGAGCAGAGGGCACTGGGCTTGGGAGAGGCTGGGGACAAGCTCTTTGGTGCTTTTGGTATCTCTTAGGAGGCAGGCAGAATGAGCTCTGCTGAAGGGCTGAGGAAACGGAAGCTGCACACTCTGAGTGGGGGAAATCAGGATTTGAACTTTGTTCTATCTGCCTCGAAGCCAGAGCTGCTGCCTATAGTCAGAGCCTCAGGACCCATGAGGATGTGGACCAGCAGCCTCCAGCGAGTAGTCCTGTGCCAGAGATTGTGTGAGCAGATGGGGCATGAACTTCTCTGGAAAAACAGATGAAAGTGGCCGTGATCATGGTTAAAAGCTGTGCAGTAACCTCGCATGTTAATGGCATCTTATTGATGTGTTCCTTTGCCATCTTCACAGATTCTCTTGGGGAGGAGGGACGTCCACAGCCGTGAAAAAGGCCCTTGGATCAAGACACACCTGGCCCCTTCTCCTGCCGTTTTAGAGCCAAGGCTGTTAAAACAAGCTCCTCTGTTCCAGGGAAGAGAGGTCCCCAGTGGTGGCCTCTGAGCTATTTCTCAGCCTCCTCTCCCAGCCCCCACTGTTCCCTCAGGCCAAGTTTCCTTGAGTTTGGTCCTCTCTTACCAGAACCAGACAGATCTCGGTGCAGATCCCCGGTCAGTCATTTGCCCGCTGTGTTGTTGTAGCCAGTCTCCGGGAGACAGACTCACACAGAGTGACAGAGCTGAGAATGGGGGGCAGGAATTGATGATGCCGGCGGGCCCACTGGCAGGGTCTCCTCTTAGCCAAGGACCCCGACTGAGTTTTATGACAGCCATTGATACCCACAGTGTACGTGCTCAAGCCCATCTCCCCAGATCCTCCGAAGTTTTTCCATAAACATTGCCATGAAGAATACGATTAGAGGAGGTCACAGGTTATAGCTACAGATAGAACAGGAAGCCTGGTTTCAGTCAACATAGATTGATTAAGTCCATTTACAATTGATGATCAAACTTTAAATGGCCGTGTGTTTCTTTAGTCTGGGGAGGCTTAGGTACAGAGTTAACCTTTGGCTTAGGCGCCAGACCTGATTTCTTATCTTACACAGGTCTGGTGGGCTGTGAGTTCCTTATCTCTGGGGCTATGGCTGCTGTTCCTAAGGTTATGTATTTTCTAACTTCACGTTTGCATCGTTTTAAATATAGCTCAAAGTTCACCGCAGTTACAAGGGAAAGTTCTCTTACAGGATAGAATATCATAGGAAAAGGAGCTTGTTTTTTTCCTTCTTCAGTGTGACTTTGGGAAAGTCACTTGCCCTCTCTGCATCTGCCTTTAAGATCTTATGCCTTGATGTCAGAAGGCTTGTTGTGAGCGTTAAATGAGATTGGATAGAGAGCATGGCATAGAGCTCAGCATACAGAGCAGCGGCTCCATAAAGCCTTTTTATTTTCAAAAAAGGCTTGTTGGTCGAGCGTTAAATGAGTTGTGGAAAAAGTGTTCCTTTGCCATCTTCACAGATTCTCTTGGGAGGAGGGACGTCCACAGCCGTGAAAAGGCCCTTGGATCAAGACACACCTGGCCCCTTCTCCTGCCGTTTTAGAGCCAAGGCTGTTAAAACAAGCTCCTCTGTTCCAGGGAAGAGAGGTCCCCAGTGGTGGCCTCTGAGCTATTTCTCAGCCTCCTCTCCCAGCCCCCACTGTTCCCTCAGGCCAAGTTTCCTTGAGTTTGGTCCTCTCTTACCAGAACCAGACAGATCTCGGTGCAGATCCCCGGTCAGTCATTTGCCCGCTGTGTTGTTGTAGCCAGTCTCCGGGAGACAGACTCACACAGAGTGACAGAGCTGAGAATGGGGGGCAGGAATTGATGATGCCGGCGGGCCCACTGGCAGGGTCTCCTCTTAGCCAAGGACCCCGACTGAGTTTTATGACAGCCATTGATACCCACAGTGTACGTGCTCAAGCCCATCTCCCCAGATCCTCCGAAGTTTTTCCATAAACATTGCCATGAAGAATACGATTAGAGGAGGTCACAGGTTATAGCTACAGATAGAACAGGAAGCCTGGTTTCAGTCAACATAGATTGATTAAGTCCATTTACAATTGATGATCAAACTTTAAATGGCCGTGTGTTTCTTTAGTCTGGGGAGGCTTAGGTACAGAGTTAACCTTTGGCTTAGGCGCCAGACCTGATTTCTTATCTTACACAGGTCTGGTGGGCTGTGAGTTCCTTATCTCTGGGGCTATGGCTGCTGTTCCTAAGGTTATGTATTTTCTAACTTCACGTTTGCATCGTTTTAAATATAGCTCAAAGTTCACCGCAGTTACAAGGGAAAGTTCTCTTACAGGATAGAATATCATAGGAAAAGGAGCTTGTTTTTTTCCTTCTTCAGTGTGACTTTGGGAAAGTCACTTGCCCTCTCTGAATCTGACTTTAAGATCTTATGCCTTGATGTCAGAAGGCTTGTTGTGAGCGTTAAATGAGATTGGATAGAGAGCCGCATGGCATAGAGCTCAGCATACAGAGCAGCGGCTCCATAAAGGTCAGCTTTTTTTCTGACAGTTTTGTGACCATTAATGAAGTCCTTTTAACAAGATGGATTCTTAATCACTGTATCACCAGGGAAGCCCTCACAAAGAGCTTTGGAGCATCTAAATGATTGTGTACAGGTGTCCCTGACCTGTATCCTGGTCGCATTTGGTCACTGGAGACGACGCAAGATCTCAGCCACAACTGAGCCTGAGGTACCATCTGGCATATGCCAGCTCAGCCCCGTGGATGGAGAGTCAGCTGGGCTACGCAGCTCTGAGAGCGGGGGCCGGCAGGGGCAGAGGGGGGTGTCAAAAGGGAGCTTTTCCAGGAACATCCCGGATTATGGCTCAGATGCAACAGGCTGTTCGATTTTTTGACTTTCTAATTTCTCTGAGCCTCAGATTTTCTAAAACAAGGAATTAGACTAGATGACCTCCGAGGTCATCCACAAGTTGGGAAGTTTGATTTTCTAGGTCTAACCTGAGTCCCTCTTGCAGTGTTTGAAGTTAACAGAGATGGTGTACTTGGTAATAAGTGAGCAGCATGAGATAAGCCCTAGAGGGCTGCAGCTTTTTAGTCTCTTATGGTGGGAGAGCTTTGGTGGGATTGTAGTCTAATTAAATATTTAATGGAATGTGTCTGCCTTTAAAATCACTACCAGCACCTTGGAGACAGGTCTCCTTTGTGTTCTTATGTGCAGCTTGCTGTAAATGGCAGGGCTGAGCCTGGCTGGGAATCTCCCCCCTGAGGCTGTGTAGGGTCTAGCAGTCTAAATGGACAGTCCAAAGGGCTGAGGAACACCTCAGAGCTCGGAGCTGGACCTTCCTACCCCACTTCTCAGAGCTTATGATGGTATGGATGCTAAGCAGCGTCCAGGAAATGGGACCTGCCTTGCGTTTGGAGCTGCTCTCTATTCCGTCTGCTCTCTGAGAGCGGGCGAGAGTGTGTGCCTTTCCTCTATGTTAATAAAACCCGAAATGAGTCTTCATTACGGGCTCCATTAAGAAGCCACTGTTATTCTTGGCTCTCATTAGCGTTTGGCTCACCACTCAACAGCTACACTGGTGTTTTCCTGGGGCATTGCAGAGTCCCCTCCTGTCGCTACCAGCCACTCTCAAGAGAGACCTCAACCTGCAGAGCCTTGGAGATGGAAGAGCCAGAGCCTCTCTGGTTCATCTCATCCGTTCCCTCGTCTCTGGGCAGCTGCTCGTCCTGCTCCTAAGCCTCTCTCTGCAGCCTGTTTAAGGATCTAGTGGATCTGGGTGGAAGTTCTTCATCTTCTCCAACTGCCTTCTTCTGCTGCAACATAATTCGACTTTCTGCTTTGATCCCTTCACTAGGATAATGGAGAAATCTTTCTAAGAACTCTTTGTTGTCTTTCTTCTGCAGAGTTCAGGTTCTAGATTCAATCTGAGGGATGCTGAAACCCTGCCTTCTTCCTGTATCCCTTAGACAATATATATATGTAGGTAAGTTGGTCTCAATCTCCTCCCCATCTCCCCACAGTCACAGCTTTCTTCTCTATCTCCTCAATTCCCATCTTCACCTTTGTTCTCTCCAGGCTTCGTGACAGTTCTCAGGTTCTTATCCAGGACCTGTGGCTGCTTGACCCCTTCCCTCCAAAGAATCAACTAGCATATAACAAATGCATCCTGTGTGCCATGCCAGGCACAGTGCTGGGTCCTCTATCTCATTTGGCCAGAATTATAATCCCATGGAGGGGGCATTACTGGTACCATTTTGTAAAAAACAAACAAACAAAAAACAAACAAACAAAAAAACCAAAAAATAACCCAAGAAACAACAACAGCAAAATAGCCTTGC
Source organism: Tragulus kanchil (assembly GCA_022376925.1). Taxonomy (NCBI): domain Eukaryota; kingdom Metazoa; phylum Chordata; class Mammalia; order Artiodactyla; family Tragulidae; genus Tragulus; species Tragulus kanchil. The sequence continues at coordinate 139,833,163 of JAIOJX010000006.1, forward strand.
GCCTCAGAGGGATTCGGGTCTTTGGTCACACAGGTGGTCAACGGTAAAGCCAGAGTGGAGGTAAACCCGGACTCCGCATTACCAGTCACCAAACCATCCTTGTCTTCTCACTCCCTCAGGGCTCAAGGTATTAATTAGCATAAGACAGGACTCAGAGGGACTTCCACTGCAGGGGTCACAGGTTCAATACCTAGTCAGGAATAAAGATCCCATGTGCCACACCACATGGTTGGAAAAGAAAGGACTCGGACCCATCTGGTGTGTGCAAGAAAAATTAGATGTCTACGTTTCTGGCTCAGCTGCTCCCCTCAACAGCTACACTGGTGTTTTCCTGGGGCATTGCAGAGTCCCTCCTGTCGCTACCAGCCACTCTCAAGAGAGACCTCAACCTGCAGAGCCTTGGAGATGGAAGAGCCAGAGCCTCTCTGGTTCATCTCATCCGTTCCCTCGTCTCTGGGCAGCTGCTCGTCCTGCTCCTAAGCCTCTCTCTGCAGCCTGTTTAAGGATCTAGTGGATCTGGGTGGAAGTTCTTCATCTTCTCCAACTGCCTTCTTCTGCTGCAACATAATTCGACTTTCTGCTTTGATCCCTTCACTAGGATAATGGAGAAATCTTTCTAAGAACTCTTTGTTGTCTTTCTTCTGCAGAGTTCAGGTTCTAGATTCAATCTGAGGGATGCTGAAACCCTGCCTTCTTCCTGTATCCCTTAGACAATATATATATGTAGGTAAGTTGGTCTCAATCTCCTCCCCATCTCCCCACAGTCACAGCTTTCTTCTCTATCTCCTCAATTCCCATCTTCACCTTTGTTCTCTCCAGGCTTCGTGACAGTTCTCAGGTTCTTATCCAGGACCTGTGGCTGCTTGACCCCTTCCCTCCAAAGAATCAACTAGCATATAACAAATGCATCCTGTGTGCCATGCCAGGCACAGTGCTGGGTCCTCTATCTCATTTGGCCAGAATTATAATCCCATGGAGGGGGCATTACTGGTACCATTTTGTAAAAAACAAACAAACAAAAAACAAACAAACAAAAAAACCAAAAAATAACCCAAGAAACAACAACAGCAAAATAGCCTTGCGCCTCAGAGGGATTCGGGTCTTTGGTCACACAGGTGGTCAACGGTAAAGCCAGAGTGGAGGTAAACCCGGACTCCGCATTACCAGTCACCAAACCATCCTTGTCTTCTCACTCCCTCAGGGCTCAAGGTATTAATTAGCATAAGACAGGACTCAGAGGGACTTCCACTGCAGGGGTCACAGGTTCAATACCTAGTCAGGGAATAAAGATCCCATGTGCCACACCACATGGTTGGAAAAGAAAAAGGACTCGGACCCATTTCTGGTGTGTGACAAGAAAAATTAGATTAAGCTTTCTCTTTTTTTCCCTCACAAAGTTGAAACTTTTATATTCAAGTGGTTGTGCTCTTCAATGCAATCCACTTGGAAAGCCTGATACATATTCCAGTCATATCCTCCACACCTTCACAGCTCCCATTGGGAAGTCCATGGCATGTGGGTCTGAATGTTGGTGAGTTGAGTTTGGGGTGGACTGGATCTTTGGAAATACCCCCAAAGCCATCTGGATTCAAGTCTAGAGTATTCTCTAGTGAGGAGTGAAAATAGGGGATGGTCCTTTGGGTCAAAAACCTTCGAAAACATTTCTCAGTGAAGTCTAGTAGAGACCCTCACAGCTCCGCAGGGCCCAGCTTTTGGGTGGTACAGAGATTTCTCATGTTTCAGAATCCTGACATGTGAAATAGAGCTTGGTTGGTTCTTTGATGGGAAAGAAGAGGTAGGGAAGGGAGGGCACTGATGTTTGTTCTTTTTGGGGGGGCGGGGCCCATGTCTCGGTGGCCTCTCTCGTCACAGAACACCGGCTCTGGGCGCATGCACTCCAGAGCTCCAGCTTGGTAGTTGGACACATGGGTCCAGCGGCTCCGCGGCACGTGGGATCTTCCCAGGCCAGGGATGGAACCGGCGCCTCTTGCACTGCAAGACGGTGTCCTTACCCACTGGGCCACCAGGAAGCCGGGGCACTGATGTTTGAGACCAAATGATCCATGATCTTTTCACATTATGGAGAGATGTTGGAAGGCACTATTGGCCAGAGGAGCTGGGTTTCCGTGGTAGATATTAATACATGGGCTCTCTGGTCCTGGGTCAGCTGAGGCATTGGTGGTTTGCTGAGTATCACCGCATGTTGCCTAGTCCAACTCTACCTAGAAGCCAGCATCATGGGAAAGCTCTCTTCTATCCAGGCTCAGAGGATTCGGGTCTTTGGTCACACAGGTGGTCAACGGTAAAGCCAGAGTGAGGTAAACCCGGACTCCGCATTACCAGTCACCAAACCATCCTTGTCTTCTCACTCCCTCAGGGCTCAAGGTATTAATTAGCATAAGACAGGACTCAGAGGGACTTCCACTGCAGGGGTCACAGGTTCAATACCTAGTCAGGAATAAAGATCCCATGTGCCACACCACATGGTTGGAAAAGAAAAAGGACTCGGACCCATTTCTGGTGTGTGACAAGAAAAATTAGATTAAGCTTTCTCTTTTTTTCCCTCACAAAGTTGAAACTTTTATATTCAAGTGGTTGTGCTCTTCAATGCAATCCACTTGGAAAGCCTGATACATATTCCAGTCATATCCTCCACACCTTCACAGCTCCCATTGGGAAGTCCATGGCATGTGGGTCTGAATGTTGGTGAGTTGAGTTTGGGGTGGACTGGATCTTTGGAAATACCCCCAAAGCCATCTGGATTCAAGTCTAGAGTATTCTCTAGTGAGGAGTGAAAATAGGGGATGGTCCTTTGGGTCAAAAACCTTCGAAAACATTTCTCAGTGAAGTCTAGTAGAGACCCTCACAGCTCCGCAGGGCCCAGCTTTTGGGTGGTACAGAGATTTCTCATGTTTCAGAATCCTGACATGTGAAATAGAGCTTGGTTGGTTCTTTGATGGGAAAGAAGAGGTAGGGAAGGGAGGGCACTGATGTTTGTTCTTTTTGGGGGGGCGGGGCCCATGTCTCGGTGGCCTCTCTCGTCACAGAACACCGGCTCTGGGCGCATGCACTCCAGAGCTCCAGCTTGGTAGTTGGACACATGGGTCCAGCCGCTCCGCGGCACGTGGGATCTTCCCAGGCCAGGGATGGAACCGGCGCCTCTTGCACTGCAAGACGGTGTCCTTACCCACTGGGCCACCAGGGAAGCCCGGGCACTGATGTTTGAGACCAAATGATCCATGATCTTTTCACATTATGGAGAGATGTTGGAAGGCACTATTGGCCAGAGGAGCTGGGTTTCCGTGGTAGATATTAATACATGGGCTCTCTGGTCCTGGGTCAGCTGAGGCATTGGTGGTTTGCTGAGTATCACCTTTCTGCAAAACATGTTGCCTAGTCCAACTCTACCTAGAAGCCAGCATCATGGGAAAGCTCTCTTCTATCCAGTGCAAGTGTGGTTCTACCCTTTACAAAACATTTTTTTCTTTAAAATTTTTTTTTTCATTTATTGTTGGCTGCGCTGGGTCTTCATTGCTGCTCTCAGGCTTTCTCTGGTTGGGCGCGTGGGGGATACTCTCTTGTCGCAGTGCATGGGCTTAGTTGCTCCATGGCATGTGGGATCTTTCCAGACCAGGGATCGAACCAGTGTCTCCTGCATTGGCAGGAGGATTCTTAACCATTGGACCACCAGAGAAGCCCCCGTTTCTTTTCTTGTGGGACTCTGTTTTTTTTGCTTTAGCTGAACGCTTCAGCCATCATTCTCACTGTTAATCTTCTCTTTCAACGAACTGAACCTTCTGCCTTTTTTCAGTGTTTTTGGTGGACATGGGGAGAGCGTGGAGGGGCTGGCCAGCTGTTTCTGGCAATGTCCTGCTTATCCTCCTTTCTTCCAGCCTGGTGAATCTGTCTCACATCCCACTGCCTTTGACCATATCTCACTTCCACACCCTTCTATGAACCTCTCAAATGTGTCCTATGCAAGACTGCCATGGTTTTGGCTCTGTATGGCCTCGATTTCCAGGCTTCAAGAATCCCCAGTCCCTCTATGAGGAGCCAACTCAGCACACTCCTCCTGTCTCCATGAGACTGGGGCTAAGGTGGAGTTAGGACAGGTGTGCTGGCTGCTGTGGGGACCTGCTGCTATGGGTAATACAGGTCAATCTCTCCTCCTCTGCTCTCGAGGAAAACGCATCTGGTGAAGTTATTGTCATATGAGGTATGTACAATTTAATGGGGATCCCTGGAGTGAGGTGGCCTTACCTCTATTATTTTAGACAAGATCAATGAAAACTTTGGGAAATTACTCCACCTCTGTCAGCTTCAGACTCTTGAGAATCCCTTGGACAGCAAGGAGATCAAACCAGTCAGTCCTAAAGGAAGTCAACCCTGAATATTCATTAGAAGGACTGATACTGAAACTTCAATACTTTGGCCATGTAATACAAAGAACTGACTCATTGGAAAAGACCCTGATGCTGGCAAAGATTGAGGACAGGAGGAGAAGGGGGTGATAGAGGATAAGCTGGTCGGATGGCATCACCGACTCAATGGACACGAGTTTAAACAAACTCTAGGGGTTGATGAACAACAGGGAAGCCTGGTGTGCTGCAATCCACAAAGAGTCAGACAGGACTTAGTGACTGAACAATGACATGAGCTTCAGTTTGGTCATCTCTAGAGTGGGAATAACAATAACTGCATTCTGGGAGGTGTCGAGGACCAAGTGAGACCATTCATACTAAGAGCTCGGCTTGTGACAATAGGAGCTCAAAAACGAAGGCCATTTTTATGGTTACCAAAATGGTCATCGTTACTTTGCCAGTGGGCTGTGGGCTGGAGCTGTTTTGGGCCAAGTGAACCAAGTGATCACAGAGGGAGGGAAGAGGAGGGCCAGGGGATCTGTCCATGGTTCTGATCCATTTGGCGGAGAAGCCATTTGATTGATCTCAATTCCCTAACCAGGGATTGAACCTGTGCCCTCGGCAATGGACGCGTGGCATCCTTTCTCTCTATATCCTCAATGCCCATCATCACCTTTGTTCTAGCCTGGCAGCTCCCAGGCTCTCATCCAGGACCTGTGGCTGCTTGACCAGGGAATTCCCAGTGATGGCCTTGTGTTGTGTCAGGTACTTTCCTAGGCACCGGATTGTTCAGACAAAGGGAAGAATGCCTTTTATCTAGATTTTTCAGACAGTCTCACCTGTACATTGGTGTGAGTGTGTGGGACATGCCCCTGTCTTGTGGGCAGGCACTTACATAGGTATTTTAAAAACCCTTGAGTGTGGAATGTGAGTGCGTGTGTGCATGTGTGTGTGTGTGTTTCTTGGGAGGAGAATGAGTGGCTTGGGGCTGAAAAATAGAAGAGATACTGCTGTCATGCAGCTCACCTGGGCACATGGCTTGTAAGAAGGCCCCCATGTGGCCACGAGGAGAGGAAGGCTTCCTAGAGCTTCCTGGAGAAACTGGAAGGCACACTGGCCCCCACCCTCTCCCCTCCTGGCCACCAGGGCAGAGTAAATCTGAGGCCAGAGCTGGGCTGCTCTCCTGCTGGGCACTGTAAACTCATTTTCTGGTGCATTATACACTTTGCCTTCTGAACAATCAATGGCTTTAAATGCTGTTTGGTTCCTGCAGCCAAATCCAAGAGAAATAAGACAAACTTTTGAAAAGGAAGCCTGGTGTGCTGCAATCCACAAAGAGTCAGACAGGACTTAGTGACTGAACAATGACATGAGCTTCAGTTTGGTCATCTCTAGAGTGGGAATAACAATAACTGCATTCTGGGAGGTGTCGAGGACCAAGTGAGACCATTCATACTAAGAGCTCGGCTTGTGACAATAGGAGCTCAAAAACGAAGGCCATTTTTATGGTTACCAAAATGGTCATCGTTACTTTGCCAGTGGGCTGTGGGCTGGAGCTGTTTTGGGCCAAGTGAACCAAGTGATCACAGAGGGAGGGAAGAGGAGGGCCAGGGGATCTGTCCATGGTTCTGATCCATTTGGCGGAGAAGCCATTTGATTGATCTCAATTCCCTAACCAGGGATTGAACCTGTGCCCTCGGCAATGGACGCGTGGCATCCTTTCTCTCTATATCCTCAATGCCCATCATCACCTTTGTTCTAGCCTGGCAGCTCCCAGGCTCTCATCCAGGACCTGTGGCTGCTTGACCAGGGAATTCCCAGTGATGGCCTTGTGTTGTGTCAGGTACTTTCCTAGGCACCGGATTGTTCAGACAAAGGGAAGAATGCCTTTTATCTAGATTTTTCAGACAGTCTCACCTGTACATTGGTGTGAGTGTGTGGGACATGCCCCTGTCTTGTGGGCAGGCACTTACATAGGTATTTTAAAAACCCTTGAGTGTGGAATGTGAGTGCGTGTGTGCATGTGTGTGTGTGTGTTTCTTGGGAGGAGAATGAGTGGCTTGGGGCTGAAAAATAGAAGAGATACTGCTGTCATGCAGCTCACCTGGGCACATGGCTTGTAAGAAGGCCCCCATGTGGCCACGAGGAGAGGAAGGCTTCCTAGAGCTTCCTGGAGAAACTGGAAGGCACACTGGCCCCCACCCTCTCCCCTCCTGGCCACCAGGGCAGAGTAAATCTGAGGCCAGAGCTGGGCTGCTCTCCTGCTGGGCACTGTAAACTCATTTTCTGGTGCATTATACACTTTGCCTTCTGAACAATCAATGGCTTTAAATGCTGTTTGGTTCCTGCAGCCAAATCCAAGAGAAATAAGACATAATCCATCTGGTTGACGTGGCCAGGGCAGGGAGGGAAGGAGAGAGAGAGGGAGGTCTGAGCTGCCCTGAGGATCTCTGCTTGACTCAGGGAGGGCGGGGAATCTGGAGGGATCTGCCAGCTTTCTACAGAATGGGCTTTTAAGGGATACTGATGGCTGGCTAATCACAGCCCCATTTGTCACCATGGGTCCTTCCCTTAGAGCTGCCATTCCTACACGAGCTGAGCTCTGTCGGGCCAAGGTTGGCATAAGGCTCATGGTTCAAGGTACAAACCGAGGCCCTCGCCCTGGGTGGGAGTGTCCCCCTGTCCTAGATGAAAGGGTCGGGCTTGGGTCTCAGTCTGGAGTTCAGTTGGGGGCACCACCTCCAAAAGCCCTGAGATGGACCCTACAGGGATCCCAGCGGGCAGGGATGTGGGGGTCTGGGAGCAGGCTAGGGGCTGCTCAGGGGAGGACAGCACAGGCTCTGCAGGGCCTGCCCCGGGGCTGAGCCTGCAGAGGGTGGGCCATGAGGAGCTGGGACTTGGTCGACTTGGTCTTCCTCTTCAGGGTATTCCCCATAGGGAGAGGGAAAGCGAATCGCCCACCTTCAGAGCAACCGCTCCCAAGTTGAAACTGCTGGATGGATAAGCAGTGAGCACCGCAGGTGCCCTCCGACATCCCGGCTGGGAGGACAGCCTCCCGGGATCCCCCACATCTTCTACTTATCCCCTACTCACCATCCTGTGCTCCACTCAGAGGAATGAACTCCCCGGCCCAGGGCTCAGTTTCCTCATCTCTATCTAGAAATAGTCATCCTCTAGAGACAGACAGGTGGAAGACAGAGCTCTGCTGGACCCAGGGGCTTGGGTCATTCCCTTCCTCCAGGAGGAAGGCGGAATGACATTCACGGTGTGAGACTGATCAGGGAGCAGCCCGGGGAGACGTGCGGGGGGCCGGAACACATCTTCCCACAGGGCTTTTCCCCTGGGGAAGGCATGCAGGTGGAGGAGCGGGAAGGAGGTGGGAGGTGGCCCCTCTCCTTTCCTCCCCGCACCTGGCTCTGGGGAAAGGCACCGCCATAACTGCCTGTCTGCCTCTCCAGGCACTGCCACATGCCTAGGTTGCTGCTGGTGCCACACGTGGCACACAGGTGACATGTCAGGACGGGGAAGGGCAGCAGGAACAGTGAGGGGCCCACCAGGTGCTGGGCAGAGGAGCCACAGCAGGGGATGGGGAACCTGGGATGGGTGCAACCCCCACGTGGGTGTGGTGCTTAAGATGGGCTGCTGGGGGCTCAGGGTGATGGAAGGGAGGAGAGAAGCTGGGCTCCTAGTTTGCTTGGGCCACTGCAGGCCCCCAGCTCTTCACAGCCAGCTCCCGGGGCTCCCCTCCGAGGCCCGGCCTTGTCCGGCCCTGCTTAGCTAGAGTACTGGTCCTGCCTCTTTGGCCCAGGGCAGCTTAGCCTTCAGCTGCCGCGGCAGCGACCATCCAGCGGCGGCAGCGATGTGGGGTCTGGGAGCAGGCTAGGGGCTGCTCAGGGGAGGACAGCACAGGCTCTGCAGGGCCTGCCCCGGGGCTGAGCCTGCAGAGGGTGGGCCATGAGGAGCTGGGACTTGATCGACTTGGTCTTCCTCTTCAGGGTATTCCCCATAGGGAGAGGGAAAGCGAATCGCCCACCTTCAGAGCAACCGCTCCCAAGTTGAAACTGCTGGATGGATAAGCAGTGAGCACCGCAGGTGCCCTCCGACATCCCGGCTGGGAGGACAGCCTCCCGGGATCCCCCACATCTTCTACTTATCCCCTACTCACCATCCTGTGCTCCACTCAGAGGAATGAACTCCCCGGCCCAGGGCTCAGTTTCCTCATCTCTATCTAGAAATAGTCATCCTCTAGAGACAGACAGGTGGAAGACAGAGCTCTGCTGGACCCAGGGGCTTGGGTCATTCCCTTCCTCCAGGAGGAAGGCGGAATGACATTCACGGTGTGAGACTGATCAGGGAGCAGCCCGGGGAGACGTGCGGGGGGCCGGAACACATCTTCCCACAGGGCTGTTCCCCTGGGGAAGGCATGCAGGTGGAGGACGCGGGGAAGGAGGTGGGAGGTGGCCCCTCTCCTTTCCTCCCCGCACCTGGCTCTGGGGAAAGGCACCGCCATAACTGCCTGTCTGCCTCTCCAGGCACTGCCACATGCCTAGGTTGCTGCTGGTGCCACACGTGGCACACAGGTGACATGTCAGGACGGGGAAGGGCAGCAGGAACAGTGAGGGGCCCACCAGGTGCTGGGCAGAGGAGCCACAGCAGGGGATGGGGAACCTGGGATGGGTGCAACCCCCACGTGGGTGTGGTGCTTAAGATGGGCTGCTGGGGGCTCAGGGTGATGGAAGGGAGGAGAGAAGCTGGGCTCCTAGTTTGCTTGGGCCACTGCAGGCCCCCAGCTCTTCACAGCCAGCTCCCGGGGCTCCCCTCCGAGGCCCGGCCTTGTCCGGCCCTGCTTAGCTAGAGTACTGGTCCTGCCTCTTTGGCCCAGGGCAGCTTAGCCTTCAGCTGCCGCGGCAGCGACCATCCAGCGGCGGCAGCGCCTCCCTGTAAGGGCGGGGCCCGAGCACGGCTCCGCTGGGTAATTATGCTTCAAGCGTGTTTTACGGAGATGCAGGGCTTGTCTAACAAGGCTCACGCTTGTTCCCACTGCCGAGGCAGCTGGGAGCTGAGTGGAGAGACCAAAGGCTGAAGGTGACGTTGCTGCTCGGGCAGCCAGTCGTGGATAATGAGATGCTAGATCCTAAGGGACATGCATTCAGTTGGGCCTCCGTCCCTCCCTGGTCAGGAAAGGAAAGGAGGAGGTAGGCCGGAGGAACCCTCAAAATAGAGTGAGAGGGGGAATGTCACACACTATGATAACAGCTATTGTAACAACTTATTGTTAATTATTTTAATAGCAGAGATATCTAATATTTACATAGTGTTCTGTATTTTTTTTGGCTGCACTGCTTGGCGTGTGGAACTTCCCCTGATCGGGGATCAAATCCATAACCCCTGGAGTGGAAGCCCAGAGTCTTCACCACTGGACCACCAGGGAAGTCCACGTTGTTCTGTACATTTCAAAGCATTTTCATACTTGATTCCCACCATGGCCCTCTGATGTAGAGACAGACCTTTATCCCCATCTGACTGATGAAAAAGGAAGACCCAAGAACATGAGTTGGCTCGGTCAATATCGCAGAGTCGAGCCAGGTCCAGAGCCTGGCTTCCTGACTCCTGGTCGGAGGACCTTCTCGAGCCCCAGGCTGGGAAATCCCTCCGTGACCCTGAGCCCCAGCCCGTGTCACTCCAGAGGCACCGTGTGTGAGGCCCCTGAAAGGGGGGGGGAAGGGCAGCAGGAACAGTGAGGGGCCCACCAGGTGCTGGGCAGAGGAGCCACAGCAGGGGATGGGGAACCTGGGATGGGTGCAACCCCCACGTGGGTGTGGTGCTTAAGATGGGCTGCTGGGGGCTCAGGGTGATGGAAGGGAGGAGAGAAGCTGGGCTCCTAGTTTGCTTGGGCCACTGCAGGCCCCCAGCTCTTCACAGCCAGCTCCCGGGGCTCCCCTCCGAGGCCCGGCCTTGTCCGGCCCTGCTTAGCTAGAGTACTGGTCCTGCCTCTTTGGCCCAGGGCAGCTTAGCCTTCAGCTGCCGCGGCAGCGACCATCCAGCGGCGGCAGCGCCTCCCTGTAAGGGCGGGGCCCGAGCACGGCTCCGCTGGGTAATTATGCTTCAAGCGTGTTTTACGGAGATGCAGGGCTTGTCTAACAAGGCTCACGCTTGTTCCCACTGCCGAGGCAGCTGGGAGCTGAGTGGAGAGACCAAAGGCTGAAGGTGACGTTGCTGCTCGGGCAGCCAGTCGTGGATAATGAGATGCTAGATCCTAAGGGACATGCATTCAGTTGGGCCTCCCGTCCCTCCCCTGGCCAGGAAAGGAAAGGAGGAGGTAGGCCGGAGGAACCCTCAAAATAGAGTGAGAGGGGGAATGTCACACACTATGATAACAGCTATTGTAACAACTTATTGTTAATTATTTTAATAGCAGAGATATCTAATATTTACATAGTGTTCTGTATTTTTTTTGGCTGCACTGCTTGGCGTGTGGAACTTCCCCTGATCGGGGATCAAATCCATAACCCCTGGAGTGGAAGCCCAGAGTCTTCACCACTGGACCACCAGGGAAGTCCACGTTGTTCTGTACATTTCAAAGCATTTTCATACTTGATTCCCACCATGGCCCTCTGATGTAGAGACAGACCTTTATCCCCATCTGACTGATGAAAAAGGAAGACCCAAGAACATGAGTTGGCTCGGTCAATATCGCAGAGTCGAGCCAGGTCCAGAGCCTGGCTTCCTGACTCCTGGTCGGAGGACCTTCTCGAGCCCCAGGCTGGGAAATCCCTCCGTGACCCTGAGCCCCCAGCCCCGTGTCACTCCAGAGGCACCGTGTGTGTGAGGCCCCTGAGAGAACTGACAGGAGGGAGAAGGGGGCTGGGTCCCCATGTTGGGACACTTGGCAGCAGGACAGGCATTCGGGGGGATGGAGTGAGGCTGATCTGAAGATACAAGTGACGAGAGAGTGAGACGGCCCAGTAAGCGTAAGCAGAGACCTCAGCCTGCCGTTCCAGGCGGCCGCGGTGCTGACTGCCAGCTTCTCTAGAAGACACCGGAGCCCTTTCTGTGCACCCCACACAGGAAGATGGTGTCAGTGGACACACGGTGGATTCTGCGCTGAGAATCTGAGAGCCCAGAAGAGATGACAATCCAGAAGGATTGTTCAATGGACTGGGGTCAACCAGGAAAGACTTCCTCATGGAGGCAGCTCTGAGCAGAGACTGGAAAGACAGAGGGGTTGGGCGCCATCCGTGGGAGAAATGGAAGGCTTGGGGCAAAGAGGTGAAAGCTTGTTTGGGTTGGTGGGTGTGTTAGCTTGGAAGACTAGGGGTGGGGGACTTAGGGTGGGTGAGGGGGCTGGGGATGCTGGTACTGGAGATGGCTGCTCAGACGTGAATTGCATATGCCAGAAACTAAGGAGCCCCTGAGAATGGTTAGGAGGGAATGGTTATGATCAAGATGAAATGCTTTGCCAGGCTTTGTGTAGAATGAGGAGTGGATAGAGAGGCCGAGGACATGGTGGGTGGACACACAGCTGGAAGTAAGCAGCCATTTACTTGGAGTTCCAGGAATTGGCTGTGGAACCTGGGATTCTCTGGATGGATGTGAGGCTCTAGGACACTCCGTTCTGATCCAGCCCTGCTGCTGGGTTGGGCAGGAAGGATGCCTCCCACAGCCCACTGCCCTGCTCCGTGGCACCTTCCTCCACCCAGCAGGACCTGGCTTCCCTCTACAGGACGCCGGTTCAGTGCTGGATTCTTCCAGCACTGAAGCAGACAAATCCTGCTTCTCTGGGAAAATGTCCCTCTGCTCCTTCTGCTCTGCTCTGGGGTGGTGGACGGCTGCTGCAGGGGGGTGAAGAGCCTGCCCCCCAGCCCTCTTAAGAAGGTAGGAGTGGGGCTTCCCTGGTGGTCCAGTGGGTAAGGACACCCCCTTGCAGTGCACGGGGCGCCGATTCGAGCCCTGGCCTGGGAAGATCCCATGTGCCGCGGGGCAGCTGGACTGATGTGTCCAATTACCAAGCTGGTCCTCTGGCGCACATGCGCCCAGAGCCGGCGCTCTGCGATGACAGAGGCCACCGTGATGGGAGGCCCACAGGAGCTGAAGAACAAAGATGGATGAAAATAGAGAAATGAAAGACCAATATAAGTGGCCTGCCCATCCCCCCCCCCCCCCCCCCCCCCCCCCCCAAAAAGATAAATAAATAAAAATAAATGTTTCAAAAAAAAAAAAAAAGAAGGTAGGAGTGGCTGGGAAGCAGGGTGCCAGGGTCGCCAAAGCAGTGTGGTAGAGAGGACATGCCAGGGAGGTGACCGGGGCCTCCCAAAGAGTGGTTCTAGATGGAGTGGCTGGTGCTAGGGGCCAGGAGGTGGTTGCAAAGTAACATGCCATTAGCCTGATACTGGAGTCTTCTGAGTAGGAAGAAGGCCACATTTTGCTGCCTAATTTCTTGGTTTCCCAAAGCCATCCTGGACTAGGGCCCTGAAAGACCCATAGTGGCTGGGGACTGGGGGCTCGCTATTGTCGTCAAGGGGAAGCTGTGGCTCAGGGAAGAAGGAGGTGGCTTCTCCTCCAAGGGCGGCCCCGGTGAGTCCCACTGCAAAGAGGGAGCCCCACCTTCTCAACCTTTGCCCTTCCTGCTGGGCTCCCACAGTGTGAGTTTCCTAGGACGTTTCTTCCCTGTCTCTCTCTGCCAGGCCTTCCCGGGGGATTTTAAAGGGCCAAATCCTCTTCTCCAGATCGGGGCTGGGGGAACCCAGGAGCTATAGGCACCTGTAAAACCAATTTAAAAATCAGTCTTGCCAACCAGCCCCCAAGGAACCCAGGGAGCTATAGAGTAACTCAAAAGCAGACACTAATGGAGGAGAAAAGAAATGTAGTTACATATTCATCAGCTTTTAAATATTCATGAGGATTGTAAAGCAGATTAATTTTCATGCCTCATTTCTCCCGTGGTTCCCGCTGTCCATATTTTACTGCAGCAACAGAAGAGAAAGGAGCCGTGGATCACTTGGCCACGGCCCTCGCCGTCACTTAAGGCGCAGCGTGCGTGCACGTGTGCGTGATGGGCGGGGGACGGGAGGCCTGGTTACGGCGGAGGTGAGGGTGTGCATCTCCCCGGGGGGCAGGTCTCCTTGGCCAAGCCAGGACACCGTGAAGACAGCAGGGCACGGCAGCACGGCCGTGTAGGGAGGGCCGGGAAGTGGCTGGAGGAGTGGGAGCCGGCTGGAGCCGAGAGGGCTCTGGGGACATCAAGATAATTGCCGGCATCCCCAGGGGGCAGAGAGGAGAGGACCTTCACCAGAGTCAGCAAAAATTTCCTCTCCACTCCTCTAAACGAACTGAGACGAATGATCGAGGGGGGTGAGAGAGCAGGGGAGAGGGCACGCGGAGGGGGAGCGAGGGAGGTGCGGACGAGCCTGAAGGACAAGGAGAAGAAGGGCAGCGAGAAAGAAGTGAGAGGGTGATCAGGGGCCCATCCGTCATCTGTTCCCGGGAGAGCATTAGAATAAAAGGACATCGGATAAAAGCAGTAAGAATGGAGGTGAGATATCTGGAGGGACTTTCAGATCCCGGGGCGTTTGGAGCTTTTCTCTATAAGCAGTGAGAGCAGTGTTCCCCTGAGTCGCACACCAGCTGTGAGGCAGAGCGGAGGCAGCCTGGGACCAGAGACGCGCTGACGCTTGTTTGGGGAGCAGAGCAAGAGCTGGGTGACTCAGCGTCAGGTGTGGGCTAGCAGGGCGAGCCGTCCTAGAGCCGAGGGGGGCGAGCATCGTCACGCGGCATCGTGAATAAGGCCCGGGGCTCCTGTGGAACAGCCGGTGACGGGCCCTGGGGACAAGAGTGGCCATTGCAGCTTCTTCCGGGATCCTGAGAAGCGATGCAGTCTGACCGCCCTTGGTGATCTGGGTCGATCTTCTTGGACTAAGAAGAGGGACCAGCTGGCCTCGAAAGGTCTCCTCTTGATTTGCCGGCTCCTGCCCCTTCTGCGGAGGCAGAGGGCTGTCCGTGGAGGAGGATCCTCACGGTGCTCTTCGGTGACCCTGGGCATCAGCAGGCAAGGCCTCATGGGTGGGTTCCTTCCCCAGCTTTGCCACCTCCAGTCTGAGCTGGGTCTCCCCACTGAACTAACTAGTGTCCAGCTGCCCACTGGACACCTCCACGTGAGCATGAAGGGGACATCCCGCACCTAACAGGTCCACCACCACACGACCTGCCGCACTCTCGCCCACAGACTCAGTCGGTCCTCAGCCTTCCCTGTCTTGGTCAATGGCACCTTCATCCTTCCAGCTGCTCAGACCAAGAATCTTAGGGGCCAGCCTCAATTCCTGTCTCTTTCAGTCTTTTGACATAACCTTCAGAATCTTCTTAATTCGTATCTCGCCAGGCCTGTGGCTGCCAGCCAGGGCCACGTTTTCTCCCTCTCTTGTCTCATTTATCACAGGAACTGTTTGCTCTCCTTCTGTGGCCCATGGGGCCCATCACAGAACCACCCCTCTGCTTGGTTTCTGACTGTGTCTCCTCATTCGCACCCTGATGGCCACGCTGGTCTCCCTGCTGCCCCCTGAGCAAGCCAGGCCTCCCCCACTTCACGGTCCTTGTATCTGTGGCTCCTTCATTCCCTTCCTTCGGGTCTTGGCTCAGTGTACTTTCACTGGCGAAGACTCTTGAGAGTCCCTTGGACTGCAAAGAGATCAAACCAGTCGATCCGAAAGGAAATCGACCCTGAATACTCATTGGGAGGACTGATGGCAAAACTCCAATACCTGAGGCGAAGGGCCGACTCATTGGAAAAGACCCTGATGCTGGGAGAGACTGAGGGCAGGAGACGAGGGCAGCAGAGGATGAGATGGTTACAGGGCATCACTCACTCCATGGACATGAATTGGAGCAAGTTCCAGGAGATGGTAAAGGACAGGGAAGCCTGGTGTGCTGCAGTCCATGGGGTTTCAAAGAGTCGGACACGACTGAGCGACTGAACAACCACACTCACAGTGAGGTGTTCCCAGAGCCCCTTATTTAAACCATTGGTGCCTTCCCAGCAGCTGTCTTTTGGTCCCCTGCTCTATTCCCCCCACCCATAGCACTGTTCACCTTCTAACAAGCTACACAATTACTGTGTTTATTATTGTTTGTGGTCTGCCCCTCCTGCTGGAATATCAGCTCCAGAGGGTTTCTGTCCACTTAGTTCAGTGCTTTAGCCCCAGCCTGGAGAAGCAGGGCCTAGGACACTGGACATTCTAGCCAAGATTTTCCCGATAAATGTTTCTGGCATAGGAAACCTCCGCTTTGGCTCATAGATTAACTGCTATCTATGGTAATTTCACTAGGCCATTGCCCACCTGATGAAAACAACTAGAAGCTGGACAACAGGTGTGAAAGAACTGGTTTCAGGCAGTGGGCAACAGTTAGTGGAGGATGGTGGTCCCTGAGAGAAAGGCAACAGCCTGACCATGGGGCCAGTTTCCTCCCTGGAGGAAAGCTTGGGCGGAGGAGCGGAACCCCGACCAGAGCCTTGAATTGGTACGACAAGGATTGAGACCGGGGAGGCTAGGATTTGTGAGAAAGAATTCTGGAGAGAAGGGAGCTGCACCTGGAGATTTCTGGAATTCCGTAGAAGGGACCTTGAAACTTTGGCCAAACATAGGTTTTCACATAATTGGAGTGAAACATCACAAAGTTAGAGAAAGAATTGCCAGGAAGCAGAAGACGGGCCGATTCCTGGAGCTCACACAGGGCTGGGGACGGTTCAGATTCCCACCAGCAGGCCTGGAGGGAACTTGCAGTAAGTGACCCACTGGACAGAGTCCTCAAGAGAATCTTACCTTAGCCCAAGACCCAAAGCTGCCCTGGACCCATTCTCATCAGAGCTTAAGAACAAAACTTAAAAGGGCCGCAGCGACTCCAAATCACTGTGAGGCAGAGCCAAGTCCAGCACTCTGTAAAGGAATACAACACAATCTAAACTCCAGTGGAAAATTCACAATAGTGATTCTCAAACAAAAAATGATCAGTCATGCAAAGAAGCAGAAAACAGGACCTATCTCCAGAAGAAAAATCCATTCTCAGAAAGAGACCCCCAAACGGGAAAGAGGATGGAGTTAGCAGACAAGGGCGCAAAGGCAGACAAGGGGTGATAAATATGCTTCCTGTGCTCAGAGGTGTAGAGGAAAACAGGAACATGAGGAAGAGAGAAATGCAAGATTTTTAGAAAATGAACTTATAAAGATGAGAGTAGATGATCTGAAATGGAAAATACTGCTGACAAATAAATGAGCTTATTTTGAGGCTGCCACATCCAGAAGCACAGAGGTGGCCGCAATTTTCCCCCTAAAACATATTGCCCCAAGGCTCGCCTCTTCTGTGAGAGCACCGGATTGGTTTTGCCTTTGCCTGGAACTCTGGAGAAATGAGCTTCCTTTGTATCTGGTTCCCAAACACAACCTGGATTTCAGAGAGTGAGCAGCGACTCTTCGGAGTCTTGCTTCAGCTGATGTTTCCCGAACCGCTCCTGTGTCCTCAGGTCGAGCGTTCCACCTCCTGTCCTCCTCCTCCGTGAACGCTTCCTCTCCAACAGCCCCCGTTATCCAACAGGGATATGCGCAGCTCTTGAGACGGGACGATGGTTTTGTCCTCTGAAGCTCCAAGTCTAGCCAGGGAGGTGCAATGCAAGGAAGGAAGTGACAAGGCTCACAGACCAGGGTGGGCAAGGTATTTAGAGAGAGAAAACATCATTTGGAGGGCAGGGGAGGCTTCGCGGAAGAGGCGGCATTTCTGCTGGGGTTTGAAGGATGACCAAGGTTTGGGGTGATGCAAATGAAAACACAGACTTTCGAGGCAAAGCTAGGTGTGGCCTTGACTTCCCTCATTCTTGTGTTCCCTGTCTGAACCCACAAGCTCTCCACTTTTCTGAGGGCTCTAGTCAGCTCTTGGATGGGTTTATGCTGATGGGAGTGAGTCCTGCAGGCTCCGGGCCCCCAGAGCTTAAGAACAAAACTAAAAGGCAGTTGGAAGACCAAGTCCAGCACTCTGTAAAGGAATACAACACAATCTAAACTCCAGTGGAAAATTCACAATAGTGATTCTCAAACAAAAAATGATCAGTCATGCAAAGAAGCAGAAAACAGGACCTATCTCCAGAAGAAAAATCCATTCTCAGAAAGAGACCCCCAAACGGGAAAGAGGATGGAGTTAGCAGACAAGGGCACAAAGGCAGACAAGGGGTGATAAATATGCTTCCTGTGCTCAGAGGTGTAGAGGAAAACAGGAACATGAGGAAGAGAGAAATGCAAGATTTTTAGAAAATGAACTTATAAAGATGAGAGTAGATGATCTGAAATGGAAAATACTGCTGACAAATAAATGAGCTTATTTTTGCGGCTGCCACATCCAGAAGCACAGAGGTGGCCGCAATTTTCCCCCTAAAACATATTGCCCCAAGGCTCGCCTCTTCTGTGAGAGCACCGGATTGGTTTTGCCTTTGCCTGGAACTCTGGAGAAATGAGCTTCCTTTGTATCTGGTTCCCAAACACAACCTGGATTTCAGAGAGTGAGCAGCGACTCTTCGGAGTCTTGCTTCAGCTGATGTTTCCCGAACCCCTCCTGTGTCCTCAGGTCGAGCGTTCCACCTCCTGTCCTCCTCCTCCGTGAACGCTTCCTCTCCAACAGCCCCCGTTATCCAACAGGGATATGCGCAGCTCTTGAGACGGGACGATGGTTTTGTCCTCTGAAGCTCCAAGTCTAGCCAGGGAGGTGCAATGCAAGGAAGGAAGTGACAAGGCTCACAGACCAGGGTGGGCAAGGTATTTAGAGAGAGAAAACATCATTTGGAGGGCAGGGGAGGCTTCGCGGAAGAGGCGGCATTTCTGCTGGGGTTTGAAGGATGACCAAGGTTTGGGGTGATGCAAATGAAAACACAGACTTTCGAGGCAAAGCTAGGTGTGGCCTTGACTTCCCTCATTCTTGTGTTCCCTGTCTGAATCCACAAGCTCTCCCCTTTTCTGAGGGCTCTAGTCAGCTCTTGGATGGGGTTATGCTGATGGGAGTGAGTCCTGCAGGCTCCGGGCCCCCAGGATCTTCCCAGCAGACCAGCGACATCAGGGTGTGCGACCTCAGGACTCCATCACCTTTCGCCTCCTTGGGCTCCAGCCAGATGGAACAGGGCCAAGAACGGGCAGTTTGTGGTCACTGTTTCTAAGATGTGTTCAAAGTCCAGCCTGGGGGAGAAGGTTTGAGCCAAGACTGAGCGACTCAGTCCCTATGAGCCTCAACCCCCTTTCAGCTGCTCCCCGATGTTTAGGTCAGCACTACTGCCGTGAGGCGTCCCGCCAGTTGCCAGCTCTGCCACGTGGGCCCCTGCCTGGTTTGGGGCCTCTTGAGCACCTCATTTCTCGTCTTCCTCTCCTCTGTCTTCCCTCTCTCCTCCCCCACTCTCGCCCCGCCCTCCATGTTGGGTGCAATACTATCAGCTTCTGACAAGGGCACAGCTTTTGACAGACTGCTTCCCACATACTCCCGGACCCTCCGGTCACTCCAGGGCATGGTGGGCGTGTGCAGGCAAGCGGGGCTGGGGTGGTGCAGGTGCTCCTCCTCAGGCATGTTTGGTATAGATAAGGAAGAGCGTGTTAGTGACAGTGACGTCACTGCACAGAGCCTGAGGTGGGGGGCCTGGGAATGGGGGTTCCCCAGGGTAAGAGGTTTGAACAAGGTGAGTGGGAGCTTAGACTTGTGGGGAGCTTTGACGTGATGGGCGTGCCCCTCGTCACCTCCTGCCTCCCTGGTCTGCCACCTCCCCTGGAAAGACCGCCACTTGTCCCCCAGGCCAGATGTTCCTCCTCTTCCTCCCCCACACCAGGGAGGAGAGGTGTGTCCCCATGTGGCTGTCGGGCTCACCCCCGCCTGAAGTCCTGAGCCCAGGCTGGGGCAGTGCTGCCTGTGGCCCTGGGAAACTCCCAGAAGAGCGTCCTGCAGGGATGCGAGGGGGCTCTGAGTCCTAACTTTGGTGCTAGATGGAGCTGAGCCTGAATTCCATCTCCACTGTCTATGTGCGGCAGACCTGTGACATGCCCTCTGCTCCTTGGTTTCCTTATCTTATCTGTAGAATGGAGATACTTTCGAGGCAAAGCTAGGTGTGGCCTTGACTTCCCTCATTCTTGTGTTCCCTGTCTGAACCCACAAGCTCTCCACTTTTCTGAGGGCTCTAGTCAGCTCTTGGATGGGTTTATGCTGATGGGAGTGAGTCCTGCAGGCTCCGGGCCCCCAGGATCTTCCCAGCAGACCAGCGACATCAGGGTGTGCGACCTCAGGACTCCATCACCTTTCGCCTCCTTGGGCTCCAGCCAGATGGAACAGGGCCAAGAACGGGCAGTTTGTGGTCACTGTTTCTAAGATGTGTTCAAAGTCCAGCCTGGGGGAGAAGGTTTGAGCCAAGACTGAGCGACTCAGTCCCTATGAGCCTCAACCCCCTTTCAGCTGCTCCCCGATGTTTAGGTCAGCACTACTGCCGTGAGGCGTCCCGCCAGTTGCCAGCTCTGCCACGTGGGCCCCTGCCTGGTTTGGGGCCTCTTGAGCACCTCATTTCTCGTCTTCCTCTCCTCTGTCTTCCCTCTCTCCTCCCCCACTCTCGCCCCGCCCTCCATGTTGGGTGCAATACTATCAGCTTCTGACAAGGGCACAGCTTTTGACAGACTGCTTCCCACATACTCCCGGACCCTCCGGTCACTCCAGGGCATGGTGGGCGTGTGCAGGCAAGCGGGGCTGGGGTGGTGCAGGTGCTCCTCCTCAGGCATGTTTGGTATAGATAAGGAAGAGCGTGTTAGTGACAGTGACGTCACTGCACAGAGCCTGAGGTGGGGGGCCTGGGAATGGGGGTTCCCCAGGGTAAGAGGTTTGAACAAGGTGAGTGGGGAGCTTAGACTTGTGGGGAGCTTTGACGTGATGGGCGTGCCCCTCGTCACCTCCTGCCTCCCTGGTCTGCCACCTCCCCTGGAAAGACCGCCACTTGTCCCCCAGGCCAGATGTTCCTCCTCTTCCTCCCCCACACCAGGGAGGAGAGGTGTGTCCCCATGTGGCTGTCGGGCTCACCCCCGCCTGAAGTCCTGAGCCCAGGCTGGGGCAGTGCTGCCTGTGGCCCTGGGAAACTCCCAGAAGAGCGTCCTGCAGGGATGCGAGGGGGCTCTGAGTCCTAACTTTGGTGCTAGATGGAGCTGAGCCTGAATTCCATCTCCACTGTCTATGTGCGGCAGACCTGTGACATGCCCTCTGCTCCTTGGTTTCCTTATCTTATCTGTAGAATGGAGATACTCACGCTCCTGCCTTCCAGTGGGGCCCTGCTGCGCACGAGTCAACGTAGGGGCTATTACATTTCTGCTGTGGATGGACTTGCTGGGAGGCTGGAGGCGGCGCTCCCACAGCCTCTTTCTGGCTCCCACTCCACCTGCTTTCGGGAAGCCCCCAGCTTCCTGACTCTCCTTCTGGATCCTGTCTGACAGCCCCCCGGGGGACCCATTGCATCCTTAATGGCAATTCTCTTGCTTGGCAAAGCCATCAGCACCTAATGTCCCATGTCATTGCTGGTTCTCTGCCTGCGGGCACCTCGCTCCTGGGGGCTGCTCAGCCACCCAGCGTAACAGCATCTGGCCATGGATAACACCATGGAACAGCCACGGCCGTGGGGATGGGGGCAGGGCCACGACCTCCCAGTGACGCACTAACGACAATTTGCTTACAAAAAATGTAATATCAGAGGATGAAGAACCCTGGTGACTCTGCCTCTACCACTGTGGACCTTCATCCCTTCCCCTTTTAGAAACCACAGATGTAGCTCTGACCTCCTACACCAGAGCCTTATCCATCTCCTCACCCAAGGGCAGGCCCTTAGACCCAGGAGAAACTGAGGTTCCCCCCCACCCCAACTTGGTCTGATGACTGTGTGGAGTTTTGAGGTCGAGTCCAGCTAACAGGGCTGGGGAAGGTGAGACTGGAGGAAGATTCATCGTCCAGGGGAGACTGGGATCAGAGAAGGTTTATCCTTGGTGCCTGAGTTCCCATTCCCTGGGTCCCTGGGTCCCAGACCCTGGGCTAGTGCTTGTCGGGAGCCCCTGCCTGCCCCAGCACCGGAGGAGCATTCCGGGCACAGGGAGCAGCTTCTTCAGGTGTTTCTGTGAAAGAATGGCCTGAGGGCGGCTTCGGCTCTCCCCCAGGATGGGGGAAGATCGGAAGTGGGCAGCTCTGCTGGCTTGCCCAGGTTGGGACCACAGACTTATTCACAGGAAACCCAGGGCAACCCCACGTTGGAGAAAGAGCTGAGAAAGAGACCAGGGTGGGAGGATGCGGGCGGGGGGCAGGAGCCTTCCAGCTGCGTCCTTGCCCCGCCCTCCACCCCCAGTCCTCCTGGCCACATGCCTGCCGCCACCCCTCCCGCGTCTGGGCACTGTGTTTCTCTTACCTTGAGCCCCGGAAGAGACACAAGCCCCTTTGCTGTTTCCTCTCAGCATTGCTGGGATCTGCTGGCATTTTCACAAAGGACTTCCATAAATACTAAGGGGGAACAAAAGGGAAGTAATTACAGAAAATACAAACAGCATGAAAACAGTCAAGTTTCTAAAGTACAGGTTTCCCAGCCTCAGATAACTACCCTGGAGCCCGAGACGCTGGCCTGCCTCCCTCCGGGCGCGGGCCTGGCTCCAGACCCTTGCCTCTTTTTATTTTTTTTTTAATTTTGGCCTCTTTTATTGGTCTTCTTTTCACTTATTTTCATCCATCCTTTATTCTTTGGCCTGTGTGGGCCTCCCATCGCAGTGGCCTCTCTCGTTGCAGAGTACCAGCTCTGGGCGCATGCACTCCAGAGTGCTGGCTCATAATTGGACACACCGGCCCAGCTGCTCTGCGGCATATGGGATCTTCCTGGGCCAGGGATCAAACCGGTGCCCCTCGCACTGCAAGGTGGACTCTTCACCCACTGGATCACCAGGGAGGCCCCCCCTTGCCTCTTGCCTCTAGCCTCTTGCCTCTTGGTTCCTGGGGGTCCAGGGCCCAGACAAAGCCCGTTACCCTACCCTGCCCCTCAGGTTCCCATTGGAGGATTTGCTTTGGTCATGTAGTGTCTGATGCACTGAATAACTCACCGCTTGGCTTCAGGTAGAGGGTCCATCCTCTCCAGGGCACCTGCTGAGACAGGTCAGTCGCATCCACTCCCCTAGACCCATCCACTGCACCCCACTACCCCAGCCTGTTCTATCTGTGGAATCGCTGTCCAGCTCCCTGTGGCCTCTGAACTGACCTGCTCACACATAACAGAGGGCACACGGCGGCCTCTGTGCAGTGCGGCCTGACCCCCTGACCTGAGGTGGATCGGACTAGAATAGGCACCTGCGTCAAGCTGGGCTGGTCAGAATCCTGTCTTTGGGGTTTGGACCTGGAGCCTAGAAAGCATCTCTTCATGCTGTTCTTTATTGATCCCATGTGGGTTTGGGAGCCCTGAGCCACCGTCTTGAATGCGGGGCACTTCCCGGGTGTGCAAGGAGAAGCTGAGGATGAGTCAGGGATGCAGATGCAAATGGGGAACAGGTGGCAGGAGCTCCGGGCTGTGTCTGTGTCCTCGATGCCCTGAGGCTTGACTGCACTCCTGTGCTGGGCTCTGTGTGACACTCCTGGGTCCCTTCACACAACTTCCCCTTTAATTTAAATGCTACTTCGAGCGGGCTCTGAGTCTCAGCCGACATCATCGCACCTTCAGCGGGAACGAATGCCACAGTGCAGCCGGTGTGTGTGTGTGGGGGGCGGCCAGGGACTCCCTGAGGACCAGAGAAGTCCCTTGGGAAACTGTGAGGGCCTTGTGGAGGATCAGCCTTTTCCAAGTGCTTGGGGGTGGGGGCCCGGGGAGCTGAGCTCCTTCATGGGGCCCGGATAGCAGGGGAAGACCCGTTAACACACTGCTCACGCTTACAACCAACGTCGAAGGACCAGGGAGCAGCCCCCTCTGTTTCTCTAGCATTCTGTCTCTGGCCGGCCCCTGCCCCACTCCTCCAGGCCCACGGGGCGCAACGCACAGGCGAGGAGTCTGCGCTCCGGCTCCCGCACGGATGAGCTGTGTCACTTTAGCTGAGTGGTGTCACCTCTTTGGGCCATGCTTGTTCACGTGTGCATGCGCAGTCATGTCTGACTCTCCGCGACCCCATGGACTAAAGCGGGTCGGACTCTCCTGTCTATGGGATTTCCCAGGCAAGAATACTGGAGTGGGTTGCCATCCTCCCGACTCAGGGATTGAGCCTGAGTCTCTTGCGTCTCCCGCTCTGGCAGGTGAATTCTTAACCACTGCGTCGCCTGGGCCACGCTTCCCTCTCCTCAAGTGGTAACCATCACCCCTTCGTACATTGTACAATTCCCTCGTGTGTCCCCTCCCTCCTTCCGTCTTCCTGCTTCTCCCTGCTTTCTCCTGCTCAGCATGTGCCTCCCCAGCAAGCCTTTCTTTCTGACTCCATGGGTCGAGCACTTTCCAGCCCCCTTCCGAGAGTTCAGGGCTGTTGTGTCTGAGCGCTGGTCGGTAGGGCTTCATGCTGTTCTTTATTGATCCCATGTGGGTTTGGGAGCCCTGAGCCACCGTCTTGAATGCGGGGCACTTCCCGGGTGTGCAAGGAGAAGCTGAGGATGAGTCAGGGATGCAGATGCAAATGGGGAACAGGTGGCAGGAGCTCCGGGCTGTGTCTGTGTCCTCGATGCCCTGAGGCTTGACTGCACTCCTGTGCTGGGCTCTGTGTGACACTCCTGGGTCCCTTCACACAACTTCCCCTTTAATTTAAATGCTACTTCGAGCGGGCTCTGAGTCTCAGCCGACATCATCGCACCTTCAGCGGGAACGAACGCCACAGTGCAGCCGGTGTGTGTGTGGGGGGGGCGGCCAGGGACTCCCTGAGGACCAGAGAAGTCCCTTGGGAAACTGTGAGGGCCTTGTGGAGGATCAGCCTTTTCCAAGTGCTTGGGGGTGGGGGCCCGGGGAGCTGAGCTCCTTCATGGGGCCCGGATAGCAGGGGAAGACCCGTTAACACACTGCTCACGCTTACAACCAACGTCGAAGGACCAGGGAGCAGCCCCCTCTGTTTCTCTAGCATTCTGTCTCTGGCCGGCCCCTGCCCCACTCCTCCAGGCCCACGGGGCGCAACGCACAGGCGAGGAGTCTGCGCTCCGGCTCCCGCACGGATGAGCTGTGTCACTTTAGCTGAGTGGTGTCACCTCTTTGGGCCATGCTTGTTCACGTGTGCATGCGCAGTCATGTCTGACTCTCCGCGACCCCATGGACTAAAGCGGGTCGGACTCTCCTGTCTATGGGATTTCCCAGGCAAGAATACTGGAGTGGGTTGCCATCCTCCCGACTCAGGGATTGAGCCTGAGTCTCTTGCGTCTCCCGCTCTGGCAGGTGAATTCTTAACCACTGCGTCGCCTGGGCCACGCTTCCCTCTCCTCAAGTGGTAACCATCACCCCTTCGTACATTGTACAATTCCCTCGTGTGTCCCCTCCCTCCTTCCGTCTTCCTGCTTCTCCCTGCTTTCTCCTGCTCAGCATGTGCCTCCCCAGCAAGCCTTTCTTTCTGACTCCATGAGTCGAGCACTTTCCAGCCCCCTTCCGAGAGTTCAGGGCTGTTGTGTCTGAGCGCTGGTCGGTAGGGCTTCTCCGAGTCTTCCTTTGGGTTTGCCTTATCAGACTGACTCCCCAGGGTGGAATCTTCCTCTCCCCCTCCCCACACTCTTTTCAGACCTCCCGCCTGCTTGGCGTAGGGCAGAGCCCGGAGAGGGTGCCTGGAGGCAGCCTGTCCGGCAGCGGGTTCCCTGCCTGAGCTGTCTGTTGGCTCTTTCCTCCCCTCTCCTGGCAGAGAGGACGTTCCAGAATCTACTGTCTAACCTAAGCCCGGCGCACGTGCCCACCCTTCTCGAGCCTGCATCCTTCTCTCTGCAGGGTGTGGGGGAGCGGGCAGGGGGTGTGCACCCCTTGCAGCTGGCTCCCCTTCCTCTCCCTCTCGTGGCACAGGCCGGCGCGCCGCTCTCCCCACCGCCCACCGAGGCCGGCCATGGCACTCCCCCTCCCTCCCCAGCGCTCTGTTCCCATCCTGGCTTGTCTCCCCTAGGCAGCTGGGAGCGGGGCGCCTTCGATTTCTCTATTCAGTCTGAGGCATAGCA
The DNA here is from genome assembly GCA_022376925.1 of Tragulus kanchil. Taxonomy (NCBI): domain Eukaryota; kingdom Metazoa; phylum Chordata; class Mammalia; order Artiodactyla; family Tragulidae; genus Tragulus; species Tragulus kanchil. The sequence continues at coordinate 139,858,683 of JAIOJX010000006.1, forward strand.
ATTTTCTGCTCTCCCGTAATTAGGGGAATTTTAAGCAAACTCCCCGACGGATGATTACAGCAGGTTCAATCCCAGCTCCTTTGATCAGGGAAGAATGAAGACGTTGTTGGAATACTCTTCGACCTGCCGGCCAGACAGACTGCGAGGCGGAAGTCTGGCTCTCCGGCTCCCCCTGGAGGACTCTGGGCTTTCATCCTGGTGTCTGAGGGTCCCTGGGCTCCGGAGTGTCCAGCTGGGTTCAATTCCTGCTTCATTAAGGATGGTCCAAGATGTGGCTTCTTTGGCTTAGGTCCGACATTAGGACTCAAAGCCAGGGCTGGGGCTGGAGACTTCAGTGGAAAGGGAAATCAGCGTCACCCGGGTAGGTCCCCAGGACTGCCGTGAATGGCTGTGCAGGCCGTGCCCTGTGTTTTCCAGGGGATGGCATTCCCACTGTTGCCTAGAGGAGACACCCTTCGTACATTGTACAATTCCCTCGTGTGTCCCCTCCCTCCTTCCGTCTTCCTGCTTCTCCCTGCTTTCTCCTGCTCAGCATGTGCCTCCCCAGCAAGCCTTTCTTTCTGACTCCATGGGTCGAGCACTTTCCAGCCCCCTTCCGAGAGTTCAGGGCTGTTGTGTCTGAGCGCTGGTCGGTAGGGCTTCTCCGAGTCTTCCTTTGGGTTTGCCTTATCAGACTGACTCCCCAGGGTGGAATCTTCCTCTCCCCCTCCCCACACTCTTTTCAGACCTCCCGCCTGCTTGGCGTAGGGCAGAGCCCGGAGAGGGTGCCTGGAGGCAGCCTGTCCGGCAGCGGGTTCCCTGCCTGAGCTGTCTGTTGGCTCTTTCCTCCCCTCTCCTGGCAGAGAGGACGTTCCAGAATCTACTGTCTAACCTAAGCCCGGCGCACGTGCCCACCCTTCTCGAGCCTGCATCCTTCTCTCTGCAGGATCGGGTGTGGCGGCCAGGGGGTGTGCACCCCTTGCAGCTGGCTCCCCTTCCTCTCCCTCTCGTGGCACAGGCCGGCGCGCCGCTCTCCCCACCGCCCACCGAGGCCGGCCATGGCACTCCCCCTCCCTCCCCAGCGCTCTGTTCCCATCCTGGCTTGTCTCCCCTAGGCAGCTGGGAGCGGGGCGCCTTCGATTTCTCTATTCAGTCTGAGGCATAGCAATTTTCTGCTCTCCCGTAATTAGGGGAATTTTAAGCAAACTCCCCGACGGATGATTACAGCAGGTTCAATCCCAGCTCCTTTGATCAGGGAAGAATGAAGACGTTGTTGGAATACTCTTCGACCTGCCGGCCAGACAGACTGCGAGGCGGAAGTCTGGCTCTCCGGCTCCCCCTGGAGGACTCTGGGCTTTCATCCTGGTGTCTGAGGGTCCCTGGGCTCCGGAGTGTCCAGCTGGGTTCAATTCCTGCTTCATTAAGGATGGTCCAAGATGTGGCTTCTTTGGCTTAGGTCCGACATTAGGACTCAAAGCCAGGGCTGGGGCTGGAGACTTCAGTGGAAAGGGAAATCAGCGTCACCCGGGTAGGTCCCCAGGACTGCCGTGAATGGCTGTGCAGGCCGTGCCCTGTGTTTTCCAGGGGATGGCATTCCCACTGTTGCCTGGGAGAGGGGATTTCGAGGGCTGTGTGGTGTCCAACGTGCCCAAGACACCTGGGAGCGTGAACCTGACTTCAGGAAGCTAGAATGAGTCTCTTTTTCTCAATGTCAGAGCGAGTGGTGCATTCTTAGAGCTGAAGGGGCTCTCGTTCCTTCATTGCATCCACTTCCTCAAGTTTTGCGCCTCCCAGAGGCGGTAGAGAGTAACGGGAGGAGTGTGGCCTTTGGTGCAGCCTGACTAGCGACTGAATTCCAGTTTGGTCATTTCCTGACTGTGTGACCTTGGGTTCGTCAATGAACCTCTCTGAACGTTAATACATATTTTTAAAGGATTCTTTTGAAGATTATAAGAAATGGATTAGAACACGGTTTAGCTCATAATAGGTGCTCCATAAATATTATTCCCTTTTTCCTTTCCCTGTTCAGTTCACATATTTTTAAATCATCACTCTGAAGGACAAACTGCATTCTGTCTGCTCCCCGGACCCTGTGTACCCTCAAAGCTGTGCCAGAGAGTGGACCAGGTATATTAATAGACTATTCATATTTCCAACATTCTTAACCAGTGGTCTGGCTTTTCTGTAGGTTAATTAGGCCATATTTCAGGATAATTGTGGTGGTATATTCCTGCACTAATTAAGTGGCTTCAAACCATCTCCTCAACGCAGCGTCGTGAAACACAATTAAGCCTTCCCGCCGAGTGCCTGCGCCCGCCCCGCAGCCCCGCACACGCCGGCTCTGCCTGCGCTCGGTCTCCGGAGGGGGGGGTGCGGAAGAATGAAGACGTTGTTGGAATACTCTTCGACCTGCCGGCCAGACAGACTGCGAGGCGGAAGTCTGGCTCTCCGGCTCCCCCTGGAGGACTCTGGGCTTTCATCCTGGTGTCTGAGGGTCCCTGGGCTCCGGAGTGTCCAGCTGGGTTCAATTCCTGCTTCATTAAGGATGGTCCAAGATGTGGCTTCTTTGGCTTAGGTCCGACATTAGGACTCAAAGCCAGGGCTGGGGCTGGAGACTTCAGTGGAAAGGGAAATCAGCGTCACCCGGGTAGGTCCCCAGGACTGCCGTGAATGGCTGTGCAGGCCGTGCCCTGTGTTTTCCAGGGGATGGCATTCCCACTGTTGCCTGGGAGAGGGGATTTCGAGGGCTGTGTGGTGTCCAACGTGCCCAAGACACCTGGGAGCGTGAACCTGACTTCAGGAAGCTAGAATGAGTCTCTTTTTCTCAATGTCAGAGCGAGTGGTGCATTCTTAGAGTTGAAGGGGCTCTCGTTCCTTCATTGCATCCACTTCCTCAAGTTTTGCGCCTCCCAGAGGCGGTAGAGAGTAACGGGAGGAGTGTGGCCTTTGGTGCAGCCTGACTAGCGACTGAATTCCAGTTTGGTCATTTCCTGACTGTGTGACCTTGGGTTCGTCAATGAACCTCTCTGAACGTTAATACATATTTTTAAAGGATTCTTTTGAAGATTATAAGAAATGGATTAGAACACGGTTTAGCTCATAATAGGTGCTCCATAAATATTATTCCCTTTTTCCTTTCCCTGTTCAGTTCACATATTTTTAAATCATCACTCTGAAGGACAAACTGCATTCTGTCTGCTCCCCGGACCCTGTGTACCCTCAAAGCTGTGCCAGAGAGTGGACCAGGTATATTAATAGACTATTCATATTTCCAACATTCTTAACCAGTGGTCTGGCTTTTCTGTAGGTTAATTAGGCCATATTTCAGGATAATTGTGGTGGTATATTCCTGCACTAATTAAGTGGCTTCAAACCATCTCCTCAACGCAGCGTCGTGAAACACAATTAAGCCTTCCCGCCGAGTGCCTGCGCCCGCCCCGCAGCCCCGCACACGCCGGCTCTGCCTGCGCTCGGTCTCCGGAGCGGGTGCGCTGGAAGCGTGGCTTTGAAAAGCTCTTATTTTCCTGGGATCATGTCAGGATGATTCCCAGTGAATATTGGATGAGCCGTTGTACTGCTCCTCTTCTTCTTTTCACAAAGAGAGAGACGAGGAGACACAGCGTTGATACGGGTTTAGCGTCTGCTCCGGGCTGCTCTGTCGAGTTGATTTGAATGGATTCCCAGGGGAGGCAGGCGGGGGTGTGAAAGGGAATGCCGGCGACACGCTCGCTCGGCGCCTGGGTGCGCCTGCCAGCCTGTTGGGAGTGAGTGTGAGGATGCGTGTCACGGCTGTTGTTCAGGAGAGATCTGTGTCAAACATCAGCCAGCTCGGCTCCCGCCAGCCTGCACCCGCACCGGGAGACCCCCGTCTGGGAGCGCTGGACTGGCAGACCGCCCCCCTCCCGACTCGCGTACTTGGTACTTGCCCGGGCCCTGTAAGGCGAGCGGCTCACAGGTCAGCAGGGGCCACCAGGCGGGGGACCCGCACCGTTGTCCTAAGATCTAATTTTGCGTCTTGGATCCACTTGCTGACTGTTACTGTCAGAAAGTCATCTGGCTTCCTGAACCTCAACGGTCTCATCTGGCACACGCAGAGAACACCAGCTGCCTCATAGAATTGCCGAGGAAGTTGAAAAGGCAGTCGAATGGTGCCGATGACCCCATGTGAGAAGACGGCAGACTCGGAGGTGTTCTTCGGGCCCTGGAGCAGGATAGCCTGGATGGAGCCACCCCGGGGCCCCGAGGCTCCGAGGCGCGCTTCTGTCTCATGGCTCTTGGGTCTTCTGTTTATCTGTGTTCAAGGGTGCCCCAGAGGCCCCCGGGGCACCAGATCCATGGCCTCAGGTCCAGTGGCACCATGCGTTCACCACTGGGGCCGCCCGGACTCGAGGTTCCCCCTGTCCACAGGAAAATGCCAAGTGTCCCATCAGCTCCCACCATGGGAGCCTGGAGAAGCCTCCATGGGTCACGACAGCAAGTGGAGGGTGAACACGAGATACCTGGAAAGGTTCCTGAATTCGAGTTCTGGGAGCCTCTGCTTTAGGCTCACGGCCTTATGCATGCTTGGCCTCTCTGATTCTCCTCTGACTCCCTCCCTGACCGCACACAGCGCCATCTCTCCACCCTGCTTCCTCTGGTCCTGCCTCCCCAGTCCCAGCCCCCTTCCATGGACCAGCTGCTCAGGCAGCAAAAGGCAAAATGGAGACTTCTCCTCTCTCTCTCTTTCTTGCTCTCGCTCTTCCTCTCGGTGGAGTGATGGCCCCAGGCATTCTGAGTAAGACACTAATCAAATAAAGACAGGTGACGATGCTCCAGCATCTTCTCTGGAAGCCAGGGAGACTCTCAGCTGCCCTCAGGAAGAAGATGGGGGCGCTGAGGGGACGGGGGGGATGCAGCATTTATTTAACCTGGTTGTCACACACACAGCCCCCGGCTCCTCCGACAAGTGAACACCTCATGAAGACGCAGATAAGCTGAAACGAAAAACTGACAGTCACAGACGAGGCCCTGGCTCCCAATCGCAGCTCTGCTAAGCAGAGGGAGGTGAGAGGCGAGCCAGGCTTCCCCCCAGCACGACCTGTGTATAGCGGGTATGCGCCTTGTTCCCCTGATGACAGAGAGGCTGTCCTAGGCTCTCGGGGCGTGAGAGTCCCCGGGAGGCACCCGGTCAACTGGAGATGGAGAGGAGGGGCGGTTTGCTTGTTACGAGGCAGGTCACGTCCAAGATGAACTTCCGACTCTGACACTGAAGGAAGGAAGAGTCGTCAAGGACCCAGTGCCTCCAGGAGCCAGGACAGGGCCTGGAACAGAGCAGAAGCGAATGCATGCTCATGAATGAGTGAGTGAATGAATGGTCCCGGGAAACGAGACCCTGGAGGTGGGCTTCGCCACCTTCCTGACTTCCGCAGCTGCAGCAGCCGAGGGACCCGCTGGGATGGAGACTTCACATTGGGGAAACTTCTTTTCGACTAAACCCAACTCTGTGGAGTGTAAGAGGATAAATAAAGGTCAAGGACCCCTTCCAGGGACAGTGTGAAACAATAGAGAGATATATATTTATCCCTGCCCGTGCCCCCTGGCACTGAACTAAAATTCCCTAGGTGGTAAGGGTGTCAGGAGCACCTTTGCTCCTAATACTTGATCTCTGACCCAGTTCATGACACATCTCTTTTCGTGTCCTGGGTGATAGGAGGGTCCTTGTTCCAGTGAGGTGAATTCCTGGATGGGAGTGGTCACCAGAATGATCAAGTCATGATTTGAATCTTGGAAGTTTCAGCTCCACCCCTACTTTTCAAGAAGGGGGAGAGGAGCTAGAAATGGAGATAATTGATCATGCTTACGCGAGGATGTACCCATAAAAATCCCAATAGTGCGAGGTCTGAAGGGCTTCCAGATGTGACCGTAGTCCTATATCAGAAGAAAGACACACCCCAATTCCGTCAGGACAGAAGCTCCTGTGCCCGGGACCATCCTAGGTCTTGCATGAGGTCTTTCCCCATCTGGCTGTTCACGGTACCCTTTATCATATGCTTAGATAAACTAGGAAATGTAAGCAAGCATTTCCTTGAGCTCTGTGAGCCACTTGAGCAAATTAATTGACTGTGGGGAGGGAAGTGGGGAACCTCTGACTGGTAGACAACCTGGACAGAAGCTGTGGTGGGGACCCACGACCTCTGATTGGCATTTGGAGTTGGGGCCCTCTGGTGGGACTAAGCCCTTAACCTGTGGAATGTGACATTATCTCCATGTATGCTGAATTAATTTCTATCATACAAATTGTCCAGTTGATAAGGACAGAGTAGAACAGGTAGGTGGTTGTAGAGTCCTAGTAGGGGACGGTAGGTAGAAGGGCGAAACCTGGGAAAGGTTGGGAGGCCAGTGAGTTGATGATAACTCAGGAGAGCTGCTCCTTGTTCAGTAAAGCAGGCTCGACTGGGTATAAACAGCTGATGAAGGAGGAGCTGGTGAAGAAGGAACTAATGATGTATCCTTGCATCTGTGCCTACTTGAGGGGGGTGCCTACATCTTAAATGTTCTACCAGCCTATATATATGGCTGTCCACTCAATTGAAGAGAGGGCAGAGCAGAGCTTTCCTGCCTGTCTGCTTGCACTGCTTACAAGGACCCTTCCAGGGACAGTGTGAAACAATAGAGAGATATATATTTATCCCTGCCCGTGCCCCCTGGCACTGAACTAAAATTCCCTAGGTGGTAAGGGTGTCAGGAGCACCTTTGCTCCTAATACTTGATCTCTGACCCAGTTCATGACACATCTCTTGTCGTGTCCTGGGTGATAGGAGGGTCCTTGTTCCAGTGAGGTGAATTCCTGGATGGGAGTGGTCACCAGAATGATCAAGTCATGATTTGAATTTTGGAAGTTTCAGCTCCACCCCTACTTTTCAAGAAGGGGGAGAGGAGCTAGAAATGGAGATAACTGATCATGCTTACGCGAGGATGTGCCCATAAAAATCCCAATAGTGCGAGGTCTGAAGGGCTTCCAGATGTGACCGTAGTCCTATATCAGAAGAAAGACACACCCCAATTCCGTCAGGACAGAAGCTCCTGTGCCCGGGACCATCCTAGGTCTTGCATGAGGTCTTTCCCCATCTGGCTGTTCACGGTACCCTTTATCATATGCTTAGATAAACTAGGAAATGTAAGCAAGCATTTCCTTGAGCTCTGTGAGCCACTTGAGCAAATTAATTGACTGTGGGGAGGGAAGTGGGGAACCTCTGACTGGTAGACAACCTGGACAGAAGCTGTGGTGGGGACCCACGACCTCTGATTGGCATTTGGAGTTGGGGCCCTCTGGTGGGACTAAGCCCTTAACCTGTGGAATGTGACATTATCTCCATGTATGCTGAATTAATTTCTATCATACAAATTGTCCAGTTGATAAGGACAGAGTAGAACAGGTAGGTGGTTGTAGAGTCCTAGTAGGGGACGGTAGGTAGAAGGGCGAAACCTGGGAAAGGTTGGGAGGCCAGTGAGTTGATGATAACTCAGGAGAGCTGCTCCTTGTTCAGTAAAGCAGGCTCGACTGGGTATAAACAGCTGATGAAGGAGGAGCTGGTGAAGAAGGAACTAATGATGTATCCTTGCATCTGTGCCTACTTGAGGGGGGTGCCTACATCTTAAATGTTCTACCAGCCTATATATATGGCTGTCCACTCAATTGAAGAGAGGGCAGAGCAGAGCTTTCCTGCCTGTCTGCTTGCACTGCTTACAAGTAGCCTGTCCTAATGAATTCTTTACTTGTCTATCACTCTGCTTCTCGCTGAATTCCTTCTGTGTTGAGGCAGGAAGAACCTGAGCCTCAGTGGGTCCAGACGTTGGGTGAGTGCTGGATTAAGTCTCGGCTGCTTGGGTTCAAGTCCCAAGCAGGGTTTTGGCTGGGATTGGCTGGGGTTAAGCCTTAGCCACGTAGGTTTGAGTCCCAAACTGGGCTTTGGCTAGGTTCAAGTCCCAGTCACGTGGGTTCAAGTCCCAAACAGGGTTTTGGGCTGGAATTCAAGCTCCAGCCACATGGGTTCGAGTCCCAAGCAGGGTTCGATCAGCTCTGGGCCCTGGGTTTAAGTCTCAAATTGAGGTAAAACCCTTTCACAATCATGGTTGATTTTAAAGTACTAATGATTTTGCAACCACCTTAAAAAATCCACAAAATTAAACAACTGACTAATATAAGCAAACTATAACTTAAATGGCAATTACTGTAGCTATCTTAAATATCATCTTAAATGTTATACTACTTTCTCATCACTGCCTCCTGTTTTTTTTTTTTATGTCTATATATTTTTTATATTGCTTTTTTGCTTTTAGTTGGGTCAGAATTGAGTTAAACTGTAGGATATCCAGCTGGTGTTGCAGAATTGCTAGGTGTGGGGAAACCCCATACCTCTGATGTTAGTGTTGTGAGTGACATGTGAGTGTGAGAGCAAATGAGAAACACTGGAGAAAAAACAGGTTTTTGTTTCTTTTTTTTTTTTTTCCAGTTCATATAGGGGAAAAACCTATGAGAAAACTGAGACAAGGAGGCTAAGAATACAAGAAGTAATAGGGGCCAGTAATGAGCCTCTGGAGACGATAAAAAAGTAAATAAAGGGAAGAAAATATTGAAAGAAACAGCAACTTAACGTTTTGTAGGATTAAAGGAATACCTTAGCCTTCAGACAGAAAGTGTTGAGAAAGTACTAAACAAGATAAGGGAGAAAAAAATCTCATACATAGATGCATTACGTTGAAACCTAAAAGCATTGGAAACATAGAGAAAGTTTCCATAGAGAGAAAAACAGGTCATCTACAAATAAGGAGAACCAGAGTGACAATCCAATTACATCTAGACACTGTCGAACTTTATATACAGCTAAATAATCATTTTCCTGTGAAGGCAAAAGAAAGACATCCTCAGGCATGAAGATGTACGCAGAAGACATTCCAGCAATAAAAAAAAGAAAGTGCATCTTCCTTATATAAGATAAAATAAGACTGAAAAAGAGTTTATTAAGTTTTACTCTTGCTTGAATAAATGATGAATATATATTAAATCTGGAGCTAAAATCTAGATAATGTCATCATGACAGCGGTGAGGAGAGACAAGAGGTGGAAAGAGACCAAACGAGTAGCCGACATATCTTACGTGTCTGAAAAATAAAAACGTACCACCAAATAGCTCTTGGACTAAAGGGAAAATATTAAGGAAAATTATGAATTACTTAGAATTGAATGTCAAGGAAAGCTCTGCATGTCAAAACTTATGTACTATAAAGTAGTACCAAGAGGAAAATTTATAGCTTTAAACACACATCTGTCAGAAAACAAGAAAGATGAAAAACAAATGAGCTGTGTATTCCTATCTGGGGGGACAAAAACATAAAGAAAATCCAAATAAACAAGAGGGAGGGAACATACACATACCTAAGGTTGATTCATGCTGATGTTTGTCAGAAACCAACACAACACTGTAAAACAATTACCCTTCAATTAAAAAAATAATTAAAAAAGAAAGAGAATCAGCAGAAATTAAACCAAATGTCCAATCCAGAAAATTCTCTTTTATATAAAGAGAACAAAAAAGAGGGAAATAATACAGAGTAGAGGAGAAACTAATGAAATTCAGAATAGAACCAAGGGTATCAAATGTAGTGCTTTATAAAAGCCCCCATATTTCTTTGAAAAGACTCATAAAATAAACATTAAAAAATACTAATAAAATAAACATCAAGAAACAAAAGAATTTCTCAAATAACCATGCTACAGAATTAAGCAGGAGATAGAACCAGGATTTTAAAAAATAAAATATTAGAACAGCTATATACATATATACAACAATATTTAACTTTGATATACATATTTTGAAACATAGAGAAAGTTTCCATAGAGAGAAAAACAGGTCATCTACAAATAAGGAGAACCAGAGTGACAATCCAATTACATCTAGACACTGTCGAACTTTATATACAGCTAAATAATCATTTTCCTGTGAAGGCAAAAGAAAGACATCCTCAGGCATGAAGATGTACGCAGAAGACATTCCAGCAATAAAAAAAAGAAAGTGCATCTTCCTTATATAAGATAAAATAAGACTGAAAAAGAGTTTATTAAGTTTTACTCTTGCTTGAATAAATGATGAATATATATTAAATCTGGAGCTAAAATCTAGATAATGTCATCATGACAGCGGTGAGGAGAGACAAGAGGTGGAAAGAGACCAAACGAGTAGCCGACATATCTTACGTGTCTGAAAAATAAAAACGTACCACCAAATAGCTCTTGGACTAAAGGGAAAATATTAAGGAAAATTATGAATTACTTAGAATTGAATGTCAAGGAAAGCTCTGCATGTCAAAACTTATGTACTATAAAGTAGTACCAAGAGGAAAATTTATAGCTTTAAACACACATCTGTCAGAAAACAAGAAAGATGAAAAACAAATGAGCTGTGTATTCCTATCTGGGGGGACAAAAACATAAAGAAAATCCAAATAAACAAGAGGGAGGGAACATACATATACCTAAGGTTGATTCATGCTGATGTTTGTCAGAAACCAACACAACACTGTAAAACAATTACCCTTCAATTAAAAAAATAATTAAAAAAGAAAGAGAATCAGCAGAAATTAAACCAAATGTCCAATCCAGAAAATTCTCTTTTATATAAAGAGAACAAAAAAGAGGGAAATAATACAGAGTAGAGGAGAAACTAATGAAATTCAGAATAGAACCAAGGGTATCAAATGTAGTGCTTTATAAAAGCCCCCATATTTCTTTGAAAAGACTCATAAAATAAACATTAAAAAATACTAATAAAATAAACATCAAGAAACAAAAGAATTTCTCAAATAACCATGCTACAGAATTAAGCAGGAGATAGAACCAGGATTTTAAAAAATAAAATATTAGAACAGCTATATACATATATACAACAATATGTTTGAAATTCTTGATGAAATATACATATTTCTGGAAACTATATCATGTTGAAATTGGCAGAGACTTGAGGACGAACAGCAAAATGACAAATTAAAATGCTAATTAGAAAAATCTCCCTAGTACCTCAAAAATCCCAGGATGTTTTCTAAGTATTTCTAGGTAAATTCTTCTAAAATTTTAAGGAATAAGTCATTAGTATCCAATACAAGTTGTTACAAAGATAAAAAAGAGGGAAGACTGTCAAGATCATTTTGTGACTTTGATATAACTTTAATATAGACTTGACATCAAATAAAAAGAAGAATTTAAGAAGAAGGAGTTCCCTAGTGGTCTAGTGGTTAGGATTCAGCGCTTTCATTGCTGTGGCCCAGGTTCAATCCGTGGTCTGGAAACATAGACCCTTCCAATTTGTATAGCATAGTCAAAAAAAAAAAAAATTAAAAGAAAAGAAAAGAAAAGGAACCTTTAGGTAATTTTTAATTTAAGACTATAGATGTAAAGAAACATCAATGGAATCCAATACTGTCTTAAAAATCAAAGCACCGTGCCCGCTTTGGCAGCACATATACTAGAGTTGGAACGATACAGAGAAGATTCGCATGGTCCCTGCACAAGGATGACACGCAAATTTGTGAAGTGTTTCATATTAAAAAAAAAAAATCAAAGCACCTTATTTAAATAATGGAATATTAAATAATGTTTTAAAAAGCTAACTACTGCTATACACAACAGTATTCAAAAGTGAGTGAAAAGTCTGACACGTAAGACTATCTACCATATGATTCTATTTCTGAGAATATCAAGGCAGGCGAAATGAATCTATAGTGAGAGAGTTCAGAAGAGTCATTACCTTGAGGGTGAGTGGTTGGCAATGTAGACAATATAGACTCAGGAAATGAGAGAGTCACCTGCAGTGCTGGAAACCTTCATTATCTTGGTCTGAGTGATATTTAAATGGATGTATATGTATGTAAAAATTCATTAAGTGATACATCTGAGACTGCCATGCTTTACTGAATGTAAGATAGACTGTGAAGAGTTAAAGTGCTTCAAATGATAAAATATGTATCCCAGTAATGTAAAAGATAGTTGACTATTAGAAAGTTTATCAATCAATATAATTTATCACTTTAAAGCAGGTGTTGGCAAACTTTTTTACAAAGGATGAGATAATATATATTTTAGGCTTTGTGGGCTAGATAGCTCTATCTCAGTTCCTTAACTCTGTGACTGCAGCGTGAAAGCAATATATAAACAAATGGACATGGCTGAGTTCCAATCAAATTTTATTTCACTAATAAGTAATTTTTATATTTTCATTGTGCTGTGAGAAAACGGGATCCTGCAGGGGCGCTGTGCGATGGCCTGGAGGGATGGGATGGTGGGGATATACCTATGACTAATCTGGGATCATACGTATCTGTAAACAACAAAACTCTGTAAAAGTAAAAAGTAAAATAACAATTAAAAAAAAGAGTAATTTTTTATAAAATGTTTAGGAAAATAGGAGCTTTTCCAACTTGATAACAACTAGACAACCAAAGCATTTGGCAAACATCCCACTTAAAGAAGAAGCTTTTGATGAATTCCTGGTACTGTCCACTATTGCTATTATGCTGTTCAACAGAATACCGAAGGTCCTGCCCAATGTCATAAGACAGGAAAAAGAAAGAAAAGATGTAAGTATTGGAAAGAAAGACATACAAGTTATGAATAGCAGATAATTTAATGAGATAATTTAACGAGAAAACTCAAAGGAGTCAACAGACAACCATTTAGAACTACTAGGAGAGTTTAGCAAAGCTGTTGGATTCTAGATCACCACAGACATTTGAACATAGAAAGCATCAATACCATTGAAACTATCTAAGGTATAAATCTGAATTTTAAGGTCAGAAGTTTATGCAATTTGAGGAGCCCTTTTTAAGAAAAATAAGACTACAGATTTAAAATTAGATATAAAATAAAAATGTCTGTTTATAATAAGAAATCACAACTAATTATTATGAAAAAACTGAACAGCACAATGAATGTCACAAAGACAGCATGTTATTTTAAAAGTGAATTAACCACTTGACTTACCTTCACCTTTCTATCCAGGTGTCTGGGTGGCCTCAATGGACGTGCGTTTGAGCAAACTCCGGGAGATGGTGAGGAACAGGGAAGCCTGGCGTGTGCAGTCTATGGGGTTGAAAAGAGTTGAACATGACTGAGCAACTGCACGGAACCGTCTGGCTAGTCAGGACAGTGGTAGAAGGAATTCCGTGCATACTTAGAAGCCACTCTGACACCAGGACACCAAGCAATGACTTAACTACAGAAATTACAGTTGTTTAGATAATATATATTTTAGGCTTTGTGGGCTAGATAGCTCTATCTCAGTTCCTTAACTCTGTGACTGCAGCGTGAAAGCAATATATAAACAAATGGACATGGCTGAGTTCCAATCAAATTTTATTTCACTAATAAGTAATTTTTATATTTTCATTGTGCTGTGAGAAAACGGGATCCTGCAGGGGCGCTGTGCGATGGCCTGGAGGGATGGGATGGTGGGGATATACCTATGACTAATCTGGGATCATACGTATCTGTAAACAACAAAACTCTGTAAAAGTAAAAAGTAAAATAACAATTAAAAAAAAGAGTAATTTTTTATAAAATGTTTAGGAAAATAGGAGCTTTTCCAACTTGATAACAACTAGACAACCAAAGCATTTGGCAAACATCCCACTTAAAGAAGAAGCTTTTGATGAATTCCTGGTACTGTCCACTATTGCTATTATGCTGTTCAACAGAATACCGAAGGTCCTGCCCAATGTCATAAGACAGTTAAAAGAAAGAAAAGATGTAAGTATTGGAAAGAAAGACATACAAGTTATGAATAGCAGATAATTTAATGAGATAATTTAATGAGAAAACTCAAAGGAGTCAACAGACAACCATTTAGAACTACTAGGAGAGTTTAGCAAAGCTGTTGGATTCTAGATCACCACAGACATTTGAACATAGAAAGCATCAATACCATTGAAACTATCTAAGGTATAAATCTGAATTTTAAGGTCAGAAGTTTATGCAATTTGAGGAGCCCTTTTTAAGAAAAATAAGACTACAGATTTAAAATTAGATATAAAATAAAAATGTCTGTTTATAATAAGAAATCACAACTAATTATTATGAAAAAACTGAACAGCACAATGAATGTCACAAAGACAGCATGTTATTTTAAAAGTGAATTAACCACTTGACTTACCTTCACCTTTCTATCCAGGTGTCTGGGTGGCCTCAATGGACGTGCGTTTGAGCAAACTCCGGGAGATGGTGAGGAACAGGGAAGCCTGGCGTGTGCAGTCTATGGGGTTGAAAAGAGTTGAACATGACTGAGCAACTGCACGGAACCGTCTGGCTAGTCAGGACAGTGGTAGAAGGAATTCCGTGCATACTTAGAAGCCACTCTGACACCAGGACACCAAGCAATGACTTAACCATACATGGAAGTGATTGTGACCATGTGAGTAAGTACCAAATTAGACGTAGCCTCAACTCAGCTTCCCTTTAGCTGGACCCTCCCTCCCAATACCTGTAATCGCTCCAATACTGCCCTACAGTAAGGGAGATGGAGCGGTGGGGAGGTTGGAAAGGAAAGAGACAACAGACCTTACCAGTTTTGACTGCAATACTTTATGTTTGCAATTTTGCAATAACATAGTCACATTGCTAGCCCTTCCATGGATCCTGGAGAGGACAGTAAATCAACCTCTGATAATAGCAATGAAAAGCACTAAGGCCCTAGGGATCAACAACAAAGACACAAGACCACAAGGGGAAGAAACTTGAACCTTTATAAGACGATTAAATGAAAGATCTAAATAAAAAGAAATACTATATCCTTATTTGGAATGACTTAATTTTTGGAAGATGTCTATTAGCCCAAAATTAATTTCCACATTCAATTAAATTCCAGCAGGAATTTTGGAGAATGAAACAGATTGATTATAAAATTCTATAGAAGAATTGAGCCCCACAAATAATTAATCCAATTAAAAAAATAATCAACAAAGAGCAACATTTTTTCTGCTGACAATCAAATTGATTATAATAAAAGCAAAATAATAAAAGCAGTGTGTTATTGGCATAGGAACTGACAAATTAACCAAAGGAATGGAGTAAGGGACCAAGAACAAGCCTAGACATGCATAAACCAATTAAATAAACAAAAACATATCTAAATAAGCAAAGCTACAATGCAACCCAGCATATGATAGAGGTAGCGTCACAAAAAAGATGATGTATGAAAAACTGAACAGCACAATGAATGTCACAAAGACAGCATGTTATTTTAAAAGTGAATTAACCACTTGACTTACCTTCACCTTTCTATCCAGGTGTCTGGGTGGCCTCAATGGACGTGCGTTTGAGCAAACTCCGGGAGATGGTGAGGAACAGGGAAGCCTGGCGTGTGCAGTCTATGGGGTTGAAAAGAGTTGAACATGACTGAGCAACTGCACGGAACCGTCTGGCTAGTCAGGACAGTGGTAGAAGGAATTCCGTGCATACTTAGAAGCCACTCTGACACCAGGACACCAAGCAATGACTTAACCATACATGGAAGTGATTGTGACCATGTGAGTAAGTACCAAATTAGACGTAGCCTCAACTCAGCTTCCCTTTAGCTGGACCCTCCCTCCCAATACCTGTAATCGCTCCAATACTGCCCTACAGTAAGGGAGATGGAGCGGTGGGGAGGTTGGAAAGGAAAGAGACAACAGACCTTACCAGTTTTGACTGCAATACTTTATGTTTGCAATTTTGCAATAACATAGTCACATTGCTAGCCCTTCCATGGATCCGGGAGAGGACAGTAAATCAACCTCTGATAATAGCAATGAAAAGCACTAAGGCCCTAGGGATCAACAACAAAGACACAAGACCACAAGGGGAAGAAACTTGAACCTTTATAAGACGATTAAATGAAAGATCTAAATAAAAAGAAATACTATATCCTTATTTGGAATGACTTAATTTTTGGAAGATGTCTATTAGCCCAAAATTAATTTCCACATTCAATTAAATTCCAGCAGGAATTTTGGAGAATGAAACAGATTGATTATAAAATTCTATAGAAGAATTGAGCCCCACAAATAATTAATCCAATTAAAAAAATAATCAACAAAGAGCAACATTTTTTCTGCTGACAATCAAATTGATTATAATAAAAGCAAAATAATAAAAGCAGTGTGTTATTGGCATAGGAACTGACAAATTAACCAAAGGAATGGAGTAAGGGACCAAGAACAAGCCTAGACATGCATAAACCAATTAAATAAACAAAAACATATCTAAATAAGCAAAGCTACAATGCAACCCAGCATATGATAGAGGTAGCGTCACAAATTAGTGAGAATGATGATGAATTATTGAGCAAAGAGTATTGGGGAGAAGCTGCTCAGTTTTCAGAACTAAGTTAAATACCTATTGAATACTATATTTAAAAAAATCCAAATGGAGAAAGACCTAAATGCAAAAAGTAAAATTGAAACAAATGGATGAAAACGTGTTAAAAACAACTGTGAACTTCAAAGTCAGCATTTTTGAAAAGATTAAAAAAAAAACCCAAGATACAAAATAAATGGATTTGATCCCACCAACATTAGAGATTTCTGTTTTTTTAAAAAAATAGTATAAACAAAGCTAACAGATAGGTAACAGAGTTGGAGTAGATATTTTTAGAAGTTAAAACTGACAGAGGCTTAGTATGCAGTTTATACAAATCATGACAAATCCATAAGAAAAACACAAGAATCTAACAGAAATAAAGGAAAGAGGCTATTAATAGCCCGTTCATAGAAGTGGCCCTTTGAAGAGCTAACAACTCTACAAAGAGCATCTTAATCTCTTTAACACAAACTAAGGTACCATTTTACCCTCTTCTACTGACAAAAATGAGAAAATTGGAATCGTATCAAATACTAGTGAGGGGTGGGAAAGAGAAGCCCCAGTCCCTGCTGGCAGGAAGTCTGGCTGACCTTACCCCTGAGGGTCTGCACCCTCACTGCTCGGGGTTGTGTGCACAACTTCAGTCTCACCCCTGGAAGACACGTGAGAAGACATGTTTCTCCAAAATGAAATGATCATTGTTAAATGGGAACATGGATCTTTCCTGGGGGGCTCCTTTGGTGCCAAGGCTTGTGGTCTGGGGTCCCAGGTCTCGTTAGCACCCTCTTGACCACACCTTGTTGATATCGCTGCGTCTCTGCTTGTATCTCAAAGCAAAAGAGAAAAAAGAAGGAAAATAAATAAGACCAGAAAAAAAAAAAAAAAAAGACTGAAGGATTACTTAGTAAAACAGAAGAGATCAAAACAGTAAAAACAGACAGCTCTGGTAAAAAGACAAAAACCTCTCCTGCCTGTGACCATAAAAGCCAAGTGAAGTCTTTTACCTAAATTAAAAATAACTACGTCATGAAGCAGGGAGTCTGAGGTTGAGGAGTGAGGCTTCCAGAGACTGCAGCCAGAGCCAGGCACAGGCGCGCTCGCTCCTGCTCCCTTAGGCTCTGGTCCCAGAGCTGGGTATTGAGGAGCCTCACCTAAGTTAAATACCTATTGAATACTATATTTAAAAATCCAAATGGAGAAAGACCTAAATGCAAAAAGTAAAATTGAAACAAATGGATGAAAACGTGTTAAAACAACTGTGAACTTCAAAGTCAGCATTTTTGAAAAGATTAAAAAAAAAACCCAAGATACAAAATAAATGGATTTGATCCCACCAACATTAGAGATTTCTGTTTTTTTAAAAAAATAGTATAAACAAAGCTAACAGATAGGTAACAGAGTTGGAGTAGATATTTTTAGAAGTTAAAACTGACAGAGGCTTAGTATGCAGTTTATACAAATCATGACAAATCCATAAGAAAAACACAAGAATCTAACAGAAATAAAGGAAAGAGGCTATTAATACCCCGTTCATAGAAGTGGCCCTTTGAAGAGCTAACAACTCTACAAAGAGCATCTTAATCTCTTTAACACAAACTAAGGTACCATTTTACCCTCTTCTACTGACAAAAATGAGAAAATTGGAATCGTATCAAATACTAGTGAGGGGTGGGAAAGAGAAGCCCCAGTCCCTGCTGGCAGGAAGTCTGGCTGACCTTACCCCTGAGGGTCTGCACCCTCACTGCTCGGGGTTGTGTGCACAACTTCAGTCTCACCCCTGGAAGACACGTGAGAAGACATGTTTCTCCAAAATGAAATGATCATTGTTAAATGGGAACATGGATCTTTCCTGGGGGGCTCCTTTGGTGCCAAGGCTTGTGGTCTGGGGTCCCAGGTCTCGTTAGCACCCTCTTGACCACACCTTGTTGATATCGCTGCGTCTCTGCTTGTATCTCAAAGCAAAAGAGAAAAAAGAAGGAAAATAAATAAGACCAGAAAAAAAAAAAAAAAAAAAAAGACTGAAGGATTACTTAGTAAAACAGAAGAGATCAAAACAGTAAAAACAGACAGCTCTGGTAAAAAGACAAAAACCTCTCCTGCCTGTGACCATAAAAGCCAAGTGAAGTCTTTTACCTAAATTAAAAATAACTACGTCATGAAGCAGGGAGTCTGAGGTTGAGGAGTGAGGCTTCCAGAGACTGCAGCCAGAGCCAGGCACAGGCGCGCTCGCTCCTGCTCCCTTAGGCTCTGGTCCCAGAGCTGGGTATTGAGGAGCCTCACCTGATGGCGCAGAGCTGATGGCAAGTCTCTCCCACCTCGGGCCTCCAGACTAGGAGGACAACTCTGGTCTTGGAAGGCTTTCTTCCTGGCCTCTGCTTAATCTGCCCTCTTGGCCTTTGCCCGGCTGGTCCTCGCCCCCTCTTTCCCTTCCACATTCTTCCTCACTGTGCCCGCCTGCCTAGCAGGGAGGGCAGGACTGTGGGCTCCAATCCTGGTCCTGCTCCACTATGACCTGTAGGTGAAAGTGTTAGTCACTCAGTCGTGTCCCACTCTTTGAGACCCCATGGACTGTACCTCTGTCCATGGAATTCTCCAGGCAAGAACACTGGAGTGGGTTGCCATTCCCTTCTCCAGAGGATCTTCCCAACTAAGGCAGAGTGGCCGAGCTGGCAGGTGGCCACATCTGCAGGTCTGAGGGCCAGGGTTCCAGGAAGAAGGAACGTGGTCTGCCGTGGTCCATGTGGTTCAGAATAGGAAGATTAGCCTGTGTGACTGCAGCGGGCGGGGAATGGAGAAGGGAGCTGATGTTTGAGAGGGAATCAGGAGCCATTCATAGGCAAGGACCCTGTGGACCTAGAAGGGGGTGTGGACTTTCTTCAAGGGCTGTGGGAAGCCACAGAGGAGTTTGAAGCAGGAAAGTGATGGGATCTATGTTACAGTTTTTTCTTTTTCTTTTTATGGCAGTAGCCTCCTGGGTTTTTGGGTTGTTTGTTTGTTTTTTGGGTTTTTTTTGTGCCTTTATTTATTTATTTATTTTATAGAGTTTTGTTGTTTACAGGTACATACAATCCCAGATTAGTCATATGTATATCCCATCCCCCCCTCATCCCACCCCTCCAGGCCGTCGTATAGCCCCATGTAAGATCCCTTAACCCACAGCTCATTGACAGTAGTTATCTCTTTTACATGTGATAGTATAGGGCTCCGTGTTACTCTTTCCATATCTCTCACCCACTCTTCCCTCTCCCCAATGTCCATATATCTGTTCTCTATGACTGTTTTTCCATCAATGCTCTGCGTGTGTATTTATCAATACGATCTTACTAGATTCCATATATATATGTGTGTTAGTATACTATACTTGTCCTTCTCTTTTTGACTTACTTCACTTTGTATAATAGGTTCTAGATTCATCCATCTCATTAGGACTGACTCTTCTGCATTTCTTTTTGTGGCTGAGAAGTACTCCATAGTATATATGTACCAGAGCTTCTTTATCCATTCGTTTGTTGATGGACATCTAGGTTGCTTCCATGTTCTAGCTATTGTATAGAGAGCTGCAATGAACACTGGGGTACAGTTGCCTCTTTTAGTTTTGATTTCATTAGGCTATAAGCCTAATAGTGGGATTGCTGGGTCGTATGGTGCTTCTATCTTTAGTTTTTTAAGGAATCTCCATACTGTTCCATAGCGGCTGTATCAATTTACATTCCCACCGACAATGCAAGAGTGTTCCCTTTTCTCCACACCCTCTCCAGCATTTATTGTCTACAGATTTGTTGATGATGGCCATTCTGACTGGTGTGAAGTAATATCTCATTATAGTTTTGATTTGATTTTCTCTAATAACAAGCAATGTTGAGCATCTTTTCATGTGCTTTTTGGCCATCTGTAAGCCGTCTTTGGAGAGGTGTCTGTTTAGGTCTTTTCCCCATTTTCTGATTGGGTTGTTTGTCGTTTCAGTGTTGAGTTGTCTGAGCTACTTGTACATTTTGGACATTAATTCTTTATTGGTTGTCTCAATTGCTTATGTTACAGTTTTGAAATGCTCTTGGGGATTGAAAAGGATGTGAAGCACTCTGTGAGGATGGGCTCAGCCAGGTAGAACATTGGCCCTTCTGTTGGACAGAAAACCTGCGGAAAGATGATGGTGGAGCCTGTTAAAGACAAAGAGACCTCAACCAAATGCCACGGGCAGGCCTGCTTGCATCGGGATTTGAACAAATCAACTGTAGAAAGTCGTTGAGGTAACTACGAAAATGTGCACATAGACTGAGTGCTTGGTATAATTAGGGAACCATGGCTAATTCTGTTAAGTGTGTTAATGGTATTGCAAAAAAACCTGGATACAGAAGGATTTACAGGTGAAATGAAATGATGTCTGAGATTTGCTTTAAAATTTTTACGATCTTACTAGATTCCATATATATATATATGTTAGTATACTATACTTGTCCTTCTCTTTTTGACTTACTTCACTTTGTATAATAGGTTCTAGATTCATCCATCTCATTAGGACTGAATTTTCTGTATTTCTTTTTGCAGCTGAGAAGTACTCCACTGTATATATGTGCCAGAGCTTCTTTATCGATTCGTTTGTTGATGGACATCTAGGTTGCTTCCATGTTCTAGCTATTGTATAGAGAGCTGCAATGAACACTGGGGTACAGTTGCCTCTTTTAGTTTTGATTTCATTAGGCTATAAGCCTAATAGTGGGATTGCTGGGTCGTATGGTGCTTCTATCTTTAGTTTTTTAAGGAATCTCCATACTGTTCCATAGCGGCTGTATCAATTTACATTCCCACCAACAATGCAAGAGTGTTCCCTTTTCTCCATACCCTCTCCAGCATTTACTGTCTGCAGATTTGTTGATGATGGCCATTCTGACTGGTGTGAGGTGATATCTCATTGTAGTTTTGCTTTACATTTCTCTAATAACAAGTGATGTTGAGCATCTTTTCATGGGTTTTTTGGCCATCTGTAAGTCTTCTTTGGAGAGGTGTCTGTTTAGGTCTTTTTCCCATTTTTTTGACTGGGTTGTTTATTATTTCAGTGTTGAGTTGTCTGAGCTGCCTGTATATTTTGGACATTAATTCTTTATTGGTTGTCTCAATTGCTTATGTTACAGTTTTGAAATGCTCTTGGGGATTGAAAAGGATGTGAAGCACTCTGTGAGGATGGGCTCAGCCAGGTAGAACATTGGCCCTTCTGTTGGACAGAACACCTGCGGAAAGATGATGGTGGAGCCTGTTAAAGACAAAGAGACCTCAACCAAATGCCACGGGCAGGCCTGCTTGCATCGGGATTTGAACAAATCAACTATAGAAAGTCATTGAGGTAACTACAAAAATGTGCACATAGACTGAGTGCTTGGTATAATTAGGGAATCATGGCTAATTCTGTTAAATGTGTTAATGGTATTGCAATGAGGTTAAAGGAAGTGAAGTCCTTATCAGTTGGAGATACAGAAGGATTTACAGGTGAAATGAAATGATGTCTGAGATTTGCTTTAAAATGCTCCAGAAAACAAAGTGTATGGGGAGAAGATATGAAATATGATGAGCAACATGTTCGTAAGTTTTGAAGCTGGGTGATGGCACATGGTTTTTTTAATACCAGTTTCTGACATTTTCCATAACAAAAAAGAAAAAAAGTATTTAAAGTCCCCTGGCTGTCTGTTGTGTGGGGCGTGGCGCCCACTGGTGCAGTGAGCGTCTGGGCACTGGTGCCCGGCAGGTGGGACTCCCTTGAGGGCTAGGACAGCAGCCTGGAAGATGACACGTCCGGGGGCACTTCACGGCGTGACGGGGGAGGACTTGATAGGAACCATCTGCGGGCGCTCTGCTCACTGACCCAGGTGTGGGCTGGCCTGCCCCAAGCAGAGGAGCTGGACTGTGAACTGTGGAGTCAGACAGACCTGGGGCAGAAGTACTCAGTTTTTCTTTTTTTTAATTTTGGCCTCCTTTTATTGATTATTTTATTTATTTATTTTTCATCCATCTTTATTTTTTGGCCTGTGTGGGCCTCCCATTGTAGTGGCCTCTCTTGTTGCAGAGCTGCGGGTGCATACTCTTCAGAGCGCTGGTTCGTAACTGGACACACCAGTCTAGCCACTCCTCAGCACGTGGGATCTTCCCAGGCCAGGGATCGAACCGGTGCCCCTTGCACTACAAGGCGGACTCTTTACCCTCTGGACCACCAGGGAAGCCCCTGAAGTACTCAGCTTTTCTTATCTGTGAGATGGGAAGGGTGATAGTGGCTTTCCTGTTTGGGCTGTGACAACTGTTACATAGTTCATGTCAGGCCCCAAGCTCAGGGCCAGGCCATGATGATGGTTCACTTCCTAGTAGTTGTTGTGGACATGGCACAGGCTGGGGTGAGGCTAAGCCTGGCTGCATTCTGGGACCTTCTTTGGGGTATTCGTCTCCAGTATCTAGAAAGCTGAGGCCAAATAGGAGTGTTGAGGTGCATAAGCCATCAGGCACGTGTGCACACCTCACCCCTGGCTCGTGTTCATGCACCTGCACACATGCAGACACCCCTCCACGGAGTCTCCCCCTGGCGTGGCCTGAGCAGGCCTGGAGTTTGATCTCCAGGGAGGTGGGGATGGTCCTTCCTGGAGGATCCAGAGTGGATCTGAAGGGAGTGATGCTCAGAGGAGCCTGGACTGTGTGGCCCACAGGGAGGCTGGGCACTTGCAGGCCTAAGTGGGAGGATACAGCTGGGATAGTGCCATTGGGCAGGCAAGCGGTGGAGGAGACAGGGAGGAAGAAAGGGGGGTGGGCTGCAGCCTGCGGCCCTTCGGGAGAGGCTAGAGAAAGTCTGAACACGAGGGAGAATGGCAAGGAAAGTGTTGCCGGACGTACAATCAGCATGCAGACAGGGCCTGTTTATGGCCCTGGAGCTTCTATCCTTGACCTCAAGGGCTAGTAGGCCTCATAGGCCCCTTGCTGCCCCCCAGCTCCTGCCTGGCTTCACGTAGCACCCAGATCTCTCTCTGTGGTTGGGCCAGAGAAATGCAAGCCAACCAGGCCCTTTGAGACCCTTCCTCTCCATCTTGGTTTTTGATCTGACAGACATTTGGTCTCTAGGAATCTTGGATCAGACAGGCCTGTATGGTGCATGAGGGAATCAGTCTCCACCTGCCCAAGTATCAGTTCTCAGTCCCAAACTATCCCAGGATCCTGAGCCAGAGAGACAGGGAAGCATGGAGAGTCTGTGCTCACAGGATAGAGGGGTGAGGGGGAAGAGGGGCCTGGGGGCAGAAGAAGCTTCTAGAGCTCAGGTTGCAGGGAAGGGCAGATCCACAGAGAAAAGTCTGGGGCGCTCCCAGGAAGAAAGGCAAGGAGGCAGGTCAGAGAGGACCAGGGCCCCCTCCCTCTGCCCTCCCTTCCACGCACAGTAGACTTGGAGACAGCAAGCCTCTTGTTCAATTCTCTCTTCATCACGGGGAAGGCGCTTTGAATCAAATCCTAAGTTGAGTGGCAGGAGGGAGAGGAGAGCCCCATTCCGCCTTCACTCACTTTCTTCCAGAGTGCAATTTGGGGGGTCGTGAATCCTACCTGCATCACATTAACACCAATAAAACACCCCACGGCTCCCACTCTCGAAATGTCAACATTTATTAGCTCCAGAGCCTGGTGCCAACTTCCCAGCGGCCTGTCTCCGCGGGCAGGCCTGGCAGGAGGAGCAGGGGGGCCGAGCCTGTCCTGTGGCCCGTCCTGCCTCCAGCCCTCAGTTTTGTCCTGAGCCCTAGGGGGTCAGAGATGGGAGTGGGGGCTCAGAGCCAGCAATCTCAGGAACAACTCCCTAAAGAGACTTTGGAACACCTGTGTCCAAGAAGGGCCTTCTCTTGCTCCTCCTAACCTAGGAGTCTTGTGCCCTTTGCCCACTCTGGGAAAGAACATCCCCACCTTGTAGCCTAGCCTTGCCCTTCCCCATCACTCACCCCTGCCCTGGAAAGCAGTCTTCCTGTGGGGTCTCATGGCCTCAGGCTTCCTTAGGCCACCCTCAGGGTCCGAGGCCCTTTGGACACAGACCAGACGATCAGATACATGAGGTCGCGGGGTCGGTTGGGAGCTTGACATCAGGACAGGGAGGCAGATGAGTGCTTGCTTGGCCTGGCTCACTGCCAGTTGCCCCCACGTCTCAGGGTACCCTGAGAGCCTTCTCGTTCCAGGATGAGGAGCTGAGTCTCCTCGTGTGCTGTCTGAGGAATCACTCCCATCACTGTGGATTTTCCGACCCAGGAACCCCTCTCCCCTGAAGACGAGTGTGGACACCCCAAGGTGGTAGTGGTCATAGGGGAGCCTAGGGGCACAGCTTGTAAATTACCACCCGTTTTGCTCAAAGCTCCTTTCGTATCTGAAAAATAAATCCAAGCACATTGGGTATTCCGCTCTGCAGAGCTCGTCTCTTTGTTTTAAATTACTCATCAGTTAAATCCCTTGACTTTCTCCTCAGGTTCTTTGACGGTGACATTCCAGGCTGCTGGCTGTCTTTGACCAAGATCTCCGTGTGCCCACAGGACTTTGAGGGGCTCGTGAACCCTGGTTTGGGAAGCAAGGCATTGACTCTTCTCCACGCTTGATCTTGCAGTTCTCACAGGTAGGAGCACTTTTTATTTGGGGAGGCTGCTTTTCAAGGGGCTGGCCATGTAGGAGACCCTGGTTCGATCCCTGGGTCGGGAAGATTCCCTGGAGAAGGAAAGGGAAACCCACTCCAGTATCCTTGCCGGGAAATCCCATGGACAGAGGAGCCTCTCCGGCTATAGTCCATGGGGTTGCACTACTTGGGACACGACTTAGCAACTAAACAGCAAGAACACTCCAGGCAGGAGGTACCCTGTCCACATCATTCTTGGTTCAAATGAATCTTGTGCAGAGAACAAGCCCCACTTCTGAGGCAGCGTGCTAATTCCAGCAACACCACCAGGACTTGGGACACCTCTTAAACCCCTTCTGGGTGCTGCCGTCACTCATGGCAGCAGCCAGATGTCTTGCTTCCCAATCACTCCTCATCACTGACCTAAACTGCAACCCACAGTCTGACGGTTCCCCATGCGCCAGACTTGCTCAGAATGCCTCCTGTTTAAAAAACCCAACAAACAAACCCATCTGGTGCCTTCAGTGCCCTAGAGCACATGGCTCCGAGAATCCACAAAGGCAGCAGGTATTTGTTATCTGAGGATGGGGCTGGCTTTTGGAAATGATGTAGCAGAACTCTGAGTGGAATCTGGAGAATCAGGTAGCAGGGGAGAGCTCTTTGAGTCAAAACTAAGGAGGTTCCAGAGGGGCTGGTAGGCTGCCCACTCTCATCCTCAGCTCCCAGCCCACCATTCTGTTAGTATTGCATTCCCGGTTGTCACGGCCCAGGGGGGTCTCATCGCTGTCAGACGAGTTGGTGGACACCCCAAGGTGGTAGTGGTCATAGGGGAGCCTAGGGCACAGCTTGTAAATTACCACCCGTTTTGCTCAAAGCTCCTTTCGTATCTGAAAAATAAATCCAAGCACATTGGGTATTCCGCTCTGCAGAGCTCGTCTCTTTGTTTTAAATTACTCATCAGTTAAATCCCTTGACTTTCTCCTCAGGTTCTTTGACGGTGACATTCCAGGCTGCTGGCTGTCTTTGACCAAGATCTCCGTGTGCCCACAGGACTTTGAGGGGCTCGTGAACCCTGGTTTGGGAAGCAAGGCATTGACTCTTCTCCACGCTTGATCTTGCAGTTCTCACAGGTAGGAGCACTTTTTATTTGGGGAGGCTGCTTTTCAAGGGGCTGGCCATGTAGGAGACCCTGGTTCGATCCCTGGGTCGGGAAGATTCCCTGGAGAAGGAAAGGGAAACCCACTCCAGTATCCTTGCTGGGAAATCCCATGGACAGAGGAGCCTCTCCGGCTATAGTCCATGGGGTTGCACGACTTGGGACACGACTTAGCAACTAAACAGCAAGAACACTCCAGGCAGGAGGTACCCTGTCCACATCATTCTCGGTTCAAATGAATCTTGTGCAGAGAACAAGCCCCACTTCTGAGGCAGCGTGCTAATTCCAGCAACACCACCAGGACTTGGGACACCTCTTAAACCCCTTCTGGGTGCTGCCGTCACTCATGGCAGCAGCCAGATGTCTTGCTTCCCAATCACTCCTCATCACTGACCTAAACTGCAACCCACAGTCTGACGGTTCCCCATGCGCCAGACTCGCTCAGAATGCCTCCTGTTTAAAAAACCCAACAAACAAACCCATCTGGTGCCTTCAGTGCCCTAGAGCACATGGCTCCGAGAATCCACAAAGGCAGAAGGTATTTGTTATCTGAGGATGGGGCTGGCTTTTGGAAATGATGTAGCAGAACTCTGAGTGGAATCTGGAGAATCAGGTAGCAGGGGAGAGCTCTTTGAGTCAAAACTAAGGAGGTTCCAGAGGGGCTGGTAGGCTGCCCACTCTCATCCTCAGCTCCCAGCCCACCATTCTGTTAGTATTGCATTCCCGGTTGTCACGGCAGACGTGGTCAGATGGCGCCTGGCCTGTCTTGCTGTCTGCTTGGTGTTTCTCCGCAGTTGGACCGCCTCCCTATGCTGGTGCGTCCTGCTTGGTGTGCAGGGTCTCCAGCAGGACTGACTCTCCATTGTCCCGAGTGATAACCAGCTCAATTAAGAAGGCTTGGGCTGGCCTTTCTCCTTCCCCGATCCACTCTTCCCAGTCTCCCTCCACCATCGCTCTTCCCAGGATCTCTTTCCCAAGGAGGCTACCTGCAAGAAAGCCTCTGCCTTTGGGGGCCCCCAGGCTGACAGCTGCCCTGCTGGATTTCTGCTGAGGTTTATGGATGAAATATCTCAATGGGCCTGGACACGTGAACCATGGGGCAGGTAGCGGGGATGGGAGTTTTGGTGAGGTGTGTCCTCAGGTATTGCCTTCTGGGCCATTTCTTTACCTTTCCTTTCTTCTCCAAAAAACCAAAAACTGACTTTTGTGAGATATAACTCATATAACATGCAACGCACTCACGTAAAGTGTGCAATTCAATGTCTTTGGGTATGTATATTCAGAGTTGTGCAACATGAGCACTATCAATTTTAGAACATTTTCATTATTCTAAAAAGAAATACAGTGCCCATTAGCAGTCAACTACCTATTTTGCCCTCAAACCCTCTCCACCCAGGCAACCAGAATCTACTTTCTGTCTCTATAGATTTTACCTGTTCTAGACAATTCATTTAAATGGAATCACACAATATGGGTTTGTTTGTGTCTGGCTTCTTTCACTTAGCAGAATAGTTTTTAAGTTTCATCCGTGTTGTAGCATGTATCAGTAATTAATTTCTTTTTCTGGCTAAATATTAATCTATCGTATGGATAGACCATATTTTATTTATCCATCAATTGATAGGCATTTGGGTCGTTTCCATCTTTTGGCTATTATGAATAATATGGTGAATATTTGTGTGCGAGGTTTTTTTTGGCCACTTCTATTCGTCTTTCATTTATTTCCATCTTTGTTTTTGGTCCTGTGTGGGCCTCCCATCGCAGTGGCCTCTCTCACTGCAGAGCATTAGCTCTGGGTGTATGCACCCCAGAGCTCTGGCTTGGTAGCTGGACACGTCGGTCCAGCCACTCTGTGGCACGTCGGATCTTCCCAGGCCAGTGATCGAACCGGCGCCCCTTTCACTGCAAGGCGGTGTCCTTACCCACTGGACCACCGGGGAAGCCCTATGAGCAAGTTTTTGTGTGAATGTGTGTTTTTATTTTTTGAGGGTATATACCTGGGACTAAAATTGCTAGGCCAGCTCTCTCTTTTATTTTTTAATTTTATTGTTATCTTAGAGAATATATTCCCATATTAGTTCACAATTTAAAAGGAACAGAAGGAGAATTCTAGTTCTCTTCTTAGAGGCAATGGATAGTTTCCACTTTAAGTGTATTTTGGGAGGACATTTCTAGCATATATAAACAATTATGAATATGTATTTTTCCCTTTTTTACACAATACACACTGTTCAGCACCTCCTTTATTCCCTTCACAGTAAATCTTAGAGACTAAGAAAAAAAACACTTTTCATTCTTTATATATATATATATATATGTATGTATGTGTATATATATATATATATATATATATATATATATACACACACAGTATTCCCTTGGATAGTGGGAAATTATTTATGTAATTTAAATTATTTAATCAGTTGTCTGTCAAAAGACAATAAGTTCTCCCCCAATCATTTGCTATTACTAACAGTGCAGTGAAAAAATATGAACAAATAGCATTCCTTTTATGTGTGAGCACATGCGTGAGATGAATTTCTCTTTTTTCCTTCTTCTTTTTAAAAAATACTTATTTATTTAGGGTTTCCCTGAGTGGTTCAGTGGGTAGAGAGTCCGCCTTGCAGTGCAAGGGGCACTGGTTCAATCCCTGGCCCGGGAAGAGCCCATGTGCTGTGGAGCAGCTAGACAGGTGTGTCCTATTATAAGCCAGCGCTCTGGGCGCATGTGCCCATCGATTCCATATTTGTATTTATGGCTGTAGTTTGGGTCGTTTCCATCTTTTAGCTATTATGAATGATATGGTGAATATTTGTGTGCCAGGTGTTTGTTGGCCACTTCTATTCGTCTTTCATTTATTTCCATCTTTGTTTTTGGTCCTGTGTGGGCCTCCCATCGCAGTGGCCTCTCTCACTGCAGAGCATTAGCTCTGGGTGTATGCACCCCAGAGCTCTGGCTTGGTAGCTGGACACGTCGGTCCAGCCACTCTGTGGCACGTCGGATCTTCCCAGGCCAGTGATCGAACCGGCGCCCCTTTCACTGCAAGGCGGTGTCCTTACCCACTGGACCACCGGGGAAGCCCTATGAGCAAGTTTTTGTGTGAATGTGTGTTTTTATTTTTTGAGGGTATATACCTGGGACTAAAATTGCTAGGCCAGCTCTCTCTTTTATTTTTTAATTTTATTGTTATCTTAGAGAATATATTCCCATATTAGTTCACAATTTAAAAGGAACAGAAGGAGAATTCTAGTTCTCTTCTTAGAGGCAATGGATAGTTTCCACTTTAAGTGTATTTTGGGAGGACATTTCTAGCATATATAAACAATTATGAATATGTATTTTTCCCTTTTTTACACAATACACACTGTTCAGCACCTCCTTTATTCCCTTCACAGTAAATCTTAGAGACTAAGAAAAAAAACACTTTTCATTCTTTATATATATATATATATATATGTATGTATATATCTATATATATATATATATATATATATATATATATATACACAGTATTCCCTTGGATAGTGGGAAATTATTTATGTAATTTAAATTATTTAATCAGTTGTCTGTCAAAAGACAATAAGTTCTCCCCCAATCATTTGCTATTACTAACAGTGCAGTGAAAAAATATGAACAAATAGCATTCCTTTTATGTGTGAGCACATGCATGAGATGAATTTCTCTTTTTTCCTTCTTCTTTTTAAAAAATACTTATTTATTTAGAGTTTCCCTGAGTGGTTCAGTGGGTAGAGAGTCCGCCTTGCAGTGCAAGGGGCACTGGTTCAATCCCTGGCCCGGGAAGAGCCCATGTGCTGTGGAGCAGCTAGACAGGTGTGTCCTATTATAAGCCAGCGCTCTGGAGCGCATGTGCCCAAAGCCGGTGCTCTGCAACAAGAGAGGCCACTGCAATAGGAGGCCCACGCAGGCCAAAGAATAAAAGATGAATGAATAATAAATAAATAAACAACCGATAAAAAGAGGCCAAAATTTTAAAAATATATATTTATTTATTTATTCAACCAGGCCAGCAAGATCTTTACCTGTGGCATGTGAACACTTAGTTGCAACATGTGGAATCTAGTTCCCTGACCAGGGATTGAACCTGGGCCCCCTGCATTGGAGGCTTAGTCACCAGACCTCCAGGGAAGTCCCCACATTTCTAAAAGTAGAAGAAAATATGCCAAATTACCTTCCATAGTGGTCTTCCCAATTGACTGCCCATCAGCAGTGCCTGAGCGTGACTGTTTGCTCCCTCTCACCAATTTGACGGCTGAAAAATGGTATCTCAGTGCAAGTTTCATTTGCAATTTTTTTATTATGAGTGAGTCAAAGCATCTTTTATTCCCTTTTCTGTGAAGTGTCTGTATCTTTGGCCAATTTTTCTACTGGATGGGGTCACGTTCTTGATGCTTTGCGGGTGCTTTTTATTTATCAGAGAAATTAGCTCTTTGTCTATAATAGGGAAACCTAAAGCTGTTTCCAGCGGGTGGAAGCCTGTTGCTTTTGTGTATTCCTGTCCATGACGATCCAGTTTCCCTGAGAAGGTGTTATATCTCATACCCTGCTGACCAGGGGCAGCTGGGCGATGTGCTTTGGCCAATTAAATCTGAACAGAAGCGTATCTGTCACATCTGGGCTGAAGCTTGAATGGCTAGTATGTTGTGCGTTTTCTTTCCTCCTGCCTCGGCAGTGGCATCCACCAATGATGGCGATGCCTCCCCAGGAGAACCCAAAGCGAAGGTGGTGAGAGTGACCGTGTGGAGTCGAGAGCCCAGCCAGTCGGCAAGGGGACGTGCTGCCCAGGCCAGAAACACTCCTTTGCTGTTTTGTGCCACTAAGAAGCTGACTTCTTGCTGCAGCAGAACTAGCCCATCTTGACAGATGCAGGCCATTTCCCCACAAAGCCAATCTTTTATTTTGATGAGGTTTAAAATGGTCAGTTCTTTGTTTTGTGACTTCAAGGTAAGTATCAGAAGATCTTCCCCGCTTCTGGATTATATTTTAAAAATGCTTCTCTGGCATGGTTAGTTGAAAAATCTGTCATTCTTCTCTCAATTTGAGATGCCATCAGGTGCTAGCCCTCTGATTGTGGTTCCATAGTTAAGGAAGCAGAGCCCGGGGCTCCGGCGGCTGCTGTCCCCATTAGCCGTTGTTAGAGGACGTCTGGCTGCTACCAGGAGACTTGACTGCGGATACTCACTCCAATTAGGAGCTTATTCTCTGACACTGAAGGCCAGCCTTGGGCCTTCCAGGGCTGCTGGGGCGGTGCCAAGGGCAACAGAGACTCGGGCTTCTTACCTACTTGTGCTTTACCTTCCTTAACAGACAGCCTTCTTGGGCTTCACTGTCTAAGGTGTCTGCAGGGGCTCTAGCCATCACGTCCGAGATCCAGGGAGGAAGTCGGAGGAAGAAGGTGGGGCGAAAGGGCCTGTACAGACGATCTGCTTCCCTTTTAAGGGACTTTCTTGGAAGTCTCGCCCCAAAACATCTGCTTGAATCTCGACTCAGAATTTAGCCATAGGGCTTTGACACAAAGGAGCAAGAAACTGTAGTGTGTTGCTGTGTTCGTTTGCTAGACAGCGTGGAGGGCTGGTGTGATTGAATGGTGCAGGTCAGAGGACAGAGTTCTCTGAGAGCCTCAAGGCTTTGGGGACAGGCCCTGCCTTGAAAAAGTTCGCATGGTAGTGAGTTCCAGCAGAAGGCACCACAGCCCTGGCCATTCTCCCCTTGTCTCCTCTCTGTTCCTAGGCGGTGTCCAGATTCGAGGGGACTTCCTGGAGGTGACTGCACCTGTATGTGTGGGGAGGGCTGGCCTCCACTCTGGGAGTCAGCAGCCCCGATGGTCTTCAGCCTATGCAGCCCTGACTATTACTGACTGGCGGTGACTTCAAGTCTTCTGTTTCTTTCTGTAAACTGGGGCAACAAGGACATCTTCCCAGGAATACCGTGATAACAGAATGAATCACATCTAGGAAGGTCTTATGGTTTGCAGCTGTTGATAGGAGGCTAAGAAGAGAAGACAGCCTCAGAGTCCCCACCGCCACTCGCTGGTCCACAGGGCGCGGGAGGCCAGAGGGCCTGGAGGGGAGGGCCTGCCGCTCACTTGCTCAACGGCTCCCAAGGCTTCCTAACCTTCCCTCGGGATCTTTTTCATCAGCTACACAAAACCAAACTCACTTTCCTGTCATCAGATTCAGCTCTGAGAGCCTCCCCCAACCGCTCACCAGTTTGCCAACTCCAGTCCTCTCCTGGACTAAGAGCCTCCTGAGATTTGTTTCTCAGCTTCCCTGGTGGCTCAGCAGTAAAGAATCTGCCTGCCATGTGGGAGACACACGGTCGATCCCTGGGTCAGGAAGATCCCGTGGAGAAGGACATGGCGCTAGTATTCTTGCCTGGAGAATTCCTTGGACAGAGGAGCCTGGCGCGCCACCATCCCAGGGGTCCCAAAGAGTCAGACAGGACTTAGCGGCTGAACACCACCACCACCGTGTATTCGTCAGGGAAGGCAAGACTTAGGCCTTGGTAACAGAAGACCCTCATCCAAGTGGCTTAGTATATACACATTTTTTTCTCGTTCCTCATCGCTCTCTAGGACAGCTGTCCCCTTCAATCCAAGCAGCTCTGACCTGGTGACAGCAGCGTCTTAACATATGCCACGCTTGCCACAAAGCATGAGGAGAGACTGGGGGGGATTTGTGCCTGCTCTTTTTTTTTTTTTTTAAGTAATTTATTTTGGGCGGGGGTCAGGTTGGGGAGGGAGGGGAGTGGGCAGGCCACTTCCATTGGTCTTTCATTTCTCTGTTTTCATCCGTCTTTGTTCTTTGGCCCGTGTGGGCCTCCCATTGCGGTGGCGTCTGTCGTTGCAGAGCGCCGGCTCTGGGCTCATGTGCTCCAGAGCTCTGGCTCGGTGATTGGACACATGGGTCCAGCCACTCCGCGGCACATGGGATCTTCCCAGGCCAGGGATCGAACCGGCGCCCCTTGCACTGCAAGGTGGTGTCCTTACCCACTGGACCACCAGGGGAAGCCCTGTGCCTGCTCTTTAATGTTTCTGCTAGAAGTGACACTCGGACCTATAGTCCATCGGCCAGAGCCAGGCACAGGGAGCCTGGCTGCAGGGAGTAGAGATCTGCAGTCAGGTCTCTGCTTCTAGTAGTAACATGTGCAAGAACTGCCTCTGCCAAGCCCACAGGGACCCGCTATTAGTTCATGTCCAAGTTCCTTCCTGACCCTCAGCAACTCCTGTGGTTTGGCCCCACCTGACTCTTCCCATCCCATCACCCACCTCTCCGATGTAACTCCCTGCCAGGGAGTAGATCCCAGTCAACCGCTCACCCGTTTGCCAACGCCAGTCCTCTCCTGCACTAAGAGCCTACTGGGATTGGTTTCTCAGCTTCCCTGGTGGCTCAGCAGTAAAGAATCTGCCTGCCATGTGGGAGACACACGGTCGATCCCTGGGTCAGGAAGATCCCGTGGAGAAGGACATGGCGCTAGTATTCTTGCCTGGAGAATTCCTTGGACAGAGGAGCCTGGCGCGCCACCATCCCAGGGGTCCCAAAGAGTCAGACAGGACTTAGCGGCTGAACACCACCACCACCGTGTATTCGTCAGGGAAGGCAAGACTTAGGCCTTGGTAACAGAAGACCCTCATCCAAGTGGCTTAGTATATACACATTTTTTTCTCGTTCCTCATCGCTCTCTAGGACAGCTGTCCCCTTCAATCCAAGCAGCTCTGACCTGGTGACAGCAGCGTCTTAACATATGCCACGCTTGCCACAAAGCATGAGGAGAGACTGGTGGGGATTTGTGCCTGCTCTTTTTTTTTTTTTTTAAGTAATTTATTTTGGGCGGGGGTCAGGTTGGGGAGGGAGGGGAGTGGGCAGGCCACTTCCATTGGTCTTTCATTTCTCTGTTTTCATCCGTCTTTGTTCTTTGGCCCGTGTGGGCCTCCCATTGCGGTGGCGTCTGTCGTTGCAGAGCGCCGGCTCTGGGCTCATGTGCTCCAGAGCTCTGGCTCGGTGATTGGACACATGGGTCCAGCCACTCCGCGGCACATGGGATCTTCCCAGGCCAGGGATCGAACCGGCGCCCCTTGCACTGCAAGGTGGTGTCCTTACCCACTGGACCACCAGGGGAAGCCCTGTGCCTGCTCTTTAATGTTTCTGCTAGAAGTGACACTCGGACCTATAGTCCATCGGCCAGAGCCAGGCACAGGGAGCCTGGCTGCAGGGAGTAGAGATCTGCAGTCAGGTCTCTGCTTCTAGTAGTAACATGTGCAAGAACTGCCTCTGCCGAAGCCCACAGGGACCCGCTATTAGTTCATGTCCAAGTTCCTTCCTGACCCTCAGCAACTCCTGTGGTTTGGCCCCACCTGACTCTTCCCATCCCATCACCCACCTCTCCCCGATGTAACTCCCTGCTCCAGATGCAAGTCCTCCCTCTGAGCCTTTTCTCATGACCTCCCTTTGTTAACCCATCATTCACCTCTTCTTTCCTAAATTCCTCCGTCAGTCAAGATCAGTCTCTTTCGTGCAGTTTTCTGGCTCAGTTCTCAGTGGTCTCCCTTCTCAGAGCTCCTCCAGGTTTACTTTTAAGCTTTCGCTCAGCCCTGAGCACGTGCTCCTGCTATGGCCTGTCTAGACTGTAACCCTTGGAGGTCGAGGGCTGGGTCCTATCCCTCTCTCTGCTCTGAATGCCCTTCTCAGTTGAGTTCTCAATGATTTTAACTCATGAATGGTTGTTAAACACGTACCAAATGCCAGACACCAAGCGAGGCATGGAGAGTACAAAGAACAATAAAACATGGTCCTAGAAGGAAATAAACTAGCATTTATGTGTTGCCTACCCTGTAGCATTTAGGGATTAAGAGAGAGAACTCTGGAATCTGCTTGGGGTTGAGTTCCACTTCTGGTTAAATAAGCTGTAGGACCTCAGCCAAGCTACTTAACTTCTTCAGCCTGAGTTTTCTCATCTTCAACAATAATGATGATCATTATCTGCAGTATTAGCTTCCCAGGGCTGCTGTAGCAAATTACCACAAACTGGGCGGCTGGAGACAACAGAACTGTGTTCTCTGACAGCTCTGGAAGCTGGAAGTCTGGAATCAAGGGCTTGGCAAGGCCACTCTTGCTCTGAAGGCTCTAGCGGAGAATTCCTTTCTTGCCTCTTCCTACCTCTGATGGCCCTCCTTGGTGTTCCTTGGCTGGTCACTGCATCGTTCCATTCACGGCCCCCATTTTCACATGGCGCTCTTCTCTTTTCTCCCCTTTCCCCCCATGTCTTCTTCTCTTCTTATAAATAACCAGATATAGGATTTAAGACTCACCTAAATCCAGTATGAACACATCGTAACTAATTACACCTGCAAAACCCTACTTCCATATAAGGTCACATTGTGAGGTTCCAGGTTGACATACATTTTTGGAGGGGGCACTTAGTCAATCTACCCCATAAGATTATTGCGAGGATTAAGTAAGACGGTGCCGGTAAATCATTTGCCACCGTGCCTGGTGTATAGTAAAAACTCACTGGATGTTAGTCACCCTTAGAACAGTATATTAATCAGGGTCATTTTATTTCCAAGTGTCAGAAACCCAGCTCGGTCCTGGTGTGACTGAAGCTGGGTGTTTAAATGAAGCTATCAGGAAACACAACTCCTCTCTCAGCTCTCTGTGGTCTTTCTTCTTAGGCACTCTCTCCTTGTGAAGTGGCAAAGACATCCCTCAACAGGTCTAAGGCTAATCATCCTCCAAGGACAAGAAGCACCTCTTTCTCAATAGTTCCAGGAAAGTCC
This sequence comes from Tragulus kanchil, assembly GCA_022376925.1. Taxonomy (NCBI): domain Eukaryota; kingdom Metazoa; phylum Chordata; class Mammalia; order Artiodactyla; family Tragulidae; genus Tragulus; species Tragulus kanchil. The sequence continues at coordinate 139,894,578 of JAIOJX010000006.1, forward strand.
CGGGGCTGATTCTCCTGGAGCCAGTCTGGATCACGAGCCCCTTCCAGAAGCAGAAGGATAGAGTATTGTGAGCTGGAGGACAGGCAGGGGGTTAGCCACAGCTGAACTACTTGACTTGCAAATGAGGGGTGGTTTCAGGAAGGGGAAATCAGAATGCTGGACCATGGGATGCCAAGCAGGCAGAAAGATAGCTAGTTCGCCATAGACCATGGCACTGCTGTGTGCCAGCCCGTGGTCCAGTACCTGAGACAGCGCAAGAGTTCCGTAAATGTTGATTGAAAGGTCCCATAAATGATGCAAGAAAGAAGGTGTTTAGTGTGAAGTAGGTTGCTCACGTTTTTTCATTATTTCTTGAAATAGCACTGTTTTCATTTTGTAGATGTAGAAATTGAGGTTCAGGCTTCCCAGTGGCATTAGTGGTAAAGAACTCACCTGCCAATGCTGGGGACTTAAGAGACTCAAGTTTGATCCCTGTGTCAGGAAGGTCTTCTGGAGGAGAGCATGGCTCCCTACTCCAGTATTCTTGCCTGGAGAATTCCATGGACAGAGGAGTCCTGTGAGCTGTGGTCCATTGGGTCGCAAAATGTCAGACACGGCTGAAGCAACTTAGCACCCAGATGTAGAAATTGAATGTGAGTTTTATCTGTTCAAGGTGACAGAATGAAAAAGTGGCAGTTAGGAATCAAAATCAGTGGGGTTTCATTGCGAACCTATGTTCTTTCTATTATACCACTTTTTTGTTTTTGGCTTTTTTGCTTTTACAGAGTTTTGTTGTTTACAGATATGTATAATCCCAGATTAATCATATGTATATCCCATTTACCTTTGTCCACCAAAATCATAGTGAGAGAAGAAAGAGTTTGAATACACTACTTTCAGGTGCCTGTAAAGTAAATTCATTTGTTGGTCACCTTTCCACAATTTAGCATCCTGCAAGGTCAAAATCCCCTTTGCCTGTTTCTAGTCACACCTCCCAACTTATTAGTTTGTTAGAACAGTACATGAGTCCCTAGATTTAACCACTGTTTTGGATTTTCAGTTCTTTTCTGTGAAGCTCCATGCACATATAACTATTAACACCAATGCAAATCGTTTGTGTTTTCTTCTGTTAATCTGTATTTTCTTAGTTTAATTTGAAGAGCCCAGGTACAGAATTCAAAGGATAGAGGAAAAGTTTTCCCTCTCCTACAGTATTTCAGTTGTTTCCAGTTTTGGCTATTAGGGAGAAAGCCACTTTGAATGTTCTTATTCACGTCCTTTGGTGGACATACGTCAAGAGCACTTGTTCCTCTAAGGTACACAGCTAGGAGTGGAATTGTACAGTCATAGCTCCTATCAAGCATTTGCTATGTCCTGTCTCCTACCTTTTTAAGCCCCTCGTACTGTGCAGAACCCTGCCTGCTGAGACCTCATAGCCCAGAGGCAGAGGGTTGGAGAGTATGACCACCGAGGCCTCTCTCATGGTTTGGAGGAAGCACTGAGCCATAGGCCCACTCTGTCTTAAGCTCCCGCCAGCACCACTATTTGCTCATGAAAGCATTTCATGTGATTAGCCAAGTAATGACATCTTAAAACTGTAGAGCTAATATATTACGTAATAAAACACAGGAGCAAATCTCTTTGACACATAGTGGTGATTTACTCTTCCAGCCATAAAGATAATTACATTTCAGGTTGATATATAAAAGGCGGCAGGCAGAGCTTATGAAGAATTAGCATAGCTTTGTGTCGGACCTCTCCATCCATGTGGACCTATTTGTCATTCCTCTTGCTATTAGCTGGCAAACATTGACTCAGCTGGGCCTGCTCAGTGACTGGTCACTGCTGCGCTGGGAGGAACTGTTGGACCCATTGAGGAGCAGCTGGAAAGGCTCAGGCTGGGCTACAAAGCGTTCATTCCTCCAGGCAGCTCTGTAACACTGCAGGAGAGCTCGGGCCCAGAGATATGTATAATCCTGTTATCCATTTAGTCCACCAAAATCATAGTGAGAGAAGAAAGAGTTTGAATACACTACTTTCAGGTGCCTGTAAAGTAAATTCATTTGTTGGTCACCTTTCCACAATTTAGCATCCTGCAAGGTCAAAATCCTTTGCCTGTTTCTAGTCACACCTCCCAACTTATTAGTTTGTTAGAACAGTACATGAGTCCCTAGATTTAACCACTGTTTTGGATTTTCAGTTCTTTTCTGTGAAGCTCCATGCACATATAACTATTAACACCAATGCAAATCGTTTGTGTTTTCTTCTGTTAATCTGTATTTTCTTAGTTTAATTTGAAGAGCCCAGGTACAGAATTCAAAGGATAGAGGAAAAGTTTTCCCTCTCCTACAGTATTTCAGTTGTTTCCAGTTTTGGCTATTAGGGAGAAAGCCACTTTGAATGTTCTTATTCACGTCCTTTGGTGGACATACGTCAAGAGCACTTGTTCCTCTAAGGTACACAGCTAGGAGTGGAATTGTACAGTCATAGCTCCTATCAAGCATTTGCTATGTCCTGTCTCCTACCTTTTGAAGCCCCTCGTACTGTGCAGAACCCTGCCTGCTGAGACCTCGCGAAGCCCAGAGGCAGAGGGTTGGAGAGTATGACCACCGAGGCCTCTCTCATGGTTTCGAGGAAGCACTGAGCCATAGGCCCACTCTGTCTTAAGCTCCCGCCAGCACCACTATTTGCTCATGAAAGCATTTCATGTGATTAGCCAAGTAATGACATCTTAAAACTGTAGAGCTAATATATTACGTAATAAAACACAGGAGCAAATCTCTTTGACACATAGTGGTGATTTACTCTTCCAGCCATAAAGATAATTACATTTCAGGTTGATATATAAAAGGCGGCAGGCAGAGCTTATGAAGAATTAGCATAGCTTTGTGTCGGACCTCTCCATCCATGTGGACCTATTTGTCATTCCTCTTGCTATTAGCTGGCAAACATTGACTCAGCTGGGCCTGCTCAGTGACTGGTCACTGCTGCGCTGGGAGGAACTGTTGGACCCATTGAGGGAGCAGCTGGAAAGGCTCAGGCTGGGCTACAAAGCGTTCATTCCTCCAGGCAGCTCTGTAACACTGCAGGAGAGAGCTCGGGCCCAGAGACTGGGCGCCTGGTCTCTGGGCTGTTCTGCTTCCTCCAGCCTTAAGCAAGTTAGCCCTCCCCTTGGAATCAAAACGCACCCCGGGGCGAGATATTCCCCAACTCCTTGCCCTGTCACCCAGGAGAATACCGTGAATGCCCTGAACTTCTAGGACCAAAGCCAAAGTCAGGTGGCTCAGTCTGACAACTTGATGAACTTTTAAGGACAAAGTGGCAGGGCATATGTACCCAGGGATGCCCCGGTGTCACTGGCTGCCAGGACTCTGTTCCCCCTGACTCCTGCTGTCCCGGGCCAGGAGGCGAGAGTCCAGAGGGAGAGCAGGAGAAAGAAATCCGGAAGGACCTTCGGGCGTCAGTATCTAAACTGTAGTTTACAAACAGGAAACTGAGGAAAGGAGAGGACGTGTAACCGTCCAGATTCACAGAGAAAATTGGTGTCAGAGCTGACACTAGAGGCCAGGATGAAACCCACAGAGTCAAGAGATGTGAAGATGTTGCTACCATTTCAGGTGAGGGAGCCCAGGATTCAGTGCTGAACAAACTCCTTCTTTCACTTAAGCACAGAGCAGGATTTCGTAGAAAACCCAGCCCCATGCTTCTTCCTGCTTCTCCCTCCCTTCTCCGTTCCTTCTCTGTTGCTCCAGCTGGTAAAGGCTTGTCTTGGGGCAGAGTAGGTCTGAGTGCAAGGAGATGGACAAGACCAGGGCTGGAGAGCCTTGGTGGCCCTTTCTTAGACGTGGGAAAAGTGGGACCTGGGAGGTGAGCTGTGGGTGACTATGGTTGGAGTAACCATCAGCCAATTCCAGTGGACCCTTCGGACGTGAGAGCCAAGGGACCCCCCTTGGATCTCTTTGACACATTATGAAGAATAAAGGGCGGCAGGCAGAGCTTATGAAGAATTAGCATAGCTTTGTGTCGGACCTCTCCATCCATGTGGACCTATTTGTCATTCCTCTTGCTATTAGCTGGCAAACATTGACTCAGCTGGGCCTGCTCAGTGACTGGTCACTGCTGCGCTGGGAGGAACTGTTGGACCCATTGAGGGAGCAGCTGGAAAGGCTCAGGCTGGGCTACAAAGCGTTCATTCCTCCAGGCAGCTCTGTAACACTGCAGGAGAGGCTCGGGCCCAGAGACTGGGCGCCTGGTCTCTGGGCTGTTCTGCTTCCTCCAGCCTTAAGCAAGTTAGCCCTCCCCTTGGAATCAAAACGCACCCCGGGGCGAGATATTCCCCAACTCCTTGCCCTGTCACCCAGGAGAATACCGTGAATGCCCTGAACTTCTAGGACCAAAGCCAAAGTCAGGTGGCTCAGTCTGACAACTTGATGAACTTTTAAGGACAAAGTGGCAGGGCATATGTACCCAGGGATGCCCCGGTGTCACTGGCTGCCAGGACTCTGTTCCCCCTGACTCCTGCTGTCCCGGGCCAGGAGGCGAGAGTCCAGAGGGAGAGCAGGAGAAAGAAATCCGGAAGGACCTTCGGGCGTCAGTATCTAAACTGTAGTTTACAAACAGGAAACTGAGGAAAGGAGAGGACGTGTAACCGTCCAGATTCACAGAGAAAATTGGTGTCAGAGCTGACACTAGAGGCCAGGATGAAACCCACAGAGTCAAGAGATGTGAAGATGTTGCTACCATTTCAGGTGAGGGAGCCCAGGATTCAGTGCTGTACAAACTCCTTCTTTCACTTAAGCACAGAGCAGGATTTCGTAGAAAACCCAGCCCCATGCTTCTTCCTGCTTCTCCCTCCCTTCTCCGTTCCTTCTCTGTTGCTCCAGCTGGTAAAGGCTTGTCTTGGGGCAGAGTAGGTCTGAGTGCAAGGAGATGGACAAGACCAGGGCTGGAGAGCCTTGGTGGCCCTTTCTTAGACGTGGGAAAAGTGGGACCTGGGAGGTGAGCTGTGGGTGACTATGGTTGGAGTAACCATCAGCCAATTCCAGTGGACCCTTGGGAAGTGAGAGCCAAGACTCCTGGGGTTTCCTTCTCTACCCCCTCTCCTTTGGATCTTCTGAGGTCAGCTTTGGTTTTCTGCTAGGAAATGGCTTCATGTGGCCACACCTGGGCAGAGCGCCTCCTGCTGGTCTGATGGGGCTATTCTCCAGGGAACCCTAGGATCTGAGTTTGGGAGAAGGCAAGCTCCCCTGGTGGTTCAGATGGTAAAGAATCTGGCTGCAATTCAGAAGACCCAGGATTGATCCCTGGATCAGGAGGATCCCTTGAAGAAGGGAATGGCAACCCACTCCAATATTCTTGCCTGAGAATCTCATGCACAGAGGTACCGCCCATGGGGTCACAAAGAGTTAGACACAACTGAGCGACTGACTGACATTCACTATTCTTTGAATATTGCAAATACCTGATTCAATACAGAGCCATTTGCAAGGGTTTGGGGATGCACTCCCTAAGCCCCCATCTTTGGCCTGAATGCAGGCATGGCAGGTGTGGGGCACAATTCCCTGGCGGCGTAGGTTGGAGGAAGCGTTCCAGCAGGCCCTGGAGAAAGGGTCCTTTCCAAGTTCTGGAATGTGCAGACTCAAGACCCACGCGTCCCTCAGCTGCTGGCCCACCTCCCTGCTGAGTCAGTCATTGAGCAGACAATGGGAGTCGGGAGGGGTCCTTGCGAGTCGTTTCGGAACGCAGGGGTCTCTAGAAACCTCCAAGCCCCTCCCCTGGGCCTGGTCTCCTCCCTCGCTGACAGTCGCCTGCTTCTCCCGCGCTCAGCCTGGGAGGCACTTTGGCGGGCCTCGGAGCGGCAGCGCAGGCTGTCTGAATGACAATGGGGCGGGGGGACGGCGGGGCGTCCATTTGTTCTCCTTGGAGGTGGAGGCAGATCAACAGCGCCGCTAACGACCGCGTCTCCACGTCCGCGGGCTTCCGGGAGCCGTCCCAGCGGGGAGCCCGGGAGAAGATGAATCGCTTTGAATGACACAGGACAAGGCAGATTGGATGTTTAATTTGGGTATCTCTTTAGAACACCCTCCACCCCCACCTCCTCGGCTCCCACTTAGCATCCTGCCGGGGAGAGAGAGCCTTGCTCCTCACAAACTGCCTTGTCAGGCGCAGAAAAAAATCCCAACGTGACAGATGTCTAGATGGGTCCCTCCAAGTGCGCGGCTGCAGAGGGTTCCTTCTTCCGAAGACAAGGCGTGGAGCCAGAGCCGGAGATTTGAGTTAGGCATCCGAAAGGACCGCCCGTGGGGGAGGCTTACTGGCTGGGGTGCGGGCTTGTTCAGGGGCCTGTCGGAGGCAGAGGGAGGGCCAGGGGACCTCTGCAGGGGTCCTGGCGGCTGTAGGGTCCTGCCGGGCCGGGAGCAGGCGGCCCGCAGGGCGGGCGCAGGACGCGGGGTGCATAGGCTGAGTGGTGTCCCGACAGCCAGCCAGCCAGCCCTCGGGAGACACTGCCCTGGAGCAGAGGCTGATCACAGCCTGTCAGTCCCGCTTTCTCTCCAGCCTGCCCTGCCTCCGCATCTTTCCAAACAAGGAAAGGAGCTGCAAACATGGCAATCACCTTCGCTGGCAGCGGCGGAGAGCTGTCAGGGCGCAGCAGGGGCCGGAGTCCCGCCCAGCCCAGGTTGGGGAGCCGAGAGAGGAGGGTCGGGGCTGTAGCGGCCCCCTGGGTTTATCTGGAACTGACGCGGAGGGCCCCTCAGTGCAGCGAGTGTAGGCGGGTGTCCACCGGCGCCCCTAGGCCAGGCCAGCGCTCCAGGTCAAGGCCAGGCACCCAAGGGGACAGCCGCTCGGACAGCAGCTGTGGAAGGAGCCCAGGGGATGGACCTGAGGGGTGGGACAAAGCCAGACATTCGCCTTTCTGCTAACACTGTGCGACCCTGTAAGTCCCTTGGTCTTGGCCCCTTCATCTGTGAAACACAGGGCCTGGGGTCTCTTCCATTCAGTTTGGTCGTTCTATGGTTCTGGAGATGCCATAGTAGCAACTGGAGTGGCATCTGGCCCTGGAAGTTTGGGAGGGCTGTTTTCTTCCCCCCCTCAGCCGCCTTTTTTTGTTGGTGGTGGGTAGGGGATCTTCCCTGGTAACTCAGATGGTAAAGAATCCACAATGAGGGAGAACTGGGTTCAGTTCCTGGGTTGGGAAGATGCCTTGGAGAAAGGAATGGCCACTCACTCCAGTATTCTTGCCTGGAGAATCCCATGGACAAAGGGACCTGGTGGGCTACATCCATGGAGTCCCAGAGGGTCAGACGTGACTGAGCAACTAACACTTTCATTATAGGTTCAAAGGATTCTTTAACAAAAGAAACCACTCGTTACACACAGATAATTTCAATATTTAATAGATTATCTGATTTCAACATAAAGACATTAAGAAAAAAGAAATAGAAAAAGGCAGAGAGAAGGAACTGCATACATATCACAAAATTGGGCAGGAGACCCAAGTAACAGCATTCTGGAGTCCAAGTTCGGAAAGGGTCTGGAGCAGCACATCCACCCCAAGGGCAAGACTTCAAATTGCAGCCGTTGGAGGCTCCCACTGAAACCATTTGGTGATGTTTCTGGGGGGCTCCAAGGAGCTCCATAGTCCTTTAGGTCTCAGTACAGAAGGAATTCAGCAAGAGGCAAAATGATAGCTAAGGAGTGATTCAGTAGAGCAGAATGCTGAGAAACTGAAAAGCAGGCAGGTGAGGTGGTGCCACAGCCTGAGAACTTACTGGGCTGCAGTTTTTATTATTATTTTTTTTGGACACTTCTATTGGTCTTTCACTTATCTATTTTCATCCATCTTTGTTCTCTGGGCTGTGTGGGCCTTCCATCGCAGCGGCCTCCATTGTCTCAGAGTACCGGCTCTAGGCGCACGTGCTCCAGAGCTCCGGCTCGGTAGTTGGACACGTCGGTTCAGCCATTCCACGGCACGTGGGATCTTCCCAGGCCAGGGATCGAACCGGCACCCCTTGCACTACAAGGCGGTGTCCTTACCCACTGGACCACCAGGGAAGCCCTACAGTTTTATAATCAAAGGAAAAGTGGGGAGGGAGAGAAGGTCTTTGTCATTCCTGAGTAGATGTCATCAGCTCTTTCTCCAGGCTGAGCAGGGGAGTGTCCTTGTCCCTACATGGTTAAGCTGGGTCCATAAATTATTGTTTTCTACATATGCAGAGAGCATGTACTAGAGATCATTAATTTACTGAGCTCACTGGGCAGGATGTGGGCCTAATGCCCCCATTTAAAAATTTTGGGTGGGGGCATGTTTTATGCTTCTGTCTCACGGTCATGTTGTTAGGCAAGCCTGCTTACTCACAGAAAGCACTATACTTTTTTTTTTTAAAGTCAGTTTTGGTTTACTTATTTGTTTAGTGGCACCAAACTGCATGTGGGATCCTCGTTCCCTAAGCAGGGCTGGAACCTGGGCCCCTTGCATGGTGAAAGTGCACAGGCTTAGCCACTGGACCTCCAGAGAGATCCCCAAAGCCCTATACAATTGCTATTTTATTATAAGCAGTACACATGATTAGCCAGAATAACAGGACCATTGAGCAAGGTCTGATGGAATGGACAGAAGCATAAGGCCCGCCGTCCCATGGAGGCAGCCTGCATCTCTCCCCCAGTGTATCTACAATGACTGTTCACCAACGAGGGAGGGCACATTGCTCAGAATTTTTATGGAAGTTTCATTATGTAGGTGCCATTGATTAAGTCATCGGCTGCTTGCTTGAGCTCAGTCTCCAGCACCTCTCTCCTCCCTGGAGGCCAAGGGTAGGGACTGAAAGTAGCAACCCTGTATCCACCTGGTTGGTTTTCCAGACAAACAACCCAGCTGTCAGTCTGAAACTACCTGGGGATCTGCTCTGAGTCACCTCATTAACATAAACTCAGGTGTGGTTGAAAGACGCACTTTATGGCAAAAGATACTCTTATATCATTCGGGAAATTTGGAGAGTTTTTGAAGCTCTGTGCCAAGAACCTAGGAGAAAGACCGAGATACACTCATGGGTCTAGACCATAGCTGTAACCAGGAGAGACCTGAGGAGGGTGTGAAAGGTTGCTGACTTTCATTAACTGGAGATCTGTCCTGTAGAGGAAACTCTGCCAGGAAGCACTGGATCACTGAGCTGGAGTCAGGGGACCAGGTTCCTGGAGCAGGGGACTGCCTTGGGAGATAGCTGAGGGTGACTGCACGTGGAGACTCAATCAAGCCTACATGGTTAAGCTGGGTCCATAAATTATTGTTTTCTACATATGCAGAGAGCATGTACTAGAGATCATTAATTTACTGAGCTCACTGGGCAGGATGTGGGCCTAATGCCCCATTTAAAAATTTTGGGTGGGGGCATGTTTTATGCTTCTGTCTCACGGTCATGTTGTTAGGCAAGCCTGCTTACTCACAGAAAGCACTATACTTTTTTTTTTTAAAGTCAGTTTTGGTTTACTTATTTGTTTAGTGGCACCAAACTGCATGTGGGATCCTCGTTCCCTAAGCAGGGCTGGAACCTGGGCCCCTTGCATGGTGAAAGTGCACAGGCTTAGCCACTGGACCTCCAGAGAGATCCCCAAAGCCCTATACAATTGCTATTTTATTATAAGCAGTACACATGATTAGCCAGAATAACAGGACCATTGAGCAAGGTCTGATGGAATGGACAGAAGCATAAGGCCCGCCGTCCCATGGAGGCAGCCTGCATCTCTCCCCCAGTGTATCTACAATGACTGTTCACCAACGAGGGAGGGCACATTGCTCAGAATTTTTATGGAAGTTTCATTATGTAGGTGCCATTGATTAAGTCATCGGCTGCTTGCTTGAGCTCAGTCTCCAGCACCTCTCTCCTCCCTGGAGGCCAAGGGTAGGGACTGAAAGTAGCAACCCTGTATCCACCTGGTTGGTTTTCCAGACAAACAACCCAGCTGTCAGTCTGAAACTACCTGGGGATCTGCTCTGAGTCACCTCATTAACATAAACTCAGGTGTGGTTGAAAGACGCACTTTATGGCAAAAGATACTCTTATATCATTCGGGAAATTTGGAGAGTTTTTGAAGCTCTGTGCCAAGAACCTAGGAGAAAGACCGAGATACACTCATGGGTCTAGACCATAGCTGTAACCAGGAGAGACCTGAGGAGGGTGTGAAAGGTTGCTGACTTTCATTAACTGGAGATCTGTCCTGTAGAGGAAACTCTGCCAGGAAGCACTGGATCACTGAGCTGGAGTCAGAGGGGACCAGGTTCCTGGAGCAGGGGGACTGCCTTGGGAGATAGTGAGCTCACAGCACGGGAGACACGTTAACAGAGCTGAGAGCAAGTTCATGTGAGCAGACTCAATCAAGTATGATCTCTGCTAGATGCCTGGGGTCTGGATATTACCTGGCAGAGTAAATGGTTGGTAAACATGTCTTTATTGAATGCACATTTGTCAAGGGTAGAGAAGTTCGATTAAACAGCACAGAGGCACAAGTCCAGTTACAAATCTTTAGAAGCTCTACCGCATCCTGTTGGGCCTCCCAGGTGGTGCTACTGGTAAAAAACCTGCCTGCCAGTGCAGGAGGCATAACAGACTCAAGATCCATCCCTGGGTTGGGAGGATCCCCTGGAGGGAGGGCATGGTAACCCACTCCAGTATTCTTGACTGGAGAATCCCATGGACAGAGGAGCCTGGTGGGCTACAGCCCACAGGGTCACAGAGAGACATGACTGAAGCGACCTGACGCACACGCACCATATCCAGCCAGTTCGCTGCTTGCTCTTTTTTCATTGAGGCAGACAAACAAACAAACAAACAAACAAAAACAATGGAATCTCTTAAGAGCCTCACAGTTAGGAGGGAAGCAGACATTTATGTCTAGAAATAAACTAAATAAAGAACAAACCAGTTCTAGTTAAAGATGGCCATTTGAAATCATCCATTAGTTTATACTCTCCTCAGACCCTATGAGAATGACAGTAAAGGGATTTAATGAAAAGCCCATTAGTTCAAAGGTGAAATGGAGATGCAGACTTCCAGGTAAAGATGGTGAACTGAACACACAGTTAATTTTGCTTTTCTTGAAATACCTACTAAAAAGGCTATAAAAGACATTTTTGAAAAGTCAGAAATGTACAAAGATGGAGAGAATGGGAAAGGAGGAAGAAATAGCAACTGAAACCTCAACACTGAAAAGCAACAAATGAGTGGATTTAACCCACAGAGAAAAGTGAAAGCCTAAACCCAAAGAGGGGAGAACTGAAAATCCACTTTCACCCCAAATTCATCCAGAGTCTCAGGCACTGGCGACAGTAGGCATTGAAAACTGAGAATTTGGATCCCTGAGGCCCTCCCCAAGTCTGTGTAGGTGGATAACTACCCTTTTCCCACACCAGCAGGAAACTGACGTTTGTTCCTGGATATGGTAGACAGAGGGCTTCCCTGGTGGCTCAGTGGGTAAAGAATTGGCCTGCCAAAGCCGGAGGTGCGGGTTCCATCCTTGGGTTGGGAAGGTCCCCTGAAGAAGGAAATGGCACCCCGTCTAGTATTCTTGCTTGGGAAATCCCATGGACAGAGGAACCTGGTAGGCTACAGTCCATGGGGTCACAAAAGAAGCAACTGAGCACACACATGTGGTAAACAGAGGATTTCTAGACTGGGGATGCCAGGATAGATACGCAGGAGGGGCAGCGAAATAAACTCATGCATATACGGTGCTAAGACCTCCGCAACTCCCTTTCCAGAGGGCTGAGCGCCAGGTCTCTACGGTCAGAGCAGGAAATTGGAAGGGTTTCCTCTGAGGAATTTGACCAGCTCAAGGATACAGACATCAGAATTTCCCCAACTAAACAGCTAATCACCCTACAGGAATTTCACCGTCAGCAAGTCCCATCACCTATGAAAATCTTCCAATCCAGAGTAGCATTTGGTCCTCTACTGTCACATAGCAGCTGACCCCTAAGGATTACCACTTACATGAGGAAAGTCACGAACATGTAAGACAGGGACCAAAATAAACAGAAAGAAGCAATTTAGCGGAAATAAGTACTATGCAAGAAGAAGAAAGCTTCAGAAAAATGATTGTGAATATCCTTGGAGAGATAAGTGAAGATACTAAAAAGGCTATAAAAGACATTTTTGAAAAGTCAGAAATGTACAAAGATGGAGAGAATGGGAAAGGAGGAAGAAATAGCAACTGAAACCTCAACACTGAAAAGCAACAAATGAGTGGATTTAACCCACAGAGAAAAGTGAAAGCCTAAACCCAAAGAGGGGAGAACTGAAAATCCACTTTCACCCCAAATTCATCCAGAGTCTCAGGCACTGGCGACAGTAGGCATTGAAAACTGAGAATTTGGATCCCTGAGGCCCTCCCCAAGTCTGTGTAGGTGGATAACTACCCTTTTCCCACACCAGCAGGAAACTGACGTTTGTTCCTGGATATGGTAGACAGAGGGCTTCCCTGGTGGCTCAGTGGGTAAAGAATTGGCCTGCCAAAGCCGGAGGTGCGGGTTCCATCCTTGGGTTGGGAAGGTCCCCTGAAGAAGGAAATGGCACCCCGTCTAGTATTCTTGCTTGGGAAATCCCATGGACAGAGGAACCTGGTAGGCTACAGTCCATGGGGTCACAAAAGAAGCAACTGAGCACACACATGTGGTAAACAGAGGATTTCTAGACTGGGGATGCCAGGATAGATACGCAGGAGGGGCAGCGAAATAAACTCATGCATATACGGTGCTAAGACCTCCGCAACTCCCTTTCCAGAGGGCTGAGCGCCAGGTCTCTACGGTCAGAGCAGGAAATTGGAAGGGTTTCCTCTGAGGAATTTGACCAGCTCAAGGATACAGACATCAGAATTTCCCCAACTAAACAGCTAATCACCCTACAGGAATTTCACCGTCAGCAAGTCCCATCACCTATGAAAATCTTCCAATCCAGAGTAGCATTTGGTCCTCTACTGTCACATAGCAGCTGACCCCTAAGGATTACCACTTACATGAGGAAAGTCACGAACATGTAAGACAGGGACCAAAATAAACAGAAAGAAGCAATTTAGCGGAAATAAGTACTATGCAAGAAGAAGAAAGCTTCAGAAAAATGATTGTGAATATCCTTGGAGAGATAAGTGAAGATAATTGCTTGAAATAAGAAATGGATGCTCTAAAAAAGTGAAAAAAAGTGTTCTTGGAAATTAAAAATGTGATAGCAGAAATGAAAAAGTCAACCGCAGCAGTAGAGGATAAAGTCTAGGAAACCTCCCAGAAAGTAGGACACAGTCAGAGACAGAAAATAGGAAATATGAGAAAATGTGGGCGCTGTCCAGGGGGTCCTCTGTGTGAAGCAAGGGGTCTCCAGAAAGACGAAACAGGAGGGAGGAAGTCGTGAACTAACTCAAGAGGTGTTCCAGGCCTGACTGGTACAGGTTTCCAGACTGCAGAGGCCCCCAAGCGCCAGACATGGAACAAGAGCCCACGCCAAGGCACAGGGGGGTGAACTTTCAGAACCCTGGGAATAGAGAAGCTTCTTACAAAGGATTAGACCTCAGAATGGCATCTTTATAGGTATAATCTTGTAACTACTGATCTAACAAAAACTGCAAATCAATTGTCAGGATGGAAGATGGGTAAGAGTGTGTGTGTGTGTGTGTGTGAAATGTGACAGTGTGACAGGTGGGGCTAGAGGGTCAAATCCTCATTCTGCCGAGTGGAAAATCAACAGCTAATGCCCCAAATGGAAAAACAAAGAAGTAGCAATATAAAGACATTTAAAATAGACAGACAGGTAAATATCAAAAGCATCAGCTAAAAGCATTGAAGCTGACTGCCTCTGGAGAGTGGTTGCCTTCTCCTGGCAGGATAGAAAGCAGCAGATTGTTGTGCTTTGTTTTGCTTTTAATACCAAACCTCGGGGACTTCCCCAGTGGCCCAGTGGCAAAGACTTTGCCCTCCCATTGCATACATCTAGATTAGATCCCTGGTCAGGAAGCTAGATCCTACATGCCACAACCAAGAGTTTGCATGCCACGACTAAGACCCAGCACAGCCAAGTAAATACATTAATCTTAAAAATACTTAATCTGGCAGAATTCTATGGCTCTTCAAACTATGTGCATGTATAACACTGATACAATAAAACACGTAAAACTAAAAAAAAAAAAAAAATGGGTGCATGAGTTTTGTTAACATTAGCATATATTTTTTGTTTGTCTGTAATCTTTCATAAAATGTTTTAAAGGAAAAACCCCAGGCCAGGGGTTTTTGAGGATTGGAGCTGCCAGAGAAGTTTCTGACTGGGAGTGCCTTTCACTGAGTATTAAGTGTGGAGGGGAGTTGGAGCGGGGTTGGGGGGGAAGAAGAAAGGGAGGAGGGGAAAACCAGGGAACTGGCTTGGCCGCGGAGGGCTCTGATGTAAGTGTGTTTAGTATGTTCTTTGCTCTAATTGGGTGAAATGTCCACCTGTACTTGGCTCATTGGTGGAAAATGAGGTGGATTGTGGGGATGATTAAAAGCCAAGCAAAGGGACTTCCCCTGGTGGTCCAGTGGGTAAGGACACCGCCTTGCAGTGCAAGGGGCGCCGGTTGGAGCCCTGGCCTGGGAAGATCCCACGTGCCGCGGAGCGGCTGGACCGATGTGTCCAATCACCGAGCCAGAGCTCTGGAGCGCATGCGCCCAGAGCCGGCGCTCTGCGACGACAGAGGCCACCGCGATGGGAGGCCCACAGGAGCCAAAGAACAAAGACGGATGGACATAGAGAAACGAAAGACCAATAGAAGTGGCCCGCCTGCTCCCCTCCCTCCCCAACCCGACCCCCACCCAAAATAAATAAATAAATAAATCTTCAAAAAAAAAAAAAAAGTTAAAAAAAAAAAAAAAGCCAAGCAAAGGGACATTAGCTGGGGGACAGGAGCCACTGGGTGTGCCTGAAGAGTGTGAAGCTCCCGGAGGTCATGCGCAGGGAGAGCCAGGGGAGAAGCTGGAGGCAGGAAACCAGCCAATGGCTTTGCAGAAAGCTGAGTGGTGGTGGTGGTGGAGGTGGAGATGGGGGAGAAAGAAAGAAAGTGAAAGCTGAAAGAGAGAAACAAGGTGGTGACTGGAGGACCGGGTGAGGGAGGAGCGGGGTGGGGGGGGTTGGGGGAGGGGCAGTGGCGGGTCTAGGATGGGCTTGGGCAGTGTGCTGTGGCAGAGGGACAGGCCTGCACGTCGAAAGGACTCACTGTGGGTTGGGAGAGGCGGAACTGTGGTTCTAGAGGCGAACTCCCAGATGACGGGACGAAGACCACCGTGACAGCTGATGTGTCTGTAGGGCTTGCCAGCCTCAAAGCTCTTTCTCAGACCCAGCCTCGCTCAGTCCTGTGAGACAGGGAAGGCAGGCAGCATGGCATTTTATCAACGGGACATTGGAGGCTCTCAAGAAGTTAAATGACTTACCCCAGGGAGTGCCTTAGGTTTGGGGGTAAGAAGGAAGGGAGGAGGGGAAAACCAGGGAACTGGCTTGGCCGCGGAGGGCTCTGATGTAAGTGTGTTTAGTATGTTCTTTGCTCTAATTGGGTGAAATGTCCACCTGTACTTGGCTCATTGGTGGAAAATGAGGTGGATTGTGGGGATGATTAAAAGCCAAGCAAAGGGACTTCCCCTGGTGGTCCAGTGGGTAAGGACACCGCCTTGCAGTGCAAGGGGCGCCGGTTGGAGCCCTGGCCTGGGAAGATCCCACGTGCCGCGGAGCGGCTGGACCGATGTGTCCAATCACCGAGCCAGAGCTCTGGAGCGCATGCGCCCAGAGCCGGCGCTCTGCGACGACAGAGGCCACCGCGATGGGAGGCCCACAGGAGCCAAAGAACAAAGACGGATGGACATAGAGAAACGAAAGACCAATAGAAGTGGCCCGCCTGCTCCCCTCCCTCCCCAACCCGACCCCCACCCAAAATAAATAAATAAATAAATCTTCAAAAAAAAAAAAAAAGTTAAAAAAAAAAAAAAAGCCAAGCAAAGAGACATTAGCTGGGGGACAGGAGCCACTGGGTGTGCCTGAAGAGTGTGAAGCTCCCGGAGGTCATGCGCAGGGAGAGCCAGGGGAGAAGCTGGAGGCAGGAAACCAGCCAATGGCTTTGCAGAAAGCTGAGTGGTGGTGGTGGTGGAGGTGGAGATGGGGGAGAAAGAAAGAAAGTGAAAGCTGAAAGAGAGAAACAAGGTGGTGACTGGAGGACCGGGTGAGGGAGGAGCGGGGTGGGGGTTGGGGAGGGGCAGTGGCGGGTCTAGGATGGGCTTGGGCAGTGTGCTGTGGCAGAGGGACAGGCCTGCACGTCGAAAGGACTCACTGTGGGTTGGGAGAGGCGGAACTGTGGTTCTAGAGGCGAACTCCCAGATGACGGGACGAAGACCACCGTGACAGCTGATGTGTCTGTAGGGCTTGCCAGCCTCAAAGCTCTTTCTCAGACCCAGCCTCGCTCAGTCCTGTGAGACAGGGAAGGCAGGCAGCATGGCATTTTATCAACGGGACATTGGAGGCTCTCAAGAAGTTAAATGACTTACCCCAGGGGCACAGGTGCAAAACTCTCATCTTTTGCCTCTGAGTTCCATAATTGTCCCCAAACCGCCCTGGTGGGTGATGGAAGGTGTTACCTCTGAAGGAAATGTTGGTGGGGTGGGGACAGGAGGAGAGGCTCCAAGGGATGGCGCATCCCTGGGGAAGGGGCAGGAGAGGCAGAGGAAGAGAAATCGGGCAAGGTGACAGAGAAGAACGTGCCAAACTCAGATGAGAGAGAGCTCTGGTCCCTGGGGGATGTCAGTAACAAAAATAACCACAAACGGGGTGCACTGGGCTCACGCCCTGTGTCTGGGGCTGCGCTCAGCTTCTCCTCCTGTCCTGGGCAGCTCTGCGGAGCAGGGGATTTACCACTGGGGACACTGACATGAAACCCTGTCCAAGGTCATTTCTGGCTTCCCTGGTGACTCCGACAGTGAAGAATCGGCCTCCAATGGAGGAGACCAGGTTCGATCCCTGGTCAGGAAGATTCCCTGGAGGAGGGCATGACAACCCAGTCCAGTGTTCTTGCCTGGAGAATCCCATGGACAGAGGAGCCTGGCGGGCTGCAGTCTATAGGGTCCCAAAGAGTCAGACATGACGGAGTGACCAACACTTTCAAGGTCATTTCATCAGTGAGTGTTGGAGCCAGAATTTGAATCCAAGCATTTGTTTTAGACACTGAGAAGCTCACTGGGCATGTTGAAGGTCCTGTGCCTTCAGGCCTAGGGAGTAGGGAGTTAACAGTACTTTTTTTTTTTTTTTTAATTTTGGCCTCATTTTTAATTGGATTTTTATGTATTTATTTTCATCCATCTTTGTTCTTTGGCCTGTGTGGGCCCATGAGTGTTGTGAACCCCAAATCTTGATGGTCCAACAGGGCCCGAAAGGACTCACTGTGGGTTGGGAGAGGCGGAACTGTGGTTCTAGAGGGAACTCCCAGATGACGGGACGAAGACCACCGTGACAGCTGATGTGTCTGTAGGGCTTGCCAGCCTCAAAGCTCTTTCTCAGACCCAGCCTCGCTCAGTCCTGTGAGACAGGGAAGGCAGGCAGCATGGCATTTTATCAACGGGACATTGGAGGCTCTCAAGAAGTTAAATGACTTACCCCAGGGGCACAGGTGCAAAACTCTCATCTTTTGCCTCTGAGTTCCATAATTGTCCCCAAACCGCCCTGGTGGGTGATGGAAGGTGTTACCTCTGAAGGAAATGTTGGTGGGGTGGGGACAGGAGGAGAGGCTCCAAGGGATGGCGCATCCCTGGGGAAGGGGCAGGAGAGGCAGAGGAAGAGAAATCGGGCAAGGTGACAGAGAAGAACGTGCCAAACTCAGATGAGAGAGAGCTCTGGTCCCTGGGGGATGTCAGTAACAAAAATAACCACAAACGGGGTGCACTGGGCTCACGCCCTGTGTCTGGGGCTGCGCTCAGCTTCTCCTCCTGTCCTGGGCAGCTCTGCGGAGCAGGGGATTTACCACTGGGGACACTGACATGAAACCCTGTCCAAGGTCATTTCTGGCTTCCCTGGTGACTCCGACAGTGAAGAATCGGCCTCCAATGGAGGAGACCAGGTTCGATCCCTGGTCAGGAAGATTCCCTGGAGGAGGGCATGACAACCCAGTCCAGTGTTCTTGCCTGGAGAATCCCATGGACAGAGGAGCCTGGCGGGCTGCAGTCTATAGGGTCCCAAAGAGTCAGACATGACGGAGTGACCAACACTTTCAAGGTCATTTCATCAGTGAGTGTTGGAGCCAGAATTTGAATCCAAGCATTTGTTTTAGACACTGAGAAGCTCACTGGGCATGTTGAAGGTCCTGTGCCTTCAGGCCTAGGGAGTAGGGAGTTAACAGTACTTTTTTTTTTTTTTTTAATTTTGGCCTCATTTTTAATTGGATTTTTATGTATTTATTTTCATCCATCTTTGTTCTTTGGCCTGTGTGGGCCTCCCATTGCAGTGACCTCTCTTGTAGCAAAGCACTGACCCTGGGCGCATGTGCTCCAGAGCGCTGGCTCGTGGCTGGACACACTGGTCCAACCGCTTCCCAGGCCAGGGAACTAACTGGTGCCCCTTGCACTGCAGGGCGGACTCTTTACCCACTGGACCACCAGGGAAGCCCTTAACAGTGCTTTTGAAAAACTAAAACACCTTTTTAGTATTAAAAAGATAGATTTTTTCTTTACCAAAAGTAGTGACAATCATCATTTTTTAATAAACTGTTCTTGAAATGTTGAGTGGGACTCCCTCTTCCTCTCCTCCATCCAAAGCCATTTCTGGATTCACCCTAATGAGGGTAAGCACAGGATGGTCTGGGACCCTCGGTTCAGGGGACTTAATCTGGGGACCCCGAGTGGGTTTCAGAAAAGATCCAGGTCCTTGCATTGGTGTGCAAAACTTGTTACATCTGTCTCTTTTCCTCTGCGGAGAGCAGCCAGCCTGGGGACCTCTCGAAAGCTGGAAAGCTGCCTTGTAGCCTGGCTGTCAGGCCGAGGGAGTGCCTTGCCCCTGCAGTGAGAGGCACGTGTGTGTGAGGGGGATTGTACGTACCCACATGTGTTTGTGTATATTGGCGTTCCACTGTGCGAGTGTGCTGGCCTTGCTTGTGGTTATGAGTCATGTGTCTGTGAACAACAGTTGTGTACGTGATGCCCTAAAAGTCGAGGTCTGTGTTCAGACGTGTGTGCTCCTGTCTGGGGTGGAGGTGTGGGGATGTCTGTAGCAATGAGCTGTGTGGGGAGGAGCAGGTACGTTTGTGTGTGGGTGCCTGTGTATGTGCGTGCATGCATGTGAACGTGTATGTGGACAGACGCGTTTTGTGATCATCATGAGTCATGCGTAAGAGCAGAGGTACATACACGCGAGTAGACTGTGTGAATTTGTGGACGTGGCTGGAGGCATGAGGCTGTGTTTGTGGGTTCTGGGTCCTGTGTCTGGGTCGGGTAGATGTGGGTGAGCCTGTGTGTGTAGGCCTACCTGGGTATGAATGAGTGCAGGGTGCTGGCAGGTGCTTTGTGTGTTGTGTCCTGGGAAGGAGGGCTGTTAGGAGTCCTTGCCTCTGACCATCCCAGCTCCCAGCCCTCAGGTCTTGTTCTCATTTGGGCTTGAACATCAAGTTGGAAAGAGATGTGAGCATCCTTTTAGCTGCCTGTCGGCCTGCCCCAGGGAGCAGTGACAAGAAAATGTGCTTGTTTATATCCGAATACCTTAATAACCGTCAATTTCATATGTGTCGGTGGGTGGGAGGGGATGGGGACAGGCAGCATTCTACTTGAAGGACATGCAGATATGAAACTCCATGTGAAAGTTAATTTGTGAGCTAGGCGAGCAATAGATTTTTTTTACCAAAAGTAGTGACAATCATCATTTTTAATAAACTGTTCTTGAAATGTTGAGTGGGACTCCCTCTTCCTCTCCTCCATCCAAAGCCATTTCTGGATTCACCCTAATGAGGGTAAGCACAGGATGGTCTGGGACCCTCGGTTCAGGGACTTAATCTGGGGACCCCGAGTGGGTTTCAGAAAAGATCCAGGTCCTTGCATTGGTGTGCAAAACTTGTTACATCTGTCTCTTTTCCTCTGCGGAGAGCAGCCAGCCTGGGGACCTCTCGAAAGCTGGAAAGCTGCCTTGTAGCCTGGCTGTCAGGCCGAGGGAGTGCCTTGCCCCTGCAGTGAGAGGCACGTGTGGGGAGGGGATTGTACGTACCCACATGTGTTTGTGTATATTGGCGTTCCACTGTGCGAGTGTGCTGGCCTTGCTTGTGGTTATGAGTCATGTGTCTGTGAACAACAGTTGTGTACGTGATGCCCTAAAAGTCGAGGTCTGTGTTCAGACGTGTGTGCTCCTGTCTGGGGTGGAGGTGTGGGGATGTCTGTAGCAATGAGCTGTGTGGGGAGGAGCAGGTACGTTTGTGTGTGGGTGCCTGTGTATGTGCGTGCATGCATGTGAACGTGTATGTGGACAGACGCGTTTTGTGATCATCATGAGTCATGCGTAAGAGCAGAGGTACATACACGCGAGTAGACTGTGTGAATTTGTGGACGTGGCTGGAGGCATGAGGCTGTGTTTGTGGGTTCTGGGTCCTGTGTCTGGGTCGGGTAGATGTGGGTGAGCCTGTGTGTGTAGGCCTACCTGGGTATGAATGAGTGCAGGGTGCTGGCAGGTGCTTTGTGTGTTGTGTCCTGGGAAGGAGGGCTGTTAGGAGTCCTTGCCTCTGACCATCCCAGCTCCCAGCCCTCAGGTCTTGTTCTCATTTGGGCTTGAACATCAAGTTGGAAAGAGATGTGAGCATCCTTTTAGCTGCCTGTCGGCCTGCCCCAGGGAGCAGTGACAAGAAAATGTGCTTGTTTATATCCGAATACCTTAATAACTGTCAATTTCATATGTGTCGGTGGGTGGGAGGGGATGGGGACAGGCAGCATTCTACTTGAAGGACATGCAGATATGAAACTCCATGTGAAAGTTAATTTGTGAGCTAGGCGAGCAAGTTGGTGCTGCAGACGGGCTCCCCCGGCCCCTGAGAGATGGGGCCCACCATTTTCCTTTTCACTTCTTTCTCTCATGCACGCCTTTCAGCTGAACCTCGGAATAACATTAATTTATCTAATGTGTGCACGCCATAAGTTACTTTTTTAATTATTATGATCAAAATATTGCTTAAAATTGACGCCAGCTGCATGTGTTTCTGTCAGAGATCATAATTGCAATTGTAAATTGGGGAGCAGCTCAGAGCCGGGAGCTTTCCTGAGTAATGGCCTGATACCATTATGGAGAGGTGGATAAAAATAAACCCGCAGATCGTGCGGCAAAAATACGCAAGCGCGAGTTAAAAGGATAATTAGCAGAGCAGAAAGGAAGCTGGGACGCTCACCCACTTGGCAGCATGCGGGGGTGGGCACTGGGAACCCAGGGTTGGGGTGGGGCGGGGATGGGGGGTCCCCCCAGCCGAGGAGGGGCGGGCAAGGACAGGCCTACAGATCAGCTGTGGATCCCAGGTTCTTCTTCTGTCGACTGGAGATAATAAAGACATCTATGGATAATAAAACCAGATGATGCATGTGGAAGTTTTCTGGAAACCCACGAATCTCCTATCTAAGTAAAGGATTTATTACTAATGGGGCTAGGGGGACTGGGTTTTTATTTAGGCTTTTTTTGTCTTCTTTGTCTTATTTTCTGTTTTTGTTTGCTTTTTACCTTCTGCAACAGAAATTGTGGTAGACCGAATTTAAAAGGAGGCTTCCGGTCTAGGATCAAGAGGCTGCCTTAGAGCATGGCCATTAGGAGCCCAAGCCCCGGAATTCATTCATTCATTCGACGAGGTTTATTGAGCCCTCTGTGTTTTGGACCCCATTCTAAATAATGAACAAAATAAGAGATCTCTGCCCTTGTGGAGCTCACATTCTAGTTGTGGAACCAATAAACAGTCAAGATAATACGTATGTGGTGGCATTATGTAGTAGTAAATTATATGACATATTAGAAGTAGATATGCATTTTAGTTGTATGGCTTTGGGCAAGTTGCTTAACGGAGCACTGTCCAACCTTTTGGACAAAGTGGCATTACCATTATCGTCATATTAGGAATACTGAAAGCAATAGCTAGTGTTTGTGTAGCACCTATGATGTGCCAGACACTCTTCTGAGAATGGTATATATTAAGCTATTTAATTCTTGGAACTGAATATTTGAGGCAAGGAGAAAATGACGCTATTTTAAGGTTCGTGGGGTGTACCCATGAGGCTGCCCTCCTGTGGCTCAGTAGTTCTGTCCTCACTCCTGTAGGCTGTTTGCTGTGTGCTTTTCTGAAGTGTATTTTCATATTGGAGACGTGGGGGCAATAACAATACCTGGCTCCCAAGGGCCGAGAAAATGACCTGTGAAGTACTTAGCACAGCGGTCGGCACATAATCAACATCCAAGATATTCTTGCTTTTGTTACTAACTAGTAAGCCTTTGGCCAAGACTCCCGAAGCTAGCTGAAAATAAAGAGAGGGGAGTTCCCACCCATTACCCATTAATAGTTCACAGGCTGACCTACAGAGCAGAAAAGGCACCGGAGTCAGGTGGTGGTAACTGGGATGGCTGGCCTGAGAGGGAAGGGTCTTTGGGGCTGTGTGCACACATGCTAAGTTGCTTCTGTGGTGTCCAACTCTTTGTGACCCCGTGAACCCTAGCCCTCCAGGCTCCTCTGTCCATAGGATTCTCCAGGCAAGAGTACTGGAATGGGTTGTCCCGGCCTCCTCCAAGAGATTTTCCTGACCCGGGGATGGAACCTGTGTCTTCTGGGTTTCCTGCACTGCAGGGAGATTCTTTACCACAGAGCCATGGGGGAAGCACCCTGTGTTCCTGGGCTGGTGTCAGATGAAGAGCAAATGGAGTTGAGGTAAAGAGCGGTTTTGTTCAAAAAGTCAACTGCAGTAGGACATCAGCATCTCAAAGATGAGACAGAAAGGCTTTTTTTTTTTTTTTTTTTTCTTCCTTTTTTTACTAGAGAAAAGTAAACAAGGCTAGAAGGAATCGGGCATGTGGTGTCCGGGGTAGGATGAGCAGGTGGCCTGAAGGGACAGTTGATTAGGAAAGATCTCTGCAGTCAGTGGGGACGTGGGAGGGCGCATTCGGGAGGAGCTGTTAGTCCTGAGTGGGCCCATGCTGGGAGTGGGGCAGAGTTCAGGGCAGAGCAGCGAGGCTGAAGTTTGGTCCAGTGGGTGGGCATTTGTCTAGACTGGCCAGTGGGGACAGATGGCTGGGCTGTCATCTCACAGAGAGTGGGCATTTGCGAGGTCTGTGGCGCAGTCATAGGTTGACAAGGGAGGCATTTCAAGTCTGATCTAAGTCATCTGGGGAAGTTCAGCTTTTTCCTGGAACATGAAAGGACAGGGGGATTACTGAACCACGGATGTTTACTAAGAACACAGGACTAAGCTCACTGTCGCTGCAGGCAGGGTGGGAGATGGAGCGGGGAGGGTGGCCGGCTCTGGGTTCTCCTGGTCCTCACCTTGGAAGGGGCAGGGTGGGAGGTGTGGGCATTCGGGAACCTGATCCTACTTGGTGAGATGGAGGCCTTGGGGCTGGGTGGGTCACGGCCTGCTGGGTCGCCCTGCATTCCCAGCTTTGGTAGACAGGAGGGCGGGAAAGTCGGAGGTCTGGGCCACCCCGGGGCCACCCTCTGTCTTTGCCACTCAGGGCTTTCCTGAACAGCAGGAAGAGGAGTGCTGTCCTTATGGGTCTTAGTAGAGAGTAGAGGCGGGAGCCCAAGTTCCATCAGGTCAAGTTCACAGACTCTCTGTGTCTGGGGAGCAGATTTACTCTGGCCTATTTCTCCAGCCCTTTCCTGGATCTCGCCTATGGCAAGAGTGCCATGAATCACCCTGCTTCTCATGGTGGGTGCAGGGTGGAGTGAAGCTTATCTGTGATGCCCCGAGGCTGATCGAGGGGAGCCCCCTTTGGAACCCTGTGCACAATTTGTGCTGTGCCAACGCGGGCTGTTTTTTGGAGGAGATGAATGCCTCCTTGCAGGGAGAAGGCATGAGAGAAGCCTCATCCGCTACTCTTGCTCCAGGCTGCTCACTCCAGCCCAAGCTGGTCCTGCCTCTCGCAGACTGCCCGTGGTGTCCCACCCACTGGTCTTCCCATCGCTCAGAGTGACTCCCTAATGACTATAATCAGGGTTTGCGCTGAGAGGGGCGGGGGAAGTGAATGGAGAGTGCCCCACCCTCAGCCACCCAGTCCATTAGGAGGGCAGCCGCCTGTCCCCCCCTGGGAGGCAGAGGGGCCCTGGGCCAGGCCCAGAGGACTGGGGAAGGGGCATTGCAAGGGAGACCCTGTCTTCTCCACCTCTTCTTCTCTCCTCCAATCCAGGCCTCCTGCTCACAAGCTCTGCTCTAATTATAAATGGTTTGACAACTTTAGGCCAGGCCCTGCAATTAAAAATAAAGAGCAAGACAGGCAACATTGTCTTCTAACGATGCCTTTAATTGGTGGAGTTAATTTTAACAGGGCTGAGCTGGTGCCTCGGAGGAGGGAATTCCAGAACTGGGGCTCTGGCTCCCGCTTTCCTCTGTGAGGCTCACGCAGCTCTCTTATCCTCTGCCTCCCATCGGAAGGGAGCTCCTCGGGGCAGGGCCTGTGTCTTTATTTGTTCTTACCCCTGGTGCCCTGCACACAGTAAGCACTTAATAAATATTTGCGAAATGAACAAAAGACCAAGTGGCCTGTTGTGCGGAAGGTGGGATTGGAAACTTCTGAGGGTTTCTTTCTTTTTCTTTCTTAGCCCAGAAGAATCTTCAGTTTAATTTTTATTTTTTTGAATCTTCACTTTTAGAGTCATGCCTTTGAGCTAAGATGTTCTTCCAATCAGGGACGGTGACTGGCAAGTAACAGAAAGAAAGCCTCCCAGCTAGCTCAAGTGACAGAGAGATGGTGAAACAGCAAGAAGCGGGCGGGCGGGCGGGGTGGGGAGCCGGTGTGTGGCTCAGGATCTCCCAGGGAAGGAGGGAACAACAACCTAACGCTCAGCTGCAAGAGCGGGGGACACCAGGGAAGCCCAGCCCAGCCTCTCTCCAAATCCTCTCCCACCGCTAAACTTCGCTAGGTCCTCATAGGCCCTTGGGGATCAGTCCTCTCCTCTCCTCTCCCAAGAGGAAGGGGACAGCTTTTCTATTTTAACTTCAGATCAGGCTGAAAGGAAATCCTTTCTTTTGGTTTCTGAACACGGCCAAAGACAGGCTGGTATTTTCAAATTTCACTGTGTTTGGTAGATATGAAATAGGAATCCTAGGAAGAAAGAAGTGTTAGTTGCTCAGTCGTGTCCGAGTCTTTTCGACTGTAGCCCGCCAGGCATCTCTGTCCTGGAATTCTCCAAGCAAGAGTACTTGAGTGGGTTGCCATTCCCTTCTCCAGGGGATCTTCCCAATCCAGGGATTGAATCCAGGTCTCCCACATTGCCGGCATATTCTTTACCATCTGGTTACCACTGTGTTTGAAAGAAAATAGGGATAGAAAACACGAATAGCAGAACCGGTGTCCAAAGGGCGGGTTCTGAACGCTAAGAATCCTGAGGGAAGTATAGGCTCACTTTTGGGAATTTCCAACCACACAATAACCGCTCTCACCTTTCAAGAGCTGGGGTAATTCCACTCCCCCACTCTCTTGAGGTCCCCGTGAGATGCCTTACTGGAAGTTACAGAAGCAGAACCATCCCAACTCCTTGTGAGGAGGTTCCCCATTGAACAGAGTCTGGCACAGAGCAGGCGCCTCAATAAATACACACTCTCTGCGTCTCACCAACTGCCCGCAAGGCAGGAGACAAACCCTGGGCTGCGGGGACTGGCCCCCACCTTGTTATTAAATGAACAAAAGACCAAGTGGCCTGTTGTGCGGAAGGTGGGATTGGAAACTTCTGAGGGTTTCTTTCTTTTTCTTTCTTAGCCCAGAAGAATCTTCAGTTTAATTTTTATTTTTTTGAATCTTCACTTTTAGAGTCATGCCTTTGAGCTAAGATGTTCTTCCAATCAGGGACGGTGACTGGCAAGTAACAGAAAGAAAGCCTCCCAGCTAGCTCAAGTGACAGAGAGATGGTGAAACAGCAAGAAGCGGGGCGGGGGCGGGGCGGGGGTGGGGAGCCGGTGTGTGGCTCAGGATCTCCCAGGGAAGGAGGGAACAACAACCTAACGCTCAGCTGCAAGAGCGGGGGACACCAGGGAAGCCCAGCCCAGCCTCTCTCCAAATCCTCTCCCACCGCTAAACTTCGCTAGGTCCTCATAGGCCCTTGGGGATCAGTCCTCTCCTCTCCTCTCCCAAGAGGAAGGGGACAGCTTTTCTATTTTAACTTCAGATCAGGCTGAAAGGAAATCCTTTCTTTTGGTTTCTGAACACGGCCAAAGACAGGCTGGTATTTTCAAATTTCACTGTGTTTGGTAGATATGAAATAGGAATCCTAGGAAGAAAGAAGTGTTAGTTGCTCAGTCGTGTCCGAGTCTTTTCGACTGTAGCCCGCCAGGCATCTCTGTCCTGGAATTCTCCAAGCAAGAGTACTTGAGTGGGTAGCCTTTCCCTTCTCCGGGGGATCTTCCCAATCCAGGGATTGAATCCAGGTCTCCCACATTGCCGGCATATTCTTTACCATCTGGTTACCACTGTGTTTGAAAGAAAATAGGGATAGAAAACACAAATAGCAGAACCGGTGTCCAAAGGGCGGGTTCTGAACGCTAAGAATCCTGAGGGAAGTATAGGCTCACTTTTGGGAATTTCCAACCACACAATAACCGCTCTCACCTTTCAAGAGCTGGGGTAATTCCACTCCCCCACTCTCTTGAGGTCCCCGTGAGATGCCTTACTGGAAGTTACAGAAGCAGAACCATCCCAACTCCTTGTGAGGAGGTTCCCCATTGAACAGAGTCTGGCACAGAGCAGGCGCCTCAATAAATACACACTCTCCTGCGTCTCACCAACTGCCCGCAAGGCAGGAGACAAACCCTGGGCTGGGAAGATAGCCTGGAGAAGGAACTGGCAACCCACTCCAGTACTCTTGCCTGGAGAATTCCATGGACAGAGAAGCCCGATGGGCTACAGTCCATGGGGTCACAAAGAGTCAGACACAGACTGAGCAACTAAACGTTCAGTTTCACCTCTCACCAAGTGAAATAGTTTAGCAGGATGTCTTATTCCCTCCTGGGAAGAACAAAAAAATCCCCCCAGTGATAAACCTTTCCATAAACTAAGCCCCTTGGGTTTAAGCCTTTTCTCATCCCTTAGCTAACCAAGCCTCATTCTTAAGTCTTGCTAGTTTCCGAAGCGATTGAATAATGGTTTTGAAATATTAGACTGAGGTGTCCTATGGCCAGTGTTGGGAAGGAAGATTTTTCTCCTCTACCTTTCTAGGTTTTTGGCTGGTCTAAGAATTAAATTGATGTGAGACAGACTAACAGGGAAAAATCAAGCAAAGTTTTAATAACATACTCATGAAAGAGACAGAAGAACTGCAATGACTGAAACCTTGACCCTAAATACCTTCTTCAGCTGAAGACAAAAGAGGGTGTTGGAGTAGTGATTTGGGGTCTCAAAAGCAAAGCAGGGAATTCACAAGGAGATGGTGAAGCAAATGTTTGGTAAACCAATGTTATCTGTGGGCCTTGCAGAGACAAGAGCACTCCCCCCAACCCCAGCCCAGATTTCTCTAGTGATAATTCTGTTCCTATCACAGGCCCTCTCTCTAAATCTTCAAATTAGTCAAGTCAAGGGTATAGTCAAATAGTCAAGGCTATTTGAATCTCTGGGGCCTTGATTGTTTCTGCTCAAAATAAGCCACAGGCCAGAGAGACACTTTGAGGTGGCAAGCTTGGCTCCCCAACTCTGGGTAGCCTGTCCT
Organism: Tragulus kanchil; assembly: GCA_022376925.1. NCBI lineage: Eukaryota > Metazoa > Chordata > Mammalia > Artiodactyla > Tragulidae > Tragulus > Tragulus kanchil. Next base: position 139,922,445 of record JAIOJX010000006.1, read on the forward strand.
CACCGTGTCAGTGGCATCATCACCTCTGGGGAGCATGGCTACCGCCTCGAACAAAGACAGTGATGGAACTGCTGAATGGATTTTTCAGACGCAGTCGATGAGCAAAGCGATTTTGACTGGCAAGATCTAGCGCTTAAGAGAGAAAGAGTTTAGCTTTAAATTCTAAAAAGGCTTAGTTTAAACTCAGGTGTGATCACTGAATTTTTAGAAGTTCGCCGTAGAGTCTCTAGGGACATTGTGGATGCTTAACTGTTGATTGAATTAACCTTCTCCATGTTCAAAAAATCTATCCATGCAACGCAACGTTTATTCTCAGACAACGCATCTAATATTAGACTGAAGATGGAGTGGGTAATCGTGTTAGCATTGTGTTTACACAATAGTGCACTTACACAGCTAGGCATTGTGCTGAGTATTTGATGTATCTCATTTAATGCTCATAACAACTTCATAAAAGTGTATTACAGTTGTCCCCAGGTAACAGATGAGCTCTTGTCAACTGCCTAATCCTGTGCCCTCTAATGTGGTCTTCCCTGGAGGCTCAGCAGTAAAAAATCCGCCTGCAATGCAGGAGATTGTAGGTTCGATCCCTGGGTCAGAAAGATCCCTTGGAAGAGAGCATGGTAACCCACTCCAGTGTTCTTGCCTAGAGAATCCTGTGGACAGAGGAGCCCCATGGGCTATACCGTCCATGGGGTTGCAAAAGAGTCGGATATGACTGAGTGACTAAACAACAACAGACCTCTGGGGAACAGACTCCAGGTCACCTGGACTATAGCCACTTCAGTGGTAGATGCTGCAAAGGCAGACACCAATGCCCAAGGACCACAGAGAACAAGCCAGCCCTCAGGAGAGAATACGGGAGCCATTGTTTAGGGCCATGATATTAGATAAAACTCCCAAGAATGAGACATTCTGGGGAGAAGGCAAGAGTCGAGAAAACTAGAAGCCCAGATAGGAAGTTTGAGTTTTGAGTTTGAATCTAGAATCTGCTGAGTGTTGACCCCCAAAGAGACTTCAGTTTTCGAAAGAAGTGACTCTGTTACCTTTACTTAGCAAGGCTAAATATTCTCTGCTGTCAGTAGACACAGGGCTTCAACACTGTATTGGATATTTATTGCTGTGTAAGAAATGGTCTCAAAACTCAGTGGCTTAGAACGGCAATCACTTTTATTCCCCTTCACAATGGCAGTGGGTCAGGGACTCAGAGGAGACTGTGGCCACTGGGAAACCTGAAGGCTCAGTTTAAACTCAGGTGTGATCACTGAATTTTTAGAAGTTCAGAGTCTCTAATTGGGGCTTAACTGTTGATTGAATTAACCTTCTCCATGTTCAAAAATCTATCCATGCAACGCAACGTTATTCTCAGACAACGCATCTAATATTAGACTGAAGATGGAGTGGGTAATCGTGTTAGCATTGTGTTTACACAATAGTGCACTTACACAGCTAGGCATTGTGCTGAGTATTTGATGTATCTCATTTAATGCTCATAACAACTTCATAAAAGTGTATTACAGTTGTCCCCAGGTAACAGATGAGCTCTTGTCAACTGCCTAATCCTGTGCCCTCTAATGTGGTCTTCCCTGGAGGCTCAGCAGTAAAAAATCCGCCTGCAATGCAGGAGATTGTAGGTTCGATCCCTGGGTCAGAAAGATCCCTTGGAAGAGAGCATGGTAACCCACTCCAGTGTTCTTGCCTAGAGAATCCTGTGGACAGAGGAGCCCCATGGGCTATACCGTCCATGGGGTTGCAAAAGAGTCGGATATGACTGAGTGACTAAACAACAACAGACCTCTGGGGAACAGACTCCAGGTCACCTGGACTATAGCCACTTCAGTGGTAGATGCTGCAAAGGCAGACACCAATGCCCAAGGACCACAGAGAACAAGCCAGCCCTCAGGAGAGAATACGGGAGCCATTGTTTAGGGCCATGATATTAGATAAAACTCCCAAGAATGAGACATTCTGGGGAGAAGGCAAGAGTCGAGAAAACTAGAAGCCCAGATAGGAAGTTTGAGTTTTGAGTTTGAATCTAGAATCTGCTGAGTGTTGACCCCCAAAGAGACTTCAGTTTTCGAAAGAAGTGACTCTGTTACCTTTACTTAGCAAGGCTAAATATTCTCTGCTGTCAGTAGACACAGGGCTTCAACACTGTATTGGATATTTATTGCTGTGTAAGAAATGGTCTCAAAACTCAGTGGCTTAGAACGGCAATCACTTTTATTCCCCTTCACAATGGCAGTGGGTCAGGGACTCAGAGGAGACTGTGGCCACTGGGAAACCTGAAGGCTCAGGGCTGAGGTCGTCACTGGGTCTGAGAATCTACTTTTAAGATGGTACTTTCAGGTGGCTGGCAAGTTGGTGCTGGCTGGTGATGAGAGGGCTCATTCCTGTCCATGTGGGCCCTTCACAGGAATGCTTTAGTGTCCCGTGGCATGGGGCTGCCTTTGCTCAGAGGGAGCAGTGAAAGAGAGAGAGGGAGAGGGAGAGGGGGAGAGAGAGAGAGAGAGAGCAAGAGAGAGAGAGAGAGAGAGCAAGAGAGAGAGAGAGAGAGCTTTTTATTATGTCGCTTTGGGAGTAATGCAGCCCCGTTTCTGCCACATCCTATTAGTTAGAAGTGAGTCACTAAATTTGGTCCACATTCAAGGAGAGGGGAAATTAGACTCCACCTTCGGAAGGAATGGCTGTCAAAATATTTTGAGGACATTTTAAAAACCACTACAAGAATGAAGTTGAATTCAATGATAAAGAGACTTGCGTTTCTGCACATCTCAGTTTTGACTGGGCGTTGAAACCTGCTGCATCCGTCCTAGGAGCATCCGGGATCTGACCTCTCCTCTCCCCCCGCGCTGCTTCCTTTGTCCGGGTCCCCATTATCCCTCATCATGACTCCGTAACAGCCTCATGACTGTCAGGCTTTCTCTGCTTCCAGTTTGTTTTCTAACCCGTGGCCAGAGCATATTCTTTCTAAAATGTAGATGAAAAATGTCACTTTGCAGCTTAAAACCATTTAATGGCTTACTTTTTTTTTTTTTTTTCAAATTGACACATAATTCACATACCATAAAATTCACTATTTTAAGGTATGTAATTCAGTGGTTTTTAGTAATTTCGCAGAATTGTGGAGCCATCACCACAGTCAATTTTAGAGCATTTTTATCACCCCCGAAAGAAAGAAACCTGGTTCCCACTGGAAGCCCCTCTGTACCCCCTCACCACCCTCTCCTCCGAGGCAGTCACTCAGCAACTTTTCATTTCTGTAGATTTGCCCATTCTGCCTATTTTATTTAAATGGAATCATATACATTGTGGCTTTCTGTGTGCCTTCTTCCACTTCGCACAGTGTTTTCATGGTTCATTCGTGCTGTACTGTGCCAGTACCTCATTCTTCTTTATGGCTGAATAATATTCCATTGTATGAATAAACCACATTTGATTTTTTGGCACAGAGCAGGCATTCAATGTTGTTAGTTCCTTTCTTCTCCTATTAGAGAGTTCTTAGCCTCACCCTTCATCTGGTTTTCTGGGAATTTCAATATCCGGCCTTGCAGCCACAGGAAAGACATCTCTCTTATCCATGATAACTGTCTCATATTTGGTGTCTGTGTCCTTAGAAGCCTCTCTTCTGCAAACTCTGCATCTCCACCTCCTTCAGCTGCTCTGCTCCACACCGATAAGGGCATCACCCAGATGTCCTTGCACGGCAGATCCACCCATGGATAATGGCTGAATTATCCATGGGTTTAGTTCCCTTCTGTCAGCATGAAAGCCTGTTTGATTCACTACACTTTGTAAGCCCTTTGAACCTGGTAAGTATTCAGTAAAGCTGTGCTGACTAAGCCTGCCTCCCTTGGCCAGAGTGAGTCCTCTAGCCCCGAGTCCCTCTTCCTTTCCTTGGCTGCTCCTTAAGATCAGGGAGTGAGGCCAATGGTAGTAGTGTAGGGTCTCTCATTCATTCATTCTTTCTTTCAGCGTTTACTGACTACGTATTGGTGAACTGAACATCAAGCTAAGGACTCAAATAAGAAATCTGTTATTTCCCTAGGGCTGTAGTAACAAAGTAGTACCAACTAGATGGCTTGACACAATAGAAACTGTGGTCTTTTGGTTAAGAATCTATCTTACAATGCAAGGGACACTGGTTCAATCCCTGGTCAGGGAACTAAGATCTCACATACCATGCAGCAGCTAAGCCCATGTGCCACAACTGCTGAGTTCAAAACTAGAGAAGCATGCGCACTGCGATAAAGACCCAGCGTGGTTGAAATAATAATAATATAAAAAATAGACATGTACTCTTGGGACTTCCTCGTTGATTCAGTGGCTAAGACTCCATGTTCCTAGTGCAGGGGGTCCAGGTTTGATCCCTGATCAGGGAACTAGATCCCACATGGTGCAACTAAGACCCGGTGCAGCCAAATAAATAAAATTTAAAAGAAAAAAAATAGAAGTGTACTCTTCTATAGTTCTGGAGGTTAGGATCCCCAAATCAAGGTGAGAGCAGGGTCATGCTCCCTCTGAGGTTCAAGAGCAAAACATGCTCCATGTCTCTCTCTTAGCTTCTCATGGCTTCCAACAATGCATGCTTCTCCCTGGTTTATAGAGACATCACTCCAGTCTGTTCCTATCTTCCATACAGCATTCTCTTGGGTGTCTGCTTCCAAATTTGCCTCTTCTTAAAAGGACACCAGTCACATTGCATTTAGGTGCTATCCTACTTCTGTATGACCTCATCTTAACTAATTGCATCTTGCAAAGACACTGTTTCCAAATAAGGTCCTATTCACAGGTTCTGGGTGGGGACGCATCTGCGGGGGGTGGAGACTATTTAACTCAGTACAAGGAACAATCCCCGCTCTCAAGGAATTTGTCGTCTAGTAGAAGGGGAAGCAGACACACTAACAGGACTGATGGGTGTGTTGGAGCAGAGAGCTCATGCCCAGGGGAAAGGAAGTAGAAGGAGAGGAGACGAGGACCTCTGAACCAAGCCTCCAGGGGGACAGTGGTTGGTAAGGGAAGAATCTGAGACGGGCATTCCAGGCAGAGGAATCACTGGGAGTGAAGGTGTGAAGGCATGCCTTGGGGTGAGCTGAGAACCACGAGGAGCTGGTGATGCTGGAGAATAAGCTGGGGGTCAGAAAGCAACGGTGAGAGAAGAGGCTGGGCAGTGAGCAGGACTGGTCGTGTAGAGCCTTGTATATTAGTGGCTTTACCCTACAGGGGGTCGGAAGCCATCAAAAAATTTTAGACAGGAAAGGAGTAAGGCTAAACATGACTCTGGCATTGATGTGGAGTGAACTAGAGGGATGAGACTGGAGCTCACTGGAACGGATGGAATGTTTATATCCCTCCTTGAACTCATGTTTGAATTCTAACATCCAGTGTGATGGTGTTAGAAGGTTAGACCTTTGGGAGGTGATTAGGTCATGAGGGTGGGGGCCTCGTGAATGGGATTAGTGCCTTTATAAAGGAGACCCAGGAATATTCTCTTTTTCATCATGTGAAGATACAATAAGAAGTCTATAATCTAGAAGAAGATCTCACCAGAATCTGACCAGGCTAGTACCCTGATCTCAGACTTCTAGCTTCCAGAAGTGTGAGAAGTAAACTTCTGTTGTTTATAAGCCACCCAGTCTAAGGTACACCATTACAGCCGCCCGGACTGACCAAGACACCCGCAAGGTGGCTGCAGGCTGTTTGTAGTTCAGCCTAGAGACGTGAGACTGTCCGAAGTTTGGACCTTGTCCAGTTTGCACGAACTATTCTAGCGATAAACACCACAGACTTGCATTACAAACTCCATCTTGCAAGTAGAACTTGACCTTTGTCAAGGGAAGGAGGATAAAGGCATCAGAAGTCATTTGCCCAGAGCAAAGATTGGATTTCCAGAGGATCTGAAGTCAAGGCTGAATTTCTCAATGAGCTAGAAGTTGGGCTCTACTTGGCATTTAGACATCCCAGGGCTTGCTTTCCATTGAAGCCTCCTCTGCATCTCTGGTCTTTCTCTTACAATCTCAGTCCTCTGTCAGGTGTAGTTTTTGGCAAGACCTGAAACTTTTCAAAGCGCCCACTTGGTAAAGGAACTGTTGGGGCCTGAGTGACCTGGGGATGTCCCTTTCCTGTAATGCCCCTCTTTCCTGGCCTTTGGAGATCTTCCACCGGCCAGTGTCAATGCGAGTGGCTAGGGAATTCAGTCACGGCAGGAAGCTTCTCTCTCCCGCCCACCCGTGCCCTTGATGTTGGCTGTTTAACAAGAGAGGCCCTCTGCCTTTTACACTGTGATGTAACCTACTTTCTCCAGTCTAGACAAAGGAGATTTTCCCCAGGCAGCTGGTAGCTGTGAGTCTGGGATGTTAGTCTCACTGTGAGTGGAGTTGATAGGCAGTTGAAAGGCCCAGGGGCCAGGCTGTGGGACCACTCCTTGTCTGGCGAAATAGGGTGGCAAAAGACCTGTGCAAAAAACGCAGTCCGAGAGAGAGAGAGAATTAGGGGATGGCTGGGCAGTGGACACTTCCTGGGGCAGTCCAGACCACTGCTTTTATTGAGTCATTGATTCATTCTATAGGGAAACACTGTGAAAGACAGAAAGAAACCAGAAAGATAATTGAGTGTCCTGACTAGCATGTTCTTGATTTTTTTCAACTTTTCATTGTCTTTACTGTTCTCCAGCCCTGGAAGTGGTAGAAAACAGATAATAACGCAAATGCTTTGTTGTCTTTAAAAAACACAATTTAATTGTATTCAGGCAAAGACCTATTTTACATCTATCTGTCAATTCATCTCAGCGGTCCTTATTTGCACTTTGTTAACAAGTGCACGTTTGTGTTCGCCTTCTCTCCTCTCCGTTCCTATGCTGAAGCCTTAACTTCCAGTGCGGCTGTCTTTGGAGATGCAGACTCTAAGAAAGTAATTAAGGCTCAATGAGGTCATAGGGTGGGGCGCTGAGCTAGAGCAGTGGTTCCCAACGTTTTTGGCACCAGGGACCAGTTTCGTGGAAGACAATTTTTCCACTGACCGGGGGAGGGGAGGGAGGTTTCAGGATGATTCACGTGCACTACGTTTATTGTGCACGTTATCTCTACTTTGTGGGAATCTCAGGATATTCTACCTTGACTTTCGTATTAGGGTCTGTGCTCCTGTGAGAATCTAACGCTGCTGCTGAGCTGACAGGAGGCGGAGCTCAGGCAGTGTTGGAGTGACGGAGAGCAATTGTAAATACAGACAAAGCCTTGCTCCCTCACCTGCCACTGACCTCCTGTTGTGTGGCCAGTTCCTAAGAGGCCACAGAGTGACCGGTACTGGTGTGTGAGCTGGAGGTTGGGGCCCCTTGATCTATAAGATTATTGTCCTCATAAGAAGCTATGCCAGCTTCCCCTGCATGGGCACAGACCAACAAAGGGCCATGTGCGGGCACCATGAGAAGGCAGCTGCCTATAGGACAGAAGTCAGCTCCCGCCAGAAGGGGCCCTCCTGTCATCTTGATCTTGGACTTCCAGCCTCCAGACTATGGAAAGTAAATATCGGTTTTTTAAGCCACCCAACCTGTGGTGTTTTGTTCTGACAGTCCAAGGAGACAAAGAGGTACCGATCTGAGGTTCTTTGACTTTTTAACAGGTTCAAAGGAAAAGTCAAAGATGTTGCAACATCTCACTGGTGCCCTCGTGAATTCATGAGTGAAATAGGTTTTTTTTTTTATTGGCTGCTTCTATTGGTCTTTTATTTATTTTCATCCATCTTTGTTCTTTGGCCTGTGTGGGCCTCCCATCGCAGTGGCCTTTCTCATCACAGAGCACCGGCTCTGGGTGCATGCTCTCTAGAGCCCAGGCTCGGTAATTGGATACATCAGTCCAGCGCTCCCGGCACGTGGGATCCTCCCAGGCCAGGGATTGAACTGACGCCCCTTGCACTGCAAGGTGGTGTCCTTACCCGCTGGACCACCAGGGAAACCCTGAAATAAGATTTTTGATACAGATTTTATATTTGTATGCGAGAGGCATGATTTTGTCTTTAAGACAGACATTATTCTTGGACCATCAACCACTCAGTTTCTGTGACCCAGCCAAACTGGGCTGCCAAGTGGGGCTATGAAAATGAACTTCCCACCGTCCGTGTTCCCCAGGCCCGGTGGGCTGGTGCGGGGCAGCCAGGGAGGAAGTCTGTGGTTGACCTAGCGTAACACCGCGGAGGGGGCACCGGAGGAGGCACTCCAGCAGAAATTTCAGGCAGGATTGAGTGTTTCTCAGTGGGAAAAACATGAGTTTGGGAAACAGGCCTAGGTCCACATCCTACATCCACCACTTCTACAGAAATCAATTTGTAAATACAGACAAAGCCTTGCTCCCTCACCTGCCACTGACCTCCTGTTGTGTGGCCAGTTCCTAAGAGGCCACAGAGTGACCGGTACTGGTGTGTGAGCTGGAGGTTGGGGCCCCTTGATCTATAAGATTATTGTCCTCATAAGAAGCTATGCCAGCTTCCCCTGCATGGGCACAGACCAACAAAGGGCCATGTGCGGGCACCATGAGAAGGCAGCTGCCTATAGGACAGAAGTCAGCTCCCGCCAGAAGGGGCCCTCCTGTCATCTTGATCTTGGACTTCCAGCCTCCAGACTATGGAAAGTAAATATCGGTTTTTTAAGCCACCCAACCTGTGGTGTTTTGTTCTGACAGTCCAAGGAGACAAAGAGGTACCGATCTGAGGTTCTTTGACTTTTTAACAGGTTCAAAGGAAAAGTCAAAGATGTTGCAACATCTCACTGGTGCCCTCGTGAATTCATGAGTGAAATAGGTTTTTTTTTTTATTGGCTGCTTCTATTGGTCTTTTATTTATTTTCATCCATCTTTGTTCTTTGGCCTGTGTGGGCCTCCCATCGCAGTGGCCTTTCTCATCACAGAGCACCGGCTCTGGGTGCATGCTCTCTAGAGCCCAGGCTCGGTAATTGGATACATCAGTCCAGCCGCTCCGCGGCACGTGGGATCCTCCCAGGCCAGGGATTGAACTGACGCCCCTTGCACTGCAAGGTGGTGTCCTTACCCGCTGGACCACCAGGGAAACCCTGAAATAAGATTTTTGATACAGATTTTATATTTGTATGCGAGAGGCATGATTTTGTCTTTAAGACAGACATTATTCTTGGACCATCAACCACTCAGTTTCTGTGACCCAGCCAAACTGGGCTGCCAAGTGGGGCTATGAAAATGAACTTCCCACCGTCCGTGTTCCCCAGGCCCGGTGGGCTGGTGCGGGGCAGCCAGGGAGGAAGTCTGTGGTTGACCTAGCGTAACACCGCGGAGGGGGCACCGGAGGAGGCACTCCAGCAGAAATTTCAGGCAGGATTGAGTGTTTCTCAGTGGGAAAAACATGAGTTTGGGAAACAGGCCTAGGTCCACATCCTACATCCACCACTTCCAAACTTTGTAATTTCAGATAAATCAATTTTCTCATCTGTAAAGCAAAATGAATAGTATCTTAGTCTTAAGGAGTTGGGAGCAATAAACCGGGTACTGTGGACAAAGTGCTTAGCCCAGCGCCTGTCATGTAACAAATGCTTAAGACATGTTTGTCCTTCTTCAGCTCCTCCTTGGCTGGGATCTCAGAGGGGTGAGGAAGGGCCCACTTCCTTTCGCTCTGTGTTAGATGACACCTGAAATGCCTTCAGAAGAGGAAAACCCTTTCATTACACAGCTAGCGAAAGGCTTGCAGTGTAAACAGCCTGGGATAGGAAATACAGGGACTGCAGTGCACCTTAATTTGCTGATCCCAGGCCTTCCGCTTAGAGAAGGTTTTGATGAGAATAACCCCTTGCCTGGGAGTGCCTTCGAAAGCACTTTCACATCTCCGGCCCCATTTAATCCTCCCAGCGCCTTCTGGAGGGGGCAGAGCCTGCATGGTCATGCTCATTGCAAGAAGGAGGGCATGTGGGCTCTGAGCGGTGAAATTAACAACTCGCTCCAGGATCGCCAGCTAGACCTGGGACTCGGGGCTCAAACAACTCACCTTTCGTCCGAGGAGCAAGAGAAGGGAGAAAAGGAAGGAGGGAGGAAATGGAAGGAGGAGAAGAAGTCGCTCTGGAGAAGGGAACTGGGATACTCCAAATGTAGAGAACTGGGGATCAGCTCTGCTTGGAAAAGGCAGAGCCTCTGAGGGTGGAATGTCAATGTTCTGCGACCTGCATGCTGCCTGGTTTTTAACCACATTGGGCCTCAGTTTCTTTCTTTTCTGTCTGCCACGCTGTGTGGCGTGTGGGAAGTTAGTTTCCGAATCAGGGAACCCATGGCCCCTGCCACCCTGCATTGGAAGTGTGGAGTCTTAACCTCTGGACCACCAGGGAAGCTCTTCAGGTTCTATTTTTTTTTTTGGAAGATGGAGGTAGCAATGTCTATTTCACAGGGTTGCTATAAAAATGAGTAGGATAAAGGAAGTCAAGTGTCAGGCGCGGCATGAGGGAAGAGGGCTGCCTGCCGCACAAGGGCAGGGACCAATCTGTCTTGTTGGGTTTTCAGACATCAGTAAAGCGCGGAGTACACGGGGGTGTTCCATAAGCACTAAAGGAATGACTAAATGAGCAGCCTGTGCTCAATAAAGGGGCCAGCGTTGTAACCGTGGAGAAATAGGGGAACTAGCCAAGACTAGGGACCTGGAGGGGAGGCTGGAAGAGGTGGGGCTTCGGCACCTCCCAGGTGACTGTGGGGAGGCAAGCTCAAGGAAGGACTTGAGCTCCTTGGGAGCCAAGGCTCTGGGACACGTCTGCTCTGAATTGAGAAGCCGGGAGCCAGGATACTCTGTATCCAGGCAGAGGTTGTAGGCTCACAGAGGGCAGAGGGGTAATGAAGCTCAAGTCCATGAAGACCAGCAGGGGCAGCTCAAGCGGGTGGTCCGAGAGTCATGCAAACAGCCCCTGTGGGCTGGGGTGGGTGGGTGGGTAGGGGTGAGCAGAGAGCTTTGCTGAGGCTCCTGTGCTCAGGGCTGGGGGAAGTCAGAGGGACCAGAAGGACCCAGGCCATGACCGCATTTCCTGAGCACTGCCCCTCCCCTCCCTGCCTAGCTTCACAAGGGACCAGGATGTCCCATCAGGGGCATCTCAGCTCCTTCTACAACTCACCTGGGACCCTGGACTTGCGCCCAGGTCTCTAATAGATTTCTGTGGATTCGGATGTTTTTGATAGAGCCTGTTTGTAGGAGAGGCTAGTGGGACCCTCTGTCCCTGAGCCCCCAGGAGTCTGTCCCTATCTGCATCTTCGCATCTGCCGGGTTCAGTCCCCTCCACCCTCCTCCTGACTCCTTCCCACCATCCTTTACCCTTGTTCACCTCTCTCTTCATGCAAAAAAGAACATATGGAACCTTCTCCCTCAAACCCACCTGTCTCTTCTGATAACATCTATCCTTCCCCCTCCATATCTTGCTGTCTTATGTTCTCATCTCTCCGTCACTTCCCAGATGTTATTTCTCTGAGGGGAATCGGCAGAGGTCTCCAAAGGCCTCCTCCGACCACACTTCACGCTGTTTCTAAATCCATCCAGTGGTGGTTCTCAGGATGCTTCTGGAGCAGCTCTGGGACAACACGGACCTCTGCCTTTTGGACCCCGACCCTCCCCACCCTTCAGACGGACACAGAGCCCCCCTCCCTCTGGCTGCCCAGACCCTCCTCTCTCTCGGTTGCTTTCCCTGGGCCCCTCCCTCTCCTGGGACGCTCCTGTCCAAGGTCCTCGCCTCCTCGCTCACGTTCTGCCAGCATGAGCTCATCCTCCTGTGGCTTTAATTACCACCTATAGGCCCATGGCCGCCTCTCCAGTGCGGGCTTGTCTCAGGAGCAGCAGACCAGGCACAGAACAGCTTGTGAACATCTCCGCGTGGAAGCGTCCCAGGCCCCTCCGTCTCCACGTGCACACACCTGACTGAATGCCAAGTGTGCAAACACACTCCCTGCCTTCCCACCATGGCCACCACCTCAGCGAATATCCAGAAATCCGGGCAAGATTCTTGAGGCCTCTCTCTCCTTCCCCCTCCAAGGTCACTTCTTCTGTTTGGTTTGACCCACATTTCCATTAGGTTCTTCCCTCCTAATTAGCTTCCCAATCCACTCGCTAATCTCCTTTCCAATGGCCCCACCCTGGCAAGGTGTTTCTCTGTTCCAGCCTCTGGATGGGCTCCCTGCCTCTGGGCCCACCTCTGCTCACTTCCTGCAGCTCAGCCGGTCCCAGGCTCTGCCTCATGTAGTTGCTCACTGGCGGGCAGATCTCCTTCTTTCAGGGTTCCCTCGAGCCTCTCCTCTGTGGTGCCCAAGGATGAAAGCACAAAGCAAACGAGGTGGGTCTTGGAATGCAAGACCCTTATTGTCCTCGCCTCCCCCAGGCTACAGTACACTGCCCAATCCTTAAGACCCCGATGCCCCTCCTTGGACCCTACTGCATGCTGTAGTCACCACTCTACCCACCCAGTACATCGTCCAGTCAACAATGATCCTTAAGACCCCTACGCCACTCCTTAGACCCTAGCTATAAAAGGAATCAAAGACCCCTGCTTAGCGTCAGTTCTCTTTGAGCTGACCCGCTGTTCTGATAGCGTCGGTTCTTCTTTGAGCCGAACTGCTGTTCTAGCAGCGTCTTCCATGCTGATTCTCCCCTAAACCGGCCTGTTGTACTGGCAGCGACTCTCCCTTCCCCCACTCTAACAAACGTTACTTTCCTCTCACTCTGCCTCGTGTGTGGAAATTCTTCTCCAACCCACGCACGGACCCCGACATCCTCTGTGGAGACTATGGGCATGGTTAGGAGTGGTTCTGGAGCCGGCGCTCCTGGTTCAAATCAGTCCTCACCACTCGCCAACTCTGTGACTTTGGACGCATTTCTTATTCACTGTAAAGCTTGGTGGCCCCCTATGTCAGTGGGCTTCCCTGGCCACTCAGACCATGAAGAATCCGCCTGCAGTGCAGGAGACCTGGGTTCCATCCCTGAATTTGGAACATCCCCTGGAGGAGGACATGGCAACCCACTCCAGTGTCCTTGCCTGGAGAATCCCGCGGCCTGGCGGGTCACAGAGTCTACGCGGCTGAGCGGCTAAGCAGGCACGTGGGCGCAGTGGTGGTCGCTGTTCCAGACTGCTGTAAACTCAGTGTCTCGCGCTGGTTTGCATTCCAGAGAAACGTGCCGATGGCTGGCAGGGAGACAGGGATCTTTGTTTTGGAAAATGACACACGTTGGAGCGTGACAGATAAAGCTCTCCAGCCAGCTCTCACCCCTCCAGAATGAAAGAAGAGGGGGCCTTCCTCACCCCCCAGGAAGCGAGGGCCAAAATGGGGCAGGTGTGGGGAGGGTCCAGCAGGGGGACCGGAGGGCAGAGGCTGAAGAGAGGACTCAGGAGGCATGTCTCCTCTGTGGTGCCCAAGGATGAAAGCACAAAGCAAACGAGGTGGGTCTTGGAATGCAAGACCCTTATTGTCCTCGCCTCCCCCAGGCTACAGTACACTGCCCAATCCTTAAGACCCCGATGCCCCTCCTTGGACCCTACTGCATGCTGTAGTCACCACTCTACCCACCCAGTACATCGTCCAGTCAACAATGATCCTTAAGACCCCTACGCCACTCCTTAGACCCTAGCTATAAAAGGAATCAAAGACCCCTGCTTAGCGTCAGTTCTCTTTGAGCTGACCCGCTGTTCTGATAGCGTCGGTTCTTCTTTGAGCCGAACTGCTGTTCTAGCAGCGTCTTCCATGCTGATTCTCCCCTAAACCGGCCTGTTGTACTGGCAGCGACTCTCCCTTCCCCACTCTAACAAACGTTACTTTCCTCTCACTCTGCCTCGTGTGTGGAAATTCTTCTCCAACCCACGCACGGACCCCGACATCCTCTGTGGAGACTATGGGCATGGTTAGGAGTGGTTCTGGAGCCGGCGCTCCTGGTTCAAATCAGTCCTCACCACTCGCCAACTCTGTGACTTTGGACGCATTTCTTATTCACTGTAAAGCTTGGTGGCCCCCTATGTCAGTGGGCTTCCCTGGCCACTCAGACCATGAAGAATCCGCCTGCAGTGCAGGAGACCTGGGTTCCATCCCTGAATTTGGAACATCCCCTGGAGGAGGACATGGCAACCCACTCCAGTGTCCTTGCCTGGAGAATCCCGCGGCCTGGCGGGTCACAGAGTCTACGCGGCTGAGCGGCTAAGCAGGCACGTGGGCGCAGTGGTGGTCGCTGTTCCAGACTGCTGTAAACTCAGTGTCTCGCGCTGGTTTGCATTCCAGAGAAACGTGCCGATGGCTGGCAGGGAGACAGGGATCTTTGTTTTGGAAAATGACACACGTTGGAGCGTGACAGATAAAGCTCTCCAGCCAGCTCTCACCCCTCCAGAATGAAAGAAGAGGGGGCCTTCCTCACCCCCCAGGAAGCGAGGGCCAAAATGGGGCAGGTGTGGGGAGGGTCCAGCAGGGGGACCGGAGGGCAGAGGCTGAAGAGAGGACTCAGGAGGCATGCTTGGTGGAGGGGGAACTCACAAGAACAGGAGGTTTTTAAATTTCGAGCTGTTCGCTGGGCTTAGAGAAGTGCCCTCTTGCCCCAGCGACTCTCAGCTGTCCGTAAGGTTCTCTTTGTAAGTTTCGCCTTGCTTGGGCAACGTTCAGGAGAACTTTAAGGCAAAGGCAGAGCTACCCCATCTATCCAGCCTCCCTTCCTAGGTTCTCCCCGCCTCCACCCCCACGTTCTGGTTACGTACCCGCTTCTGAAGATCAACCAGAAGACAAAAAAGGCATGAACTCCAGAAATAAGTCAGAACGGGATTGAGAGGGGAGAGGACGTAAGAATGAGAGGGAAGCCTGCAACTGCAAAGTCCTGATGATTCTCAGGAATCTCCGAGCACTGGGAAGGGGTATCATATTATCTGAAGATGAAAGGAAAGGGCGAATCTCCAAGCCTTAAAAGGACTTCAAGAGAGCATTTGACTCATTGAGAATTAAATTAGATAATGTACTTAAAGTTCCCAGCCTTGAGCCCTACACCTAGGCGATTCTTAGAAATTGGGGAGTTACTATTTTTCAAACACACAATAATGTCCTACTTTCTATTTGGCGAGGATACAAAAATCTCATCAGAAGTGCGGTGGGCACACATCTGCAGGACCAGGTGCGGCAGGTCTCCTGTCTCCCGGGTGGGGATTTGCAGCTGCCAGTGACAGTCTCCAAGCAAGGCACAGTCCCGTCGTATTTGGAAATGTCCGTTGTTGTTGCTATTGTCAGACACGATTATTGTTAATACCACTGCTCTTCTCCCTCTGTGTTCCCTGAGCATTTATTGTCTGTCTCCGTCCTCGTCGCTGAGAGCTGATCTTGGATGACTATTTCTCTCCTTAGATATAAGAAATCTGACTGGTTTTCACGTGTGCTCTATGAAAACAGAATGACTCTTTTCTCTATCTCCTTCCTCCAATTACTCTGTAAGCTCTGTGAGTCAGAAATCGAACAGACGGTTTTCCTTCAGTCCCTTTGTCTTACCCACAACAGTGGCTCGCAGGTGTCGGTGCTATTGTGGGTGTCAATCGCTCCCGGCTGCACCCTCCAGCAGGGGACCGGAGGGCAGAGGCTGAAGAGAGGACTCAGGAGGCATGCTTGGTGGAGGGGGAACTCACAAGAACAGGAGGTTTTTAAATTTCGAGCTGTTCGCTGGGCTTAGAGAAGTGCCCTCTTGCCCCAGCGACTCTCAGCTGTCCGTAAGGTTCTCTTTGTAAGTTTCGCCTTGCTTGGGCAACGTTCAGGAGAACTTTAAGGCAAAGGCAGAGCTACCCCATCTATCCAGCCTCCCTTCCTAGGTTCTCCCCGCCTCCACCCCCACGTTCTGGTTACGTACCCGCTTCTGAAGATCAACCAGAAGACAAAAAAGGCATGAACTCCAGAAATAAGTCAGAACGGGATTGAGAGGGGAGAGGACGTAAGAATGAGAGGGAAGCCTGCAACTGCAAAGTCCTGATGATTCTCAGGAATCTCCGAGCACTGGGAAGGGGTATCATATTATCTGAAGATGAAAGGAAAGGGCGAATCTCCAAGCCTTAAAAGGACTTCAAGAGAGCATTTGACTCATTGAGAATTAAATTAGATAATGTACTTAAAGTTCCCAGCCTTGAGCCCTACACCTAGGCGATTCTTAGAAATTGGGGAGTTACTATTTTTCAAACACACAATAATGTCCTACTTTCTATTTGGCGAGGATACAAAAATCTCATCAGAAGTGCGGTGGGCACACATCTGCAGGACCAGGTGCGGCAGGTCTCCTGTCTCCCGGGTGGGGATTTGCAGCTGCCAGTGACAGTCTCCAAGCAAGGCACAGTCCCGTCGTATTTGGAAATGTCCGTTGTTGTTGCTATTGTCAGACACGATTATTGTTAATACCACTGCTCTTCTCCCTCTGTGTTCCCTGAGCATTTATTGTCTGTCTCCGTCCTCGTCGCTGAGAGCTGATCTTGGATGACTATTTCTCTCCTTAGATATAAGAAATCTGACTGGTTTTCACGTGTGCTCTATGAAAACAGAATGACTCTTTTCTCTATCTCCTTCCTCCAATTACTCTGTAAGCTCTGTGAGTCAGAAATCGAACAGACGGTTTTCCTTCAGTCCCTTTTGTCTTACCCACAACAGTGGCTCCGCAGGTGTCGGTGCTATTGTGGGTGTCAATCGCTCCCCGGCTGCACCCTGAGAGCCCACACCTGGGCAGGAGGCTGAGATCGGCGCCCGTTCTGTTTCTGCCTGTTTCTTCGCTCCAGGCTCTTGAGACGATCTGGGGTGCCCAGATGTGGGGATGGAGAGGAGGCAAAGAGGGGGCGCTTGGAGAAAGAAAGGTGGTGGGAAGTGAGAGACATCCCTGGGAAGTGGAGACTGCCTTCAGTCTGGTTCATCGATTGCCTTCTCAAGCAGAGACGTGGTCCTTGGATAGGGAAGTGTGTATGCTTGTAAGCCATGTGGAATTATGAAAGTCTAGAAGATTGACATTTTCTAGAGTGAAAAGGACCTCAAGGTCATCACATCCAACTCTGACCCATGATAAGGGTCTCCTCTAATATCTCTGGCAGGTTCTATTCAGTCCTGAATCCCTCTTATGATAGAAAGTAGGCTCACATCGGAGCAGGAACTTTTGGTTACCTAATCCAAACTCTTTTCTCTGTCATCTCCTTTCTTCCTTCTGAACTCAGACAGACCTTGACTTTGATCAAATATCCATCCTCCTCCTTGTGCCAAAGAGAGACTTATAACTGGTTTAAGGAGTTGTGGTGAGCCCATGTTCATTCCCAATGAATGATTTTGACAAGGGCTTGGGAATGTGGCATAATTCTAGCCAATGAAGTGGAGAAGAAACCTGCTAGGGGCTCCCAAGGAAGGTTTCCACCCTTTTAAAAAAGATACAAGAAGACCTGGTGTTTTCTATGAGGAATCTGAGCCTAAATGTGATGCCCGGGACTGTGACAGCTATCTTGTGCCCATGAGGGGAGCTAACCTGAAGGTAGGGCAGAAAGCCTGAGGCTAACAGAGCAAAACCATTTAAAGAATAGATAAATAAACAAGCAATCAAGTAAACAAACAAGTAAGGGTGCCCTTGATGTCGTCACTGAACAGCTCCGTTAAATGTCATTGGGTTGTACCTACCAGTTTAAGGAAACCTCAACTCACTTTAGACATGTGATCAATGAAACAGCTTACATGAACTGCAAATAACCAGGAATCTTTCAACCGAAATACATGTGACTGAATTTTGAAACTAAATGAAGGACTTTACACTTGTCTATTTTTTTCATTTCTATTAAATTTTATTTTTTGTCTTTGATCTAATTGATCTAACCTATCTTCACAAACCTTATCGATTACCAATTTAACAATACACAATATTTCTAATTCCTTTCAACTCTTACCTCTTTTACTCATAAAATTTCAATAATCACACTTTCTTCATTCAAAGAAAGGAAGAGCGCTTAGACAAAATCAAAGACAGTCTATAAATCTACCCTTGGACCTCAGGGCACCAGGGTACAGACCCACCTTGATGAGCCCACCTTGCTGTACCAGGCAGCCAGTATTTCTCTATCCTGTCCACAGTTGGAAAAGATGCCTTGCTGAGATTAGAATGTAATGATGATGAAATACTGATTCATCTTGCTTTATAAAAATGGAGCAAGTATTTCCCTGGCTGCAGTGTCTGAGGGCAGGGGTGAGTTTCCAGGGACGCCCAGCAGGGGGCGCTCTGCTCCACCTACCCAGTTTCCCAGGGTCTTCCCTCCCTGGAGGGGCCAAGACCATGGCTTCCACAAGGCCCTCTGAAGACAGCTGAGGTCAGGGAGTGGAGGAGCCCGGCTGGCTCTGGGGGAGGTTTCCCGGCCCTCTCCTCCCTGGCCTGCCCAGACTGTTGGACTCCTGGCCTCTTGTGAGGTTGGGCACAAGATTTGGGCCATTTGGTTCGTAAACCCTTTCCAGGGTTTCCAGGGGACCTCCCACCTCCTCCAGGTCTAGACTGGAAGAAGACCGTGTGAGACGGTGGAGGGGTCCGGGAGCAGAGGCCATCCTCAGGAAGGGAAGGAAAGACTAATTAGGGCCTGGGAGGGGGCGGTACGCAGAATGCACACCCCTTGCAGGGATTTGTGGGCGTGGCGAGGTAAGGTGGCTCTTTGCTTCCTGGGCATCACCGCACCCTGGCCCACGTGTGACCGCTTCTGCGTGATGGCTACTCGACGCTCAGCCGAGGTGGCTGGCCCAGCACGGGGAGCCCAGGTGCGGGAGCTTCTCTAGCCCACTTTGCCACTCTCACATTCCGGGAACCCTCTTCCAATGTCCCCGCTGACCGTGCCCGCAGAGAAGAGGGACAGAGGCCAGGCCTTCTGCTGGTGCCTCTATCTGTGCCATCCAGGATGGCTGCCCCTGGCCACGTGTGTCTAAGTGGAAATGAAAAATCAGAGCACACTGACGTCCTGCGTGTGGCTGGTGGCCGTGCTGGAGGGCCGGAAGCAGAGCTCCTGCATCGGCGCAGGCGGAGTACGCGGGCCCTGGGGTGTGGAGGGCACGGAGCCAGGGAGCAGGCAGCAGCAGGTTGCTTTCCTCTCAGCGTGTTGGGGGGCAGGGGATCTGGAGGGTGGGGTGCTGCTATCTGGAGCCCTGGGGCTAGGCCACCAACGCGGGGCTTTGGAGGAAGCAGGGCAGACGTCCCAGGGAGGGTCCAGCGGGTCCCCGGGGTGGGGCAGGGCACTGGTGTTGACCCCGGCCTGTGTCCCTTGGCTCTGAGCTCCCCTGCGCCCGGTGACAACCTGGGAAGAAGACTCCTCATCAGATGGTGGAGGAAGTGGAGCCTGGGAGAGGCCAGGGCCAGCCCTGTGGCCTGGGGGCCGGTCCCGCCACCCCGGAGCCTCAGTCACTTCCTGATAAAGCAAGCTCAGCCGGCTGGCGGGAGCCGGGCGCTCAGGGCTGCTGGCTGCGGGAAGCAGCTCAGACTGAGGATCTGTGCCTGGTCTCCGGTCCGGAGGGGCCTCAGAGGGCCTCGAGTCCTGCCTCCTAGGTTCTTTAAAATTATAATGTATGCGGAATCTGCTGCCAAAGGAGGATTGGAGGCAGCTAACCCCTTATTTTACAAATGAGAAAACAAGCTTCGGGAGGTTTAGGGACTTACTCAAGTCACGTCTTCCTGAAGTTCCCTGATGTTCAGAGCCAAGAACAGTTTTATAAATGCAGCCTGGACCTTCCAGCTCCACCTCCCACCCCTTGCAGGGATTTGTGGGCGTGGCGAGGTAAGGTGGCTCTTTGCTTCCTGGGCATCACCGCACCCTGGCCCACGTGTGACCGCTTCTGCGTGATGGCTACTCGACGCTCAGCCGAGGTGGCTGGCCCAGCACGGGGAGCCCAGGTGCGGGAGCTTCTCTAGCCCACTTTGCCACTCTCACATTCCGGGAACCCTCTTCCAATGTCCCCGCTGACCGTGCCCGCAGAGAAGAGGGACAGAGGCCAGGCCTTCTGCTGGTGCCTCTATCTGTGCCATCCAGGATGGCTGCCCCTGGCCACGTGTATCTAAGTGGAAATGAAAAATCAGAGCACACTGACGTCCTGCGTGTGGCTGGTGGCCGTGCTGGAGGGCCGGAAGCAGAGCTCCTGCATCGGCGCAGGCGGAGTACGCGGGCCCTGGGGTGTGGAGGGCACGGAGCCAGGGAGCAGGCAGCAGCAGGTTGCTTTCCTCTCAGCGTGTTGGGGGGCAGGGGATCTGGAGGGTGGGGTGCTGCTATCTGGAGCCCTGGGGCTAGGCCACCAACGCGGGGCTTTGGAGGAAGCAGGGCAGACGTCCCAGGGAGGGTCCAGCGGGTCCCCGGGGTGGGGCAGGGCACTGGTGTTGACCCCGACCTGTGTCCCTTGGCTCTGAGCTCCCCTGCGCCCGGTGACAACCTGGGAAGAAGACTCCTCATCAGATGGTGGAGGAAGTGGAGCCTGGGAGAGGCCAGGGCCAGCCCTGTGGCCTGGGGGCCGGTCCCGCCACCCCGGAGCCTCAGTCACTTCCTGATAAAGCAAGCTCAGCCGGCTGGCGGGAGCCGGGCGCTCAGGGCTGCTGGCTGCGGGAAGCAGCTCAGACTGAGGATCTGTGCCTGGTCTCCGGTCCGGAGGGGCCTCAGAGGGCCTCGAGTCCTGCCTCCTAGGTTCTTTAAAATTATAATGTATGCGGAATCTGCTGCCAAAGGAGGATTGGAGGCAGCTAACCCCTTATTTTACAAATGAGAAAACAAGCTTCGGGAGGTTTAGGGACTTACTCAAGTCACGTCTTCCTGAAGTTCCCTGATGTTCAGAGCCAAGAACAGTTTTATAAATGCAGCCTGGACCTTCCAGCTCCACCTCCCACCCCATCCAGACGCCATCGTCCCCCTGAGGCTGTGGGGCTGGGCTGAGGGTGAGGACTTGGGCTGGAGGCTGGGTGAGAAGCGGCCGCAGGGGCAGGGGAGCCCAGCCTAGAGATAGAGGCGAGTGTCTTGAGTGGGGTGATGTGTAGGAGGCTTTGAAGAGGTCACTCCATCCTGGTGAGGACCAGGCCCAGAGGTCTGGATTCAGGTGGAGCCTGTGTGCCGAGTGACCCCTTGGGGGTGTTAGGACTTCTGTCCCCCAGAAGCAGTGGCCGTACTCTCCAGACACCTCTGCCCTCGCCTCTACACACTTCCAGGCCTGGGTATAATATTATAATACAGGTAACATGAAGAGCAGCAACTTGTCCATCACCAGATATAAGACACGCTTGCGTGCATGCTGAGTTGCTTCAGTCCTACTCTTTGCGACCCCATGAGCTGTAGCCGGCCAGGCTCCTCTGTCCATGGAATTCTCCAGACAAGAATACTGGAGTGAGTTGCCATTTCCTCTTCCAAGGGACCTTCTCGACCCAGCGATCGAACCCACGTCTCTTGTGTCTCCTGCACTGACAGGCTGGTTCTTTACCATTAGCACCACCTGGGAAGCTTCTAGACAGGCATAGTACTCCATGGTTCACCTGCATTTTCTCCCTTACTTCACTCAACCATTCTATAAGGTAGACTACAGTACCATTTAACATGTAATGTAGCTATGGGTCAGAGAGGTTCCGTGACTCGCCCAAGGTCACACAGCCAGTGAGGAGCTGGCTTTTCCACCTCGTTCTTTGAATCCCAAGTTCTGGGAGTTTTCCGTCAAATACCGTGGCCTTTCCAGCACTAGCCTCTGGTGGAGAATATACTTCCCGGGGTGATCAGATGCGGGATTTTGGCCTGTCAGGGAGAGTTACAGTCTACGGGGTTGGGGAGAAGATGGGGGAGGGGAAGGCTCCTGGCAAACTCTGGTCTTTGATGGGGGAGCACAGCTTTGATCTCCTTTTGAAGTTCTGGCCTCTGGAACCGGCACCTTCAGTGGGGAGGACTCGGGGAGGGGGAGATGAAAGGGCAGCGGCAGCCAGGGTGGGAGAGAGAAGGGAGGGCGTGGGGGGCCGTGAAGAGACTGGAGAGAGAAACAGATGTGAACCCAGAGCGGGGGCCAGGCAGCTGGAGAAAGGGAGAGTGAGGCGGGTGGGGAAGCAGGCCTGGGGAACAGGAAGTGCTGCGGGCAGAGAAAGGGACGGAACTGGCTGGTCTGGGGCAGAGAAAGAGGACAGGGGCAGGGAGGGGCCCGCGGGTGCCTCCGCCCTCGGGCCACCCGGCCCGTCTCCTGGGGAGGCGTCTCTCTGGTGAGTTCTGCCGATGATGGGCGTCTAAGGGTCTGGAGGCCAGTACGTCCCTGAAGGCATCGGGTGCCCCTACAGATGGCACTGGGGGAGGCCAGGAGCTCGCGTCCCAGCGCGTCTCGGGGTTTATGGCTCAGGCCTGCGCCCAGGCAAGGGGGCGGGAGCCATGGGGGGCGCCCACCCGCCCCGCACACCTGCTCCTGTCTGACATGGTCCTTCCTCCTGTGAGGCTGCTGGGCAGTGAGCACGTGGCGGGAAGGGGCCCTGGCAGGGGGCCAGCTAGCTCCTGGCTCGGCAGGCGGCCTCCTTCCGCTCTGCCAAACCACCAGTTTGGAGCCCCCCACCCCCCCACCATCAC
This sequence comes from Tragulus kanchil, assembly GCA_022376925.1. Taxonomy (NCBI): domain Eukaryota; kingdom Metazoa; phylum Chordata; class Mammalia; order Artiodactyla; family Tragulidae; genus Tragulus; species Tragulus kanchil. Next base: position 139,944,979 of record JAIOJX010000006.1, read on the forward strand.
CTCAACACTCCCAACCCCTGCAGTGTCCAGCTTCCCCAGAAGCTAATCCTTTCTTGAAGGTTCTCCCCATCCTGGGCACCCTGGTCCAGCACCTTTCAGACACTGGGCCTGAGCGGACCCTCGGCTCTGCTAACCGTGGGAATGCTGGGAGAGGGGGGATGTGGGTGGGGAAGGGCGCTGCGGGAGGGGGCAGAACCCCACCCTTTCCTGGGTCTCCGCCAGCAGCGCCCAGGATTATGCCCACCCCAACTCCCTGCACTTCAGACAGGCCGGGAGGACTTCCAAATTAGGATTTATGGGATTAATGGCTTTTTTTCCTGCCTTCCCCCAGCCTGTCTCCCTCCCTGCAAGCCTCAGGCCCCCGTCCCAGGGGGCCCGTCCCAGGGCCCAGACCTCACAGGAAGGCTCTGCAGCAGCTGAGCTGCTTCCCTGGGTTGGGAGCAGGGGCCCTGCCTGGCGCTCAAGCAGCACGCCTTCCTTGGTGAGGCGGAGGGGCCCGTCAGGGCAGGGGGACCCACACCAGGGCAGCTTCTCAAGGGTGGCTGTGGGAGAGAGAAACAGATGTGAACCCAGAGCGGGGGCCAGGCAGCTGGAGAAAGGGAGAGTGAGGCGGGTGGGGAAGCAGGCCTGGGGAACAGGAAGTGCTGCGGGCAGAGAAAGGGACGGAACTGGCTGGTCTGGGGCAGAGAAAGAGGACAGGGGCAGGGAGGGGCCCGCGGGTGCCTCCGCCCTCGGGCCACCCGGCCCGTCTCCTGGGGAGGCGTCTCTCTGGTGAGTTCTGCCGATGATGGGCGTCTAAGGGTCTGGAGGCCAGTACGTCCCTGAAGGCATCGGGTGCCCCTACAGATGGCACTGGGGGAGGCCAGGAGCTCGCGTCCCAGCGCGTCTCGGGGTTTATGGCTCAGGCCTGCGCCCAGGCAAGGGGGCGGGAGCCATGGGGGGCGCCCACCCGCCCCGCACACCTGCTCCTGTCTGACATGGTCCTTCCTCCTGTGAGGCTGCTGGGCAGTGAGCACGTGGCGGGAAGGGGCCCTGGCAGGGGGCCAGCTAGCTCCTGGCTCGGCAGGCGGCCTCCTTCCGCTCTGCCAAACCACCAGTTTGGAGCCCCCCACCCCCCCACCATCACCTCAACACTCCCAACCCCTGCAGTGTCCAGCTTCCCCAGAAGCTAATCCTTTCTTGAAGGTTCTCCCCATCCTGGGCACCCTGGTCCAGCACCTTTCAGACACTGGGCCTGAGCGGACCCTCGGCTCTGCTAACCGTGGGAATGCTGGGAGAGGGGGGATGTGGGTGGGGAAGGGCGCTGCGGGAGGGGGCAGAACCCCACCCTTTCCTGGGTCTCCGCCAGCAGCGCCCAGGATTATGCCCACCCCAACTCCCTGCACTTCAGACAGGCCGGGAGGACTTCCAAATTAGGATTTATGGGATTAATGGCTTTTTTTCCTGCCTTCCCCCAGCCTGTCTCCCTCCCTGCAAGCCTCAGGCCCCCGTCCCAGGGGGCCCGTCCCAGGGCCCAGACCTCACAGGAAGGCTCTGCAGCAGCTGAGCTGCTTCCCTGGGTTGGGAGCAGGGGCCCTGCCTGGCGCTCAAGCAGCACGCCTTCCTTGGTGAGGCGGAGGGGCCCGTCAGGGCAGGGGGACCCACACCAGGGGCAGCTTCTCAAGGGTGGCTGTGTGGGCCCTGGGAGAGGCCCCCGCCCTCTGGGTCTCCACACCTCCCTATTTGCAGCAAGGGCTGGGGGGCGGGCTGAGGCTCAGGGAAATGGTATCTGTGGAGGTGGTGGGGGATGGTGGGTTGCCAGAGCACGTGGAGGGAGAGGCAATGGGGTGGAGACCAGTGGAATGTCGGGGAGCGGAGTCCTGGCCCTTCTTGGGTCCCAGGACCCAACTGGCTTCTGGTTGGGGGTGGGGTCAGTCCGCAAGAGGCACAGTGACCCTCCTGGCCCCTTGCAGCCCTTGTGGATCTTGTGGGACTTTTCTCACACTCAGAACTGCCCTGTCTCTCCTGGCTGGTTCTTGCCTTCTTCCTCTTGCCCCCTTTTCTCTTCTTTTCCACGCTGCCCATCCCCAAACTGCTCAAATACAGGGCTCCGAGGTCCACATTCCTCATCTGTAGCTGATGGGGGTTGGGGGCAGGTGCGGACCCTGTAACCCGAGACTGCAGCCCTGTGATTCTGCCTTCTCAGATTGAGGACTTCTGCTTCCTTTAACCCTGCAAGGAGGCTCACATGTTTGCTGAAACCCCTCCTACCTCACCATCTCTCCTGTCAATATCTGAGTTCTCAGCCCTGTGGCCAACACATGACTCAGGACTGATCCCTGCTCCCCACTCCGTGCAGAGCCCAGCTGGTACATTTTCAGCAAAGGGGCTCTGGGTTGTCATTCTGCTAGAAGCCCCTCCAGAGGGCAGGAACTTCCCTTTGTCCCTGTCTGAACCCCAAGCCTCAGCACAGTGTGTGGCACAGAGCAGGTGTCCAGTGAAGTTAGTTGAATCGAGCCTCAGCTCAGCCAAGGGAGGTCAAGGTCGGGAGGACATGTGGATGTCCAGCCTTGAGCTGTGGTAAGAAGGTAAAGGGCAGCCCCCAGGTGCCCGGGAGGGCTCAAGGGCATCAGTGCTGCAGGGAGTGCAGCCCCTTCTGGGAGACACGTGTGCCCGCCTGAGCCATAGAATGATAAGCGGAACTATTGGCTCAGGAAAGAGCCCTAGAGATTATCTCCAACCTCCTTGTTTCACAGGAGAAACTCAGGTTCCTAGAGGGGAAATGAAGGTAACACAGCACATTGGCGCCGGAAGTGGGACTACATTCCAGACCTCTGGGCTCCTGGTCCAGGTTCCTTCTCCTGCACCTGCCTGGCTCTGCTCCACTCAACCCCACCGGCTGTCCATGGCTGAAGCCCCCAGCTCTGCATCTCTCCAGCCTTCCGTGCAGCTGGGCATTGCAGCGTAGTGGGCAGCGTGTACCTTCCGTCCAGAGGCAGGGTGGGCCGCTAGGGGTCATGCGCTAGGGAGAGCTCAGCTGGATGGTGGCATATTCCACGACCTCTTCAGACCCCAGCACGGTGCTCCGTGGCCCGGGCACGAGTTCCAGGGCTGACGTGTCCAGCTCTGCATAGTAGATGTCAGTGTCCTCTGGACCAGAGCCCTGGGAATGAGGCAGAAGGGTGAGATGTCAGGAGGCAGTGGGGGTGGGGGCAGTAAGGACCAGAGGAAGTGCCCCAGGGCCAGGAGTTGGGACCAGATGGGAGGTGTGGGAGTGAAGTAGGTGTGTGAGGAAGAAAAGGGAACCAGGAAGGGTTGTGTGGTACGGAGTGAGGGAGAAAGAGAACCAGAAAAAAAATCAGTCAGTGACAACAGACAAGACACATGTTTGGAAAGGGGGTTTACAAAACGGGCCACACCACTCGCGTGCTTTGCTAAGCTGCGTCCCCTTGGAGTGCTGTGGGCATGGGGAGAGAAGGGTGGTCCCTCTCCTGGTCCCCCTGCGCTTGGCTGTCAGAGATTGTTCTGGCCAACCCTCTCCTTGTGCAGAGGGACGAGATCGAGGCCAAGGGAGGGAACGTGGCGTGGCTTTCCCAGGTCCCACGGTAGTGGCTGGCAGGGCCACGGGGCACGTAGTCGAACTTGGAATCACTCAGAAGACGGGACGTCGGGAGGACATGTGGATGTCCAGCCTTGAGCTGTGGTAAGAAGGTAAAGGGCAGCCCCCAGGTGCCCGGGAGGGCTCAAGGGCATCAGTGCTGCAGGGAGTGCAGCCCCTTCTGGGAGACACGTGTGCCCGCCTGAGCCATAGAATGATAAGCGGAACTATTGGCTCAGGAAAGAGCCCTAGAGATTATCTCCAACCTCCTTGTTTCACAGGAGAAACTCAGGTTCCTAGAGGGGAAATGAAGGTAACACAGCACATTGGCGCCGGAAGTGGGACTACATTCCAGACCTCTGGGCTCCTGGTCCAGGTTCCTTCTCCTGCACCTGCCTGGCTCTGCTCCACTCAACCCCACCGGCTGTCCATGGCTGAAGCCCCCAGCTCTGCATCTCTCCAGCCTTCCGTGCAGCTGGGCATTGCAGCGTAGTGGGCAGCGTGTACCTTCCGTCCAGAGGCAGGGTGGGCCGCTAGGGGTCATGCGCTAGGGAGAGCTCAGCTGGATGGTGGCATATTCCACGACCTCTTCAGACCCCAGCACGGTGCTCCGTGGCCCGGGCACGAGTTCCAGGGCTGACGTGTCCAGCTCTGCATAGTAGATGTCAGTGTCCTCTGGACCAGAGCCCTGGGAATGAGGCAGAAGGGTGAGATGTCAGGAGGCAGTGGGGGTGGGGGCAGTAAGGACCAGAGGAAGTGCCCCAGGGCCAGGAGTTGGGACCAGATGGGAGGTGTGGGAGTGAAGTAGGTGTGTGAGGAAGAAAAGGGAACCAGGAAGGGTTGTGTGGTACGGAGTGAGGGAGAAAGAGAACCAGAAAAAAAATCAGTCAGTGACAACAGACAAGACACATGTTTGGAAAGGGGGTTTACAAAACGGGCCACACCACTCGCGTGCTTTGCTAAGCTGCGTCCCCTTGGAGTGCTGTGGGCATGGGGAGAGAAGGGTGGTCCCTCTCCTGGTCCCCCTGCGCTTGGCTGTCAGAGAGTGTTCTGGCCAACCCTCTCCTTGTGCAGAGGGACGAGATCGAGGCCAAGGGAGGGAACGTGGCGTGGCTTTCCCAGGTCCCACGGTAGTGGCTGGCAGGGCCACGGGGCACGTAGTCGAACTTGGAATCACTCAGAAGACGTGGCTTTGAATTTAAGCTGGACCACGTCCTACGGCTGGTCCTGGGATTCAACCCATCTGAGCCTAGCTTTTCATCTATAAAATGGGAGAATACAACAGTTCATCTACATGAATCGTCACTGTTGTTAGAACACAGGGCTCCAACGTGCACCCCGAGCTCTTTGGTGGCTCTGCATGACTTGACTTGGAAAGTACTAGGTAAGTGTGCGCTGAGGGCAGGGGGCTGCCGTGAAGTTGAAAGGCAGAGACCCTCCCCAGCAAGCATGGGTGTGAGCTCTCCTGATGACCCGTGCTGCGGCTGTGCCCAGTCCGCTCCCCTTGCGGGGCCTTGGTTTCCCCTTCGGCCCCAATCTCTGAGGTGCTCCCAGCTCTTCTCCCTGGGCCATTCCTCGTGTGCGCCTCCTCCTCAGCTCGCGGCTGCGATTAGACAGGCGGGCGCTGGAGCCATCATGGCGTGGGGTGAGGGAGAGGTGTCTATCCCCAGCTCGGAGGGCAGGGAGGAGGTTCTGCGCCGTGGGAGGGAGGCATTCCCCCGCGGCCTGGGCTGGTGCCCCCCTCGGCCTCTTGGTAGATCCGCCCTACGGCGGGAAGGTTGAGGGTCTGATTTCAGCAAAATCCACCTGCCGCCCGTCAGTAACCACAGTCAGGGACACGTGGCCAAGCTAAGATTAGCGCAGTTAGCTCCTGATTCCCAAGAAGGGAAAGTCACATCCTGATGCCTTTCCTTCCTCAGCCCCTGTGCTTTCTGGTTCCATTAGACGGGGGTGGAGGAACTACTTTTTTTCCAGGAGGCAGGGATCCCAGGGAGGAGGCTGGAGGTACAGGAGGCCAGGAACAGAAGGAAGAGGAAGGAGGCTGAAGAGACGGGGGCCTGGCTCCCAGCCATGAGCTGGAGGGCTTTGGAGGCTGGCCGAGGGCCAGGGCAGTGGGCACAGGGCCAGCAGGGCAAGGTGTGGGCAGGGGCAGCTGAGGGCTGAGGCCCCTACTCCCTTTGTCCCCGTGGGGCCCCGGAAGCAGGCGGAGCATGGATCCCACAGGCCGGGGCTTTCCTAAGGTGTGAGGGTGGCTGGCGCTCTGGGACAGGGTGAAGAGCATGCTGTGGAAGCTGGCAACGGACTCACGGACCATGCTCTCATTCCACAACCGAGGTGTGACAGGACAAACGGGGACCCACCTCTTGACTTCCCCATCATCACAAGGACGCTGGGGACAGGCGCTTCCGGGAGGTGTGTCTCGAGTCTGTGCCTTGCCAGATTCAGGCAGGGACCCCTCAGTGGGATTCCCACTGAGGCTCTCTGCCGAAAGACCACCAGGTCTGGTAAGTTCTCTATGTGGGTTCTTCCCAACGGAGTGCCCTCTGTGGGGAGCAGGCTCAGCTCTGACCCTGCAGAGGTCTGGGAGATTGTGGGCTGATGGCACAGGTGCTTGGGGACCATCCCATGCAGGTGGGTGGAGGGGGCTTCTCCAAGGTGAGTGGGGCTGCCCTGGAACCCCTGGCACTTTGCCTTCTGTCTGAACAGAATCCACCTCAACCAGGCAAGAGAGCAGTGCCCTGAGACTGCTTCTTGGATGGGGGAATCCTTGGCGACAGGTTGGGGAGCCAGCACGCTGTGGGCCAGGTGTGTCCCTGGCCCCGGGCACCAGCCTCGCCAGCTGCTCCCCCGTCTCATTCCAGGAGGCACACACCTCTTGGCACTCGTTTGGGGAATGGGTAGAAGTCTCCCCTTGAGTTGGCCCCTGGCAAGCTCAACCCTCAATTCCATGCCGAGGTCATCCCTGCCCTGGGGTTCCCACATTCCCTGCTCGACCTGTGGCTGGAGCCGCCATGGAAACGCACGGCTCGGATCTGCCGTGGGGAGCGTGGCCGAGCGACAACCCAGGCGCCGTCTGGCTGGATCCACCGGGGCATTTGCAGAGGCCACACGTCCCCTGGCCACTCCCACCAGTGACTGCGCACCAGCAGGGCTGGTGAGGCTCCATCCGTGGCATCCAGGGCTTGTCTGAGGCTGGCCTGAGGACTCCCTGTTGTCCCAGAGCAGGCTTCTGGTGCTGCTGTCTGAAGCTCCACCTTCCTGCCTGCCTCGTTTCTCAGGCCAGCCTTGCGTCTGCCCCTGCCTTCTCCTGGCTTCCCTGCTTGCTGTCACAGGTGTTGTCCCCAGTGAAACTCCTGGACATCAACCCTTGTCTTCTCGTCTAGGAGGCCTTGTATGCACACAGGTGGTACTGGGCGGGTCTGAGAAAACAGGTACAAAAGGGAAAGTGGAGATTTGGGCCTGGCATGCTCACTGCCTGGTGGGAAGGAGGCCCCACTCCAAGTGAAAAGCAAGGACCCAGAGGCTCTCTGGCACGATCTGGCCGCCCAGTGGTGAGGCTTCCACTGGCAGGGGTCGGGGTGGGTGTCGTGGTGGAGGGGACGCTCTTTCAGGCACAGTGACTCAGGCTTTGAGAGACTTAGGGCGTGAGGCTGGAGAGGCAGCCGAGCTGTCTGGTTATTATTCTGTGATATTGTCACTTAGGGCTTCCCTGGCGGCTCAGCTGGTAAAGAATCCGCCTGCGTTGCAGGAGACCAGGGTCCAGTCCTGGGTTGGGAAGCTCCCCTGGAGGAGGGCATGGCCACCCACTCCAGTACTCTTGCCCAGAGAATCCCGTGGACAGGAGAGTCTGGTGGGTTCCAGTCCAAGGGGTTGCATAGAGTCGGACATGACTGAGTGACCCAGTATAGTCACTTAAGGAGGGGTTCGTGAGAAACTGAGGGCCTTCGATAGTTAAAGACTCACTGTGAGAGCCAGAGACCCCCTTGGGGAGCTTAGACAGAAGCCCCATCTCCTGCTGCTGCCGAGCAGTGGACGCAGCAGACACAGGATTTGAGAGTGAGAACCATAGGCTTCAGGGAGGCTCAGCCATGCCAGCTTTGTTCTGCTAAGTGTGGGCTCAAGCTGGAAAAAAATCTGCCACTCTGAAACTGAGCTGAGGATAAATGGATAGAGGTCTTTTAGGGAAACTAAAATGGAGGAAGTCTTGTTCAGGCTTCAGAAGCAGGAGAGCAGGCCTCTGACTGACTTCTGATCCTGTCTGGACCACATGGCTGCTTGCAAACACACCAATTGTCAACAGTAAGTAGCACCTAAAGGGAGTCTGCTTTCTGGCTTCCTGCTTCTGCCGGTCGTTTCTCAGGCCAGCCTGGCGTCCCCCTGCCTTCTCCTGGCTTCCTGCTTGCTGTCACAGGTGTTGTCCCCAGTGAAACTCCTGGACATCAACCCTGTCTTCTCGTCTAGGAGGCCTTGTATGCACACAGGTGGTACTGGGCGGGTCTGAGAAAACAGGTACAAAAGGGAAAGTGGAGATTTGGGCCTGGCATGCTCACTGCCTGGTGGGAAGGAGGCCCCACTCCAAGTGAAAAGCAAGGACCCAGAGGCTCTCTGGCACGATCTGGCTTCCACTGGCAGGGGTCGGGGTGGGTGAGGCTTCCACTGGCAGGGGTCGGGGTGGGTGTCGTGGTGGAGGGGACGCTCTTTCAGGCACAGTGACTCAGGCTTTGAGAGACTTAGGGCGTGAGGCTGGAGAGGCAGCCGAGCTGTCTGGTTATTATTCTGTGATATTGTCACTTAGGGCTTCCCTGGCGGCTCAGCTGGTAAAGAATCCGCCTGCGTTGCAGGAGACCAGGGTCCAGTCCTGGGTTGGGAAGCTCCCCTGGAGGAGGGCATGGCCACCCACTCCAGTACTCTTGCCCAGAGAATCCCGTGGACAGGAGAGTCTGGTGGGTTCCAGTCCAAGGGGTTGCATAGAGTCGGACATGACTGAGTGACCCAGTATAGTCACTTAAGGAGGGGTTCGTGAGAAACTGAGGGCCTTCGATAGTTAAAGACTCACTGTGAGAGCCAGAGACCCCCTTGGGGAGCTTAGACAGAAGCCCCATCTCCTGCTGCTGCCGAGCAGTGGACGCAGCAGACACAGGATTTGAGAGTGAGAACCATAGGCTTCAGGGAGGCTCAGCCATGCCAGCTTTGTTCTGCTAAGTGTGGGCTCAAGCTGGAAAAAAATCTGCCACTCTGAAACTGAGCTGAGGATAAATGGATAGAGGTCTTTTAGGGAAACTAAAATGGAGGAAGTCTTGTTCAGGCTTCAGAAGCAGGAGAGCAGGCCTCTGACTGACTTCTGATCCTGTCTGGACCACATGGCTGCTTGCAAACACACCAATTGTCAACAGTAAGTCCAGCAGCACCTTAGATAAGAGAGGGAGTGGGTCTTGGAATTTGCTGAGCCCCTGTAGGCCTGGCCAGCCCTCTGGGGTCTGGAAAATCCTGTGACTCAGAAGGTGAAACAAACGGCATCGTAAAAGTTAAGAAAAAACGAAAGCTGCATTTCTGTGTGCAAACTGATGATGATATCAGTTTGTGGTCTGGGATTATAAATGAACGCCCCCCAAATTGCAATTTGAAGTCTCACCCGTGGGATGAATGCACAGCCTGGGATCGTTTCCCAGCTGGGACTCCAGATTGTTATTACTCAGGACTTCCAACTCTGTTCAAGTCTGGCTGTAGGTTGTCAGCCCAGTTTGGTGATGTATGTGCTGTTACTTCGCTCTGTTGTTTCTGTCTCTTTTCTTTTAATGACTGCATACTGAAATAAGTTAAATAGTGGAAGTAAAATTTGTTCAGTCGTGTCCAACCTTTTGTGACCCTATGGACGAGCCATGAAATTCTCCAGGTAAGGGTACTAGAGCGAGGAGCCCCTCCCTTCTCCAGAGGATCTTCCCAATGCAGGGATCGAATCCAGTTCTCCTGCATTGCAGGTGGATTCTTTTGCATCTGAGCCACGAGGGAAGCCCTAAGTTAAATAATCCTCTATTAAATATTGAAACTGTTTATTGTGTGTGTAATGAGTGGTTTCTTTTGTTAATGCATCCTTCAAATCTAAAACAAGAGTAGGGCTTCCCTGGTGGTCCAGTGGGTAAGGACACCGCCTTGCAGTGCATGGGGCGCCGGTTCGATCCCTAGCCTGGGAAGATCCCACGAGCCACGGAGTAGCTGAACCCATGTGTCCAATTACCGAGCCGGAGCTCTGGAGCGCATGCGCCCAGAGCCGGTGCTCTGTGACAACAGAGGCCACCGCGATGGGAGGCCCACACGGGCCAAAGAACAAAGATGGATGAAAATAGATAAATGAAAGACCAATAGAAGTGGCCCGCTCACCCCCTCCCTCCTGAATCCGCAGCCCCCCCCCCCAAACAAATAAGAGTAAAACTTTTGGCAAAACAAAGTCTCCAGACTTCCATGGTGGCTCAATGGTAATGAATCTGCCGGCCGGTAAAAGAGATGTAGGTTCAATCACTACTCTGGGAGGATCCCACATGCCACAGAGCAGCCGAGCCTATGTGCCGCCACTCCTGAGCCTGTGCTCCACAAGAGAAGCCACCACAAACAGAAGCCTGTGCACCGCAACTAGAGAGTAGCCCTCCACTGGCCATGACCACATGCAGCAATGAAGACCTAGCACAGCCCCAAATAAATATGTATAAATTATTAAAAACAAACAAATAAAAACACCCCAAACAAACAACCCAACTCTCCAAGGTTATGTCCCTTAGTGCATACAGAGGTACCACCATCCCAGGTTCGGCTGCAAGGTGAGAGGCACCCCCACCCCTGCCAGGAGCTGCCCCACCTGTGCTCCTGGCCACTGGGCTGATAATTACGTTTAAAGCCCAGCATGACACAGCTGGGGCCATCTGGACCTGCTGAAGGAGAAGAGATTTCATCCAAGAAGCAAGGAGTGGCAGGAATTCTCCAGCTCATTCCAGCAGCAGCCAGGCTGGCACTCCTGGGTGGGATTTGGGGGAACAAGCAAGACTGCATTGAACTGGGGGCACTTTCTCAGGACGTGGACTCAACAGCCTGGAAAGGACCCCAGAGAACAGGGCAAACGTACTGCTGGGGACGTGGCATTGCCCAGTGCAGGACTGGAGTGGACCTGCTGAGGCCACAAGGAGGCCCCGTCTGTGATCTGCTGCCATCAACCAAGACAATGCGTCAAAAGCGATATTGCACCTGAGGTCAGAGTCATCATAAGACCTTAAAGGACACAGGGCTGGGGGGTCCTATCTTATCTCCATCCAATCCTCAGTCTGGCCCCACAGGTTGCCAGAGGAGGACTGTCCACCACTGTAGGCTCCGTCGAGCGACTGCAGCTCCCTCTGGTGGCAATACCCTGGGAGGCCTCTGAGTGGCGCTGTGTCCCCAACAGGAAGACCACAGTGGATGAAAGCAGGAGCGGCCCCACTCACCACCACTCCCAATGACCCAGCGAGGGGATTCCGGGCTTCCCGTCCTGGCCCTCTGGGCTCTGCCGGGTGCTCCTGGCCTCCTTGTGTTCTGGGCCAGCAGGCCTTGGCGGGTGTGACCGGCCCACAGCAGCAGGAGGAGGTCAGGCGGCTGTCCCCCAAGAGCGGGGAGGACTCTGTGCCGGACATGCGCCTCCTCTGCTTTGGCCGTGAATGGACACACGCAACAGCCCTGGCCTGGAAGGGTGTGATGATCAAGGGCTGAGGCAGCTCAGGAACGAAGGCAGAGGATGGCCGAGCGAGGGGAATTTAGAAGGGTTATGGGAAGGAGAGGAAGAGCACAGCCGTGGCTCTCAGATCTACTGGAGCAATGGGGGCTCCACCCTCAGGAAGAGAGACCCCCGAGTCACCGAGGCGCCGATCCATGTGGTGCCGGGGTGACCCGCGGTGGCCATGGACACGCCTGGCTTAGGTCTCCGCCGTGGGCATCGCCTCTGGCTCCACGTCCGCGCTTCCCCAGGCTGCCCCCGCCGGGGGCAGAGCGTGATGGGGACCTGGTGCAGCCGGTCCCTGTGGGCGGCAAGGCTCCTCTGATGGCAGCTCTGGGGCCGGGGGTCTCGCTGTGGCCCACCCAGAGCGTGTCCAGAGTGCGAGGTCATTCGAGACTTCCTTTGCAGCCCTCCTTCCTCCCTCGTCTCCCCATCTGCTTCTCCTCCATCCTTGGTCCTTCACCGATGGCCCTCACACCCCCCACGGCTCTGTGTCTGATCCCATCTAGGCGTCTCCTTCCCGGGGGACCTGAATCAGCGCCAGCGCTTCGGAACTCCATTCCCGCCCAGGTTGTTGCATCCAATCTTCTGCTTCCAGCCTGAGCCGTCTGCCTCCCAAGACTGAGGAGATGGGAGCCCCTCTCCTTAAAGGTGAGGTGGTGCCTCGTCCTTCCCGCTCTTTTAGAGGTCTACCTCTGGAAGTCCTCCCTGAGCACTAGCCCCAAGCCAGCCAGCGTTTTAAATGGTGCCTGCTGCCCCCGTGGACTCCTAGCCCAGGAACTTCGACAGAAATTGAGGGGACTGTCACCTCTTGCCGAGTGCCCTTCAGTCTGTAGGCAGCATGGGACCTGGCCCACCCAGGCTGGGGCCACTGGACTTGAGCAACGGAGCCTTTAGTCGCTGGACTTGTGGACCCCCTGCAGCCTCCCCTCTGGAGCCTGGCCTTGGTAACAGAGCATGCTCCCTGCCTGGCCCCCTCTCGCTACTTGCTGGGAAGGAAAATTGATGACAACATCAATAACGTGACTTGTAAACAAGCTGCACCGCCAACAAACCCGAGTGCTGGGGATACGTCCTCTCCTGGCCCCGTAATCGCTCTGTAAGCCAAGAAGAACGACACGTCTCTTGGCCACACTGCGCCTCCCCAGGATGCTGCTGGTGACCTCCAGGTCCCGCCCCTCAGGCCATTCGCACAAGCGTCCAGCCGCCCAGAGGCCCCCGTCTCACGGCCTCTGAGAGTGTGCCCCTCACCTAAGCCCTCCTGTCCGTGGCTCGGTGGACAGTGTCTCACTCTGCTCTTTCTCCCAAGTGGTCTTGTGTCTTGAATGATTCAACACATGCGGGGTTTCTGTCCATCGGCTGAGGCCAGAGCCTGGGGAGGCAGGGTTGCCAGGGAAGGGACAGGGTCCGAGCCATGTGCTTGGCTTGGGGCTCGGAGGCGAGAGGAGACAGAGAGGAGGGGCCGTCCCGGAGCGGGGGCTGCCAGGCCTGGCCTGGCTCCTGCCGCGCCCCAGGGAGGGCTGCGCCTGCCAGGCTGCGGGGGCAGCCGTCAGAGAGTGGGGCCGAGAAGTCGTTAGCGGGGATTAGGGTCAGCGGCAGCTGTCCCCTCACATCACGGCGATTTTTATGCTGAGCCCGGCCGACTCTTAAGGAGATCCCGCAGGAGCCTTCCACGACTTTCCAGATCACTCCCTTCCATCATCTTCGTCGCCCCCCAGGCCGCGGGCCCCCTGCCTGCCCCATTCCTGCCCTTTCCTCCTCTCTGCTCCATTCTTCTTCCTCCCCGGGCTCTGACAAGGTTACTGACTTCTGACTTGGGGCAGAGTGAAGGCTGGTTTGGAGAGTCCAGAGGGTTAGAGCTACCTCTGATTGGCACTAGCCCCAAGCCAGCCAGCGTTTTAAAGGGCCTGCTGCCCCGTGGACTCCTAGCCCAGGAACTCGACAGAAATTGAGGGGACTGTCACCTCTTGCCGAGTGCCCTTCAGTCTGTAGGCAGCATGGGACCTGGCCCACCCAGGCTGGGGCCACTGGACTTGAGCAACGGAGCCTTTAGTCGCTGGGCTTGTGGACCCCCTGCAGCCTCCCCTCTGGAGCCTGGCCTTGGTAACAGAGCATGCTCCCTGCCTGGCCCCCTCTCGCTACTTGCTGGGAAGGAAAATTGATGACAACATCAATAACGTGACTTGTAAACAAGCTGCACCGCCAACAAACCCGAGTGCTGGGGATACGTCCTCTCCTGGCCCCGTAATCACTCTGTAAGCCAAGAAGAACGACACGTCTCTTGGCCACACTGCGCCTCCCCAGGATGCTGCTGGTGACCTCCAGGTCCCGCCCCTCAGGCCATTCGCACAAGCGTCCAGCCGCCCAGAGGCCCCCGTCTCACGGCCTCTGAGAGTGTGCCCCTCACCTAAGCCCTCCTGTCCGTGGCTCGGTGGACAGTGTCTCACTCTGCTCTTTCTCCCAAGTGGTCTTGTGTCTTGAATGATTCAACACATGCGGGGTTTCTGTCCATCGGCTGAGGCCAGAGCCTGGGGAGGCAGGGTTGCCAGGGAAGGGACAGGGTCCGAGCCATGTGCTTGGCTTGGGGCTCGGAGGCGAGAGGAGACAGAGAGGAGGGGCCGTCCCGGAGCGGGGGCTGCCAGGCCTGGCCTGGCTCCTGCCGCGCCCCAGGGAGGGCTGCGCCTGCCAGGCTGCGGGGGCAGCCGTCAGAGAGTGGGGCCGAGAAGTCGTTAGCGGGGATTAGGGTCAGCGGCAGCTGTCCCCTCACATCACGGCGATTTTTATGCTGAGCCCGGCCGACTCTTAAGGAGATCCCGCAGGAGCCTTCCACGACTTTCCAGATCACTCCCTTCCATCATCTTCGTCGCCCCCCAGGCCGCGGGCCCCCTGCCTGCCCCATTCCTGCCCTTTCCTCCTCTCTGCTCCATTCTTCTTCCTCCCCGGGCTCTGACAAGGTTACTGACTTCTGACTTGGGGCAGAGTGGAGGGAGAAGAAGGCTGGTTTGGAGAGTCCTGAGCGAGGCCTGGCTTTCTCTCTCCTGTCAACACTGGGAGCTCTGCATGCCCTCCATCCCCACCCACTTTCAGCCCCGGCGATAGTGTGCTTTCCCTCTGTCCCGAGGCACGGGTGGGTGAGGTGAGGCGCTCCAGGTGGGAGATGCCCCCCCTGTCCGTTGCTGGCTGTGGGACCCAAAGCAGCACCCAACTCATGACTCTAAACCCAAGCTCTTAAGACCCCTGGAGCTGGGGCAGCCAGGCGGCAGAGCTGGGTGGTCTGCTGCATGCAGGAAGCCTTGTGACTGCAGACACTCTGTTGAGCTGGTGGCCACCCTGAGGGTCTTCAAACCTCTTCAGACAAACCCCCTACAGGTCTGGCCGTCATCGTGACTTCTGTGGGGTAGGACCTGGACTTGGGAGCCAGAGGACCAGGGTTTGAATGATGCTCTCCCCATCACTTGCTGGATGATCTTGGGCAAGTCTCATCACTTTGTTGAGCCTCAGTGTTCCCTTCTATAAAATGGGGTCAATAATAAGGCTCATCACGCAGATTGCTGTGAGGGTTAAACGGAGTCGTGTTTGAGACGTCTCAGCAAAGGGCCTGGCACATGGCCATGCGCAACACGGTCACTAGGCCCCCTTTGTTGGAACTGGCAGGACCGGGCACTGCAGCCTGGGACACAGGGCTGTGGACGCCCCAACACGGAAAGATCTTGTCCAGCCACTGTCTAAGGAATGACCTTGCGTCCGCGGTGAGTTCTAACTCACCTCCAAGCCTCTAGGCTGACTGAGGAATAACAAAGAGCTGGTGGTCTTCTTACCCGCTGTGGAGAACCAGAAGGCGGGGGCCGGGTTGGTCCTCTGGGCTGAGCACCCTGGGGTAGGAGCACGACCTCCCCAGGGGCTGGATTTGGCATCTTGGGATGGGCTCTGGTTGGCACTCCCAGCCGAGAGGAAGGGTGGCTGCGCTGTGGAGGCACCCTGGCTTTCCCCCAGTGCCAGGAGAGGCTGTGTTATCTTTGGGGCCAGGCGATCTGGCCCGGGTCTCTGGGTTGGCACTGTAGGGGTACAGCCCCGGCCCCCAAGTCTGCTGAAAGGAGCAGGCTCCGGGCAGAGGTGGCAGCCATTCAAGTGGACGCTGGCCCTCTGAGCGGCTGGGAGTGGGGCCAGGAGGAGAGGCTGTGGCTGGCTTTCTGGTGGTCACTGGCAGGTCCAGGGACTGGGGTGCAGGGTACAGAGCTGGGGAGGGGGAGCTGGGCTTCAGGCTGGGCTCCATCCTCACTGGAAATGCCACCCTCCCGCCCTGGTCTGCAGTATCCAGCACCTGCTTTGCCCAGGGTGCCTGTGGACGTGCAAGGGTGAAGGCCCTCCCGGCCCCGGCGGGCTCAGCTTCCTCTGCACCCTGCTCTCTCGGGCAGCTGGGCTCACAGCCAGGCTGCGTGGAGCTGGGATGGGGTCCGCATCCTCAGGGCTCAGGGGTCCTTACCAGGGGGTGGTCGGAGGGGGAGGCCCCCAGATCGTAGTAGGAGGGCTGCGGGGGCAGCTTCTGCAGTTCTTCCTCTTCCTTTGGTGGCTGCTGCTTCCCCGGCTCTAGGCACAGAATCTGGGAGAGAAGGGCGAGCGACCGCGTGCGCTCCTACACAGCCCTGCGCCAGGCAGCCCTCTGGCCCCTACCCTCGTCAGTGGTAGACGGCCCTCCCAGGTCCCCCTGCACCCCCTGCCTGCACTCAGCACGTGGGTGGCAGCAGAGGGGCACGAGGCAGCCCGAACCTTTAGCTTTGCAGGCTCTTCATGGGCAGCCACGGGCCAGGCATTAATTTTTTTTTTAACTTTTTCTTTGTTACTGGAGTAGAGCCGATGAGCAGGGCTGTGAGTTTCAGCCACACCAGCAGTGTTTCTCTTTTTTTAAAACGAATGGTCTGAGAGGTGGAGACAGAGGTTCCCCTGGGAGAGGGCGGGCCTGGGTGGGGAAGGTCCCCGTGCGTCCTTTCTCAAGGCGGGGGAGGGGAAAGCCCCACCGCGGTCTCTCGCCGGAACCTGTCCGTGGGAACTGGCCATGGCCAGTGCCGTGCGGCGGATGGCTCAGGAGTTCAGGGAGTTGGGAGGGCGCTGCCTGCAGGCTGGGCCTCCTCCCTGAGGCCCACCTCCCGGCCCTGCCCACTCTAGGGACCCAGGCCCACCTGGATGTCCTCAGGTGCAAGGCAGTTCTGCTTCTGAGAAGGCTCCGGCTCCTGGGAGAGGGGCAGGGCAGACCTGGGGGAACAGACGGAGCCTCGCGTGAGGTCTCGGTCCCAGTCAGGCTGCCTGAGGGTCAATGGCTCCTAAGCCCCACTCACAAGGGTGGCCTGGGCTCTGCTCCCAGGTGGCCTCCCGAGGAGCCAAAGCCTGGGCAGTGAGTGAAGGCCGAGAGGCCCTCCCGTCTTCCCAGGCATCTCAGCCTCCAGCCCAGCCCAGCCTGTCCCTCCCTCCAGCCGGGGCCCAGGAACCAGGTAAATCTCAGGCGTCCTAGCCTGGAGGACAGTGGAAATCCACGTGGGCCCTCAACGGGGGGCCAGGACCAGGGCAAGGGGGCTGAGGTCTCCGGTGCCAAGCTTCTGCGGCACAAGTCTCAGTCATCGTGATTAAACGATGTTTTCAGGCAATATTTAGCAAAATCAAAATGGATGCAAAAATCCATGATGAACAAAACACCAACATTGGAAATAAAGGCAAGATCAGTCAGAGGGCCGTGCCAAGCCATATCAGAGCCTGCGGCAAAAAGAAAAATCAGTAATACTGATCCTAACTTTATTTAAAGTCTTAATGTTGGGTTCATTGTGGATTTGGGGAGTTATATTGATTTTTAAATGAAAAATTATTTCTCATGATGATGCAGCTTTTTGGCGCCTCACTGAACTTGATGTCAAAGGTGAGGACCCCTACCCAGCACCGTGGTCCAGGCCACGGGAAGGCGGATGGGTATGAGGCGTTTTGCCTCTAGGCCTCAGTTTCCTCACGGTAAACCATGGATTATAATTGCACGTGAACATCTCAGAGTTGCTGAGAGGGTAAAATGCATCTTTGTAACGCGGCATAAACACGGGGTGGGTGGGGCCCGCGTGGAGCCCGCCCCGCCCCGCCCCGCCCCCAGCCAGCACTCTGAAATCTCAGCTTCACTGCAGGAAGGTGAGGGCCCCTCCGGCCTCGGAGGTGGCAGGAGGATGGAATGAAGCCTTCAGGGCAGGGCAGCCCTGAGCCCCTTAGAGGCCTCAGCAGGAGCCCGTGGGGTGGGCAGCAGGAGGGCAGTGCTGGTGGGCCGAGGCCGGGCTTGTCTGCACTCACCCGCCGCCCTCCGTATCCAGCCGGCTCTTCCGCTGCCGGTGACACAGGAAGAAGACAGCAAGGGCCCCGCCGAGGAGGAGGCCCACGGCCACGGCGCACCCCAGGAACCCGGCTGCGATTCCTGGGCCCCCCTGGGGGAGGGGCTTTTCTGGAACCAAGAGACCAAAGCAGAGAATGAGAGAGTAGGGGGAGAGAGAGACAGAGAGAGAGGAGAGGGAGAGAGAGAAAACTTCTGGAGGCAGAGAGGTGGACAAGAAGGTCCTGCCCTGCCCCCACCCCGGCAGCTCCTCTGCCGCATCGTGCGTCAGGTCCAGAGGGGGCTGTCCCAGTCACGGGGTCACAGACCTCATGTCTGGCTCTCCAGGGGCCTGGAATCTCAGCCTCTGCTCCGGTTTTGGCATCAGGGACTTGGAGGTGGGCCCGTGGGGTGGGGAACACAGGGAAGGCAAGGGGGGGCCCAAAGGTGGGGTCCCTACCCACTCCTTCCATCTCTGGCCCTGATGGGAAGATCCCTGTTGAGGAGTGTAATTTCCTTCCCCTTCCTACCCAATTAAACAAGCAAACGAACTCATCTGGGTGCTCTGCCCTCCCAGCACTGGGGAAAGTGTGAGGATTCAGAAAGGAAAGACGGGAGCTTGAGGTTTCTGGGGGTCCTCGGGGAAACCTAGTCTGTCCAGTACTGAGAAGCTGAAACCCCAGGGGGCTGGGGTCTAAGGTGCGGGGGGTTAAGCTGCCCACTATCTGGACCCGCCTGACCGTTGCTCAGGGAGCGCCCGTCCTCTGGGTGGGAAGTTGGGCCGGGGCGGGCCGCAGTCCCTCTCAGCGTGCCTGGGCGAGTGATCCAGCCTCTCTGGGCCTTGGAAAGAAAAGGGCCCGGGAGGCTGTGAAGGTCTGTTGAAGGATTTCTCAGCCTGAGCAGGGGCCACTGTGGTCACTAAAGAAAAGGGTGGCATAAAGCCGTTGGGACTGAGCCCGTGGCCAGGGGCACATGCTGTTTTCTGGCCGGCCCCGCTGGCCCAGGCTTGGCGTGGGAAGCCATGGACAGCGCCAGGCCTTTCTCTTCCCTCCCTCTGCTGGGCTCCATTTCTCACCTCTGACCCTCCCAATGCCCAGGGAGGAAGGGACTGAGGAGAAAATCATATACACGGCCTTCCCTCCTCCCTCCCCACACCGTACTATATGTAATTAAACAGGAGAGCACCTGAATAGAGATGCTAAATTGCAGTTTGCAGTAAACATCATGGAGCCAATTTCCTGAAGCGACTGACAGGCACCTGCCACTCTGTCTCTCTGCTCCGTCCCAGTGTGGAAGGATGGGGTGTTTGTCAGTGCCAGATGGGCTCCCAGGGAATCTGCAGCCCCTTTGGCCAGGCTCCTGAGAGCAACTGGAAGGCAGACTGTGCGAAAGCTCTGGGCACAGCGTCCGTCCATTCACAGATGGTGGGCTGTGGTCCCTTTGGGAGGGCAAAGCCTGCCTGCGTGTGTACTACAGGGACCCAGGAGCCCTGGACTCCTCCACGGCCCCTCTTGTTCCCCAGCCCCTTCTAGCTTCTCCTTTGTTGGACTCTGGGCTGGGACTCCGCGGCAATCAATTAAACAAGCCTGGTCCCCTTTCCTCTTGACCTTAGCTTCTTAACTCTCACCATCGTCTCCTTCCCGATCCCTCTTCTTTACCCTCAAGCCTTCCTACTCCCACTCCTACTGCCTGCTGACCCTGCCTCTCCTTGGGTTTAGTGAGCATTTATTGAACATCTACTGTGCTCCAAGGCACTCTTCTGATGCTGGGCAACAGAGATGTGTGAGGGCGCACACCCTGCCTGGCTCACCGAGTTCAGGTTTTTCTCCTGCTGCCGTCAGCTCAGCAAGGTGGGCGACTGACCCCCTGTGGGATCCTGGCTGGAGGGAGAGACAGCTTCGCATCAGCCCTGGCCTTGGCTCCCTGCTTCCCAGTGCCCTTTCCCAGGGCCTCTCACCCAGCAACCCTGCGGTGACCCTGAGGCCCCTTTGCAGGTAGCTGTCCTTCTAAGGGACCTTGTAACACGCAGACAGTGCAAACATTAACATAGGCAAGTGAGTTTGTAAAGGCGCTAACATGGGCATTACAGAAATCAAGGGTCAGAAAGGGCAGGATGCTGCGGGCAGGGCCTCAAGAGTGCCAGGGCCAGAGAAGCTAACTCTGACTTTGTTCCCTCAAACTTCTCCCTCTCCATGTCTTACTCTCTCAGAACATGAATGCCAGCTCGTTTGGGGCCTCTGGAAGGACTACTAGTGGAGGAAAATGAGAGATGGGGACGGAAGGGGGACGGCTGAGAGGAGAGTCAGCCTGAGGTCTCCAGCATGCAGCGCCCAGCACCCTGGCCGATTCAGGCGTTCCGCCCAAACGATCTGAATCTGGGCTCCCCAGTGTGGAAGGATGGGGTGTTTGTCAGTGCCGGGGCCCAAATTTGGCCAGGCTCCTGAGAGCAACTGGAAGGCAGACTGTGCGAAAGCTCTGGGCACAGCGTCCGTCCATCCACAGATGGTGGGCTGTGGTCCCTTTGGGAGGGCAAAGCCTGCCTGCGTGTGTACTACAGGGACCCAGGAGCCCTGGACTCCTCCACGGCCCCTCTTGTTCCCCAGCCCCTTCTAGCTTCTCCTTTGTTGGACTCTGGGCTGGGACTCCGCGGCAATCAATTAAACAAGCCTGGTCCCCTTTCCTCTTGACCTTAGCTTCTTAACTCTCACCATCGTCTCCTTCCCGATCCCTCTTCTTTACCCTCAAGCCTTCCTACTCCCACTCCTACTGCCTGCTGACCCTGCCTCTCCTTGGGTTTAGTGAGCATTTATTGAACATCTACTGTGCTCCAAGGCACTCTTCTGATGCTGGGCAACAGAGATGTGTGAGGGCGCACACCCTGCCTGGCTCACCAAGTTCAGGTTTTTCTCCTGCTGCCGTCAGCTCAGCAAGGTGGGCGACTGACCCCCTGTGGGATCCTGGCTGGAGGGAGAGACAGCTTCGCATCAGCCCTGGCCTTGGCTCCCTGCTTCCCAGTGCCCTTTCCCAGGGCCTCTCACCCAGCAACCCTGCGGTGACCCTGAGGCCCCTTTGCAGGTAGCTGTCCTTCTAAGGGACCTTGTAACACGCAGACAGTGCAAACATTAACATAGGCAAGTGAGTTTGTAAAGGCGCTAACATGGGCATTACAGAAATCAAGGGTCAGAAAGGGCAGGATGCTGCGGGCAGGGCCTCAAGAGTGCCAGGGCCAGAGAAGCTAACTCTGACTTTGTTCCCTCAAACTTCTCCCTCTCCATGTCTTACTCTCTCAGAACATGAATGCCAGCTCGTTTGGGGCCTCTGGAAGGACTACTAGTGGAGGAAAATGAGAGATGGGGACGGGAAGGGGGGACGGCTGAGAGGAGAGTCAGCCTGAGGTCTCCAGCATGCAGGCGCCGCCCAGCACCCTGGCCGATTCAGGGTTTGTCTGATTCTCACATCAAGCCGGCAAAGTTCGATCATGCTCTTCCCAGTGAGCAAAACGAGGCCAGAGAGGTCAAGGGCTTCGCCCAAGGTCACCCAGCTAGTCAGCGTCAGAGTGGGCACTGGAACCTGTAGGGTCCCCAGTCAGTCCACAGCCATCCTGGTTCCTCACAGGCACGGAGCCTCCAATCCTCCCTCACCAGCCACAACCCTACCTACCCCCTCGCCCCCAGTTCCTTTGTCTCCGGGCCGCCTCCCCCTTGACAGCTGGGTCGTGGGGGCCTGGCGCTAGCCCCAGCTGGAGCCCTGGCACTGAGCCCCAGACACTCTCTGGTTACACCAGGACAAATCTGTGCCCCCAGCCCCAGCCACAGGCTTTAGGGCAGGACCATCATTTGCAGGCGGCCGGGCTGGCCAGGGCTGCAGCGTAGGGGCTGGAAGAGCTAGGAACCAGAATGTGAGGAAGGGGGTCGAGGGGCCTCCAGCCAGCATCTCCTGCGAGCCAGGCTGCGTGCTGGGCTGAGGTTGGTCATGTAGGCTTTATTCTACTGAGAAAACTCAGAGAGGTTAAGTCAGTCGTCTGGAGTCCCACAGCTAGAAACTTCAGAGCTGGAACTGGATCGGGTTGACTTCTGAAGTCTTTCCTTTTCCTGCTGCGTCAGCACCACCATCCGAGGCACCCTTTCCTTGGGCCCCCAAATCACTGAGGACAGTGACTGCAGCCAAAATGGAAATTGCACAAGGGACCTTGTAACACGCAGACAGTGCAAACATTAACATAGTCAAGTGAGTTTGTAAAGGCGCTAACATGGGCATTACAGAAATCAAGGGTCAGAAAGGGCAGGATGCTGCGGGCAGGGCCTCAAGAGTGCCAGGGCCAGAGAAGCTAACTCTGACTTTGTTCCCTCAAACTTCTCCCTCTCCATGTCTTACTCTCTCAGAACATGAATGCCAGCTCGTTTGGGGCCTCTGGAAGGACTACTAGTGGAGGAAAATGAGAGATGGGGACGGGAAGGGGGGACGGCTGAGAGGAGAGTCAGCCTGAGGTCTCCAGCATGCAGGCGCCGCCCAGCACCCTGGCCGATTCAGGGTTTGTCTGATTCTCACATCAAGCCGGCAAAGTTCGATCATGCTCTTCCCAGTGAGCAAAACGAGGCCAGAGAGGTCAAGGGCTTCGCCCAAGGTCACCCAGCTAGTCAGCGTCAGAGTGGGCACTGGAACCTGTAGGGTCCCCAGTCAGTCCACAGCCATCCTGGTTCCTCACAGGCACGGAGCCTCCAATCCTCCCTCACCAGCCACAACCCTACCTACCCCCTCGCCCCCAGTTCCTTTGTCTCCGGGCCGCCTCCCCCTTGACAGCTGGGTCGTGGGGGCCTGGCGCTAGCCCCAGCTGGAGCCCTGGCACTGAGCCCCAGACACTCTCTGGTTACACCAGGACAAATCTGTGCCCCCAGCCCCAGCCACAGGCTTTAGGGCAGGACCATCATTTGCAGGCGGCCGGGCTGGCCAGGGCTGCAGCGTAGGGGCTGGAAGAGCTAGGAACCAGAATGTGAGGAAGGGGGTCGAGGGGCCTCCAGCCAGCATCTCCTGCGAGCCAGGCTGCGTGCTGGGCTGAGGTTGGTCATGTAGGCTTTATTCTACTGAGAAAACTCAGAGAGGTTAAGTCAGTCGTCTGGAGTCCCACAGCTAGAAACTTCAGAGCTGGAACTGGATCGGGTTGACTTCTGAAGTCTTTCCTTTTCCTGCTGCGTCAGCACCACCATCCGAGGCACCCTTTCCTTGGGCCCCCAAATCACTGAGGACAGTGACTGCAGCCATGGAATTAAAAGGAGATTAAGTGAAATTGCAAGCATTGGCTGTGGCTTGGATATGGGGTGCAAGATGGGATAGACGGGGCAGGAATCTGGGGAGAGGTGCACAGGGGTGGACCTGCCTCGGAGGTCGAGGTTTGATCCCCTCTCTCCTGCTGCCCCAGCCTGCGGGCAGAGACACTGCCTTCTCGGGAGCTGGGCGACCCAGGCTGTCCTGTGCGCTGCCCTTCCAGGACGCCTTGGAGGGCGCTTGGCCATCCTGCCCACGAAGCTGTCCTAGGCCGGCGGCCCTGGGCTTGCTTCTGTGACTCAGGCGGAACAGGTGTTTCTGGGGGACCAGGAGCTCAGAGGAAGCTGGGTGTCTGGACTCGGCCTGGATGTTAGCAGGGGCTGACTTCACCACTGAGGGCTGGCCTACGGGGTCAGAGGGCCCTGGCCTGTTTCTCCAGAGAGGTGGGCAGCCAGGACTCGCGTCCTTGTGCTCAGCTTGCTCTGATCCCTGTCTCTCTCTCATCTCAATGCTCTCTTCCGGGCACTCCAAGCTGCGTGGCTGCTGCACCATCACCCTGAGGGACTGTGGGGATATTCTCTCTCATTGTCCAGGAGGGGACACATCGCTTTCCCCTGCCCTGCTCAGTCCGTATAGAAGGGAACCCTTTCAAGTACTTGTTTGTGACCCAGGTGTTGAAGGAGTCTGTCCAGAGGTCTGGAATTGAGGGTGGCACAGAGCCCCCTCCTCGCCTCGACACAGCCGGCCTGACCACCTGGCCCTCCTGACTCAGCCTCTGTCAGGCCTCTGCCTCCTCTCTGCCTTTTTTTTTTTTTTTTTAAAGATTTATTTATTTATTTATTTTGGGGGTGAGTAGGGAAGGAGGGGAGCAGGTGGACTACTTCTATTGGTCTTTCATTTGTCTGTTTTCATCCATCTTTGTTCTTTGGCTCGTGTGGGCCTCCCATTGCGGTGGCCTCTGTTGTCACAAAGCACTGGCTCTGGGCGCATGCGCCCCAGAGCTCCGGCTCAGTAACTGGACACATCGGTTCAGCCGCTCTGCGGCACGTGGGATCTTCCCAGGCCAGGGATGGAACCGGCACCCCTTGCACTGCAAGGCGGTGTCCTTACCCACTGGACCACCAGGGAAGCCCAACAGCCTGCTTTTGGCTACAGGCCTCGGAGGCCTTGCTGCCCTTAGGAGCTGAGCTGCCGGGAGACCCTGCCTTTCTCTTCCCGGGGTGGGCTCCTGTCACTCCCTCTGCCCTGGGCTGGGCTGTGTGTCAGTTTTGCGTCTGCCCTGGTGTGTTAGTATGAGGGGAAAAGCCTTCTAGCTTTCCCACAGAATTTGCTCTGGTTCTGCCCACCCGCTACCTTCTTCTTTCTGCCGGGTCCTGCCCACGGCTGTCCAGGCCGGCCCTGGGCTTGCTTCTGTGACTCAGGCGGAACAGGTGGTTCTGGGGGACCAGGAGCTCAGAGGAAGCTGGGTGTCTGGACTCGGCCTGGATGTTAGCAGGTGCTGACTTCACCACTGATGTCTGGCCTACGGGGTCAGAGGGCCCTGGCCTGTTTCTCCAGAGAGGTGGGCAGCCAGGACTCGCGTCCTTGTGCTCAGCTTGCTCTGATCCCTGTCTCTCTCTCATCTCAATGCTCTCTTCCGGGCACTCCAAGCTGCGTGGCTGCTGCACCATCACCCTGAGGGACTGTGGGGATATTCTCTCTCATTGTCCAGGAGGGGACACATCGCTTTCCCCTGCCCTGCTCAGTCCGTATAGAAGGGAACCCTTTCAAGTACTTGTTTGTGACCCAGGTGTTGAAGGAGTCTGTCCAGAGGTCTGGAATTGAGGGTGGCACAGAGCCCCCTCCTCGCCTCGACACAGCCGGCCTGACCACCTGGCCCTCCTGACTCAGCCTCTGTCAGGCCTCTGCCTCCTCTCTGCCTTTTTTTTTTTTTTAAAGATTTATTTATTTATTTATTTTGGGGGGGGGTGGGGTGGGGAGGAGGGGAGCAGGTGGACTACTTCTATTGGTCTTTCATTTGTCTGTTTTCATCCATCTTTGTTCTTTGGCTCGTGTGGGCCTCCCATTGCGGTGGCCTCTGTTGTCACAAAGCACTGGCTCTGGGCGCATGCGCCCCAGAGCTCCGGCTCAGTAACTGGACACATCGGTTCAGCCGCTCTGCGGCACGTGGGATCTTCCCAGGCCAGGGATGGAACCGGCACCCCTTGCACTGCAAGGCGGTGTCCTTACCCACTGGACCACCAGGGAAGCCCAACAGCCTGCTTTTGGCTACAGGCCTCGGAGGCCTTGCTGCCCTTAGGAGCTGAGCTGCCGGGAGACCCTGCCTTTCTCTTCCCGGGGTGGGCTCCTGTCACTCCCTCTGCCTTGGGCTGGGCTGTGTGTCAGTTTTGCGTCTGCCCTGGTGTGTTAGTATGAGGGGAAAAGCCTTCTAGCTTTCCCACAGAATTTGCTCTGGTTCTGCCCACAGCTACCTTCTTCAGCCCCTCTGGGGGGCAGCTGGGGGCTCTGGGCTCTGCAAGCCCACCCTCCTCTCTCCCTCGCCTCTGATTTCCGTGTTATGTGTCTGGAACACACGTGAATTATGGAGAGTGTTTAGCACAGTCTCTGGCACATAGTCAATAGGTAATAAATAGACGCTATTTTTGCTATTAGCTATTCAATAAATGCGTATCGATGGTGGTGAGGCTGGTGGTGATGATGATGCTGGGGCTTCTGCCCCTCCCCTGGAGTCCTGGTTTCTCCCCTAAGCTGGCGCGCTGGCCAGATCACACTTGTGGCCATCTTAGCATATTTTCGCAGATGACATGAAAGTGAGAGGGTTGGTCGCTCAGTCGTGTCTGACTCTGCAACCTCAGGGACTGTAGCCTGCCAGGCTCCTCTGTCCATGGGGTTCTTCAGGCAAGAATATTGGAGTGGGAAACCGCTCCCTTCTCCGCGGGGTCTTCCCGACCCAGGGATCGAGCCCAGGTCTCCTGCTTTGCAGGTGGATTCTCTACCATCTGAGCCTCCAGGGAAGCCTGTGCTTTCACTTGAATTACCTCATGGGAAGCCTTTGCCTCTGTTGACAGAGGGCTAACTAGAGGCTCAGAGAAGTTTAATAAAATGCTCATGCATCTTCCTGGTGATGGATGCGAGCTAGGCACCCAGGGATCCCGGTCCTCGGTGCAGAGCTCTGCGTGGCCTTCATGAGGATCTTCCCCCTGTTCATCTGCAGGGGAAGACAGCCAGCTCCCTCTTGAGCTGGCCCATTACTCACTGTAGAATCTCGGGCAAGTCACCACATTCTCTGAGTCTCAATGTCCTCATCTGTAAAACGGGAGGCACAATAAGGCTGTTAGGCATGCCTAAGCTGATGCACGTCAGAGCCCTCAGCAGAGGGCACGTGCCTCCTCAGAGCTTAAGAAGCACTGGTTCCAGGAGGGCAGGGGATGCGTCTGCAGCTTGGGCAGCTTCTAGGCAGCTGGGGCTAGCCGATGGGCCTCTCTCATCCCTACCCTCAGCTTTCCCTGGTCCCTTGCTGGTCATGATCTTTGAATTTGACTCGTCTTTGCAGGTCTGTGAGGGCCTGGGGACATCTCTGTGTGTATGTGTGTGTATGTGGGTACGTGTGTGTGTGGAGGTGTACGTTTATATGTGAATGCGAGTGGGTGTCCACACGTGTACATGTGTATGTGTGTGTACATGTATGAGTGTGTGTATTTGTGTATGTGTGGACATGTATGGGTGTATGTGTACGGGTGCGTGTGTGTGAGAGAGAGAGACTGTAACACTCCTCGGGGAGGGCTGAGGGTAGTCACCTCCACTCTGCACACAGCCTTCCTGCCAAGGGGACCCTTCTCCCCAGGGAACCGCAGGGTCCTGCCCCTTTTGCTCAGCCCTTCATACCTTGAGTTGTCATTAGGAGGAGAAAGGAGCTGGAGGGAGGCAGACTTTCCCAGGAGCCCGCCCCTCGCCACAGGGCTGGCTCCGAAGCCCCTCCAAAGAGGGGCCCAGCTGGAGAGAGTTACCCGGATTTCACACACATTCCTGGGGGGAGAGGGACAAGCTCCCTGCTGGGGACCCTGCCAGGCAGAGCCCTGACCCCTGGCCCTCTCGGAGGGAGGAAGATGAGCAGGGCTGTTGCCCAGGCCGGTGGGGAGGGTCGGTGGGGGGCACAGGAAAGTCACCCGTCTGTCATGTATGTCGTGGCTGGCATTTCTTCGCAGTCCCGCTCACCCCCCAGCTCCTCCCTCCTGCCTCCCTCCGCTTCTCACAAAGGCTTTGAAGGGGGAAGAAAGGCCACAACTGAGAAGGCGTGCAGAGCAGTGGGGAAATTCAGGGCCTGGATGCTCCAATACTTCCTGCGCTGTTCTGAGCCGCAGTTCCCTCCTCAGTGAAATGGGACAATGGTGGTGGAGTAAGCAAGAGAGCACACGTGGAGCCCGGGCGCACAGTAGCTGGTACACATCGTGCAGCACTCGTGGTGGTGAAGCCTCAGTGCTGGAGAAGACGGATTCCAGCACCGAAGCACGATGCCGGTCCTCTCCTGGGCCTGGATGGCGCTGGTGGGACCGGTCGCCTGTGGTGCGCTCTGGATTCTCCCAGCCCCCTTCGCCACCCCACTCTGCTGCCCTCTGGAGCCCGGGTCCAGAACCCGGCAGCAGGAGAGCTGGGCCCAGCAACCCCCCAGCCCTGGGCCCTTGTCCCCACAGAAACCAAACCTCATTAGCCCCAGGTCTCAGCCAGGCTGCTCAGCTGCTGCACTGCACAGCGCCCTCCTGCCCTGATGGAGCCTCCACTGTCCCTTCCGGTGGGGGCGACCCGGTGGGTCAGGGTGGCCCCGAGGGAGCCTCCTCTGGTTGGAGCGTCTACGGCTTGCCTCCCTGGGGTTGGGTGAGGCGGTGTGAGTGACAGCGTCAAAGCAGTCAGGCCTGACCCAGTCCCACTGTGGCGGGACAAAAAACATGCGGAGTCTAAACACGTGAGGTCAAGGGCACTTGACACAAGCCCTACAGATCTGAGAGCTGGACTGAGGCTACAGTAGTCAGTGGATTTCAGAGCAGACTCAGCCACAGGGCATGGTCTAGGGGTGGGGGGGAGGGGGGAAGGGGAGGAGGGAGGCAGCAGCCTGGCTGCCCCCGCCCCCACCCCAGGATACACACTGCCCAGGTCTCAGAGAGGGCCTCCCGTCCAGGCCCAGGCTTGCTCCTTGTTCTGGGCACCCATCACTCCTCCCAGCACTGGTGGGTGCCCAAAGAGAGGGTCCCTGCCTACAAAACCCAGGCTTTGAAGGGGAAGAAAGGCCAACTGAGAAGGCCACCGTCTGTCATGTATGTCGTGGCTGGCATTTCTTCGCAGTCCCGCTCACCCTCCAGCTCCTCCCTCCTGCCTCCCTCCGCTTCTCACAAAGGCTTTGAAGGGGGAAGAAAGACCACAACTGAGAAGGCGCGCAGAGCAGTGGGGAAATTCAGGGCCTGGATGCTCCAATACTTCCTGCGCTGTTCTGAGCCGCAGTTCCCTCCTCAGTGAAATGGGACAATGGTGGTGGAGTAAGCAAGAGAGCACACGTGGAGCCCGGGCGCACAGTAGCTGGTACACATCGTGCAGCACTCGTGGTGGTGAAGCCTCAGTGCTGGAGAAGACGGATTCCAGCACCGAAGCACGATGCCGGTCCTCTCCTGGGCCTGGATGGCGCTGGTGGGACCGGTCGCCTGTGGTGCGCTCTGGATTCTCCCAGCCCCCTTCGCCACCCCACTCTGCTGCCCTCTGGAGCCTGGGTCCAGAACCCGGCAGCAGGAGAGCTGGGCCCAGCAACCCCCCAGCCCTGGGCCCTTGTCCCCACAGAAACCAAACCTCATTAGCCCCAGGTCTCAGCCAGGCTGCTCAGCTGCTGCACTGCACAGCGCCCTCCTGCCCTGATGGAGCCTCCACTGTCCCTTCCGGTGGGGGCGACCCGGTGGGTCAGGGTGGCCCCGAGGGAGCCTCCTCTGGTTGGAGCGTCTACGGCTTGCCTCCCTGGGGTTGGGTGAGGCGGTGTGAGTGACAGCGTCAAAGCAGTCAGGTTTGACCCAGTCCCACTGTGGCGGGACAAAAAACATGCGGCGTCTAAACACGTGAGGTCAAGGGCACTTGACACAAGCCCTACAGATCTGAGAGCTGGACTGAGGTTACAGTAGTCAGTGGATTTCAGAGCAGACTCAGCCACAGGGCATGGTCTAGGGGTGGGGGGGAGGGGGGAAGGGGAGGAGGGAGGCAGCAGCCTGGCTGCCCCCGTCCCCACCCCAGTATACACGCTGCCCAGGTCTCAGAGAGGGCCTCCCGTCCAGGCCCAGGCTTGCTCCTTGTTCTGGGCACCCATCACTCCTCCCAGCACTGGTGGGTGCCCAAAGAGAGGGTCCCTGCCTACAAAACCCAGGACTTCCCCTGAATGATCTGTTCCTGCCGCAACAATGGCTACCTATGGAGACAGATTGCTTCCACTTTATTTTATCTAGGACAAGATGAGCGATTTCCAAAAGGAGTGTTACTAGGAAAATTAGAAGAACAGGAAATACAAAAATTCAGGAGGATCGAGATCATGGAGGACCTACTTCTTCTCTTGGCATCATTTGCCATCTAGCCACAAGACGGGCTAGAAATCTCTGAAGGTCAGCGCTGCTGGCAGGAAGCTCGGCTGCCCGGGGAGGAAGTGAGGTCTGTCACTGGACGTGCGCGAGCAGGGCCTTGCGACCTCCTTGGTAGGGAATGACCTTGAAAGCTCAGTACATAATGATGATCCTTCACTTATTCCAGAATCCTCTGGAAGCTACTCTGCCCACTATCACCCCAGACATCTGGCCTCAGGCTCAATCACAGTGGACAGAGGTGATGTTTCGGGGCTTGGTGATTTGTCACGGTCGGGGCTGCCAGGGCCCTGCTGCCCCAGCCCCGCCGTGTCTGCAGAGATTGCCCAGGGGAGGCCACCAAGCTCTGTTTCTTTGTTCGCGTGTAGAAAGCCATGGAATGAGAGAGGCAAAGAGTGTTACCAAGGTTGCTCAGTGAGGACACAGAGCTCAACCTCCTGGCTTGTAGGTTAGGCATCTTTCCAGTAGGTTCCCTGCCTCTTGCCTGTGGTCCAGCCCTGACCACCTGCCCTTCCCCCACCAACCCATTAGAGTCATCATCCAAAAGCCCATCTGGGTGTGGCTCACGGTCCTCTGCGTTTTTTTGGGTGAGACTCTAGGAAATCTTCTTCCCAGTTGCTCAGCTGGTAAAGTATCTGCCTGCAATCCAGTAAGATTTCTGGGTTGGGAAGATCCCCTGGATAAGGGATAGGCTATCCACTCCAAGTCTTGGGCTTCCCTGGTGGCTCAGCTGGTTATGAATCCATCTGCAATGTGGAAGACGTGGGTTCGATTTCTGGCTTGAGAAGCTGGAGAGAGGAACGACAGCCCACTCCAGTATTCTTGCCTGAGAATCCCACGGCACCCATCACTCCTCCCAGCACTGGTGGGTGCCCAAAGAGAGGGTCCCTGCCTACAAAACCCAGGACTTCCCCTGAATGATCTGTTCCTGCCGCAACAATGGCTACCTATGGAGACAGATTGCTTCCACTTTATTTTATCTAGGACAAGATGAGCGATTTCCAAAAGGAGTGTTACTAGGAAAATTAGAAGAACAGGAAATACAAAAATTCAGGAGGATCGAGATCATGGAGGACCTACTTCTTCTCTTGGCATCATTTGCCATCTAGCCACAAGACGG
Source organism: Tragulus kanchil (assembly GCA_022376925.1). Classification (NCBI taxonomy): domain Eukaryota; kingdom Metazoa; phylum Chordata; class Mammalia; order Artiodactyla; family Tragulidae; genus Tragulus; species Tragulus kanchil. The sequence continues at coordinate 139,975,609 of JAIOJX010000006.1, forward strand.
GCTAGAAATCTCTGAAGGTCAGCGCTGCTGGCAGGAAGCTCGGCTGCCCGGGGAGGAAGTGAGGTCTGTCACTGGACGTGCGCGAGCAGGGCCTTGCGACCTCCTTGGTAGGGAATGACCTTGAAAGCTCAGTACATAATGATGATCCTTCACTTATTCCAGAATCCTCTGGAAGCTACTCTGCCCACTATCACCCCAGACATCTGGCCTCAGGCTCAATCACAGTGGACAGAGGTGATGTTTCGGGGCTTGGTGATTTGTCACGGTCGGGGCTGCCAGGGCCCTGCTGCCCCAGCCCCGCCGTGTCTGCAGAGATTGCCCAGGGGAGGCCACCAAGCTCTGTTTCTTTGTTCCGCGTGTAGAAAGCCATGGAATGAGAGAGGCAAAGAGTGTTACCAAGGTTGCTCAGTGAGGACACAGAGCTCAACCTCCTGGCTTGTAGGTTAGGCATCTTTCCAGTAGGTTCCCTGCCTCTTGCCTGTGGTCCAGCCCTGACCACCTGCCCTTCCCCCACCAACCCATTAGAGTCATCATCCAAAAGCCCATCTGGGTGTGGCTCACGGTCCTCTGCGTTTTTTTGGGTGAGACTCTAGGAAATCTTCTTCCCAGTTGCTCAGCTGGTAAAGTATCTGCCTGCAATCCAGTAAGATTTCTGGGTTGGGAAGATCCCCTGGATAAGGGATAGGCTATCCACTCCAAGTCTTGGGCTTCCCTGGTGGCTCAGCTGGTTATGAATCCATCTGCAATGTGGAAGACGTGGGTTCGATTTCTGGCTTGAGAAGCTCCCCTGGAGAGAGGGAAACGACAGCCCACTCCAGTATTCTTGCCTGGAGAATCCCCACGGGCAGAGGAGCCTGGTGAGCTGCAGTCCATGAGGTGCAAAGAGCTGGACGTGAATGAGCGACTCAGCACCCACAGCCTCAGGAAATCGGCTTAGGGATCAATCGTGGGGAGCAGAGGCAGGCCTCTCAGCTCATCCCACTCGGTGTCATCCTCATGAACTTCAACAGCTCGTTTCGGCCACAGGGCATGGCTTCGTGTCTTTTGCCAGAATGCCGATTCCTGGCCCTTTCTTCCTGCTGCTCTGGGACATCAGAGCACGCGCCGTCCTCCCCCTCCTCTGGCTCCCCAGCGCCTCCTGGGCACCGGAGCAGGGACTGACCCCAGAGGACCCACAGCGTGGCTGGATGGACACAAACCTTTCCTCCAGGGAATGCATGACAACAGACTAAAAAATTTTTTTGAAGTCCAGAATCCTTTTGAACCTCCAAATCTCTGTTAGTCATCTGAAAATGTCGGCACCCTTAGTCATCAGGGAAGTGCATATCAAAATCACAATGAGATACCACTGTGCCCTTGGCAGATGGCTAAATTTAGAAGGACAGATGATACCAAGTATGGGCAAGGAGGTGGAGGCCTTCGAACTCTCTTACATTGGGGCATACATTGGCACAATCACTATGGAAAACTGTTTGGCTGTATCTACTAATCCTACTCCACTCTTGGATGTACACAAAGTAGAGAAAGAGTGTTACCAAGGTTGCTCAGTGAGGACACAGAGCTCACCCTCCTGGCTTGTAGGTTAGGCATCTTTCCAGTAGGTTCCCTGCCTCTTGCCTGTGGTCCAGCCCTGACCACCTGCCCTTCCCCCACCAACCCATTAGAGTCATCATCCAAAAGCCCATCTGGGTGTGGCTCACGGTCCTCTGCGTTTTTTTGGGTGAGACTCTAGGAAATCTTCTTCCCAGTTGCTCAGCTGGTAAAGTATCTGCCTGCAATCCAGTAAGATTTCTGGGTTGGGAAGATCCCCTGGATAAGGGATAGGCTATCCACTCCAAGTCTTGGGTTTCCCCTGGTGGCTCAGCTGGTTATGAATCCATCTGCAATGTGGAAGACGTGGGTTCGATTTCTGGCTTGAGAAGCTCCCCTGGAGAGAGGGAAACGACAGCCCACTCCAGTATTCTTGCCTGGAGAATCCCCACGGGCAGAGGAGCCTGGTGAGCTGCAGTCCATGAGGTGCAAAGAGCTGGACGTGAATGAGCGACTCAGCACCCACAGCCTCAGGAAATCGGCTTAGGGATCAATCGTGGGGAGCAGAGGCAGGCCTCTCAGCTCATCCCACTCGGTGTCATCCTCATGAACTTCAACAGCTCGTTTCGGCCACAGGGCATGGCTTTGTGTCTTCTGCCAGAATGCCGATTCCTGGCCCTTTCTCCCTGCTGCTCTGGGACATCAGAGCACGCGCCGTCCTCCCCCTCCTCTGGCTCCCCAGCGCCTCCTGGGCACCGGAGCAGGGACTGACCCCAGAGGACCCACAGTGTGGCTGGATGGACACAAACCTTTCCTCCAGGGAATGCATGACAACAGACTAAAAAATGTTTTTGAAGTCCAGAATCCTTTTGAACCTCCAAATCTCTGTTAGTCATCTGAAAATGTCGGCACCCTTAGTCATCAGGGAAATGCATATCAAAATCACAATGAGATACCACTGTGCCCTTGGCAGATGGCTAAATTTAGAAGGACAGATGATACCAAGTATGGGCAAGGAGGTGGAGGCCTCCGAACTCTCTTACATTGGGGCATACATTGGCACAACCACTATGGAAAACTGTTTGGCTGTATCTACTAATCCTACTCCACTCTTGGATGTACACAAAGTAGAAATAAGTAAGCGTCCTGAGGTTGCATATGAGACTCTGTAGCAACTTTATTCATAACTGCCCCAACCTGGAAGCCACATATATACCCATCAGTGACCGAACAGAGGACTACATTGTGGCACGTTCACACAATGGAATATTACAGAGCCAGGGAAAACACATCCCACGGATACATCTCACAGACATTGTATTGAGTGAAGAAACCCAGACACATAAGTGAGTACGCACTCTGTATGATTCCATTTACGTGACGTTCCAGAATGGGGGTGTTGTCTGAGAGGGAGTTTGAGCGAGCCTCTGTGACTTGATCTGGGGCTGATGGTAAGGGTGTTTATGTATGACAGGGATGTGTACACATACAGCTGTTCCCTTAAGATTTGATGCTTAGGGAATTCCCCAGCAGTCCACTGGTTAGGAATCCATGCGTCCACTGCAAGGGGCGGGACCAAAAATAAATATATAAAATAACAAAAAGAGCTCAGACAAAAGAGGACATACCCAGGCTCAACCCCAGAGACCACCTTGCGGGCACTTCTAGACCAGGGCTATTTAAAAAAAAAAGACTTGGTATTTTGGAATCAAAATACTGTTTGGAATCTTCAGTAAAACTTTTTTAAAGTTAAGAATTTGTTGTTTAGTTGCTAAAGCATTCCAACTCTTTTGTGACCCCATGGACTGTGGACTGTTAGGCTCCTCTGTCCATGGGCTTGCCCAGGCAAGAATACTGGAGGCGTTGCCATTTCCTCCTCCAGGGGATCTTCCCAACCCAGGATGGAACCCGTGTCCCTTGCATTGGCAGAGTGGTTCTTTACTACTGAGGCATATGGGAAGCCCAAAGTTAAGGATAACAATGTATTAAACCTGACCCGGAATCCTGGAAAGTATAATCAGCAGGAAGTTGAGACCCTTGCTTCCCATCTCAGGTGGCTTGCAGATGAAACTTCGAAGGACATGCTAGAAGAGCCTGCCCTGGAGGAAACGTGGCCTCATGTTCCTAGTCCCCCACCACCCAGAGGTGGCCCAGCACAGGGATCCCCACCAAGGCCATGCCCTTGAGGGACACATTGCAGCCCCTCCATGCCTGTGAACCTCCCACCAGCTACTGGATCGTCATGTAAAATGATGCAAATCGGGGAGGAAGAAACACAGCCGATGGTGGTCACCGCATAGCTAGGGAGGTGTAGAGCTGGGCTTCCGCTTGGGCTTGGCGAGGACCTTAATGCCTGATATTTCCACGATGGGTTCTGTTTCCTTGCAGCAGCTTGATGCGGCTTAGGGCAGGTGCACAGTGGTGGAAATAATAGAAAGAGCGCATAGTCTCCTAGCTTAACTGAGCACTCGCTCTGTTCCCAGCATGTGTTTAGTACTACACAAAGGATGTGAAGGTGTTAGTTGCTCAGTCATGTCCGACTCTTTGTGACCCTGTGGACTGTAGCCTGCCAAGCTCCTCTGTCTATGGGATTCTCCAAGCAAGAACACTGGAGTGGGTTGCCTTTCCCTTCTCTGAGGGATCTTCCCGACCCAGGGATTGAACCTGGGTCTCCTGCATTGCAGGCAGATTCTTTATCACTGGAGCCTCCAGAGAAGCCCGGAGGATGATTCTTCCTTAATCCCTACAGCAGCCCTCCATGGTGGGCACCACGGTTACCTACTTTACAATTAACTCTGTATATACAGCTATCTTTATTCGTTCCGGCATTCTGTTCACCTGGACTGAGAAATAAGACCCAGGAAAGGCAAGCAACTTGCTCAGGGTCTGCACAGCTGACAAGGGGTAGAACTAAGGGCTGAACTGAGGTCATCTGCTGTGAACTAAACAGATGACGGAACCAGCATCTGAACAGATCACACGGGCTGAAGTGCTGCCTCTGTCATTCAGATAAAACACAGCAGAGATCCATGAGCATCACCACAGGCGGGGGAAGAAATAGACAGCCCAAGTACAGGGTGAGAGAGATCTGCTCGAGGCAGCGCACATGAAAAAGACTCAAAGGCTTACTCATTCATCCATCCACCACCCATTCGGAGATCTAACCACCAGAATTAAGACCCCTCTGGGTTCCATGCCACCACCATGAGGTCAGCTGGCTTGGCTGTGCCCACAGAATAAGAAAGCAGGCCAGGTTCAAGGAAGACATGCATGATCCCCTCCTCCCCACCCAGCTCCTGCTGGTCAGATCAGTTCCAGGAAACCTGGCCCTCAGAATGGGTGGGAGTCTATAATTTTTTTTTTTTTTTCCAGAACAGCTGGAGTAGCTGGGAGTTTTTTTGTTAAGGTTATTTTTTTTTTAAGAGCTGTTTTAGGTTCCAGGCAAAACTGAGTGAAAGATACAGAAACTTCCCGTACCTGTATCCCCTGCCCCATATATTCACAGCCACCACCACCGAAATCCGGCGCCAGAGGTGTGCGTTTCTTACAATCATTGAGCTGCTATAGATAGATACACTATGACCACCCAAAGTCCCAAGGTCACTGGCATTTCTGATGTAGGTCTGAGAGCTTTCTCTGTGCTAGACATTGTGATAATGCTTTTCCACAGCTGTTGATCAACTCTGTTGAGACTTGAACCCAGACTGGCCCGACTCGTGAACCCAGGTTTCTAACAGACGTGTTGCTCGGTGACTTGGTGACTAGGCCAGAGGAAGAAACCTATGGAAAGAGGTCTGCAGGCGCTGTGGTGGTTGTGCGGTCACTCGGGACTTGCCTCTTCCTCATGACTGACCTCTCGGACAGTGTCTGCTTCTTCACGGGAGGCTGTGAATCTGGCCGTCCATTAGAACCTCCTGGTAGCTGTTGAAAATACACCTCTCTGAGCCCAGAGCTCTGACGCTTGTGGACTGGGGGTGGGGCTTGGATATTTTTAAAAATCCCCAGGTTATTTGGGTTGGGTGTCCAGGACTGAGTTCTCTGGCTCAGTGGAGCCTGTGCTGTGTGTGTTGATGACGCTCTGGGGCTGGTTCTTGAACCAAGCAAGGCCATTCCAAGCTCAAGATGAGCTTGGTTGCAGCAGGGCCAGAGGGGCCAGCAGAGACGAGGCCCCGGGCAGTGAAGGGAGGGTGCCTTGTGGCTGGGGAAGGAGTGGCTGGCAGAGGGGAGGGAGCGAGGAGGGCAGGGAGCGGAATTTGACCTGGCTCGGATTTCAGGCCTGCAAATCAAGGAAGAAAATAAGATTTGGATCCTATAAGCCAGTACCAAGGTGAAGCCCAAGAACTGCTCCCCAGAAGTGTCTGGCTGTGGGGAGGGGGCAGAGGGGCACTGAGGAGCAGGGGCTGGCTGGTGCTCTCCCCAAGTGTTCACAGAGCCCTTTTCTCCTCCACTTTCCCACCAAACGGTGTGTCGCTCAGTCCACCATCACAGACGCCTTGACATTATGACATAACAGCAAGCACATATTTGGCCTTCATCCTGTTCCTGGACAAATCCTAAACCCTTGGAATTTCCTAAACAGGAAGAGTGATAAAGTGTCTGGATATTCTTAAAAGACATGCCTTTCAACCACACTTGACTTTATGCTAATGAGCTGACTTTGGGAAAGCACCCAGGGTCTGGATTGGTTGACAGGCAACCAACCACGTGATTAGAGGATTAGAGCTTTCAGCCTCGCCCCTGACCTCTGAGGAGGTGCGAGGGCCTGGGAATTGAGTTCAGTCACCAACGGTCAATAATTTAATCCGTCCTGTAGAGTCAAAACTATGGTCTTTCTGGTAGTCACGTACAGATGTGAGAGTTGGAACGTAAAGAAGACTGGGCACTGAAGAATTGATGCCTTTGAACTGTGGTGTTGGAGGAGACTCTTGAGAGTCCCTTAGACGGCAAGGATATCAAACCAGTCAATCCTAAAGGAAATAGACCTTGAATATTCACTGGAAGGACTGATGCTGAAGCTGAAACTCCAATAGTTTGGCCACCTGATGCACAGAGCTGACTCATGAGAAAAGACCCCAATGCCGGGAAAGATGAGGGCAGGAAGAGAAGGAAGGGACAGAGGGCACGAGGGCTGGATGGCATCACCGACTCAATGGACATGAAGCTGAGCAAGCTCTGGGAGATTGTGAGGGACAGGGAAGCCTGACGGGCTGCCGTCCATGCGGTCACAAAGAGTCAGACACAACTGAGCGACTGAACAACATGCCTATGTGATGAAGCCGCCATAAAACCCTAGCAGGATGGGTTTGGAGGGCTTCTGGTGCTGGGAGAGGGTACTCCCTGGAGAGGGAATGGAAGACCCACTACCCTTCCTGTATACCTTGCCCTCTGCCTCTCTTCCATCTGGCTGTTCCTGGGTTGGGCTGTTTTACCCTAAACCAGTAATCTAGGGAGTAAGCCAGTTTGCTAAGGTCTATGAGCTGCTCCAGGAAATGAATCAGATGCAGGGAGGGAGTCGTGGGAACCTCTGATTTCTAGCGGGTCGGTCAGGAGCACGGGGAACAACCTGGGCTTGTGATGGGCACCTGAAGTGGGAGCAGCCTTCTGAGAATGAGCCCTCAACTCATGAGATCTGAGGCCACCTCTGGGTAGGTCCTGTTAGAACTGAGTTGCTTGCTTGGCAGTGTGGGAAAAACTACATCAGAATTGGAACCAGAGTCATACTGCCTCTTCTAGGAAGTCGTCCCCATGGGTCTATTGGGCTTTGACGATGGCTCCACTCAACACCAAGTGCAGTCCTGAAGCCCTCGTGTATGCCCCCGTGGAAGCCCACACTACTCTGGAGGCGGGGAACTAAGACACTATGGACCCCTTCCCCGGGATTCCTCCTGCTCCTACTGGACACGGCCTTGCCCCTGCCCACATTCAGCACATGCTTTCTGATGGTCTGATTGCCAAACCTTAGCTTCCTTTCTAGGCTTCAGTTCTCCTTGTGCCAAATGAGTGTACTGAACTAGAATGATCTCGTTTAGAATAGTTAGTATAAGCTGCTAGATGCCAAGTTGGCCTCTGGTCTGGAGAACTCCTACACATCCTTCAAGGCCCAGGGGTCATGTCATCTCCTCTATCAAACCTTTCAGACCTTCCCAGATGAATTTGCCACGATGGGAGCTACATGAGAAAAGACCCCAATGCCGGGAAAGATGAGGGCAGGAAGAGAAGGAAGGGACAGAGGGCACGAGGGCTGGATGGCATCACCGACTCAATGGACATGAAGCTGAGCAAGCTCTGGGAGATTGTGAGGGACAGGGAAGCCTGACGGGCTGCCGTCCATGCGGTCACAAAGAGTCAGACACAACTGAGCGACTGAACAACATGCCTATGTGATGAAGCCGCCATAAAACCCTAGCAGGATGGGTTTGGAGGACTTCTGGTGCTGGGAGAGGGTACTCCCTGGAGAGGGGATGGAAGACCCACTACCCTTCCTGTATACCTTGCCCTCTGCCTCTCTTCCATCTGGCTGTTCCTGGGTTGGGCTCTTTTACCCTAAACCAGTAATCTAGGGAGTAAGCCAGTTTGCTAAGGTCTATGAGCTGCTCCAGGAAATGAATCAGATGCAGGGAGGGAGTCGTGGGAACCTCTGATTTCTAGCGGGTCGGTCAGGAGCACGGGGAACAACCTGGGCTTGTGATGGGCACCTGAAGTGGGAGCAGCCTTCTGAGAATGAGCCCTCAACTCATGAGATCTGAGGCCACCTCTGGGTAGGTCCTGTTAGAACTGAGTTGCTTGCTTGGCAGTGTGGGAAAAACTACATCAGAATTGGAACCAGAGTCATACTGCCTCTTCTAGGAAGTCGTCCCCATGGGTCTATTGGGCTTTGACGATGGCTCCACTCAACACCAAGTGCAGTCCTGAAGCCCTCGTGTATGCCCCCGTGGAAGCCCACACTACTCTGGAGGCGGGGAACTAAGACACTATGGACCCCTTCCCCGGGATTCCTCCTGCTCCTACTGGACACGGCCTTGCCCCTGCCCACATTCAGCACATGCTTTCTGATGGTCTGATTGCCAAACCTTAGCTTCCTTTCTAGGCTTCAGTTCTCCTTGTGCCAAATGAGTGTACTGAACTAGAATGATCTCGTTTAGAATAGTTAGTATAAGCTGCTAGATGCCAAGTTGGCCTCTGGTCTGGAGAACTCCTACACATCCTTCAAGGCCCAGGGGTCATGTCATCTCCTCTATCAAACCTTTCAGACCTTCCCAGATGAATTTAGTCACTCCTGTTCTGTGCTGCCACGGGCCTTTGCACATAGCTCAGCTTCCATCCGCGGCCAGCATGGCACTGTGTCGGGGGTTAAGACCCTGGAGGTTCTGAATTCTTTGAGAGCAGGGAGTCTGGGCAGGACGATCACAGTGTGGCACAGTGCCTGGCTCAGGGTGGCCAAATGAATGAATGCATGAGAGGACAAATGAATCCTTTAGTTTGTCAGGTTCTTTCCCTTAATCATCTGCAGAGGGTAAGGTAAGGAGGAAGGGAGAGAGGCTGCCATGGTTTCTAGAGAGGAGCTCTGGCCACCCAGCTATCTGAGTTCTGGGCCCATGGTGGAGGCAGAGCACTGGGGGGCACACCCTTGGGGGGTCTTAGCCTCTCAAATGAATCCTGTCTCCAAGCCAGCCGGTGTCTGGTCCTCCGCTCTGCTGAGAGTAGGGGTGGGGACAAGGACCTAGGTTTGGGCAGAGGTAGCCTAACCAGCAGGAGGTTCTTCCCAAGTCTAACTAGAAAGCTAGGCGCTTCCTTGTCTTCTGGCGCCCGGGGGGATGGGGTGGGTCTGGCTTCTCCAACCCGGAGAGGCTGTGCCTGGGACGAATCGGCTTGCCCTCCTTCCACCACGGGAGAAAGTCTTGGCTAATTTGCCGGAACACTCTAGTTAAATGCCAATTAGGACATCCTGTCCATTGCTCTTCCAATATATTAATAATGTAATTAAGCATTTATTGCCTGGGCAAATTAAAAATATAACCGGACAGCCTGAATAATGTAAATAAGCCTCTTTCTAGGAGCCCTAAGACACTATGGACCCCTTCCCCGGGATTCCTCCTGCTCCTACTGGACACGGCCTTGCCCCTGCCCACATTCAGCACATGCTTTCTGATGGTCTGATTGCCAAACCTTAGCTTCCTTTCTAGGCTTCAGTTCTCCTTGTGCCAAATGAGTGTACTGAACTAGAATGATCTCGTTTAGAATAGTTAGTATAAGCTGCTAGATGCCAAGTTGGCCTCTGGTCTGGAGAACTCCTACACATCCTTCAAGGCCCAGGGGTCATGTCATCTCCTCTATCAAACCTTTCAGACCTTCCCAGATGAATTTAGTCACTCCTGTTCTGTGCTGCCACGGGCCTTTGCACATAGCTCAGCTTCCATCCGCGGCCAGCATGGCACTGTGTCGGGGGTTAAGACCCTGGAGGTTCTGAATTCTTTGAGAGCAGGGAGTCTGGGCAGGACGATCACAGTGTGGCACAGTGCCTGGCTCAGGGTGGCCAAATGAATGAATGCATGAGAGGACAAATGAATCCTTTAGTTTGTCAGGTTCTTTCCCTTAATCATCTGCAGAGGGTAAGGTAAGGAGGAAGGGAGAGAGGCTGCCATGGTTTCTAGAGAGGAGCTCTGGCCACCCAGCTATCTGAGTTCTGGGCCCACGGTGGAGGCAGAGCACTGGGGGGCACACCCTTGGGGGGTCTTAGCCTCTCAAATGAATCCTGTCTCCAAGCCAGCCGGTGTCTGGTCCTCCGCTCTGCTGAGAGTAGGGGTGGGGACAAGGACCTAGGTTTGGGCAGAAGTAGCCTAACCAGCAGGAGGTTCTTCCCAAGTCTAACTAGAAAGCTAGGCGCTTCCTTGTCTTCTGGCGCCCGGGGGGATGGGGTGGGTCTGGCTTCTCCAACCCGGAGAGGCTGTGCCTGGGACGAATCGGCTTGCCCTCCTTCCACCACGGGAGAAAGTCTTGGCTAATTTGCCGGAACACTCTAGTTAAATGCCAATTAGGACATCCTGTCCATTGCTCTCTTCCAATATATTAATAATGTAATTAAGCATTTATTGCCTGGGCAAATTAAAAATTAACTTAACCGGACAGCCTGGAAAGCTGAGGAAGTGACCGCTCAAACAACCGATTTGCATTTCTTTCAAGTGTCAACATCTAAACACAGTTCAGGGTGCCGGCTTCGGCCTTTCAGAGAGGGGCCCAGCCAGCTGCCAGCTGCCAACAGCTGCCGCTCGGCTCCTGCCTCGAGCCCTCCCGCCCACTCCTAGGTGCGGAGGGTGTGGTCTTGCCCCAGATGGGCTGGGGGCTCGCTGCGGGCCGCCACCTAAGGCTTCTAGCGTCCCCACCCCCTTTTCTCAGCGGTGTATGGTGTGGATTTCAGTGAAAGGAGATGCTGCTGGGTGGCTGGGAGGGGGCCAGGCCCTGAAGCCCCTGCCACTTCCACCCCAGGATCGATTTGTCCTGCATTCCAGCCCAGGAGATGGGAAGCAGATGGTGCTGCGTGGGGAGGGGGAGGTAACCAAAGAAGCGGGAGACCTTCCTTCCCGCCAGCCCCCTGGGGGGCCTCTGAGAACCTGCAAGGGATGCAGCCGGCAGAATCCTCCACAAAGGCGAAAGGATAAAGCGCCCATCCCTGCCCTGTCCCGAGGGATCTCACAGGACAGGTGCGGCGCTGTTGGCTTTCTTCTCCAAACAGCCACAGGAGGGGACTCGGCAGGAAGAAGCAGGACAGTGGGGACGAGGTTGGGGGTGAGGAGGGAATCGAAGGGGCCCGCGCAGAGGGCAGAGGGAGGGCAGGGGACTCTGGCCAGCACCAGCCCCCTCTGCACCATCAGTCCCAGCCTCTCAAGCCGTGGCCTTACTGCTCGCGTCTGAGCAGCCGAGCCCCCCAGGCTACGGTCGCCCTGTTTGTGTGGAAGTTCAGCAGCAGCCGGTGAACCGGGTCAAGACCCAGGCAGGACCCTCACGCTCGCCCCTGGGGCCCTGTAAGAGGGTGGGGCGGCTCCTTTGGCCTGTGCAGGGGGCTCCTTCGGGGTCCGAGTCACTGTCCGGGGACCTTCCTTGCACGCGGGTGCAGGGCTCGTCTCAGCTGAGCCCTGCCCCAGCGCCATGGCCACGGGGAAGGGCCCAGCCCCTGAGCGATGCGAGGCAACCAGGTTTGTTTTAAAGACTTTATTTATAAAAAAGTACATTTTTTTCCTCAGTACATTTTTCAACCCAACATTTTTTTTTTCCTTATACAAGTAAAAGGGGGTGACGCAAACACCCCCTGGATTAGAACCAGGAGAACCTGCTGGGCCGACCCTGGACCAAAGACGAAAACAGTGACTAAGAAATTGAAGCAAAGGTAGTGCATCACACTTGGGGTGGGGCGGGGGCAGCTTCTCCTGGATTTTCTTTCCATTTATACAAAAAAAGAGAAAACCACTTTTGTTTTCCTGGCCAAGAATCCCCTGTTCCTCACAGCAGGAGTCGGGAAAGCAGCAGCACCACTGGCCGGGCTCCCCTGGGCGGCGGCAGCAGCAGCGAGGTCCCGCGAGCCCTGCAGCCCAGGGCCCGGCAGGTCTCCCCACGGCCTGGGGGCCTCGCTGCGGGCTCCTGGGGGCAGTCAGGCCTAGGCGGTCTCCGGGTGGCCCCCAGGAGCCTGGCAGCCCTCCCTGCCTTCCAGGAGAGCTGCCCGCATCACCTCGCTCGATCCCAGTTCCTCTCCTTAGAGGATGGCAGACAATGATGGCCCCAGTGACCTGGGCGCATGGGAGGGGAGGGCAGGTGGCAGGGGCATGGGGCCACGTGCCTGGGAGGCAGGGCCCGCGCAGAGGGCAGAGGGAGGGCAGGGGACTCTGGCCAGCACCAGCCCCCTCTGCACCATCAGTCCCAGCCTCTCAAGCCGTGGCCTTACTGCTCGCGTCTGAGCAGCCGAGCCCCCCAGGCTACGGTCGCCCTGTTTGTGTGGAAGTTCAGCAGCAGCCGGTGAACCGGGTCAAGACCCAGGCAGGACCCTCACGCTCGCCCCTGGGGCCCTGTAAGAGGGTGGGGCGGCTCCTTTGGCCTGTGCAGGGGGCTCCTTCGGGGTCCGAGTCACTGTCCGGGGACCTTCCTTGCACGCGGGGGCAGGGCTCAGCGCGGGTGCAGGGCTCGTCTCAGTTGAGCCCTGCCCCAGCGCCATGGCCACGGGGAAGGGCCCAGCCCCTGAGCGATGCGAGGCAACCAGGTTTGTTTTAAAGACTTTATTTATAAAAAAGTACATTTTTCCTCAGTACATTTTTCAACCCAACATTTTTTTTTTCCTTATACAAGTAAAAGGGGGTGACGCAAACACCCCCTGGATTAGAACCAGGAGAACCTGCTGGGCCGACCCTGGACCAAAGACGAAAACAGTGACTAAGAAATTGAAGCAAAGGTAGTGCATCACACTTGGGGTGGGGCGGGGGCAGCTTCTCCTGGATTTTCTTTCCATTTATACAAAAAAAGAGAAAACCACTTTTGTTTTCCTGGCCAAGAATCCCCTGTTCCTCACAGCAGGAGTCGGGAAAGCAGCAGCACCACTGGCCGGGCTCCCCTGGGCGGCGGCAGCAGCAGCGAGGTCCCGCGAGCCCTGCAGCCCAGGGCCCAGCAGGTCTCCCCACGGCCTGGGGGCCTCGCTGCGGGCTCCTGGGGGCAGTCAGGCCTAGGCGGTCTCCGGGTGGCCCCCAGGAGCCTGGCAGCCCTCCCTGCCTTCCAGGAGAGCTGCCCGCATCACCTCGCTCGATCCCAGTTCCTCTCCTTAGAGGATGGCAGACAATGATGGCCCCAGTGACCTGGGCGCATGGGAGGGGAGGGCAGGTGGCAGGGGCATGGGGCCACGTGCCTGGGAGGCAGGGCCCCGCGAGTCTCTCTCACGGCCTGAGTGCCGGGACACCGGTTTTTCCTGAAGGGCTTTCAGCAGGACCAGCCCGGACTCCCGGCGTGTCTGTGGGGCTGGGAGGGAGCGCGGGTGGCTGCTGGGCACCGGTGCTCGGGTGCCGCGTGGGCCGGGCCTGGCGCGGCCGCCCGTGTGTGCCTGGGTTCCCGGCGCTGCTGCTCTTCAGAGCCTTCTGATTAGAGGACTCGGAGGGCGGTGACACATTAGAACCATATCAAAATCTGAAGGAAAGGCGGGGATTGGTGGAGTAGGGGGTGGGCGAAGATCGGGGGGCCACAAGAGGCAGGATGACACACGCGGGGAGCCTTGGCACAATGAAGACCAAGTTTATTTCATTTCCAGCAAAAGCGGAAGTTCAGTTCATGCTGGGGGCGCGGAGGAGAGGCGAGGCGTCCTGGTCTCTCTGCTGGGCCAGCCCCGCCCCGTGCCAGCTGCCTGCGGGCCCAGCGACGGTACCCACCACCCCACAAGCTTGGGGCACAGAAAAACCCCATCTGCAGCCCAAGTGCTGACTCCAGCCTCACACCCGCTCTTGGTCCCGGGAGCAGCTCCTGGGGCATGCCGCCGATGGGCCCCTGCCATGTGGCCCAAACGTGTGGCACGGACCCCCACATTTGTGCTTTGCTGGAGGGGAGGGCTTGGAGGTGTCTCACGAGGGACTCAGTGCTTTGGCTAGGCCTGGGGGCCTCCTAAGTCCATCATAAAAAGAGGAAGAGGGGTTGGCAGTGCAGGATGGGGGAGACACAGGAGGCGTCCTTTCAGTCTTATGACTCCAGGGATGAGAGAACGCCTCTGTCAGGCAGGCCTCTGGGACTTCCTCCTGCCTGGGGGTAAGGGGACCAAGCAGAGGGGCCAGAGTGGTGCGAAGTGGAATGGGGCAGTGATGTAACATGGAAAAGGTCCTCTGCCCTGGGTAGGGGGATGTTAATATTGCTGGGAGATGGAGCCCAGCTCTTCCACCCCCTCTGCCCTGTGGCTAAAAAGACCCTAGAATTTTCTCCCAACTCCACCCCATCCAGTACCCCCAATGCCAAGAGAGGGGAGTGCCGCCCCAGGGCTGGCATGGCTTCAGACTTCTGCACGTGGGACACGGGGCTTTCAGCAGGACCAGCCCGGACTCCCGGCGTGTCTGTGGGGCTGGGAGGGAGCGCGGGTGGCTGCTGGGCACCGGTGCTCGGGTGCCGCGTGGGCCGGGCCTGGCGCGGCCGCCCGTGTGTGCCTGGGTTCCCGGCGCTGCTGCTCTTCAGAGCCTTCTGATTAGAGGACTCGGAGGGCGGTGACACATTAGAACCATATCAAAATCTGAAGGAAAGGCGGGCATTGGTGGAGTAGGGGGTGGGCGAAGATCGGGGGGCCACAAGAGGCAGGATGACACACGCGGGGAGCCTTGGCACAATGAAGACCAAGTTTATTTCATTTCCAGCAAAAGCGGAAGTTCAGTTCATGCTGGGGGCGCGGAGGAGAGGCGAGGCGTCCTGGTCTCTCTGCTGGGCCAGCCCCGCCCCGTGCCAGCTGCCTGCGGGCCCAGCGACGGTACCCACCACCCCACAAGCTTGGGGCACAGAAAAACCCCATCTGCAGCCCAAGTGCTGACTCCAGCCTCACGCCCGCTCTTGGTCCCGGGGAGCAGCTCCCCTGGGGGCATGCCGCCGATGGGCCCCTGCCATGTGGCCCAAACGTGTGGCACGGACCCCCACATTTGTGCTTTGCTGGAGGGGAGGGCTTGGAGGTGTCTCACGAGGGACTCAGTGCTTTGGCTAGGCCTGGGGGCCTCCTAAGTCCATCATAAAAAGAGGAAGAGGGGTTGGCAGTGCAGGATGGGGGAGACACAGGAGGCGTCCTTTCAGTCTTATGACTCCAGGGATGAGAGAACGCCTCTGTCAGGCAGGCCTCTGGGACTTCCTCCTGCCTGGGGGTAAGGGGACCAAGCAGAGGGGCCAGAGTGGTGCGAAGTGGAATGGGGCAGTGATGTAACATGGAAAAGGTCCTCTGCCCTGGGTAGGGGGATGTTAATATTGCTGGGAGATGGAGCCCAGCTCTTCCACCCCCTCTGCCCTGTGGCTAAAAAGACCCTAGAATTTTCTCCCAACTCCACCCCATCCAGTACCCCCAATGCCAAGAGAGGGGAGTGCCGCCCCAGGGCTGGCATGGCTTCAGACTTCTGCTACATGGCTACTGGGCAGACTGGGCTGGGCTAGGGTAGCGGGGGCTGGGCGAGAGGGTGACCCAGCGGGTGGGTCCGGGGTCGCCAGGGCAGAGATGGAGCTGGCCGGGGATTCAGTAGCAGCACCAGGGAGGGGAGGCGGAGGTGGTGGCGGGGGGCAGGGGGCTCCCTTAGGAAGCCTATGGCAGGGGGGGTTGGTGCCCGTGGGGCACAGAGTGGTCTGCCTCCCTCCCCCAACACTCGCCATCCCACAGCGCCCGGGGACACCGGGCTGAGTTCACCAGAGTCCTTGTGGGCTTGGGCAGATGGAGGAACGGAGGCACTTTGAGTTGGGGAAACAGAGAGGGGGCCGGGAGGGACCTTCCTCCAGGGTGTTCGTGGGACCCAGAACCCCGTTCAAGAAGGGAATCGACAACTCAAAAGGAAAGCGTCTCCAGGGTTCCCCTGCCGCCCTGCCCAGAATGGAGGCAGGAAGAGCCGAGCAGGAAGGGGAGCGTGGAAGGCTGGGCCGCCTGGCTCCGGATCCCTGACTCTGCCTGCCTCGTGCGGCCGGGCCGGCCCGGAGCAGACCCTGGCCTTCCTGGGCGAGGCGCCCTCCGTGCTGTGCTGTCTCCCCAGCCCGTGTTCATGGAGCTCCCCTCCTGCCTTCTCCGGTACCCTCCACGTTGACCGTCCTTCGCCTGGAACTCCTGGAGGTCACTCCCCCAGCTCTGACTCCCCAGGAGGATCAAGAGTGGCTCGCACGTGACAGGCAGGGAGAAAATCGCCCGACTTCCATGCTGTAGGAAGCGGTTAAGGGCCAGCCTGAGATGCTAGGGTGGAGGCACCTAGGGGCCTAGCCTCAGCTCTCCCTGGAAGCTTCTGAAGGCTGCCCCACCCTCTACTGGCAGGAGGGGAGAGGCGGAGCAGGGAAGCGGGCCTTGGGCAGTGTCCAGCCTGGGTGAGGCGTGGGACCCCCGGGGGAGCACAGGGGCAGACCCGAGTGGGTACGGGTGCGGGCGTGAGTCAGTAGAGGCGTATGGCAAGTGTGGGCCCGAGCAACCTGGCGTCCTGCTGTGTGGCTGCAGATGGGTGAGCAGGACGCCCCAGAGCTGGGCCAGCTTAGGGAGACCAAAGAGACAACAAAAGAGTAAAACCAACCTTGTCAGGAAAACGCACTGCCCAAGGCTCCAGGTGGGGACCTCAACTTGATTCTCTTGACAAAGACAACCCTGGGTGCCGTGGAAAAGCCATCCCTCCCCCCTACCCCTTGGGTACAATGGCTGCCTAGCCTGGGGGTCCAGACTCTCACTGTGTCCGCTCATGGTGGGATGGTGGGGGTCGTTGCCGGGTTCCCTCTCCCAGGGAGAAAGGAGCAGCGCGGGTCCAGGGGAGGAGGCTGGTCCTCTGGGACCCCTTTAGCCGCCCACCAGCAGGGGGAGGACGCAGACAAATCCAGTGTTGGGGACCGGGGAGGGCTGGCTCCCCAAACCCGGGGGGACGCCCAGGTACACAGACGAGAACAGGGCTCCCTGCGGAGGGCGGCGTGGCGGAGGGGGTGTCCAGGAGGGAAGGGGACAGCAACACCGAAGCCACAGTGAACACCACACCATGGGGAGGGCCGGGGCAGGGAGGAAATCAAAACAGAGCCCGTCGTGAGCCCTGGGCCCGCAGGCAGCTCCCGGAGGCGCGGGCGGTGGGGGCGGGCAGGGGGCGTGCGGGGCGGGGCCGGGGCTCTGCACAGGCGTCTACACGTACCACTCCTTCTTGGAAATGAAAGACCCGTCGTTCTGAGAAACCATGTTCTCGGCCAAGTCCAGCTGCTCAGGGTCGTACTGGTAGCCCAGAGTCCGGTCCCCGTAGCCGTCCTGCCGGGCCTCCGCCTCGTCCACCGTGAAGTAGGGCCGCTTGGCGTCCTCGTCGTACTTGGGGTGGGGGCCGCCCACCTTGCGCTCGCTCCCGCCGCCCTCCTCCTCCTCTTCCTCCTCGTAGCTGCTGCCGCCCAGGGGCCCGGCCTTCTTGTCGTCGTCCGAGTCCTCCGGGTACTGCAGGTTCTGCGCCATGGGCGGGTGGTGCTGCGGGATGCCCGCCTTGCTGTAGCCATTGCCGTACACGTGCTTCTTGGTGCTGTAGTCCCCCTTGAAGGTGTGCCGGCGCCGGCGCAGGGCCACCACGATCCCGCCGACCACAACCAACACCAGCAGGATGGCCCCCAGGACTGGGCCAGCTTAGGGAGACCAAAGAGACAACAAAAGAGTAAAACCAACCTTGTCAGGAAAACGCACTGCCCAAGGCTCCAGGTGGGGACCTCAACTTGATTCTCTTGACAAAGACAACCCTGGGTGCCGTGGAAAAGCCATCCCTCCCCCCTACCCCTTGGGTACAATGGCTGCCTAGCCTGGGGGTCCAGACTCTCACTGTGTCCGCTCATGGTGGGATGGTGGGGGTCGTTGCCGGGTTCCCTCTCCCAGGGAGAAAGGAGCAGCGCGGGTCCAGGGGAGGGGGCTGGTCCTCTGGGACCCCTTTAGCCGCCCACCAGCAGGGGGAGGACGCAGACAAATCCAGTGTTGGGGACCGGGGAGGGCTGGCTCCCCAAACCCGGGGGGACGCCCAGGTACACAAGACGAGAACAGGGCTCCCTGCGGAGGGCGGCGTGGCGGAGGGGGTGTCCAGGAGGGAAGGGGACAGCAACACCGAAGCCACAGTGAACACCACACCATGGGGAGGGCCGGGGCAGGGAGGAAATCAAAACAGAGCCCGTCGTGAGCCCTGGGCCCGCAGGCTCGCCGGCAGCTCCCGGAGGCGCGGGCGGTGGGGGCGGGCAGGGGGCGTGCGGGGCGGGACCGGGGCTCTGCACAGGCGTCTACACGTACCACTCCTTCTTGGAAATGAAAGACCCGTCGTTCTGAGAAACCATGTTCTCGGCCAAGTCCAGCTGCTCAGGGTCGTACTGGTAGCCCAGAGTCCGGTCCCCGTAGCCGTCCTGCCGGGCCTCCGCCTCGTCCACCGTGAAGTAGGGCCGCTTGGCGTCCTCGTCGTACTTGGGGTGGGGGCCGCCCACCTTGCGCTCGCTCCCGCCGCCCTCCTCCTCCTCTTCCTCCTCGTAGCTGCTGCCGCCCAGGGGCCCGGCCTTCTTGTCGTCGTCCGAGTCCTCCGGGTACTGCAGGTTCTGCGCCATGGGCGGGTGGTGCTGCGGGATGCCCGCCTTGCTGTAGCCATTGCCGTACACGTGCTTCTTGGTGCTGTAGTCCCCCTTGAAGGTGTGCCGGCGCCGGCGCAGGGCCACCACGATCCCGCCGACCACAACCAACACCAGCAGGATGCTTCCCACCACGCCCCCAATGATGGCCGTGGGCACGGGCCCCGCGCGCCGCCCGTGTTCAGGAGGAGACGGGGTGTAGGGGAACTCTGGGTGAGGAAAAGAGATGGAGGGGGACACGGTCAGTGTTTGCGCCTGCGGAGGCAGCGGGGCGGCAGGGAAGGGGGGAGAGCGAGGGAGAAGGGGAGGGAAGGCAGGAAGTGAGCCCAAGGCCCGCTCCAGGTCCAGAGGCGCCCCCACCCCCAGCCCTCCACCCCTCCAGGAGTTGCACGTGCAGCCAGAGAAAGAGAGAGGAAGAGAGTCCCCGGCACCAGGGCCTCCACACAGACTTCCTCCTTGAATGTGGAGCTGGCCCACTCATGACCCAGTGTCCACGCCAGTCACATGCGTCCCTGGCACCCTGGGCGCCATATGTTGATGCACATCTAGCAAATGAAGAGACAGGGCCTAGAGAGGTTGAGTAATCTGCCTGAGAGCACCAGCCAGTAACACATCCTTGGGTCTCTTGCACGTGTGCAACTCTTTGTAGCCTACCAGGCTCCTCTCTCCGAGGAATTCTCCAGGCAAGAATATCGGAGTGGGTAGCCGATCCCTTCTCCAGGGGATCTTCTCGACACAGGTATCGAACCCAGGTCCCCCACATTGCAGGCAGATTCTTTACATGTAAGCCACCAGGGGAGCCCAGGAACACTGGAGTGAGTAGCCTATCCCTTTTCCAGGGGACCTTCTTGACCCAGGAATCGAACCGGAGTCTCCTGCATTGCAGGCAGATTCTTTGCCAGCTGGGCCATAGGGAAGCCCTCTCTTGCATGGAAAGCCTGAACAAATATCCCCACTGTCCCCCGCCCAACACCCACGGGTCACTGCTCTCTGGCATCACACCTTGCCTTCTGAGACGTGGAACTCAGAGCAGCATGGGTGCCCCGTGCCTGATTTCATCTGCGCCCAGGGCACAGGGAGGAGGACGGGCTCCCAGGTGCGGGCCCCGCAGATGCCCCGTGAGTGCCAGCCGTCTGGGCTGTGGTTCTTGGCTGCGGTCTGGCCCTGCAGGGCCAGGTGGGGGCTGGGGGTGCAGCCCCCGTGGGCCACGAGCATGACACTCAGCGGGATGGTGCAGCAAGGGGGCGTGAAAACACGTGTGTAGCGAAGATGCCAATATACACCAGAGAACACGCGTGCGGGCACACGCCCTTGCTGTCACACCAGCCCACACAGCCATGCCAATGTGGTGAATGTGTGTGTACACATGCATACGTGCTGAGGATGGAGGAGAACCAAGAAGGCAGAAAAGATGAGACGAGAAAGCCAGTGGGTGGGGCGAGAAGGCTGGTGGCCGCCTGCCTGCCTGTGGGGCCGGGCCAGAGGCAGAGGGTCCCCAGGTGAGGTGGAGGGAGGCGGTGCTCGGCACCACCACAGGGTGGCACTGGAGACTGTGGCTGGCCTCAGACAGGAGGTGCTGGTGGGCAGGTCCAGGGCAGGCCTGGGCAGCCGACCTTTGCTGCTCTCAGCCCTCCTCTCTTCAGGCCAAGGGCGGGGGTTGATGTGGGCCTATGTTCTAGGGATCGGTTTCTGCCAGCTCAGTCCCTGATTCAGCCTCACTCACTCCGTGGGAATCCGGCCTCTCCTGAGACCAGGCCCTCCTCCTGGAGGTGGAGCTGGTCTGGGGTGTGGGCGTGTGGGGTGCTGTCTGCCGCGGGCCCGGCGGGGAGCAGGGCAGGGATTCTAGAAGAGGAGATGAAGGGCTGTCCAGGAGTTCATGCTGGAAGTGCTAATGAAACCACGAGGAGCAAAGGAAGGGGTCGATTTGCCAAAGCAAAGTAGGTGATCAAACAGTTAATCCCACTAGGGAATTGTAAATAGCAAAAATATGGGAGGCCCCTGGACGTTAATGGTTACTCAAGAAAGCAGGCTTGCTTAGCCACAAAACCAAGCCGCCTTGCTTAGCAAAAAAGCATGCGACAGAGCACAAGACTTGCCCCCAAACAATAAAACAATCGTAACATGAGACCCACATCCTGCCCAGTGAGCTCAGTAAATTAATGATCTCTAGGAGTTCCCCATGAAAAATAATTTTAGGCCAGGCCAGGGAGGAGGACGGGCTCCCAGGTGCGGGCCCCGCAGATGCCCCGTGAGTGCCAGCCGTCTGGGCTGTGGTTCTTGGCTGCGGTCTGGCCCTGCAGGGCCAGGTGGGGGCTGGGGGTGCAGCCCCCGTGGGCCACGAGCATGACACTCAGTGGGATGGTGCAGCAAGGGGGCGTGAGAACACGTGTGTAGCAAAGATGCCAATATACACCAGAGAACACGCGTGCGGGCACACGCCCTTGCTGTCACACCAGCCCACACAGCCATGCCAATGTGGTGAATGTGTGTGTACACATGCATACGTGCTGAGGATGGAGGAGAACCAAGAAGGCAGAAAAGATGAGACGAGAAAGCCAGTGGGTGGGGCGAGAAGGCTGGTGGCCGCCTGCCTGCCTGTGGGGCCGGGCCAGAGGCAGAGGGTCCCCAGGTGAGGTGGAGGGAGGCGGTGCTCGGCACCACCACAGGGTGGCACTGGAGACTGTGGCTGGCCTCAGACAGGAGGTGCTGGTGGGCAGGTCCAGGGCAGGCCTGGGCAGCCGACCTTTGCTGCTCTCAGCCCTCCTCTCTTCAGGCCAAGGGAGGGGGTTGATGTGGGCCTATGTTCTAGGGATCGGTTTCTGCCAGCTCAGTCCCTGATTCAGCCTCACTCACTCCGTGGGAATCCTGCCTCTCCTGAGACCAGGCCCTCCTCCTGGAGGTGGAGCTGGTCTGGGGTGTGGGCGTGTGGGGTGCTGTCTGCCGCGGGCCCGGCGGGGAGCAGGGCAGGGATTCTAGAAGAGGAGATGAAGGGCTGTCCAGGAGTTCATGCTGGAAGTGCTAATGAAACCACGAGGAGCAAAGGAAGGGGTCGATTTGCCAAAGCAAAGTAGGTGATCAAACAGTTAATCCCACTAGGGAATTGTAAATAGCAAAAATATGGGAGGCCCCTGGACGTTAATGGTTACTCAAGAAAGCAGGCTTGCTTAGCCACAAAACCAAGCCGCCTTGCTTAGCAAAAAAGCATGCGACAGAGCACAAGACTTGCCCCCAAACAATAAAACAATCGTAACATGAGACCCACATCCTGCCCAGTGAGCTCAGTAAATTAATGATCTCTAGGAGATGCTCTCTGCACATGTGAAAAACAATAATTTGTGGACCTAGCTTGACCGTGTAGGGGCAAGGACACTCCCCTGCTCAGCCTGAGAAGGAGCTGACGATGGAAGCGTGAGGTCCACTCAGGAATAACAAAGACCTTCTCTCCCTCCCCACCTTTCCTTTGATTATAAATCTGTAGCCCAGTAAGTTCTCAGGGTGTGGCACCGCCTCGCCCACCTACTGGTAAGCCTCACAGGCACCGTATTCTAAGAAATCACTTCTTATCTATCACTTTGCCTCTTGCTGAGCTCTTTCGGCACTAGGACCTAAAGGCCCATGGGACTGGAGCTCTTCGGAGCCCCTGAAACGTCACTCGATGGTTTCAGGGCCACCTGGAGGCTCCTGCTCCTGCCCTCTCCACGGGTAGAGTTGGCAGAGAGAAGCACACCACGGAAGACTCAGCTTCCCACATGTCACCACGGTGTCCTCAATGCAGGTCACCGAGGAGCTGCCTCATAAACATTTATTAGATGTTTGTCCTCACCGCCCACTTCCAGAAGAGTCTTCCTGAACCTCAAGCGTCTTCTCCTGGTTCACCAGGTCCCATCTGTTTACCACCTTGAAAAGGGCTGCACACCTGCTCCCCATGAGGTGAGAGCTGCCGCCACAAGAAATGCCCAAGAGGCAGCTGGCAGGAACCTGGCCGCCTCTGTGACTTTCCACCTGCCGGCTCCCTCTTCAGGTCTGAGCCCATACCTGTGTGCGCTCGCCTCTTGCCACCTGCCTCATCACCGCTCCACCCATGCACCCGCCCACCCATCCACTCAGCAAACACATACCGACTATGCATGTATTTCACTAGTCCCGGGATACAGAGAACTCATGACCCAACTGAGGAACCAGGTGCCTCCTAGGCATGTGGACATCAAGGGCACTGGCCGACAGGGGCTTCGGGAGAGCAGGGCAAGAGAGCACAGGGGCTGGACGTTAATGGTTACTCAAGAAAGCAGGCTTGCTTAGCCACAAAACCAAGCCGCCTTGCTTAGCAAAAAAGCATGCGACAGAGCACAAGACTTGCCCCCAAACAATAAAACAATCGTAACATGAGACCCACATCCTGCCCAGTGAGCTCAGTAAATTAATGATCTCTAGGAGATGCTCTCTGCACATGTGAAAAACAATAATTTGTGGACCTAGCTTGACCGTGTAGGGGCAAGGACACTCCCCTGCTCAGCCTGAGAAGGAGCTGACGATGGAAGCGTGAGGTCCACTCAGGAATAACAAAGACCTTCTCTCCCTCCCCACCTTTCCTTTGATTATAAATCTGTAGCCCAGTAAGTTCTCAGGGTGTGGCACCGCCTCGCCCACCTACTGGTAAGCCTCACAGGCACCGTATTCTAAGAAATCACTTCTTATCTATCACTTTGCCTCTTGCTGAGCTCTTTCGGCACTAGGACCTAAAGGCCCATGGGACTGGAGCTCTTCGGAGCCCCTGAAACGTCACTCGATGGTTTCAGGGCCACCTGGAGGCTCCTGCTCCTGCCCTCTCCACGGGTAGAGTTGGCAGAGAGAAGCACACCACGGAAGACTCAGCTTCCCACATGTCACCACGGTGTCCTCAATGCAGGTCACCGAGGAGCTGCCTCATAAACATTTATTAGATGTTTGTCCTCACCGCCCACTTC
This sequence comes from Tragulus kanchil, assembly GCA_022376925.1. NCBI lineage: Eukaryota > Metazoa > Chordata > Mammalia > Artiodactyla > Tragulidae > Tragulus > Tragulus kanchil. The sequence continues at coordinate 139,999,380 of JAIOJX010000006.1, forward strand.
CAGAAGAGTCTTCCTGAACCTCAAGCGTCTTCTCCTGGTTCACCAGGTCCCATCTGTTTACCACCTTGAAAAGGGCTGCACACCTGCTCCCCATGAGGTGAGAGCTGCCGCCACAAGAAATGCCCAAGAGGCAGCTGGCAGGAACCTGGCCGCCTCTGTGACTTTCCACCTGCCGGCTCCCTCTTCAGGTCTGAGCCCATACCTGTGTGCGCTCGCCTCTTGCCACCTGCCTCATCACCGCTCCACCCATGCACCCGCCCACCCATCCACTCAGCAAACACATACCGACTATGCATGTATTTCACTAGTCCCGGGATACAGAGAACTCATGACCCAACTGAGGAACCAGGTGCCCTCCTAGGCATGTGGACATCAAGGGCACTGGCCGACAGGGGCTTCGGGAGAGCAGGGCAAGAGAGCACAGGGGGCTGGAGTTTGGAAAGGCTTCTTGGAGGAGAGAAGACTGAGGGTAAGCCTTGAAAGATGATGAGGACCTGGAAATGACCGCAGAACAAGGAAGGCATGGGGTACAGGGACCCGCCCTTCCTTTCCGACATGCTTCCTCTGCCTTCAGTAAATACAGGGAGTCCTTGAACCTTGGAGTGTTCTGTTTGCAGGCGGCACTGCTGGGCCCTCTCTCTGCTCCAGCTGCCTGGCTGGGGCTCCACCCTTGGACCTAAACCTCTGCTCTCGGTCCTGGGGGCCAACCTGGCCTCAGTGTCACAGGTTACCTCGATTCTGCTGGCTCTCCAAACCACCTTGGGTAGCTGGCTCTCCCTCCAACTCTCGGGCTTTAACTCCAAAGGCCTCTCAGAGAGCAGTCCCCCCACTGAGGCCATGGAACCTCAAGCCATTGGCTCAGAGGACTGGTAAAACCTCAGAGCCCATCTCCTCGCGCACTGTGAGAGGGACACGCAGTGCTCCTGAGCCTGGAACACGCACCCCACCCTGCCTGACTCACGGGCTCTTCACGGGACATGTATCTGGGGACGTGCGTTGAACACTCTTCTATCTCGCACATCCTGCATAGGAATTCTCTCCACCACCCCCACAACGTGGCCCGCCACCTTCCCTCCGACCCTCTCCCTTCAACCCCACAACTCCACCACCATTTGCCCATACTTCTGCTGAGAATCTCATTTATCTTTGACTTTTCCTTCTTCATCTCTTGGGTCAACATCTGCCCGCAAGCCTTGTTGACTCTTCCCATTAGACAGCTTCTCTCTTGCTGCATATTTTCCTGTTAGAGCAGGCCCTGTGTCTCCCACCTCATTCGGTCTCTGCCCCCGTGTAGTCACTCCATCCACAGCCTCAGCATAGCCCCAGGTTCACTGCCACTGTGTAGACACTACCACCCCCTTTTCTAAGACCAGCGATGGCTTCCCCATTGCCTGTTGGGCCACGCCAGTCTGGTTTTCAAAGCTTCCAACATGCCCCTTGACCTTGGGTCCGGCCCTCTTGCTGTCCAAGTTGATTCTTTACTATGGACTTTGGCTCTTTCCCCCGCCAGGAACACCCTTCCTCATCCCCTTCTGCCTATTTTAGTGCTTCCATCCCTTCTCTGTTTAGCTTTCTCATCTCTAGCTCATACTTCTCAATTTTCTTTAGAATTTTTACGTGCCAGTGGTCAGCGGCTCTCATGCTGGTATAGACAATAAATAGTTCATTCCATTGCATTAATGGTAGACTAACATATCACAATAAAGCTTGACAGAACAACCTGCAATAAATGCAAATTAAGATCTCCCATGATGGGCTCTGGTCCTTCTACCAGTTTTCGAGTGGCTACAATTCTTCTCTATGGCAGGAACGGGGAGACGAGTGGAGGAAGCGGCAGCATCATGATATTTTGGGACTGACTCAATTCAATGTGTTCCAGTTGTGTACAACATTAGTTCCACTGTATTTACTTTTATGCTTTCTGTAGCCACAGAGACCCAAGGAAAAGCAAATCCCTCCTACATTTCATTCGAATAGATTGAATTTGGGGGGGACCTACTCGTCACAGCATGGTAGAGCTGACTGTAGTACCTGTTTCATGACAGTGACTGGTCTCCCAAGCTAGCCTGAAAAATTCCAGTTCAAAGTAAATGTGGAACCTGACCTTTTCTCCCCTTCTTGAGCACCACTACCCTGATCCCACCTGCTGCCGTCTTTCACCTGGATTACTGCGATCGCTGTCTAACTGGCTTCCCTGAGTCCCTTCCCTGTATAGACTACTTTCAACACAGTGGCCACAGAGGTCCTATTAAGTTGGAGAGCTGAGAACACGCCCCATGATTGGTGCACCTGCCTTCTTATCTTGCTTTCCTCCCAGCTTCCTCAGGGCCTGGAAGTCTCCTCTCCAGGGTGCCCCAGGCTCCTCTCTTGCCTCCTTCTCACTGAGGTCACCTTCTCTTGGAGACCTTCTCTGACTACCTCATTGAAAATCACAGCTCACGAACCCCTACCCCTAGCACTGTGACCCCCTTATTGGCTCTTTCTTTTTTTTGCCTATATCATCTTCAAAATGACCACATAATTTTTTAAATGCACATTTTCTGTCCAGCGATGGCTTCCCCATTGCCTGTTGGGCCACGCCAGTCTGGTTTTCAAAGCTTCCAACATGCCCCTTGACCTTGGGTCCGGCCCTCTTGCTGTCCAAGTTGATTCTTTACTATGGACTTTGGCTCTTTCCCCCGCCAGGAACACCCTTCCTCATCCCCTTCTGCCTATTTTAGTGCTTCCATCCCTTCTCTGTTTAGCTTTCTCATCTCTAGCTCATACTTCTCAATTTTCTTTAGAATTTTTACGTGCCAGTGGTCAGCGGCTCTCATGCTGGTATAGACAATAAATAGTTCATTCCATTGCATTAATGGTAGACTAACATATCACAATAAAGCTTGATAGAACAACCTGCAATAAATGCAAATTAAGATCTCCCATGATGGGCGCTGGTCCTTCTGCCAGTTTTCGAGTGGCTACAATTCTTCTCTATGGCAGGAACGGGGAGACGAGTGGAGGAAGCGGCAGCATCATGATATTTTGGGACTGATTCAATTCAATGTGTTCCGGTTGTGTACAACATTAGTTCCACTGTATTTACTTTTATGCTTTCTGTAGCCACAGAGACCCAAGGAAAAGCAAATCCCTCCTACATTTCATTCGAATAGATTGAATTTGGGGGGGACCTACTCGTCACAGCATGGTAGAGCTGACTGTAGTACCTGTTTCATGACAGTGACTGGTCTCCCAAGCTAGCCTGAAAAATTCCAGTTCAAAGTAAATGTGGAACCTGACCTTTTCTCCCCTTCTTGAGCACCACTACCCTGATCCCACCTGCTGCCGTCTTTCACCTGGATTACTGCGATCGCTGTCTAACTGGCTTCCCTGAGTCCCTTCCCTGTATAGACTACTTTCAACACAGTGGCCACAGAGGTCCTATTAAGTTGGAGAGCTGAGAACACTCCCCATGATTGGTGCACCTGCCTTCTTATCTTGCTTTCCTCCCAGCTTCCTCAGGGCCTGGAAGTCTCCTCTCCAGGGTGCCCCAGGCTCCTCTCTTGCCTCCTTCTCACTGAGGTCACCTTCTCTTGGAGACCTTCTCTGACTACCTCATTGAAAATCACAGCTCACGAACCCCTACCCCTAGCACTGTGACCCCCTTATTGGCTCTTTCTTTTTTTTGCCTATATCATCTTCAAAATGACCACATAATTTTTCAAATGCATTTTATCTGTTATTTGTTGTCTGTCCTCCTTAAGCTAAAGCATTAGCTCCTTGGAGGACAGGGACTTTGTCTGGCTCACTGATGAACCCCAGGCACCCAGACTGCCCGGCCCGTGGCCAGGGTTCAAGAACGTTTGGTGGGTGAATTCAACAAAGGCAAGGCCATGTCTTACAGGTGAGTCTCTGGGTCTCTTTCCGCTCCAGAGACTTCTGCTTAATTCTCTCTGTCCTAAGTCCCACTCCTTGGCTGGAGAACCTCATGGACAGAGGAGCCTGGTGGACTGCAGTCCATCGGGTTGCAAAGAGTCAGACAAGAGGAAGCGATTTAGCTTGCGTGCATGCCCTGTCTCGAGTAAGTTGATTCTTCCCTGGAGATCTTTGGGACCAAAGGGAACCCTGGTTATTTTGCTGACTTGAGGGCCAGCCTGCCTAGAGACAGAAGACTGGTGACGGCGATCTTCCAGCCTGGCAGGCTTGAATGTGAAGATACCAAGTGAAGCTGCAGAAGGAGTGATGGGGGACCTAACTCATTTGTAAGCAGAGGTGGCTGTCTGGCGTGGAACGGAGCGCCCTCCCCTGCTACCCCTCCAGCTGTCACATTCAGCCAGCCCGTAGCTTCTGTCTTCGTGCCAGGAGCAGAGCCTCAAAGGCCGCAGCTGGCGGGAGAGAAGAGCGGGGCCGTGGGGGTCATGTGCGCTTCCTGGCGGGGCCCGCTGGCTCCCCTTACTTCCTCCAGCCTCCTTGCTGAAGGTGTGCAGCCCTCCCTCTGGGATGGGGCTGGCTGAGGCCCTGGGGCCATGGGGATTCCGCATGCCTTGGGGGCCAGGGCTTTCCTGACTGAGGGGGTGGATGGGTTGGTAGGTGGGGGTTTTGGAGGGCGCGGAGGTGGAATGGGGGTTTGGGTTTACAGCCTGGTTCTAGGATCCAGAGGAGGTTTGGGGTCAAAGAGAGCATCTGGGGGCTTTTACAGCAGGGCAACCTCTGACCCCTACCTCATTGAAAATCACAGCTCACGAACCCCTACCCCTAGCACTGTGACCCCCTTATTGGCTCTTTCTTTTTTTTGCCTATATCATCTTCAAAATGACCACATAATTTTTCAAATGCATTTTATCTGTTATTTGTTGTCTGTCCTCCTTAAGCTAAAGCATTAGCTCCTTGGAGGACAGGGACTTTGTCTGGCTCACTGATGAACCCCAGGCACCTAGACTGCCCAGCCCATGGCCAGGGTTCAAGAACGTTTGGTGGGTGAATTCAACAAAGGCAAGGCCATGTCTTACAGGTGAGTCTCTGGGTCTCTTTCCGCTCCAGAGACTTCTGCTTAATTCCCTCTGTCCTAAGTCCCACTCCTTGGCTGGAGAACCTCATGGACAGAGGAGCCTGGTGGACTGCAGTCCATCGGGTTGCAAAGAGTCAGACAAGAGGAAGCGATTTAGCTTGCGTGCATGCCCTGTCTCGAGTAAGTTGATTCTTCCCTGGAGATCTTTGGGACCAAAGGGAACCCTGGTTATTTTGCTGACTTGAGGGCCAGCCTGCCTAGAGACAGAAGACTGGTGACGGCGATCTTCCAGCCTGGCAGGCTTGAATGTGAAGATACCAAGTGAAGCTGCAGAAGGAGTGATGGGGGACCTAACTCATTTGTAAGCAGAGGTGGCTGTCTGGCGTGGAACGGAGCGCCCTCCCCTGCTACCCCTCCAGCTGTCACATTCAGCCAGCCCGTAGCTTCTGTCTTCGTGCCAGGAGCAGAGCCTCAAAGGCCGCAGCTGGCGGGAGAGAAGAGCGGGGCCGTGGGGGTCATGTGCGCTTCCTGGCGGGGCCCGCCGGCTCCCCTTACTTCCTCCAGCCCCCTTGCTGAAGGTGTGCAGCCCTCCCTCTGGGAGGCCCTGGGGCCATGGGGATTCCGCATGCCTTGGGGGCCAGGGCTTTCCTGACTGAGGGGGGTGGATGGGTTGGTAGGTGGGGGTTTTGGAGGGCGCGGAGGTGGAATGGGGGTTTGGGTTTACAGCCTGGTTCTAGGATCCAGAGGAGGTTTGGGGTCAAAGAGAGCATCTGGGCTTTTCAAAGTAATGCCTGCTGCTTCTTCAGGCCGGCAGGCAGTGCTCTGGCACCAGGGAAGCTTCGAGAACTATACTTCTCAGCATGCACTGCTTGTGGCCTGCAGTCAGGTTCTGGGAAGAGGCCTGAGGCCCTGGGAAGCCTGTGTCCTGCAGCCGCAGCAGCTGTGCAGGCGCAGAGCAGCGGGCAGGGCCTGGTCGCGGTGCTGGAGAACTGAATCCTCCCAGGGGCGTGGGCGCAGCTGCCCTCCCCCCCAGCAGGCTCCCCAGCAGGCTGCCATGTGCGGCCTGGAGCCGGGCACGGCGGCCCTCTCCACAGCCGCGGGCCCCCTTCTGCACACTCAGCACTCAGACAATGCTTGCCTGCTTGCCCATGCACGTTAACACGCTCAGAGGCACACGCCCACACTCAACAGGTTCACACGGCCGTCCGCTCCAGAGGGACCTCTAAGCCCCACCAACCCTTGGTCTGCAGGGCTCGTGGCCTAAGGCGCAGACCCTGCTGCCTTCACCCCACCAATGGCTGAGCAGGCTCCGCACGGGAAACGGAAACTCGGGACCCCCTGCACCCCAGTGGTCACCCGGCTCGGCCCTGGACACCCTTCTCTAGACATCCTGTCCCCCGGACCAGATCGATGCTGCCTCCTCTGGCCGTGCCCCTGGCTCCCCCCCGACCTCAGCCTTGCCCCCAGAGCTCCTCGTGGAGCTCACAGCTTGTTTTATTGGGGCCAGACCCATAGCTTCTGTCTTCGTGCCAGGAGCAGAGCCTCAAAGGCCGCAGCTGGCGGGAGAGAAGAGCGGGGCAGTGGGGTTCATGTGCGCTTCGTGGCGGGGCCCGCCGGCTGCTCTTACTTCCTCCAGCCCCCGTGCTGAAGGTGTGCAGCCCTCCCTCTGGGAGGCCCTGGGGCCATGGGGATTCCGCATGCCTTGGGGGCCAGGGCTTTCCTGACTGAGGGGGTGGATGGGTTGGTAGGTGGGGGTTTTGGAGGGCGCGGAGGTGGAATGGGGGTTTGGGTTTACAGCCTGGTTCTAGGATCCAGAGGAGGTTTGGGGTCAAAGAGAGCATCTGGGCTTTTCAAAGTAATGCCTGCTGCTTCTTCAGGCCGGCAGGCAGTGCTCTGGCACCAGGGAAGCTTCGAGAACTATACTTCTCAGCATGCACTGCTTGTGGCCTGCAGTCAGGTTCTGGGAAGAGGCCTGAGGCCCTGGGAAGCCTGTGTCCGGCAGCCGCAGCAGCTGTGCAGGCGCAGAGCAGCGGGCAGGGCCTGGTCGCGGTGCTGGAGAACTGAATCCTCCCAGGGGCGTGGGCGCAGCTGCCCTCCCCCCCAGCAGGCTCCCCAGCAGGCTGCCATGTGCGGCCTGGAGCCGGGCACGGCGGCCCTCTCCACAGCCGCGGGCCCCCTTCTGCACACTCAGCACTCAGACAACGCTTGCCTGCTTGCCCATGCACGTTAACACGCTCAGAGGCACACGCCCACACTCAACAGGTTCACACGGCCGTCCGCTCCAGAGGGACCTCTAAGCCCCACCAACCCTTGGTCTGCAGGGCTCGTGGTCTAAGGCGCAGACCCTGTTGCCTTCACCCCACCAACGGCTGAGCAGGCTCCGCACGGGAAACGGAAACTCGGGACCCCCTGCACCCCAGTGGTCACCCGGCTCGGCCCTGGACACCCTTCTCTAGACATCCTGTCCCCCGGACCAGATCGATGCTGCCTCCTCTGGCCGTGCCCCTGGCTCCCCCCCGACCTCAGCCTTGCCCCCAGAGCTCCTCGTGGAGCTCACAGCTTGTTTTATTGGGGCCAGACCCATGAAACCGCTCCTGGGAGACGGGCTTCTCTGAGGGCGCCGTGAAGTGTACCCGCAAACTCCGGTGGGTTCGTCTCCTCGGCTCTCAACCAGGGCCTGTTGTCTGCCTCTAGAGAGACCCTCATTGTCCACGTGGCCCCTAACTGACCCCCAGGTGCCATCCACACAGCTCCCCCACCCCCTGGCACTCCTCACCTCGCGACTTTCGGAGGCTCCCCGTGGCCGAGGGGGAGGAAGCCCGCGCCTCTGCCCCTGCCCACTCGGCCCAGCCATCTCCTCCCACTGCTCCCCTGGCCCGGGAGCCCCACCCGCCGCCGCCGCCCACCCCGCGTCCTTAGAGGAACAACCCAAAAGGTCACCTTCTACAGGATCTGGGGCCCCGAGAGGCCAGTGTCAAGGGGGTCTGTGCAGGTGGTGCAGCAGCCCTGCACACGCATGTGCCTCTGACACGCTCTGCCGCTCGCCCTTCCTCTCCCTGCTCTTCCTCTCCCCCTCCAGACGCGCCCCGGGCAGAGCGATTACCCGTACGGTCGGCCAGAATGAACAATTAAACTTCCATGTATCCATCTCGCGTTCCCGCCAGACCAGCGGGGCTCGGCGCACAGAGCATGGCTGTGCCCCCTGGAGACTAGCCGACGTGGGATGAAGGCGGGTGGGGCTGGTGGCTGCGCGGAAATTGTCCTTGACTATGAGAACAAATAGCTCTGAGAGGCTCCGGCCGCCTGGCTGAGTCTTCTTGAGGGGCTGAGAGACCTTCCCTCGGGACAGCCGGCTACGCGGCGCCGGGGCCCATCAGCGACCCCGTGAGCATCACGCCCCTCTGGCTCCTGCCCACCTGGGCTGTCGACAGCAGTCTCCTTACCCAAGACCCTTCTCACCTGCCAGGGGTGCCTCTCTGGCGACCACCCCCGTCCCGCTCTATACTCAGGGAGCACGAGAGGCCACGAGGTGTGCCTCTTTCACCTGGAGCCCTGCGTGATGCCCCCGCTCCACCTGCGAGGACCATGTGGGCCTGGTCAACGATCCCACGGAGGGCGCCACTGGTGTGATCATGTCCGAGGAGGTGGCTCACCTCCAGGCTGGTTTCCCTCCCTTCCTTTCCTCTCTGTTCCCCGTCTGGGACCAGAAAGTAGCCCCCTTTCCTTCCTCCCAGTTCCTGAGGGGCCTGGCATGACTCCTTGACAAGCAGGCCCACTCTCACAGTGGCCCTGCATCGTCCTGCCTGGGGCAGAAACTTGAAGCAAAGAGCAAGTGACAAGTGACTCCACCCTCCTCCTGACCCCTGGCTAGAGAGGTGACAGAAGAGCCCTGACGACAGGTGGGCCCAGCCTCCGGCCACCTCTGGGCTGTTCTATCAGCAGCTGAGCCTTGAATGGCCCCGTAGGTGGGGTCTCCTGCTTTCAGGAAGCAGGCTCAGAGCTGAGGAATCCTCAGGACCTGCCCAGGCTCTGCACCCTGAGCCCAGGAACTGACACCCAACTTCTTGTACCCCTAAGCCTGGCTCAGGTCTCCCTGAGGTCACTTCCTGTCCAGCTCAGTGGCAGCCTGATATTCCCACAGGTCACTTCCTCTCCCAGGAGGTCTTCTCTGTCCCTTTCTCACCCCGTGGCTAGCTTCAGGTACAGGGCTAAAGACACCCTGGCTGCAGAGCCGTGACGGTGGTTTATCCCTCGACAGGCCTGTTTTGATCTCTCCATTAATAACGATAATGACAGAGCCAAGGTAATAACTGCAGAACACGTAGCCGACGTGGGATGAAGGCGGGTGGGGCTGGTGGCTGCGGAAATTGTCCTTGACTATGAGAACAAATAGCTCTGAGAGGCTCCGGCCGCCTGGCTGAGTCTTCTTGAGGGGCTGAGAGACCTTCCTCGGGACAGCCGGCTACGGGGCGCGGGGCCCATCAGCGACCCGTGAGCATCACGCCCTCTGGCTCCTGCCCACCTGGGCTGTCGACAGCAGTCTCCTTACCCAAGACCCTTCTCACCTGCCAGGGTGCCTCTCTGGCGACCACCCCGTCCGCTCTATACTCAGGGAGCACGAGAGGCCACGAGGTGTGCCTCTTTCACCTGGAGCCCTGCGTGATGCCCCCGCTCCACCTGCGAGGACCATGTGGGCCTGGTCAACGATCCCACGGAGGGCGCCACTGGTGTGATCATGTCCGAGGAGGTGGCTCACCTCCAGGCTGGTTTCCCTCCCTTCCTTTCCTCTCTGTTCCCCGTCTGGGACCAGAAAGTAGCCCCCTTTCCTTCCTCCCAGTTCCTGAGGGGCCTGGCATGACTCCTTGACAAGCAGGCCCACTCTCACAGTGGCCCTGCATCGTCCTGCCTGGGGCAGAAACTTGAAGCAAAGAGCAAGTGACAAGTGACTCCACCCTCCTCCTGACCCCTGGCTAGAGAGGTGACAGAAGAGCCCTGACGACAGGTGGGCCCAGCCTCCGGCCACCTCTGGGCTGTTCTATCAGCAGCTGAGCCTTGAATGGCCCCGTAGGTGGGGTCTCCTGCTTTCAGGAAGCAGGCTCAGAGCTGAGGAATCCTCAGGACCTGCCCAGGCTCTGCACCCTGAGCCCAGGAACTGACACCCAACTTCTTGTACCCCTAAGCCTGGCTCAGGTCTCCCTGAGGTCACTTCCTGTCCAGCTCAGTGGCAGCCTGATATTCCCACAGGTCACTTCCTCTCCCAGGAGGTCTTCTCTGTCCCTTTCTCACCCCGTGGCTAGCTTCAGGTACAGGGCTAAAGACACCCTGGCTGCAGAGCCGTGACGGTGGTTTATCCCTCGACAGGCCTGTTTTGATCTCTCCATTAATAACGATAATGACAGAGCCAAGGTAATAACTGCAGAACACGGGCCATTTATGGACAAGCCGGTCTGTGCAAGGTACTGGGCTTCCATCTATAAATTCCGACCCCAAGTCTTCCAGGCATGCCACACGATGCCCATTTTACAGACGACAGCTTGTGCGCAGCTGTCTGACACTGAAGCCCACCCTCCATTCACGTCCCTCGTGATGTCTCTCCCGGAACATCCCAGTCCCTGTGTTCTCTTGACCCTGAGTGGTCCGGTGGCCGAACCTCCCTCCTAACAGAGAAAAACGCAGCAAAACCAGCAATGTACTCTTAGCGTACAGAGACTACCGTGACTTTGGCTCTCTCTTGGCCTTGGCTCTGTATCCCTGCTTGAGGTCAGCCTTGCCCTAAGCCCACGAGGGTTTTCTGAATGGCAGAGCAGGACGCAGAGGAGAAAAGGTCCTCCCTCCAACCACCCCACCAAGCCGGCAGCGGAGGCGTGATGCTGCAGACCCCGGGGACAGGCTGTAAGTAGGACTTCCTTCCTCCCTCCTGGAGACTCCATCCTGCCCTGCTCTAGGGGTCAAGGGTCAGGGTCACCCTGTCTCACACACAGCCTTCACAGAGGAAAGCGAAAGGCAAAGCAAGACCAGTGGTCACAGCTCGAGGGGAAACCAGAGAAGCGGGAAGAGGAGATGGCCAACTTCCCCTAGAGGTGGGGGACGGTGGGAGAGGCAGGGAAGGGTGCGGTGTCTTACCTGTTATATTGACCTCCACCTGGCCCGAGCGGGTGCCGATGGGGTTGGTGGCCTCACAGACATAGGTTCCTGCCAGGCTGTAGTTGATCGGTCCCCTGAAGAGAGAAGCAGGCTCAGAGCTGAGGAATCCTCAGGACCTGCCCAGGCTCTGCACCCTGAGCCCAGGAACTGACACCCAACTTCTTGTACCCCTAAGCCTGGCTCAGGTCTCCCTGAGGTCACTTCCTGTCCAGCTCAGTGGCAGCCTGATATTCCCACAGGTCACTTCCTCTCCCAGGAGGTCTTCTCTGTCCCTTTCTCACCCCGTGGCTAGCTTCAGGTACAGGGCTAAAGACACCCTGGCTGCAGAGCCGTGACGGTGGTTTATCCCTCGACAGGCCTGTTTTGATCTCTCCATTAATAACGATAATGACAGAGCCAAGGTAATAACTGCAGAACACGGGCCATTTATGGACAAGCCGGTCTGTGCAAGGTACTGGGCTTCCATCTATAAATTCCGACCCCAAGTCTTCCAGGCATGCCACACGATGCCCATTTTACAGACGACAGCTTGTGCGCAGCTGTCTGACACTGAAGCCCACCCTCCATTCACGCCCCCTCGTGATGTCTCTCCCGGAACATCCCAGTCCCTGTGTTCTCTTGACCCTGAGTGGTCCGGTGGCCGAACCTCCCTCCTAACAGAGAAAAACGCAGCAAAACCAGCAATGTACTCTTAGCGTACAGAGACTACCGTGACTTTGGCTCTCTCTTGGCCTTGGCTCTGTATCCCTGCTTGAGGTCAGCCTTGCCCTAAGCCCACGAGGGTTTTCTGAATGGCAGAGCAGGACGCAGAGGAGAAAAGGTCCTCCCTCCAACCACCCCACCAAGCTGGCAGCGGAGGTGTGATGCTGCAGACCCCGGGGACAGGCTGTAAGTAGGACTTCCTTCCTCCCTCCTGGAGACTCCATCCTGCCCTGCTCTAGGGGTCAAGGGTCAGGGTCACCCTGTCTCACACACAGCCTTCACAGAGGAAAGCGAAAGGCAAAGCAAGACCAGTGGTCACAGCTCGAGGGGAAACCAGAGAAGCGGGAAGAGGAGATGGCCAACTTCCCCTAGAGGTGGGGGACGGTGGGTGAGGCAGGGAAGGGTGCGGTGTCTTACCTGTTATATTGACCTCCACCTGGCCCGAGCGGGTGCCGATGGGGTTGGTGGCCTCACAGACATAGGTTCCTGCCAGGCTGTAGTTGATCGGTCCCCTGAAGAAGAGAGTTCTGTTCTGGGCCTCCACGCCCTTGGGGAGGGAGCCGTTCAGCCTGCAAGGGATCAGGAGACAAGGTAGAGGGTTATGACTCTCCAGCCCCACCCAGCTGCCCCTGGTTCACCCACTGGAATCCAATGCCATCAGCCCTCTGGCTGAGTGCCTAGGCAGTGTCTGTCTTGGAAGGAGTAAAAACAATACAAAAAATAGCGGAAATCTCTTGCATTGGGCAGTGTTATATTATTCAGCATCTCACATCTGCTCATCACAACCTTGAAAGGCAGACAGGACAGGTGGATACTGGCCCCACTTAAGACAAACGAGGGTCACGCCAAGGAGACAGAGCTAGAAAGTGGTGACTGGAGCTCCCACCCGATCTCTGGACTGTCAGCCCAGTGCTCCTTCTACCGCCCTGGCTCCTGGTAGGTGAGGCTTGGCTTCCGGGGTGAATCATCTGGGGTCTCAACCCCAAATCTGGAGAAGAAAATGGCCACCCACTCCAGTCTTCTTGCCTGGGAAATCTCACGGACAGAGCAGCCTCGTAGGTTACAGTCCACGTGGTCACAGGGAGCTGGATACGACTTTGCGACTAAACAACAACAACCCCAAGTCTATGGAAGCTGCACCACCAGGGCCCTGGCCTAGAATTTTTCTTTTTTAAATAGGCTTTTTCTTTTCTCTCTCTCTTTTTTATTTTGGCCTCTTTTATTGTTTTTTTTTTTTTTTTAATATTTATTTATTTATTTATTTTGGGCGGGGGTCGGGTTGGGGAGGGAGGGGAGCAGGCGGGCCACTTCTATTGGTCTTTTGTTTCTCTGTGTTCATCTGTCTTTGTTCTTTGGCTCCTGTGGGCCTCCCATCGTGGTGGCGTCCGTCGTTGCAGAGCGCCGGCTCTGGGCGCATGCGCTCCAGAGCTCCGGCTTGGTAATTGGACACATGCGTTCGGCTACTCCGTGGCTCGTGGGATCTTCCCAGGCCAGGGCTTGAACCGGCGCCCCTTGCACTGCAAGGCGGTGTCCTTACCCACTGGACCACCAGGGGAAGCCTCTCTTTTATTGGTTTTTTCTTTATTTATTTTCATCCGTCTTTAGTCTTTGGCCTGTGTGGGTCTCCTATCGCAGTGGCCTCTCTCGTTGCAGAGCACCAGCTCAGGGCGCACGCGCTCCAGAGCGCTGGCTTGTAATTGGACACACCGGTCCAGTCTCTCTGCGGCATGTGGGGTCTTCCCCGGCCAGGGACTGAACCGGTGCCCCTTGCACTGCAAGGCGGACTCTTTACCCACTGGACCACCAGGGAAGCCCTGGCCTAGAATTTTTAACAAGCTAGTCAGGTATCAGATGCGACCCTTATTTAGGAGCTCTGTTCCACCTCCTTTCCTTGCTGGGCATGTCACAGGTCTTTTGTACACAGGGAGAGTCCCAGAAGTTTCCTGAACACAGCAGACCTTTTCCCCTCCTCCTAAACCTCAGTGCCACGAAACTGTTGTACCCTGAGCTGAAACTGGTAGGCAGGCCCTGCCCACTCACAACTTTGGAGCCACTCCTGGCCCCAGGAAGTGGATGGTAACAAACAGCGAGGGTGTGCCGGTGCCCTCTGCTTCCTGGAAAAAGAATGCAGACAATCTGTGCAGCCGTCTTCTGGCCACCCAAGTGAACCTACTTCTTGGCTTCCCCATGCCCCTGTCTTTCTGGGTGTTCCATCCAGCTGTTCTCTGGGAAGAACCTTGGCTCAGGCCATCACAGCTAGCTGGAGAGGGAGACTAGACCCTGAGAGGTTGGAGCCCCAAAGACCATGAAGCCAAGAATGGGATGATGGGTCTTGGGGTGAGCACTCCATGAACATGGACATTCTGGGCTGAGAGTCCCATGGATATCTCTTTCCTGAGAGTCTGTGGCTGCTGGAGAGAAGGAAAAGGAACAGAGAGAGATCTGGGGTGCTCTAAAAAGCCAGATTCTCTTGGGACACCTCGATAAAAATAAATACTAGGGGCTGGGGTGGGAGTGACTCAGACTGAATCACCAAAGCAGAACGACAGTGTTCCCTATTTGGGAGCAACGGGAGGCAGATCACGAGGGAAGCCCGGCGGGAGGGTTTGTCCCGCGGACCCTGACGCTGTCAAACACAGACGTCTATGCGTGTGCGTGTCTCACGTCCTCTCCCCTTCTCGCGGGAAACCTGAGCCTGGACCCTCTCCTTCTTGCCTAAGTTTCCTGGAGGTGCAGTGGATGGGCCTCCCTGTGACCAGCAAGGTTCCTTTCAAGGCGACCAGCCGGCCACGCAGCACTTACGTGGTCCAGTGGTACTCGGTGGCTGGGGGGTTGGCGTCGGCTTTGCACGTGAGCTTCACATCCGTTCGCTGCAGGTACCAGTTCCCATCAAACCCCTCGATGGTCACCTCGGGCTCGTCTGTGAGACAAGGGGTGATGTTTGGAAGGGGTGAGGTCAGGGGGCAGGACTTGAGAGGGAGCCTCGGATGGTGAGGAGCCTCACGTGGGGAAAAGGCATGGAAAAAGCCAGAAGACAGAGGAGAGTGATGGGGGTGGGGGGCGGTCACAAAGCTTCAGAGCAGAATCAGCAGGGGACCAAGGCAGGGGGAAGAGGGGAGAGGGTGGGCAAAAGGAGAAGAGGCTGGGAAAAGAGGAAGTGAGGACAAAGCACTCCCAGAAAAGGAAGGAGGAAGGAAAAGAGCAAAGAGGATGGATAAACGGATGAGGGAAGAAGGGGTCCGGAGCATGACAAGAGGTGGGAAGAAGAGGAGGGAGGGCTGGTGGGAGTGGGGTGGTGGGAGGGTCAGGGGCCCTGCCACGCCCCTGCCCCGGAGGCCCCACCCCAGACCCAGGAGGCTCCGTTCCATCCAGCTGTTCTCTGGGAAGAACCTTGGCTCGGGCCCACAGCTAGCTGGAGGAGACTAGACCCTGAGAGGTTGGAGCCCCAAAGACCATGAAGCCAAGAATGGGATGATGGGTCTTGGGGTGAGCACTCCATGAACATGGACATTCTGGGCTGAGAGTCCCATGGATATCTCTTTCCTGAGAGTCTGTGGCTGCTGGAGAGAAGGAAAAGGAACAGAGAGAGATCTGGGGTGCTCTAAAAAGCCAGATTCTCTTGGGACACCTCGATAAAAATAAATACTGGGGGCTGGGGTGGGAGTGACTCAGACTGAATCACCAAAGCAGAACGACAGTGTTCCCTATTTGGGAGCAACGGGAGGCAGATCACGAGGGAAGCCCGGCGGGAGGGTTTGTCCCGCGGACCCTGACGCTGTCAAACACAGACGTCTATGCGTGTGCGTGTCTCACGTCCTCTCCCCTTCTCGCGGGAAACCTGAGCCTGGACCCTCTCCTTCTTGCCTAAGTTTCCTGGAGGTGCAGTGGATGGGCCTCCCTGTGACCAGCAAGGTTCCTTTCAAGGCGACCAGCCGGCCACGCAGCACTTACGTGGTCCAGTGGTACTCGGTGGCTGGGGGGTTGGCGTCGGCTTTGCACGTGAGCTTCACATCCGTTCGCTGCAGGTACCAGTTCCCATCAAACCCCTCGATGGTCACCTCGGGCTCGTCTGTGAGACAAGGGGTGATGTTTGGAAGGGGTGAGGTCAGGGGGCAGGACTTGAGAGGGAGCCTCGGATGGTGAGGAGCCTCACGTGGGGAAAAGGCATGGAAAAAGCCAGAAGACAGAGGAGAGTGATGGGGGTGGGGGGCGGTCACAAAGCTTCAGAGCAGAATCAGCAGGGGACCAAGGCAGGGGGAAGAGGGGAGAGGGTGGGCAAAAGGAGAAGAGGCGGGAAGAGAGGAAGTGAGGACAAAGCACTCCCAGAAAAGGAAGGAGGAAGGAAAAGAGCAAAGAGGATGGATAAACGGATGAGGGAAGAAGGGGTCCGGAGCATGACAAGAGGTGGGAAGAAGAGGAGGGAGGGCTGGTGGGAGTGGGGGTGGTGGGAGGGGTCAGGGGCCCCTGCCACGCCCCTGCCCCGGAGGCCCCACCCCAGACCCAGGAGGCTCCGCCCCCACCCCAGGAGACCCTGTCCCCTAACACCGTGCCTCACTCACACTGCACATTGAGGGTGAGGCTTTCCCGGAAGCGGTCCATGTGGTAGTTGACGATGCAGGCCAGGGTCTGCCGGTGGGCTTCCCGGCTGGGCACCAGGCGGT
The DNA here is from genome assembly GCA_022376925.1 of Tragulus kanchil. Lineage (NCBI taxonomy): Eukaryota > Metazoa > Chordata > Mammalia > Artiodactyla > Tragulidae > Tragulus > Tragulus kanchil. The sequence goes on from JAIOJX010000006.1 coordinate 140,015,874, forward strand.
AGCGGCTGATGACAGTCACCGTGCCGTTGGGGTTCCGGATCTCCTGGTACTCGGCCTCGCCCTTCAGCCGCGTTTCCCAAGACACCACGCTGGGAGGCTTCCCGTTAGCCGAGGTGCAGGTGGCCACCAGGACCTTGTCATCCTGGCCCTTCCTGGCTCGGAGCACGGCCTGGGTGCCCTCTATCCAGTTGGTGGGTTTGGCTGTGGGGAACCAGAGACCACCGTGGGTCTGCTGCCTCAGCAAAGACGCACAGACCGGGAGAGCAGGAACCTGCCAGGCCTTGCTTCCGGTCCCCCTGGCCGTCCTCGCCTCTCAGCCGTGCGGTGCTTCACCAAGGCCCCTCCCAGCACTTCTCACAGCGACCTCCTCGGGTCTCACCCGTGGCCTTCCTGCTCTATTCTTTGCCCTTGAGTCAAGCAGAGGTCTTCTTGGAGTCTTGGCATGAGGCCCTCTCTTACCAAGGCGTCTACCTGCTTCTTGGCCACCTGGAAAGTGCCCCCTGTGGGGCTCCAGCCTGAGCACTGATCCTCAGCTCTGTCCTCAGCTAAGGCCAGCCCCCATCCCTACTGAATGGGGAGAGCCTGGCAAGAAGGGACTGGAAGTGCCACGTCCAGGGCACAGGAGCATGCCGACCCAAGGAGTTCCCCCCCCCCCCTGGGCCCACCGGAGCAGAATCAGCAGGGGACCAAGGCAGGGGAAGAGGGAGAGGGGGGGCAAAAGGAGAAGAGGGGGGAAGAGAGGAAGTGAGGACAAAGCACTCCCAGAAAAGGAAGGAGGAAGGAAAAGAGCAAAGAGGATGGATAAACGGATGAGGGAAGAAGGGGTCCGGAGCATGACAAGAGGTGGGAAGAAGAGGAGGGAGGGCTGGTGGGAGTGGGGGTGGTGGGAGGGGTCAGGGGCCCCTGCCACGCCCCTGCCCCGGAGGCCCCACCCCAGACCCAGGAGGCTCCGCCCCCACCCCAGGAGACCCTGTCCCCTAACACCGTGCCTCACTCACACTGCACATTGAGGGTGAGGCTTTCCCGGAAGCGGTCCATGTGGTAGTTGACGATGCAGGCCAGGGTCTGCCGGTGGGCTTCCCGGCTGGGCACCAGGCGGTAGCGGCTGATGACAGTCACCGTGCCGTTGGGGTTCCGGATCTCCTGGTACTCGGCCTCGCCCTTCAGCCGCGTTTCCCAAGACACCACGCTGGGAGGCTTCCCGTTAGCCGAGGTGCAGGTGGCCACCAGGACCTTGTCATCCTGGCCCTTCCTGGCTCGGAGCACGGCCTGGGTGCCCTCTATCCAGTTGGTGGGTTTGGCTGTGGGGAACCAGAGACCACCGTGGGTCTGCTGCCTCAGCAAAGACGCACAGACCGGGAGAGCAGGAACCTGCCAGGCCTTGCTTCCGGTCCCCCTGGCCGTCCTCGCCTCTCAGCCGTGCGGTGCTTCACCAAGGCCCCTCCCAGCACTTCTCACAGCGACCTCCTCGGGTCTCACCCGTGGCCTTCCTGCTCTATTCTTTGCCCTTGAGTCAAGCAGAGGTCTTCTTGGAGTCTTGGCATGAGGCCCTCTCTTACCAAGGCGTCTACCTGCTTCTTGGCCACCTGGAAAGTGCCCCCTGTGGGGCTCCAGCCTGAGCACTGATCCTCAGCTCTGTCCTCAGCTAAGGCCAGCCCCCATCCCTACTGAATGGGGAGAGCCTGGCAAGAAGGGACTGGAAGTGCCACGTCCAGGGCACAGGAGCATGCCGACCCAAGGAGTCCTCTGGGCCCACCGACGACGGCCAAGCCCCCAGGCCACCGGCCGTGCCCAAGCAGAGAGGTGTGGTCAGGTCCGCTTACCCATCACAGTGAGGTTGAGCTGACTCTCACGGTTGCCTGCGGGGAAGGTGGCAAACTCGCAGATGTAGACGCCCTCGTCCTCCAGCTCCAGGCGGGAGATGCGGATGGTGCCGTCCGTGAAGGAGGGCCGCAGGAACTCCACACGCTCGCGGTAGGGCAGCAGCACCGAGACGCCCATGGCTGGGTTGTAGATGGCCACGTTCTGCTTGGAGCCATTGGTGGCTTTCTGCCACGTGACCTGGGTGATCTTCACGCCGGGCAGCGGGTTGGCGAAGCTGCAGTGCAGCACCACGTCCGTGCCGATGAAGCCATACATGGAGTCGTTCACCTGGACCATCTGGGTGTGGGCGCCTGGTCGAGAGAGAGGGCAGAGGGTGGTCAGGGCCGGGTGGCTACAGCCCCCACTCAGACTCCCCGGGTGCTGGTCTTTCGTGTTCCAGCAGTCATTATTTTAAAAATTCTGACTGTAAAAATAATTGCCGGTGGCTTCCCAGGTGGCTCAATGGTAAAGAATCCATCTGTGATGCAAGAGATGGGTTTGATCCCCGGGTTGGAAAGATTCCTTGGAGAAGGAAATGGCAACCCACTCCGGTATCCTTGCCTCTGTCCTCCCGTGGACAGAGGAACCTGACAGGCTACAGGCACAACTGAATGACTAAACAACAACAACAAAGAGAAATGCCGTGGGTGACGCTGAAAAGAAAATGACAACAGCCATGCTCCCACCACTCAGACGTGAGCATGGATCATCTGATGAGAAATATCCTCTCTTACATTCTTCTCCATAGATCCAGGGCACTGTGTTTGCTTGTTTTTAGCAAAATCAGAATCATACGGCACATACTGTTCCTTAAGCCATCTTTTCACTTAGTGATGTACTATCGGCGCTGCTCCACGGCGGTAAATATCCCTCCCAGCCTTGTTTTGGTGAGGGCTGGATGTGCTGCGGTTTGAGCAGAGGCCCCGCCGAGGAGATACCAGCCGCTTCACCTTCCCGGGCCTCAGTTCCCTCCTCTGATAAATGGGGCGGATAATCCAGGCCTCCCTGGCTCACAGGTTGCCAGGAGAACCAAATGGGATGATGGATGAGGAAGTGTCAGGAGGCAGGAAGCGTGGGGGCCTCGTCATTCAGGCCACCCCCACAGTCTTCTCCCTCCGAAGGGCTGAGTGCCCAAACCCTGGGGTGCGCTGGCTCGGCCCCCTACCCAGCCGGGTGGAGAGGGGCAGGCACCGCACGAGGCTCAGCCCGCCTGGCTCACGCGTGCCTTCACGGTCAAGTCTGGCTGTCGTGACGTGGCATTTGATGTCCTCATCATCGGGGGCCCGCCTTTCTGTCCACGTCTCTCTGGACACGAGGCCTTCCAGCCATGTCAGACTGGACCCCTCTGCAGAACGTGCTGTGTTTCTGTTTCCTTCCTCCCTCCTCCTGTCTTTCTGCCACATTCTGAGTCTATTATCAGCCCTGGAGACACGTCAATGGGTGATTCAGTCCCAGCCTCCAAGGAGCACAGAGCTGCAGACGCTACACGTCAATTTTTGCTTTTTCTTTTTTGGTCACACTTCAAGGCTTGTGAGGTTGACCCGGGCTCTTGGCAGTGAGAGCACGGAGTCCTAACCACGGGACCAGCAGGCAACTCCTGATGCTACACGTCAAGAGTCCTGTTCCTGCAGAGCCCTAGAAGGCCCTGGCCCCTATGGATAGCTCACTCAAGCCTCCTTCTCTGGGAAGCTTTTCCGATCCTCCCAACCCCATTACAGCTCTTTTCTGCCTGGGCATGTGGTTGCTCACACCTCTGGCTTCTCCTCGCCAGACGGTGAGCTCCTCAGAGCAGCGTCTGAGTCTTTTCCATCCTTCTCTCCTCGGCGCCTGGCCCAGCCTCGGGTGCCCAGTAGGTGCTCAGTCAATATTTGTGGCCAGACAAATGGCAGTGGAAGCCAGAGAGGAGAGATCTGCAGGCGGGAGGGCGTGCTCACTGGCATCACTGAGTGAATGAACTCCCTCTAGTCTCCCTACCGATTTTGCTTTGGCTTTTGTTGGAGCTGTTCCTTAACCTCGAACTTGGGCTCTCTCCTGAGTTCGGTTATCAGCCATCTGTGCCTTCCTGTTTCACTTAGTGACTTTATCAAGTTGCTGTCAGTAACATCAGTGTCAAGCCCTGGACTGACTCTGGGGCAGGGGGATGGCCCAACTGCCCCTCAAGGGAGGCTGGTGCTCTGGAGGGGGAGCTCGGGGCCGCACTGGCCCCTGCAGGATGGAGGCGGGGGCAGGGCCTACCCTCTGAAGGCTCCCAGGACCAGAGTCGGTGAAGTGCGCTGCCCCCAGGCCTCCCCTAAGACGGCACGGGCCAGGCCTCTCCAGCTCACGGCGGTGTCCCTGTGATTGGCACACGGCTGGTGCTCAGGACAGGCCTGCTGCATAAACGTACTGTTGGTCCTCCGAGCCAGGCCATGCTCTGGCAGATTCGCTGAGGCTCCCCTTCTCTGTGCCTGCTAACATCTGCGCAACCCTTCAAGGCCCACATGGGATACCACCACCCCACCCCTCCAGCTGTCCCCATGGCAGTCTGAGGGGTTCTGACATGTCCCAGACAGAGAACGCCGTGGGCTGGTGGCGGAACAGAGATGCCAAGCAGCGGGTCAGAAGGGCTGGCTCCTGGCACGGCTCTGTCTTGAGCTCGCCTAGGCACCTCGGTGGGTCATTTCCCCTTCCCAAGCCCCGTTCTCTTCCCCTGTAAGGGAGCAGACTGGACGCCACCATCTCCTTGGTCCCTTCTGGCCTTAGTTGTCCAGTTCCCTGAATTGCAGCCCAGTCCAGCTGGGGTCCCACTGCAGACAGAGCCCCACAGAGAGGTCAGTGGGCCAGTCAGCCCAGTGCTCCTGCTGACCGGCCAGCTGGCAAGCGGCGAAGCCCTAGGCCCTCCCAGCAGGGTAAGTGGGTGCTCCCTCCCCTACTCCCCAGCCTTTGCTCCTCAGGCCTGCTGGAGGCTGCCCAGCAGCTGAGATAATGTGGGTATAATTGGGGGAGCTTTCACCATGCAAAGCTGGGAACAGGAAAAGCCAGTTGGGAAGGCTTGGGCCATGGGGTGGGGGGTAGGGGTGTGGACACCAGGATCCATCTTGGGATTGGTGCCAGGACATGGTGGGACCTACGGTGGGACACAGCCCACTAAGCCTCCAGTGGGCCCATCTCCTTTAGCCTGCTCAGGGTGTGGGCAGAGGCAGCGTTCTGTGCCTGGAACACAGGTGGACATTCATTCTCCACGTCCTCAGCAGTGACCTCACCCTGCAGAGTGCCAGGAGGGGAGATGGCTGGCAGTAGCCTGGGCATGTCAGAGGGAGGCCCCTGCATGGGGCTCGGGTACCCCAGAAGCCCCCTCTCTCCCATCAGTACCTCTCCAGGTGGAGGTGACCCTTTCCACTCTATCTGTGTTTCGGGGTCGAGGCTGCTGCTTCCTGTCCTGTGCAACTCCCCCAGAAGCCACCCTGTGGCAGGCTGGGCAGCAACGATGGTGCCTGGGTGCCCGCTCACTGGGCCCTTAGTGGATTGCCTGGGCCTTTGCCCCTCTGCCCAGTGGTGAGCGGGCCGGCAAGCAGGAGGACCTCCAAGGAGCAGGCAGGAGTGCCCGGACCTGGGCCTCGCTGCCCATCGCCCACAGGCAGCCACGTCCGCTGCTTCCATTGTAAGCTTCTTGACCACAGACAGTTCTTACCACATTTTTGCTGCATAACTAAGTGTCCTTAAGGCAGTTTTGACAAAAAAGATAAAATAATAAAAAACAACAGAAGAAGGACATAACGAAATGGGAGAAATGAGTAACAAAATGGTTGTGGTCTAGTCGCTAAGTTGTGTCTAACTCTTCTGTGACCTCGTGGACTGTAGCCGGCAGGCTCCTCTGTCCATGGGATTTCTCAGGCAAGAGTACTGGAGTGGGTTGCTGAGCCCTCCTCCAGGGGATCTTCCCAGCCTAGGGATTGAACCTGCGTCTCCTGCATGGGCAGGTGCATTCTTTACATGTGAGTCCCAGGGAAGGTGTGTGTGGATGCATGGCAATACTGTGCCAAAAACTGATTTCATTTTCTGGGTTGTATTTGATACCAAACTTCCTCTTTTGCTGAAGTTTCTTCCTTCATTACAGAGGTATCAGTTTCCAGCCACTAGGGTGCATGTTTGTAACTGAACTTTGTGCTGCACTGGGAGGGCCTCCACACTGTCGTGTGTTCTGAGCACACTGTCTCGTCTGCTGATAGGGTTTCCAAAACGTTTTACAGGAAATATGGAGTAAACTCCGTGCCTTGGGGGGTCCTTGGCATCTTTCACCTCCAATGTAGTGTTTAAAACCAGAAATCCAACTCTTGGGGTAAACCATCCTCTTCCATCAGCTCGATAAAGCTGTCAGCACCGCTTACTGAGGGAAGCAAGCGCATCTCAACCAGATGAAACCAAACTGTCGGTCAATTATTTCATTTTTCATGGGAAAATTACCATCAAAGGGGTTTTGATAACAGACTTTTCGAGGCTGCTGCTTCCTGTCCTGTGCAACTCCCCCAGAAGCCACCCTGTGGCAGGCTGGGCAGCAACGATGGTGCCTGGGTGCCCGCTCACTGGGCCCTTAGTGGATTGCCTGGGCCTTTGCCCCTCTGCCCAGTGGTGAGCGGGCCGGCAAGCAGGAGGACCTCCAAGGAGCAGGCAGGAGTGCCCGGACCTGGGCCTCGCTGCCCATCGCCCACAGGCAGCCACGTCCGCTGCTTCCATTGTAAGCTTCTTGACCACAGACAGTTCTTACCACATTTTTGCTGCATAACTAAGTGTCCTTAAGGCAGTTTTGACAAAAAAGATAAAATAATAAAAAACAACAGAAGAAGGACATAACGAAATGGGAGAAATGAGTAACAAAATGGTTGTGGTCTAGTCGCTAAGTTGTGTCTAACTCTTCTGTGACCTCGTGGACTGTAGCCGGCAGGCTCCTCTGTCCATGGGATTTCTCAGGCAAGAGTACTGGAGTGGGTTGCTGAGCCCTCCTCCAGGGGATCTTCCCAGCCTAGGGATTGAACCTGCGTCTCCTGCATGGGCAGGTGCATTCTTTACATGTGAGTCCCAGGGAAGGTGTGTGTGGATGCATGGCAATACTGTGCCAAAAACTGATTTCATTTTCTGGGTTGTATTTGATACCAAACTTCCTCTTTTGCTGAAGTTTCTTCCTTCATTACAGAGGTATCAGTTTCCAGCCACTAGGGTGCATGTTTGTAACTGAACTTTGTGCTGCACTGGGAGGGCCTCCACACTGTCGTGTGTTCTGAGCACACTGTCTCGTCTGCTGATAGGGTTTCCAAAACGTTTTACAGGAAATATGGAGTAAACTCCGTGCCTTGGGGGGTCCTTGGCATCTTTCACCTCCAATGTAGTGTTTAAAACCAGAAATCCAACTCTTGGGGTAAACCATCCTCTTCCATCAGCTCGATAAAGCTGTCAGCACCGTCGCTTACTGAGGGAAACGCAAGCGCATCTCAACCAGATGAAACCAAACTGTCGGTCAATTATTTCATTTTTCATGGGAAAATTACCTCATGGCCAATTAGTAAGGTGGCAAAATGTTTTCGGTAAAAGTGCTTTGGGTGAAAGTACCTAGAACTGTTGTCGTGAGCAGGGTTGGGGAGGGCGCCCCGGAGGGTGGACAGAGGGAAGCCTTGGAGTTTGGGGCTCGGGGTCACTGCAGGAGGGGATCCCAGAGGTGTGAGACTGGAAGAGGTTGGTAAGACTGGTAAGGGCTCAGCACCCTCACTCACCTTTCCCCCACTCAAGGCTTAGAGACGCAGAACCCAAACCACCTGCAGGATGCGGGGTGGGGGACTGTCCCTCGTTCTTTAGGCTGGGCAGATTGGAAGGTTTTTGAAGAGGTGGGGGCACACCCCACCCTGGTGACTCTGACAGCCGCCGGCACCATCAGAAAGGAAGAGAAAGGTCTAGATGGGGCAGGAACCCAGGAACAAGGCCCTCCTCTGTGCAGGAAGAGGTGAGTCGGGTTGTAAGCCTGCTCTGGGCCTCATCATCATGCCAGTCACCATCTTCGTCATGTCTCATTTACGAAGTGGAGGCCTCTCTTCTTGGAACTTCATTCAACAAATATTGGCTGGGCACCTACCGGGTGCTAGGCATGGTACTGGGTGCGCGTAGTCCCCCTCTTCCAGGAAGCCCTTCGAGACTCCTCATCTCCTCCTCTTACTTAGCTGACACCCCTGTTCATTGTCCAACCCCGTATAACACGAATCCGCACCCTTTCCTGGCATGTGTGTTTAGCATGTTTTCTGTTGTATCTCCCCTGTCTCCAAACAGACCACAAGTCCCTGTGGGAGAGGGAAGGAGCAGGTTTGACCTTGGGTTGAGCTGCTCATGTCGTGGCTGATGCGGGCAGAGGACCCTACAGACTCTCTGCTTCCCCAGGAAGCTAGGGTTGGTCCACAAAAGGCACCGTCTCTTCTTCTCCACAGGCTCCCTCTTTTTAAAATAATAATAAGAAAAACCCTTTTATTTTGTACTGGGGTATAGCCAATGAACAGCGCTTGATTGTTTCAGGGGACCAGTGAGGGGGCTCACCACACATGTACGTGCATCCATGCTTCCCCAACTCCCCTCTCATCCATGACCACCTAACATTGAACAGAGCTCTTTGCACTATACAGCAGGTTCTTGTTGATGATCCATTTTATGTTTTCTTTCATTTTTTTATATTGATGATCCATTTTAAACACAGCAGTGTGTGCGTGAAAAGCAGCAGCTGCCCCCAATGTGGGAATCGGGACTACCTAAAATGTAGCACTGTGGAGCTCAATGGACTCGGCAACCTGTCAGTCTACAAAGGAGATGAGGGTCTGGAGGTGCTGCGGCACCTGCTCAGGGATAGTGGACAGAAGACGCCAGCCCTGTGCCCTGGCCGCCCTGCCATAAGCACAGACCGAGGTGCTCAATCTGATCCCCCGGGTCTCGTGCTGGGCGGTGGCCCTCCTGGAATGCAGCGTCGGTGCCTCCACTGCTCCTTTGGAGAAATGGCAGAAAAACACCAGTTGCAATAACATCCTGGAGGAGGGCACGGCAACCCACTCCAGTGTTGTTGCCTGCAGAATTCCCATGGGTGGAGGCGTCTGCTGGGCTTCAGTCCATGGGGCCGCAAAGAGTCAGCCATGACTTAGTAACGAGACAACATACTGCAGCCACAGTGCCTGCGGGCTCCCCTGCACTGGGCTTGGTGGGCAAGTAGGGCAAGGCGCCGGGGGCCAGGGATGGAGGCGCTATTGGAGTCCAGTGACGGGGTGCCAGGCACTAGGTCAGAAACAGGGACTTCTGGGAGCCCAGGTTAGGGGCCACCTGCTGGGGGCTGCTCTGTGCAGATTAGGAAAAAGCTAGGGAGGCGGGGTGGGGGGGAGTGGGGGAAAGAGGGTCTGTGTTCTTGCATCCTGGGGACATCAAAGGACGAGTCTGTTTCTTTTCCTAACCTTGAGCAAGGCTTATTTTGTCCTAGGCTATCTTACAAGCTCCAAGATCTGAGACTCAGGTCCCCAGGGCCTGTGCACACGTGCCTCAGTTTCCCCATTGATGCCAGGGTTGGGCAGTTTGGGCTGCCTTCATGGCTTCCCAGAAGTGCTGAGCCAACAGGGCAGGCGTCGGGCCGGCCCCCGAGACGTCACGGACCTGCAAAAGCCCCAGCTCAGCAGCAAAACACAAAGGCTCCTCAGTTGTGGCCGACAAACCTGCTCCCCAGGGCCCTGCCCTGCCTGCCACTGAGCTAATCCGAGGCTGGGGCCATAGGTTCCCACGCAGCTGGGTGTGGCCCAGCGTGTGTGTGTGTGTGTGTTTTGGGGGGCCACTGTCCTCCCCATACCCACCTCAACCAGTTTCTCTTCCCAAACTTCAACACCTCAGACCCCTCTGTCCCTCGCCAGGCCGGTGGGACCAGGCCCCTGTGGGGGGTGAAGGCTGGGGACCGGGGAGATTTCTGACACAGGCTACCTCTTCTATGCCCCCACTCCTTTCTGGAGACTGCCCTGGTGCCCTCCGTCAGGTGGTAGAAGTGACAGGCCTGGCCTGTGCAGGGACACGACCCCTTATTGGGTGGGCTCCCCAGTAAGGGCCTCTCTGAAATCAGCATCCTTTGGGATCCGTCGCTCGGGCTTTCCAGGGATGCTCCTGGCTCTCTGCCCTGGAACTGGCAGAAGGGAACAGGACATCCGGTGAGAAACCAGCTCAGTGGTAAGTGGGAATGACTCACCACTGGGGTGGGGGCTTGGGGTGGGGTGGGGTGGGGAAGGGCCTCCAGATGAGACTTTGCTGAGTCAGCACCGTGACCCAGAGGCTACAGGTCCCCTCCTCCCAGCGCCGCTGCTTCTCCCAGTGTCAGCTCCCAGCGCTGGCTGGCTCCTCTTCTGATGTCACGACCTAGCCTCCTTGGGGAGAGGCTGCTGGGGTAGGGGGACGATGTGGACACCCCTTTCCAGGGTCCCCTCCTCTGGGAAGGTTTGGCGGTCAGTGTCACCAGGACCCAGCCATCTTGCCAGCAGGAGCCCGCATGAGCAGGGCTTGCCCTGAAGTCCTTTGAACTTGTCCTATCTTGTGTCTGCACCCTGGGCATGTTTCCCAGTTGGTTCTGGAGCTTTCCATGAGCCCAGGCTGCACTTCCAACCTCCAGCCCTCCTGCTGCATCCAGGATGGGGTCCAGGGTTAGACCAGGGCAGAAAGTCTGGCGAGGAGAGAGAGGCGCAGTCGCTGGCCCAGCTTATGTGCGTGCGCCCCTAACTCCCCGCACTGGGTGAGGGTCCAGGCGCAGCAAGAAGGCGTGAAGCCGAGCGCCCTGCCCGGTGCCCCTGTTAGCTCGACACTAAGGCGTCCCTTGCCTCCTGCAGCGCAGAGCCTTCTCCTGGTGGGATTCCTCTAGGAGCCGCGGCTGCTGGGGCGGCCCTTGAGTCCCCCCACATCCACCTTGCCAGCAGAGGTGATAACATCCCATGATCCCACAGTCAGGGGCTAATTGCTACTTGTCCGCAACCAGGCGCCTCTGCCTGCGTTTGGGGTCACAGAAACTGCCGATGTTTTCCTCTGGGCTGATGCCCCCCCACCCCCGACTCCCCACATGGGACTGGCTAATGATGGGCTGTGGGGCCGGCGCCCGGCGCCTTGGGCGGGTCAGCACGGTGCGTGGGAGAGGAGGGGGCGCAGCAGCCTGGGGAAAGCCCCAGAAGGAGCCGGTGCTGCAGTCCGGGATCTTCCAGACAGGCCGGGCCGGCCCTGCTCTCTGGCAGCGCGGAGGCCCTGTGGGAGTGGCGGCGGTGGGGGTTACTCTAGCACGTCCCGTCTCTCCCCGAAACCCTGCGAGGCAGGTTGGGGAACAGGGATGACCCAGGGATCTGAGGTTTGCCTTCGCCCACCGAGGAACAAGTGGCCAGGGACGCCTGGATGGCTCTCCTACAGGCCTGAGTCACGCTGGCTGTCCATCCCCAAAGCTCAGGGCAGGCTGGTCCCGAGCGGCTCTGACGCCACTCCGTGTCCCAGGAAGAGAGCGAAGCCTCTCGGCTCTGCCCCGCCACCGGCAGCCTTCCCTGTCCACCTCCCGTCCTCCCTCTACTGCTCACCACGTACCGGCCACCTTCTCTCTGCCCAGGTGGTGGGCAGGGAGGGTCCCTGCGGGGGAGGCAGGCTCTGGTCCCCATGCCTTGGTCACTTTTTCCTGCAAGGCCTCGGGTAGGGCAGTTTGCCTCTCTGACCTTGGTTTCCTATTTTGTAATGTAAGAGCGCTGGGCCCGTGACCCTGGAGGACTTGAGTTCGGACGTCACCTGTCTAGTTCTCTGGGCCCCGGGGTGGGGCTCAGCCTCTGGAATGTCTCTGCCAAGTGGCGCTCTACCTCTGTATACTGCCCGCCTCCTCCAGGAAGCCCTCCCAGATGAAGTGGCAACTTGCGCCTAACTCCCGCACTGGGTGAGGGTCCAGGCGCAGCAAGAAGGCGTGAAGCCGAGCGCCCTGCCCGGTGCCCCTGTTAGCTCGACACTAAGGCGTCCCTTGCCTCCTGCAGCGCAGAGCCTTCTCCTGGTGGGATTCCTCTAGGAGCCGCGGCTGCTGGGCGGCCCTTGAGTCCCCCCACATCCACCTTGCCAGCAGAGGTGATAACATCCCATGATCCCACAGTCAGGGGCTAATTGCTACTTGTCCGCAACCAGGCGCCTCTGCCTGCGTTTGGGGTCACAGAAACTGCCGATGTTTTCCTCTGGGCTGATGCCCCCCCACCCCCGACTCCCCACATGGGACTGGCTAATGATGGGCTGTGGGGCCGGCGCCCGGCGCCTTGGGCGGGTCAGCACGGTGCGTGGGAGAGGAGGGGGCGCAGCAGCCTGGGGAAAGCCCCAGAAGGAGCCGGTGCTGCAGTCCGGGATCTTCCAGACAGGCCGGGCCGGCCCTGCTCTCTGGCAGCGCGGAGGCCCTGTGGGAGTGGCGGCGGTGGGGGTTACTCTAGCACGTCCCGTCTCTCCCCGAAACCCTGCGAGGCAGGTTGGGGAACAGGGATGACCCAGGGATCTGAGGTTTGCCTTCGCCCACCGAGGAACAAGTGGCCAGGGACGCCTGGATGGCTCTCCTACAGGCCTGAGTCACGCTGGCTGTCCATCCCCAAAGCTCAGGGCAGGCTGGTCCCGAGCGGCTCTGACGCCACTCCGTGTCCCAGGAAGAGAGCGAAGCCTCTCGGCTCTGCCCCGCCACCGGCAGCCTTCCCTGTCCACCTCCCGTCCTCCCTCTACTGCTCACCACGTACCGGCCACCTTCTCTCTGCCCAGGTGGTGGGCAGGGAGGGTCCCTGCGGGGGAGGCAGGCTCTGGTCCCCATGCCTTGGTCACTTTTTCCTGCAAGGCCTCGGGTAGGGCAGTTTGCCTCTCTGACCTTGGTTTCCTATTTTGTAATGTAAGAGCGCTGGGCCCCGTGACCCTGGAGGACTTGAGTTCGGACGTCACCTGTCTAGTTCTCTCGCTGCCCCAGTTCTGCCCGTGGCTGGGGCTCAGCCTCTGGAATGTCTCTGCCAAGTGGCCGCTCTACCTCTGTATACTGCCCGCCTCCTCCAGGAAGCCCTCCCAGATGAAGTGGCAAGCCAGGAAAATCCAGGCTGCGTGACGGCAGAGCAGGGGCGCACAGGCCTCTTTCACGGCCACGTAATCACCAAGTGCAGCCGATATCAGCACCTAAATGCCTCTGAATTCGTCTTTGTTCTCCATCTCCTCTGGCTCCAATCCAGGCTCCTCCTCGGTCCCGTCCTCCCAGCTCAGCCCCTTCCCTGTCCCCCCGCCCCACCTCCAGCAGAGTGCCACTTCCTTATTTTCTCAACATTCCTGAGCTGGGAAACCCCAGTTAAGTAAACCCCAGCCCTTTGCTTTGAGCCCAGCCCCTGCCCTCTCATCCTGGCCACCTTGCCCCTGGCGCAGGGCATAGTCATCTCTCACCCAGCCCACCATTCTGATGAAGACACATCTCTACCTCCAGACTTCCCCCTCCAACCCTCTTCCGCTCTCTAACACCTAAGATCATTTACCATTTAAAATCCTCCCATGGCTCCCTGCAGCCCTCAGGATCAAGTCCAAAGTCCTTCTGGGCTCTGGATGGTGTCCCTGGCATTCCAGCCGCTAGCAATCTCCTCCTCCTTTTTCCTACCACGTGGGGCAAGACCACCAGTCCCCTGCCATCCCCAGGGTTAACACACACACGCCTGGGGGACTTCCCTGGTGGTCCCGTCGCTAAGACTTCAGGCTCCCAATGCAGGGGACCCAGGTTCGATCCCCGATCAGGAAACTAGATCCCATATGCTGCAACTAAGAGTTCACATGCCGCACCTAAGGTTCGATGCAGTCAAATAAAAAACAAAGAAAACACATGCCCTGCTACCTGTCCAGACCTCTTCATCCTTCCTGAAAGCCCCTACCCTTGGCTTTTGGGGAAGCTTCTCGTCTGTCCCCCACGAGTGAGGTGTCCTGAGCCCAAGGACCCTACGATCTCAGCCCCACCTGTCATGCCCTCTCCCCTACCGAGCGGAAAGACCAGGACTTCAGCCCCGTGCCTGGCATCTACTAAGCATCAGGGCTCTCAGTGGTTGCTAGAGAAGACCGTGAGCCAGGTGGGCTCCTGGGCCAGGCTTAGCCATTTCTCAGGTCCGACTGCGGCTTCCTAGAAATTGACGTTAGCCGAGGAGTGCGGCCTATATTAGAGGAGGACACAGCCTGGTGTGGCCAGGTCGGGCCAGAGGACAGAGACAGAAGGTGAGGCCTCGTGCCTGCACAAAAGAGAAGCAGGTCAGGGTCTGAGTCTCCTTCTCCTTGATGGAAGCCAGGAAGCCGCGCCCCCACAGGGTATAGGTCTGCCTGACCTGTCTGTCCCCCAACCCCGTGTCCTCTGCTTGCTTCCCACTTCCAGATTCCTCCTCTGTCCTCTGCCCTAGTTCCCAGCACCCAGCCCCACTTCCTTCCTCACTCCAGACCATAAGGTGAAAAAAATTCTTCTCACCCTAGGAGCTGTGGCCCCGAGGCCCCGAGGCCCCGCTCCCGAGGTGTCAGCCCTGTGAAGCCAGCACACTCCCCAGCTCCACACCGCTCCCGATACAGCCTGGACTTCTCCCCGCCTGGCCAGGCTTTCTGAGGCTCCAAAGAGCTGGAACCACCTGGCTTTCAGGCCAGGACTCAGACAGGTCCCCTCTCTGCGGCTGACACTCGCTCTCTCCACCCCCGCTGCTGCACACGACACGTCTCCCCGCAGACACACGGAAGCCGGGTTCCCCACAGCAAATGTGTTTTTAATGACACATTTTGGGAAGTGTAGGGAGCAGCTTCCTTGGAAGGCTAGTGTGGGGGTGGGAGAGGCTGAGGGCTGCCGAGAAAATGGAGAACTCCCCAGGCCTCCCAAGGAGAACTTCTAAAAGCGCAGGGGTGACAGCTGCATTGGGTCATCCCTGAGGGCTCCCTGCCGACGGTCACCGCCTGTTGAGAAGTGCTGATCTGCCTCCTGCCAGGAGGGGTCTATTGGGCCATCCCAGGCCCCAGCTCTGCGCAGCCCCGCAGACGCCCGTCAGCTCCAGGCAGCTGCCTGCCCCGATGGCTGGGCTGGGGCTGTGCGGGAAGGGAAGGCAGTCGGGCGGTGCGAGCTTCAGGGAAGGGTCATTCTGAGAAGGCAGGGCTGGGGAGGGTATGGGGTGAAGTGTGTAAGTCATTCATTCATCCGTGAGCAGAGACTGTGGATTCAGGTAGACCCCGGCTTATATTGGCTTCTTATTTGCTGGGTGACTGAGCAAGCTGCACTAGCCTCTCTGTGTTTCAATCTTCTTATGTATAAAAGGGCAATGCAGGACTTCCCTGGTGGTCCAGGGGTTAAGAATCCGCCTTCCAATGCAGGGGATGCAGGTTCGATTCCTGACTGAGGAACTAAGATCCCCGAAGTCCCCACGTTTAGCAACTCAGGGTAACTGACCCTAAGTGCCGCAACGAAGACCTAGTAAAGCAAACAATAAATAAATAGAGAAGCCATAAACGGGGCTCCCCAGGTGGCATTCCTGGTACAGAAACCGCCTTCCAATGCAGGAGACGTAAGAGACACTGGTTTGATTCCTGAGTCGGGAAGATCCCCTGGAGGGCATAGTCACCCACTCCAGTATTCTCGCCTAGAGAATCCCATGGACAGGGGAGTCTGGTGGGCTACAGTCCATAGGGTCCTAAAGAGTAGGGCATGACGGAGGCGATTTAGCACAACCGCAGGCCATAAATAAATAAAATAAAACTTAAAAAAGAAATGAAAGGGGAATGCTTATAGGACTGACTCCTGGGGTGGATGTCAAAATTAAGTCATTCACATGAGCTCCGAGCACAGTGCTCGGCAGTTACGCTGTGCGAGGGGCTGTGTTACGATCAGTCCTGTGGTCTTGGGAGAGGCGCCGCCGAGGCGTCGGGCAGGCTGGTCTCCCTTCCAGCTCGACCCACTCACCCGGTGGTCTTGAGCAAGTCCCTGTCGTGACAGGGCCACTCTCCTGGAGCCCGGGCCCTCAGCCGTGGTCCTGCTGACACCTGGGGCCCGGTAATCCCTGGCCGTGGGGACCAGGAGGGCGTCGAGCAGCATCACGGGTCTCTGCCCGCTGGAGGCAGTAGCAGCCACTCTTGGGTGTGACAGCCGAAGACCCCTCTGGACACGGCCAAGTTCTCTGGGGGGCACGCCTGCCTCCAGTTAAGACCGCTGGCCTGGGGGAAGGTGCACGGAGCCCAGGCAGGGATGCTGGAGTGTGGGGTGGGCGCCCAGACGAGACAGCCAGGTGAGGAGGGGCGGGGGCACGGGGCTGGGGGCCCTCTGGAGTGGGAGTGTCCTGACCTGTCCTGGGGCAGAGGAGATGCAAGCTCCCGGCTGGAGAGGAGGTACAGGTCTGGGGGGAAAAGCTGGGGAGAACCAGAGGCCCGGGGAGCTTGGATCCGACCGCCCTTTGCTGTCAGAATACGGGTGACAGGGGGCACGCAGTCCTAAGAGGAAGGGAAGCACATGAGGGGAAGTCGGAGAGAAAGATGCAGACGGAAGACCGGCGCTGCAGAGAGCCTGTCAAGACGAGACGGCTGCGTGCTCGGGAGCAGGAACGAGGTCGGCAGCATCCTCCTTCGGCGGGTAAACTGCTATCATTTCGGAAGGATTTTCACCTCATTTGGTTCCTGCTTAAGTGAAATCCACAACATGTGTTCCCTGCATTAGTGGAGTGTTTGTGCTTAATTAGTGGCAAATTCTTTCATATTAAAGTCATTACGTTTTGCTGTTTGCTCTTCTCACCCCAGGCCTGGCTCGCCTCCGTCTTTCCTTTTAACGCGGGCGGCCCGAGCGCTGCCGTGCAGGTTGTTCGGCCTCGAGGCCTCAGGAGATGAGCTCACACACACACACACACACACACACTCACCGCCCCCTCTCCATGGCACGTGGACCCTACAGCACCAGTCCTCGCGCCCGTCCCACCCTGGGCTGGCATCTGTAGCTCTCGGCGCCTCTGTCCACACCCCAAGGCTCCTCCACGTGGGCAGACACCTCCGGGTCCTCCCTGTCCCCCCACCCAGCGCCTGCCTCTGGGGGCTCCTCCTAGGAAAGGCTTCAGGGTCGGCATTCTTCCTGCAGGGAGGGACGCTAGGGCCGGCGTGGGAGGGCTCGTCCGTCCAGGCTGCAGCGCTGGGGCTGGTCACGGGACAGTGAGGAGGCAGCTGCCCTGCAGCTCAGGAGGCCACGTCCACTCCCTCCAGGGCCATACGCGCAACGAGGGGGCAGGACTGCGCCGGACTTCCCTGCCTGTGCAGCGGCGGGGGTCCTGGGAGGGATGCTGGAGGGGGAGGGCAGGGGCTGATGGGCTCTTGACCCCGGCCCCACAGGAAAGTCTGGGCCTCTAGGGCGGAAGGGCGGTGGCCTCTGGAGGATGCTTTGTAGGCACGATAGAGTGATGACCTTAGGCTCTTGGACATGGTGAGGGGCAGGGCAACCTCTTCCCTGCCACCTGCTTAAGAAGGAGAAGGGGCCTGAGAGGGTGAAGTGGCTGCTGCAGGTACCGAACCTGCCACTTCATTTCTGGGCAGGAGGCGCCGGGGTCAGACCAAACGAGCGCTCCTCTGGCCACCTGCAGCCCGAGGTTCAGCTCAGATGTCACACTCCCAAGCAGGACAGGAGCGCCCGGGTCCCTGCTGGGCCTCCTCCTGGTCCAGATGGCACAGGAACGGAGCCAGGTCTTGGGGGGCGTGGCTCCCGGACCACTTTCTGCAGCCTGTCGGGGCAGGGGAGGGGAATAGGGTGCTCAGGCGGGGCCCCCTCTGGACCCGGACTCCGGTGCAGGGCAAGGGGCTTGGGTGCAACCCGAGGGCCCCTTGCTGCACGGCCCCTCCCTGGTGAAGCCCCTCCTGGATGCCTGGGTTGCCACCACCTGGCCCGGACTCGAGCAGGTCAGCTCCTTTCTCCACATCCCTCCTGTCTGCATCCTTGGGGAGCCGCCCCTGTCGCCTGCTGAGATCCACTCCTGGGCTCCAGACGGGGTGGCAGGGGAGGGAGGGTGTCTTGGTCTGACCTACTCTAGGCAGCTTTAAACCTCTTCGCTGGGCGGGTCTCGTGTGCCGACGAGACGGGCAGTAGGAAGCTGGGAACGGTACATGCCCGGCTCACAGATTCTCTCCGATTGACTTCAGTGAGTCTTGTCCCAGGAGCCGCCTAAAGGGTCTCCAGCGGGGTTGGGGCGCTTTGAGGTGGGGCCAGGAAGGGGTGGGAAGGGCCGTCGTCCAGGCTGCAGCGCGTGGGCTGGTCACGGGACAGTGAGGAGGCAGCTGCCCTGCAGCTCAGGAGGCCACGTCCACTCCCTCCAGGGCCATACGCGCAACGAGGGGGCAGGACTGCGCCGGACTTCCCTGCCTGTGCAGCGGCGGGGGTCCTGGGAGGGATGCTGGAGGGGGAGGGCAGGGGCTGATGGGCTCTTGACCCCGGCCCCACAGGAAAGTCTGGGCCTCTAGGGCGGAAGGGCGGTGGCCTCTGGAGGATGCTTTGTAGGCACGATAGAGTGATGACCTTAGGCTCTTGGACATGGTGAGGGGCAGGGCAACCTCTTCCCTGCCACCTGCTTAAGAAGGAGAAGGGGCCTGAGAGGGTGAAGTGGCTGCTGCAGGTACCGAACCTGCCACTTCATTTCTGGGCAGGAGGCGCCGGGGTCAGACCAAACGAGCGCTCCTCTGGCCACCTGCAGCCCGAGGTTCAGCTCAGATGTCACACTCCCAAGCAGGACAGGAGCGCCCGGGTCCCTGCTGGGCCTCCTCCTGGTCCAGATGGCACAGGAACGGAGCCAGGTCTTGGGGGGCGTGGCTCCCGGACCACTTTCTGCAGCCTGTCGGGGCAGGGGAGGGGAATAGGGTGCTCAGACGGGGCCCCCTCTGGACCCGGACTCCGGTGCAGGGCAAGGGGCTTGGGTGCAACCCGAGGGCCCCTTGCTGCACGGCCCCTCCCTGGTGAAGCCCCTCCTGGATGCCTGGGTTGCCACCACCTGGCCCGGACTCGAGCAGGTCAGCTCCTTTCTCCACATCCCTCCTGTCTGCATCCTTGGGGAGCCGCCCCTGTCGCCTGCTGAGATCCACTCCTGGGCTCCAGACGGGGTGGCAGGGGAGGGAGGGTGTCTTGGTCTGACCTACTCTAGGCAGCTTTAAACCTCTTCGCTGGGCGGGTCTCGTGTGCCGACGAGACGGGGCAGTAGGAAGCTGGGAACCGGTACATGCCCGGCTCACAGATTCTCTCCGATTGACTTCAGTGAGTCTTGTCCCAGGAGCCGCCCCTAAAGGGTCTCCAGCGGGGTTGGGGGCGCTTTGAGGTGGGCCAGGAAGGGCCAGCCGATTAGGGCCAAGGGCTTGCTGGGGTGGAGAGAGGGAGACAAAGCTCAGTCCTTGTTCTCAGTGGGAGAACCCGAGAGAATTCCTGATGCTGCAGAAATTCAGGCTTGGGTCTGGGGAGCGTGTGAATGAGGTGGCCGGGGTCACAGAACGGGACGAGTGAGCAGAGCCTGGGGCAGAGGGAAGGGAGAGTCGTCTAGCGGTCCTTCCACCACATTCAGAGCACTCTCTCTCCCTTTTTCACACCTGTACACCCGGCCAGCCCAGCTCAGCCACCACCTCAGCCCTGCTTCTCCCTCCAGCCCAAGGCTCCGGGGACAACGACCATGTGTCCTCCACACCTAAGCCATAGGTGCTGGATCCTCAATCTCTCTGAGAACACCCCCTAGCTCTTAGTGACACCCCAGCTCTGTGCCCAGCCCAGTGCCCACCCAGAACAGCCTCCTCCTCGACCACCAAGGTGAAGCCCAATACCAGCCCCGGCCCAGTCACTGCCAACCAGGTCAGCGCCAGCCTAGACTACAGACCAGGGTCATGATCCCAGCCCTTGTGCTCACCTCTTCCTGGTTTTAACCACAGGATCCTCCGTATGAGTGTAACCTCAGCTCACTCCTCAGCCTCAGCTCTGAGTGTCCTGGAAGGTGGGCAGTTATAGCTCACGGTTTTCTTCCTAACCTGCGAGCCCCCTCGGGGTGGCCAGAGAAAGCGGGGTCTTCTAAGGGTCCTGACAACTGAGCTGCAGGGAGGGGCCAGATGAGCTGGAAGGCCTCCCTGTGGGGTGGGTCTGCTTGGCTGGGGGGTCATTCTGTTCTCTCCCCATGCCACCGCATGGACAGGACCTTGTGAATACACTCGGCCCCCGGGCAGTCCCTACCCAGCGCCCAGGAGGCGGAGAGGGGTGTGGGGGGTACGCCTTAAGCAGTGCCTCCTGCTGCAGCTTCAGCATCCGCGATCACTAGCCCTGGGACCACGAGCACGTCCCACAACCTTCCCGGAGCCCAGTCTCTTCCACCTGTTAAACGGGCGCAAGCACGTGCACCCCTTTGGCTGGGCTAAGGATGGAGTGAGGGCCTCTGTGTGAAATGACCTCCTGGGGTCCTGGGACCCCTCCACCTGCCCCTCAGTGCTCCGGCACTGGGCAGCCACTGTTCCGCAACCCCCCCCCCCGCCCCCTTCTCCTTGGCTCGCTTTCTCGGCGGCACTGAAATCATCGCCCTCGTCTTGGCAAAACGCTGAGAGGAGCAGGTCCCTGCCATTGTCACAGCCTGTCCTCGCCCCACCCTGCGAGCAGGGGCTGGGGGGCGAGAGGGGACCCGAGAGGCAGGAGGAGAAAGTCCCATTGCCCCCCAGCCTGACTACTCTCCCCCATCACTGACAGTGCCAGAGTTCCAGTGCGGGGGTGTTCCTCCTGGGGGGGGGTCCCCTCCATTCTCCCCACCGTCTCTTCCCCGTCCTGCCTCTGCCCAGCATGAATCTATCAGAAACCTCGCCCAGTCCCACTTCCCGCTCAGACTTGTTGGGGTTTCAGGAGTCGCTGGGTAGGGGCCGGCAAGCCGGGACCTGCTTCTCGTCCTGCCTCACGGAGCGGGCGAGACCACGTAGGCGGCAGGGCACAGCGCCCAGCGGCTAGGATGCGGCCCAGCCTCTGCGGCCACCTGCCTGCCTTCCCTTCCCTCCCTCCCTCTCCTTCCCATTCCCATGCCCTCCTCGCCTGCCCAGCCCCCTGCCAGGCGTGGCCCCTGAAAGGCCTGCAGTGGCCCCTGGAGGGAGCCTGTGTGTGCGTGGGGGGAGGCGGCCCCCTGTTCACTAGGTCTGGGAAGACGGTTGCTGGCGACCTGCCCCCGCCCCAAGACTGAGCTCCTCACCTTCACAGTGGAAGCCAGGGGTCCCGCCTGCGTCCCTCCCTACCTAGGAGAAAAGTACTAAAGCCTGCGTTCCCAGCCTGGCCCCTGCCAGTGGACAAGAGTTAACACATGCATGTTACCTGTCCTGGATACATGCCCGGGCAGTCCTACCCAGCGCCCAGGAGGCGGAGAGGGGTGTGGGGGGTACGCCTTAAGCAGTGCCTCCTGCTGCAGCTTCAGCATCCGCGATCACTAGCCCTGGGACCACGAGCACGTCCCACAACCTTCCCGGAGCCCAGTCTCTTCCACCTGTTAAACGGGCGCAAGCACGTGCACCCCTTTGGCTGGGCTAAGGATGGAGTGAGGGCCTCTGTGTGAAATGACCTCCTGGGGTCCTGGGACCCCTCCACCTGCCCCTCAGTGCTCCGGCACTGGGCAGCCACTGTTCCGCAACCCCCCCCCCCGCCCCCTTCTCCTTGGCTCGCTTTCTCGGCGGCACTGAAATCATCGCCCTCGTCTTGGCAAAACGCTGAGAGGAGCAGGTCCCTGCCATTGTCACAGCCTGTCCTCGCCCCACCCTGCGAGCAGGGGCTGGGGGGCGAGAGGGGACCCGAGAGGCAGGAGGAGAAAGTCCCATTGCCCCCCAGCCTGACTACTCTCCCCCATCACTGACAGTGCCAGAGTTCCAGTGCGGGGGTGTTCCTCCTGGGGGGGGGTCCCCTCCATTCTCCCCACCGTCTCTTCCCCGTCCTGCCTCTGCCCAGCATGAATCTATCAGAAACCTCGCCCAGTCCCACTTCCCGCTCAGACTTGTTGGGGTTTCAGGAGTCGCTGGGTAGGGGCCGGCAAGCCGGGACCTGCTTCTCGTCCTGCCTCACGGAGCGGGCGAGACCACGTAGGCGGCAGGGCACAGCGCCCAGCGGCTAGGATGCGGCCCAGCCTCTGCGGCCACCTGCCTGCCTTCCCTTCCCTCCCTCCCTCTCCTTCCCATTCCCATGCCCTCCTCGCCCTGCCCAGCCCCCTGCCAGGCGTGGCCCCTGAAAGGCCTGCAGTGGCCCCTGGAGGGAGCCTGTGTGTGCGTGGGGGGAGGCGGCCCCCTGTTCACTAGGTCTGGGAAGACGGTTGCTGGCGACCTGCCCCCGCCCCAAGACTGAGCTCCTCACCTTCACAGTGGAAGCCAGGGGTCCCGCCTGCTCCCCTCCCTCCCTAGGAGAAAAAGTACTAAAGCCTGCCGTTCCCAGCCTGGCCCCTGCCAGTGACGACAAGAGTTAACACATGCATGTTACCTGTCTGTGCAAGGCCCAGGTCTGAATGTTTACAGGTATTAACTCAGTTAATCCTCACAACAACTCCAGGAACTACCATTATTAGCTCCATCTTAGCGATAAAGAAACAGAGAGGTCAAGGAACATGCCCGAGGTCACACAGTGTGGCAGTCTGGCTCCAGATGCTATGCTCCTCTCCGCTACACCGGCTGCTCACAGCCTCTTTCCCCTGTCCACGAGGAGCGGAGTGGCCAGCACACACCCACCGAGGCCCAGAATCACTGCTGACACAGGGGACCCTTGCCTGCTGATGGGCCTGAGAGAGTGGACACCGCATGCCCCGACCTCTTCTCCAGGCTCTGGGTGAGGCTGGGCCCCTCACCCCACTCCATCAGGATCACAGGGGTGGCGAGGCCCAGGGCAGTCCTGGCCAAAGAGCTAATTCTAGGCACTTTAAACACATTCTTCCCCTGCTCTCTTTTCCTCCAGTCCAGGAGCTAAGAAACTTGACTTCTAGTCTGATCTCCGGCTGTGGATCTTCCTCATTCCGTCCCTGGGATTCCCCACCTGTGAAAGGCTGGTGGTCACGTTTCCGCATTGCCTCCCGGCTGTGGGGCTGGGAGGCCCAGGCCTGCCAAGGGCTCATGCTGGCCCCCATTAATAAAGCGCCGATGGTGTGTCGGGCATTGACATATATAATCTCAATCTTCACAGCCATCCTGGGGTGGTGGTGTGGGGTCCCTTCAGCCTCAGGCTCAGAGGGGAGAGTGACTGCCAACCTCTGCTTTTTCTCCAGGTCCCCAGGAATGTAGGGCTTTTCTTTTTTTCCGTCTTTCATCAGGGCTCTTCCCCCGAGCTGAGCCCTCCCTCCCTCACTGGATTATTATGCTGCCCTGAAGCCCAGGAAGTGGGCAGCACGTGCTAGCGAAAAATGAGCAGACTCTCCCTGTCTCTCGCTGAGCCGGGGGCTGGAGCGGTGCTAGGGTCCTGGCTCAGCCCCCACGGGGAGTAGGAAGCTTGGACACCTCTCCCAGCCGGCTCCTCCTGCGGGCGTCCCATCAGAGGCTGCTGGGTGGGATGGCAAGTCAAATTAGCTTAATGAGTGAGGCCCCAGCTTTAATTGGGGCCCTCTGCTCTGCTGTGCCGTCTCAGGCTTTCATTTTAATGCTAAACCGACTTATTAGCTCCATCTTAGCGATAAAGAAACAGAGAGGTCAAGGAACATGCCCGAGGTCACACAGTGTGGCAGTCTGGCTCCAGATGCTATGCTCCTCTCCGCTACACCGGCTGCTCACAGCCTCTTTCCCCTGTCCACGAGGAGCGGAGTGGCCAGCACACACCCACCGAGGCCCAGAATCACTGCTGACACAGGGGACCCTTGCCTGCTGATGGGCCTGAGAGAGTGGACACCGCATGCCCCGACCTCTTCTCCAGGCTCTGGGTGAGGCTGGGCCCCTCACCCCACTCCATCAGGATCACAGGGGTGGCGAGGCCCAGGGCAGTCCTGGCCAAAGAGCTAATTCTAGGCACTTTAAACACATTCTTCCCCTGCTCTCTTTTCCTCCAGTCCAGGAGCTAAGAAACTTGACTTCTAGTCTGATCTCCGGCTGTGGATCTTCCTCATTCCGTCCCTGGGATTCCCCACCTGTGAAAGGCTGGTGGTCACGTTTCCGCATTGCCTCCGCGGCTGTGGGGCTGGGAGGCCCAGGCCTGCCAAGGGCTCATGCTGGCCCCCATTAATAAAGCGCCGATGGTGTGTCGGGCATTGACATATATAATCTCAATCTTCACAGCCATCCTGGGGTGGTGGTGTGGGGTCCCTTCAGCCTCAGGCTCAGAGGGGAGAGTGACTGCCAACCTCTGCTTTTTCTCCAGGTCCCCAGGAATGTAGGGCTTTTCTTTTTTTCCGTCTTTCATCAGGGCTCTTCCCCCGAGCTGAGCCCTCCCTCCCTCACTGGATTATTATGCTGCCCTGAAGCCCAGGAAGTGGGCAGCACGTGCTAGCGAAAAATGAGCAGACTCTCCCTGTCTCTCGCTGAGCCGGGGGCTGGAGCGGTGCTAGGGTCCTGGCTCAGCCCCCACGGGGAGTAGGAAGCTTGGACACCTCTCCCAGCCGGCTCCTCCTGCGGGCGTCCCATCAGAGGCTGCTGGGTGGGATGGCAAGTCAAATTAGCTTAATGAGTGAGGCCCCAGCTTTAATTGGGGCCCTCTGCTCTGCTGTGCCGTCTCAGGCTTTCATTTTTAATGCTGGGAAAGGGTGAGTTTTCCTTCTCTCTCATTCCCATGCATTTGCACCCTAGCTAATGGTTCTTCACTCAGAAAGGCCCTACAACAGCTAATTGGGTTTAATGACTGGGGTAATTAATGATGCTATTGGAAAACTGAAATGTTGTGGGTGAGTTTTGTGTATAAATAGACAGGAAAGTCAAAGGGACAGAGAATTCAGACTGAGTCTCACCGAGGAAGGACCTGTCTGAGAATCCTTCAGTGGTGGTGCGCCCTTTCCATGGGGACCATCTAGTCTAACCTCCCCATTTGATAGGTGAGGAAAGGGAGATGCAGAGGAAAGCAACTTTATCTGATGTGGCCAAGAAGCTGCTGGCGACGGGGAAAGGAGGGACCGGAAAAGTAGGGCCCTGGAAGAAGAGCAGTGGGGAGGTATGCCCTTAGCCGCCTGGGCTGGATCCTGTGACAATGGACGTGCGAGCACCTGGTGACGGTTATCAGCCAGACGCCAGCCCATAGCAATGCGCTGTGGTTGTTTCTCTTGTTGTGGTTACAAGGGCCCTGCCTCTGGGTCCTTAGATAAGCACACAGCTCAGCAAGCCAGGTGGCAGCAGGTGGAGAAAGAGAGAGTGGTGGGCGGTGGTGGAAGGTCACTCGAAGGCCTCCTCTAGCGGGGTTCTCTCTCCCCTCGGGTCCATATGGAAAGGGCTGCCCGGGCGTCATCTGAGGCATCTGTGAAGTCATCGTCTGTGTCCTGGCTGCTTGTCTCACACTCAGCAGCCTCATCCTGACGTGATGGGAGGATGGGGCGGAAAAAACATTTGTCCCTGGAACCTCACGGTGACCTAGAGGTTTTATACTATTCTCGGCAGGAAGGAGCATGAGAGGAAGGGAGCGGAGAGGACCGGCTGTCTGGCAGTGGATGGTGAGTCCACTCTACGTGGGCCCACACGCTCCATGGCCTTGATGATGCCTCCATGCCGAGAGCCCCCAACATCCACCTGCCAGCTGGGAAGCACCACCCTGACCTCTTCTCTCCAGCCGCTCCGCCCCTCCCAGGGCCCCAACACATCAGTCACCTCATTATATCCACTTGACTCTCCTTCCTCTGAATTTCTAGAATCAGCCCTTGACTTTCTGATCCTGACTGCAGCTCAACTGGGCATGGAGGCCTCGGCCATCTCTAGTCTGAAGAACTGTCATGGATCACACCCAAAATGCCAGCCCTGTGTGGTATTGCGCCAACCGTCAGTGCCTCGGAGGTCCTGTTAGGCTCTGAATCTCATTTCAGCCTCTCAAAATTTCTCCCAGAGAAGTCTTCCTGTTCATGCTGGGAAACTGAGGTTCAGGCTGGTGAAGCAGTCTGTCTAATTCACAAGGGGATTTGAACACAAAGCAGATCTCAGCACATCGGCCCCCTACCTCTCCACTGCCTTGGGGAAATCTAGAGCAAGTCTGAACTGCTTATCAGCCTTCACGATCAGTCCCTGTCTGTATTCCCAGCTCCTTCTCCAGGCCCTCCCATGTCCCCGCCCTCTGCAACATTCAGGGCCCCTGTGCTCAAGGGCCCACAGCATCGGCTCTCCCGAGGAGGGGGGCGAGGGACACTGGTTATCTCCGAGTCACTCTGAAGCCCCAGCACCCTCCTAAGGCAGGACCCCCAGCCATGTACGCCTAATGAACCGTGAGCCTGGCTATCATCAACTATCAGAGAACAGGCTCTGGGACAGGGTGCTCAGTTACCTGCGCTGGCCACCGAGATCTTTTCATCAAGATTTCTCAGGGAGCTCGCGATCAAAGGAGGAACAGAATCCCTGGAGAATGCCATGATTATGTATAAAAAGGAAGGATTCTCTACAAGAGACAGACTGAGAGGTCCTGTATGTGAGAGATACAACCAATTCCAGGCCCTAATGGGACCCCTGGAAGGGACAGAGTAAAGGGACAAAGGAGATGATCGAATAGTTAACCCCAGCAGGGGACTGTAAGCAGAAAAAGTATGGGAGATCTCTGTACATTAATCATCACTCAAGAGAGCAGGTTTGCTCAATCACAAAACCAAGCAGGCTTACTTAGCAAAAAACCCCATGCAATAAAGGACCAGACCTGCCCCCAAACAAGACAACGGTGGTGACGGGAGCCCTACACCCCGCCCAGTGAGTGCCGTAAATTAACAGTCCCTAGGACATGCTCTCTGTACACCTTGTCGTTAAGTCGCTCGGTTGTGTCCGCCTCTTTGTGACCCACGGACTGTAACACCCCAGGCTTCCCTGTCCTCTACTGTCTCCCAGAGTTTGCGCAAACGCATGTCCTCTGCGTTGGTGATACTATCTACCCATCTCAGTCTCTCTGCACACACGAAAAACAGTAATTTGTAGACCTAGCTTGAGCAGGGAAGGACACGAAAACTCCCCGGCCCAGTCTGGAGAAGCAGCTGACAGTCGAAGCACGACGTATACCCAAGAATGACCAAGAAGATCGCTTCTCCTTTGATGATAAAGCCATAGTCCACTGAGCTCTCGGTGCCGCATCCTCTTGCCTGCCCACTTAGGAGCCTCATGCGCATCCTGTTATAATGAATCACTTCTATCACTTTGCCTCTCGCTGAATTCTTTCTCTGTACCTAAAGGACCGTGGCGCTGAGCTCTTCAGAGATCCCGTAAACAACATCATCCTGTTTAAACTGCCTCCCCTACTTTCTCTGTGATCCAGTCTCGCCTGCCAGGGTTAATACTTTCCCACCATTCATCCTAATGAACCGTGAGCCTGGCTATCATCAACTATCAGAGAACAGGCTCTGGGACAGGGTGCTCAGTTACCTGCGCTGGCCACGAGATCTTTTCATCAAGATTTCTCAGGGAGCTCGCGATCAAAGGAGGAACAGAATCCCTGGAGAATGCCATGATTATGTATAAAAAGGAAGGATTCTCTACAAGAGACAGACTGAGAGGTCCTGTATGTGAGAGATACAACCAATTCCAGGCCCTAATGGGACCCCTGGAAGGGACAGAGTAAAGGGACAAAGGAGATGATCGAATAGTTAACCCCAGCAGGGGACTGTAAGCAGAAAAAGTATGGGAGATCTCTGTACATTAATCATCACTCAAGAGAGCAGGTTTGCTCAATCACAAAACCAAGCAGGCTTACTTAGCAAAAAACCCCATGCAATAAAGGACCAGACCTGCCCCCAAACAAGACAACGGTGGTGACGGGAGCCCTACACCCCGCCCAGTGAGTGCCGTAAATTAACAGTCCCTAGGACATGCTCTCTGTACACCTTGTCGTTAAGTCGCTCGGTTGTGTCCGCCTCTTTGTGACCCACGGACTGTAACACCCCAGGCTTCCCTGTCCTCTACTGTCTCCCAGAGTTTGCGCAAACGCATGTCCTCTGCGTTGGTGATACTATCTACCCATCTCAGTCTCTCTGCACACACGAAAAACAGTAATTTGTAGACCTAGCTTGAGCAGGGAAGGACACGAAAACTCCCCGGCCCAGTCTGGAGAAGCAGCTGACAGTCGAAGCACGACGTATACCCAAGAATGACCAAGAAGATCGCTTCTCCTTTGATGATAAAGCCATAGTCCACTGAGCTCTCGGTGCCGCATCCTCTTGCCTGCCCACTTAGGAGCCTCATGCGCATCCTGTTATAATGAATCACTTCTATCACTTTGCCTCTCGCTGAATTCTTTCTCTGTACCTAAAGGACCGTGGCGCTGAGCTCTTCAGAGATCCCGTAAACAACATCATCCTGTTTAAACTGCCTCCCCTACTTTCTCTGTGATCCAGTCTCGCCTGCCAGGGTTAATCTCACTACTCTGCTTTCAGACCCATTTACCTGATGATCCTAGATTCTGGAATGATCCAGAGGAAGGTGTTGCCATTTAGTAGATGTTGAAATTGAGACCCAGAAGGGGGAGGTGATTACTCGAGGCTGTGCAATAAACCGGGCCTCCCAGGCAGGGGAGAACCTGCCCGCCATTGCAGGAGACACGAGAGACGTGGGATCTTCCCCTGTGTCGGGAAGATCGCCTGGAGGAGGGCACGGCAACCCACTCCAGTATTCTTGCCCGGAGAATCCCGTGGACAACGAGGAGCCTGATGGGCTACAGGCCACGGGATTGCGAAGAGTTGGACAGGACTGAAGTGATTTAGCATGCACGTGCATGCATACAATAAATTAAATGAGAGCAGAGATTGAATCCAAGTCTCCTGATGCTCCTTTTATTATTTTGGTCCCAAAGGGATGAAGAAGACAAAGGGTGTAGACACAGCACCTGGCTGAGTGCAGGCTTCTGGGTAGGAGTCATTGGTGGGCAGGCTGGAGTCCCATGACCTGTTTTCAGAGACCCAGGCTGGCCCCGATCAAGGTGAAGGTGGGCATCTCTCCTAGGCGCCTCGGTGGCTCTAGGCTGGGCCCCTGGGCCGCAGTCAGGAGGTGCTCTGCAGTTCACCCCAGCCTGTGCCCTCGGGGTGGGGGTGGAGGAGGGAGGAAGCCTGAAGAAGCAGGTCAAAGCAGATCTTCCCCACGTGCCCCGCCCCCACTGAGAGCGGGCAGAGCCGGAACCTGTAGGACCAGAACCAGGCGCCCTGTCCTGACACGTCCCAGAGAACAGCTTGAGTGGGAAGTGAGGGTGTGAGTCAGGGCTAGGAGACGGGGGAGGAGGGGAGAGCCAAGGACCAGACCGAGAAGGACAGGCAGGGGGCTGGGAGGCCTGTCCTGTCTCAGGGGACACGGGGACCAGGACTGGCAGGAACCAGGGAAAGGGTGGGCTCCCGGGTGGGCAGGAAGCAGAGCTGGCTCAGTGGACTTGGCTCCAAGGTGTCTGCTTCCCCTTAAAGGCTCAGACAGGCCCCGGGCGCAGGGCTGCTGGCCAAAGACAGGGTCAGGTAGGAAGCAGCACCTAGCCGCCATTGTCCGGGGAAGACCCCTGCGGGCCCTGACCGTGCTGAGATAGCTGTGCCTCTTTGCCGTTGACGATGGGCTACAACCACCAGGAGGCCCGGCAGGCAGAAGCGGGGGTAGGGGGTGGGGGTAGCTGCCTTTATCTCCTATCTCCACCCCCACCCCACCCCACCTCTCATCGGGCCGACACATCTGGGTGCTGCTCCCCGCAGCAGGCAGGGGCTGCCCGGAGGAGGGGCAGTGCCCACGCTGCGCCAGGGAAGGGCCTCATTGCCCACAGTGGATGCAGGGGTGGGGAGGTCGGGGTGAGGATTAGGGCGGGAGATGCTTTGAACCCACGACAGACGGGTGGGAACTGGTTCTTGAGTCACGGTAGAGAAAGCGGGGGATGGCCAGGGCTTGTGCTTTATTATTATTATTTTTTTCTTTTATGAGATGTGAACACAAGCAATTAAAAATACGCATTTTATACAATCTGCCTTGCTATGTCTCTTCATCTTTGCTTCGGCCCTGGTGCCATCAGAATGGTTGGCATTTCGCAGCAACTTTTCACCTCCAAGTGATTAGACAGATTGCACGTGACCCTGAGGTTTCATGAGGCTCAGGCCCCCTCCTTTCAGCTCCCTCACCCCTAAAAATAAGTACTGGTATTTGTGCTTCCTGCCCCCAGATTTCTAGCACCAGGTTATTTTATTTCCTCCAACACTGACTAACCCCTCCGATGTCCTGGGGTGTGTTTCCCGTTTAAGATCTCATATCATTCTCATTTCCATCCTTTGGAGTAAGTATGGGCATACCCATTTTACAGAAGGAGGAAATGCAGGCCCAGAGTTGAGAAACTTGCCAGGTTGCATTGCCAAAGACTGGGGGCTTCCAGAATGTGAGCTGCTGTCTGCCAGATTCTGTGCACTTTCAGAATGAGACTGCCTTCTGTCTGTCTGTCTGATTAGTTAGAACCTCTCCTAAGACAAGATCCCAGCTTTCTAGGAGGGCAGTGCTCAACTCCTGAGCAGACATGTGCAGGTTTTCTGCAGACTTGCTGAAGTGAGTGAGATGGACCTCCCTAAAGCACAGGGCGGGCACCAGAGGCTGAAGCCCTTGGTAACCTGCCTGGTGTGGTCTCCTCCCGACCCGGTTCTGGGAGCAGGGCAAGGAAAAGGAGCAGAGACGGGTGCTTCAGAGCGGCTGAGCTCTCCACGTGGAACTAAATGCTGTCTGGACAGATAACTGAGGGCCACGCCCACCCAGGCCCTGCCCTACCCTGCCCCGCCCCGCCTGCAGCCTCAGGCACCAGCAGGCAAGGGCTCTGAGTGGACTTGGGCAAGAAAGCCTGTTGTTGGAAAGGAGACAGCCATGCCTGACCCTCTGGGCCAGGTGAGCGCAGCCGAGGGCAGCCTTCAGTTGGAGGTGCAAGCCTGAACCTCTGAGCTGCCCAGCCAGAGGTCAGAGGTCAACTGCCCTCTGCCTCTGACAACGCTTTACCTCCACAACTCCACCCAGGTGACAATAAATCTCTTCCTTCTGTCAAATTCTTCATAGGAGGAGGTCCTGCCATTTTCCTGGGAAACTGCAAAAAATACGCATTTTATACAATCTGCCTTGCTATGTCTCTTCATCTTTGCTTCGGCCCTGGTGCCATCAGAATGGTTGGCATTTCGCAGCAACTTTTCACCTCAAGTGATTAGACAGATTGCACGTGACCCTGAGGTTTCATGAGGCTCAGGCCCCCTCCTTTCAGCTCCCTCACCCCTAAAAATAAGTACTGGTATTTGTGCTTCCTGCCCCCAGATTTCTAGCACCAGGTTATTTTATTTCCTCCAACACTGACTAACCCCTCCGATGTCCTGGGGTGTGTTTCCCGTTTAAGATCTCATATCATTCTCATTTCCATCCTTTGGAGTAAGTATGGGCATACCCATTTTACAGAAGGAGGAAATGCAGGCCCAGAGTTGAGAAACTTGCCAGGTTGCATTGCCAAAGACTGGGGGCTTCCAGAATGTGAGCTGCTGTCTGCCAGATTCTGTGCACTTTCAGAATGAGACTGCCTTCTGTCTGTCTGTCTGATTAGTTAGAACCTCTCCTAAGACAAGATCCCAGCTTTCTAGGAGGGCAGTGCTCAACTCCTGAGCAGACATGTGCAGGTTTTCTGCAGACTTGCTGAAGTGAGTGAGATGGACCTCCCTAAAGCACAGGGCGGGCACCAGAGGCTGAAGCCCTTGGTAACCTGCCTGGTGTGGTCTCCTCCCGACCCGGTTCTGGGAGCAGGGCAAGGAAAAGGAGCAGAGACGGGTGCTTCAGAGCGGCTGAGCTCTCCACGTGGAACTAAATGCTGTCTGGACAGATAACTGAGGGCCACGCCCACCCAGGCCCTGCCCTACCCTGCCCCGCCCCGCCTGCAGCCTCAGGCACCAGCAGGCAAGGGCTCTGAGTGGACTTGGGCAAGAAAGCCTGTTGTTGGAAAGGAGACAGCCATGCCTGACCCTCTGGGCCAGGTGAGCGCAGCCGAGGGCAGCCTTCAGTTGGAGGTGCAAGCCTGAACCTCTGAGCTGCCCAGCCAGAGGTCAGAGGTCAACTGCCCTCTGCCTCTGACAACGCTTTACCTCCCCAACTCCACCCAGGTGACAATAAATCTCTTCCCCTTCTGTCAAATTCTTCATAGGAGGAGGTCCTGCCATTTTCCCTGGGAAACTGCTAAAATATTCCAGACACTTCATTGACAGAGAAGTTCTTCCTGAAGCCTGTCCTCAGTCCGTCTTACTGTAGTGGAAGCACATGCTCTTGTGCTGGCTGGGAGGATCCAGGGCCAGAGCTGCAGATCAGGCAGGCCTCATCTCTCTCAAGGAGAGAGCATGAGAGGCAGGGAGGGGACGCAGGTAGCAGACAGACCTGGCCTGAGCTCTTCCACTGGCAGTGAGTCTTCATGAGCCTCAGTTTTCCCTATCTATGAAACGGATCTCACATTTGATCACAAAACGGGCTCCAAGGATTCAATAAAATAATGGACGTTTATGGATAGTGTGACACAGGGGAATTTCTCAGGAGGTGGCAGCTGGCCTGTAGGTACTTTGGGGTCACGGACAGAGCCAGTAACTGAGACCATCCCCCGGGGGCTGCAGTGGGCCCTTTCTAGCACCCCCAGCGTAGACCCTAGACCTTCGTCCAAGACCAAGGTTACTCCCATTTGTGTGGATTCTAGAAGCTGCCCTGAGCCCTTCTGCAGCCGAACGGGCAGCCCTAAAGCTCCACGACAGATCTCTGACGGCTCAGTTGTTCTTCCTCCAAATCAGCATCCTCAGTCTGGTGAGTGGCCTGGTCTGGAGGTCCTACTGCGAGTGGACTGGGGACCCCGTTTGGAGCATGCTCCCCACAGAGGGTTAGGGGCCAGGGATCTCGGAGGGCTTGGAGTGTGCTCCCCACAGAGGATAAGGGGCCTCTGGGGCGGGGGGTGGCGCCAGCACAGACTGGTGTTCACACTGTGGGCCCAGACGATGCAGAAGAAAGACAGACCACAGGGCCAGAGGGTGGACAAGGGCTGCAGGGCTTCTCCCAACCTCTGTCCCCATGCCGGGAGCCTAAGGAAGTCCTGTGCCCTCACGGGAACCCTGCGACTCCTTCCCAGGTCCAGCCAGCTGATGCCAACTCTGCCAGCCCTGCCCTCTCCCCGTGGCCTTCTCCCACTGCCCCAGGCAGGCCATACCCAGCGCTGTCAGGACCCAGCCCGCGTCCTGGAGAGCGGAGGCCCCCGTCCCAGCTGCCCGCCACACCCCTGCGCTCCAGCCGCTGGGGCTTCTGGGTTGGAGTCACAGGAGGGCCAGGAGGGCCCCTTCTGCCATCTCTCCAGGCTCCCTCGTTGCTCACAAAAGTGTGAGGGACAGCGGCCGGCGCCCGGGGTAGGGGCTTGTGAGAGACACTGGTGGTCTCACGGGGCCTGGCACCGCCTCCCAAGGCAGGCGTTAGGGGACAGCCGAGGACACAGAAGCTCAGAGGCGCTTGCACCACCCGAGTTGGTGGGCAGAGGAGCGTGGATGAAGCCCTCTCCTCTCTAAGGTAGAATGAGGACACCGCTTTTCAGGTTCGCCCAGCGCCTCTCCCACTGCCCGCTCCCATCTGCGAGGTGAGACGTCCAGCCACCACCATGGCGGCACCTGTGGTCAACTGAGGGCATCAGATGGGCAAGCCGCTCTGCCGGGAACGTGCTGCTGCAGGAGAGGCGCCTGCCTTCTGCCAGCCCGCGATCAGAGGCCGTGGGGTAGGGCCGCGTGCCCCGGGGGGAGGCCGCTCCTGAGAGCTCTACCCGGGGGCCCGGAGGCCATGAGGTAGTGACCTTGCACCTGCCCTCAGCCTGGTCTTGGCCCTGAGGGTCCTGGATGTAAGACAGTCACCCTTTTGTGATGCCTTTCACCAAGCACTAACACCTAGTCCGTGAAAGGACCTGGGCTGGGGTCAGGAGGCCTAGGTGCGGACCCCGGTGCTGCCACGAGCCTCTGAAACGTGTGACTTTCTCTTTCGAGGGCTCAGTTCCTCACGTCAAACACAGGACCTGGACAGTCCATGGTTGCTTCAGGTCCCCCTTGGCCCTGGCCAGTCAGGGAATCTCTGCTCTGTAGCCGCCCCCAACCCGTTCCATGTGCAGAAAGCACCACGCTCTGGGGGACCCCCAGGGAGACGCTGCGGGGCGGCGGGCCTGCACTCCACGTGTTCCCAAGCCCCCCGGGCGCTGCCGGCTGGCAGAAATGGAACCTCTGGGACGCAACCACAGCATGGCAGGCGAGAGAACAGACGTGGTTTTGCAACCCAGGTGTGGCTGGTTCTCAAGGGCTTCTCTGCCGGGCGTGGAGAGGCGTTTCTCAGGGCGGGTTATTCTCTGACATGGCAGAGGTGGGCTTGCTTCTGGATGGAGGAGAGAGGTGAGGGAAGGCAGCAAACTGCCAAGTCGAGGGCCAGCCTGAAGGGGCGCCTGAGCTGGACGGGTAGGCTCCTGGGCTGGGGACCTTGAGCTCAGACCCAGGAAGTGAGGCAGCGGTCAGTGAGGGAGACTCGGCAGTGAGTCAGAGCCCAGGGGTGGCGGCGGACGAGACAGGTCGGGGGCAGAGCAGGTGCCCAGCTGAGCTCGAGTCCTATCTCTGCAGCGATTCGCTGTTCGGTTTCCAAAAAGCGCTTAACCACTCGGTGCTCCCTTTGGTCATCTGTGACACGGGAACGTCAGTGCCTGTTTCTTAACATCCCCGAGGTTACTGGTAGTCATGCTAAAATGACCTTGTGAAAATGAGGGAACCCGGAGGTCTTTCCGGGACTTTTAAGTTCCATCTCCTGAGTGACATCGAGAGCTGACTTTGCACCAGGCAGGTACTGGCCGCTTCACATCCTCCCAACAGCCCCGAGGCGCTGACTCAGTTTCTCAGAAGTGGTAGGAGCTCAGAGAGGTGAGGCAGCTGAGACCTGGTACTGGGGGGGTTCTGGGGTTCACCCCCCGGGGGGGTCACCCACCAAGGGACTCAACACCCCAGGGGAATGGACCAGAGAACTTGGTGGAGTCCCTGTCAGCCTGCAGCCCCTGCGATGGGACCTTGACGCCCAGATCTGGCCTCTCCCCGACTCCTCCCTTCCCCCGTGCTCAGGAGGGCAGCTGGAGAGGAGATGAATCTGGGGGAGATGTTAATTAGTTCTGACAAATTAATAAAGAAAGCCTCATTTATTCTCCAGATCTAATTTCCTTCCCCGTGCTTTATTTTCCTGCCCAACAAGCTGCTGCTCGGGAAATGGAGGGGAAAGGCGCTGGCGATGGGATCGGCCCGAACGGACGCAGCCCTGTCCCCCTGCCGCCTCCGCGGGGCTGGCTGCCCGCGCGCGCCCCGCCCCGCCGCTGCCGCGGAGGCCAACCCCAGACATTAAGCTGTCAAACCACTGCCAATTATCTCCCTCCGTGCCCGCCAGCTCCAGGGGCGACAGTGGTAGCAAGCGGGCGTTGACTCATTCTGTCACCAGCCTGCCCTGCTCTGGGAAAATGCAATTTAATGAAGTCCGATGGCAGGGCTGGGGCAGCCGGGGTCCTGGGAAGCGGGTGGCACCCGCTTGGGGACGGCGGGTAGCCTCTTTCCGTGGGACGGTGCCTGCGACCTGTCTGACATGATCTTCCGGTCAGAGTTGAGCCGGGACCCAGCGGGAGGGGTCACCCCAGGCCTCCCCTGCCTCCACTCCCCTCTTGCGCAGCTCTGAGTGACCAAGACACTGACCTGCTCCACCAGGGGCCTCCGCCTCCCTCAGCCGCCTGTTTTAATAGCGGACGGTCCTGACAACTGGGAAATTCTTCCTGCTGGCTCCTCTTGATCCCTCTCGCTAAACAGCAAGTGCGCTTCCCCACGTCTTTTGATACAGAGCCTGGGAGAGGGTCAGCCTCTGGCCGCCATCCTCCAGGCCACTCCTGGGCTGGGGAAAGAGGCTGTCTGCGGACTGCCAAGCCAGCTCTGTGCCGCAAGGAAGATGGTCTTCCTTCTGATCCTGGCTGGGCCGAGTCTGCCACTTGCCCCCGTCCTGGTCTTGCCGCATCAGGGGCGTCTGCTTGGAGACCCTGCTTCTCTCCAGCTGTACAGCAGAGAGGCTTTGGCTCCAGACCCCTGGGTTCAAATCCCAGCTCCGCCGTTGGCAAGGTGTGGGACTGTCGACTTGCTGTAGTGTGCTTCTGTACAACTATGAAAACGCGGCAAATACTGCTAACTTCCTCAGCGGCCTTTGGGGAGATGACATGGGTTTCTCTAGGCAGAGCCCCGCAGGTAGAGCCTGGTGCAGTAAGCGTCATCTCCAGCGGCTGCTGCCCACCAGCCGACGGGCCCCAAGGCCACCACGCCGGCCTTAGCTGCTGCTCGGGAAATGGAGGAAAGGCGCTGGCGATGGGATCGGCCCGAACGGACGCAGCCCTGTCCCCTGCCGCCTCCGCGGGGCTGGCTGCCCGCGCGCCCCGCCCCGCCGCTGCCGCGGAGGCCAACCCCAGACATTAAGCTGTCAAACCACTGCCAATTATCTCCCTCCGTGCCCGCCAGCTCCAGGGGCGACAGTGGTAGCAAGCGGGCGTTGACTCATTCTGTCACCAGCCTGCCCTGCTCTGGGAAAATGCAATTTAATGAAGTCCGATGGCAGGGCTGGGGCAGCCGGGGTCCTGGGAAGCGGGTGGCACCCGCTTGGGGACGGCGGGTAGCCTCTTTCCGTGGGACGGTGCCTGCGACCTGTCTGACATGATCTTCCGGTCAGAGTTGAGCCGGGACCCAGCGGGAGGGGTCACCCCAGGCCTCCCCTGCCTCCACTCCCCTCTTGCGCAGCTCTGAGTGACCAAGACACTGACCTGCTCCACCAGGGGCCTCCGCCTCCCTCAGCCGCCTGTTTTAATAGCGGACGGTCCTGACAACTGGGAAATTCTTCCTGCTGGCTCCTCTTGATCCCTCTCGCTAAACAGCAAGTGCGCTTCCCCACGTCTTTTGATACAGAGCCTGGGAGAGGGTCAGCCTCTGGCCGCCATCCTCCAGGCCACTCCTGGGCTGGGGAAAGAGGCTGTCTGCGGACTGCCAAGCCAGCTCTGTGCCGCAAGGAAGATGGTCTTCCTTCTGATCCTGGCTGGGCCGAGTCTGCCACTTGCCCCCGTCCTGGTCTTGCCGCATCAGGGGCGTCTGCTTGGAGACCCTGCTTCTCTCCAGCTGTACAGCAGAGAGGCTTTGGCTCCAGACCCCTGGGTTCAAATCCCAGCTCCGCCGTTGGCAAGGTGTGGGACTGTCGACTTGCTGTAGTGTGCTTCTGTACAACTATGAAAACGCGGCAAATACTGCTAACTTCCTCAGCGGCCTTTGGGGAGATGACATGGGTTTCTCTAGGCAGAGCCCCGCAGGTAGAGCCTGGTGCAGTAAGCGTCATCTCCAGCGGCTGCTGCCCACCAAGCCGACGGGCCCCAAGGCCACCACGCCGGCCTTAGATGCAGGGCGCTCACACAAGCTCTTCCTTCCACTTTTTCCTCTTTCTCCGGCACCCCTCCTCTTTTAGGTCCCGTCAGACTGGGGTTCCCTTTCTGTGTGCTCCCGCGAGGCCATCCCTTTGGCCACTTTCAAATGAGAACACAGACGTGAGACCCGCCTGCTCAAGGTTGGACCCCAGCGCTGCCAGGGCCTGCCCGTGGGCCTTAGTGATGGGTCACCGAGCACTGACTGACGCTTGGCATAACCTGGAGGGGGGCAACGTGGTGAGCTTTCCCCTCCCTGGGGGAAAGGGTCTGGGACCTGGCAGGTTTGAGAGTCTCTGGCAGAGACTGAGGGGCCAGGTCTTGCCTGGCTCCATTCAGAGGCCCGGAGGTAGTCAGGAAGAGCCTGCATGGGGGACGCCAAAGGGACAGAGTGAGAGGTGACAGAAAAGGCCTTCAGACATCTCCAGAGCTCAGGGACCCACTGGCCTCTGGGAAGCTCCAGCGCCAGATCCTCCTGTGCCGTTCTCGGGCTCTGAGTGCCTTGGTCTTCCCCACGTGATGAGGCCCAGTTGCTGGTTTCACACACTGGGCCCCTGGCACCAGGGGCGGGAGGGCAGCAGGGGCTGCACAGGGGCAGCAGTCTAAGCCTCTCGCTGTGGTGCTGCTGGGTGAGTTGCTAAGTGTGTCCAACTCTTTTCGACCCCATGCCCGCCAGGCCCCTCTGTCAGTGGAATTTTCCAGGCAGGAATACTGGAGTGGGTTGCCATTTCCTTCTTCAGGGGATCTTCCAGACCCGGGGATTGAACGCGCAGTGGCAGGCAGATTCTTTACTGCTGAAGCTACGTGGGAAGCCCCACGCCCTTGGTGTACAGAAGGGAAACCAAGGCCCCGGGGTGCCCTGGGCGGCTTGGCCAGCAAGCGGCTGAGCATGCCTCTAAGCCCTGGGGCTGGGGTTCCTTCCCCGAAAGCTCACAGCCCACGTCAGGAAACCTGCTTCCGATGAGACTTCCATATTTGATTCCTGTCACCCTGCATTATTGACAAAGTAACTCCCGCTTTCAATCGCCAAGTAAGATTCCCAAAGGATCAATTACATACGACGTAAGGTGGCTCCCTGCCAGGTTAATTTAAAGCACACTCGGCCTTTCCAGACCGTCCACCCATCGTGCCCCCTGTGTAGGACCAGTCACCGCTTTTTCCTACCCTCTGGGCTCAGATCCATGTGCGAGGCCATCCCTTTCGGCGAGCCATCCCTTTGGCACACAGACGTGAGACCCGCCTGCTCAAGGTTGGACCCCAGCGCTGCCAGGGCCTGCCCGTGGGCCTTAGTGATGGGTCACCGAGCACTGACTGACGCTTGGCATAACCTGGAGGGGGGCAACGTGGTGAGCTTTCCCCTCCCTGGGGGAAAGGGTCTGGGACCTGGCAGGTTTGAGAGTCTCTGGCAGAGACTGAGGGGCCAGGTCTTGCCTGGCTCCATTCAGAGGCCCGGAGGTAGTCAGGAAGAGCCTGCATGGGGGACGCCAAAGGGACAGAGTGAGAGGTGACAGAAAAGGCCTTCAGACATCTCCAGAGCTCAGGGACCCACTGGCCTCTGGGAAGCTCCAGCGCCAGATCCTCCTGTGCCGTTCTCGGGCTCTGAGTGCCTTGGTCTTCCCCACGTGATGAGGCCCAGTTGCTGGTTTCACACACTGGGCCCCTGGCACCAGGGGCGGGAGGGCAGCAGGGGCTGCACAGGGGCAGCAGTCTAAGCCTCTCGCTGTGGTGCTGCTGGGTGAGTTGCTAAGTGTGTCCAACTCTTTTCGACCCCATGCCCGCCAGGCCCCTCTGTCAGTGGAATTTTCCAGGCAGGAATACTGGAGTGGGTTGCCATTTCCTTCTTCAGGGGATCTTCCAGACCCGGGGATTGAACGCGCAGTGGCAGGCAGATTCTTTACTGCTGAAGCTACGTGGGAAGCCCCACGCCCTTGGTGTACAGAAGGGGAAACCAAGG
The DNA here is from genome assembly GCA_022376925.1 of Tragulus kanchil. Taxonomy (NCBI): domain Eukaryota; kingdom Metazoa; phylum Chordata; class Mammalia; order Artiodactyla; family Tragulidae; genus Tragulus; species Tragulus kanchil. The sequence goes on from JAIOJX010000006.1 coordinate 140,055,248, forward strand.
CCCGGAGTGCCCTGGGCGGCTTGGCCAGCAAGCGGCTGAGCATGCCTCTAAGCCCTGGGGCTGGGGTTCCTTCCCCGAAAGCTCACAGCCCACGTCAGGAAACCTGCTTCCGATGAGACTTCCATATTTGATTCCTGTCACCCTGCATTATTGACAAAGTAACTCCCGCTTTCAATCGCCAAGTAAGATTCCCAAAGGATCAATTACATACGACGTAAGGTGGCTCCCTGCCAGGTTAATTTAAAGCACACTCGGCCTTTCCAGACCGTCCACCCATCGTGCCCCCTGTGTAGGACCAGTCACCGCTTTTTCCTACCCTCTGGGCTCAGATCCATGTGCAACCGGCTCCCAGGGGCCCCCCTGGAGCTCCCAGCTCAGGGATCCACCTTGGCACTGGGACGTGGATCTGGGGTGGAAGGAGTGTCCCACCCACGGCCACAGACACAGCTGGCGTCCCCGGTCGCCGCTGTGTTCCTGCTGGTGCTCGGCTGTCCCTCTCCTCCTTCCGGATCTCTCCCAGGGCTGCTCCAGTGTTGACAGGGAGAGAGCCGAAACTGCGAGAGGAGGGCTTCCAGAGGCAGAGAGCCGGCCTGAGCTCAGGAAGGGTCCCCCGGGCCTCCTGGCAACCACCTCTCCATCTATAACTTAAGTACTAACCATTGTGAGGGCTCAGAGGGCTCCGACTCTCCTCCCTGGGGTGAAAGCAGACTACTCCGCCCCCTCCTAGGAAAGTCTCATGGGCAGATAGGTGCAGAGAAATGGCTGAAAGACCAGTTGGGCCTGTGTGTACACCAGGGAGTGAGGGGAGGCGGCGGGGAAGCCAGATGAGCGGGGACCTGGGGCATCAGGCCGTGAGCCACTCACAGGAACAAGACAGCCTGCACCCAGGCCATGAGCTCAGGCCTGAGGCTGGAGGAGGGCTCGGATGGTCCTCCACTCGGCAGTAGAATCTTCCATAAAGAATGCGCGTGGCTCTGGCTAAGAGCCTGCTGCTCACAAGTGGGACTCTCCCGTGGGTCCTGGGCCTCTCAGAACCTTCCTCAAGTATAAATCAGGGAAGCCCCCCTTGACCTGCTGAGGATGCTGGGAGCACGAGGCAAGAGCCCTCTGTAGATGTGATACAACCCTTCAGGAAGTGGGCACTCTCAGAGAGGCCAGGAGGCACAGGTCAGGGACCGCTCCTGGAGCAGTCTGTGGCCAGAGGACCTCCAAGGGGATGGTGCGGGTGCATCTGTGTGGCTGTGGGTGAGAGCGGCTTAACTCGGGGTCAAGGGTGGCTGGCGAAGGCCTCACTGAGACAGGGGACATCCGAGGAAAGAACCAAAGGGGCCTGGGACATCTCAGCGGCCTCTGCAAAGACGGGGAGGGAGAGCCAAGGCCAGAGCCCGTGTGAGGCAGGGAGGGGAGCACTCAGGTGCTGGGCGCCCACCCCCCATCTCTCCAGGAGAGACAGCTGGCAGCCCGCTCCGGCTCCCTGCGGACAAGCTGTCTTCCCCATCCTGGGCCTGAAAGTGAGGCCGGGCGGGGTAGCGGGGAGGAGGAAGCCTGCACCAAACAGTGGCCTGGAGCCAAGACCAGAGCGAAGCTTGTTCCCCTTTATTTATGATTGTTATGGGGAGAAATAAAGCCTTGGCTCGGCCAGGAGCCAGACCCTCGTGCCTCTCTCCTTCTACCTTTCCTTCCACGGGTTTCACCTCTTCTCTGGGCACCTGCTTTCCTCTGACAGCAGAGATCAAATAACTTCTCACTCAAAGGGAAAGATCCTATCTCCCCTCACCATTCAGCACTAACACCCTGACTGACATCCCCAGATTAAAAGGCAATTAGGCAGCTTTGTTTCTGCAGGGGCAGAAGGTCTGCCCGGCACCCTCCTTGGGAACCGGACCCCACCATGGGGAGGGCTAGCAGCTCCGGTGACTCCTGGTGGAGAAGCGGCCGGCCTCCCCCAGTCCCACCCCACCCTGGTGGCCGGCCCCTCACCATCCCCTGGGCAGGGGCAGCGGGAAGGACCCTCTTCCCTCCGCTCCAGAACTGCCAGTGTCCAGGAAGAGGGAGCGACGCCCCCCGCCCAGTCCAGCCCACTCCCTTTTTCTACATACCCACCCCTTGGAGTAGGGGTGGAGGGTTAATTCGTGCCCCTCACCGCCCTCCCCCGAAGAAAACACAACTCCGATTGCTTTCCAGCCTATTTCAAATAATAATAAACAGCGTGGAATTGGCCCGTCAGGGTTTCCAGTCTCTTAAAAATAACATAAGCGACAAGCAGAGAGAGGGCCATGGCGAGTCCTTCAAACCACAGCCCCTGGGCGTCCACCTCCTTCCCAGAGTTAATCTGTGTGATGAGAGTAAAGAAATGCTCCCCCCGCCGCAGCCCTGTCGGAGCACGCTTGCCCCCCTCATTTAATCCTCAACAAAACCCTCAAAGTCCGTATTATCACCATCCTGCTTTTATACTCACTTGGCCAATGTACAGGAGGAGAGCTTAGAGAGGACCCTCAAGGACTTCCCTCGTGGCCCAGCGGTTAGGACTCTGCGTCCACGGCAGGGGCGCATATTCAGTCCGTGATTGGGGAACTAGATCCTGCAGGCCCCGTGGTGCGGCCAAAATTAAAGGGGAAAAGGGGACCCTCAATTCTTCCCCATGACATTGTATGAGGAGGGAGAGGGTTTTAGAACCTATCATTTGGGTTCTAGAAGTTTCTACCTGGCAAGGACCATAGGACGTCTGACACCCTCGCAAGCTAAGGTGGTCAGGGAGAGTCCTTCCATCCTGAAGGGACCCTAAAGAAAGGGAGGTTTTCATCAGACAAGGTAAGGACCACCATCCTTACCTTGTCATAAAGTTCCCTGGGCCACCGGGCTCCTGCCCACCCTGCCGGCCTAGGCCTCCCTCTGCCCTCCCCCTGCCCGCACGGGGCTCTCTCCTCCAGGGTATTTTGGGTGCACGTACTGGGTGCCACGCGCTGTGCTAGGTCACTGGGCAGAGGCGATGCTGACAGTGACAAGAGGCAGGAAGGCAGAGGAATGAGAGAGGAGAATAGACAAAAAGAAAAAGACACTTTCTTTTTCTGTGCAAATTCAGTCTAGCAGGGGACCAGACATGAAAACAAATAATTACTGAGTGATAAGCGCTGTGCTTGTTTGTTTGTTTTTTAAAGTATGAACCAAGATCCATGGGAGCTCAGAGGAGGAGTGATGCTGGGGGCGGGGGAGGATCAGGAGAGAGGTGAGATTTTGGCTGGGTCTTGCAGGATAAGCAGGAGTCCCTCGGAGAGAGAAGAGGGAACAGGAAGAGGGAAGAAAATCGTGAAAACCCTGCCCGGGGCTAACATGCTGGCCATGTGGTGCGGAAGTGACCAGATAAAGCTATGCACTTCACTTAGCTGGCAACTGGGAGCGACTGGTGCGGCCGAGGCAGGGGCAGGACGTGAAAAGAGGCACAGGGGGTGCTCAGCCAAGACACTGGCCACCAGGGGCCAGGCCGTGTGTGCTCCGCTTCCAGGACCTGCACTGGACAGGCCGACCCAGAGACACAGAAGCAGACAGGGCTCGTCAGGGGCCGGGGCGGCTGGGGTCACGGGAAATGCCGGCAAATGGGCACAGGCTTCTTTGGGGGGTGATGCAATTTGTTCTGTATCAGGGAGGGGAGATGGCAGCCCCATTTTGTGACTATCCTAACCCCACTGCATTGCACTCTGTAAGAGGGTGAACTTTATAGGAGGTAAGTTATGTCTCAATAATAAAAGCAGAGGCACAGGAAGAATGATGGGTGGCAGAGAGCTAGCGTCCACCCGGATAGAGGAAGGCCGGCCCTAGGAGACCTTTGCAAGACTGCAGCGCCCCCCAGACATGGGGGTCCTCAGCTAGGCACGGCTGCTCTGAGCGTTGACCTGCTGAGGTCTTCCTTCCTCCCCTGCCCTGGGGGGGGGCGGACATGAGAGAACCTAGGACCGCCACCTTGGAGCTGGCTCCCCACCCCCTCGCCCTGCCCCCTCCACATGCAGGAGGCCCGGCAGCACAGCACTCCATGCCTGGGACCAGAGCGACAGACAGGTCACCTGACAAGCCACACCACTTATTTTTGAAGACAGGCGGGTCCCCTGGTAATAGAGCAGGCACGGAAGCCGCTCTGCTGTAGATGGGGAAAATTAGGGCAGAAAATAACACCATGAACACGGAACTGTCTGTCCAGAAATAGGAGAGGAGAAAGCCTCACCCCCATCCGAGTGTGTCAGAGCCTGTCTGAGCTCCTGGGAACCCCGGGACCATCCGGATGCAGAGCCCCACATGTCCCCCTCAGCCCCCGCCCCCGCCAGCCTCAGGGCTCTTCTATCTGCTGTGGCTTGCTGGGGCCACTCGGCTCCCCAGGGCTGGGGTGGGGGATGGGAGCGCCCTGAATACAAGGATACTAACAGAGGCCTTTGCGTGGGGGGCCCCAGAGTCTCTAAGGCAGCTGAAGGAGCACTCACTCCCTTGGGAGGGAAGCAAGGCACCCCACTCTCTGAGCCCTGTCGCCTGGAAGGTTCGTGGGGCTGGAGGTTCCCTGGACGTGGACCAGGGAGGGGAAAGGCATCAGCCATCTAAGTGGGCAGAAAGTTGTGATGCTTGTCAGTTGGGGGTGTGCCTGTGTGTGATGCTGAAGGACATTTTAAGATGCCTGGATGGGCTGAGGAAGGGGTTTGGAGGCAGAAGTAGCTGAGATTCAAAAGCACAGGCAGAAACTGCAAGGCCTTCAAACTCCTAGATTTGCCCCCAGCCCCACGCGTGGGGAGAAGGGCAGGGCTAGCTCCCAAGGCTGCTGGAGGCAGGAGCTTATGAATGGAAGCTGGAGGGAGCTGTGCGTGGGAAGCCCAGAGGAGCCTGGGGAGAGCAGGGCTGAGCTGGGCTGGCAGAGGGATGCTGGGGGACTTCACACCCTGGCAGGCAGTCCCTTTATTTTCACTCAGGGCTTGGGGGCGAGGGCAGGGCAGAGAGGAAAAGGCTAGGCGGAGCCGGTCTGAGCGGGAGGACCTCCCTGATTTTTCCCAGCATCCCCCAGGCCACTTCTCTCACCACAAACCTCAGTCTCAAGCCACTTGGTTGTCATGGAAACAGGATGGAATAGAACAGATGGTCTCCACTAGCCAAATTCCAATTAAACAGGGCAGAGACGGATCAGGGAGGGGGTGTGATGTGACTGGGCCACAGAAGGTTCTGCCCTCCAGCCCACCCTGTCCACCCTGGGCTGCCGCAGGATGGACAGGAAGCCTCTGGTCACTTCCAGTGGACCAGGGGCGGGGCCAGGAGGGACTTCTGGGAGGGGGCATCTCTGAGCTGGTGCAGAAACCTGCCTGGAGCTCAGTCAGTCCCCAGAACCCCTATCCTCACTCCCTCAGTTCTCCAATGTGAGGAGCTTGGAGAGGGGCTACCCTTCAGAGCCCACATGTCCCCTCAGCCCCGCCCCGCCAGCCTCAGGGCTCTTCTATCTGCTGTGGCTTGCTGGGGCCACTCGGCTCCCAGGGCTGGGGTGGGGATGGGGCGCCCTGAATACAAGGATACTAACAGAGGCCTTTGCGTGGGGGGCCCCAGAGTCTCTAAGGCAGCTGAAGGAGCACTCACTCCCTTGGGAGGGAAGCAAGGCACCCCACTCTCTGAGCCCTGTCGCCTGGAAGGTTCGTGGGGCTGGAGGTTCCCTGGACGTGGACCAGGGAGGGGAAAGGCATCAGCCATCTAAGTGGGCAGAAAGTTGTGATGCTTGTCAGTTGGGGGTGTGCCTGTGTGTGATGCTGAAGGACATTTTAAGATGCCTGGATGGGCTGAGGAAGGGGTTTGGAGGCAGAAGTAGCTGAGATTCAAAAGCACAGGCAGAAACTGCAAGGCCTTCAAACTCCTAGATTTGCCCCCAGCCCCACGCGTGGGGAGAAGGGCAGGGCTAGCTCCCAAGGCTGCTGGAGGCAGGAGCTTATGACTGGAAGCTGGGGGGAGCTGTGCGTGGGAAGCCCAGAGGAGCCTGGGAGAGCAGGGCTGAGCTGGGCTGGCAGAGGGATGCTGGGGGACTTCACACCCTGGCAGGCAGTCCCTTTATTTTCACTCAGGGCTTGGGGGCGAGGGCAGGGCAGAGAGGAAAAGGCTAGGCGGAGCCGGTCTGAGCGGGAGGACCTCCCTGATTTTTCCCAGCATCCCCCAGGCCACTTCTCTCACCACAAACCTCAGTCTCAAGCCACTTGGTTGTCATGGAAACAGGATGGAATAGAACAGATGGTCTCCACTAGCCAAATTCCAATTAAACAGGGCAGAGACGGATCAGGGAGGGGGTGTGATGTGACTGGGCCACAGAAGGTTCTGCCCTCCAGCCCACCCTGTCCACCCTGGGCTGCCGCAGGATGGACAGGAAGCCTCTGGTCACTTCCAGTGGACCAGGGGCGGGGCCAGGAGGGACTTCTGGGAGGGGGCATCTCTGAGCTGGTGCAGAAACCTGCCTGGAGGGCGTCAGTCAGTCCCCAGAACCCCTATCTCCTCACTCCCTCAGTTCTCCAATGTGAGGAGCTTGGAGAGGGGCTACCCTTGGGGCAACACACATTTCAATCGACAGAAACACTGAGCCAGAAGCGCACGCACATCTGCTTGTATGACCAAGCCATTAAATGGTGCTGTGTCTACACAGACGTGCATGTACATGTATGTGTGTGGGCACAGAAAGACTCACAGGCACACGCAACAAGGTTAAATACTCAGAGACACATTCTTAGAACTGTATGAAGAAAATACTTTAGGAAATGAAATAAGCAACTTATTTCAATTTACTTAATAAACATCTATTAAGAATTTATCAAGTGCCTGAAAGAATTATACGCACATTCTCTCTCACACACATGTACACACACACGTACACATGCATGAATCCTAGAGGGATACGGTCCTGGGCTCAAGGGACCATATGAACTGACGCTGTGATCAGGTGCCGTGGTAGGAAGGCCTACAGAGCCATGACTGTCAGCGAGGACATAATGAACCCGGGGAGGGGTTAGAGAAGAAAGGGCCCTGAAGGGTCAGGCAGTGAAGGGGGACCGCCAGGCAGACAGGAGAGTGCGATCCAAGAATGAATGAAAGGTGAGGGGTGGCATGCAGAGGGGTGAGCCCAGGGTAGGAGCAGACCCCAACACAGCCTGGCGTGGACGGCACAGACCCGCACTCAGCCACAAACACGCCTAGCCACGCACCAGCAAACGCCCTGGAAAACCACACACCACGGACACCACGCACGTCTCCCCGGCTCCCCAGGGCTCTGGGCATGGGTTGGACGTGGTAAATGTTAACGGAGTGGCAAAAAGGTGCTTTTGTTTGCTGCAAACAACACGAGCTGAGCATGGGACGTATCAGGAGAGCGGGAAGCCTCAGAAGTCTTGGGGTTAGACCAAGGGCCAGGAAAACAGAGAAGAGTGCAGAGGAAGGAGAGCTCAGAGCCCACTGGGCTTGAGAAGGAGGGCGAGCCAGCAGCTCCCATCGGTGTGCTGTGCATTTACGGAACACCTCCTGTGTACCAGGCACTGAGCTGGAGCCTGCGGACCTTGTAAGGCTCAGTCCCCCCTTCCAAGATCTCAGTGTCTAGGGTGAGGGGCGGAGAGAAAGAAAGTACCAGACAACACAGCCCCAAGAGCCGGGGAAAGAATGCAGGGGAAGGGGCCCTTTGGGAACCAGGTATTTCATAGTGATTTTCAAATGCTGGGACTTTGCACTGAGCCAGCAGCAGGAGCTAAGGCCCAGGGGCAGGAGTGGAGGAGAGAGGAGGAGCCAGGCGGAGCTGGAACCTTGAATGTGCCCATGGCTGCCGGGGAGACAGCTTTGGAAAAGTAGCTTCTGGTGATAGCAGAGCCTTGACCAGGGGTTCCCACCTGGGAGTCTCTTTGAGACACATTTCTTTTTAGAACTGTATGAAGAAAATACTTTAGGAAATGAAATAAGCAACTTATTTCAATTTACTTAATAAACATCTATTAAGAATTTATCAAGTGCCTGAAAGAATTATACGCACATTCTCTCTCACACACATGTACACACACACGTACACATGCATGAATCCTAGAGGGATACGGTCCTGGGCTCAAGGGACCATATGAACTGACGCTGTGATCAGGTGCCGTGGTAGGAAGGCCTACAGAGCCATGACTGTCAGCGAGGACATAATGAACCCGGGGAGGGGTTAGAGAAGAAAGGGCCCTGAAGGGTCAGGCAGTGAAGGGGGACCGCCAGGCAGACAGGAGAGTGCGATCCAAGAATGAATGAAAGGTGAGGGGTGGCATGCAGAGGGGTGAGCCCAGGGTAGGAGCAGACCCCAACACAGCCTGGCGTGGACGGCACAGACCCGCACTCAGCCACAAACACGCCTAGCCACGCACCAGCAAACGCCCTGGAAAACCACACACCACGGACACCACGCACGTCTCCCCGGCTCCCCAGGGCTCTGGGCATGGGTTGGACGTGGTAAATGTTAACGGAGTGGCAAAAAGGTGCTTTTGTTTGCTGCAAACAACACGAGCTGAGCATGGGACGTATCAGGAGAGCGGGAAGCCTCAGAAGTCTTGGGGTTAGACCAAGGGCCAGGAAAACAGAGAAGAGTGCAGAGGAAGGAGAGCTCAGAGCCCACTGGGCTTGAGAAGGAGGGCGAGCCAGCAGCTCCCATCGGTGTGCTGTGCATTTACGGAACACCTCCTGTGTACCAGGCACTGAGCTGGAGCCTGCGGACCTTGTAAGGCTCAGTCCCCCCTTCCAAGATCTCAGTGTCTAGGGTGAGGGGCGGAGAGAAAGAAAGTACCAGACAACACAGCCCCAAGAGCCGGGGAAAGAATGCAGGGGAAGGGGCCCTTTGGGAACCAGGTATTTCATAGTGATTTTCAAATGCTGGGACTTTGCACTGAGCCAGCAGCAGGAGCTAAGGCCCAGGGGCAGGAGTGGAGGAGAGAGGGGAGGAGCCAGGCGGGAGCTGGAACCTTGAATGTGCCCATGGCTGCCGGGGGAGACAGCTTTGGAAAAGTAGCTTCTGGTGATAGCAGAGCCTTGACCAGGGGTTCCCACCTGGGAGTCTCTTTGCCCCAGGGGACATTTAGCATTGTCTGAAGACATTTTTTACTGTCCCATGGTGGGGGATGGTGGGAGGATGCTACTCCATCCACCTGGTAGAAGGCAGAGATGGTGCCAAACATCCTACCCTGCGTGGAATTACCTGGCCCAGGATATCAGCAGTGCCGACTGGGGTGAGGGCCCCGACCATGGTCACGAAGTCTGTGCTTAAGGAGGCCACAAGGGCTTCTGGCAGAGCAGGAGGGTGACATGCCTCAATGTCTCCGCACTCTGAACATGTGCGGGCCACATAGGAACGGGGCAAGCTGCCCTGTACGATGTCTCGTAGGGCGGCAGTGTTGAGGCAAGGCGGGCACGGAAGCCCTGCAGAAAAGGGACCAGTAAGAGCTGACCACAAATCAGACACAGGGGACAGAGGAGAAGGGGGCCCAGCTCGGAACCTTGAAACCGGCATGGAGCTTCCGAGTGCAGAAATGGGGACAGTCCAGCGAGGGCTGTGTCCTGGGAAGAGGAGGCCTGCGCCCAGGGCCTGACGTGGAACTCTCCAGGGGGGCGGTGCAGTGAGCAGGCCCGGGCACAGGGCAGGCTGAACCTGGGCAGAGCAGATAGAGGAGACTGTTCTCCGAAGTCCAAAATCCTCCACACGGCCTTGCCAGCCCCTTCCACGGCTCCCTCACCCCAACGACATTCCAGAAGACTCTAGCCGTCTTTCACGTGTGTCCACACAGGGCCTCTCTCAGGCGGCCCTGGCCACTGTCCTCTGGCGCTCCCTCCAGCCGCCCCCACTCAGCCTCCAGGTCTCAGCATCAAGGTCCCGTCCCCAGGGAAGCCACCCCCAGGTTGGGGCCCGGGTGTCTCCTTCACAGCCCTGTGCAAACTTTAATCCCTCGAGTAATTCCCAGAGCAGGAGAACACCTGTTTTCAGATAGTATATAACCACTTGGCCCAGCCCCAGCGCTCGCCAAAGATCGAAACAGGCAGAGAAGCTCCGCAGTCCCTGGCTTCTGCCCTCTGTTTCCTCTCCCTTTTTCACATTCTGCCCTTCCCTCACCACTTCCCTGACCACACATCTTACAAAAGACACGTTCTGAGAGTCACCAGGATGGGCTTGCACCAAGGATCCAGGAAAAGGCTTGGAAACCTGGACAAACTGCCACTGGGAAGTTTTCCAGCAATGGCGGATCCAAAACGCCACCCAAAGGCCAAACCTCAAGGACATGGGCTTCCTCCTCCCTCCGCCCCCACCTGTTAGGCTTTGACCTCCATTTAAATGGCTAAAAGTATTTTTTTCTTGACATGAGGTGCCTGGCGCTTAATAGTTGCTCAGCGAACACCTGGTGACGAACTGCCCTCACCCAAAGAAGGTGGCGCTAGTGGTAAAGAACCCACCTGCCAATGTGAGAGACCTAGACCCCCCCCCCGGGAGGAGGGCATGGCAACCCACTCCAGTATTCCTGCCTGGAAAGCCCCATGGACAGAGGAGCCTGCTGGGCTACAGTCCGTGGGGTAGCAGAGTCAGCGGCAAATTACACACACACACAAAGGATCAGGGAAGCGCTACCCACAGGGTCACCCCAGGACCCCATGTAGCCAGAAGTGTTGGGGGTGCCAAAGAGAGTAGCAGTGGGATGCACTCTGGGGTGGTCGAAGGGCCTGCCCTCCCAGCAGGAAATAGCTAAGTTCATCCAAAGAGCCTGTGGGCACTAATCTCTCTTGGAGACTAAACACCACGCTGGCTCCAGAGACCAGAAACCAGGGGTGGGCCAAGGCTGGGGGCTTGTTTCCAGAGGTCCGAGCAGAGCCCACCTAGAAGGATCTCCAGGGTTGCAGGTGGGGGAGCTGAAAGTGGGAAGAAAACACTAACAATTTATTAACCCGGGTTACTAATTATTAACCAGCTAGACTCTAGGACTCGAGAGCCCAATTTCTGGCTTCTCCCCTTCACCAGGGCTGAATCCCAGGCACCTCTGGGACACCCCCACCCTGCCTGCCGCCCCACCCCGCAGGCTATCTCCAGTCCAGCCTTGCTCTTTATCTTCCCCTGTCCTTCCTGGTGGCGTGTCCTGGAGAGAGAGGGATGACAGTGATTGAAACTATTATTTAGGGACAGGTCTGGGTGGCCTAGGGGCAGCCGTGGGGAGGGGCCGTCCCCTCTTCACTTCCCTCCTCCCCGCCCCTACCCTCTGAGGGTGGCTCCGCTCCTTATCTCTCCCAGCAGAGCGGCAAGGTTTGGCAAGGGAACCAGGGGCTCAGGCGGGAGGGAAAAGAAGCAGTAAGCCTGTGAGACAGGGGAGAATTGATCCAAGCCACGCCTCCCGGGTTCTGGGGGCGGGGCACTGGTAGTTAGGGCCCAGTGGGTACTGACAGACTGCCTGTGGGCGGGGCGTGGGGATGGACCCACCGCTGCACCATCGATCACAGCCTACGAACCAAGGTCAGACGGTGGGATGCCGCACCCGGCCACATGCCGTGGCTTGCTCTCCCAGCCGCCAGGACTTGCGCCGGAGCCGTTGCACAGTGGCATGAACTGCCAGACGACAGGACAGGCTGCCAGGAGATCACCCACAGGTGGCATCCTTGTGTGCACCTGTGACCACACCCATTCCAACGAGTCCGCACTCATGGCCACTAGGACACGGTTTGCTGAGACAATCAGCGACTGCTCCCACGGCCCCGGGGTGAAGTGGCTGCAGGCGGAGGCCCCGCCGCCCCCACTGTCCTCTTTATGCCCTGAATCTCTGCAATACTGTCCCTCGCTCAGGCCCCTCACCAGCTTAATTCCTTCATTCCCACTGGAGATGAATAGATCTCTCACTGCAATTTATTGTGAATCCAAAGGAATAAAAAAACAGGGCTGGAGAGGGGTGAGTAGAGGTCGGGGTGAAGCCAGCCGACCCGCTCGGCCTCCACCTGGCCCTGGGACAGTGGCTGTGGCTGGGGACTCCTAGGCTGAAATCCCTGGGCCCGGCAGCCTGTGTTTGGAGCTTCGCAGCTGTTACTGGGGGTCTAGAGAACTTGGTTCCCAGGAAAGCATCTGAGACGGAGAGGGTGTCAGACGAGGGGGACAAACTCATGGGAGAGAAGACTCTGGGTGCCAGAGGTTATCTTTAAATGCCTGGAGGACCCCATGTGCAGAATCGGATGATTCAACAGGGTAGAAACAGGACTCACTGGTGGGAGCTTCAGGGATACAGATTTCAGCTCAGTACAAGGAAGAATTTGGGGGCAGTCAGAGCTGTCTGGGCTTCCCTGTGAGGTGGTGATCTCCCTGTCACTGCAGGTATTCATGCTGAAGTTGGATGATCAACCAACAGGTAGGGATGTGGCTGAGAGGTTTTCAGAAGTGACTGGGTGTTACACTGTTTAACTGCCCTTCCAATGCTGAGACGCTGGGGTTCTGTGACTTACCCTTCTGGCCTTCCCCACTTCCCCTGCAGGGCAGGAGGTACCCTCAGCTGAGAGGCGGGCTGGGAGGGAACACGTGGGCTCAGATGTGTGACCTGGCTTGAGGGGTGAAGGAGCAGTGACCTCCTGCCTGGTCACCTCTGCCTTTTCATGTCCCAGCAGGGAGAGCTCAGGGAGAGGGGCAGGCCTAGGTGATGGCCTCATGAGCCCCCAGCTTCTCCTCCATCTCAGGCCCCTGTGCGGGGGCACGAAGAGGTGGCACCCTGAGGTGGCTCCTGCTGTGTTGTGAGGTTAGAGGCCGGTGCCATCCCGTGCTGGGCTGGAAGCGTCAGGAGGCACCAGTGTACGCGAGCGGGTGCAGGATCGGGCGTGCCACCCTCTCCCATCGCACACCTAGGGCAGTAGGAGTCCCGTGAGTCCTGGCACTCGGCTCCCAGTGCAGCTGGACTCCCGCACCAGGGTAATTCCTTCATTCCCACTGGAGATGAATAGATCTCTCACTGCAATTTATTGTGAATCCAAAGGAATAAAAAAACAGGGCTGGAGAGGGGTGAGTAGAGGTCGGGGTGAAGCCAGCCGACCCGCTCGGCCTCCACCTGGCCCTGGGACAGTGGCTGTTGCTCGGGACTCCTAGTCTGAAATCCCTGGGCCCGCAGCCTGTGTTTGGAGCTTCGCAGCTGTTACTGGGGGTCTAGAGAACTTGGTTCCCAGGAAAGCATCTGAGACGGAGAGGGTGTCAGGCAGGGGACAAACTCATGGGAGAGAAGACTCTGGGTGCCAGAGGTTATCTTTAAATGCCTGGAGGACCCCATGTGCAGAATCGGATGATTCAACAGGGTAGAAACAGGACTCACTGGTGGGAGCTTCAGGGATACAGATTTCAGCTCAGTACAAGGAAGAATTTGGGGGCAGTCAGAGCTGTCTGGGCTTCCCTGTGAGGTGGTGATCTCCCTGTCACTGCAGGTATTCATGCTGAAGTTGGATGATCAACCAACAGGTAGGGATGTGGCTGAGAGGTTTTCAGAAGTGACTGGGTGTTACACTGTTTAACTGCCCTTCCAATGCTGAGACGCTGGGGTTCTGTGACTTACCCTTCTGGCCTTCCCCACTTCCCCTGCAGGGCAGGAGGTACCCTCAGCTGAGAGGCGGGCTGGGAGGGAACACGTGGGCTCAGATGTGTGACCTGGCTTGAGGGGTGAAGGAGCAGTGACCTCCTGCCTGGTCACCTCTGCCTTTTCATGTCCCAGCAGGGAGAGCTCAGGGAGAGGGGCAGGCCTAGGTGATGGCCTCATGAGCCCCCAGCTTCTCCTCCATCTCAGGCCCCTGTGCGGGGGCACGAAGAGGTGGCACCCTGAGGTGGCTCCTGCTGTGTTGTGAGGTTAGAGGCCGGTGCCATCCCGTGCTGGGCTGGAAGCGTCAGGAGGCACCAGTGTACGCGAGCGGGTGCAGGATCGGGCGTGCCACCCTCTCCCATCGCACACCTAGGGCAGTAGGAGTCCCGTGAGTCCTGGCACTCGGCTCCCAGTGCAGCTGGACTCCCGCACCAGGGTACCTTGGCCAAGAACAGGTAACGTTTGCTTTTAACTACCCTCTAAGAAGAGCTTCTCTGATGGTTCAGTGGTACAGAAACCACCTGCCAATGCAGGAGATGTGGGTTCTATCACTGGATTGGTAAGATCCCCTGGAGAAGGAAATGGCAGCCTAATCCAGTATTCTTGCCTGAAGAAAAGCCCATGGACAGAGAAGCCTGGTGGGCAGCAGCCCAGGGGGTGGCCAAACGTCAGAAGTGACTTAGCAACTAAAACCACAAGCCTTTAAGAAGGGAGCACACGATGGCTCCAAAGAGTCGCCAGGCACTTTCCCAGGTGACCATCTGGGCATGTGGGTGCTTTTCCAGGAGCCCAGAGGTCTGAGTGCTTGACCTCTCCTGAGCTGATCACCCTGAAGGGATCATAGGAGCCCTGAGAGCGACCCCCCCGCCCTGGCCAGTACTCTGGGTCACGAACTGCCGCAAAGCGCCTAGGCCTGGCTTCCAGCCTTGGGGAAGGCACCTCCCTCGAGACCCGGGGTCCCTGGGCAGCGTCAGCTACTAATAGCCGAGTGGTGTGAAGACTCACTCTGTACCAGGCATGGTGCTAATCAGGCATTGTTTAGCTCTTCTAAGCCTCCCGGCATTGTATTCCTGTTTTCCAGTAAAAAGAACTCAAGTTTAGAGAAGACACACACAGATGCATACTCAGCCACACGTGAGTAATAAAAGGCAGAGACCACTTGGCTTCAAAACCACCAGTGGGTTCAGTCCATTTGCTGGGGGAAGAAAGTCAGACCAGTTGTTTGTGATCCTATAGACAAAACAATGATCTAAGATTGACCTTCTGCATTCTCCAGCTGGCGGCTGGGGGGCAGTGCAGACCCTGCCTCCACAGTCATTGCCACTGATGGCCTGCCTCGCTCCCCTTCTTTCCCTCACCCCTCAGACTCTGCCCTGCTCCTACGGGGGGTGGGGGGTGGGGGGCCGCGTGACAGCCCCCCCCTTCCAACTCCGTCGGGGAGAAGATGGCGATCAGAGGCTCATCAGGAGCAGACACACACATGCAGAGCGCGTGACCTCACGCATATCCAGACAAACCATAAACTTCTCTCATACACACACAGAGGACATAAAAACACCTGTAAAGGAACACATAAAGCAGCACAAATTATCATTACAGTGTGAACTATGTGCACAAATGCTGAGGGGGTAGGGGCAATGGAGTGAGGGAGACAGGAGGGGAAAATGGAGCCGCTTCCTATGTGTGTGTGTGTCTCTCTCTGTGTGTGTGTATGTGTGCGTAGGGGGTGACCCACAAAGAAGCTACCTGGTGATTGTCCTTGTCCCAGGCTCCCGGGAGGGAAGGGGGAGCCACAGAGACCCTTCCCAGTTATCCCACAGCAGAGCTGAGAGGTGGGGGCCAAAGACTGTTGCCCCCCTCTCCCATGACTGCCCCCCACCCACCCCAGCTCCAGTCCGGAGGTTCATTATCTGACTCTGAGAGGGGGCTGAGAAGAGTGCTGAGGCCCGGGTAGGGGCGGTCACAGGGGAGCAGGGGCTGGAGGCTGTCATCCAAGTTCCCCAAAGCCTCATCCGTCAACCGAGGGGAGATAATCACAGGGCGCAGGCGGCCCAGGACGCTGATTACTCTCTGGGCACCATAAACACAGGGAATAAATCTGGGAAGGGGTTGAGGAGGCGGTGTCCCGGTGGCAGGGCCGACCACCCCTCCTGGGCCGTGAGAGGCGGCCTATCCATCATTCGCAGAGACACAGCAATCTAGGCCGCTGCGATCAGGATGTTTGGGGGCGGGGGTGGTGGGCCATCGTAATAAAATAAGCCAGAGCCGTGCGGCGGCTCCGCTTCGAGAAGCCTGTCCCTGCCCCTGCGCTCTCTACACCCAGGAGCCATTGCAGAAGCTTCTGCCGTTGATTTAAAATCCTCAAAGGAGGCCTGGCCCAGAGGGGACACAAGGGGAGCGTGACAGTGGCTGGACTCAAAAGCACCCGTGGGCTTGGCAGGCCCTGCTCGGGGCAGAGCTGGCTTCTTTGTGCTGACGAGGTAGTGCTTAGGTCTGGAGGGAGATCAGACGGGGCTCTTAAGCCCTCCTTCCCCCTGTGGCTTCCAAGTACCTCCTGGGTAGCGGGCAGCTTCCAGCCCCAGGAACCGATCGCAGAGCGCTGGCCTGGGTCTGGGCCACAGAAGCCGCGCTGTAATTTAAGCTAACGGAGCATGGATAATCTAGAACAGCAGAGGGTCTAGGAGGAATTTCTCTTTGGCGTCGGAACAGATCAGATGACTGCTGCGCAGCCGAGTTACCTTCCTAATTAAGCAAGGGAATCCGTGAGGCCTGAGTGCACGTGGTGACCTGCCGGCTCAGGGTGTGCTGCCGGGCACTGGCCCCAGGTGACCCTCGAGAGGACAGTCCACACGTGGGCACTTCTGGACGCCACTCTTGCTCCTCGGTCACAACACCAGGAGAGGGATTTGATTTTTCTGCTCCCACGATCCTTCTTCCTGGGAAGTCCCCTCCCCTAGCTATGAGGCGGCCAGCGCCTCTGTCCCCCTCCCCGTCTGTTCAGCTCCCCGTCCTGGACCTGCCTGGGGCACAGGAAGCACTGGGCCCTTTCATCCCTGGGAGATCAAAGCAGGCGGCACAGGTGAACACCCTAAATCCTTTCCCTGCTCCTCTGCCCAGGTAGGGGCCCCTCCCCTGCTGTCTTCTGGGATCGCTGGGTGAGGGCGTGAGAGACCAGGACCTTCCAGAAGCTTAGGACAGGCCCTGGCACAGGATCACTTTGTTGAGCCGTGGGCCCACCCAAGATCTGGGGGGCCAACCTGGGAATACATGCTGGGGGCAGTTCCAGGTCCACTGAGAGGCGCTCCTACACCTGTCCCTGGTCTCAGAGTGAAACCTGAGGGGAGGCCCGCAGACGGCACCGGGGATGCTCAAAGACTCAGGGGATGAAAGAGCAATAATGCTGAGACATCTCCCTCCAGCAGAGGCCCATTCATACTCCCAAGACCCAGCAGTGACGGGGGCAGGCTACACCAGGAGAGCAACCCCTGGACTTCCAGCTCTTGTCAGGCATCCAAAGGATAAAGTAGTAACAACCGCTGAAACGTTCTGATGATAAGCATTCACAAGCCCCCAGTGCTCCAGGGAGGCCCCAGATTATTCCTGCGTCACCAAAGGGAGCAGGTGGATAGGCCTGAAGATGCTCGATAGGGGTGGCGGGCATTCTGGAGGCAAGTTCCTATGTCACTCCAGGCTTAGTACGTTGCCTTCCTCCATCACCCAGAAGAGAGGCAGCTTAACCCAGTGGTCGGATCACAGACACTGGGCCTGATTTCCTGGATCAGAATCCTGGCTCTGCCACTAAGTAGCTTTGTGACCAGAGGCAGGTGACCTAGCCTCTACCTGGACCTCATCTCTTCATTTGGTCAAGATGGGGAGAAATATCCTCCCCAAGAAGAAGGTGTCGCTGTGAAGACTGAGTAACTTAATACCCGTGAGGTGGTCACAGCCATGTCTGAGAGTCTGAAAACTTGATAACCGTTTGCTGTTGTTATCATCATCTGTCCAAGCAAGCAACTGTATACGCACCTAGCACTGGACTGTGTAACAATGCAGCAGCCCACAGAGTGCCCAACCCTGTGCAAGGCCCGGGGGAGTCCAAGCACCCCAGCAATGGACCTGGTCCTTTTGGAGCTCTCAGTCTTACGAAGAGAATCCTAGGCCCAGATGACCATAGTAAGATGTAGAGTGGTTCTCTGAGCGCGAGGTCATCTGAGCTGGGGGCTTGACAGCAGAAGTGACTCTTGACCCCAGTTGTTGGATATGGGAAATAGGGGCAGTTTAGGGGGAGTGGCACATGCACAGGCACTGAGCAGGGAAGGTGCATGGGCCGTGTGGCGGGCTGGGCAGGCCTGGCAGGGAGGGGTGGCTGGAGCTAAGCCAGGGAGGGAGAAGTCATCAAATGCACCTGGGATCGTGAGCATCCTTCTCAGGCCCAGGTTCGTCCAAGAAGCAGTGCAGGCAGTTTAGGGTTGGAGAGCCAGGAGTCAGGGATAGAGGTGAGCCAGAGGCTGCTGCAGGGGGTCCCCTGAGTGAGGGTGCTGCCACCAGCCTCTCCTGCCCCAGGACTCCCAGCCAGTGGTGGCCAGGCCGGCTTGGCTCAGGGGCACCTCGTCTGCTTCCTTGTCCCAGCAGCTGAACAGCATTTGCCCAGGGGAGACCAGCACTGAGGGAGGGGGCACCTGGGGCGCTGCTCAGGGGCCAGAGCCTGTGGAGGCAGCCTACCCACCCCCTTGAGGCCCGGATTCCAGACAAGCTGCAGGGCTTTAGAGGGAAGCCTCAGGGGCTGGTACAGACCTCCAGCCCCCTTTCCTGCAGAGCAGGGTCGACTGGCCAACGTCTGCCTGAACAGAGCGGGGCTCCCGTCTCGGCGGACTCATCTGGTGGGCGCTCGTGTGCTGAAGTGTGGGCGGGCCTGCATGACCCCCGCACGGGGCACAAAGAACCAGTTCCTCCGGCCTGGCACTCTCGCTCCTCTACAAGACTGGACACCAAGAAGGGGCAAAGTTTTCTTTGCCCTCGTCTTGTGTTTCATGGCTACCTCCACGGAGCCCTGGTGGTAGGCTGGTGATGGGCTGGTTTGCAGGGGAGGAGAGATAAAGCAGAGGGGGAGGGGAGGGCAGAGAAGCAGGCTGTCAACAGACACTAGAATGTGCTAAGAAAAGAATAATCCCATCTTTGGTGGGAAGAACCCCAAGATGCAACCAGTGTTTCATCACAGCCACTGCGGGCAAGTGACCCTATCTCAGGGACGCGGTGGAGCCAAGAAGCTCCCCTCCCCTGGGGGCACTAGCTGCTGACATGCATCTACAGGGGATGAAAAATGCTTCTGACACAGGCCCCCCAGGTCTCTACCTTTTAGACAGAAAGGTGGACTAAGATTCAGACGTGTCTCCCCAGGCCCGTGGGTATGAGTGGGCTTGCTGTCCCTGTCCCCAAGGGCCCTCCTCCATGGAATGACAATGTACTGCTAAGCTCAGACGCCCAGTCCTGGAGGGAGCTGTGTCCTTGTCTCCTGAAGTAAAGGGGCAGGCCTGAGGGCCCAAGGGAGGAAGAGGGACTTCATGTTTCCAGCTTTGGGAACCTGCATTCCAGGAATGCATGGGGAGGGCTGGGGAGGGAGGACCCTGTTTAAGCTGATAGATCAAACTCAGCTCCCAAAGGGACATTCCTGCGCCTATGGCCACTGGCCTGTTTTGCTGCCCGAGCCACGCCTGCAGCTGTGTCCCAACGGGGCCACCAAGCCAGCGGAACTAATGTCCTCTAATGAGATCCGGGCCAGAGTGGCCGGGCGGGTTTTATTGTCTGTGGCTTGGTAATGAGACTCCTCATAAACTGGGAATGAAACCAGGATCTGCGTGGACCAGAGAGGGGTGTGGGGTAGCCCAGGAGAGGGAATCAACTCTGCTTACCAGGTCTCACCCCTCCCCCTCGCCACTGCTCCAGTCACGTCCACAAAGCCTTCCGAGCATCCCCAGCATGCTGGCCGTGAGCCCGCCTGGGCCCTGAAGCTCTTTGTTCACGCCTCGGGGCCACGTCCATGTCTCAGGTCAGAGGCCCGGGAGTGATGCTCAAGCATTTGGAGGCACATGCTCTCCTTTACTCCCTTTCCCAAGTTGTTCTGTTGTTGGGCATCTGGGGCTTTGTGCCAACCCGAACTCTGGCCAGCTCGAGCGGGGTTACCCTCTAGCCTGTATCCTCCACACATCCTTCACTTGCCCAGGTGGGAGGCAGTGCAAGCCGGTGGTTGCCGGGGAAGCGAACGAGCGCCCCACTGGACACGTTCCGTCATGGCCTGGCTCAGCCTCTTCTGCCTCAGTCCATCCCAGCCCGTCCCATCTTTCCTTGTCGACTGGATTTGGAGTCAGAAGACCTGGCATCTAACTCAGCTACCCTGGCATGAGACGGGCAGGAAGGTACTAAACCTACATCTTACTTTCTCATTTGTATACTGGGAGAACTATCGATACCCTTCACGTGGAGTTAGTGAGACCATCCACTGACACTACGAGCTGAAAAGAGTATCACAAACATCCCCGTTATTCCTGGCGGAAGGATTCAATCTGCAGCAAAAGAAATTGAAAGGACTTTCTGCCAGGGACAAGGGCGTGAGCCCAGCAGGGACTCTGCCTCTCGGGCTGTGGTATCTCACCTGAGGAGCTGGCACATGCACCGCTGGGGGAGGGTCCTAGGGCCAACCCTTCCCCACATGTGGAAGTCTGCGGGGCTGAGTCTGGGGCCCTCTGTACCGGCCTCAGGCAGCCACCCCAGCCAGCGCTCCAGATGGGCCAGAGTGCCCAGCTGGGTTGCAGCCAGGGAGCGAGGCGGGCGCTGGGGAGAGCCCTTGGCGAAGACGGGCAGCAGAACAAAGAGCGCATGGCACCTGTTGTTCACGCCGTACAGGACCGCCAGGGCTGGGCTCAGGTAGGCGCCTGCAGCCAACCAGGCCACGGGGCCCCCATGGCTGCTGCGGCCTGTGCCGTCATCTCCAGGCGAGGAAGCGGGGTCACAGTGGGCAGGCAGCTGAGTGGTTCTTTCTCAAAGGAGTGTGCATGCAGTTGGCAGTGCCCAGCTGGCAGACACAGAGGGAGCTGGGACCACACAGAGGAAGGGTGTAGGGCATAGGAGTAGCTACCGCCACTGTGGATTTATCACATGCCTAGTGATGCTCTGAGCACTTTTCGTACGTTACTGTTGATCTAAGTTTCACAAACATATGAATGTGGTAGTAGCGGAATCCCATTTTACAGATGGGAAAAGGGAGGCTTGCAAAGCAACTTACCTAAGTCCACCCAGCTAGCAGCTAGCAACTGGTAGTGCTGGGAATTCAATCCCAATCCAGCTCGCCTCAGTCTGCTCTCTCTCTCTGCTGAGTAGCCAAGATGGGGTGATCTCCAGGTTGTGGGGAGAGGGACTGAGCTATCTGCTTCTCCTTCTCAACTGCAGCCTGGGACCACTGCTGCTCTGCTCCCAGGAGACTATGAAAGGCACAGATCTCACGAGCCCCTGAGAATACATCCCTATGGCCCCTCCTCCACCTCAGGATAAGCCTTAGAATTATCCACAGACCTCAAGAGCCTACAGTCTGTGGTCAGGAAGGCTTTTTGTGTGTCCTTCTTAGGTCTTCCCTGTTGCATTGAGCTCATCTCTCCTTGTCAGGGTTCCGATATTCGGTTTGATGTGTTTTCTCCTATCTTTTCCCTCTCCCGTGTTCCCAGTTCCAAACAGTGCAAGAGGATCCGGAGCTTAAAGGGTTAACCGGGCTCATGCCTGCTATCTCCAGCTCAGGGCTTTCCCTGCGCAAGGTGATCCTTGCTCAGATCTTAAGTTACCTCCAGCCCCCGCCGGCACATCTGCCGCTGGCTCTACAGACCTGGTCTCTATGGAGAGGGCCGAGCACCATAGGGCAGAAGCATTTGCCAGCTGGACTTGGGCACCAGGACCTGGGCTCCCAGGGCTGCCCTCTACCCCACTGCTTGCCCTTCATCCTCGCTTGCCTTTCCAGCAAGGGGGCTCTTGCTTTCTGCTGTGTGAACTGGGATGCTTCCAGGCACATGTGTGTTGCTGAGCTGCACACACATATGGTTCTGTAGGGCTTTTCAGGGCCCACGACTCGGAGCTCCTTTTTCAATGGCTGGAGAACATCACCTTTCCCCGGAGGACCCTTTTCCCCGAGTATCCATGCAGGAAGCAAGGATGCCATAGTAGCAGCTGAAAACCTATTTCCTGCAGCCCCTCCTGGCCATTCAGGAATCCTGAGACACAGAGGAACATCTCTCCAGATGAGCATCTCCCTGTGAGAATGCAGAGGACCAGCCTAAGGTCAAGGGCAGAGCAGAAAAAGACAGCAGGTCCTGGCTTCCTACCCCCAAAGGACATGGCAGCTCGTCCCAGAGCTGGCTAAGGGCAAACCCTAGGTCTCCTCCAAAGTCACCCTCACTGACGCCCTGATAGGAACAGAGGCCTCTCATAAAATCCCGGTTGGAAAGTCATCAGAAGTCAACTGCATGTGAATATACATTTGATGTTTATTTACACCCTGTCCCATGATGACTCACAGATCCCCATGCACACACTTCCTCATCCTAGTCCCCACGGGTCTGCATGGGCACAGTGAATTTCAGAGGACCAGCAGACGTACATGCAGCCTCGCACACGTTTGTGTGCACCCACGCTGTATCGATGGTGAGGCTGTATGCAGACTGTCAGCAGTGCTATAGCCTCAGTCCCACCACTGGCTAATGTCCCTTCTGGCCTGACCCATTGGCTAACATTCAAAGTTAGAAAAAAAAATCAGCCAAACAGGTGAGTACATACAGACACCTTCTCTATTCCTCCTAACAGGTAGGAGTCATTCAATTTACCAGGTTAACCAGGAAAGATACAATCAGGAAAATTGAAGGTATATTCACACCTCCCTTGGGGATTTTCTGTTTGCTTGCTAAGCTGCTAAACAATGGCAGCATGAGAGGCACGGCAACTGGGGCTGCCCCTGCCCAGCCCCACTTTTATGGAGGGCCGAGCACCATAGGGCAGAAGCATTTGCCAGCTGGACTTGGGCACCAGGACCTGGGCTCCCAGGGCTGCCCTCTACCCCACTGCTTGCCCTTCATCCTCGCTTGCCTTTCCAGCAAGGGGGCTCTTGCTTTCTGCTGTGTGAACTGGGATGCTTCCAGGCACATGTGTGTTGCTGAGCTGCACACACATATGGTTCTGTATGGCTGTTCCGGGCCCACGAGTAGGAGCTCCTGTTGCAATGGCTGGAGAAAGTCGACTTTCCCCGGAGGACCCTTTTCCCCGAGTATCCATGCAGGAAGCAAGGATGCCATAGTAGCAGCTGAAAACCTATTTCCTGCAGCCCCTCCTGGCCATTCAGGAATCCTGAGACACAGAGGAACATCTCTCCAGATGAGCATCTCCCTGTGAGAATGCAGAGGACCAGCCTAAGGTCAAGGGCAGAGCAGAAAAAGACAGCAGGTCCTGGCTTCCTACCCCCAAAGGACATGGCAGCTCGTCCCAGAGCTGGCTAAGGGCAAACCCTAGGTCTCCTCCAAAGTCACCCTCACTGACGCCCTGATAGGAACAGAGGCCTCTCATAAAATCCCGGTTGGAAAGTCATCAGAAGTCAACTGCATGTGAATATACATTTGATGTTTATTTACACCCTGTCCCATGATGACTCACAGATCCCCATGCACACACTTCCTCATCCTAGTCCCCACGGGTCTGCATGGGCACAGTGAATTTCAGAGGACCAGCAGACGTACATGCAGCCTCGCACACGTTTGTGTGCACCCACGCTGTATCGATGGTGAGGCTGTATGCAGACTGTCAGCAGTGCTATAGCCTCAGTCCCACCACTGGCTAATGTCCCTTCTGGCCTGACCCATTGGCTAACATTCAAAGTTAGAAAAAAAAATCAGCCAAACAGGTGAGTACATACAGACACCTTCTCTATTCCTCCTAACAGGTAGGAGTCATTCAATTTACCAGGTTAACCAGGAAAGATACAATCAGGAAAATTGAAGGTATATTCACACCTCCCTTGGGGATTTTCTGTTTGTGCTAACAATGGACATTAGTCAGCTGCTAAACAATGGCAGCATGAGAGGCACGGCAACTGGGGCTGCCCCCTGCCCCAGCCCCCACTTTTCCCAGCCTGGCCCACTTGCTCAGTCATCAGCACCAGAGTTCTGGCCTGAAACCATCCTGGCAGCGAACAACTGGGTCCTGGATCAGGCCACTGAGGTGGATTCATTATACAAAACTGAGCGGCGGAGAAGGGAAAGGGGATTGTCGTCTCGGCCAGCCTCAGGCGACCAGGATGGCTTGTCCCATAATCACAGAGTCAGGCTTAGAGACACCTTTCAGCCCACTCAGCTGGGGTGCTGGGTCCAGGCTCTCCGATGTCTCCTCCTCCCTTCCAGCGTTGACTATGCGGCCTTGAATCTGATTCGGACACCTTCCTCTGACACGGGCCCTGGGATTCTCGCTTACCCTCGCTGCACATCCCAGGCCGCAGAATCGGTTCTGCCCTAATGTCCTGCCCAGCAAGCCCGGGCACATGACGGGCTGTGAGTGATGGGGAGACAGGAAAATAACTCAACAGTCCTGACATCCCAGATTTCAAAGGCAACCACCATGACAGCGAGTTCTGCCTAGGCTGCAGAGAAGGGGGTGCTTCTGCTCCCCGACAGGTCTTCCGAGGGTGTGCATGACACCTGGGCTGTGTGCTGTCTTTCCAGACAAAACGTTTGGGGAAGCCAGTTAGGGAGGGTGTGGCGTAGGTGGGGCAGCAGCTGAGTGCACCTGCGCCTCAGGCGGGCTCTCTGCCTCCTCTCTGGGCTCCTTCTGCCCCTCTGGGACACAGCCCCTCATACCCCACTGGCTCTCTCCTTTGAGTCAACAGGCAGGAACCCAGACTCATCTCAGCGGCTGGTGTGGCTTCACCACTCTGCCCGGTAAAGTCCGGTGTTGTTGAAAACATGCTTCTGTGTTTACACAATAATAGCCAGATTGGGAGTGTTGAAGTCAGGGGGCCACCCCACACACCTTGGGGGCTCCCCTCCCCCACCCCACTGGCTCCTGCCCTCATCCCTCTAGCTTCCCTGCCACAACCCAGGGGAGCCTGGAAAAGAGCACCAGGCTGGCAGGTTCCCTGGGGAGAAGCCGCAGCCAGCAGGCAGGCGGGAGGGCGCCTGAGGGTGATGGTACACAGGCTGTGGGAAGGTGGCTTCCTCAGCCTCTGTCCTAGTGTCCGGTGGGCCCTGCCACGTCCACCTGCCTCCCTTCCCAGAGGCACCAGGGGCGTGGGCAGCAGGTAGAGGCGCCTGACTGGTCAGGAACTTTGGCTGCCCCGTTGAGTGACACCACTCAGCCACGACCATCACGATCAATCAAGGAGTGCTGATTAAGTGCCCATCCAGCAGCAATTCCTTCTTGCATCCCACCCCCTCAATCTGGAGCTTTGGTCGTGGGGAGGGTCTACGCTTGAGCCAGGTGAGAGCATCACCTCCTTGCCTCCGCTCCCTGAGTGGGAGCTCCCTGAGTGGGACGGAGCAGGGCAGGCCTCCAGCCCCTCAAAGACCAAACAACTACCAGGGACAGCACCACAAAGCTGGGAGGGAGAGAGCAACAAAAGGAGGTGGGAGGCACTTCCCCTCCCCAAACCTTCCCGCTCTTTGTCTGACCCAGGACTAGATTAACCCCTAGTACACTGGGCCAGAATGGCCCCAGGGAAGCTGGCCTTTTGCTGGGTTCTGGACGCGGGCAATATGGAATGGAAGAGTTCCCAGAAGCCCAAAGGCGGGAGGCCAGACAAGTGCTCGAACCGAGCTTCCAGCATTTCCTGTTGGCTTCCTAGCAGGTCCAGTGTAAGATCCTTTCATTCTTACCAGAGCCACCTTGCTGGGAAGGGCTCCGTCATGCCTCTTTGAAATGGGCAGTGCCACCTGTGTGCCCTGAAGTTCACCCCCACTCTCACCCAACTGGCAGGGCAGCGCCCCCCACCCGCCCAGGCTGCGCGGCTGAGGGCAACCAGGGGCGCATCACGAATCACTTCCAAGCCACCGGCCACTCCACACATGCGCGGAGCCTGGTGGGGAGCTGGCGGCAGACGGGTATAAAAGTGAAGGAGGCCGGGCTCCCGCTTCCAGGAGTGCACCCCAGC
Source organism: Tragulus kanchil (assembly GCA_022376925.1). Taxonomy (NCBI): domain Eukaryota; kingdom Metazoa; phylum Chordata; class Mammalia; order Artiodactyla; family Tragulidae; genus Tragulus; species Tragulus kanchil. The sequence goes on from JAIOJX010000006.1 coordinate 140,080,988, forward strand.
TCCACACCTCGTCAGCAAGGCTGCCCCCCCCCTCGCCCCCAGATAACAGACTGCCGTTTGAGTCTGCGGCATGGAAAGTATCTCCTCGCGGGAGCAACCAGCGGCACGGAACCCCAGCATTCTTGCCCCGCGCGGAGCTGGTCCCTCTCCACTTCCGCCCCTTATTTTGCCACCTAAGACCAGGGCCACGTGCTCCAGCCGAGCCCCCACCGTGCCCGGTCTCCCAAGCCCCCCACCTAGCTGGGGTGGGAGGTCGTCTCAGGTTTCTTCCACGAAGGCTGGAGGAACTCCCCCAATCTCAGGGTGTCCCCAGCCACCGTGGGAGCCGAGCAGCTTCCCCAGGGACACAAAGGGTTAAATCCAGGAGAGGGGATTCGGTCGGATTTGCCTCCTAAACGCATTTTCCAGTTCATTCCCCAATACAATACGCCTAGGCCGGTCCCAGCCACCGCCCCCACCCCGTCCGTCAGAGGGGCCGCCGCCGGCCACCCCTGGGGTCGGCGTCGGGTTAACCCCTCGGCCGCCAGCATCTCGAGGAAGGACACGCGGGGCATCCTCGGGAAAGTGGGTCACGCAGCCACCTGGCTGGCACGACGCCCGCGGCGCCTCCTGCGGGAGAGCCCCCGAAGCTGGGACTGGAGTTCCAAGGCGAAGCTCAGCCCCGCGCTAGGCGGGGAGGCTGCGACCCCGCGCCGCCCGGGCCTCACCCTCCGGGAAAGGAACCGCAGGTGAGCGAGAGCCCGCCTCTGCCGCAGGAGCGGGCTCCCCGCGCCGGTGGTGGGGGCGACGTGGTGCGGGAGAGGGCCCGAGCGCCCGAAACCCTTTCGCAAAGAGGCTGGCGGAAAAAAAAAAAAAAAAAAAAAGACGAAGGCCCCCTGCCATCCGCCAAGCCCACAGCCCAACAGCTCCGAGACTGACGCCCTCCCCCTGGGGCTGTTGTCTCGTACCCCGAGACGGTGATTACCGTGCCTATTTTGCATTTATGTAACATGCAGTGTTTCCAAACTGCTTCGCGAGCTGAGAGCTGGTTATTAAATAAATAGAACGCTATTACATATTATTATTTTTGTGTGTGTGAAACGCCGCGCGGAGAAAGTGCTTTCCAGGAGTGCACCCCAGCTCCACACCTCATCAGCAAGGCTGCCCCCGCCCCAGATAACAGACTGCCGTTTGAGTCTGCGGCATGGAAAGTATCTCCTCGCGGGAGCAACCAGCGGCACGGAACCCCAGCATTCTTGCCCCGCGCGGAGCTGGTCCCTCTCCACTTCCGCCCCTTATTTTGCCACCTAAGACCAGGGCCACGTGCTCCAGCCGAGCCCCCACCGTGCCCGGTCTCCCAAGCCCCCCACCTAGCTGGGGTGGGAGGTCGTCTCAGGTTTCTTCCACGAAGGCTGGAGGAACTCCCCCAATCTCAGGGTGTCCCCAGCCACCGTGGGAGCCGAGCAGCTTCCCCAGGGACACAAAGGGTTAAATCCAGGAGAGGGGATTCGGTCGGATTTGCCTCCTAAACGCATTTTCCAGTTCATTCCCCAATACAATACGCCTAGGCCGGTCCCAGCCACCGCCCCCACCCCGTCCGTCAGAGGGGCCGCCGCCGGCCACCCCTGGGGTCGGCGTCGGGTTAACCCCTCGGCCGCCAGCATCTCGAGGAAGGACACGCGGGGCATCCTCGGGAAAGTGGGTCACGCAGCCACCTGGCTGGCACGACGCCCGCGGCGCCTCCTGCGGGAGAGCCCCCGAAGCTGGGACTGGAGTTCCAAGGCGAAGCTCAGCCCCGCGCTAGGCGGGGAGGCTGCGACCCCGCGCCGCCCGGGCCTCACCCTCCGGGAAAGGAACCGCAGGTGAGCGAGAGCCCGCCTCTGCCGCAGGAGCGGGCTCCCCGCGCCGGTGGTGGGGGCGACGTGGTGCGGGAGAGGGCCCGAGCGCCCGAAACCCTTTCGCAAAGAGGCTGGCGGAAAAAAAAAAAAAAAAAAAAAGACGAAGGCCCCCTGCCATCCGCCAAGCCCACAGCCCAACAGCTCCGAGACTGACGCCCTCCCCCTGGGGCTGTTGTCTCGTACCCCGAGACGGTGATTACCGTGCCTATTTTGCATTTATGTAACATGCAGTGTTTCCAAACTGCTTCGCGAGCTGAGAGCTGGTTATTAAATAAATAGAACGCTATTACATATTATTATTTTTGTGTGTGTGAAACGCCGCGCGGAGAAAGTGCTTTCTTGCTACACAGAGACGTGCATCCGACTGCCTTCCTGCAGGGCAGGCTGTTCGGCTCCCCAGCCTCTCTCTCCGCCGAGCCACCCGCACCCCCCTTACCTAAGCCGTGACCCAACTTTTCTGGCTCCTTTTACTCTCTACAACCCAGACGTGCTCGCCATCCAGCTCCCAGCCCCGGGGGAGGCACTGGATGGGGGGGGAGGGGGAGGCAGGGGCGGAACGCGCTCACCTGGGAGGAAGAAGGCGGTCAAGCCGAGAGCGAGTCCCCACCAGCGTCCAGCGGCGCCCGCAAGCCCCATCCGAGCCATCGGGGGCCGGGGGTCCAGCGAGAGGGGCCGCGAGGAGAGCGCTCCTCGCGCTCCAGAAAGCAGCCGGGAAAGACGAAGGCGATCCCTGCCGGCCGGCGGGCGCTCCGAGGATCCAGGTCAGCCTCAGCCGTCGGCCGGGGCGGGGTGGGCTGGGTGGGCTCGGCGCGGCCGCAGTCCGGGCCCCGGGCCGCCGCCGGCTCAGAGGCTCGGCAGATGCCCGCCGCAAGTTGCACGAGTCATGCCCCTTCTCCTCCTCCGCTCTCCTCCGGCGCCGGTCCCCGCCCTCTTCTTCCACGCAGAGCCGGGCAGGGGAGAGGGACCCACCCCCGGCGCGCCCGGCTGCCCGGGCGGGCTCCCGGCCCCGGCGCGCTCACGCCCTCCCGCTCGGCTCCAACTTGCAGGCGTCCATGGCCGGCCGTCCTCCGAGGGCGGCGGGCGGGCGGCGCGGTGGGCGCGGGGCCCAGGCGGCGGGCGCGCGGCTCGGCGGCCCGGGCGGTCGCACGGCGCGCCTCGGCGGCTCGAGGAGAGCGATCGGGGGCGCGGCGTCCCCGGCGCGCCGCGGCGGCTCGCTCCGCCGGGTGCCGGCGATCCGCAACAATGTGGAGCTGCCCGGGCGGCGAGTCGAGCGGCGCTCGCTCCTCTCCCTCTTTCTCTCACTCGCCGAGCTCCAGCCTCTCAGCCGCCCTGCCCGTGATGTCAGCCCGAGGGGGCGGGGTTAGCGTTAACCCCCTCCTGGCTCCCACGCGCGGCCCGCCCTCGGCCCCGGCCTGCGCCCCGCCCCGCGCGCCGCCCGGCCCCGGGCAGCGGCGGGCCCCCGGCGCGGGCCGCGGGGTCCCGCTCAGGCCCACGGGCTCGGGAGGCCCCCCTTCGGCCGCCTTTCCGCCCCGGAGAGGGCCGGAGGGCTGGCCGCCCGCCTCCGTCGCTGACAAAGGGAGGCAGTGACCCCTAGCGGCCGGCGTCGGGGGGCGAGCCGCTCGGTGGGGGTGGAGTTAAGACGGGTGGAGGGGGCCGCGGAGAGGGCGTGCGGGACGGAGGATTCGGGGTCCAGCCGTGTCCCAGCCTAGAGGGCTTCCAGGCCCTCTCCTCCAGCCCTGGCCCCATTTTACAGATGAGGAAACAAAGGCCCGAGGAAGGGTAAGGCGATCTGCCCAGGGGCACGAGCAGAAAGAAAGGGGCAAGGCTCGGACGAGAACCCAGTAGCCAGAACTCCCGCTCCTCCGCATCACCTGAACACTGAGTGCAGAGGCAGCTATGCGGGGGGCCTCCGGATGCGGCCCGAGAAGTCGGTGGTGGGCATTTCCGGGGGAGATGGGGGCCACGGACGTTTCTGATCTTCTCTAATGCGCGCACCCTTCAGGAGTTCCTTTTCCGGACACCGAGGCCCGCTCTCCTTCCTAAACAGAGCAAGAAATCGAGCTCTGCCTTCTCTGGGGAACCTCTGGTTTTGGCTGATCGGTGGCTACAAAGGGACCCATCCGGTCAGTGTCCGCCAAAGCCAGGGAGTCCATGGCCGGCCGTCCTCCGAGGGCGGCGGGCGGGCGGCGCAGTGGGCGCGGGGCCCAGGCGGCGGGCGCGCGGCTCGGCGGCCCGGGCGGTCGCACGGCGCGCCTCGGCGGCTCGAGGAGAGCGATCGGGGGCGCGGCGTCCCCGGCGCGCCGCGGCGGCTCGCTCCGCCGGGTGCCGGCGATCCGCAACAATGTGGAGCTGCCCGGGCGGCGAGTCGAGCGGCGCTCGCTCCTCTCCCTCTTTCTCTCACTCGCCGAGCTCCAGCCTCTCAGCCGCCCTGCCCGTGATGTCAGCCCGAGGGGGCGGGGTTAGCGTTAACCCCCTCCTGGCTCCCACGCGCGGCCCGCCCTCGGCCCCGGCCTGCGCCCCGCCCCGCGCGCCGCCCGGCCCCGGGCAGCGGCGGGCCCCGGCGCGGGCCGCGGGGTCCCGCTCAGGCCCACGGGCTCGGGAGGCCCCTTCGGCCGCCTTTCCGCCCCGGAGAGGGCCGGAGGGCTGGCCGCCCGCCTCCGTCGCTGACAAAGGGAGGCAGTGACCCCAGCGGCCGGCGTCGGGGGCGAGCCGCTCGGTGGGGGTGGAGTTAAGACGGGTGGAGGGGCCGCGGACGGGGCGTGCGGGACGGAGGATGCGGGGACCAGCCGTGGACCAGCGTAGAGGGCGTCCCGGCCCTCTCCTCCAGCCCTGGCCCCATTTTACAGATGAGGAAACAAAGGCCCGAGGAAGGGTAAGGCGATCTGCCCAGGGGCACGAGCAGAAAGAAAGGGGCAAGGCTCGGACGAGAACCCAGTAGCCAGAACTCCCGCTCCTCCGCATCACCTGAACACTGAGTGCAGAGGCAGCTATGCGGGGGGCCTCCGGATGCGGCCCGAGAAGTCGGTGGTGGGCATTTCCGGGGGAGATGGGGGCCACGGACGTTTCTGATCTTCTCTAATGCGCGCACCCTTCAGGAGTTCCTTTTCCGGACACCGAGGCCCGCTCTCCTTCCTAAACAGAGCAAGAAATCGAGCTCTGCCTTCTCTGGGGAACCTCTGGTTTTGGCTGATCGGTGGCTACAAAGGGACCCATCCGGTCAGTGTCCGCGCAAAGCAGGGACTCTCCGCCACATCCGGGTGTGACTTGCTGGCAGCCAGGGCGGCTGAGCCCTCCGGGTCGTTGGCAGCCCAAAGCCTGTCCTCTGCTCCTTCCCTCTGGACCCCACCCTCACCCCCGGAGGAGACAGAGTTCCCACTAAGGAGAAGCCTTTCTCCCCGGATGCCTGACCGGACAACGCTGCCTTTGCCCACGGCTGCCCTCTGCCCAGCAGGCAGGAGCAGAGAGGAAGTGGCCCATTGCTGATAAAATGTAAATTCTCCTTCCTGGGAGTAAGGAGGGACATAAAGAGGAAGGGCACCACTTTCCCACTGTTTGGGATCTGGCCCTGGAGTGTCTCTGGGCTTTTGCCGAAATCTGTAGACTAAAGCGCTCGTCGAACACTCACACTCATGGTACATCTTTACCCTTACAACATGCAACTGCGCTTCCTTGCACCAAACCTCATACCAGGTTTGCGGATTCAGTGACTTCATCATTGCCCCACGGCCACTCAACCTAGTTGGGGGCAGGCGGGGGGAAGACAGACAGAAACAGATGTTATAAACAAGCATGTAATGTGTGTGATGTGTCCTGGAGATGCACACACATGATTTAAGGGGTCTCCGGGAAAGTGCTCGGCTCAGCCTGAAGTAGGGATCCGGGCAGGCTTCTCAAGGGAAGGGACACAGGCACTTGAGTGAGTCATCTGTCAGGCAGAGCCATGTGCTGAAGGAGAGAGGCATTAAGCTGTAGCCTGAGACCAAGACTTGAGCAAAGGAGAGACCTACGGTGAATGCTGAGTAGCCAACAGGAGGATTTCGGTTGGGTAATAGCCTATCAACTTTGTGGTAGTCCAGTCTGGCCCTAAGTACTTTAAGGACCAGGGCTGGATCGAGTGTACTGCCTCTGAATACTCAATTCATTCACGATGGGCCTGTCAGCTGCTCCTTCAGGAGAGGACCATGATATAGGAGCTGGGCCTCATAAGTTGAAGGATCAGTTCCCATGCATCAATGCCCACTTGTTTCTGCTTAGGTTCTCCCATCTCACCATCCCGGCCCGCTCTCCTTCCTAAACAGAGCAAGAAATCGGCTCTGGGAACCTCTGGTTTTGGCTGATCGGTGGCTACAAAGGGACCCATCCGGTCAGTGTCCGCGCAAAGCAGGGACTCTCCGCCACATCCGGGTGTGACTTGCTGGCAGCCAGGGCGGCTGAGCCCTCCGGGTCGTTGGCAGCCCAAAGCCTGTCCTCTGCTCCTTCCCTCTGGACCCCACCCTCACCCCCGGAGGAGACAGAGTTCCCACTAAGGAGAAGCCTTTCTCCCCGGATGCCTGACCGGACAACGCTGCCTTTGCCCACGGCTGCCCTCTGCCCAGCAGGCAGGAGCAGAGAGGAAGTGGCCCATTGCTGATAAAATGTAAATTCTCCTTCCTGGGAGTAAGGAGGGACATAAAGAGGAAGGGCACCACTTTCCCACTGTTTGGGATCTGGCCCTGGAGTGTCTCTGGGCTTTTGCCGAAATCTGTAGACTAAAGCGCTCGTGCGAACACTCACACTCGCGGGTACATCTTTACCCTTAACAAATGTAACTGGGCTTTCTTGTACCAAACATCATACCAGGTTTGCGGATTCAGTGACTTCATCATTGCCCCACGGCCACTCAACCTAGTTGGGGGCAGGCGGGGGGAAGACAGACAGAAACAGATGTTATAAACAAGCATGTAATGTGTGTGATGTGTCCTGGAGATGCACACACATGATTTAAGGGGTCTCCGGGAAAGTGCTCGGCTCAGCCTGAAGTAGGGATCCGGGCAGGCTTCTCAAGGGAAGGGACACAGGCACTTGAGTGAGTCATCTGTCAGGCAGAGCCATGTGCTGAAGGAGAGAGGCATTAAGCTGTAGCCTGAGACCAAGACTTGAGCAAAGGAGAGACCTACGGTGAATGCTGAGTAGCCAACAGGAGGATTTCGGTTGGGTAATAGCCTATCAACTTTGTGGTAGTCCAGTCTGGCCCTAAGTACTTTAAGGACCAGGGCTGGATCGAGTGTACTGCCTCTGAATACTCAATTCATTCACGATGGGCCTGTCAGCTGCTCCTTCAGGAGAGGACCATGATATAGGAGCTGGGCCTCATAAGTTGAAGGATCAGTTCCCAGTGCATCAATGCCCACTTGTTTCTGCTTAGGTTCTCCCATCTCACCATCCCTGGGTAAGGGGTTTTTTGTTTGTTTGATCTCCTGCTCCTAAATGGGCTTCCACAGAGAGTGTGTCTGGGGTTGGCATAGCTGCCTAGGAATGGGTTAAGCGGAGAAGGTGGAGGTGGATTAGACTAGCCCTGAAACATGCAAAGCATCAGCCTGGGTGCCAGTGTGTGTGTGTGTGTGTGTGTGTGTGTTTGTGTGTGTGGTAGGTTGTAGTGCACGGAGATGGAAGCCAGGAAGGGGCAAAAGGAAATAAGACAGAGCATGTTTACTTAGCTGATTCACTGAACAAGTATCTTTTGAGCAGTTCCTATACTATGTACTAAGGATACCAAAGTGAGCAGGAGCTGAGACCCTCCCCAGATAACTGTATGATAGGATGGAGACTGTAGACTGCCAGAGAGAGCCCTCTCCCTGCAGGTGTTGGCATCTAGAGGAGGCACTGAGTGTTTCTCGTGGTGGAGAGCAGGGGAGATTCTTGGAAGAGGTGGCCCAGACGGCGGGTCAGATGTGGACCAAGGAAGATGGAGGGAGTTCTGGTGGAGGAACAACTTGTGCAAGGACGTGGAGGCGTGAGAGGCCAGGGCTTGTCTGGGAGCAGGAGGCGATCTGGTTTGTATTGTATTTTGAAGATTATAAGAGAAAGGAACAGATACAGCAAATTGTGAAAGGTCGGGAGTGTTTCCCTCAGTGGCAGAAAGACGCACAGGACCAAGAATCAGGATCCTAAGCTCTGGTCCCTGCTCTTAAGCTGGAAGGAAGCCCATGAGTCGCTCTTGCTCCTTCTGTCTTCCCGACCAAGACTTGAAAATGGAATGCTGAGTAGCCAACAGGAGGATTTCGGTTGGGTAATAGCCTATCAACTTTGTGGTAGTCCAGTCTGGCCCTAAGTACTTTAAGGACCAGGGCTGGATCGAGTGTACTGCCTCTGAATACTCAATTCATTCACGATGGGCCTGTCAGCTGCTCCTTCAGGAGAGGACCATGATATAGGAGCTGGGCCTCATAAGTTGAAGGATCAGTTCCCAGTGCATCAATGCCCACTTGTTTCTGCTTAGGTTCTCCCATCTCACCATCCCTGGGTAAGGGGTTTTTTGTTTGTTTGATCTCCTGCTCCTAAATGGGCTTCCACAGAGAGTGTGTCTGGGGGTTGGCATAGCTGCCTAGGAATGGGTTAAGCGGAGAAGGTGGAGGTGGATTAGACTAGCCCTGAAACATGCAAAGCATCAGCCTGGGTGCCAGTGTGTGTGTGTGTGTGTGTGTGTGTGTTTGTGTGTGTGGTAGGTTGTAGTGCACGGAGATGGAAGCCAGGAAGGGGCAAAAGGAAATAAGACAGGGCATGTTTACTTAGCTGATTCACTGAACAAGTATCTTTTGAGCAGTTCCTATACTATGTACTAAGGATACCAAAGTGAGCAGGAGCTGAGACCCTCCCCAGATAACTGTATGATAGGATGGAGACTGTAGACTGCCAGAGAGAGCCCTCTCCCTGCAGGTGTTGGCATCTAGAGGAGGCACTGAGTGTTTCTCGTGGTGGAGAGCAGGGGAGATTCTTGGAAGAGGTGGCCCAGACGGCGGGTCAGATGTGGACCAAGGAAGATGGAGGGAGTTCTGGTGGAGGAACAACTTGTGCAAGGACGTGGAGGCGTGAGAGGCCAGGGCTTGTCTGGGAGCAGGAGGCGATCCGGTTTGTATTGTATTTTGAAGATTATAAGAGAAAGGAACAGATACAGCAAATTGTGAAAGGTCGGGAGTGTTTCCCTCAGTGGCAGAAAGACGCACAGGACCAAGAATCAGGATCCTAAGCTCTGGTCCCTGCTCTTAAGCTGGAAGGAAGCCCATGAGTCGCTCTTGCTCCTTCTGTCTTCCCCGACCACCATACTCCAGTTCAAAAGCTGGTGTTGAATTTGCACCCAGTGTATGTCGTAAGTCTAGCGACATGGCTCCATTTCCGCTGTTAGCCACTAGTCTTCATGCTCATGGTTTCTGCCTGATCCTTGTGAGATGCTCAGGCAGTATAGCCTGGGCACACTGAGGGGAGGGAGCACAAGGTCATGGTGCAGGCTATGGGACTCTGGAGCTAGACCGCCTGGATTTGAATCCTTAGACTCCCAGCTCTGCCACTTAGCAGCTGTGTGTTCTTGGGCCACAGGCTTAACCTCTCTGTGCTCAGCTTTCTCATGTGTAAAATGAAGGGAAATAAAATACTTACCTCATGGAGTTGCAAAAATTAAATGTGTTAAACACATTAAGTGCTTGGAACAATGCATGGTGTACGGGAAGAACTGTTTAAGGGTTAGTCATCATTGTTACTGTAATCTCTCTCCCCACATCGAGTTGTGCTCCTCTCTGCCTTGGTGCCAGAGAGATATAGGTACTTTTAAACCTTTTTATTTTGAAATGGTTTTGGGTTTACAGAAGACTTAAAAACATGGTACAGTGTTTTCATAGGTCCTTCATCCAGATTCCCCTAATATTAACATTTTACATAACCAAGGTACATATGTCAAACTGAGAAATAAGCATGGTATGGTACTGTGAACTCAACTACAGAATTGATTTAGATTTCTTGTTCTTCCACTAATGTCTGTTTTATGTTCCGGGATCCAAGCAGTAGCACCATGTTGCATTCAGCATCTGATTGTCTTCTAATACAGATAATTAGGTCCTGATGCCCGAGAATTCTTCCTTGGCCAGCCAGCGTCTGCAGTCAGGGTCAAGTCTTCAGCCAGGCCCGTGGGGCTGCCTGCTTCTGCAGCCCTCTCTCACCCTGCTCCAGGGCTTTGAGTCAGAACCACTGGGCTTTCCTGAGATTCTGGCCGCCACACTTGCTTTCTCAGCCTTCACCTAAGCTGTTCCATTTGCTCTAGGGCTCGTCCACTTCCTTGGACCAGCTCTTCATTTGTCCTTTAGGGCTCAGTTCACCCGTGCCACTTCTTCAGGGTGGTCTTCTCTGCCCTTCAGACCAGGCGATTGCCCCTCCTCTTTGCCCCCACCGCTTCCCTTGCATGCTTTTGACCACTTCAGGAGTTCACAGTACTTGTTCTCTGCCCCCGGCCTGTCAGTCGCTCTGGGGCAGGACCACGTGGGTCTTGTACTGGCTTCATTGTTGGTACCAGAAGGTGTCTGGCACTCGGTAGGCACTTAATGAAAGTGTGTTGATTGACTAATGTCCTGGCCACTTTCTACCAGTCACTTCTCCTCTCTGGGCCAGTTTTCTCATTCTCAGACTGAGGAATTTAATTTTTTTCAGTGACTTTCCAACTGTGGTTTGAAAGCCCTAGAATTTCCCGGAATCCCCATTCCCTACTTCAATAGGAGCCGTGTTTAAAGAGGATACTATTTCATGTCATTTCATTTCTTTCTTTCTATACATCATGGCATTTCTTTATCTGTTTGGCTGCAATGGGTCTCAGTTGTTACTGTAATCTCTCTCCACATCGAGTTGTGCTCCTCTCTGCCTTGGTGCCAGAGAGATATAGGTACTTTTAAACCTTTTTATTTTGAAATGGTTTTGGGTTTACAGAAGACTTAAAAACATGGTACAGTGTTTTCATAGGTCCTTCATCCAGATTCCCCTAATATTAACATTTTACATAACCAAGGTACATATGTCAAACTGAGAAATAAGCATGGTATGGTACTGTGAACTCAACTACAGAATTGATTTAGATTTCTTGTTCTTCCACTAATGTCTGTTTTATGTTCCGGGATCCAAGCAGTAGCACCATGTTGCATTCAGCATCTGATTGTCTTCTAATACAGATAATTAGGTCCTGATGCCCGAGAATTCTTCCTTGGCCAGCCAGCGTCTGCAGTCAGGGTCAAGTCTTCAGCCAGGCCCGTGGGGCTGCCTGCTTCTGCAGCCCTCTCTCACCCTGCTCCAGGGCTTTGAGTCAGAACCACTGGGCTTTCCTGAGATTCTGGCCGCCACACTTGCTTTCTCAGCCTTCACCTAAGCTGTTCCATTTGCTCTAGGGCTCGTCCACTTCCTTGGACCAGCTCTTCATTTGTCCTTTAGGGCTCAGTTCACCCGTGCCACTTCTTCAGGGTGGTCTTCTCTGCCCTTCAGACCAGGCGATTGCCCCTCCTCTTTGCCCCCACCGCTTCCCTTGCATGCTTTTGACCACTTCAGGAGTTCACAGTACTTGTTCTCTGCCCCCGGCCTGTCAGTCGCTCTGGGGCAGGACCACGTGGGTCTTGTACTGGCTTCATTGTTGGTACCAGAAGGTGTCTGGCACTCGGTAGGCACTTAATGAAAGTGTGTTGATTGACTAATGTCCTGGCCACTTTCTACCAGTCACTTCTCCTCTCTGGGCCAGTTTTCTCATTCTCAGACTGAGGAATTTAATTTTTTTCAGTGACTTTCCAACTGTGGTTTGAAAGCCCTAGAATTTCCCGGAATCCCCATTCCCTACTTCAATAGGAGCCGTGTTTAAAGAGGATACTATTTCATGTCATTTCATTTCTTTCTTTCTATACATCATGGCATTTCTTTATCTGTTTGGCTGCAATGGGTCTCAGTTGTGGCATGCAGGCTTTTTTAGTTGCAGCTTGCAGGCTTCACTCTAGCTGTGGCCTGCAAGCTCATTTACCACATGGCACATGGGATGTAAGTTTCTTAACTAGGGATTGAACGTGTGTCCCCTGCATTGGAAGGCAGAATCTTAACCACTGAACTTCCAGGGAAGTCCCAGCATACTGCTTTTATGCTCTTCAAATATTGGGTTTCTGAGATAGCTTCTTCTTAATGGATTCTGCCCTTAAAAAGTTTGAACCCTTGACATATGATTACCTTGTATATTATGTGTTGCATATAGTGACATCATTTTATAACTCCATGATTTTTTTTTCCTGCGGGTGATGCTGAGCCATTGAAAATTTCTGAAAAGAGACACCCTTATTGGGAGCTATTGGCGCTGTGCTTCCAGGAGATGAATCTGGCAATAACGTGGGTAGGACAGACAGATGAGGATTGGTCAATGAGGGAGGAGGGGAGCAAGGAGAGAGGGTTGTCATGGAAGCCAAGTGAAGAGAGAATTTAACGGAGGAGGAGGTTGCCAACAGCGTCTGCTGCTGTAGAGGGCAGGTGAGCACAGGGGAGGTCTTTGGACACAGTGGCAGAAGACCAGCGACCTGGGAGAGGGTGGTGCTGGGAGCCGAGCAGGGGCAGAACTTAGACCACAGTAGGAGGAGCGGGAGGCTGAAGGTGAACAAGCAGAGGCAGCTGGTGTCCGCCCTGCTCTTGAGAAGTTTGATGGTGAACAGATCAGAAGCTTGGAGAGGATTAACACAACAGAGACCAAGGGGCTTCTTTCCTCCTTGGTGATGGGACATCCGAAGCTCCTGAGCTTCCTGAGGCAGAAGGAAGAGAGCTTGTGGCCAGTGAGGATTGGCAAAACAAGTGTGAGAAGCCAGAGGGCGTGGACTTCCTGGGCTAGGTCCTGAGGAGGCTGGCGGAACTAAGGTGGAGGAGGGTCAGCCTTGGGAAGGTGGGAATTTTCTTCCTCTGAGCCTGGAGAGGGAGTAAAGAGGGCAGTGAAATGGATGTTTGGGGGTGGAAAGGGGAAGTTAATAATAAGGTCGTTGCAGTAAAGCAGGAGTTGGAGTTAACCACACAGAGAGGCTGGAAGGTGGCCTCATATCTCATGAAAAAGAAAGAGGTGGAAGGGAGGCAGATTAGCAAGCTTCCAAAATCCCAAAGGGAAAAGGAGCGACCTAGCTTGTGTGTTTTCACAGAGGCGAATCACAACCAATGGTAACATGCATCGGGGAAGTGGATTTCAGCTTAGTCTATGGGAGGTTGTTTAGGGAGGGAGCTGACGATGGAGCCGGCTCCCCATCCCCTTTCAGACGGAAGCCCCGTCCGTTTGCCAGGCACACCCTGGATGGGACTGTCGCCCTGGGCGGGCAGTGGACTGGGTGAATCCCACGTTCCCTTCTGGCTCCAGACTTGACGACTCCTGGAATTACAAGCCCTCGGCGGACAGGTCCTCAGGCTCACCTTTCTCGCCTTCTCCACGGCGGGGGGCAGCGACCAGACAAAGACCAGTCCCGAGGAAAGTGCCCCGCCGCCCTCTCTCGGCTTCCATAGGCTCTTGCAGAGAGACAGCTGTGACGCTTGGGAAAGGCCCAAAGTCAATACAATAAGGACCTGCCCTCCTGGCTGACTCCCAGGCCCCTCTGTGTCTTTCAGTAATTGGCTAATAAAGCTCACTTTGATGTGAGTCCTATTAAACAGTCCCCAAGATCCCCCTACCCCCTGAAATCTGTTGATAGGACAAGATGAACTGACGTTAGAGTGACATGCTGCATGGAAGTCACCCTCTTCTGTGACTCCTGTCCCCAGTCTGGGGCCAGTTGAGACGGAGGGCAAGGGGAGAGAAGAGAAGAAGAAGGAATCCCATGGAGGAAGTGTGGCCGAAGCCCTCATCAGCCCCAGAGAGGAGCCCCTGGCATCAGTGCCCCCTTCCCTGACCTGACAGGCCATTCTCATCCCAGGCGGTGCTCCCGGGGGGTGGTTGGGGAAACTGCAGGGTCTAATTACTGTTATCATCACCCTGGTCGCTGTGGTGATTAGGATGGTGCCTCTATATCCCACAGTGCTTAGCAACATTTAATTATTGTTATTCTCACAGAGATCCCTGCAGAGCCTTCCTATTGCCATGGCCGCCATTGCTCTCGAAGACGACAGATCAGCTGAACGCGGCTGCCCCCCAGATTCGATGATCTGCTGTGTCAAAGTGGTAGCTTGATGGCTAAGAAGCAGCCAGCCTCTCCCTGTGGGCCAGGGTTTCCCAAGGATCTCCGTGGTTCTGGGGGCTGGAACTCTGAGCAATGATTGCGAGGCCCCAGTCCCCTCTTGAACCACCCAGTTCTCCAGGAAGAAGAGGTTACATGCCCTCCTCCTGCAGTCAGAAGACCCTCGACATGCTCCTATGAATCACCACATTCCAAAATCATAAGGAATTCTGGACAGGACAGTGGGAGCCCTCCTGATTTGGGGTGGGAATACTTCACACTCAACAGTGGTGCTGGACAGAGGGCTGTAGTTGAGACACTGAGCTCACTGGTGTCGACCAAGAACTTAGACCCAGAGCTGGGAAGAGGACAGGTCAGCTCCAGCCTGGAACATACCTGACGCAGAAAGAGGTGATTCGATGGTGCCTTTATGTCTGAAAAAGAAAGGGTTGCTCACTCGTCTCTGATTGTTCATGGAATTCTCCAGGCTAGAATACTGGAGTGAGTTGCCATTTCCTTCTCATAGGGATCTTCCCGACCCAGGGATCGAGCCCAGGTTTTCTGCACTGCAGGCAGATTCTTTACCATCTGCACCAACAGGGAAGCCCCTTTAGATCTGGCGTCAGGATAATTATCAGGTTCAGTACTCATCGAGAGGAACCTGATTTTTTACTTTTTGAGAACCAGATGGAAGCCAGGAAATGGAACAGAGGGAGGAACGGAGTTTCTGGGTCAGCCCAGGCCCTGCAGAGAAAGTCCATGGTGGCTGCTCACCTCGGGAGCTGGGCGTGAGGCTGCGTGTCCTTCTCAAGGGTGCTGATCTTTTCAGGATCAGAGGAAAACCGTGTCCCTCTGCCCTGCAAATGGTGCATATGCATGGGGACGGTGTTTGCGTGGCAACCCAGGGGAGCCCAGCTGGGGCCCCGAGTTAGCACTCCCTGCTGAGAAAGGGGTTTTCCAGGAAGGAAGCAGCGTTGAGTCGGGTCTCCCTGTGATCCAGGCTAATGGGTGTTAGTTACACGGAGGACCCAGGATGAGGTGAATCTCAACAAGAGTTTTGTAATGTGAAGTGAAAAGAAGGACATGCATGTTGCTTATACGTCATCGTAGTTCTGTAAAAAGTCTGCACCTGGAAAGAAAAAAAAATGCCAAGGCAACCTGGAGAAATGAAAACTTTGTGTGAGCAAAGATTTTTTTTTTTAAGTCTAAAAATTTGCTTTAATATCATTATGAAGTTATTTTAATAATAGGTTTTTCTACATTATGTAAAGTGCTTTTCCTCCAGGAAAGAGCCTCTCTCTGAATTGTATTTGATTTAGGTTAATATTAATGCCCTGTGCTCCTTGAGCACATGCTTCTGAGAAGAGGTGCCCAGCGGCCTGGAAGGGACATCTAAAGGGCCGGTCATTGAATTCTGAGGATCCTTAGGAGGCAGTTGGGTAGGGAACAAGCATGCGGCTTGAGGTCAGGAGTCCTCGGGTTGCATCCTGGACAAGAAGAGGGGCCAGCTGTCCTGTTGTGCTGGGACTTCCAGGGCTAAAACTAGGAAAGGTCCGGGCACGCCGGTCGGCTATGATTGAGACACTAATCTCTCTGTGCCTCAGTTTCCTCATTTGTGAAAGGATGCTGATGACTGCCAGAACCTTCGTAAAAGCACTTCGTAAACTCTACCATCGTCAGCCCAGTTGGGGATGATGATGACAACAACGACGACGATGATGGGTGGGGTGTGGTGGGGGAGGGGTGGGGAAGGCGTGGTCCTCCCCAGCCTAGAGATCTGAGAGCCCAGAAGCCTGTTTAAACGCACATGTGATGTTTATACAGGGAGAGCTTGAGGCAACTGCGCTGACAGGCTTTTAGCAACAATTCTTTCAATAGGCCTTTATGCACCACCTGTGACAAGGTACCATGCGAGACGCTGGCATAACGCCAGGTACCACTGAGGCACACTCCCCTGGGTGCTGGGGCCCAAGTCTAATGTGGAAGAAAGGCTCTACTAGGAAGTGGGAAGGTAAGACAATCTAGGGGCCCAGGGGAGTGTCAGGTGAGTGGGGACCCTTCCCTAATCTAAGGGGTCAGGGAAGCCATCCTGCGGAGGAGCTGAGCCCCGAGGGGTGAGCGTGGGCTAGCCAGGGATGTCCTGCGGAGGAATCAGACAGAAGGAATGGCAGAGAGAAAGCCCAGAGGGCCGGCTGCCTCCAAAGGACTGAGAGGTCAGCCTGGTGGGTGCGATGGAAGTGGGTGATGGGGTGGCAGCCGGGTGCTGTGTGCCCGGGTGGTATGGGCCTGGCACCCTGGTGTTTAGACGTCATCCTGAGGTCAGTGAGGAGCCCTGGGGGGTGCAGGAGGGAACGCAAGGATGCTGCCCACCTGGCCACTCAGCTCCCACCCCATCATGCTAAGATGGTGGTCTGGGCCAGGCCCTGGGGCGGCCCTCTCACGGCTCTGTCCACGGGACCTAAGGGTCCCAGCTGTCTCCTGTTCCCGAGCCTGGCCCATCTGCTGAGTCTCCTGGGGCTTCAAGCGTGGTGGAGTCAGTCTGCGCCTTCTGCTGGCAGGGGCCCTCCTCGCCTGGCACAGACTGGGGCTCCGGAGAGGAGGGGGCATACGCTCTCACCACAGGTGAGGGTGTGGGTTCGACGGCTGCCTGGCCGTGAGCTGGGGGTGTGCCGGGGCTCCCGCCGCCCCGGGCAGCTGATAGATCAGAACAGTGGCACCCTCGACCGAGGTACAGGGAGGTGTGCCTGGGTGTGCAAGCCTGGGTGTGCACCCCTAGGCATGGACGTGCACGCCCATGCTGTGTGTGCACCCTCAGGCTCCCTGAAGGTCAGAGAAGCATGCAGAGAGATTCCCTGCTATGTGCGTGAGACGAAGAGGGGTATGCTACATCACACTCACGCAGCACCGACACGCGGACGCCACAGTCGCTCCACACCCATCTCACATCCGTGCCTGCACACCTCTCCTGGCCCAACCCCCATATCAAGTGTTCAGCAAAATGCCCGGCTCAGAGGATCATGGCACTGCTCTGTTTAGTATGATAGTGCACCAAGACACTGGAAGGTGTGCCCCTGGACCAGTACCCACTGCCTCACCCGTTGCCCATAGGCATCTTTAAAGGCAAATGCCGCTGACCCAGGGTCTCCGTCCTTCCACAAGTCTGGTACCTCCACCCCTGAGCCCACAAGCAAGCTCCCTGTCAGAGACCCCTGGTTTCCATACTTGGCTTTCCTAGTTGCACCTACACACGCTCACATCAGCGATAATAACAAGCGCCAAGCCAGGCTGGTGATTGCGTTAGTTTTCAAACGCCTTTCGGGCTTGTGATCTCATTTGATCGCTCAGCCGCCGGGTGAGGTGGGTGGGTGGAGCAGGCGTTATTACCCTGGGTTTACGGTTGAAGAAGCAGAAGCCAGCGAGGTTAAATACGCCATCTGGGAGGCAGCCTGGAACCCAGACCTGACTTCTCCGTCGTGTGCGCTTCCCGGGGCCTCCGAGCCTGCTCGACAGCTTCTAGCTGTCGCTGTGGAAAGCGGCCCTCGGGGGGCTGGTGCTAGATTCTGGATTCCTGGTCAGAACTTTTCCCGGAGTCGACCCGGCTGAGGGGGGGGAATTGGAGGCTGATAAAGGGAAACTGCCATCATTAGAAATCCCATAAAGTCTCATTTACAGCTCCTGTCAGATGAAAGGAGCAATTGACTGCGTTGGAGAGAAAAGTAAATACCGATTTCCTTTAGGGTTGCCCAGCCTCAGACAGCTGATCCTGGAGGGCCTGGAGGGCCTGGGTGGGGGTCCCGTCCCATCTGGGCTCTCCCCAGCTCCACACACGTCCTCTCCCCGCTGTCTCAGCCGGCCTCTGGGTCCTTGAGCTCTGGTACGAGGAGGAGGGGAGAGGCAAGGACAAAGAAGGTGCCTCTCCCTCCCGCACCCTCTCTTCTCCCCGACTACAGCCGAAAGTTCTCTCCTGTGCCCTGTTCTAAGCCACGACACGCGGACGCCACAGTCGCTCCACACCCATCTCACATCCGTGCCTGCACACCTCTCCTGGCCCAACCCCCATATCAAGTGTTCAGCAAAATGCCCGGCTCAGAGGATCATGGCACTGCTCTGTTTAGTATGATAGTGCACCAAGACACTGGAAGGTGTGCCCCTGGACCAGTACCCACTGCCTCACCCGTTGCCCATAGGCATCTTTAAAGGCAAATGCCGCTGACCCAGGGTCTCCGTCCTTCCACAAGTCTGGTACCTCCACCCCTGAGCCCACAAGCAAGCTCCCTGTCAGAGACCCCTGGTTTCCATACTTGGCTTTCCTAGTTGCACCTACACACGCTCACATCAGCGATAATAACAAGCGCCAAGCCAGGCTGGTGATTGCGTTAGTTTTCAAACGCCTTTCGGGCTTGTGATCTCATTTGATCGCTCAGCCGCCGGGTGAGGTGGGTGGGTGGAGCAGGCGTTATTACCCTGGGTTTACGGTTGAAGAAGCAGAAGCCAGCGAGGTTAAATACGCCATCTGGGAGGCAGCCTGGAACCCAGACCTGACTTCTCCGTCGTGTGCGCTTCCCGGGGCCTCCGAGCCTGCTCGACAGCTTCTAGCTGTCGCTGTGGAAAGCGGCCCTCGGGGGGCTGGTGCTAGATTCTGGATTCCTGGTCAGAACTTTTCCCGGAGTCGACCCGGCTGAGGGGTGGGAATTGGAGGCTGATAAAGGGAAACTGCCATCATTAGAAATCCCATAAAGTCTCATTTACAGCTCCTGTCAGATGAAAGGAGCAATTGACTGCGTTGGAGAGAAAAGTAAATACCGATTTCCTTTAGGGTTGCCCAGCCTCAGACAGCTGATCCTGGAGGGCCTGGAGGGCCTGGGTGGGGGTCCCGTCCCATCTGGGCTCTCCCCAGCTCCACACACGTCCTCTCCCCGCTGTCTCAGCCGGCCTCTGGGTCCTTGAGCTCTGGTACGAGGAGGAGGGGAGAGGCAAGGACAAAGAAGGTGCCTCTCCCTCCCGCACCCTCTCTTCTCCCCGACTACAGCCGAAAGTTCTCTCCTGTGCCCTGTTCTAAGCCTTCAGAACCCCTTCAGCAGCCTTCCCAGCCTGGCTGGGGCAGAAATGTGGCACAGACTGCCAGCCTGTCAGCCGGCCCGTTGAGTCTGTGGAAGCCAGGCCCCGAGGCCTCAGATCCGACAACTTTGAAAGTGATGTGACAGCTCTCTCCAAAGGCCCGTGTTCCGCAGGGGAGGTGGCCTCCTGGTGAACGAACTGGCAGAGTGAGCCTCCCTTCTTGGGCTTCTGATGAGGCTATTCCATCTCTCTGGCTTCATCCTCACTGTGTGCCTCAGTTTCTTGCATCTGCAAAATGGGCATCATTGTAAGAACATCCTTAAGGTGGTGAGGATGAGATGAGGTAGCGTGTATGAGTCCCCAGCCCTGTGCCCGCTGTGCAGAAGGACCACCCTCGCCGAGGCTGGAGGGGTGGCCTGACCGAGGCCCTTCCCAGCCTCCTGGGTGTGCCGGCTCTGGCTGGGAGGGAGGGACGGACGGAGGGACATCTGTTTGACACTCTTGTCAGCATCCATTACCTGGTGTGTGTTTTCCCAGGAGCTGATTACATTACAGCATGTGTTGATAAACATTTGGAGTCGGAGCGGAATGGAAACTGAGCGGAATGTCAAGCGGGTGGTGGTTTGGTCAGGATGCTAAGAGAGGGCTGGCTGTGTGAACAGGAGGTGGTGATGAGCGTCTTGATCTGGGGACTTCCTAGCCTGCTGAGGTCCTCTTTCTTTCTCTCTCTGCCTGCTCCCCAGCAAATTCTTTTTGCTGCCCGCCTGCCTGCCATCTGGGCTCTCCCAGCTCACACACTTGACTGCGTTGGAGAGAAAAGTAAATACCGATTTCCTTTAGGGTTGCCCAGCCTCAGACAGCTGATCCTGGAGGGCCTGGAGGGCCTGGGTGGGGTCCCGTCCCATCTGGGCTCTCCCCAGCTCCACACACGTCCTCTCCCCGCTGTCTCAGCCGGCCTCTGGGTCCTTGAGCTCTGGTACGAGGAGGAGGGGAGAGGCAAGGACAAAGAAGGTGCCTCTCCCTCCCGCACCCTCTCTTCTCCCCGACTACAGCCGAAAGTTCTCTCCTGTGCCCTGTTCTAAGCCTTCAGAACCCCTTCAGCAGCCTTCCCAGCCTGGCTGGGGCAGAAATGTGGCACAGACTGCCAGCCTGTCAGCCGGCCCGTTGAGTCTGTGGAAGCCAGGCCCCGAGGCCTCAGATCCGACAACTTTGAAAGTGATGTGACAGCTCTCTCCAAAGGCCCGTGTTCCGCAGGGGAGGTGGCCTCCTGGTGAACGAACTGGCAGAGTGAGCCTCCCTTCTTGGGCTTCTGATGAGGCTATTCCATCTCTCTGGCTTCATCCTCACTGTGTGCCTCAGTTTCTTGCATCTGCAAAATGGGCATCATTGTAAGAACATCCTTAAGGTGGTGAGGATGAGATGAGGTAGCGTGTATGAGTCCCCAGCCCTGTGCCCGCTGTGCAGAAGGACCACCCTCGCCGAGGCTGGAGGGGTGGCCTGACCGAGGCCCTTCCCAGCCTCCTGGGTGTGCCGGCTCTGGCTGGGAGGGAGGGACGGACGGAGGGGACATCTGTTTGACACTCTTGTCAGCATCCATTACCTGGTGTGTGTTTTCCCAGGAGCTGATTACATTACAGCATGTGTTGATAAACATTTGGAGTCGGAGCGGAATGGAAACTGAGCGGAATGTCAAGCGGGTGGTGGTTTGGTCAGGATGCTAAGAGAGGGCTGGCTGTGTGAACAGGAGGTGGTGATGAGCGTCTTGATCTGGGGACTTCCTAGCCTGCTGAGGTCCTCTTTCTTTCTCTCTCTGCCTGCTCCCCAGCAAATTCTTTTTGCTGCCCGCCTTGCCCCCGCCGCAGGGCATCGAGACAAGGCACCCGAGGTAGCCCATTTATAGCAGCAGAGGGGTGGGGTTAGGACTCAGTAGCCATGCGTTCCAACCCTAGCTCCACAGGCTGGCTTGGCAAACTGGGCCAGTTCTTTAGCCTCCCTGAGCCTCAGTCTCCTTTTCTGTAAAGTGGGCTTAACATCCACTTCACCGAGGGAAGAAAAGACTAAGTGAGAAGACCTCAACCATGATGGCACCTGGAACAAAGCCCTCAGTAAACGTTGGTTCTTCTCTCAATTTACCCGGAGGAAAACATCCCCCTACCTTTGGCTGCGTTTGGATGTGAGATAACTGTTTCTTCTGTCTCCTAGAGGAAGTGGCCTCACGCTCTTTACATGGCAAACTTCCTAAGTAGCAACCCTGGCTGAGACGGAAACAGGCAGCCCAGGGTGGGTCTGGAACCTTCCTCCCCAAGTCTCTACACACCTGTATGCGGATTCGGTGAATGATTTGTGTGGTTCTCTGCCTGGTGTTTCCTCCCACCCTCGTCTGCACACTCCCTGAGGACAGGGGACTGTGTTACCTGGTCACAGCCGAAGGTCAGGGTCCAGCCCGGCGCCAGGCACTAGCGAGGATGGAGGCCTCTCAGCCATCTAATTGGTCCAGAGCGGAAGGCTAAGGTGGCCCCCACCACAGCCCCGCGGGGTCTCTTCCCTCGGCTGTTTCTGAGCTCAGGGCGCTGGCTGTACTTCCCCTCGGCCTCTGGCAAAGATGACCTCGAGTTGCCTCTTCCTGGTTCTCTCTTCTCTCTGAGGCTGTGGGCTTCTGGGGAAGGGTGGCATGTGGAGCTTCAAGAGAAGGACTTGCACCACTGACTGGCGAATGGATAAAGACGTGGGATACACGTGTATATACACGTATACAATGGAATACTGCTCAGTCACCAAATAGTGAAATAGTGTCATTTGTAGCAGCACGGATGAACCTAGAGATGATATTACTAAGTCTGAAATAAATGAGACAAAAACAAATATCACGTGATATCACTTAGATGTGGAATCTAAAAAAATGATAAAAGGAACTTATTTACAAAACAGAACGGACTGACAGACATAGAGAGCAAACTTAGGGTTACCAAAAGGGAAAGGGGGGAAGGGAGAAATTAGGAGCTTAGGGTTAACAGATATGTATCTACTATGTATAAACTAGATAAACACCAAGGGCTTATATAGCACAGGGAACTATTTCAATACCTAGCAATAACCTGTAACTTATGAAGGAAAAGAATCTGAAAAAAAAATATATAAAAATATATTATATGATAATGCAATATTATATGTTACATAGTATTATATAAATATAATATAATTATAATATAAATATATATTTATTATTATTATTTTTAAAGATTTATTTATTTACTTATTTTGGTGGGGGTGGGTTGGGGAGGGAGGGGAGCAGGCGGGCCACTTCTACTGGTCTTTCATTTCTCTATTTTCATCCATCTTTGCTCTTTGGCCCGTGTGGGGGGGCTTGGTAATTGGACACATAGGTCCAGCTGCTCCGCGGCACGTGGGATCTTCCCAGGCCAGGGATCGAACCGGCGCCCCTTGCACTGCAAGGCGGTGTCCTTACCCACTGGACCACCAGGGAAGCCCAAATATATATTTAAATGTTTTTTATATATATATAGGAATATATATAATAAGCTTCCCAGTGGTAAAGAATCTGCGTGCCAATGCAGGAGATGCGGGTTTGCGCCCTGCATTGGGAAGGTTCCCTGGAGAAGGGAATGGCAAGCCAGTTCAGTGTTCTTGCTTAGAGAATCACATGAGCAGAGGGGCCTGGCAGGCTACAGTCCATAAGGTTACGAAGAGTCGGGCATGACGGAGAAACTGAGCAGGCAGACATATATATGTGTATAATTGAATCACTTGGTTGTGCACCTGAAACTAACACAACATTGTAAATCAACTATATACTTCAATTAAGAAAAGAGAGAAGGACATGCAGCCAAGAGTTGAGGCCTTATAAATTCCGTGGACATGGATAAATGGAGGGAACGGGGCTCCTTCCTCCAGCCCCCACTTTCAAGCACCTGCCGCGCGGCTTACCTCCAGGCGCCCCGGGGCCTCCTCGGAGGTTGCTGGGGTGGCCCGGGGCGAGAGGCGCACAACTGCCCAGCGCCACCTAGTGGGCATGGGCCTGGGGCGCGCTCCTCTTGCCGGGATTGTGGGAGGGGCGACTGCCTCCAAGAGTCAGGGATCCTCCGGCCACCGCCCCTGGCTGCTCCATCTCATAAGTCCCGAGGCATGGAGACCCTTATGGGGAGTCCTGGACCCGAGGGCAGCAAGCTAGGGTCGTGCGCTCCTAGGAGGCTGCAAGGTGGCTTCCCCCACCCCCACGCTTCTCAGCTACAAAGAGGCCATTGACTGGGAAGAGTAGCTGGGTTGTGGTAGGGAAGCCGGGGGAGATGTGCAGCGGACACACACACTCACACATACACACACACACACCCACACACCGCCTCCTGCGGAGTGCAGCCCAGCGCACTGATCCTCAGGGAAAGCTCTGCCTCCGGGCAGGCAGGCTCCTCGTTCCCTTCTGGTTCCACCTCCTCCTCCCTCCCTGCCCCCACCTAAGTTCTGCATTCCCCTCTTTAACCAGCCCAGCTTCCCTGGTGACTCAGAGGGTAAAGAATCCACCTGCAAGGTGAGAGACCTGGGTTCCATCCCAGGGTTGGGAAGACCCCTGGAGAAGGGAATGGCTATCCACTCCAGGATTCTCGCCTGAGGAATCCCATGGACAGAGGAGCCTGGCAGGCTAAGGAGTCAGACACGACTGAGCGACGTTCGCTTTAGACCACTCCAGGAGCACGAGGTTCATCCCAGGCTGGCCTGCATCCCCGTTCCTTGCAGCGTGTGGTCTCCTCTCCGAGAGGAGTGTTCGTGGCATTTAGCAGCCCTTTTTAACACCAGCGAAGCCAATGCTGTTAGGAAGGAAGACCTGCTGTTGCAGCTGCTGCAGACAAGTAATATGCAGTGATGCATCCTGGGCTGATAGGAGAACTGAACTGACGTGCTGTTCCGGTGTACCTGCGCCTGGCCCTCGGCACAGCATGGCTGTTGGGTGGCACCCATCACCCAGGGCAAGTGCGGAAGTGGGGCTTCTAACTGGGACATGGATAAATGGAGGGAACGGGGCTCCTTCCTCCAGCCCCCACTTTCAAGCACCTGCCGCGCGGCTTACCTCCAGGCGCCCCGGGGCCTCCTCGGAGGTTGCTGGGGTGGCCCGGGGCGAGAGGCGCACAACTGCCCAGCGCCACCTAGTGGGCATGGGCCTGGGGCGCGCTCCTCTTGCCGGGATTGTGGGAGGGGCGACTGCCTCCAAGAGTCAGGGATCCTCCGGCCACCGCCCCTGGCTGCTCCATCTCATAAGTCCCGAGGCATGGAGACCCTTATGGGGAGTCCTGGACCCGAGGGCAGCAAGCTAGGGTCGTGCGCTCCTAGGAGGCTGCAAGGTGGCTTCCCCCACCCCCACGCTTCTCAGCTACAAAGAGGCCATTGACTGGGAAGAGTAGCTGGGTTGTGGTAGGGAAGCCGGGGGAGATGTGCAGCGGACACACACACTCACACATACACACACACACACCCACACACCGCCTCCTGCGGAGTGCAGCCCAGCGCACTGATCCTCAGGGAAAGCTCTGCCTCCGGGCAGGCAGGCTCCTCGTTCCCTTCTGGTTCCACCTCCTCCTCCCTCCCTGCCCCCACCTAAGTTCTGCATTCCCCTCTTTAACCAGCCCAGCTTCCCTGGTGACTCAGAGGGTAAAGAATCCACCTGCAAGGTGAGAGACCTGGGTTCCATCCCAGGGTTGGGAAGACCCCTGGAGAAGGGAATGGCTATCCACTCCAGGATTCTCGCCTGAGGAATCCCATGGACAGAGGAGCCTGGCAGGCTAAGGAGTCAGACACGACTGAGCGACGTTCGCTTTAGACCACTCCAGGAGCACGAGGTTCATCCCAGGCTGGCCTGCATCCCCGTTCCTTGCAGCGTGTGGTCTCCTCTCCGAGAGGAGTGTTCGTGGCATTTAGCAGCCCTTTTTAACACCAGCGAAGCCAATGCTGTTAGGAAGGAAGACCTGCTGTTGCAGCTGCTGCAGACAAGTAATATGCAGTGATGCATCCTGGGCTGATAGGAGAACTGAACTGACGTGCTGTTCCGGTGTACCTGCGCCTGGCCCTCGGCACAGCATGGCTGTTGGGTGGCACCCATCACCCAGGGCAAGTGCGGAAGTGGGGCTTCTAACTGGGCACTCTTATAAATTCTTGCTTCTTTCCTTCTACAATAGGGAAGTCCTTACCTCTCGTAGCATCTGAATTCTGGGCACCCTGGTACTTTAGAGGCCAGAGTTCCCGGGACTGCCCTAGGCGCTCAGTCAGTCCACCTGCATCAGAGGCAGAGCCAACATCCAGCACCTTGCCCCATGTCCGCTCACCTGCCCCCACTCGGTGTTGGGGCTGGCCTGCTGTGGGGGCGGCAGGTTGGCCATGGGTGCCTTAAAAAGACGGCTGGAAGTGTTGGGAAACAGGTTGAAATTCCACTCGGCGCCTCCCTGAAAGGTCCTGCCTGCCACCTGGCTGCTGCGTGTACACAGGAATAGGCCGGATGCTGGGGGAGGGGCTGGCTGGGACGCTGGCTTGCCTGGTTTAAAACACTTCTTTCTGGTCCCCAGAGCCAGTTTGGAGAGTGCATCCTTGTATGCGTGTCCTCATTGGTAGGCCAGGCTATGCCTGTGTGGATGCCAGGAGATGCATGTTTACTCACATATTCACAGTGTAATGGGCTTGGAAGGGACTTTGGAAGAGATCCGCTACCCCCACTCCGCTTCTGCCACATCCATGCCAAATGCTCCACTTGATTGTTCCTGGTGACAGGGAGCTCACTACTTCCTAAGGAAGTTCATCTCTGCACCAATCGATGGGAATACTGAGTTGGGAATTGTTCTAAGCAGCGTGGACAATCCCCTCCCACCCCCGCCCACCCAACACTGTAGGAAAACAGGACCAGGGCAAAGTGTCAAGAGACAGCCCTGCAATATAGTTCAAGCCAGTGTTTACTGGGCAACTGCCATCAATCAGACCACTGCAAAGATATTTTGTTGAGAGGAGTGTTCGTGGCATTTAGCAGCCCTTTTAACACCGGGAAGCCAATGCTGTTAGGAAGGAAGACCTGCTGTTGCAGCTGCTGCAGACNAGTAATATGCAGTGATGCATCCTGGGCTGATAGGAGA
This sequence comes from Tragulus kanchil, assembly GCA_022376925.1. NCBI lineage: Eukaryota > Metazoa > Chordata > Mammalia > Artiodactyla > Tragulidae > Tragulus > Tragulus kanchil. Next base: position 140,107,208 of record JAIOJX010000006.1, read on the forward strand.
ACTGAACTGACGTGCTGTTCCGGTGTACCTGCGCCTGGCCCTCGGCACAGCATGGCTGTTGGGTGGCACCCATCACCCAGGGCAAGTGCGGAAGTGGGGCTTCTAACTGGGCACTCTTATAAATTCTTGCTTCTTTCCTTCTGCAATAGGGAAGTCCTTACCTCTCGTAGCATCTGAATTCTGGGCACCCTGGTACTTTAGAGGCCAGAGTTCCCGGGACTACCCTAGGCGCTCAGTCAGTCCACCTGCATCAGAGGCAGAGCCAACATCCAGCACCTTGCCCCATGTCCGCTCACCTGCCCCCACTCGGTGTTGGGGCTGGCCTGCTGTGGGGGCGGCAGGTTGGCCATGGGTGCCTTAAAAAGACGGCTGGAAGTGTTGGGAAACAGGTTGAAATTCCACTCGGCGCCTCCCTGAAAGGTCCTGCCTGCCACCTGGCTGCTGCGTGTACACAGGAATAGGCCGGATGCTGGGGGAGGGGCTGGCTGGGACGCTGGCTTGCCTGGTTTAAAACACTTCTTTCTGGTCCCCAGAGCCAGTTTGGAGAGTGCATCCTTGTATGCGTGTCCTCATTGGTAGGCCAGGCTATGCCTGTGTGGATGCCAGGAGATGCATGTTTACTCACATATTCACAGTGTAATGGGCTTGGAAGGGACTTTGGAAGAGATCCGCTACCCCCACTCCGCTTCTGCCACATCCATGCCAAATGCTCCACTTGTTTGTTCCTGGTGACAGGGAGCTCACTACTTCCTAAGGAAGTTCATCTCTGCACCAATCGATGGGAATACTGAGTTGGGAATTGTTCTAAGCAGCGTGGACAATCCCCTCCCACCCCCGCCCACCCAACACTGTAGGAAAACAGGACCAGGGCAAAGTGTCAAGAGACAGCCCTGCAATATAGTTCAAGCCAGTGTTTACTGGGCAACTGCCATCAATCAGACACTGCGTTAAGAGCTGCGCATAAATCCGCCCTCATAATCTTTAGAAAATTCTATGAGGTCCTGTTTGTTGTTTTCCCAGTTTATTGAAGAGAAAACTGAGACACAGAAAGGTTAAGTCCCCTGCCTGAAATTTCACAGCCAGGTAGGCTAAGTCAGGATTCTAAACCTGGAAGTCCTGGCTCCACCTGACCTTAATCGCCACATTATATGGCAGGTACTACCCAGAGAATGAGAGAGAGCAAGAGAGAGAGCGCATGCATGTACACACGCACGTGTGTGCGTCTTCACCACCATTTCCCTGAAACACAGCTCTGTCATATTAGAGTCAACTGGGATCCCAGGACGAGGAACTTGCCCTGCGTCTTTCTCTCTCTCTCCTTCTCCCAACCCTCTTCCTCCCCTCCTCCTCCTCCTCCTTCCTCATCACTGCCTTCACCTTCATCTAAATCGAGTCATCTTCTGAGTGCTGGTATATGTTCAGAGTTCTCTGGAAGCAAGACATTCATCTGGGAGTTTCCATGCCAGGACTGACGTACCGGCCTAGGCAGACGATCAGGGACCTCTGGACAGTGACGTAGCCCAGGGTAGATGAGGCTGTAGACGGGAAATAACTGGGGAAGAGCTACAGTCACATCGCGCACCAGCCAAGGGTTAGGTGCGACACGGTTCAGAGAGTTTTATGTTCAATTTTATGTCTAGACAGAGTTTGGGATGAGGTTATCACTTCTTCTCTAATTAGCACGCAGGCATCCCCAGGCACTGCTTTTGGGAGTTCTCCTGCTGCTGTGGCTGTGCCATCTGTCCCCAGGAGCGAGAAGTGGGTAGAGCAGGAGAGGGAAAGCGCTGGGTAAGGAGTCTGCACCCCTGGGTCGTTGGCCTCGGGTCTGCTCCAGCCCAGTGTGTGACCTTGGCTACCTTACTCTTCCTTTCTGGGTCTGGACTTCCTCACTTGCAAAATGAGAGGCTAAGACTTGTTGTCCATGAGGCTCCTTCAGTGGGTGTGCTCCCTGAGGTCTGATAGCTGTGTGCGGGTGGGCAGGTTGCCACAACTGTAAACCCTAAGAGACAGCCCTGCAATATAGTTCAAGCCAGTGTTTACTGGGCAACTGCCATCAATCAGACACTGCGTTAAGAGCTGCGCATAAATCCGCCCTCATAATCTTTAGAAAATTCTATGAGGTCCTGTTTGTTGTTTTCCCAGTTTATTGAAGAGAAAACTGAGACACAGAAAGGTTAAGTCCCCTGCCTGAAATTTCACAGCCAGGTAGGCTAAGTCAGGATTCTAAACCTGGAAGTCCTGGCTCCACCTGACCTTAATCGCCACATTATATGGCAGGTACTACCCAGAGAATGAGAGAGAGCAAGAGAGAGAGCGCATGCATGTACACACGCACGTGTGTGCGTCTTCACCACCATTTCCCTGAAACACAGCTCTGTCATATTAGAGTCAACTGGGATCCCAGGACGAGGAACTTGCCCTGCGTCTTTCTCTCTCTCTCCTTCTCCCAACCCTCTTCCTCCCCTCCTCCTCCTCCTCCTTCCTCATCACTGCCTTCACCTTCATCTAAATCGAGTCATCTTCTGAGTGCTGGTATATGTTCAGAGTTCTCTGGAAGCAAGACATTCATCTGGGAGTTTCCATGCCAGGACTGACGTACCGGCCTAGGCAGACGATCAGGGACCTCTGGACAGTGACGTAGCCCAGGGTAGATGAGGCTGTAGACGGGAAATAACTGGGGAAGAGCTACAGTCACATCGCGCACCAGCCAAGGGTTAGGTGCGACACGGTTCAGAGAGTTTTATGTTCAATTTTATGTCTAGACAGAGTTTGGGATGAGGTTATCACTTCTTCTCTAATTAGCACGCAGGCATCCCCAGGCACTGCTTTTGGGAGTTCTCCTGCTGCTGTGGCTGTGCCATCTGTCCCCAGGAGCGAGAAGTGGGTAGAGCAGGAGAGGGAAAGCGCTGGGTAAGGAGTCTGCACCCCTGGGTCGTTGGCCTCGGGTCTGCTCCAGCCCAGTGTGTGACCTTGGCTACCTTACTCTTCCTTTCTGGGTCTGGACTTCCTCACTTGCAAAATGAGAGGCTAAGACTTGTTGTCCATGAGGCTCCTTCAGTGGGTGTGCTCCCTGAGGTCTGATAGCTGTGTGCGGGTGGGCAGGTTGTACACTGGACAAGGATGCTCAGCCAAGAGGTGGACAGGGGCTGAAATCCAGCCGGGCCCTTCTCCCGGGCTGTGCCGTGGGTGTGGCTGTGTCCATCCTGAGAGAGCGGCCCCGTTTCCTCATTTGTACCCAGCCTTCACAGCTCAGCAGCGGCCTGGCAAGGGTGTGCTCCCGGGGAGGACTGCGTTGCCCCGCCCCTCGTAGGACCTTGCTGGACTGGCCCAGAGCCCCTGGGAGCCGGCTCACCAGGCTGACTATTCCTGCCCATCCATCACGGTGGGGAATGGGCCCTCGGTGAGGCTGGGGCCGCAAATCATGGAAATTAAGACCAATTAGAGCGGAAGCAGCAGCCCCTTGGCAGGGCTTCCGGCCACAGAGGCAGCTCGAGTACTTTATGGATGTTTCCTCCTATTTTGTGGTCCAGTTGGGAGGTAGAACATGCCAGCTCAGCACAAGGCCTCGTCTGGATGCTTCTGAGCCGTGTGGAGGGAGGGCACGCCCTCAGTAGGATCCGCAGCCCCCGCCCCAACCGGCACAGGCTCTGCTTTTCTGCCCACGGGGACAGCTCAAGTCAGGAGCTAGGCCACAGGGCCCGCTGCCTCACCCAGCGGCTCCTGTCTCTTCATCTCTGCTCCGCCCTCCACACAAGGCCTCTGGAGGTTCGAGCGGAGGGCCAGAGGAGGAGAAAACGACAAGTCACCTTGCTGGGCTGCAGGCAGCTCACCGCCCTGCCGCTGTTCCTCTCCCTCCTGCTCCCGCCCACCTGTGCATGTACCAGCACGCAGGCATCCCCAGGCACTGCTTTTGGGAGTTCTCCTGCTGCTGTGGCTGTGCCATCTGTCCCCAGGAGCGAGAAGTGGGTAGAGCAGGAGAGGGAAAGCGCTGGGTAAGGAGTCTGCACCCCTGGGTCGTTGGCCTCGGGTCTGCTCCAGCCCAGTGTGTGACCTTGGCTACCTTACTCTTCCTTTCTGGGTCTGGACTTCCTCACTTGCAAAATGAGAGGCTAAGACTTGTTGTCCATGAGGCTCCTTCAGTGGGTGTGCTCCCTGAGGTCTGATAGCTGTGTGCGGGTGGGCAGGTTGTACACTGGACAAGGATGCTCAGCCAAGAGGTGGACAGGGGCTGAAATCCAGCCCGGCCCTTCTCCCGGGCCGTGCCGTGGGTGGGGCTGTGTCCATCCTGAGAGAGCGGCCCCGTTTCCTCATTTGTACCCAGCCTTCACAGCTCAGCAGCGGCCTGGCAAGGGTGTACTCCCGGGGAGGACTGCGTTGCCCGGCCCCTCGTAGGACCCTGCTGGACTGGCCCAGAGCCCCTGGGAGCCGGCTCACCAGGCTGACTATTCCTGCCCATCCATCACGGTGGGGAATGGGCCCTCGGTGAGCCTGGGGCCGCAAATCATGGAAATTAAGACCAATTAGAGCGGAAGCAGCAGCCCCTTGGCAGGGCTTCCGGCCACAGAGGCAGCTCGAGTACTTTATGGATGTTTCCTCCTATTTTGTGGTCCAGTTGGGAGGTAGAACATGCCAGCTCAGCACAAGGCCTCGTCTGGATGCTTCTGAGCCGTGTGGAGGGAGGGCACGCCCTCAGTAGGATCCGCAGCCCCCGCCCCAACCGGCACAGGCTCTGCTTTTCTGCCCACGGGGACAGCTCAAGTCAGGAGCTAGGCCACAGGGCCCGCTGCCTCACCCAGCGGCTCCTGTCTCTTCATCTCTGCTCCGCCCTCCACACAAGGCCTCTGGAGGTTCGAGCGGAGGGCCAGAGGAGGAGAAAACGACAAGTCACCTTGCTGGGCTGCAGGCAGCTCACCGCCCTGCCGCTGTTCCTCTCCCTCCTGCTCCCGCCCACCTGCTCTGCAGGCTGGGAGGACGCCTCCTGGCCCGCCAGGGTGACTCTTGATCTAGTCCCGCCCTCTCCAGGAGGTTAAGCTCTCAGAAGGTGAGCAGATCCTAGTGGGAGGTGGCCCTGGTGGTGCAGGCGGGACGGTGGGCCGCACCTGTAGCCCCACAGATGCCAGGATGAAAGTAACCAGAATTCTCCAGCTTCCCAGGTCCGTGGCTACCTTTAATCCTCACCCTCAGCCTCCCGCTAGAGGCTCGTTACCCTCTACCAAGGTCATGGCTGACCCTCTTGTCATGATTAACTTGACCTTGTGATTCATCTAAATGGACCTAGGCACATGGCATAACCTCTCCGAGCCTATGTTTTCTCACCTGTAAAATGAGAATAACCACAGAATCGTCCTCCTAGGATAATGTGGGGATTAAGTGATTTAATCACATGAAGTATATGAAATGGTATCACACAGGAAGTGGTATATAAGTATTAGCTATTATATTATTATTCATGTTATTAGAAAGACCATACTATCTTTTTTAGGACTTCAGGTCTGGGTTCAAGCAGACTTAGGTTGGGGTCCTAACTGTTTCACCAGTGTGCTGTGTGACCTTAAGAAAGGCTTAACCTTTCAGAACCTCGATTTCTTTTTCTGTATAACAGGTCCAATAACAAGAATATCCACTTCATGGAGTTGTTTTGATGATTAAATGATACAACTGAATACATTTGCTAAATGAATTGTAATGTACCCAATACTTTTCTTCATCTTCCTGGCTAGATATTCGGTTTAGGATATTTTTCTAAGGGAGCCAGTGGTGATGATGTTTAGTTGCTAAGTCGTGTTTGATTGACTCTTTGTGACCCGTGGACGGCAGCACGCCAGGCCTCCCTGTCCCTCACTATCTCTGGGAGTTTGCCCAAGTTCGTGTCCATTAAATCGGTTGCGCCACCCAATCCTCTGCTTTTCTGCCACCCTCTTCTCCTGCCTTCAGGCTTTCCCAGCATCAGGGTCTTTTCCAACCAGTCAGCTCTTTGCGTCAGGTGACCAAAGTATAGGAGCTTCAGCTTCAGCATCAGTCCTTCCACTGGATAGTCAGGGTTGATTGCCTTTAGGAGGGACTGGTTTGATCTCCTTGCAGTCCAAGGGACTCTCAAGGGTCTTCTCCAGCGGGTAGGACCCCTGACTGATAGTCACGACCTTCTAAGCAGCTGTTCTTGCTTGGACACTGGGAGCATCCGGAGCAGGACTCTGGCTCTGTTCAGAACCAGGTCCAGAAATAGGGCGGTGGTGGCGGCAGGCGTGGTAGTGGGGACTCAGCCCTACCGGGGCTTCTCACACAGCGGATGAGCAGAGGGCATGGCCGTGGCCAGACCCGTGAAGGGCACAGGTGGGCTTGTCTTCAGTGGGTCTGAGAGCTGACAACGATGGCACCCCTCAGGATGGTCAGACCGAGCAGTGAAGAGCCATAGAAACATCGCCCCAAACAGCAAATTTGTTAGCCTCTCTGATATACTCACTCATAGCTCTCTCTATCTTTGTCTTTAACAGCTCTTATCACGATCTGTAGATATGTAAGTTTTATTAGTGGTTCTCGAATGTTTGTCTCTCCAACTAAAACATTAGCTCCTGAGGGTAGCAGTCACATCTGGACAGCTCATCTTAGGATTCCAGAGTGTGGACCAACATCCAGCACGTAGTCCGTGCTTGGTGACATTTTGATGCCTGAATGTATAATAATAGCAGGGCTTCCCTGGTGGGCCAGTGGGTAAAGAGTGTAGTGCAGGGGGCACCGGTTTGATCCCTGGCCTGAGAAGATCCCACGTGCGCAGAGCGGCTGGACTGGTGTGTCCAATTACAAGCCAATGCTCTGGAGCGCATGCGCCCAGAACTGGTGCTCTGCAACAAGAGAGGCCACTGTAATGGGAGGCCCACATAGGCCGAAGAATAAAGACAGATGAAAAATAAATAAAAATAAAGAATCAATAAAAAGAGGCCAAAATTTTAAAAATAAAATAAAAAAATAAAAATAGCAGCTAGTACTTATTTAGCTTTTAGTACGTATAAGCCCTTATCCTAAGCTTTTGACATTTATTGACCCTTTTAACTTCACAGTGTTCCTAGGAGGTAAGTACTAATATTATCCTTACTTCGCAGGTGAGGGCACTGAGGTACAGAGGGGCTGAGTTATTTGCCCAAGGTCACACAGCCATCAGCTGGTGAGGCTGGGGTTCGAGCCAGGCAGTTTGGCTCCAGAGTGCCTGCTCTCAGCGGCATGTTCCAGTACTTGTCTAAAGGAATGCACGGATGAAGCATGTTAGGTATTTCTCACAGGTACCACATATGGACACATGCGTTTGTGTGAAGGGAGTGAACCGGGTGACTCTGCGAATTAGGCTGTGTGGTCCTGAAGAGCAGAACACGAATGGCCTCTAAGGCCTCTTTGGAGCAAGTCTCCCTCCCATCGCTCAGCCCCTGCCCCGCCAGCTGCCGGAGGCTAGAGGGTGACTGCACTCAGGACCCCTGCCCCGCTGCTCAACGATGGCACCCCTCAGGATGGTCAGACCGAGCAGTGAAGAGCCATAGAAACATCGCCCCAAACAGCAAATTTGTTAGCCTCTCTGATATACTCACTCATAGCTCTCTCTATCTTTGTCTTTAACAGCTCTTATCACGATCTGTAGATATGTAAGTTTTATTAGTGGTTCTCGAATGTTTGTCTCTCCAACTAAAACATTAGCTCCTGAGGGTAGCAGTCACATCTGGACAGCTCATCTTAGGATTCCAGAGTGTGGACCAACATCCAGCACGTAGTCCGTGCTTGGTGACATTTTGATGCCTGAATGTATAATAATAGCAGGGCTTCCCTGGTGGGCCAGTGGGTAAAGAGTGTAGTGCAGGGGGCACCGGTTTGATCCCTGGCCTGAGAAGATCCCACGTGCGCAGAGCGGCTGGACTGGTGTGTCCAATTACAAGCCAATGCTCTGGAGCGCATGCGCCCAGAACTGGTGCTCTGCAACAAGAGAGGCCACTGTAATGGGAGGCCCACATAGGCCGAAGAATAAAGACAGATGAAAAATAAATAAAAATAAAGAATCAATAAAAAGAGGCCAAAATTTTAAAAATAAAATAAAAAAATAAAAATAGCAGCTAGTACTTATTTAGCTTTTAGTACGTATAAGCCCTTATCCTAAGCTTTTGACATTTATTGACCCTTTTAACTTCACAGTGTTCCTAGGAGGTAAGTACTAATATTATCCTTACTTCGCAGGTGAGGGCACTGAGGTACAGAGGGGCTGAGTTATTTGCCCAAGGTCACACAGCCATCAGCTGGTGAGGCTGGGGTTCGAGCCAGGCAGTTTGGCTCCAGAGTGCCTGCTCTCAGCGGCATGTTCCAGTACTTGTCTAAAGGAATGCACGGATGAAGCATGTTAGGTATTTCTCACAGGTACCACATATGGACACATGCGTTTGTGTGAAGGGAGTGAACCGGGTGACTCTGCGAATTAGGCTGTGTGGTCCTGAAGAGCAGAACACGAATGGCCTCTAAGGCCTCTTTGGAGCAAGTCTCCCTCCCATCGCTCAGCCCCTGCCCCGCCAGCTGCCGGAGGCTAGAGGGTGACTGCACTCAGGAGTGTCTCGCTTGCCCTGGTGGCTGGCTCCCTCTCTCTAGGATTAAGGAAGTGCAAGAACAGACCTGAGCTCAGGAACCTGAATTTCCTGTCTTGGACTCCGCCTCCTAAGAGGCCTCCAGTGGCCCTCCTGCAGATGGGGTGGGGGTGGGAGACTGCGTTGTCCCTGAGGAGGCGGGGAGTCTGGAAATGCTTCTATTCTTTGATCCCTGGTTCCTGCCTCATGGGCTCCCCAGCTGGGCCCGCTTCCCTGGTTTCTGCCACACTGGTTCCCCTGCATCCCCTGCACACTGGTTCTCATCCCCCTTGCTCGTTCCCAGCATGCCCCGCTCTCTCCTCTGGCCAGACCTCTCCTTGCTGCACCCACCTCCTGCCCATGCTCTGGCCTCTCCCAGGAACCCCTCCGTCCTGTGCGATGAGCAAACAAGGAACATGAAGGCTGCTCTCCTCTTGGGAGCGAACCAGCCTTAGCTCCTCCCCTGGGACGCCTGTCCTCCAGGGAGGGGGCCTGTTGCAGCACAGCTCCATCGCCCGGCACTGCTGGTCCCAGCCATGACTGAAGCATGATAAAGAGACAGGCTGGATGAAGAGGCAGAGGGTGGAAAGCTTTACCTTCGCTTTAGGTTCAGAGGATTCATTGACAAAAGAAACCACTCGTCACACACAGTAAACAGTTCCAATATTTAATAGAAGATGAATTGACCTAACTTCAATATACAGTCATTAAAAGAAGAAAAATAGGAGCACCAGTGAAACAACAGAAATCGAAACAAGAGTGAAAAATAACAGTATGTACATCACCCAGTTGGGACGACCAACCTCCAGACTTTAACAGCATCCTGGGAAGTCCCTCATTAGCAGCAGTTCAGCGTCCCAGTTGGGAAGGGATCCCAGTCTCATCCCATGGGTGAGACTTCTAAGGGCAGTCTGGAGGTCTCCCCGCTTCTAATCTCAGGCCACAAAGTGATATCCTCATCAGTGCATGAGCAAAAATGTGGCTCTGGGTTTGCTTGAACCTTCTTACAATGATGCTGTGTGTTTACCTTATGAGTCATGGAATTTCATGAGACCCAGGGCCTTTGCTAGACCCTCGGGGCTCAAGAATTCTAAGATCCACTCTCACCTGCCATTGCAGGAGACATAAGAGATGCGGATTTGACCCCTGGGTTGGGAAGATCCCCTGGAGGAGGGCACGGCAACTCACTCCAGGATTCTCGCTGGAGAGCCCTGTGGACAGAGGAGCCTGGCGGGCCACAGTCCACGGAGTTGCAGGTTGGACATGACTTAGCAGGCGTCGCTCCCTTTCTTACCTAAAGTGCCGCCTGACTGGCTGCACTTGCAGGCTGGTGTGGAAGCCAGGCCGTGTCCAGTGCGGCTCGGAGGCCCAAACTTTAGGAGTTCCTCCACTGTAGGCTCCCTAACAGGGGCCTGGTGAGACGGGCGGCTGCTGGCCTGACCATGGCCAGACCATGGGCCTGGGCGATAGAAATACGAAGAGGTGGAGAAGGCTGCAGTGACCTTCCAAGAAGGTGTGGGTAGAAGAAATCCTTTGACAGCTTACAGTGGGCGGGGAGGTTGCCTCCCAAGGGGCCGCGTTAGACAGACCACGAAACAGCCTTCTCAGTGGCCGAGAGGGAAGTGGAGAGGGGAGCCAGGTCCCCCCAGAGCTTTGACGTCCTCCTCGGGAATGCAGTCTGGGGCCAGGGCTGAGCTGCTCAGGACTCGAGGGGGCACGGCGCTGTGCTGCAGAGTCCTCTCACCCTGTCCTCTGCCCCAGGGCCCAGCTCAGGGCTCTGTCTCACCTCCAAACCAAGGAGGAGAGAAACCTTCCGAGGACATCACGGCGAGCACCCTCTGGCTCTGGCTGAGAGGAGAAAGCCGACGGCTGTGAAGCAGAGGGTCTGTGTTCTGGCCTCGGCTCTATTGTTAATAGACGTTCAATGTCTTCAAGCCTCGTGCTTTCACTTCCAACGTGGGATGAGGTGCTTAGACCACGTGCCTTCTAAGGCCACATCCAGCTTCAGGGTTTCAAGGAGTTGGGGCTCCTTGGGAAGTTCCTGTGGCTTTGAAACCCAGCCCTCCCTCCCTTGGAAGCATGAGTTAACAAGCTGGAAAGGGAAGGTGCTTTGTGGTTGGCACAAGGCCAGGGTCTTCACATGCCTTATCTCATTTAATCCTCCTAAGAGCACTATTCTTCTTTTTTTCCTTCTAAACAGAAGAAACAAGAACTTAAACAGGCCTAAGTATTGCTTAAGGTCACTCAGTATAAGAGGCACAGATACGATCTGAAGTCGAGGTTGTGTAACTCAGGTCCGGTGCTGGGTGCCCTCCAGAGAGATGCAAGAGGGTGTGGGGGGTGGGCTGGGGCTGGGCAGGGATTTCACAGTTGCTGTCCTGAGAGCAGAGATTGTCCCAGGCTGGGGACGTCTTCCAGGGACCTTAACCCCTGGGCGGGAAGGAGGGGGCTCCTCGACTGAGGGGCGGGCCGCGAGTGTGGGAGATGAAGGCAGGAGGGGACCTTCGCAGCCACTGAGGGGGGCGTCAGCAGGGTCCCTGGGAAGAGGGCATGGTGGGGGCCGCTGGTCCCCAGGAGTGTGAGAGCTCGTCTGTGAAGGGTGCCCGGTGCCGCGGGTCGTCCGCCTTCCCCTCCAGGTCCCTGGGGCACACTCCGCCCTGCCCACACGTACAGACGGGCTCCGACGTCCTGTGTCACACGCCCCACGGCAGACCCCAACAGCCTGAACGCTGGCTCCCCCCGACAGCCCTTCTCCTCCTGGCCTCACCTCTGCTCCCCCGTTCCCAGCCTCACCCACATTCAGTCTGCGTGTGTGTGTATGTGTGTTCATCCTCAACCTGCAGAAGGCTCTGTTGTCTGTTGGTGTCTCTTGGGCGTGCACAAACATGTATGCAACAGTCTGATCATCTCTCTGCTGTGTGTCTCCTTTACACACACGCGCAGACACTCACGCTCACACACACACTCCGCCTTCTGTCCCTCTGCCCCTCAGCTGCTTGTCTGATGCGCTTTCTGTCTCTCCAATCCACAAAGAACTGCGGGTCCCAGGAAGCCCCGTGAACCTGTACAGGGCCCGGGCGGTCTCTTCTCTAGTTTCCCTCCTCCCAGCTCTCCTCGCAGGCTCAGGGTTTCAAGGAGTTGGGGCTCCTTGGGAAGTCCCAAACCCAGTCCCTCCCTTGGAAGCATGAGTTAACAAGCTGGAAAGGGAAGGTGCTTGTGGTTGGCACAAGGCCAGGGTCTTCACATGCCTTATCTCATTTAATCCTCCTAAGAGCACTATTCTTCTTTTTTTCCTTCTAAACAGAAGAAACAAGAACTTAAACAGGCCTAAGTATTGCTTAAGGTCACTCAGTATAAGAGGCACAGATACGATCTGAAGTCGAGGTTGTGTAACTCAGGTCCGGTGCTGGGTGCCCTCCAGAGAGATGCAAGAGGGTGTGGGGGGTGGGCTGGGGCTGGGCAGGGATTTCACAGTTGCTGTCCTGAGAGCAGAGATTGTCCCAGGCTGGGGACGTCTTCCAGGGACCTTAACCCCTGGGCGGGAAGGAGGGGGCTCCTCGACTGAGGGGCGGGCCGCGAGTGTGGGAGATGAAGGCAGGAGGGGACCTTCGCAGCCACTGAGGGGGGCGTCAGCAGGGTCCCTGGGAAGAGGGCATGGTGGGGGCCGCTGGTCCCCAGGAGTGTGAGAGCTCGTCTGTGAAGGGTGCCCGGTGCCGCGGGTCGTCCGCCTTCCCCTCCAGGTCCCTGGGGCACACTCCGCCCTGCCCACACGTACAGACGGGCTCCGACGTCCTGTGTCACACGCCCCACGGCAGACCCCAACAGCCTGAACGCTGGCTCCCCCCGACAGCCCTTCTCCTCCTGGCCTCACCTCTGCTCCCCCGTTCCCAGCCTCACCCACATTCAGTCTGCGTGTGTGTGTATGTGTGTTCATCCTCAACCTGCAGAAGGCTCTGTTGTCTGTTGGTGTCTCTTGGGCGTGCACAAACATGTATGCAACAGTCTGATCATCTCTCTGCTGTGTGTCTCCTTTACACACACGCGCAGACACTCACGCTCACACACACACTCCGCCTTCTGTCCCTCTGCCCCTCAGCTGCTTGTCTGATGCGCTTTCTGTCTCTCCAATCCACAAAGAACTGCGGGTCCCAGGAAGCCCCGTGAACCTGTACAGGGCCCGGGCGGTCTCTTCTCTAGTTTCCCTCCTCCCAGCTCTCCTCGCAGGCTCTCGCAGCCTGGTGGCAGGGCTGGGCAGGCACCCCCGCTGGAAGTGGCATCTCTGGGAGCAGCTGGCCGGGGATGGAGACGTGGGTGGGGGCAGGCAGGGCTGGGAAGGGATTTGTTTGCGTTGGAATCCTTTCGGTGAACATTTTTGTCCATTTGCCACGAGGTTTCATTGGTTTCAGCTGATGTCATCCTGGTGCCTGGGAGAGGCTGGACGGCCATGCTGATCCTGCAGCGGGGGGCAGGGTGGGGGCAGAGCATGGACCCAAGGGCCAAGGAAGTCCCGGTTCTAGCTCCAGAGGAACCTCGGTTTCCTCTTTGGGTACACGAGGGGTTTGTAACTGATGGTCTCCAGCGTAGTTCTGGAAGGCTGGGGTTCTAGGAGTCCTCTGCTTTATTTAAAATCTGTCTGTACCCGGATGGTTCCTGGTCTCTCTTGGAAGCTCATTTGTATGCACGGGCCCCATCCATGCAAACATGCACATACAGGTAGGCGCCGCCCATACCCCATCCCAACACAGCTGCACCACGTTTTCCAGGATCTTTCCCCACTCAGCTGGCCCCAGGCCTTTCTTCAGGCGGGGGTTGCCAGGGGAGGGGCATGTGTGTGCATGCGGGTGGGCTTGTGAACGTGGGTATAAATGTATGCCCATGCACGCACGCACTTGTGCATATGTGCACACACACACACACACACACACATTTCACTTGGAGGTGCATCTCTGGGTTGAAATGTCCCCCCTGTGACAGTGACCTGGGAAGTCACGAACCTCTGCACCCATCCCCCTCCAGAGGAAAGACCTGAACCCACAGTCTTGCTCCTCCTGCGCTCCCCGGCCCCTTTGACTGTAAGAAGCAAGAAGAGGTGGGAGAAGCTGAGGAGCAAGGTGGAATGAGCGTGCAGGGAAGGCTGGAACCTCAGAGCTGGAAGGGACCACCTTGACCCTAGTCTAGTCGACAGGTTCCAAACATTTCACTTGAAGCACAAAAACGTGCTTCTGGCGAACTCTTACTTGATTGTGCAAGCAAACAAGACTGGTTCAAGTGGAGCTCCTGCGGGGGGTGGGGGGGGCTGGGGGCCCACCTACTCAGTCTCCCCCACCCCCAGTCACCCCTCCTGCTGTCTCCTGAGTGAGCTCCTGCAGACCTGCTGAGCTCTGACCAATGCAGGTCAGCGCTCAGCCACCTCACCGTTGGTGTCTCCAGCGTGGGCCTTGGCGAAGCCGCCTCGGCAGCAGCACCTGGGGGCGTATTAGCCAATGCAGGCTCTCAGGAGACCCCACCCAGTCCTGCTGAGTCAGAGACCTGGGGTGGGCCCAAGGTTCTAGACTTAAGCCCTTGGATGACTCTGAGGCACAAACCTTTGTATGGATGAGAAACGGAGGCCCAGAATGTGCCTGAGGTCAGGCTGCAGCTCTAGGCCCAACAGCCCGTCTATGTGGGGAAGCCCTGAATGAGCTTCCCCTGTTGCCCCGACTCCCCTTGGGCTGGGCTGGAGCCCTTTCCTTTGGGGGGCTGGGCTGAGTGCTGGGCAGTGAGGGCAGCCCCACAGTCGGTGCGCACGAGGAGGGGTGAGTACGTGGGCCCCGCCGCAGGTGAGACTCAAAGCGTGGCTGGCTATCACGTGTGCAGTGCGTCTGGGGAGGCCTCTTGGAAGAGGCCGATTCCAGAAGACCAGGCTTCAAGAAACAGAGGTTGTGCCTGGCACAGGCCAGTGAGAGGAAGTGGGGAGGGCAAGCCTGGCCCCAGAGCGGGAGACCGTGGAGGAGAGGGCCCTGGAGGGCCCAGGCTGGCAGGGCCGGGCGGCCCGGGCAGCGAGCAGGAGGAGTGGAAGTAGTCAGCTCGCCAGCCCAGCTACGACGACTTCCCTGGAAGCCTGGGGACTTCGGTGAATTAGGGAGCGTTTAACATCTCGGGCTAATTAGCCGCTGCCCGCTGCCCAGGCAGGAAGAGAGAGGAGTTTGGAGCAAGGCAGCTTTGAAAGGCAATGTTGCTCCTTGACAAAGCCGGCCTGGGGACATTTCAAAGGGAACTTCTGAGCGGCCCGCACGTTTCATGTTCATTAGATCCTCGCTTCCCAGGCTCCAAAGACAAACAGTGGGATTTAAGGGTTTTCTTTCCTTTTTGGAGACATTTCATTCTGAACTGTCAGCTCGTAGCTGGGGAGGAGGCAGAGCCAGCTGAGATGCTTGCTCCTCCAGATCCAGAGCCTAAGCAGAGCATGGTTCCATCTTCTCTGCACACTGGAAGCTTCCGGGGGCTCCAGGAACCCTGGGCAAACCCCATCCTGCAGGCCAGTCGAGCAGGTACCCGGGGGCGACTGGGTGGAGGCTCTGAGGGGTATAGTCCAGGTGCTGCAGGTTGCAGAGTTCTTGTTTATCCTTATCTCTGAAGCCCTAACATAGTCCCTGAGTGAGTGCGTGAACGAGGAATGAATGAGTATGCTGGTCCTTTCCTAATCGCTTCCAGATCCGTTTCTGGCCTTTCTCAGCCCTGTTTTGTGGTGCAGGGAACTACGTTTCCCTCACCTACTGGCTCTGGATGAGTTCAGCCAGTCGGAGGCACTGAAAGAAGAGAGAGCTTGGAAGGTGGGAAAAGCTAGGACGTTTCACGCCTTGCAGTTCCCAGCCAGGTTCCTGCAGCATCCGTGTCTCCTTTTGACTCCAGAGGAAGAGTTCCTTCTTGCACGGCCAGCACCCTCTCAGGCCAGCAGCTGATCTAGCTTCTGCCCCGGTTCCTGAGCTCCTGGAACACTGCCCTCTCCATCCAGCCCCAGGAAGGTGGTGCCTTCTTGCTGGTCTGTGTCCTAGCTCTCCTCCACCTGTACAACTACATCCCTGATTTAAATCTCTATGCTTGAGAGGCCTGGTGTGGCTTCTGTTTTCTCAGTGAGCTCAGCGGGGTGCTGAGTATTCCCTGTGCAGAGAAGCCTGTGCACCAGCAGTGGGTCTGGGGTCTGAGCAGGTTGAGTGGCCAGGGACCTGGGATCCTACAGACACGGCAGCCTTGTCCTCGGCAAGCCACCGTGTCCCTCTCCCAGGGCCTGTACCCTGTGCTGCCAGCCTCCGGGGCTTCTCTCTCCTATGCAGGGCTTGTGCGTTCCCTCGAATTCTGCTGCAAAAACCTGAAACATGGCACAAAGGAACAGCGAGGTGCAAAGAGGAAAAAGCCGCCTACTGCCCTCCAACCCCATCTGGGCCTTTAGTCTTTGCTCCGAGAAGGCTCACAATGACCCTGTTGGGTAGATCATCTTATCCTCATTTTATGGAGGAGGGGGCTGAGACTCTAAGGGCGTAAGTGACCTCTTTCCTCGAACAGTCACTCAGTCTGTTCATTCGGTCTCTCTTTTATGCCTCTCGCATCTCTGCCCAGCCTCACTGCCTCTGTCACTTTAAACCCTCACAGTCTTTCTCCCGTCTCCGAAATGGGCTGCCTGCCTCCAAGCTCACCTTCCAGCGCATCCTCCACGCTCTGCCAGGGCCATTCTCTAAAATAAACGCAACCATGTATTCCACTGCTTACATCCTGCCAGAATCCTTACTGCATAAGGAATAAGGTCCTATCTCCTTGGCACGGCGGCAAAGCCCTCTGAGGTCTGGCCCAGCCTCCTCCCCAGCTCTGTACCTCGTCCCTCTCACTCACCCTACCCACAATTCAGCCTCACAAAGCCACCGAGAGGTTCTCTAACAGAGCTGGCGGGTCATACCGCTGTGTCTTTTTTTCCCCCAGGCTGTGTTCTCAGCTCTGAGGACCTCCCCACCTTTCCTCCCTCTCCTCCATCTCCCTGGGGAGCTCTGGTTCTTTCTTCAAGACTGGGCTTTAGGGAGCTTTTCTGGTGGTCCAGTGGTTAATAACCCACGTTGCAATGCAAGGCACACTGGTTGGATCCCTAGTCTGGGAAGATGCTGCAGGCCAAGGGGCACCTGAACCGTGTGCCATAACTACTGAGCCTGCGTGCCTAGAGCCTGTGCTCCACGCGCCATGCGAAGCCCTCACGCTGCGCCTGGAGAGCAGTCCCTGCTCACGGCGGCAAGAGAAAACCCTCACACAGCAATGAAGACCCAGCATGGGCAAAAGCGAAATAAATAAATATTAATAATAAAACAACCGGGCTTTGGCCTCTGCCTCTGAGATGCCTTGCCGGCCCCCCTGTTCCAGGGGGGTCTGTTCCGCCTGTTCCCATGCCCCTTTGTCTTCTTGTTCCTTTGCGTCACAACCACCGGTTCCCCTCGCCGCTTCCCTGGCTAGGTTGCAAGTTCCTTGAAGGCAGAAACTATGTTTCATTCATTCCTTTATTTAAAAATGCTCGTTGAGCACTAACCTTACCTTAGGCACTGTCTGATGCTTGGCTAGTAGCATGGAGTACATGGTCTAGTGTGGGATAAGCCATCACATCAATAGCAGTAATAATATTTAATAAGTGGTCATAAAGCATGTATGCAGGTATGAAGGAAAAGTAAACCAGCCTCACTGCCTCTGTCACTTTAAACCCTCACAGTCTTTCTCCCGTCTCCGAAATGGGCTGCCTGCCTCCAAGCTCACCTTCCAGCGCATCCTCCACGCTCTGCCAGGGCCATTCTCTAAAATAAACGCAACCATGTATTCCACTGCTTACATCCTGCCAGAATCCTTACTGCATAAGGAATAAGGTCCTATCTCCTTGGCACGGCGGCAAAGCCCTCTGAGGTCTGGCCCAGCCTCCTCCCCAGCTCTGTACCTCGTCCCTCTCACTCACCCTACCCACAATTCAGCCTCACAAAGCCACCGAGAGGTTCTCTAACAGAGCTGGCGGGTCATACCGCTGTGTCTTTTTTTCCCCCAGGCTGTGTTCTCAGCTCTGAGGACCTCCCCACCTTTCCTCCCTCTCCTCCATCTCCCTGGGGAGCTCTGGTTCTTTCTTCAAGACTGGGCTTTAGGGAGCTTTTCTGGTGGTCCAGTGGTTAATAACCCACGTTGCAATGCAAGGCACACTGGTTGGATCCCTAGTCTGGGAAGATGCTGCAGGCCAAGGGGCACCTGAACCGTGTGCCATAACTACTGAGCCTGCGTGCCTAGAGCCTGTGCTCCACGCGCCATGCGAAGCCCTCACGCTGCGCCTGGAGAGCAGTCCCTGCTCACGGCGGCAAGAGAAAACCCTCACACAGCAATGAAGACCCAGCATGGGCAAAAGCGAAATAAATAAATATTAATAATAAAACAACCGGGCTTTGGCCTCTGCCTCTGAGATGCCTTGCCGGCCCCCCTGTTCCAGGGGGGTCTGTTCCGCCTGTTCCCATGCCCCTTTGTCTTCTTGTTCCTTTGCGTCACAACCACCGGTTCCCCTCGCCGCTTCCCTGGCTAGGTTGCAAGTTCCTTGAAGGCAGAAACTATGTTTCATTCATTCCTTTATTTAAAAATGCTCGTTGAGCACTAACCTTACCTTAGGCACTGTCTGATGCTTGGCTAGTAGCATGGAGTACATGGTCTAGTGTGGGATAAGCCATCACATCAATAGCAGTAATAATATTTAATAAGTGGTCATAGCAATGCATGTATGATTACAGGTTATGAAGGAAAAGTAAAGGGTGTGATATTCTTGGTATCTGATACCAGGAGGCATTCAGGAGGTGCTAACGTTTATCCTCGGCCCCAGCTCCCAGCACTAGGGTGTGTATTTATTGCTAAACATGTAACATGGCTCCCACAGTATGGAGAGTCCCCCCACCCACCCGCTGCGGGATTGCAAACTTTCTGGGGGAGGGACTCTGTCTCTTCAGCCCTTGTCTCCAGGGTCTGGTACATAGCAGATGTATGATAAATATGGGTTATTGACTTTAAAATGGAACTGCATTCCCGTGTGTGAGTCAGGGTGGCCTTATTCTCCCGAGGAGCCCAGGCCACGGGGCAGTGAGGTCAGGGCTCTGGACACGGCTGCCCTTCCTCTTCCTGAGCACTCCCTTCCCCGTGGCAGAAGGAAACAGGATGAGGAGAGTCCTTTCAATGCCTTTACTTACTAGTTGCATAACTTTGGACGAGTCATGGAGCGTCTCGGAGCCTCAATCACTTCACCTGTGAAATGAAGTAGTATTAGTCCTGATGTCCTAAGCTTGCTCTGAGGAGGCTTTAGCTAACACGCAGAAAGTATGAGAGCCTTGCCTGGCATAGTGCGGTCTGCAGGGCTGAGCTACTACATGATTATGATCATGACCGTTCCTACTGCAAGATCCCAGGGAATGGCTGACCGTCGCCTGCATGCCTCTCCCTGCCAGATCCCACACCCCGCCCGGCCCCTCTGGCCTGGCACGCCACTGGAGTCCCATCCTTTCCTCTTGCTAGGAAGCTGTGGGTAACTGGGGCTTAATTAAGCCTGCTTGGCTGGGATGTGACTAGCGGCTGCTGTGGATCAGCGGAGGGCCAGGGTGGAGAGAGGACCAGGGGAAGAGCGGAACAGAGAGAGGGTGTGAATCAGAAGGCTGCTGGCGCGCAGGGCTGGATTCCCAGGCTCAGTCAGCTTGCTTTGTTCACCCGCGGAGAGGGTTGGGTTGGGGTGAGCACTCCTCAGTCTCGCTGCCCACCCCACTCTAAGCAGTAAAGCTGAAGCTCTGTAGTTACCACTGCTCATCATTCATTCAGCCAGTACTGCTGGCCCTCTACCTCCAGGCACTGTCCTGGGTGCTGGGCGGGCGGAGTGAACAACAGGGACACAGAGCATTGCCCCATGTAACATACAGACTAGGGGAGGGGCACAGAGATGTAAATAGAGATTAAGGTACCCCATGATGACTGTGGAGGGTGGCGGCCAGGCGATCCCGGGAAGAGGCGACTGGCTTCACTCTGTTCTGATATCTTGTCCTACGAAGCCTCCCATCATGCCTTATTTCCCCACCTGTCTACCTCCCCCACTGGCCGTAGGCAACCTGAGGGCACAGACTCACATGACATCATTCGCTATACCTCCAGCTCTTGGCGGGGTGTTTGGAATTTAGCAGGTGCTCAAAAATTGTTCGGTTGAATGAACCGCAGTTCAGAAAACGACTGGCTGTATGATCCCCCTAGAACAGAGACTGGCCAACTATAGCCTGTGGGCCCAATCCTGCCTGCATTTGCAGCTGGGCTGTTTTGGAGAGCCCTCAAGCAGAGAACCGTTTCTGCATTTTTAAGGGGTGAATTGTTTTTTAAAAAGTGAAGACTCGCATGCTGCAGAGACATCTGTGGCAGCAGCACCTAAAATACTTTCTCCCCAGTGTTTTGTAGAAAACGTTTGCCACCCGTTGTTCTAGAAGCTTCTGCCTGTACCTTCCTTTCCTCATCTATGAAGTGAGGAGCTTGGGGTGGACCCCACAAGGCTTCCTGGTGTGGAGTCATGGGATTCTGTATTCCATAGTTTAGGTCTCTGTCCTTGAGGGTCCCTGGTGACATTCATGTCACCGGCAACTCCCACAGCGGCTGCCACAGTGGCAGGCATGCAGGTCATGTCGGCTGGCTGGTGGCATGGCGGCAGGAGAGAGAAGGCGCCCAGAGCCTGGGTCTGTTGCCACACGGCTCTGTGAGTTTGGGCAAGTTATTTAACTCCTTGAGCCTCAGTTTCCTCACCTACAAATGGGGATAACAACTTAGCACCTGCTTCCTGGCAGTAAGGTTTAAAAAGGAGGTAATCACAGTGGAGTTGCTTTGTGACTTCTGCTGTGCTGTTCAAATGCTAGAAGCTATGGCTACTGTTGGGGCTTTCTGGTAAAGAGTCCTCCTGAGTGCAGGAGATGCAGGAGCTGAGGGTTCTATCCCTTGGGCGGGAAGATCCCCTGGAGAAGGGAATGGCTACTCACTCCAGTATTCTTGCCTAGAGAATTCCATGGACAGGGGAACCTGAAGGGCTGCAGTCTATGGGATCCCAAAGAGTTGGATACAACTGAGGGACTGAGAATGCACACCAGATGCACATTGCTACTGTTATTAAGGCATAGTAACAGTCCTGCTTGATACAATGAAACTCACAGGGTAGTTTCCGTAAGAAGGATGGTTTGGTTCTTGAAGGCCAAGGTGGATTCTAAAGTTGCCCATCAGAAAGCCCAGGGCAAGCGAGCTCAGCAATGGGGTTATGTGTGGTCTTCGGGGTCACCTGCCTAATCTTTGCCTACTACAACCGTAGGGAGTGAGAGTTGACTAAGATTTGGGTAGAATGAACCCCCGGAATCTTGATTCCCAAGGATTCCTGGGCCCATGGATGGAGCCAGACCCATGCAGCCGGGGATATCTGTTTCCTGGGAAGGAGAACTTGACTTTCCAGCCTAGCCTGGCTGCCTATCCCACACTCACTACCATTAGATCTAGTTTCGTCTCTCCATAACCATGACTGATCTTTGCTTATACTTTTCCTTTCAATGAGATCCCCCATAGGTATCTACTTTGTTTTCTGCAAGATCCCAGGTGATAGAAATGTTGCTCTCCCTTTTATCAGTGAAGATACCGAGGTTCAGAGAGATTAAGAGACGCCCAAGTAGGGGTCCCAGCTAGGAGGAGATCTGGACTTCTTCTTGCCAGGGCTCTTTCTGTCACACCAAACTGCCTCAGCTGGACAAATGCATCTGTCTTCTCCTGGCCCCTCTCCCCACTTTTAGGCTGTCGCTTCATCCTGCCTGACTCACAGGCCAGGAAGTGTCCCCTTCTGTCCGCCGTGCGGGTGTAGGGCAGGCTTTACTCCCACAGTGGAAACCTGTTGTAATAGCAGTGGGGCTTGGGGCCCTCCTTGAGCGGGCCCTTCCCCTGGGGTGTCCGGGGGTAAAGCTGGCTGGGGAAGGCACACGCCAAGAGCACCAAGGAGGAAATGTCAGACTCAGTTACCATGACGTGGAATGTTTATACTGCCATGGGGGCCTGGGTGTCACACTACATTAGGCGGGCACTCAGGGCCTACTCCTGCCAGCTGCCTGGTCCTCTGTCTCTTCCTCCTTCTGGATGCCATGCTTGGTGGCATTCCTGACCCCAGGGGAAACAGTTAGGGTCTCCTGGGAGCCCAGCTTTTGGGTGATGCCATTTTCGCTGGACTGAGTGTTCAGTGGGGGACAGGAAGCCCTGTGCCATCTGACCTCACCAGTTCTATCTGACCTCACCTGGGGGCAGGCTCCTAGCTCTTGGTTTGATGAGGAGCACCCAGGCTTCGAGGGCCCCACAATCGCTCTCTGTGGGCTTAGCCCAGAGGGAATGTCCTACAGATTCTTAGACGCAGGGGTGACTTGCAAAGCAGGAGACCGTCAGACTTTGTCTCTACCAAGAGAGGACCCTGATGGACCTCTTCCTGGAGTTGCTCCCTTTCTGCCCTGCCCGTCTTCAGCTTTGCGTCTCCTCTGCTCCGCCATTTGCTCTGTACCTGCAGTAGGTTGAGGATGGGGAGGGGGCCATGGGCAGGGAGAGCAGAGAGGGTACAGGTCTGCAACCCTGAAGAAGAGGGCTACATAGTTTTGTAGGTACCCAACCTGAAGAGTGAGGGGTGGCGGATAGAAGGTACAAGCTGAGTCTCAGAGCCCTGGGCCTGGTTGTAGTCTCCCCTCCTACCCAGGCCTTCCTAACTGTCCCCACAGGGTCCGGCCTGAGCCTTCCTTTCCAGCTGCATCAGCTCCCAGCTTCCCACCCAGAGTCTCCCCCGTGATCTGCCTGCAGACTGGCCACCCTCCCGCCTCCACCAGGCTGCTGACCCTTGCAGGGCTGACTTCATCACCTAGAAAGAGTCTATGGTCCTTCGCATCTCTTTGCAAGACCCTCCTCCACGGTGAGGCCTCCCCTGGCCTCCACTGCCCCTAGAGCGCTGCCCGGTTGGGCACATCTCCGACGTAACTGCATCTTTCTGCACGTGGGTTGGTTGTTGGTTCTCCCTGACTCTGGACAGTGAGTGGCTGAGGACTGGGACAATGTCTTCATCACCTCAGGACCCTCACAAGCAGTAGCTCTGGGCTTGGCCTATGTTGCTGACATTTAGCGACTGTTTAGAACATGCTTGGATCAGCCAGCTAATCAATGAGGAGGACCATGGGAGAACTGCTCAAGGAGGCGCTCTCATCCCCCGTTCATTCCCAGTGTCCCCACTCCTCCCCACGGGGTGAGGGGAGACAGATCTCAGAGCCCACAGTCCAGATCCCCATAAAGGGGTTGGAAACCCCAGACCGGGCTCCCAAGAAAAGAGGACCACCTGTCAAGAGCCTCCTCTGGACCTTGTCCCCACGTCATCCTCAGACAGCCCCCTGGACACTGCTCTTTCCAAATTTCTGGCATTTAAAGCTGACTCCAGCCTCCGAGCTCAGCACGCTAAGCCCTGCGGAGTTGCATCACTCTGGCTCATCCACCTCAGCCAGCTCCAAACTAGGTCAGGCCCTGCTGCCGGCCGGCAGGAGTTGGCCAGCACTGGCTGCCCAGCGGCCTGGCCATGCGGTTGCTGCTCCTGGGGAGCGAAAGCAGGGAAGCTGCTTGAGCAGAGGAAGGAGCTGCGGTGGGTGGGGCAGGGGCTGGAGAACAGGTGTGACGGCAAGGCCAAGGCAGGCGGCAGCGTTGTCCTCGCCCCACTCTCATGAGTGAACGTGCTGATTAGATACTTGTTCTTTGATTTCACAAGGGTTCAGTGTGTGTTCGCCTTGCGCCTGGCACTGTACTGGGTGCTGGGGTTGGAAGACGAGTTCTTGGTCTGGACATATACCAACCACAGCAAGATGTGCCGGCGGGACGCTGAGGTTTGTACCAGATGCTGTGGCTGCCTGGGCGAGAGGACGATGGGAAGGTTGGTGGAAGTCAGAGCGCTATCCTGTCCTGGGGGCCAACAGCTCACACCGACTCACTTTTATCTCTACTCCCCTGCCTCCAAACATGTGTTTTAGATACACTAGCTCCAAGTTAGAGCCCAAAGGCATCACCCCCATGTGCATGGCCACCCCCTCCCCCAACCTGCCCCAAGCCTCCTCTCACCTGGCAGTTGCAGCTACAGCTTAATGGGGTTCCTTTCACAATCTAGTTTCCACGTAACAGCGACGATGATTTTGTTCTAATGTTTAGTTTTACTAAGTAATGCATGCCCTTGGTGCAAACTAGAATGGCTTTTAGAATGGGAGTCAAGTCACACCTTTGCTTACGATTTGACTTCTTGTCTGCTCAGAGCAAATCCACAATCTCTGCCTGGCTGACAAAGCCCTCCCTAACTTAGGGTCTACCTGCCCCTCTGATCCCACTTTGCATCGCTTTCCCTGCTTCCTCACCGTGAGCCAGTCTGCTCCTCAAACAGGCCAGTCTCCCTGCCTCCCAAGGCCTTTGCTACGCTGGTCCATCTGCCGGGTCTAGGGGCTCTGTCCCTAGCTTTATTCCACCCCTTGCAATCGCTTTTTTCCTGCTTTCACGTGCATTTAAAGCTGACTCCAGCCTCCGAGCTCAGCACGCTAAGCCCTGCGGAGTTGCATCACTCTGGCTCATCCACCTCAGCCAGCTCCAAACTAGGTCAGGCCCTGCTGCCGGCCGGCAGGAGTTGGCCAGCACTGGCTGCCCAGCGGCCTGGCCATGCGGTTGCTGCTCCTGGGGCGCGCCCGCCGGGCAGCTGCTTGAGCAGAGGAAGGAGCTGCGGTGGGTGGGGCAGGGGCTGGAGAACAGGTGTGACGGCAAGGCCAAGGCAGGCGGCAGCGTTGTCCTCGCCCCACTCTCACGAGTGAACGTGCTGATTAGATACTCGTTCTTTGATTTCGCAAGGGTTCAGTGTGTGTTCGCCTTGCGCCTGGCACTGTACTGGGTGCTGGGTTTGGAAGACGAGTTCTTGGTCTGGACATATACCAACCACAGCAAGATGTGCCAGAGGGACGCTGAGGTTTGTACCAGATGCTGCGGCTGCCTGGGCGAGAGGACGATGGGAAGGTCGGTGGAAGTCAGAGCGCTATCCTGTCCTGGGGGCCAACAGCTCACACTGACTCACTTTTATCTCTACTCCCCTGCCTCCAAACATGTGTTTCAGACACACTAGCTCCAAGTTAGAGCCCAAAGGCATCACCCCCATGTGCATGGCCACCCCCTCCCCAACCTGCCCTAAGCCTCCTCTCACCTGGCAGTTGCAGCTACAGCTTAATGGGGTTCCTTTCACAATCTAGTTTCCACGTAACAGCGACGATGATTTTGTTCTAATGTTTAGTTTTACTAAGTAATGCATGCCCTTGGTGCAAACTAGAATGGCTTTTAGAATGGGAGTCATGTCACGCCTTTGCCTACGATTTGACTTCTTGTTTGCTCAGAGCAAATCCACAATCTCTGCCTGGCTGACAAAGCCCTCCCTAACTTAGGGTCTACCTGCCCCTCTGATTCCACTTTGCATCGCTTTCCCTGCTTCCTCACCGTGAGCCAGTCTGCTGCTCAAACAGGCCAGTCTCCCTGCCGCCCAAGGCCTTTGCATACGCTGGTCCATCTGCCGACGCTGCTCTTCCCCAGGCCTCTGCTTGGCTGCGGCTTCTCATCGCTCCGTCTCAGCTTAATGTCACCTCCTCAGATACACCTTCCCTGATTGCAAATCTCAAGCACCCACAAGACGACTGTCGTACCTCTATATTATATTAAAAAAAAACAGCTTTATTGAATTATAATGGACTTAAAACTAATTGCACAGATATTTAAAATGTTCTGTGGATACATTCTGACGTATGTATGCACTTGTGAAACCATCACCACTGTCGAGATAGTGTATCTGTCCCCCGAAAGCTTCTTCATGTGCCGTGTAATTCCTTCCTTCTACCCCTCCCGACCTTCTCTCCCTGCCCCGTGGCAACCTCCGATCTGCCTTCTGTCAGTCTTCATTTTCAAGAATCTCATTTAAATGGAACCATACAGGATGTATTCTTTCGGGAGAGGGGAGTGTGGCTTTTTCACAAGGCATAAGTATTTAGAGAATTGCCCAGGTTGCATGAATTGGCACTTAATCCTTTTGTGTTGCTGAGTAACATTTCACTGTACAGACCAACCACCGTTAGTTTATCTGTTCACCTGTTGACAGACTTTCCAGTGTTTCCAGGGGTTGGCTGTTACAAATTAAGCTTCATGAACATTTATGTACAGGCTGTTTCTCTTTCGTAAATACCCAAGAGCAAAATAGTTGGATCACGTTTAACTTTTAAAAAAGGTATCGAAGCTGTTTTCCAGAGTTGCTGTACCATTTCACATTCTCATCAGCATTGAATGAGAGCTCATGTCTTATACATCTTGACAAAAATTGATGTGGGCAATCTACTTATTTGTAGTTACTCTACCAGCTGTGTAGGAGTTTCCTGTTGTGGCTTTAATTTGCATTTCTCTAACGATGAGTTAACATGAAGAAGTTGTTCATGTTCTGCTTTGTCATTGGTAGATCTTCTTTGGCGAACTATTTAAATATTTTACATCCCTTTTCAAAACTGGGCTGCTTATTTTTGTATTATGGAATAAATAGTGGGATGTACTAGTCTGCTCCTCAAACAGGCCAGTCTCCCTGCCTCCCAAGGCCTTTGCTACGCTGGTCCATCTGCCGACGCTGCTCTTCCCCAGGCCTCTGCTCGGCTGCGGCTTCTCATCGCTCTGTCTCAGCTTAATGTCACCTCCTCAGATACACCTTCCCTGATTGCAAATCTCAAGCACCCACAAGACGACTGTCGTACCTCTATATTATATTAAAAAAAAAAACAGCTTTATTGAATTATAATGGACTTAAAACTAATTGCACAGATATTTAAAATGTTCTGTGGATACATTCTGACGTATGTATGCACTTGTGAAACCATCACCACTGTCGAGATAGTGTATCCGTCCCCCGAAAGCTTCTTCATGTGCCTTGTAATTCCTTCCTCCTACCCCTCCCGACCTTCTCTCCCTGCCCCGTGACAACCACCGATCTGCCTTCTGTCAGTCTTCATTTTCAAGAATCTCATTTAAATGGAACCATACAGGATGTATTCTTTCGGGAGGGGGAGTGTGGCTTTTTCACAAGGCATAATTATTTAGAGAATTGCCCAGGTTGCATGAATTGGCACTTAATCCTTTTGTGTTGCTGAGTAACATTTCACTGTACAGACCAACCACCGTTAGTTTATCTGTTCACCTGTTGACGGACTTTCCAGTGTTTCCAGGGGTTGGCTGTTATAAATTAAGCTGCATGAACACTTATGCACAGGCTGTTTCTCTTTCGTAAATACCCAAGAGCAAAATAGTTGGATCACGTTTAACTTTTAAAAAAGGTATCGAAGCTGTTTTCCAGAGTTGCTGTACCATTTCACATTCTCATCAGCATTGAATGAGAGCTCATGTCTTATACATCTTGACAAAAATTGATGTGGGCAATCTACTTATTTGTAGTTACTCTACCAGCTGTGTAGGAGTTTCCTGTTGTGGCTTTAATTTGCATTTCTCTAACGATGAGTTAACATGAAGAAGTTGTTCATGTTCTGCTTTGTCATTGGTAGATCTTCTTTGGCGAACTATTTAAATATTTTACATCCCTTTTCAAAACTGGGCTGCTTATTTTTGTATTATGGAATAAATAGTGGGATGTACTATTCATATTCTAGATACAAGTTCTTTATCAGATATGTAATTCACAAATGTTATCTTCAGTCTCTGATTTGTCTTTTCATTCTCTTAGGGTCTTCCAAAGAACAGGAGTTATTAATTTTGCTAAAGTCAAAATTTCCAATATCCTTTTTTATGGATCATGCATTTTGTGATTATATCTAAGTCATTTTTGCCTACAAGACTAAGCTCTGGAAGGACAGAATCTCTCATTTGTCTTTGGTACTGGACACAGAATATGGGCTCAATTATTACTTGTGGAAAAAAATGTCATTTTACTCTTTGTAAGAATGCTGCAGTACTGATATTCCCATTTTATAGCTGCATAAATTGAGACTTGGAGAGGTCAAGTAAATTGCCCAGTAAGGTCCGCATATTCTGGTAAATGAACCGAGCATAACAACTTGTTCCTACATGGTTTTCTTTCTGGGTATTCACTTGGTACCAAAATATAAGAGTATATCTGGCAGGGAAACTAGACATTGGTTCTCAAAATTCCACATGCATGCAGCTGAAGGCCAAAAATCCGCACCTCTAAGAAGCCCCATGCTTTGAGGGGCTCTGATCACCCTGTGCAAATAGAGGAGAAGCAAAAGGTCTGCTCAGTTCTGAGGAGGGACACCTGGTGCTGATGGACCCAGAAGTACTAGAGGGAACAGTGAATGGGTATGAATCCTGAGTGTGCAGGAACTCAGCCTAGGGAGGGGGTGGGTTGGGGGCATGTGTAGATATGCACCAACAAGTCTCAAGGGCTAAATCAACCCTCGCAAGTCCCTTTCCAGGGCCAATGCCTTCTTGGTGAGCCAATTTCTTTTTTCTCTCCTGTGTTTCTTAAGTTTCCGTAGACAGGGGCCACATTATTTCTTTGCTTTTAATACGATGATAAACTCTAGGGGTCTTTGAAGCTCTGCTGGAATGAGTCTTAGAAACTTCCCTGCCCCATCTGAGCCAATTTCTCCCTTCTTGCTTGGCTCCAAGGGGGAGTGGGGTCAGGGATATGAGTGAAGGAAGACAGGGAAACAGAGAAGTTTGGCGTGGGGCCACTTTTCAGGGAAAGGATTCATCAGCAGGGACTTCTGCTCAGGGACTTGGGGGCAGCATGCTGAGTGGAGGGGAGAGGGGAAATGAGGAAACTCTGGGCCCTGAGACTGCCCTGTGGAAGTTACTCATTTCCGGAAGTTCTCTGGGCTCAGCCTCAGCCTGTGCGGATCAGAGAAGGAGTCAGGCACACATAGTGGGGATAAGCGGAGGGTGGGAGGGGTGCTTGGATAGCAGGGGTGGGTGCTGAGCTCCACCCTCATCCTCTGGGTCACCCCCTGGTATGGCACATTCCAAGCTCTCAGCGGGGTCCCCTGGTTCCCTGGTCCCTTGCCCTCAGGTGTCACATTGGATGAGGCGTCTGCTGCAGCAAGGCAGAGGTGGCAGGCAGAGGCAGTGAGGGCTGGTGTCCCATGGGGTGGGCAGAGAGGGGGCCGAGGGGTGCGCACAGAAGGAGGAAGGCAGAGGGCAGGCATCAGGACCAGGGGCCCAGGCTGTGTTATGGGAGGTGGGAGTGGGTGCCTTCCTGGAGGCAATTTACATAACGCACGGCTTGGCTGTCAATTGCCCTGGAAGCTAATAGAGTCATTTGCATGCTATCACCAGATTGGCTGGGAGAAATAGAAGGGCACTTGTCCCCTGGGGTGGTCTCTGCCATCCTGTGTTGGCACTGTGCTGGACAGATGTCACTGCCTTCATCTGGGAGAAGGCAGCGCCTCCCTGGGTAGCGTAGCCATCTTTGTGGCCTGGTCTCAGTGACTGGGATCAGAGGGAAGGGCGTTAATTAATTCCCAGAGAGCAGAGAAGGTGAGCCAGACTTGTGTGGCATTAGAGTGGGATATAGGCAAAATCCTAAGTAGCGCTAGTGTGTGGAGTTTTATTTATTAGGTATTTGTATTCATTTTCTATTGCTGGGTAACAAATGTTTGCAAAACTACCAGCTTAGAACAACACACATTTTATCATCTCAGTTTCTGTGGGTCAGGAGTCCAAGCCCTGCCTCGCTGGTTCCTTGTTCAGGGTCTCACAAAGCTGAAGTCTAAGTGTCAGCTCATCTGGACATCTTTCTGGAGTGGGATTTTCTTCTAAGTTCATGTGATTGTCGGCAGAGCTCCGTTCCCTGCAGTTGCAGGGCTGGAGCCCTGTCTCCCATTGGCTGTGACCCAGGGCCTCGCTTGGCTCCCAGGAGCACTCAGTCTGTTGTCCCATAGTGCTCTCATAGGCTCGCTTTCCACAGGGCAGCTACATTCTCTGAGGTCACCAGGAGATCCTGTCCCCACCCAGGCAAGGCCAGCTCCGCCTTAAGGGCCTTCCCTGGTTAAGTCAGGTCCACTCAGGATAGCCCTGCATTTAATTAACTCAAAATGAAGTGATTTGAGACCTTAGTCACCTCACTCTGTCATCTTCGTGTATCCCACCTACAGTGCAGAGGGGAGAATTGTATTTAGAGGGTGTGCACACGGAGGGAGGAAGCTTGAGGCTACCTTAGAATTCTTCCTATCATGATATTTTGCTACGAGAGGGAGGAATTGGATATTTAAAGATAGGAAGAGTGGAAGGTATAGAACAAAAAAGGTGCACAGAGCCCTCCTGCAATTCTGTTCTACTCCGCTCTCCCCTTTCTTGCTTATAATGAAAACAGTTGATAATTCATGATTTTAATTATAAACAGTGACTGTCACATGGAGAGGAACCAAAAAGAGCATTTGCTGTATGTGCTCATTTCTTACAGGGCATTGGTGGGAACCACCTCAACCAATGACTCTTGCCTTTGGCCATCTGCTGGGATGCACAGAGCTCATAGAGTCAGAGGGTTCGGAAGGCAGCGCCTCTATAACTTTGTGGCCTGGTCTCAGTGACTGGGATCAGAGGGAAGGGCGTTAATTAATTCCCAGAGAGCAGAGAAGGTGAACCAGACTTGTGTGGCATTAGAGTGGGATATAGGCAAAATCCTAAGTAGCGCTAGTGTGTGGAGTTTTATTTATTAGGTATTTGTATTCATTTTCTATTGCTGGGTAACAAATGTTTGCAAAACTACCAGCTTAGAACAACACACATTTTATCATCTCAGTTTCTGTGGGTCAGGAGTCCAAGCCCTGCCTCGCTGGTTCCTTGTTCAGGGTCTCACAAAGCTGAAGTCTAAGTGTCAGCTCATCTGGACATCTTTCTGGAGTGGGATTTTCTTCTAAGTTCATGTGATTGTCGGCAGAGCTCCGTTCCCTGCAGTTGCAGGGCTGGAGCCCTGTCTCCCATTGGCTGTGACCCAGGGCCTCGCTTGGCTCCCAGGAGCACTCAGTCTGTTGTCCCATAGTGCTCTCATAGGCTCGCTTTCCACAGGGCAGCTACATTCTCTGAGGTCACCAGGAGATCCTGTCCCCACCCAGGCAAGGCCAGCTCCGCCTTAAGGGCCTTCCCTGGTTAAGTCAGGTCCACTCAGGATAGCCCTGCATTTAATTAACTCAAAATGAAGTGATTTGAGACCTTAGTCACCTCACTCTGTCATCTTCGTGTATCCCACCTACAGTGCAGAGGGGAGAATTGTATTTAGAGGGTGTGCACACGGAGGGAGGAAGCTTGAGGCTACCTTAGAATTCTTCCTATCATGATATTTTGCTACGAGAGGGAGGAATTGGATATTTAAAGATAGGAAGAGTGGAAGGTATAGAACAAAAAAGGTGCACAGAGCCCTCCTGCAATTCTGTTCTACTCCGCTCTCCCCTTTCTTGCTTATAATGAAAACAGTTGATAATTCATGATTTTAATTATAAACAGTGACTGTCACATGGAGAGGAACCAAAAAGAGCATTTGCTGTATGTGCTCATTTCTTACAGGGCATTGGTGGGAACCAGCTCAACCAATGACTCTTGCCTTTGGCCATCTGCTGGGATGCGCACAGAGCTCATAGAGTCAGAGGGTTCCAGGATGCCGCAGCCAGTGGGGGCTTTGGGGAGCTTGTAATCCAACCCAAACACGGCACAGATGATGGAACCGAGGCCCAGAGAGGAGGCGCGCATCGTGCAAGGTCACACAGCTAGTTGGTGGCGAGGTGTACGAGGAAGGCACCAACACCCACTCATTCAGCTGGCTAGCAAGGTGTGTGTGGGGTTTGGGGGGCCTTTGTCTCCTAGGCCATCTCTAGCATTTGCCACGATCCTCGTTGGTCTCGTCACACAGTCCCTGCCCCACCAATGGGACTGGCTGCCTGGAGTTCTTATGTGTGAAGTACTAAATAGCAATAGCCTTCCTTGTCCTGCTTGGCCAAGGGGAGCAGACAGAGGGCTGCAGGCTAAGCACAGATGGGGCGGCAGCAGGAGGAGGGGGCTCTGCAGCCTGCTGAAAGACAGTGTGTGTGTGTGTGTGTGTGTCCTACTGAGATTAGACCCTGTAAACAAGACTCACTCCTACAGCCTCCTCCCCCAGACAATCACATCCTGCGTGTGACGATGCCACCTCCGCCCCACCAGAAGCCCTTATCAGTATCACAGATGCTGATGCACAAGATGCAGGTTGCCAAGGAAGAGGATTAATGATGGCAGCTGTGGTCCCTCTCACTCTCCCAGCTTCGCTGACCTTGTCCTCCCCCTCCTCTTTCCAGGATCCCCCTGTCGTTACCATCCTCTAAGAAAACAGATGAACAGACCAGGGAGGAGAGGGAAGGGAAAGGGAACTTGGCCCTTCTGCAGTAGCTGCTCTGGGTCGGGCACCGCGCCAGGCTCTCTCATTTGTTCTCATTTAATAGGGTGCACAGAGCGATGCCATGGGGTGTCCTGGGATGCAGGGGAGGGCTGTGCTCTTTCCATGTCTCCACAGAGGGCAGTGCCAGGCTGATTTCCTGCAGACACCATTGTCATCCTTTGGCCCATGTGTTGTTCATGTTGGCTCTGATGTGCATGTTGTCAGCACGCCAGGCTCCAGAGGACAAACCCAGGTAACCCTGGAGCCTTCAATGCCGAGGTTGCCAGGCACCTTAGCAATCGTTCACCTTCCTGGAAAGGGTGAGATGGAGGAAAAACAACCCGTTCAAGGTCATCCAAAGCTGGCCTCTCCTGACTCCTGTTCTAGAGTTTGTTTTCCCATCCAGTTTCTATTTCTCCTTTTGTACTTCTGTTCTCTGGAAGCAGGGAGTGTCACTGGAGATTCAGAGCTGCAGGGGAAAGGGGAAAGAGGGGTCAAAGTCTTTAGGGAAGGAGATTTAAGGCACAAGGATGGCTTCTCCCAATACTTACCTCTGAGCAGCTTCACTCAGCTCCTTCCTGGGGTGATGGGCCTCGTCATGATGATGAGAATGGGCTGCCAGCCTACTGACGCCGCCAGGCATGTGACAGAGCGTCTTCCACCAAGGAAGCCTCCATACAGTGGACTGTTCCCTTCCCTCTTTTGTGTCCAGGTGTGTGCATGTGTGTGTGTGTGGTAGGAGGCCAAGAAGGCCTGTGGAATGTGCACTAACTGTTTACATTTGTACCAATATGCGTGCAGAGCTCCAGGCCCACGTTCTGACCTGTGGGACGACCATGGGACACTCAGTTTCTCTTGGTCTGGGGAGATCTGCAGAGTCATGTTAGTGGGCGACAGAGTCCAGCTCAGGAAGGCCAAGGAATGCTTTGCTCCTGCGTCTGTTGGCTTCCTCTGGTTCAGACTGGGAGGGCTGGGGAGAGGGCTGGGCCCAGCCCCCAGCTTCCGGCCTTTTGCAGCTTTGTCTTTCGGTGAACTTGGCCAAGAGATGGAGATAAAGGACTGGGAATTCAGGGGTGGCAGGTCTGAGAACGTAAGATAAAGTCCATGGCCCCATTCTTCTTGAGTGTCCGACTGGATAGGAGAGGCAAGCAAGGCTTCTCCCCTGTTGGAGATGCTCAGAAAGTTCAGCACCTTGGACAGGGCCCACGACCTGGCTGCGCAGGCAGGAAAGCCCTTCATGCCCTTTGGGGCCTCCGCAGAGCAGGCCTGTGGGGCTAGTGGTTATGGGTCAAAGGACTCAGAGTTCCCAGTAGGTCCAGACCTGGGCCCCGAGGGTACTGGGTGAACTGGGTTTTCGTGACTGGATCCTCAGAAGCCTGACTGCCCAGGATTGCTCAGTGAGTGCGATGCAGTCCTGCGGTTCGGCTGTTCCTTCCGTGGGGGGACTCATGGATACGTTTCCAGGACCCCTGGTGCTGGGACTGGGTTGGGGAGGTCATTTTCTGCCTGTTTGACGCCCTAACTCTAAGCTCCTTGAAGACAGGAACGGAGACGATCTTGTTCACTGCTGTGCCCCTAACTCCTAACAGAGTGCCTGGCAAGTAGTAGATACCCTTCGATGATTAATTTATTGACTGAATTTTGAGCGAAGAGGCCACAGAGAGTGGAGTTGGGACTGGGAGCCTGGCATTAATAAGGAAGCAGGACCTTGGGTGGGCCTCTGCGGGGAGCTATCTTTCCTGTCCTGATTAATGTTCTATTGTCCTCCCGGGGGCCCTCTCTCCTGCCATGCTGGCCTGCCAGGGCACCCCACCTCCCCGCCCTGTGTGTCTCTTCCTCTTGGCACCTGTCCCCTTCCAGATTACCCTTCAAGACTTCTCCCAAGGCCACCTCCTCACTCCTCCCTAATCCCTTCCTCACACTGCGGTGACGTTTCTCTCTCCTGAACGCCTTGGTCACTGATTCTCTGACCCCTTAACACTGACAAGGAATTCATATTTGATGTGTGTGTGCGTCTTAGCTACATTCTGGCATGCCACAACTTCAGCAGTTCTTTTTTGAAAAAATTTTTAATACTAGCATTTATGTAATCCAACAGTATCATTTCAATGTGTTCCATATTAGAAAAATTATTAATGAGATATTTTAAGACTCTTCTTTTCAACATCTCTGGCGGATTTTATACCTTGGGCCCATCTCATTTCACACTGGCTGCATTTCCAGTGCTCAGGAGCCCCAGGTAGGGTCAGCAGCATGCTTAAGCAGCTCTCAGTGCTGAGGGCTGGCCATTTGAGGGCGTGTGGCATGCACGTCACCCCAGGCCTCTGTGCAGGGCGGCAGGGGGCTAGAAAGTCTGCCAGAGCCCAAATCTGGGTTCATGCTCCGTCTCTCCCATGCATCACTCTTCAGCTAGCTGGGGCTGGTCCTCTGTGCTTCTGTCAGCTGCTCCTGTGAAAGCGGGTGATCGTTTCTGCTTCCTCTCTGTGGCACCAGAAAGCTCTAACCTGCTTTCTCAGGTTTCCACAAATAGAAGGTGCTGTATTTCTTTCTGCATAACAGATTTCAGCCTATATGACCCTACTTTCTGTTTGACATCACCTTCCCCTTCTCTCACTCCATCACCCCCAGGCTGTCCTAGAATATTGAAAAGCTCTCATTCGAATGGAGCTGCCCATCCAATGCTGGAATAGGGGCTTTGAGCAGTACTGAGCTCTCCATTACTGGAGGTGACCAAGGCTCTGGGTCAGGCACTGCGTCAGGCTCTCTCATTTGCCTGGAGTGGTACTGAGCTCTCCATTACTAGAGGTGATCAAGACTGACACACTCTTGCAGCTGGATGGAGGCAAAGGGGAATTCTGCATGGATGAGAAGTTGAGCACGAGAACCTCAGGAAGTCTCTTCTCACTTTGAGATGCCATGATTTCATCAAGTACTTGGAGTGGAAGTAGATAGGGGGAGTGTCCAAAGAAACATAAAATACTGTCTCTGGTCTCAAAGGTTACATAGAGTTGGAGAGATAAAACAGATACACGGGAAGTCTCTAGAAACATCAGAAGCCGGCCTAAGTCCCCTAGAGGACTTGGACAGTTGGGAGAGCTTGGGTGTCCTGGAAACAGCACAGTGTAGAGGTGATGCTTCCTCTTACAGAGTTATATTCTGATAATTAACATTTTCTGATTCCTGGGCTGCCGTTTTGGGTCACCTGGCACTGATCCCACTACTGCCTACAGGACAGGCCGCCCTCCGCCTGCTTCACTTCCGTCTCCTCTGTGAGCTGACGAGGTCAGCAGGCGGGTCCCTTTCTCGTTTCTCTCCACCACTGATTCCGCACAGCACTGGTGATCAGCCTTATCCCCTCTACTGAGCTGATTCTTAGTTATAAACAGGCGTGTCTATCCTTTCCTCAAGTCCATGAAGAGTGTCCCTGCACAGGACCCTCACTTGGGGCAATGCTACCCGAGAGAGGCAGATCTAAGCTGGGAGACACGGGAGAAGACGCAGAAATGTACAGAGAGGCACACGGGGTCTCCCTGGTAGGCCCTGAGAGCCACTTGATGGATGGAGCAGAGAGGGGTGGAGGGAGAGGCTGGAGATGGAGCCACTGATCAGTGTCTCCTGCTTTCTAGAATCATAGAGTCAGAGATTTCTGGAATCACAGAGTCAGAGCCGGGAGAGGCCTCAGGAACCTTGTGTGAGTGAAGACGCGGAGGCATTCCCACCCCATCTCCCAGTCTCTCCATCTCACCTCTTTCTGTTGCTCTGCCTCTCCTGGGACCTCCTCCCTCTCAGCTCCTTGGCTTGGAGGCTGGATGTTCCTCCTGCCTTTTAGGAGAAGTCGCTGCTCCCTCGGCTGTTTTTGGAGAGGTGCCAGTCTTCTTGTTCTTCATGTGGTTTCTTTCTTTCCACCCTTTGCTGCGTCCCAGCCAGCCCCTCTCTTGGTCCCTCACTGTCAACAGCTGTGGTGGGTGGGGTGGGCGGGCCTTTGAGCCGGCAGCAGAGAACCTCCCCAGACTCAGACAGGGCAGTGGCCGCCGCCCAGCAGCCCAGCCCCAGGACGGGGCAGGAGGAGGGCCCTCGGTGCTTTCTGCTCGGGGAGGTGGCCTCCCCCATCTCCCAGGCTGAGCAGCAGTGGGGAGAGCCAGCCGCCCCCTCCCCCGACGGAGCCCAGCCACCTGCAGCCCTAGCTGTGTGACTGAGCTTTCCGCAGGCTGTGGGGCCTGAGGCTGTGAGACAGCAGATTCTCATCCCGCCTTCTGAGGTGTTGAGGAAACACGCGATGCACCACCCACCCACTCCACGGTGACGTACATGGCTCTGCCATATGCCAGCTTTGGGTGCTCGCATCTGCATGCCTAGGGTGTGGATAACCATCTTCCAGGTGGGAGGGCATGATGCCTCGGGGCAGCCAGAGACGGACGGGGAGCACTGGGGTGTTTTCTCCTGCCACGACTCCAGCAGCACGGGTCCCTGCAGAGAAGGCAGCCGGGAGCTTCCCATGCTTGGAAGGGGGCTCACCCAGCTGCTGAACATCTGCAGGGCCCACCAGCTCTGGCGCACGTTTGTCCAGGGCACGGCGTTAAGAAGATGCTGACTGAGCCTGGCTGCCACCAGGGGAGAGAGGCAGGGGGATGAAAGGAATGACCTGTCAAGGTGCCTCTTCACCGAGGTGCCAGGCTAGTCAGGGCTGAATCTGTCCTGCTGGGGGGTCTAGGACAGGCAGTGAAGCATCTCCCTGAGACAGCGCGCCTGCCAGCTGAACCCTGGTCCAAGGCCAGTCGACACAGACTCATGCTCCTCTATGGATTCAACACACTCCTCCGCCTCCATCCATCCACGTGCAGGCCGGCAGGTGACCGCAAAGCCCCACAACCTGTCTGCGAGGCTAAGGACTCGGTTGGGACAAACCGGGGTTCTGAAGACCCTGAGAGAAGGAGCACGTGGAGGGCCCAGGGTCCCCGCGAAAGGATGAAGAGAGCTGCTCCAGGTCTGGCTGTCCCACACCCGCCTCCACACAAACGCACGTCTGTCTGGGTCACTGGTGCCCTTTGCCTGTCCGCTCACTTCAGCTCCAGGGTTTGCAGAATGAGGGTAGAGGGCTGCCTGGCCTTTAGAATTCCTTCTGCTCTGATAACTCTGGGTTCCTGCTTCATTTCCTGGTCTCTCTGCACCCTCCACAGAGCCCTCTCCACTCTCACTGGGGCAGCTAAATGACGCCCAAACCATCCCCAGTAGGCTGCTCCTCTGGGCTCTGGAAGGAGGCATTGAGAGTCCCCTCTCTTGTGAGGCCCATCTCTACCCCAGCCAGGAGTCCTCTGCTCTGGAATGGGGGAGGGGGTGTGACCAGCACCCCTCAAGCACCCGGCACTCTGCACCCGGCTTCCTGCCAGCTCAGACGATATTGGGTGTCTATCTATGCCTTACTCCCACTTTATTATTTTATGGATAACGTCAGGGAGGCTAGAGAGTGGAGGCCCTTGCGTGAGCCCCCAAAACTATCACAGATGGATAGAAATGGCTCCAAACCCAGGCCTTCCGAATCTCAATGTGATGAACGCACTGTCCCAGGCTGCTCATTGCAATGGCCCGCCCCGGGAGGGACATCGTCTTGACCGGGGCTCCCTATGCAGCTCCTCCTCTTCCTATCAGAACAGGGGGGTGAGGCGCATCAGAAGCAGAAAGAACTAGTCCCCCCGTTCAGCAGGCACGCTAGGTCCCCTGTGTCCTGCTCTGTCTAGCTTCCTCAGTGTTCTCCTTCGTCTGGCCCTGAGCATCCCTGGTCTGCAGCCTCTTTCACCATGGGCTCCCCAGGCAGCGGCTCTCGGCCGTGGCAGACACGCCTGCAGGGAAAGGGCAGGTGCTAATGCTAGTGATGGCGTTTCTGGCCCAGTAAACCACAGGAGTGGAAGCAGGGCTTCGGGGCAGAGGCCTGACGCCTGGATGCTTCAGGAGCCCCACAGGTGGGCCTGGGAGATGAAGGTAAGGGGCGCGTGGCCTCAGAGTCCCCGCCTGGTCTGGGAGGCTGCTCCCCCATTCGCCCGCCCGCTCAAGGGCCAGTCGCTTCGGATGCCACAGCTGCTGCCCCGCCGGGTGCCCCTCGCCCGCCACCACTGATTGCAGTGTGTGCCATTCCATTTTTAACAGCCCTGCCTGGCCCAGGCTGCCTGAGCCGATCCAGAGGCGGGCCCTCTGTTGATTGCGGTGCTAAAAATACCGGTGTGGCTTCTGATGAGAGCAGAGGCTTGCTCCCCTTGGCCCGGCACCTTGGCTCTCGGCTGCCTTCCTGCAGAGTGCTTTGGGGGGACCGTTGGGGGCTGAAAGGCAGAGAAGCCAAATTGCTCCCATGCCCTTTGCAAGCATTTAGACAGAAAGCAAAATGACTTTCCAGGTATTTGGGGACCCGATGAGCTCTGAGGGCTTTCTGAAGTTTTCGAGTCGCTGTATTTTGTGCGATGCAGACAGTCTTATGATGGTCTGTGATTTGAGGGTGTGATTTGCTGGATCCGTGCTGAGAGAAATGCTGGAACTTTCCCAGGCTCTCTCCCTCTCCTTTTCCTTGGGGCTTCCCACTTCAGACAGTGGTTAAGTCCTGTGGGTTCAGGAGGCTAGAGAGTGGAGGCCCTTGCGTGAGCCCCCAAAACTATCACAGATGGATAGAAATGGCTCCAAACCCAGGCCTTCCGAATCTCAATGTGATGAACGCACTGTCCCAGGCTGCTCATTGCAATGGCCCGCCCCGGGAGGGACATCGTCTTGACCGGGGCTCCCTATGCAGCTCCTCCTCTTCCTATCAGAACAGGGGGGTGAGGCGCATCAGAAGCAGAAAGAACTAGTCCCCCCGTTCAGCAGGCACGCTAGGTCCCCTGTGTCCTGCTCTGTCTAGCTTCCTCAGTGTTCTCCTTCGTCTGGCCCTGAGCATCCCTGGTCTGCAGCCTCTTTCACCATGGGCTCCCCAGGCAGCGGCTCTCGGCCGTGGCAGACACGCCTGCAGGGAAAGGGCAGGTGCTAATGCTAGTGATGGCGTTTCTGGCCCAGTAAACCACAGGAGTGGAAGCA
Source organism: Tragulus kanchil (assembly GCA_022376925.1). NCBI lineage: Eukaryota > Metazoa > Chordata > Mammalia > Artiodactyla > Tragulidae > Tragulus > Tragulus kanchil. The sequence continues at coordinate 140,146,310 of JAIOJX010000006.1, forward strand.
GGGCTTCGGGGCAGAGGCCTGACGCCTGGATGCTTCAGGAGCCCCACAGGTGGGCCTGGGAGATGAAGGTAAGGGGCGCGTGGCCTCAGAGTCCCCGCCTGGTCTGGGAGGCTGCTCCCCCATTCGCCCGCCCGCTCAAGGGCCAGTCGCTTCGGATGCCACAGCTGCTGCCCCGCCGGGTGCCCCTCGCCCGCCACCACTGATTGCAGTGTGTGCCATTCCATTTTTAACAGCCCTGCCTGGCCCAGGCTGCCTGAGCCGATCCAGAGGCGGGCCCTCTGTTGATTGCGGTGCTAAAAATACCGGTGTGGCTTCTGATGAGAGCAGAGGCTTGCTCCCCTTGGCCCGGCACCTTGGCTCTCGGCTGCCTTCCTGCAGAGTGCTTTGGGGGGACCGTTGGGGGCTGAAAGGCAGAGAAGCCAAATTGCTCCCATGCCCTTTGCAAGCATTTAGACAGAAAGCAAAATGACTTTCCAGGTATTTGGGGACCCGATGAGCTCTGAGGGCTTTCTGAAGTTTTCGAGTCGTCTGTATTTTGTGCGATGCAGACAGTCTTATGATGGTCTGTGATTTGAGGGGTGTGATTTGCTGGATCCGTGCTGAGAGAAATGCTGGAACTTTCCCAGGCTCTCTCCCCTCTCTCCTTTTCCTTGGGGCTTCCCACTTCAGACAGTGGTTAAGTCCTGTGGGTTCCCTCTTCCTGTGTCATCTCTCCCATCTGCCTGCTCCTGCCCCTTTCCCTCTCCCTCCCTCTGCCGGTGGAAGGCCCTCTTCTGGACGTTGGGGTCCCCTCCTGCCCTCTGAACCTGGTCTTTGTCACTCGCTGCTGTCAGCCTACTTTCCTCTGCTCATCTCCCATCAGCCACCCCTGCACTCTGAAACCTGACTCCTCAGCCCAGCATGTAAGACCTTCCATGATCTGACCTCAATGGACTGCTCTGCTCTTATTTCCCTCCAAGGCACCATCCGTACCAGTCAGCTGGGCTATCCTGTGTTCCTGGTACAACCCCCAGGGCCGCGTTGCCTGCACTCCCCTAAGGTGGTTGGTTAGCCTGAGGGAGACTGACCACAAAGCATTTCTGAGAAATTGGAGATTAACACAATCACAAAGAGTATTGACCCCTTTGCTGAGAAGTGGGCTTTGGAACAGAGCTGTTAACGCCTATCCTGGGAGCCTCGTCACCAGGTCAGAACGTGGCTGAGAGCCTAATGGTGTCTTTTTGCTCTCAAACCCACATGAATGACCTTGGTGAGCAGGGTGGACACAAGAATGTCCTCCCTGAGGGCAACCTGGACCTCGCCAAGTTTTTGAAGGTTCTCAGTCACAAAGCATGCTCAGATTTCACCCCTGGACCCTTGTTGGAGGGGCTGGCACCCAAGATCCATCCCTGCTGGATTCATAATGCATTCACAGAAAGAAGGATGAGGTGGAGTCTTAACAGATGGGGCTCCCCTGGCCGGGCCGAGGGGCAGTTGCCCATCTGGTTTAGGCAAGCTGCCCAGAAACCCACTAAACACAGTCAAAAGGGAGAAACTTTCCTGCCCAGCTTGCCCTCTCCTCCAGCATCTGTCACCATAGACACTCCAGTGCTAGTTCCGCTAAGCTTCCTTGTCAACAAATGGGAAACTGAGGCCCAGAGAGGAGAAAGGGATCTTCTCAGTTAATAGCAGAGCCAGAACCACACCCCACAACCCGGAGCCCCCGGCTCCTTGTTTCATGTTTCCCCTCACCCCCACCCCGCAGCCTGCTGCCCCTTCCAGTGCCTCATCCAGAACGACCTTCTCTCCTATGAGAGACCCTGCCCGTTCTTCATGGCCTGACCCATCTTTCCCATGAGCTATGAAGAGCCCTGTCCTAAACGTCACTTAACAAGCGATCTCCACCTCTCCTCACTGCTCCTGGGCCGTGAGCTCCCTGAGATTAGGAATCAGCCTGATTTCAAGTCTGTACCCAGTTCAGGGTCTTCCCTGGTGGTCTAGTGACTAAGAATCCACCTCTTAATGCAAGACACAAGCGTTGGATCCCTGGTCGGGGAACTGAGATCTTGCATGCCTCCGGGCGACTAAGCCCATGTGGTACAACTGGAGAAGTTTGCAACAACTGAGCCTGTTTGTCACAATGAAGACCTAGCACAGCCAGAAAAAAACAAAAAAAGTTTGTACCCCATTCATGCGTGCATGCCAAGTCACTTTAGCCATGTCTGACTCTTTGCGATCCTACGAACTGTAGCCTGCCAGGCTCTTCCATTCATGGGATTCCCCAGGCAAGAATACTGGAGTAGCTTGCCATGCCCTCCTCCTGGGGATCTTCCCAACCCAGGGACTGAACCTGCGTCTCTTGTGTCTCCTGCCTCGGCAGGCAGATGCTTTACCACAGGACTTGGCATGTAGGAAGGGCTCAATGAGTGTTTGCTGAATGAAGTGATGAATAATTCAAAAGTCCGTTCCACTGAACTCGCATCTGAAGATGGGTGTGGTTACCGCTGCAGGAACTCACGCTTGCTTTAAAGCTGAATGATGCAATCTCAAGGCAAGAGGAGCCCTGAAGGAGGCAGGAAGCAGTGCCCTAAGGCTCTCCATTCAGCCTCCTGTTCCCCTCTCCTTCCCACTGGCTGTCAGGATCGCTGCCTAGGACAGCATCCTCTACTTAGGGCCACTTTGTCTGTAACAAGAGCCATATTATCTTTCCAACACCTGCTACTTAGGCCATATTGTCTTTCCTGTTCACCTCAGCCCGGAAGGAATTGGGAGGGGAATCATTTGTCAGATTTTATTGCTCGCTGTGGGGAACCAGCTGTGGGGAGAGTGAGGAGGAACAGAGGGAGACAGCGATGCCAGACGAAAACATCAACATGAGAGTTGAGCGGGTGCCCTCAGGGTTTCCAGAGTGTGTGGGTGAATGCGACATCCTTCCCCAAAGGTCTTCCCACTGGCGTTGCAGCCTGGCCGTGGTCCTTCTATTTCTTCCGCCTTCTTCAGGTCTCAGGCAGGATTGTCTGCCTGAAAAAGGTGCCACTCGAGCTTGCTTCAGGAGCAGGGGCTTAGCACAAGGATGCAAGAGCGCCTCGTGCGACTCATGCCCAGAAGGACATCCAGGCCTCAGGAGTGCTGAGAGGCTCCCAGAAGCCCGGTGACTGGCCCTTCCTGCCTGCTCTCCCCTTTGATGCCACGCGGTGAGTCAGCTCGGATGCTCTCCCTGCTCCATTTCCCTGCCTTCCTCTGCAGATCAGCTTTCTTCGCTTGCTCATCAACACACATTCCTAAAATAGCTGCTGCACTCTCCCCCAGCCTGCCCTGATTGCCTGACCTCCAGCTCTGGGCCATGCCCGGACTGACTCCCAGACTCTGGGCCCTTAGTGCCCAAAAATCTTAAGAGAGGGCATCTGATTGGCTGTTGGTCAGCCAATGACTTATCTCCTGCTGGGTCAGGTGTCTACCTCTCATCCAATTGTGTGAGGCCGATAGGAACGGGTAGGTGGTATAAGATGCTGCCTTCTCAGGGTTGTAGGTGGGCAGGTTTGTTAGAGGGGGCAACTGGGAACCCCAAGTTTTTCCCCTAAGCCAACCAGGGTCCAGTGGAAGGCAGATTCCTTTCCAGACCCATGAGAATTGTCAAGGGTGTCCTCAGAAATGTTCCTGTTACCCAAGCAGGGTACAGATGGAGCCTTTCTCTCCCTCTGTTGGAGGCAGAATAGCCGGGGCATGAAGGACCCCAATCTCTCCTCCCCGTTATGTGCCCAGGCTTGAGTGAAGGTGGCCTCCACCATATCCTTACGTCTTGCTCCTCCTCCATCTGAGCCTCTGCCTTGGGGCTCCTGGTCCCCTTGATCCAGGGTAGCCCAAGTTGTGTGACAATGAGTGAGGACAGGAGTCGGGGGCTCTGGCTGGGGTGAGGGGCCCTCACCTGGTGCAGCCGGGTGGGCCTCACAGTCCCTACCTGGTTCCGACCTGCAGGTTGTCTCCTGCACCTGTTTCGGGCACACTCTGCCTATCTCAGGGTGGTTAATCCTTTGTGGTGGTTTAAGCTATGTTCACATGGGTTTTGTGTGTGTGTGTGTGATGCTCCCTTTCAAGGGTGGAGTCCAATTCTCCTCCCTTGAGTGTGGGCTGGACTTTGAGATATTTGCTCCTACCAGCTAGAATAAAGCAGAAAGGATGGCATGTGAGTCCTGAGACTAGGTCATAACAGGCAGTGGGGCTGCCTCCTGGCTCTGGGGGAGCAGTTGCTGCGTCATGACCCTCAGCAACCCTGTAGGATGCTGGTGTAGGAGGAACTGAGGCCACTTGCCTGCAGCCGTCTGGATGAGCCACCTTGGAAGTGAAACTTCTGGCCCCAGTCAACCTTTCTGATGCCTATGCCCCAGCTTGCATCTTGACTGTAAACACAGGAGAGCATTGAGCCAGAACCAGCCCACCAAGCTTCTCTCAAATTCTGATCCCCACAAACTATGAGAGAATAAATATTTTTTGTTTAAGTTTTGGGGTTATTGGTTACACAGCAATAGATAACGCATACACTCCTGCATCTGTTGTCTTCCTCAAGTAGTTTTGTGGGAAAGGATTTTCATCCACTTTCTAATTTTGGCTAGGGATATGCATGGCAAGATGGACATCCCCAGCAGAGGTAGGGGGAACATCCAGACCAGAAGTCAGGAGGTTTGACCTCTGATTTTGAATACTCACGAGTTCCCGTGGAATTTACCAGTTTCTTTGTGCTTTTGAGTCACTGTACTCTCGTCTGTGAAGTGGGGTTAATTGTGTTTGTCCTATGTGCTTCTAAGATTGTGACAAGGATGAGATGAGATCATAGATGTGAAAGTGTTTCATCAGTTATGACCCACTTTGTACATATGAGGACTAAAATGTTAAGATTAAATATGGGCTGTGATAGAATTTAAAGATCATTTGAGTGATCCTCTCCTATGAGAGATCATAGGAGCGATCAGTTTTTGGAATATCTGCTTTACTCAGTCCTGACAAGTATTTGTTAGATGGGTGTTTCTGTCCCCATTTTAGGATCAGGGAGCCTAAGGTCACATGGAAGTCCACGGATTCCCATTCACGCTGTCCCCGCTCAAACCCAGAAGAATCCAGAGGATTTCTGATCTCCATGAATAGCCGCAAGCGCTTGCCGAGTTCCTCTTGCCGCTTTATGCATCTGCTGGCAGCCCCTCCAAGGCTCCGGCAGTTCAAACCATCAAGATCCCGACTGCTTCCTTTGTGGCCCCAGCCATCCTTACAGGCTTTGCCTTGGGTGTGTCCTAGGGGGATGGGAGCACTGACTGGCCCTCTCAGGAGTGATAAGCCCAGCCCTACGTGAAGGAGGAAAGGTTACAGAACTGTAGGGAGAGATCTGGCTGGTGAGACGTTAAAAGTCAGATTTGCTACAGTTAAGCTGTGGGCAATGGACCCGTAGGGAGGTCCTCATGCATTAGCACATGTGGTCCTGCAAGACCTTCAGACCGTTTCCCCTCTGGGTTGAGAGCCTGCCCCTCCATCCTGATTTCTTGTTTAGGGACAGGCGAATTGCTTCAGTGAGTCAGGCCGCTCAGTCCAGAGCCAGGAGGCCAGCTGCCTTACAGCCAAGTGCAGCCTCTCCGCCCTCCACAGCCTCCTCCTGTGCCCGCATCCACCCTCTTTCCCCTCCGCAGGCCCGACTCCTCCCTGTGCAGAGGACCCTGGGGCTTTCCCCAGCGGTGCTCTCGTCCAGGGTGCTCCGGCCTCTGGCCTCATCCTGGCACACTGGGCTGGGCTCAGCCAGTTCATATCCCTGTTTGCCTCTTGGAGAAAAACTTTCCTTTGTTTTTGAGTGGTCCTGGGAGGAAGTCATTCCCTCTTTCCCAGTCTCAGAACCGCACACAACCTCTGTGGAGAGGTGGGGCCAGCCAGCTTTGGGGAGCCTGGGAATAAGCATGCAGTGGAAGAGCCTGAGGACGGGGAGACTTCTCTCTGAGCCTGAGAAATCTCTCTTGTTACAGCTTGTGGGCCAAAGGAAACATTCTTCAGGCCCCCGAGAGTGCCCGACTGCCACTCCATCTCACTGGGGCTGGAGCATTTGTCCCTCACAAAGAGAAGGTCGAGAAGCTGCTGAATTGCATTTTCCTCTCCCCTTGCCATGTGTGTCTGAAGATGAGTCATTCTCTTTCCCCTCCAGCCTCCCCCAGCTCCTCCTCCCTCTCTTCCCCACCTAGTCACTGGATCCAGGACGGAGGGACTGCCCAGCCTGGCTGCCTGGGCCTCTCTGTAAGGGACCAGCTTCCAGGTTCCTCATCAGGGCAGGGGAGCCTCATCCTAGCCCTGTGAGCTCCGGCTTCTTAAGTGAATTCCCTGAGTCCCTTGTACGTGCCAGGTGCCAGGCTAGAACCGCAGGGCCTAGAGTTGAGTCGAGGAGAGGAATGCTAAACACGAAATCACATATCACGCACATAGTCCCAGGTAATGAACACGATGATGTGTGCTATAAGGAAAAAGGCACAGGGGGCTCCGAGCAGGCATGAGGATCAGAACACAAAGATCAAGTGAGGATGGCGGGTGAAGCCCCATCCCCACCCCAGGAGGAATGGATGTCAAGATGAAGCCTGCGGAATGGAAGAGCGGGAGAGCACTTCAGGGAGCAGACCAGCACACGCAATGATCCTGTGGCCAAGAGAAGCCTGGTGTTTTAAAGGAACAGCAGGAAAGAGGGTGGTTGACGTGCAGTAAGTAAGGGAAGAAGCGAGGAGAGATGGGGCTGAAAAGAAAGGAGGGGCCAGGGCATGTAGGGCCTTGACGGTCAGGCTAAAGGATTGCAGAAGTTAGCCCACGGGCTCATGTGGCAGTTTCTTACAGCATGAAAGACATACTTACCATATCTTGTGATCCTATTTCAAGCATTGTGTTTACCCCAAAGAAATAAAAATACGTACATACAAAAAGACCTGTCTGTAGTAGTCACAGCAGCTTTATTCATAATTGCCTCCAAATTGGAAACAACTCAGGCATCTATTAACTGGTGGATAAACAAATGGTGTATCCACACAATGGACTCCTCTAAAGCAAGGAAAGGAATGAGTCGGGATTGACACCTGCAGCCACACGGTGAACCCAACACTGTTGTTACACTGGGTGAAGGAAACCAGGCACAAAAGCGTGCACACTGTGTGAAATTCTAGAAAGGACAAAACGAATTGACAGTGATCGCAATTGGATCAGGCATGGGGAGCAGGGGCAGGGATTGTCTGATCAGGGGTAGAAATGAACTTTCTGAGATGATAGAGATGGAATGAGCTGGTGGTTACCCAGGTGTATCTCTTTGTTAAAATTTATGAGCTGTACATTTAAAATTGGGGCTTCCTTGGTGGTTCAGATGGTAAAGAATCTGCCTGCAGTGTGAGAAACCTCGGTTAGATCCCTGGGTTGGAAAGATTCCCTGGAGAGGGGAATGGCAACCCACGTCAGTGTTCTTGCCTGGAGAATGCCGTGGATAGAGTCTACAGTCCATGGGGTCGCAAAGGGTCAGACACGACTGAGCGAGTAGCACTTTCATGCTTACAATGGGTCTATTTTGTTTGATGGAAGTCATATGTCGATAAAGTTAATATTTGGAAAAGACACCCGGGGTTCTATTACTCAAAGAGATGTTCACACTATTTGCAGGGTGAAGCCCCACCCCAAGGAAATGGATGTCAAGATGAAGCCTGCGGAATGGAAGAGCGGGAGAGCACTTCAGGGAGCAGACCAGCACACGCAATGATCCTGTGGCCAAGAGAAGCCTGGTGTTTTAAAGGAACAGCAGGAAAGAGGGTGGTTGACGTGCAGTAAGTAAGGGAAGAAGCGAGGAGAGATGGGGCTGAAAAGAAAGGAGGGGCCAGGGCATGTAGGGCCTTGACGGTCAGGCTAAAGGATTGCAGAAGTTAGCCCACGGGCTCATGTGGCAGTTTCTTACAGCATGAAAGACATACTTACCATATCTTGTGATCCTATTTCAAGCATTGTGTTTACCCCAAAGAAATAAAAATACGTACATACAAAAAGACCTGTCTGTAGTAGTCACAGCAGCTTTATTCATAATTGCCTCCAAATTGGAAACAACTCAGGCATCTATTAACTGGTGGATAAACAAATGGTGTATCCACACAATGGACTCCTCTAAAGCAAGGAAAGGAATGAGTCGGGATTGACACCTGCAGCCACACGGGTGAACCCAACACTGTTGTTACACTGGGTGAAGGAAACCAGGCACAAAAGCGTGCACACTGTGTGAAATTCTAGAAAGGACAAAACGAATTGACAGTGATCGCAATTGGATCAGGCATGGGGAGCAGGGGCAGGGATTGTCTGATCAGGGGTAGAAATGAACTTTCTGAGATGATAGAGATGGAATGAGCTGGTGGTTACCCAGGTGTATCTCTTTGTTAAAATTTATGAGCTGTACATTTAAAATTGGGGCTTCCTTGGTGGTTCAGATGGTAAAGAATCTGCCTGCAGTGTGAGAAACCTCGGTTAGATCCCTGGGTTGGAAAGATTCCCTGGAGAGGGGAATGGCAACCCACGTCAGTGTTCTTGCCTGGAGAATGCCGTGGATAGAGTCTACAGTCCATGGGGTCGCAAAGGGTCAGACACGACTGAGCGAGTAGCACTTTCATGCTTACAATGGGTCTATTTTGTTTGATGGAAGTCATATGTCGATAAAGTTAATATTTGGAAAAAAAGCACACTGCTGTCCTGAAATGAATATGGTTTCTATTACTCAAAGAGATGTTCACACTATTTGCACAAATGAAACACAAACAGGTTATGCTTAGATGTGTGTGTTCTTTAAAGCCCTCTGGCTCATCGTGTGTGAAGACAAAATTGGAAGAGAGCAGGTGTGGAAGTGGGAAAATATTGGGCAAGCTCAGACAAGCCGGGATGTTGGTGGGGACTCTGGTGATGGTGGGGGGAGCAGCAGGAGACAGGACACTGTGTCACCCACCCCCAGGTTGGGATGTGGTGCTTGCTCCCCAAGGTCAATGGACTGTCCTCGGCCAGCGGCCGGGCCTGGCCCCAGGGTGGAGACTGGGGTCCCAGGAGAGGATTCCCGTTTTCTGAGGTGCACGTCTGTGGGCAGACATGTTCCCCGGCCCCGCCCTCGTACACACTCGAGCCCGGGCGGCTCACCGCCACGCCGTCTGCACGCTCACAGACACGCAGCCCCAGTTCCTGCACACCCACGGGAGTCACGTTCACTGACTCCCAAGGCTCACGCACCCTGCAGGCTGAGCACCAGAGAGATCTTGCAGCCTGCAGGATGGGGTTTGAATCCTGCTTCTCTTACGGGTTAGTTGTGTGACCAGAGCCCAGGGGCAGCCCCTTCGCCCCATTTTCCTCATCTGGAAATGGCCTCCCCGGTGGCCGGGCAGACCAGCCAGCGATGAAGGGCTGCGGCCGGTTCTCGCTGTTCCCACATGTCTGTCCTCCGTGCTCTGTAGTGAGGACTCACACATCACATTCACTCTCACCTTCGTTCACACCCCAGAAATAGCTGAAGGTGTGGCAGGAGAGGGTAATCCATTTCTCCCTGCAGTCATTCACGCCCCCTGCACACCCGCTCCCTGCCCTGGGGCCCCGCCTCTGCTTGGACCCTGCCTCCCCTTCAGCGACTCTCTCCAGGGCCCGCCCCAGAGCTCGTGCTCACCGTGGTCCTCCCCGCCGCACCCGCGTGGGCTGGCCGGCTGGGGGTGCAGAGCACAGCCTTCGCCCTCACAGCCCGGCTCCTCCGTCAGCCCATCCTGCAGCCTCACACCTGGTCCCCAGGAGCCAGGCCTGCTTCTGGCCCTCCTGGGAGGCTGAGGTAATTGGCTCAATTAATCAGCTCAATTAGCACCTTCTGGGTGAGCCGATCAGCTCAGTGCCTACCCAGCCTCTGTCTGTGCCAGCCTGGTGCTAGGCACAGTGGCAGGGGCAGAGATCGTGGCTGGAGGGACTCCCTGCCCTGGTCGTTCTGGCTACAGGGTGAGGAGGCCACGCTGTCCAACAGGGCACCTGGGCCTGTGTCCTTGGAGAGAGGTCCCGGCACTGCTGGTCATGTCATGGCATGGTCACTCTCCTCTGCCCTCTCCTCTGCCCCCGCCTGACCTGCGCATCCTTCCTGCTGGGTCCAGACCCGCCTCTTCCCAGCAGCCTCCCGTGCTGGATCCCTGGGTCACGTCTGTGCCTTCTCTGGGTGACTGTGTCCAGAGGTCGGTTATAGGGGGACAGGTGGCCTGTTTCCCCTCCCCACTGGTACCTTCCAGGGAGACTGACAGATGTGTCCAGTCCTTGTGGGGGAGGGGAAGCCAGCACCTTCCAGGGAGTCATGGGGAGCAGCCTAACCTCTTAGAATCTTTCGTTTCTGGGTGCATTTTCAGGGTCTGGGTTCTCTGAGCTCCTCACCATCCCTCCTGGTGCTAGCACCTTCCTCCACCCCGCGTAGCCCCCAGGAGTCACCAACAACTGCCGTGCTCGGGCGACCCTGCCTCCTCCGCCCCACCGCTGGTGTCTCGGGGGCAGGCTGAGGAAGCCTGGCTGTGCTTCTGAAAGGCAGGGAAGGTGGGTCCGGGGCGGCAGGAGGTGCCCCAGGCACTCACCCCCAGCTGTGTCTGAGGGTGAAGATGTCCGTGTCCTGTAGTGTTTTCCGATTCACTCTCTTTCCGCAGAGGTCTCTCGTGCAAACAGGCTGAATTCCAGATGAGGAAAGTCCAGAGTTTCCTGGGCAGTGGGCGACAAGGTGGCTGTGTGCCCTTGGGTGGGGTTAGGATGGCAGCTGGCTCTGAGTCATGACTACAGCACTGGACCAGGAGCCGGGGCTCTGTTTTCAGCCGCCGGGTGACCTTTGGGGCTGTTTCCTGCTCTGTCAGCTGGGGTGGAGGACTTGGGAATGCGTGGTGTCCGAGGTCCCCTGACCCTCATGTTGTGCGGCTCTGACCAGGGCAAGGGCTCTTCGGGGCCAGTCCTTTCTCAGGCTCTCCCGTGTCCGCAGTGTCTGCTCTTCCTGCCGGGCCTGGCTCGGGGGTGCTGGGCGGAAGCACAGGGCCCGGGCGTCCCGCCCTCTCTATAAAGGTGGCGTGGCGGGGAGCACAGGCCGCTCCCCCACCCTTCCCCCAGAGCTACAACGACCACAGGGGTAGCAATCACCGTTCATGGAGGGTCTGGGCTTGCAGGTTCTTTCCTTGCAGTGTCTCTAACTCTCATGACAACACAAGGTGGTCATGAACTGTCCATTTCATTCACGGATAAGGAAAATGAAGCTCAGAGAGGTTTGGTATCTTTCCTGAGGGCACACAGCTAGTAAGTACCATAGAGACCTTACAGCATACAGCTTCCTGCTCAACAGCATGGGCAGAGTAGGGTAGAGGTCAGGGGCGGGAGGAGGCAGACAGGGCCTGGGATGTCCCAGCTTTGGGCAGATGCGGGCAGAATCTCCGGTCAGCATGGCCACCAAGCGCCGCCCACGGTGAGGGGTGAGCTGCTCACTGCGGAGCTGAAGGGGCGGACGAAGAGGGCTGGGCCCTGCCTGGTGGAGAGTGGGGGCAGGCAGAGAGAAGAGCCAGGAGGGCAGAGGCAGCCATTCCAGGGCCTTGTCCAGGGCCTTTGCTGACTGCACAGCCCTGAGGGTCCTACGGAAGGCGCCTTTGATGAACTGTGACTGGCCCCAACGGCCACCACTTGGTGCCACCTCGGCACTCTGGATGGGAGACCGGCTGAGTCTGGTCACCTGTCTCTCCGGTCGCGTTGGCCCTGTCCAGGAGGCCCAGATGACCTCTCAGCTCCCTTCCTGCCTGACTTACCGAGGCTCCACCTCCAGGCACTGTCTCTCAGACGCTGACCTAGGGCCCGACGCACCACTGGGAGGTGAGCTGGGCTGCCCGCAGGTGCGGGCCTCGGCCCCCGCCTCTCCTGCTCTTTGGCCTGTTTGCCCTTACCCAGAGGAGGGGGCCTGAGCCCTGGACTGGCTGAGGGGCCATGCGCATCGGCCTTGGCTGCCTGTGTGGAAGTGGAGTGGGTGGTTTAAGGATGGGGAATTTCAGGGGACCAGACAGTCCCCACCAGAGTGAGAGCCGACATGGAGGGAATGGGGTATGATGACATCGACCTTGGAGACGAGCTTCCCTGGGCCAGATGCGTCCTTTCTCGCCCACACGTGGCCTCCAGCCTCACACTGCTCCCTTGAGTTAAGGGGCGTCTTCACTCAGGAGCTCCGCTCAAGCAGCAGGGTCTGGCGCCAGCGCAGTGAGGCTGGTCCAGTTTCTTTTTCTTTTTCCTGTGGGTGGCTGCTGTGTCCTCAGACCCTTCTCCTCTTCTATGCTCCCTCGGGCTCTGGGGGAGCCTCTGAGTGGGTCCCGGCGGATAAGGAAAATGAAGCTCAGAGAGGTTTGGTATCTTTCCTGAGGGCACACAGCTAGTAAGTACCATAGAGACCTTACAGCATACAGCTTCCTGCTCAACAGCATGGGCAGAGTAGGGTAGAGGTCAGGGGCGGGAGGAGGCAGACAGGGCCTGGGATGTCCCAGCTTTGGGCAGATGCGGGCAGAATCTCCGGTCAGCATGGCCACCAAGCGCCGCCCACGGTGAGGGGTGAGCTGCTCACTGCGGAGCTGAAGGGGCGGACGAAGAGGGCTGGGCCCTGCCTGGTGGAGAGTGGGGGCAGGCAGAGAGAAGAGCCAGGAGGGCAGAGGCAGCCATTCCAGGGCCTTGTCCAGGGCCTTTGCTGACTGCACAGCCCTGAGGGTCCTACGGAAGGCGCCTTTGATGAACTGTGACTGGCCCCAACGGCCACCACTTGGTGCCACCTCGGCACTCTGGATGGGAGACCGGCTGAGTCTGGTCACCTGTCTCTCCGGTCGCGTTGGCCCTGTCCAGGAGGCCCAGATGACCTCTCAGCTCCCTTCCTGCCTGACTTACCGAGGCTCCACCTCCAGGCACTGTCTCTCAGACGCTGACCTAGGGCCCGACGCACCACTGGGAGGTGAGCTGGGCTGCCCGCAGGTGCGGGCCTCGGCCCCCGCCTCTCCTGCTCTTTGGCCTGTTTGCCCTTACCCAGAGGAGGGGGCCTGAGCCCTGGACTGGCTGAGGGGCCATGCGCATCGGCCTTGGCTGCCTGTGTGGAAGTGGAGTGGGTGGTTTAAGGATGGGGAATTTCAGGGGACCAGACAGTCCCCACCAGAGTGAGAGCCGACATGGAGGGAATGGGGTATGATGACATCGACCTTGGAGACGAGCTTCCCTGGGCCAGATGCGTCCTTTCTCGCCCACACGTGGCCTCCAGCCTCACACTGCTCCCTTGAGTTAAGGGGCGTCTTCACTCAGGAGCTCCGCTCAAGCAGCAGGGTCTGGCGCCAGCGCAGTGAGGCTGGTCCAGTTTCTTTTTCTTTTTCCTGTGGGTGGCTGCTGTGTCCTCAGACTCTCCTCTTCTATGTCCTCGGGGCTCTGGAGCCAGGTGCCCCTGGGATAGTTACAGCTCCCTCGATTGCCAAGGCTGAGCTCAGGCGAGCTGGGGAGCGGGCGACAGGGAGGGGGCCTCGTGAAGCCTGGGTTCCCGGCGACTGACTGACAACCAGGGGCGATAGCATCTCTCGCAGCCCTTCCCCGGGAGCCTGCTCATGGAGGAGTTCAGCCGGAGTCATCTCTACCGTCAGTCCTGCCTCTCTGTCTCGTGGAGATAAACTCATCACTCCTAAAGGCAGATCAGGAGGCCGGGGGCCTGTCTCGGCAGGCGCGCCAGTGGCGGGGCGCCCGGCAGCATGTGCGTGTGCCTGCGTGCTTCCTGGGCCCTCTTCTGGCTCCTCCAGGGGCGGGGTCCTGTCGCCGGCGCTTCCTACGTCCCCTCTGTCCTTGCCAAAGAGCCTGGCAGCAGGGCTGGGGAGAGGGTTCCTGTTGGCACTGCGGAGGGCGGTGGCTATGTTGGGGGGTGAGGCTGTCCCTCCGGAAATGGAGGGAGAGGCCCAGACAGCTCAGCTTCGTGAGAGTCTGCAAAGCAGGCCCCCCTCATCTTCTCTGCACCCCTAGCTGAGGGGCTCGGGCTGTCCCCAGGGGAACTGGACTAAGGGGTGATCTACTGGGGACTTTAATTGTTCTCACCTGCGAAGTAAACTAATACTGAAAGATGATAGCTCTTCGCTTTGGGAGGGCATAGATCCTTTGGAAATCTGGGGAGGACGACAGACGCTTTTCCCACCTGCGGGCACACGTGTCCACCCATGTAGACACGAACGTGTGTGCACACACATGCACGTCTGCCCATTCCTTGTGGGAAGTCGCAGGCCCTCTGGAGGGCTCCCCACGGTCTCCAGATGTAGAAGTCCTCGACTCGATGGCCTCTGCGATGGTTACACGTGTGCACCGTATGTGTGCTGCAGAGCCGAGCGGGAGCCTGCGGAGGCCGGGGCCACGCAGAAGCTCTGGCGGGGGTAGGCATCTTGGGGTGACCCCAGCCCCGTGCCTGCCGAGGCGCCATGGGACCATGGGCTAGAGCGGAGGCCTGGGCCCCGAGGCCTGGGGCCAGGTGCCCCTGGGATAGTTACAGCTCCCTCGATTGCCAAGGCTGAGCTCAGGCGAGCTGGGGAGCGGGCGACAGGGAGGGGGCCTCGTGAAGCCTGGGTTCCCGGCGACTGACTGACAACCAGGGGCGATAGCATCTCTCGCAGCCCTTCCCCGGGAGCCTGCTCATGGAGGAGTTCAGCCGGAGTCATCTCTACCGTCAGTCCTGCCTCTCTGTCTCGTGGAGATAAACTCATCACTCCTAAAGGCAGATCAGGAGGCCGGGGGCCTGTCTCGGCAGGCGCGCCAGTGGCGGGGCGCCCGGCAGCATGTGCGTGTGCCTGCGTGCTTCCTGGGCCCTCTTCTGGCTCCTCCAGGGGCGGGGTCCTGTCGCCGGCGCTTCCTACGTCCCCTCTGTCCTTGCCAAAGAGCCTGGCAGCAGGGCTGGGGAGAGGGTTCCTGTTGGCACTGCGGAGGGCGGTGGCTATGTTGGGGGGTGAGGCTGTCCCTCCGGAAATGGAGGGAGAGGCCCAGACAGCTCAGCTTCGTGAGAGTCTGCAAAGCAGGCCCCCCTCATCTTCTCTGCACCCCTAGCTGAGGGGCTCGGGCTGTCCCCAGGGGAACTGGACTAAGGGGTGATCTACTGGGGACTTTAATTGTTCTCACCTGCGAAGTAAACTAATACTGAAAGATGATAGCTCTTCGCTTTGGGAGGGCATAGATCCTTTGGAAATCTGGGGAGGACGACAGACGCTTTTCCCACCTGCGGGCACACGTGTCCACCCATGTAGACACGAACGTGTGTGCACACACATGCACGTCTGCCCATTCCTTGTGGGAAGTCGCAGGCCCTCTGGAGGGCTCCCCACGGTCTCCAGATGTAGAAGTCCTCGACTCGATGGCCTCTGCGATGGTTACACGTGTGCACCGTATGTGTGCTGCAGAGCCGAGCGGGAGCCTGCGGAGGCCGGGGCCACGCAGAAGCTCTGGCGGGGGTAGGCATCTTGGGGTGACCCCAGCCCCGTGCCTGCCGAGAGCGCCATGGGACCATGGGCTAGAGCAGGCCCCACTCTGGGACTCTGCCAGGGGCCACCAGGACCGCCCCCGCTTCCAGCTGTGGCACCTCTAGCACCTCAGGCTCACTCCCGGGGACCCCCCACGCCACTGGCAGGCTGCGGGAGGAGCACGTGGGGAGTGGGGTGGCCGGGGCAGCCAGAGCTGTGCGCATGGCCCTGCGCCTGGGCAGAGGCTCTCTGTGGGGGCTAGGGGAGCTGATGTGGGCACCATCACTGTCCTAGGCGTGTCCCAGGCCCCAGCCAGACAGAGCCTGCCCAGGCTTCTCCTGTCCTGGTCTGGATTAGACGGTAGCACTGCCTGCAGAGATGGAACACTTAAAAATATGGTTGCCTGGGCTTCCCTGGTGGTCCAGTGGTTAAAGAGTCCGCCTTACAGTCCAGGGGGCACCGGTTCGATCCCTGGCCTGGGAAGATCCCACGTGTTGCGGAGAGGCTGGGCCGGTGTGTCCAATTACGAACCAGACTCCAGAGCGCATGTGCCCAGAGCTGGTGCTCTGCAACAGAGAGGCCACTGTGGTGGGAGGTCCACCCAGGCCAAAGAATAAAGATGGATGAAAAATAAATGATGGGGCTTCCCTGGTGGTCCAGTGGGTAAGGACACCGCCTTGCAGTGCAAGGGGCACTGGTTCGAGCCCTGGCCTGGGAAGATCCCATGTGCTGCGGAGGGGCTGGGCCGGTGTGTCCAATTACGAACCAGACTCCAGAGCGCATGTGCCCAGAGCTGGTGCTCTGCAACAGAGAGGCCACTGTGGTGGGAGGTCCACCCAGGCCAAAGAATAAAGATGGATGAAAAATAAATGATGGGGCTTCCCTGGTGGTCCAGTGGGTAAGGACACCGCCTTGCAGTGCAAGGGGCACTGGTTCGAGCCCTGGCCTGGGAAGATCCCATGTGCTGCGGAGCAGCTGGACTGATGTGTCCAATTACCGAGCCGGAGCTCTGGAGCGCGTGCGCCCAGAGCCGGTCCTCAGCAACAACAGAGGCCACGGCGATGGGAGGCCCACACGGGCCAGAGAACAAAGATGGATGAAAATAGATAAATGAAAGACCAATAGAAGTGGCCCTCCTGCCCCCCCCTCCCTCCCCAACCCGCCCCTTCCCCACCCCGCCCCCCCCAAATGATGACTTAGAGGCAAAAGAAATGTTTTTTTAAAAGATATTGTTTCCTGAGCTGGGATCTGCCCTCCTCTGCATCATCCCCTGAGTCCTTTACAAAGGGCTGGGACGGGGATAGCTGGCACTGAAGGCTGAGCCGTGGTCTCTGTCAACCTCAGAACCTGCCATAAAGTAGCTCCCACTAGCGTCCCCATGGTGGACCAGGAGCCTCTGCGCAGAGCTGGAGGGACATGCCTCAAGTCACACAGCTGGACAGTCTGAGTGGAGAGGGGAGAGCCCAGTCTGGCCGTCCTCCCACCCAGGTCTTCCATCAGGTGCTGGCTGGCTCGGGCTCCTAGGCAGGGATGTTAGGAAGAACCGAGGTCACCTGGTCCTCCCACAAGGGTGGCGCCCAGGCTGCCCGGACGACAGAAGGATGGCATCTGAAGCTGGAAACGGGGCAAGAGCTGGAGTACTCTCCTTGTGCCTGCGTGCATGCACAGGCGTGCATTTGTGTCTACATGTGTGTATTGTGCTTGTGTAATTCACTTGAACGCATGAAGAAAGTGCTTGGCTAGTTTCCATGGCATATGTGGGGCAGCTTTGCCCCCTGTGGAGAGGTAGGAGAGGACTGGATGGGCGAATGGTGGTGGTGGTGGGGCTTCCTGGAGGAGACGGCGCTTAAACAGGGCCATCAGAAGCAGACGAGGATCACCGCGCCCCCGAGACTGCAGTTCAGGTGCGAGGTCTCTGTGAGCATTCCAAAAACGTGTGCCCTGCACAGCTCTGCTCCGGGCCCGCCTGACGCCTTTCCAGCTTTAGTCCCTTGTTCCTCTGATGCAGACCCTCCTCTTGGCCCGTGTGTGCCCAGGTGGGACGCAGCGGTGGTGGGGACAGACACTCTGGGGGAGCCTGTGGTTTCCATGTGGATGTACCTGGGGCTGTGGTCAAGGCCCCTGTCTGGTGCCATCCAAAACACCCCAGCCCCCGACAGCAGGGGGAGGGGCAGTGCATGGAGCTTGAGATGTGACGTGGTCCCCCCAGCTGCCCATCTTGCTGCCTGGACAAAGCCTGCTTCACTCCTGGGCGGAGACCAGCTTCCTGCCCTAGGAAGGCGGCTCCTGGTGTGTGTGTGTGTGTGTGTGTGCACGCGTGTGTGTCTGAGTCCGTGCACCGTATGTCAGAGGGAGAGAGCAACAGACAGGATCTGAGAGCACCTGGCGTGGGGGAAGGCATCCTTGATTCAAGCAGAGGCCCGTGTGGAGGCTGGGATAGTTAACCCCCCCTCGTTCCTCCCAGAACCTGCCATAAAGTAGCTCCCACTAGCGTCCCCATGGTGGACCAGGAGCCTCTGCGCAGAGCTGGAGGGACATGCCTCAAGTCACACAGCTGGACAGTCTGAGTGGAGAGGAGAGCCCAGTCTGGCCGTCCTCCCACCCAGGTCTTCCATCAGGTGCTGGCTGGCTCGGGCTCCTAGGCAGGGATGTTAGGAAGAACCGAGGTCACCTGGTCCTCCCACAAGGGTGGCGCCCAGGCTGCCCGGACGACAGAAGGATGGCATCTGAAGCTGGAAACGGGGCAAGAGCTGGAGTACTCTCCTTGTGCCTGCGTGCATGCACAGGCGTGCATTTGTGTCTACATGTGTGTATTGTGCTTGTGTAATTCACTTGAACGCATGAAGAAAGTGCTTGGCTAGTTTCCATGGCATATGTGGGGCAGCTTTGCCCCCTGTGGAGAGGTAGGAGAGGACTGGATGGGCGAATGGTGGTGGTGGTGGGGCTTCCTGGAGGAGACGGCGCTTAAACAGGGCCATCAGAAGCAGACGAGGATCACCGCGCCCCCGAGACTGCAGTTCAGGTGCGAGGTCTCTGTGAGCATTCCAAAAACGTGTGCCCTGCACAGCTCTGCTCCGGGCCCGCCTGACGCCTTTCCAGCTTTAGTCCCTTGTTCCTCTGATGCAGACCCTCCTCTTGGCCCGTGTGTGCCCAGGTGGGACGCAGCGGTGGTGGGGACAGACACTCTGGGGGAGCCTGTGGTTTCCATGTGGATGTACCTGGGGCTGTGGTCAAGGCCCCTGTCTGGTGCCATCCAAAACACCCCAGCCCCCGACAGCAGGGGGAGGGGCAGTGCATGGAGCTTGAGATGTGACGTGGTCCCCCCAGCTGCCCATCTTGCTGCCTGGACAAAGCCTGCTTCACTCCTGGGCGGAGACCAGCTTCCTGCCCTAGGAAGGCGGCTCCTGGTGTGTGTGTGTGTGTGTGTGTGCACGCGTGTGTGTCTGAGTCCGTGCACCGTATGTCAGAGGGAGAGAGCAACAGACAGGATCTGAGAGCACCTGGCGTGAGGACAAAGGAAGGAAAGGCATCCTTGATTCAAGCAGAGGCCCGTGTGGAGGCTGGGATAGTTAACCCTGCGTTCTCTTGCCTCGGGTCCCCTTGCTCCGTTGCCCTCCCAGGTCCAGCCAAGCTCTGAAAAGGTGGCCCTTACAGCCCCAGCCACCAGCAGGATAGCCCTTTAACCCGAGGGATCAAAACCCACCAGCTGTCCTCATCTTCTTTGCCCTCTGACTTACGTCTCCCGAGGCGTGTGCAGCAATCGGAGGGCGCAGGAAGCCCTTGCAGAGTTGACCGAGGTCCCGTCTGCCACAGCCAGGGAAGGCCTTTCCTCCGCAGGCGCTAGCACCCCGGAACGAGGGGGAAGAGGGTGAGGCTCCTGCCTCGCCGGCCCCCTGGGTCTGCGCTGGAGACCGGGGTTGGGATGGCCTCCCAGCTCAGTGGGTGGCTGGGAGTTACTCACGCTCACATCCCAGAGCAGACAGCCGAGGCCCAGCAGGGAGGGCGGAAGGGGGCTGGCCCACCCTGAGCTGTGTTGCCAAATTTGTTTGTGTTTATTTTGGTTCTTCTGCACAACATGGAAACAAATGTGCTCTTCCCCTGCTATTCTGTCTCTGATCTTCATGGGGGTGGTGGTGGTGATGGGAAGGATGTGCGTGTGTGTGCGCATGTGTCTACATACACACACACACATATATATATGACAAGGGGCATGACTAGGGCCCGCCCCTTCCTTCCTGGAGAACTTCCCCCTCCCCTCCCCCACTGCCAGTTCCCTAAGGAGAAGTCAGGGGCTGGGGGTGGGCAGAGGGAGAGATGCCATGCAGGTGGTGTAGAGAAAGGGAAAGTGCCGCTAGGAGTCAGGAAACCTGGGCTTGGCTATGATCCTGGATAACAGGAGATGTCATTTAATGCACACCTACTAAGTGCTCTTACATTCTTTCCTTCAAAGGTCCTTGCTATCATAAACCTACTCGAGAGCGATAATTATATAGCATGATGGAGGTGTTGATTATCCCTACAATGGCAATCTTATTAGAATAAATAAAGGGATCAAATTTACAGGTTGTACACCTTAAATTTACACAATGTTATATGTGAATATATTTTAGTTAAAAAAAGCCTCCGCCAATGCTTGGCACTGGGGATACAGCAGTAGTAAAACAGGAGAAACCCTCTTCCTGAAGGAGCATGTTTTCTACGGACCCTACAACCTAGTTATTTTCTGCCCATTTTATAGATGAGCAAACTGAGGCCCAGAAAGGCTGTTCACCTGAGATCACTCAGCATGCTTTTCTTCCTCTGTAGGTCCTGTACCTTCCTGGTCTTTCTTCTGTAAAGATGACAAGTCAGATGAGAGGATTTCAAGCTCCTCCACCTCCTCTACACTGAAGGCATGGGCTTTGGAGGGAGGAATACTCTGCGGAAGCATGCCCAGTGCTTGCTGGAAAAGGAGAAAACGGCTTGGCGTTGGAGTGGAGTGGGCTGGAAAGGACAGACGGAGAGAGGACAGCAGTGTTGTGAGTCTGGGACGTGACTGGGTGGTTTGTTCTTTTGAGGCCCAGGCCCTAAAACTGGGGGAGTTTCTCTCATCCTTGAATTACAACAAAATCCTCCAGGAGGAGAAACTGTGCCTTTGTTCTGCAGATTGTGTTCATCCTGCAAACCTTTCAGCTGCACGGCTCAAGCCCTGACTCTGCCTCACATGTTAGACTCAGAGGAGGGTCAGTGTTTAGGATGTGGTCAGGAGGCATCTCTGCTCCCAGCCTCCGTCCTTAGTCCGGTCTCCAGAGCATCTTCTCCTGCGCTGATCTGGAGTTGGGGAGCTGTCGGTGGAAGAGACACCTTGCTGGGAATCCCCACGGGAATGGTGTGCACAAGTCCCCAGCTGTCCTGAGTCTATTCATGGAGGCCTGTGTCTACCAGGGTCACAGGGCTGTGCAGCTGGGAAGGCTCGCTGAGGGCCTGGGGAGGATTACAGGTGACATTTGGAGGCTGTGGAGACGCAGGAGATACGACAGAGCGTCTCCACCTGAGGCTGCGGCTGGGAGGCTGGGTGGAGGCTGTGGGCTGCCGGGAGGCCCTGGGACGTGAAGGCTCATCACTGACCCGCAAAGGCAGAGCAGAGGAGGTGGTCAGAAGCCACAGAAGAAAGATCAGGCCAGAGAACGGACTTTCCGTCAAAAGCGCTTGCCGTGGCTGAGCTGGGGGCACTCTCTCTGGCAGGCCTTTGCAGACGGGCTAGCCTCTCTGTACCTGCGATGGCCAAGGAGCAGCCAGCGGGGGCAGAGCGCTGGATCACTGACCCCAGAGATCCTTCTCACCCCGGCTTCTGGAATGGCACCTCTAGACGCTGCTGCCTGCTTGTTCATCAGGCAGGCTGGGTGTTGAGCAGTTGTTCCTGTCCCAGTGCGCTGCGATGACCCTTCCTGGCCCCCTCCTGTGGAGAGAGACCCCAAAGGTCATTCTTACCATCACCGACCCTCTTCCTGCCTCGCCTGGCCTCCCGGCAGCGCCCCCTCGTCCTCAGCCCCTGTCCTATCCAAGTACTGACCAGATCCGGCCCTCCTTAAGCTTCCGAGATCCAGTGAGCTCCGGCTCATTCACGGGGGTATGGCGGAGCGCTCATATCAGGTCTGCCATCGTAAGTTCCTCTGCAGGCCTGCCCTGCTGCCTGCTCTGACGGGCAGGTGTCCCTGGAAAAGGGGCCCACCCCTCCTACCAGAGGGGGCCTGGGGGAATGGATAGCGTGTGGCAGAGTGTCAGTGGGCTTGGCGTGGTGCGGTGGGCAGGACTGACAGCGGAAATTGGAAGCCAGCTGCTGCCTGACAGGTATATTATTCCCGCTGCTCTCGATTTATTTACCAAACAGCACGCAGAGCCCCAGAAAGCTCCCCACAAGAGGACGGGAGTCGAAGCTGAGGGAGCTCTGAAGGGAGGAGGGGGGTCTGCGTGTGCTGACAATGGCGCCACGTGGGCAGGGGGCTGGGCAGCCTGGGGGAGCGGGAGACTTCTATGGAACCCTCCTTTAGGGGCCTGGCTTCCAGTGCCAGGGTCTTGGGCCAGGGTCAGTGGTGTGGGGTCAAAGTCAGGTGCGGTCTGTCCTCAGACGTGGTTTGGGAGGGACCCTGGCATGCCCAGTACACAGGAGAAAGAGGGGTCACGCTGGGGAGGGGGCCCTCAGAGGTGGGCAGGAAGACTAAGCCTGCCCAAAGGCAGAGCAGAGGAGGTGGTCAGAAGCCACAGAAGAAAGATCAGGCCAGAGAACGGACTATCCGTCAAAAGCGCTTGCCGTGGCTGAGCTGGGAGCCACAGAAAGATCAGGCCAGAGACGGACTTCCTAAAAGCGCTTGCCGTGGTACCTGCGATGGCCAAAGGAGCAGCCAGCGGGGCAGAGCGCTGGATCACTGACCCCAGAGATCCTTCTCACCCCGGCTTCTGGAATGGCACCTCTAGACGCTGCTGCCTGCTTGTTCATCAGGCAGGCTGGGTGTTGAGCAGTTGTTCCTGTCCCAGTGCGCTGCGATGACCCTTCCTGGCCCCCTCCTGTGGAGAGAGACCCCAAAGGTCATTCTTACCATCACCGACCCTCTTCCTGCCTCGCCTGGCCTCCCGGCAGCGCCCCCTCGTCCTCAGCCCCTGTCCTATCCAAGTACTGACCAGATCCGGCCCTCCTTAAGCTTCCGAGATCCAGTGAGCTCCGGCTCATTCACGGGGGTATGGCGGAGCGCTCATATCAGGTCTGCCATCGTAAGTTCCTCTGCAGGCCTGCCCTGCTGCCTGCTCTGACGGGCAGGTGTCCCTGGAAAAGGGGCCCACCCCTCCTACCAGAGGGGGCCTGGGGGAATGGATAGCGTGTGGCAGAGTGTCAGTGGGCTTGGCGTGGTGCGGTGGGCAGGACTGACAGCGGAAATTGGAAGCCAGCTGCTGCCTGACAGGTATATTATTCCCGCTGCTCTCGATTTATTTACCAAACAGCACGCAGAGCCCCAGAAAGCTCCCCACAAGAGGACGGGAGTCGAAGCTGAGGGAGCTCTGAAGGGAGGAGGGGGGTCTGCGTGTGCTGACAATGGCGCCACGTGGGCAGGGGGCTGGGCAGCCTGGGGGAGCGGGAGACTTCTATGGAACCCTCCTTTAGGGGCCTGGCTTCCAGTGCCAGGGTCTTGGGCCAGGGTCAGTGGTGTGGGGTCAAAGTCAGGTGCGGGTCTGTCCTCAGACGTGGTTTGGGGAGGGACCCTGGCATGCCCAGTACATAGGAGAAAGAGGGGTCACGCTGGGGAGGGGGCCCTCAGAGGTGGGCAGGAAGACTAAGCCTGCCCAGCAGGTTCCGCCAGGCGCCCATCAGCACACAAAAGCCCAGCCAAAGGGGTGAGTGAGGTTGAGCCTGGAGCTCATGCCTGGTCGCTGGCCGGGGGGCACCCTGGTACAGGGCTATGCCTGCCTGGGTGGGCACCTTTTGCTAGTGGGCACGAAGGTGGCTCATGGGTTAGTGACAAGTCTATCAGGGATAAGCAGACCACTCAGTATTGGACAGACAGGTGTCCAGACCCATCTGGGCTCCTCACAACCCACGTGACCCTGGAAAGGCCCCAGCGTCTCTGAACCTCTGTGTCTTCACGGTGTGGCCGTGAACCCCCAGCCTCCCTGAGCTTCCATCTGCTCACAGTAAATGGTAGCAATAATAGTAATAAAGCCCCTTCTCAGGGCTATTGTGAGGAAGAACTAAGGTGATCTATGCAAGAGTGCTTTGTAAGCAGTGAGACATATAGCTAGTTTTAAAAAGAGTTTCTAAACGAATGGAGAGACACGGCATTCGTCCCCAGTGTCCGCTGGGGAGTCACGCTGTGGCGATGCGCGTCTGCGTGTGTTTGGGGTGGAGTGGCTGGCGGACCGCGGATGTGAGACTGTCAGCTCAGCTGCAGGTTTGCTCTCACCGAGACGAAGAAGCTCTTCAGGGGAGCCCTCGGCTGCTGCCGGAGAGCCTGAGAGTGTGGGCCCGGAGTGCCTGTGCGTGCGGGTGAGTGTGAGTGTGTGTGTGACTTTGTGGTGGCCTCCCTGAGGTTGTGACTGAGCCCTTTAGGAACGCAGGGGTGTGTGAACGCATGGGAGGTGTGCACCTGTGAGTGTGAGTATATGGGGGGGGGTGTGCACAGGAATGTGCGTGTATTGAGTGTGTGTGCACACAGGTGTGCGTGTGTAAGAGTTAAGGGGTTAGAGTCAGTGTGCGTAGAAGCATACGCAGGCAGGGCACGTGCCCACGCATGCCCGCACACACGCACATCCCTCAACACAACATGAAAGCAGCCGTGCAGGGTCTGCAGTATGTCTCCTGCCTGTGAACCTGATGCAAAATTCATGGAGCGTCAGGTTTTAGAAGCACAGAGACGGAGGCGAGTGGAGATGAGGTCCAACCCTGAGTGGTGTGTGCGTCACAGGACAGATCGGGCTATGCCTGCCTGAGGTGGGCCCCCCCCCCTTTGAGCCTGGAGCTCATGCCTGGTCGCTGGCCGGGGGGCACCCTGGTACAGGGCTATGCCTGCCTGGGTGGGCACCTTTTGCTAGTGGGCACGAAGGTGGCTCATGGGTTAGTGACAAGTCTATCAGGGATAAGCAGACCACTCAGTATTGGACAGACAGGTGTCCAGACCCATCTGGGCTCCTCACAACCCACGTGACCCTGGAAAGGCCCCAGCGTCTCTGAACCTCTGTGTCTTCACGGTGTGGCCGTGAACCCCCAGCCTCCCTGAGCTTCCATCTGCTCACAGTAAATGGTAGCAATAATAGTAATAAAGCCCCTTCTCAGGGCTATTGTGAGGAAGAACTAAGGTGATCTATGCAAGAGTGCTTTGTAAGCAGTGAGACATATAGCTAGTTTTAAAAAGAGTTTCTAAACGAATGGAGAGACACGGCATTCGTCCCCAGTGTCCGCTGGGGAGTCACGCTGTGGCGATGCGCGTCTGCGTGTGTTTGGGGTGGAGTGGCTGGCGGACCGCGGATGTGAGACTGTCAGCTCAGCTGCAGGTTTGCTCTCACCGAGACGAAGAAGCTCTTCAGGGGAGCCCTCGGCTGCTGCCGGAGAGCCTGAGAGTGTGGGCCCGGAGTGCCTGTGCGTGCGGGTGAGTGTGAGTGTGTGTGTGACTTTGTGGTGGCCTCCCTGAGGTTGTGACTGAGCCCTTTAGGAACGCAGGGGTGTGTGAACGCATGGGAGGTGTGCACCTGTGAGTGTGAGTATATGGGGGGGGGTGTGCACAGGAATGTGCGTGTATTGAGTGTGTGTGCACACAGGTGTGCGTGTGTAAGAGTTAAGGGGTTAGAGTCAGTGTGCGTAGAAGCATACGCAGGCAGGGCACGTGCCCACGCATGCCCGCACACACGCACATCCCTCAACACAACATGAAAGCAGCCGTGCAGGGTCTGCAGTATGTCTCCTGCCTGTGAACCTGATGCAAAATTCATGGAGCGTCAGGTTTTAGAAGCACAGAGACGGAGGCGAGTGGAGATGAGGTCCAACCCTGAGTGGTGTGTGCGTCACAGGACAGATCGGGGCGCGGTGGAAAGCCCCTTCCTCCCTCGCCACGGCCTCACCCCCCAGCACGTGGGCCGTGAGCCTAGAAGCCCAGAGGTTGGGAGTGGAGGCGGGGAGAGAGGAAAGTACTGGGGGGTCCAGGGGGCCCCAAGGCACACGACCCCCTGAGCCTTGTGACGGGGCCCCCAGTCTCCAGGATCTAATGCCTGATGATCGGAGGTGGAGCTGATGTCATAATAGTAGAGATGAAATGCACA
Organism: Tragulus kanchil; assembly: GCA_022376925.1. NCBI lineage: Eukaryota > Metazoa > Chordata > Mammalia > Artiodactyla > Tragulidae > Tragulus > Tragulus kanchil. The sequence goes on from JAIOJX010000006.1 coordinate 140,172,070, forward strand.
ATAAATGTAATGCGCTTGAATCATCCCCCGCCCCCGATCCCTGCCCTGGTCCATGGAATAGCTGCCTTCCATCATACCTGTACTCGGGACTGAAAAGATTAGGGACCACTGCCCTATGTGGGGGGCTTCCCTGGTGGCTCGGACAGTAAAGAATCTGCTTGCAATGAGGGACACCAGATCTGATCGCCATATACAGGGCTTCTCCAGTGTTCTTGCCTGGAGACTCCCGTGGACAGAGGAGGCTGGTGGGCTACAGTCCGCGGGGTCGCACAGAGTGGGATGTGACTGAAGTGACTGAGCACGCACGCACACTCTGTGAGGTCGGGCGGCTCTGGAAGAGCGGGCAGTGTGATCCGAGGACCACGGATGGTAACTGGGAAGAAGCCTTTCTCGGTGGGCTGTCTCCAGAGACCCCAGACAAACCTCCAGGCAGGCCCAGCTCCTTTCTCTCCTGGGTGGTCAGGCTGTAAGTCTGGTGAAGGCTCACTCACACCTGCAATTAGCCCCTTGCACACTCATGAGGGTGAGAGGCCCCTGGCCGTGACAGAGCAGAGACGTCCAGCTCCTTGCTCTGGGCCCTGGTGAAGGGTGAGAAAGGGTCTCACAGCACCCCGTCCTTGCTCTGATGCCGTGCCCAGTCTCTGGCTGGATGTGGGCAGGACTGAAAGGGTCACCAGCGGCGCCCAGGGTGCTGACCCCTCTGGAGGAAGGCACTGTGGAGGACATCAGGGGCGTGAGCACACCAGCTGGGAAGGATACAGGAAGCCCAGAGGGACAGGGGTCCTGTCATGTCCATTTATGCTTTATGTGCTGCAACTCAGCTCTCCAGGGAAGAGGCAATGTGGGTGAGGGGTGGGGAAGGCGACGCCAGAGAAGCTGGGGGGCACCTCTGTCTCCTAGTCCAGGCCAAGGTGTGTTCCTTGCCCACAGCGGTGTGGCTCTGGTCCCCCAGAACCCCAGACCAGACCATCCCTGCGTCCTTCTCCCTCTGGCCACTGCCGACCGCAGGTGCCACCTCCAAGTTCTATCGGGAGATCAAGCCGTCTGGCCACCGTGGGCTCAGAGCGGCCTGTGTTTGCTTCTCTGAATCAACTTCCACATGCGCTCTGTTTTCCTCCTCCACTTTCACTGCCCTTCTCTCTGCTCCTCTGCCTCCTCCTTTGTCCATCCTCTTTCCTGTCTCCCTTCTCTTCGAATCTCTTCCCTCTCTGAGCCTGCTGTGCTTTCCCATCCCATCCTATTCCCCATCCTCCCTTGAGGTGGTTGGAGCTGCAGAAGGGCGGTAAATGAAGACCGAGGAGCGGTCGGGCAGGACTGAGGCAAGGGAAGCCAGAGTCCCGCTGCCCCTCCCCAGCTGCCCACTGGGGCTCACCTCCCAGAGAGGAGGGCGCTCCTCTGCCGTTTGCTGTGGTGTGCACGCGGCCACACTCCACCCAGCGCTCCACGCCTTTATGGGGAGGGGAGAAGGCCTTTAAGGGGCAAAGAAAGGAAGTCACAGTGAGCTTGCTGCCTCCTCCATGTCAGGGCAAAGGCTCTTGGAAGGAGCCCGCAGATGAGGGCGGTTGAGTTGGGGACCACACAGTGGTGTGAGCTCGTCTAGGTTCCACCCTCCTTCCGGAGTCCCTGTGAGTCCGGCGCTCCGCTCAGGCCTGCAAGCTGTCGCCACAGGACGGCTGAGGCCTGGGGGCTCAGTGCTGACCTTTGGCTGGAGCTCACGACCCTTCCCCAGTGCCCCGAGGCCCCCCTCCCAGTCTCTGGCTGGATGTGGGCAGGACTGAAAGGGTCACCAGCGGCGCCCAGGGTGCTGACCCCTCTGGAGGAAGGCACTGTGGAGGACATCAGGGGCGTGAGCACACCAGCTGGGAAGGATACAGGAAGCCCAGAGGGACAGGGGTCCTGTCATGTCCATTTATGCTTTATGTGCTGCAACTCAGCCTCCAGGGAAGAGGCAATGTGGGTGAGGGTGGGGAAGGCGACGCCAGAGAAGCTGGGGGGCACCTCTGTCTCCTAGTCCAGGCCAAGGTGTGTTCCTTGCCCACAGCGGTGTGGCTCTGGTCCCCCAGAACCCCAGACCAGACCATCCCTGCGTCCTTCTCCCTCTGGCCACTGCCGACCGCAGGTGCCACCTCCAAGTTCTATCGGGAGATCAAGCCGTCTGGCCACCGTGGGCTCAGAGCGGCCTGTGTTTGCTTCTCTGAATCAACTTCCACATGCGCTCTGTTTTCCTCCTCCACTTTCACTGCCCTTCTCTCTGCTCCTCTGCCTCCTCCTTTGTCCATCCTCTTTCCTGTCTCCCTTCTCTTCGAATCTCTTCCCTCTCTGAGCCTGCTGTGCTTTCCCATCCCATCCTATTCCCCATCCTCCCTTGAGGTGGTTGGAGCTGCAGAAGGGCGGTAAATGAAGACCGAGGAGCGGTCGGGCAGGACTGAGGCAAGGGAAGCCAGAGTCCCGCTGCCCCTCCCCAGCTGCCCACTGGGGCTCACCTCCCAGAGAGGAGGGCGCTCCTCTGCCGTTTGCTGTGGTGTGCACGCGGCCACACTCCACCCAGCGCTCCACGCCTTTATGGGGAGGGGAGAAGGCCTTTAAGGGGCAAAGAAAGGAAGTCACAGTGAGCTTGCTGCCTCCTCCATGTCAGGGCAAAGGCTCTTGGAAGGGAGCCCGCAGATGAGGGCGGTTGAGTTGGGGACCACACAGTGGTGTGAGCTCGTCTAGGTTCCACCCTCCTTCCGGAGTCCCTGTGAGTCCGGCGCTCCGCTCAGGCCTGCAAGCTGTCGCCACAGGACGGCTGAGGCCTGGGGGCTCAGTGCTGACCTTTGGCTGGAGCTCACGACCCTTCACAGTCGGCCACTCCCTTCCGGTCACTCTTCTGTCCCCAGGCCCATGAGCTCTGCCTTTCCTCCACACCTCCCTGGCAGAGGGGACAGTGCCACCATCTCCAACAGAATCCAAACTAACAACAAAAACCCCAAAGACAAAGAGCTTGGACGTTGGACAGCGACGTGGGACCTTGAGAAGAGCTGCTCCCAGATATGTGACGGGGGAGGATTGTGCCTAACTGTCTGCATTTTGTTTCTTTTTGGATAGTCGGCTCTGTTGGTTTTTTTTTCCCCATATTTTTCTCAGCTATGCGGTCTTGACCTCCTGACTTCAAGGGAGGTCTCCTGACCCAGGTCTAGTCAATGAGAGCTTGCATTACCCTCGAGAGAGAGACAGGTTCAGAGTTGGGGAAATCAGGTTTAGGATGGTTGTTGAAAAGTTCTGGGAAAGGGATCTTTCCCTTGGCATGGCTGAGTGGCTAGAAGTGTGTCTGAAGCTGTCTGTCTCTACTTGAGGTGATTCTTCTCCAAAATAAAGCCAACACAGGCGAGCAAAAGAGAGCGACAGAGGAAACAGACACACAATCGCTTTGACTGAGTGCCCGGACACAGCCATGCCTGAGACCCTGAGACCATACCTATTCTTGAACAGTTCAGTTCCATGAGCCAATTGCTTTTCTTTCTTCTTTGCTGAAGCTGTTTTGACTTGGATTTTTGTCCCTTGCAAAATAGGAAGCTGACCAACATAGATGAGACGCCTGAACCTGTTTCCTCATCAGTAAAGTTATTTCTCTTACAGATACCGATGGAATTGGTACTGAAGGATGACCCTCAGTGAAGATAAGGAGCAGCGAGTATCAAAGTCCTTGTCACTGATGGCTCACTGACTCTTTCAAGAGCTCTGTGAGGGCCTTAGGACTGTAGTGATAATGCTCCGTTTTCCAAGAAAGACTCTTGGAATTAGGAATGTCACAGGTGCCGGAGAGCTTCTGTTTGCTCTGCCTCAGGTCGCATTCCACCCTCTGTCCCTGCTCTCTGCCCCAAGGGGTTGAGCCTGTGCCTCTGGATTTCCCTGGACTCTGTCAGGGGGCTCCAGAAGGGCATCTAAGGGACCAGGGGGAGGTCAGCCTCTGTGTTCCTCTTTCTCTCCTGCAGGGTGGCCTTGGGTTGGCCCTGATCCTTGACTGAAGGTCTGTGCTCCTCACCTGTTCCAGAAACCACTCCTTACCTCTGAGCCTCAAGGTGGTGAGAGCTCTGCTTCCTGGGCACACTGCCAACCCATTTACAAAATGTCCCAAATGAAGTCCTCGATTTACCCTAATTTGTGTGACCATCGCTATCCCATGGAGACTGATATTGGTTCATTGAATGACATCAACTGTTTGTTTTTTCTTAATTTATTTTAAAAATCATGTAGGTATGTATTTGGCTGCCCTGAGCCTTAGTTGCAGGCCCAAGCTCTTTAATTTTGGTTGCAGCATTTTTTGTAGTTTCGTGTTTTGCCAAAAGTTTTACGTTTGTTTCTGATCCCAAAGATTGGTTAATGAAAAAAAAAAAAAAAACCCACTCATTACACACAAACAATTTCAGTTTTTTTTTTTTTTTATAGAAGATTATTCGCCTTCATTTTAATAGACAACCATTAAAAGAAAAGACACAGAAAAAGTAGAGGAAAGTGATAGTACATATATTCACCAAACTGGGCCAACCAATATCCAAACTTCAACAGCACAGGGAAGTCCTTAGTAAAAACAACCTGGAATCCCAGTTGGGAAAAGGTCCCTGGCTGGGTGTCTACCTCACATTGCAGTTTCAGGTGATCCCTCTTATAACCTTGGGCCACAAACGGATACCACCATCAGTTTGCATACAAAACTACAGCTCTGGTTTTACTTTAAACTTTTACAGTACTGTTTGTTTTATCTTGTGAGTCAAGGGAATTTCTTAAACCTGCAGGGCAGGTGGTCAGATCTCTCAGGAATTCTAAGAGCCACTGCTTTTCTCATCTAAAGTGCCTCCTGACTAGCTGTGCTTGCGGGCAGGCACAGAGTCCCGGCAGTGTAGGTCCCAAGTAAGGTCAGAGGCCTGCTCTCCTGCTTCTGAAGCCTGAACAAGATTTCCTCCATTTCCCTTTTCCTAACGTTGTGGATCTAGGTCCCTGACTAGGATTGAACCTGGGCCCCTGCATTGGGAGCTCAGATCCTGAGCCACTGGGCCCCAGGAAGGTCCTGACCTCAGCTATTGACTTCAGAGATGAACACCTGGGTCCTGCGCCATCTGTCCGATCCCGCTCCCACTGCTCCAGGGCCGCTCACAGGCCCCTTCCTCCAGGGCCCAGATGAGCCGCACTTTCTCCTGAAGCTTTCCCAGGTCTCTGCCCTCCTGGGCACACTGCCAACCCATTTACAAAATGTCCCAAATGAAGTCCTCGATTTACCCTAATTTGTGTGACCATCGCTATCCCATGGAGACTGATATTGGTTCATTGAATGACATCAACTGTTTGTTTTTCTTAATTTATTTTAAAATCATGTAGGTATGTATTTGGCTGCCCTGAGCCTTAGTTGCAGGCCCAAGCTCTTTAATTTTGGTTGCAGCATTTTTTGTAGTTTCGTGTTTTGCCAAAAGTTTTACGTTTGTTTCTGATCCCAAAGATTGGTTAATGAAAAAAAAAAAACCCACTCATTACACACAAACAATTTCAGTTTTTTTTTTTATAGAAGATTATTCGCCTTCATTTTAATAGACAACCATTAAAAGAAAAGACACAGAAAAAGTAGAGGAAAGTGATAGTACATATATTCACCAAACTGGGCCAACCAATATCCAAACTTCAACAGCACAGGGAAGTCCTTAGTAAAAACAACCTGGAATCCCAGTTGGGAAAAGGTCCCTGGCTGGGTGTCTACCTCACATTGCAGTTTCAGGTGATCCCTCTTATAACCTTGGGCCACAAACGGATACCACCATCAGTTTGCATACAAAACTACAGCTCTGGTTTTACTTTAAACTTTTTACAGTACTGTTTGTTTTATCTTGTGAGTCAAAGGAATTTCTTAAACCTGCAGGGCAGGTGGTCAGATCTCTCAGGAATTCTAAGAGCCACTGCTTTTCTCATCTAAAGTGCCTCCTGACTAGCTGTGCTTGCGGGCAGGCACAGAGTCCCGGCAGTGTAGGTCCCAAGTAAGGTCAGAGGCCTGCTCTCCTGCTTCTGAAGCCTGAACAAGATTTCCTCCATTTCCCTTTTCCTAACGTTGTGGATCTAGGTCCCTGACTAGGGATTGAACCTGGGCCCCTGCATTGGGAGCTCAGATCCTGAGCCACTGGGCCCCCAGGAAGGTCCTGACCTCAGCTATTGACTTCAGAGATGAACACCTGGGTCCTGCGCCATCTGTCCGATCCCGCGCTCCCACTGCTCCAGGGCCGCTCACAGGCCCCTTCCTCCAGGGCCCAGATGAGCCGCACTTTCTCCCTGAAGCTTTCCCAGGTCTCTGCCCTCCAATCTCACCCCTTCGGAATGATCCTCCCCCATTTTCCTCTGCCCATGGTGTCAGGGCCTGCTGGATCCCTGTCTCCTCTTCTCCTAGGGCACAGGGACTGTGGATTATTCCACCTGTCTCTCCAGCACCTGCTACCCTCGAGCTGCTCAGTCCCAGCCCAGGACCTGCCACAATGCTGAATTTAGTGACTGACCCTAGAGCGGCTCCTAGGAGGTGGCCACCAGAGCCCCTGCACCTTCTGTGGCCTCTGTCGCTGGCTGGGGGAAACCTCTTCCTCCTTAGAGACACCACTGGGGCATCACCTCTTCCAGGAAGTCTTTCTTTGCCCAGCCGTCCCCCTCCTGCGCTGCCTTGAGTGGTCCTCCAGCGGCTCTGACCCAGCTCTCCCAGTTTGGTGAGGAAGCCTCAGAGTAGGACTAACCCCATGACCAAACACCGTGCCTGGTGCGTGCTGGGTAGATGGCCACAAAGTGGACGGCGGTGGCTATTGTTTTAACTTAAAAAAAATCTCTCTGTTGGGTTGTGCATCAGCCCTTACTGGATGCAGGATGGGGGTAGACAATGTCTGAACGCTGGGTTCACTGGGAGATGGGCAGGTAGGATAGTGAGGGCAGGCCATGTTTTCCCTAAAAGGGGAAGGAAGCTACTGCTGCTGCTAGTGTTGACTTAAAAAAAGGCACAGCACGAGAGTCAGGAGTCAAGTTTCACTTGCAGCAAAATGAGGACAATAGCCTGGGAGACAGCGCCTCAGAGAGCTCTGAGAGGCTGCTCTCAAGAGGCAAGGGAAAAGCCTGTATATATGTGACCTTGGTGCAGGCAATCAAGCACGTCTTTTTTTTTTTTTGCATAAGGTTCCTGCTAGTCATGAGGAGCAGTGTCATCATGAGGGATTGTGGTGCTTTTCTAGATACGAGGAGATCAAAGAATGGGGCTCATAAAACTGGCTCCTGAAGATATCTAACTATCTGAAGACGGGTCCTGCCAGTTTTCCCAGAGAACAGAGTGCTTCACTGCCACTCTCCACTTTGAGCTCCTTGCAGGGGAAGGGTTGAAAGTCAGCAGTTGCTGCAGCCCATGATGTAATTCTCCATTAGAGGCAGATGGCATGTGCCAATTTGTAGTTGGCACTCCTTATCCAGAGAATAGGAGGACCCTCTGCTGCATAAATGGAACAGGGAAGTCCCCTCCGGAAGGCAGGAATGACACCTTTTCTGGGTCTGGAGGAGTCTGGGTGTCTGGGAAGCATTCTGGATAGCAGGGGTTAGAGGTGGGACCTGCTTTGTGGAGAGCAGTATGCGGCATCACTAACTGAGCCTGTGCCTGCCTTGTGCTCCAATTTAGCTCTTATCGCATCACTATGGGTGGGGCTTCTCCGCTGGCTCAGCGGTAAAGAATTCACCTGCAGGGCAGGAGCCACAGGAATTGTGGGCTTGATTCCTGGGTCAGGAAGACCCCCTGGAGGAGGGCGTGGCAACCCACTCCAGTTGTCCTGCCTGGAGAATCCGATGGACAGAGGAGCCTGGCTGCAGTGCACAGGGTCGCACAGAGTTGGACGTGACTGAAGAGACTGGCCACCCACCCACCTCACTGTGGGCACGTGATTTTATTCCCATTGTTCTGATGAGGACCTGACCTTTAGCGGTAGCTTTCTGAAAGCATGCAGTTAGGCAGAGCCAGGTTTTACATTCCAGCCTGGTTCTGAAGCTGTAATTGCAGCTGAAGTGTAGGCAGAGAGGACGGACTAAGAGGGGAAGGCCCTCAGGGGGGCCGCCGCTTTGACGTGAGTTGCCATGCCTCGTAAGTTTGATTACCCGGCTACCTGCAATTAGGTGCATTTTTCTTGGGTTACCCTACACCACTGGGCCCGTGTGACTGAGCTATTGAGCCTTAAGGGGAGGGTCAGATAGCCAGGTGGGGGTTGGAGTTACAGGGAAGTTGGTTTGGTCTGAAGTCTGTGTAGGAACTTGGACACAGAGTTGGAGTCTCTGCTTCCTCAAAGCCAGTCTGGCACAGGGCTAGCTGGCACTAGACGTTCATGGGGCTCACTTCTCCCATTGGCATCCCAGCACCCAGCACCGGGCTTCAAGGGAAGAAGGCTTAGAATACTGGGGCTCAGCATGGAGCTCGCAGGGCCAGCTCTCAGTGTTCTAATCACAGAACTACTTCTTGGATAAGCTTCCAGGCTAGATTTCCTTTCCCAGACCCTTGGGTACCATCACACCTCCCAGCCCCACGCCCTGGTGAACCTGGAGAAATGTGGACCCTTGGCGCCAAGCTGCCAAATAAAGGCGAGTGGTCCGTCCTTTGCACAGACCCATGGCAAACCATACAGTTAAAAATCAAGGGGAAATAAGTTTCTAAATTACCTATTTTTAGCTCCTCCATTCTAAGTGAACTTCAAGCTGGTTCTGAAGGAAGTGAAAGAAAGCGAAAGTGTTAGCTGTTCAACTCTTTGCAACCCAAGGAGCGCAGCCCAGCAGGCTCTTCTGTCCATGGAATTCTCCAGGCAAGAATATTGGAGTGGGTTGCCATGCCCTCCTCCAGAGGATCTTCCCTACGCAGGGCTCAAGCCCAGGTCTCCTGCACTGCAGGTAGATTCTTTACTGTCTGAGCCACCAGGGAAGCTTCCAGTTTTGGAAGAGGGAAGAGGAAGAGAGAGCCCAGTGCTGGCTCTGAGCCAGGTGGGACTGAGGCTGGATTCCCAGCCAACTCCCTAGAGCCTGCAAGGACCCCAGTAAAACCCAAACGACTATCTCTCCCTCTCTCTCTCTCTTCTGCGGAGCCCAAGGGAGCCAGTGGACCCCAGTGGGCCATACAGTATCCACAGCTTGCTTTCTCTCTTCTCAGTTGCCAGCTCAGTGCACAACTGATCAATCTGCAATCATAGCTGCTTCCCAGCCCCCCTCCTACCCACCATCAGTGCTAACCCATGAGCTGGTGTCGGGATGGCCACTGTCTGCTCTCCTGCCCATCTTGCACACAACTCAGAGCTGGGGGGACATGGGCAGAGCTTGGGTACCCTACACCACTGGGCCCTTGACAGCTAGACCAGGATCGGGCCAGGTGGGGTTGGAGTTACAGGAAGTTGGTTTGGTCTGAAGTCTGTGTAGGAACTTGGACACAGAGTTGGAGTCTCTGCTTCCTCAAAGCCAGTCTGGCACAGGGCTAGCTGGCACTAGACGTTCATGGGGCTCACTTCTCCCATTGGCATCCCAGCACCCAGCACCGGGCTTCAAGGGAAGAAGGCTTAGAATACTGGGACTCAGCATGGAGCTGAGGGCCAGCTCTCAGTGTTCTAATCACAGAACTACTTCTTGGATAAGCTTCCAGGCTAGATTTCCTTTCCCAGACCCTTGGGTACCATCACACCTCCCAGCCCCACGCCCTGGTGAACCTGGAGAAATGTGGACCCTTGGCGCCAAGCTGCCAAATAAAGGCGAGTGGTCCGTCCTTTGCACAGACCCATGGCAAACCATACAGTTAAAAATCAAGGGGAAATAAGTTTCTAAATTACCTATTTTTAGCTCCTCCATTCTAAGTGAACTTCAAGCTGGTTCTGAAGGAAGTGAAAGAAAGCGAAAGTGTTAGCTGTTCAACTCTTTGCAACCCAAGGAGCGCAGCCCAGCAGGCTCTTCTGTCCATGGAATTCTCCAGGCAAGAATATTGGAGTGGGTTGCCATGCCCTCCTCCAGAGGATCTTCCCTACGCAGGGCTCAAGCCCAGGTCTCCTGCACTGCAGGTAGATTCTTTACTGTCTGAGCCACCAGGGAAGCTTCCAGTTTTGGAAGAGGGAAGAGGAAGAGAGAGCCCAGTGCTGGCTCTGAGCCAGGTGGGACTGAGGCTGGATTCCCAGCCAACTCCCTAGAGCCTGCAAGGACCCCAGTAAAACCCAAACGACTATCTCTCCCTCTCTCTCTCTCTTCTGCGGAGCCCAAGGGAGCCAGTGGACCCCAGTGGGCCATACAGTATCCACAGCTTGCTTTCTCTCTTCTCAGTTGCCAGCTCAGTGCACAACTGATCAATCTGCAATCATAGCTGCTTCCCAGCCCCCCTCCTACCCACCATCAGTGCTAACCCATGAGCTGGTGTCGGGATGGCCACTGTCTGCTCTCCTGCCCATCTTGCACACAACTCAGAGCTGAAGGTGGGAGGAGGTGGAGTTGGGAGCAGGTGGGCACCTGGAACTCTCTGGTCAAACCACCTAAGATCTGTTGGGCCATGCCTTCTGTGCAGGGCCCTCTCCTGGGGACAGGGTGATGGTCCAGAGGTTGAAGGATCCTTAGCTCTGTCCCAGAGGAGCACGGGGGTTGGGCATGCCAGGAAACAGAAGGCTTTTTACAGAGAACACCTAAACAGAGATCTCTGTGAAACAGAACCCAGAGGCAACCTAGCCTGGTTCTTGCTCACTGCCGCCCACAGAGGGTGTGGCCCACCCATGCAGATGCTCCCAAGTCACGCTCACGCCTTCCTCCAGCCACAGAAATTGTATCTTATGACATGTGGTAGGGTGTAAGAGGGTGCTAAGTAGGTGTAGAGACTTCATCAACTTCCTGAGGTTACCCAGTGTACTGAGCTAGGGTTGAACCCTGCCAGCTGGCTCCATTGTCCACAGTAAACTTCCAGCAATAGACACCAATACATATGTGTTGAACAGAAGCCTGGGGAGTTTGAAAAAAGCAGACGTTCCATCTTCGGAATCCTAGGAGGGGGTGCCTGGCATTTGAATTGTTCACCAACCAATCACCAAGGCCGCCGAGGTGAACAGTGGTGGAGCAACCTCTGCCTGCGGATGCTCGGTGGTGGGTGATTATGAAAGCAGTGGGGGCTCCATGGGCGTGGACTTCCTGGAGGAAGTGCACCTGAGCAGGGGTTACAGGAAGGAAAAGGAGGAGGTCTGGGCGAGGGAAGAGGCAAGGGCAAAGGCTTGACTTTGGAACCGAGCACATTTCATTCCTTTCTGGAGAGAAATTGAACCCGTAGAGAGAGATGCCTTGGTTTGTGCCCTAAAGAGAAGTAGAGAGGAAGGCAAGGGTAAGCAAATCCAAGAACCAGTGGACCCCAGTGGGCCATACAGTACCCCGTTGTTTCTTCTCAGTTGCCAGCTCAGTGCACAACTGATCAATCTGCAATCATAGCTGCTTCCCAGCCCCCCTCCTACCCACCATCAGTGCTAACCCATGAGCTGGTGTCGGGATGGCCACTGTCTGCTCTCCTGCCCATCTTGCACACAACTCAGAGCTGAAGGTGGGAGGAGGTGGAGTTGGGAGCAGGTGGGCACCTGGAACTCTCTGGTCAAACCACCTAAGATCTGTTGGGCCATGCCTTCTGTGCAGGGCCCTCTCCTGGGGACAGGGTGATGGTCCAGAGGTTGAAGGATCCTTAGCTCTGTCCCAGAGGAGCACGGGGGTTGGGCATGCCAGGAAACAGAAGGCTTTTTACAGAGAACACCTAAACAGAGATCTCTGTGAAACAGAACCCAGAGGCAACCTAGCCTGGTTCTTGCTCACTGCCGCCCACAGAGGGTGTGGCCCACCCATGCAGATGCTCCCAAGTCACGCTCACGCCTTCCTCCAGCCACAGAAATTGTATCTTATGACATGTGGTAGGGTGTAAGAGGGTGCTAAGTAGGTGTAGAGACTTCATCAACTTCCTGAGGTTACCCAGTGTACTGAGCTAGGGTTGAACCCTGCCAGCTGGCTCCATTGTCCACAGTAAACTTCCAGCAATAGACATCCAATACATATGTGTTGAACAGAAGCCTGGGGAGTTTGAAAAATGCAGACGCCATCTTCGGAATCCTAGGAGGGGGTGCCTGGCATTTGAATTGTTCACCAACCAATCACCAAGGCCGCCGAGGTGAACAGTGGTGGAGCAACCTCTGCCTGCGGATGCTCGGTGGTGGGTGATTATGAAAGCAGTGGGGGCTCCATGGGCGTGGACTTCCTGGAGGAAGTGCACCTGAGCAGGGGTTACAGGAAGGAAAAGGAGGAGGTCTGGGCGAGGGAAGAGGCAAGGGCAAAGGCTTGACTTTGGAACCGAGCACATTTCATTCCTTTCTGGAGAGAAATTGAACCCGTAGAGAGAGATGCCTTGGTTTGTGCCCTAAAGAGAAGTAGAGAGGTCAAGGCAAGGGGCCACCCTACAGCAAATCCAAGAAAGCTTCCTGGAAGAAGAAGAAGATGGATTTCAGGGGCTTGCTAAATAGGGGACAAGATGCTGAGCAGTGGGCAGAGGTGAAGTGGCGTTCAGCCCCGGGGGAGGCTGGTGGGAGTAAACTTGACCTAAGAGCTCCAGGTGTCGTCAGACATGCTGGAGCCCCCGTTCTGCCGCTTGCAGTCATTTAACCACACCTTGCCTCGGTTTCCCTATTTTACAAATGGGGATAATAACCATACTGGTTCTCTTTCAGGGTGAGTAAAGACAGAAGGAGACAGTGTCGGTGAAGCGGCTTTTCAATGGGGAACTGGCGTATAACCATAAGCAGCTTGGGTCTGGGCGCTCACGGAGCCAACTCTCACAGACCGAATCCCTGCTCTGCCGCTTGTTAGCAATGCGGTCGGAGACTGGCCGCTCGAGGGCCGTCACCTGTAAAATGAGGATAACGAACCTCTGGCTCACAAGATGAATACACGTTGTCAGCAGAGAGCGTGTCCCCGGTACACAGCGGCTCAATTAATGTCCCCGCTCCGCTGTGAGGGGAGCGGTGTCGCTGGTGGAAAAGTGACAGACAGATCCGGCTCCACCTCCGCTCCGCAGCCTGACCTCGCCTGACCGCCGGGAGCCTCAGCTTCTGCAGGCGGCAAAGAGGACGCGAGCCTCATTGGGCAGTGTGGGAATGGAGAACCCTGAGCAGAGGACTAGCACAGGGCGGGTGGTCAGTCAGGGATGGGTCTGCTGTCAGCCAGAATGACCAGGTAAAGACAGGCGAGTACTCACAGGCCAGAAGGCACAGAGGAGGGAGTTCAGGGGAGTGGGAGGCAGGAAGAGGAACGAGGTACCCAGGATTAGACGTCATAACCAGCCCTGCCCTGCTGAGGACCCCTGACTGCCACGGCTGACCTTGACCCCACCCCTACTCACCCTGGGGAGCTGCTCTGGGCGCGTGCTGGTCTGGACCCGGGCTCTGGACCCAGCCCCGAGGCCAGTCTCCAGTCGGCCCCACCTGGCATTGATGGATTCCCCGGGCGGGGACGGCAAGGGCTGCAGCCACGATCAATACTCTAATCAACACCACACGGAACCCGCCAGCGCTTTTGCCCCCACCCTGGACTTGTTGGAGGGAGAAGAGAGGTTGGGAGTTGCGGCAAGGAGAGAGATTAACTCCAACGCTGAGAACTCAGCTGGATGAATAATTGAATCGGGAGAGGGGGAGGGACGACCTGGGAAACAACAGCCAAGGATGGAGAGGAGCCTCTCCAGCTGAGGGGTGAGGTCTGAAGGCAGGAGCCTCCTCCAGAACCACCCTTCCTTCCACACAGCCCTGGAGAGCGAGGCTAGGATCCAGCCAGGAGTGCCTGTCCTGAGTTCCTTTTTGCATGTGAGTGTGTGTGTGTTAAGTCGTTTCAGCAGTGTCCGGCTCTTTGTGACCTCAGGGACCGTATCTGCCAGGCTCCTCTGTCCGTGGGATTCTCTAGGCAAGACGACTGGAGTGGGTTGCCATGCCCTCCCCCAGGGGGTCTTCCTGACACAGGGATCGAACCTGAGTCTCTTAGTCTCCTGCTCTAGCAGGCTGGATCTTTTCACTAGTGCCTGGGAAGCCTCTCCCTTCTGCATGGGTCTCCGCTCTTCCTCCACTCCAAGGGCTGGGGCCTGCTTCTGGGAGCCCAGCATTTTATTCCAGGCCTTGCCTCGAGGGAGGGACCGGCTCTAGCTGGCTGACCTGCAGGGGTGGCTTTTTTCCATCTCTGACCCCCTTACTAGGTGCCAATCACTGTCCTCAGTGGCAGCACAGAGCACCCAAGGGTGGGCCCAGGCCTTTGCTGGCGCCTGAGTTGCAGTGTTCTGCCCTACTCCATCTTCAGAGCCGACTTCTTGGGCCCAGCTCAGACGCTGGCGTCCATCGCCCTCCAGGGCATGTGCACCTGCTCCCAGGGCAGACCAGGGGGAAGACCTGGTCCCAGGTATGGCTAGGCCAGGCTTGACCTTGGCGAGTCCTTCCATCTCACTCAGCCCCTCTCATCTCAGCTTTACAAGGAGGATGATTATCTCTGCCCTCCTGGTCCCCCAGGGGTTTCTGAGGCGAGAAAATGTGATAATGCTTCCTGATGGCCTTGCGGGGGAGGCGCTGCCAGGAAGTGATGGATTCAGGCTGCTGACCCCAGACCACGTGACATCCATCCGCCCATCCCATGTGGACATGATACAGGAATGAAACATCAGATACACGTGGAGAGGCTTGTGAGGAGTGGGGGATCATAGGCCCTCCTTGGGCAGGATCTCCACCTCGTGGTTTGTTCTCTCTCACTCGTGCTTGGGCATCAAACCCAGGTGCCTGTGCCTGAGCTCAGTCTCGTGGCTTGGGGAGAAGACGTGTGACCTCAGCCTGGCTGACCGGGGTCATGTGACCAGTGTGACCTCTCCCTGGTCACATGACTTCAGTGTGGCCTTCAGTCAGTAGAGATGGTCCCTGGCCACACTCCCTTTTTCCCTTCCCCAGCCCACCTAGAATGCCAGAGCTGGGCATGACCTTAGAGACTTCACGGCCGAGATGACCTGGACTGAATTCTGGAGCAATGCTCTTCACACGCAGATGGGTGATTTGCAGACAGATGAGGTTCCTGGGGACCCCAGGCCTGGAGGGGTGTTCTGGGCAATGGGGAGGGCAGTAGGGGAGCTGCGTGATCCAGACGTTGCCCCTTCCTCCCCATCTCCATCAGAGTCAGGGCTGCTCCTTCCTCTTTGATCTGCATTTTATTTCTGGGTAAAATGTACAAAAACAGGTTCTGCTGCAAAGACGCGGTGTGAAAATTGCCGGCCTGGACTCCCCTGCAACCTGAGCCTGACCCTGTACCACTCAGCCCCTCCCCGGCTGACCGTTCTCTGCCCCTGCATGGTTCTGGGCCCTTCTGCCAGGCCACATTCTCCTAGGCATTCCTCTAGAATCAAAGTCAGCCCTTCACCTGACCACGCCTGAGGACCAGGCTCTGCCAACGAGATAATGAGAGAGCCTTCCCAAGAATCAATGTCTTTCGACAGGAACCTTCTGGAGATGGCACCCTCATTGGCTTTCAAGCACCTGGGGAAGGCCAGCAGGGGAGACAGGCAGGCCTTTGGGGGGTTCTTGCTCCCTACCCTAGAATGCATGTTCAGCCTGTGTTCATGGTCCCGGGCAGGCTGGGAGCAGAGCAGTGACCACTGACCGACACACACCTTACACCGACCTCCAAGGTCCTTTCACACCCTATGCTCCGTCTCAAGTCCTCTCTACCATCAGCCCGTCAGACAGCAATGCTCAGCACCCCCATTGTACAGATGAGAAAATGGAGGCCCAGAGCAGGTCTGCCACTCTTCCCCAAGGCCCCACGCTCTGCAGTGCTGACGCTCAGCCGCCCCTGCCTCCCCGAGACACAGCTGTCCTGCCGCGGGGCTGCCTGGGTCTGGCCTGTCTAAGCCCGACTCACACTCAGGACTCCCGGCAGGGGTGCTGCTGGCCCCAAGGCGGCCACTCCTGCCCGTGCCACCCCTTCCCTGTCCCCTCTCTCTCCCCACGTCCTCTTCCTGGGCTTGGTCGGCGGAGCCACCACAGCCCCCCATCTGTTCTGTTCATCCTCACGTTGGCTGGAGGGCCTGACTCAGTTTAGGGAAGGCTCTGTGTGTGTGTGTGTGTGTGTGTGTGTGTAGCACATGCTTATGAGAATGAGTGCACAGACAGGAGCGTGTGTGCACACATGTTAATTTCTGGGACTGTGTGAATCTGAGGCCCTTCAGCAGGCTCTGTCGTGCATTCTTACATGAGCACGACATCTGGCAGCAGTAGGTGCTCAGTAGAGGCCCACGGAAGGGATGCACGTGCTCCCAGTGCCCATTCCAGGGAGCAGTGTCCTGGGCGGGGCTGGAGTTAGGCGTTTCTCCTCCCGGGGCAAAGAGACACGATGAAACCACATGGGCCCTTGCACACGGGACGGCTCTCTGGCTGGGAACACAGGCGTGCTTCCCTTGGCTTTTCACGGCTGCTGCGCACACGTGCGGGATGGTTCGGGTCGTGCTTCCTGCACAGTGGGTGGCACCCAGCAGAAGCACCACTGGGGCAGCTACTGCGGCTGTTCAGTGACCAGCCACCTGCTGACTGGTCCACGTGGCTGATACTCTGTGGCCGTGGCCCAACCCACAGCTCTGGGAGGGTCTCGTCTTCCAGGGCCCCTCTGTTCCGGGCAGACCAGCCACCGATGCGCTTCACTCAGGAGTGATGTCCGCCTGCCGCTGGGATAAAGCGGGCCCGTGTCTGGGGGCCGCTGGTGGGCTGTGAGCCTGGTCTGCGAGAGGCACCCTGTGACATCCGGCCCTGGAGGGTTTGAGATAAACTCTTCTCTCCACCTGCCCTCTGGTGTGCGGGTGAGAAGACTGGGCTCCTAGGCTGGGAGGCCCGTGGGGAGCACACAGCCCAGGGGCTGCCAGTCTGGGAGGGAGGGGAGGTGAGGGCAGCTTGACCTGGAGTCGGGGACTAGAGCCTGGGGCACTGTGGGAGCTTGTGAGTCAGGAGACCCCAGCCCTATCCCCTGACCTGCGCCCCGTGTCCACAGCAAGGCCTGAGGTCTATCTGAGCTTGGCTTTCCCCACCTATGAATGGGGGTGACCCCACCTCGTTTCCCAGGACCCTCGAAAGGTTGATAAGACACAAGAAGCAGCCTCTCCTCCAGTGGCAGCTGCGACCTCCCGGTCCTCTGGGCAGGCTTCCTGACGCTGCCCTGACACCTCCTGCGTGTGATTCCCTGCTCCATCCTGTCCGAGGAGGGCAAAGAACAGGGGATCGGGCGGTCCCGGGCCACCAGACCCCGGCAAGCGGGGCCGAGAACCTCCGGCGCTCCCTGCGGCCGGGCGCTGGCCTCCTAGGAGCCCCTTTCTGCTCCATTAGGCCGGCCTGTGAAATGCATGCAAATGTCCCTGATGGGAGCAGAGGTCACGATGAAGGGCCCAATGCCCCCAGTGCCCATTCCAGGAGCAGTGCCTGGGCGGCTGGAGTTAGGCGTTTCTCTCCGGGCAAAGAGACACGATGAAACCACATGGGCCCTTGCACACGGGACGGCTCTCTGGCTGGGAACACAGGCGTGCTTCCCTTGGCTTTTCACGGCTGCTGCGCACACGTGCGGGATGGTTCGGGTCGTGCTTCCTGCACAGTGGGTGGCACCCAGCAGAAGCACCACTGGGGCAGCTACTGCGGCTGTTCAGTGACCAGCCACCTGCTGACTGGTCCACGTGGCTGATACTCTGTGGCCGTGGCCCAACCCACAGCTCTGGGAGGGTCTCGTCTTCCAGGGCCCCTCTGTTCCGGGCAGACCAGCCACCGATGCGCTTCACTCAGGAGTGATGTCCGCCTGCCGCTGGGATAAAGCGGGCCCGTGTCTGGGGGCCGCTGGTGGGCTGTGAGCCTGGTCTGCGAGAGGCACCCTGTGACATCCGGCCCTGGAGGGTTTGAGATAAACTCTTCTCTCCACCTGCCCTCTGGTGTGCGGGTGAGAAGACTGGGCTCCTAGGCTGGGAGGCCCGTGGGGAGCACACAGCCCAGGGGCTGCCAGTCTGGGAGGGAGGGGAGGTGAGGGCAGCTTGACCTGGAGTCGGGGACTAGAGCCTGGGGCACTGTGGGAGCTTGTGAGTCAGGAGACCCCAGCCCTATCCCCTGACCTGCGCCAGTGTCCACAGCAAGGCCTGAGGTCTATCTGAGCTTGGCTTTCCCCACCTATGAATGGGGGTGACCCCACCTCGTTTCCCAGGACCCTCGAAAGGTTGATAAGACACAAGAAGCAGCCTCTCCTCCAGTGGCAGCTGCGACCTCCCGGTCCTCTGGGCAGGCTTCCTGACGCTGCCCTGACACCTCCTGCGTGTGATTCCCTGCTCCATCCTGTCCGAGGAGGGCAAAGAACAGGGGATCGGGCGGTCCCGGGCCACCAGACCCCGGCAAGCGGGGCCGAGAACCTCCCGGCGCTCCCTGCGGCCGGGCGCTGGCCTCCTAGGAGCCCCTTTCTGCTCCATTAGGCCGGCCTGTGAAATGCATGCAAATGTCCCTGATGGGAGCAGAGGTCACTGCCACAGAAAACATGCAGAAAATGAAGCACTCTGTGTCCTCTTCGGCCTGGTAATGGCCCTTCTGTATCCCCAGCACTGCAGCAGGGGGCCCGGGTGGAGCAGGACCCCGGCTCCCCTCGCCACCTGTGGAGCCACAGCCTGGCTTGTGGCAAATGAAACGGACACATGGAAATACAGTGGCGGGTTGGTTCAAGGGGGTATTAATAGCTCCAGGGACAGGCTCAGAAGGAAGGAGGGGAGGGGCAGGAGAAGGAAGAGGGAACTGTGAACACCATTAACATCCAATTTCCTCGGAGGATCTGGGGAGGAGGGGCTGGGCGCTGCTGACGCTGCAGTTTCCTGGGAGGCGGCTCCACGTGGGCAAGTGGGGCGGCAGGCTGACGGCGGCTCTGGGCGGGAGGCCTGGCACCTGGCGACCCCCGTCTCCGCCCTGCACCTCACAGGCCGGGGCGAGTGTCTCCGGCTCAAGTCACTGCTGCGCCTTCCGTGTGCCGTGGTGCACTTGGTCCTTGGACAGCCCACCCGCACTGCCCGCCGCTCTCCACGCTCATGCAGCTGGGGGCTACGGCCAGGATGCTCTGGACACTGTTGGGACCCGCCCGTCGGCCGCTGTGTGGCCCAGGACTGGTGGCTACTCACTGCTGCCCTGTCTGCAGAGCGGGGATGACCCCCAGCCTCTCCTCAGGGCAGCCATCAGCCAACCAGTGGCAGGTCAGCCTGGGGCACAAAGGACTGAGCCCTTTGCCGGGAGTGGGGTCTCTTTCTGGGCTGATTTATCTTCCATTGCAGCCAAGCGTCAGGTCAACGGCGGCCCTGCCCTGAGGCTCCCCCTCCTCCTGTCATGCCCCCCACTTCTTCGCTCACCCCACAAGTCAGGAAGCCAGACCCTTGCCTCAGGCTCTGCTTCTGACCTAAGGCGAGTCGGTGATCTGGAGCCTTCCTGAGCCTCGGCACCTTCATCCACCAAATGGGGGTTGTGTCTGCTCACGGGGTTGTGGAGGCCACCCCACGTAGTGCTGCGGGGGGACTCCTTGCCCACGGTGAGGTCCTCCGATGAGGGCCCTCGCTGCCGTCACAAACTGGTTTTAAGCCACAACATTTAGTGGCTTCAAACAACACACATTCATTATCTTACAGTTCAGGAGGTCAGAGGTCTAACACCGGTCTTTCTGGGCTGAAATTCAGTGCTTGGCTGGACTCCCTTCCCTTTCTCTCTCCTTTCCTTCCTTTCTCCCTTCCCTGCCTCCGGGGCTCCCGCTCCCCGTCTTGCACGCCACCGAGGGCCCGTGAAGCCCTTCTCGCCTGACGTCGCTGACTCCCACTCTCCTGCCCCCTTTTCCTTTATGAGGACCCTCGTGATTACACTGGGCCCACCCGGATAATCCGGGATAATCTCCCCATCTGAAAATCCTTAACTTAATCACATCTGCAAAGTCCCTTTTGCCGTGTAAGGGAACATATTTCAGGGGTTTGGGGGATTAGAACGTGGACGCCTGGGGGCATTTGTCTCCTGCAGCCCCCATGCAGATCCCGCTCCGCATGTATTTATTCCCTCTCCTTAGGCGTGTTATCTCATTCCTTTGAGACACTGCCTCCCTCTTTAATGTAAAGATATTGTGAGGATTAAAGGGTGTCATGAGGGCGAGCAGGGATTTGCACATGGGGCATATGGAAGGAGAGAGTCTCCGTGGCCCTTTCATCTCCCAACACCTCCTTCAGTTCCGCACCCTGCCAGCCTCTCCTCTCTGCTGCAGCCCTCCTCCCCGCCCTCCTGTGGGCAGAGCTTTCTGGAAATGCCTGGGTGAGAGGAGAACCCTGACCAGTTCTTGGGGGTCGGGTGGAGATGTCAGAGCTTCTGAGGTTGTTGTGGAAGAGGGTGGGATGAGAGGTCCATTTCGGATGAGACCATTTTATTTCTGACAAAGCCATTTGCCCTGGGCATGCCAGCCTGGTGTGAATTTTCAGGAAGGGATGGGCATCCAGATGGAGAGGGAGGAATGGTGGCAATGAGCGAGGTTCTCTGGGACACGGAGGCATCCAGGACTGTGTTGCTGGCCAGGATGGCATGAGAAATTTGGTCTCGGGCATCTAGCCTTTCAGTATTCTTTGCTTGTTCCCCTCAACTTCCAGTACAATGGGAAAGGCAGCCTGTGTCAGTGCGTTGAGGAGAAGAAAGGCAAGGGCCTTGGGTTCGGGGAACGCTTGGGCCAGGGAGTGGGGCGGCCGGGGAGGGGCTGCAGACGTGAAAGTGGCGCCCCTCCCGGAAGCAGTGCCCAGTCTGGGCTGAGCACCCCGACTTGTCCCATCACTCCACTGCAATGACCTGCTTGGGGTCCCTGCACCCGCACTGGATGGAGGGCTCCCAGAGGACGGGGTGATGCCCTGTTCCTCCTGCAGCTCAGCTCCAGCACCGCGCCTGGCCCGCAGGTGCTGCGTCACCCATCACTGAGGGAAGGAGCTGGAAGGTGGGGGTGGAGTCGGGGAGGACACACAGCGTCACCACAGCCGCCCCTTGGTGAGTCTGTCCATGAGACCCCCCAAGGGAGCGAGAAGAAGCCAGCTCACGGCTAGTGCCCACAGCCCATGTTCTGTTTCTTGTAATAACTTACAATGGAAAATGGAAAAGAATCTGAAGAAGAATATGCTCTTTCTTTCTCTCTCTCTCTCTCTTTCTATGCATGTAACTGAATTACTTTACTGTACACCTGAAGTTAGCACAACATTGTAAATAAACTATTCGTCAATTTAAGAAAAGGAAAAACAAGTTTAAAAAACAAACAGCCGCAGAAAGACGAATGCAGAGTGCCATAGCTCCCTGGGGACAGAGCTCAGCCTTCTCCATGGCCAACTGCACACTGAAACCAAAAGCTCCTCGAAGCTTTCCCTTTGGCTTGAAAACCACGACGTGGCTGGGGAGACAGGAGATTTGAGGTCAGACAGACCTGGGACAAGTCACTTGCTTTTTCTGGACTCTCTTTTCTTCCCCCCAGCTCCCACCCCAGCTTTACTGAGGGATAGTGGACAAATGAAATCAAAAGATATTTAAAGCATACACTGTGGTGCTGTGATACGCACAGAGATGGAGAGCATCCCCTCTCCTCGCAACGAGCACATCCGTCACATCCCGTGTTTATCTTCTTCTTGTGTGTGAAGACATTTCAACTCTATGCTTTAGCAAATTTAAATTACACACCTCAGCGTGATCAACTATAGACACCATGTGATACAACAGAAACTCGGGACTGATTCATCTTAAAGTTGAAAGCCTGTACCCATTTACCAACCTCTCCGTATTTAGGCCACACCCTGGCCTTCGGTAACCACTTTTCTATCCTCTGTTTCTTTGAGGTTGACTTATTTCTCTTAGTTTTTATTAAGGAGGCCACACACAAGTGATGACATGTAGCATCAGACTTTCTCTGTCTGGCCTATTTCACCTTGCATAATGCCTTTGAGTGCCATCTGGGTTGTTGCCAACATCAAGACTTCCTTCTTCCTTGTGCCTGAAGGGTATTCCATTGCATATATGTACCACGTCTTCTTTACCCGCTCATCTCGCGGTGGACTCTTGGGTTCCTTCCATGTCTTGGCTACTCTGAGTAATCCTGCAGTGAGCATGTGTGTGTGTAGATGCTCAGTCGGGTCGGATTCTGTGACCCCACAGGTCAGGCTCTTCTGTCCGTGGGATTCTCCAGGCAAGAATACAGGAGTGGGTTGCCATTTCCTTCTTCAGGAGATCTTCCTCACCTGGGAATTGAACACAGGTCTCCTGCATTGCAGGGAAATTTTTCACTGTCTGAGCCACCAGAGAAACCCCTTAGTACCCTGACCAGGCACCCCTTGCACTAGAAGGCAAAGTCTTAACCCCTGGAGTACCAGGGAAGTCCGAGGACAGAAGCTTTTTAGCATAATGCTTATTGTCACTTTTCCCGCTTGTTTATTTTCACTTTTGTTGCTTTTGTTTAGTATCAAGTCCAAAAAAAAAAATCATTGCCAACGGTCAAAGATCTTACTTCCTATGCTTTCTTCTATGAGTTTAATGGCTTCAAGTCCCAGATTTAAGTCTTTCCTTCATTTTGAGTTGATTTGTGCGCATGGTGTAAGCTAGGGGTCCAGTTTCATTCTTTTGCATGCGGCTGTCCACGTTTCCCAACACCAGTTATTGAAGAGACTAGCCTTTCCTCATTGTGTAGTCTTGGCTTCTTTGTTGTAAATTAATTGACCATTCATGCATGGGTTTATTTCTGGGCTCTCTTATGTCTTATTGATCTATGCATCTGTTTTTATGCCAATAGCATACTGTTTTTGATTCCTAGAGCATTACAGTTAGAAATCAGAAGTGTGATACCTCCAGTTTTGTTCTGCCTCAAGATTACTTTGACTATTCAGGGTCTTTTGTGGGTTCATACAGATTTTAGATTAAGAAAACGCCAGTGAAAAATGCCACAGGAATTTGGATAGTATGGACATTTTAACAATATTATTTTTTCTAATCCATGAGCATGAAATCTCTTTTCACTTATTCCTGTCTTCTTTAATTTCTTTCATCATTATCTTAGAGTTGTTTAGTGTATAGCTCTTTCACTTCATTGGCTAAGCTATTTTTGAAGGGTGCCATCTGGGTTTTGTTGCCAACCAATCAAGACTTCCTTCTTCCTTGTGCCTGAAGGGTATTCCATTGCATATATGTACCACGTCTTCTTTACCCGCTCATCTCGCGGTGGACTCTTGGGTTCCTTCCATGTCTTGGCTACTCTGAGTAATCCTGCAGTGAGCATGTGTGTGTGTAGATGCTCAGTCGGGTCGGATTCTGTGACCCCACAGGTCAGGCTCTTCTGTCCGTGGGATTCTCCAGGCAAGAATACAGGAGTGGGTTGCCATTTCCTTCTTCAGGAGATCTTCCTCACCTGGGAATTGAACACAGGTCTCCTGCATTGCAGGGAAATTTTTCACTGTCTGAGCCACCAGAGAAACCCCTTAGTACCCTGACCAGGCACCCCTTGCACTAGAAGGCAAGTCTTAACCCCTGGAGTACCAGGGAAGTCCGAGGACAGAAGCTTTTTAGCATAATGCTTATTGTCACTTTTCCCGCTTGTTTATTTTCACTTTTGTTGCTTTTGTTTAGTATCAAGTCCAAAAAAAAAAATCATTGCCAACGGTCAAAGATCTTACTTCCTATGCTTTCTTCTATGAGTTTAATGGCTTCAAGTCCCAGATTTAAGTCTTTCCTTCATTTTGAGTTGATTTGTGCGCATGGTGTAAGCTAGGGGTCCAGTTTCATTCTTTTGCATGCGGCTGTCCACGTTTCCCAACACCAGTTATTGAAGAGACTAGCCTTTCCTCATTGTGTAGTCTTGGCTTCTTTGTTGTAAATTAATTGACCATTCATGCATGGGTTTATTTCTGGGCTCTCTTATGTCTTATTGATCTATGCATCTGTTTTTATGCCAATAGCATACTGTTTTTGATTCCTAGAGCATTACAGTTAGAAATCAGAAGTGTGATACCTCCAGTTTTGTTCTGCCTCAAGATTACTTTGACTATTCAGGGTCTTTTGTGGGTTCATACAGATTTTAGATTAAGAAAACGCCAGTGAAAAATGCCACAGGAATTTGGATAGTATGGACATTTTAACAATATTATTTTTTCTAATCCATGAGCATGAAATCTCTTTTCACTTATTCCTGTCTTCTTTAATTTCTTTCATCATTATCTTAGAGTTGTTTAGTGTATAGCTCTTTCACTTCATTGGCTAAGCTATTTCTGGATATTTTCTTTTTGATGCAATTGTAAATGGCACTGTATTCTTCCTTTCTGTTTTGGATAGTTTGTTAGTATAAAATAATGCAATTGCTTTTTGTATATTGATTTTATATCCTGCAATTTTACTGGATTCCATTCTTTTTCCTCCTCTTCCTTCTTTTTATCATTCTTCTACAGTTTCATTGGGGGATAATTGACATTAGGGCTTCCCGGGTGGCACAGCAGTAAAGAATCCACCTGAAATGCAGGAGAGGCAGGAGACGTGGGTTTCATCCCTGGATGGGGAAGATCCCCTGGAGGAAGGTATGGCAACCCATTCCAGTATTCTTGCCTGGGAAATCTCATGGACAGAGGAGCCTGGCGGGCTACAGTCCACGGGGTTCCAAAGAGTTGGAACTGACTGAAGCAACTGAGCATGCACATAAAATGTTCATACTTAACGTGTTCCACTGGATATATTTTGACACATGTATACAATTATGAATCATCACCCCTTCTCCCACCCTCACCCCAGCCTCAGGTATTCAGTTTTGGTAGCCTGAGCTAGTACAACGGATACCACAGCTAACCCCACACCCTGTGCGACCTCCTCCCTTCAAGTGGGTCTGAACTTACTGACTTACCCCTAACGCCAGGACATGGCAAATTCTTTTGCATGCGGCTGTCCACGTTTCCCAACACCAGTTATTGAAGAGACTAGCCTTTCCTCATTGTGTAGTCTTGGCTTCTTTGTTGTAAATTAATTGACCATTCATGCATGGGTTTATTTCTGGGCTCTCTTATGTCTTATTGATCTATGCATCTGTTTTTATGCCAATAGCATACTGTTTTTGATTCCTAGAGCATTACAGTTAGAAATCAGAAGTGTGATACCTCCAGTTTTGTTCTGCCTCAAGATTACTTTGACTATTCAGGGTCTTTTGTGGGTTCATACAGATTTTAGATTAAGAAAACGCCAGTGAAAAATGCCACAGGAATTTGGATAGTATGGACATTTTAACAATATTATTTTTTCTAATCCATGAGCATGAAATCTCTTTTCACTTATTCCTGTCTTCTTTAATTTCTTTCATCATTATCTTAGAGTTGTTTAGTGTATAGCTCTTTCACTTCATTGGCTAAGCTATTTCTGGATATTTTCTTTTGATGCAATTGTAAATGGCACTGTATTCTTCCTTTCTGTTTTGGATAGTTTGTTAGTATAAAATAATGCAATTGCTTTTTGTATATTGATTTTATATCCTGCAATTTTACTGGATTCCATTCTTTTTCCTCCTCTTCCTTCTTTTTATCATTCTTCTACAGTTTCATTGGGGGATAATTGACATTAGGGCTTCCCGGGTGGCACAGCAGTAAAGAATCCACCTGAAATGCAGGAGAGGCAGGAGACGTGGGTTTCATCCCTGGATGGGGAAGATCCCCTGGAGGAAGGTATGGCAACCCATTCCAGTATTCTTGCCTGGGAAATCTCATGGACAGAGGAGCCTGGCGGGCTACAGTCCACGGGGTTCCAAAGAGTTGGAACTGACTGAAGCAACTGAGCATGCACATAAAATGTTCATACTTAACGTGTTCCACTGGATATATTTTGACACATGTATACAATTATGAATCATCACCCCTTCTCCCACCCTCACCCCAGCCTCAGGTATTCAGTTTTGGTAGCCTGAGCTAGTACAACGGATACCACAGCTAACCCCACACCCTGTGCGACCTCCTCCCTTCAAGTGGGTCTGAACTTACTGACTTACCCCTAACGACAGAACATGGCAGAAGGAACGGGAGGGCTGAGATTTGGTTAAGAAAAGCCCCCAGCTGCTGTCTTACCTGCTTTCCCTTGTTCTCTTGCTCACAATTGAAGTGTTGAGAGTTATTCCTTGAAGAGACCCATGCAGCAGGACATTGAGGGAGGCCTCTTACAGGCCAACAACTTAAGAGGAACTGAATCCTGCTAACAACCATACGAAAGAAGTTAGAAGTGGACCCTTTCTCAGTTAAGTCGTCAGATGAGACCCTTGTTCTGGTGGGATAACTTGACTGCAACCTCAGGAAAAACCTGGAACCAGAGGTACCCAGTCTGGCTGGGCTATATTCTTTACCCCCAGAAACCATGGAATAATATATGTTTGTTGTTCTGAGCCACAAAATTCTGGGCTAATTTGTTATGCAGCAGTAGATGACTAATACACGGCTAAGCTCTTTCCTAAAGGATTGTACTAATTTTCATTCGCACCCATGGTGACAAGAGTTTCAGTTGCTCTGCATACTTGTCAACACTTGGTATTGTCTGTCTTTTTCATTTTGACCATTCTGGTGGGTATGTGGAAATGTTGAATTATAGTTTTAATTTGCATTTCTCTGATGACTAAGGAAGCTCAGCACCTGAGTATCTCTGGTAAAGTGCTGACTGAAGTCTTTTGCCCATTTTTTAAATGGACAATTTCCCTGTTTTTGAGTGGTCTGGAGGGATTCTTTTTTATGTTCAGGTTATGAGTTTTTTCTTGGACATCAATATTGTAAATGGCTTCTTTCATCTTGTGACTTGCTGTTTCACTTTCTATTTTGAAAGTTAAAGAATCTCTTTTTCAGATTTACAGAAAAGGTACGAGAATAAAATGCATACAAAGAGTTCTAGTATAAATAGCTATAGTCATTGCACTGTGAGAAAAGGGGATCCTGCAGGGGTGCTGTGCAACGGTCTGGAGGGGTGGGATAGGGGGGACATACATATGACTAATCTGGGAACATACATATCTGTAAACAGCAAAACTCTGTAAAAGTTAAAAGCAAAATAAAAATTAAAAAAAAAAAAGAGATGCTAGGAGGGGAAAAAAAAAAAAGAGTTCTAGTATAGCATTTATTTGGATTCAGCTTTTGGTAGCATTTTACTTCATTTGCTCTATCATTGGAATCCTTCTTGTCTCATCCCCTCTTTCTCTGGACACACACCCTCACGCACACACGCATGCATAATGCTTTTCTGAACCATATGAGAGTAAGTTCCGTACATGGTGATCTTTGTTCCCCAATGGTTCAGTGCAGATGTGTGTATTTCTTCCGAATAGTCCCTTACATGATTCCTCCATGGTCCCCAACTTTGGTCACTTCAACACTGACACATTATTTCTGTCTGCTCTACTATCTGCATTCCGTAGTAGCATAGGCTGTTTTCTAATTGAGGGACTGCATTCTTTTCCAGTTGGTCTCCTGATACCCTTTATAGCATCCCCCACCCCCACTGCAGAACCTCACCCAGGTCAGGTGTTGTTCTTAGCTGTCTTGTCTCTGGTTCCCTTTAATCAGGAACACTCCCATAGCCTTCCCTTGTCCTTTATGACACTGACATTTTGAAGCCTATAGTCCTTCCCCCTCTTCCCTTTCAGATAGGACATCCCTCACTTTGTCTGATGTTTTCTGATGATCAGATGAAACACGGCACTGCAGCTCAAGAGCATATGAATGACGTGCGTCCTTCTCCTGGTCTCCCATCTGGAGCCTCCCAATTTCTCTCTGCTCCTCATTCATGACATTAATTTTGATCATTTGATCAAGGTGGTGTCTGGGTTCCTCACTGGCTAGGTAGGATAATTTTCTTTGAACCTAATGAGCAACCTATGGGGATCTACTTTAAGACCATGCCACTATTCTGCTCCTCATCAAAATTTCCCCCAGATTTAGCATCCACTGGAGATGCTTGCCTGAACCAATCTTTACTATAATGGTTAGAAAAGGGTGATTTTCCCCCTCGTCTCTGCCTCCACTTTTCCCAGCCAGCCGTCAGCATTCTACTGTGAGCTGAAACCCTCCCTTTGAAGGTTCCTTGATTTAATGGAGTCTAACTTATTGGTTTTCTCCTTTATAGTGAATGCCTTTTGTGTCCAGTTTTTTAAAAAATAAAGCAAAATAAAATTAAAAAAAAGAGATGCTAGGAGGGAAAAAAGAGTTCTAGTATAGCATGGATTCAGCTTTTGGTAGCATTTTACTTCATTTGCTCTATCATTGGAATCCTTCTTGTCTCATCCCCTCTTTCTCTGGACACACACCCTCACGCACACACGCATGCATAATGCTTTTCTGAACCATATGAGAGTAAGTTCCGTACATGGTGATCTTTGTTCCCCAATGGTTCAGTGCAGATGTGTATTTCTTCCGAATAGTCCCTTACATGATTCCTCCATGGTCCCCAACTTTGGTCACTTCAACACTGACACATTATTTCTGTCTGCTCTACTATCTGCATTCCGTAGTAGCATAGGCTGTTTTCTAATTGAGGGACTGCATTCTTTTCCAGTTGGTCTCCTGATACCCTTTATAGCATCCCCCACCCCCACTGCAGAACCTCACCCAGGTCAGGTGTTGTTCTTAGCTGTCTTGTCTCTGGTTCCCTTTAATCAGGAACACTCCCATAGCCTTCCCTTGTCCTTTATGACACTGACATTTTGAAGCCTATAGTCCTTCCCCCTCTTCCCTTTCAGATAGGACATCCCTTACTTTGTCTGATGTTTTCTGATGATCAGATGAAACACGGCACTGCAGCTCAAGAGCATATGAATGACGTGCGTCCTTCTCCTGGTCTCCCATCTGGAGCCTCCCAATTTCTCTCTGCTCCTCATTCATGACATTAATTTTGATCATTTGATCAAGGTGGTGTCTGGGTTCCTCACTGGCTAGGTAGGATAATTTTCTTTGAACCTAATGAGCAACCTATGGGGATCTACTTTAAGACCATGCCACTATTCTGCTCCTCATCAAAATTTCCCCCAGATTTAGCATCCACTGGAGATGCTTGCCTGAACCAATCTTTACTATAATGGTTAGAAAAGGGTGATTTTCCCCCTCGTCTCTGCCTCCACTTTTCCCAGCCAGCCGTCAGCATTCTACTGTGAGCTGAAACCCTCCCTTTGAAGGTTCCTTGATTTAATGGAGTCTAACTTATTGGTTTTCTCCTTTATAGTGAATGCCTTTTGTGTCCAGTTTTTTAAAAAATTGCCTGCCTCAACCTCTTGAAGATATTCTCCTATGTTTGCTTCTAAAGGCTTTATTATTAGACCTCTGACATTTGGATCTGTGATCCATTTGGGATTGATCTTTGTGCGTCCGATGTGAGCCAGGGGTCAAGATGAACTTTTTTTTCCATATGGAAATCCAATTAAGTCAGATGTTTTTATTAATAACTTTGCTTACAGGAAGAAATGCATAAATATTTCCCTGCTTAAAAAATTCCAAGACCTTATGGACAATGCTAAAGTCTCCTCTGACCCTCCCTACCCATCCTGATCATTTCCCCACCCCCGGAAGCAGCCCTGGGGATCAGTTGATCACATACTTGAGGAATTTTTTTCCTAAGCATTTTCATACATGCACACACCAGTGTCTGTCGTCTCCCACGTTCCTCCATAATGTCACCTTGTATGAATTATTCTTCAACTTGCTTCTTTTCACTCACCCACATGTCTTGGATGTCCTTTTATGTTGGGACACACAGCTTTCCACAGTTTTTAAAAACTGTTGTCCTGGATTCCATGCTGTACATGTCATACATGACAAACTCTCACAGGATGCTTTTTTTTTTTTTTAATCACTCATGAATTTTTAAAGTTGATTCTGATGTTCAGTTTTGTTCTTCCAATGACTTTTCTGCACACAGCATGAACCATTCGCTGGGCAGCACCGTGGCGAAAACTGAAGCATCCCCAAAGGGAGCATTTGTGTCTAGAGCCCCTGAGAAGGAGAGGAGGATAAGAACTCAAGACGGGGGCCGGGGGCTGGGTGGGGGGGTGCTGGGCTCTTCCTGGGTTCAGGACAAGCTAGAAAGGTCCGAGTCTGGGAGGCAGTCTGAGTGGCAAAACAGAAAGTGAAAGCTGTGTCTTGGGATGCTGAGCCTGGAACATGGCAGACCTCGAAGATCTCCCCGCTTCACCCTCCCTGTTTCCCCTCCCTCCAGAGCTGGCCTCCCCTGGGGACATGGGCGGGGTGTTGCTCATGTTCCCCCCCATCCCCTCCCTCGATGCCCTGTGGTCTTTCCAGAGGAGCCAGCCCACCGCACCTCCATTGTAAAGCCTTCCTCCTCTCCACCTCCAATTGTTTAAAATTCCTCCACCTTCCAAGGTCCTCCTGTGGGACAGGTAAGAACAAGTTTTTTTTTTTTTTTTGGCCACTTCTGTTGGTGTTTCATTTCATTTGTCTATTTTTCATCCATCTTTTGTTCTTTGGCCTGTGTGGGCCTCCCATCGCAGTGGCCTCTGTTGCTGCAGAGCACTGACTCCGGGCGCATACTCTCCAGAGCGCCGGCTGGGTAGTTGGACACATCGGTCCCGCTGCTCCATGGCATGTGGAATCTTCCCAGGCCAGGGATCGAACCGGTGCCCCTTGCGCTGCAAGGCGGAGTCCTTACCCACTGGACCACCAGCGAAGCCCAAGAACAAATTTTTAAGGGAGAGAATCTGCAGCCCTTAAATCACATGTTGGGCAAAATATTCAAAGAATCTTGCCCAAATTTGTCAATGGCAGCACTGGGTCTAGCTGCTCAGTAATGACTTGCACTTGATGACAGATCTCGAGAAAATGCGTTTGAGAAGCAATCAGTATATGCTGAATAGGTTCCTATTTTACAAGCATTTTATCTACTCTTAAGGACATGGGAGATGAGGAAAACAGATAAGCCTCTCTATTAATATTGATTAGACCATTATATATCTGAAAAAGAGATTTTAGTCAGAGATGATTGCACCTCACCAGCACAGCCTTCCTTCTTGAATTGAACCCTTTAATCTACTATTCAGCACTCGTGGTATGGGAGGGAGGTACCTGCGGGCTTTGCTTCCTGCTGGGAGAGGAGGCAGGAGAGCAACTCAGGTGAAAGGGCCATGAGGACACTTAACATGCTTTCTTGACCATCCACAGGAGTCCCATGGAAGTGAAAGCCACTCAGTCATGTCCGACTCTTTGTGACCCATGGATGAGCCTTGGGAGTCTCCAGGCAAGGACACTGGAGTGGGTGGCCTTTCCCTTCTCCAGGGGATTCTCTCAACCCAGGGATCAAACCCAGGTCTCCAGCATTGCAGGCAGATTCTTTACCAGCTGAGATATGAGGGAAGCCCCATAAGAGGGAGGTAAAGAAAGCTAATGGCGGCAGGGAAGGCTGGAGGCCAGACATCAGGAATATCTGCTTATTTGAATGGGCCTTTTGTAAAATTATGGAGCACAAAAGACAGATAAAAAGATTCAACCCAATTGGTAGTCAGATTTAAAGAACGAGAAATTATTCAAGTTTTGAAACCCAATTTTAGCTACCACTTCGTGGCATTTCATTTGTCTATTTTTCATCCATCTTTTGTTCTTTGGCCTGTGTGGGCCTCCCATCGCAGTGGCCTCTGTTGCTGCAGAGCACTGACTCCGGGCGCATACTCTCCAGAGCGCCGGCTGGGTAGTTGGACACATCGGTCCCGCTGCTCCATGGCATGTGGAATCTTCCCAGGCCAGGGATCGAACCGGTGCCCCTTGCGCTGCAAGGCGGAGTCCTTACCCACTGGACCACCAGCGAAGCCCAAGAACAAATTTTTAAGGGAGAGAATCTGCAGCCCTTAAATCACATGTTGGGCAAAATATTCAAAGAATCTTGCCCAAATTTGTCAATGGCAGCACTGGGTCTAGCTGCTCAGTAATGACTTGCACTTGATGACAGATCTCGAGAAAATGCGTTTGAGAAGCAATCAGTATATGCTGAATAGGTTCCTATTTTACAAGCATTTTATCTACTCTTAAGGACATGGGAGATGAGGAAAACAGATAAGCCTCTCTATTAATATTGATTAGACCATTATATATCTGAAAAAGAGATTTTAGTCAGAGATGATTGCACCTCACCAGCACAGCCTTCCTTCTTGAATTGAACCCTTTAATCTACTATTCAGCACTCGTGGTATGGGAGGGAGGTACCTGCGGGCTTTGCTTCCTGCTGGGAGAGGAGGCAGGAGAGCAACTCAGGTGAAAGGGCCATGAGGACACTTAACATGCTTTCTTGACCATCCACAGGAGTCCCATGGAAGTGAAAGCCACTCAGTCATGTCCGACTCTTTGTGACCCATGGATGAGCCTTGGGAGTCTCCAGGCAAGGACACTGGAGTGGGTGGCCTTTCCCTTCTCCAGGGGATTCTCTCAACCCAGGGATCAAACCCAGGTCTCCAGCATTGCAGGCAGATTCTTTACCAGCTGAGATATGAGGGAAGCCCCATAAGAGGGAGGTAAAGAAAGCTAATGGCGGCAGGGAAGGCTGGAGGCCAGACATCAGGAATATCTGCTTATTTGAATGGGCCTTTTTTAAAATTATGGATCACAAAAGACAGATAAAAATATTCAACCCAATTAGTAGTCAGATTTAAACAACGAAATATTACTTCTGCATTTGATTAGCAAAGTTTTGTTTAAAAAATCCCCATAATCCCCAGTGCTGGTGAGGCTGTGGTGAAGCTACAGTTTCATGCATTAGCATGTGACTGGTGGAAGGTCTGGTCTTTCTGGAAGACAATTTCATGTCATTTATGGAAGACCTGCTTACTGTTCAGCACGGGGTTAAGACCTGGGTGTGTAGCAGCATATGCTCTCATAAAGTATGCCATTTAGTGGGGAAAACTGAAAATTCACAAGGGAATTGAATATTGACAAAATGTGAAGGGCCTTAAAGAAAACCAATAGGGAGCCAGGAAGAAAATGAGGGCTTCAGTGACAATTTTTCCAAAGAGGTGACTGTGAGCTGAGTCACGAATGGTAGGAAAGAGCATACCGTAGGAAGCTGGGAAATGATTCTGGCAGAGGAAAGAGCGTGTGCAAAGGTCCTGTGGTGGGAGAGATCTTTGATGAACTGAGAAGGGGCCCGGGAGGTCACAGTGGATGAGGGGAGCCTGGGGGGGAGTCAGCCAGAGGTAGGGGAAGTGAGTGACGAGCCGGGGAGCCCTGCTGAGTTTTCAGCAGAAGTGGCTCAACCTGTTGCTACCCTTTGATGAAGAGGCTCGGGCTGCTGTGACAGTGGGCTGGGGTGGGTAACAGAGGAAGCAGAAAGGACAGTGTAAGTGGGGGACGACGGTGCTTGGACAAGGGCTGAGGCTGGAAGATGGATCTCAAAAGCTGGCAAAGGTTCAAACCTTATCCCAATGCCACCACAGAGTTTATCCCAAGGAGATAAGCAGGTATTCCCAGAGATTTACATGTATATATATATATATATAATATATTCACTGGGCTTCCCAGGTGCGCAGTGGTAAAGAATTAGCCTGCCGGTGCAGGAGAGGAAGGAGACGCAGTCTCAATCTCTGGGTCGGGAAGATCCCCCGGAGGAGGAAATGGCAATTCCGCTCCAGCTTTCTTGTCTGGGAAATCCCGTGCACAGAGGAGCCTGCCGTGCTACAGTCCCTGGAGTCGCAGAGTGGGACAAGACTGAGCACACACGCATGCATAATACATCCATTATGGTTTTTTCAGAAAGACAGAAAACTGAAAACAACATAAATGTCCCCTGTGAGGGCTGGTGAAGTGGTGGGACATCTAGACAAAAGTTATGAAAATTATTGTTTTAGGAGAATATTTAATGACACAGGAAAGTGCTTTACATTCTATCTTAAGTGAAAAGAATCAGGACACTGCATTGAATGCACCTTGGATGCTGATTCTGCAGAAAGCCGTGTCTGTCTTCCTTTTTATCGAAAACAAACACCAAAATGTTCATGGTAATTCTCTGGGTGACCTATGGGTGAGTTTATTGTTTTCCCTACATTTCAGTGTTTCCTAAAATGTCTCACAATGAGCATATACTTTTATAATTTCAAAAATACAAAAACCACTTGGAAAGAATAAGGTACATCTCTCTAGAAGCGGCCAGGGGCGGGTGTGGGGTGTGATAGGGAGGCGCGGGCGGAGGGGCGGGAAGCAGCCCCTCCCGGGAAGGCGAGCGGAGACCCAGGTTTCCAGCAGGCCCACTGTCGGCTGCTCCCCATTCCCTCCTGGCCTTGAAGACGCCCCCAGAAGCCGCCTCTGCTCTCCCCTCCACACCACCACCTGTCGCTTGCCCCTGCAGGTCTCTCGAAGGCTAATAAGCCACTGTGCCCAGCTTGGCGGTGGTCAGGTCCTCTGGGGGTTAAAGGACACAGATGCTGGGCTCCATGGCTTCCCACCCCGAGACATTCTTGAGTCTCCCCGTCTTCTCTAGTTCTCTAAATGGCTCAGCTCCCCCTCAGTAAGGCTTCCAGTGTGGTCCTTAGGCGTGTGCGTTCTGGTGCCTGCTTGGGTGGGAACCCGGGTTCCAGCCCTTCCCTGCTTGGTCTCCGGGCCCTCAGCTGTCAGTGGGGACTAGAGTAGTGCCCACTTTGCAGAGCTGAGGACATTGCATGGGGGAATTCATGCCTCACCTCTAGAGCAGGGCCCTCCGCGTGGTGGGTGGGTGCCATTGGAGAGGGGCAGGTGTCCTCGCTCTAGGGGCTCAGGTCAGGAGCCCAGGGGTCCTCCTGGAGCCCCTCCCTTGCAGTAGCCAAGCAGACCCGGTCTGTGCCCACTGCCTGCACTGTGCCCATCCCGGCCTTCTGCGGGGGTGACAGGAGCCCCGCCGGGCCTCCCGCCTCCACTCCCTCCTCCCTCTGGCTCAGCACCCTCACGCCGGCCCGCCAGAGCGGCTCTTCAAATGAAAATCTGGTCCTGCGACGCCTGTCAGGGGTTACAAAGAAATCCAGACTCTTTATCACAGCCCGCCAGGCCCCAGAGAATCAGCCAACAGAAAAGAAACGGAAATTTAAATAATGAAACATTTTTTGCTATTAGATTAACAAAGATTTTAAAAACAGAAATAAGGCCCAGTGCGGGTGAGGAGGGAGTGGCCCTGGGCTCTGACCTGAGAAGCTCGCCTGGCTCCAGCATTTTGAGGTCGGGGAGGGAGGTTGAGGAGTGGGGGTGGCCTCCGAGGGCAAGGTCAGCGTGGCTGAGGGAAGAGCGGGTAACAGGATGCTTCAGGAAGGAAGGGGTCGGGCTTCCCTGGTGGTCCAGTGGGTAAGGACACCGCCTTGCAGTGCAAGGGGCGCCGGTTCGAGCCCTGGCCTGGGAAGATACCATGTGCTGCAGAGAGGCTGGACTGATGTGTCCAATTACCGAGTCGGAGCTCTGGACTGCATGCGCCCGGAGCCGGTGCTCTGCGACAACAGAGGCCACCGCGATGGGAGGCCCACACGGGCCAAGGAACAAAGATGGAGGAAAATAGACAAATGAAAGACCAATAGAAGTGGCCCGCCCACCCCCTCCCTCCCCACCCCCCGGCAAAAAAGAGGAAGGAAGGGGTCTCACAACTGAGAGCTCAAATAAGGGAACACAGAGAGCTGACCATGACTTAGGCCAGAGGGGGCCAGCGGAGTGTCATAAGAAAGCCCCGCTTTCTACCAGTCTGTGTTCCACGTTTCCTTCTAAATCCTCTTAAAGCCCACTGCCTCTAGGAAGCCCTCCTTCCCACCCCTTCTCCTGGTGTGCCCAGTTTCCTCTGAGCCTAGGCTGGTTTAGGCAGATTCGTGTCACTGGATCGAGGGTAGAGGCGCAGAATCTAGCATCTGCAGAAACCTCCCCCTAGCCTGTTTCATCATCCACACATCAGAGAGGATGAGGGCGGGGCTGGTTCTTGGAATCTCCGGTCCACAGGGATCATGACATCAAGCAGACACCCCGATACACTGTGAGCGTTTGTTATAGGTGTGATGTCATAATAGACCCTATCTGTTTGAATCTCACAGCCGTCTTAGGAGCCAGCAGGAGCTATCACCATCCCCGTTTTACAGATAAGGAAATGGAGACTTAGAGATGTTACGTGAATTACCCAAGGCTGGCCCAGTCAGCTGTGGCCAAGCTGCATGTGACACAATCTTGTGACCCGAACAGGGGGGCCTGGCTGGGAACCGAGGACAAGCCCGGCCAGAACTGCCCCCCGTCTCCCAGCATTCGAGGGGCCTCTGAGACCCCCTTGCCTCGCTCATTTCTCTGCTGCCTCTGTGCTCTCTAGTTCTCCCAATCTTAGTAACTCCCAGGGTCAGAATCATACACTGGCCTTTC
Source organism: Tragulus kanchil (assembly GCA_022376925.1). Lineage (NCBI taxonomy): Eukaryota > Metazoa > Chordata > Mammalia > Artiodactyla > Tragulidae > Tragulus > Tragulus kanchil. The sequence goes on from JAIOJX010000006.1 coordinate 140,208,464, forward strand.
TCTAGGCCAAGGACTGCAAAGTTTAAATTCCTCCAGAGCCAGGCAGTAATTAAGTGAAGAGGGACGTGGTCAGTCAAAGTGCGGATGTTTGCTGCCAGAGCGGCGGCAACTGCAGCTCCTGAAGAGCCCTTGCTTTTTAGAGGCTGCTGCTCCTCAGCCCTGGCTGGTTGTCACCTCCTGGTGTTAGCGAGCAGAATCTCAGATCCTTCAGGAGAAGCGAAAATCTCTTGATATTTAGAAGTTGGTCCAAATCTGGTCTGAGCGGTATTTTAAAATGGTAAGCACACAGATGGGCAAAATACATTAACAAAGGAATGCGGCCTTCAAAACTGAGAGCTCAAATAAGGGAACACAGAGAGCTGACCATGACTTAGGCCAGAGGGGGCCAGCGGAGTGTCATAAGAAAGCCCCGCTTTCTACCAGTCTGTGTTCCACGTTTCCTTCTAAATCCTCTTAAAGCCCACTGCCTCTAGGAAGCCCTCCTTCCCACCCCTTCTCCTGGTGTGCCCAGTTTCCTCTGAGCCTAGGCTGGTTTAGGCAGATTCGTGTCACTGGATCGAGGGTAGAGGCGCAGAATCTAGCATCTGCAGAAACCTCCCCCTAGCCTGTTTCATCATCCACACATCAGAGAGGATGAGGGCGGGGCTGGTTCTTGGAATCTCCGGTCCACAGGGATCATGACATCAAGCAGACACCCCGATACACTGTGAGCGTTTGTTATAGGTGTGATGTCATAATAGACCCTATCTGTTTGAATCTCACAGCCGTCTTAGGAGCCAGCAGGAGCTATCACCATCCCCGTTTTACAGATAAGGAAATGGAGACTTAGAGATGTTACGTGAATTACCCAAGGCTGGCCCAGTCAGCTGTGGCCAAGCTGCATGTGACACAATCTTGTGACCCGAACAGGGGGGCCTGGCTGGGAACCGAGGACAAGCCCGGCCAGAACTGCCCCCCGTCTCCCAGCATTCGAGGGGCCTCTGAGACCCCCTTGCCTCGCTCATTTCTCTGCTGCCTCTGTGCTCTCTAGTTCTCCCAATCTTAGTAACTCCCAGGGTCAGAATCATACACTGGCCTTTCTCTAGGCCAAGGACTGCAAAGTTTAAATTCCTCCAGAGCCAGGCAGTAATTAAGTGAAGAGGGACGTGGTCAGTCAAAGTGCGGATGTTTGCTGCCAGAGCGGCGGCAACTGCAGCTCCTGAAGAGCCCTTGCTTTTTAGAGGCTGCTGCTCCTCAGCCCTGGCTGGTTGTCACCTCCTGGTGTTAGCGAGCAGAATCTCAGATCCTTCAGGAGAAGCGAAAATCTCTTGATATTTAGAAGTTGGTCCAAATCTGGTCTGAGCGGTATTTTAAAATGGTAAGCACACAGATGGGCAAAATACATTAACAAAGGAATGCGGCTCTGTCAGGTGGCTAGTTTGTGGCCTCTGACGTCTGCTCTCATGCCTGCCTTGCTCTGGGCATGCTCAGCTGAGAGCTCCTCTGGCTATGGATGCTCAGAAAACAGTGCTGGACACTCAGGTGGGCTCCGAGCTTGGTGAGTTTGTGATGGAGCCGGAGGAACGCGCCCTGGGAGGGCCCCTCCCTCACGGCTTTCTCAGCCCCTACCAGCCCAGCACATGCCAGTGCATTTGGGGGCTGGTGAGGGCAGGCGGTGTCAGATGTTGGGAGGAATGGGTCCCCTTTTCAGACCTGCCTGAGTACTCTCCTAACTGGACTTTGGAGAGCAGTGTGAGGTGGCAGCCTGCAGGGACAGTGCGGGAACCGTGCTGGAGGTCATGTCCTTCATCTTCAGATTTCTCTGAGAAGGTCAGAGGCCTAGATGCTGGGGCAACGGGAATGTCCAGCACACATTCAAAGATGATCAGCCCCCAAGGAAACAAGACCCCACGACAGAGCAAACACCGGCAGAAACAACAGACAACGGAAGCAGAAACACCTCAGACATGGGATTAGTAGACATAGACGATGGAACGGCTGTGCTTGCTATGTTCAAAGAAATAAAGACCAAGCTCGAACATTTCAGCAGGGAACTGAAAACTACAAAATATACAACATTTTGAAAAGGGAATTCTAGAACTAACATTGCAATAGCTGAAATTAAGAACTTGATGCCTGGCTTTAAATAGCCGATCTCCTGTGTGCTTAGTCACTCAGGGTCAGAATCATACACTGGCCTTTCTAGGCCAAGGACTGCAAAGTTTAAATTCCTCCAGAGCCAGGCAGTAATTAAGTGAAGAGGGACGTGGTCAGTCAAAGTGCGGATGTTTGCTGCCAGAGCGGCGGCAACTGCAGCTCCTGAAGAGCCCTTGCTTTTTAGAGGCTGCTGCTCCTCAGCCCTGGCTGGTTGTCACCTCCTGGTGTTAGCGAGCAGAATCTCAGATCCTTCAGGAGAAGCGAAAATCTCTTGATATTTAGAAGTTGGTCCAAATCTGGTCTGAGCGGTATTTTAAAATGGTAAGCACACAGATGGGCAAAATACATTAACAAAGGAATGCGGCTCTGTCAGGTGGCTAGTTTGTGGCCTCTGACGTCTGCTCTCATGCCTGCCTTGCTCTGGGCATGCTCAGCTGAGAGCTCCTCTGGCTATGGATGCTCAGAAAACAGTGCTGGACACTCAGGTGGGCTCCGAGCTTGGTGAGTTTGTGATGGAGCCGGAGGAACGCGCCCTGGGAGGGCCCCTCCCTCACGGCTTTCTCAGCCCCTACCAGCCCAGCACATGCCAGTGCATTTGGGGGCTGGTGAGGGCAGGCGGTGTCAGATGTTGGGAGGAATGGGTCCCCTTTTCAGACCTGCCTGAGTACTCTCCTAACTGGACTTTGGAGAGCAGTGTGAGGTGGCAGCCTGCAGGGACAGTGCGGGAACCGTGCTGGAGGTCATGTCCTTCATCTTCAGATTTCTCTGAGAAGGTCAGAGGCCTAGATGCTGGGGCAACGGGAATGTCCAGCACACATTCAAAGATGATCAGCCCCCAAGGAAACAAGACCCCACGACAGAGCAAACACCGGCAGAAACAACAGACAACGGAAGCAGAAACACCTCAGACATGGGATTAGTAGACATAGACGATGGAACGGCTGTGCTTGCTATGTTCAAAGAAATAAAGACCAAGCTCGAACATTTCAGCAGGGAACTGAAAACTACAAAATATACAACATTTTGAAAAGGGAATTCTAGAACTAACATTGCAATAGCTGAAATTAAGAACTTGATGCCTGGCTTTAAATAGCCGATCTCCTGTGTGCTTAGTCACTCAGTCGTGTCTCTTTGCGACCCCGTGGTATGCAGTCTGCCGGACTTCTCTTTCCATGGGGACTCTCCAGCGAAGAATACTGGAGTGGGTTGCCTGCCCTCCTCCAGTGGACATCTTTTCAACCCAGGATCAAACCTGGGTCTCCTGCATTGCAGGCACTTTCTTTACCATCTGAGCCACGAGGGAAGCTCAAGAATACCGGAGCCGGTACCCTATCCTTTCTCCAGGAGATCTTCCCAATTCAGGAATCAAACTGGTGTCCCCTGCGTTACAGGTGAATTCCTTACCATCTGAGCTACCAGGGAAGCCCAGATCAGATACTGCTAAACCAAAGGTTGCTGAATTGACATTGAAGTTAGAAGAAACTCTTTATAGTGTAGCACTGACCGAAAGATCGAAAATACAGAGAAGAGGGTAAAAAATGGAGGGAAAAATGAGATCTAATACGTGATTCACTGGAATCCCAGAAAGAAAGGAGAAGAGAGAGTGGGGAAGAAGAAATATCTGAATTTTCCATTACTGTGCAGAGACATCAACCTATAGATTCTAGAAGCCTCCAGAGGTGGGTTGATGTACATCAGACACACGAAGGTGCAGTCATTCACTGACACAGAGGTCTGAGAAACCAGTACTTTGCAAGTCTTTTGGCTTAGATGGAAATGGAGCCAGAGGACCCCAGCTTAGGGAGAGTCAGAATTGGTGGAGTAATAGAAGTAAAATTTTTATTAAACTACTTTATGAATTTGTTGATTTATTTATCAATTCAGCACAGATTAGTCGAGCACCTAATTGGTTTGGTCACTGGGACTGGCAGTTGGTCCAAAAGTGGGGATAAAGCTTAGTTAAAAAAAAGATGCGTGGGGCCTCCCTGGGGGTCCAGTGGGTGAAGAGTCCACCCTGCAGTGCAAGGGGCACCGGTTCAATCCCTGGCCCAGGAAGATCCCACGTGCCGCGGAGCAGCTGGACCGGTGTGTCCAATCAGGAACCTGTGCTCTGGAGCGCATGCGCCCAGAGCCGGGTGCGCCGCAACCAGAGAGGCCACTGCAATGGGAGGTCCAAACAGGCCGAAGAATAAAGATGGGTGAAAATAAATAGATAGAAAACCAATAATAAAAAAAAAAGAGACCAAAATTAAAAAAAAAAAAAAGTGTGTGTCCTCAAATAAGGTAAGATGTTCAGGGGGTCTAGTGCCTGAGTGCCTAGAAGCGAGATGGCACCTGGAAGCCTATGATGACAGGAACTAGAGCCTGGTTGGAGGAAAGGCCATTTGATGAGAAATCATCCAGACTTGTGCCTGTGAGAGCTCTGGTTCAACTGTGAAGAGATGTATTATTTCAGGAGGAGTTAATGTGGACTGTAAATAAGCTCTTTGGTGCTCTAAATGAAATGTGTAGGATTTTAGAGAATCTGACCAACTTCATGTTATTTGTACTTTATTTCTCTTTCTTCCTTTCTCAGGAAAATTTGTTGTAGGTAAAGGAGCCTGTGTAAGCTCTGTTAGGAGGAAAAACCAGCGGTTCGTGAGCTGACCTGGGTGCCAGAAGAAGGAGGAGCAGCAGCCCTGTGGAGGCCAGGTGTGGAGGCTGGGTCCTGCGGGAGGCCACGCCTAGTGCCGCTTCAGGGGACGCCATCGGGACTCTGGGAACAGCTGTCCCTGGAGGACTGGGAAGGCCTGGAACACTTGAGGCAGATGCACACTTGGGCACGGCCCCTTGCTGACACAGAGGTCTGAGAAACCAGTACTTTGCAAGTCTTTTGGCTTAGATGGAAATGGAGCCAGAGGACCCCAGCTTAGGGAGAGTCAGAATTGGTGGAGTAATAGAAGTAAAATTTTTATTAAACTACTTTATGAATTTGTTGATTTATTTATCAATTCAGCACAGATTAGTCGAGCACCTAATTGGTTTGGTCACTGGGACTGGCAGTTGGTCCAAAAGTGGGGATAAAGCTTAGTTAAAAAAAAGATGCGTGGGGCCTCCCTGGGGGTCCAGTGGGTGAAGAGTCCACCCTGCAGTGCAAGGGGCACCGGTTCAATCCCTGGCCCAGGAAGATCCCACGTGCCGCGGAGCAGCTGGACCGGTGTGTCCAATCAGGAACCTGTGCTCTGGAGCGCATGCGCCCAGAGCCGGGTGCGCCGCAACCAGAGAGGCCACTGCAATGGGAGGTCCAAACAGGCCGAAGAATAAAGATGGGTGAAAATAAATAGATAGAAAACCAATAATAAAAAAAAAAGAGACCAAAATTAAAAAAAAAAAAAAGTGTGTGTCCTCAAATAAGGTAAGATGTTCAGGGGGTCTAGTGCCTGAGTGCCTAGAAGCGAGATGGCACCTGGAAGCCTATGATGACAGGAACTAGAGCCTGGTTGGAGGAAAGGCCATTTGATGAGAAATCATCCAGACTTGTGCCTGTGAGAGCTCTGGTTCAACTGTGAAGAGATGTATTATTTCAGGAGGAGTTAATGTGGACTGTAAATAAGCTCTTTGGTGCTCTAAATGAAATGTGTAGGATTTTAGAGAATCTGACCAACTTCATGTTATTTGTACTTTATTTCTCTTTCTTCCTTTCTCAGGAAAATTTGTTGTAGGTAAAGGAGCCTGTGTAAGCTCTGTTAGGAGGAAAAACCAGCGGTTCGTGAGCTGACCTGGGTGCCAGAAGAAGGAGGAGCAGCAGCCCTGTGGAGGCCAGGTGTGGAGGCTGGGTCCTGCGGGAGGCCACGCCTAGTGCCGCTTCAGGGGACGCCATCGGGACTCTGGGAACAGCTGTCCCTGGAGGACTGGGAAGGCCTGGAACACTTGAGGCAGATGCACACTTGGGCACGGCCCCTCCCGCCATGGCCCTCAACTTTTGGGAGGTCACAGACCACCTTGAGAAGCCTGTTATCAGAAGAGCGCACATACAAACCACATTCCCTGTGCAAATTCAGAGGACTCATGGGTCCGAATGTAAAACTTTTGACCATTTCACCGCTTTGTTGCAATCTGGGGAAACTGAGGTCTACATTGGTGAAGCGATTGTCCAAATTCACGCAGACGGTGGGACTCTGTCCCAGGTTTCTTGATCTTTGGTCTGTGCTCGCTCCTCCTGGCTCTCTCGGGAGCTGCCTGGGGCGGGTGCGGCTGCCTGGATGTGAGAGAGCAACCCTCCCACAGGGCGTGGTGTGGGGGAATCAGGTCCATGAGATGTGTGTCTGGGGGACGCTTAGTGGGTGGAGGGGCCGTGGCGGGGAACCCCTTCTGCAGGAAGAGATCTTCCTCCTGAAGGGCCTGGGAGGTCATGTACTAACTGCTCTTCAACCCAAAAGCCCCTGGGGAGTGAAAACTCTTGAATAAAATAAGGTGGCGATACAAGAGATGGGAGGAAGTCGACTCCTGCCTTCCTGCTCACTCCTGTCAAACAGTCTCTGGAGAAACCCGGGGCTCAGGAGACAGCCCCAGATTCCCAGGGTGACCTAAGCCTGGGCTCCTCTTTCCTGGCATCCAACAGAACAGAACCTGAAGCCTGACTCCAGGCCTGTGGGGCTAATTGCCTTCTGGGGCTTTCTCCCCTCTCTCTTTGTGTTTTCCTTCCTCTCCCCTGCTTCTCGGCTGCAGGGACAAGGAGGAGGGAGGATACAAATGCCACACGCTGAACTCCTATTTTCTTTCAAGAAAAATTATGATTATTAAAGATGTAATCTTCACGTCTAAAAATACCACCATGTAAATGCCTCTGTTCCCAGCCCTCTTCCCTCTCTCCCCATCAGCGCTCCCTTTCTTAATCAGTCCCCGTGGGAATTGCACTTGGGGAGCTAAGGAAAACACTGGTCCCCTCAGCAGCTGGGGTGAGAAGTGGGGCCTGGAGGAGTGGGGAGGGCAGGCAAGGTCGGACAAGGCTGAAGGAGACGGAGCGTGGGGAGCGCAGGGCTTACTGTGAGCTCTGGGCGAGGTGCACCGAGGCGGGGGTGGGGGTGGGGGGGCAGTGAGCAAATCCACTCTCTTGCTTCCGAATGGCATGGCGAGCAGTTTCCCAGCACTCTTAGCTGAAGGTAGGCTTCCTCTTCTCAGTGAATGTTTGATTTGGAGTTTATTGACTCCATTTGCCAGAGTTTCTTTCTAAAATATTTTTTGAGTCTAATGTACACCACACGCATCCATAATGGCTCTGGCTAGCCTTGTTTTTCCACAGAACCAATCAAGCAACTTGGATGAGATGGAATTGAATTCAGAGGCATCCAGAGCGGGTGGTTGGAGAGGTGAGTGGGAGGGAGGAAGGGGATTGGGAAAGGAGAGCCAGGCGGTGGGCAGAGGCTGTATTGAGGACGCAGTCTGGATGCAGAGACGGAAAAGAGAAAAGATCTTAGACCAGGAAGAGGATGAGGAGACATGGAAGGGGAAAGGCGAGAAAGGTCCAGAACATTCAAAGATGATCAGCCCCAAGGAAACAAGACCCACGACAGAGCAAACACCGGCAGAAACAACAGACAACGGAAGCAGAAACACCTCAGACATGGGATTAGTAGACATAGACGATGGAACGGCTGTGCTTGCTATGTTCAAAGAAATAAAGACCAAGCTCGAACATTTCAGCAGGGAACTGAAAACTACAAAATATACAACATTTTGAAAAGGGAATTCTAGAACTAACATTGCAATAGCTGAAATTAAGAACTTGATGCCTGGCTTTAAATAGCCGATCTCCTGTGTGCTTAGTCACTCAGTCGTGTCTCTTTGCGACCCCGTGGTATGCAGTCTGCCGGACTTCTCTTTCCATGGGGACTCTCCAGCGAAGAATACTGGAGTGGGTTGCCTGCCCTCCTCCAGTGGACATCTTTTCAACCCAGGATCAAACCTGGGTCTCCTGCATTGCAGGCACTTTCTTTACCATCTGAGCCACGAGGGAAGCTCAAGAATACCGGAGCCGGTACCCTATCCTTTCTCCAGGAGATCTTCCCAATTCAGGAATCAAACTGGTGTCCCCTGCGTTACAGGTGAATTCCTTACCATCTGAGCTACCAGGGAAGCCCAGATCAGATACTGCTAAACCAAAGGTTGCTGAATTGACATTGAAGTTAGAAGAAACTCTTTATAGTGTAGCACTGACCGAAAGATCGAAAATACAGAGAAGAGGGTAAAAAATGGAGGGAAAAATGAGATCTAATACGTGATTCACTGGAATCCCAGAAAGAAAGGAGAAGAGAGAGTGGGGAAGAAGAAATATCTGAATTTTCCATTACTGTGCAGAGACATCAACCTATAGATTCTAGAAGCCTCCAGAGGTGGGTTGATGTACATCAGACACACGAAGGTGCAGTCATTCACTGACACAGAGGTCTGAGAAACCAGTACTTTGCAAGTCTTTTGGCTTAGATGGAAATGGAGCCAGAGGACCCCAGCTTAGGGAGAGTCAGAATTGGTGGAGTAATAGAAGTAAAATTTTTATTAAACTACTTTATGAATTTGTTGATTTATTTATCAATTCAGCACAGATTAGTCGAGCACCTAATTGGTTTGGTCACTGGGACTGGCAGTTGGTCCAAAAGTGGGGATAAAGCTTAGTTAAAAAAAAGATGCGTGGGGCCTCCCTGGGGGTCCAGTGGGTGAAGAGTCCACCCTGCAGTGCAAGGGGCACCGGTTCAATCCCTGGCCCAGGAAGATCCCACGTGCCGCGGAGCAGCTGGACCGGTGTGTCCAATCAGGAACCTGTGCTCTGGAGCGCATGCGCCCAGAGCCGGGTGCGCCGCAACCAGAGAGGCCACTGCAATGGGAGGTCCAAACAGGCCGAAGAATAAAGATGGGTGAAAATAAATAGATAGAAAACCAATAATAAAAAAAAAAGAGACCAAAATTAAAAAAAAAAAAAAGTGTGTGTCCTCAAATAAGGTAAGATGTTCAGGGGGTCTAGTGCCTGAGTGCCTAGAAGCGAGATGGCACCTGGAAGCCTATGATGACAGGAACTAGAGCCTGGTTGGAGGAAAGGCCATTTGATGAGAAATCATCCAGACTTGTGCCTGTGAGAGCTCTGGTTCAACTGTGAAGAGATGTATTATTTCAGGAGGAGTTAATGTGGACTGTAAATAAGCTCTTTGGTGCTCTAAATGAAATGTGTAGGATTTTAGAGAATCTGACCAACTTCATGTTATTTGTACTTTATTTCTCTTTCTTCCTTTCTCAGGAAAATTTGTTGTAGGTAAAGGAGCCTGTGTAAGCTCTGTTAGGAGGAAAAACCAGCGGTTCGTGAGCTGACCTGGGTGCCAGAAGAAGGAGGAGCAGCAGCCCTGTGGAGGCCAGGTGTGGAGGCTGGGTCCTGCGGGAGGCCACGCCTAGTGCCGCTTCAGGGGACGCCATCGGGACTCTGGGAACAGCTGTCCCCTGGAGGACTGGGAAGGCCTGGAACACTTGAGGCAGATGCACACTTGGGCACGGCCCCTCCCGCCATGGCCCTCAACTTTTGGGAGGTCACAGACCACCTTGAGAAGCCTGTTATCAGAAGAGCGCACATACAAACCACATTCCCTGTGCAAATTCAGAGGACTCATGGGTCCGAATGTAAAACTTTTGACCATTTCACCGCTTTGTTGCAATCTGGGGAAACTGAGGTCTACATTGGTGAAGCGATTGTCCAAATTCACGCAGACGGTGGGACTCTGTCCCAGGTTTCTTGATCTTTGGTCTGTGCTCGCTCCTCCTGGCTCTCTCGGGAGCTGCCTGGGGCGGGTGCGGCTGCCTGGATGTGAGAGAGCAACCCTCCCACAGGGCGTGGTGTGGGGGAATCAGGTCCATGAGATGTGTGTCTGGGGGACGCTTAGTGGGTGGAGGGGCCGTGGCGGGAACCCCTTCTGCAGGAAGAGATCTTCCTCCTGAAGGGCCTGGGAGGTCATGTACTAACTGCTCTTCAACCCAAAAGCCCCTGGGGAGTGAAAACTCTTGAATAAAATAAGGTGGCGATACAAGAGATGGGAGGAAGTCGACTCCTGCCTTCCTGCTCACTCCTGTCAAACAGTCTCTGGAGAAACCCGGGGCTCAGGAGACAGCCCCAGATTCCCAGGGTGACCTAAGCCTGGGCTCCTCTTTCCTGGCATCCAACAGAACAGAACCTGAAGCCTGACTCCAGGCCTGTGGGGCTAATTGCCTTCTGGGGCTTTCTCCCCTCTCTCTTTGTGTTTTCCTTCCTCTCCCCTGCTTCTCGGCTGCAGGGACAAGGAGGAGGGAGGATACAAATGCCACACGCTGAACTCCTATTTTCTTTCAAGAAAAATTATGATTATTAAAGATGCAATCTTCACGTCTAAAAATACCACCATGTAAATGCCTCTGTTCCCAGCCCTCTTCCCTCTCTCCCCATCAGCGCTCCCTTTCTTAATCAGTCCCCGTGGGAATTGCACTTGGGGGGAGCTAAGGAAAACACTGGTCCCCTCAGCAGCTGGGGTGAGAAGTGGGGGCCTGGAGGAGTGGGGAGGGGCAGGCAAGGTCGGACAAGGCTGAAGGAGACGGAGCGTGGGGAGCGCAGGGCTTACTGTGAGCTCTGGGCGAGGTGCACCGAGGCGGGGGTGGGGGTGGGGGGGGCAGTGAGCAAATCCACTCTCTTGCTTCCGAATGGCATGGCGAGCAGTTTCCCAGCACTCTTAGCTGAAGGTAGGCTTCCTCTTCTCAGTGAATGTTTGATTTGGAGTTTATTGACTCCATTTGCCAGAGTTTCTTTCTAAAATATTTTTTGAGTCTAATGTACACCACACGCATCCATAATGGCTCTGGCTAGCCTTGTTTTTCCACAGAACCAATCAAGCAACTTGGATGAGATGGAATTGAATTCAGAGGCATCCAGAGCGGGTGGTTGGAGAGGTGAGTGGGAGGGAGAAAGGGGATTGGGAAAGGAGAGCCAGGCGGTGGGCAGAGGCTGTATTGAGGACGCAGTCTGGATGCAGAGACGGAAAAGAGAAAAGATCTTAGACCAGGAAGAGGATGAGGAGACATGGAAGGGGAAAGGCGAGAAAAGGGAAAGAAAGACGAAAGAATATATTTCGTCCAATTCTGTGTGACTTACAATTTTGTGTGACCTTGGAAATATAGGTGAGTTACGTCGATAGATGACTCTCAAATTACTTCGAAATTTCCAATTCTAGTTTCTCCTTGCACTCACTCTGTCTTTCATGAAAAAAGCAAAATAGTCGTGTGTGTTGAACCTCACTGTCTGCGTCCCCAGCACCCAGTCCCCTCTCCTCATGGTGCTGTTGTGCTGTGCTCAGGTGGCCAACTCTTTGTGGCCCCATGGACTGTAGCTCACCAGGCTCCTCTGTCCGTGGGATTCTCCAGGCAAGAATACTGGAGTAGGTTGCCATTTCCTTCTCCAAGGGAACTTCCCGACCCAGGGACTGAACCCTCATCTCCCGTGTCTCCTGCATGGGCAGGTGGGTTCCTTACCACTGAGCCACCCAGGAAGTCCTCTTGTGGTGTAGCACAGGGACTGACGTTCCTGACCCAGGTCCTGTGGAGAAGAAACACTGGTCCCCAGCAGCTGGGGTGAGAAGTGGGGCCTGGAGGAGTGGGGAGGGGCAGGCAAGGTCGGACAAGGCTGAAGGAGACGGAGCGTGGGGAGCGAGGGCTTACTGTGAGCTCTGGGCGAGGTGCACCGAGGCGGGGTGGGGTGGGGGGCAGTGAGCAAATCCACTCTCTTGCTTCCGAATGGCATGGCGAGCAGTTTCCCAGCACTCTTAGCTGAAGGTAGGCTTCCTCTTCTCAGTGAATGTTTGATTTGGAGTTTATTGACTCCATTTGCCAGAGTTTCTTTCTAAAATATTTTTTGAGTCTAATGTACACCACACGCATCCATAATGGCTCTGGCTAGCCTTGTTTTTCCACAGAACCAATCAAGCAACTTGGATGAGATGGAATTGAATTCAGAGGCATCCAGAGCGGGTGGTTGGAGAGGTGAGTGGGAGGGAGGAAGGGGATTGGGAAAGGAGAGCCAGGCGGTGGGCAGAGGCTGTATTGAGGACGCAGTCTGGATGCAGAGACGGAAAAGAGAAAAGATCTTAGACCAGGAAGAGGATGAGGAGACATGGAAGGGGAAAGGCGAGAAAAGGGAAAGAAAGACGAAAGAATATATTTCGTCCAATTCTGTGTGACTTACAATTTTGTGTGACCTTGGAAATATAGGTGAGTTACGTCGATAGATGACTCTCAAATTACTTCGAAATTTCCAATTCTAGTTTCTCCTTGCACTCACTCTGTCTTTCATGAAAAAAGCAAAATAGTCGTGTGTGTTGAACCTCACTGTCTGCGTCCCCAGCACCCAGTCCCCTCTCCTCATGGTGCTGTTGTGCTGTGCTCAGGTGGCCAACTCTTTGTGGCCCCATGGACTGTAGCTCACCAGGCTCCTCTGTCCGTGGGATTCTCCAGGCAAGAATACTGGAGTAGGTTGCCATTTCCTTCTCCAAGGGAACTTCCCGACCCAGGGACTGAACCCTCATCTCCCGTGTCTCCTGCATGGGCAGGTGGGTTCCTTACCACTGAGCCACCCAGGAAGTCCTCTTGTGGTGTAGCAGCTTGCTATTGATTGGCCATCACTGATCTGATCTGGCCATCACTGGTCTAAACCAGTCACCGTGTTCCTAGTCCCCTAGCTCTAGAGATTGACTGGTTGAGGAACAGAACGAAACCAACTAATGCAAAGGATTCTCCTGGCTGTTGTGGTTGGTTGAACAGCTCTTTTGTCACTGAAGTTTGTCCAATCTTCAGAGAAAGTTGGGAATTTTGTTTAAAAGTGGGGGAAGAAAAGTCTTTTTTATCTCCTCCTTTTTTTATGAAAAAAAGTGTAGTGCCCCAGAGCTGCTGGCAACAACTTCATTACCATGAGGCAGTTCAATTCGGGAACGAAACTGCTACATTAGGAGGGCAGAGCGGAGAGAATCACAGGGCATCACAAACCTCTGGATCAAACTTATCCTGAAGCCAGAATTTCCTCTGGACCTCCCAATGACACAAGCTGGCAGCTTCCTTACTGTTTAAGTGATCTGGATTTGAATGGCCAGTTATATACAGTGGAAAATATACTAATTAATGAAATATCTTTGAATTGGATCTCTCCTGTACTCCCAGATACAGGCTTCATGAACACTCTGACAGGATGCACCCGTGGGCCCAGGCCGGGCAGAGTTTCCTCCTCAAACTTAGCTCAGTCTCTGGGGGCAGGGATATGGCTGGAAGAGGAGGCAGGAGGAAGGAGGAAAAGAACAGAGACTGCACCCTGGGTGGTCAGACTGTTCCCACTCAGCTGGGCAAACGCATCCTCTCCTCCAGTCAACTTCCAGCCCCCTTCAGGGCCGCCTTCGGCTCTAAGGCATGTCAGCCAGCTGGCATCCCAGGCTCGCCTCCCGCTGCTTCGCTCTGTGGCCCTTTCTGCCTGCCAGGCTCCGCCCCCGGCCATTCTCTAAGCACACCCACACCTCTTTTGGGGCTAGAACCCTAACCCTCACCACCTGTAAGGCCGCCTCTGATTTTAGGCAACTTTTAAAACCTTCCTTTTTCTGCTAGGGCTTCATCAAAATCTACATGAAGTAGGGTCAGGGGTGGCCAGGGAGTATGTGCAGTTTGAAAAATCGTAACCACTGCATCTATTGCTTTTGTCCACGGAACTGCTGAGAGCGAAGTTAACAAAGTGTCCTTAACTTAGTGGAGTACAGTAGACGGTGAGAGAGAACATTACTGGGGTCATGGGTCCAAAAAGAAGTTGAGAACCAGCAGTCTAATTGATGAGTCCTCCTCCTGGGTTGACCTTCCAAGGGCCCTTGCCTGTTCCTTGTGGCATTTTCTGGGTCCAGCTTTAGGCTGCAGTTATTTGTATATTGATCTCACTCCAGGACTGGGTCATGGAACCTTGACTGCCTGCCAGAGTGGGGAAGGACTTGGGAGATCAGCGGAGATCTTCCCCCAGCAAGATGCACGTGAGTGATGGGGCTCACCTTTGCCATGTGCTCCTAAGGCTATTAAAAATCTGGGTCTGAAGGCTGTTGCCCCTCACCTTTCTTTTATCCTCAAGAAAGCACGGTATCAAGTGAATGCCTCTGGAGCAAGAGGTCACGGCTTGGCTTTTTAAAGACCTTAGTGAGACTGCAGTCTTGACAAGCTCATTTGTAGAGATAAATACATTGTATGCATTTACAAAGCAACTCTTTAGGTGGTAAGGGCAAGCTTGGAGGTCCAAGGGCAGAGCTGAACAAAGGGTGTGGGGAAGAGATACAGGCAAGAGCCCTTCCCACTCCACCAGAAGCAGAGGAAAGGCGGGAGCTCTCTGGTTCGCAGGAGGGGAGAGTGTGCACGCTGAGCATCCTTGCTTCTCCACGTCACCCTCCCTGGGCTCAAGTTCAGAGCAGGGCGGGTGAGAGAGAGAGCCGCTCCCACCCAGGGAGAACTGGGGATCCTGAGCACATGAGGACTCGTGTCCTGCTTTTCCAGTGTAGCCAGAGGAGAGGATGAGCCCCGAGTGGTGTGCAAAGGGGAAATGCAGCTGCGGCAGGTGGAGGTGTCTTGGGGGGGTTTGAGTTAGGGGTCTGGTTGCCATGCTCTGCATCCAGCCAGGTGGGGATGGGGTTCCTGTATGCCCCCAAGAGGGGCTTGTAGAAACACCGGGAGACTTGGTGGATGAAAGAGTCCCGAGGTCAGAATGAGGCTGCCATCATCTGGGAGTGTGATGGGGATGCCAGAATGGGTCAGGTGGGGCCAGAGGACATTGGATTGGAACCAGGGACAAGTGGCTTGGCTCACGTGGCTGACATTCCTTCACATGCATGCTATTCCTCCACCCCTACCCTCACATGCCATCCAGGGAAGGAGAATGGGGCAGGGAGGATCCTTGAAGCAAAAGAAACGACCACCAAAAGGGATTCTGATTCTTTCACAAATTTTTATTAATTTTTTGCTCCGCTGGGTCTTCATGGCTGTGTGGGCTTTTCCTCTATTTGCAGTGCATGTGGGCTCAGCAGTTGTGGCTCCCAGGATCTAGAGCACGGGCTCAGTAGTTGTGGTGCACAGGTTTCGGACCTGTGTCTCTCGCATTGACAGGTGAATTCTTTACCACTGAGCCACCAGGGAAGCCCGGGATGTTGAGTCTTGATCGACGCTCCCAAGAGAATGTTTTAAACTGAGTTACTATCCCTTGGCAAACTGGCCTACTACTGCGACCAACCACATGGTGCCAACCATCAGTGAGGAGGGAGGCTCTGGGCAGGAGACAGTCAGTTGTCCAAAATGACAAGTTTTGAGAGATAAACATTGTATGCATTTACAAAGCAACTCTTTAGGTGGTAAGGGCAAGCTTGGAGGTCCAAGGGCAGAGCTGAACAAAGGGTGTGGGGAAGAGATACAGGCAAGAGCCCTTCCCACTCCACCAGAAGCAGAGGAAAGGCGGGAGCTCTCTGGTTCGCAGGAGGGGAGAGTGTGCACGCTGAGCATCCTTGCTTCTCCACGTCACCCTCCTGGGCTCAAGTTCAGAGCAGGGCGGGTGAGAGAGAGCCGCTCCCACCCAGGGAGAACTGGGGATCCTGAGCACATGAGGACTCGTGTCCTGCTTTTCCAGTGTAGCCAGAGGAGAGGATGAGCCCCGAGTGGTGTGCAAAGGGGAAATGCAGCTGCGGCAGGTGGAGGTGTCTTGGGGGGGTTTGAGTTAGGGGTCTGGTTGCCATGCTCTGCATCCAGCCAGGTGGGGATGGGGTTCCTGTATGCCCCCAAGAGGGGCTTGTAGAAACACCGGGAGACTTGGTGGATGAAAGAGTCCCGAGGTCAGAATGAGGCTGCCATCATCTGGGAGTGTGATGGGGATGCCAGAATGGGTCAGGTGGGGCCAGAGGACATTGGATTGGAACCAGGGACAAGTGGCTTGGCTCACGTGGCTGACATTCCTTCACATGCATGCTATTCCTCCACCCCTACCCTCACATGCCATCCAGGGAAGGAGAATGGGGCAGGGAGGATCCTTGAAGCAAAAGAAACGACCACCAAAAGGGATTCTGATTCTTTCACAAATTTTTATTAATTTTTTGCTCCGCTGGGTCTTCATGGCTGTGTGGGCTTTTCCTCTATTTGCAGTGCATGTGGGCTCAGCAGTTGTGGCTCCCAGGATCTAGAGCACGGGCTCAGTAGTTGTGGTGCACAGGCTTCGTACCTGTGTCTCTCGCATTGACAGGTGAATTCTTTACCACTGAGCCACCAGGGAAGCCCGGGATGTTGAGTCTTGATCGACTCTCCCAAGAGAATGTTTTAAACTGAGTTACTATCCCTTGGCAAACTGGCCTACTACTGCGACCAACCACATGGTGCCAACCATCAGTGAGGAGGGAGGCTCTGGGCAGGAGACAGTCAGTTGTCCAAAATGAAGTCACTTGTCTTATCTTCTGAGTAGTTACGTGTGAATTCTGCCCCTTCCCAGAGTAACCATTTCAATGAGTGACATGAAAGAGAGCCTCAGGGTGCTATGGGAAGCTGTAGTGGGAGGCCTGACCTAGTCGAAAATATCAGGGATGGCTGCCCAGAGGGGCTGATGCTTTGAGGATTCTAGAAGGTGTGTAGGGCTTGGTGGGGGTGCCAAGGCGGGCATCATTCTAATGGATGGGGGCGCCGCTGCTTCTTCACTCCATGTGAGGACTCCTCAAGAGCGCCCTGGGTGGACTGCCCTAGCCGACTTACCTCATGCCCTGGCCAATGGGATGAACCCCAGAAGCCTGGGGGGGCTGTTCTCTATGCCTTTTGCTAGAAAAAAGTGGAGGTGTGGAGAGCCTGGGTTTGAGCCTCTGGCCAGGCAGCCTGACAGCTGGTTTTCCCCGGGAGTTTGCCCCGGCCTCAGCCAGCCACTGGCCCTCGCACCTTGAGCGCCTTTGCTCTCTGAGCAAGGTCGAGGCAGGGTGGCTCCCAGCCCCGTGTCCCCTGCCTGTCCATATGACACGCTGTCCAGCCAGGAGCTGCTGCGTGGAGCTGGCTGCTCCGCTTAATGGTCGGGAAAGGAGGCGATTGTGTGCCTCCATCTGCCAGCTGAGAGCCTGTGCAGAGGGAGCCCATCAGCGGCCCCTCCTGCGTGCCAGCCTCAATTAGCCCAGGTGGGAGCAGAGGGCAGCAGGTAATAGACTCCGCGGCCAGGCGGAGCTCTCATTTTATACCCTGGGGGCCTTGGGGTGGGGACAGACCACAATCTGGGAGACGAGGAGACAGGCAGGTCTCTAGCTTTCCCCTTGCTCCGCATTTGAAGGGAATGGTCTAGACTGGAATAAAAGCCACAGGATAGGATGTTCTCTCTCACCAAAAGCATCTGGACCCAGTCCGAGTGACAGTGAATTAGACGGCAGACGAACACTTCCAGGAAGCTGACCTCCGAGCAGCAGGGTAGGGGTGGGGTGGGGATGGACGAGGACTGGCTCAGTTCTCCAGGGAACGGCCCTGCTGGTGACCACCTGGCTGGCTGCCAGGTGATGATTCCTGCAGAGGGTGTGGGAGCCGAGGCCATGGGACCCCCTTGACAGACCTCTCCGAGTCCCCAGGAGACAGAACCAGAAGACAGCGTTGGATCGGACCACCCTCGTCAGGCCATTGGAGGAGGCACTCGCAGGAGGCCTGCCTGCCTGCCTGGAAAAAGATCACAGACCTACACAGTTCACCCCCCACCCGGTCCTGGTCGCTCCAGACACATTTAAATACACTTCTCTTCACTGTGCTGGTCTCCACGGCTCGTGCTCTGGGCCTTGGCTCGTCTGATTTCAAGTGAACGAATGACAAGAAGGCAGCATCCTCCTTAAGAGAAGATTCTGAAGGCAAACAGCCCTCGTGGGAGTGGGACCACCAGCATCCAGTCTTGGTGATGTGCTTCTAGCAACTTCATATCCTTCCTTGTCCCCAACCCGGATAAGCCTGTGCTGCCTCTGGGGCAATTCATAATCCCCAACTTCCTTGAAACCTGCTAACCATGGATGTCTTGTTGAGATTGTTAGGGGTTAGCTGTGCCTGGCTCTGAGGCCGCCTGCACCTTCCCCACCGCCTCCCTCGGCCTTTCAGTTCCGCAGCTGAGAGGCTTCCGTGTTTCTGTCGGGCGGGCTGCGGGGAGGTCCTCCCTCTCCCCCTGCACCACAGATCCTCCCTGGAAAAGACCCGCTGTTTCCCTCCCTTTCCTCCTGCTCCTTTCTCAGAAGGCGCCTGAGGCCCTTGCCAAACCTCTGCTTACCTTTTGATGTCAGGATCTTTCACAAGTGGCGTCCTCCACCCTGCTTTCCGTCCGTTTCCAGCTCTAAACTCACATTACCAAACTGCGCCCGTGCCCCCGAGGGGAGCGGCCTGCCGTCACCCAGTGATCACACATTCTTTGAGAGCTGAATGTTGAACTTGAAGGACACGATGATCAGACTCAGGTATTTGGGGTGTCTCCAAGATAGACGGGAGGAATGAGGGGTGATTCTGGCCCCACCCTCCCCCGGCCCTGTATCCTCCAAGGTTTTATTGATCCACAGGGAGTAAGTGACATATCTCAGCATCACAGAGCTAGCTGGGGACAGAGCGAAGATCAAAACCTGCATCCTTTGACTCTCAGTCCACCACATGTCCTACCAGTGTACCTCGGAGTGGACAAGTGGGACTGGGTACAAAGCTGACCCTCAGCGACAGCGTGAGACACGAGAAGCCCACATCTTCGCTTTCTTCTCCAGCTTTCTACACCTGCTTCACAGCCACCACAGCAGGATGCAAGCTCCTTTCTGTCCACTAGAGACCCCGAGGCCAGTGGAGAAGCTTGCTCAGAGCCAGGCTCTGGTTGGCAGTGGAAGCTACGCTGGACAGCTGCTTGCGCGCCGGATCTCAGTGGGTGCTGAATATCGTCATGTTGCTGGAAATGTGACGAGCTCGAGGGAGCTGTGCTGACCTGCGCTGCTTGTGGGGCGTGGAGGTGGGAGGCTGGGGGAGCCTGCGGGTGATCTGCTTGGCATCTGGGGTGAGACCTCAAAAGGATGTTCACGAAGCAGCAGTTGATTCGTCCTCCCACCACCTCTTGGGATGGATGAACAATGCTTGCTGGCCTCTGGCTTGGCTGTGTGGGTGAGGAGTGCCCTGCTAGGGCCAGAATAAACTGCTTAGGACCTAGAGGAGACTCCAGCCTTTCCACCTAAAACCCCTTCCTAACTCTTCCCTGGGCAGCCCTTGACCTTGACTTTAAGTGAATGTGGAACACACATCCCTTTGACCCTGTCTGGGGCACCATTTATTTCGCTAAACCTCTGAGCAGCCCAGTTCCAGGCCCTTGCTGTGTCATCTGAGATGCTTCTTTTTCTCCTCTATTCTTCCTGCTCAGGCCAGCAGACAGTCTTTAAGAGAAAATTCCCCTTTTCCTGGACACCTTCACCCTCCTGCTCCACCCAGACAGGCCCCACCCCCCTCTCCATCCCAGCCAATCACACCAGCCCCACTCAGCCACCTGCCAGCCCTCCACTGTTCCCCTGGGTCCTAAACAACCTCCATTAAAGCCCTGGAAGCTTTGGCGTCCTTACAAGGTTCCTTTGGCAATGTTTGGTAATGTGACCGTCTTTTCCTTGAAAAATTCTCTTTTTGCTTGACTTGTTTCATAAAGATATCTCTTGATTCTTTCCCTTCTTCTCCGGCTAGACTGTCTCTTCCTGACTAGACTTTCTCTCTGGGGTTTATCTTCTCCTAGCATCAGAAGCCACCTTTATGCCACTGTTCCTTTTTTATTACCGGGCAGGCATCTGCAGGTCACCGGCTGAGTGACGCGTGGCACCCTTTCGTTTTTCCAGCTTTCTACACCTGCTTCACAGCCACCACAGCAGGATGCAAGCTCCTTTCTGTCCACTAGAGACCCCGAGGCCAGTGGAGAAGCTTGCTCAGAGCCAGGCTCTGGTTGGCAGTGGAAGCTACGCTGGACAGCTGCTTGCGCGCCGGATCTCAGTGGGTGCTGAATATCGTCATGTTGCTGGAAATGTGACGAGCTCGAGGGAGCTGTGCTGACCTGCGCTGCTTGTGGGGCGTGGAGGTGGGAGGCTGGGGGAGCCTGCGGGTGATCTGCTTGGCATCTGGGGTGAGACCTCAAAAGGATGTTCACGAAGCAGCAGTTGATTCGTCCTCCCACCACCTCTTGGGATGGATGAACAATGCTTGCTGGCCTCTGGCTTGGCTGTGTGGGTGAGGAGTGCCCTGCTAGGGCCAGAATAAACTGCTTAGGACCTAGAGGAGACTCCAGCCTTTCCACCTAAAACCCCTTCCTAACTCTTCCCTGGGCAGCCCTTGACCTTGACTTTAAGTGAATGTGGAACACACATCCCTTTGACCCTGTCTGGGGCACCATTTATTTCGCTAAACCTCTGAGCAGCCCAGTTCCAGGCCCTTGCTGTGTCATCTGAGATGCTTCTTTTTCTCCTCTATTCTTCCTGCTCAGGCCAGCAGACAGTCTTTAAGAGAAAATTCCCCTTTTCCTGGACACCTTCACCCTCCTGCTCCACCCAGACAGGCCCCACCCCCCTCTCCATCCCAGCCAATCACACCAGCCCCACTCAGCCACCTGCCAGCCCTCCACTGTTCCCCTGGGTCCTAAACAACCTCCATTAAAGCCCTGGAAGCTTTGGCGTCCTTACAAGGTTCCTTTGGCAATGTTTGGTAATGTGACCGTCTTTTCCTTGAAAAATTCTCTTTTTGCTTGACTTGTTTCATAAAGATATCTCTTGATTCTTTCCCTTCTTCTCCGGCTAGACTGTCTCTTCCTGACTAGACTTTCTCTCTGGGGTTTATCTTCTCCTAGCATCAGAAGCCACCTTTATGCCAGTCTGTTCCCTTGTTTATTTATGCATCTACCGGGCAGGCATCTGCAGGTCACCGGCTAGAGCAAGCACACTTCCTGGCCCTGGGATGTGATGGTGAACAGACTTGACTCTCGGTGTTCTCAGCTGGCACGTGGGTGGGATGTGGGAGAGGTGTAATAAGCAAATCGATAAACAAGGAAAACAAGGGCTAGGGCTGGGTGGCTGCCTCAGGACCGTCTCCACAGAGTGAGCTCCTGTTGGGATCCATGTGACAGGAAGGGCCAGCAGGGGGTAGAGTCGGCAGACCCAGGTCGGTGGCCCCAGGAGCAGAGGGGATGGCAGGGATGAGTAGAATGAAGGAGAAAGGAGGTGGGTGGCCCAGGAGAAGCTCACGAGGAGCCAGGCGAGCATCAGACTTTAGCTCTGAAGGTGAAAAGGAACCCCTGGAGGGTGGCATGCTTGCCAGTGACCCGGCCTGATGCCTGCTGGAGGGACCGGGCTGGGAGAGGCGGAAGAGGGCAAGGGTGGGAGGGAGGCCTTAGGTCGGAGCTGTCGCGTGGCCTGGGAGGAAGACGACAGGGGCCCTGAGCAGGCGGAGGGCAGAGGACGCTTGGGCCTGCCGCCTGCCTTGGAGAGAGGGAGGGACCACGGGTGGAACTGACGGCTGGGGTGTGGGGAGAACCTGAGGTGAAGGAGAAGACGACGTGGGACTTCCTCTGGGGTTTGCCCTGAGCAACAGACAAGTGGTCACGCGGAGCCCAAGAGGCAGAGGGGGAAACAGGCTGTTTCCGTGGGAATGGGAGGCTCTCTGTCTCCATCCTAAAACTTCGTCCCGGTTGCGCTGGTGGTCCCGATTCCTTTCTCTGACCACCTCTGGACATCTTTTGGATGTATTTTTCATGAAACTCTCAAGTTCAGCACCCAGTGAGCTGAGCAGGAAATCAGTCTGGGATTCATCTTCCTTCCTCCCTCCCTGGCTCACCTTTCCACCCCCGAAGAGCCCTCTCGTCCTGTGCTTTTCACCTAAATGCTCCCGGAGCGCCCTTTCCTGGAATTCCTCTCTACTCAGTGCCTCCCGCCCATCCTATTTGCCTTTCAAGAACAGGCTTAATTAGTACCTCTTCCTAGAAGCCTTCCCTAGACTCCTCTTCATCGCAGCCCGGGAGAGCGAGACCCGGAACGGGCTGAACACGCCCCGGATCACACTCGCGCACGTGCCCGCGAGTGCCCAGGCTCGGCTGGGTCGGCCTCATCATCCGCCCGGTGAGCGGGCCAGGAGTCCCCGCTTCCCTCCGCCTCCCACGCCTCCGCCGCTCGACCAGCCGTCAAGGCTGGTTCATTGTAACTCTGAAGTAGTCCCAGGCAGGTCCTGGGCCATTTTTCAGGTGAGGAATCTTGCCCCTGACACTGACGATTTCCTTGGAAGAACTTTCCTGACTGTCGTGAAGCACTTGTTTGTGAAATTTAAGGATGTCTGCTTCGATGCTGTGGAGCACAGTATGGCAGTTTGTTAAAAACTGAAAGCAGAGTTACCTGTGATCCGGCAATCCCACTCCTGGGCATATGTCCAAGAAAAGACGAAAACTCTAATTCAAAAAGATGCATATACCCCAAATGTTCATAGCAGTACTATTTACAACAGCCAGGACATTCAAGCAACTTAAATGTCCATCAAGGGATGAACGGATAAAGAAGATGTGGTACATATATACAATGGAATATTACTCAGTCATAACAAGAATGAAATAATGCCATTCCCAGCAACATGGATGGATCTAGAGATGGTCATACTAGGTGAATTCAGTAAACCGATGAAGAAATATCATACAATATCACTTATATGGGGAACCTAAGAATATGATCCAAATGAACTTAGTTACAAAACGAAGATGAGACATAGAAAACAAACAGGGGAAACAGGCTGTTTCCGTGGGAATGGGAGGCTCTCTGTCTCCATCCTAAAACTTCGTCCCGGTTGCGCTGGTGGTCCCGATTCCTTTCTCTGACCACCTCTGGACATCTTTTGGATGTATTTTTCATGAAACTCTCAAGTTCAGCACCCAGTGAGCTGAGCAGGAAATCAGTCTGGGATTCATCTTCCTTCCTCCCTCCCTGGCTCACCTTTCCACCCCCGAAGAGCCCTCTCGTCCTGTGCTTTTCACCTAAATGCTCCCGGAGCGCCCTTTCCTGGAATTCCTCTCTACTCAGTGCCTCCCGCCCATCCTATTTGCCTTTCAAGAACAGGCTTAATTAGTACCTCTTCCTAGAAGCCTTCCCTAGACTCCTCTTCATCGCAGCCCGGGAGAGCGAGACCCGGAACGGGCTGAACACGCCCCGGATCACACTCGCGCACGTGCCCGCGAGTGCCCAGGCTCGGCTGGGTCGGCCTCATCATCCGCCCGGTGAGCGGGCCAGGAGTCCCCCTTCCCTCCGCCTCCCACGCCTCCGCCGCTCGACCAGCCGTCAAGGCTGGTTCATTGTAACTCTGAAGTAGTCCCAGGCAGGTCCTGGGCCATTTTTCAGGTGAGGAATCTTGCCCCTGACACTGACGATTTCCTTGGAAGAACTTTCCTGACTGTCGTGAAGCACTTGTTTGTGAAATTTAAGGATGTCTGCTTCGATGCTGTGGAGCACAGTATGGCAGTTTGTTAAAAACTGAAAGCAGAGTTACCTGTGATCCGGCAATCCCACTCCTGGGCATATGTCCAAGAAAAGACGAAAACTCTAATTCAAAAAGATGCATATACCCCAAATGTTCATAGCAGTACTATTTACAACAGCCAGGACATTCAAGCAACTTAAATGTCCATCAAGGGATGAACGGATAAAGAAGATGTGGTACATATATACAATGGAATATTACTCAGTCATAACAAGAATGAAATAATGCCATTCCCAGCAACATGGATGGATCTAGAGATGGTCATACTAGGTGAATTCAGTAAACCGATGAAGAAAGACAAATATCATACAATATCACTTATATGGGGAACCTAAGAATATGATCCAAATGAACTTAGTTACAAAACAGAAATAGACTCGGAGACATAGAAAACAAACATGGTTACCTAAAGGATAAATTAGGAGTTTGGGATTGACAGACACATATTACTCTATATGAAACAGATAACCAATAAGGACCTACTGTATAGCATAGGAAACTATATTCAGTATCTTGTAATGACCTACCATGGAAAAGAATCTGAAAAAGAATATGTGTTTGTAACTGAATCTCTTTGCTATACCCTCGAAACTAACACAGCACTCTAAATTAATTTTATTTCAATCAAAAATGCATACAAATACAGATGGTTGCCTCCCGTCTATACTGAAGAGCAGGGCACAGCACCCCAAAGCGCGTGAAGCGCTGTAGGCATTCCACGATTCCTGGATGAGCACGCGTGCCTGTCACAGCTTCTCGGATCTCTCACTCCAGCAGGCCCGCCTCCGTCTTCCTCCCACGTCCCGCCCCCCTCTGGCTACCCGTCCCTCATCCCTCAGAGCCTCGTCTGGATGTGCCCTCCTTCCTCTCTGAGTCTGGACGAGGTCAGCTCTGGGTTATGAGCGCCGCCGCACTATGTAATTTTCTGTTCTCGCTCTTAGTGGAGTGAACTGTAAGGACACCCTTTTCTGATTGCTAATGTCTGTGTTCAGCTAGGCCGCGAGTCTCACGTGGGGCCAGGTGCTGGGTCTGGTTTGGGTCACTCCTACGCTTTCAGTGCCTGGCACGGAGTCGGGAGCACAGTAGGTGCGGAATAAATATTTGATGACTGGATGGACAATCTCCAAATAATGGATGGGGAAGGGATTTGCAAACGGTCAAGGTCCACCGGTGGTGCCCAGCCTTTCTCTGGCTCCTCTCACCTGTAATGTTGCCCTCCACGGGAGTTGAGGTTAAATCTCGTGGGGTGGGATGGGTGAATATGGCAGCGTCTTGGTGGGCCAAGAAAAGACTTTTGCAGTTTAGAGATGAGCCAGAGCCAATGGGATTCACTCCTCTCTCCTGCACGCACCTATACACAAGCACATGCATGGCTGTGCACATACACGCTCTCTCCGTGCCACACCCAGGGCCGCTGATCTGCTCCAGGTTTGTGTCACTGCTGTGTGGCTGGGTGTTGCATACGTATGGGTTAGTTTCACCAGGTCAGTCGCAGATTGTAAGCTCCCAGAGAGGAGGACCTGGGTCTACAGGAGTCTCTACAAAGCTTCTGAGCCCTTGAAGCAGAACATGAATCCATGACCAGCTTGTAAGTTAGATCTAAAGCCTTCTAGGGAGTCAGGGAGGGTATGTATGTAAACCCGGCAGTGACAGAGACAAAGGGATGGGGCAGAGAACGTTCAAGGACTTGACTCTCGATGGTCCACTCTAGGAAGGTCAAGTGCAGGAGGTGAGCCACCCCCACCATGTCACCGAGAGGGGACTAGTGCGGGCAAGGTTTGCAGGTGTCTCATCCTTCCTGCAGCCCTGATACTGGATAAGCCCTGGGACCTTGTGCCTCGATTTCCTTTTCAGAGCTGGAATTTTTCCAGCCACCTGTCTGGCAGATGTCACAGAGTCAGCATCAGAAGGGGCCTTGACCACTAAGGCTGGGCTTGAATACTTCCAGAGATGGGGGGCTCACTACTTTGCCGGGCAGCCCCTCCCACTGCTAGCAGCTCGCTGTCATTTCCTTCTTTTCCAGAGCTGACTGGGCTGTGCCTCCTTTCCCCTGCACTGTTTCTCTGAGGACCACAACCTTCTCCCTCTTGGAGGAAGCGGTGAGGGCTCATCAGCGGGTCTGGCCAGGGGCTGAAGACTCCTGTGTGTGATGTCTTTCCTCACTGCTGCCCGGCCCACAGCAGAGGCCTTCCTCCCACATGCTCTCCCAGGCCCCCTCGTCTGTCACCCGGCTATGACTTACCTAAATGAGTGTCACCCAGAGGACAGGAACATTTGATTGCTGGGGAAAAAAGCTTTTCTTTTTTTTAACGCTTTTCAAAAAGTGAGTCATGATTGGTCTATAAATAGCCTGTGGAGATCAGAAGAAACAAACACGCTCAAAAAATGATACTAAAAATCCGGAGTACCTAATTATAGGAGAAAGGAAATGGTTTGGCAGAATTGGGATTCCAGGGATTTTTTTTTTTTTTCATATTTTCTTTGACTCATGCATGCATCGTGCAGGGAGAGTGAAATACATCAGGCATTGTTAGTACATTTCCCAACCCAGAGACTCAGAACCCTTCAATCAAGTTATTTACAACCTTCACGGGCATTCCTGGGTTTGTGGGTTTTGGACCCGCTCCCCTCCCTGTGTTTGCCCCAGGCAACCTCTGCTTGCCACCGGAAACCTCACAACAGGTGCGATCCATCAGGTGGCCCGTCGCAATTGCTCGGTCCAGACACTGAGCAAGCACCTTAGTGAAGAAAGCTCGGTGCAGGTCCCTGAGCAAAGACTATTGAGTGGATGGTTCATGTCCGCACTGGAAAGAGAAGGAGGGAACACTAGGCATCGTCTTGGGTTCGCCAAGCCTAAGTCCAGCCAAAATGGCCTCCCTTGGGGCTGTTAGGCATACTCTGCTGGTATTCAGGTGGTGTGCTATGGACATCGCTTATTGAGATTTGAGCAAGGCGTTTTGTAGAGACTTTGATGTAACGCTTGGGGACAAGATGGAGAGTTGTGGATTAGACGGTAATCGAGTTAGATGGATTAGCAGACAAAGTACCGTGAGTGCCAGCTGTGGGTGAAGCTGCCAGGGAGCTAATGCAGTCTTGGACTGTGTTAATCGAAGCCCAGAGCCCAGAAGCAGGGTGATGAAGGTGTGTTCCTCTGTGCTTGGCAGTGGCCAGACCACATCTGGAGCATTGCCTTTCACCGCCGTTGAGCAAGGACATGGATACATGGTGGGCATTTGGAGAGGGTTGGGCTGCGATGCCCGGGGGTCTTTGTGGCAAGTCACGTGAGCAGTGGTTGAGGGTGCCGGGGACCTTCAACCTGGAAGAGAGAGCATCTAAGTGGATCCTGACAGCTGCTTTCAAATATTTAAAGGTCTGCTGTGGGAGACAAAGCAGAAATACTGGATGTGGCGTCAGAAATGCTGCACTTGACAGCAAGGAGGATTCTGGTTTGCTCTGCAGTGCATCAGCAGGAGGGGAGGAGCTTGGCTGCAAGGGTGCTTCTCGCCTTAGCCCTCAGCCACCAGGAAAGCCTTCCTTCCCTGGAGCAAGACCTGAATGTGGGGCTTCATCTGTCGCACACGGCTCTTCACTTTTCTCGCTGACCCAAAATATCCATACACCGGGCCCTGCGCCGAGCTTGGAGGAGGAAGGGGATACAGAGGGCCATACGACATTGTCCTTGCCCTCGAGAAGCTTCCGCTCGAGTCAGAGAGATAGACACACCAGGAGCTACTGTTCACATAAGGAGCTCCCTGGAGCAGAGCAGGAAGGCCGCTGGATTCCTACTTCCAGTTCGGCTGCCAACTAGCTGTGTGACCTGGGGCAAATTACTGCACCTCTCTGTGCCTCTGATGTCAAGTCGAATGTCTAGGGCCATGGTCCTCCTGCTGTGCGCTGTGCTTAGTCACTCAGTCATGTCAGGCTCTGTGTGACCCCATGGACTGAAGCCCACTGGGCTCCTCTGTCCGTGGGGGTTCTCGAGGCAAGCATACTGGAGTGAGTTGCTCCATTCTCTCCTCCAGGGGATCTTCCCAACCAAGGTTTCCCAGACTCCAGGTGGACTCGTTACCAGCTGAGCCGCTGGGGAAGCCGCAGGGCCCACTAACCAGCTGGAAAACGAGTGTAAAACGCAGCCTCTGCCTCCCTGCCCCGGCGCTCCGGGGGTGAGGCGGCCAAGTGGTTCTAATGCAGGGAGCACATGGATCACTGCAGCACACGGATGGAGTTAAGACAGAGCACGCCTCTGAAAGAAGTTTCACTGTTCTGTGGAGAGGAAAGGAGCGAGGGTTGGAGGGGAGGTCCACCCGTGAGAGGCTACAGGTCAGCTGGGAAAGAAGGACGTCAGACAGACGTGGGCCGGTGGGCGCTAGAGCCAGGGACGCTCTCGGTGCAGCGAGGAAGCGGCGGGTGTTGACGTCCGGGGAGAGGATGGAGAAACCTTACAGTGACTGCTCTGTGATGAAGCTTTGTAATCGGATCGGCAGATGGGCTCTGCTTGAGGCTGGGGGTGCTGTGTGGCCACAGTCTGTGCCTGTGGCTGTGAATTCGGACCGTTGGTCTGCTCCCTCGGAGTGGGGGGTGGTGTGTACTGCGCCCCCTCTTTAGAGGGCAGTGTCTGGGTCAGACCCCTGAAAGAGGGCAGGTTCTCCCCCAGGGGCTCGGGAGCTGAGGGCCTTTGGGGAAAGGTTCCCAGCGGACCAGGCTGTGGCCCAGGCTGGTTCCCTGGCCCAGCTCCTCCTCCGTCAGCCTCCTCCCTCCCCACCTCCCTCCCGCTGCTCCTCTTCTCCCTCCCCTCCCCTCCCGCATCCCCTTCCTCCTCCGGCAGCTGAGTCTGGGAAATAATGAGGTTGCCCAACTGGCAGTGCACGCGCCATCAGGGTGTGCAATGAAGACGGATGACTGTAGCTAAGAGACAATTTGAAAAGGGATAAATACAGGCAACAAGTTATTCACCACAGCAATTTGTAAAGAGCGTTAAAAACCTGCAGATGGGTTGTTTCACATCATCTCCTTTTCCATTTGCAGGCTGACAGGCTGGGGTAAACGACAGTGATGGATGGCTTCGGGCCGGGGCCCTTAATCTACTGCTCTGCCATTGATTAGTTTGGCTGGCACCGCACCCCGGGGTGGTAGACGTGACTGTCTCCTCGAATCCTGAGTTGAGCTGGGCTGTTGCACTTGGAGGGGATTCCGTTGGGAGAAGGGCTGGGAGAGAGCTGGGGTGAGGATAAGGGGTAGAGAGGCCCCCGAGGGCTTGGCTCTGGAGACCTGGAGGCTGGCACGGAGCAGTAGGAGGTTTCTGCAGCAGAGGATGGATTTGATCAGGTGAGGATAGCAGGGTAGAGGTGCAAGGGGAAGCAATGAACCTGAGTCCAGCCCTCCAGCCCAGGCGACGTGCCTGAGCGGCTGGCTCCCCTCCATTGAGCCTGGCAATGACCGGTGATGACCCCTCAGGGTTCTTTTGATTGTTGGTTTATATTGGGGTGTAAGGCACAACATGGGGCTTCCCAGGTGGCACTAGAGGTAAAGAACCCACCTGCCAATGCAGGAGGTGTAAGAGACATGGGTTCAACCCCCGCGTCAGGAAGCTCCTCTGGAGGAGGAAACAGCACCCACTCGAGAGTTCTTGCCTGAAGACTTCCATGGACAGAGGGGCCCGGCCGTGTGGTCGCACAGAGTCAGACATGCCGGAAGCAACTCAGCCCAGCACAATGCACAACATGATGCCTATAGCTAAGGCCGACAGAGGGTCTGTTTATTTATTTTGGCCGAGGCCTGTGGGATCTTAGTGCCGCAACCAGGGACCAAACTCATGCCCCTTGCATTGGGAGTGTGGAGTCCTAACCACTGGGACACCAGGGAAGCCCCCAGAATCCTTGCAGACTCTGTGTCCCAAGGGCCTGGCTGAGGGCCTGGCTATGAATGAATCCGCAGACAACATCTTCCAGTGTTATAAATGGGAGGACGGAAACCCTACAGAGAGGGAGGTCATTATTATCCGGGGACCAGGAGGGGCTGACCCAGACTGCGTCTAGACTGTCCACAGTGAAGAGAGGACAGACGGAGGATCCTCGGGATGCAGGCGGGAGGGACACAGGCTGGCAGGCTGCTCCAGAGGGGGTCAGAGGATTAGGAGGCATCAAAGACTCCAAATTCAGGGCAAGGTGAGAATGCATGATCCCCCATAGTGCCTAAGAAATTAGAGGGAGAAGAAAGATTTGAGGAAGAGGTATGCTGCCATATTGGAAAAAGCATTAGGGTCGGATGTGGGGAACTTTGGTCGCCTCTCTTTCCCACAGGGCTCACTGTAGGGTGCTGGGCAGTGGCAGGAATCCCCTTGGGCTTTGCATCCTGAATTTAAAGAGAGATGTGGCACATAGTAACAGCTCATGCTGTTAGTGTGCCTTGGTGTGTACAGAAGTGTTCTGGCCACCTGATACCATTTGGTCCTCCAAGAAGTGAGAGAGAGAGGGGAGGGCAAGTTTTATTGTTCCCACTTTAAAGTTGAGCAAGTAGAAGCTCAGAGAGGTTAAGTAACTGGGCCAAGGTCACACAGCTTATGAAGGTGAACACAGGTTCTAGTCTCTGCCTCAAACCCACAGCTCTGTGGCTTCTGGGACTTAAGCTCGTAGAGGGAAGTGGGGCTACTGAAGTACGGATCACCCAGCTTCTAAACAAACCCTCACCTAAATTTTCATCTTTAGAACAAAATGTTTTTCTAAAACCTGGGTAATCATTGCCTATTAGTCCATGAGTCTGAGTGCCCCTGAGATCCCTCAGTCTTGCCGGAGAACACAGATCAACATTGGTTTCCTTAGAAACTGACTGACCTCGGAACGAGAGGACTGACTCTGGTGCTGGCACCCTTCTGCCTGCACCCTAACCAAAGCCTCACCAATCTGTAAAGTTTGATTCAGGGCCCGCCTCCTCCTTGAAGACCTCCCTGGTAACCACCCCATAGTGAGGATTCCCTCCACTGGGTGCTCAGCCTCCTGAAACGGCACTGCCTTTGTACTGCTGGTCAGGCCAGATGTTCTGGGATCTGCTTAATAAATGCGATTACCTTGTGATTCTGTGGGAGAGAGTTGGAATCAAGGGCCTTTTACAGATGGCTCCCCCCTCCACGCCCTCGCCGGGCAATGACTCCGAGTGAGTCAGGATTAATGAATTGAGCCCTAATCTGGGCAGCTGAGTACCTGCCTGCCCTTGAATGGGTCACTTTGCCCTACGCGGGTGTGCCGTTCTTGCCTACACAATAAAGAGGTGACGGTGGAAGAGACAGATGACCTGGGTCAGTGCCTCTCAGCCCCGGCTGTCCATCAGAATCACTTGTGGAACGGCTGAGAAGACGGAGATGTGTGTTCTCAGGTACGGTCTCAATCCTCCTGAATCAAAATCGCCGAGGAAGCGGCCTGAGCAGCTGGCTCTATTTTTTTCTAAGCCACACAGCTTATTCTGATATTCAGCCAGGGCTGGGGAACAGTGCCCTCCACGGAGGACCGGGACAGCTATCAGTCAGGCAGGTCCGTCAGGCTCTGTGCTAAGCTGTGGGCCCCGGTGGCGTTTCACCGGCCACTGCGTGGCCACCCTCTTCGGTCTCAGACCCTGAGACAGGCGCTCGTGCACCGGAGGCTTTCCGGGGAGCCTGTAGGGCCGCGCTCCCCAACCTTGTTGGCCCCAGGCATCAGTTTCACGGAAGACAATTTTTTCACAGTGGGGGGCAGGGGATGATGTGGGGATGATTCAAGTGTATGACATTTATTGCACACTTTCTTTTTTTAAACATTTATTTTTAATTGAGGATAATTGCTTTATAATATTGTGCTGGTTTCTGCCGTACATCAGGATGAGTCAGCCGTG
The DNA here is from genome assembly GCA_022376925.1 of Tragulus kanchil. Taxonomy (NCBI): domain Eukaryota; kingdom Metazoa; phylum Chordata; class Mammalia; order Artiodactyla; family Tragulidae; genus Tragulus; species Tragulus kanchil. Next base: position 140,239,991 of record JAIOJX010000006.1, read on the forward strand.
GGTACACACGCGTTCCCCCCTGCTCCTAGACCTCCCCTTGTGCTCTTGTCTCTCTTATTCTCGTATCGGCTCCCCCTCAGATCATCCAGCATTAGACCCCAGAGGCTGGGGGCCTCTGCCGCAGGAACATAATGCCCGTGAGAGAGTGAGGGATGCAGGACTCGGAAGAGGGAAAAGGCGAGCGTGTGCAGTTAGCAGACCTTGACCAGGCCCAGTGCTGAGACCGAGGGGGTCCTTCAAAGTTACCTTGAGTGGAGGTGAGGGGGTCAGGACTTTGGTTGCGGGCAGCCTCTGAGGTAGGTCCCTGACCCTGGGGAGGGCAGCCCCCTCGTGCCAAGGGAATGGTTGAGGAGGGGTCAATCTGACAGCCAGTAGCCAGCAGTGCCCAGGCAGCTGGGGAACTTAAGGCCTGAGTCCTGAAGGCGGGGTCTGGGTGCCCCCTTGCCCCCCACTGAGCCTCTGCTATATTATGATACCCATTCATGGCCACAGAGGCTCAGACACGGACTTGTCTGAGGGACCTCAGGTCAAAGTACGTCTCTGCACATGGCTCAGAGCTACACAGCGTATTTGAAACATTCGCATGAAAGCTGAGACCTTGCTCTGTACCTCCTCCCCCTGCCCCATGCACGGCCAGACAGACATTCACCCACATACGCACTCCATCCCAGGAGGGCAGCGGGCCAAGCCCCAAGTCCTGGCAATAACCGTCTTGAGGGGTGAAACAAGGCTGTAGCAGCGGCAGTAAGACAAGCCTGCATGTGTGGAACTCAAAAGTTGTTTAACAGCGTTAAAAGCATTAAATGTTCCAGCATTAAATGTAGCTTAATGAAAACTTTGTTATTGTCGAGTTGCTTAGTTGTGTCCGACTCTTTTGTGATGTCATGGACTGTAGCCGGCCAGGCTTCTCTGTCCACGGCGTTTCCCAGGCAAGAACCCTGAAGTGGGTTGCTATTTCCTTCTCTAGGGAACCTTCCCAACCCAGGGATCAAACCCCAGTCTCTTGCATGAGCAGGTAGATTCTTTACCACTGAACCACCAAGGAAACCCTTAACAAAAAAATATTTGCCATTAATTCACACACCAGAAATATTGTTTACTTTTATCGTTCAGCCTAACACATTTTGTGTGTGTGTGGGGGGGTCACTCAGTTGTCCTTGACCCTTGGGGATCCCATGGACCATAGCCCTGGAGGCTCGTCTGTCCTTGGAATTCTCCAGGCAAGAATACCGGAGTGGGTCGCCATTCCCCTCTCCGGGGGATCTTCGTAACCCAGGGATCAGATCTGGGTCTCCTGTATTGCAGGCAGATTCTTTACTGTTTGAGCTACAGAGGAAGCCCCTAATACGCTTTAACACTGTGTAATTGTTAGGGCCTTCTAAGGACTCCACTGGAGCCTAACAGTGCCTTCGTCCCCCTACTGCCCGCATTTCCAGCTGCAGGCATAGGGCCTTCTTCTTTCTGCTTCCGGGACCCCTCTCCAGGCCCTGAAAGGGGGGGGCAGCTGCCCCAGGCCAGCAGGGCTGGCCACCTACTCCAGTGCCCTTATTTGGCCATCCCGGGGGCTCCTTGGCACCTAAGATCTTCCCCTTGAGCAGGCCTGAGCTGGCTGGGTTTCAGCCCAAGATGACGCTGATGGGGGCGGCCCTGCTCACTCTCATTCGGAAAGTGGGAAAGTAGCAGCTGTGAGCAGAGGGAGGCGTGTCTCGTGCGTGCGGCAGAGACCCCAGAATAGATTCCGTTGTGGAGGGGAGGGCGGAGGAGGCAGTCTGGGCACTCACCTTGGGGAGAGGCGGCTCTGAGGGAGCCGCAAGAGCGAGAGTGGGCTGTGGGCTAAAGACGGATGAGACGCGCTGTCGGCCAGGAGCACCACTGGGGCCTCCAAAGCCTGGGCGTTCGTGCACCGTCTGGGCGCCCACTCGCTCAGCTGCTCCCTCTCTCTCATCCGCCTTCAGTCACTGAGCCTTCCCGTGCTCACGCACTTGTTTCTCTGGCTGAGCGTTCCTGAGGGTGGAACAAGCCTGTTTCCACGCCCCGCGCCTCGTCGTCGCCCAGTGCAGGGTCTGGCCTCCTGTATGTAATGAATGCTTGCTTATTCATTCATTTTCATTCCACCTCATATTCATTCACTTTCCAGGCTGCCTTTGTGTCTCGAAGGGCACGCGGGCGCTCCCAAAGGCATTCAGAGCACAAGCACGGGGGTTTCAGAAAAAAAAATTTGCCATTAATTCACACACCAGAAATATTGTTTACTTTTATCGTTCAGCCTAACACATTTTGTGTGTGTGTGGGGGGGTCACTCAGTTGTCCTTGACCCTTGGGGATCCCATGGACCATAGCCCTGGAGGCTCGTCTGTCCTTGGAATTCTCCAGGCAAGAATACCGGAGTGGGTCGCCATTCCCCTCTCCGGGGGATCTTCGTAACCCAGGGATCAGATCTGGGTCTCCTGTATTGCAGGCAGATTCTTTACTGTTTGAGCTACAGAGGAAGCCCCTAATACGCTTTAACACTGTGTAATTGTTAGGGCCTTCTAAGGACTCCACTGGAGCCTAACAGTGCCTTCGTCCCCCCACTGCCCGCATTTCCAGCTGCAGGCATAGGGCCTTCTTCTTTCTGCTTCCGGGACCCCTCTCCAGGCCCTGAAAGGGGGGGGCAGCTGCCCCAGGCCAGCAGGGCTGGCCACCTACTCCAGTGCCCTTATTTGGCCATCCCGGGGGCTCCTTGGCACCTAAGATCTTCCCCTTGAGCAGGCCTGAGCTGGCTGGGTTTCAGCCCAAGATGACGCTGATGGGGGCGGCCCTGCTCACTCTCATTCGGAAAGTGGGAAAGTAGCAGCTGTGAGCAGAGGGAGGCGTGTCTCGTGCGTGCGGCAGAGACCCCAGAATAGATTCCGTTGTGGAGGGGAGGGCGGAGGAGGCAGTCTGGGCACTCACCTTGGGGAGAGGCGGCTCTGAGGGAGCCGCAAGAGCGAGAGTGGGCTGTGGGCTAAAGACGGATGAGACGCGCTGTCGGCCAGGAGCACCACTGGGGCCTCCAAAGCCTGGGCGTTCGTGCACCGTCTGGGCGCCCACTCGCTCAGCTGCTCCCTCTCTCTCATCCGCCTTCAGTCACTGAGCCTTCCCGTGCTCACGCACTTGTTTCTCTGGCTGAGCGTTCCTGAGGGTGGAACAAGCCTGTTTCCACGCCCCGCGCCTCGTCGTCGCCCAGTGCAGGGTCTGGCCTCCTGTATGTAATGAATGCTTGCTTATTCATTCATTTTCATTCCACCTCATATTCATTCACTTTCCAGGCTGCCTTTGTGTCTCGAAGGGCACGCCGGGCGCTCCCAAAGGCATTCAGAGCACAAGCACGGGTTTCTTGGGGGGAGTTAAGAGTCATAAGGTACGAGCTGGGGCTCCGAAGGGCTCTGAGGTTCGATGAGCAGACTGGCCAGCCCGAAGGTCAGGGCCGGAGAGGCCTGCCAGGGCTGTCTGCAGGCCTGGCCTGGGCAACGCCCCCTCGGGAAGCTGGACGCTGCGTGGAAGGACTGGGTCTGCGGAGGGAATGGAGGCCCAAGGGCCCAGCCGCAGAGGGCGAGTCGGGAGTGGTGGAGAGCGGAGGGGACGGACGAGAGGAGGCCCCGCGGAGACCGCGGCGGGGGGCCGCCCTGTCCTCGCTGGCCGTCCAGGGCTGCTGGCAGGGCCTTGACCGCTCGGCTGCCTGGGAGCCTGGCTTTCGAGACCTCACTTGGGCACGGGCTAGGATGGGTATGGTGACCTCTGAGAATCTGCCTGCCAAGACAGCCTCAAAGTGACCCAGAAACCGATTTTGAAGAATACACAACGGGCTTCCCTGGTGGTCCAGTGGGTAAGGACACTGCCTTGCAGTGCAAGGGGTGCCGGTTCGAGCCCTGGCCTGGGGAGATCCCACGTGCCGCAGAGCGGCTGGACTGGTGTGTCCAATTACCGAGCCGGAGCTCTGGGGCGCATGCGCCCAGAGCCGGTGCTCTGCGACGAGAGAGGCCACTGCGATGGGAGGCCCACACGGGCCAAAGAACAAAGGTAAATAGATGAAAGATCAATAGAAGTGCCCCCCTCCAAAAAAAAAATTAAAAAAAAAAAAAAAAAAACACATCACAGGAAGGAACCAGGGTGTCATCCAGGCCTATCAGCTCTCAGTCATCATACTTTGGCCTGTGACACTGTCTGTGAATGACTTGCGTGTGTGTGTGTGTGTGTGTGTGTGTGTGTGCGTGCTCAGTTGTGTCAGCCTCTGCCGCCCCACGACTGTAGCCAGCCAGGCTGCTCCGTCCATGGAGTTCTCCCGGCCTCCTCACCGCCTCCTCACGTCTCTCCCGCTTTCTCAGGAGGCAGGTTCCGTTGCTTCGGTCCTCTGTCCATGGAGTTCTCCAGGCAAGAAATACTGGAGTGGGTTGTCACGCTCTCCTCCAGAGGATCTTCCCAACCCAGGGACTGAACCTGGGTCTCCTGCATTACAGGAGGATTCTTTACCATCTGAACCACTTGGGAAACCCTTCTCAAAAGGAGGGAATTCTTTTCAGATCACAGAGAAGAGGGTGGGGAATTCACACCCTTCCCTTTCTTTTTTTTTTTAAAGATTTATTTATTTATTTATTTTGGGCGGGGGTCGGGTTGGGGAGGGAGGGGAGCAGGCGGGCCACTTCTATTGGTCTTTCATTTCTCTATGTTTATCCGTCTTTGTTCTTTGGCTCCTGTGGGCCTCCCATCGCGATGGCCTCTGTTGTCGCAGAGCACCGGCTCTGACGCAAGCGCTCCAGAGCTCCTGCTCGGTGGTTGGACACATCGGTCCAGCCGCTCCGCGGCACGTGGGATCTTCCCAGGCCAGGGCTCGAACCGGCACCCCTTGCACTGCAAGGCGGTGTCCTTACCCACTGGACCACCAGGGGAAGCCCCACCCTTCCCTTTCTATTCAGAGTTCCTCAGAAAGGGACAGCTTCCTCCATCTGCATCTGGACATGGGACTTTGTCCCTAGTAAACAGAAGCAAATAGGGATGTGAGTGCCCACCCCAAGCTCCCAGGCACGGGCTTGTGAAGGGCTGGCCTCGCTCTCTGGCCCATCCGGGTCTTGCCAGGAGGCATGGAGGAGGCGGCCCAGGGAAAGAGGAAGCAAGCGCAGTCACTTGCTGCAGAACAGTGGGCACCCTCCCTGTCACTCCCTCTCCACCACAGCTGACCCCTCCCTGCTGCGGTTTCTCCTCCCTCAACCCCATCTACTGGCTGAGAGGCAGCTTCCAGCAAGGACCGAGGTCATCTGGTCATCCAGAGAGCCCCCACTGCTGTGCGACTTGGACAGGAGACAGTCATGCCATTCAGCGCCCACCCCTGCAGCATGCCCTGGACCCTCAGGCGGAGCGGGAGGGGCGCGTTTCTTCGCTAGAGGAAGGGCCCCACAGCCGGAGGGGAGCGGAGGGGAAAGGTTTCCGGGAGGAGCCGCTCCAACAAGCTTTGGCAGTTTTGAAGGTCACTTTTTCCCCCCTTCCACCAAAGAATTTAATTAGGCTTCCATAAAGCAGTTAGATTTAGGAGCTGAACATTCTTAGCTCCCATGCTAGGAGTGCTCATGAATATTAAAGACTGAGGAAGGAGGCAGGAGCCGCGCTCGCACTCTACCCCGAGTCCCCAGGGACCGCGGCGCGTGGGCGTAGGAGAAAGGGCAGCGGGCTCCTTGGGCGACGGGGTGGCGGGGAGTTCCTACCCAGCCCCTGGTAGCCCCATGTCACTAAGAGTAGACGTCATTGTTCCTGCTCAGCCAGAACCCAGGCTGGGGTGTCCCGTGGTGCCCTGGGGCAGGTGGCACTGGCCAGATACACCGGTAACAGCAGAGGGCGGTAGGCTCAGAAAAGGCACTGAGGACCCGCATCCCAGGCCACCTTCTATGGCTCCTACTGTCCCTGAGAGGAGAGCCAGTTCCCCAGGGCCGGCCGCAAGGCGTTCCTGAAGCAAAGGTCAGCCACCTGCCCCTACGGAGCATGGCTGGGTCGCGTCAGAGAGCAGAGGCGGATCAAGTCCCTGCGTGTTTGACCTGTGTGGGGACACAGGATGAGCCCCCACCCACCCTGCAGAGGCTTCCGGTGGAGCCAGGAGGTCAGACGGGCTCTCCAGAGCTGTCTGAGAGAGCTCAGCCGTGCTCAGTGAGAAGATGCTTAGTTCCAAGGACTGTGGGTGGGAGGGGATGGCAGAGGCCGGGCATGGCGGGGCCAGCACTGCCGTCACAGTGAGGACCCTTCCTTCAGCTCTGCTGTTGACACCAGCCAGACAGCACCTTCTGGAACGTTCCCTCAGTGTGCGGAGCTCTTCAGACAATGTTCAGTTTGTCATCTCCCAGAAGCTCCACTCACAGGGTCCCTGAGAAAGAGGCAGGGGGCTCCCGTCTGCCTCCATTTCACAGAAGGGGAGACTGAGGCCTCCTGAGATAATCCCTGAAGAAGCCAGTGTAGGATGCTCACGTCCAGTTAGCAGCAGGAGGGGCAATGGGAAGGGAAGAAGGTAGCCCATTTCTTTCTCAGGTTGAAGCTGTTCTCCTGGCAGCTGCCTGCCCATCTGGTCTTAGTTCCAACAAGCTTTGGCAGTTTTGAAGGTCACTTTTTCCCCTTCCACCAAAAAAAGCTTCCATAAAGCAGTTAGATTTAGGAGCTGAACATTCTTAGCTCCCATGCTAGGAGTGCTCATGAATATTAAAGACTGAGGAAGGAGGCAGGAGCCGCGCTCGCACTCTACCCCGAGTCCCCAGGGACCGCGGCGCGTGGGCGTAGGAGAAAGGGCAGCGGGCTCCTTGGGCGACGGGGTGGCGGGGAGTTCCTACCCAGCCCCTGGTAGCCCCATGTCACTAAGAGTAGACGTCATTGTTCCTGCTCAGCCAGAACCCAGGCTGGGGTGTCCCGTGGTGCCCTGGGGCAGGTGGCACTGGCCAGATACACCGGTAACAGCAGAGGGCGGTAGGCTCAGAAAAGGCACTGAGGACCCGCATCCCAGGCCACCTTCTATGGCTCCTACTGTCCCTGAGAGGAGAGCCAGTTCCCCAGGGCCGGCCGCAAGGCGTTCCTGAAGCAAAGGTCAGCCACCTGCCCCTACGGAGCATGGCTGGGTCGCGTCAGAGAGCAGAGGCGGATCAAGTCCCTGCGTGTTTGACCTGTGTGGGGACACAGGATGAGCCCCCACCCACCCTGCAGAGGCTTCCGGTGGAGCCAGGAGGTCAGACGGGCTCTCCAGAGCTGTCTGAGAGAGCTCAGCCGTGCTCAGTGAGAAGATGCTTAGTTCCAAGGACTGTGGGCGGGAGGGGATGGCAGAGGCCGGGCATGGCGGGGCCAGCACTGCCGTCACAGTGAGGACCCTTCCTTCAGCTCTGCTGTTGACACCAGCCAGACAGCACCTTCTGGAACGTTCCCTCAGTGTGCGGAGCTCTTCAGACAATGTTCAGTTCGTCATCTCCCAGAAGCTCCACTCACAGGGTCCCTGAGAAAGAGGCAGGGGACTCCCGTCTGCCTCCATTTCACAGAAGGGGAGACTGAGGCCTCCTGAGATAATCCCTGAAGAAGCCAGTGTAGGATGCTCACGTCCAGTTAGCAGCAGGAGGGGCAATGGGAAGGGAAGAAGGTAGCCCATTTCTTTCTCAGGTTGAAGCTGTTCTCCTGGCAGCTGCCTGCCCATCTGGTCTTAGTCATCTGCCCATGAAAACCCTCCACACAGCATGGCCGCGGGCAGTGGTTGGAGCGTGGGTCTGGGAGCCCAGAGAGCTGTGAAGAGAGCAGTGGGTTTGCTCAGGTTCCGTTTGTGATGTCGCCTCTTTGAAGGCCCAGCCAGGAAATAATCTGTCCTTCTGCTGAGGCCTGGCTTTCACCCCCAGTGAAGGCCTAGCCAGCCTGGCGGAGGTGCAGTCCCCGGGAGGACGCTTCCCATGCCCCCGCACACACCTGCTCAGCTCTCAGGGTATGCAGAGCAAGCTACATCCTTCTTTGCAAACAATGAGACTGAAGCCCAAGCTGGTTAAATGGTTTGCCCAAGGTCACCTAGATACTCATGTCTTTTCTATGTATTATGACTGTTCCCTTCCCATCTCATAAACAATTTGAGGACGTTTGTAATACAACACGTGCTTGCAATAAAGTGCTTTGAATGTCTTCCTTCCGCAGCTACCTGGTGTTCTCTAGGTGCCTGACATTATTCTAGACTGAAAGGTCGACAAAGAGAGACAGAATCTCGGCTGCCAAGGCGCTTCTGATCTGCCATATCGCGATCTCCTGATAAGTGCTCTGAAGGAAATGAGGGCAAGTGGCAGTAGCAGGATGGAGAGAGCACTGATTTTAGATAGAATGGTCGGAAAAATGGCACGTAAGCAGGTGCGAAGGCCTGGGGCAAACCTGAGAGTGGAGCATTCGCGTCCGTTGAGAAGGATGGAGTGGCTGGAGTGGAGAGAACCCGCCGGAGGCCTCCACAGTGAGAAGTTGAAAGCTAACAGGATGGAAAATGCCAGGAGGCTGTGAGGTGAGGATCTGCACGATCTCATGGACGTCTCAGAAGAGGCTTCCTGCTGCCTCGAGGAGGGTGGGCTGGCAGGAGGCGGGATAGGAAGTGGCTTCTGCAGTGATGTGAGAGGCGCTGGTGACTGGACCAGGGTGGCTGTGGAACTGAGAGAGGAGATTAGAAACAGTGTCGGAGAGAGAGAGAGGAGGGTAAACAGGTTCACCTTGAGGTCTGAGAATGTGCTCTATTGCACACGACCCTGAGTCCTGGCCGCCTGGCGTCAAGTGGTGAAGCTTGGGAGAGAAACAAGATGGCAGACGCAGAGGCTGGGTTCCCAGAGAAAGGGCTGGAGAGAGGATGTGAGGAGACCTCTGACAATGCAGCCGCAGACAGCAACTCGGGTGTGGGGATCCAGGGTGGGTGTAAGATCCTGCTGGAGAGCAGCCACCAGATGGGCCCAACTGCTTTGGGGCGCCCTGTGTGTGCTCCTTCAGAGAGCGAGGCCCTGGATCTGCTGTTGATAAAGAGTAGTAACTCAATTTTGCATTGCAGGAAGGACGGAAGAAGCACGGTGTAAAGCAAGAATGACAGACAGACACCACCTCCACACCCACACCTGTGACAGACATCACTAATCGATGCTGCCAGCCTGCTGCTGAATCGGGGCTCAGCGTCACTGCCTTTCTCAGCACAGCCCTCCACGCAGCTACTCCCATCGAGCTTGAGAGACACAGGCTTCACCTTCTCCTCATTCGCATTGCAGAGGAGTGAGCACCAAGTCTTGAGTCCAAGATGCCGGGGGCTTAGTTTTGCTTTCGTCTGTGTCTTGCCTGGAAAACGGCATGGTCAGAGGAGCCTAGTGGGCTACAGTCTGTGCGACTGCAAAGAGTTAGACATGACTTTGAGGCTGAGCATGCACGCAGGTAGACTATGTATTTAGCCTCTTGAAGTCTCACTTTTGCACCTGTCAGAGTGAATTATTATTCCTATGTCTAGTATTTGCTAGGAGGACTAAGTGAAATAATGCATGAAAGGACTTAGCCCAGTGTCTGGTACAGGTAGGCATCAAGACATGTTCTTTTTTAATGAATTGTTTTCAAATGCCAATCCTGCCCCTTCTTTCTTTCTGGCTTTGTTGGGTCTTCACTCCTGCTCAGACTCTCAAGCTGTGGCGAGCGGGGACTGCTCTCTAGCTGCGGTGTGTGGGCTTCTCATTACAGTGGCTTCTCTTGTGGCAGAACAAGGGCTCTGGGGGGGCTTCAGTAACTGCAGCACGTGGGCTTGGTTGCCTGGCAGCATGTGGGATCTTCCCAGAGCAGGAATCGAACTTGCGTCCCCTGCATTGGCAGGTAGATTATTAACCACTGGACCACCAGGGAGGGCAGGCATCAATAAACGTTTTTCAAAAATAGTCTCCTTTGCCTCACTTATGCTTCTACTCCCCAGCATGTGTGTGTGTTGTACACGCACACATACACACACACACTTACATACACACGCACACACTCACACAAAGCATAAGAGGATAGACAAATTTATCCTAACAGCCGACACTGGAATTGATCTTAGGGAGGGAACTCTCTTTTGTTCGGAAATTGCCTTGATAAGTCTCTAAGGATATGGATTAGCAGACTTGAAGGAAGCAAAAAGGTAGCTGAATGGCTCTGCATTAAAGTTGAGATGAAATTCAGGGGCAGCAGGAAGCGGAATAGCCCAGCACTGTGGGCTCGGCACAGCATCCTAGTGGAGTGGGCAGTGCATTTTTAAAGAATAAATGTGTCTAAGATTCAGTGTGAAGCTGCTTGCACTTCTGAGGCATAAAACCTCTCTGTCTTAAAGAGAGCATACTGCATGCTTCCATTTATATAAAACTCTAGGCAATGCAAGCCCATCTACGGCGACAGGAAGCAGATCAGAGGTTGGCCAGTGGGGAGGAGACTTTGGGGGAGGGGGTGAACTTGTTCAGGGTCTGCGCTGTGAGGATGCTTCAGAGCTTATCAAGTTGAGCACTTTAAATAAATGCAGGGGTTTTTAAAATTTTACTTTTTACTTTTACAGTGTTTTGTTGTTGACAGATATGTATAGTCCCACATTAGTCATATGTATATCCCTGGTCCCCATCCCTCCTCCACCCCTCTCCCAATTCCTATCCCCCCACCCCACCCCTCCAGGCCATCACAGAGCACCCCTGTAGGATGGGTTTCCAGGTTACTCCCTCTATGCCTCCCAGCCCCTGTTCATTCCCTACAGTGTCCATATGTCTGTTCTCTATGTCTGTTTTTCCATCGCTTCACTGCGTGTATGATCATTACCACCTTACTAGATTCCATATATATGTGTTAGTATACTGTACTTGTCTTTCTCTTTTTGACTTACTTCACTTTTTATAATAGGTTCTAGATCCATCTACTTCATTAGGACTGATTCTTCTGCATGTCTTTTTACAACTACGTAATTTTCCATTGTGTATATGTACCAGAGCTTTTTAAAATAAATGCCGTTTAAAAAGTCATTTGTATCAATTTGATCCAAATTGGTTTGTCTCTCATGCTTCTAGATGTACCAGTTTCCCTCTTTCAACAAGCTAACAACTGTCTCCCCCAAACATTTTTTCTGTCTCCCCACACCTCATCCAAGTCTGACACAGCTGTGAACCCTGGTGTGAGTGGTTTGGGGGAAGAATTCAAAGGAGGGAACTGAATCCCACGTCTAAATTGAAACCGCCAAACTAGGATGGCTTGGGTGGGTCAGAAGACTTTCCACAGATGAGTGAATTCAGCAGAAGCATGAGCTCGCGGTCAACACGCTCAAGAGGGTCAGATTCAGTCCTGTTTCGGGAAATTCTTAGATGTCCTGGGAGCCAGCACTGAATTTCCCTAGGAAGTGTGATGGGTGCTCAGGCCAGTCTCGTCAGTCTTGAAGTGCAGGGAGGTCTGTGTCTAAGATTCAGTGTGAAGCTGCTTGCACTTCTGAGGCATAAAACCTCTCTGTCTTAAAGAGAGCATACTGCATGCTTCCATTTATATAAAACTCTAGGCAATGCAAGCCCATCTACGGCGACAGGAAGCAGATCAGAGGTTGGCCAGTGGGGAGGAGACTTTGGGGGAGGGGGTGAACTTGTTCAGGGTCTGCGCTGTGAGGATGCTTCAGAGCTTATCAAGTTGAGCACTTTAAATAAATGCAGGGGTTTTTAAAATTTTACTTTTTACTTTTACAGTGTTTTGTTGTTGACAGATATGTATAGTCCCACATTAGTCATATGTATATCCCTGGTCCCCATCCCTCCTCCACCCCTCTCCCAATTCCTATCCCCCCACCCCACCCCTCCAGGCCATCACAGAGCACCCCTGTAGGATGGGTTTCCAGGTTACTCCCTCTATGCCTCCCAGCCCCTGTTCATTCCCTACAGTGTCCATATGTCTGTTCTCTATGTTTTTCCATCGCTTCACTGCGTGTATGATCATTACCACCTTACTAGATTCCATATATATGTGTTAGTATACTGTACTTGTCTTTCTCTTTTTGACTTACTTCACTTTTTATAATAGGTTCTAGATCCATCTACTTCATTAGGACTGATTCTTCTGCATGTCTTTTTACAACTACGTAATTTTCCATTGTGTATATGTACCAGAGCTTTTTAAAATAAATGCCGTTTAAAAAGTCATTTGTATCAATTTGATCCAAATTGGTTTGTCTCTCATGCTTCTAGATGTACCAGTTTCCCCTCTTTCAACAAGCTAACAACTGTCTCCCCCAAACATTTTTTCTGTCTCCCCACACCTCATCCAAGTCTGACACAGCTGTGAACCCTGGTGTGAGTGGTTTGGGGGAAGAATTCAAAGGAGGGAACTGAATCCCACGTCTAAATTGAAACCGCCAAACTAGGATGGCTTGGGTGGGTCAGAAGACTTTCCACAGATGAGTGAATTCAGCAGAAGCATGAGCTCGCGGTCAACACGCTCAAGAGGGTCAGATTCAGTCCTGTTTCGGGAAATTCTTAGATGTCCTGGGAGCCAGCACTGAATTTCCCTAGGAAGTGTGATGGGTGCTCAGGCCAGTCTCGTCAGTCTTGAAGTGCAGGGAGGTCTCCATTTGTACTTGTGTTCCTCACACAGACAGAAGCCCAGATGGGCACCGCCTCTGGCCGCACTTCCTGATGCTGTGGGTCAAAGCCAAGCTCTCCCTCCAGGCAGAAGAGGGGAGTGGGTCCTGGCTGAACTGCACCTCTTCTATAAAGAAACATTCCACAGTCAGAGCAGAGAAGGGAGGTGGGCCCCTAGCACACCTGGAGGGTGGAGCCTCCTCTGTCTCTTCTCTCCCTGGGATCCTCCGGTCAGCCCATCCTCATCAGCCTCTTCACACGCACTGCGGCAACTCCCCTTCGAGCCGGCACACCAGCCACGGGACCAGAGGTCAGTTTGCTCCCAGGACATTGCCCTTGAGACCGCTCAGCCCTGTGAGGATCCCTGCTCCAGAGAGATGAGAGCTGCTCTAGCCCTCCCCTCCCCCTCCCAACCCCCCATTCCTCCCACCCCACCATCCCACCATCCCCCGAACATCACAGCAGAACCAAACCAGCCACTCCTTCCAAGGGGATAAGCAAAGTGCGGCGTCTCTGGAGAGGACCCGGCTCCGGCTCCGTGGAGCAAGTCTTTAATTTCAAGCCGACAAGGCTGGGAGCTTGTGCCTGGGCTCTCCAGGAGGCAAGACGGATGAATGGCCAGGGAGTCCAGCTGGCGAACAAGAGTGGGTGGAGGGCGGGAGGAGCCAGGTGGGGAGGGGCTTGGAGCCTTCCAGGTAGGTAAAGGGGGGGTCTGCTCTCTGCAGCCTGAGCTGCTGGCTTCCATCACCACCCGGAGGGAGGTCTACAGCCCCAGATGCAGCCCCTGCCCACCCACCCCGCCATGAGACCTGTAGCAGGAAGAAACCCTGAAAGGCAAGCCTCCTGCCCACGAAGCACCCCAAGGGCAGAGACGGGACCCTAAGTACGGATCTCCGGGCTCCTGAATCCAAATGGCGGGGCTGCTCTGGGAACAAGGCCTCATTGAGACATCACGAAGCTGAGACTTTAGAGAAAGCTTCCCTGTGCTTGGAAGCAGGCGTCATTTGGGCTCCTGTCATCATTCTGCCATCAAGAGAAAACATGCCCGTGGGGGCTAGGGGTCCTGCGCAAGGTCACAACACAAGTCAGTGATGAAACCGAGAATCTTAAGAGAGTAGGACTGGCATTCACAAATGACACATCTCAAGACCTCCATGGGCCTCTGTTTCTTAAGACAAAAAAAACAGAAAACAAACAAAACCCACAGGACTCATTGGATGACACCATTGCCACTCCCATTTGCCACAGCCGGGTGGACCGCGAGGCCCTGGCCAGCTCCCGACCTGGGGATCGAACCCGAGCCCCTGGTGGCTCCTATACTGCCGGCAGTTCTTTAGCCCTGGAGCCATGAAGGGTGCTAACAGTTTCTTCTTACGTGATGCCGTCTTTGAGCAATGGCCTCTGGGCGTAGGAGGGGACCCCAGAACACCGTCTAGGGAGGCAGTCTGGCTCAGGCGGCCTCCCTCTCTTACTCCTGTGGGTGGATCCCTGAGGAGCGCTCCCGGTTTCTCTGCAGGGGCCTGGGCTGATGCAGCTTGAGGCCGAGCGCTAATGGAATGTCGCGACACAGGCTCGGGTTCCCAGATGACAGGGCGACCTCAGGCCAGTCACTGCCCTCCATGGGTCTCAGTTCTGTCTGCTAGCACCTGAGGGCTTGGAACAAGAGACTTGGGATGTTTGCTTTAAGAGACTAAAACTCCATCCGGAGCCTAGGTGTTATTGATTGTTCCTGCCTGACTCAGGTGAGCTGTTTTCTGTGCTGAATCCCCAGCTTTCCAGAACCCCTGCTTCTCACTGCGGCAGGGCCCCCCACCGGCTCAGCAGCAACGTCTCTACCACCACAGCTCTCCTTTGTCACAAAGCCACCCTTTGTTGACTGTTGCCACGCCTTGCCTCCCTCCTGTGTGCAGGAGATAACACTTGCTTTCCAGAAAGAAATAGAGATGCACGTAAAGTTGGAAGTGACCAAACCAGGATTTGCCCTGCTCGGCCCACAGTGCTGGACCACACGCTCATCCGCTCCAGCCTCCTGCCCCTGGGCAGAACTTTGCATTGAGAAGGGGCTTCCTGTGCTTGGAAGCAGGCGTCATTTGGGCTCCTGTCATCATTCTGCCATCAAGAGAAAACATGCCCGTGGGGGCTAGGGGTCCTGCGCAAGGTCACAACACAAGTCAGTGATGAAACCGAGAATCTTAAGAGAGTAGGACTGGCATTCACAAATGACACATCTCAAGACCTCCATGGGCCTCTGTTTCTTAAGACAAAAAAAACAGAAAACAAACAAAACCCACAGGACTCATTGGATGACACCATTGCCACTCCCATTTGCCACAGCCGGGTGGACCGCGAGGCCCTGGCCAGCTCCCGACCTGGGGATCGAACCCGAGCCCCTGGTGGCTCCTATACTGCCGGCAGTTCTTTAGCCCTGGAGCCATGAAGGGTGCTAACAGTTTCTTCTTACGTGATGCTGTCTTTGAGCAATGGCCTCTGGGCGTAGGAGGGGACCCCAGAACACCGTCTAGGGAGGCAGTCTGGCTCAGGCGGCCTCCCTCGTCTTACTCCTGTGGGTGGATCCCTGAGGAGCGCTCCGGGTTTCTCTGCAGGGGCCTGGGCTGATGCAGCTGCAGCTTGAGGCCGAGCGCTAATGGAATGTCGCGACACAGGCTCGGGTTCCCAGATGACAGGGCGACCTCAGGCCAGTCACTGCCCTCCATGGGTCTCAGTTCTGTCTGCTAGCACCTGAGGGCTTGGAACGAGAGACTTGGGATGTTTGCTTTAAGAGACTAAAACTCCATCCGGAGCCTAGGTGTTATTGATTGTTCCTGCCTGACTCAGGTGAGCTGTTTTCTGTGCTGAATCCCCAGCTTTCCAGAACCCCTGCTTCTCACTGCGGCAGGGCCCCCCACCGGCTCAGCAGCAACGTCTCTACCACCACAGCTCTCCTTTGTCACAAAGCCACCCTTTGTTGACTGTTGCCACGCCTTGCCTCCCTCCTGTGTGCAGGAGATAACACTTGCTTTCCAGAAAGAAATAGAGATGCACGTACATAAAGTTGGAAGTGACCAAACCAGGATTTGCCCTGCTCGGCCCACAGTGCTGGACCACACGCTCATCCCCTCCAGCCTCCTGCCCCTGGGCAGAACTTTGCATAAATAAGCCACAATGGCGGCAGGGGAGGGGGGGTCCTTCCCTAGACCTTGGAAAACAGGGTGAGTGGGTCCCATTGCCTCTCCTAGGAGAGTTGAGGAGGACCTGCCTGTTTGCAGAGACACCGGAGCTGTGATGGAAAATGTGATCCTAGAAGAAGCTTTTGGCCAGCCACGGCTTGTTTCTTGAGAAGGGCAAAGGGCTGGTGAGGGAAGCATGATCCAGGAACAGCCGCTGGGACAGGCCTGAGTAAAGATCAACAGCACGTTGCTGGTGGGCAGGGAAAGCAGAGGAACTGGGGATATAAGGAGACAGGTGCTGAGCGTGGAACCAGGGGACCCAGCGGAGCAAGGAAGCCTGCCCGTGTCCACAGGGATGCTTGACAGACCCGGACAGGCACGGAAGGGCAGTGGGCCAAACCTTTCAGTGCTTTTTCTCTGCTTTGAGACGAAAGGAGACGGAGACTCTGAGGCTGGTTAAAACTGTTTTTTTTCTTCCCCCTAGAGTTTCCAGCTCCTTGTTTTGAAAATCCTGGGAACTGGAAAGAGCCTGTGCTCCCCTTCCCAGCTGAGGTAGGGTCTCTAGGAATCCAGCTCTCCTTGCTCCCACCCTCTCACATGACAGACACGCTTCACTTCCTAAAAGCAGAGGAACAAAGACGAAAATAAAACAACCAGGAGGTAATAAACCAGTCTGATGGTTTCTTTCTTAGACAGTCTTGTAAATAAGAACATAACGTACCGACCTAAAATAAATCCTCGTCTGCCCTGCACAGAGAGTCAAGGCAGTGACGTGGGCCTTGTTGACCCAGCAAAGTCTAAGGAAACCTAGAGCACCCTGGATGGGGGCCAAGAGCCAGCCCCTCTGTACCTTAGGGTCTATGTCATGCGGGGTGACATGGTGCCCCCAAGACCTCCACAGGGCTCCAGCTAGAAAGAAAGAGACTGAGGCAGTGCCACTCAGGCTCTGCCAGCCCCACCAGGGACCACAGCCTGGATGTCGGTAGGGGCGGGAATTCACGAGCCCTCAGCCGTAGGGCTTGGGAAGACACATCCATCAGATAGCACGGCCGGTCCATTTGTATCCATTTGGTGTCCTCCTCGGATGCTGGGATTTGTCTTCATCAGGGAGGGAAAGAGACACCTTCTGATGAGATCTGAGGGGCGACTACACCTTCATCCTGCCTCATCCCGAAGCTGGAGTCGAGGGTGGGAGGTTCTTCCAAGTCCTCACTGGGGAGATGAGTCCTTGTCTCTCTTTAAGAGAAAGAAAGAGTCTGGACAAAGGGATTCCTGGGCAGAGGGTCTCTGGCTTTGTGTCCACTCCAGGGACGGAACCCTGGGAGAAAGTGAGGGCTGTCCAGCCATCAGCCAGGGGGCCCTTTGTTCTGAGGACAGATGTGTAATGAATCATTTCAAAATGTAATGGCTTACAGTGACTCTAAGCGTCAATCATCCCTATGGAGTATGGTGCTCAGGGCAGCCTGGTTGGGGGCGCCTGGCTCAGGGCCTCTCATGAGGCTGCTCTCACCTGGAGGCTGGAGTGACCTGAGCCCCGTGTCTAAGGAGGTCCTTTCACATGGTGGGCGAGCCCATTGCCCTCATCTGGCTCTCAGCAAGGGCTGCCTGGGTGTCCTCTTAGCATGGTGACAGCTTCCCCCAGGGTCAGCCGCGTGAGAGACCGAAGGTGTGAGGCCATCACGACCTAGAGCTGGAAGTCATGCACCGTCACTCCCGTCATATCCCACCAGCACTTAGTCCAGGCCTGAGCCTAGGTGGGAGGGTTCACACGAGGTCTAATCCCAAGAGGCTCAACGGAGGCCATCTTGGAATCCAAGTGTCAGTCAGGAGGAGAAAATTCTGAGAGTAGGGATGGTATTAGGCATAAGGACTGGAAGCCTAGGGAATGGGCTTAAGGAAAGAACACTGACCCTGAAGTCAGAAAGATCTGAGATTAAATTCCAACAGAGTCACTTTCCTGCTGTGGGACTTTGGGTAAATGTGTGCTAAGTCACTTCTGATGTGTCCAGTCTGTGTGGCCCTGTGGACTGCAGCCCACCAGGTTCTTCGTCCATGGAATTCTCCCAGGCAAGAATACTGGAGTGGATTGCCATGCCCTCCTCGAGGGGATCTTTCCGACCCAGGGATTAAACCCACATCTCTTATGTCTCCTGCACTGGCTGGTAGGTGGTTTATTTACGACTAACACCACCTTGGATGAATAGCCTTGAACTTTTAGCCTCAGTTTCCTTGTTTGCTGAGAGGGCAGGAGTCTTCTGCATCACCTCATCATCTGAGGCGTGATGAAGGCGTGTGCCACGTGGCCCAGCTCAGAGGAGGATCGTTCTGTTCTCCCAAGGTCACGTCCTGCCAATGGCAGACAAAGCCCATAAGCTTCCTGGTCACCTGCCATTCACCTTCTGGGGACACTGATCAGGAGGAAGAAGTTCACAAAGGTTTCTGATGCCGCTCCCAGGCCAGTCCTAGAGCTCCAGCCACAAGGGCGCCAGGGGTAGCGGACATGAGTCTTCCCCTTCTGTTGGTCTGGTCAAAATACGCTAAGATGGCTTATGGTTCCCAAATTTTGCCTTCTTTGCCTGCTAGGTGAGCTCCCTGCCTTGGGCGACCACAGATCTAAAGGTATGGAAGGGATTAAGAAGTAGGTATGGTGGTGTGTTTAGAACATAAAGTTTGTGGTTATGAGAGGTAAGGCTTGGAACATAGATGGGGGTAATTTTTCTAAGGACTTTATTTCCCAGCTGAACATCCCATCCTTTGTCTGTGGGTCCAGGGCAACGACAGGAGGTTTCCAAGTAGAGGTGGGTACCGATATCCAAGTTCTGCTTTAGAACAACCACTAAGAGGATGGTCTGGCCCCAGCTTTCTTCTCCCCCGTCTCACCACCATTACTGATCTGTTCATGGTCACCACCCAAAGTTCAGGGAAGGCCTGGTGGAGCTGCACCATCAAGTTAATCCAAAACGCCCGGCCACAGCGCCGCGCCAGCCCAGGAGGGAGGCAGCTGTAACAAGAGAGGAAATTACAGATAAGAGAGGAGAAATGGCCGCAGCAAGATGAAGGGAAGGCAGGCGCCAGCAGAACACAAACCAAGGTGTCAAGACAGAATCAATAGCCATCACCGCGGAGAGAAGAAGATGGGATTCATTACCGTGAGGGTAAAACAGACATTACCCAGCCTGTCCACGCGGCTCGCTGAGCAAGTGGGAGAACTTTCAACGCGGCGAGTGCTGACGGTGGAAATACTTGACAACACAGCGACGTGGGAGACAGAGAAGGAAGACGCCGCCGAGGAGGGGGAGGCGAAACGCAGGGGAAGAGACACACAGGGAGATGGGAAGAGAGCACGGAACAGGCAGAGAGGCAACCATGGGTGGAGTCTGATTGATTCTGTGCCTGGGTTCTTGAGCCTGAGGTATAAAGGGCAGGAACCTCTCATCCCATGGGGAGCTGGGACAGACCTGACTATCCCCCGTGAAGAAAGAAGATGAAGACCTGGAAGCCAACACAGATCTGTTATGGAGAGACCTGTCAAAAGAGAACTCATGTCTTGAAGGAGGGGCTCCTCTCTTGTCTGCCATGCACATCAACCACTTACACCATGCAGAGAGAAGAGGAAGCGGACTCACGGGGTGGGCTCATGGAGCGTGTGGGGGCCCCCGGGGAAGGACAGGCAGCCACGTGGAACCACAGATCTAAAGGTATGGAAGGGATTAAGAAGTAGGTATGGTGGTGTGTTTAGAACATAAAGTTTGTGGTTATGAGAGGTAAGGCTTGGAACATAGATGGGGTAATTTTCTAAGGACTTTATTTCCCAGCTGAACATCCCATCCTTTGTCTGTGGGTCCAGGGCAACGACAGGAGGTTTCCAAGTAGAGGTGGGTACCGATATCCAAGTTCTGCTTTAGAACAACCACTAAGAGGATGGTCTGGCCCCAGCTTTCTTCTCCCCCGTCTCACCACCATTACTGATCTGTTCATGGTCACCACCCAAAGTTCAGGGAAGGCCTGGTGGAGCTGCACCATCAAGTTAATCCAAAACGCCCGGCCACAGCGCTGCGCCAGCCCAGGAGGGAGGCAGCTGTAACAAGAGAGGAAATTACAGATAAGAGAGGAGAAATGGCCGCAGCAAGATGAAGGGAAGGCAGGCGCCAGCAGAACACAAACCAAGGTGTCAAGACAGAATCAATAGCCATCACCGCGGAGAGAAGAAGATGGGATTCATTACCGTGAGGGTAAAACAGACATTACCCAGCCTGTCCACGCGGCTCGCTGAGTAAGTGGGAGAACTTTCAACGCGGCGAGTGCTGACGGTGGAAATACTTGACAACACAGCGACGTGGGAGACAGAGAAGGAAGACGCCGCCGTGGAGGGGGAGGCGAAACGCAGGGGAAGAGACACACAGGGAGATGGGAAGAGAGCACGGAACAGGCAGAGAGGCAACCATGGGTGGAGTCTGATTGATTCTGTGCCTGGGTTCTTGAGCCTGAGGTATAAAGGGCAGGAACCTCTCATCCCATGGGGAGCTGGGACAGACCTGACTATCCCCCGTGAAGAAAGAAGATGAAGACCTGGAAGCCAACACAGATCTGTTATGGAGAGACCTGTCAAAAGAGAACTCATGTCTTGAAGGAGGGGCTCCTCTCTTGTCTGCCATGCACATCAACCACTTACACCATGCAGAGAGAAGAGGAAGCGGACTCACGGGGTGGGCTCATGGAGCGTGTGCAGAGGACAGGAGCCCGTGTGTCCCTAGATGGGGCTTCTGGTCCCCCCGCCATCCATCCTGGGAGCAGACAGGGCAGAGTTTTCCCCACTTGGGTAGGGAAACTGATGCTTGGGAAATGTCAAACCTGGAACTACAAAGGCAGAGACACTGCCAGGTCCCAGAGGGGCTGGATTCTGTACCGGCGGCAGGACAGGATGAAGGTCAGGGGCGAGCCACCGCAGGGTGGGCGAGGGAAAGAGACTGTGAGAGCCAGCTGCAGGAGCTCAGGGAAGATGGGGTGACAGCCAGAGGTACAATCTTCAAGCCCGAATGGTCACCGTGCAAGACAGAGTAGCAGAAATCCCGACGGGCAGGCCGAATGACTGAGCGGGCAGTAGGCAGCCTTGGAGTGGTCCACTGCAGGCAGCAGGATCCTAGCCATGGGCAGGAGGGCTGACACTGGCAGGATAGAGATCCAAGCCTGGAAAGACCAAGGTTTCTGGGGGGCCAGCAAGAGAAGACCTTGAACAAAGCAGATTAAGGAGCAAGGCAGATCGTACCTTATCAGTCCCATGGGCCACGCAGGTGAGCCCTGGGGACCATGATGGTGTAACCATCAGGCCCAAATGGCTAGGATGCGCCAGCCCTGAGGCCAAACTCGGGCTTGTGACAGAGCCTACTGTTGGAGGGGGAAGGGTCGAATGAGTAATCCCAGCCTTGGAAATAGTAGGGCTATACAGGCCAGGGTCAGACACCCAAGGCCTGGTTCCCCCGTCTGCCTGGATCTTCTCCACTCCAGTGCTGGCTGAATGTGTGCAGAGCTGTGAGCAGGGCAGCTGTGTGCAGGGACGTGGGAGGCTGGAGGCCAAGGGACCCAGGAGGAAAGCAGCTGGCATCTTGTGCCCCTAGGCATCCTGCAGCTAGGAGGTGGGCACCTGATGTGGCTTGCCTGGAAGACGCTAGAAGCTGCATTTGGTGCTAGTGTTTACATCGTGTACCTGTCAGGACCAATCTGGAGTGTGAGGCAGAGGGAGCTGGGAGAGCACCCAGGGACCAGAGCCCTCACACTGCAGGAGGACAGGCCCTTGACCACAGGCTACCTGCTCACTCGTCACTCTTCCGGGGGAGGGGGGCAGAGAATAATTGTGCCAGTGGACAGTTATTACTACATACGGTACGCCTGCTGTGTGCCAGTTGTTGTAGTCAACGCCCTGTGTGTTTGAACCTCACACAACTAAAGTTATGTCCATTTAAAAGAGGAGGAAACAGGTTCAGAGAGGTAATGCAAATGGTCCAACATCACACAGCCTTGAAGCAGTAGAGCCCAGACATGGACACAGGCAGTTTGGCTCCTTAACCTCGCTGTCGTCTCTGTTTCAGGGCCATCCCTAAGCTCTTTAGATTTCTTTAGGTTCCTAAGCATGGCTGCATCCCACCCCTGCGTCCCTCCCACAGTGGACCCCGTTGGCCCTTCCCCCATCCTTGTCTTGGTCTGCCTGCCTCCTGGTGTCTCTCTCCTTCCACTCTGTTTGTTTCTTGTGTCTGTGGCTCCTCCTCTGTCATTGCCTCGTTGTTATTTTCCCATGTTTTGCCTCTATCTTCCCATATTCATTTTGTGGCTTCTGCACGTCTGGATCTGCCTCTGCCTCCTCTTGCCTGTCGTTCTCACACACCTTGCAGAAAAGCTGGGCCTATTTGGGAGGATTTACTTGGCAGATCTCCTAGACTCAGGTATTTCCTGTGGGCTCAGCCTCCTCCCAGGACCAGCCCCTTCTCTCTCCCTAATCCCAGCTCAGAGCTGGCTTAACAGGCTGGATCTGCACCCCCTACCCCTATCCCCCCAGCCCCCAACAGGGCAATCAGAGGAGCCAGAGCCACAGTTTGGAGGGCAGGGAGGGGCGGGATTTCAGGCACTTAGCATGGAGACAGCGTCCTTGGCCTTTGGGGGGAAACAGTGAGGGGCTGGGGAGGAATAGTGGGTAGTTAAGAACATAGATACTGACAAAAATCTGGCTAACACAACTAATACCAGTCAAATACACTGTTCTCACTCCCTAGCAGTTTGGGGCACTAGGGGTGTGCTCCATTCTCTCCCTGAAATAAAGAGTCTCCAGCTCAGTCCCCGCCTCCTTGCCAGACAGCGGAGTCTCCAGATAAGCCCCGCCCCATCGTGGGTCCCAGAAGCCCCAGGACCACCAAGGGTTAGGAATGGCAGGGCCAGCCTCACCAGGCACTTAGCGCCTCTGCCGGCCCCGCCTCCGCCTGCCTGGACCACTCCTCTCCTGGATGAAGCCTGAGCCCTCACACTCCTCCAGGCCTTTGCTGGGGTGTTGTCCTCTCAGCCAGGCCTTTTCTGGAAACTTCATTTAAAACTGCTCCCACCCAGCCAGTCCCCTCCCTCGCCTGCTGTCATGAGCTCATCTCCGGCCACTGTCGTGTCGGTTTTCCCTGTTTCATGGGATCCCTGCAGGAGCAGCATGTGTCCATCCGACTTCCTGCAACCCCTGACTCCTCCGTATAGCCTGGTTCATGTGGGCGCTCTGTAAATGTTGGCTACAGTAGTACGATTTTATACCTAGATTGGAAATGTTGCTAGACCTTGGGAATGGTTTTGCAGTCTATGTTTTTAAGCAATTTTATCTGCTTTTCAGAATTTGAGTTATTCTCTTTTGTATCTTTTATTTCTAATTTGCATTCAGCTTGTTCTTCCTATTCTGTGCAACTTTAGGATAACATAAATGGTACTAAAAAATTGAAAATAACCTAAATACTCAGTAGCAGAGATTAGTTGGAAAATATCTAGTATTACAAAACAGAATATACAATAAGATTTTGTTTTTGTAAACTGGATCAGAAGATGTATAGATATTTATCTCTCATTATTTGGCAAAATGTTTTCTCAGAAACACAGATTAATAGCTGCCAGAGGAAAAGAGAACTCTGGCATTGAAGAATTTAGAGAATAACAAAGTTAAATAAGTTTCTTAACTGTGAATCTCTCAAGAGCTTCCAGTTCATTTATGATAACTGTCACACTGAATATTCATTATAATGAAGTTAAGAAGCTCTGAGATGAAAATACAATATGCAATACTTTTCAAAATTTGACCAGGTTTGTTGTTGCTGTTCATGTTCTTGTTTTATAGCACAAGGGACTAAAGTTCTGGAACTTTCTATGGGAAGTGGTAAAATTTGCATGAATACACACACAGAATCCAGAAGTGCATATACTAAGTTGTTCTCAGTGGTTGTGTCTGGATAATTGTTCTTTATGTTATTTTGGCTTCTCTATATTTTCTATAATGTGCATTTTTTGTAATAGGACAAAAAGAAGCGTAAATAGCTAAAAACAATATGATAAAAAAAACTCCTAAGAGAAAAGATCTAGAATTTTTCAATTTTGTGTCCCTTTCCTATTTTTAAAGATCTCTAATTTGTTTTCAACCTGCCGTAGTTTTTTTTTTGACAATGCTTTTATAATTTTCATTTTGAAAATTTGTTGAAAATGCCTGTTTCCAGTCAAGAAGTTTATATTTTTTTAGGATTCTCTTGTCATCTTCCCTGGTGGCTCACATGGTAAAGGATCTGCCTGCCATGTCAGAGACCCAGGTTTGATCCCTGGGTTGGGAAGATTCCTTGGAGGAGGGCATGGCAACCCACTCCTGTTATAGCCTGGTTCATGTGGGCGCTCTGTAAATGTTGGCTACAGTAGTACGATTTTATACCTAGATTGGAAATGTTGCTAGACCTTGGGAATGGTTTTGCAGTCTATGTTTTTAAGCAATTTTATCTGCTTTTCAGAATTTGAGTTATTCTCTTTTGTATCTTTTATTTCTAATTTGCATTCAGCTTGTTCTTCCTATTCTGTGCAACTTTAGGATAACATAAATGGTACTAAAAAATTGAAAATAACCTAAATACTCAGTAGCAGAGATTAGTTGGAAAATATCTAGTATTACAAAACAGAATATACAATAAGATTTTGTTTTTGTAAACTGGATCAGAAGATGTATAGATATTTATCTCTCATTATTTGGCAAAATGTTTTCTCAGAAACACAGATTAATAGCTGCCAGAGGAAAAGAGAACTCTGGCATTGAAGAATTTAGAGAATAACAAAGTTAAATAAGTTTCTTAACTGTGAATCTCTCAAGAGCTTCCAGTTCATTTATGATAACTGTCACACTGAATATTCATTATAATGAAGTTAAGAAGCTCTGAGATGAAAATACAATATGCAATACTTTTCAAAATTTGACCAGGTTTGTTGTTGCTGTTCATGTTCTTGTTTTATAGCACAAGGGACTAAAGTTCTGGAACTTTCTATGGGAAGTGGTAAAATTTGCATGAATACACACACAGAATCCAGAAGTGCATACACTAAGTTGTTCTCAGTGGTTGTGTCTGGATAATTGTTCTTTATGTTATTTTGGCTTCTCTATATTTTCTATAATGTGCATTTTTTGTAATAGGACAAAAAGAAGCGTAAATAGCTAAAAACAATATGATAAAAAAAACTCCTAAGAGAAAAGATCTAGAATTTTTCAATTTTGTGTCCCTTTCCTATTTTTAAAGATCTCTAATTTGTTTTCAACCTGCCGTAGTTTTTTTTTTGACAATGCTTTTATAATTTTCATTTTGAAAATTTGTTGAAAATGCCTGTTTCCAGTCAAGAAGTTTATATTTTTTTAGGATTCTCTTGTCATCTTCCCTGGTGGCTCACATGGTAAAGGATCTGCCTGCCATGTCAGAGACCCAGGTTTGATCCCTGGGTTGGGAAGATTCCTTGGAGGAGGGCATGGCAACCCACTCCAGTATTCTTGCCTGGAGAATCCCATGAACAGAAGAGCCCACCATGGCATTGCAAAAGAGTCCGACACGACCGAGTGACTTTCACTATTTTTGTTTATCTCTGGACCAAATCAGGCAGGAAGATGGGACAAGGGACTGGGAGTAGGAGGTAAAAGAGGATCTAGGAACAGAGAGGTGGAAAAAGAGGGGGAGTGAGGTGGCAGAGCAGTCCCTGGTGGTCCAGTGGCTGAGACCGCGTGCTCCCGATGCAGGGGCCTGCCTTCTATCCCTGGACAGGGAACTAGTTCCTACATGCCGCAACTAAAGATTCTGCAGGCTGCGATGAAGATTAAAGATCCTGCGTGCTGCAACTAAGACCTGAGGCAGCCAAATAAATACATAAATATTTTAAAAAGAGAGAGAAGAGAGAGCCGGGAAGGAATGAGAGAAGAGAGCAGAGCTGGAGCAGTAGAGAAAGAGAGTTCGGAGGCACAGACTCAACAGGAGGAGAGCGGGGAGTGGGGCGGCCATCTGACAGTCGCTGGACTGTGGTCCTGTGCTTAGCACCAGGGAAGGGTGCGCAGGACCTGGTGCTGAAATCAGGGGGAGGGGCAGCGACCCCTGGGGACAAGCGCCGAGCCTGGTTGCTGAAGGGGAGATGGGCAGGCACAGGCTGGGGAGGCTGGGAGGAGAATGGGCGTGGCTGGAAGGGACGAGGAGCGAGCTGAGCGTGTATGTGTGTGTACAGGGGTATATTCATGTGTGCACGGCCTCCAGGGCCCCCGCCGTGGCAGTCCGTATAGTGTCTAAGGCTCCAGAACCAGACTTCTCACTGAGAATCCCGGCTGGATCTTCCTTTGCAGGACTGTGGCCGATTCCTTCACCGGCACTTGCAACCTCGGTGTCCTCCTCTCTGAAACGATAGGACTAGTATCTACTGTGCCAGTCATCAGTTAGGACTTGGTGAGATCATGCAGGACTGGCACCTGCCATGTCAGAGACCCAGGTTTGATCCCTGGGTTGGGAAGATTCCTTGGAGGAGGGCATGGCAACCCACTCCAGTATTCTTGCCTGGAGAATCCCATGAACAGAAGAGCCCACCATGGCATTGCAAAAGAGTCCGACACGACCGAGTGACTTTCACTATTTTTGTTTATCTCTGGACCAAATCAGGCAGGAAGATGGGACAAGGGACTGGGAGTAGGAGGTAAAAGAGGATCTAGGAACAGAGAGGTGGAAAAAGAGGGGGAGTGAGGTGGCAGAGCAGTCCCTGGTGGTCCAGTGGCTGAGACCGCGTGCTCCCGATGCAGGGGCCTGCCTTCTATCCCTGGACAGGGAACTAGTTCCTACATGCCGCAACTAAAGATTCTGCAGGCTGCGATGAAGATTAAAGATCCTGCGTGCTGCAACTAAGACCTGAGGCAGCCAAATAAATACATAAATATTTTAAAAAGAGAGAGAAGAGAGAGCCGGGAAGGAATGAGAGAAGAGAGCAGAGCTGGAGCAGTAGAGAAAGAGAGTTCGGAGGCACAGACTCAACAGGAGGAGAGCGGGGAGTGGGCGGCCATCTGACAGTCGCTGGACTGTGGTCCTGTGCTTAGCACCAGGGAAGGGTGCGCAGGACCTGGTGCTGAAATCAGGGGGAGGGGCAGCGACCCCTGGGGACAAGCGCCGAGCCTGGTTGCTGAAGGGGAGATGGGCAGGCACAGGCTGGGGAGGCTGGGAGGAGAATGGGCGTGGCTGGAAGGGACGAGGAGCGAGCTGAGCGTGTATGTGTGTGTACAGGGGTATATTCATGTGTGCACGGCCTCCAGGGCCCCCGCCGTGGCAGTCCGTATAGTGTCTAAGGCTCCAGAACCAGACTTCTCACTGAGAATCCCGGCTGGATCTTCCTTTGCAGGACTGTGGCCGATTCCTTCACCGGCACTTGCAACCTCGGTGTCCTCCTCTCTGAAACGATAGGACTAGTATCTACTGTGCCAGTCATCAGTTAGGACTTGGTGAGATCATGCAGGACTGGCACCTGCCAGGTTCTCAGCATATGTTCACTAGCACAGCTGGGAATGACATTATCCATCAGACGACAACTAAGACGTCATGGTGCTGAGATGGTGGCTTGCCCTCTGAACAAGCTTGAGACACACACTCCGTCTTCCCGCCACGTTTCCACCCTTGTCTGTCTGCTTCTGAGCATGCTCTGTCACTTCAATTGTGTCTGTCTCTCTGTGACCCCATGGACGGCAGCCTGCCAGTCTCCTCTGTCCATGGGATTCTCCAGGCGAGAATACTCGAGTGGGTTGCCATGCCCTTCTTCAGGGGATCTTCCTCCCCTAGGGTTCGAACCCACGTCTCCTGCTTCTTCTACACTGTGGGTGAATTCTTTATGGTTGAACCACTGAAGAAGTTTCTTTTCTGCTTAGGGAAGATCCTCAGCGCCTGCATCCTGAGGAGAAAGGGCAATGGGAGCCTCCCATTCTGCAGGGAAGGACCTGGATTTAAGGGGCTAAGGTGAAGCTCCCACTTTCCCGTCCCGCCTGGAGAAGCCCTGTCAGCAACTTGTGACAAATGGTAGCACTTTGAGTGACTACTTCAATTTTAACTCCTTTCGATAATCCAGCGCCAGAAAGCCACATACTTTAAAACTGTCCCCGGCTCATAGATCAGCCCAAAGGCCAAGTCCAACTCAGTTAATAACCTCTGGAAACGCCATCCATCACTGGGGCTGCCTGTCCTCGGTGCTCTCCATACGGACTCCAGGCAGAGATGGATGGGCCACTTCTCTGGGCAGCAACTCTTGGGTTGTTTGCATCTTGCCTTTTTACAACCGGAAATGGACTTCAGCTGAGCCCAGGGTGGAGGCAGGGGTCACGGGGGGTGGCAGGAGCAATGGAGTGATTGTCCCTTAGAGAGAGGAAGTGGCCATCTCCCCCTGCCCCTTTCTGGGGACTCCCCTCCTTCCTGGCCTCTGGGGGGCCTGGCCTGTACTGGGGAGGAGCCCCAGATGGCCTTGGCCTCTCTTGCAGGAGCTCTCTGAGTCTACTCTCTGGGGTGACGCACAGGGGAGGGCCCGTGTGGCAGGACCGTGGCATGCTAGAGTGAGGACAGCTCCCCATGGTGGGCGCTGCCGAGTGCTGATGGCCAAGTGCTCTGTAGAGGCTGGACTTTTTTCTGGAAGCTGTCTGAGCAGGGATGATGTCCTCTATGGACACCCTGGGACCTGAGGGGTCCTCCTTCCTGCTGTCTTTAAGACCCAACCCTGTTGCCACCTTCCCAGCCTTTCTAGACTGTACCCCACTGACTCCTCTCCAGTCCTCCCCTACACCTGGCCAAAGGCCTCTTGGAGTGAGATACCACCTGGGTCACAACCCTCCTGTGCACATTTCCAACAGCTTCCCATTACCTAGGAAATACAGCCCAGTCCCTGGCAACCACCTCTGGATTCAGCTACAAGAAGCCAAGAGGGGCTTCCCTGGTGGTCCAGTGGGTAAGGACACCGCCTTGCAGTGCAAGGGGCGCCGGTTCGAGCCCTGGCCTGAGAAGATCCCACGTGCCGCGGAGTGGCTGGACCGATGAGTTCAATTACTGAGCCGGAGCGCTGGAGCACATGCCCCCAGAGCCGGTACTCTGTGACAACAGAAGTTACTGCAATGGGAGGCCCACATGGGCCAAAGAACAAAGATGGATGAAAATAGACAAATGAAAGACCAATAGAAGTGGCCTGCCTGCTCCCCTCCCTCCCCACCCCACCCCCACCAAAATAAATAAATAAATAAATAAATCTTTAAAAAATAAAAAAAGAAGCCAAAAGATAAGTGACTTTTATAAGAGAGGACTTTCCCTCTCACAGGAAGATCTGGAAGCAGCTAGGCGATACTGGAGATGGAAACCTGAGTCCACATGCTCCTCAGGTCTGCACGATCCTTCCAGCTTCTCTCCCTGCGGTGTGGGCCTTGACTTCACTATTCAAGATGGTGGCCACCACAGCCATGTTCCAGGGGGCTCCATGCAGAAAGGGGCAAATAAGAAAGGGCTGAGGGGAGACTTCCCTGGTGGTCCAGTGGTTAAGACTCAGCACTCCCAATGCAGGGGTCCTGGGTTCAATTCCCAGTTGAGGAAAGAGATCCCCCATGCTGCAACTAAGATGGTACAGCCATATAAAAAATAAAATAAAAAGGAAAAAATGAGAAAGAGGCTAAAGGGATACATAGCAGCTATATTTTAAGGAAGGTTCCTGGAAGCTGCCAGACAATACTTCTGCCCTTGGGCAGAACTTAGCCACACTTTGCTGCAAGGGAGACTGGGTTATTAAATCTTTACTCTGAGTGGACGTGTGCCCAGGAAAATTCTCCTGCTTTGGCAAAAGTGGGACATGAATACCAGCAGGAAAACCAGCATGTCTTCCATGGGATGGAAGGGGGATGGAACGGGAAGAGAAGCTGGTCAAAAGCTCCATGCTTTCCTACTGGAACCCAAAGCTCTCTATTTCTGTGTTTCTGTGTTTGAGCCAAAGACCGGAGAGAAGACGGCAGTTTGGACACACGGCATTTACAACTTCCTGCCGCCTCTCCATCCCCGCAGGCTAAGCAGCCACCTGGCTGCCCCAACTTTCAAGATCGAGTGTTTAGAAACATGCGCTGTCACTGCTTTCCTGCCTCGGAGGCCAAGGTGGCTAGAGTGAGTTTCCTGATCAAGTAGGAAATAGGCCAAGAGGTCAGTGTCATCTGGGCCACCTGGCTCTAGCTGTCTGTCTGTCCAAGTATTATGACAGATAGACTGCAGACTCATGAGGCTCTCTCAACACTAAATATGGGTTGTAGAACCACTGCCTGAAAGCTCATAAGATGCAATGGGAAACCCAAAGGAACGTTTTGGCCAACTCAATACCCGGCACTCCCTGTGTGTTGTTAGCTCCCTTTATGGAAGAGGACACTGAAGCACTGGGAGATGAGATGATTTGCCTAATGTCATGCAGCCCGTTAGTAATTGAGTCGGGCGCGACCTCGGTGTCTTGCCTTCACAGCTCACGTTCTTACCACAACTACTAGACTCTCCTTCCACTCATCTGCTGGTGTTTCTGTCTTGTCAAGACTGACAAGATCCCAGTGCCACCCCTCCCAGCTTTCAAATCTTTCATTGTCTTCCAGGGGGCTCCATGCAGAAAGGGGCAAATAAGAAAGGGCTGAGGGGAGACTTCCCTGGTGGTCCAGTGGTTAAGACTCAGCACTCCCAATGCAGGGGTCCTGGGTTCAATTCCCAGTTGAGGAAAGAGATCCCCCATGCTGCAACTAAGATGGTACAGCCATATAAAAAATAAAATAAAAAGGAAAAATGAGAAAGAGGCTAAAGGGATACATAGCAGCTATATTTTAAGGAAGGTTCCTGGAAGCTGCCAGACAATACTTCTGCCCTTGGGCAGAACTTAGCCACACTTTGCTGCAAGGGAGACTGGGTTATTAAATCTTTACTCTGAGTGGACGTGTGCCCAGGAAAATTCTCCTGCTTTGGCAAAAGTGGGACATGAATACCAGCAGGAAAACCAGCATGTCTTCCATGGGATGGAAGGGGGATGGAACGGGAAGAGAAGCTGGTCAAAAGCTCCATGCTTTCCTACTGGAACCCAAAGCTCTCTATTTCTGTGTTTCTGTGTTTGAGCCAAAGACCGGAGAGAAGACGGCAGTTTGGACACACGGCATTTACAACTTCCTGCCGCCTCTCCATCCCCGCAGGCTAAGCAGCCACCTGGCTGCCCCAACTTTCAAGATCGAGTGTTTAGAAACATGCGCTGTCACTGCTTTCCTGCCTCGGAGGCCAAGGTGGCTAGAGTGAGTTTCCTGATCAAGTAGGAAATAGGCCAAGAGGTCAGTGTCATCTGGGCCACCTGGCTCTAGCTGTCTGTCTGTCCAAGTATTATGACAGATAGACTGCAGACTCATGAGGCTCTCTCAACACTAAATATGGGTTGTAGAACCACTGCCTGAAAGCTCATAAGATGCAATGGGAAACCCAAAGGAACGTTTTGGCCAACTCAATACCCGGCACTCCCTGTGTGTTGTTAGCTCCCTTTATGGAAGAGGACACTGAAGCACTGGGAGATGAGATGATTTGCCTAATGTCATGCAGCCCGTTAGTAATTGAGTCGGGCGCGACCTCGGTGTCTTGCCTTCACAGCTCACGTTCTTACCACAACTACTAGACTCTCCTTCCACTCATCTGCTGGTGTTTCTGTCTTGTCAAGACTGACAAGATCCCAGTGCCACCCCTCTGCCTCTCGCGAAGGCTCCAAACATGTCTCTTTCCTGGAGCAGGAGGTCCTTTTCCAAGCCCTGTGCTTCCAACCTTCTTTTTAAGTTTCACTTCCTCCGGAAAGGGTCCCTTTTCACTAACCCACTTGATGTGGCCCTGCTAACCCCTCCATCATCCCCTTCAACACTCTATCCCTCTGCTCAGCAGCGAATGGTTGGGCCCTGGCTCACGTGTTTCTGTTGTAGGCGACCTGTATGTTTCCCATGTTTTCCTGTCCTGTCTTCCAACCTTGATGGGAGTCATTGGGCTATCGTTACAGTGTGGGCTCTGGATCCCCTTCCCTCTGCTCCACATACACCCCACTCTACGTATCTTCCCTCCAATCTGAGAAACACATTCCTACAACCAACCCCTCTCCACCCCGAGCCCATAGAGACTCTCAAGTCATTCCATGGGGTAAACGACGCTGCTGACCTCTAGAACTCCTTTCTGGTTACTGCCCTTTCTCTTTCCCTTTCTCAGCAGAGTTTTTTTGAAGTTTTTTGCTTCATTTTTCTTATCTCTCAGAGCTCTTCAACCAACCAGAGCTTGGCTTCTGTCCTGGCGTGCCATTAACCTTGTCTGGCAACGTCACATATTGCAAATCTATGGGCCCCTCTCAGCCCTTACTGTCTGTTACTCTCCCTGGCACTTGACACTGTTAACTGTTTCTCTTTCTGAAAACCCTTTTCATAAGAGGGGAGTTTCCTGATCAAGTTGGAAATAGGCCAAGAGGTCAGTGTCATCTGGGCCACCTGGCTCTAGCTGTCTGTCTGTCCAAGTATTATGACAGATAGACTGCAGACTCATGAGGCTCTCTCAACACTAAATATG
This sequence comes from Tragulus kanchil, assembly GCA_022376925.1. Taxonomy (NCBI): domain Eukaryota; kingdom Metazoa; phylum Chordata; class Mammalia; order Artiodactyla; family Tragulidae; genus Tragulus; species Tragulus kanchil. Next base: position 140,272,358 of record JAIOJX010000006.1, read on the forward strand.
GGTTGTAGAACCACTGCCTGAAAGCTCATAAGATGCAATGGGAAACCCAAAGGAACGTTTTGGCCAACTCAATACCCGGCACTCCCTGTGTGTTGTTAGCTCCCTTTATGGAAGAGGACACTGAAGCACTGGGAGATGAGATGATTTGCCTAATGTCATGCAGCCCGTTAGTAATTGAGTCGGGCGCGACCTCGGTGTCTTGCCTTCACAGCTCACGTTCTTACCACAACTACTAGACTCTCCTTCCACTCATCTGCTGGTGTTTCTGTCTTGTCAAGACTGACAAGATCCCAGTGCCACCCCTCTGCCTCTCGCGAAGGCTCCAAACATGTCTCTTTCCTGGAGCAGGAGGTCCTTTTCCAAGCCCTGTGCTTCCAACCTTCTTTTTAAGTTTCACTTCCTCCGGAAAGGGTCCCTTTTCACTAACCCACTTGATGTGGCCCTGCTAACCCCTCCATCATCCCCTTCAACACTCTATCCCTCTGCTCAGCAGCGAATGGTTGGGCCCTGGCTCACGTGTTTCTGTTGTAGGCGACCTGTATGTTTCCCATGTTTTCCTGTCCTGTCTTCCAACCTTGATGGGAGTCATTGGGCTATCGTTACAGTGTGGGCTCTGGATCCCCTTCCCTCTGCTCCACATACACCCCACTCTACGTATCTTCCCTCCAATCTGAGAAACACATTCCTACAACCAACCCCTCTCCACCCCGAGCCCATAGAGACTCTCAAGTCATTCCATGGGGTAAACGACGCTGCTGACCTCTAGAACTCCTTTCTGGTTACTGCCCTTTCTCTTTCCCTTTCTCAGCAGAGTTTTTTTGAAGTTTTTTGCTTCATTTTTCTTATCTCTCAGAGCTCTTCAACCAACCAGAGCTTGGCTTCTGTCCTGGCGTGCCATTAACCTTGTCTGGCAACGTCACATATTGCAAATCTATGGGCCCCTCTCAGCCCTTACTGTCTGTTACTCTCCCTGGCACTTGACACTGTTAACTGTTTCTCTTTCTGAAAACTCTATCCTGCCTTTATTACCATGACACCTTGTCTCCCCGTCCTCTTTAAACTTACCGATTTTTCTATCTTTACTTATTCTCTTCTCCTTTATTACATGTTCATGCTCACTAGGGCTCTGACCCTGGTCCTTTCCTCATCTTACCCTATATTGCCTTTCTAGGTGATTTAATACACACCAATTATTTTAAATGCCACCAACTCGCTCCTGACCCAGATATATTTACATTTCCAACATAGGTCACATGGCTGAGATCCAGATCTGTGTCCAGCTACCCATTGGCCAGCTCCCCCTGCATATTCACAGTCACCTCAGCCTCAGCCGTCCTAAAACCAACTCCTCATCTGCCCCCTGAACCTGTGTGATCTGCTGCTGGATCCTCTCTTGGTCAGAGGAGCTAGAAGCTACATGGTCCTGCGAGTCAGGACCTGGAGAGCCATCCTGGATCCTTCCCCTCCCTTCCGCCATGCCAATCAGCCCTGAAGTCCTGCCAACTCTGCATCCAGTGTTTTCCTTGAAGGAACCCTCTCTTCTCCATCACCCCCCACATTTGCCTCCCTGGGTAGCTGCATGAACCTCTCAGAATCACTCCTTCCCAAGACTATTTTGATTTCTTTTTCCATTCAACATGGCCCCTTAAAAACACAAATTCAGCCATTCATTCATTCATTCAACAAATGTCTCTTTGGCTCTTGTTATGTTCCTTGTTATGTTCTAAGTGTCAGAGATACAGAAGTGAACAGTACAGACTCTTCCTGATGAGGTCTACCTTCTAGTTGGGAGATGGAGGGGAAATGACAATAAAAAAGTAGGTAATTATATGTCAAGTGGTAATAACGTCCATGAAGGAGAACAGAGGAAGATTAGGGGGATAGAAATGAACCATGGGGGCAGTGCTGTGCCTTTTTAGGGGCTCAGGGACAGTGTCTCTGAAGAGGCGACATTGGTGCAAAGATACAAAGGTGAGGAGAGAGTAAGCTGTGTGACTATCCAGGCGTGGTGAGAAGAGCCCTTGGATAGAGGGAAGAGGGTGTTTTTGTGTTTGAGGATTCATAGGTCAGTGTGTTTGGAAAGGAAGAGGGTTAGGCTAAGAGCAGAGAAGGACTGGGGAGGCTGGATGACATAGAATCTTGTGGGCTATTGTAAGGACTTTGTGAGTGAGAGGAAAGCTATATGAAGGTGGGGAGCAGAGGAGGAACATGATCCAGGCTTCATCCCAGAAGAATAGATGTATAGGCCAGAAGCAGAAAGACCAGATAGAAGCAGCAGCCACGATTCAGGAGAAAATGGGATGATGACCTGGACCACAGCATGGAGTGGGGGGAGGGGTCAGCTCTGGGAGACATATCTGGGGGGAGAGACGAGTGAGGAAACATGTGTGCCAACTGGATGGGGAGCAAAGAGGGAGAAAGGCTGATTCTAAGGAATTCCACAGGACAGCTGGAAGGATGGAGCGCCACTTCCTCATATGCAGAAGGTGGCAGGGAAGGGCCATTTCAAGAGGGTGAGGATAGGTTGGGTTTTGGAGGTCTTGACCGTGATGAGGATGGGGAGCAGTTACTTGGATTCACAAGGTGGCGTTGAGGGACGAATCGGGGCTGGAGATGTCTCTTCTACAAGCAATCCTCTTCAGGCTCCCCTTTGCCCTGAGGTCAGTGTCTACCCTGGGAGGGGAGGGCAGAGGGGCTCTCTCAGCCCAGGCTGGGGAAGCTGAAAAAGGCAGGGAATCAGACAAAGCCTGGGGCCGTGTCAGACAACAAGTCCAAGATCAAAGGAGGGAGTTCAGATAGGCTGTCAGCGTGAAAGGGGTCCAAAGCAAACGTGACCTTAATCCCTGTCTGTCCATTCGTCTTCAGCCCAGTTTTCATTCTGGAAAAACGTTCTTGCCTCTTTAAGTTACTGTCTCGTCTAGCATGGCTCTATAGCACCATGGATATAGCTCCTCTTTGTAGAACTTATCCTAACTGACAACTGATACTTGGATTTTAAAAATAACATAGAGAGACCTCCCTGGTGGTCTTGTGGTAGATGCTTCCCCTTCCAGTGCAAGAGGTGTGGGTTCAATCCCTGATCAGATAACTGAGATCGCACATGCCTAGAGACCAAAAAATGAAAAAACATAAAATAAACCTAATATTCAACAGATTCAATAAAGAGTTTAAAAAGGGTCCACATCACAGCATGTCTTTAAAAGACGACATTCGATACATGTGTTTTACATCTGTGTGCTTAATGGTTGCATTGGTGTCTGCCTCTTCTCTTGGACTGAAGGTTACATGAGGTCAGGGATGAGTTTCCTTTTCTGTCCTGATGAGAGAATGAACAAATTTGTGAGCATCCAGAAGAATTCAGAGGCAGAGGGAGACGAGCACAGGGTGGCTGCTGTCAAGAGTGACGGCTGGCAGCACATGGGGTGTCTAAGACTGGTTTCGGGGTTGACCACAAGGGCGTGTGTGGTGAGCACAGAGCTGGGCCGCTTCAGGCTCTTAGCCTGGGCACTCAGGACGCTCAGGGCCTGGCGCCTTCCTGCCCCTAAGCCTCATTTCTCTCAGTCTCTTTCTCCACCTCCAACTCCATCTTTCTAATCCTGGTGCCTGCCTGTGGCTCCCATGCATTTGCTATTTCACACCCCTGAACCTGTCTTCATTCTCTTCCCTCTCGATCTTCTGCTCTTAACTGTGGCAAATTGTTGTTTATCTTTCTAAATTAAACTCAGATGTCTCTTTCTCTGGGCCATCTTTCATAATCCCCCAGATGATCCTGCTTTCTTTTCTTCTACACATTAAGTGTTGGAGCTGAAAATCTGTGAAGAGGGGAGGCAGGCCTCCCGAATCTCTTCCTGCCACAGACCAAAGCTTTCCTACCTGAGGCTACTCAAACCCGTTAATCTCTCCCGGCTGTCAGCGTGAAAGGGGTCCAAAGCAAACGTGACCTTAATCCCTGTCTGTCCATTCGTCTTCAGCCCAGTTTTCATTCTGGAAAAACGTTCTTGCCTCTTTAAGTTACTGTCTCGTCTAGCATGGCTCTATAGCACCATGGATATAGCTCCTCTTTGTAGAACTTATCCTAACTGACAACTGATACTTGGATTTTAAAAATAACATAGAGAGACCTCCCTGGTGGTCTTGTGGTAGATGCTTCCCCTTCCAGTGCAAGAGGTGTGGGTTCAATCCCTGATCAGATAACTGAGATCGCACATGCCTAGAGACCAAAAAATGAAAAAACATAAAATAAACCTAATATTCAACAGATTCAATAAAGAGTTTAAAAAGGGTCCACATCACAGCATGTCTTTAAAAGACGACATTCGATACATGTGTTTTACATCTGTGTGCTTAATGGTTGCATTGGTGTCTGCCTCTTCTCTTGGACTGAAGGTTACATGAGGTCAGGGATGAGTTTCCTTTTCTGTCCTGATGAGAGAATGAACAAATTTGTGAGCATCCAGAAGAATTCAGAGGCAGAGGGAGACGAGCACAGGGTGGCTGCTGTCAAGAGTGACGGCTGGCAGCACATGGGGTGTCTAAGACTGGTTTCGGGGTTGACCACAAGGGCGTGTGTGGTGAGCACAGAGCTGGGCCGCTTCAGGCTCTTAGCCTGGGCACTCAGGACGCTCAGGGCCTGGCGCCTTCCTGCCCCTAAGCCTCATTTCTCTCAGTCTCTTTCTCCACCTCCAACTCCATCTTTCTAATCCTGGTGCCTGCCTGTGGCTCCCATGCATTTGCTATTTCACACCCCTGAACCTGTCTTCATTCTCTTCCCTCTCGATCTTCTGCTCTTAACTGTGGCAAATTGTTGTTTATCTTTCTAAATTAAACTCAGATGTCTCTTTCTCTGGGCCATCTTTCATAATCCCCCAGATGATCCTGCTTTCTTTTCTTCTACACATTAAGTGTTGGAGCTGAAAATCTGTGAAGAGGGGAGGCAGCCCCGCTCTCCCCGAATCTCTTCCTGCCACAGACCAAAGCTTTCCTACCTGAGGACTCACATCAAAACCAGTCCTTCCCCAGGCCACTTCCCTGGCCACACCCAGATACTTAACCCCCGCTCTCGGCTGCAGCGTTCTTTTCAGCCTGCTGGCCCCTTGGCCTCTGGGCCCACCTGGCCTCTCTCTCTCTCTTTCTCCCTGAACCCTTCTTCCCTCTTGGACCCCTTGTCCTGACTACCTAAGCCCAATATGAATAAACCTGTTCCCCACCCCCACCCCCACCCCGATCCCTCCTTCTTCTCTGTCTTTCTTTTATGCTTTTCTAACATTAAGGATCGTTTTATGTGTAGACTAGCAGCTCTGTGCCGTTAGGAGCCATGTCGTGGTCGTCACTATATCCCCCAGCACCTAGTAGGTGCTTAATAAATGAGCAAAGGAGTGAGGGAATGAATGACCACATAACCCAGATTTCTTGAAGCACTGTAGACTTCGAACAGCCCATTTCCTCACCCCATACGTGTACTTGCAGTTATCACACCATGGGTCCGGATTTTTCTTCTGAAAATTGTGGTCACTGCAGAAATAGTGCTGTGGTTTCCAAGCAGAGGTCTCTGGACCCACAGGGAAAGTCATAATAAGGTTCTGAGAGCTTCTGTCGATGTCTCAAATAGCCCCACAGAAATCCCACTGTTATCCTAAAACATCAGGTTTCTCTGCTTTTAGCTGGATTGTGCTAACAGTGGTTATCTCATGCAGGAGCTGAGATTGGCTGGGGATGACTTCATAGGAGTCCCTGGGGTCTGAGGAAGAGAAAACAATAAGAGGGAGCTGGGAAGTTAAAAGGCTGAAACAGCCAGGGTGAAGGCTGGTGCCCTGGGCTCAGAACAGAGAACCGTGAGAGTCGGCCATGGCTCCTGTAGCGAGCCACCCAGCATCTCTGGGCCTGCACCCCTCAACTGGAAAGAGGGAACAACCCTGTTGTCCTTGAAGGTCACAGGAGGGTGAAAGTGTTTTCAAAAGGAAAATGCTGAGTGAGGGGCAGGAGTCTGACTTACGCAGAGGCTCCCGGGTAGGATATCCTGCTTTCTTTTCTTCTACATTAAGTGTTGGAGCTGAAAATCTGTGAAGAGGGGAGGCAGCCCCGCTCTCCCCGAATCTCTTCCTGCCACAGACCAAAGCTTTCCTACCTGAGGACTCACATCAAAACCAGTCCTTCCCCAGGCCACTTCCCTGGCCACACCCAGATACTTAACCCCCGCTCTCGGCTGCAACGTTCTTTTCAGCCTGCTGGCCCCTTGGCCTCTGGGCCCACCTGGCCTCTCTCTCTCTTTCTCCCTGAACCCTTCTTCCCTCTTGGACCCCTTGTCCTGACTACCTAAGCCCAATATGAATAAACCTGTTCCCCACCCCCACCCCCACCCCGATCCCTCCTTCTTCTCTGTCTTTCTTTTATGCTTTTCTAACATTAAGGATCGTTTTATGTGTAGACTAGCAGCTCTGTGCCGTTAGGAGCCATGTCGTGGTCGTCACTATATCCCCCAGCACCTAGTAGGTGCTTAATAAATGAGCAAAGGAGTGAGGGAATGAATGACCACATAACCCAGATTTCTTGAAGCACTGTAGACTTCGAACAGCCCATTTCCTCACCCCATACGTGTACTTGCAGTTATCACACCATGGGTCCGGATTTTTCTTCTGAAAATTGTGGTCACTGCAGAAATAGTGCTGTGGTTTCCAAGCAGAGGTCTCTGGACCCCCAGGGAAAGTCATAATAAGGTTCTGAGAGCTTCTGTCGATGTCTCAAATAGCCCCACAGAAATCCCACTGTTATCCTAAAACATCAGGTTTCTCTGCTTTTAGCTGGATTGTGCTAACAGTGGTTATCTCATGCAGGAGCTGAGATTGGCTGGGGATGACTTCATAGGAGTCCCTGGGGTCTGAGGAAGAGAAAACAATAAGAGGGAGCTGGGAAGTTAAAAGGCTGAAACAGCCAGGGTGAAGGCTGGTGCCCTGGGCTCAGAACAGAGAACCGTGAGAGTCGGCCATGGCTCCTGTAGCGAGCCACCCAGCATCTCTGGGCCTGCACCCCTCAACTGGAAAGAGGGAACAACCCTGTTGTCCTTGAAGGTCACAGGAGGGTGAAAGTGTTTTCAAAAGGAAAATGCTGAGTGAGGGGCAGGAGTCTGACTTACCGCAGAGGCTCCCGGGGTAGGATGGCGAGACACAGGCAGAGGGGGCAGGAGAGCTGTTCCTGAGGTTGGAACATGGGATTCAGAGACGTCTTGGGTGCATATGATGTGGGAGAGTCAGGCCGGCGAGGGATGGTGAAGGCCTGGGAACTCACGCCAAGCGGTGAGCACAACATGGTCCTTAAGGGAAACATTCAAAATTGCCGCTGGCCTCAAGTGTGGTGGGTGATGTGATTCCCAGCGCTCCAACCGCCAGGGATTCTTGGGGCATCGCCTGAAGCATAGCATCTACTCCCAGCCCGCCACTTGGGGTGTCCATTTCAGCGGGAAGGTCCCGACCCCGCCGTAGCTCCCCACGCTTGGAGCTCCTTGGGAGTTGCAGGTGCTGCTGCCGCAATGCTCAGGGCAACCGGCCAGGTCACTGGGACCCGACGCTGGCTCCATAGCAACGAGGACCAGAGTGAATGAAGCCCCATTGGATGGCGGGAGCCCTTGGTGGGTGGTGCCGCTACAACCCGGCTGAGCCAGAACCAGGCGGAGGAACATTCTCTGCTGCACTTTGACCACTCCCCACCCTGACCCCAGGCTTCCCCTGAAAATCCTCCATTTCTTGAGACCAGTGGAAAGGCTGCCTTCCACAGAAATTCTACCTCCTTTGAATCCCAGGTCAGGGTTAATTCCTTTTTTCTCTGTATTCCTGTAACACACTGTGGACATTGCCACTCCTTATTTTGTTCTGCTCTGTGTTTAGATGATTTCTTTTCTTGCCTTTTTCCTCCACCAGACTAGTGAGCAGGATCGTGTCTTGTCTGCACTCCTGAACGCGGAGCCTAAGGGCTGCAAGGAGTCCATGAACAGTGCTGACTGTGGGGGCAAATGTCTTCGGTGACCAAATCCGGTGCCCGGTTTTTATGGTGGCCTGGTATGACCACACACACACTGAGCGCGGTAACCCGGGGCCCATGCTTCCCTTGGTGTCCTTTCAGTTTCAACAGTGAAAAATGACCGGAGGGCTCCTCGGAGCGGGTTTCCATGAAAACGTCAAAAGATATCTCCAGGGGCTTCCCTGGTGGTCCAGTGGGTAAGGACACTGCCTTGCAGTGCAAGGGGTGCAGGTTTGATCCCTGGCCTGGGAAGATCCCGCATGCTGTGGAGTGGCTGGACCAATGTGTCCAACGACCGAGCTGGAGCTCTGGAGCTCATGCGCCCAGAGCCAGCAGAGGCCGCTGTGATGGGAGGCCCGCACAGGTCAAAGAACAAAGATGGATGAAAATAGATAAGTGAAAGACCAATAGACGTGCCCCCTGCCCCCAAAACATATCTCCAGCGAAGACCACATATAAACCATCCCAGAGAAATCAATGTTCTACCACTGACATTTCCAGGAAAGGTGATGAGGTCAGACCTACTGTAGTTTGTACCTTGCAGATTTTTTTTTTTAACTTTTTATTTCATATTGGTGTACAACCGATGAACAATGCTGTGATAGCTTTGGGTGTATAGCAAAAGGGACTCAGTCATACATATGCATGTATCCATTCTCTCCCAAATTCCGTTCCCATCCATGCTGCCATGTAACATTGAGTAGAGTTCTCCCTGTCTTTTTTATATACTTTTTAACTTACCAATGTATGGCTGTGCTGGGCCTTTGTCACTGCACATGGGCTTTTTCTAGTTGCAGCGAGAGGGGGCTACTCTCCTGTTGCAGTGCATGGGCTTCTCATTGAGGTGGGTTCTCTCTTTGTGGCTCACAGGCTCTAGAGCACATGGGCTTTGGTAGCTGTGGCACATGGGCTTAGTTGCCCCTTGGCATATTGAATCTTCTGGAGCCAGGGATCAGACCAGTGTCCCGTGCATGAGCAGGTGGATTCTTAACTGCTGGACCACCAGGGAAGTCCCTTATGAGATTCTTGGAACCGAAAATCCTGCTGGAGGTCTTCCCTTCTATCTGCTCAGCCCAATTCCTATGAATGGGGGTAGCCTCCCTACCCCCACCATGTTTTTCCCTGCCCTCCTGGAGATGGAGGCAAACCGACAGAGACTCCACTGGCTCCTGCGGAGTGGGTGCGGGGCAAATGAAAACAAGTGAAGCCGTGGTTCTGCTGGTGACCTCAGCAACCTGAGACCTGCACCAAGACTATCTCTTGGTGGCAGTGCCATGCTCATATTCAAGGACAAGGAAGCATCCAATTGTTGCTTTGTCTACCATGGCCCCTCCCAAATAAGTCAATGTGCAGGAAAAATACTTGCCTCTGTCACTAGGCTGCACCTGTAAATAAATCGGAAGATAAAAAGGCCTTCCTGCTTTTCAAACTGTGACAGGCACATCCTGGTAAATTGCCTTCATGCTTTTTTAATAGAAGTAAAAAGGTTTGGGTGGATTGTGTCGCCCTAATACAGAAGCATTTTTCTCTCATTTGAGCGACCGCAGATGGGATAATGAATGCATTTTTATCTCTGTCTCTAAACAAAATGCAAAGAAGCTGGAGTTAGAAAAACTTGCCTTTGTGACATTTCGAGGAAAAGGAAAGCTGGGAGAGGGTGAAATGCTCTTGGTGACAAGCCCCCCAGGTGCTGGGAGCTGAAGGGTGGGGATTTGTTCCCTGCTAGAAGCATGCAGCCTTCTCTTGGGCTGGAAGTGTGTTTGCAGCCTGGATTCATAGACCCACTTCCGCATCTCAACCTCAGTTTGTTTTTTAACAGAATAGTGACAAGGTTCTCCATTCCCAGGACTGTTGGAAATGAAGGCAAACCTCCCTGGACTGGTCCAGTCAGATAGAAAGTAGTCAAACAGCATCAGTTAAAGGTCATTCTGGTTTTGTATGAGGATGCCCTGGGCCTGGGCACATGTTGCTACCAAGAAGCAGACATTCAAGGCTCCCTGCTGCCCCTCTGAGGAGGAAGGCTGAGTGAATGGTTTCTGTAGGCTGGCCGGACTGTGTGGCCCCTGGGGTCTCCCACCTCCTTTTTAGCCCTTCCTGGAACCGAAAATCCTGCTGGAGGTCTTCCTTCTATCTGCTCAGCCCAATTCCTATGAATGGGGGTAGCCTCCCTACCCCCACCATGTTTTTCCCTGCCCTCCTGGAGATGGAGGCAAACCGACAGAGACTCCACTGGCTCCTGCGGAGTGGGTGCGGGGCAAATGAAAACAAGTGAAGCCGTGGTTCTGCTGGTGACCTCAGCAACCTGAGACCTGCACCAAGACTATCTCTTGGTGGCAGTGCCATGCTCATATTCAAGGACAAGGAAGCATCCAATTGTTGCTTTGTCTACCATGGCCCCTCCAAGTAAGTCAATGTGCAGGAAAAATACTTGCCTCTGTCACTAGGCTGCACCTGTAAATAAATCGGAAGATAAAAAGGCCTTCCTGCTTTTCAAACTGTGACAGGCACATCCTGGTAAATTGCCTTCATGCTTTTTTAATAGAAGTAAAAAGGTTTGGGTGGATTGTGTCGCCCTAATACAGAAGCATTTTTCTCTCATTTGAGCGACCGCAGATGGGATAATGAATGCATTTTTATCTCTGTCTCTAAACAAAATGCAAAGAAGCTGGAGTTAGAAAAACTTGCCTTTGTGACATTTCGAGGAAAAGGAAAGCTGGGAGAGGGTGAAATGCTCTTGGTGACAAGCCCCCCAGGTGCTGGGAGCTGAAGGGTGGGGATTTGTTCCCTGCTAGAAGCATGCAGCCTTCTCTTGGGCTGGAAGTGTGTTTGCAGCCTGGATTCATAGACCCACTTCCGCATCTCAACCTCAGTTTGTTTTTTAACAGAATAGTGACAAGGTTCTCCATTCCCAGGACTGTTGGAAAAGAAGGCAAACCTCCCTGGACTGGTCCAGTCAGATAGAAAGTAGTCAAACAGTATCAGTTAAAGGTCATTCTGGTTTTGTATGAGGATGCCCTGGGCCTGGGCACAGGTTGCTACCAAGAAGCAGACATTCAAGGCTCCCTGCTGCCCCTCTGAGGAGGAAGGCTGAGTGAATGGTTTCTGTAGGCTGGCCGGACTGTGTGGCCCCTGGGGTCTCCCACCTCCTATTTTAGCCCTTCCTGGGGATTCAGGCTTGCTGGTACCTCCTTCCATCGGTCTCTCCTCTGGGCCATCACTTGGTGCCTCTCATACTGATGTGCAATTTTTATCTACACATTGTTCTCTCCTCCAAACCTGGGAGTGAGAGAGGGCCAGCCTCACGCTTGGTGAATGCCATTGTCCTCAGCACCCAGCACAGCACCTGAACGCTCATCAGGTGCTTGTAACGAACTGAATGTTTATGTCCCCAAATTCATATGTTGAAGACCTAGCCCCCAGAGGGGTGATATTGGAGAGGAGGTCTTTGGGAGATAATCAGGGTTAGGTGAGGTCATGGGTGGGGGAATTTCATGATGGGACTCTGCATCTCCTCCTGCCCCCCACAGATGAGCACATAGCTGATGGCTGCTGCCAGCATGTCATGAGCAGGAGGTTCAGAAATAAACCTGCCTTGCTGGCATCTTGACCTTGGACTTGCCGGCCTCCCGAACTGTGAGAGATACATTTTTACTGTTTCAGTCTCCCAGCGGATGGTATTTTGTTATGGTCATCCTAACTGAGTGCTCAAAGAATGTTTGTGGGTGAATGAATGAATCATCAGGAGACACTGGGCTGTCTTGCACTTGGGGTGGGCAGGGAAGCTAGCTAAGCTCCCCTGTGGAGCAGGGCATGGTTGAGCTCCAAAGCTGAGGGCTCTGCCTGCTTCTCTGTCTACCCACAGCTGGGGTCAAAGGTGGATGAAATTGGCTGTGTAACCCTTACCGTCTCCTCCACATCAAGGGTTTAAGACTAGGATGTGGAGAGGCGGGGAGCCCCTCGCAGCTTTCCCTGGAGCTCCCCGTCAGTGGGGTGTGTCCTACTTCCCTTCATGGGAGAGAGAAGGAGCTGCCTCTCTCCCACTGACCAAATAAAGCAACTGGATGGGAGTCACACAGAGCTTGACTAAGACCCGAGAAGGTCGAAAGGTGAGAGGCTGTGGTTGGTGGCCTGAGGAGGCTGGGCAGAGAGGGACGAGGTGGCCCCAGATTGCTCCCTTCCTAGAGTCTGGCAAGGCATGGAGGGGCACCTCCCTCCTCTAGGTTGGTGTGGACCTTGCAGAGGGATACCAACCTCTCTGAAGGCTTCCGGCCTGGGCCAGAGGCTGGACTGTGCCCTCAGCTGCAGGACAAGAAGAGGTGAGGGTCATACATAACCAGGAGAGGAGGTACCACTCGTATCAGAGGACCTACAGGTGAGAGGACCCACATGAGCCCCCGAAAATGAAAAGTGGATTAGTTGTTGATTCAAACTTAATGCTTTGTGACCCCATAGACTGTAGCCCTTCAGGCTCCTCTGTCCATGGGATTCTCCAGGCAAGAATACTGGAGTGGGTTGCCATGCCCTCCTTCAGAGAGTCTCCTTGACCCAGGGATTGAACCTGGGTCTCCTGCATTGCAGGCAGACTCTTTACCACATGAACTACCAAGAGAAAGTCTTGGCGTTTGAAATTGGTCACCATCCTCCAAGTCAAGTGAGCCCTCTCTGGCCTTTCTTTCTCCTCCCATCTCTACCCTGTCTGACCTTGGAGTAGGGCAGGGGCCCAAACAATCACCGATGAGTAGAGGAGGAGTGAGAACAGTGTGACAAAACTGACCATCTCCGCGCCTCGCTCCTCAAGGTTCTCACTGGAGCAGGTCCTGGCTGGATGATGCAAGTCTCCAGTGGGGTGAGCATTAGAGGTTCTAATATTAGATTGCTCTGGACTTGATAAAAACAATCGGATTGTTACCTCCCAAACGATGAGGTTTCTCTGAGAGGTTCTCCAATACTAAGGAAGGCACGTGCTTGCAGAATAAAAGAACGAAGCTGCTTTTTGCCTGCACCCCCGTCAAGCCCAGCTCGACCAGTGCATGGATTATGTTGTGTGCTGCCCATGTGCTCCGTGGAAACCTGGAAACACACCATCCCTAGGAGGCAGAAGTAAGAGAGGGTTCAAACAACTACTGAAGAAATTCCAGCCTTCAGTCACCAAACGGCCTGCCTTCTCTGGCCTAACTGAGTTCAGCAAGAGAGGGAAGGGGGCCTTCAGATTTCTCCCTAATCAAGACCCAACACATTTTTATCCTCATTAGAAGATAAGTCAGACACCAGGGGGGGTTAGAGGGAGAGAGAGTGCATTCATTTAGGCTGTTTCTTTATAGGACTCTTTGCCTGGGGCCCCCTCCCAGCAGGAAGTAGGGCCAAATAAGAGAGAGGAAAGACTCTTTGGAAGATTAGCCTTTGAGGTGTGGCTTTATTCTTTTATTTATTATTTATTCTATATTTCATGTTCATTTTTCATTTATTTCATATGTTCAGAATTCTCAGACAATCCAGACACGTAATTGTCTTTTCATTTGCATATGGGAAGACCCACTACCGGTTAAAAGACCAAGAGGAATTATCTTTGAATTCAGCACAGTTTCAGGTTAGATGTATGGCTCACCTCTTGAATTTGTTCCAGAAAGTGAGAACTTGCAATATTTATTTACTGGGTTAGCTTAACCCCTCTGGGGCCACTCCTTCAATTCTCCATGTTGAGGCTGCTTTTGGAGAGAGGAGAAAAACAAACACAGAGAAGGCTCCGGCAGCAGGCTGGCTGTGCACTCAGATGGAAATATGTTTACGGTGTGAGGAGAAAAAAAATGATTTTGGGCGGTGAAGTTGGCAAAAAGAGATAAAGGGGATTTGGTTAGGAGCAAGAGTTAAATGATAGTAAAGGTCCAGAGAAGCCGTGATCAATAAAATATAAAGTTCAACCTCATTGCTTTTTTGCTGCTGAGAAGGGCTGAGCCCTGCCTGCTCCCCCCACCAGGCCTCGAGCTACAGGCAGTGCCAGTGGATTCAGCCAGGGAGACCCTCCGGCCCCAACACGGCATCCCGCGCCCTCGCGGAGGCAAAGGGCAGAGGATACAGGGCTCCTGCTGGGGTACACGACAGGAACCAGCCCTAGTCTTCCTACAGGGGGCGCCGCCCAGAGAGCCCTAAGTTCCACGGGACACACTTTTATCAAGACAGAATAGTTTAGCCCCAGATAAGGACCTGTTGATTATCAGCACAAAATTTTGGGCCCTTAGCCATCTGCTTTATGTATGTTTTAGATAAAAATGGAGTGAAAAATCCTCAGAAATGGTCAAAGTTCATGAGAGTCACCACAGGCCTGACACCCACATTGCCCGGGATTGTCATGGACCCAGGGCCATGGAAGCAGCGGCAGAAGTCCCCCTCTATCCAGACCAGCGAGACAGGATTCTGAACCTGCGATGCCTGAGTGACTCCAGATGGGTTCCTCAGGAGTGTCTGCAAGTCTCTTAGGGAGAAACTATGCTTTTGTACATTTTTTCTGAAATTCTCTATTTTCTTTCTACCTTCAAAGAGGCTTGGGCTGGGGTAAGTCGCTTCAGTCATGTCTGACTGCTTGAGACCTCATGGACTGTAGCCCACCAGGCTTGTCTGTCCGTGGGATTCTCCTGGCAAGAATACCGGAGTGGGTTGGCATGGCCTCCTCCAGGGGATCTTTCTGATCCAGGGGTCGAACCCAGATCTCTTGCATCTCCTGCACTGGCAGGCAGGTTCTTTACCTTTAGAGTTACCTTGGAGTCAAAGAGGTTTGGGCTCCATTAAAAGGAGAAAAGTGCCGACCTGTTAAACACTGTAATATATGAAGGTACCTCTTTACGTATAAATATATAGACCATCAGAGTTACGAATGTAGAATGAGATTACTACTTCTTAGAATCTGGGAAGCGTGAGGTAGGGGAGGCTTTCCTTCCATCCTTCCATCCACTTGCACATCTGCGGGTATCTACTTTGTACCAATACTGTGGTAAGTGTAGAAGTTGTAGATTCAAATGGCTCAGTGTGATCGGGGAGACAGATATGGGACATAAAATGGCATACTGTGAAGTAAGTTCTAGAATGAGCTTCCCAGGTGGCTCAGATGATAAAGAATCTGTCTGCCAAGGCAGGAGATGCAGGTTCAGTCCCTGGATAGGGAAGATCCCCTGGAGAAGGAAATGGCAACCCACTCCAGTATTCCTGCCTGGGAACACCCATGGACAGAGGAGCCTGGCGGGCTACAGTCCAAGGGGTCACAAAGAGTCAGACACGACTGAGCACACACCACCCCAACAGGGAAGGATCCAGATGCCAGTTCAGGTGACCCAAATTCCTGCTCTGATTATCAGCACAAAATTTTGGGCCCTTAGCCATCTGCTTTATGTATGTTTTAGATAAAAATGGAGTGAAAAATCCTCAGAAATGGTCAAAGTTCATGAGAGTCACCACAGGCCTGACACCCACATTGCCCGGGATTGTCATGGACCCAGGGCCATGGAAGCAGCGGCAGAAGTCCCCCTCTATCCAGACCAGCGAGACAGGATTCTGAACCTGCGATGCCTGAGTGACTCCAGATGGGTTCCTCAGGAGTGTCTGCAAGTCTCTTAGGGAGAAACTATGCTTTTGTACATTTTTTCTGAAATTCTCTATTTTCTTTCTACCTTCAAAGAGGCTTGGGCTGGGGTAAGTCGCTTCAGTCATGTCTGACTGCTTGAGACCTCATGGACTGTAGCCCACCAGGCTTGTCTGTCCGTGGGATTCTCCTGGCAAGAATACCGGAGTGGGTTGGCATGCCCTCCTCCAGGGGATCTTTCTGATCCAGGGGTCGAACCCAGATCTCTTGCATCTCCTGCACTGGCAGGCAGGTTCTTTACCTTTAGAGTTACCTTGGAGTCAAAGAGGTTTGGGCTCCATTAAAAGGAGAAAAGTGCCGACCTGTTAAACACTGTAATATATGAAGGTACCTCTTTACGTATAAATATATAGACCATCAGAGTTACGAATGTAGAATGAGTGAGATTACTACTTCTTAGAATCTGGGAAGCGTGAGGTAGGGGAGGCTTTCCTTCCATCCTTCCATCCACTTGCACATCTGCGGGTATCTACTTTGTACCAATACTGTGGTAAGTGTAGAAGTTGTAGATTCAAATGGCTCAGTGTGATCGGGGAGACAGATATGGGACATAAAATGGCATACTGTGAAGTAAGTTCTAGAATGAGCTTCCCAGGTGGCTCAGATGATAAAGAATCTGTCTGCCAAGGCAGGAGATGCAGGTTCAGTCCCTGGATAGGGAAGATCCCCTGGAGAAGGAAATGGCAACCCACTCCAGTATTCCTGCCTGGGAACACCCATGGACAGAGGAGCCTGGCGGGCTACAGTCCAAGGGGTCACAAAGAGTCAGACACGACTGAGCACACACCACCCCAACAGGGAAGGATCCAGATGCCAGTTCAGGTGACCAGTCCTGCTCAGGAGTTTGGAGCATCTGACTGCAGGGGAGGCCAGGGGCCTGTTGGTGCTGATTTGCTCACACTGAGGGCTATGTGCTTCATGTGTGTCTTGGGGGAGCAGACAGGGAAAGGGAGATGGAGAAGGAGGAGGGGCCTCATGTTCAGTTTTCTCTGGCCTCCTGTTTCCCTTGCTCCCAGGCAGAGATGGAGAAGAGCTGGAGGCTGGGATGATTGACGAGTTTTTCGCTGGAGAGCGACAGGCTAATAAATGGAGTGGAGAGCTGCAGAGGACCGTTGGGGCGGGATATTGCTTTCCTAGCTCCAGTCTCCATCCCAACTGCATCTCCAGAGACTGGGGACAGTGACCTGGCCGGCCAACAGAAAGGCAGCAGCCAGGAGCAGTTTTCCTCCCCTTCCCTCTCTGTCCCCTTGGGAAGCCGACCTGGGAGTGGAGGAGGAGGCTTCTGAGTGGTTTGCTCCCCACCAGGAGCTGGTGTGAGTGAAGGCCTGAGCCCAAGGAGGAAGAGAGAGAACAACCTCTTCGCTAAACATCTGTTCTTTTGGGTTTGGTTTAGAAGATTTCACAGCTGGCTTCTAGGAAACCGCAGATCCCATGCTAACAAAAGATGGAGGAGGGAAAGGACCACCTCAGCCCCAGGGGATTGCCCATGCCTAGAGCAAGACAGTCTTTGCTGTTTGCTAACAGGTGTGTGAACGGGGACTTGGAAAGACCTGGATTACTCAGAGGGATTAACCAGGGGTTACCGAGCCCCAGAGCACAGCTCCAGCGAGCACAGACAGAGGGTGAGAAGGGAAGAGGAGGGGCCGGGGCAGGCCTCTAAGTCCCAGCTCTGCTCCTCCTGCTTTCAGAGGGGAGGTATTTGAGAAGAACAATCCCTAAACCTGGAGTTATATTAGCATTTTTGCACTTACACATTTTTAATTTTTTGATGTCTGTTAGTTTTCATGCCCGTTCTATCCTCTCAGGAATGCTTGTTGCTGTTGCTCAGTTCAATCATGTCCAACACTTTGCAGCCCCACGGACTGCAGCACGCCAGGCTCCCTGGCTCCCCAGGAGCCCTATGTAGCAGGTATTTTTATTTGTTAGCCCTCTTTACAGATGGAAACACTGAGGCACAAAACCTCCTTGAGCAGTTAGCAAAGAGGAGAGGCACAAATTCAGACTATGAGGTCTTCTGGCTCCAAAGTCTGTGTGATGGGCAACCAAACCATGCCTGGCCATTAGAGGCTTCTGGAAGTGTATAGCCTTCTCCGGAGTTTCCTGGGAAGCCCCAGCAGGGAAGAGCTGGAAGCTGATTCTTTTTTCATATGAGCAGTAGAACAACGGTGGGTCAGCCAGCGTGCATATACAGCCTGCTCCCGGCAAATGCGTGGAAGGACAAATCAAAATTTTCCATTTATTTTTCATTGTACAAGTGATATATCATTACATTTAAAAGCTCCATGAGGGACTTCCCTGCTGGTCCAGTGATAAAGAATCTGCCTTGCAATGGAGGCGATGTGGTCTGATCCCTAGTTGGAGAACTACGATCCCACATGCCGTGGAGCAACCAAGCCTGTGAGCCGCAACTTCAAAGCCAGCACACCACACCTAGAGAGTTCAGGTGCTGCACTGGGAGATCCCGCACGAGGCAAGGGAGACCCTGCATGCAGCCAAAGACCCAACACAGCCAAATAAATAAGTAAACACTTCAAAAAAGACCCATGCAGTACGCATCAACGCTAGGTGTCCTTCCCTAACCCCGGTTCCCAGTCCTTTCCTGGTGGTAACCAGGGGATTGTCATGTGTCCTTACAGACTGCCTCCTGGGCATCTTACATGATATATACACATGAACAGAAAATGGCTGGACCTTTTGATTTGACATAAATGGCAAAATGTGGTCCCGTGGCTTGCAATGTACTTTTTAAACTTAATAATATGACTTGGAGAGATTTCAGGTTCACTACCTGTAGAACTACTGCATTTTTTAACAGAGAAATAATGTTGCATTATGTGTTTATATAGGTATACATTATATATATATATATATATATATATATATATATATATATATATATATACACACACATATAATGCATATGTGTATGTATATGGAGGATTATCCAGGTGGCACAGTGCTAAAGAATCCACCTGCAATGAAGGAGATGTGGAAGATGTGGATTTGATCCCTGGGTGGGTAAGATCCTCTGAAGAAGGAAATGGCAACTTAGTCCAGTAGTCTTGCCTGGAAAATTCCATGGACAGAGGAGCCTGATGGGGTACAGTCCATAGGGCTGCAGAGTTGGACACAACTGAGCATGTACACACACACGTATATACACACACACACGTAATATGCATACATAATATATATGTATGCATGTATATATGCATAGTGTATATATATGCATGTATAGCATGTAGTTATACATGTATGTGTGTATGTATGTATGCATGTATACACCCTTATTTTCCTTTCTTAGACATTGTAGACACATTTTGCCCATTTTCTCCTATATTCACAGATTTGTAATTCTCTAGGAGAGATACCTAGAAGTGAAATTTCTGGGAGAAAAGCAAGTGCATATATTCAATAGGAATAAATATTCTCTGTCAGGCTGCACTCCCCAACAGTGGTAGAGCAGACTTATACTCTTGCACCCCCTTGAATGCTAGATATTATCAGTATTATACCTTTTTGCCAAAATAAAATATTTCATTTGATTTGACTTGAATTTCCCTGATTTCTGTAAGTATTTTCACATGCTCACTGCTTATTTACCTTGCCTCTTCTGTGAATTACTTGTTTCTATTTTCTGCTCAGTCTTATCATTTTTTGTGGAAGCTCTCTACATATCCTTGATATTAATTCATATCTGCTATGTAGGTTTCACATATCTCTCCCAGTCTGTCAATTACCTTTTAACTTTTATGAGTTTTTTCATCAGACATATATACACATGAACAGAAAATGGCTGGACCTTTTGATTTGACATAAATGGCAAAATGTGGTCCCGTGGCTTGCAATGTACTTTTTAAACTTAATAATATGACTTGGAGAGATTTCAGGTTCACTACCTGTAGAACTACTGCATTTTTTAACAGAGAAATAATGTTGCATTATGTGTTTATATAGGTATACATTATATATATATATATATATATATATATATACACACACACATATATATACACACACATATAATGCATATGTGTATGTATATGGAGGATTATCCAGGTGGCACAGTGCTAAAGAATCCACCTGCAATGAAGGAGATGTGGAAGATGTGGATTTGATCCCTGGGTGGGTAAGATCCTCTGAAGAAGGAAATGGCAACTTAGTCCAGTAGTCTTGCCTGGAAAATTCCATGGACAGAGGAGCCTGATGGGGTACAGTCCATAGGGCTGCAGAGTTGGACACAACTGAGCATGTACACACACACACGTATATACACACACACACGTAATATGCATACATAATATATATGTATGCATGTATATATGCATAGTGTATATATATGCATGTATAGCATGTAGTTATACATGTATGTGTGTATGTATGTATGCATGTATACACCCTTATTTTCCTTTCTTAGACATTGTAGACACATTTTGCCCATTTTCTCCTATATTCACAGATTTGTAATTCTCTAGGAGAGATACCTAGAAGTGAAATTTCTGGGAGAAAAGCAAGTGCATATATTCAATAGGAATAAATATTCTCTGTCAGGCTGCACTCCCCAACAGTGGTAGAGCAGACTTATACTCTTGCACCCCCTTGAATGCTAGATATTATCAGTATTATACCTTTTTGCCAAAATAAAATATTTCATTTGATTTGACTTGAATTTCCCTGATTTCTGTAAGTATTTTCACATGCTCACTGCTTATTTACCTTGCCTCTTCTGTGAATTACTTGTTTCTATTTTCTGCTCAGTCTTATCATTTTTTGTGGAAGCTCTCTACATATCCTTGATATTAATTCATATCTGCTATGTAGGTTTCACATATCTCTCCCAGTCTGTCAATTACCTTTTAACTTTTATGAGTTTTTTCATCAGACAGAAACAATTAGTTTTGACAAAGTCAACGTATCATTTTTAAAAACAGTTTTGGTTTTATTGTATTTCTCTGACAAGGTCTTTCCTACTCCAAGGTTATTGTATGTTTTCTTCTGTTATTTTTATAGCATTCTCCTTGTTCTTGAAGCTCTTTAGTCCACTTGAAATCTATTTTGTTATGGTGGGAAGTAGGTTTTAATTTCATTTTTTCTAAATGAACAGCTTGGTGGCCATTACTGATGGCCCATCTACTGTTTCTTTCCACTTTTCCTGGGTTTTCTTGTAGGCATCCAGCGCATCACCATCATTCCTGGGCCTTGGGGCCGGGCCTCATTGGTTGAAGTGCAATCCTATCATTGCTGTTTAGTCACTCAGTTGTGTCCAACTCTTGGTGATGCCATGGACTGCAGCATGCTAGGCTTCCCTGTCCTTTACCGTCTCCCAGATTCTGTTTAGATTTCGACAGGAGTTGCTTTGAATTTGGGAAGAATGGACATTAACTATCTTTCCATTTATTTAGATCTCTTTCTGTAACAGTTGAGTTTCATAGTTATTGTATTACAGCCTTGTTCATATCTTAGTAGGTCCATTCCTTGGAGCCTTAGAGGTATTTCTTGATGGTGACTTTTTTCTATTTTGGATGTCTTTTATTTCATCAGTGGCATGGAGGGAAGCTTGGATGTTTTTGGTTGTGATTCTGATACTCGACTGACGTGCTGGAATCTTACTAGCAGTCTGTCATTTCGCTCTTTGGAACTTCCTAGGTAGATGATCATATCATGTGAAAATAATATTTTTATCCTTGACTCTTCTTTTATTTATCCTCCATTCTTCTTTTTCTTTACTTAAGGCAGGAATGAACACCTCCAGAAACATGTTGAACAGGCCAGACATCCATATATTCTTCCAAGACAGAATGGAGATATTTTTTAACATTCTTTGGAAGTAATGGAATTAAGAAAGTTTAATTTTCTTCCTGATTTATTGAAGCTTTTTAAAGAAACGATGAAAATATGTAGGATCTTACCAAATGCTTCTTTTGGTTAGTAGCACGATACCCACATAGAGTCTTCCTTTATTACACAATGAACTACGCTAACTCATCTTCTAATCTTGAATTGGCTTGTATGAACTCAAACTGGTGACAAGGGACTAATGTTTCAATCCCTGTTCAGCTGTACTCGCTAATATTTTAGTTTGAATTTGGGCAGCAGAATTCAAAAGCAAGACGAGCCTTTAGGTTGTTTGCTGTCGGTTTGTGTGCTCCTTTGTCTGATTCTTTCTCTCCCTCACTGACTGCTGCCTCCCAAGCTCTCCTTTCTGGCCCCTGATGTTGCCTGATGGCTCAGACCTCTGCCCTCTTCGACACACCTTGGGGTGATCTCTCCCAGACCTGTGGGTTTAATACCATTTGTGCATTGACAGTTCCTAGATGTATAACTTTATCCCAGTCTTTCCCCCGATTCCAGCTCCACATAACTAACATTCAGATCTACTTAACAAGTTCAGAACAAAATTTCCCATTAAAGCTGTTCTTCCCACAATCTTTCCAGCTCTGCAAATGGCAGCACGATTGTCTAGTTGCTCAGGCCAACTAGACAATCAATCTTAGCTTCTCTTTGTCTTTCATAACTTACATCCAATCCGTGAACAGTCCTTTGGTTTTGCTGGTATCTGACCACTCCCATTACAGCAAGAATGGGTCCCAAGAGTCAAACACAGCTTAACGACTAAACCTACCTACCTGCTAAGAGGCATGAAGCAATAATGATGGAACTGGAGGCCCAGAGAAGGGATGACGAGAGACAAGAGGAAGAATAAGTAACTGAAGAATCCAAGAGATCCATGATTCAGGAAATAGCAAGGGGATTTTCTTTACTTGAGGAGGCACTGTTAGTTTTGAGACCCAGCACCTGAACATAGAACAGTCCACGAAGGTTGCAGTCGTCGTTCAGAATGCAATTCAGTGCTACTGTGTCATTTATGATGAGAAAAAAGAATTACTGCCCGTATTTCGCTGGGTTGTTTTTTCAAGAGAGTAGGTAGAAATGAATCCAGCAAGGAGCCAGACCTGTGCCATCAGCGTCAGGCTCTAGTGACATTGCAGCTTGCCCTCTGTCTCCTATTGCTGACGACCCTTCAGCTCTGCCATCGCCCACCTCGTCTCCCTCCTCCAGTCAGTAACTCTGCTTGCCTGCTCACTCGATGCCAGCCTAGATCTGCCAGCTGTTGTGCTGTACGGTCTTTTCAAGGTACTGTAAGATTGAAAATGTTTTTTTTAATTTTTGCTTCTTTATGTATTATTTGTGTGAAAAGTATTAGACACCTATCACAGTACAGTACTCTATAGCTGATTCTGTTAGTTGGGTACCTAGGCTAACTTTGTTGGACTTAGGAACAAAACGGACTAAAGAAACACGTTCTCAGAACAGAACTCCTTCATATGGAGGGGACTAACTGTAATGTAACCTACTCCAACAAGTCCAAGCTATCATCGCTTATCTCGTTGTTGTTCAGTCGCTCAGTTATATTCAACTCTTTGCAACCCCATGGACTACTGTCCATGGATTTCCCTGTCCTTCACCATCTCCCAAAGTTTGGTCAAACTCATGTCCATTGAGTGATGAGACCATCTCATCCTCTGTCGTCCCTTCTCTTCCTGCCCTCAATCTCTCCTTCAATTTCAATTTTAGCATCAGGGATGATTCTAGTAGCCTCTAACAATTCTCCCTGCTTCCACCCTCACGCTCCTGCAATTTCATAACACAGCAGTGCGGCCCCTGATGACTTCATTGCACTCACTCATTTCTATCCATGCTGACCTCCATGCGATCTCTCAGATGCACCCAAGGTTCTTCAGCCTCAGGGCCTTTACACCTGCTGTTTCCTCGTCCTGGATCTCCCTAAGTCTTCTTTACTTCCTTCAACTCTTTGTTCAAATGACTTAGTCCAAAGCCTTCTGACACCACCCTGTATATACACAAGCAATCCTCCCTTCTAGCTCTTCCCACTGCCTGTCCTGCTTCCTTTCTGCCTTAGGACACTCAACATACTATGTATTCATGTGTTTGTTCATTGCTCTTCCCAGCTGCCTATTTGTCTGCTGATGAAAAAGAATTACTGCCCGTATTTCGCTGGGTTGTTTTTTCAAGAGAGTAGGTAGAAATGAATCCAGCAAGGAGCCAGACCTGTGCCATCAGCGTCAGGCTCTAGTGACATTGCAGCTTGCCCTCTGTCTCCTATTGCTGACGACCCTTCAGCTCTGCCATCGCCCACCTCGTCTCCCTCCTCCAGTCAGTAACTCTGCTTGCCTGCTCACTCGATGCCAGCCTAGATCTGCCAGCTGTTGTGCTGTACGGTCTTTTCAAGGTACTGTAAGATTGAAAATGTTTTTTAATTTTTGCTTCTTTATGTATTATTTGTGTGAAAAGTATTAGACACCTATCACAGTACAGTACTCTATAGCTGATTCTGTTAGTTGGGTACCTAGGCTAACTTTGTTGGACTTAGGAACAAAACGGACTAAAGAAACACGTTCTCAGAACAGAACTCCTTCATATGGAGGGGACTAACTGTAATGTAACCTACTCCAACAAGTCCAAGCTATCATCGCTTATCTCGTTGTTGTTCAGTCGCTCAGTTATATTCAACTCTTTGCAACCCCATGGACTACTGTCCATGGATTTCCCTGTCCTTCACCATCTCCCAAAGTTTGGTCAAACTCATGTCCATTGAGTGATGAGACCATCTCATCCTCTGTCGTCCCTTCTCTTCCTGCCCTCAATCTCTCCTTCAATTTCAATTTTAGCATCAGGGATGATTCTAGTAGCCTCTAACAATTCTCCCTGCTTCCACCCTCACGCTCCTGCAATTTCATAACACAGCAGTGCGGCCCCTGATGACTTCATTGCACTCACTCATTTCTATCCATGCTGACCTCCATGCGATCTCTCAGATGCACCCAAGGTTCTTCAGCCTCAGGGCCTTTACACCTGCTGTTTCCTCGTCCTGGATCTCCCTAAGTCTTCTTTACTTCCTTCAACTCTTTGTTCAAATGACTTAGTCCAAAGCCTTCTGACACCACCCTGTATATACACAAGCAATCCTCCCTTCTAGCTCTTCCCACTGCCTGTCCTGCTTCCTTTCTGCCTTAGGACACTCAACATACTATGTATTCATGTGTTTGTTCATTGTCTTCCTCTCCCACGAAGGCAGACACTTGCCTATTTGTCTGCTGTCATACCCTTGGCACCAGGAACAATGCCTGCAGGTAGTAGATTGTCTCATAAACATTCATTAAATTTAAAAATGATTTTTCTCTTGCATTTGTGGCTTGACTTTAATGCCAAAGAATTTTAAACATATATCTCACCTTCATCCTTTCAAAATATTTGTAATGGAAACAGGGACGGAATCATGCTCTTTTTTTTTTTTGCATAGATGTGAAAACTGAAGCCCAGAGAGCCTAAGGGATTTCTCAAGGTCAGGAGCCAGTGGAGGGTCGAGTTGAGTTAGGTTCTGTAGCTTCTGCAGACCTGAGAGACTGTCAGAGCATCGGGGGCTGGGGGAGCTGTCAGGAGCTGGAAGCTCAGATCAGGTGAGATGAGAAGACTCCGCAACTCATCCGTCCTTACCTCCTGTCTTACTTCTTGGAGAAAAGACATTAGACAGGAGAAATTACAGAGAACACGGGTGTGGGATCTGCCTTTGTGATTGCCTGTTGACTCTGGGTCCTTGTAAACAAGGATTATTCCTATCTGGTGTGTGCTGACCACCTGCTCTTTGCCCCTCCAGGTCTGCTCTCCGGCCTTCCCCACGTGCTCTGAGCCTGCCCCAAACTTTCCTGTGTGCACAGCATCCCCTGGTTCCTTGCTCTCTGCCCCCTGGTTGGGCTGGGCCAGCGGGCGGCACTAGCAGGATGCCAGAGGTGAGGGGAGCAGTGAGGCTGAGACTGAGTCCCCGACTCATTTTTCTGCAGGAGCCTCATCAGCTGACTGTGCCCCTCCATCAAGAGCCACAGCTCCTATCAGGTGGCTCCCGATCCTGCTCTGAACCCGACTCCCCCCCCGCCCCGTGCCGGTAACTGCCTGCTTCTGCCCTTGTCCCTTCAGACCCAGGGCAGGGGAGGGACCCTGCTGTGGCGAGGCTAAGGATACTGCGCTGTCTGTGGCTAGTTTCCTCAAACCCTGCCCACGCCTTTGTAAATAGTTTCCAACTCTCTTTACAGTCTAGAAAGTTAAGTGCATCATTGTCTCTGCCCCCTTCCCCTCCCTGGGTCCCCAGCTGACCTTATGACTGGAAGGATTCAATGAGATAACATAGGTGCCTGACACAGTCTTTGGCACAAAGCAGGGGCTCCCCAAATGTTGGTTCCTCTTCTTTCCTTCGGGGACCAGAAAGGTCTGTTGAGAGACACACGTGGGGTGTGCAGCCTCAGTGGGGAGACGCTGAGCTCTGCAGGGCGATGAAGCTGTGAGGAAGAGGAATGGCTTCGGCTCAGAGCGGGGCTCGGGGGGCTCGGGGGCTCTCTTTCTCCTCACCTGTGTCTTGCCCTCAGAAGCCCGGTGATGGGGGTGCCTGGGCTCCAGCTGGTCTCAGCCTGCAGTGCATGGGGTGGGGAGGCAGTGAAGGTGGCAGGTGGGGACAAGGAGAGTGGAGGAAGCATCCCACAAATTGCTCTTCAGCTCTTCTCTCTGATGGCACTTTGCAGCTCCTCGGTCTCCCGCTTCCCCCAGGCTGCGACCAGGCTGACACCCAGCTGCCCTCCCGCCCCGCCCCTTCCCAGCAGCAGCCCTGCAGCCTCTGTCCAGGCCCTGGCCTGGCAGCAGGAGACAGGGCTGTCAGACTGGATCATGTCAGTGCCTGAGCTGTGGCTCCAGCTGGGCCAAGTGACCTTGTAGAGTTTGAGGAGCACGGGCAGCGGGAAGGAAGGAGAGATACACAGCCTGGCTGGATTTATAGCATCTTCCTGGTGGAGGGAGGTGGAAGCCAGGCCTCCCCTGAACCGGTTCTTCCAGCTCATAGTGACATTTTGGGGTCTGTACGTTCAGGGACCCTGCCGCAGCAGGTGTCAAGCTAGACTTTAGGGTGAACTTTCTGAGTTAAAGGTTGTGGAGAATTCGTTGTCAAGGAAAGTGGAGATTTCTTCTTCAAGGTAGAGAAGGATCTAACTCCTCTTGGAGCCCATGTTTTCTGATGAGTGGCTGAGTAATCGCAATTCATTCACTCTGCCAAGCACCACGGGGTGCTAAATGCATGGTCCCTCTTGAACTTCACAGCACCCCCATAAGGCAGGAATATTCAGCCGTATTTGCTAGAGTGGAGGATCCAGAGGCCCAGAGAAGGTGGAATGAACTGTCCAAGAGGCAGTGAGGGACAACTCAGTTCAAATGCAACTCAGCTGACTCTACAGCCAAGTGAACTCTTTCCTTACAGGTCATTTTAAATCATGAGGTCATTAATTTGCCTTCTTCTTCCTTCCGCCCTCACTGATGGTGGGTAGCATGGAAACCAAAGGTAAGTCCAAATTTTGGCTAGGTCTTATCTAAGTCAACTTCCTGGAAGGAAGGAGGGACAAAGGAGAGCCACCCTCTCTGTTGAGTGGAGCACAAAGAGGAGCACCCACTCTGAGGCCGGAGCCCTGTCCCAGCATGCTCCTCACTCTTCTCGTCCCCAGCTCACTGCTTCCATCCCGTGGCTCAGGCATTGCTGTCCTTTCCCCAGCCCTTTGCTATCTTGGCAGCAAGAGTGACTTCAGTTAGACTTAGGGAAGGACCTTGCAAGTCTTCCATTGAGAAGTTCCTTGGACAGTTTATCTCCTTCCAAGGAGACCACGATGTGGGTCAGTTTGCTATTTTTTGCCATTGTGCTTACATGGAGCTGGTTTTGTTCTTCTTTGTTCTCGCCTTTTTCCCTGGTTGTCTGTAGACTTCCCTGATGCCGAGCAGTCGCCCCGTGGAGCACGGCCCCGAAGCCAAGGGGTGGAGCGGAAGCCGTGCTCGGGGGCGACGGTGACATAATCTTGAAAAAGCTCCATCTGTCATCTCTGGCCTTTTACTGTTGTAACAGCACTTACGGTCCCAGCCAACTGCTGAGGAATCTGTCTGTGGTTTAATTAGCCTATAACTCCAGCCTCCCCCACCATGCAAGAAAGCAATAAACAGCTTCCTTCCTCTTAGTGGGGCTGGGCAGCCACGGCGGGGGGAGCCACGTGAGGCTCGGGGCCAGTGAGGTCCTTAAGGACAACTGAAGGACTCGTCACTCGTGTCTCCCCTCCCCACTAAGGTCATGAGAGACTAACCAGTGTGCTCCAAGGAAAAATAACACGAATATAACAATCCCTTGAACCTACAGAGAACTTTCCAGTCACCAAGAGCTTTCTCAGATACTCTTTCTAGGCACCACTCGGGACCTCAGTTTCTTCTTCTCTGAAATGAGGGCTTTGGGCTCAGCGACTCCTAAGGTCTTGTCTCCCTCTGGATGCTCTGTGGGTTCCAGGATTCTAACAAAAGCCCTGCGATGTACCTGGCTGCTGTAGCTGCTAAGTCACTTCCCTTGTGTCTGACTCTTTGCAGCTCCATGGACTACAGGCTCCTCTGCGCATGGGATTCTCCAAGCACGAGTACTGGAGTGGATTGCCATGCCCTCCTCCAGGGGATCTTCTTGACCTAAGGATCAAACCCACGTCTCCTGTGTGTCCTGCATCGCAGGTGGATTCTTTACTGCTGAGCCACTGAGGAAGCCCCGTGTGCCTAGAGCTGGTATCATGAGCCTCATTCTATAACTGAGACTAACCAGGAGCAAAGAAAGAAAGAGCGTTACCCTCAATCACTCAGAGAAGCCTGCCAGAGCCAGGCTTGGAGCCTTGGGAGGCAGGAAGAGGGAAAGATGGGTCCTGGTACCTGTCTTAGCTCAAGGAAGTGGGAGAGGGGACCGCAGGGTCCGAGGGCCCCAACGTTGTCCCCCTGGATCATCTTGGAGGAATCTGCCCTATTGCTCTGCAAGAAGGTGTGGCTGGGGAATTCACGCAGTGGAGGGAGCAGAATCTACCCAAGAATCTGCACCCTAGGGTCTTCCTTAGAATGTCCACACCTCAGGGTGGTCAGTCCTGCTCACTGCTACACCCCACAGCCCAGAACAGCACTTGGAAGGTTAGGGATGGTCCAGAAATGCTGGTCAGTGGATGCGTGAGTGAGTGGGCCTGGGCTCTTGTGATCCCAGGGTCTGCCATGATGCCCGGCCCTCTTCCTGCAGAGCCCGGACACAGGAGCCACGCGAGCGGTG
This sequence comes from Tragulus kanchil, assembly GCA_022376925.1. NCBI lineage: Eukaryota > Metazoa > Chordata > Mammalia > Artiodactyla > Tragulidae > Tragulus > Tragulus kanchil. The sequence continues at coordinate 140,301,163 of JAIOJX010000006.1, forward strand.
TCAACAGGAGACAGGGTGAGGCTGGGGCTTGAGCAAATCGGCTGGAGTGCTGCCCGTGGGCGGCTGCTGGCTTCCTGCAAGGCGCCCGAGGGGTTCTGAGCCGCCCGAGACTAACCAGTGTGCTAAAATAACAATCCTTGAACCTACAGAGAACTTTCCAGTCACCAAGAGCTTTCTCAGATACTCTTTCTAGGCACCACTGGGACCTCAGTTTCTTCTTCTCTGAAATGAGGGCTTTGGGCTCAGCGACTCCTAAGGTCTTGTCTCCCTCTGGATGCTCTGTGGGTTCCAGGATTCTAACAAAAGCCCTGCGATGTACCTGGCTGCTGTAGCTGCTAAGTCACTTCCCTTGTGTCTGACTCTTTGCAGCTCCATGGACTACAGGCTCCTCTGCGCATGGGATTCTCCAAGCACGAGTACTGGAGTGGATTGCCATGCCCTCCTCCAGGGGATCTTCTTGACCTAAGGATCAAACCCACGTCTCCTGTGTGTCCTGCATCGCAGGTGGATTCTTTACTGCTGAGCCACTGAGGAAGCCCCGTGTGCCTAGAGCTGGTATCATGAGCCTCATTCTATAACTGAGACTAACCAGGAGCAAAGAAAGAAAGAGCGTTACCCTCAATCACTCAGAGAAGCCTGCCAGAGCCAGGCTTGGAGCCTTGGGAGGCAGGAAGAGGGAAAGATGGGTCCTGGTACCTGTCTTAGCTCAAGGAAGTGGGAGAGGGGACCGCAGGGTCCGAGGGCCCCAACGTTGTCCCCCTGGATCATCTTGGAGGAATCTGCCCTATTGCTCTGCAAGAAGGTGTGGCTGGGGAATTCACGCAGTGGAGGGAGCAGAATCTACCCAAGAATCTGCACCCTAGGGTCTTCCTTAGAATGTCCACACCTCAGGGTGGTCAGTCCTGCTCACTGCTACACCCCACAGCCCAGAACAGCACTTGGAAGGTTAGGGATGGTCCAGAAATGCTGGTCAGTGGATGCGTGAGTGAGTGGGCCTGGGCTCTTGTGATCCCAGGGTCTGCCATGATGCCCGGCCCTCTTCCTGCAGAGCCCGGACACAGGAGCCACGCGAGCGGTGTCAACAGGAGACAGGGTGAGGCTGGGGCTTGAGCAAATCGGCTGGAGTGCTGCCCGTGGGCGGCTGCTGGCTTCCTGCAAGACGCCCCGAGGGGTTCTGAGCCGCCCGACGTGGTACATTTAGATACCAGCCACTGGCCTTGCTGTCCAGATGGGGTTTCTTTCCTCAGTGATCACTGATGTATCGTGTCCCTGTAATTGTGTATTGTATTTTGGCGGTGGTGCATCCAGAGGAGATTGGAAATCCAGATCGAACCCTCCCTCCCTGGCAGCACATCCGTCACACACTCTGAGGGGCCTGGGGGTGGGCAGTGAGAGGAGAAGGTGAGGAAGCCTGGGGGTGCTCAGATGCAACCAGAAGAAAGCAGGAAGTCAGCGGGGAAGCATTCTCTCCTGATCTCAGATCCCTCCCTGCGATGGCACGTGGCTCCCGTCCTCAGGCCCCAGGGCCTCAGCTCCTTCCCTTCCTCTCTGGGGCGGCCACCCCTGCTCTGTCCCTTAGGGCTCTCTCTCTTCAGCCTGACTGTAGCAGGGTATCCAGTCTCCCCAGAACCCCTCTCCCACCCACATAGCTGCCTTCCAAAGCCAGCATGAAATCCCCTTTCTTTCCAAGACATCATCTGCTGGGCCATTTGGGGGACAGAGCGGGGGTGACAATGATCCCACAGGACAGGAGGCGATGGTACAGGCTCCCCCGCGGATCCTGGCCTCTCTCCTGCCTCTCCTCTCAGGAGGTCGCCAGGGCCTCGCCGGCCAGCCTCTTGTTTGCCTTTCGCCTGGGACCCCGAGGCCTGAAAACACAACCGGGGAGCATAGGCAATAAAAACGAAAGCCCATTCCAGGGACCTTCTGTGTCCAGGGGCTGATCAGTTTCAGGACGGTCGTGTGCCCGGATTGTTTCTGTTTCCGAGCGGTCCACCCAGGATCGGTTTAACAACACAGGCCATCCCTTCAACACCGCCTCTTCTTCAGAGTTTTGAAAGCTGGGGCTCAGGGTCAAGATCTGTGAACACTCAGTATTGTAGCACAGCTCTGGTGTGTCTGCACTCTTTCTGGCAAGAGTGTGCATAGCCCTCTTCAGTTTCCCAAAGCACCCCACCGCCGCCCCAGAAGTGCCTGTCTTTATGAGGGATACACCTGAGGGCGGAGTGGGCATAGGGGCTATTAAATCGTAAATAGGAGTTTTGAAGGGTTTTTGTTGTTGTTGCTTTAAGCTGCAAATCACGTTTCTTTAGGTGACAGTGAGGAGGGGGATCCTCTTCTGGTTTTTGGAATAGGTTGATCCGGTGCACCCAGGCAGGTTTCTCGTACAGGTGCGTGCGGAGAGTGAGCCCTCCCCAGATGAGAGCCCTAGTCACCAGGCTGAGCAATCCGTGCAGGCATGCTAAGTCGCTCAGTCGCGTCTGAGTCTGTGCCACCCCACGGACCGTAGCCCGCCAAGCTCCTCTGTCCATGGAATTTCCCAGGCAAGAATATTGGAATGCGTTGCCACTCCCCACCCCAGGGAATCTTCCCAACCCAGGGATTGAACCCACATCTCTTAGGTCTACTGCATCTCCTGTATTGGCAGGCCAGGTCTTTACCACGAGCACCACCTGGGAAGCCCCGGAACCATCAGGTCAGGGGCCACATACCAGCAAAGTGGATCCTGAGTCCCATTGCAACCCACCCAGCCTGAGTATTCAGAACACAACGGGTACCCAGGCTGGACCCCTGACCCCGATTCTGCACACCCACCAGAGTAACCTCAGTCCTAGGCCAAGGGCTCTTCTGAGCACAGTCTCTTCCCTAAGACCTGTGGGCTCGGAAGAGACCCAGCTGAGGCCCACCACCAGCCAGCTGCTGAGGGCCCCAGGCAAATCTGCTTATTTGCTCACGATAAGGCCTTCGATCTCTGGATATTCCAGGAAGACGGCTTGGTGCTTGTTTATCTCGCTGAGAAAACAGAAAGGCCTGGAGACGAGCGGCAAAGGCAAGGTGTGTTGATAAACACCGCAGCTCCTACGCCTGCTGAGACCGTGTGATCTCTGTCGCCTCGCCTAATCTGCTTGGCTAATTACGCCCATTTTCCCGTGGCTCTTTCCCTCTCACTCTACCCTGCTCGTCACGATGTGGCACTTCAGAAACCCTCTCGGAGGAATTTCAAGGAGCCGGCTGGGTCTCTGTGGAGTACACCACATTATCTCATTACGATCTCGCCCGGTGATCAGATTCCGTTAGCTGACTCTCTTTATTAGCAGGCAAAGGCAAACTTATGAAATACCTTTAAACCTGGATTTCCTTAACAATACATCATTGGGGAGCTGACAGCGCTCGCTTGCTTCCCTCTGCCAGAAAGAATTAAGATTGTTCCTAATTTAATCTCTCTTCCGCATCGGAGGCGGGTATTTGTGTTTCTGCAGCTGAGTTGTATTAAAGGCTCCGGGGAGGAGGCCTCGGATCATCGCAGAGCAGCCACAGTGGGCGTCCCGGGTGCCTGTGTGCAGACAGGAGTGGCCTTGGCTTTAGGGACCAGGGAGAAGCCCCCAGCCCTGCCCCTGATGGAACCGCCAGAGCTCTGTCCCTGCCGGGAAGAGATAAGAAGGCAGACGAGTGAACTGGACCTTTGTAGTTTCAGAGCCTGGATGTGGGGGTGATGCCTAGGCTGCCGTAGACCCTGCTCACGGTCGTGCTGTCTGGCTCCTCAGCCCTCTGGCCTTCTAGACGTCAGAGTCCCCGGGCTGGCTCCTGATGGGGCTCCGGCCGAGTGAGCCCTGGCTGTATCCCATGGCATCACGCAGTGATAGTATTGGTGCTCTGCCCAGATCCCTTGTGGCTGGCCCAGTGCAGCCGTCTCCTGTAGGCTGTGCTTATTTGCCACGAAAGCTCATTCCTGTCCCCTTTCTTTCGAGAGTGAGCCTCAGCTGAATAGGAGGCTCCTAACCCCAGAGAGGAGCCTCCCAGGTGGCACTAGTGATGAAGAACCCACCTGCCAATGCAGGAGACATAAGAGACGTGGGTTCGATCCCCTGAAGGAGGGCATGGCGACCCACTTCAGTATTCTTGCCTGGAGAATCCCACGGACAGAGGAGCCTGGTGGGCTGCAGTCCATAAGGGTCGCAAAGAGTCGGACACGACTGAAGTGACTTTGTACGACCCCAGAGGGCAGCCACCTGCCCGAGTCCCCTTGCCCTAAGCCAACAGTCAATGACTAACTGACATAGGACACAAAAGACCAGCCCCGGGACCACAAAGTGCATGCTCCTGGGCTTCCAAGGGGACCAGGCTGAAGCTGGCCTCAGCCAGACCACATCCCTGCTTTGTCCCCTCATCCCATCTCTCCCGAGAGCACATGCCCAATAATTCACCTTCCTCAGCCTCTGCCTCTAGGGGATGGTTACATTCAGGCTGCTTGGCTTTCTGGGTTCTTGTGAACCTCTTCTGGATCAGACTGTACATGGCAGAGACCCACCGCGGGCAGTCAAGGCTGACAACCCCAGCCAAACCGCGAGCAGTCATCATGGCTCTGAGGGCACTTTCTGAGGAACCCCTCTCCCCGATAATGGACAGGAGTGGTTGAGAGCACCTGAATTCATAGCCTGCCAGGCAGGGGATGCCCCGAAACACTGCCTCCAGTCCCGCTTACCGAGCAGATAAGCCTCTCTCCGCAGCTGCTCTGAACCATGGCCTCTTAGATCCGCGTCGCCCGGCCAGCGCTGCGGAGCCTGACCCGGGTGTGCCCTGCCGAGCAAATCACATCCCCTCCAGGCGCTCTGCGGGGAGACTTGGACGGCTGGAGAGAAGGGAGAAAGAAGTGTGTTGGAAAATCCTATTATCTAGCCAGGCCCCCATTGATAGCCCATGCATGAAACCAATTTGCAAAGTGTGAGTCAAAGCCTCATGGACCGCCTGTTCTCACGGGAGCCCAGCAGTCACCCCGCGCACGCCGCGCACGCCGAGCCGTTCCCGCTCTGTCCACCGCCAGCTCCACCGGAGAGCTGTCAGCCAGCCTCCTGAGCGGCCCGGCCCCCAGTCCCTGCTCGTGTCGGGAGGATTTATTACTGTGAGGGAAGAGAAACGCTTTACAGGATGATTTTCTGATCTCCGTTTGGCTGATGGCTTGAGCAAGCCCGAGTGAGATGCCTTGAGCGGCAAGGTTTTTCCGAAGGTCGCATGGTCAGTCCGTCTTCAGACACGGGCGGAGGGGGTGGCAACAGAGGCTTGGATGAGAGTAAGTGCAAGATACTTAACCTCTCTGGGCCCGGGCATCCTCCTCCGGAACAGGAAGTACCCCTGAGAGCTGACGTAAGGACTGAATGAAGTGACACTCGAAAGTGCCCAGTGAGTATTCAATGTTTATTACTGTTTTTCACCTCAGCCAAGTAGTTCTTACAAGGGGCAGGGAAGAAGGTGCAGCTGCTTTTCTCTGTAGAATATTGTCCTGTGTCTTATGATCAAGAAGTTCTTTTATCGAACCTCAGCATCTCCTGAGGAAACAGAGGTTGTTAGTTATGCAGGTCTCAAAGGAGACCACTCCTGCTCCTAGCTAACACTGTCCAGGTTCTGATGGTGCACTAAGGATTTCCCGTACACGCAGCTGTTTAGGCCTCATCATGACCCTCACAGGGTTGGGAACACTTATTATCCCATTTCACAGATGAAAAAACTGAGGAATAGAAATTTCCCAAAGTCATATAGCCAGCAACTGAGAATGGGATAAAAAAAGGTAGAATGGTAACAGAGAGGCACTGTAAGAGCCTTGTCTTAAATGCAATCAAACCAGCTCAAGACCGTTTCCCTTTTTGGGAATGTGTCTGCCCAGCCTCATCAGCCATCCCCGCAAATGTTCTTCCTCTCCCCGACCTTTGTCAGATTTGAACAGGCATTGGGCCACCCTATCTTGGACATCCCTCAAGTGTTCCGACAGAGTGCGAAAGGCCTCAAAGGGCTGGGTTTGCATATCCTACCTCTCTGATCCAAACCAGGGCTCTGCCCACGAGGCATTTTTAATCCAGCAGATCAAGAAGACCATGGCCAAGGCATTCTTCCCCAGTCTCCCACTCGAGAGACCCTGCTTCCTGTCCAGCCCCTAGGGACTGGGGCTCCAGCACCTTCTCAAGCCTGTGACTCATTGTGACTATCTGATCTTAGTGTGGAAAATTCTGGAAGTTATACAGAAGAACACAGTGATGAAACAGGCAGACTCTTAACCCAGGTCAGTGTTTGCCATATCAGGACCTCAGCTTCCTCATCTGTAAAATGGGCACGAGAAATAATAGTACCTACTAGGAGTGTGGGAGACTTTTACTGTGCCAAATGCAGAATTGGACATACAGGCTAAATAGGCAGCTCCAGTGGCCAAGCTCAAGATTTTAAAACTGACTTGGCTTCGCCATCTGGGTCACCAGATTCATGCACAGGAAAGTTCATATTTCTGTTCAAAATAGTCGCAAGGTTTAGTGCGTTGAACATCTGAGGCCTTTGATTCCCAGTTTGCCCTGAAAAAAAATCCAGTGAGCAGGCAGGGGAAAGGGGGCCCTCGTGTCTCTCCCAAATTGTCCTGTGTCTTATGATCAAGAAGTTCTTTTATCGAACCTCAGCATCTCCTGAGGAAACAGAGGTTGTTAGTTATGCAGGTCTCAAAGGAGACCACTCCTGCTCCTAGCTAACACTGTCCAGGTTCTGATGGTGCACTAAGGATTTCCAACGCAGCTGTTTAGGCCTCATCATGACCCTCACAGGGTTGGGAACACTTATTATCCCATTTCACAGATGAAAAAACTGAGGAATAGAAATTTCCCAAAGTCATATAGCCAGCAACTGAGAATGGGATAAAAAAAGGTAGAATGGTAACAGAGAGGCACTGTAAGAGCCTTGTCTTAAATGCAATCAAACCAGCTCAAGACCGTTTCCCTTTTTGGGAATGTGTCTGCCCAGCCTCATCAGCCATCCCCGCAAATGTTCTTCCTCTCCCCGACCTTTGTCAGATTTGAACAGGCATTGGGCCACCCTATCTTGGACATCCCTCAAGTGTTCCGACAGAGTGCGAAAGGCCTCAAAGGGCTGGGTTTGCATATCCTACCTCTCTGATCCAAACCAGGGCTCTGCCCACGAGGCCATTTTTAATCCAGCAGATCAAGAAGACCATGGCCAAGGCATTCTTCCCCAGTCTCCCACTCGAGAGACCCTGCTTCCTGTCCAGCCCCTAGGGACTGGGGCTCCAGCACCTTCTCAAGCCTGTGACTCATTGTGACTATCTGATCTTAGTGTGGAAAATTCTGGAAGTTATACAGAAGAACACAGTGATGAAACAGGCAGACTCTTAACCCAGGTCAGTGTTTGCCATATCAGGACCTCAGCTTCCTCATCTGTAAAATGGGCACGAGAAATAATAGTACCTACTAGGAGTGTGGGAGACTTTTACTGTGCCAAATGCAGAATTGGACATACAGGCTAAATAGGCAGCTCCAGTGGCCAAGCTCAAGATTTTAAAACTGACTTGGCTTCGCCATCTGGGTCACCAGATTCATGCACAGGAAAGTTCATATTTCTGTTCAAAATAGTCGCAAGGTTTAGTGCGTTGAACATCTGAGGCCTTTGATTCCCAGTTTGCCCTGCAAATCAATGCCAAGCGAGAGAAGGAGAGTGAGAAGGAGGGCGGGCCTGGAGTGAGCAGGCAGGCCCGGGTGCAGACAGGGAAGGTGTCCTTGGAGCGAAGATATTTAGCATCTCAGGTGAATCTGTGGAGACCAGAGCTTGTTAGAAGTTTTTGCTTACGTGGCAGCAAGCCAGGCCTCACTAGCAAACTAGGCCATCTCTGATGGGGCTTCCAGGACGCCTGCACAGCCCGGTCAGAGTGAATGGCTTCCTAGAGTCACAGACACATTATTGCGGTCCTGGGTGGCTGTTTGCAGACTGCGCTGGACGCCTTCTGCACCCCTGCCCCAGCTGCTGGAGGGCAGTGAGTGAGGGGAGCTGTCTGTGAGTTGCCAGGCCCTGTGCCCTGCTCCACTCTTGCTAGAACCAGGACCCCGACCTGGGAAAATTGTCCCCTCAGCGGGACACAGAAGACCCATCAGCAGTGGATAACAGACTCTCCTCAAAGGCATCCTGTATCAGTGCTGTGAGCAGATGGGATCCCACCAGCCCCTCAGCCTGGAGCTCTGCCCCAGAGCGGGGCATGGGCTTGTTTTCTTTCCAGCACAGGGGGTCCCCAGAGTGAACCCTTGACCCTGTGAGAAGACCAGGGAGGGCCTGGCAGACCCTCCCAAGAAAGGCTGGTGACCTGGGCAGAAACTGCGAATGAGCTAGTCAGGCCTGGTGAGCTTCCAGGGAACGCGGAGTGCCGTCCAAACCCTGTGAAAGGCCGATCTGCTTTGAAAGGAGTCTTTCAGGCACACAGACAAGAAGGTACCTGCGCCTGTGAAGAACTGGGAGATGAAAACAAAGGCCTCTATTGGAAGGCAGGCCGGTGTGAGTCCTGCTTGCCTCCGGGCATCGGCTCTGAGGAATGAGAAAAGGCAGAGAAGGGGTCACGGGCCACCCTCGCCTGAATGGGGGTGTGGATCTAGGGGACTGAATTTAGAGCCAGCTGTTCAGAAAGGCTCCAGATGTGCTCTCCACCTGAGCAGGGCCCACAGCCATGTTCATATCTTTCCAGGGGCCAGCCTCCACTCATGGCCTGCGCCGCTGTAAGAATCATCCAGGCCCCACTCTGGAAATGCTCATGTTCATGGGAAGAGGACGCTGCCCAGGCACTGTGATTTTGAGAAGGTCCCTGGGTAACTGCAGTGTCACTGAGAACCACTGGGGTCCACAGGCAGATAAAGGCAGCCAAGAGGTCTGGGTTTGTGATACTGTCCCCGCCATCTCAAAAGTTGACCTCTGGGTGGTCCAGTGGGTAAGAATCTGCCTTGTAATGTAGGGGACACCGCTTCATTCATGGTCTGGGAAAATCTCAGATGTTATGGTTCAGTTAGCCTGTGGGCCACAACTACGGAAGCCTGCACTCCCTAGAACCCGTGCTCCGCAAAAGAAACCACTGCAATGAGAAGCCCATAGGCGATTACCAGAGGGTAGCCCCCGCTCTCTGCAACTACAGAAAGCCTGCACACAGCAAGGAAGAGCCAGTGCACCCATGAATACAATTAAATAAATAAATAGAAAGCCTAAAAAGGTGCCTTCAATGTCCCTCAGTACCCTAGTAATTCTAGCATGCTTTACTTAAAAAGTAAGTGTTCATTATAAGATTATTTTGGAAGATGTTGAGGAATTAAGGAAAGAATGAAGTACTTCTTTTAATAATAGAGGATTAATTGTACAATAATTAAGTATACGATTAATTGTACTCAACAGACAATTGTGAGTTGTTGATATTGATAGAGAATAGAGTTAAAGACTTGGAGATAAGAGATTTGAAGCAAATTATAACCATACGTCCTTGAGGTTTTGGAAAACCAGGTGACTTTTTTTTTTTGCTATTTATTTTTAAAAAATTTTTGGCCTCTTTTCATTGATTTTCCATCCATTCATTTTTTTCATCCATCTTTATTCTTTGGCCTGTGTGGGCCTCCCATTACAGTGGCCTCTCCTGTTGCAGAGCACTGGCTCTGGGTACATGCACTCCAGAGGGTTGGCTCCTAATTGGACACACCGGTCAAGCCGTTCTGCAGCATGTGCCATCTTACCGGTCAAGGGTTCGAACCGGTGCCCCTTGTACTGTAAAGACGGTCTCTTTACCCACTGGACCATGAGGGAAGCCCTCAGGTGACTTTTTAAAATAACTTTTTACTTTATAACAATTATGAGTTCACAGGAAGTTAAAAAAAAGTACAGGGAGGTCCCATGTACGCTTTATCCAGTTACTCCTAATGCTAACATTTTATATACCTGTATACAATTTTAAATCAAGGCAAGTCCCACTGGTAAAATCTACAGACGTTATTAAAATCACAGAGGTTTGTTGACTTTTAAATTTGGAGGTTTTCATCACTTATTTAAAAAAAAATTATCGAGACACTGGCATTTGTTGTTGTTGTCGTTTAGTTGCTTAGTCGTGTCTGATTCTTTGCAATCCCATGGACTGTTGCCCACCAGGCTCCTCTGTCCACGGAATTTTCCAGGCAAGAGGACTGGAGTGGGTTGCCATTTCCTTCTCCAGGGGATAGTCCCAGGCCAGGGGTCGAACCCACATCTTCTGTTTGGCAGGCAGATTCTTTACCACTGAGCCAACCACCAGGGAAGCCTGGGACACTGGCATTGGGTTTATCAAAGAGTGGTCTGTACATCAGTTGTGTTAGAATCACCTGAGAAACATGAAAAACAAATCCCCGAGCCTCCATCTCAAACCTACTGAATCCGATTGCCTGGGGGTGGACCTGGGGAGTCAGTATTTTTAGTAACTTCCCCAGGAGATTCTTAGATTTGTAAACGCTGGAAAGTCACTAAGCTGCTCTGCAGTAGGTGCTGGGCTCAGTAAAGGATGCACACTTAGGAAACTCTCACAGGTAGAGAAGGAGACAGATAACTAAGAGCAATGACAGGGGCTGAAATACAGCCATGTGCTCTAAGAGCACAGGGGAAGTGTCTAATCTTGGGTGCACGGTGGGCAGGAGTTTTGTAGGTTGAGCATATTTAAATAGGGTTTTGACTGATGTGTAAGAGTTTGATAGCTGGACAAGAGTCAAATCTCAGCCAGAGCTTTAGCATGTTACCTCCCTCTAGCTTTGAAGCAGAGTTCCTCAAATGTGAGCTCTTAACAGTGGGGAGGTATATTATTCATCTGTGCTCCTCAGTGCCTAGTGCATGGAAAAGGCTCGATAAATATTGGATGAATGAAAACATGAACACTATGGCTAACTGGGTCCATGAAGACTGGAAGGATAGAGGAATGGCCGGGGCAGGCCCAGCGGATGGGTGCCCAGACAGAGCAGAAGCAAGGAGAGCTGGAAAAGACTGGATTTCTTGTCAGAAAGGGCTCTGCAGTTCTCTGCCCTGAGACCTGGGGCAGAGCCGGAACCCACTGTGAGAACATGCAGCCTGGTTCTGTGTAGAACACGTTCTTCCTGTGCCATCAAGCCATGAACATCCCAAGGCCCCTTGATGGCAGCTGACTTGGTGTTTGAGCTAAGTGACCTTTGTCCTGAGGGGAAAAAATAAAAAGACACTTACCCTGAAAGTACTCTCCTGCTCTCTTAATAAGCATATTGATTTTAAATGCCAGAGACACACTCACAAACTCTCCTTCTTAGAGGATTATGGTCGTAGCCGCACTTGCTGGGAAGAACTACACCAGAGGCTTGCTGAGGTCACTCCTGTTCGATGTAGGAGCGGACCTCTGCTTGCTCTCCATTTTCTTGATCTTCTCTTGCTGGCCTTTGGCCCAATGATCGCTTCAAAACGGGAGGTGGGGGGTTGGGACAGATTAGAGAACACCTGAGAAACATGAAAACAAATCCGAGCCTCCATCTCAAACCTACTGAATCCGATTGCCTGGGGGTGGACCTGGGGAGTCAGTATTTTTAGTAACTTCCCCAGGAGATTCTTAGATTTGTAAACGCTGGAAAGTCACTAAGCTGCTCTGCAGTAGGTGCTGGGCTCAGTAAAGGATGCACACTTAGGAAACTCTCACAGGTAGAGAAGGAGACAGATAACTAAGAGCAATGACAGGGGCTGAAATACAGCCATGTGCTCTAAGAGCACAGGGGAAGTGTCTAATCTTGGGTGCACGGTGGGCAGGAGTTTTGTAGGTTGAGCATATTTAAATAGGGTTTTGACTGATGTGTAAGAGTTTGATAGCTGGACAAGAGTCAAATCTCAGCCAGAGCTTTAGCATGTTACCTCCCTCTAGCTTTGAAGCAGAGTTCCTCAAATGTGAGCTCTTAACAGTGGGGAGGTATATTATTCATCTGTGCTCCTCAGTGCCTAGTGCATGGAAAAGGCTCGATAAATATTGGATGAATGAAAACATGAACACTATGGCTAACTGGGTCCATGAAGACTGGAAGGATAGAGGAATGGCCGGGGCAGGCCCAGCGGATGGGTGCCCAGACAGAGCAGAAGCAAGGAGAGCTGGAAAAGACTGGATTTCTTGTCAGAAAGGGCTCTGCAGTTCTCTGCCCTGAGACCTGGGGCAGAGCCGGAACCCACTGTGAGAACATGCAGCCTGGTTCTGTGTAGAACACGTTCTTCCTGTGCCATCAAGCCATGAACATCCCAAGGCCCCTTGATGGCAGCTGACTTGGTGTTTGAGCTAAGTGACCTTTGTCCTGAGGGGAAAAAATAAAAAGACACTTACCCTGAAAGTACTCTCCTGCTCTCTTAATAAGCATATTGATTTTAAATGCCAGAGACACACTCACAAACTCTCCTTCTTAGAGGATTATGGTCGTAGCCGCACTTGCTGGGAAGAACTACACCAGAGGCTTGCTGAGGTCACTCCTGTTCGATGTAGGAGCGGCGGACCTCTGCTTGCTCTCCATTTTCTTGATCTTCTCTTGCTGGGCCTGGAAAGTTGTGAGGATTGCTTCCGGGTTTCAGCACTGGATCAGAAGATCCCGGAAGGAGCTTCCAAAACAGAGGGGAGGTGGAGCATGTCTGCCCGGGGACAGAGGAAGGCCTGCTGCCAGATGGGAAATCTCAGGTGTGAAGAAGCCACAGCTCCACCGAGAGGCCGATCTGGAGTCCCCCTGGATCAGACTCCTGGGGGTGGGAAACCCAAACCTGCTTACCATGTTTCTCAAGTGGCTCTTAGGCACACTGACGTTTGGGAACTACCCTATGAGGAACCTTTCTCCCCAAGACTGTACATAATCTAAACAATATCAACTGGTAATAGTAGGAGATGCTGAGGGTTTTTGGTTTTTTTTTTTTTTTTTTTAATAAAAGAATGTTGGTCTTGAAGGCAAAATACCCTCCCTTCCCCAACCCATTCATCAATAAAAGGCGATCAAGTGACTGTCCAAACAGGACACACTTAGTAAAGTGTCCTCACCCGGAACAGTAGAAATGAGCAAATGTGAAATTGGCAGGTGATTCTGTCCCTTGCAGCAATCAGAGAAATCATAAAGAGAAAAATGAACAGTAAGATTTTTCCGGGACAAATAAACACTCAACCTTTGCCATTGTGTGGAACATATTAAACATTAAAAAAAAAATTCTTTTCTGTTTCGAAACTCATTACTTCTGTTACCTACAAAGAAGATTAAAGCTTCAAACTACCTGGGAAAAAAATGGAGGAGATTAATAATCCCTTCCTCAGAGTATTGCTTGGAATTTAAAGGGAAGTTTTAAACACAGTGCCTGGTGCCCAGAGGCCCTGAATGTTCCTTGAGATTGGACCAGGCCTTGAAAAGAGGTACTGTTCCCAACACCTGCATCTCAGGCCTGAAAAACATAAAAAAAACTTAAAGAAATTCAAGCAATGGCAAACTGGGACGGGTAATCTACATTACACATGTTTTCCATTCCCCAACTGGGCTCTTTATGGATCTTTCTTCGTAGGTATATACATAGAGCCTTCAGGCCAGAAATGTCCCACCTGACCCTCAACTGTCCACTTGACATTTTTAATCAAGCATGTTGTTTAACGTAATGAGCCTGTGTGGTTAGTCTTGTAGGCCCTTGTCCCCTTCCAGGAAAGAATGTGAGAAGCTGTGTGGAATGTGAAAAGCCAAGGCCTTTTGTGGGTAATGTACCTGCAGGGAAAGAGGGAGGAAGGAGATTTCAACAGTTCTTCAAGTCAAAACAGCCTTAACCGGTGTCAGAGTCTGCAATGCAAGTGTTGCAGGCTCGGTTTATGACAGAACGCATTAGAGTGTGTCATCAGGATTGTTTCTGTTCTTCATTCATGTGTCTGCCCCTTTGCTGGTGGAAGACAGTCATCAGACTCACTCACTGAAATACATTCTCAGCGCCAAGAGATGCCAGCATGTTGGCTGTCCCGTGAGTCATTATAACTTCTTTTCCTAAAGAAATCTGAACACAGAGAACGTGAAACTTGGGGGAGGAGAATGGGGAGGAGAGATTTGGACTTGTTCTAGGACATGCAGACTTTCAGACTCCATCAGGGTGTAAGGATGGAGCTGATGACACCAGAAACTTATTTCCCATTGACAAGATGCCCCAGCGCGGGAGAATCCCATATTTCAGAGAATTACAGAGCTCTTTTGTAGAAACAAAATCGGAGTTTCAAAGGGGATTAGCAGATTTGGATGAACAGGAGGCATTCTCTCAGGTTTGGGGGTCATGGTTTGGGGTCCAGCATCCAGAACATTCTGAATGTCAACACTTTAGTGGCTCCATGAAGCCCCAGAATTTGTGGACCCAAATGTGTGGCCCTGAGGCCCGTCTTCAGCTGATGGCAGTTCTAGGAGAACATGTTAAACCTGAGGCAGAAATGAACACCATCCACTGTTTTTTTTTTTTTTTTTTTAAGACTTTCAGGCATTAAAAAAAACCCCAAAAAAACAATACTCTCAGCGACTTAATCAAAACTTGATCGATGACAAGCACTAGGCCAATAACTGTGCACTTCAGAAGGACTAAAATTAATTAAATGGGGTGTTGGCTTTCTCTCCCCCTTCAACATCTGTATTGCTGCTAGAAATCTATACTTTTAAATGTACTTCACCACTGTTATTCATTAAAACTGCATGCAGCCTGTACTTACAGGCATAGTCCACACTGAAAAAAAGGGGCATCTCTGGGCTCACGTGCTGCCGGCAAGCAGATCTGAGCAGTATTGAGCTGGAGGATGGAGGTGGTCTTAAGGCTGGATCAAGCTAGCTTGTTTGTAACTCTGGTAGAACTTGATCAGTGGACGACAGAGAACTGACTGCTAAACTGGGTCTTCCATGAAGTGTGGGTGCGAAGTCAGCGGCAGGGACTTCCAGAGGTCACCTTCATGTCCAGCAATGGACCACCGACGCCCTCCTTGTTGGTCTTGCCCTCTGCCTGGCCTGCAGCTGCCCTGGGGTCTTGAGACCCCACTGCAGGATTCTCCGTATCTTGTTCCTTAGCCCTTTCTCCTGGGCCCACCGATCCCACATCTCTCAGCCCAGTGGCTCTGCAGAAAGCCGTCCCTGCCTGAGTCATTGTCACCCCCTCCCGCTGCCTCCAGCCTGTGCTGGCTTCCTCCAGCCTCCTCTTTGAGTTATTTCCAGAATATTCACTGTCTGGGGGAAAAGTGGCCTGGGATGCTCACCATTTTTCTATGGTTCTATCAAAGATAGATAGATAGGCCAACTGATCATGGTTATGAGCAGAAGTTAAGTTCATGGCCAAGTATGTCCCAAAGATGCAAAGCCTAGAACGATCCATTTGGGACAGTGGATTCAGATCCACACTTCCCCTGGGCCTCCCATCCCTGCCCTGGGTCTTCGGTGCTTCCACTGGTTGCCTTCCCAGGGACAGGGAGGCCGGGGACCTGGGCCCGCAGCCAAAGAGTTTATAGCATTGCAGAGAATGGCTTTGATGGTCTCTCTTTTGTCTTCATAATTCATGAAAGTGGTATATGCATATCCAGAATATGTCTTTATCTGTTTAATAGAATCCTTTTCTCAAAAATGTTTGGGTAAACTTTCAGAATTAGGAAAATACGTACTTCTCCCTACACTGCCATCTGGACCCAGGGTAGAGTTCTTGATGTCAGAAGCCTGGACATGTAGACCCTCATCATCACAATTAATTTTCACCAGTAAAACACTCACGCCCATGGTGGCACTAGTGAATCTACCTGCCAGTACAAGTAGACGTTAGAGACAGGGGTCTATCCCTGGGCTGGGAAGATCCCCTGGAGAAGGAAATGGCCACCCACTCCAGTACTCTTGCCTGGAGAATTCCATGGACAGAGGAGCCCGGTGGCCCACAGTCCATAGGTCCATAGAGTTGGATGCAACTAAAGCAACTGATCCTGCACCATGCACACCCATAATGCAGGTGAGGAAACTGAGGTTCACAAAGAAACATTACATGACTTCACTGAAATCATCCAGATCTTGGATTAAGAGTTTAGTCCCAGACCTCCATGCTTCCCACTTCCATTCAATTCAAGTATTTTATTTTCTTATTCACAGGCAGCCCTTATCACTCACAAGAGCAGCCTGGAACTTCTAAGCTGTTCAGGGACATCCAGTGTCCAGACCCTCCCCCAGGCCACCCTGCTTATGCTCCCCATGTCCCCACAGCAGCCGTGACAGCACCCAGCTGGCCTGTCCCTTAAAAGCAGCCGCTGGGAGTTCAAAGGGAACGGAGTCTCGGACTTCCCTTTACAATAATTAGATTTGGATTCAGCTGTTGCCTCTACAAAGGATGCTCATCCATGTCACAGGGGCCTGGGTAAGGTGGGGTCCCTGAGCAAAGAGAGGCTGTCTGGGAGTCTGGGGGTCTCCCCTCCAGAGGGTCCACCTGTCCCGGGCTGCCTGGGTCAAGGCACAGTTCTGCCTGGCGTCCTGCTCCCACAAGCAGTGGAAGCAGTGGGGTGAGAACCCCTCCTCCTTCAAGGCACCAGGCATCATACCAGCCAGAGGCAGCTTGGAGGATGGGGCAGGTTGTGGTCACACAGAGGTAGTGGGCTGGGGCCCCCAAGGCTGACCCGGAGCTGGGACCCCAGCACAAGAGGTAAGGCAGAGCCAGGTCTGGGTTAACAGCATCAGTTGTTGCTTTTGTCAATGTCTTTCGGGTTCAATGGCGATCACCAGAATTAGGAAAATACGTACTTCTCTACACTGCCATCTGGACCCAGGTAGAGTTCTTGATGTCAGAAGCCTGGACATGTAGACCCTCATCATCACAATTAATTTTCACCAGTAAAACACTCACGCCCATGGTGGCACTAGTGAATCTACCTGCCAGTACAAGTAGACGTTAGAGACAGGGGTCTATCCCTGGGCTGGGAAGATCCCTGAAGGAGGAAATGGCCACCCACTCCAGTACTCTTGCCTGGAGAATTCCATGGACAGAGGAGCCCGGTGGCCCACAGTCCATAGGTCCATAGAGTTGGATGCAACTAAAGCAACTGATCCTGCACCATGCACACCCATAATGCAGGTGAGGAAACTGAGGTTCACAAAGAAACATTACATGACTTCACTGAAATCATCCAGATCTTGGATTAAGAGTTTAGTCCCAGACCTCCATGCTTCCCACTTCCATTCAATTCAAGTATTTTATTTTCTTATTCACAGGCAGCCCTTATCACTCACAAGAGCAGCCTGGAACTTCTAAGCTGTTCAGGGACATCCAGTGTCCAGACCCTCCCCCAGGCCACCCTGCTTATGCTCCCCATGTCCCCACAGCAGCCGTGACAGCACCCAGCTGGCCTGTCCCTTAAAAGCAGCCGCTGGGAGTTCAAAGGGAACGGAGTCTCGGACTTCCCTTTACAATAATTAGATTTGGATTCAGCTGTTGCCTCTACAAAGGATGCTCATCCATGTCACAGGGGCCTGGGTAAGGTGGGGTCCCTGAGCAAAGAGAGGCTGTCTGGGAGTCTGGGGGTCTCCCCTCCAGAGGGTCCACCTGTCCCGGGCTGCCTGGGTCAAGGCACAGTTCTGCCTGGCGTCCTGCTCCCACAAGCAGTGGAAGCAGTGGGGTGAGAACCCCTCCTCCTTCAAGGCACCAGGCATCATACCAGCCAGAGGCAGCTTGGAGGATGGGGCAGGTTGTGGTCACACAGAGGTAGTGGGCTGGGGCCCCCAAGGCTGACCCGGAGCTGGGACCCCCCAGCACAAGAGGTAAGGCAGAGCCAGGTCTGGGTTAACAGCATCAGTTGTTGCTTTTGTCAATGTCTTGATGAAGTTCAGGAAGACTACTGGATGACATTAGCTGTTGGCCATCCTTTGATGGGCCACCCTGTGCTGCCTCCACCAAGAAGCCATAGCTATGCCTCCAGTCAGTAGGTTGATTTCCTCCTTGGCTCATCTTCCTCCTCTGCTCCCACCACTGATCATCCCAAAGTTGCCATCTCTCTCTTGTCACCCTAGTCAGTGCTGGCTGTTCCCCCACTGACTGCCTAAGCCCCACTTACCTGGCAAGACTCAACCTGAGTGCCACCTCCTCCCTGACTGTCCCAGCCTGAGTCAGGCTGTTGGACTCCATGAGCCCATAGCCTTCACCCCTTAGCACAGCTCTTCCCTCCATCCTCTGTGTGTTTTACTGGACTTGGAACACCTCGAGGCCTTTTTTTCCTCCACAGCCGTATGGGAGGTACAGAGTAAATATTTTTTGGATAAATAAATGATCAAGACTGGCCACCACGTGGGATCTGGCCAAGCAAGAATAGTGGGAGAGAGAGTGCCAACTATAAAAATAACGGCTGTCATTTATTGATTGCAAACCGCATACGGGACTTCATGAGAGCTGGTGGACAGACATTAGCTTCCTTAATCCTCAGCACAGCCCTGTTAGATGATTAATCATGCCCAGTTTTCAGGTCAGGAAACCAAGCCTTGGCTTGCCCAAAGTCATAGGCAAGGGGGTAGCCTTGATTTGAATGGGAGTTTGTCTGATGCCCAGTTGTTTGCATGACAAGGAATTCATGTATCAGTGAATTTACTCCTCCTGGCCTGAGCAATACAGGGCCTTGTCCTCCCTGCAAGGGCCTTGATGGTGATGAATGAGTCTTTAAAAGTCAGCCTTCACTTTCAGGAAAAGCCAGCTCTTCCAAGGAGAAGCCTGGTCGCTGGCGCAAATCCACAGCCCTGCTGACAAGGTCATGCCACCTGGCTGCCACCCTAAGCATCCTGGGAGACAAGGAGGAGGCAAAGGACACTATAGGCCTCTCTCCTGTTACACCAGATCAAATTGGAAAGCTGTCTCCACCTTGAATATCCTTGATCCAACTGTTTCCTTTCCACCCCTGGCCACAGCCTCTGCAAGAACTCCTCAGCCAGCCAGCCAGAGCCAGCTCTTAATGAAGTGTGCTAAGAGCGGCAGTGCCGTGGCCTAGAGAAGCTAAAGCAGCAGATCCTCACTCACTCACTCCAAGTCGTCTCTGCACTGTGGCTGTGCGGCTTTCAGCTTCTGTCTGGACATGGGCCGCCTTGGTGTTGACATGGTTTAGGATGAAGCCAGAAGATGAGGGAGGCTGCCACCTCTGCTCGCAGACCCCACGCCCGTTTTGCAGTCTCTCCAGGGTTGCGTCTGCTGTCGGGGTCGTGGAGAAGAGCAGAGAAAGACCAACGTGCAATGGGTTATTAGTTGATAAATGAATGTTCACAGCGGTTTCACTGGGGCGCCAAGCTGAGGACAACTGGTGACAAGTCTGCATTGTGAAGAGATGGGTGTCTGCTGGATATGCCCCAACATACCCCTCCAGTTCTGTTCTTCTCCACCCTGGCCCTGCCAACCTGACCAGTACAGACGGTATAAACATGCCCTTGGGCTCTGGGCTGAATTCAGCCAATGGGAAGCTCCTGCAGGATCTCCAAGCACAGGAGGAGAAAGGCCAGTTTGGTCGCTTCTCGGCGTGGCCACGGTTTGAGGAAGGCTGAGTCCCTGTACTAAAGCCTGCAGCCCCTGTCGACAGCTCTAGATCTCCCTCCCTTCACCCTTAGACTCAAGGTGTTTCCTCATCTCTGTGGCTCCCTGAACCCTGCCCGCACATTTACAGTCTCTACAGCTCTCTTTAATTACCCCTCTGCGTTGCCATCTGTTTCCTGTCAGGACCTTGCCCAATAGACAGATTGCCAGACATAGCCTTAGACTGTCCATGAGACAGGGAAACTGGCACAGGGCCTTGCCCCGTAGCCACCCTGTCCAGATAGGAGGAGGCAAAGGACACTATAGGCCTCTCTCCTGTTACACCAGATCAAATTGGAAAGCTGTCTCCACCTTGAATATCCTTGATCCAACTGTTTCCTTTCCACCCCTGGCCACAGCCTCTGCAAGAACTCCTCAGCCAGCCAGCCAGAGCCAGCTCTTAATGAAGTGTGCTAAGAGCGGCAGTGCCGTGGCCTAGAGAAGCTAAAGCAGCAGATCCTCACTCACTCACTCCAAGTCGTCTCTGCACTGTGGCTGTGCGGCTTTCAGCTTCTGTCTGGACATGGGCCGCCTTGGTGTTGACATGGTTTAGGATGAAGCCAGAAGATGAGGGAGGCTGCCACCTCTGCTCGCAGACCCCACGCCCGTTTTGCAGTCTCTCCAGGGTTGCGTCTGCTGTCGGGGTCGTGGAGAAGAGCAGAGAAAGACCAACGTGCAATGGGTTATTAGTTGATAAATGAATGTTCACAGCGGTTTCACTGGGGCGCCAAGCTGAGGACAACTGGTGACAAGTCTGCATTGTGAAGAGATGGGTGTCTGCTGGATATGCCCCAACATACCCCTCCAGTTCTGTTCTTCTCCACCCTGGCCCTGCCAACCTGACCAGTACAGACGGTATAAACATGCCCTTGGGCTCTGGGCTGAATTCAGCCAATGGGAAGCTCCTGCAGGATCTCCAAGCACAGGAGGAGAAAGGCCAGTTTGGTCGCTTCTCGGCGTGGCCACGGTTTGAGGAAGGCTGAGTCCCTGTACTAAAGCCTGCAGCCCCTGTCGACAGCTCTAGATCTCCCTCCCTTCACCCTTAGACTCAAGGTGTTTCCTCATCTCTGTGGCTCCCTGAACCCTGCCCGCACATTTACAGTCTCTACAGCTCTCTTTAATTACCCCTCTGCGTTGCCATCTGTTTCCTGTCAGGACCTTGCCCAATAGACAGATTGCCAGACATAGCCTTAGACTGTCCATGAGACAGGGAAACTGGCACAGGGCCTTGCCCCGTAGCCACCCTGTCCAGATAGGAGGAGGCCCGAGATGGAGAATCCTTTTTGGGAGAACTCTGAGTTTCCCTTCCTCTATCTATCTCCAAGACAAGAGAAAGACGCTTCAAGAAGATGACATGTTGAAAGAGGACGTTATCTATACTTGGAAAGATGGCTGCCCCCATGGCTGGAGGCTTAAGCCATAGACACTCAGAGACCCATATCTAATTCCACCAGTGTGGGGCTCAGAAAAGCCCTCGGGAGCTGCCTGCACAGACAGAGTTTGGAGACATCAAGTTCTGTCCTGAGGGCCAGATGGACTTGGCCCAGCTTGAGCTGTCTTGAAAGCGGCAGCAACGAGAAATGGCTAGAAGAGGAGATCAAGGAGGCTGTGTGGGTGCCGCCTGGAGTTGGAGATGGGAATGAATCAGGACAGGTCAGGGGGGAACCCACGGTCCCCTTCAGGAAACTGCCTGGTCAGTGTTCCCAGAGGATGTCTCCAAGAGCCAACAAAACACCCACAAGAGAGAAAGCATGCCTTCGGACCTCTACCAGGTCACTGAACAGCCAGAGAGACCCATCAACAGCTTGCCCCGCGTGTGAAGTTCACTTTCTCCCTGCCCTGACCTTAGAGGAGCCAGAGGCTTCACGGAGTAAAGGAGGGGAAGGGGGCAGGAGGAGAGCAGCTGCTTCCCTTCCCCACTGCCGGGGCCTCAGCCTGGGACGGGCGGTGGCAGGAGTCAGGAGGAACGTTCAACTGAATGAGAGACTGATGTCTTGATTTAGGTTGAACTGAACGTTTTAATGAAAGAAACTAAAGACTGTACTCCTGAAGAGTGATTAAAAACTTGCAGGATCATATGGTAGTTTAATTTTTAATTTTTGGAGCAAGCTCCATACTATTTTCCACAGTGGATACGCCAGTCTATATTCCCACCTGCAGTGTACCAGAGCTCTCTTTTCCCCACATCCTCACCAACATTTGCTATATCTTGTCTTTTTAGAAGAGCCATCCAAACATCTGGGAGGTGATATCTCACTGTGATTTTGATTTGTATTTCCCCGATGATTAGCGATGCTGAGCATTTTATTTTTTTTAATTTTGGTGGAGGGGGTGGGGAGGGAGGGGGGTGGGCGGTTCACTTCTATTGGTCTTTCATTTATCTATTTACATCCGTCTTTGTTCTTTTGGCCCATGTGGGCCTCCCATCGCAGTGGCCTCTGTCGTCGCAGAGCACTGGCTCTGGGCACATGCGCTCCAGAGCTCTGGCTCGGCAATTGGACACATCGGTTCAGCTGCTCCGTGGCAGGTGGGATCTTCCCAGGCAAGGGATCGAACTGGCGCCCCTTGCACTGCAAGGCGGTGTCCCCACCCATTGGACCACCAGGGAAGCCCCGATGTTGAGCATTTTTTAAACATATCAATAGACCATTTGTATGTTGAGCATATTTTTTCTTTAACGTATCAATAGACCATTTGTATGTCTTCTTTGGAAGAACATATATTCAGGTCTTCACCCATTTTAAAACTGGAATATTTGCTTTTTGCTGAGTCTTATGAGTTCTTTATGTATTTTGTATACTAACCTCTTTCAGAACACATGGTTTACAAACATTTTATCTCCTTTTATAGGTTGCCTTTTAAATTTACTGGTTGTCTCCTTATGCAGAAACTCTTCAGTCTAACTGGAACACAGTCAAAGAAATTGAAATCAGTATTTCGAGGAAATGTCTACACAACCCATAGTACAGCACTCTTCACAATAGCTAAAATATGAAAGCAACCTAAAGACTTGTCAATGGATGAATGATAGAGGAAAAAAATACATACATATATATACATATATGTATGTGTGTATTTATACACAAACACACTGACAAGAAATATTATTTGAGTATTATTCAGCCATAAGAAGGGAGTCTTGGGCTTCCCTGGTTGTCTAGTGGGTAAGGACACTGCCTTGCAGTGCAGGGGGCGCTGGTTCGATCCCTGGCCTGGGAGGATCCCACGTGCCGCGGAGCGGCTGGACGGATGTGTCCGATTGCCGAGCCGGAGCTCTGGAGCACATGCGCCCAGAGTCAGTGCTCTGCGATGGCAGAGGCCACTGTGATGGGAGGCCCACACGGGCCAGGGAACAAGGATGGATGAAGGTGGACAAATGAAAGACCGATAGAAGTGGCCCGCCTGTCCCCCTCCCTCTCCACCCCCCCAAAATAAATAAATAAATTTTTTTGTTTGTTTGTTTGTTTTAAAGAGAGAGAGAGAAAAAAAGAAGGGAGTCTTGTCATTTGGGACAAGATGGATGAATCTGGAGAGCATTATGCTTTGTGAAATAAGCCAGGCAGAGAAAGACAAATACTGTATGGTACCAATTGTATATGGGAACTTTAAAGAAAAATCAGTTTCATAGAAACAGCATAGAATGGCAGCTTTCAGGGGTTGGGGGAGGGAGTAATGGGGTGCGGTAGGTCAAAGGGTACGAGTTTTCAGTTATTATAAGGGAGAATTACGTTCTGAAGATCCAAAGCACGGCATGGTGACTGCAGTCAGTGATACAATACCGGATACTTGAAAGTTGCTGAGAGTGGATCCCATGTGTTCTCCCCCTGCCCCCACATGTACATACACACACACAGAGACACACGCACAGAGTTAGTGAGGTGATGAATGCGTGAATTATCTTGATCTTGATAAGAGTGGATATGTAAAACTGATTCACTTTGCTGTACCACAGAACCTACCACGACATAGTAGATCAACCATACTGCGATAAAAATTATTTTTAAATAAAGAGCAATAACAGGTTTTAGGTGCCATGTGAGAAGTAGGTTGGGGAGTAATAAAAACTAACAAGAGCAGTGATGGGTTTGACCGGGTCTAGGGAGGTCATAAAATGCTTTATAGAGATGATGCGTCATTTGAAAGTGAAGGCGCTGAAGGATGTTCCAGGGTAAAGAAACAGCTCGGGAAAATCCCAGAGCTTGCTTGCCAAATGGTACAAGTGAGGGGCTGGGGCAAGGGACACACCTGTAGCAGTTGGCAGTGGTCCGACCATGTTCCTCTTCAGGAGGTCTGGACGGCACTCTTTGAAAGCTTTCATTTGGGGAAGCACTGTCATCCACGTTCGCTTTGCAGAGCTCCCCTCTGGCGGCCGAGCAGAGCACGGGCTGTTAAGTAGGACCGAAGGTGGGCCATCTGATCAGGAGGCTGTGGCTCTAATCCCAACAAACACGGGATGCAGCAGCGAGGCCAGAGGCCAGAGCTTTTAGGATAATTGACCAGAATGAACAGATGGGTTGGGGGAAATGGAGGGGAAGGCTTAAGGCGTGTCCCTGGGACTCTGGCCTGGGCCGGCGGCTGGCAGGCAGGTGAGAAAGCCTCATTCTAGTTGGCTTTGATCTGGCCTCACTCCTGGCCCAGGGTCCACGTGGGGAAGGCTAGGAGGTTCTGTGCTCGGAATCAGCCAGGCCGAGCCCTCAGGGCCCAGGATGGGCATCCGTGTCCCAAGTTGGGCCTCAGACAGGTCTTCTGTGGGGCCCACCTCTGTCTCGAGGCCTGGGAGCTGCAGCAGTGTTCCAAAAATTACATTTTCCGCTTTGAAAGCAGTCTTTGCAAACAGAGCATTACTTAATAGAGAAGATATTTAGATACGTGTATCTCTTGTAAGGTGCAAAGCTCCCCATGGTGACATTTTAATGGCCAGGGGCATGGGGAGGAAGGTAAATAATCTTTACCTTTGCTGCCGCCTGGGGATCTCCTCATGTCAGATATGATTAGCTGTTACCCTCCTGGTCTCCCATTGTTATTCAGGTCCCCGCTCGTCATAGACACGCCCCTTCGGATGCTCCAGCCTGCCTTTCTCTCCAGCTCTCTCCTCTGGTGGCACCCTGACTGGCTAGTAATTTATGTATGACAATATGAGACTAATTCGGTTATTATGTCAAAGAAATTGAATCTAGGGTTTTAGTGCCGCATCTGGGAGAAATCTTCAAATGAATCTGGAGTTAGTGTATTTACCCAAAATATGGGAGACTGAGATGTTCCAGGGTAAAGAAACAGCTCGGGAAAATCCCAGAGCTTGCTTGCCAAATGGTACAAGTGAGGGGCTGGGGCAAGGGACACACCTGTAGCAGTTGGCAGTGGTCCGACCATGTTCCTCTTCAGGAGGTCTGGACGGCACTCTTTGAAAGCTTTCATTTGGGGAAGCACTGTCATCCACGTTCGCTTTGCAGAGCTCCCCTCTGGCGGCCGAGCAGAGCACGGGCTGTTAAGTAGGACCGAAGGTGGGCCATCTGATCAGGAGGCTGTGGCTCTAATCCCAACAAACACGGGATGCAGCAGCGAGGCCAGAGGCCAGAGCTTTTAGGATAATTGACCAGAATGAACAGATGGGTTGGGGGAAATGGAGGGGAAGGCTTAAGGCGTGTCCCTGGGACTCTGGCCTGGGCCGAGCGGCTGGCAGGCAGGTGAGAAAGCCTCATTCTAGTTGGCTTTGATCTGGCCTCACTCCTGGCCCAGGGTCCACGTGGGGAAGGCTAGGAGGTTCTGTGCTCGGAATCAGCCAGGCCGAGCCCTCAGGGCCCAGGATGGGCATCCGTGTCCCAAGTTGGGCCTCAGACAGGTCTTCTGTGGGGCCCACCTCTGTCTCGAGGCCTGGGAGCTGCAGCAGTGTTCCAAAAATTACATTTTCCGCTTTGAAAGCAGTCTTTGCAAACAGAGCATTACTTAATAGAGAAGATATTTAGATACGTGTATCTCTTGTAAGGTGCAAAGCTCCCCATGGTGACATTTTAATGGCCAGGGGCATGGGGAGGAAGGTAAATAATCTTTACCTTTGCTGCCGCCTGGGGATCTCCTCATGTCAGATATGATTAGCTGTTACCCTCCTGGTCTCCCATTGTTATTCAGGTCCCCGCTCGTCATAGACACGCCCCTTCGGATGCTCCAGCCTGCCTTTCTCTCCAGCTCTCTCTCCCTCTGGTGGCAC
This sequence comes from Tragulus kanchil, assembly GCA_022376925.1. Lineage (NCBI taxonomy): Eukaryota > Metazoa > Chordata > Mammalia > Artiodactyla > Tragulidae > Tragulus > Tragulus kanchil. The sequence goes on from JAIOJX010000006.1 coordinate 140,326,940, forward strand.
CCTGACTGGCTAGTAATTTATGTATGACAATATGAGACTAATTCGGTTATTATGTCAAAGGGAAATTGAATCTAGGGTTTTAGTGCCGCATCTGGGAGAAATCTTCAAATGAATCTGGAGTGGAGAAAAAAGCCTCGGAGTTCGATTCATCCGCTTGTCACCCTGTCGGCAAGATTAAGTCATTATGGAGGGCTCAGCCAGGGCCAGAAATGGGAAGGGAGAGGAAGGGAGATAAAGGGAATGAGAAACGGGGTTGGGGGGCAGGAGAAGGGGGTGGGAGGCAGAGGCCAGGCTGGGTGGTGGGAGGGGGAGGGCTTCCGGCTCCTCCAGGGGCTCTCTTACGTCTCCTCAAAGGCGGGACGGGCCTGTGTGAGAGCCAGGGGACAGATGGTCAGGGGGGAGGTTCAGTGGGAGGGCATTTACGCAAACATTAGCTTGCCTCTGCTCCTGGAGATCTTAAACATGTCTGGGTTAAAATCTGCCTTCTGAAGGTGTAGAGGGCTTTGCTCTGAGCCACGTGAGGTGGTGGCTTTTCCGCCAGGTATCTGAGCAGCTGAGCCCTGGCCACAGGGGACTAGGTGCCCACTAAGGCTTGGAAGGTCTAGGGGACCCTCTCTCAGCTTGGAGAGCAAGGAGGAGATAGACGGGGTGGCGGCTTGGGGGCGTAGCCTGCAACGGTGAGGAATAAGGACCAGAAATGCGCACGTGACCTGGACCGGAGTCTCAGGAATTCTGAGGTTTTATAAGGTTGTTTTGACCTCCAAGACGCTTGGCCTCTGGTCACATAGGTCCAGTTGTTGATTAGACTTATTTTCTCTTCCACAGTGATGCTCTCCACCCTTGTCCTCCGTGCAAGTGTCCATCAGGTTCCCCTGAGTGCATGAGTCTCCTTTCTCCCCTTCGTCTTCATGGCCTTGCCCCATGCTTGGCATGTTGGAGTCTCTGGCTAGCTACTTCTCCCTGCTGGTCCTTCTTTTCCCGAAGGAACATCATGGGATATTTGGCATGGGAGCCACCCTCCTAACAAGAGCATGGGTTGCCATGTTGGCTTTCCCAGGAACATATAATGCCCAGATCTGAGTGTCTCCTGAACCTCAGATTTCAATTTTCATAGAATAGGACCACCTACTCTCATGGGGAAACTCTGAATTGCATTGTTACCATGGCTACAAGTCTCCCCTTAAGCCTTACAGGCATCATTCTTGCCTCTTAGAACCGTTCAGCCAGGATTCTTCCAGTCTAGAGAAAGGATACCAGGTTTCCTGGACCACGCCACTGTGTCTAGGCAGGGGTTCGGGGAAACAACCAAGCCAGGAACGAACCAGGGTTCATTCCCACGTGTGTCCTCCTCCACCAGCCCTCTTCTTCCCACTTTCCTGGCCTGCTCGTGGAAAAGAAACTTTCTTTTTCAAGAAAAAGGAGGAAGCTCAAATTAAAAATGAAAGAATTCAAAATAACCCTCCGTTCTTAACTCACGTCAATTTGACTATTTCTTCCACCACCCACACATCAGCTTCGACCAGACACCCACCTAACAGCACTTGTGCAGAAGATACCAGCAGCTGTTACGAACCCAAGAAATGCCTTGGCTCTCAGAGCAGCTTTGCTTCATCCTTCCTTCGGGCCTTGGTGTGTTGGGGGCTTTTTCCTTGCTCAGGAGGGTCGTGGTCCCTTCAGAAGGGCCCTCGACTGCTGCAATCTTTCACTTTTGCCTCCTGAGCGAGAGTACGTGGAAGAATGTCCTGTCTGTGACACCCACCATCGCGCTGTTTAAGATCAGGCTTCTGTTAATTGGACTGTGTGATCTCAGGAATGGTTATTAATAGACTACTCAGAGCCCAGGCCAAGCTCATCATTACCACCCGAGGACTTGAGAGAAATAGATGGGCATTGCTGAGTGTCAGAGAAGGGTCTGTTTGAATTCCAGGCACAACCCTCTCTGATAATGGTGAAGAAGGTAACCATCATATTGGTGGAAGGAGACCGTCCCCATCAGTAGTAAAGCAAGCGGTCAGGTCTGGATGGGAGGGGAGTTCAGGGAAGAATGGATACCTGTGTATGTAGGACTGAATCCCTTTGCTGTGCACCGGAAACTATCACAACATTGTTCATCGGTTATACCCCATACAAAATTAAAAGGTTGTTTTAAATTGCATACATATATGTATATAGAATAAAATAACTAATTAACTAAAACAGTAAAGCAAGCTGCCCAACCCCACGGAGAAGCAAGAGTCTCCTGAAGTTCACAGACATCCCAGGAGTCTTGAGAGATGTGACCTCTGAGACCAGGTTGCCTCGGGTCCGAGGCCTGAGAAGGTGGCTTGTTCCCTGTCAGATGAGGAAGGCCAGGGTCTAGGAACACCACCCTAACCCTGTTCCCACCTGGTTAGATCCTGCATGGGTTCGCCATCAGGGTCCTTTAGTCCGTTCTCCACCCTCCAGGCTCATCAGCAGTTAGACATAGTCTGAAAAGCTAGTTGAGGGAAGCTAGCTGGTTGGAGAGGGCTGGTTCGTTCATGCTCCTTCTTAGAGAGTTTTCGGGAGAAGGAGATGTTGCTGTCATGCATGACGACCCTGAGAGCCCTGCTCCTGAAGCCCTCCCCAGAGTGCCTGGTGCTGCCGATTCAGTGGGAAGAAGCAGATGGTTGGAGCGCTCTGAGCAGACAGGTGGGGGTTGGCGATGCCCGGCGAGGGGCCTGAGACAGACTCCCCTCCCCGCCAGGCTGCTCTGCTCCCAGGACGTCCCTCAGAGGAGACCAAAGCTAACACCCAACCACCTGTCAGTGGGGCCCCCGAGCCCAGGCCCGTCCTTGAAACGTTTGTTCAGGCTGCTGGCTCCACGGCAGGGAGGCCAACCATGGCAGTGCTGCAGACCTAGCCTTGACCCATGCCCGGCCGAGCTCACATTCTTCCCATTGTCAGGGGGACAGGGCCAGTCAAGGGTGTTGTACCAGTGAAGCCAGTGGGGGATATGACTCCAGGAGCAGGGTCTGGACTGGGCAGGCAGAAGCAACAGGGACATCAGGAGAAGCACTTAGGCAGATCCAAGTAAAGGGACTCCAGGCCTACCATGGGGAGAGGACCCCAGGGACATTGACTGTGGGGCTTAGGCTCCAAGTCAGAGCTCAGGAACCAAGATGCCTTCACTCCATGTGGGCTTTGAGGACCTGGAGTGAGGCTGAGACGCAGCTGAGGAGGGTGGAGGGCCCTGGGGGACTCAAAGCAGTCATGCAGGCCTGTTCTGAGCAGGCCTGGTGCCCAGGCAGGAGAAAGATCCAGGCAGAACAAGATGGGACTGAGGAATGAACTGGGTTATATTTTACTAGTGGATCATTCTCTCTGGCTTTGCTTTGCAGGAGAATGTGTTTAATTCTTAATTTTATAAGTAAAACATGAATACATTCTTGTAAAAATTCAAAGAATACAAGTGAAGCAAAGTCCTCATTATCTGTCTCCACCCTCCTCTCTAATCCCTCTCGCCTCCTGAAAGGAAGTCACTTATCATCAGTTTAGTGTGTAAATAGATGGGCGGGTGGGCGGTAGACAGGTAGATAATAGACAGATAGGTAGGTAATAGACAGATGGATGACAGATAGATAAATAGATGGATAGATCGATAGATACCTAGCTTGGCTTAAAAAAAACAACTTTTATTTTGTATTGAGGCATAGCTTATTAACAACATTGTGATAGTTTCAGATGAATCACCAAGAGACTAGCCCTGCATGCGCATGTGTGCTAAATCGTTTCAGGAGTGTCCGACTCTTTGCAACCCTAGGGTCTGTCGCCAGCCAGGCAATACCGCAGTTGGGCGCCATTTCCTTCTCCAGGGGAATCTTCCCAACCTAGAGATCGAACCCTCATCTCCTGCTTCTCCTGTATTGGCAGGTGGGTTCTTTACCCACCACCTGGGAAGCCCAGCCATCCATATACATGTGTGCATGCTCCCCCAAACCTCCCTCCCCGCAGGCTGCCACATAACACTGAGCCGAGCTCCCTGTGCTCTGCAGCAGGTCCTTGTGGGTTGTCTGTTTCCATATAGCAGTGTGCTTCGCTGGACAGCTTTCCTTGGTGTGATTTCCATGCTAGTGTGGAAGGATCCACTTAATTCATTGGATTGTTGCATTCGTAAGTGGGTCCATGGTGTCACTGTAAACTCTAATGGATATTTATTTTGTTGTTTTCTTATTGTTTAGGGTACGTATCTTTTTGTGACTTTGGCAGATTTAAAAATGAGTTTAGGAGGGACCGATGAATACCTGGGGAGCTGAGACGCAGCTGAGGAGGGTGGAGGGCCCTGGGGGACTCAAAGCAGTCATGCAGGCCTGTTCTGAGCAGGCCTGGTGCCCAGGCAGGAGAAAGATCCAGGCAGAACAAGATGGGACTGAGGAATGAACTGGGTTATATTTTACTAGTGGATCATTCTCTCTGGCTTTGCTTTGCAGGAGAATGTGTTTAATTCTTAATTTTATAAGTAAAACATGAATACATTCTTGTAAAAATTCAAAGAATACAAGTGAAGCAAAGTCCTCATTATCTGTCTCCACCTCCTCTCTAATCCTCTCGCCTCCTGAAAGGAAGTCACTTATCATCAGTTTAGTGTGTAAATAGATGGGCGGGTGGGCGGTAGACAGGTAGATAATAGACAGATAGGTAGGTAATAGACAGATGGATGACAGATAGATAAATAGATGGATAGATCGATAGATACCTAGCTTGGCTTAAAAAAAACAACTTTTATTTTGTATTGAGGCATAGCTTATTAACAACATTGTGATAGTTTCAGATGAATCACCAAGAGACTAGCCCTGCATGCGCATGTGTGCTAAATCGTTTCAGGAGTGTCCGACTCTTTGCAACCCTAGGGTCTGTCGCCAGCCAGGCAATACCGCAGTTGGGCGCCATTTCCTTCTCCAGGGGAATCTTCCCAACCTAGAGATCGAACCCTCATCTCCTGCTTCTCCTGTATTGGCAGGTGGGTTCTTTACCCACCACCTGGGAAGCCCAGCCATCCATATACATGTGTGCATGCTCCCCCAAACCTCCCTCCCCGCAGGCTGCCACATAACACTGAGCCGAGCTCCCTGTGCTCTGCAGCAGGTCCTTGTGGGTTGTCTGTTTCCATATAGCAGTGTGCTTCGCTGGACAGCTTTCCTTGGTGTGATTTCCATGCTAGTGTGGAAGGATCCACTTAATTCATTGGATTGTTGCATTCGTAAGTGGGTCCATGGTGTCACTGTAAACTCTAATGGATATTTATTTTGTTGTTTTCTTATTGTTTAGGGTACGTATCTTTTTGTGACTTTGGCAGATTTAAAAATGAGTTTAGGAGGGACCGATGAATATCGGAATCCCTTGGGATTCTTGAAGGGAGCTTATGGTGTGGAAGGTTGGAAGTGAGACCATGAAACAGAATGATTCCTAGAGCAGCTGCTTCCAATGGGGTCTGGGGTGGCTTCCCACCTCCGAGCCTCTGATGGTCCAGTCTCCTCGGTCTGGGTCCCTTGTGGCTCCCCAGGGCTTCCTTAAGGCCCAGACTGCTGCGGGGAGCGAGAGACCACACTGCACCACACGCGTCTTGCGGGAAACGCGCAAACCCTTCCGCGCTGCCTGTCACAGGCAGGTCAGCCTCAGAGCTGAACACCGGAGGAAGCGCCCCGTGCTCTTTCCCTCACTGCAGTGACTTCCACTTTCTCTCTTGAAAAGAATCACAAACAATGCTCCTGCGGCAGCCCCAGCTGAGGGGCAGGTGCTATTTCGAGCTGTTTTCAGTAATTGGCTAACGTGGGGACAAGTGGGAGGAAGGCTCAGGGGCCCTTCTGGATGCGGGACTGACGTCATCCTGAGTTTACAGAGATGCAGCTTCCTGTGTGGTTTTGGGAGCAGGTTCTCCCCCGATCACGTGCCACCGGGACACGGGCGAGGAGGTGAGTCTTTTGTTCTCAGACAGACCCTTCCTGCAACCCCAGGCCACCGGGGGCTTTGGTCTTGTGTGCTGTCTCAGTTGGGAGTCAGGGAAAGCACCAGCAGACTGCCAGGGACCCAGGTGAGTGGCGAAGGGCAAGGCTCTTCTTGCTTGTGTTCTAGGAAAAGAAATCAGCTGCCGTCTCTTGTCTGTCTCCTGCTTCTCTATCTACTTGCACATCCATAGAGCTCCTTCTATGGCTAAAACCATTGGCAAGACACTATCTGTGCTGACGACTGACCTTGCAGGGGTCACAATACCTGCTAAGAGAAAGGGCCATAGTGGTGGGCATCTCCTGAGTTCACACCCTGACTCGCACTCTGGATACCTAATGGCTCTGTGTCTTGATTTTCCCATCTGAAAAATGGGCATAATTATTAACATACACCCCCTCACCCCAACTTGTTCCTAGGAGGTGCAGCGGTAAGGAATCTACCTACCAATGCAGGCGATGCAGGTGACATGGGTTCAGTCCCTGGGTCAGGAAGAATCCCCTGGAGAAGGAAGTAGCAACCCATTCTAGTATTCTTGCCTGGAGAACCCATGGCCAGAGGAGCCTGGCGGGCTACAGTCTATGGGGTTGCAAAGAGTCGGACATGACTGAGCGACTGAACACGTAGACTCGCGCCACGTCCCCAGGGCTATAGTCAAGGCTCCGGGAGACGGAGCACACACACCACTAAGCACAGTGCCTGGCATATGGCAGACGCGCTAGAGCTGGCAGCCATGATTGTTGTTTATCACATTGTGTTGTGATGCTCTCTTTAGCTTTCTGCTTCTTCCACCAGATTGTGAGTTCTTTCTAGAGATCAGAACCATCTTCTTCCTCGTCTCCTCAGCTCAGGTCCTCAAAATAGACTTAATGAAAGGAAGTGTGGTAAGTGAAAAAGGTTCTCGCTTCTTTTCAATTCCTCCATCAAGTGGTGGAGCCTCTTTCCCCGCCCCTGGCTGAGCTGGCCGTGCCGCTTGCTTTGACCAGTAGAAGGCAGCAGAAAGGCTATTGCCTGACCACCAAGCCCAGGCCTTGCAGCTTCTGCTCTTTGGCTCTTGCTGTCCTGCGGCCACCGTAGAAAAAAGCCCAGGCCAGCCCCCTTGAGGCTGAGAGACGCGGGTAGAAGGAGGTCAGGAGACCCCTCTGACCCTCCCCTCCCCTGCCATCCCAGGCATTCCACTACGCTTCCAGGCTAGCGAGTGACGTGCCTGGGAGAAGCCAGTCCCCATGCATCCTTCTGACGGCAGCCGTGAGGGCAAGGCCAGCCCAGACTGCAGCATCCTGAGCAGATAGATGGTTGCTATTTTCAGCCACCAAGTCTTGGACAGTGTTTTATGCAGCGGTAGACAGATGATACAGGAAGCTTGGGGAAAAGTAGTCTTAACATTTATAAGAGATAAAAGAGGGAAAGTGAGCTTCATCAAAGTAGGCCGTAGAATTTCAGAAGGCAGAATTTTTCAGGTTCAGAGAAAATGCTTGTAATCTCAGGGGCAGAGGCTCTGAAAGGGAAAATGGCTCAAGAGGCCAAGAGGCTCTGGAGCGCTGAGGCCACAGTCACGAACAGAGATGATGAAGAATCAGAAACAAGCTCTGTGGTGAGCTCCGGTTGCACAGGGGCATGTCCCTACACTGGGAAGGGGAGGGCTCCCATCCCAGGCAAACAAGCACAACCCAGGCCCACCCAGTGAAGGGTGCTGGTGACGTCACAGTCCACAGCAAGTCAGAAACACCAGGGACAGTGGGTCCATGAATGATGTGTGAAGCAAGAGCCAGAGGTGAGCCCCGTTCTTTAGAGAGGATGTTATAACGTTGAGAGAGAGCCAAGCATTGTTTCCACTTGGCTTGTTCAAGGTAAGCTTTCCCAAATCTGGAGAAAGAATGATACAGCGAAAAGAACAGAAACCCCTGCAGAATGAGGCCGTAGTGAAAGGCCACTCACAGTGAGGTGCCGGCGATGTTCATTCCCAGGCCAGGGGGCACCACACATCGTCCTAGCGCTCCAGAAGAGCTCCGAGCAGGATGGTGGGCAGGTTGCTGCCAGACATCTCCAAGCGGTTGATTCACCTGCCACCAAAATCCACCTGGACATGCTTGCCAAGAGCAGATTCCCCCATGGCCTTCCCTCATCCAGTTTGAATCGTCAGTCTCTAAGGGGGGAGACTGAGAACGTATATTTATTTAGCCAACACAGTAAGTCCCTTACATAAGAACCTTCAAGTTACAAACTTGCAAACATGTGAATATGCATCTGGTTCCAGTAAGGAGCCAAAACCTCTTCCATCAACGTCAGGCATGAGTGAAATTGCAGCTTGCCCTCCATCTCCCACTGCTGACCACCCTTTAGCTCCACCATCTCCCACCCCTTCTCCTCCTGCAGTCAGCAGCACTGCTTGCCTGTTCACTCGATGCCAGCCTCGGTCTGCCAGCTGTTGTGCACACGGTACTGCAATGTAAGATTGGGGAAAAGTAGTCTTACATTTAAGAAAAAAAAGTGAGCTTCATCAAAGTAGGCCGTAGAATTTCAGAAGGCAGAATTTTTCAGGTTCAGAGAAAATGCTTGTAATCTCAGGGGCAGAGGCTCTGAAAGGGAAAATGGCTCAGGAGGCCAAGAGGCTCTGGAGCGCTGAGGCCACAGTCACGAACAGAGATGATGAAGAATCAGAAACAAGCTCTGTGGTGAGCTCCGGTTGCACAGGGGCATGTCCCTACACTGGGAAGGGGAGGGCTCCCATCCCAGGCAAACAAGCACAACCCAGGCCCACCCAGTGAAGGGTGCTGGTGACGTCACAGTCCACAGCAAGTCAGAAACACCAGGGACAGTGGGTCCATGAATGATGTGTGAAGCAAGAGCCAGAGGTGAGCCCCGTTCTTTAGAGAGGATGTTATAACGTTGAGAGAGAGCCAAGCATTGTTCCCACTTGGCTTGTTCAAGGTAAGCTTTCCCAAATCTGGAGAAAGAATGATACAGCGAAAAGAACAGAAACCCCTGCAGAATGAGGCCGTAGTGAAAGGCCACTCACAGTGAGGTGCCGGCGATGTTCATTCCCAGGCCAGGGGGCACCACACATCGTCCTAGCGCTCCAGAAGAGCTCCGAGCAGGATGGTGGGCAGGTTGCTGCCAGACATCTCCAAGCGGTTGATTCACCTGCCACCAAAATCCACCTGGACATGCTTGCCAAGAGCAGATTCCCCCATGGCCTTCCCTCATCCAGTTTGAATCGTCAGTCTCTAAGGGGGGAGACTGAGAACGTATATTTATTTAGCCAACACAGTAAGTCCCTTACATAAGAACCTTCAAGTTACAAACTTGCAAACATGTGAATATGCATCTGGTTCCAGTAAGGAGCCAAAACCTCTTCCATCAACGTCAGGCATGAGTGAAATTGCAGCTTGCCCTCCATCTCCCACTGCTGACCACCCTTTAGCTCCACCATCTCCCACCCCTTCTCCCTCCTGCAGTCAGCAGCACTGCTTGCCTGTTCACTCGATGCCAGCCTCGGTCTGCCAGCTGTTGTGACGCACTACCGTACTTTTCAAGGTACTGCAATGTAAGATTAAAAATGTTTTCTGGGGCTTCCCTGGCTGTCCAGTGGGTAGGGAGTCCACCTTGCAATGCAAAGGGGCACCGGTTCAGTCCCTGGCCCGGGAGGATCCTGCACACCAAGGAACGGTTGGACCGGCGCGTCCAGTTGCAAGCTGGCGCTCTGGAGAGCATGTGCCCAGGGCCGGTGCTCTGCGGCGAGAGAGGCCGTTGAGATGGGAGGCCCACACATGCCAAAAAATAAAGACGGATGTAAAATAGAAAAACGATGACCTAGTGGTAAAAAAAAAAAAAAACAAAACCCTTTAATTAAAAAAAATGTTTTCTGTATTTTTTGTGTTTGTTTTTACTATATTATATGTGTGAAAAGTATCATAAACCTACTACAGTACAGTATTATATAGCCGATTGTGTTAGTTGGGTACCTAGGCTAACTAACTTATGAACAGACTGCACTTACAAATGAACCCTTGGAACAGAACTTGTTCGTATGTAGGGGACTTACATTCAGTGTGTGGTCCTTACTGCCACTGCCCTGAACAACCGATGCACGACCCTCCTTTCATCTTTATGACAATTTCTTGTGGGTCGGACAGGCTGAGTGAGGGTTCATGGTTGGTAGCAGAGCCTGAACTTGAACATGGACTATCTGGGCCCTGAACCCATGCTCCGAACCACTAGGCTATGTGGCCACTTGTAGATTTTCAACCAGCTCCACAGGTACCCTCCTGCACACTTATATCTGCAAGCCTTGCTCTTAAGAATCTCAGGGAATGGAAGAGGTAAGTGGTATTTTCAGCTTCAAAAATGGGGAAAAACATACCCAGAAACTGTGATCTTTGGTCAGGCTCTAACACTGGCTATTAAATAGGTGGTTTGTGGACACATAGGGAAATAGTGGATGCTATGAACCAACACGGGCTCACCAAGCATAAGCCAAGGTAAAATGATCTAACTGCTTTACTAAGAGTGTCGCTGGACTAGAGGACCAGAAATGAACATTTCCCAATGTCTATTCCACCCCCAGAGGACAGCGGTTTGAGCCAGACTGAAGAGAAGCAAGCCAATGAGACATGAAGTCAGACTTGCTTGGAGCTTTGGAAAAAGAGAATCCAATCTCTCTCTGGATAGAAATAAAGAAGTTTGTTGCCTCAATTACTCTGGCAGCCACCTTCTGAGCAAAGAAGGGAACCAGACTTAAGTAGCTAATAACGCTGCGGATGGTAGATGAGATGGATAGAATCTAAGCCTTGGAGGACATCACTGAGCTGCAGAAACAACCAACCCTGCAGCGGCATCTGTCTCTGGGTTTCTTATTACACAAACCCATCGGTTTTCTCATTGTTTAAACCAGCTTGATTTAGGGTTTCTGTAACCTGCAGGGGGAAAATAACCCAACTGACATAAAGGGAATGCCTTACACACGATGCTCTTCCATCTTCAAAAGTTATTTGACCAGTTTTCACCCTTATGGGCAAAAGTGAGAAATGAGGCTACATATTATCATCAAGAAGATTCACTGCCCAAAGAACAAAAGTTGACCAAAGACCAGGTAGAAAAAGCCACATGGTGCATTAAAGACAGCCAGGTGCACACTCAGAAAGGGAGCCCCAGACCAGCAGAAGACAATCATCCAGGACTTACTGGGGCACTACTTGAAACACCCAAGCTTGGAGCTTCCCTGGTGGCTCAGCAGGCAGAGGATCCTCCTGCAAGGCAGGAAACATGGGTTTGACCCCTGGGTTGGAAAAATCCCCTGGAGGAGGGACTGGCAACTCACTCTGGTATTCTTACCTGAAAATTCCCATGGACAGAGGAGCCTGCTGGGTTACAGCCCATAGGGTTGCAAACAGTTGGACACGACTTTGGAACGGAGCATGAGCAGGCTCCTAAGCTCGGTGCATGTCTCAACCTCCAATTTCATCCCCTCAGCTACCGTTCTTTCCAAACCTAATGGCTCCACCTGGTGCCCTTATCTCCTGGACAGGTGTGGTATTTACTGACTGGCATTTCTCCCTTGACCTCATCCTTGTCTCCTGGGTAGAAATGGACCTTTGTTCTTTACTTCTTCCCAGTGACTCCTGGTATATCTCTAGTTTCAAACTGAGTATGCAAAGTTGTGGGTGCCATTTGACCCTGGGACCAGAGAAACGCTTTGTAGATCAATGTCACCTGGTAGGTGGCCTCTAGCCGATAGTACAGAACTCAGCCCTTGAATCTTGGCCTGGCTTTGATCAACTTCTTGGCGTAGGAAGTCAGCCTACCTAGGCCAGAGGCCTCAAAGCGGGAAGGCTAACTGAAGTCCTGATTGACAAACTACGTTTCCAAATGATCTTAAAAGTAGCTGGAATAATGAGTTAAAAACAGGTTCTTGAATATCAACTGCAAAAATAGCTTACCACAGGTGAGGTCAGAAAAAAAATAAGGTAAGTAAATTAAATGAAATAAAACTCCATGATTTCTGTAAAATAGTCAGTCATGTGATATTGCTGACCAAAATGCCAAATTTTTATTTCCACTTTGTTTTCATTTTATATTGGCATAGAGTTGATAAGGCAAATCAGTCAATCCTAAAGGGAATCAACCCTGAATATTCATTGGATGGATTGAGATGGAGGCTGAAGCTCCAATCCTTTGGCCACCTGGTGTGAAGAGACGACTCATTGGAAAAGATCCTGATGCTGGGAAATACTGAGGGCAGGAGAAAAAGAGGGTGACAGAGGATGAGATGCTTAGATAGCATCACTAACTCAATGGATATAAATCTGAGCAAACTCTGAGCAACAGTGGAGGACAGAGGAGCCTGGCGCGCTACAGTCCATGGGGTGCAAAGAATCAGACATGACTGAGCAACAGAACAATACCAGCATAGTTGATTAACAAGGTGTGTTGGCTTCAGAGGTACAGCAACGTGATTCAGTTATACGTATACATCTTAACGGAGCATGTGCCACATACGGTGTCCACATATGGTATCCAGAGGGCATCAGAGAAGGAAAGGGGCAACGTGACGAGAAGGGAAGGCCCTGGGGGACAAGAGGAAGCCTCTGCAAAGCGCCAGAGCCCAGATCTGGGATCAGTCCATGAAGGCTACAGACCCAGCAGAGGAGGGGCTTGCCTGGCCGTCCAGTGGTTGAGTCCATGCTTCCAGGGCAGGCAGCGTGGGTTTGATCCCTGGTTGGAGAACTAAGATCTCACGTGCCATGAGGAATAACCAAGAAAGAGAAAGAAAGCAGAGGAACAATTTCCTATACAACATACCTTAAGGCAAGTTCATCTGACTCAACAACACAAGGGCTGTGGCGTCCGTCCCAGGTTCAGATCCCAGCTCTGCAGCACGCTGGCTGCATTACAGTGGACAAGTCAGTGTTTCTGAGACTCAGGTTAAGCTTCCACTAAATGGAGCTCTCTCACTGGGTCACCTGAGCTTGTTCAGGGAAGTACATAGCCCAGCAGCAGACTGAGTCTGCACTTAATAAATCATAGTTCTTTTTATTATTAATAACAACAATTAGATGGGGTTCTGAGTAAGGTAATAGGTCCTCCATTACTGTGGTGTTAAGCAGAGGCTATATGTCAACACGTTGGGAATGTTGGGATTTTTATGCTCTGGGCTGGAGGTTGACATTGTTGATTTCTAAGGCCCTTTTGAACTCTTAATTCTGTGGCATTAAGTCATTAAAACAGTAAAGACTTCCGATCAGTCAGGGACAGTCATCTATTACTGGGACTGAAATTCCCCACTGGCCCAAGGGTCCAGAAGCTTCACTGTGTGATTTACTGTTCAGATCCATCACGAGGGTGTCTGTGCCCATCTGCACAGGCCCGCAGATCGGAGGGATTCTGTGCGTATCTCTGCATTTGGGTACACGGTGTGTGTGTGAGCATGTGTTTGCATGGAACTGAGCCCCATTCCAAACCCAATTAGTGTTTGGAAGAACACTCGGCTTGATGGCATGGTGAAAGGTAGATCCTGCCATGACCCAGGTCCGTGTTCATCCTGGCACCTTGGCCAACTTGACTCACCAGAGATGCGTCCCTCTGTGAATTTCTGGGGTGGCTGTACTTGGAGGGACTTAGGAACCAGCACTGGGCCTGGTTCATAGGGAATGGCTATCAACTCCAGTATTCTTGCCTGGAGAAATCCATGAACGGAGGAGCCCGCCAGACTACAGTTTTGGGCATTGTAAGAGTTGGACACAACTGAAGCGACTAAACAACAACAAAAAATTGGACTTCCTAGCCTTTTTGCTTCCTCTAAGAGGACTTCTCGGATCCCACGGGCAGCAGTCTGTGCCTGACTGACAAAGCGGCCCTGGGCTGTGAGTGCCGAAAGAGACATAGGGTCCCCACGGGGCCCATTCACTCTCATTGTCTGTGCACCAGTGTGTCAGGACTGTGGGCCCCGAAGGGATAGGTTCAGATCCCAGCTCTGCACCGGGAAGGACAAGTCAGTGTTTCTGAGACTCAGGTTAAGCTTCCACTAAATGGAGCTCTCTCACTGGGTCACCTGAGCTTGTTCAGGGAAGTACATAGCCCAGCAGCAGACTGAGTCTGCACTTAATAAATCATAGTTCTTTTTATTATTAATAACAACAATTAGATGGGGTTCTGAGTAAGGTAATAGGTCCTCCATTACTGTGGTGTTAAGCAGAGGCTATATGTCAACACGTTGGGAATGTTGGGATTTTTATGCTCTGGGCTGGAGGTTGACATTGTTGATTTCTAAGGCCCTTTTGAACTCTTAATTCTGTGGCATTAAGTCATTAAAACAGTAAAGACTTCCGATCAGTCAGGGACAGTCATCTATTACTGGGACTGAAATTCCCCACTGGCCCAAGGGTCCAGAAGCTTCACTGTGTGATTTACTGTTCAGATCCATCACGAGGGTGTCTGTGCCCATCTGCACAGGCCCGCAGATCGGAGGGATTCTGTGCGTATCTCTGCATTTGGGTACACGGTGTGTGTGTGAGCATGTGTTTGCATGGAACTGAGCCCCATTCCAAACCCAATTAGTGTTTGGAAGAACACTCGGCTTGATGGCATGGTGAAAGGTAGATCCTGCCATGACCCAGGTCCGTGTTCATCCTGGCACCTTGGCCAACTTGACTCACCAGAGATGCGTCCCTCTGTGAATTTCTGGGGTGGCTGTACTTGGAGGGACTTAGGAACCAGCACTGGGCCTGGTTCATAGGGAATGGCTATCAACTCCAGTATTCTTGCCTGGAGAAATCCATGAACGGAGGAGCCCGCCAGACTACAGTTTTGGGCATTGTAAGAGTTGGACACAACTGAAGCGACTAAACAACAACAAAAAATTGGACTTCCTAGCCTTTTTGCTTCCTCTAAGAGGACTTCTCGGATCCCACGGGCAGCAGTCTGTGCCTGACTGACAAAGCGGCCCTGGGCTGTGAGTGCCGAAAGAGACATAGGGTCCCCACGGGGCCCATTCACTCTCATTGTCTGTGCACCAGTGTGTGTCAGGACGGTGCCCACTGCCACCAACACGAGGGCTCACAACTCTCCAGGAAGCTAGGGGAAGGCAACCCAGGAAGTATAAAAGACATTACAGTCTCCATGCCTGGGCGAGCATGAGGAAGAGGGAGGGCGTGGGCAAGCCCATCTCTCCTAGAACCAGTCCCTCAATGTGTTTCGGCCTCAGTAAGGATGAATCCAGGAGCGTCGGTTCTGTGGTCCCTTGGACGTGGCAAAGCCATCCTGAGAAGGGAAGCGTTCCTGGGATGCTCCCCATCCTCCCACGTGGGTGATAAAAACTCTGTATATTTTGCAGGAAGCTCCCCCATCTTCTCTCAGGTGACATCTTGTGGCCACAAGTTTGCTGTCATTGGCTTGGGGAGGTCATGTGACCAACCCAGCACTGGGTAGGATGTTTCAGGGCCAGGACTTCAAACCAGGTCTTCTAATTCCACATCCCACATCCTTTCCAGCACATCTGTTCTCTCCTGAAGGCTGCCAGGAATAGGCTCTGGCCGTGGCTGGTCCATTGCATGCTGTGGCCTGTTTCTCTGCCCCCACCTCCTGGACTCACACATGGCCGGGTGAGTAGACCCATGGATGGTATTTCATTTGGTTCCATTTTGTGCTGGTTGGCACCATATACTACCCCTGGGGAACCTCTTTAGTTCACCCAGCTTCCTCACACCCTGTCCCAGCTCCTAGCAAAGCCAGGGTCCCTTTAGAATGCCATCTGGTGTGGCAGAGACCCCTGGCCAGGCTGCCCAGCAGGAGGGCAGCTGCTCCCCAGAACAAGGCTGGCCGTTGAGCCAACGTGAGCAGCGTGGGAGGGCCTCCTTTTCTTCTGTGTTATCTGGGCCTGCTGCCACGGGTCCTTTCCAGACTCTCTCTTGAGTTACTCCCTATTTATTGCTGTTATTACTATTGATCCATCCTCTAAAGGACCGAGATCCCAAGGCTCAATTGAAACCATCAATCACATCGATAATCCCTTTATTTGTAATATTGTCCTTTCTGGGACTCTTTGGATGCCTCAGAGAGGTGGAGGAGACAGAAGGTTGTTTCTCTGAGGGAAACTGAGGCACAGGCAAATGGCAACATTGGCCAAAAGCCACAGAGCAGAACCAACCCTCACCTCCTGATGCTTGGCTCCTCACTCAGCTCCTGATGCTGTGTCTCCCTTTCTGCTATGAGATGCTCTGGGCTTGGAGCTTCTCGGCTCCCTTGAAGGCTCCCCAGTGCCCCATGAAGGCCGAGTGTGGCCCTCTGAATCCTCCTCTCTCCCACCAAGACCATGGCAGCCCCCGGCCCTGTTTCTCCCTCTCCTTTGTGCTCCAGACTCAAAGAGGGGTGCAGTGAAGAGCTTTCCCACGTTCCTACTACCCAGCCCCCTGGGCTTGAGATCTGCTTTGTGAAAACAGAAGGAATCTTTTTTGTAAATGGGGTGGCAGAGGGCTGGGGGTGGATGGAATAGCACAGATGCTTGCCTTTTCCATTCCGAGAATATTGGCAGGAGACGAGGAGCTAAGGTGGTACATGGGTACTCAGCTTGCCTTATATGCACGGCACAGCCTGTCTTCCGGTGAGGGCACAGTAACCTCTCTCGGCAGCCAGTGGGGAGCAATTGTTGGCACTCGGGGTCCGCAGGCTGGCAGCAGAGGCCCTATCCACAGCCTTCTGTTGTGGGTAGAAGCTGACGGTGAACGTGGGCAGCATTCGTGCCGGTTACTCAGCATGGCCAGTGTTTCTTGTAGCAGAGTTGAGGAGAGCCTCTCTAGGGGATGCCTACTGCCAAGAATATGCCCCCTCCCTCATTACACCACCTCGTTTTTCCTCAGCCCTGTTTCTTTGACCTTTAGAGGTGCTCTGTGGGGCTTCCCAGGCGGTGCTGATGGTAAAGAACCCGCCTGTCAATGCAGGAGACATAAAGAGATGAGGGTTCGGTCCCTGGGTCAGGAAGATCCCCTGGAGGAGGGCATGGCAACCTACTCCAGCATTCTTGCCTGGAGAATCCCAGGGTCAGAGGAGCCTGGAGGGCTATGGTCCATAGGGTCACAAAGAGTTGGACACAACTGAGGGACTGAGCTCGCATGCCCTTTCACAGAAGGCACTCTCTTGACCCCTGACTGTGCCCTTTCAACTTCACGGCAAGGCGACCTCCCTCACCTGTTGGCAGAAATGAGCATGAATCTAGGCTCTGTTTCCAATCTTCCAGGCTCATAAAATGTGCTACTCTCTGCAAGATGGGGTGGTTCATCCCTGCTTCATGTCTGGGGGAGAGCCGGCATAGATGACGCTGATGGATGGGAAGTTTAGAAAACCAAGTCTTGGAAATCAATAGAAGAATATACAAGCTATGTATCATGTGAGTGCCTCTTGTCTGCTCCGCGGTAAATCAAAAGTAATGAATGGGAGGCTTCTGCAGCCAGGGACCCCCAGCCTTTCCCGGAGGGTGGGATTGGCTTCGCGCTTGGATTCTCATAGTCTGAGCACACATATTCTACTTTAAGAGGCCTAAAAAAATAAGGCTGGATCCTGATTTCTTTTTGTCTTTTAATACCTCTGTCCCCACCTCAACCCTCACCCTCTTTAATTTCCATTGTTAGGCATTAGGCATCCCTTGTAGAACTCCGTGTATGGGGAGACAAGAAGCCTCGGTCACTCAAGAATGAAGGCTCGTCCCCAGGGCCGTGTCACTGCATATGGACACACCCTGATCTGCTACAGTTGGGCCACTTTGGTGCCTCCACGATGTGCTCTCTGAGGCTTCTTGGACTCAGGGCCGTGGGGAGCCCTTGGTTTAGGAGCAGCTTTGAGGAAGGTGGAGCTGGAAGAAGTAGGCAACCAAGAGGGCCGGGGTCGCCCTTGCCTGGGATACCTGTGGGCCTCTGCTCCGCCAGCAGCCGCCCCCTCCCTGACCAGCCTGCCTCCCGCCTCTCCTCTGAATGGTTGTTTTCCTCCCTTGCTCTGGGCTCCATTCTTCCCCTCAGCCCTGTTTCTTTGACCTTTAGAGGTGCTCTGTGGGGCTTCCCAGGCGGTGCTGATGGTAAAGAACCCGCCTGTCAATGCAGGAGACATAAAGAGATGAGGGTTCGGTCCCTGGGTCAGGAAGATCCCCTGGAGGAGGGCATGGCAACCTACTCCAGCATTCTTGCCTGGAGAATCCCAGGGTCAGAGGAGCCTGGAGGGTTATGGTCCATAGGGTCACAAAGAGTTGGACACAACTGAGGGACTGAGCTCGCATGCCCTTTCACAGAAGGCACTCTCTTGACCCCTGACTGTGCCCTTTCAACTTCACGGCAAGGCGACCTCCCTCACCTGTTGGCAGAAATGAGCATGAATCTAGGCTCTGTTTCCAATCTTCCAGGCTCATAAAATGTGCTACTCTCTGCAAGATGGGGTGGTTCATCCCTGCTTCATGTCTGGGGGAGAGCCGGCATAGATGACGCTGATGGATGGGAAGTTTAGAAAACCAAGTCTTGGAAATCAATAGAAGAATATACAAGCTATGTATCATGTGAGTGCCTCTTGTCTGCTCCGCGGTAAATCAAAAGTAATGAATGGGAGGCTTCTGCAGCCAGGGACCCCCAGCCTTTCCCGGAGGGTGGGATTGGCTTCGCGCTTGGATTCTCATAGTCTGAGCACACATATTCTACTTTAAGAGGCCTAAAAAAATAAGGCTGGATCCTGATTTCTTTTTGTCTTTTAATACCTCTGTCCCCACCTCAACCCTCACCCTCTTTAATTTCCATTGTTAGGCATTAGGCATCCCTTGTAGAACTCCGTGTATGGGGAGACAAGAAGCCTCGGTCACTCAAGAATGAAGGCTCGTCCCCAGGGCCGTGTCACTGCATATGGACACACCCTGATCTGCTACAGTTGGGCCACTTTGGTGCCTCCACGATGTGCTCTCTGAGGCTTCTTGGACTCAGGGCCGTGGGGAGCCCTTGGTTTAGGAGCAGCTTTGAGGAAGGTGGAGCTGGAGAGAAGTAGGCAACCAAGAGGGCCGGGGTCGCCCTTGCCTGGGATACCTGTGGGCCTCTGCTCCGCCAGCAGCCGCCCCCTCCCTGACCAGCCTGCCTCCCGCCTCTCCTCTGAATGGTTGTTTTCCTCCCTTGCTCTGGGCTCCATTCTTCCCCTGCATCCCCCTACACTCAGGTCGGAGGCTGCTTTCCCTCCTTTGCCCCCGGCACTGGAAGAGCAGCAGGGTCCTTTCTCCCAGTAGCTCCTTCCTGTCACCATCCATCCCTCTTCCTGAGAAACATCTGCATGTGGATCTCGAGTCCGAGGCTCTACCTCCCTCCACGCTTCCTGGCTGAAGTCATCTACGGACCGCTGGTCCTCCTCTCCTTTCTTGATGGTTTTAGCTCCTGGATCAACAGTGGATCTCTCCAGTCCGCTCCTGCCTCATTGGTGGGGGTTTGGGCCCATCGGTGCTTTGACTTCCTCGTCTCCAACCAGGTGGTCTCCAGTCACCCTGCCACTCCCCACGGGTTTTGCCTGGACTCTGTCACCAGCAGCAGCGGGTCTCACCACTCCAACTTCATCCCAAGCCGTCTCTTCTCCAGCCCACAGCCAGGCCCCAGTTCACCCCTTCAGCTTTCACCTTCCGGTTTCACATGAACCTGTACTCTTGGGCCTGGCACCCCTTTACCCGCTTCCTGGGGTCCCAGTATACCTCCTGACCCGAAGCAGTTTTCTGATTAAATATCACCCATTGCAAGCGCTCTCAACTTCCTCACCTCCCTCTCCCTTTCTGGTCACTTAGCAAAACCTCTGACTTTCCCCTGCCCAGTGCCTGTGCCCTTGAGAGCAGAGCTGAGGCGGAGAGGAACACGCCATTTGCTGACGATCTCACTTTAAATTATGATCCCTAAACTTCAGTGGGAGTTGGCTGCCAGCTGGCACCATCCGTCACGTCTCCGCTCCATTCATTCTCCTTCTCTCCCGATGAGTACTCCATACCTCCTCTCTCTCTCATCTCCACTGGAAATCTTGCTGTCCATTCACTGAATATGTGGGGAGGATTGACGTGAGCCTCCGGACTCCCATCCCCTGCACTGCCCTCCCACCATATCCGTTTTCTGATTTTCCGCCTCTCTCCCGTGCCGTGGACAGACATACTCCCGCCAAGGCCAGCGCCCACTCCTCTCACCTACTCAGAAACATCGCCTGGGTGAACCCCTGCTCTCTCCTTCATCATTACTTTTCCATTCTTTCCTGATCCACTACTCTCAGCTGGCAAACCTGCTGGGATTCCTCCCATCTTAAAAAAAGAAAAAGAGGGGCTTTCCTGGTGGTCCAGTGGGTAGGGACACCGCCTTGCAGTGCAAGGGGCGCCGGTTTGATCCCTGGCCTGGGAGGATCCCACGTGCCGCGGAGCAGCTGGACCGATGTGTCCAATGACCGAGCCGGGGCTCTGGAGCGCATGCACCCAGAGCCGGTGCTCTGCGACAACAGAGGCCACAGCAATGGGAGGCCCACACGGGCCAAAGAACAAAAAAGATAGATTAAAATAGATAAATGAAAGACCAATAGAAGTGGCCTGCCCCCCCCAACCCGCCCCTCCCTCCCCAACCCGCCCCTTTCCAAAAAAGAAAAAGAAAAGGAAAAAAGAGATCATTTTGTGTCCCACCTCCTCCTCCTCCAGCTACTTACATCAGCTTCTTGAAAGATCTGTCCACCTTCACGCCCGTCAACTCCTATCCTCCACTGCGGCCTCACCCGCCCTTCTGCTGGGCTACCCTGCAGGGAGCGTCTCAGGTAGGTGTTCGTGTTAAGGTCCCGCTTGCCTTCCGGAGTGCTGAAGTCAGTGGGGACCTCTCAGCTCCCGTCTCCCTTGACCAGCAGCAGCCCCTAGCAGAGCTGATCACTCCTTTCATACTGAAATACTTTCTTTATGAGAATCGGAGACCCCACACCTTCCTGGATTTCCTCCTTCTCCGTTGTCTTTTTTGTTGACTCCCCTTCATCTTGCCAGCCTCTTGACAGTAGAGGCCCTGGGACTCAGCCTGGGCACCTCTTCAGTGTTTCTCCCTACGCACAGCCCCTTGGTAGTCGCATGCAGATACTCGGTTTTAAATGCAGTCCCTAAGGTGGCAGCTCCAAATTGATATCCCCTCTGAATTCTAAAACGCATCCTTCAGAGAAACATCGTACAACACCCCTTATATGTGGAATTCAAAAAGAAATGACACTAATATATTTACAAAACAGAAACAGACGTGCGAATAACTTTTGGTTGCTGGGGTGGGCGTGAGGGGAAGGAGGTGAGGAAGGGAAAGTTAGGGAGTTTGGGGTTAAGATATATTCTCTGCTGCCTTTAAAATGGATACCAGCAAGGCCTTGCTGTCTAGCACAGGGAACTCTGTTCAGTGATATGTAGCAGCCTGGATGGGAGGGGCGTCTAGGGAAGCACAGATACGCGTACACACGTGGGGAGTCCCTTCACTGCTGACCTGATATAGCCGTGTAAGTGTAACTCACAACATAGTTAATGGGATGAACTCCAATACAAAATAAAAAGCTAAAAAAAAAAAAAATAATAAAGTGCCTCCTTTGCATGCTACTCCCAGCCTAAACCCTCCAGTGACTTTCCTCTGCCTAGGATGCAGTCCCCAATCCTGAATGGGGCAGCAATGCTTTCAGGCTCGGCCCCCTCCCTTTCTTCTCTGTCCTCACTCTCCACATGGCACTGCCCGCCATCCCATGATCCTCTGATCCTAACAACATGCCGCGCTGCCACTGCCCTCTGGCCTCTGCACCTTGTCGTCCCACCAAAGAGTCCAGCAACCCTCCCTCTCCTCCTCTGCTTCAGGGCCCAAGGACCTCTGCCCCTCTCCCAAAGTGAGGCCCCTCCTACAGCTCACATACACACCCTGAGCTTGAGTCTGCCAGGGAAATGACCAGCTTGCTCGTCCATTCACGGGACCGTGAGCTTCTCAAGGGCAGATGCTGTTCCATTATGGGTGCATCTTAGAAAGGCCTCTGTGCATTGCCTACTCACCAGTCACTCTCTGCTCTCTCCTTTCTCTTCTTTTTTCTGTCCTGGAGGAAGGGGCCAGGTCTCAGCTGCCTCTTCAGCTTCTTTATGGGCAGGGGTGGCCATGCGGCGGTCCTGGCCAGTGGGGTGCAAGCTGAGAGCTCTTGAGAAAGCTTTGCTCTACGAAAACCTCGGCCACAGGTTTTCCTTCTTGTGATAAGATGCCAGAGATGACACAGCCAGTGGTGACTGAGCAACAAGCTGCATGCTAAGGGCAGAGGACCAGAGGGACAGGAGAAAGCTGATGACATTGTGGAGCCTCTGGGCCTAAACTCTGGATTCCGGTGAAATGCAAATGAACAAAGGTGTCCCTCCCATTTAATTAACTTTCTCTGTAGCCTACCAGGCTCCTCTGTTCATGGGCATTCTCCAGGCAAGATTACTGGAGTATGTTGCCGTGCCCTCCTTCAGGGGATCTTTCAGACCCAGGGATGAAACCCAGGTCTCACATATCTTCTGCATTGGCAGGTGAAGGCCCGAGAGCGTAGGTCAATATGTTTGTTTGTGTCCCACCAACAGTGCCCTCTATTACCCAACCCCGCACAGACCCTAGATCACTGCCTTACATACCACAGATAATAAATACTTTTTGGATGAAAATTAGGACAACTCAACAGCCCAGCCCACCTCTTCATGGAACTCATTCCCAACCACATCACCCACATTCCACAGCACTCTCTCTGGGACTAGCTCATGTTGCCTTGTCTTGTTTTTGTTGCCTAGAAATATATTGCAAGCTCAAGTTTGGCAGGAAGCACGTCCAAATCTGTGTCTCTGCTCTCTTCTCTGCGTTCCCAAGATACTGTCAGTACCTGTAGGTGGTAGGAGGAAAGCATGTGCTGATCAAATGCTTGATTTGGGGCGAAAGCTGGTGACGGCTGCTGGCACTGGTGACAGAACGCCTGGCTCTCTTCCTCTCTGAAGACCTTCCAAACAGAGAGGGTGGTTCTCAGAGCCTCGATTCCTGGGCCTCATGCAGAGATTCCAGAAACATTCAAGGGCCTGGCTTTTATTTCTTAAAGCAGATTTCCTAGAGCCCATCCAAACTCTTGGTGGCACAGTTGCTTTTAACCTATCTCCTTCTCCCAATCTCTCCTGTCTTCCTTTTGCCCTCCTTTTCCCTCAACTGATGTCCAGGTGCAAACGAGCATCCCACCTGGGAGCGTGGTACTTGTAGAAATCCTTACTGGAGCAGCCCTAAAAGTGCCATTCAAGACAAAGGGAAACCTCTTATCCTTTAGAGCTGAAAGCGGGAGCTCGTCCCCAGGGATCAGAAGCGTTTGGCCAATGAATTTGTGAAAGAATCTATAGTCTTCTTTTTTGGAAATAGAAGCCTATATATTGATTGAGCAACGTATTAAGAGACCATCTGCTTCAGGGGCCCAAACTCAGGTATCCCAAGGACCAGGAAGGTGATATAACTGAGTTATGTGGGGTTCAGATGATAAGTGACAACTGGAACCCACCTTTAATATCAGAGATTGTCCTTATCTGGATTCCCAAGAAAGCAGTGCTAAGTCACTTCAGTCATGTCCAACTCTTTGTAACCCCATGGGCCATAGCCTGCTTGTAAGAAAATTGTAAAAGAAACAATATGTTTGTTTGTGTCCCACCAACATGCCCTCTATTACCCAACCCCGCACAGACCCTAGATCACTGCCTTACATACCACAGATAATAAATACTTTTTGGATGAAAATTAGGACAACTCAACAGCCCAGCCCACCTCTTCATGGAACTCATTCCCAACCACATCACCCACATTCCACAGCACTCTCTCTGGGACTAGCTCATGTTGCCTTGTCTTGTTTTTGTTGCCTAGAAATATATTGCAAGCTCAAGTTTGGCAGGAAGCACGTCCAAATCTGTGTCTCTGCTCTCTTCTCTGCGTTCCCAAGATACTGTCAGTACCTGTAGGTGGTAGGAGGAAAGCATGTGCTGATCAAATGCTTGATTTGGGGCGAAAGCTGGTGACGGCTGCTGGCACTGGTGACAGAACGCCTGGCTCTCTTCCTCTCTGAAGACCTTCCAAACAGAGAGGGTGGTTCTCAGAGCCTCGATTCCTGGGCCTCATGCAGAGATTCCAGAAACATTCAAGGGCCTGGCTTTTATTTCTTAAAGCAGATTTCCTAGAGCCCATCCAAACTCTTGGTGGCACAGTTGCTTTTAACCTATCTCCTTCTCCCAATCTCTCCTGTCTTCCTTTTGCCCTCCTTTTCCCTCAACTGATGTCCAGGTGCAAACGAGCATCCCACCTGGGAGCGTGGTACTTGTAGAAATCCTTACTGGAGCAGCCCTAAAAGTGCCATTCAAGACAAAGGGAAACCTCTTATCCTTTAGAGCTGAAAGCGGGAGCTCGTCCCCAGGGATCAGAAGCGTTTGGCCAATGAATTTGTGAAAGAATCTATAGTCTTCTTTTTTGGAAATAGAAGCCTATATATTGATTGAGCAACGTATTAAGAGACCATCTGCTTCAGGGGCCCAAACTCAGGTATCCCAAGGACCAGGAAGGTGATATAACTGAGTTATGTGGGGTTCAGATGATAAGTGACAACTGGAACCCACCTTTAATATCAGAGATTGTCCTTATCTGGATTCCCAAGAAAGCAGTGCTAAGTCACTTCAGTCATGTCCAACTCTTTGTAACCCCATGGGCCATAGCCTGCTTGTAAGAAAAATGTAAAAGAAAGACAGAGAAGACGAGGGATGCTGGGAAGGAGGATCAGGTTTATTCATATTGGGCTTAGGAGCCACCACGAGGGATCTGGCTACACAGGCGTGACCTGGAGAGAGAGGCGAGCAGGGAGAGAGGGAGAAGGGCCCAAGTGAGCTAAGAGAGCCGAGAGAGAGAGAGAGCTAAGAGCTAAGAAAGTAATGGCCTGAGGGGATGGACCCTAAGCATCTGGGGGTGGCCAGGAGAGTGGCTGGTGCTGACGTGAGTCTGCAGGTAGGAAAGCTTTGTGTCCACAGATGTCCCTGGCAGGAAGAGTCTGTGGGGCAGGAGGGGCTGCAGATGGACTCAGCTCTTTGCAGATTTTCACCTCCAACGGCACCAGCCTCCTCTGTCCATGGGAGTCTCCAGGTAAGAATACTGGAGGAGGCTTCCATGCCCTCCTCCAGGGGATCTTTCCAAGAGCCTGAGGCAAAGGCTTACATGGCATGATTTTATCAGGGGGTACAAGAGTCAGGGGCAAGAAGAGCGAGGCAGGGAAGGACAGAGGCCTCTACAAGGAGGCAGCATCCAACTGGCCACTGTCAAGGGCAACTTAGCCCCATCTTGTGGAACCACCCCCAAGAAACTGCAAAAGCTATCCACAGGAAGAGAGAAGATTTAGCTCCTAGAGCCACTATTCCATTTGTCAAAGGCTGGCCCCACTGAGCATTAACTTCCCTTTCCTTCTGGAGTAACTCATGAGCGCCAGAACAGATCCATCAGCATCCGTGTCTAGGTGTCAGTGAGGCAGGAGGTGAGAGGGAGGCGGCAGGCAACACAGACGGGAGACAGAGCCTCTCCGGGAGCCCCTGCTGGAGGCCCTGCAGAGCTGCTCACCGCCGCCGCAGGAAGATGGTCAGGTCAGGCCACGCGCATTGCAAGCGGCGCCTACGAGCTGTCCACAGTCTCCACCCGGACCTGATCCACCTTGACTTTCCTTCATATCTAGCACTCAAAATACAAAACAAAATCTTTTTTGTGAGCAGAAAAACCTCACCTTTTTTTTTTTCTGAAGGGAGAGGTACAAATCCAGTTGGTCATAGTGCCCCTTTGGAGAGGGAGTCAGACATCACTGTAAAGAGACGTAAAAAAACATGTAAGTGAAACAAGTGACGGTTCTCACTGCCGTGTCTGATCCTGAGGCTTCAGTTCACGCTCACCACCTTCTCTCTCCCCTCTTCGCTGCAGGCTTCCCTCGCCTGTGGCCAACACGATGGCTGGTCTGGGTTGCTTGCCTGGTGGGACTTGGCCTATCGTCCCTGAGGAGTCTGGGCTCATAATGGCCTTTCAGTTATGGTTGTTACGTTTTTGGTGCATCTTTGTTCACTGATATACTTTTCATTTGAGTATAATTGCTTTACAATGTTGTGTCTATCTGCAGTACGATGAACTGAATTGAATCAGCTCTAGGAATGCTTGTATCCTCTCCTTTTTGAACCTCCCTCTCACCCCACCCTCCTAGGTCGCCACAGAGCCCTGAGCTGAGCTCTCTGCCTTTATATAGCCACTTCCCCGCTAGCTAGCTATTTTAACTACAATGATGGATCAGTTCACACTAGATAGAATGGCCTTCATCAAAAAATCTACAAACATAAGTGCTGGAGAGGGCGTGGAGAAAAGAGAACCTTCACATACTCTTGGTGAGAATGTAAATTGACACAGCCAGGATGGAAAAGATTACGGAGGTTCCTTAAAACAACTAAAAATAGAACCACCATATGACCCAGAAATCCCATGACTAATTCAAGAAGATACAGGCAAGCCAGTGCTCCCTGCAGTACTATGTACAATAGCCAGGACCTGAAATACCCAGGGATGGATAAAGAAGGCGCGGTACCTACATACAAGGGAATGTTGTCATTATTTTAGAAGCATCAAAAGATGCCAACCAAGAGATGCCCCAAGTTCTAGACACCCTGCTCCCCTCTCCCACGGGGTAGCAGAACCTTCAGCTCCTCATGGTAATGATGTAGGCGACAGATGGTTTGATCCTTGCCTGGGGAAGATCCCCTTGAGAAGGAAACGGCAACCCACTGCAGTATTCTTACTAGAGAATCCCCTGGACAGAGGAGCCCGGCAGGCTACAGTCCAAGGGGTGCAAAGAGCTAGACAGGACTGAGTGACTGACACACATAGCCTCTTCTTTGCATATCCTGAGGCAAGAGATAGGCAGGCTCCAGGTTGGAAATTTACAATTATCCAGACTCCTCTTTGCATTTCCTAAGAGATAGGTGGGCTTCGGGGAGGAATTTACAAGCTGCCCCTGTTTGCTCTTGGAAATGGAAGTAACAACAGAAACAGGGTAAATAGCCAGTCTTTGTCGCTTATTAACACCTCAAGGGAATAATTATGGCAAGGACAGAGAAAGGCAAAGCCCCTCCTGAGTGAAAAATAAGGGAGAGACTGGCGTGCATGCTCAGTCACTTCAGTTGTGTCTGACTTTGCGACCCTCTGGACTGTGACCCACCAGGCTCCTCTGTCCGTGGGATTCTCCAAGCAAGAATACTGGAAGGGGTTGCCATGCCCTTCCTCCAGGGGATCTTCTCGACTCAGGGATCAAACCGAGCCTTCGGCATCTCCTGCAATGCAGGTCAGTTCTTTACAGCTGAGCCACTGGGGAAGCCTGGAGGGAGACACTACACATGCTCAGAAAGGCTCCTTGGAGTCAAAAGTCGGAGGATAATTCCAGGCCGTAAGGAGTCTTGCTTCTCCCAGAAGCCTTCTCTTGGAGATCCACCTTGGTTGAGGGGTGCCTGGCTGCTGCAGGGGATAGCTCCAGGGTAGATCAGTTGTGGTTAAAGAAACCAGAGAACTGACCTGAAGGAAGACAAAGGCCTGGAAGAAGTGACCTATATAAACGACTTAACCTCTTCTTTACTGTGCTCCGCCTCACTAGGGGGGACGCCCATACCCTTTCTCTCCGCGGGGTACATCTCTACCTCGCTCCTGTACTGCAGGAAACGCAGAACCCTTACTAGCTCCATTATTTTAGAAGCATCAAAAGATGCCAACCAAGAGATGCCCCAAGTTCTAGACACCCTGCTCCCATCTCCCACGGGGTAGCAGAACCTTCATCTCCTCATGGTAATGATGTAGGCGACAGACGGTTTGATCCTTGCCTGGGGAAGATCCCCTTGAGAAGGAAACGGCAACCCACTGCAGTATTCTTACTAGAGAATCCCCTGGACAGAGGAGCCCGGCAGGCTACAGTCCAAGGGGTGCAAAGAGCTAGACAGGACTGAGTGACTGACACACATAGCCTCTTCTTTGCATATCCTGAGGCAAGAGATAGGCAGGCTCCAGGTTGGAAATTTACAATTATCCAGACTCCTCTTTGCATTTCCTAAGAGATAGGTGGGCTTCGGGGAGGAATTTACAAGCTGCCCCTGTTTGCTCTTGGAAATGGAAGTAACAACAGAAACAGGGTAAATAGCCAGTCTTTGTCGCTTATTAACACCTCAAGGGAATAATTATGGCAAGGACAGAGAAAGGCAAAGCCCCTCCTGAGTGAAAAATAAGGGAGAGACTGGCGTGCATGCTCAGTCACTTCAGTTGTGTCTGACTTTGCGACCCTCTGGACTGTGACCCACCAGGCTCCTCTGTCCGTGGGATTCTCCAAGCAAGAATACTGGAAGGGGTTGCCATGCCCTTCCTCCAGGGGATCTTCTCGACTCAGGGATCAAACCGAGCCTTCGGCATCTCCTGCAATGCAGGTCAGTTCTTTACAGCTGAGCCACTGGGGAAGCCTGGAGGGAGACACTACACATGCTCAGAAAGGCTCCTTGGAGTCAAAAGTCGGAGGATAATTCCAGGCCGTAAGGAGTCTTGCTTCTCCCAGAAGCCTTCTCTTGGAGATCCACCTTGGTTGAGGGGTGCCTGGCTGCTGCAGGGGATAGCTCCAGGGTAGATTAGTTGTGGTTAAAGAAACCAGAGAACTGACCTGAAGGAAGACAAAGGCCTGGAAGAAGTGACCTATATAAACGACTTAACCTCTTCTTTACTGTGCTCCGCCTCACTAGGGGGGACGCCCATACCCTTTCTCTCCCCGGGGTACATCTCTACCTCGCTCCTGTCTCATCTAGACAGATTATTTCTCCATGTGCTCTCCCACTTGTTGCTCTACTATGTCTCTAATAATAAACTTTATACCTATATTTACAGTTTCTGCCTCCGTTATTAACGCATTTTTCAACGGGGCAAAGATTCGGGGAAAATGAGCTTCTAGCCTGTAGCCTTTGCTGGTCTGGTGGCCGTGATTCCCAGCTTTCATCCACATCACCTAGGTTCAGTTCCTGGGCAGGAATGCCATCTTGCCGAGATCCGTAGCAGAGTTAATAATCTCAAGTTCAGTGGTACCCTTACTTTGTCCCCTGGCAGAAGCATTTGCCAGTGACCCGGCCCTCTAAACTGGAAGAGCCTGATCTAGGTACAAGATCAGGAAGCACAGACTTCTCAAGTGGTTCATTAAGAATAATGTTGTGAGCAGAAATCTAACGTCTACCCCTTGATTCCCAGTTCTGGGCGGTATAGCTCCTGGAGACACGGCATCGTATATAGGCAATTAACTCAACATACATGCTGCCTCCTAGGGGATATTAGCTCAGCTTAAAGAATCTGCCTGCAATGCAGGAGATCCCAATTTGATTCCTGGGTTGGGAAGATCCCCTGGAGAAGGGATAGATTACCCACTCCAGCATTCATGGACTTCCCTGGTGGCTCAGATGGTAAAGAATCTGCCTGCAGTGCAGGAGACCTGGGTTTGATCCCTGGGTTGGGAAGAGGCCCTGGAGGAGAGCATGGCGACCCACTCTGGTATTCTTGCCTGGAGAATCCCATCATGCATGGAGAAGTCTGGTGGGCTACAGTCTGTGGGGACGTAAAGAATCAGACAGGACTGAGCAACGAAGCACAGCACAGAGGAGGCTGCTGCAAGCCTCAGGGTATTGCCCCTAAAGTTGGTCCTTAGGGTAACAGGACATGTCACCGCTCTCTTGGGCGGGTTGCTTCGGGGTGATGAGGACATAAGAGTAGGAATCCCATGACCAGGAACCAACTCCATACACCTCTTTTATGACTTGGGTTTCTTGGTTTGAAACAACGTCATGCAGGTATCAGGTCGTGTGTCTACCTGCTGAGTCTGGTACTGGTGGTGGCCGGTGGTGGCTCTGTGGACAGGAAAGGCAGGCCAAAGAGATATCAGTTCACTTCCAGGATTGAAGGGGTCTGATGCCATCCACCTACCACCAAGAGGCTTAGTCTTCTTAAGGAACGGTGTGCCACGTTAAGGGCTCAGTGGCAGTCTCTGATGTTGCCGGCTTCCATATTCAGTGTTGGCAGTTTCGAGGTGAGCCTTGGTGAGGGGGAGCCCGTTGCTGCTGGCCAACGCACGGCCTCCCTTCCCGATGCCATCATTAAGGTGACTGGAGAGAGGCTCGCTGACACCCTGGGGATGCATCCCCCTTTCCACCTGACTGGGGAGAGCCAACTGTCCTTAGATGCTTCTGGTGGGGTTGATGGAAGACTCAGCACCAGCGTGCTTTGTGGCCACTGTAGGTCCATCCACATCTTGACCAAGAACAAGAAGATGAGCACAGATCCAGGGGAAGACCATGTGAAAATGAACTGCATCCTCCCCGTGAACGGGTCCTCCCCATGGATGGGGAAGAAGCCATTTGCTTGATCAATGGCCTCGTACAAATACCGGAAGCTGTTTGACCTGCTCTGGGAAAATGACCACATCTGGCACAGAAGCTGCAATCAGGGTTGCTACCTGGTGAAGTTTAAGCTCATCCACACTCATTCCCTGTGATCCGTTTGGAAGGGGTAGGGAGCACCAACTCTC
The DNA here is from genome assembly GCA_022376925.1 of Tragulus kanchil. Lineage (NCBI taxonomy): Eukaryota > Metazoa > Chordata > Mammalia > Artiodactyla > Tragulidae > Tragulus > Tragulus kanchil. The sequence continues at coordinate 140,357,513 of JAIOJX010000006.1, forward strand.
TAAGTGTTTAACGGTGTCACTAATCTCTGCAATTTCTTCCAGAATGTGGCGACCCACTCTGGTATTCTTGCCTGGAGAATCCCATCATGCATGGAGAAGTCTGGTGGGCTACAGTCTGTGGGGACGTAAAGAATCAGACAGGACTGAGCAACGAAGCACAGCACAGAGGAGGCTGCTGCAAGCCTCAGGGTATTGCCCTAAAGTTGGTCCTTAGGGTAACAGGACATGTCACCGCTCTCTTGGGCGGGTTGCTTCGGGGTGATGAGGACATAAGAGTAGGAATCCCATGACCAGGAACCAACTCCATACACCTCTTTTATGACTTGGGTTTCTTGGTTTGAAACAACGTCATGCAGGTATCAGGTCGTGTGTCTACCTGCTGAGTCTGGTACTGGTGGTGGCCGGTGGTGGCTCTGTGGACAGGAAAGGCAGGCCAAAGAGATATCAGTTCACTTCCAGGATTGAAGGGGTCTGATGCCATCCACCTACCACCAAGAGGCTTAGTCTTCTTAAGGAACGGTGTGCCACGTTAAGGGCTCAGTGGCAGTCTCTGATGTTGCCGGCTTCCATATTCAGTGTTGGCAGTTTCGAGGTGAGCCTTGGTGAGGGGGAGCCCGTTGCTGCTGGCCAACGCACGGCCTCCCTTCCCGATGCCATCATTAAGGTGACTGGAGAGAGGCTCGCTGACACCCTGGGGATGCATCCCCCTTTCCACCTGACTGGGGAGAGCCAACTGTCCTTAGATGCTTCTGGTGGGGTTGATGGAAGACTCAGCACCAGCGTGCTTTGTGGCCACTGTAGGTCCATCCACATCTTGACCAAGAACAAGAAGATGAGCACAGATCCAGGGGAAGACCATGTGAAAATGAACTGCATCCTCCCCGTGAACAGGTCCTCCCCATGGATGGGGAAGAAGCCATTTGCTTGATCAATGGCCTCGTACAAATACCGGAAGCTGTTTGACCTGCTCTGGGAAAATGACCACATCTGGCACAGAAGCTGCAATCAGGGTTGCTACCTGGTGAAGTTTAAGCTCATCCACACTCATTCCCTGTGATCCGTTTGGATGGAGCGCCTGTGCTAGGGAGCACCAACTCTCTAAGTGTTTAACGGTGTCACTAATCTCTGCAATTTCTTCCAGAATGTGGCAATAACTCTCCTGATTTACTATCTTCGCTGGCACTGAGCTGGAGGGTAGTTTCAGGGCCTCCCACTTGGCTCATCCTACCGTAATGGCCCTCATTCACATTTGTGGAACCAAATGTAAGACTTCTGCCAGGTCCTCGGTATAGCTGTCCCAATGATGCACTAAGGGAAATAACTCCAGGGTTGGCCCATGAATTCTCCAGAAGACAGACTTGGACTAATGTTTCTTGACCATCTGGGCTCCAAGAAGCCCCAGCCGGAAGCCCACAATGGCAGGTTGGATTCTTTGCTGTCAGTATGAAATCAGAGCCTGTATCTAACAGCCCTTAGAAATGCAGGTACTTCCCCTCCTTCCATGAGAAGTGTGGTGCTGCTTCAGTTACACCTGACTGTTTGCAACCCCATGGGCTGTACCTGTCAGGCTCCTCTGTTGATGGGACTCCCCAGGCAAGAATACTGGAGCAAGTTTCTATGCCCTTCTCCAGGGGATCTTCCCAACCCAGGAATCGAACCTAAGTCTTTTGATCTCCTGTATCGTCAAAGGGATTCTTTACCACTGAGCCAACTGGACAGCTCAAGAAAGGATTGGTGGGACACTTGTCACCTGGACTGTGGTGAACGTGTACAGCCCTTCCTTAAGAGGACCCTCTTCCCTTCCTGTCAGTGGATTCTAGGTCTGTGAACAGACTCACATCTGGAAACCGTGTGAGGGCCTGATGTCATCACTCGGCTCAGCATTTCTTGCTGCTTCAAAAACAGAACAAGTTAAGCAACACGCTCACTGCTTATCCATCCTTGTCTCCCATGGCTGATGGGCCATTGCCAAGAACCCCTCTAGGTCGAGACGCCCAGTTCCTGCCATCACCTGGCTGCCCGAGTTCCTCTCGTGCTGAAGTGCCACACCCGGCCTCGCTGGCCCAGAAGCCCGTCAGGCCCACCGGGAACCGGTTCCTCAGTTAGCTCGGCCTGCTGAGGGCAGCCACTATGGGCTTTGTCTTTCATCCTCGTCTCACCAGGGCATCCCTTATTGCTGCCAACTCTCTAAGTGTTTAACGGTGTCACTAATCTCTGCAATTTCTTCCAGAATGTGGCAATAACTCTCCTGATTTACTATCTTCGCTGGCACTGAGCTGGAGGGTAGTTTCAGGGCCTCCCACTTGGCTCATCCTACCGTAATGGCCCTCATTCACATTTGTGGAACCAAATGTAAGACTTCTGCCAGGTCCTCGGTATAGCTGTCCCAATGATGCACTAAGGGAAATAACTCCAGGGTTGGCCCATGAATTCTCCAGAAGACAGACTTGGACTAATGTTTCTTGACCATCTGGGCTCCAAGAAGCCCCAGCCGGAAGCCCACAATGGCAGGTTGGATTCTTTGCTGTCAGTATGAAATCAGAGCCTGTATCTAACAGCCCTTAGAAATGCAGGTACTTCCCCTCCTTCCATGAGAAGTGTGGTGCTGCTTCAGTTACACCTGACTGTTTGCAACCCCATGGGCTGTACCTGTCAGGCTCCTCTGTTGATGGGACTCCCCAGGCAAGAATACTGGAGCAAGTTTCTATGCCCTTCTCCAGGGGATCTTCCCAACCCAGGAATCGAACCTAAGTCTTTTGATCTCCTGTATCGTCAAAGGGATTCTTTACCACTGAGCCAATTGGACAGCTCAAGAAAGGATTGGTGGGACACTTGTCACCTGGACTGTGGTGAACGTGTACAGCCCTTCCTTAAGAGGACCCTCTTCCCTTCCTGTCAGTGGATTCTAGGTCTGTGAACAGACTCACATCTGGAAACCGTGTGAGGGCCTGATGTCATCACTCGGCTCAGCATTTCTTGCTGCTTCAAAAACAGAACAAGTTAAGCAACACGCTCACTGCTTATCCATCCTTGTCTCCCATGGCTGATGGGCCATTGCCAAGAACCCCTCTAGGTCGAGACGCCCAGTTCCTGCCATCACCTGGCTGCCCGAGTTCCTCTCGTGCTGAAGTGCCACACCCGGCCTCGCTGGCCCAGAAGCCCGTCAGGCCCACCGGGAACCGGTTCCTCAGTTAGCTCGGCCTGCTGAGGGCAGCCACTATGGGCTTTGTCTTTCATCCTCGTCTCACCAGGGCATCCCTTATTGCTGCCTTTGTGAGGGGCTTCCTCTGGGCACCCTGGGAGAAAACAACTGTGCTCTTTTTTTCAGGGCTGCCATGAAAAGGCGCCACAACTGGTGGATGTAAATAAGAAAGATTTATTCTCTCAGTCCTGGAGCCCAGAAGTCTGGAATCCGGGCGTTGGCAGGGCTGGGGTCCCTCCAAAGGACTCCCTGGAGGCTCCTTCCTGGGCTCATCCAGGTCCTTGAACTGTGGCCACATGACTCCAGTCTCTGCCTTCGATTTTCCATGCATCCCTCTTATAAGGGCATCAGTTATATTAGGGGTCCCCGAAGGACCCCATTTTGACCTGATTACATCTGCAAAGACCCTGTTTCCACACAAGGTCCCAACTTCACACTCACAGAGGCTGGGAGGAGGAGCTTCAACACGTCTTTTGGGAGCACAATTAAACCTACGACAGTTAACTGGCTGTGTTCCCAGGTCCTGCATAGAAAACCCATCCTAAAGCCCTTCCCTTCCTGGGACTCCCCTGGCAGTCCAGTGGTTAAGACAGCACACTCCGACTGCCTGGTTGGGGAATTTAGATCCCACAGGCCATGGGGCACGACGCAAAAAATTTAAAAATAAATATAACAAAAATAAAGACTTCCTTTTCTTGAACCTTTTAATCCCTCTTCAACATTACACTGAGGAAGTTCCAGCATTTCTATTCATTTTCCATAGCGCATTGTCATGTCATTGTTGTTGCTTAGCCATTAAGTCAGGTCTGACTCTTTTGCAACTCCATGGACTGTAGCCCACCAGGCTCCTCTGTCCATGGAATTTTCCAGGCAAGAATACTGGAGTGGGTTGCCATTTCCTTCTCCAGGGAATCCTCCTGACTGCAAATGGAATCCACATCTCCGGCAGTGGGCATGCCGGTAGATTCTTTACCACTGAGTCACGAGGGAACCCCATTCCATTGTCATGACCAAGTTCCAAGCGGCCATAGTATCACAGTGTGGGAACCAGCTCTGGGTCCCAACACTTGCCCCCAAGTCCAAGGTGAGTGTTTTCATTTCAGTGAATTCTCTCCAAGGAGCCTCCTCTCCCCTCCTCCCTCCTCTGTGGGACCACCTTGAGTCTACATGTCCTAGGGTCCCCTAGTCTGTCAGACTCCCAGACAAGCCCTGCATTTCTTTCCCCATAGAAGCTCTTTCCTTCTGAAATAGCGCTGTACTTTGCAGCTCAAGCTGTACAGAGACTTGACCATAGTCACTGGCCTGGAGACAACAAACAGTGGGGGCTGGGAGGGGCAGGTTTTGAGGACAAAACATCTTGGGAGACTCTTGCCTCAGGGGAGTCACTGCATGTTCTCCAGGCTACCGGAGGCTTCCTTCTCTGTTAAGGGGCAGATGACTACATCGGTCAGCCCGAAGGGTCCTGGGACCCCAGGATGTTAGATTCTCTGTCTCTCCTACACATTCATTCCCATCCCAGGTTCCAGGTCCCAGTAAATGACAAGAGTCTAACTTTTCTTATTTTCAAGGCTTTCAAAATGCAGCTGACAAAAAGCATCGTGCTCTACACATTCAAAAAATCCCATCCCAGGTCCTGCATAGAAAACCCATCCTAAAGCCCTTCCCTTCCTGGGACTCCCCTGGCAGTCCAGTGGTTAAGACAGCACATCCGACTGCCTGGTTGGGGAATTTAGATCCCACAGGCCATGGGGCCCGACGGAAAAAATTTAAAAAGAAATATAACAAAAATAAAGACTTCCTTTTCTTGAACCTTTTAATCCCTCTTCAACATTACACTGAGGAAGTTCCAGCATTTCTATTCATTTTCCATAGCGCATTGTCATGTCATTGTTGTTGCTTAGCCATTAAGTCAGGTCTGACTCTTTTGCAACTCCATGGACTGTAGCCCACCAGGCTCCTCTGTCCATGGAATTTTCCAGGCAAGAATACTGGAGTGGGTTGCCATTTCCTTCTCCAGGGAATCCTCCTGACTGCAAATGGAATCCACATCTCCGGCAGTGGGCATGCCGGTAGATTCTTTACCACTGAGTCACGAGGGAACCCCATTCCATTGTCATGACCAAGTTCCAAGCGGCCATAGTATCACAGTGTGGGAACCAGCTCTGGGTCCCAACACTTGCCCCCAAGTCCAAGGTGAGTGTTTTCATTTCAGTGAATTCTCTCCAAGGAGCCTCCTCTCCCCTCCTCCCTCCTCTGTGGGACCACCTTGAGTCTACATGTCCTAGGGTCCCCTAGTCTGTCAGACTCCCAGACAAGCCCTGCATTTCTTTCCCCATAGAAGCTCTTTCCTTCTGAAATAGCGCTGTACTTTGCAGCTCAAGCTGTACAGAGACTTGACCATAGTCACTGGCCTGGAGACAACAAACAGTGGGGGCTGGGAGGGGCAGGTTTTGAGGACAAAACATCTTGGGAGACTCTTGCCTCAGGGGAGTCACTGCATGTTCTCCAGGCTACCGGAGGCTTCCTTCTCTGTTAAGGGGCAGATGACTACATCGGTCAGCCCGAAGGGTCCTGGGACCCCAGGATGTTAGATTCTCTGTCTCTCCTACACATTCATTCCCATCCCAGGTTCCAGGTCCCAGTAAATGACAAGAGTCTAACTTTTCTTATTTTCAAGGCTTTCAAAATGCAGCTGACAAAAAGCATCGTGCTCTACCATCATTGAGGCTTCCCTCAGCGGCCCAGAAGTAAAAAATCCGCCTGCCATGTGGGAGGCACAAGCTCAACCCCTGAGTCAGGATGATTCCCTGAAGGAGGAAATGGCAACCCACGCCAGTACTCTTGCCTGGGAAATCCTGTGGACAGAGGAACCTGGCGGGCTACAGTCCACAGGGTCACAAAGAGTTGGACACGACTAAGCATGCACGCATACATCACAATCATGCTCTCCCACCTGTTCGGACACCATGGTCACGGCATAAGTCTCCCTTCCACCTGCACCTCTGCCCAGGGGCCACAGCGGAGAGCATCCCTAGAGACGGCTTTGGTGGGGTTCTCAAAGCCGGACTCCAGCAAGTAATCCAATTCTAAAATCCTACCATAAGGGACTGCTGTCCAGGGTCACTCCTGATATCAGCATGTTCTGGGTTCCCCAGCAGGCAGGGGCCTGAGGCAGAGGACCATGTGGTCCCTCTTATTAGGGAGTACAAGCACCAGGTGGAGAGGGAGAGAGCCACCGGGAGGACGCATGACTGAGCTGGCTGCTGCCAGGGGCGACTGATCATTCAATCTCGCAAGGCCATGTCAAGAAGTTATATGTCTCAGGAACAACCGCTGGGAGGGCGCAGGAGGGACGAACATACGGCTCCCACTCTTCACTGATCAAAGTTTTGCCTCACTGAACCTCAACTCCCCAGCACTTTCAGGCTGCGCCCCTGAGGGTGCTGAGTGGCGTTCTGTAGAGTCCATGACACAGCAGCAATAGGGAAGCTCCGAGGTTCGGGCCAGGGGCAGGCGCCATGCAGGGCAGGCATCAAGCCATGTGCTGTCATGTGAAGCTGTCAACAGGTGAGGCTGAGAACATGGACCGTGGTATAAAACCAGAGATGAGGGGACGATGGGGTGACGGCAAAGGCAGAGGGCTTGCATCGACGGGGGAGCAGCTGTTCTCAGCCGCAGCTAGTTGCTAGATCTGACTTTCTTTCAAGGAAGATAGTTATCTGAGTTTTAAAGTTGACAACACATTTAGATTTAAAACACCACGTGAGGTCTTATGCAGGTTCAAGAAAACAAGCCTGCCTATTGTCCATGGGGCCCAGAGGTCTGTGATAGCTGATCTGCTCATTTTACGAAATGGTCAGTTTGGGAAAGGGGCTGAGCTGGGCCCCATCTCCTGACTCCCAGGCCAGTGAGTGCTCACGGCCCCCCACCATCCCTCAGCAGGCCTCCCCTCTCCCAGGATCGAGTTGTGCGGGGGTAAGGATGTTTTCCGGCAAAGTGAATTCGTCCCCTCCTATCGCTCCCCATGACTGCCCCTTGGCATCAAGTTGGCGCCAGGCCCTCAAGTCCCAGCCCTCCATGGCCTTGTTGCCCTGGCTAATTACATGGAGCCGGTGGATTCCCAGCTGACTGCCAGCCGGGCCCCGGGGCCCATCAATCCTGCTTCCCCACGGCGGAGGATGCCCCGAGTGACGGATGGAGGGCCGTGGTCATGAATCATCTCCCTTACCTTTCCCCATCTCCGAGTCCCCAAAGCAGGGCAGGGGCCTGAGGCAGAGGACCATGTGGTCCCTCTTATTAGGGAGTACAAGCACCAGGTGGAGAGGGAGAGAGCCACCGGGAGGACGCATGACTGAGCTGGCTGCTGCCAGGGGCGACTGATCATTCAATCTCGCAAGGCCATGTCAAGAAGTTATATGTCTCAGGAACAACCGCTGGGAGGGCGCAGGAGGGACGAACATACGGCTCCCACTCTTCACTGATCAAAGTTTTGCCTCACTGAACCTCAACTCCCCAGCACTTTCAGGCTGCGCCCCTGAGGGTGCTGAGTGGCGTTCTGTAGAGTCCATGACACAGCAGCAATAGGGAAGCTCCGAGGTTCGGGCCAGGGGCAGGCGCCATGCAGGGCAGGCATCAAGCCATGTGCTGTCATGTGAAGCTGTCAACAGGTGAGGCTGAGAACATGGACCGTGGTATAAAACCAGAGATGAGGGGACGATGGGGTGACGGCAAAGGCAGAGGGCTTGCATCGACGGGGGAGCAGCTGTTCTCAGCCGCAGCTAGTTGCTAGATCTGACTTTCTTTCAAGGAAGATAGTTATCTGAGTTTTTAAAGTTGACAACACATTTAGATTTAAAACACCACGTGAGGTCTTATGCAGGTTCAAGAAAACAAGCCTGCCTATTGTCCATGGGGCCCAGAGGTCTGTGATAGCTGATCTGCTCATTTTACGAAATGGTCAGTTTGGGAAAGGGGCTGAGCTGGGCCCCATCTCCTGACTCCCAGGCCAGTGAGTGCTCACGGCCCCCCACCATCCCTCAGCAGGCCTCCCCTCTCCCAGGATCGAGTTGTGCGGGGGTAAGGATGTTTTCCGGCAAAGTGAATTCGTCCCCTCCTATCGCTCCCCATGACTGCCCCTTGGCATCAAGTTGGCGCCAGGCCCTCAAGTCCCAGCCCTCCATGGCCTTGTTGCCCTGGCTAATTACATGGAGCCGGTGGATTCCCAGCTGACTGCCAGCCGGGCCCCGGGGCCCATCAATCCTGCTTCCCCACGGCGGAGGATGCCCCGAGTGACGGATGGAGGGCCGTGGTCATGAATCATCTCCCTTACCTTTCCCCATCTCCGAGCCAGCTTCTCGGAGCTGGGAAGATGAATGTCTACAGAAGCTCACCTGCTTTCTTGAATAATTTCCCTTTAAAAGAAGCCACTTATCAGTAATTCATTACTCGCCTTTGTTAGCATAAACAAGGTCTGGGGAGTGGAGAGGGGAGGAGACACCACTCGGCCTCCATCCTCCCGCCTTGGGTTGGCCTCTAACCTCGGGGCTGCCTTCCTGCCTGGAGAAGAGCCCAACCAGGGTCTTAGGGAGAGCTGCTCCAGCTGGTGGTACCCACTCCGGCAGATGGCATACAGATGTTTCTGGTGACATCTGGATGAGCACAATCAGCTCCAAAAGACGGTTTCTTTTAATTTTGAATTAAATGTCACAAGTTGCCTCTTGCTTTTACGGCCCATAGACACCCCTGTCTGTGTTGTCTATAACTACAGAATAAGATATTGCTGCCCAGGGACCACTTCCTTGAAAGCCATTCTTGTTCCTCTGCAGTCTCTGATTGTCAGCAGGAGAAAGGGAGGGACTTGGAGCAGCAGGGCTGATCCTGAGAAGGATGGACAGATGTCTGTGCTCACTCGCTTGTTGTGTGCAACTCTTTGAGACCCTATGGACTGTAGCCCACCAGGATCCTCTGTCCATGGGATTTTTCAGGCAAGAACACTGGAGCTGGTTGTCATTTCCTTCTCCAGGGGATCTCCCCTACCCAGGGATAGAACCCATGTTTCCTGTATCTCCTGGCCTGCAGATGAATTCTTTACCACTGAGCCATCAGATAAGCCCCCGGGGAAGGATGAAAACACCCAAATTATAAAACGAGGAGCTCAGGCCATGGAGGTCAACCTGGGCTGGTTCTTCTATGCCCCTACTTCCTGAGTCCTTCTCAGCAAGAGTGTGACTGGCAGTGGGGGGCGGGGTTCTTGGAGAGGTGATTTCTGCCCTGGGTGCCTGTCACACGGGTGATTCCTGGGAGATGTCCTTCCAGGTGAAAAAAGATTCCCTCCTTACCTAAGCCCATCAATCCTGCTTCCCACGGCGGAGGATGCCCAGTGACGGATGGAGGGCCGTGGTCATGAATCATCTCCCTTACCTTTCCCCATCTCCGAGCCAGCTTCTCGGAGCTGGGAAGATGAATGTCTACAGAAGCTCACCTGCTTTCTTGAATAATTTCCCTTTAAAAGAAGCCACTTATCAGTAATTCATTACTCGCCTTTGTTAGCATAAACAAGGTCTGGGGAGTGGAGAGGGGAGGAGACACCACTCGGCCTCCATCCTCCCGCCTTGGGTTGGCCTCTAACCTCGGGGCTGCCTTCCTGCCTGGAGAAGAGCCCAACCAGGGTCTTAGGGAGAGCTGCTCCAGCTGGTGGTACCCACTCCGGCAGATGGCATACAGATGTTTCTGGTGACATCTGGATGAGCACAATCAGCTCCAAAAGACGGTTTCTTTTAATTTTGAATTAAATGTCACAAGTTGCCTCTTGCTTTTACGGCCCATAGACACCCCTGTCTGTGTTGTCTATAACTACAGAATAAGATATTGCTGCCCAGGGACCACTTCCTTGAAAGCCATTCTTGTTCCTCTGCAGTCTCTGATTGTCAGCAGGAGAAAGGGAGGGACTTGGAGCAGCAGGGCTGATCCTGAGAAGGATGGACAGATGTCTGTGCTCACTCGCTTGATTGTGTGCAACTCTTTGAGACCCTATGGACTGTAGCCCACCAGGATCCTCTGTCCATGGGATTTTTCAGGCAAGAACACTGGAGCTGGTTGTCATTTCCTTCTCCAGGGGATCTCCCCTACCCAGGGATAGAACCCATGTTTCCTGTATCTCCTGGCCTGCAGATGAATTCTTTACCACTGAGCCATCAGATAAGCCCCCGGGGAAGGATGAAAACACCCAAATTATAAAACGAGGAGCTCAGGCCATGGAGGTCAACCTGGGCTGGTTCTTCTATGCCCCTACTTCCTGAGTCCTTCTCAGCAAGAGTGTGACTGGCAGTGGGGGGCGGGGTTCTTGGAGAGGTGATTTCTGCCCTGGGTGCCTGTCACACGGGTGATTCCTGGGAGATGTCCTTCCAGGTGAGAACCAGCAGGAGCCAGACAGGGGCCCAGGCAGGCAGGGAATTCCCTCCCCTCCTACCCTAAGCAGGAGCAGAGAAGACAAGAAAAGGACAGCAGCTGCTGGCGTCATTTGCCCTCTGGTAAGGGACTGTGGCGGATTTCTTATGCCACCAGGGTATCAGGAAGAAGAGGTTTCTCTCAGGACCTTGTTCCTAAGATCCAAATCCTTTTCTCATTTCTCACATCCAGCAGTACCTCATTCCACAATGACCACAGTAACATCACAGAGGCCACTCAAGGACACCTTTTTATAGCTGTCCCTCTCCCCTCTCCATGCTCCGGCAACCACAGGGATATCTTGAAGTCATCAATCTGATCAGAGAACCCCCTTGATTATCAAAAATCCTTGCACGGCTTCCTACTGCCTTGGGGTCAAGCCCAACATCCCAAAGTGTGGCCTAGAGTGTGTCCCAGCTCCTGCCCACCCTTGACCCTCATCCTGCACCCCTCCTGCTCACTCCGTCACCTGGGTCCTCTTTCAGCTTCCAGAAAGTCTCCTGACTCTTCCCATCCCAGGTTCTTGGCACTTAGGCACCCTTCTAGACTGGAATATCTCCCCCTGCCGCCCCTCCGCCCTTCACCGCCCATTTAATCAACTCCAATTTATCTGCCGGGTCCTAGTTTGGCCCTTGAGTCCCCCAAGAGACTCTCCTCACTGCTCCAGACAAGAAAACTGTGCCTGCTCCACAGCATCCCACCACCCCCTTGACTCCTTAGTGATTTGTTCAACATTCAATTTCTTCCCCAGCCCAGATGTCTGCAGCGCCTGATCTAGTAGGGAGCACAGTGCACTGGAGTGTTCAACTCCCTACCCAGGATAGAACCCATGTTTCCTGTATCTCCTGGCCTGCAGATGAATTCTTTACCACTGAGCCATCAGATAAGCCCCCGGGGAAGGATGAAAACACCCAAATTATAAAACGAGGAGCTCAGGCCATGGAGGTCAACCTGGGCTGGTTCTTCTATGCCCCTACTTCCTGAGTCCTTCTCAGCAAGAGTGTGACTGGCAGTGGGGGGCGGGGTTCTTGGAGAGGTGATTTCTGCCCTGGGTGCCTGTCACACGGGTGATTCCTGGGAGATGTCCTTCCAGGTGAGAACCAGCAGGAGCCAGACAGGGGCCCAGGCAGGCAGGGAGTTCCCTCCCCTCCTACCCTAAGCAGGAGCAGAGAAGACAAGAAAAGGACAGCAGCTGCTGGCGTCATTTGCCCTCTGGTAAGGGACTGTGGCGGATTTCTTATGCCACCAGGGTATCAGGAAGAAGAGGTTTCTCTCAGGACCTTGTTCCTAAGATCCAAATCCTTTTCTCATTTCTCACATCCAGCAGTACCTCATTCCACAATGACCACAGTAACATCACAGAGGCCACTCAAGGACACCTTTTTATAGCTGTCCCTCTCCCCTCTCCATGCTCCGGCAACCACAGGGATATCTTGAAGTCATCAATCTGATCAGAGAACCCCCTTGATTATCAAAAATCCTTGCACGGCTTCCTACTGCCTTGGGGTCAAGCCCAACATCCCAAAGTGTGGCCTAGAGTGTGTCCCAGCTCCTGCCCACCCTTGACCCTCATCCTGCACCCCTCCTGCTCACTCCGTCACCTGGGTCCTCTTTCAGCTTCCAGAAAGTCTCCTGACTCTTCCCATCCCAGGTTCTTGGCACTTAGGCACCCTTCTAGACTGGAATATCTCCCCCTGCCACCCCTCCGCCCTTCACCGCCCATTTAATCAACTCCAATTTATCTGCCGGGTCCTAGTTTGGCCCTTGAGTCCCCCAAGAGACTCTCCTCACTGCTCCAGACAAGAAAACTGTGCCTGCTCCACAGCATCCCACCACCCCCTTGACTCCTTAGTGATTTGTTCAACATTCAATTTCTTCCCCAGCCCAGATGTCTGCAGCGCCTGATCTAGTAGGGAGCACAGTGAATGCCATGGAAAGGAGGAGTGAGGGAGTATATGCACACCAAGGAGTCCTGGGACCCCTGCTATCTTCATGGTAGGGCTCACTGCAGACCTGCCTCTCCCGGCCTCGGCCGTCTCCAGCTCTGGCTCCCCTCTGCTAAGAGTCCTCCAATGACAGCCATCTAGCCTAGTCTTCCCTTGTCTCTGGAAGCGCAAGGTCCTGCCTCGGACCCCAAGTCCACCTCTTCTTTGTCTTTTTGGTGAAGTGACTCTGTTTCAAGTCCAGGAACCCCAGCCGCCCCAGCCTTTTCCTCTGGGGAAGGTTGTGTCTTGTCCTGCCTCAGGAGCTCCAGAACCCCAAGCCCCGAGCTTCCACGCATCCTCAGGGAAAAGCCCAGAGCGCGCACTGCCCGTGGCTGGCTCTTCAGACCTCGATCTGGGGTTGCAGGCTCGTCGCAGCCCAGATGACACCACCAGCACAGACTGAACAATAAAGAACATTTGTGATTCAATTGCTGTTCCATCCTTCTGTCTCCGGTGGCCTGAAACGAGACCCAGATTCAGCAGGATTTTAGACAGGTTTGGGGCTTTTTGCCACAGGATGGTGGTGTAATGACTGGAGTCCTTGCTGCCAGGGACCAGCTGTCCAGTGCTGGACATTCATATCCTTTCTCTGAGAACCTGAGAGCTTTTCTGTGACATTATTTGCATAGATTTGCATATCCAATGCTGTCATCTATCCCAGGGTCTGCAACCTCTGGCTGGGGAGGCAAGCTGGCCGGCAGCTGGTTTTCTTTGGCAGACTGCCTGGCAGTGCCCACACCCCGGCCATCCTGGCCGTGGACGCTGCAGCCTCCTGCCCCGACACGCCTCTCAGAATGGAGGCTCTGCTTCTTGCTCGTCAACCGTCAGCCAGACGATGCTGCTTCTCAACGGCTCGCCTGCTTCTCACACCTCCCTCCCTATGCAGGGTCAGGTGGACAGTTAGTCCTGCTCCCATCCCAAGTGGAAAAGGCTTGGGAATCTGCCATTTGCTCATTCATTTGTTCACTAATTGGATCAAGCATTTATTAAGCACCAGGTGCTGTGTTAGGGATGGGAGATATAGAGAAAGTAGAGGGGCAATGGGGTCCCTCGTTTGCCATACCTGGGGATCCCGATAGCCTAGGGGAGCTTCTTGCCAGTGTCCTTACTCCATGTCCGCCACCCCCCACACTGGGCCTGAAGTTCCAGCCTTTGGCCCTTTAGTGATTCCAACATCAGCACCCCACCCCCATCTCTGACTACCCACTGTGGGTGACACCCTGGACCTCTCCCATCAGGGTGTAAACCCTTCCTCTCCGGGGGCCAATAGGAGCAGAGCTTCAGGTCACACCTTAATAGCTTTCCTGGGTGGGTCTGGCCCCTGCACCTACTTGAGCCTGAAAGGGGCTTCTCCCTCCAGTAGGGCAGGCTGAGTTCTTAATCATGCTTTCCCGTTAGTGACTTCTGATCCCCAAATATGAAAGGCAGACAGCAAGAGCAGGAACAAAAGATGACAGCTGAGTTACATGGATGAAACACAGGGCTCAAGGTGGGAAAGCCAAGTTCCAAACTGGATCTTCCCTGCAGGACTCCTAGGGAAGTTTGGTCATGGCACAACCTCTGGGCAGGGCTGTCTTTGGACTGATTCCCGAGAGGTCAAGAGTCCAGACAACAATCCAAAGACTTGAATAAGCAAGGGTAGCCTCCCGTCCCGGTTCTACAAAGGTACAGGCTTCATGAATATTTTTCCTCCCGGTGGCCCCTCTTCCTCTCTTCCCTGTGTCTATCAGTCGCCCATGAGTTCTCCCATCTCTCTGGGCTGGAGTCTCACTCTGCGAGGTCACTGCCATCCCTCCCTCCAGGGCAGCTCAAATCCAATAAGGCACTTGGGTGCCGTCTCCTGTCTCTGCTGCCGTGTTGGAATGGCCTCTCGCCAACACTATCACTGCAGCCTGTTAGCCAATCTCCCTGTCCTTTGGTCCAATTTATTCACAGCCAGATTAAAATTCCTGAAACAAAATCCACTCAGCCCCTCATCATTCCCAGTCTTTTAGTGATGCCCAAGACTCAGAGAATAAAGCCACTTTCACTCTTATGCCATTGTGGTTTTTTGTTGTTAAAACAGCAGTACCCAGCACTGTACCCATTGAGGGGAATAAAAATGAAGGCTAACATTTTGGCATAATTACTGCGTGTCGCACACTGTTTTACGTGTTTTATGTGTCTCGTTTAATCTATTCCGCAGCCCCTAGGAGGAAGCCTTTTCGTCACACTGTTTTACGGGCAGTTTTACTTGGGCCTTCCAGCCTTTGGCCCTTTATGAAAAGCCCCACCCCCATCTCTGACTACCCACTGTGGGTGACACCCTGGACCTCTCCCATCAGGGTGCAAACCCTTCCTCTCCGGGGGCCAATAGGAGCAGAGCTTCAGGTCACACCTTAATAGCTTTCCTGGGTGGGTCTGGCCCCTGCACCTACTTGAGCCTGAAAGGGGCTTCTCCCTCCAGTAGGGCAGGCTGAGTTCTTAATCATGCTTTCCCGTTAGTGACTTCTGATCCCCAAATATGAAAGGCAGACAGCAAGAGCAGGAAAAAAAGATGACAGCTGAGTTACATGGATGAAACACAGGGCTCAAGGTGGGAAAGCCAAGTTCCAAACTGGATCTTCCCTGCAGGACTCCTAGGGAAGTTTGGTCATGGCACAACCTCTGGGCAGGGCTGTCTTTGGACTGATTCCCGAGAGGTCAAGAGTCCAGACAACAATCCAAAGACTTGAATAAGCAAGGGTAGCCTCCCGTCCCGGTTCTACAAAGGTACAGGCTTCATGAATATTTTTCCTCCCGGTGGCCCCTCTTCCTCTCTTCCCTGTGTCTATCAGTCGCCCATGAGTTCTCCCATCTCTCTGGGCTGGAGTCTCACTCTGCGAGGTCACTGCCATCCCTCCCTCCAGGGCAGCTCAAATCCAATAAGGCACTTGGGTGCCGTCTCCTGTCTCTGCTGCCGTGTTGGAATGGCCTCTCGCCAACACTATCACTGCAGCCTGTTAGCCAATCTCCCTGTCCTTTGGTCCAATTTATTCACAGCCAGATTAAAATTCCTGAAACAAAATCCACTCAGCCCCTCATCATTCCCAGTCTTTTAGTGATGCCCAAGACTCAGAGAATAAAGCCACTTTCACTCTTATGCCATTGTGGTTTTTTGTTGTTAAAACAGCAGTACCCAGCACTGTACCCATTGAGGGGAATAAAAATGAAGGCTAACATTTTGGCATAATTACTGCGTGTCGCACACTGTTTTACGTGTTTTATGTGTCTCGTTTAATCTATTCCGCAGCCCCTAGGAGGAAGCTATCATTATTACATTTTACAAGCAAGTCAACTAAGGCACAATGTGCTTAAGGAACTTTCCCAAAGTTCCAGAGTTAGTACAGTCAAGCTGGAACTTGAACTCTGGTAGTCTGATCTCAGAGCCTACTCTTTCAGACACCAGGCAGAAATACACTCCTAGATGTGGAGCTAATAAATGTCATAGCAATTACTACATGGGCTCACGAACCCAGGAATGAAGAAATACATGAGTGGATGAAGTTACTCCATACCAGGAGTCACCAGACAAATGGACTGACAAATAAAAATCATTTTATTCTGACACCTGAAACTAATGTAATATTGTTAAATGTAGTATTAAGCTTTAATAAAAAAAAATCATAAAATAATTTGAATCTGGCTTCTTCCGAGTAGGGACCATGAAGGATGATGGTGAAGGACACGAGCCATGGAGCTAGGCAGGCCTGGGTTTGAATCCCGGTGCCACCAATTATTGGTTATGTGAGTTTGGGCAAATTATTGAAGCTCTTAAAAGCCTTCATTCCACATCTGCACATGGAAATAATGATATCACGTATTGTGGATGAAATGAAATGAAGCCATGGGTATACAGCCCATCACACCCGGCTTGACCCATAGGAGGGCTCAAGTCCACTGCTCCTGTGGACAGTCTGAACAGGAAGGTTGAAATGTACAAAAGATGATTTGTTCTCTGTTGTTTTCTGCAGGCCTGGTGGTGATGAGGAGGACACCAAAAACCCGGACTGTAGAAGGAGGGTGACCCTTGAGGTCCAGACTGGGGCTCCCGCTCCGAAGGGGGTCAGCGAGCAAAAGAGAGGAAGCATCCAGCAGCCCTCTGCTCCTTACACGAAGAGGGTCTTGCAAAGGCAGCTTCTCTTTCTGTTTCATGTGAAACAAGGTGAGAATTGATGGAGTCATTTTTTAAAGCAGAGAGCACTGTGAACACATTTGTAATATTTTTCTTCTGTGTCAGGGGTAGTTTTTTTTTTTTCTTCAGCTTCTCAGCTATTTAGTGAACACAGACTATCTTCCCCCAAATGTAATTTTTTGGATGGATACATTTAAAAATGTTCTGCTCTGGTCAAATCCATAATGGTTATTTTCTCTATTGATAACTTCTCTTTCCGTGGGTCACTAGGCACAATGTGCTTAAGGAACTTTCCCAAAGTTCCAGAGTTAGTACAGTCAAGCTGGAACTTGAACTCTGGTAGTCTGATCTCAGAGCCTACTCTTTCAGACACCAGGCAGAAATACACTCCTAGATGTGGAGCTAATAAATGTCATAGCAATTACTACATGGGCTCACGAACCCAGGAATGAAGAAATACATGAGTGGATGAAGTTACTCCATACCAGGAGTCACCAGACAAATGGACTGACAAATAAAAATCATTTTATTCTGACACCTGAAACTAATGTAATATTGTTAAATGTAGTATTAAGCTTTAATAAAAAAAAATCATAAAATAATTTGAATCTGGCTTCTTCCGAGTAGGGACCATGAAGGATGATGGTGAAGGACACGAGCCATGGAGCTAGGCAGGCCTGGGTTTGAATCCCGGTGCCACCAATTATTGGTTATGTGAGTTTGGGCAAATTATTGAAGCTCTTAAAAGCCTTCATTCCACATCTGCACATGGAAATAATGATATCACGTATTGTGGATGAAATGAAATGAAGCCATGGGTATACAGCCCATCACACCCGGCTTGACCCATAGGAGGGCTCAAGTCCACTGCTCCTGTGGACAGTCTGAACAGGAAGGTTGAAATGTACAAAAGATGATTTGTTCTCTGTTGTTTTCTGCAGGCCTGGTGGTGATGAGGAGGACACCAAAAACCCGGACTGTAGAAGGAGGGTGACCCTTGAGGTCCAGACTGGGGCTCCCGCTCCGAAGGGGGTCAGCGAGCAAAAGAGAGGAAGCATCCAGCAGCCCTCTGCTCCTTACACGAAGAGGGTCTTGCAAAGGCAGCTTCTCTTTCTGTTTCATGTGAAACAAGGTGAGAATTGATGGAGTCATTTTTTAAAGCAGAGAGCACTGTGAACACATTTGTAATATTTTTCTTCTGTGTCAGGGGTAGTATTTTTTTTTTTTCTTCAGCTTCTCAGCTATTTAGTGAACACAGACTATCTTCCCCCAAATGTAATTTTTTGGATGGATACATTTAAAAATGTTCTGCTCTGGTCAAATCCATAATGGTTATTTTTCTCTATTGATAACTTCTCTTTTCCGTGGGTCACTGCCAAGAAGACTCACCTGGAGGCCAGAATTGTCTCTAATAGCCAGTCCAAGACAAGCCTTCAGCTTGAATCCTCTTCTCCCAGGTGGTACGCTGCCTGGCTCTGACTTTTTCTTTTCTTGACCGTGACACTCAGCTTATAGGATCTTAGTTCCCTAACCCCTGGGCAGTGAGAACTCAAAGTCCTAACCACTAGATCACCAGGGAATTTCTGTAAGCTGCCTGGGAACAAGGACAGATCTTTCTCATCTTTTATCTCGATGGCTTGACAGGGGTGTCTGGAACAGGTAAGACCCACAGTGATAGCATCAGGGATCCAGGGGTTCTGGTTTTGGAGCCCTGTCATCCACTGTGTGAATCAGGGAAAGCAATTACGTACCTCTGTGGCTCAGTTTTCCCATCTGTGAAATGGGAATAATCTCAGTAACTAATTTTCTAGGGTTATTGTGATAATTTCTCCCTCCTTTCTTCTTTCTTTCCTCTCTCTCCTTCTCCTCAACTTGGGGCCAAAGAGTAGTTTTGGGTCCATACAGCATTTCTGCTGTAGTTCCCAAAGCTCTCTCAAATATTCCATCTCATTTCTTTTTGAAAGAAGTAATTATTAGCATGCCCATCTTCAGATGAAGAAACTGAGCTTTAATACTTGGCCAAGACTATAGAGCTGGCCTGGTGGCTCAGTTGGTTTAGAGTCCACCCACAATGAAGAAGACCCAGGTTCAATCCCCAGGCTGGGAAGATCCCCTGGAGAAGGAAATGGCAACCCACTCCAGTATTCATGGAAAATCCCATGGACAGAGGAGCCTGGCAGGCTTCAGTCCATGGGGTTGCAAAGAGTTAGACACAACGTTAGCGACCAAACCACTATCATAGAGCTAGAACTCAAACTAGGTTTTCTGACACTATGTCTAGATTCCTTTGAATGAGAAGAACCCAGGTAGTAGTTCCAAAATAAGCAATATTTACTGAAGCTGGGTCTAAGACAGCTCTCAGATAGCCTGTCACTTCAGGCAGGGAGATGTCAGTCAAAATAGGCATTTGACATGGAGGCATGCAAAAAACCAGTGCAGAGGCTGAATTTTCCTTTTTCTTCCGGCTGCTTTCAGCGGCGGAGACGGCAGGCAGCCGACCCAGGAGGAGGCTCACGTTGATCTCCATCAAGAAAGAGCTGTGGGGCTTTCCTGGTGGCTCAGGGGTAAAGAATTCGCCTGCCAATGCAGGAGACACAGGTTTGATCCCTGATGTGGGAGGATCCCACATGCCACAGAGCAAAAAAGCCTGTGAGTCACAAGTATTAAGCCTGTGCTCCAGAGGCCACAAGCTGTAACTACTGTGCCACAACTAATAAAGAGCCTGTGCTCAGCCGTGAGAGAAGCCACTGCAGTGAGAAACCCCCACTCTCCGCAACTAGAGAAAAAAACAGCCCGTGCAGCAATGAAGACCCAGCACAACCAAAAATAAATGAATAAAAAGAAAGAGCTGTGGGCATGTTGGCAAGGGACCCCTTGAATCTGCTGCCTGTGGGTTCTGGGTCCTCTGAGGCAAGTCCCTGAAGGAAAGGGACGCTCCCCCGAGGGATTTCCCTGTGCCAGGCTGTGCCCCTTCCCGCCTCTCAACATCTCAACCACTTTCTAAGGAGATGAGATGCTGGCTGCTATCATCTGCCCGACTTTTGAAATGGATAAACTGAGACTCGCACTGTTCAAGGTCACATGTGATGGCACTTGTTCTTTCTTAGCTGTAGAGAACCAGGCGGGAAACCCAACAAGTCATGGCACCGAGGTTCAAAAGCATCGCTGTCTCATTTCAAAGTTCACTTTCATTTCCGCCCAATGAAGCGGCACTGGGGATGGCAGTAGGAGATAGAAGGCTGGGGGAAAGGGAGTCAAGAGGGGAAAGAGCGAGGCCCTGAGTGACCTATCAGTCAGGGAGCTAAGCTGTGTAGAACACCATCTCCATGGTGAGACAAAAGGCCACTTGGTGTTGATTTATGGTAGCTTGTGCACTCTTTACTCCAACATCTGTTCTCCACCCACGCCCTTGTGTAGCCCCTTCCCACGCAGCGGAGCTGGCCTCACAAGGAGCTTTGATCAATGAATGGTAGTAGTTTTGACGCCATGTTGACTTCTGAAGCTGAGCCATGAGCAGCCTTGCAGATTCCCCTGGGCCTCTTGGAGTGCTCCCTCTAGGGGAAGCTGACCAACACGCTTAGTGGTCTGAGCACGCAGAGACAGCCATGCTGGGAGGAAGCCCAAGCGTTCTGCCTGGAGAAGGCCGGCCAGTCCCCAGCCGTTCCAGCCACCCTGACTGAGGCGCCGGACATGTGAATGAAGAAGCCATCCTGGAGGGCCAGCGCCACCCAGCCTTCAGGGAACACTGGCTCCAGCCTCTGTCTGACGGTAACTATGTGAAAGGCCCCAAGAGACACCCAGCCCCAACAGCTGAGCCTGGTCAACACAACTATGAACGACAAAAAGAGATTGGTTTAGTCAATAAATGGTTGCTTGGCCATTAGTGTCTGTGAATCTGGACATCTCTCTCCCCCTGGAGAAGTTCAAGGCTACCCCGGGCCTGTCTGTCTACATGGCCACCCCACATTCCTCAGCTGGACATGGTCCTCAGAGCCCCGAGAACCAACCTTCAGCCAAAGGCCTTGAGCTTGTGTCCCGATTTGTCCACGACAGCCATGTGGCTTTAGACAGGTTGGTGTTCTCTCTGCATCTTATTGTTCTCATCTGCACACTGAGGCGGTAGAGTTGAGAGCATTAAAGCCTCTTCCGTTTCTCTGACTCATGAGATCCCACTCTGCCTGAGAAATGAGCTCGCCACCACCCAGTTGTGTCTCGTCTCCCTCTGCAGCAGGAAGTACCCCACCCTGGCTATTCCTGGGCTTCCGAAGGGGCTCCCTGGGTGTCTCCAGTCACCCAGCAGCTCTGTGAAGGACTGTACGTGTGGGGCAGGTCCCCAGGATCCCAGTCCTCTGCTGTCCTCTGCTAGTTTTCAGCCCCTAAGAGGGAGCACGGGCTCTAAGACCCAGGTCGTTCCAGACTCCTGGCTCTACCTGAGCAGAGAAGTCCCCACCTGCAAGGAAGAGGGGGCTCCCGAGAGGAGCAAGCTTCTGGGGTGGCTGCGAAACGGATGGTGACAATATTTGCATCTAAAAATACAGCAGCTGAGAACCAGTTAATTACAGCCTCTGGAGTCATTCATAACTCAGCGTTTCCCCATCATACCTGCTGTCTCTGCATTCCTCCCCAGCAGCCACGAAGGAGGCTGGCTTTAGGTGGAAATCCAGCCCACAGGGTCCTGGATGGGACATCCAGCCCACCCATCCCTCTGCCCCGGGAGCCTACCTCGTACCTGGCATGGAGCTGGCACCTCTGCAGGAACTGTAAGTGTGAATACTCCGCCCATGCACAGACAGGTGCCCTTGGCCACTTGCCTCTCATGGATCCATGCAGACTCGCTGGGACCCTCCAAAGGGCAAGGGTGCAGGTGTAAGCTCATGGTGGATATTTAAAGGGGAGAGGCTCAGGACTCAGGCGTGTGATGCCGGGGGCCTCTCTCCTGGGGCGGTGGCAGGGTCTGAAGACTCTGACCAGGATCTCTGATGGCTGAGACAGGCCTAAGCAGGCACTGGGACCCCACACCAGTCTGCTCTGGATCCCCGTCTCCCAGGGCCCCTCGTGTGATTTGAATCTCTTCTACAAGATGAAAACCTTCAGCCAAAGGCCTTGAGCTTGTGTCCCGATTTGTCCACGACAGCCATGTGGCTTTAGACAGGTTGGTGTTCTCTCTGCATCTTATTGTTCTCATCTGCACACTGAGGCGGTAGAGTTGAGAGCATTAAAGCCTCTTCCGTTTCTCTGACTCATGAGATCCCACTCTGCCTGAGAAATGAGCTCGCCACCACCCAGTTGTGTCTCGTCTCCCTCTGCAGCAGGAAGTACCCCACCCTGGCTATTCCTGGGCTTCCGAAGGGGCTCCCTGGGTGTCTCCAGTCACCCAGCAGCTCTGTGAAGGACTGTACGTGTGGGGCAGGTCCCCAGGATCCCAGTCCTCTGCTGTCCTCTGCTAGTTTTCAGCCCCTAAGAGGGAGCACGGGCTCTAAGACCCAGGTCGTTCCAGACTCCTGGCTCTACCTGAGCAGAGAAGTCCCCACCTGCAAGGAAGAGGGGGCTCCCGAGAGGAGCAAGCTTCTGGGGTGGCTGCGAAACGGATGGTGACAATATTTGCATCTAAAAATACAGCAGCTGAGAACCAGTTAATTACAGCCTCTGGAGTCATTCATAACTCAGCGTTTCCCCATCATACCTGCTGTCTCTGCATTCCTCCCCAGCAGCCACGAAGGAGGCTGGCTTTAGGTGGAAATCCAGCCCACAGGGTCCTGGATGGGACATCCAGCCCACCCATCCCTCTGCCCCGGGAGCCTACCTCGTACCTGGCATGGCGCTGGCACCTCTGCAGGAACTGTAAGTGTGAATACTCCGCCCATGCACAGACAGGTGCCCTTGGCCACTTGCCTCTCATGGATCCATGCAGACTCGCTGGGACCCTCCAAAGGGCAAGGGTGCAGGTGTAAGCTCATGGTGGATATTTAAAGGGGAGAGGCTCAGGACTCAGGCGTGTGATGCCGGGGGGCCTCTCTCCTGGGGCTGTGGCAGGGTCTGAAGACTCTGACCAGGATCTCTGATGGCTGAGACAGGGCTAAGCAGGCACTGGGACCCCACACCAGTCTGCTCTGGATCCCCCGTCTCTCCCAGGGCCCCTCGTGTGATTTGAATCTCTTCTACAAGATGAAAACTGTGATTTAAGGCTGCAGGAAGGTCTGAATGATCTGAGGGTCCCCCAGCCCAGTCCCTACTGTGCCCTCATTCCTGCCTGAACACTCACAGTGGATGAGGGTCCTGATAAAAGCGGGAGAAGGAATTCAGCATGGGGAATATCCTCACTCCCCTCGTCTAGCTGAAGGGATTTTTTTCTTTTTGTTTTTGCCATACGGTCAGTCTTTGTTGGTTATCCATTTGAAACATAGCAGTGTGTACATGACCTTCCCAAAGTCCTTAACTATTCCTCCCCTCTCCCCAGCAACTGTAAGTTCATTTTCTAAGTCTGTGTGTCTCTTTCTGTTGAAGTAAGTCAAACAGAGAAGGAGAAATATCCTAGGACACCTCATTATATGTGAAATCTAAAAAGAAATAATACAAAAGCTCTTTTTGCTTCTTTTCTAAATCAAGGAGGCATTCTGAAAGTACACGTCCTAACTAACAGCTGGATAGTATATTTCACTTGGCAAATTGCTGTCACATACATAGTGCTGTGAGGTTCCCATATTAATTAGATAAAGTGATATTTATTATTAAGTCCACTTTATAGATAATTAAAGTGAGATTTAGAGATGCAAAGTCATTTTCCCAAGGTTACCCAAGTAATGATTAGCCTTGAACTCAAAAGCTCAACCTCGACTCCAGGAATCTTCCTGCCGAGTCTGCAAGCCCGGTCACTGCCTCCTATGCCCACCTTTGAAACTTGGGCAACGGTCCTGCGGGGGTCCCAGGTTATAGAAAATGCCACTGTTACTCCCCCTACACAACCCTGAATTTTAACCTCCATCCAACCCTGTCTGACTTCTGAAATACGGTTTCATCTCACTCTGAATCTGAATCTATTAGCCGTTGACCTATAAGAAATCAGTCAGAGCCCAAGAGAAAGTGGGCAATGAGAGAATAAGCAGGGAGTGAAAAAGAGCAGCCTTTCAGGGCAGGGGCCACCTGCTTGCTGGTCAGCACCTCCTGGGGTCAAGAGAGCGCTGGGATGCTGGTTTGGCCAGCCCAGGTCCTGAGATGGACGGGACTTCCTCACCTCCATCGCCAGCCCCCACTCAGGAGAGCAGCAGAGACTCAGAAACAGGAAGTCCCGCGCCTCCTCCCTAATCACCACCCGGCGTGATGGAACACCTTGACATTTTTTAGCGAAAGTTCGGCCGGCGGAGGCTCAGGGCGCTGCATGAGGAACGAGGTTTACATGGAATCCCAGAATCACAGAAATTAGAGACGAAAAGGACGCCGAGGTCAGAGGCAGTCAGTCCCAGGGGCTGCGCGTGGGTTCTTCTTGGTAATAGTCTCCCTTTTATTCCTGCGGCCCGGGCAGCTGCCTCCCCGAAGACCGCTCTCCGCCGTTTCCAGAGAAGGCATTGTGTATAGACATGAGAGGTCTGCACCCATCCCTGCGTGATCTGCTTTGAAATTTATTAATCATTCAGAAGCTGGCAAAGAGGGGAAAGCCAAGGATTTAAAGTCACTTGTAGGCAGCGTGCCCAAGAGGACGGGGGAGGAGGCAGGAACACACTCAGGAGCTGGGGCAGCCTGACACGGTGTCACCGACTCCTTACTGGCTGTGTAACCTCTGGCAAAATTTAAACCTCTCTGAGTCTTGATTTTCTCAGCTGGAAAATGGGAGCTAATGAAGCCTACGCGGAGGAAGATGAGGGGAATTGATGTGGACAGTATCTCACTTTGTGGCTGGCCCATCAATGACTCCACAAATGACTGTCATCATTACCCTTCCCTCTCCACATCGCCCTGTCTTTAAAACAGGCCTCATCAGGTTTCTCAGCCACTGGGTTTCCTCTACTCAGCATTCCACCAAATTCTGCAAGCCCCTGCCTGGTGTCCTGTCCCAGGTAACAATGAACCGGACAGGGTCTCTGGCGTCACTGGTCTTTAGGAGTTTCCTGGAGGAAGGGAGCTAAGACACTAAGAAGGATGCTTGATGTCTGATTTGGTATTTCTCCTGCATTCGGTATTTCATGGCATTCTAGAGACAGTGGGGAGCATGGTAGTGCTGCTTCCCCCTTCCAGGGGCAAGACCCCCTGCCATCTCATCCCATGTGCCTCCCTGAAGGTCCAAATTTCCCGTATCTGCTGGCTACCCCTGTGCTGGTGTCAGCCGGGGGGAGTCGCTTTTAGACACACACACACACACCTAACAGCATGTAATCAGCCACTCCTAACCACTTTCTTGGTTTCTGCACATGGCAGGCGCTCAGACCACACCCACAACAGTGAAGTCTGGATGCCTGGAGGGTGGGACCCACACAGTAGAATTGTTTTCACGGCCCCAGGTTGAGACCCAGAGCTCTAAGCAGACATGACTGCACCTGACCTCTGCTCTTGGCTGCTTTTGTGATGTCACTGGGCTGCCTCGGTTTCCCTCTCTGGGCAAAGAGGGTACTCACACTGCCCTCCTCGGGCTGCGGTGAAGGTGCACAAGCTTTTGTGAGAGCCTTTGGGAGGCCCTACTCAGAAAATGGTCTTGGTCCTGGGACCTCCTGGTGGAGGCTGGCTCGGAAGAGGTAGGGGTGGGTGAGTATTTCCATTGGGGCAAAACGAGCAGTAAGCACACCAAGGTTGCTTGCTAAGGAGGTGCCAGGAGGATCCCTGGTGACTGTCCCATGCAGAACCCCCAGTGCCTCACCTGGACAGTCGTCCTGAAATTGAATCATCAGCCTGGCGCCGCCCCTCCTCCACCCCTCCCTCATCCTTTCTCTCCTTCTCCTCGGGCGGGAGTCCTGCTGTCTCTATACCCTGCATTCCCAGTGCCTTCTGTCTGGTAAACACGTGGGGCCGGCAGGTGTCAAGGTCTGCAAGGGGCCTATATTAATCACAGAGAGATACACATCTGACAAGAGTCCAGCCAAGGTCCTTCAAAGAGCCCTAGAGAGGAGAGTTGGGCCGGGAGGATGCTCTGAGGACTGGTGTGCTGAGGAATGAGGAGGGGCCCCAGCCTGCCCCTCGGTGCGAGGATCCCCTCTGCGGCTCAGGCTGGAGCCGCCGTCCACGTGGGCTGCAGAAACCGAGTAGCACGGTCCCTGACCTCACCTCCTCTAGAACCTATATTGGGAGTGACACACACCAGGCTTTAAATTGCTTGCAAAGCAACATACAGACAAGTGTAAAGCAGTGAATCAGGGTTGAGGCACTGGGTGAGGAGAAAAAAAATCAGGTGAGAAGCAGACCTAGGGTGGGAGAACGGGGTGGGAAGCGCCCTATATAGAGAGTAAAAGAAGGAGTTTGCGCTACTAACAGGGAGAGAATAGACAGGGAAAGAAGGGAAGGGGAGGGAGGAGAAGAGGGGGACCGGAGAGGGAAGGAGGGGGAGGGAGAGGAGAAGAGGCGGGCGGGAGGAGGGTAGCTTGTACGCAGTAAGAGAAGAATTCCTGGGGGCTTCCCTGGTGGTCCGGCGGCTGAGAGTCTGTGCTCCCGTTGCAAGGGGCCTGGGTTTGATCCCTGCTCGAGGAACTGGATCCCACATGCAACCACCAAAGACTTGGCACAGCCAAATAAATAGTAAATACATAAAATATTAAAATAGAAAGAAGTCTTGTTTTACAAAACTTTTTGGTGTGTATGTGTGTTCACCCTGGGTCTTAACATAACATGCATTTTTTACTGTGAACCACGCTCTCAAAAGCACGGGCGTCATGGGAGTCGGAGCCCTGCGTCTGCGACCAGCAGTCTCCGACTTGGTCCCTGTGGCTTGGACAAAAGCACTTGACCTTCCAGAAGCTCCTGTCACCCTTAGGAAAATGCGAATGACACTCCCTGTCCTGGTTCTTTACCTTCCCGGACTCATTGTGAGGTTGAACTAAGACATTATATGCGAAAGGGCTCTGTAAATGATCCATTCCAAATAAGAACGACCAGTTAGTTACCTTTAGGAGAAGTTCATCAGAAACCCATTCAAAGGAGCTACATTGAGATCTGAATTTGGAAGAAGACGATGCTGGTAACAGTGAATGTGTCGGCTCCCTCGGAGGTGGTGCTTCCTGTGGCCAGCACAGACCTATGAAGGGGCAGAATGTGGACGGTGGGTGCCAGGGCACTGGGGCCACGCCAGGCCACAAGAAAGTCTGGTTGCTGAGCCAGCAGCATGCGACAGGTCACACCAAACAGAGTAGTGTTGGGTCCCAACTGCCTCCGGCAAAGGGACAGCTGATCTGCCGTATGGACCACCTACATTTGCTGCCCCCAAAGTCCCCACAGAGGTGTGTGGAATGGCCCAGGAGGTTCATTTCCTGCAGGGGTCAGAAGAGTATTAGTCTCTCTCTGGATCATAATGTTATCCCTCAACAAGTAGGGGAGAAACAGCTCGATGTGACTCTACATTACCCGGAGCTGGCACTGAGGTGTACCAGCCTCCCCTGTCTTCAGAAAAACCAGAGGCCTGGCTCTGCCACCACGGGCTCACCTGCGTCCTAAGAGGCTTTCTTCTTCCTGGCCAGAGGCCCGTGCCCACTGTGGATGGGCCTGTAAAGTTGAAATCACAGGCCCTCCCTAGAAGGCTGATCAGAGAGCAATTCAAGACTTGCTGCAGAAAATTGGAGCTGCCAATCTCCAAACAATTGGGATTTTTTTTTTTTTCTCTTCACAATATGCATTTCATAAATGTATGGTAAGTGCTTGGGAATCACAAAGGTCCTGTAAGTATTTCGTATTATAAGTCAAATCCTGTTACAGCAAGTACCATTGTGATGAAACTCTCAGTTAAAAGCAATTTCCATGTCCTAGTCAATGGCCCACTTATTTCAAACAGGATTCAATATGCAGACAGTGATGGCTCCTGTCTCTGTGATCGCTCCCTTCTCCGAGCACTCGGCCGACTGGTTGTCCATCCTGCTCACTCTGTAATGCACCATCTTGTATCATTCACCCGAGTTTGATGCTGATTATTCGTGCCTTCCCATCTTAAGGAAGAAGTCTTCAAGGTCAGGACTGGTCCTGCCCTGGGGACCAGCCTGCGTGGGTGTGAAGCCCGCTAGGTCTTTGTGGGTTCCTGCCCCAAATGCTTCCCGCTCACCTGCTACAGATGTTGTACCAGGAACAAGACAACCATGCCAGGAAGATGCAGGTCCTGCTCTCAAGGGGCTCAGGCTAGCACGGGGAGCAGACAAGTAAGCTGCCCTCAGGAGTTAGTATAACACCTCTAACAGGCTCAGAGCAGCAATACAGAACCAAAGTGGTCCAGAAGACTTCCTGGAGGAAGTGATATCTAAAATAAGACTTGGAAAATGAGCAAGGAATATCCAGGCAAGTGGGGGTGGAGAAGGCCCAGCCAAGGCAATAGCTGGAGCTGGTCTGGAGTTCCAGGCAGCTGAGTCAGCGCGATGAGAACAATAACTCACGTTTATCGGATAGTTGCCATTTCCAGGCACGAAATAGAGGTTCTGCAGACACTACTGCATTTAAGCCTTACATTAACCCACCATCTCCATTCCACAGAGGAGGAAACTGAGGCTTTGAGAGGTTAAATTCTTAGTTTAATTACTTCGCACCATCGAAGCATTAGCTGTTATTATGACTATCATAAACATCACTATTATTTATATCTTCAAACTCCAAGTCTACATTCACCTCTTCTAGTCAGTTAGATTTCTTCTTTTAAAATTTATTTTACTAAATATAGTTGATTTATAATGTGTTAATTTCTGCTGTACAGCAAAATGATTCATATATATATATATATATACACACACACACAAGTATATTCCTTTTCATATGCTTTTCCATTATGGTTTATTACACAATATTGAATATAGTTCCCTGTGCTATTCACTAGGACCTTGTTTACCCATTCTATACATACTAGCTTACATCTGCTTGGTCATTTAGGTTTCTGACTAGCCTCACCTAAGAACAAAGCCACACTGCTAGTAATGGAATTGGAACCCAGAGCTTAACACCCCAGAGCTGAGAGAGAGTTAGGGATGGAGAGGGGAATAACTCAGCCTGGCCCAGCTTGTGCAGGAGCGGGTGAGCGCGGTGAGGTGGATGGGCCGGGCAGGGGTGGCCTGAAGGCCATGGAAAGAGTCACCTTGGCAGTCCAGGTGGGAAAGGACATGCCATCCCAGGGTTTCAGGAAAGAGTCTTCCGGCTTCATCAAATAGGATGTATTCCAAGGACCCAGCTGGAGGTCAGGAGATGTGTTAGGGGCTGTTTTCCAGTCTAAGCCAGAGATGCGGGCAGTCCGTTTCAGGCCTCATGTGCACTGAGAAGTGAAAGATGAGAGAACATTTGGGGAGGGAGAGTGGACCCCAGCCCCATAGGCTGGTGGAGGGGGGAAGGGAGTGCAGGGAAGGGACTCGGCTGTAAAGCTGCCTCTGGGGGTGGAGAGGGCGCATGAGAGGCTCAGGGTGGATCTGGGGGTGTGGGGGTGTTTGGATGGCAGGTGATGCTTGAGGCCCAGCAGGAATGGCCTGGAGGTTCTGCAGAGGCAGCCCCTTCACCGCAGGTAGCACCCAGGGCTGCCGGGCTGGCTGCTTTCCAAATAGCAGAGGTTGGAGGTGAGATCTAGAAAGCAAAGACTCACGAGATGGCTGTGGGCAAGCTGGAGCAGGGAGTGCGGGGCTGCAGCTCCAGGCTTTCTGTGGTGCCTGGGGGCGCCACAGGTGAAGGCGAGCTGGTCTCATGACACACCAGGGCCACTGGCCGTTCTTTCAGACCACCAGGGGACTAGCGACTCCATCTGGGGTGGGCTGACACAGGCAGCATCTTTGTCCTGAGTGGTTTACTCCCTTCCCCGGGGCAGCAAGCACCCAAGGAGCCCAGCCCCAGCCCCAGCCTGCATCCCCGGCCCCAGCTCTTAAAGTCTGTGCTATTGGCACTGCGTGGTCTGGAAATCCTAGAAGGAGACCAAGCGCTCACGGGGGTGATTCTAAAACAGGCAGTGATGCTCCCCAGCCAACATTTTGTGTGTTGTGGGAAGAAAAATATTTCTAGAGAGGATGACATCAGCATGCACCAGGAAAGCTCTAGAGAATTTAGTGCCTCTGCGTCTCTTCTCCCCTCTCATTAGGAGAGAGTGGTGGCGTTTTAAATTCCCCAAAGTGGCTCTTCAGTCAAGGAGGAGTTTATAAAAAAAATCATTTCTGCGGTAGGGAGGACCGAGGCTGACAGGCTGCAGCTGGGCGTGGGGTTGAGAGGGCCAGGAAGGAAGCCGAGGAGCTGGAGGTAGTTGCTGGTGGATAAACAGGATGGAATCCTTAGCCCCTGGGCTTAAGCAGAGGAGGTTCCATCACCGGCCGCCTTGGGCGGCTAGGAAGCCTGGAGCAGAGAGGGGCTCCATGGCCTGACGGCTGGCAAGTCCCCACCTCTAGTCTTTCAAGTCGTGTCGGGGTTAGCACCAGGTGGAGTCACTCCTAGTCCATATAGAGCAGGAAATGGCAACCCACTCCAGCATTCTTGCCTGGAGAAGCCTGTGGACAGAGGAGCCTAGTGGGCTACAGTCCAAGGGGTCGCAAATGTGTCGGGCACAGCTTAACAACTAAACAACAAGTCCATATAGAATCTCGGCAAGCGTTAAGGCCAGGAGAACCCTCTAGGCAGATGCAGCTCTGCCCTGGTGCAAGGCTAGCTGAGTCTCAGCCCCCAAAAGCCCACCTGGCCAGGTGCCCTGGTGCTGCCGTGCAGGGGCGAGGTGGCAATGCAGCCTGGAGAAGCGCTGGAAAACAGCCTGAAAGCAAAACTAGAACCCATGCAGCTGAAGAGGAATGAAAGCGTTCAAGTGAATAAAAAACGTATGTGTTAAGATCCAGAAGCAGGGCTTCCCTGGTGGTCCAGTGGGTAAGGACACCGCCTTGCAGTGCAAGGGGCGCCAGTTTACTCCCTGGCCCGAGAAGACCCCACGTGCCATGGAGCGGCTGGACCGATGTGTCCAATTACAGCCAGCACTCTGATGTGCATGTGCCCACTGGTGCTCTGCAGTGAGCGAGGTCACTGCAATGGGAGGCCTACACAGGACAAAGAATAAGGATAGATGAAAATAAATAAATAAAAAACCAATAAAAGAGGCCAAAATTTTAAAAATAAAAATAAAAAAAAATCCAGAAGCAGAGAAGGCTCCTGACTGGTCAAGGCAACAGTGGGATGTGGGGCGAGGGCTAGGGAGGGTCATAGGGATCCTCGCCCTCTGGAGCAGGCTGTCACGGGCCAAGTGCTTTGCCACATGTCGTCTCACTAAATTCACACTCATGGAACGTCCCTGGTGGTCCAGCCATTAAGATTTCACCCTCCAATACAGGGGATGTGGCCAAAAACCAAAATGTAAAACAGGAACAATATTGCAACAAATTCAACTAAGACTTTAAAAAAATACCCACACTCATGAAAGCTGGTGAAAGGGAAGTTACAGGAGAGGGAGGCCCAGTTCAGAGGTCTCCTGACTTGCCCAAGTCTCTCAAAAGGAATGGAGGAAATGGAACTCACATTCTGATAATCTGATTTCAAATCCACCTCTTTTCTCAGGCCGCCTCTGTGTGGTAGGTTGTTTGCAAAGATGGCCACCGAAGTATCTCCCATCCCTGAGTCTGTGTGCCCCTCTCCTTCAAGAGGCGAGGTTTACTTACCCTCCCCTGGACCTGGACTGCCCCTGTGACTTGCTTTGACAAGTTCTAGGATCCAGGAGCCACGCAGAGATGTGCTGTTCACCAGCAGACCACAGAGCTCAGCGGGGTTCACGGCCAAAGAGAAGCTAGGCAGCCCTCTAGGTGTGCCAGGTGCTAGGTGCGGCAGTGAAGCCATTGTGGATGTGCAGCCCCAGCTCGTGACAACCTTTGAATGAGCCAGCCTGACACCACGGGGCACACAAGAGCTGCCCAGCAGAGCCCAGTTACCCAAGCATGGCTGAAAACAATGCCATGGTTGTTCCCTGTACTGGGCTGCATCACCGGGGCACCCAGTTCATTCCAGCCTCTCCCCGAGGGTCCTGCTATTGGAAGGACATGGCCCAAGCAGCCTTCCTGGCACTGGTAACTGAACGACACCGACCAGGACAGCCCCTGTAAGCAATGTGGCTCTCACTCCTCGTGTCCTGGCACATCTGGAGAGAGACTCTGCTTTCCATCTAGGATGTCCCTGTCCTGCCCTGTCCTCTTCTGTGCCCTGCCCCCCACCTTAAGAACTGGGCAGTTCTTCCCTTTGCTTCCTTTCCAGATTAAGGGACAATTCTTTGTAAACAAAGGTCCTTGGTTGTGATGGGAGCCCATCGATCTGCCTGTCTAACTGACTCTAGGTTAAATGCCCACACCAGGCTCCGCTTACAGCACTCTCCAAGCGACTCTCTAGTGGGTGACTTAGATTCATGCATATGGGTGTGCTCAGTCGCTCAGTCATGTCTGACTCTTTGGGACCCTATGGGCTATAGGTAGGCTTCTCTGTTCATGGGCTTTCCCGCAGCAAGAATGCTGGAGTGGGTTGCCACTTCCTCCTCCAGAGGATCTTCCTGACCCAGGGATTGAACCTTCAAGCCTTACATCTGCTTCATTGCAGTCAGACTCTTTAGCACTGAGCCACCCAGGGAAGCCCGATTTACACCCATGGGATAACTCGATTTCATTCTATATTCTATATTGTGTTGTCAGCTAGGAGAACCTGGTCCAGCTGACCAGAGGCGGCTTTTGGTTTCTGCCGTATTGGTCTTTGCGCCCTGGAAGCCCTCAGAGGCAGTTCAGAGGCTTCAGAACACGGCCCCATGCCCACCCCACCATCTCCAAGCTGGCTGTACCTCGTCATGCACGCTCCGCCCCTGCTAATGGCATGTTGTCGCATAAATTAATGACGAAATGACTCATGTCAATTTCCCTTTCATCCAGGAAGGCAGAAGCATGGGGGATTTGGGGGGAGAGAAAAGAACCATAAAGGAGCCCGCGTCTTTTCCGTGGAGGAAAAAACTCCACGGGACCCGGGCACTCCCTGCATTTCTGCACCTCCAACAGCCTCCGCGCGCCTCTGCAGGGAGATTTTTCTGAATAATGGAACATTTTCCTGTTTTAATCAGATGCAATTTCGCAAGCAGTTTTTATGATTTAGCAAGTCCATTAAAACTGGCATTTGTTCTGCTCTGACACTCAAAAGGGGCTCCACAGAGCATAAACATTGGAAATTACTTGTAGGGAAAGACAATATTAAAATTCCCCAGCCTGGGCCTGTTGTCTGAGAAATTCTGTTATCAAGCATCATGCCAGCTACCATCAGAGGCGCTTGAGGTATAGGCTGCTTCCTCTTTACGCACCAGCTGGGGGCACGGGAACTCAGGCAGCAATAAAGACTGGAGGCTGTTATCTTTCAGCACTTTGGCATCCGGAGGCGACCCGGTCTTAAAGGGAACTCACTGGAAGGGCAGGTCACACAGCGTGCTCTCAAGGAAGAGGGTGGATGAGCACATGGCATAAGGGCAAGCCTGAAAATTGCTTTCCTGCCCACAGTGAATGATGTGGTACGCAGACACGTAATTAAGAAGGTCAGTTTATCAATTTCACTTGGAGTCAGTTCTCAATTTTCCATGTACTGACAGATGACTGGGGTCAAGGCCAACTCGAGTGAAAATCTTCTATTGTGCTCTCTTCGACCCATCAGGCCTCTCTCCCATCCAGGGAAGCCCGATTTACACCCATGGGATAACTCGATTTCATTCTATATTCTATATTGTGTTGTCAGCTAGGAGAACCTGGTCCAGCTGACCAGAGGCGGCTTTGGTTTCTGCCGGATTGGTCTTTGCCCCCTGGAAGCCCTCAGAGGCAGTTCAGAGGCTTCAGAACACGGCCCCACGCCCACCCCACCATCTCCAAGCTGGCTGTACCTCGTCATGCACGCTCCGCCCCTGCTAATGGCATGTTGTCGCATAAATTAATGACGAAATGACTCATGTCAATTTCCCTTTCAGCCAGGAAGGCAGAAGCAGGGGGGATTTGGGGGGAGAGAAAAGAACCATAAAGGAGCCCGCGTCTTTTCCGTGGAGGAAAAAACTCCACGGGACCCGGGCACTCCCTGCATTTCTGCACCTCCAACAGCCTCCGCGCGCCTCTGCAGGGAGATTTTTCTGAATAATGGAACATTTTCCTGTTTTAATCAGATGCAATTTCGCAAGCAGTTTTTATGATTTAGCAAGTCCATTAAAACTGGCATTTGTTCTGCTCTGACACTCAAAAGGGGCTCCACAGAGCATAAACATTGGAAATTACTTGTAGGGAAAGACAATATTAAAATTCCCCAGCCTGGGCCTGTTGTCTGAGAAATTCTGTTATCAAGCATCATGCCAGCTACCGGCAGGGGCGCTTGAGGTATAGGCTGCTGCCGCTTTACGCACCCGCTGGGTGCACGGGAACTCAGGCAGCAATAAAGACTGGAGGCTGTTATCTTTCAGCACTTTGGCATCCGGAGGCGACCCGGTCTTAAAGGGAACTCACTGGAAGGGCAGGTCACACAGCGTGCTCTCAAGGAAGAGGGTGGATGAGCACATGGCATAAGGGCAAGCCTGAAAATTGCTTTCCTGCCCACAGTGAATGATGTGGTACGCAGACACGTAATTAAGAAGGTCAGTTTATCAATTTCACTTGGAGTCAGTTCTCAATTTTCCATGTACTGACAGATGACTGGGGTCGAAGGCCAACTCGAGTGAAAATCTTCTATTGTGCTCTCTCTTCGACCCATCAGGGCCTTCTCTCCCCATAGAACCAAACAATAGTAGCCAGAGTCTTTGGGGAGCATTTACACTCTCCCAATCAACACAGGAGCAATAGAAGAAATCGCAAAAGGTAAAACCTGGCAGATCAAACTATATACAATTAAGCATTTATGTGAATAACCAACCAATAAGATAGTTTTATTAAAAAATGAAGATTGAAGAGAAATATTTTCTTCCCACCTTTCAGGTCAAGTGCTAGTGTTTTAATAGAAATAATTGATATGTGGATTGAAGGGAACATTCTGAGAGTCAAGACGGGGCCGGGGCAGGTGAGGAGAAAAAACACAGACAGGTAAAGGATGTGAACAGTAACGACACAACAACGAAGCTATGAAAAAATGGACTTATAGGGAATTCCCCGGTGGTCTAGTGGTTACCATGCTCTCATTGCCAAAGACCCAGGTTCAATCCCTGGTCAGGGAACTAAGATCCTACAAGCCGTGCCAATAATAATAATAATCATAAATTAAAATGGATTGGTTAGAAAGTATAACCTCACTTGTAATTAAAGAAACATGAAGCTAGATTACAGCACTACTTGTACTTCCTGCTAGATGTGGAAAATTGAATATGTGTTTCTTTCCTCTCCCTTCCAAAACCATGATAAAATGAAAATTAAGAATAAAGGAGAGGCACACAATCACAAGAGCCCAAGGAACAGGGGAGCAGATGGTACCGTGGAAAGGACATTGGCCGATTTCCTTAAGACAGTGGGCAGAGGGACGACGGGTGACTGCTGGAGGGAGCCAACATTTGAGGTCCGCTGGAGGACCGGCAGGAGGCTTCAGGATTCGCCGTGGAGCCCGAAGGCACGAAACAAGAGGGCCCTTGGGCTCAGGAATGGGCCAGCAAGGACTCCACGGCAGACCTGAGGCTCCATGTGCGGAGAGCGGATCATGGTGGGACTCGAGGCTGAGGAAGAAGGGACGGGACTCCCAGCTCAGCAGTGTGGTGGCCTGCATGACCAGGACAAAGACCTCGAAAGGCATATATGCTCTAAGTGCCAAACTGACCTTTAAGAGAGAACAGTCACCCGGGAGCCAGATGCAGAGATCCCATAGCAGGAAGCACTGAAATGACCTTGTAGCCACTGCATGTTTTCTATTGTTTTGTTTTTGTTCACTTATTATTTTATGACTGCAGCGGTATTTGTATTTGCGTTACTTCTAATTTAACTTTTAATTTTCTATTAGGGTCTAGCTAATTAACAACTGTGATAATTTCAGGGGAATGGTGAAAGGACTCAGT
Organism: Tragulus kanchil; assembly: GCA_022376925.1. NCBI lineage: Eukaryota > Metazoa > Chordata > Mammalia > Artiodactyla > Tragulidae > Tragulus > Tragulus kanchil. The sequence goes on from JAIOJX010000006.1 coordinate 140,393,434, forward strand.
CACACATACATATGTATCCATTCTCCCCCAAACTCCCCTCCCACACAGGTTGCCACATAGCACCGAGCCGAGTTCCGTGTGCTACACAGTAGGGCCTTCTTGGTTGCTCATTTTAAACACAGCACAGTGTACATGTCCATCCCAAACTTCCCGCCTATACCTTCCCCTCATCCTTTCCCCCAGCAATCATAAGTTTGTTCCCTAAGTCGCTGGACCTCTTTGGCATTGCATGGTTTTGCCAACTCAAGCCCACGGGGTTAGTGCTCATGTAAGGCCCAAGGCCAAGGCACTGGGCCTTCTGAAGACAAGTGTTGGAACTGAGATCTTTGCTTAGAGCCTTGATGCTCAAATGGTTACGTTCCCACCTGAGGAAAAGACAGGAAAAGTCCTCAGCTTGTCCAGGAGGATGACAAGGATATTTGTTTGCCTCAACCAGAGTAGGGTAAAAATCCCACATGGCAGTGTACAACCATGGACCAACTCTTCAATAAGAACCGGCCTTCGAGTTTAGCTTCATGGTACAGAAACAGACCATCTGGCAATTTTATATTAAGAAGTGGCCTTGGGCTGGTGGTTCCATTTGGTACTCCTAACACAAGAAATTAAAAGACACTTACTCCTTGGAAGGAAAGTTATAACAAACTGAGACGGCATATTAAAAAGCAGGGACGTCACTTTGGCGACAAAGTGGTCAAAAGTTATGGTTAGTCAAAGTTATGGTTTTTCCAGTAGTCATGTACACATGGGACAGTTGGACCATAAAGAAGGCTGAGCACTGAAGAACTGATGCTTTCAGAATTGTGGTGGTAGAGAAGACTTTTGAGAGTCCCTTGGATGGCAAGAAGATGAAACCAGTCAATCCTAAAGCAAATCAACCCTGAATATTCATTGGAAGGAAGGATGCTGAAACTGAAGCTCTAATACTTTGGCCACTTGATGCAAAGCACAGGTGGAAAAGACCCCGATGCTGGGAAAGATGGAGGGCAAAAGGAGAAGGGGGTGGCAGAGGATGAGATGGTTAGATAGCATCACCGACTCAATGGACATGAATTTGAGCAAGCTCCAGAAGACAGTGGAAGACAGAGCCTGGCGTGCTACAGTCCATGGGGTCACAGAGGGTCAGACATGACTTAGTAACTGAATAATCACAACAAAAACATAAGAAAACACAAGATATCCTTAGAAGAACATGCTCTCATCTAAGTTTATCCAGGATTCTAGAGAGAAAATCCTCTTTAAGATGAGTTTAAAATCCAATTTAAAAGCACGTGAAGAACTTAGACTGTAAAAGAAGGAGGAAAAGGAAAGGCAATTATTACCAAAGTCAGGACAATGGTTTTCTTTGGAAGGGAAGTGGCTGTGACTAAGAAGAACGTAAAGAGAATGTCTGGGGGCTGGAAAGAGTCTATTTCCTGAAATAATTGAAGACATAAAAGAAGGAATTGAAAACGTAAAAAGTCACTACAAAAGCATGAGAGGTAGATTTGAACCCCCCAAAAGTTCAAGAAATGAAATATGTAGTTATGAAAGTTAAAACTTCAATGGAAAGTCTAAATAACAGATTAGACATAACTGAAGAATTCGTGAACAATAGGAAACCTTTAGAAATTACTCATAAAGCAACATAGAATGCAAAGAGATGGAAAATATTTCAGGTTAAGAGAAATGCAGGGGTGGGGGGGCGCTTCCCTGGTGGTCCAGTGGATAAGGACACTGCCTTGCAGTGCAAGGGGCACTGGTTTTTTCCCTGGCCTGGGAAGATCCCATGTGCCATGGAGCAGCTGGACCAATGTGTCCAACTACTGAGCTGGAGCTCTGGAGCACATGCATTCAGAGCTGGTGCTCTGCAGCAAGAGAGGCCACTGCGACAGGAGGCCCACACAGGCCAAAGAACAAAAATGGATGAGAATAAATGAATGAAAGACCAATAGAAGTGGCCAGAAAAAAAGAGAGAGAAATAGGGGTACTTGCCTGGTGGTCCAATGGTTAAGATTCCGCCTTCCAGTGCAGGGGATGCAGGTTCGATCCCTGTTCAGCGAGCTAAGATCCCATATGCCTCTGGACCAAAAAAAAAAACAAAATAGAAAACAGAAGCAGTATTATAACAAATTCAATAAATACCTTGAAAATGGTCCACATCAAGAAAAAAATCTTTTAAAAATATAAATAAAATTTAAAAAGAGAGAGAGAGAGACATGGGAACCTCCTTGGTGGTCCAGTGATTAAGACCCTGTCTTCCAATGCATTAGATATGGGTTTGACCCCTGGTCGGAGAACTAAGACCCCACATGCCACAAGCAACTAAGCCTGCCTGAGGCAACTTCTGAGCTTATACTCTCTGGAGCCAGAGTGCCCCAATAAGACCTGACACAGCTTAATTAATTTAAAAGAGAGATAGAGATGGAGACAGAATGAGAATGTCCTTCATATGTCTGATAGTTACAGAAGAACAGAAAACAGAGATGTGGGAAGATATGGTATTCCAGGAAATAATGTTTCAGAATGTGCCAGAATTGGAAATTCTCATATTTGTAGCATGGCTAAAACTAAATGCACCCCAGGACACATTACTGTGAAATTTCAGAGCACCAAAGGCAAAGAAGATCATTGAATGGTGCCAGAATTGGAAATTCTAAATAACAGATTAGACATAACTGAAGAATTCGTGAACAATAGGAAACCTTTAGAAATTACTCATAAAGCAACATAGAATGCAAAGAGATGGAAAATATTTCAGGTTAAGAGAAATGCAGGGGTGGGGGGGCGCTTCCCTGGTGGTCCAGTGGATAAGGACACTGCCTTGCAGTGCAAGGGGCACTGGTTTTTTCCCTGGCCTGGGAAGATCCCATGTGCCATGGAGCAGCTGGACCAATGTGTCCAACTACTGAGCTGGAGCTCTGGAGCACATGCATTCAGAGCTGGTGCTCTGCAGCAAGAGAGGCCACTGCGACAGGAGGCCCACACAGGCCAAAGAACAAAAATGGATGAGAATAAATGAATGAAAGACCAATAGAAGTGGCCAGAAAAAAAGAGAGAGAAATAGGGGTACTTGCCTGGTGGTCCAATGGTTAAGATTCCGCCTTCCAGTGCAGGGGATGCAGGTTCGATCCCTGTTCAGCGAGCTAAGATCCCATATGCCTCTGGACCAAAAAAAAAAAACAAAATAGAAAACAGAAGCAGTATTATAACAAATTCAATAAATACCTTGAAAATGGTCCACATCAAGAAAAAAATCTTTTAAAAATATAAATAAAATTTAAAAAGAGAGAGAGAGAGACATGGGAACCTCCTTGGTGGTCCAGTGATTAAGACCCTGTCTTCCAATGCATTAGATATGGGTTTGACCCCTGGTCGGAGAACTAAGACCCCACATGCCACAAGCAACTAAGCCTGCCTGAGGCAACTTCTGAGCTTATACTCTCTGGAGCCAGAGTGCCCCAATAAGACCTGACACAGCTTAATTAATTTAAAAGAGAGATAGAGATGGAGACAGAATGAGAATGTCCTTCATATGTCTGATAGTTACAGAAGAACAGAAAACAGAGATGTGGGAAGATATGGTATTCCAGGAAATAATGTTTCAGAATGTGCCAGAATTGGAAATTCTCATATTTGTAGCATGGCTAAAACTAAATGCACCCCAGGACACATTACTGTGAAATTTCAGAGCACCAAAGGCAAAGAAGATCATTGAAATAAGCAGAGATAAAAGACACAGATTACCTAAAATAACATTTGTACATTTGTACTGATTCCAGAGAATAGTAGGAGACTATATCTAAAGTCCTGAGAGAAAATATCTGTCAACCTGGAATTTTCCTCATAGCTGAATCAGTTTTCGAGATGAAGGGTGGAATAAAATGGTTTTCAGATATAGAATGATTGAGAGTTTTTAAATACGAGCTTTGTTGAGAGTCCTACTATGAAATAAATGCAGAAACCTTAACAAAAATACAGTTATAAATGTAGTGCTGCACTGTGCTTAGTTACTCAGTTGTGTCTGACCCTTTGTGACCTCATGGACTGCAGCCCACCAGACTCCTTTGTCCGTGGGATTCTCCAGGCAAGAATACTGGAGTGGGTTGCCATTTCCTTTTCCAGGGGATCTTCCTTACTCAGAAATAGAACTGGGGAAGAAACATAGTGTGTATCAGTAAATTGAAACATGGCTGCTATTTAAAGAAAAAAAAAAAAGACCATACACAAAATAATAATAATGACTAGTTGAGGGTATGAATAGAAGTGAAATGAGAATACAAACCACAGAATATATAATTTGGAAAAGGGATGATAGGAGCTAAGATGAAGCATTTTGAGATCCTTGTTTTATTTGAGAGGAAAACAAGGATGCTGATCAAATTAGAATTTTATGTTACATACAGATTCAAAAAAGTTAAGGATACATATTCTAAAAGGTTGAAATAGAACTTACAAAACTGACTTACGAAACTGTCAGCAGAATAAGAGAATAATTTTTTACAAGCCTCTATTTTTTTCAATAGGAGGCAGGGAAGAAGAAAATGAATCAAATAAAAAAACCCGAGTGTGGTAGATTGTATTTTCTGAAAATGTCCATACCAATATCTCTAATCCCATGTGCTTTTCCAGAAGCTTCCTAAACTCCCCATCAACAGACAGTCTGATCTTTCTCCCTCTGAACTTGGGCAGGGCCTTTTGTTACTATCTCCCTGACCTCTCTTTAAGAGCTAAAACTAAATGCACCCCAGGACACATTACTGTGAAATTTCAGAGCACCAAAGGCAAAGAAGATCATTGAAATAAGCAGAGATAAAAGACACAGATTACCTAAAATAACATTTGTACATTTGTACTGATTCCAGAGAATAGTAGGAGACTATATCTAAAGTCCTGAGAGAAAATATCTGTCAACCTGGAATTTTCCTCATAGCTGAATCAGTTTTCGAGATGAAGGGTGGAATAAAATGGTTTTCAGATATAGAATGATTGAGAGTTTTTAAATACGAGCTTTGTTGAGAGTCCTACTATGAAATAAATGCAGAAACCTTAACAAAAATACAGTTATAAATGTAGTGCTGCACTGTGCTTAGTTACTCAGTTGTGTCTGACCCTTTGTGACCTCATGGACTGCAGCCCACCAGACTCCTTTGTCCGTGGGATTCTCCAGGCAAGAATACTGGAGTGGGTTGCCATTTCCTTTTCCAGGGGATCTTCCTTACTCAGAAATAGAACTGGGGAAGAAACATAGTGTGTATCAGTAAATTGAAACATGGCTGCTATTTAAAGAAAAAAAAAAGACCATACACAAAATAATAATAATGACTAGTTGAGGGTATGAATAGAAGTGAAATGAGAATACAAACCACAGAATATATAATTTGGAAAAGGGATGATAGGAGCTAAGATGAAGCATTTTGAGATCCTTGTTTTATTTGAGAGGAAAACAAGGATGCTGATCAAATTAGAATTTTATGTTACATACAGATTCAAAAAAGTTAAGGATACATATTCTAAAAGGTTGAAATAGAACTTACAAAACTGACTTACGAAACTGTCAGCAGAATAAGAGAATAATTTTTTACAAGCCTCTATTTTTTTCAATAGGAGGCAGGGAAGAAGAAAATGAATCAAATAAAAAACCAGAGTGTGGTAGATTGTATTTTCTGAAAATGTCCATACCAATATCTCTAATCCCATGTGCTTTTCCAGAAGCTTCCTAAACTCCCCATCAACAGACAGTCTGATCTTTCTCCCTCTGAACTTGGGCAGGGCCTTGTTACTATCTTGACAATTAGAATGTGGTGGAAGTAAGGCTGTGTGATTTCTGAGATGAGATCGTAAAAGGCATTATGGTTTCCACCTGGCACTCTCTCTTTCAAGATTCTTGCCCTTGGAACTTGGCCACCATATTGTGATGGACACCCCGCCATACAGAGTATGGCAATGGGTATTTTATTTAAACTGATAGATTCAGCTAATGGCTCAGCTGACAGTGGGCATCAATACCCAGACATGTAAGTGGGAGATAAATCTCGCCTTCAACTCTTCTACATGAGTCCCTAGTTGCAGAAGAGCTGTGCCCCTTCCCGTTTCTGACCTTCAAAGTCTGTGAGCATCATAAATGTCTGCTGTGTATCACTTAGTTTTGGAAAAACTTGTTAACAGACATAGTAACTGAACAGAGTTTAAGTGAAAGAAGCACAGAATAAAATGATAGCCTTAAATCTAATTTAGAAGTAATCGTAAGAAAGAACACTAACTAAACTCCCACTGGTTAAAAAAAAAATTTACAGATTGGATTTTTAAAAAAGCTTTGTGTTGTATAGAAGAGATATATCCTAAAATACAGGACATAGAAAAGTTTAACATAAAAAACAGGAAAAACATACACTACTCATACACCAATCCAAGGTAGATTAGTGTAAAGGTATTTTTCCATCTATCAATATAGCTTTTAACAGTAAGAATAGAGATGGACACCATAGAATATTAAAAAAGGAATCATTTTCCAGAAATATATAGAAATTCTAAATTTGCATGAAGCCAATAAAAAAAAAAACCCTTAAAATAGGTAAAGTCAAAATGGACAGAATTCCAAGGAGAAATTTACATATCTAAAATCTTGACGCTTGTAACACAGTTCTTAGCAATTGATAGATTAAATAAATAAAAATGGATAAGGACAAAAGTTTTGAAAAACATAACAACTAAAGGAGAATAGTTGTTTCAAATCCAGATGAAGGTCTACAAAGGTAAAGCATGTATGGTATCCAAAAGCAATCACAACAAACACCAATGAACTAATATCATAAATGTCATATTCTCAATCCACAGTGTTAATTAAGTTAGAAACACATTTAAAAAAACTTTTAAAAATATTCCATACAGTCATAAAATTTAAAATATTCTTTGAAATAACTCAGGGGTCAAAGAAGAAGTAATAATGGAAATTAGAAAACATTTAGACCTAAAAGATAATAAAAATGTATCACATCAAAACATGTAAGATAGGGCTTCCCTGGTAGTTCAGTGGGTAAAGACACCGCCTTGCAGTGCAAGGGGAGCCAGTTCAAGCCCTGGCCTGGGAAGATCCCACGTGCCGTGGAGCGGCTGGACTGATGTGTCCAAATACGGAGCCGGAGCTCTGGAGTGCATGCACCCAGAGCCAGTGCGCTGCGACAACAGAGGCCGCCGCGATGGGAGGCCCACACGGGCCAAAAGAAAAAAGATGGATGAAAATGGACAAACGAAAGACCAATAGAAGTGGCCTGTCTGCTCCCCTCCCTCCCCACACCACTCCCACCAAAATAAATAAATAAATAAATCTTAAAAAAAATGTAAGATACAACTAGTGGTAATTATTGGGAAATATATAGCCTCAAATGTTTAAATCATGAAAAAGAAAGACTGAAAGCTAATGAGCTGACTTCAACTCAACACGTTTAAAAAGGAAGACAGAGTAACCCCAAAAAGGTAGAAAGAAGATAATGAAGACAATAAAGAAAATAAAGATAATAAAGAAAATAATGAAATAGAAAGTGTTACAAGAGAAGAATTCAATAAAACTAGAATCTGGTCTTCTGAAAAGACCAATAAAATAGACACATCTTTGGCAGGATTGATATGAGAATGAGAAAGAGAGAGAGATGTAAATAAAAAGTATTAAGATGAAAAAATATAAGTTGATACAACAGAGATTTTTTAAAATAATGAAATGAATATCTTTGTATAAATATACTCAGAACCATAGAAAAATGCAGTTTTCTAGAAAAAATAACTTACCAAAACTTACTCAGAAGAAGATTAAAAATCAGAAGGGGCCTGTAATCATTAAAGAAGTTGATTAAGTACAAATTTACCTACATCAACAACAATTGCTATGATTAACAAAGCATCATCCTTGGGTGATTTTATGGGAATTTCTACCAAATATTCAAGAGACAGAGAAAATGTTCCACATCAGAGCTTCTCAAACTGAAAAATGCAATCAAATCACCCTAATCTTGTTCAAATGAAGATTCCGATCCAGAAAGTTCAGGGTGGAGCTTGAGATGCCACATGTCTAAGTGTTCCCATGTTGTATCAAATACAAAGACTTCCATAAATCACCAAGGTAAAGATAACCCACTAGAAAGCTGGGCAAAATTTATGTACATCGGAACTTCAGAAGAGGAAGACTGAAAGCCAATAAAAGACACCTAACTTGATCATCATAATCAAATGCAAATTAAAAGCTATGATTTCCTACTGACTAGTTTAGCAAATCTGGTTTGCTGACAGTATGGACTACCAGCAAATACACAGAACAAGAAAACCCTCTAATGTTGCTGGTGTGGAAGGATAAATTAGTAAGTTTACTTTGGAAAGCAATTTGCCGTTACATAGTGAAGCTGAAGAAGCATGTATAGACTATGACACAGCATACATGACTAGAGAAATTTTTGCACATGTGCTCAAGGAAAAAAGTTTACAAGAATGTTCAGATGAGTACTATATGTAACAGTGAGAAATTGGAAACCATCTAACTTTCATGAACAAGAGAATGAGTGAATAATTAAACACTATACAGCAGTAAAGCTACATGTTCAACATTGATAGAGCTCAAAAAAATTGAAAGAATTCAAAAGTAATTAGAAAGCAATCAGAAGGTTAATAGGTATATATTGATAGCTTTATATAATACAGAACATTCAACCCAATAGCATATCTTGTATATGCAAAGGAGTGAAAAATACCAAACAGTGGTTATAACTTGGGAGGTAGGGAAATAGGACAAGGTATGGGTAGATAACTGAATCCATCACATTTTTTTAAGGTAGGAAGCAAATACAGCAAAATGTTATAAATGAATGACTTAACAGAACTGAGGAGATAGGAATACTTTCTTGTATGTTGCACAAATTCAGAAGAAGAAAAAGGGAATGAGGAAGGAGGGGGAGAAGAAGAAAGACATAACAAAAAGGAGAGAGGGCATATCCTCCAATGAGAGATGTCTTTCAATGTCTTGAAGACAGCAGGTGGTGAAATGGAAGGAAGAAGGCCACTGCTCCCCAGAATGCAGCCAGTCTGCCCAGGGAGGCAGGTTTTCATCTCAGACTTTAGAGACATCAGAGAGTGGAGGTGATATTTGGAGCTCAATTATGGAAACTGGTTGAAAATTCAGTCCATTTTCCCTGTTTTCTTCTTAAGATTTCCTTAACCAGGTGATCAACCGCCTGAATTGATCCACTATGCATTATATTTTTCTTTCATGTTTTCTGGGTTTTCTTTCTTCCTTCTTTTTCAGGAATATTTCCTTGACCTGATCTTACTCACCATAACTTTCTATTCCAAACAGTAACAGCTCATCCTCCACATCATGTAGAGTTCATGGCAGCGATAATTTCTCTACCCATAGGCCAGAAAAGAAAACCAAAAGATTCTTCTAAAAAGAAATCAGATAATCCTAAAACAAAGATCCTGCTTTCTTCTGACGCTTAACGAGCTCATGGTAAAATGGCTGGCTTAGCGCCCAATCACCCCAAGAATGAAGTCCATCAGCGAGCCAGTCTTACCCACAAACACAAGTCTGTGAAGTGAACCCTTCACATTTTCATAGGAAAAGATCTCCAAGAATCCCCAACAAGAGAATGAGTGAATAATTAAACACTATACAGCAGTAAAGCTACATGTTCAACATTGATAGAGCTCAAAAATTGAAAGAATTCAAAAGTAATTAGAAAGCAATCAGAAGGTTAATAGGTATATATTGATAGCTTTATATAATACAGAACATTCAACCCAATAGCATATCTTGTATATGCAAAGGAGTGAAAAATACCAAACAGTGGTTATAACTTGGGAGGTAGGGAAATAGGACAAGGTATGGGTAGATAACTGAATCCATCACATTTTTTTAAGGTAGGAAGTAAATACAGCAAAATGTTATAAATGAATGACTTAACAGAACTGAGGAGATAGGAATACTTTCTTGTATGTTGCACAAATTCAGAAGAAGAAAAAGGGAATGAGGAAGGAGGGGGAGAAGAAGAAAGACATAACAAAAAGGAGAGAGGGCATATCCTCCAATGAGAGATGTCTTTCAATGTCTTGAAGACAGCAGGTGGTGAAATGGAAGGAAGAAGGCCACTGCTCCCCAGAATGCAGCCAGTCTGCCCAGGGAGGCAGGTTTTCATCTCAGACTTTAGAGACATCAGAGAGTGGAGGTGATATTTGGAGCTCAATTATGGAAACTGGTTGAAAATTCAGTCCATTTTCCCTGTTTTCTTCTTAAGATTTCCTTAACCAGGTGATCAACCGCCTGAATTGATCCACTATGCATTATATTTTTCTTTCATGTTTTCTGGGTTTTCTTTCTTCCTTCTTTTTCAGGAATATTTCCTTGACCTGATCTTACTCACCATAACTTTCTATTCCAAACAGTAACAGCTCATCCTCCACATCATGTAGAGTTCATGGCAGCGATAATTTCTCTACCCATAGGCCAGAAAAAGAAAACCAAAAAGATTCTTCTAAAAAGAAATCTGATAATCCTAAAACAAAGATCCTGCTTTCTTCTGACGCTTAACGAGCTCATGGTAAAATGGCTGGCTTAGCGCCCAATCACCCCAAGAATGAAGTCCATCAGCGAGCCAGTCTTACCCACAAACACAAGTCTGTGAAGTGAATTTTTACCCCTTCACATTTTCATAGGAAAAGATCTCCAAGAATCCCCAATACTTGAGAATTTAAAAAAGCAAACAACTACAATGGAAAAACTGATCTCTAAAGAAGATAATTCAGACAACAGAAGGTAATTTAAAAGTAAACACTGAAAAAACTCTAATTAGATCTTCAGGGAAATTAAGACTTTGTGTTTTGATTCTTCCTTTACTCCTAGCATTTTCTCTTGAAAATTTATATATATATGTATTAATATTAATATTTAAATATTCAATATATATACAATATTTCCTAAATTAAAAAAAAAAAACAATGAAAGGTTAAAAAGACAAGGTCAAGAAAATATTCCTGAAACAGAATGAAAAGAAACAGAAAATACGAAAAAAAAAAAAGACAAGACATGGTGGATTAATCTAGGTGGTTGTTCATCTGGTTAAGAGTATCCTAGAAAGAAAATAGAGAAAATAGAGGAAAGAAAAATATCTATAACACTACCAAAGAATTTCCCAGAATTGAGTGGAATATACAGATTGAATGGTTCTGTGAAGCTTCAAGAAAATGAGTGAAAATTGAGGAAACTAAGGCTGAAGAAATATGGGGTGGTGGGAAGGATTATCCAGGTAAAAGGAGATGACAACAGCTCACCTACAAAGAACTAGAGCCAGATGGGCATCACCTTTTCCACCTGCAGCACTGGATACAAGAAGGGAGATGCAGGAGCAAGCCTTCAAAGATCTGAAGGGGAATCATTTTCAACCTGGAACTCTATATTTTTCTTTCATGTTTTCTGGGTTTTCTTTCTTCCTTCTTTTTCAGGAATATTTCCTTGACCTGATCTTACTCACCATAACTTTCTATTCCAAACAGTAACAGCTCATCCTCCACATCATGTAGAGTTCATGGCAGCGATAATTTCTCTACCCATAGGCCAGAAAAAGAAAACCAAAAAGATTCTTCTAAAAAGAAATCTGATAATCCTAAAACAAAGATCCTGCTTTCTTCTGACGCTTAACGAGCTCATGGTAAAATGGCTGGCTTAGCGCCCAATCACCCCAAGAATGAAGTCCATCAGCGAGCCAGTCTTACCCACAAACACAAGTCTGTGAAGTGAATTTTTACCCCTTCACATTTTCATAGGAAAAGATCTCCAAGAATCCCCAATACTTGAGAATTTAAAAAAGCAAACAACTACAATGGAAAAACTGATCTCTAAAGAAGATAATTCAGACAACAGAAGGTAATTTAAAAGTAAACACTGAAAAAACTCTAATTAGATCTTCAGGGAAATTAAGACTTTGTGTTTTGATTCTTCCTTTACTCCTAGCATTTTCTCTTGAAAATTTATATATATATGTATTAATATTAATATTTAAATATTCAATATATATACAATATTTCCTAAATTAAAAAAAAAAAACAATGAAAGGTTAAAAAGACAAGGTCAAGAAAATATTCCTGAAACAGAATGAAAAGAAACAGAAAATACGAAAAAAAAAAAAAAGACAAGACATGGTGGATTAATCTAGGTGGTTGTTCATCTGGTTAAGAGTATCCTAGAAAGAAAATAGAGAAAATAGAGGAAAGAAAAATATCTATAACACTACCAAAGAATTTCCCAGAATTGAGTGGAATATACAGATTGAATGGTTCTGTGAAGCTTCAAGAAAATGAGTGAAAATTGAGGAAACTAAGGCTGAAGAAATATGGGGTGGTGGGAAGGATTATCCAGGTAAAAGGAGATGACAACAGCTCACCTACAAAGAACTAGAGCCAGATGGGCATCACCTTTTCCACCTGCAGCACTGGATACAAGAAGGGAGATGCAGGAGCAAGCCTTCAAAGATCTGAAGGGGAATCATTTTCAACCTGGAACTCTAGAATCCTATATCTTATTGAGTATAACAGGAAAAACATATATTTTCAGGTACACAGGACTCAGATCATTTTCCTCTCATGCACTCTTTTTAAGGAATTTATTTGAGGATGTGTTCCTGAAAAACAGAGTAAATCGAGAGAGGAAGTTATGGGTTGAGGAAGACTGAATCTCTCCCAAGAAGCAGCAAGGGACAATTCCAGGAATGAATGCTGTCCTGATCATCCAAAGGACAACTAGTCCAGACTGAAACGGGAAGGCTGAGGTTTCTGGGAAGGAGTTTTCAGGAAAAACAAAACAGAGACTTACAGAACGCCTGGTGTGATGAAACAGTGGACAATGGAAAAAACAGGAAGAATTCTACAAAGGCAAACAAAGCAAGACAAAAAGAAAAGAATTAGGAACTCTAGGGAAAATAAAAAGCTACACAGAAAAAGATGTGCAACTAATTTGATGAGGCAGGAAACAGCATTTCCATAAGAAAGCAATAAACATTATTTATTGATTTTTTTCCCCAAAATGATAATAGTAGAAGGATGAGGGAGGGAGGTGGAGGTTGTATCATTAAATAAACACCCTCCCACCACCACGGGGAATCTACAGATCATGGGCGAAATACATAAAACCAGAGACATCAGTAAGAACTTACTATTTGGAGATACGAAAGTAATTACCAGAATCAATCAATCAAAAAGATAAAAATGGTCAGCCCTGAGGACCCGAAATGGTTGGGAGGTAGAACCAGAGACATGGTGGATTAATCTAGGTGGTTGTTCATCTGGTTAAGAGTATCCTAGAAAGAAAATAGAGAAAATAGAGGAAAGAAAAATATCTATAACACTACCAAAGAATTTCCCAGAATTGAGTGGAATATACAGATTGAATGGTTCTGTGAAGCTTCAAGAAAATGAGTGAAAATTGAGGAAACTAAGGCTGAAGAAATATGGGGTGGTGGGAAGGATTATCCAGGTAAAAGGAGATGACAACAGCTCACCTACAAAGAACTAGAGCCAGATGGGCATCACCTTTTCCACCTGCAGCACTGGATACAAGAAGGGAGATGCAGGAGCAAGCCTTCAAAGATCTGAAGGGGAATCATTTTCAACCTGGAACTCTAGAATCCTATATCTTATTGAGTATAACAGGAAAAACATATATTTTCAGGTACACAGGACTCAGATCATTTTCCTCTCATGCACTCTTTTTAAGGAATTTATTTGAGGATGTGTTCCTGAAAAACAGAGTAAATCGAGAGAGGAAGTTATGGGTTGAGGAAGACTGAATCTCTCCCAAGAAGCAGCAAGGGACAATTCCAGGAATGAATGCTGTCCTGATCATCCAAAGGACAACTAGTCCAGACTGAAACGGGAAGGCTGAGGTTTCTGGGAAGGAGTTTTCAGGAAAAACAAAACAGAGACTTACAGAACGCCTGGTGTGATGAAACAGTGGACAATGGAAAAAACAGGAAGAATTCTACAAAGGCAAACAAAGCAAGACAAAAAGAAAAGAATTAGGAACTCTAGGGAAAATAAAAAGCTACACAGAAAAAGATGTGCAACTAATTTGATGAGGCAGGAAACAGCATTTCCATAAGAAAGCAATAAACATTATTTATTGATTTTTTTTCCCAAAATGATAATAGTAGAAGGATGAGGGAGGGAGGTGGAGGTTGTATCATTAAATAAACACCCTCCCACCACCACGGGGAATCTACAGATCATGGGTGAAATACATAAAACCAGAGACATCAGTAAGAACTTACTATTTGGAGATACGAAAGTAATTACCAGAATCAATCAATCAAAAAGATAAAAATGGTCAGCCCTGAGGACCAGGGCTGAAGTGGTTGGGAGGGGTAGAACCAGAGACTGCTGCACTTCTTTATACACCTTTTTGGCACTTCTGGCTTTTAAATCATTTGTCCCATTTTGATTTCTAAGAAGCAGCCTCCTTTTTCAGCCTTTGGCAGGCTTTGAGTGCTTGCCAGCTAAAGAGATTGCATTCTGTTCTGTACGCACAAGGGAGCCATGGGAAGTTTTGGAAGACAGGAGAGACAAATCAGATCTAGACCCTGAAAGAGCAAAGTCCATCTCGAAATGGGACTCCCAGGGCTGAGTGAGTGCACCAGTGTACCCAATATACAGATCAATCACATTCTTATGGCAAAGCAAAGCAAAAGCTCTAACTTTTTCTAATATGATCCTTTTTTTTTTTTTTTTTGATATTTACTTATTTGGCTATGCTGGGTCTCGCTGTGGCATGGGGGATCTAGTTCCCCGACCAGGGATTGAACCCCAGGCCCCTGCATTGGGAGCTCAAAGTCTTAGCTACTGAACCACCAAGGAAGTTCCCCTAATACCATCTTTTACATTTCAAATAGAATCAAAACAACTTTCAGGAGGAACAGTAGACTTGTCTAAATGCCATCTTTCATTTATGGTTTACGGTTGATTGAGTTACATGGGAGAGTTGTGGGGGGACAGGGCACATCATTATATTTTTGATGCTTAGGGTCTTAAAGTTTAGTTCCACTCTGGCTCTAGGTGAATCTGAAAGGGTTTTACCTCAATTTGAGACCTAAACCCAGGGCCCAGACCTGATCGAACCCTGTTTGAGACTTGAACCCACGTGACTCGGGCTTGAACCTAGCCAAAACCCAGTTTGGGACTTGAACCCACGTGGCTAAGGCTTAACCCCAGCCAAAACCCTCTCTGGGACTCAAACCCACACAGCCGGGACTTAATCCAGCACTCACCCAACGTCCGGACCCACCGAGGCTCAGGTTCTTCGTGCCTCAACACAGAAGGAATTCAGCGAGAAGCAGAGTAATAGACAAGAAAAGGATTTATTAGGATAGGGTCCTTGTAAGCGGTGCAAGGGAGCAGGCAGGCAGGAAAGCTCTGCTCTGCTCTCTCCCTTTGATGGAGTGGGCAGCCATATATATAGGATGGTAGAAGGCCGCCCCCCTCCTCAAGTAGATACAGATGCAAGGCATATATCATTGGTTCCTTCTTCACCAGCTCCTCCTTCATCAGCTGTTTCTACCCAATCAAGCCTGCTTTACTGAATAAGGAGCAGCTCTCCTGAGTTATCATCAACTCACTGGTCTCCCAACCTTTCTCAGGTTTCTCCCTTCTACCTACCATCCCCTACTAAGGCTCTACAACCACCTACCTATTCTACTCTGTCCCTATCAAATCTAGGCCCTCTTTACCGCTTGCATTCTAGGTTCTGTAGTTCCACTAAGAAATCTAAGATTGTATTGCTTATCAACAGCCCAACTCTCATTCTACGGCTCCAGTTGAGCTTATGGCCAGCTAACATCTCAGGTGCATCCCCCTCATTACTCCACTTCGTGAGCTGCTGTCAAGCCATATCATCTCTGTGCTGTTCTTGCCCCTTTTTTTTCAAGCCAAAAAGCTCTTAGCTACTGAACCACCAAGGAAGTTCCCCTAATACCATCTTTTACATTTCAAATAGAATCAAAACAACTTTCAGGAGGAACAGTAGACTTGTCTAAATGCCATCTTTCATTTATGGTTTACGGTTGATTGAGTTACATGGGAGAGTTGTGGGGGGACAGGGCACATCATTATATTTTTGATGCTTAGGGTCTTAAAGTTTAGTTCCACTCTGGCTCTAGGTGAATCTGAAAGGGTTTTACCTCAATTTGAGACCTAAACCCAGGGCCCAGACCTGATCGAACCCTGTTTGAGACTTGAACCCACGTGACTCGGGCTTGAACCTAGCCAAAACCCAGTTTGGGACTTGAACCCACGTGGCTAAGGCTTAACCCCAGCCAAAACCCTCTCTGGGACTCAAACCCACACAGCCGGGACTTAATCCAGCACTCACCCAACGTCCGGACCCACCGAGGCTCAGGTTCTTCGTGCCTCAACACAGAAGGAATTCAGCGAGAAGCAGAGTAATAGACAAGAAAAGGATTTATTAGGATAGGGTCCTTGTAAGCGGTGCAAGGGAGCAGGCAGGCAGGAAAGCTCTGCTCTGCTCTCTCCCTTTGATGGAGTGGGCAGCCATATATATAGGATGGTAGAAGGCCGCCCCCCTCCTCAAGTAGATACAGATGCAAGGCATATATCATTGGTTCCTTCTTCACCAGCTCCTCCTTCATCAGCTGTTTCTACCCAATCAAGCCTGCTTTACTGAATAAGGAGCAGCTCTCCTGAGTTATCATCAACTCACTGGTCTCCCAACCTTTCTCAGGTTTCTCCCTTCTACCTACCATCCCCTACTAAGGCTCTACAACCACCTACCTATTCTACTCTGTCCCTATCAAATCTAGGCCCTCTTTACCGCTTGCATTCTAGGTTCTGTAGTTCCACTAAGAAATCTAAGATTGTATTGCTTATCAACAGCCCAACTCTCATTCTACGGCTCCAGTTGAGCTTATGGCCAGCTAACATCTCAGGTGCATCCCCCTCATTACTCCACTTCGTGAGCTGCTGTCAAGCCATATCATCTCTGTGCTGTTCTTGCATTTCACTTTTACATGTTAAGTATAGGATTGTATGTGCTACTGCAAAATGACCCCTTGGATTCCGTCCCATATTATAATCTGGATGGATAGTTTAAAATTTTGACTCTATCCCCTTGCCTTCCCAACTTTAAGTCTTTGTCAATCATGCACACATGTTTTTTGATTTTCATTCTAAAGCATTGATAAACATGCTGAATAGGATTGAAGAGAAAAAAATCATCCTGAAGCATGTGTCTGAGACTTCCTTACACATCCAGGTGGGCTGATAGGTTTCCACTGGCCTGTCTGCTCTGCTTTTAGCTCATGGCAGCTTAGTGACCTATGTCGAGAAGGATTCTGAAGCTCCATCTGGATGCTGAGAAGAGGGATGCAGTGAATTATCTATGCAGCCTGGGGTGGGGTGGCTGCAGCGGTGGGAGAGGAGCCTCAAATTGCCGTCCCTGTTCTAGAATAGCCTCAAACCCGTTAAACTGTGTTGTTTGCATCTGGCGCTCAAGCTCCTTGAAGTTCACCTTGCAGTCCTGTCTTTCAGCCCGCCTTTCTCTACCTTATTCATAAGCACAGGAGAGAGTTTGTCAAGTATACTGTAAAATCAATACATACTACATCAGTAACATTCTCTCCATCTGTGCATTTAGTAGCCCCATCCAAGGGGCACATGAAGTGAACATGGGATGCTTCATTTTGGGCAAACCCAAAGCAAAGTTGCTCATGACCACCATTTGTTTTTTCTAAAATTGGGCTCAACACAATAGATTGCCTGTCTCCCAAAAGTTTTCCCAGCCTCCCGGAGTTCTCCAGATTTTTAGACAATGGAGCTGATGTCCTATTAGAAAGTTTTCAGCACCAGAGAAGTAAGTCACTTGAACCTGGATCTGTGAACAGTGAAAGCAATTAAGAATTCCCTTAATAGCTCCACAGCTATTGATTTTCATTTGTCGCTGCTGTACTCATTATAAAAATAATGCACATCTATTCCTGGAAACCTGGAGATTATGGAAAGATGGAAGGAAGAAAAATACCCACTGCTTTGACTTCTTTTTCCTTGTGTGATTTTTAAGAGTTTATTTCTTGCATCCTATAGCTATGACCAAAATGTATGTGCAGTGTTGTATTGGGGGTTTCCACATAACTTTATATCTTAAGAATTTTTCAAGTCAGTATTAATTTTTTAACTATTATTTTTACTAGCTGCATAATATTTCATTTAGAGGATGTATCAGTGTTCTATTTAACCATTCCGCCACTTCTTTTGGCCACTTAGGCTGTTTCCATCATTTCCCTACTTAAAATGCCCATGTTTTCAGGCGTTCATTATTCAATAGACATGGATTATGCACAGGCTCTATGCTAGATGCTGAAGATGCAAAGATGAGCAACGTCCTCAGGGAGTCAAGAGATAATAGCAGTCAAAGAAGATCATAGCAGAGGGCAAAGGAGGCAGTGAGCACAACCCTTTCTCCAGGGGAGCCTTCCCAGTGGAGGGAGGTGAGTGTGGGTCATTAAGAAACTCGTAAGGAGGGAGATGCTGTGGACTCCAGCAGTGGTCAGAAGCACTCGTGTGAGTTCTAGCCCTGTCCTTACAAGAGGGTGCCTTTTGGGGGATCGCGTAACTCCTGAGTCTCATTTTCTTTTACTGGGAAATTAAGGATACTAATTTTTCTCCTCCCTGACTTTCAGTGTTACAGTGAGAGTGAAAAGGAAGCAATCCATCTGAAAGAGTTTTCTCAATTGGAGAACACCATAAAAATGGGAAGCACTTGCGGGAAAGGCTGGAGACATCCTTGTAGAATTGAATTCAATTCTGTCTCAGAAACCTGGCTGAGAGTAGGGGGTGGGGGAGGGCTGAGAGGACAGGGAACACTCATGTGAGTACTGTCCGCTCCTCTTGGGCACCATAGAACAGGGACGAGAGTTTAGACAAAGCTTCGCCAAAGCAAGGGAGTAGCGAGGAAGACCTCCTTTCCAGGTGCACCTTCTTGGCACAGGCTTTGCTCTCAGCCTCCCTCCCCAAGTATCAAAGCCAGAGACACCTCTGGTCTGTCACTTTCTAATGTCAGGGTAGATAAAGCAAGAACATAGTTACTTCAAAGGCTGCCCTTCCTCCTGATCCTCATCCTACCCTAATTAATTTTCACCAGAAGGTATCTGAACTCCTCTGATGTCTCCAGTCCCCAGGGGTAGCAATTTATACAAGAACCTTGGAGTGATGCCTGGGAGGTGGGGGGGGGGGGCACTTCTCTCTCTGCCTCAGTGGATACTATGTGACGAGGTCTTTAATAGGCATTATCTCATTGGATCTCCACCACCACCATGGGAGGAGATTAAATGGGATACTATTATGCCCATTTCATGAAGAAGGAAATAGGGGCTCAGAGAATGGAAATACCCTGCCCCAGAGTGAACATTTAATAGGCAATCTCTCGATCGGATGCCATGCATTTTCTTTGCTCCTCTCCAGGCCCCATCTTAGCAGGCAGGGTTTAAGACCAAAGGCCTGAGGTGAGGACAAAAGCATGCTGGGAAGATGGGAGATGAAGGGCAAAGGAGGCAGTGAGCACAACCCTTTCTCCAGGGGAGCCTTCCCAGTGGAGGGAGGTGAGTGTGGGTCATTAAGAAACTCGTAAGGAGGGAGATGCTGTGGACTCCAGCAGTGGTCAGAAGCACTCGTGTGAGTTCTAGCCCTGTCCTTACAAGAGGGTGCCTTTTGGGGGATCGCGTAACTCCTGAGTCTCATTTTCTTTTACTGGGAAATTAAGGATACTAATTTTTCTCCTCCCTGACTTTCAGTGTTACAGTGAGAGTGAAAAGGAAGCAATCCATCTGAAAGAGTTTTCTCAATTGGAGAACACCATAAAAATGGGAAGCACTTGCGGGAAAGGCTGGAGACATCCTTGTAGAATTGAATTCAATTCTGTCTCAGAAACCTGGCTGAGAGTAGGGGGTGGGGGAGGGCTGAGAGGACAGGGAACACTCATGTGAGTACTGTCCGCTCCTCTTGGGCACCATAGAACAGGGACGAGAGTTTAGACAAAGCTTCGCCAAAGCAAGGGAGTAGCGAGGAAGACCTCCTTTCCAGGTGCACCTTCTTGGCACAGGCTTTGCTCTCAGCCTCCCTCCCCAAGTATCAAAGCCAGAGACACCTCTGGTCTGTCACTTTCTAATGTCAGGGTAGATAAAGCAAGAACATAGTTACTTCAAAGGCTGCCCTTCCTCCTGATCCTCATCCTACCCTAATTAATTTTCACCAGAAGGTATCTGAACTCCTCTGATGTCTCCAGTCCCCAGGGGTAGCAATTTATACAAGAACCTTGGAGTGATGCCTGGGAGGTGGGGGGGGGGGGCACTTCTCTCTCTGCCTCAGTGGATACTATGTGACGAGGTCTTTAATAGGCATTATCTCATTGGATCTCCACCACCACCATGGGAGGAGATTAAATGGGATACTATTATGCCCATTTCATGAAGAAGGAAATAGGGGCTCAGAGAATGGAAATACCCTGCCCCAGAGTGAACATTTAATAGGCAATCTCTCGATCGGATGCCATGCATTTTCTTTGCTCCTCTCCAGGCCCCATCTTAGCAGGCAGGGTTTAAGACCAAAGGCCTGAGGTGAGGACAAAAGCATGCTGGGAAGATGGGAGATGAACCCCGGCCCAAGGTCAGCAGCCTCCCCCAACGTCCTCCTTCTCCTGCTCTCCAGCCACCTCCCCCTTGGGATGAGGACTCTCAGGATAACATCCTGGTATGAGAATCGTCCCATGACAGCCCGGGAAGACTTGCAGTGACCCCAGAAACCCAGAAAGGACAAGCTCCCTCTCCTCCTGTGCTGGACTTCGCACAGTCCTCAAAGCCAGCAGATGAAAGAAAAACCTTAGGATATTTGATGTGCTGCAACAGTGGAACCGACTCCAAATTGTCTTGGCAAGATCAAATCCCAAGGCTACATAGGTAATTCCATCCTGAGGAATGTCTCTGATTCCTTTGTTCTGGTTTTCACTTCTAACTTGAGGCCACAGGATAAATAAGCAAACCAAAGCGTTCATGCAAATCTCAGAGTCTTAGGGAAGGGGACGCCTTGGGCTCTGACATTCTCTGCATGTTTTGCCCCTTGGCTTTTGGAAGCTATAATTGCCAATGGAGGACCAGACTGTCTTTGTCCAAAACAAAGCCATCCCTGTGGGGTCTAAAGTCTGAAAAGAAGTAGTAAGAGTGTTGGTGGGGTGCTCAGCCCTACTTCTGCGTGCCTCCCTGCTCTGACTGTCTCTAGGGTTAGGTGAGAGCTCTGGGCCCCACCTGTCCTCTCTCCCTTCCCTGCAGGTGCACTGGGAAAGGCCCCTGTATAAACCAAAGGCCCTGGTGTCCAGTCAAGGGTTCCACATTTGAACGGCTCTGTGCTCCTGTTAAGCTGTGGAGCATTTAAAAAACATTACTGTACCCCTCTGTGTTTCAGTATCTATAAAAAAAAGCAATTCTTTGTCAATGACTAGATTCATCTTCTGTTGGGGACTATTTGTACTGTTGTCATAAACTATGCAGAGGAGCTTCTGTAAGAAAGTGGAATCTTACCAGGAGAGGGAGAGCAGTGCTGCTATCAAAGAAAAGTGGGTCTTCCACAGGAAACCTGCCCCTGTGAGGGAGACTTAGGTGCATGAGATAGGTCTGGATATTGAGGCTCATAAGGTTCTTACCTGGGCTCTGCTGGGCGATGGTCATTTAAAATGACCCCTGTGGGGGGAGACTTATGAAAGCGTTGGGGCAGCCGCCACCCGCAACGTCCTCCTTCTCCTGCTCTCCAGCCGCCTCCCCCTTGGGATGAGGACTCTCAGGATAACATCCTGGTATGAGAATCGTCCCATGACAGCCCGGGAAGACTTGCAGTGACCCCAGAAACCCAGAAAGGACAAGCTCCCTCTCCTCCTGTGCTGGACTTCGCACAGTCCTCAAAGCCAGCAGATGAAAGAAAAACCTTAGGATATTTGATGTGCTGCAACAGTGGAACCGACTCCAAATTGTCTTGGCAAGATCAAATCCCAAGGCTACATAGGTAATTCCATCCTGAGGAATGTCTCTGATTCCTTTGTTCTGGTTTTCACTTCTAACTTGAGGCCACAGGATAAATAAGCAAACCAAAGCGTTCATGCAAATCTCAGAGTCTTAGGGAAGGGGACGCCTTGGGCTCTGACATTCTCTGCATGTTTTGCCCCTTGGCTTTTGGAAGCTATAATTGCCAATGGAGGACCAGACTGTCTTTGTCCAAAACAAAGCCATCCCTGTGGGGTCTAAAGTCTGAAAAGAAGTAGTAAGAGTGTTGGTGGGGTGCTCAGCCCTACTTCTGCGTGCCTCCCTGCTCTGACTGTCTCTAGGGTTAGGTGAGAGCTCTGGGCCCCACCTGTCCTCTCTCCCTTCCCTGCAGGTGCACTGGGAAAGGCCCCTGTATAAACCAAAGGCCCTGGTGTCCAGTCAAGGGTTCCACATTTGAACGGCTCTGTGCTCCTGTTAAGCTGTGGAGCATTTAAAAAACATTACTGTACCCCTCTGTGTTTCAGTATCTATAAAAAAAAAAAAAGCAATTCTTTGTCAATGACTAGATTCATCTTCTGTTGGGGACTATTTGTACTGTTGTCATAAACTATGCAGAGGAGCTTCTGTAAGAAAGTGGAATCTTACCAGGAGAGGGAGAGCAGTGCTGCTATCAAAGAAAAGTGGGTCTTCCCACAGGAAACCTGCCCCTGTGAGGGAGACTTAGGTGCATGAGATAGGTCTGGATATTGAGGCTCATAAGGTTCTTACCTGGGCTCTGCTGGGCGATGGTCATTTAAAAGATGCTTACCCCATGGAGTCACATCCGGAGAGATGGGACTCTTGGAACCGTTGAGGAGGGAGTAAAGCCTCCAAGGTCACTCACAGCTGGTAAACCAGATGGCTCAGCTGCATCCCAGTCTTCTGTGTGTTCCCCTTTTGCCATTCTTCAGCTGCTTGTAAAGTATTATTTGAACCAAGTTCCAGTGTTGTCATCTCTGTGCCACGGGGAAGAAAGAGGAGAATTCCATTCCTCCCCTGAGGCTGAGTGTCAAGAGAAAGCAGACGAGTGCTAGCAGCCATCACTGAGGAAGATCCCAAAAGGAAGAAGACTGCTAGAGCCAGAGGTGAGACACACGGGCCATCCTCCCGTCCTACCAAGAAAATCCTTTCCCGTGGCGAGTCCAGGGGTTCTTCATCATACTTTCATTAAATGAAGATGGTGTTTCTTTATTGCAATTTAAGGTATTAAAAGTCCATTCAGAATGATTTCCTTTTTGAACAAAGGAACAATTGGAGGTAAAGGGGCTCAGAGTGAGACCCCTGGCAGATACGCGGTTTTCAAACTTCTGTGTCTGCAGCAGAGACCTCTCTTTCTATAAAAATCTTTGACGGGATATCAAGATCTAAATGTTCTGGTTAAAGAGGGAAAGGAGACAAATGTTTTCCATGTGGACTCTTTCTACTGCGTTGAGACGTGATCCTCAAGGCACTTTGCCAGCATCCAAGCGATCCTTGACAAGCACTGTGCGTGCGTGCTCAGGCTCTTCCATCGTGTCTGACCTTTTGCAGCCCTCTGGACCGTACCTGCCAGGCTCCTCTGTCCATGGGACTCTCCAGCAAGAACACAGGAGTGGGTTGCCATGCCCTCCTCCAGGAGACCTGCCCAACTCAGGGATCGAAACTGTGTCTCTTGGGAATCGCCCAAGGGTTCCAAAGTAGAGCTGCCCAAATGATTGGTCACAGCCCATGGATGTGTTGCTATTGGATCGGCTCCAAGGGGGGGTTGGCCTAATAGTAGAGCTTGCCAAATGGGGAATTAGGTGCATGAGATAGGTCTGGATATTGAGGCTCATAAGGGGCTCTGCTGGGCGATGGTCATTTAAAAGATGCTTACCCCATGGAGTCACATCCGGAGAGATGGGACTCTTGGAACCGTTGAGGAGGGAGTAAAGCCTCCAAGGTCACTCACAGCTGGTAAACCAGATGGCTCAGCTGCATCCCAGTCTTCTGTGTGTTCCCCTTTTGCCATTCTTCAGCTGCTTGTAAAGTATTATTTGAACCAAGTTCCAGTGTTGTCATCTCTGTGCCACGGGGAAGAAAGAGGAGAATTCCATTCCTCCCCTGAGGCTGAGTGTCAAGAGAAAGCAGACGAGTGCTAGCAGCCATCACTGAGGAAGATCCCAAAAGGAAGAAGACTGCTAGAGCCAGAGGTGAGACACACGGGCCATCCTCCCGTCCTACCAAGAAAATCCTTTCCCGTGGCGAGTCCAGGGGTTCTTCATCATACTTTCATTAAATGAAGATGGTGTTTCTTTATTGCAATTTAAGGTATTAAAAGTCCATTCAGAATGATTTCCTTTTTGAACAAAGGAACAATTGGAGGTAAAGGGGCTCAGAGTGAGACCCCTGGCAGATACGCGGTTTTCAAACTTCTGTGTCTGCAGCAGAGACCTCTCTTTCTATAAAAATCTTTGACGGGATATCAAGATCTAAATGTTCTGGTTAAAGAGGGAAAGGAGACAAATGTTTTCCATGTGGACTCTTTCTACTGCGTTGAGACGTGATCCTCAAGGCACTTTGCCAGCATCCAAGCGATCCTTGACAAGCACTGTGCGTGCGTGCTCAGGCTCTTCCATCGTGTCTGACCTTTTGCAGCCCTCTGGACCGTACCTGCCAGGCTCCTCTGTCCATGGGACTCTCCAGCAAGAACACAGGAGTGGGTTGCCATGCCCTCCTCCAGGAGACCTGCCCAACTCAGGGATCGAAACTGTGTCTCTTGGGAATCGGCCCAAGGGTTCCAAAGTAGAGCTGCCCAAATGATTGGTCACAGCCCATGGATGTGTTGCTATTGGATCTCAAAGCTCCACAGACTGACAGGTGGGAACAAGGGTGGTTGGAGTGTCCTTGGCAAGGCTCTTGGATAATATAGGAATGGAGCAGGAATACAGGAATATGGGAATGGTGAGCCCCATGGACCCCCTTGGCAGGGACTGAGAGCAACTCCATCACAGACTGTCGCCTGGTGATGAACTAAACATGGCGCCAGAGATGTTTCTAAACCTGGATGTGTACTCACATTGCCTGCTCAGAACAGGCCGCTGCCCGTTCACTTCTGGAGGACCTGTGGGTCCAAGCGCTCATGTGCATGGTGCTGGGCTGGGGTGGGCGCAGGGCAGGGAGGCCAGGTGGGGCTGCTGGAAGCCGTAGATCCAGGAAGCTGCTTCTGAACATGGACAGCTCCCGTGCCCTTTTAGTGGCCTCCAAGCTAGCGGCAGGGTGACTCCTCCAAGAATGCACGCACCTGCTACAAAGCGGAGCCTCAGCATTATTTTTAAATACTTGATATGAAAAAGCTGATAGCATCCAAATCCATTAGCATTATCACAAGATATTTTAGCATTACCTTTGTCAATGAAAGAAAACGAAGAGTCCGAGATTCTTTAAATGTAATTTCAACTGCTGTACAATTTTGAATGTGACTTTTGCACAGAAAGTTTCTTGTCAATGGGGATTACCAAGAATTTGAAGAGATCATTATTGAAAGCCTGGAACAAGGATTACATGGAGCCGTTTCAAACATAAAACCAGATATTAAATGTTATGTTCACGGAAATAATATCATTATCATTTAAAAATTAGAGATGCTTTTCAATTTCCAGAATCTAAATTCTATGCAAATTTAAACGTTTACTGTTATCTCTACTATTCTGTATTTTTAGTCACTCCTCCAACAAAAATCAGAGAGTCAGGTAATATTCCAGCTCTGGGGAATACGTCTCTGAACAAAGACCTCTGCCATTTGGAGCTGCTGGTCTAATGGAGGGAGATGGAGAATAAATAATATCAGAGTATGGGAGGTGAGGAGTACACGGAAAAAATTGAGGAGGATAAAATAGGTTGGGAAAATAAGATGGGGAAGAGAGGCTTTATTGAAAAGGTGACATTTGTGCAAAGAGCTGGACGTGGCGAGGAACTAAGCAATAAAGACATCTGGGGAGAAGTATTCAGACGGAGCAAAGAGTGAGTGCCAGGACCCCGAGACAGAACACGCTTGGCATGCTCCACGAAGAGCGAGGAGGTCATTTTGGCTGGAGAGGAGTCAGCATGGAAGAGAGCAGTGGACGTCAGGGAGCTGGGGGAGACCGGGTTGTGAGGGGCTTGCAGGACATTTTAAGAATATTGCTCTTGACTCTGAGTGAACTGGGGAAGCCATACAGGGTTTGCAGTCAAAGAATGAGGCTACCTGGCATGCCTTTTAAGGATGACTCCAGAAACCACATTGAGAAAACTAGCAGGAGGCCTAGTTAGAACATCGTCATGCAAATCCAAAGGTGAAGTGACACAGTGACACACAGAGCACATTCTTTTTTTTTTTTTTTTAAGATTTATTTATTTATTTATTTGAGGAGGGTGGGATGGGGAGGGAGGGGAGCAGGCGGGCCACTTCTATTGGTCTTTCATTTCTCTATTTTCATCCATCTTTGTTCTTTGGCCCGTGTGGGCCTCCCATCGCGGTGGCCTCTGTTGTCGCAGAGCGCCGGCTCTGGGCGCATGCGCTCCAGAGCCCGGGCTCGGTAATTGGACACATGGGTCCAGCCGCTCCGCAGCATGTGGGATCTTCCCAGGCCAGGGATCGAACTGGCGCCCCTTGCACTGCAAGTCGGTGTCCTTACCCACTGGACCACCAGGGAAGCCCCACAGAGCACATTCTGAAGTTAGACCTCAGGGACTTTCCTGGTCACCTCTTCATGCAGGTGTTGTCGGTTCAATCTCTGGTCTGAGAGCTAAGATTCCCTACACCTTGGGGCCACAAAACCCAAACATAGAACTGAAGCAGTACTGTGACATATTTAATAAAGGCTGACAAATATTAAAACCTAAATCAAGTTAGAGGTCGGAGGGCTTTCTGATGTAAAATACACACAAACACGTCACATAACACATATGTAGACTATGTGGAAGATGCAGAATAGGAAAGAGTCAAAGATGACTCCAAAGATTTTGACCTGAACAATCAGAGGAATTGGGAGCATGGTAAAAGGAAAACCTGCCGGCCAGTGTGGGAGACTCTGGCTCGATTAAGATCTGGACGTGGCGAGGAACTAAGCAATAAAGACATCTGGGGAGAAGTATTCAGACGGAGCAAAGAGTGAGTGCCAGGACCCCGAGACAGAACACGCTTGGCATGCTCCACGAAGAGCGAGGAGGTCATTTTGGCTGGAGAGGAGTCAGCATGGAAGAGAGCAGTGGACGTCAGGGAGCTGGGGGAGACCGGGTTGTGAGGGGCTTGCAGGACATTTTAAGAATATTGCTCTTGACTCTGAGTGAACTGGGGAAGCCATACAGGGTTTGCAGTCAAAGAATGAGGCTACCTGGCATGCCTTTTAAGGATGACTCCAGAAACCACATTGAGAAAACTAGCAGGAGGCCTAGTTAGAACATCGTCATGCAAATCCAAAGGTGAAGTGACACAGTGACACACAGAGCACATTCTTTTTTTTTTTTTTTTAAGATTTATTTATTTATTTATTTGAGGAGGGTGGGATGGGGAGGGAGGGGAGCAGGCGGGCCACTTCTATTGGTCTTTCATTTGTCAATTTTCATCCATCTTTGTTCTTTGGCCCGTGTGGGCCTCCCATTGCGGTGGCCTCTGTTGTCGCAGAGTGCCGGCTCTGGGCGCATGTGCTCCAGAGCCCGGGCTCGGTAATTGGACACATGGGTCCAGCCGCTCCGCAGCATGTGGGATCTTCCCAGGCCAGGGATCGAACTGGCGCCCCTTGCACTGCAAGTCGGTGTCCTTACCCACTGGACCACCAGGGAAGCCCCACAGAGCACATTCTGAAGTTAGACCTCAGGGACTTTCCTGGTCACCTCTTCATGCAGGTGTTGTCGGTTCAATCTCTGGTCTGAGAGCTAAGATTCCCTACACCTTGGGGCCACAAAACCCAAACATAGAACTGAAGCAGTACTGTGACATATTTAATAAAGGCTGACAAATATTAAAACCTAAATCAAGTTAGAGGTCGGAGGGCTTTCTGATGTAAAATACACACAAACACGTCACATAACACATATGTAGACTATGTGGAAGATGCAGAATAGGAAAGAGTCAAAGATGACTCCAAAGATTTTGACCTGAACAATCAGAGGAATTGGGAGCACGCATGGTAAAAAGGAAAACCTGCCGGCCAGTGTGGGAGACTCTGGCTCGATCCCTGGGTCGAGAAGATCCCCTGGAGGAGGGCATGACAACCCACTCCAGTATCCTTGCCTGGAGAATCCCACGGACAGAGGAGCCTGGTGGGCCACAGTCCATAGGGCCACAAAGAGCTGAAGATGACTGAAGCGACTTAGCACGCATGCATGTAGGTAGAGGAAGTTGCTGGTGATGGAGGGGAGACCAGATGTTCAAATACAGATGTTTTCTTTCTGAGGTGTCTATTGCACGTCTAAGTGGGAATGTTGAGGAGGCAGTTGGGTATAAAACCTGGAGTACAGGGGCATTTTATTTTATTTTTATCCCCTAATGATACTATGTAAAGAAAGTGTAATGGGCTTTTCTCCTCCAAACCCTCTATCTTTGTATATGTCTATATCCCTCTCACTCCCTCTCTCAGGTTTACCCCAGTATAACCCAGTGAGCCATGAAGTATGATCATTTTCTATGAAAAAGTTTGGGAAGCCTGGTCCTAAGAGGAAGGACCTCTGGCACAAGCAACTAGGAGTCCTGAGTTCTGATTTTTCTCTGTTTGTATGATTGATCCAAGTCAGTGGGCTGCCAGTTGTTACTATTTGGGACGTCACCCTGGCAGCAGGAAGAGCACGGGATTTAGAGCTGGGAGGACGTGTCCACACTCCCACCAGCTGTGTGACGGTTGGGAACGTTGGTCTGGTTTGCCAGTTCATGGACTGGCGCCTTGCACTGCAAGTCGGTGTCCTTACCCACTGGACCACCAGGGAAGCCCCACAGAGCACATTCTGAAGTTAGACCTCAGGGACTTTCCTGGTCACCTCTTCATGCAGGTGTTGTCGGTTCAATCTCTGGTCTGAGAGCTAAGATTCCCTACACCTTGGGGCCACAAAACCCAAACATAGAACTGAAGCAGTACTGTGACATATTTAATAAAGGCTGACAAATATTAAAACCTAAATCAAGTTAGAGGTCGGAGGGCTTTCTGATGTAAAATACACACAAACACGTCACATAACACATATGTAGACTATGTGGAAGATGCAGAATAGGAAAGAGTCAAAGATGACTCCAAAGATTTTGACCTGAACAATCAGAGGAATTGGGAGCACGCATGGTAAAAAGGAAAACCTGCCGGCCAGTGTGGGAGACTCTGGCTCGATCCCTGGGTCGAGAAGATCCCCTGGAGGAGGGCATGACAACCCACTCCAGTATCCTTGCCTGGAGAATCCCACGGACAGAGGAGCCTGGTGGGCCACAGTCCATAGGGCCACAAAGAGCTGAAGATGACTGAAGCGACTTAGCACGCATGCATGTAGGTAGAGGAAGTTGCTGGTGTTGGAGGGGAGACCAGATGTTCAAATACAGATGTTTTCTTTCTGAGGTGTCTATTGCACGTCTAAGTGGGAATGTTGAGGAGGCAGTTGGGTATAAAACCTGGAGTACAGGGGCATTTTATTTTATTTTTATCCCCTAATGATACTATGTAAAGAAAGTGTAATGGGCTTTTCTCCTCCAAACCCTCTATCTTTGTATATGTCTATATCCCTCTCACTCCCTCTCTCAGGTTTACCCCAGTATAACCCAGTGAGCCATGAAGTATGATCATTTTCTATGAAAAAGTTTGGGAAGCCTGGTCCTAAGAGGAAGGACCTCTGGCACAAGCAACTAGGAGTCCTGAGTTCTGATTTTTCTCTGTTTGTATGATTGATCCAAGTCAGTGGGCTGCCAGTTGTTACTATTTGGGACATCACCCTGGCAGCAGGAAGAGCACGGGATTTAGAGCTGGGAGGACGTGTCCACACTCCCACCAGCTGTGTGACGGTTGGGAACGTTGGTCTGGTTTGCCAGTTCATGGACTGTTGGCCACCAGTGTTGGAAGTTCCCTTCTATGTTGGGGAACCCATCAAGTGATTCTTGGGAGGAGTCAGGAGCAATGGTGTGGACAGGTGGCCTACTAGCCTTCAGATGATACCACTTGGACATTTGGCTTTTAGCGCAGGAATACAAAAGCACAGGAAGGGTTTGTGATACATTTGGACAGCAGTAGCCAAACCAACATCACCAGGGTCCAGTGTGGTCTCTTAATTTCTAACTCGACTCCTCCTGGTGTGGCCTGATTCTCACTCTGCCATCTTGTTCAGATATGAGTTCTAAGCTTCACATACATTCTGTGAGCTATTGACTTGTTTTTTCGTTGCTAAGTCGTGTCCCTCTCTTTTATGACCCCGTGGACTGTAGCCCGCCAGGCTTCTCTGTCCGTGGGATTCTCCAGGCAGGATCACTGGAGTGGGTTGCCATTCCCTTCTCCAGGGGATCTTCCTGACCCAGGGATCGAACTTGTGTCTCCTGCCTTGGCAGATAGACTCTTTATCACTGAGCCACCAGGGAAGCCCAAGTTATCAACAGCTCACCCAGAATTTCTTCTGTTTGAGTTGGCTAGAGTCAGGTTTTGTTGCTTACAATCATGAACTCTGACTGGAAAGCTGACCTGGGACAGACTACTTACCTTCTGTGAGTCTATTTTCTCTTGTTCTCAGTTATCTCTAAATAGAGATAATATCTATTACACGGCATTAAATAAGACAATAAAATTTTAAGCACCTCGCATGACTTGGCAAACAGCAGATACTTAAACAATGCTAGTTCCCAATAATAGAATGCTCTTTCCCTTGGCTGGCCTTGGTTGCTTCATCTTGAAAGTAGAGATGACAGAGGATGTTAATTCATCTCAGTCTCCTGAAATCTCTTAAGGGGACAGTGGACTGGTACACAAGGTCACAAGATACGAGCTGCTTAAAAGGCTAGAGAATTGGGAGCAGGGCAAAATTAGGGCAGTCGAGGGCTGGCTGGTGTCAGAAGGAGTCTCATTAGCTGTTCCATAACTCAGCGGATCACAGGGTAGGTGCCCCTGGTTCCTGAACATTCTGCAGCGTGGGGGATGCGGCCTCATCCATCAGCCTGGCGAGCTGGCGCACAGACAGCCGCCGCCGAGCCGCCTGAGTCAGCCCTGGAGCAGATAGCTCTGGGCTGGAGGCTGAGGTGGAGTGAGGTGTCGGTTCCACCAGCACCTGGCATCTCCAAGGCTGAGTTAGCAGGGGGCTGTCAATCTCCAAGCAGAAAAACACGAGACAGAAAGGAGAAGAAACAATCAAGAATCAGACAGCAACAAGAGAGCCGGAGCGAGAGCCTGGAAGACTATTTTAAGTAATGTTTGATAAATTACCTGCCCGTCCTGGCCTTCCTATAAAGGAGAGGCAGTGGGGCCAGTGTTTGCGTTTGACAACTCACCGACGCAGCGGGTTGCGAGGATGAGACAGATCGAGGCGGAAGGAGACAGCTGTGTGCGCTCTGAGCAGGGGATCCGAATGCGGCCCCGGTCCACTGTGTGTGACCGCACACGCAGCATCGGGCACGCACACAAATGTCTATACGTGCAAGGGATGTGATGGCCACGCTCTTTTTGATGCACAGGCACAGGTAAAGTCTACAGGCAGCCAAATCCATGCTCCACATGCTACTCTTGAGACCCTGCCCCATTGGCTCAAAGAAAAGGGCAAAATGCGTTCATTAGCTCCTGTGCTGTTTCCAGGGAGGCAGGAGAAGATGCCCAAGTTGTGAGTAGGCGCCTTAATTGTTGGGGAGGGGAAATGGGGGCATTACCATTTTCCAGACATTAACTACTCGCTCCTGCATCTTTGTGGTGCCCCCAGGAAGCCCTCCAAAGCCTATTAATAAGGATAATTAATTAAATTAACAGCATTCTGTAAATGGGATTTGATCGCTATAAGGAAGGATGTTTCTAAATAAGATACCTAAGTCTGGCTGGATGCACAGCTTCTGAAGTCTGTCTTACATTTGGGGACGTCTAACCTGCCTCCCTTTCACACCCAGAAGAACCATCTGGGGACAAGTTAAACATGTCAGATTCTCTCTCTGTAAAATGGGGACTTTCTAACCCACTTTTGTTTAAGCAAACAAAAGGGTTGTTCTGAAATGAAACGAGATCATGCTCATGAACATGGAACCTACAGGGTGACTGTTGAGAGAAGCTGCAGGATGTCATGTAAAATTTGGATTCTCTGGTTTGTGTCCCCACTTCCTTGTGACTCAAGGATTATGCCGAGACGCTACCCCTTGGTTTTCTTGACACCCGCCCTACTCTGCCTTGGTTTCACGAGGACCCAGTGAGACCAGGCTTTATAACTGTGAAATGTGCACCTGGCGCACTGCCCTGTTGACAGCGGGACCTGGAGAACCGGCCTTCTCCCAGGCGGTGCTGGAATGAACCAGGGGGATGGGACAACAGCTGGCTGCTGGGATGCTGATCTGGGGTTGCGGGGAAGCCTGCTGCTCAGTGGGAGCAATGCCTTTCTAGTAGAATATTCAAGAAGTCTGATAGTAACTAGCCCCTGACCTGCGGGAAGGGTCTCATTGGGGCTGTGATATCCCTTCCCTGGACCGCAGGGCCAGAAAGAACAAGACTGAGTATTTCTTTCAGAAGTCCCACCAGTCCCACTGACGTGACAACAGGTCCAGTCTTCCTTGTTCCTTCCTTTCCCACAAGTTTTGGGATTCCCTATGAATAAGGTCCAGAGACTTGGACATTCTTGAGGAGTGTGAACCCTGGAACCCCATCCATCTCCCAATTTCCAGTTGCAGAGTGCCATGGGGGTGCTTCTGTGTTCTCATCTATAAAGCAAGGACAGTATCCACCTCACCCAGAAAGGCCACTGCAGGCTGAGAGGCAAAGCAGAGCCCAAGCCAGGCTCCCCACCAACTGGGGAGCTGGCCGCCGTTCAGCAGCCTCACCACATATGGGATGCCCTTCTGCCTCAGCAAAATACAAAGGGCCACATGTGGAGAGCCTCTGGGGACACTCACAAGTGGCTGGAATGGAAATGCTAAATTAACAGCATTCTGTAAATGGATTTGATCGCTATAAGGAAGGATGTTTCTAAATAAGATACCTAAGTCTGGCTGGATGCACAGCTTCTGAAGTCTGTCTTACATTTGGGGACGTCTAACCTGCCTCCCTTTCACACCCAGAAGAACCATCTGGGGACAAGTTAAACATGTCAGATTCTCTCTCTGTAAAATGGGGACTTTCTAACCCACTTTTGTTTAAGCAAACAAAAGGGTTGTTCTGAAATGAAACGAGATCATGCTCATGAACATGGAACCTACAGGGTGACTGTTGAGAGAAGCTGCAGGATGTCATGTAAAATTTGGATTCTCTGGTTTGTGTCCCCACTTCCTTGTGACTCAAGGATTATGCCGAGACGCTACCCCTTGGTTTTCTTGACACCCGCCCTACTCTGCCTTGGTTTCACGAGGACCCAGTGAGACCAGGCTTTATAACTGTGAAATGTGCACCTGGCGCACTGCCCTGTTGACAGCGGGACCTGGAGAACCGGCCTTCTCCCAGGCGGTGCTGGAATGAACCAGGGGGATGGGACAACAGCTGGCTGCTGGGATGCTGATCTGGGGTTGCGGGGAAGCCTGCTGCTCAGTGGGAGCAATGCCTTTCTAGTAGAATATTCAAGAAGTCTGATAGTAACTAGCCCCTGACCTGCGGGAAGGGTCTCATTGGGGCTGTGATATCCCTTCCCTGGACCGCAGGGCCAGAAAGAACAAGACTGAGTATTTCTTTCAGAAGTCCCACCAGTCCCACTGACGTGACAACAGGTCCAGTCTTCCTTGTTCCTTCCTTTCCCACAAGTTTTGGGATTCCCTATGAATAAGGTCCAGAGACTTGGACATTCTTGAGGAGTGTGAACCCTGGAACCCCATCCATCTCCCAATTTCCAGTTGCAGAGTGCCATGGGGGTGCTTCTGTGTTCTCATCTATAAAGCAAGGACAGTATCCACCTCACCCAGAAAGGCCACTGCAGGCTGAGAGGCAAAGCAGGGCCCAAGCCAGGCTCCCCACCAACTGGGGAGCTGGCCGCCGTTCAGCAGCCTCACCACATATGGGATGCCCTTCTGCCTCAGCAAAATACAAAGGGCCACATGTGGAGAGCCTCTGGGGACACTCACAAGTGGCTGGAATGGAAATGCTAAGTCCAGGAATACCATCTGAATTCCCTCATGACAAGTAACCCCAATGGAGATCAGAGGCCTTGACTCAAACAGGGCTCAACCCCCAAGCACCCCTCAGTCCATGAGACCACATCCGCGGACCAGGAACCAGTGTGCCCTCGGCCACCTCTGGGTCTCTGTTGGCTTTTCTGTTTGTTTGTTTTAAATTTATTTATTTATTAATTGAATGATCATTGCTTTGCAGATTTTGTTGGTTTCTGCCCAACATCAACATGAATCCGTCATAGGTACACATGTATCCCCTCCCTCCTGAACCTCCCTCTCATCTCCCTCCCCATCCCGCTTCTCTCGGCTTGCTTTTCTGACTCAGGAGACTGACAAGCCCTCAGTGGGCCTGCCCTGTGAAGGTGAATCAAATGATGTAAAGGAGCCTCCAGGAGCTCCGGCCAGCTTTCCCGGGCCTCCTCCAGCACAGGGAGCCAGGCAGTGAGAGGCAGGGCTGATACCAGGAGGTGCGCGCTGGGAAGGAAGGGAAGAACACTCTGAACTGTTCCCCCTCTGCAGAGACGTGGCAGCCAGATGTGGGGCTTGGCCCTCCTCCTCCTGCTCTCTGCTCCAAGCCCTGACGACACACAGGCCTCTGCTCGCCCAGGCTGCTGAGTGGAGATGACCCCTGCATCACCAAGGAAACAGCAGGACCGCTACCTTTTATCCCTGACCCGCTTGCTGCCGTCCTGCCCATCGTGGAAGGCAGTCCAAGCATTTGCTCTCTCCTGAAATGCTTGTTGAGATGAATGTGCAAGCAGACCCAGAGGGGCGCCTTGTAATGGGAACATTGTCTTCCAAGTTCCGAGCTCTCTCCCAGGACTCCAGAAGGCCAATCATGGCTGCCTGCCCAGCCAGAGCCCCACACAGATTTCTGCCGTATTGTTAGGATCTGCACCATCCGTATCAACGTGCTCCTTCTCTGGTGGACACATACATCTCTGATCTAACTGCGAAGGAATGTGCAATGGGGGGAAGAACACTGAACTCGGGGCAGGAATCCCAGTTTTTAGGCCACCTCAGCTACTAACTCACTACATGAGCAAGTCCTTATCTGTGAAATGGAATGAGAAGTATCCACTGCTCTTGCTTTGTGGGCTAAGATGAAAAAATGCAACAGTAGCCTTATATGGCTGTGTGAGCTGGACCATAAAGACGGCTGCGCCAAAGAACTGATGCTTTCAAACTTGGTGCTGGAGGCGACTCTTGAGAGTCCCTAGGACACCAAGAAGATCCAACCAGTCAGTCCTAAAGGACAACAGCCTGAATATTCACTGGGAGGACTGAGGCTGAGGCTGAAGTTCCCATGCTTTGGCCACCTGCTGTGAAGAGCCAGTTCATTGGAAAAGCCCCTGATGCTGGGAAAGACTGAGAGCAGGAGGAGAAGGCATACGTACACATGTATCCCCTCCCTCCTGAACCTCCCTCTCATCTCCCTCCCCATCCCGCTTCTCTCGGCTTGCTTTTCTGACTCAGGAGACTGACAAGCCCTCAGTGGGCCTGCCCTGTGAAGGTGAATCGAATGATGTAAAGGAGCCTCCAGGAGCTCCGGCCAGCTTTCCCGGGCCTCCTCCAGCACAGGGAGCCAGGCAGTGAGAGGCAGGGCTGATACCAGGAGGTGCGCGCTGGGAAGGAAGGGAAGAACACTCTGAACTGTTCCCCCTCTGCAGAGACGTGGCAGCCAGATGTGGGGCTTGGCCCTCCTCCTCCTGCTCTCTGCTCCAAGCCCTGACGACACACAGGCCTCTGCTCGCCCAGGCTGCTGAGTGGAGATGACCCCTGCATCACCAAGGAAACAGCAGGACCGCTACCTTTTATCCCTGACCCGCTTGCTGCCGTCCTGCCCATCGTGGAAGGCAGTCCAAGCATTTGCTCTCTCCTGAAATGCTTGTTGAGATCAATGTGCAAGCAGACCCAGAGGGCGCCTTGTAATGGGAACATTGTCTTCCAAGTTCCGAGCTCTCTCCCAGGACTCCAGAAGGCCAATCATGGCTGCCTGCCCAGCCAGAGCCCCACACAGATTTCTGCCGTATTGTTAGGATCTGCACCATCCGTATCAACGTGCTCCTTCTCTGGTGGACACATACATCTCTGATCTAACTGCGAAGGAATGTGCAATGGAGGGAAGAACACTGAACTCGGGGCAGGAATCCCAGTTTTTAGGCCACCTCAGCTACTAACTCACTACATGAGCAAGTCCTTATCTGTGAAATGGAATGAGAAGTATCCACTGCTCTTGCTTTGTGGGCTAAGATGAAAAAATGCAACAGTAGCCTTATATGGCTGTGTGAGCTGGACCATAAAGACGGCTGCGCCAAAGAACTGATGCTTTCAAACTTGGTGCTGGAGGCGACTCTTGAGAGTCCCTAGGACACCAAGAAGATCCAACCAGTCAGTCCTAAAGGACAACAGCCTGAATATTCACTGGGAGGACTGAGGCTGAGGCTGAAGTTCCCATGCTTTGGCCACCTGCTGTGAAGAGCCAGTTCATTGGAAAAGCCCCTGATGCTGGGAAAGACTGAGAGCAGGAGAAGGGGATGACAGAGGACGAGGTGGTTGGATGGCAGCACCGACTCAATGGACATGAGTTTAAGCAAACTCCAAGAGTTACTGAGGGACACAGAAGCCTGGTGTGCTGCAGTTCGTGGGATCACAAAGAGCTAGACACGGCCTAGCGACTGAGCAACAACTTCGAACGAAGGAAGAGAAGACACAGGCGTTGCTCACCTGTCCTCTGCCAGTTGCTTTTCCGTGCGTCTTCCTCCACTTCCCAGGCACTTTACAGCCCAGATCTCATTAATTCCCTCTGCAGTCCTATAGGCAACTGTTCTCATCTCCATTTTACAGGTGGGGGAAGGAGCCTTGGAGAGGTTAAATGACTTCCGGCCAGTAGATCAAGGAGCTTTACTGTCTTGGACCCACAGCATCACCTGGGAGCTTAGAAGAAATGAAGAATCTTAAGCTCCACCCAGATCTATGCATCAGAGCCTGTATTTTATCAAGATCCCCAGCTACCTGTTCTAGACCACGTTCAAGTATTCTAATGAAGCTGGAGGAGAAGGGGGTGACCGAGATGGTTGGATGGCATCGTCGACTCAGTGGACACGAGTTTGGGCAAACTCTGTGAGATGTTGGCGGACAGGGAAACCTGGTCTGCACCATGGGGCACAAAGAGTCAGACACAACTGAACAACAGCAACGACAACGAATGAGGCCCCAGTACAGGATGTTGTGGATAGTATAATAACCTCTGGGGGCAAACTCTTCCTCCAGAAATTTCTGAGAAACTCTGGCTCCTGTCTCTTGGGATCAAATCCTACCCTCCATGGCAATTCCTCAAGCTATGAGAAGCCTCAGACCCAACTGGGCAGCCTGGAAGGACAAGCCTGAGCAGCCTGGGCAGCCAGCTACTGTCCGTCCCGGGCCAGGGCACTCTCCTTCCCGGACGTGAGGCAGAAGACAGCCTGCCTCATTCGTCCTGGAGGATTTCTAGCTGGGAACGAGCCAGGGCGGAGACAGTTCATTGGAAAAGCCCTGATGCTGGGAAAGACTGAGAGCAGGAGGAGAAGGGGATGGTTGGATGGCAGCACCGACTCAATGGACATGAGTTTAAGCAAACTCCAAGAGTTACTGAGGGACACAGAAGCCTGGTGTGCTGCAGTTCGTGGGATCACAAAGAGCTAGACACGGCCTAGCGACTGAGCAACAACTTCGAACGAAGGAAGAGAAGACACAGGCGTTGCTCACCTGTCCTCTGCCAGTTGCTTTTCCGTGCGTCTTCCTCCACTTCCCAGGCACTTTACAGCCCAGATCTCATTAATTCCCTCTGCAGTCCTATAGGCAACTGTTCTCATCTCCATTTTACAGGTGGGGGAAGGAGCCTTGGAGAGGTTAAATGACTTCCGGCCAGTAGATCAAGGAGCTTTACTGTCTTGGACCCACAGCATCACCTGGGAGCTTAGAAGAAATGAAGAATCTTAAGCTCCACCCAGATCTATGCATCAGAGCCTGTATTTTATCAAGATCCCCAGCTACCTGTTCTAGACCACGTTCAAGTATTCTAATGAAGCTGGAGGAGAAGGGGGTGACCGAGATGGTTGGATGGCATCGTCGACTCAGTGGACACGAGTTTGGGCAAACTCTGTGAGATGTTGGCGGACAGGGAAACCTGGTCTGCACCATGGGGCACAAAGAGTCAGACACAACTGAACAACAGCAACGACAACGAATGAGGCCCCAGTACAGGATGTTGTGGATAGTATAATAACCTCTGGGGGCAAACTCTTCCTCCAGAAATTTCTGAGAAACTCTGGCTCCTGTCTCTTGGGATCAAATCCTACCCTCCATGGCAATTCCTCAAGCTATGAGAAGCCTCAGACCCAACTGGGCAGCCTGGAAGGACAAGCCTGAGCAGCCTGGGCAGCCAGCTACTGTCCGTCCCGGGCCAGGGCACTCTCCTTCCCGGACGTGAGGCAGAAGACAGCCTGCCTCATTCGTCCTGGAGGATTTCTAGCTGGGAAGGACGCGTGAGTTCCAGGGCCTGGGCAGACTGAAGCGTTTTCCTCCCCTTCCATTGC
Source organism: Tragulus kanchil (assembly GCA_022376925.1). NCBI lineage: Eukaryota > Metazoa > Chordata > Mammalia > Artiodactyla > Tragulidae > Tragulus > Tragulus kanchil. The sequence goes on from JAIOJX010000006.1 coordinate 140,432,325, forward strand.
TGCTGGCCCCCTGCGGGGCGGTGATTGGCTGTATGGCTGGCTTGTACAGGTTCAGGAGCCGCTCCCGCCGGGGTGTCCCAGTAAGCGCCTTGATCTCGGTGCTGGCACGTGTCAGAACTGCAGCTACCTTCGCCTCGCGTGACCCCCTCGTGGGAACTTCTCAGTTCTTTATCTCCACCCGGGACTCAGAGCCAAAAATGAATGGAGTCTCCTATGGGTCCGCAAAGCTCCCCGCCCAAACACTCCGGCGCACAGTCCTTCAGCAGATAGGCGGTGGCAAGCTGGCCTTGGCCCACCCTCTCCTTCCTGCTCCCCCCTCTCTCTCCAGGGCTGCAAGTAGGCTGCTCCCGCTCTTGGACTCGGGTGACAAGGCTTCCCTCTGCTGTTCAGGGCAGAGGGGTGAGGCACAGAGGGTCAGTAACCACAGAGCACCGCAGGGGCCATGTCTCGACTAGAGGGCTGGGGCACCAGAGACTCCTGGCCAAGGGTTAGGTCGGGTGGTTAGTCCTGGCGTGAGCGATGGCAGGGTAGCCCAGGGCTCAGAACCCAAGCACTGGGATTAGACGCAAGGGCTCCAGTGCTCACATTAGCAGTTAGCCTTTCTGAGCCTGGGTTTCCCTCTCTGTTAAATGGAGATAATGCTTGATCGTATCCACCTCTAGTCATAAGGATTTAATGAAATAATGGATGGTAAGAGTTCAACAGATGATTGACAAATAGTAAGTTGTTAATAAACTGGGTGTGGGGGACCTTCCCTGGTGGTCCAGTGATTAAGAATCCACCTTCCAATACACAGGTCACAGGTTCGATCCCAGGTCCAGGAAGATTCCACATGCCACAGAACAATGAAGCCCATGTGTCGCAATTACTGAAGCCTGTGAGCCCTAGAGCCTGTGCTCCAGAACAAGAGAACCCCGTGCAGTGAGAAGCCCATGCCCCGCAACTAGAGAGCAGCACCCGCTCGCCGCAACTAGAGAATGTTCACGTGCAGCAACAAAGACCCAGTGCAGCCAAAAATAAATGTAAAGCAAAAGCATGAAGGGTACAGTTCGATGCCTTAAATAAATAAATAAATAAATAAATAACCTATGGCTGTCATTGTTGTTCTGTAAGCCCATCCCTGCCGCAGAACGTACACGTTAAAATAGAAGAGAACGTTAGAAACAGGAGCCAAAGAACACAGTGTGTATTCAGAATGCCTGTTCTGAGACTCCACGGTGCAGGGTTTGAGAAGGACGATGAGACCGGAGACGTGGCCCTGCCTCGCATGCTCAGAGAGGGGCGGCGACTGCTAGGTCCCGTGCTTAGGCCACAGCGTGGTATTCCGTGCCATCAGGCAGCATGGAGGAGGCACTGGGAGGAGTTCCTGGGGGAGGTGGTAACAGAACTGGTCTTGAAGGTGAGCTAACGAAGCCAAGAGGGCAGGTGGAGCAACGGGAGAAGTCAGAGGGTCCCAGGAGAGGCATGGAGGGCGAAGGTGCAGGCACCTTGGGGGGACCTGTGAGCAGCTCTTATGTCCGGAGCCTGGGCAGGGGCGGGAACACAGGACAGGACCAGATCCCCAGGGACCTGGCATGTTCGACCAGGAATCAGGACCGTGCCCAGAGTGCTGGGTGCACAGTATGCACCAAGTAAGTATTTACTGTTGCCAAGGAAATGATAATGCTGCTCCTCTGCAGGACTGTCAGCTGGGGGTCGTCGGCAGTCAGAGGCAGGGGGAAGGGCTGGCTAGGAGGGGACCAGCCCTGAAGGCCTGCTCTGAGCCCCAATGAGAGCTGACGGGGTGGGTGCGGGGTCACCGCGGGCAGAGTGCTGCCGTTCCCTGACCACGGGCACAGGGGCAGAGCATGGGGTAACTGATGGGGTGGGACAAGACGGGCGAAAACCCCCTTATGGAGACGTGGAAGAACAGCAACGTGATGGACGAGGGGCAGCAGGGAGGGAGGGGAGGAGGGAACAGGCAGATGAGAGGGGCAATCTGACTCGGGGATGCCAGAGTCGAGAAGCACCCTGAGAGAGCCACGGGTCCCCCGTGTCAGCAGAGTGCTGGAGCGCCGCAAACTCCCCCAGGGCTCAGCTTCCGTGCACCTCTCCGTAATGGTAATCCTTCCTCCAGGTAGTACCCACCCCCTCTGGAGGGCGCAGGGGTGCCCATCCTTTCTGGAGGGTGAACTCTCCTCCTAGCGCCCGGGAACATTTCCAGAAAGGGTGGGCACTACCTCACCCTGCAGAGAGCAGGCTCAGAGGGGAGAGACCGTTCCATCAAGGCAACAAACAATGTCCACTCATTCAGCTGTGCTTTAACAAATGACTATGATCCCCTGCTGTGTGCCAGGCCTCGGGTGAGCCTCCAGGAATGAGCCAAACAGTCCCCGGCCCTGCCCTCAGCCAGCGCGCGGCTTAGGTTACGGCACGCCTCCTATGAGCTCTTCCTGGAGGCTGACAGCGACCCAGGACCCTGGCCCCGGGGAACTCAGGCTCCAGTGGGAGCAGGGCGCACACACAACCCCACACCAGGCTCATCCTGGAGTGTACATCACCCAGCCACCAGCCTGGGCCCAGAAGCTGTGCCCCACGACACACAGAAGCCTCCGTGTTCTGAGGGGGCGACGGGTCCGTCCAGCCTCCCTCGGCTGCCTCCTTTCCTCCAATACCCTTTCCTGCCATCCAGTCTGAACCTTTCTAGCTGTATTTTGAAATAATACACTGCTGTAATGATACAATGGCAGTCTGGCTTCCTTCAGGGAACTTCCCTTGGGTGTAGAGCAAGGAAAGGGAGCCTCGGCTGGGGGCTGGAAGGGAGCCCTGGGGATATGTCCCAGCTCCGCCACTTAAAGTGTGGGGCAGCCCTTGACCTGCCTGGGCTTTCATTTCTCCATCAGGACACTGATACCTGCTCTATGTGACACGCAGGTCTGTGAGGACCTCATACGTTAGTAAGTGCAAAGCAATAGCGATACTGGGAATATCTGTCAGGTGCTGAGTGCTGGCTTCCTATCAGGTTCTAGACAAGAGACTCTCCACTTGTTGTCTTGGGGAATTCTTGGCTGGGCTTGGAAAGGCTGATCACACAGGGAGAAAGTAGCAGGTTTCAGATTTAAACCCAGGTTCATGCTAAAGCCAGAAGTCTCCAACACTCCCCAGTGCCGGCTGTCACCAAAGCTCTTTATAGAATTTAAACACACGTGATGGTGACTCTCCTTGGAGAAGTCCTGCCTGGGAATGAGTTGTGAGTCCGGAAGCTCACATTCTTCACCTCTTGTCTGTTTTGGGGTGGCAGCCTGTCTTCCCGACCTCTGCCCCCTCCCCATTCCCTCGGCCACCGGGGAGGGTTTGGGACACTCAGGACAGCTAAGTTGTTGTTGCGGGATTCATTTATTTTAATCCAAGTTACATCTCTCCTCAACTACATTTCCGTCCAGAGTCCATCACTATTTCAGGACTATGGCTCAGCCCAGGGTGGCAGAGATGGCCCCTCCGTGTCAGAGTGGCAGCTTCCAGTTAAAAAGTTCACCACAGGAAATTTGATACCTAATAGATTGGAGCCTTCTCTGCTTTAAATCATTTAAAAACCACAATCGCCACACCAAATATAATTATTACAAACTGGTCATTTGTAACAGAGAAATCTCATTAAAACGATTCCATGCTGGAAAGGGAGGTGGGCAGGGGGGTGACGGTGGTGGTGGCGGTGAGGGGCTGGGGGAGGCTGGAGGAGCGGAGGGCTGAGGATGGTTTGGAAAGGGCTGGAGGATGCTCTTAATTACAGATTGATTATTTCTGGTGATTGAGCACAGAATACAATCAACTCAGCACTTTCAGACCAGAGCAGGAGGGGTGGGGGCAGGCGGATGACAAAGCTGGAGGAATTTTCCAGAACTTCTTTTATTCTGAGCTGAGCCACTGGCTGAGGAGGGGGTGGGGTGTGGGCCTGTGACTGGGCTGGCAGGAGGCCAGTGGAGGGGCCCCAGGCCTCCTCCATCGAACTTCTGGCGGGTCCCTGGCCTGGGATGATGGTTCAGGGTTTTCTAGAGAGCTGTGAAACTGCTTACTTCCTCCATACAGGACAGCGGCTGCAGGACCACCAGAGCTGTGGCTAGTTGTCAAGGAGGCCGGAAATCAGGGCTTGAAATCAAGGGTTCAAATCTCGACTCCGACCCTTGGGAGGCGGTGCCTGTGGGGAACGATGTAGCCCAAGCGCCTAGCCCTTGCAATGGCGGACTTTCCCCAGGTTCATGCTAAAGCCAGAAGTCTCCAACACTCCCAGTGCCGGCTGTCACCAAAGCTCTTTATAGAATTTAAACACACGTGATGGTGACTCTCCTTGGAGAAGTCCTGCCTGGGAATGAGTTGTGAGTCCGGAAGCTCACATTCTTCACCTCTTGTCTGTTTTGGGGTGGCAGCCTGTCTTCCCGACCTCTGCCCCCTCCCCATTCCCTCGGCCACCGGGGAGGGTTTGGGACACTCAGGACAGCTAAGTTGTTGTTGCGGGATTCATTTATTTTAATCCAAGTTACATCTCTCCTCAACTACATTTCCGTCCAGAGTCCATCACTATTCCAGGACTATGGCTCAGCCCAGGGTGGCAGAGATGGCCCCTCCATGTCAGAGCGGCAGCTTCCAGTTAAAAAGTTCACCACAGGAAATTTGATACCTAATAGATTGGAGCCTTCTCTGCTTTAAATCATTTAAAAACCACAATCGCCACACCAAATATAATTATTACAAACTGGTCATTTGTAACAGAGAAATCTCATTAAAACGATTCCATGCTGGAAAGGGAGGTGGGCAGGGGGGTGACGGTGGTGGTGGCGGTGAGGGGCTGGGGGAGGCTGGAGGAGCGGAGGGCTGAGGATGGTTTGGAAAGGGCTGGAGGATGCTCTTAATTACAGATTGATTATTTCTGGTGATTGAGCACAGAATACAATCAACTCAGCACTTTCAGACCAGAGCAGGAGGGGTGGGGGCAGGCGGATGACAAAGCTGGAGGAATTTTCCAGAACTTCTTTTATTCTGAGCTGAGCCACTGGCTGAGGAGGGGGTGGGGGGTGGGCCTGTGACTGGGCTGGCAGGAGGCCAGTGGAGGGGCCCCAGGCCTCCTCCATCGAACTTCTGGCGGGTCCCTGGCCTGGGATGATGGTTCAGGGTTTTCTAGAGAGCTGTGAAACTGCTTACTTCCTCCATACAGGACAGCGGCTGCAGGACCACCAGAGCTGTGGCTAGTTGTCAAGGAGGCCGGAAATCAGGGCTTGAAATCAAGGGTTCAAATCTCGACTCCGACCCTTGGGAGGCGGTGCCTGTGGGGAACGATGTAGCCCAAGCGCCTAGCCTCTGTTTCCCAGCAAAATGGGTCGAGACCTGCCCTTCCTGCCCTGCAGGGCAGTGGTGAGGCTCACCTGAGACAACCTGTATGTGTAGATGGCTTTCCTGGCACGGAGCAGACTCTGGAAAACTCTCCACTCTAAGTTTTCTAACAAAGAGCGGGAGATGTAGAAAGCAGCTGCGAGAATGAAATGTCCTTCCTGGAAGAAAACTAAACTAAGACAGAGTCTCCTCTACAGAAAGATGCGGGGAGGTCCTGGTGTCCAGGCCGCCTCTAGGCCGGGGGTGGGAGGTGCGGCCTCTGGAGCCCCTGGGTTGGCTGCACGATCAGTGCCCTGGAGCCAGTGCTGGGCTTTGGTGTCTCCGCAGGGCATACACGCTTCCTGCTGGGGGCTGCCGCCGCGTGTCCACCCTCTCCCGTCCCCTGTCCAGTAGGTGCCAGGGAAGCCCCAGAACTATCTCCTCTCTAGGGTTCAGCTTCCACTTCTGGAAGTTGGAGATGATAATAATAACAACTCTTCCTGTTCCTTCCTGCCAGGTGGGATTATTATGATTGTGTTCAACATCATCCTTACAACTGACCGGTTCAGGGTCGTCAGGGGAGCAGAAAGGAGGGCGCTCTCCTACATAGAGTTATTGCTTTGGTTTTTTTAAAGTCCTCCTTGAGGACTGAGAAGGAGGTGTTCAGGTCCTGACTGCCCCAAGGGTCCCCGCCTTCCCCCTGCGCTCCCAAGCAGGTGTCCCTGCGACGGACCGGTCAGCCTAGCCCGCTACAAGCTGACAGCCTCAGAATGGGTGCTGTGGGTGGCCGGGTGGCCCGGAGCCCACCTGCGGGGGCAGGAGCCCACGGAGGGGCAGCTGTGTGTTGGTGGGACCGTAGGTGGCTGTGTGGGCAGAGCTCCCCGTTGCTGGGAAATCACTCGGGCGCACAGCGGTGGCAGGGACACGCCAGTGCTCACAGCCTAGGGTGGGCTGCCGCCTGAGGGTTGCCAGGGAAACCATGTAGCCCAAGCGCCTAGCCTCTGTTTCCCAGCAAAATGGGTCGAGACCTGCCCTTCCTGCCCTGCAGGGCAGTGGTGAGGCTCACCTGAGACAACCTGTATGTGTAGATGGCTTTCCTGGCACGGAGCAGACTCTGGAAAACTCTCCACTCTAAGTTTTCTAACAAAGAGCGGGAGATGTAGAAAGCAGCTGCGAGAATGAAATGTCCTTCCTGGAAGAAAACTAAACTAAGACAGAGTCTCCTCTACAGAAAGATGCGGGGAGGTCCTGGTGTCCAGGCCGCCTCTAGGCCGGGGGTGGGAGGTGCGGCCTCTGGAGCCCCTGGGTTGGCTGCACGATCAGTGCCCTGGAGCCAGTGCTGGGCTTTGGTGTCTCCGCAGGGCATACACGCTTCCTGCTGGGGGCTGCCGCCGCGTGTCCACCCTCTCCCGTCCCCTGTCCAGTAGGTGCCAGGGAAGCCCCAGAACTATCTCCTCTCTGGGGTTCAGCTTCCACTTCTGGAAGTTGGAGATGATAATAATAACAACTCTTCCTGTTCCTTCCTGCCAGGTGGGATTATTATGATTGTGTTCAACATCATCCTTACAACTGACCGGTTCAGGGTCGTCAGGGGAGCAGAAAGGAGGGCGCTCTCCTACATAGAGTTATTGCTTTGGTTTTTTTAAAGTCCTCCTTGAGGACTGAGAAGGAGGTGTTCAGGTCCTGACTGCCCCAAGGGTCCCTGCCTTCCCCCTGCGCTCCCAAGCAGGTGTCCCTGCGACGGGCCGGTCAGCCTAGCCCGCTACAAGCTGACAGCCTCAGAATGGGTGCTGTGGGTGGCCGGGTGGCCCGGAGCCCACCTGCGGGGGCAGGAGCCCACGGAGGGGCAGCTGTGTGTGTGTTGGTGGGACCGTAGGTGGCTGTGTGGGCAGAGCTCCCCGTTGCTGGGAAATCACTCGGGCGCACAGCGGTGGCAGGGACACGCCAGTGCTCACAGCCTAGGGTGGGCTGCCGCCTGAGGGTTGCCAGGGAAACCATGGCCGCGGGAGCCCCCAGCCATTCGCCTCTTTGCCATGGAGACGGTGAGACGGAGGCAGCAAGGGTAGCGGCACAGGTGGCCCCCACCAGGAGCTTCAGGGAGACCGCAGCCCCCGCGCCTGTCACTGGGGAGGGGGCGGCCAGGGGATCAATTTTCCAATTACACAACTGTGTTCAAATGTCAGTTCCTTCTCTCCCGCTCGTGGGTTTCTCTCCCTCCTGTCAGTCTGTCCCCCTCCTCTCTCCCTGTTCCTGGCTTGTATTTCGTGTTAGTGCAACAGTGATCTTTAAAGAGTGAAATTTGGCAGCAACTGGGTGCCTGATGTGACCTCATCCTGTCTGATGTTTTCGGGAAAGGCCGCCTTTGGAAAGGCAGGGAGTTGGAGGTGCGAGCGGTGGGGTTCACAGGGTCAGAGGCCGGGAAACCAAGCCGTGGGCACATGGGCTCTCTGGATTTAAATGGGCCCCCGCCTGTGTGTGCGTGGGGGTTCCCAGGTGCAGGGTGGGACATGGAGCTCAGTGAGACCTCTGGAGCCCACTCGTCACCATCTCTAGGGAAGACCATTAGCAGGGGCCAGCTCTGGCAGCTTCCAGAAAACTATTCCAACATTCTCTCATAGTGCTAACATGCACGTTCCCTTCTAACTAACTCCCTTTGGGAGGGTACCAGGAGGTGACTCTTTGAAAACTGGGCTGGAAGCTTTCTGTTGAGGTCATCCCACTCAGCCCCAGTCCCCAGATAGGTCTCCCCAACAGGTCCAGGTCCCCCCTGCCCCTTCCAATGTCTGCCACGTCTCTCACTGCAAGGTGAGCCTCCCTCTGGAGAAAGGCACTCACCAGTCTCTTGAGAGGAGTGCCCAGGCTTGCGTAGGAAGACTGGTTCTTTCGGCCTTCTCCTGTCCCCTGCCTTTTACACGAGTCTTTCTCTATTTCCCAGTTCCCTAAGGCTTTGTTCATCTGAAAATAGGTTTGGCTTTTGTTTATCATGAGCCATTGGCTTTTACTCCAGGTAGGCAGAGAATTGACCCACTGACCAAATCATAGGCAACTGTTCCTCCCATCAGCTCCTAGATTGTGCCCCTCATCGGTCACCATGTCTGGCCCAGCGCCTCCTCCAGCACAGCCCCCACCCTCACCACATTAGCACCCTTTGCCCTCCCTCTCCTACTCTGGGTGCCAAGTCGTTGGCCAGCACACCCTGCGTACTGGCCCCACTCCACCAAACCATGGCCATCTGTCCATCTGTTAGGTTCTCTGACTGGTCTCTGCTATTTGATGTTCAAACTGTCGGATGTGATAATCATATCTGATCATTAATAATGCAATAATGGAATAGTGACTGGAGAGACACTTGGATAATCAGCTAGCACAGGCTCATTAGTGGCACAGAACAATCACGGCGATGTAATAACAGATCCCAGGAAATTTCAATTAAACCTGGAACTTTGTTAGGTTTTCATTTTATTTTCAGCACAGCGAAGGACAGAGTAATTGCAATCAACTAAAGCCAATGCAAATCTCTTCCAAAAGAAACCCCTTCCCCTGGGTGTGCAAGGGAAATTTAAATCCTGCTCTTCCTTAGCTCCTTCCCATCTTAATTCTGAGCCATTTAATGAACTGCTTCTCTGCCCTGAAGAATGTTCCAACCAAGTCTCCGGTTCCTCTCGACAACAGGATCATTCTGGCCTCTGGCTGTAATGATAAAGGTGATGAGGCTGAGAATCAGCATTCGACAAGGTCTCGACACGTGCCCAGCACTGTGCTAAGCCCCCTGCATGATGAATCTCACTGAAAACGCACTGCTGTTTATTGAGGCACTGATCAATATTATCATTATTTTACTTATAAGCAAGGTCTTGCGTGCGTGTGTGTCAGGTTGCTTCCGTCACGGCTGGCTCTTGGCTACACGATGAACGGCAGCCCACTAGGCTCCTCTGTCCACGGGATTCTCCAGGCGAGCATCCTGGAGCATTGCCATGCCCTCCTGGAGGGGGTCTTCCTGATCCAGGGATTGAACCTGCGTCTCTTAAGCATCTCCTTCACTGATAGGCAGATTCTTTACCACTAGCACCACCTGGGAAGCCCTCAGGTATGAGTTCACTGAGTTTCAAAGTTGACAAGCATGCTTTCTCAGGTAGGCAGAGAATGCCACCTCACCCCCCACCACCCATCGGTCACCATGTCTGGCCCAGCGCCTTCCAGCACAGCCCACCCTCACCACATTAGCACCCTTTGCCCTCCTCTCCTACTCTGGGTGCCAAGTCGTTGGCCAGCACACCCTGCGTACTGGCCCCACTCCACCAAACCATGGCCATCTGTCCATCTGTTAGGTTCTCTGACTGGTCTCTGCTATTTGATGTTCAAACTGTCGGATGTGATAATCATATCTGATCATTAATAATGCAATAATGGAATAGTGACTGGAGAGACACTTGGATAATCAGCTAGCACAGGCTCATTAGTGGCACAGAACAATCACGGCGATGTAATAACAGATCCCAGGAAATTTCAATTAAACCTGGAACTTTGTTAGGTTTTCATTTTATTTTCAGCACAGCGAAGGACAGAGTAATTGCAATCAACTAAAGCCAATGCAAATCTCTTCCAAAAGAAACCCCTTCCCCTGGGTGTGCAAGGGAATTAAGTCCTGCTCTTCCTTAGCTCCTGCCCATCTTAATTCTGAGCCATTTAATGAACTGCTTCTCTGCCCTGAAGAATGTTCCAACCAAGTCTCCGGTTCCTCTCGACAACAGGATCATTCTGGCCTCTGGCTGTAATGATAAAGGTGATGAGGCTGAGAATCAGCATTCGACAAGGTCTCGACACGTGCCCAGCACTGTGCTAAGCCCCCTGCATGATGAATCTCACTGAAAACGCACTGCTGTTTATTGAGGCACTGATCAATATTATCATTATTTTACTTATAAGCAAGGTCTTGCGTGCGTGTGTGTCAGGTTGCTTCCGTCACGGCTGGCTCTTGGCTACACGATGAACGGCAGCCCACTAGGCTCCTCTGTCCACGGGATTCTCCAGGCGAGCATCCTGGAGCATTGCCATGCCCTCCTGGAGGGGGTCTTCCTGATCCAGGGATTGAACCTGCGTCTCTTAAGCATCTCCTTCACTGATAGGCAGATTCTTTACCACTAGCACCACCTGGGAAGCCCTCAGGTATGAGTTCACTGAGTTTCAAAGTTGACAAGCATGCTCTAGGTGATATATCTTGTTAAGTATTATTAATGCAGTCAGAATTGTAAGCCAGACCTGCCTGGGGCCAAAGCCCATGATTGCTTGCTCACTTACATTCTCTTCTCCCCTCCCTTTCTCCTCCTCTCTCTCTTTCTCCTTCTCTCCTTTCTTCCATCCCCTCTGTATTAGGTATTGAGTAGCCTAGAAAATCTAGAAGAAGCATAGGGTAACCAAGGATTGTCATTCCTAGGCCTCTCGTGTCCAGATTAGGGTGGACAGCTGGGAAGATTTGTTTTTTATACAGCTCCTTTTAAAGTATAATTGCTTTATGATGCTGTGTTAGTTTCTGCTGTACAACAAAGCAATTCAGCTGTATGTATACATATCTCCCCTCCCCCTTGGATACACCCCACCCCTTCCATTCCACCCCTCTAGGTCATCATAGAGCACAGAGATGGACCAGGGAGATTTTTTAAAAAGTTTTCCTGAATGAATCAAACCACCTAACCAGAATCTCCGGGAATGGGGTCCAGGCATCCGTATGTTTTCTAGGCTCCTTTGGTCAACTGAAAGTCCACTGTGCTCAGAGGCTCTGCCCTTGCTGGTGGGGACTTAGATCTGGACCAGGGGCTCTGCCCTGCACCCCAGGGGTCTCAGAGGGAAAGTGAATCAGGACAAGGCTCTTTCTGAGAAGGTGCTGGCTGACTCTCCTTCCGTGATCTCAGCCCTGGCTTCCATTTCCTCATCTCTGATACAAAATGTTGGACCAGGCTTTCCATCAGGTGCCTTCTCGCTCTGAGGCTGCCGCTCAGTCATTTCAGTCGTGGACGACTCTGTGCGACCTGTGTGACCTCTAGCCTGTCAGGCTCCTCTGTCCGTGGAATTCTCCAGGCGGGAATACTGGAGTGGGTTGCCATTTCCTTCTCCATAAGTCAGTTTCTCAAAAGTCAAATCGCATTGTTTTGTATTTGCCTCGATATCAACTCATTACATTAACTTAAATGTTTTTTAAAACTAAAGCTTGTATTGTTGCCATACATGGAAAGCCATAGGCACTGCCACCACAAATTGAAGGCAAGGATGGCAGTTTGACCATCTAACTTCATTTCCTACATCATCAGCCATGCGCAGGCCACACTCTTCCCTCCCAGGAAGTGCCTCCTTTCCTCCGGCATGATCCTGACTTCTCACTACCACCGGTCACACAGCAGACCGCCCCCCACCCACTCACTCCTACAGCAAAGAACCCAGAGAGGATCCAAGAAACTCTGGAGGGTGGAACTGTCTTTTCAGGTCTTATTGTTTAGGAAGCGTGCCCTTTCAGAGGGACTAAGCCTGTAGCACTGCCCTTCTCTGAACCTCAATTGTGACACCTGCCGAATGGGTATCAGAAGCCAAATCAGGACCTGGGCTTCATGAGCTTGCTTTCTCCTCCTTTCCCAGCTCTAATCATCGCAGAGCAGAATTGCCTTGTGGAAAGGAAGGAAAGAACAATGGTTGTTGTGGTGACTGGAGGGACTTTAGAAGGAAAGTCCTTGGACTTCAAAGTAGCAACCTCTCCAGAGGGCTGACTCTCATCCTCTCTGCTGAGTACCATGCAGATACCATCTCACGTAAACATTCAAGGGTCCCTATTTTACAGATAAGGAAACTGAAGCTGAGAAAAGTGAATACCGTACCATGAGTGACACAAATCTTACACTGGGGCCCCAACGCCTGTGCTCTTCACCTCTAGGCACTCACAGGGGGACCCCAAACAGACAAGGAAAAGGGCTTGTATTTGCTCACATTCTATGCAGGGCAGGTATAGGCACTGCTCAGGTTGAGGGGTGACAAGAGGGAGTTTGCAAGAGAAACAGATTAGTGCCCCTCCCTGCCCTGGGATCCCCCATCGGAACTGGCACGTGGCACTCTTCAGCGTGCACCTTAGTCACGTGTCTGCCCCGTGGCTGGAATGGAGCTCCACGAGGGCAGTGCGGGGTCAGGGTCCTTTTAGTGTCTAGCTGAGATGTAGCAAGTGTTATCAGAGGAGGAAATGGGGCCCAAATGGTCTCGATGGGCTAGAAGCCCAGAACTTCAAGTTGCTAATGGTGACAGATCAGGTGCCCCATGAAAGTTGGGAGAGGTTGTTACTTGGAAGTTGGATGAGCTGCAGGATTGCCACCCCATCCCTCACCCCCACCTATGGGTCCTCCATTAGCTCGCACCTCAGCCATGCCCGCCTCCACGACCCTGGGTGATGCAGAGGCTGCTGCAGATTTCAGGTGTCATAAACTGCGAAAACATTAGGACATCGAGCATGTAGCTAATCAGCCCTTCTCTAGGCACCACGTGGGCAGACCTGAAGGCCCCTTTCTCAATGACTGGAGAAGGGGGAGGTGATTCCTGCCCCAGGAACACTTAGCTTAGAGCACTTGGACACACACCTGCCCCGGGGCCAGGACATGCCCTCTCCTGACCCCGCTGGGCCACCCCCTCCCCTGCTTGGCAGTTTTTGGCCAGAGGCTGCCTGTCCGCCGCCCCTGCAGCAGCGCCCTGTACCCCAGACAAGGAAAAGCCTGTTTGAAGCAAAAAAAAATCCTTCAGCAATTACCGGTAAAAACGAGATGGAGCATGCTGGGGAGAGAGAGAGGAATTTATTTATTTGTTCTCTGTCCTTTGAGTTAGTTTTTAAATTGTCCTTCTGTAGATAAAGGCATCTCTCCAGTGGCTCAGCCCCAGATCACGGCAGCTAATCTACATCCGGTGAATCAAAATAGCCTCCAAACCAGATGGAGACCCAGAGCTCACCAGGAGAGCAGAGCCGGCTCTCCGTGCTGAAAGCGGGGATTTAAATAGAGTCACGTGAAGCCTTCTCAGGATTTTCTGGGGCGAGAGGGGATAGAGAGGGGAGCCTGGAATTGCCAGGACTAAGAAGATGCTGGGAAGGTGGGGGGAGGCAGGAGCTGAGGAAGGGAGGCGAGAGGTCACTCTGGCACTGTCCCTGGAATTTTCTTCAAAGCCTTGAGCGGGAGCAATCTTCCCAGGGGTCGGGGGTTTGTGTGCCGGCCGTGCTCAGACGGGAGCAGAGGGCGGAGGTTTTGCCTGTTTCCCAGAGACAGGGCTGAGCGAGAGCCCAGGCTCTGGAGCCAGACCTGGTTCTGTGCTTCCCAAGGAACTTTGGATGAGGGCAGCTGCTCCCGTATGGGCTAGAAGCCCAGAACTTCAAGTTGCTAATGGTGACAGATCAGGTGCCCCATGAAAGTTGGGAGAGGTTGTTACTTGGAAGTTGGATGAGCTGCAGGATTGCCACCCCATCCCTCACCCCCACCTATGGGTCCTCCATTAGCTCGCACCTCAGCCATGCCCGCCTCCACGACCCTGGGTGATGCAGAGGCTGCTGCAGATTTCAGGTGTCATAAACTGCGAAAACATTAGGACATCGAGCATGTAGCTAATCAGCCCTTCTCTAGGCACCACGTGGGCAGACCTGAAGGCCCCTTTCTCAATGACTGGAGAAGGGGGAGGTGATTCCTGCCCCAGGAACACTTAGCTTAGAGCACTTGGACACACACCTGCCCCGGGGCCAGGACATGCCCTCTCCTGACCCCGCTGGGCCACCCCCTCCCCTGCTTGGCAGTTTTTGGCCAGAGGCTGCCTGTCCGCCGCCCCTGCAGCAGCGCCCTGTACCCCAGACAAGGAAAAGCCTGTTTGAAGCAAAAAAAAATCCTTCAGCAATTACCGGTAAAAACAAGATGGAGCATGCTGGGGAGAGAGAGAGGAATTTATTTATTTGTTCTCTGTCCTTTGAGTTAGTTTTTAAATTGTCCTTCTGTAGATAAAGGCATCTCTCCAGTGGCTCAGCCCCAGATCACGGCAGCTAATCTACATCCGGTGAATCAAAATAGCCTCCAAACCAGATGGAGACCCAGAGCTCACCAGGAGAGCAGAGCCGGCTCTCCGTGCTGAAAGCGGGGATTTAAATAGAGTCACGTGAAGCCTTCTCAGGATTTTCTGGGGCGAGAGGGGATAGAGAGGGGAGCCTGGAATTGCCAGGACTAAGAAGATGCTGGGAAGGTGGGGGGAGGCAGGAGCTGAGGAAGGGAGGCGAGAGGTCACTCTGGCACTGTCCCTGGAATTTTCTTCAAAGCCTTGAGCGGGAGCAATCTTCCCAGGGGTCGGGGGTTTGTGTGCCGGCCGTGCTCAGACGGGAGCAGAGGGCGGAGGTTTTGCCTGTTTCCCAGAGACAGGGCTGAGCGAGAGCCCAGGCTCTGGAGCCAGACCTGGTTCTGTGCTTCCCAAGGGAACTTTGGATGAGGGCAGCTGCTCCCGTGAGCCTCAGCTTCCTGGTCTGTAAATTGGGATTATGGTATTTATCTTTTAGCATTTTGATGAGGCTAAAGATGAGGAATGTAATTAAATGGTCATGCTCCCCCGCCAATTCTCATGCTGAATTGCTGGCACCCAGTGCCTAAGATGATGGTATTTGGAGTAGGGCCTTGGGGATGATTGGGACGGGAGGGTGAGATCCTCAGGATAGGGGCACGTGTTTTTATAAAAGATTCCAGAGCCCTCCTTTGCTCCCTCTGCCACGTGAGGACTCGGCAAGAAAACAGCTGTCTGTGAATCCAGAAGCCGGCGCTCACCAGACACCAAATCCACCAGCATGTTGATCTGAGACGTCCAGGCTTCCAGAGCTGTGAGACATTGTTTTTTAAACCACCCGGTCGATGATATTTTTGATACAGCAGCCGGAAAAGGCTGAGACACCCAGGAACTGACCAGATGTTTTTCCTCTGTCCTGAGACCCTGCAGAAATCCCCTGGGAGGAAGGGTGTTGGCAGTACGTGGCCAGCCTTAGCCCAGTGAAAGAGGAGAGGTTCAGTTTGGGTTCCCCCACAGTCCTGACTCAAACTTCCATGTCTTCTCTGGGCCAGCCTGCCCCTCCCAGAGCTCCGGTGTGGTTACAAGCCGACAGGTGGATGTTCATTTCCAGACTCAGAGCCCACGAGCAGGGAGGTGCCGGGTCTGTATCTCCACCAAGCATGGTGCCTGGTACACAGTAGGCGCTCAATAAACACCTGCTGAGAGGATGACTGAGCGAGCGATCCTTAAAGAGAAGCAGGGCGAGGGTCAGCATCAGTGTGGACTCCGACCACAGTGACAACTCTTTGGAACAAGGAAGTGACGCTCTGAGAGAGACGCCCTTGACCCTGAGGGCATTCATGGTCAGCGTAAGGAACAGGGCAGGGTCTGTGCGGAGTTATGGGAGGAAACATCATACACAGAAGCCATACACAGAAATGGACTGAAGAGCGCTGGGGGCTTCCCTAATGGTTCAGTGATTAAGAGTCACCTTGCAATGTAGGGGACACCAGTTCAATCCCTGGTCCGGGAAGATCCCACATGACTTGGAGCGAGTAAGCCTGTGAGCCACGCCTGCTGAGACTGCAAGCTGGAACTACTGAGCCTACGTGCTGCAACCACAGGAGGCCGTGTGCCCAGAGCCCGTGCTCCACCACAAGAGAGAAGCCAGCACGATAAGTCTGAGCACAGCCTCAGAGTAGCCTCAACTCGCCACCACTCGGGAAAGCCCACGTGCAGCAACCAAGACCCACAATAACCAAAAAATAAAAAAATTAAATGTAACTATTTTGAAAAAGAGCTCTGTGGCTCCCTGAGACCCTGGAAAGGGGTCAGTTCCATGGTCTCCAGTGACACCTTGGACCTTGGTAGGAGACTGGTGACCCAGACAGGGGGCTGAAGGGGAGCTCAGAGTCTTTGGTAGTGGACAGAGAGGCTACAGTCAAAGCTCAGGGTCCCTCTGTCCCTTGTGGAGCCCTCAGACGGTCGGGGCTGATTTCCTGATGGTCGGGCGGGGCCCTGCCCGCCGGCCTGGAGCACCCACTCAGAGCCCTACCTGGGCTCGCCAGCTGCCCACTCTCACAGCTGGGAGCGGCGAGGCGGGAGTCGCGGGTTCTGCGCACCCTGACAAGAGTTTGGCAGAACAGGTCTGGGTGTGCAAATGATCTCCAACCTTCACTCCCCCACTTTCGGCCGCCCTTGGGGCCCTTGCTAAGCAGCAGGAACCACTGCGCCCATGTAGGGGAGGGGAAGGGCAGGTGTTCCAAGGCTGGAGCCAGCGAGCTGCTCTCACAGGGGGCAGGGCAGGGGTCTGACGTAGGAAAGGCCGCCAGGCAAGGGGGTTCATGCCAACGGGACTTACTGGAGGCAAGTCTGGGCAGGGCGATTTGCTCAACTGCCTGGAAAAGCAGCCCCAGCCTCCTTCCTAGCTCTGCCCCAGGAAAGAGCTCGCTTGGGGCTCCCACTCAAGCCCCACACCTTTTGGAGGGATCTGGGGCCCAGGACCGAACAACGGCACACTCCTTACAGCACACCCACGTCAGCTGTCCCCGCAGGGGCTTCCACCGAGCCTCAGACCCTCTTTAGCCTCGTTTCTGGGTTTCTGCGGCCCTCAGGCATCCACACAGACGGCGAATCGGCTTTTTTAATCAATCAGCCACGAGAAGGTAGAAAGGTTTCGGAAGATGGTGTTCTCCCATTGTTGAATCACAGAACCTGGATGGGCCCCTGGCACAAGCGAGGCTGTCAGCCCTGGAATCACAGCCACATCAAAGCTGGGAGGATCTTTCTAGTCCTTCATCGAGCATCCCTCCCTCCACAGACAAGAGCGGAAGGGACGCCCAAGAGCACGCCCCTGGTAGAAACAGGGCCCATGCCACGGAGCCCAGCCTGTCTCCACTCCTCCCAGCCGAGGCCCCTCTTCCTGCCTGTCCCTCGGGGTTCCTTGCAGTGTGCAGAGGCTGAGCGGTCAGGGGCGAAGACAGACTCCATCCGGTGCTTCCCAGGAGACGCGCCTCCCAGGGCGTAAGAGGGGCCCTCGAGGACTGGGACAGTGACAAGACTAGAAAGAGGCCCGCTGGAGTCACCCAGCCTGCCAGGGCTGTGCAAGCCGCTGCCTGCCAGGGCTGTGCAAGCCGCTCTCCCACGAGCAGCGCTGTCACCACGCGGGCACTGGGCCACCAGTCGGGAATCCTAAACTGTTGCTGGGTGTTGCGCCGCCTTGTACCTGCAAGTTACAGAACCCTCCAGGCCTCCATGCTTATCTGGAAAATGGGTGTATATCTTCTTGTTTGCTGGAAGGCTGAGTGGGTGCCTACTGACGGGTGTGTTGCAAGGCACATGACTCTCAGCGGGCGCCCAAGCACAGCTCACCTTTCTTCCTTGCTCCTCCCCTTTTCTCTCTGGACTTCAGTCTCTGAAACTGTAAAAGGAAGAAGTAAATTAAAATGGTTTCCATTACATCTTTTGACCACCTTCTCCAACCCCCAGGTCATTTCCTGGAATTTCTAGTGGCTCAACGGAGCCGGCACACGCGCTCTGCGAGATGGCCCTTTGCCACGCACACAACAAAGGACCCAAGAAGCACATGGACTCTGCCACGAACTAGGATTTCAATCTTGGGGTACACATGGCCTGTGGATATGGTATTCATAGATATTTCAGAAACATTTCTGATTTATGGCTGTTTGTCATCCAAGCAGTGACATTTTTAGAATGAAAGCGTTGCCAGGACAACAGGTATAAACCAGGAATGCCCAGGGATCCAATGACTACCCACCAGGGCCATGATCTCTAAAGGTAAAGAGACCTCCTGCCCCCACCCCTTGCCGGGGATGCTCACAACGCCATGTGTCTCTGCTCTAGGACGTCTCCTGAGCCCTCAGGCAGGCGCTCTGCTCCTTCTCTGACCATCTCAGCCCCCATGTTTTCTACTCTCTTCTTCACAATTAACTCTGCCTTGTCGGCACCTATGTGCTTCTCTGTCTCTCACACTCACCATAAGCCACTTAGGCCTGGGAACCCCCAGACTGAACACTGCCTGGAATATAGTAGGCGCTCAAGTGACTTCCCAGCCAGGAGACGGAAAGTAGGCAGAGAGCAAGGGGTTAGTGCAGCTCCTGGTGGAAGCTGGAAGAGTCGGCTCAGCCATCAAGAAGACAGCTGATGTTTCCTACCAGGCAAGCTGGGGCAGGCTTCTGCACTCTGCCCTGCAGCCCACACGCCCGTCTCTGCACATGGCCGCTGGTGGTGGGCCAGGGAGCTGACGTCCGCGTGCCCGCAGGTGACAGGCCGAGAGGACAGCCAGTGCTTTGTTGAAAGGCTTTCCGAGTCAGAGTCTCCACACTCAAGAGGAAAGGCAAGGCAGAGCCCTCTCCAGCCAGGGCCCAGCCTGGCCCCTGCGTCTCAAGTGGGTCCCCCGAGCTCTCGAGCCGGCTGCCTGGGTGCCGTCACTTGTCACTTGACAATGGAGAAGGATGTTTCTCTCCTTTCTAGCTCAGACAAGCTTTCGGAGACGCTATCTGACTGTGATATAAATCCATTGAGAAAGCCCTGGAGGGAGCCCCTCACAAAGCCCTAAATTGGACACTAAAAACAGATAAAAGCCGATGGTTTAAAGGCTTCGTGAGCTCCATTGGGGCCCTTGCCACGCACACAACAAAGGACCCAAGAAGCACACGGACTCTGCCACGAACTAGGATTTCAATCTTGGGGTACACATGGCCTGTGGATATGGTATTCATAGATATTTCAGAAACATTTCTGATTTATGGCTGTTTGTCATCCAAGCAGTGACATTTTTAGAATGAAAGCGTTGCCAGGACAACAGGTATAAACCAGGAATGCCCAGGGATCCAATGACTACCCACCAGGGCCATGATCTCTAAAGGTAAAGAGACCTCCTGCCCCCACCCCTTGCCGGGGATGCTCACAACGCCATGTGTCTCTGCTCTAGGACGTCTCCTGAGCCCTCAGGCAGGCGCTCTGCTCCTTCTCTGACCATCTCAGCCCCCATGTTTTCTACTCTCTTCTTCACAATTAACTCTGCCTTGTCGGCACCTATGTGCTTCTCTGTCTCTCACACTCACCATAAGCCACTTAGGCCTGGGAACCCCCAGACTGAACACTGCCTGGAATATAGTAGGCGCTCAAGTGACTTCCCAGCCAGGAGACGGAAAGTAGGCAGAGAGCAAGGGGTTAGTGCAGCTCCTGGTGGAAGCTGGAAGAGTCGGCTCAGCCATCAAGAAGACAGCTGATGTTTCCTACCAGGCAAGCTGGGGCAGGCTTCTGCACTCTGCCCTGCAGCCCACACGCCCGTCTCTGCACATGGCCGCTGGTGGTGGGCCAGGGAGCTGACGTCCGCGTGCCCGCAGGTGACAGGCCGAGAGGACAGCCAGTGCTTTGTTGAAAGGCTTTCCGAGTCAGAGTCTCCACACTCAAGAGGAAAGGCAAGGCAGAGCCCTCTCCAGCCAGGGCCCAGCCTGGCCCCTGCGTCTCAAGTGGGTCCCCCGAGCTCTCGAGCCGGCTGCCTGGGTGCCGTCACTTGTCACTTGACAATGGAGAAGGATGTTTCTCTCCTTTCTAGCTCAGACAAGCTTTCGGAGACGCTATCTGACTGTGATATAAATCCATTGAGAAAGCCCTGGAGGGAGCCCCTCACAAAGCCCTAAATTGGACACTAAAAACAGATAAAAGCCGATGGTTTAAAAGCTTCGTGTGAGCTCCATTTGGGGGCAGGAATGAAAACAGGGATTTAGTTTGTCCTCACCCACCAACGCACTTTGGGCAGCTGAGGGCTGAGATTTTAAATCTTTTGTGTCCCCGTTGCGTGGATTTGGGGGGCCAATGAGCTGGAGTGGAGCCCCAGAGACAAGCCCGTTCCCCAGGCCTCTCCACCGCTGCCTCCCAGGCCAGGTGCTGGGCTCAGCACCCCAACGCTGGAATGGACGAGGCCTGGCCCTGGCCCAGCCCAACTGCTGCCCGGTGGTTACCCAGGTCAAGGTCGGCGGCATGTCCACAGGGAGAGCCGGCCGGGCTGCTGGTGCAGCTTCAGCCGCCCGAGGCCCAGGCCAGGGTGGAGATGGGCAGTTTAACCGTCTCCTGGTTAAACACCTGGAGACACCACTGGCCTGGACATCACTTCCACAGGTACCGCTGTCTTCCTTGGCCGTGGCCCTGCAGCGGCACACACGGCACCAGCAAGGCGGAAAGGCGTGAACATTTGGGGAGGGTTTGACCCAACACCCAGGGCACGCTGGAACCCAGAGGGACAGGAGCGCACAGCCCTCCTGTAGTTCCTCCTTTGTGCTGATCAAAAGTCTTGAGCCATCCCTTTCTCAAAATATCACCGTGCGGGGGCTTCCCTGGTGGTCCAGTGGGTAAGGACACCGCCTTGCAGTGCAAGGGGCGCCGGTTCGATCCCTGGCCTGGGAAGATCCCACGTGCCACGGAGTGGCTGGACCGATGTGTCCAACTACCGAACCGGAGCTCTGGGGCACATGCGCCCGGAGCCGGTGCTCTGCAGTAAGAGAGGCCACTGCGATGGGAGTCCCACAGGAGCCAAAGAACAAAGATGGATGGAAACAGATAAATGAAAGATCAATCGAACCCTCCCCAACCCTCCCCAACTCCCCCAAAAAATGTATCACCATGCAGGGAGGAAGGGTGATGCTCATCTCACTCTAGTTCATGAGTCTCAATCTACACATTAGAATTACCCAGGAAGCATTTTAAAATCCCGGTGTTCAGACCACATCCCAGAGCAATGAAATCAGAGATTTCGCGGCGGCGCTGAAGTGCAGAACCCCAGTTCTAACTGACCAGCCTTACCAGCACGCACATGGAGACCGGGGGTGACCAAGGCCCCTCATATTTCCCTAGACTCTTGCCACTGCTGCCTTCACCCCTCCCCTTCAATTTAGACCTGACGTGGGGTCAGGGCAGGGAGCTGGAGGGGTGGCCAACAACGAAGGTCGGGTCAGGAATGCCCCTGACTCCTTCCCCCAGGCGAGGTAAGCCTGACCTTGGAGGGTCTGAGTCAGGATTTGCAGGGAATGAAAACAGCCCACTGGCATCTGGGATCACATCAGATACAGGAGGGTGTTGGAAGTCATATAGGTCCACTGCTTCCAGTTTTACAGGTGAAGACACCAGGGAGATTGGGCTGTGGTCTAACTAGGGCCGCTGAGCATTTGTCTGGGTCCTGGACCCTCTCCTTTGTACAATAGGCCTCTCTTGGGGCTTGTGGTTCTACGAGACTTTCAGCTCTGCCACTGAAAGTTGAGGGCCTAAGAGAGCAAAACACTCTGGCCTCTGGCAATCTCTTCTTGAATATATTCACCAAGATAGAGCGGGGAGGAGGAGCCATGTGGCACCCAGGTGAACAGATCTGTTCTTGAATGTTGGCCTTGCCATATAGATGCACTGTAACCTTGAGGACCCTCTCAGCCTCTCGGAGTCTCTGTTCCACTCACCTTTAAGATGGGGAAACTAGGGACTTGCCTGGTGGCCCAGTGGTTAAGAATTTGCCTGCCAATGCAGGGGACATGGGTTCAATCCCTGGTCCGGGAGGATCCTGTTTACCACAAGGCAATTAAGCCCATCTACCACAACTACTGAGCCCTTGTGGCCTAGAGCCTGTGCTCCCCAACAAGATAAAGAAAGTGTTAGCTCTGAGTCAGGTTCAACTCTTTGAGACCCCCACCGACTGTGGCATGAATTCTCCAGGCAAGAATTGGAGCTTCCTAGGGTCTTCCCGACTCATGACCCGTTTCATTGCAATCTACACATTAGAATTACCCAGGAAGCATTTTAAAATCCCGGTGTTCAGACCACATCCCAGAGCAATGAAATCAGAGATTTCAGGCGCTGAAGTGCAGAACCCCAGTTCTAACTGACCAGCCTTACCAGCACGCACATGGAGACCGGGGGTGACCAAGGCCCCTCATATTTCCCTAGACTCTTGCCACTGCTGCCTTCACCCCTCCCCTTCAATTTAGACCTGACGTGGGGTCAGGGCAGGGAGCTGGAGGGGTGGCCAACAACGAAGGTCGGGTCAGGAATGCCCCTGACTCCTTCCCCCAGGCGAGGTAAGCCTGACCTTGGAGGGTCTGAGTCAGGATTTGCAGGGAATGAAAACAGCCCACTGGCATCTGGGATCACATCAGATACAGGAGGGTGTTGGAAGTCATATAGGTCCACTGCTTCCAGTTTTACAGGTGAAGACACCAGGAGATTGGGCTGTGGTCTAACTAGGGCCGCTGAGCATTTGTCTGGGTCCTGGCCCCTCTCCTTTGTACAATAGGCCTCTTTGGGGCTTGTGGTTCTACGAGACTTTCAGCTCTGCCACTGAAAGTTGAGGGCCTAAGAGAGCAAAACACTCTGGCCTCTGGCAATCTCTTCTTGAATATATTCACCAAGATAGAGCGGGGAGGAGGAGCCATGTGGCACCCAGGTGAACAGATCTGTTCTTGAATGTTGGCCTTGCCATATAGATGCACTGTAACCTTGAGGACCCTCTCAGCCTCTCGGAGTCTCTGTTCCACTCACCTTTAAGATGGGGAAACTAGGGACTTGCCTGGTGGCCCAGTGGTTAAGAATTTGCCTGCCAATGCAGGGGACATGGGTTCAATCCCTGGTCCGGGAGGATCCTGTTTACCACAAGGCAATTAAGCCCATCTACCACAACTACTGAGCCCTTGTGGCCTAGAGCCTGTGCTCCCCAACAAGATAAAGAAAGTGTTAGCTCTGAGTCAGGTTCAACTCTTTGAGACCCCCACAGACTGTGGCATGAATTCTCCAGGCAAGAATACTGGAGTGGATAGCCATTCCCTTCTACAGGGGATCTTCCCGACTCAGGGATCGAACCCAGGTCTCTGCATTGCAGGGAGAGTGTTTACCAGCTGAGCCACTAGGGAACCCCTCCCCTCCACTGACAAAAGAAGCCACTACAATAAGAAGCCCATGTGCAACCGATAGAGAAAGCAACTAGAGAAAGCCTGTGCAGCAACGAAGACCCACCACAGCCAAATAAATAAATAGACCCTAAGAAAATAGTCTACCTGTGACTATTTCCATTAAATAAAAAAGATGGGGAAACTAGTAATGGTCAAACAGTGCTGCTAGGTAAACATTCAGTGACCTCATGTGGCTAAGGTACCTGAGCTACACTCAGAGTTTAGCAAAAGCTATTTCCACCCCTCCCGTCCCTTCTCCTAGTCTTTTCAGAATTGAGATGATGCCTCTGGCAGCCAGGATCACTGCTTTTGGTCCCTGGAAGCCATGCTGACCTGGGCCAGTGTGGGATGTGTGTCCCCAAGCCTCTATAGAATGGAAGCTGAAGGACCTTGCCCTGTCCCCAACAGAATCCCCTGGGACATAGCAGAAGGGCTGGAGCGAGCTTCTTCAAATTTCATACGTTCTCACAAGGTCAAGCCTCTAGTCCCAAGTGTGGCATCCTTCATGGCCTGGAATTAAGTGAAATAATTAATTTGTCAACAAATATGGCTCAGATGGTAAAGAATCTCCCTGGGAGATTGGGAGACCTGGGTTCGATCCCTGGGTCAGGGAGATCCCCTGGAGAAGGGAATGGCTATCCTCTCCAGCATTTCTGCCTGGGAAATCCCATGGACAGAGGAGTCTGGCAGGCTACAGTCCAGGGTGTCACAAAGAATCAAATAAGATCGGCTGACTTTCACCAACTGAGAACTTACTTTGGGCCAGGGATAAAAGAGTGAGCAGACAGACATTAGACACATGACGGTAGCTCAGGGGGTTTGTGCTGTAGTTGGTAGGGAGGGCTGTGACCTCAAGACTCATCACTTAGCAAGGTAGGACCAGCCCCAAGTCCCTGCTCATTTCCCAGTTTCACAATTACTACTGAGCTTCATGTTTTAATGTCCACCTGAGCAAGAATACTGGAGTGGATAGCCATTCCCTTCTACAGGGGATCTTCCCGACTCAGGGATCGAACCCAGGTCTCTGCATTGCAGGGAGAGTGTTTACCAGCTGAGCCACTAGGGAACCCCTCCCCTCCACTGACAAAAGAAGCCACTACAATAAGAAGCCCATGTGCAACCGATAGAGAAAGCAACTAGAGAAAGCCTGTGCAGCAACGAAGACCCACCACAGCCAAATAAATAAATAGACCCTAAGAAAATAGTCTACCTGTGACTATTTCCATTAAATAAAAAAGATGGGGAAACTAGTAATGGTCAAACAGTGCTGCTAGGTAAACATTCAGTGACCTCATGTGGCTAAGGTACCTGAGCTACACTCAGAGTTTAGCAAAAGCTATTTCCACCCCTCCCGTCCCTTCTCCTAGTCTTTTCAGAATTGAGATGATGCCTCTGGCAGCCAGGATCACTGCTTTTGGTCCCTGGAAGCCATGCTGACCTGGGCCAGTGTGGGATGTGTGTCCCCAAGCCTCTATAGAATGGAAGCTGAAGGACCTTGCCCTGTCCCCAACAGAATCCCCTGGGACATAGCAGAAGGGCTGGAGCGAGCTTCTTCAAATTTCATACGTTCTCACAAGGTCAAGCCTCTAGTCCCAAGTGTGGCATCCTTCATGGCCTGGAATTAAGTGAAATAATTAATTTGTCAACAAATATGGCTCAGATGGTAAAGAATCTCCCTGGGAGATTGGGAGACCTGGGTTCGATCCCTGGGTCAGGGAGATCCCCTGGAGAAGGGAATGGCTATCCTCTCCAGCATTTCTGCCTGGGAAATCCCATGGACAGAGGAGTCTGGCAGGCTACAGTCCAGGGTGTCACAAAGAATCAAATAAGATCGGCTGACTTTCACCAACTGAGAACTTACTTTGGGCCAGGGATAAAAGAGTGAGCAGACAGACATTAGACACATGACGGTAGCTCAGGGGGTTTGTGCTGTAGTTGGTAGGGAGGGCTGTGACCTCAAGACTCATCACTTAGCAAGGTAGGACCAGCCCCAAGTCCCTGCTCATTTCCCAGTTTCACAATTACTACTGAGCTTCATGTTTTAATGTCCACCTGAGCCAAGCACGATTAGGTAGGTAAGGCTGCATGGAAATACAAAAAAAAAAAAAAAAAAAACAACCCCACAAAGCCAAGAGAAATGGTTCAGGAATTACATTAGCGTTAATAATCGAGGACTGACTACCTGTAGCTTTAAACATTTCCAGGCCTATGTTTTACCCAAGGCTAGAAGCGAGAGCATGGGCCTCATCACCTGCCATTACATGAGGGTGAGGTGGTGAGGTTTTCCCTTTTAACAGTCCAGGAGAAGAGGCTGTGCTTCCCAGGTGGTGGGACCAGAGGCTGCAGGCTCACTCCAGGCAGCCTGGTTTGTTTCTGAATTGTAGATTGCCCAGTTTGATTGGAAAGTCAGAAGTCTAGCCAGGCCCCCTGCCGACCTATTTATGTAGAAGCGGAGACTGCATAAACATCTGAGACTACCCTGGTTGCTGTCAGAGCAGGTGCCTATGTTAAGCTCACTCTGAACATTTGGGGAACACTGCAACCCTCCACAGACCCCCACATCTTCCCCCTGTGCTCTCAGAATTTCCTTTTCCTGCCTCCTGTCTGCAGCTAGCCATATGAAACTTTTAACGTCTGCCTCCTCCTCAGCTTCTGAGTTCAGTCCCTTCTTCCTCCTTCACCACTTCCGTTTCATCTCTAAATGATCGAATATTAATGTTCTCGTCATTACAGTGTTCAGAGGAAAAGAACGGGTTTTGTCCACAGAGAGAGGGAGTTGGGAAATTAATATAATATTTGTTCAGGATTGATTTCAAGCTGTAATCCCTGCTGCCAGAGAGACCCATCTGTTTAAAACTATCAGACACTAATTACCCAGAACTCGAACACAATAGCAGGATTGAGGAGCCATGTCCTGATACTCCCACACAGGCTTGCAATTTAGCATTGTTATTTATTAAGGGGGAAAAAAAATTTCTCCGTGGAGATGGATCTCCCATCCACTTGACGGGCAGAGGTTCCCAGAGGACCGAGCACAGCCGGTGGAAAGAAGCCTGTGGAATTTCTTGATCAAAGAACTGCCAGGAATTGACCAGCTCACCAAGTCCCCCTGCTCATTTCCCAGTTTCACAATTACTACTGAGCTTCATGTTTTAATGTCCACCTGAGCCAAGCACGATTAGGTAGGTAAGGCTGCATGGAAATACAAAAAAAAAAAAAAAAAAAAACAACCCCACAAAGCCAAGAGAAATGGTTCAGGAATTACATTAGCGTTAATAATCGAGGACTGACTACCTGTAGCTTTAAACATTTCCAGGCCTATGTTTTACCCAAGGCTAGAAGCGAGAGCATGGGCCTCATCACCTGCCATTACATGAGGGTGAGGTGGTGAGGTTTTCCCTTTTAACAGTCCAGGAGAAGAGGCTGTGCTTCCCAGGTGGTGGGGCCAGAGGCTGCAGGCTCACTCCAGGCAGCCTGGTTTGTTTCTGAATTGTAGATTGCCCAGTTTGATTGGAAAGTCAGAAGTCTAGCCAGGCCCCCTGCCGACCTATTTATGTAGAAGCGGAGACTGCATAAACATCTGAGACTACCCTGGTTGCTGTCAGAGCAGGTGCCTATGTTAAGCTCACTCTGAACATTTGGGGAACACTGCAACCCTCCACAGACCCCCACATCTTCCCCCTGTGCTCTCAAAATTTTCCCTTTTTCCTGCCTCCTGTCTGCAGCTAGCCATATGAAACTTTTAACGTCTGCCTCCTCCTCAGCTTCTGAGTTCAGTCCCTTCTTCCTCCTTCACCACTTCCGTTTCATCTCTAAATGATCGAATATTAATGTTCTCGTCATTACAGTGTTCAGAGGAAAAGAACGGGTTTTGTCCACAGAGAGAGGGAGTTGGGAAATTAATATAATATTTGTTCAGGATTGATTTCAAGCTGTAATCCCTGCTGCCAGAGAGACCCATCTGTTTAAAACTATCAGACACTAATTACCCAGAACTCGAACACAATAGCAGGATTGAGGAGCCATGTCCTGATACTCCCACACAGGCTTGCAATTTAGCATTGTTATTTATTAAGGGGGAAAAAAAATTTCTCCGTGGAGATGGATCTCCCATCCACTTGACGGGCAGAGGTTCCCAGAGGACCGAGCACAGCCGGTGGAAAGAAGCCTGTGGAATTTCTTGATCAAAGAACTGCCAGGAATTGCATTCATCTGGATATACGGGCCAAATTCATCCCCGGTTCTTTCCCACCATCTGCTGCAGTCAGATTTCTCACCAAACCATCTCTTTGGTGATAGTTAATAAAGATACCCTCGGCCTCCGATTCACAGGGGGCGGGGGTGGGGGTGGAACCACTGATTTGTCTTTGAACGTTCTCTTTCAGCCTCTTGAGTCATCAACTGCCAAGAACTTCAACATCCGTTTCTACCGCTTCTCTCACATCTGACCCTTCTCTCTGATTTTCAAGGCTAAAAGCCAAGTATTTGGACAACCGTCGAAGCGGTAGGTGTCCAGCTCTAGTGTCTAACTCCTTCTCATCTAGGTTAGGTTCCATTGTTACCAGGATTTCTCCCACCAAAAAGGTGGGGGTGGGAAGGTGAAGTGAAGGGGGCGGGGAGGAGAGGGGGAAAGAAGAGAAGCAGCAGCAGCACAGCTAACTAAGCCATTCACCTGTTCAAAACGCTTCCTGGTCCCCCTAGAGGATGCACCAAAGCATCGTGCATCTGACAGCACCCTCCAAGCTCTGGCCTCAAGGCATTGCCAGCCTTCCTTCTTCCTACTGTTTTCACTCTGCAAACGTTGAATCTGGAGAAAGTGGACTGTCCTAGTCTCCACATTCACTGTAGCCGTTCTTGCCCTCCTCTCCTTTGTCAAGTTTATTCTTCATGAAAGGCCTGACCTGACTCCCTTTGCTCTTCCAGCCCTTCCTTACTCCATAACCAGATCCCCCACTTCTGTGATCCCCTAGAGTAACCTATGCTTTAAGGAATATGGAATTTGCCTAATATACGTATTGGGGTCCCCACGATACCAAGATCTTAGTAGACTGAACCATCCTTGAGTTGGTAAACTACGTTTAGGGGACCCCTGTCTCGACCATACACTGGGCAAGGCATTGGGAAATATATACATACACGTATATATGTATATACACATATATATAGTCACTCTTTTCTTTTTAGATTCTTTTCCCATTTTATGAGTTTTGACAGAGATATGCACCCCTTTTATGACATACGGGCAGGTAGGACCGAGCACAGCCGGTGGAAAGAAGCCTGTGGAATTTCTTGATCAAAGAACTGCCAGGAATTGCATTCATCTGGATATACGGGCCAAATTCATCCCCGGTTCTTTCCCACCATCTGCTGCAGTCAGATTTCTCACCAAACCATCTCTTTGGTGATAGTTAATAAAGATACCCTCGGCCTCCGATTCACAGGGGGCGGGGGTGGGGGTGGAACCACTGATTTGTCTTTGAACGTTCTCTTTCAGCCTCTTGAGTCATCAACTGCCAAGAACTTCAACATCCGTTTCTACCGCTTCTCTCACATCTGACCCTTCTCTCTGATTTTCAAGGCTAAAAGCCAAGTATTTGGACAACCGTCGAAGCGGTAGGTGTCCAGCTCTAGTGTCTAACTCCTTCTCATCTAGGTTAGGTTCCATTGTTACCAGGATTTCTCCCACCAAAAAGGTGGGGGTGGGAAGGGGAAGGGAGGGGGGGGGGGAGGAGAGGGGGAAAGAAGAGAAGCAGCAGCAGCACAGCTAACTAAGCCATTCACCTGTTCAAAACGCTTCCTGGTCCCCCTAGAGGATGCACCAAAGCATCGTGCATCTGACAGCACCCTCCAAGCTCTGGCCTCAAGGCATTGCCAGCCTTCCTTCTTCCTACTGTTTTCACTCTGCAAACGTTGAATCTGGAGAAAGTGGACTGTCCTAGTCTCCACATTCACTGTAGCCGTTCTTGCCCTCCTCTCCTTTGTCAAGTTTATTCTTCATGAAAGGCCTGACCTGACTCCCTTTGCTCTTCCAGCCCTTCCTTACTCCATAACCAGATCCCCCACTTCTGTGATCCCCTAGAGTAACCTATGCTTTAAGGAATATGGAATTTGCCTAATATACGTATTGGGGTCCCCACGATACCAAGATCTTAGTAGACTGAACCATCCTTGAGTTGGTAAACTACGTTTAGGGGACCCCTGTCTCGACCATACACTGGGCAAGGCATTGGGAAATATATACATACACGTATATATGTATATACACATATATATAGTCACTCTCTTTTCTTTTTAGATTCTTTTCCCATTTTATGAGTTTTGACAGAGATATGCACCTGAGAATCCATCACCACATCAAAATAATGAACATATCCACCACCCCCAAAGTTTCCTCCTGCCTTTTATAACCTTTCCCATCGCTCCCTACCCCTCCTCTCAGGCCTCCCTGTCACTATAGATTAGCTGGTGTTCTCTACGGGTTTATATAAAGTAAAGCACACAGTGTAAACTCTTTCTTTGTGTGACTTCTTTCATTCAACATCATTCTTTAAAGGCTCTGCACGTTTCTGTTTGTCTCACTAATCTGTTCCTTTTTATCACTGAGTGGTATTCCATTGATCAGATGTACTACAGTTTGTTTATCTATTCACTTATTGATGAACATTTGGGTTGTTTCCAGCTTGGGACTATTACAGAGCAAGTTGTTATCAGCGTTTCTATACAAAGCTTTCATCTGCTGAAAAATGACTTATTTCCTTTTTTCTTAAAGAAATACCTAGAATGGAATAATTGGGCTATTCGTATGGTTACGATACCGCTGAAAAATTCAGCATAAACCCTCTGAATTAGCACAGGTGCCACAGACTAAGGGGAGAGTCCCCAAGAAGACTGCTGTCACTTCAGATGCCAGCCACAGGTTTTGGGAACCTATACTTCTGAAAAACCTTGCCACCTATACTTCTGAAAAACTGGCAGCAAATTCAAAGGTTCCTACCACTTCTTTGGGTTTTCTAGCTCAGTAGCACTTCCCTGGTGGCTCAGTGGTAAAGAATCTGCCTGCCGATGCAGAAACTGTGGGCTTGATTCATGGGTTGGGAAGATCCCCTGGAGAAAGAAATGACCACACGCTCTAGTATTCTTGCTTGAAAAATCCCATGGACAGAGGAACCTGGCAGGCTACAGTCCTTGGAGTTGCAAAGAGTTGGACACAACTTTGTGACTAAACAACAACGTAGCAACCCACAGAACTCTGGAAAGTACCAGATTGTCAATGTGTTTGTGGTAAAAGATACAAGTCAGGATCAGCCAAATGAAAAGACACACGGGCAAGGTCTGGGGGGCCAAATGCAGAGCCCTCGTACCCTGTTTTCCTGGAATCAGAATGTGTGGTTTTCCTGGCACGTTAATGTGTCCATCAGCCAGGAGGCGCCACTGAGTTTGGTGTTCGGAGTTTTTGCTGGGGATTCATTATGTAGATGAGACTGATTGCATCACTGACCATGGGACTGAACCCGAAACCCCGCCCTTATCTGGAGGAGATCAGGCCAACATCGCTTCACTCAAAACCCAACTCTATAATCACAAGGTTTGTTTCTCTGAAGGGACCAACCTCCATCCAGAATCAAGTCCTTAGTAGAAGCCCAGGTGTGGTCCCCGGGCCCACCGTGAATACCAAAGGCACTCCTTCCAAGGGCTTAGAAGTTCCCTTCTGGGAACCAAGAACAAAGATTAATCAAATCCATTGTTATACAACAGTGGTGTTTTATAGTCAATAAATCTTTGTTCAATATATTAATGACTAAATTCATAAATGAAAACACCAATAAATGAATGACCAGGAACAAATCTTTTCAGTTACATACAAATGAAAATCATCTCAAACTAATTAAGCAAAATGTTGGCTTGTAAAGTGGAAAATAACTAGGAGATTTCAAAGAATGAAGAACTCCAGGGATCCAGCCATCAGGAACTCGGGCCGGGAATCAGACGCCTGCCTTTCACCAGCCACATGGCATCTGCTTGTCTGTGTCATCTGCAGAACAGATTCCAGTCCCTTGGGACAGGGACACTAGCCTTCAAATGTCCAGATTCATAGCTTGTTTTTCCCTCTTAGCACAGATATATACATTTCAGGGAAGAACTCTAATTGGTTTGATTTGGATCATGTGATCGATTTTCAGGCCAATCACTGTCCCAAGGGAGGGTATGACCAATCACTGTCCCAAGGGAGTGGATGACCATCCAGGTCTGGGTCACATGCCTCTCCCTGGGGACTGTTGTGATTAGGAGGCCAGTGAGAACCACGGGGGCCCAAAGAAGAGAGGACACCTAGATAAACCTTACACCTCCACCACAGTTTACATCTACAGAATGGTTTTCTTGGGTCATACTGTGCAGCATACAGGATCTTAGCTCTCCTATTATGAGATGGGCCAAGGCTATCCCATAGGCCTCTGGGCTGGAATCCATCTTGGAAACAGTGGCACACACATATTGGAGAAGGTCCAGGGTAGGTCAGGTGCAGGAAAAGAAACCAGGTACTTGGCTAAAGGTAAACACAAACCCAGAAGAGCTACTCTATATAAATGATTTAAGCTTAACTTTACTGCACTCCTCCTCATGAGGAGGAACACCCACACCCTTTCTCTCCAGGGTGCATTTCTGACTCAACTAAACAAACCGTTTCTCCATGCGCGCCCCCTCTTCTTGTTCTGCTGTGTCTCTCATAATAAACTTTGGACCTGCACTCACAGTTTCTGCCTCCATGATAAATGCATTTTTCACTGGGGGCAAAGATGCAAGGAAGAATCACTTCTAGCCTCTAGCCCTTGCCGGTCTGGTGGCTAGGATTCCTGGGTTTCATCCAGGCTACATAGGTTCAATTCCTGGGCAGGGAATTAAGATCTCGTTGAATGCCACTGTTCACTACTGCCTCTCTGAGGTCACCCCAACCAGGAATTGAACCTGTGCCCCTGCATTGTGAGTGCAGAATTTTCACCACTGGACCACCAGGGAAGTCCCTGTCTATAAAATGCTTTCGAGTTTAGAACATGTATTATCTCAGGTAGTTTTCACAATGACTCACAGGCTTCACAGACTTGGCCTTTTAATTGCAAGTCTACAAAAATATGCACCTAACTTGTGTTTCAGAGTTTAAACAAAAACTTTCCGTACTCTTTAATTAACTCTTTAATCACATGTTAATTGAGCACCTATAAGATACCAGGAGACACAGCAGTAACCAATACGATGCTCTACTTGTGGAGCTTGCATTCCAGGGGAATGGATAATAAATACACAGATGGTAGCTAGCAGTGCCATGAAGAACATAAAGCAGGCAAGTAGGATGAGGTGCTTTGACTACATGACTGGGGAGGCCTCTCTGGGGAGAGGTCATGGGCACTGAGCTGAAGAAACTCCACGGGGCAACCCCCTTCCAGCTGCAGCTTGACCACATTAGCTCCTTTGCGTGTATCTTGGGTCATACTGTGCAGCATACAGGATCTTCGCTCTCCTCTTATGAGATGGGCCAAGGCTATCCCATAGGCCTCTGGGCTGGAATCCATCTTGGAAACAGTGGCACACACATATTGGAGAAGGTCCAGGGTAGGTCAGGTGCAGGAAAAGAAACCAGGTACTTGGCTAAAGGTAAACACAAACCCAGAAGAGCTACTCTATATAAATGATTTAAGCTTAACTTTACTGCACTCCTCCTCATGAGGAGGAACACCCACACCCTTTCTCTCCAGGGTGCATTTCTGACTCAACTAAACAAACCGTTTCTCCATGCGCGCCCCCTCTTCTTGTTCTGCTGTGTCTCTCATAATAAACTTTGGACCTGCACTCACAGTTTCTGCCTCCATGATAAATGCATTTTTCACTGGGGGCAAAGATGCAAGGAAGAATCACTTCTAGCCTCTAGCCCTTGCCGGTCTGGTGGCTAGGATTCCTGGGTTTCATCCAGGCTACATAGGTTCAATTCCTGGGCAGGGAATTAAGATCTCGTTGAATGCCACTGTTCACTACTGCCTCTCTGAGGTCACCCCAACCAGGAATTGAACCTGTGCCCCTGCATTGTGAGTGCAGAATTTTCACCACTGGACCACCAGGGAAGTCCCTGTCTATAAAATGCTTTCGAGTTTAGAACATGTATTATCTCAGGTAGTTTTCACAATGACTCACAGGCTTCACAGACTTGGCCTTTTAATTGCAAGTCTACAAAAATATGCACCTAACTTGTGTTTCAGAGTTTAAACAAAAACTTTCCGTACTCTTTAATTAACTCTTTAATCACATGTTAATTGAGCACCTATAAGATACCAGGAGACACAGCAGTAACCAATACGATGCTCTACTTGTGGAGCTTGCATTCCAGGAGGGGAATGGATAATAAATACACAGATGGTAGCTAGCAGTGCCATGAAGAACATAAAGCAGGCAAGTAGGATGAGGTGCTTTGACTACATGACTGGGGAGGCCTCTCTGGGGAGAGGTCATGGGCACTGAGCTGAAGAAACTCCACGGGGCAACCCCCTTCCAGCTGCAGCTTGACCACATTAGCTCCTTTGCGTGTATCTGTTAGTCACTCAGTCATGTCTGACTCTTTGCAAACC
Source organism: Tragulus kanchil (assembly GCA_022376925.1). Classification (NCBI taxonomy): domain Eukaryota; kingdom Metazoa; phylum Chordata; class Mammalia; order Artiodactyla; family Tragulidae; genus Tragulus; species Tragulus kanchil. The sequence continues at coordinate 140,466,262 of JAIOJX010000006.1, forward strand.
CATGGACTGCAGCCTGCCAGACTCCTCCGTCCATGGAATTCTCCAGGCAAGTATACTGGAGTGGGGATCCATTCCCTTCTCCAGGGGGGTCTTCCCAACCTCCTTTGTTTCCTAGCAATGATGCCAATGGCCACCAACCCAGCCTGAGCGCCTTCCACTGAGAGCTCCCTCTCTAACTCCTCGATGCTGAGCTTGCCAAGTCTGCAATGTGGAGGAAGCCAGAAGAACAAAGTGGAAAACATTTAAGCTGCAGCTTGAATTATTTAAACATAAGTAAGGGCACTCTTTCAGAGTCCTCTGGCAGGAAAAGCATGGTTTCTCTTTGGCAGTGGGATCTATTCTCACCTGGCTCGGGTGGCCCCCCAAGGACCTGTGTGGTCTTTTCAGGGACAGAAGTGTTGAGCTAACCAGGGTCTGTTCCAGCACTAAGCTTTGAAGTTGTGATGAAAACCAAGCTCATTTCTGGCTCTTGATCCAACGAGAATGCAAAGACAGCAGCATCTCTGTTCCTTTGGGAAGCCGACCCCCTCTTCCCGGTAGTCAGGAAGCCATGTGATATGTCCACGTCAGAACCGATGAGTCTTCTGGGAGACCATCAAATTAAGACTTTTCCATTGGAAAGCCTAATGCTATTGATGAAAGAGCAGACACCAAAACCAGAACTCCCCTAGCCCTAGAGCTGGACAGATTTATGCTCTCTTACATCTAAATCCTGAGGTAGTGCACACCAGTACCCCTAGATGCTCAGGCCTCAGACAATAAGCAGAGCCATCTACCCTTTTCCTGGAAGATGTTTGCATTAGCCTCAGTGCCGCGTAGAAAGCCGGAGCTGATTCCAGCCCCTACTGTCTGAACCCTCTGTGTGCCCTGGTGTCCCTCATCTGTATGAATTGCAGCTGATGTCACGTGTGAGGTGCCTCACATCAAAGGTATGACTCAAAAGTCATCTCTTGCATGATGCTTCTCCCAAGGTCCCGGCACACGCCCCCGCCCTGCATGGGGCACTGAGCTGAAGAAACTCCACGGGCAACCCCTTCCAGCTGCAGCTTGACCACATTAGCTCCTTTGCGTGTATCTGTTAGTCACTCAGTCATGTCTGACTCTTTGCAAACCCATGGACTGCAGCCTGCCAGACTCCTCCGTCCATGGAATTCTCCAGGCAAGTATACTGGAGTGGGGATCCATTCCCTTCTCCAGGGGGGTCTTCCCAACCTCCTTTGTTTCCTAGCAATGATGCCAATGGCCACCAACCCAGCCTGAGCGCCTTCCACTGAGAGCTCCCTCTCTAACTCCTCGATGCTGAGCTTGCCAAGTCTGCAATGTGGAGGAAGCCAGAAGAACAAAGTGGAAAACATTTAAGCTGCAGCTTGAATTATTTAAACATAAGTAAGGGCACTCTTTCAGAGTCCTCTGGCAGGAAAAGCATGGTTTCTCTTTGGCAGTGGGATCTATTCTCACCTGGCTCGGGTGGCCCCCCAAGGACCTGTGTGGTCTTTTCAGGGACAGAAGTGTTGAGCTAACCAGGGTCTGTTCCAGCACTAAGCTTTGAAGTTGTGATGAAAACCAAGCTCATTTCTGGCTCTTGATCCAACGAGAATGCAAAGACAGCAGCATCTCTGTTCCTTTGGGAAGCCGACCCCCTCTTCCCGGTAGTCAGGAAGCCATGTGATATGTCCACGTCAGAACCGATGAGTCTTCTGGGAGACCATCAAATTAAGACTTTTCCATTGGAAAGCCTAATGCTATTGATGAAAGAGCAGACACCAAAACCAGAACTCCCCTAGCCCTAGAGCTGGACAGATTTATGCTCTCTTACATCTAAATCCTGAGGTAGTGCACACCAGTACCCCTAGATGCTCAGGCCTCAGACAATAAGCAGAGCCATCTACCCTTTTCCTGGAAGATGTTTGCATTAGCCTCAGTGCCGCGTAGAAAGCCGGAGCTGATTCCAGCCCCTACTGTCTGAACCCTCTGTGTGCCCTGGTGTCCCTCATCTGTATGAATTGCAGCTGATGCCACGTGTGAGGTGCCTCATATCAAAGGTACGACTCAAAAGTCATCTCTTGCATGATGCTTCTCCCAAGGTCCCGGGCACAGCTGCCCCATTCCCATGGCACTCTGTGCATGTAATCACCTGGCACCATAACATGTGCATGGGTTCGTGTGTCTTCCCAAGCCTGTCAGTGCCCTGGGAAGAAGAATCATGTTTTCTTAGCTCATTTTCCTCATGCTCTGCCCAGTGACTGGCTGGGGCTAGAGCCAGAAAGTATTTGTTAAATGAATAATTCGACAAAAGGTGAACAGGCCACTTACACAGACCACGGTCTTTCCTCACTTCAAAATTCCCTCCGGTCATGGATTGCAGGTTGGAGAACATATATCAAAATCTTGGCATAGTGAAATTGGCAGGACGGTCTCAACACCCAGTAAGCAGCTGCCCCACAGACGCGTGTCTTCTCTGAGAAGCCGCCTCCATTCCGTCACCACTGGGACTTGTATGTGATGCAAAGGAAATGCTAACAGAAAAACAGCCATCTGGGGGGCCTGAACCAAAGATGAGATGAGACGAGAGAGGGGGACAGAGCCGGGAATGAGAGACAGGGACACCCTGATCCCAACAGCTCTCCCACCTGACCAGCCTTGGAGATCAGGGGAGTGAGAGGGAACAAAGCCAGGGTGTCTTTAATGAAGGCAAACATCCACAGTGACAGCGGGGGGCTTCCCTGGTGGCCCAGCGGTCAAGAACACCTTCAACGCAGGGGACGCAGGTTCGATCCCTTGCTGGGGAGCTAAGATCCCGCCTTCCACAGGGCAACTAAGCCTACGCATCATAGTCAGAGAGAAGCCCAAGTACTGGAAAGAAAGAGTCTGTGTGCCACAGCTAAGACCTGGCAGGGGCAAAGAAATACATTTTTAAAAAAGAGAATGATTGTTAAAAACAAAAACATAAATAAAATGACAGAGGGTAGGATCCAGGTTAAAGCAATCCCTTCTCACCCCTGGAGAAGGCTATGCAGCGCACTCCCGCATTCTTGCCTGGAGAATCTCATGGACAGAGGAGCCTGGCGGGCTACTGTCCATAGGGTCACGAAGAGTCAGACACGACTAAAGCGACTTAGCACTCAGGCACGTGATCCATTCCCACAGGAAGACCCCAGAAGTGGGAAAGCATGGAGACAGATAATGGAATTTCCTTTTCTGCACTTCTCAAGAGAGGCTTCCCTCTTCTCCCACACTACCAGCCCTCCTCGCACCTGGCCAAGTGGCTGTGGGACAGTCTTGCCTGGAAGCCCAGAGAAGGAGACTGGGACCTCCACCAGCAGGAGGATTATGGGAATATGCTAGCATCCTATTGCCAGGATGCTGGGCCAACTCCAGGGAAGGAGAGGACACTTTGCCAAGCTCTGTTCCAGGCCCAGCAGTGTCCGTGATTAAAGTTCACTCCGTCCTGACACCCCTAGAAGTGAGTGCCACTGGAGGGACCCAGGTCTCCTGTGGAGAGAGGTAAAGCAGAGGCTGCGGGCTGCAGTTCTTCCCCCCTAGTTGGTATGAGGCAAAGCCAGGTGCAGGAAGCAGCTGAATTAAACAATGCCATGGGGGTGGGAGGAGGGAGGAGCGGTTGTGATATGAAGGAAACACTCATTCCGACAAAGGGAAATCAAAGCCCCAAACGATTCCGTCAGGAGGAAAGGTGAGCAGGAGGGAAATGAAATGGCAACGTGTCGGAAATCAGGCACAGAGGTGGAGGAAGGGACAGGATGCTCAAGAGGGGAGACAGCTCCTCAAAGGGCTGGGCCTTCTGGAGAGGATGTGGGTTCCAGCGGGTCTGAACCACATTTCCCTAGAGAGAACAGGGACCCGCCATATTGCTGGTGCTCCAGCTGAGAGGTGGCCCGGAGCAGTAAGCCTACGCATCATAGTCAGAGAGAAGCCCAAGTACTGGAAAGAAAGAGTCTGTGTGCCACAGCTAAGACCTGGCAGGGGCAAAGAAATACATTTTTAAAAAAGAGAATGATTGTTAAAAACAAAAACATAAATAAAATGACAGAGGGTAGGATCCAGGTTAAAGCAATCCTTCTCACCCCTGGAGAAGGCTATGCAGCGCACTCCCGCATTCTTGCCTGGAGAATCTCATGGACAGAGGAGCCTGGCGGGCTACTGTCCATAGGGTCACGAAGAGTCAGACACGACTAAAGCGACTTAGCACTCAGGCACGTGATCCATTCCCACAGGAAGACCCCAGAAGTGGGAAAGCATGGAGACAGATAATGGAATTTCCTTTTCTGCACTTCTCAAGAGAGGCTTCCCTCTTCTCCCACACTACCAGCCCTCCTCGCACCTGGCCAAGTGGCTGTGGGACAGTCTTGCCTGGAAGCCCAGAGAAGGAGACTGGGACCTCCACCAGCAGGAGGATTATGGGAATATGCTAGCATCCTATTGCCAGGATGCTGGGCCAACTCCCAGGGAAGGAGAGGACACTTTGCCAAGCTCTGTTCCAGGCCCAGCAGTGTCCGTGATTAAAGTTCACTCCGTCCTGACACCCCTAGAAGTGAGTGCCACTGGAGGGACCCAGGTCTCCTGTGGAGAGAGGTAAAGCAGAGGCTGCGGGCTGCAGTTCTTCCCCCCTAGTTGGTATGAGGCAAAGCCAGGTGCAGGAAGCAGCTGAATTAAACAATGCCATGGGGGTGGGAGGAGGGAGGAGCGGTTGTGATATGAAGGAAACACTCATTCCGACAAAGGGAAATCAAAGCCCCAAACGATTCCGTCAGGAGGAAAGGTGAGCAGGAGGGAAATGAAATGGCAACGTGTCGGAAATCAGGCACAGAGGTGGAGGAAGGGACAGGATGCTCAAGAGGGGAGACAGCTCCTCAAAGGGCTGGGCCTTCTGGAGAGGATGTGGGTTCCAGCGGGTCTGAACCACATTTCCCTAGAGACAACAGGGACCCGCCATATTGCTGGTGCTCCAGCTGAGAGGTGGCCCGGAGCAGTAGGCCTCTTCTGTCCTGGAATTCTTCCTGTTCTTGGAGAACACCAACTTAGCAGACCCCGTCACCTCCAAAGACTGGTGGATTCTCTTGTAAATACGAACACTTCCTCATAAAGTGAAGGGCTGCCTGGGCACCCTGGAAAATACTGAACTTCAGCAGAAGTGCTGGAGGTTGGAATCATCTGAACAGGTGTACAGGGAAGCATGCAGGTGTGCAGGCTTGGGCTCCATTAAGCCCCACATCTAAAGGATGTCCACTGTCCTTTAGGAGTCCCCATGGTCTTCAGCCATTTGAAAGAGAAAAGAAGCATCCTGCAGAGGACTGTTTCTGCAGGGCTCCCCTCACAGAGCCCTCCCTGCAGGGGTCCCTGGAGTCAGGAGTGAAGTCTCCGCCTCTGCCCCTGCCCCCTGGGTGCTCACCACCCCCAGCGCCACCTCCCAGCTCCCACAGGCCTTCCCACCCCCTCACCCTCTCCTGTGCCTGGATCTCTGGCCAGGAAGGGCCCTCCTCTTCCTCTTGCTCCCAGCCCCCTCCTGCATGGTGACCCCGCTTCCTTCAGAGGCCGAGGCCCTGGGACACCCAGTCTTTCCGCGTCATGTATGCTTTCCCTAAACTCCTCTGAGGTCCTCTGCGAATGTCCTTAAGTCTCTCTTCCCTGCTTCTTCGAGCCTGCCTTATTCTGAGAGCCCCATGGAGCTGGCTCTTCATGGAGTCTCTTCATGCCTCTGAACCCCTCTCCAAGCCTGGGATCCGGGCAGAGTGAGGGCTTTGCCAGTGGACTGACGGGCTCCCCCTGGGTCTGGACGTCCGTGGCAGACAAGGTTTGCAGGGCCCAGTTAATGACTCTGGGAGTCATAGTTATGATGCTGCATGAATAAACCAACATACTCGGCTCAGAGTTGGCCAGGTTGCCCACTAAATCCCCCAGAAGGAAAAAGTCTGAGTCAGAATGGATTTCAGATGATCATTTCCAGTCAAAGGGACATAAAACAATGCATGAGGGGAGGCTGAAGGAGGTAGTGCTGTTCTGGAGGAGAGAAGTCTCGGCTTTGCACGAGAGCCAGCTTTCAGGGTGTTGGAGTCAAGAGATTAGATTCCATCTTTGTGCTCTGCGAGATGGCTATCAGCTCACTGTGGAGAGACCTCAGCTCAGTGGAAGAAGAACCACAGGGCCATCCAGGCATCCCTGAGCCTTAAGAAATACTGAGCTCCTTATTGATAGAAGTATTCAAATAGAGTGTAACCAACTTGCGAAGGAGATTTAAGAATGGAAAGAGGGAAAACAGAGGCAGGGGATGGGGAGGGAGAGGAGAGGGAACCAGATGACTTTCGAAAGTCTTTCCAGTCCCGGAGAATATGATCACGTCCATAGACAGACAATGGCTCCAACAGCCAGGGACTTCAAAGGCCTCTGGGAACACTCTTAATCATGGCATCATAAAGTCTGCCATGAATTCCAGAAGTCGTTTTCTACAATCTTCCTGTCCCTCAGCAGCCCTGCTCAGCTGAGAGTTTATCACCGGCAAAGGAGTTTTCATTGGAACTTGCTGGAATGTCTATGGGGCTGCAGCCGGAGGTTGGGAGACGCTCTGCGGTGGCAGGTGGAGCAGAGAGAAGCTCTTCTGGCTGGACCTCAAGCTGGGGAAACGTTACGGAGGGTCCCAGCCTCCGCCGTGGGTCGACAGCCCTGTACAGATGTAGGCTCCGTGCTGTGAGGGACAGATGGGCGGAAGCTTTGGTGGAGGCGGGCAGACAAGCTGAGCTCTTCCATTGTGGAGCTGCCTCGCCAGCTGCCGACAAGGGAGGGCTTGTGCTGACGGAACCTCTGGAGGGATGAACGTGGCTCAGAGAGAGTACACTCTCACGGTTTCCCATGCTTAAGCTGTCTGGAAGCTCCTGTCATACGCACCTCGAGCAAAGAGAAAGGAAGTGACGGCTGCCGATGGAAGCTGGGCATGTTTTCCCAACGCTGGCACTGCTCTCTGTAATTCTCCTTCATCGCGGAAGCTTCCTTTCAAAATAGTTGGGGGGTGGCGTGATTCATGATGGCAGTGTCTTCGCTCCTGAGGAACGAGACACCAGCGGCCTCGCTGCAGAGTGGCGGTGAGGTCCTCCTCCCAACAAGGGCATTCCCACACCCCTCTGCAGCTGCCTTGTGCCAGCTGACGGGGGCCCGGCCTCCGTGATGCCAACCCCCTGAGCTCCGGCAGAATCTGGTGAGCTTTGCACTTTCTGTACAGGTGGCTGGTGTCCTATGGGCACAGCCGTCGGATCTCAGAGCAAGCCTGGGCCACATTAGCCTCCTGATAGTATAACAAGATGAGCTGGGCTAGGGGCCCACCGCAGGAGAGTCTGACGCTGGCTGACTCCTGCTGGGTAATCCTTCCGACTCTACTGCGCTGTCCCCTCCTCGGGACTCCTCCCCTGCCCTCCAGTTTGCGATAGATGCCACCCTTGGGTCTTCATCTCCCCGGGCTTATCTTCATCTTTCACTATCATGGGCTTCCCTCCTGGCTCAGACAGTAAAGAACCTGCCTGCAGTGCAGAAGACCCAGATTTGATCCCTGAGTCGGGAAGATCCTCAGAGAAGAGAATGGCCACTCACGCCAGTAGTCTTGCCTGGAGAATCCCACGAACGGGGGAGGCTGGCGGGCCACAGTCCACGGGATCGCCAAGAGTCGGACACGAGCGAGCGACTCAAAACCTTGATTATCACAGGGCACATCCCATGGTGACTCCTCCACCTAACCCAGGAGATTCTGCAGACCTAGAGGGTCCTCGCCACCGTTTGTTCAATGGAATGAGCCTGCACCCGAGATGACAAACTGCTCAAGAGCAGGGCGGGCTGGGACTAGGGAGCGTGAGTGATGCCCGTGGGGTGCAACGTGGAGGGAGGTGCCTGCTCGGAGGCTCATTCATTCCCCTGAGAATGGGTGCCGCCAGAGGAGTCCCCAGGCCACCAGGCTGGGCTCAGTCCCCGCCTGGCCCCGAGGCGGCAGAAAAGGAAAGAATATTCATTGCTGAGACCCAGCCGTAGAGAGGCAATATATTATTTCATCTATTCCTCCGAGCAGCCCTATGAAATAGGCACTGACACTCTCTTTTGAAACATGAGGAAACTGAGCTTTGTGCCTTGTGGAAGGCCCCTGAGCTAATACGAGAGAGGCAGAACGCACAGCCCGGGCCCTCCTCGTGCTGAGTCGCAGCTCTTTGCACTCCACGGCACTGTCTCCAGCCGCGGTGTGTGATGGCGGTCCCCGGTCTGAGGGGAGCTCCGTGGGCTGTAGGGGAGAGGGGCCCCACCACACTGAAGAGGGCAGGTCTCGCTCTGGCTAGGGCCCGAATGTGGACTCGCTAGGTCTGCCTGGAACCTGGGGAGCCTCTGCTCCCAGCGTCCCCAGGTGATGCCGAGGGACCGGCTGGAGGTGAGGCCCGGGGCCCCTGCAGACACGCCCTTCGCAGCCCCCGGCAGCAGCTCACTGCTGTGGGTCAGGAAGGCCTCCCTCGGGTGGGCCCTGATCTTCAGGCCCTGCAACGCAAACCCCTCCCTCTCACCCAGGCCTCCGTGGAGACCCTGTGCGGGACCTTCCTGCCTGGAGCAGTGCATGCTTCCAAGCTGAGCTGCTCAGGCGGGGGCCGCAGGGGGAGCAACTGTTTTGCCTGTCGCTGTCGGCTTCAGGGGTGGCCCGGGGAGGGGCCCGGCATTACCAAGACTCTGTGCAGACCCAGAGGCTGCCGAGCAGCCGGCAGGACGGAGGCCTCCGTCAGCAGCCTTCCTCCTGGGCCTGACCCGTTCTCCTTCCCCGGCCCACACCCCTGGCTCCTGCCCTTCCTTCTGCATTCCCTTTCCACACAGCATCACCACCCAGACGTAGGACCGGTCAGGGACGCACAGAGGAAACCGCAGGTGGGAAGCAGGGACCCCGACCAGCCTCAATGGGCCTCATGCATCCCCACCAGCAGAGCCCCAGAAGTGGCCGAGCCCACAGTGGGCAGAGCATCCAGCTGCCCTCCGAGTTTGGAGTGGAAAAGAGAGGAGCCGGCACTCTCTCAGGAGAGATTCCAGGGTGTTGAGATCAGCAGGTGGCCCAGCTTGGAGCCAGCCTGTCTACCCTGATGGAGAAATCGGAGGCTCACCCAGGAAATGGGGCTCAAGAGAGGATTTCCCGACCCCTCCCAGCGGCCACCACCCTCACTGCCTCCCGATCGACCTTAGTCATCAGATTCAGGTCCTCAAGTGACCGCCCTGCAACCCAGTGTGCCTCCAGCCCGAACCACAGATCTTCACTATGAACCTCCCCAGCCTAGCTCGGGCCAGGGACTCTCCCCGCCCACACCTCTGCCCCTGCGTAAGGGCGGACATGCCGCTCGGTCTGGGATTCCAGGGCGTCCATGACCACGCACTCCCCAGATGGGAGAGTGGGGACATTTCCAACCTCCCCCTTGCACCTGCCCTGCGCCGACCTGACTCCTCCCATTCCCACAGCTCTCCCAATACCCAGGAAGCTGTTCATCAATCTTAGTGGATGAATTCCGATTAGAACAGTCCTTGGGTTTAAGATGTTGCCGAAAGCGGTTTCTTCAGCTGACAATGGTAGAGAGGAAGTTCTGCCTTCTGTCTAGCCTACTTCCACCCGACTTGTGGTTCATTTTCCTTCCTCAGTGGAGACGGAAAGCAGTGGATTGTCTTTCCCTAAATAATAACCTTTCGTGGGTTTGAAGACTATTATTATGTCACCTTTGAGCCACTTTCTTCTTCAGCCTAAATAATCCCACCTCTTTTCATGTTTCTTCAGAATGTTACTCCCTGCCCTGTAATTACCTTGGCAATGCTTCTGGATTCTTTCTAACTTCTCTGCCACCAGAATGAAGAAGGCACTTGAGAGCAGCCGGCAGAAACCAAACTGAGGGCCTACTACGTGCTGGCAACTAACTCGCCGCATCCGCCACAAGCTGGCACGCGCACACTGAAGTCGATCTTCCCAGCAACCCACGAGGTAGCAGTGCCTCACCCCCACTTTACAGAAGAGAAAACAGAGGATCATAGGGCTGATGGTAAAGGATCCGCCTGCAATGCAGGAGACCCCGGGCTGATCCCTGGGTCAGGACGATCCCCAGGAGGAAGAAATGGCAACCCACACCACTATTCTTGCCCGGAGAATTCCCACAGACACAGGAGCCTGGTGGGGTACAGACCATGGGATCACAGAGTCAGACACGGCTGAATGACAAAGCACAGCACATCCCAACATTTAATCCTTTCCATGTGTCTCTGGGACCAAGTAATAAATTGCTCCAACTCTAACCCCACACTCTCTAAGTCTATTCATCCTCAATTTGAAAACATTAACTTGGGTCCACTGTGACCATGGGATCTTTTTCTAAAATGTTTAATATCTTACTATCACTCATTTCGGGCTTACTTCAGGCACCTAGGAGCAAAAAAAGAGAAAGAAACCACGGGCTCCTTCTCTAAGAGCGTAACCTCGGGCGTGGGGGCTGGATGGGCACGTGAGCGGTTCCAGCACTTACCAAGACATGCTCAGTCCACTTGTGCACCGCTCCTGGGCAGGCTGTTGGAAAGCGGGAATGCTGAGTCCATTAAGCAATTACCTAAAGATGCCAAGCAGTTTAAGGAGTCATCTGGGACCAGCCTTGGCACAGTGAAGGAACAGCCATAGACGGGAGCAGAAGAGCACTGGAGGCTTGTGTCCCCGTGGTGGGCACGTGTGTGCTGCTGGGGACGGGACCAGGCGTCTGTGGGCTGCTTTGCTAGGTCTGTGCCGCCGCCCAGCCGGGGCTCTGCGTTCTGCTCCGTTCCCTACTCTGGGCTCTACCGCCTCTCTTCTGGTGTCCAAGGGAGAAAAAAATCAGCTGTACATCCAGTGAGGCTTTTCACTGACACTCTTGCTTTCACGTGAAGGCACACCAGCCCTCATTGTAGCACCTTCCTTTCTCTCCATCCATCAAAATCGAACTCATTCTTCAGGATCCATTTAAATGCTGCATTCAGCCTCTCTCCTCCAACCGTCCCCGCCCACTCTCTGTTCTGGCCAAATCGGTCTGCCGGTCCTACCCACACAGACCCCGCGGCTTCCTCTGAAGGGTCCCTTTTCTCATCCATTCTTTTAACTCACATCTTTGGGGAAGCTACTCTGGGCCAGGCACTCTTCGGGGCACAGAGGGCAGTCGCATTCAAAACAGACAAAACCCTCCACCGTACAATGCCAAGTGAAATCAGTCAGACAGAGAAAGACAAAAACTGTGTGCTATCGCGTGTATGTGGAATCCAGAAAAATGCAACAGATCAGTGAATACAACAGTAACAAAAAGAAGCAGACTCACAGATAGAGAACAAACCAGTGGTTACCAGTGGGGTGAAGAGGGTGTGGAAGAATGGGGGGGTACAAACTACTGGGTGGAAGGCTGGCTGTTGTAGTCAACAACATGGCGAATAGAGCCAATATTTTGTAATAGCTGTAAATAAAAGTAACCTTTAAAATTGTATTACGTTTTTTTAAATTAAAAAAAAAAAACCTCCACTCTCATTTTGGGCATAGAAGCTGACATTCTGGCATCACTACTAATACCAGAAGGCTTTGACCTCTCCCACTCCAACTTAAACTTAAAAACCCCAGCGTGCTTTCAGCCATAGGTCCTTCTCTGTGAAGCCCTCCCTCTCCGCTCCAAGCAGCCTCCCTCCTCACCCTGGACGGCAATCGCCTTTACTCCACGAGCCGCGTTTGGCCCGTGTCAGACGTCCATCGCCTTTTATCACCTGCGTGTCTGTCCTACCCCCCCCCCCCTTAATGGGAGCTCCCAGGAGGGCAGGAAGTATGTTGCTTTTGCCTCAGTAGCCCTGCAGCACCCAGCAGAGTGTCTGGTACAGGGAAGGAAAAACAGCATTGAGAAAAGGAATAAGGACCAACCGTTGATCTAAGTTCTTAACAGGCATGAGCTCGTTTGATCCGGATGACGAGCCTGTGGGGTGGCGGGCGCCGCGCAGGGTGAAGCAGGGGCGGCAGCTGCCGAGCTGACCGTGCCGTGCCCCCGGAGGAGCAGAGCCGGCGGGCGCAGGCGTGGGCTCCGAGCGGGAACTGGGCTGAGTCCTGACTCCATCACTTACCAACCGGATGACCTCCGGTGACTGATTTCTCTCCCCTCGGCTTCCGTTTCCCTTCTGATGACTGGGAATAACCACAGCACCCAGGTCACAGAAGGGCATGACAGTGGCATGAACTCAAGCAGGTGATAGACCTGCGGCACAATGCCTGACAGGGCTTCCCAGGTGGCTCAGCGGTTAAGAATCCGCCTGCCAAGCAGGAGGTGTGGGTTCGATCCCTGTGTCAGGAAGAAGCCCTGAAGAAGGAAACGGCGACCCACTCCAGTATTCTTGTCTGGAGAATTCCATGGAAAAGCAGCCCAGTGGGCTACAGTTCATGGGGTCGCAAAAGAGTCAGACACGACTTAGTGACTAAACAAAAACAACAGTGCCTGACAAACTAGAAGAGATCAACACAGGGTGCCCGCTGCTATTGTTACTGTATTATTTTATTTCAATGATAAATTTTAAAATAATGCAAATATTATTTTATTTTCCCTCCCACACTTGCCTCCTGCCCATCCTGCTCCCCATCCTCCACCCGCGCCCGCCCACACACCTCCTTCCACCTCCTTCGTGGAGGAGAGGAAAATTTGAGCGCATTCTACCGAGAAGAGACGCTTCAGTCTCTACCTTATTCCTCCTCTTCCAGCCAATGAGCCCTGAAACAAAGGGACCGCGGACATCATGACTCGTTTATAATAACCCGGGCCCTGGGGACCAGGGAGCAGACGGCAGCTTGGCTTGGGCACTGACAGAGTGACAAAGACTCAAAAATGCAAGAAATAAGGGGACAGTCCAGAAACCAGCCACAAGTGAGATCTTCCTGGGCCACTGCTAACATCCACTGCGCTCTTCCATAGAAATCCGACGCTGCTGTAACACACACACACACACCAGCTGACTCAGAATGCAGGCTTTACATGACCTCCTGGGGGAAGCAGCTCTATCTACCTCACTGGCTAACACTAAAGGCTTGTGTGTCCCCCGCCTCTTTGATTGTTATGCCCCCAGGTCACAACCTGTGGTCAGTCCACATTTTGCAGGTACCAGGAGCACCCAGTCCTCCATGTTTCTCATCCTAGACAACGGCTGGGCTCCATGGCGGCCCCCCTTCTCCCTGACTGATTTCTCCCCCTCGGCTTCCGTTTCCTTCTGATGACTGGGAATAACCACAGCACCCAGGTCACAGAAGGGCATGACAGTGGCATGAACTCAAGCAGGTGATAGACCTGCGGCACAATGCCTGACAGGGCTTCCCAGGTGGCTCAGCGGTTAAGAATCCGCCTGCCAAGCAGGAGGTGTGGGTTCGATCCCTGTGTCAGGAAGAAGCCCTGAAGAAGGAAACGGCGACCCACTCCAGTATTCTTGTCTGGAGAATTCCATGGAAAAGCAGCCCAGTGGGCTACAGTTCATGGGGTCGCAAAAGAGTCAGACACGACTTAGTGACTAAACAAAAACAACAGTGCCTGACAAACTAGAAGAGATCAACACAGGGTGCCCGCTGCTATTGTTACTGTATTATTTTATTTCAATGATAAATTTTAAAATAATGCAAATATTATTTTATTTTCCCTCCCACACTTGCCTCCTGCCCATCCTGCTCCCCATCCTCCACCCGCGCCCGCCCACACACCTCCTTCCACCTCCTTCGTGGAGGAGAGGAAAATTTGAGCGCATTCTACCGAGAAGAGACGCTTCAGTCTCTACCTTATTCCTCCTCTTCCAGCCAATGAGCCCTGAAACAAAGGGACCGCGGACATCATGACTCGTTTATAATAACCCGGGCCCTGGGGACCAGGGAGCAGACGGCAGCTTGGCTTGGGCACTGACAGAGTGACAAAGACTCAAAAATGCAAGAAATAAGGGGACAGTCCAGAAACCAGCCACAAGTGAGATCTTCCTGGGCCACTGCTAACATCCACTGCGCTCTTCCATAGAAATCCGACGCTGCTGTAACACACACACACACACCAGCTGACTCAGAATGCAGGCTTTACATGACCTCCTGGGGGAAGCAGCTCTATCTACCTCACTGGCTAACACTAAAGGCTTGTGTGTCCCCCGCCTCTTTGATTGTTATGCCCCCAGGTCACAACCTGTGGTCAGTCCACATTTTGCAGGTACCAGGAGCACCCAGTCCTCCATGTTTCTCATCCTAGACAACGGCTGGGCTCCATGGCGGCTCCTTCTCCCTGACTTTCATCTACTTCTCCCCCTATTTCTGCCTGCAGCAGTGAAGCATCAATTACACACTCCAATTATATGATTATACATATTTTCACTAATTAATAATAATTCTCGCTACTCATCCTGCCAACTCCTATCGGAGGACCCCGGAGGGCATTTGGGGGGCTCTGTCACAGCTTTGACACCAGGAGGGAAGGAGCAAGGCCGGTAGAGCGCCTGGGATGCAAGAGGAACTGAGGTACCACAAGGTCACCCACCCAAGAGACAGCGGCAGCCGTGGACTCTGAGACTTTGGTTTTGTCTCGGTAGAGTGTTTGCCCGAATGTGTGGGCCTTCAGGATGCTGCTGCTGCCTGGAGATGCGGCAGGAGTTAGAAAGGAGTTTAGCCCGGGAGGAGTGCTGGATGCTTTGTACATGTTAAACCGACTTAGTCGTTAAAACTAAAAGTTCCTCCTATTGATAGAAATCAGCATTTCAGGTTACACATCACACTGTGTGCTCCCCTCCTGAGACATAACACGCCACAAGGAAAGGTTACCTGGTGATCTGGACCAGAGCATTGCTTTCTTTCTCAGAGTCATACGTCAGAACAGGACAGCCCTGGGAGGTCACCTGGCCCAGTTTGCTTATTTTGCAGAGGCAGAAGCTTAAGGCCTAGAGCCAGTGCAAACCATAAAGTAACTCAGCACCAAGTTCATTGATAAATTTAATTATTAAGACAATACAGTGAGGTGAGTGTTACTATCCCCATGTTCCCAGGAAAGCAGGGTCTTAGAGAGACTTGCCCAAGGTCATGCTGCTTACACGTGACAGAGCTGTGACTAAACCCAGACCCCAGTACATTCCCAAACCACTGACTTTTTCACTGTTTCGTGTTGATAACATAGCCAATTAGTGGCAGAAGACGTGGGCACTTTGAGGCAGATGACAAACCCATGAGCTCTTGGAAGAGTAGATAAGCCAAACTGACAAAGAACAAGACATTCCTTCCTTAAGCTGAGTCTTCCTGGAGCCAAATTTCATTTTGATGGGTGCAGTCCGCCAGCAAACCTGTGGTCAGTCCACATTTTGCAGGTACCAGGAGCACCCAGTCCTCCATGTTTCTCATCCTAGACAACGGCTGGGCTCCATGGCTCCTTCTCCCTGACTTTCATCTACTTCTCCCCCTATTTCTGCCTGCAGCAGTGAAGCATCAATTACACACTCCAATTATATGATTATACATATTTTCACTAATTAATAATAATTCTCGCTACTCATCCTGCCAACTCCTATCGGAGGACCCCGGAGGGCATTTGGGGGGCTCTGTCACAGCTTTGACACCAGGAGGGAAGGAGCAAGGCCGGTAGAGCGCCTGGGATGCAAGAGGAACTGAGGTACCACAAGGTCACCCACCCAAGAGACAGCGGCAGCCGTGGACTCTGAGACTTTGGTTTTGTCTCGGTAGAGTGTTTGCCCGAATGTGTGGGCCTTCAGGATGCTGCTGCTGCCTGGAGATGCGGCAGGAGTTAGAAAGGAGTTTAGCCCGGGAGGAGTGCTGGATGCTTTGTACATGTTAAACCGACTTAGTCGTTAAAACTAAAAGTTCCTCCTATTGATAGAAATCAGCATTTCAGGTTACACATCACACTGTGTGCTCCCCTCCTGAGACATAACACGCCACAAGGAAAGGTTACCTGGTGATCTGGACCAGAGCATTGCTTTCTTTCTCAGAGTCATACGTCAGAACAGGACAGCCCTGGGAGGTCACCTGGCCCAGTTTGCTTATTTTGCAGAGGCAGAAGCTTAAGGCCTAGAGCCAGTGCAAACCATAAAGTAACTCAGCACCAAGTTCATTGATAAATTTAATTATTAAGACAATACAGTGAGGTGAGTGTTACTATCCCCATGTTCCCAGGAAAGCAGGGTCTTAGAGAGACTTGCCCAAGGTCATGCTGCTTACACGTGACAGAGCTGTGACTAAACCCAGACCCCAGTACATTCCCAAACCACTGACTTTTTCACTGTTTCGTGTTGATAACATAGCCAATTAGTGGCAGAAGACGTGGGCACTTTGAGGCAGATGACAAACCCATGAGCTCTTGGAAGAGTAGATAAGCCAAACTGACAAAGAACAAGACATTCCTTCCTTAAGCTGAGTCTTCCTGGAGCCAAATTTCATTTTGATGGGTGCAGTCCGCCAGCAAACCTAGTCCTTGAAAAAAAATCAATCGAAGCTGTTTTCACACTGAACAGACTGGCCAGTGGATGGACTTGATGAGCTGAGGTCCAGCAGCTCATCCAGGCTGCGTTAAAGCTTTGGCGGACGGCAGGATTAGATCTGCCCACCCCGCAGTGGAAATCTCACAAGACTGGGTCCAGCCACCTGTGAGCGTGGACCTGGCTGCCACCGAGCTGCCTGGGGCCCTGACCAGCAGACGGCGCTCATCCCTGACCCCACCACAAGGGGGAGACGGAGGGTCGGGACGTGCTGGTTGACTGCAGCCAAGGACCGCGGTGGCTTCAACGGGACTGAGAGTCTAGGCAGGCTCAGAACTTATGTCCAGAAACAAGCAAGCTGATCAAAAGGAGGCAAGGCCATGAGTCTGCCACTCTGCCAACCCACCACCCCGCAGTCACCAGTACAGGTGAGGAGTCCCGCAGAGAGGCAGCCGCGAGCCACGCGATGAGTCATTCCCACCACGGGAACAGGTTTCAGACCTGGCTCATCACTTGCTCCAACTGCTTAGTTCCGGGAAAATAATAAAAATCCCAACTTCCCAGTTCCAGTTCAGAGATCAGATGTTACCTCTCGTCCCTCTCACACCTACATATTTTTATCAGTCCTTTTCATAGAACTGATTTGCCATACCATGAACTAATTTTCTGTATAATCTTCTATTACCTCTATTAGAAGTAGAGCGGTATTAAGATGCTATTATGTGCAAAAAGATTTACATATAGCCAATAAATACATGAAAAGATGTTCAGCATTATTAGCCATTGTGGAAATGCAAATTAATAACCACAATTAGATACATTGCACACCCATTAGAATGGCTAACTCTCAAAGAAGGAACCCAGACCCCAGTACATTCCCAAACCACTGACTTTTTCACTGTTTCGTGTTGATAACATAGCCAATTAGTGGCAGAAGACGTGGGCACTTTGAGGCAGATGACAAACCCATGAGCTCTTGGAAGAGTAGATAAGCCAAACTGACAAAGAACAAGACATTCCTTCCTTAAGCTGAGTCTTCCTGGAGCCAAATTTCATTTTGATGGGTGCAGTCCGCCAGCAAACCTAGTCCTTGAAAAAAAATCAATCGAAGCTGTTTTCACACTGAACAGACTGGCCAGTGGATGGACTTGATGAGCTGAGGTCCAGCAGCTCATCCAGGCTGCGTTAAAGCTTTGGCGGACGGCAGGATTAGATCTGCCCACCCCGCAGTGGAAATCTCACAAGACTGGGTCCAGCCACCTGTGAGCGTGGACCTGGCTGCCACCGAGCTGCCTGGGGCCCTGACCAGCAGACGGCGCTCATCCCTGACCCCACCACAAGGGGGAGACGGAGGGTCGGGACGTGCTGGTTGACTGCAGCCAAGGACCGCGGTGGCTTCAACGGGACTGAGAGTCTAGGCAGGCTCAGAACTTATGTCCAGAAACAAGCAAGCTGATCAAAAGGAGGCAAGGCCATGAGTCTGCCACTCTGCCAACCCACCACCCCGCAGTCACCAGTACAGGTGAGGAGTCCCGCAGAGAGGCAGCCGCGAGCCACGCGATGAGTCATTCCCACCACGGGAACAGGTTTCAGACCTGGCTCATCACTTGCTCCAACTGCTTAGTTCCGGGAAAATAATAAAAATCCCAACTTCCCAGTTCCAGTTCAGAGATCAGATGTTACCTCTCGTCCCTCTCACACCTACATATTTTTATCAGTCCTTTTCATAGAACTGATTTGCCATACCATGAACTAATTTTCTGTATAATCTTCTATTACCTCTATTAGAAGTAGAGCGGTATTAAGATGCTATTATGTGCAAAAAGATTTACATATAGCCAATAAATACATGAAAAGATGTTCAGCATTATTAGCCATTGTGGAAATGCAAATTAATAACCACAATTAGATACCATTGCACACCCATTAGAATGGCTAACTCTCAAAGAAGGAAGCTCCACATGCTGTAAGGATATAGATCACTACCATATGGCCCCTGAAGTGGACTCTCATCCATTACTGGCAGGAGAATAAAGGTGTATTATTATAACCATGCTGGAAAAACAGGCAATTTCTTAAGAAGTTAAACATACAATCACCACAGACCTCCCACAATTCCACCTGTAGGTATTGCCCAAAAGAAATGAAAATGTGTGTCTGCACAAAGGTACACAAAGGTACCTATGCATACGTTCACAGCAGATTAATTTGTATCAGTAATAGCAAACACTGCAGATGGTCTGAATGTCCATCAGCAGGTGACTAGATGAATAAATGACAGGGTCACTATACAGTCAATAGAGTATTACTCAACCAAATGGACGAATCTCAAAGCATCATGCTGAGAGAAATAGATACAAAAGAGGACATGATTCTATTTATATGAAACATCAGGGGAAAAAAGGAAATTTAATCTAAAATGACATGAAAGCTAATCAGTAATTGATGGGGGTCAGGAGTGGTGGGGAGACGGACTGGGAAGGAGCCAGGGGAACCCTGGAGTCTGGAAAGTGTTTACATTGTGATTGTGGTGCCTGTTACAGGAGGCTAAACATTTGTCAACACTCACGGAGCTCTATACGCTCAAAATAGGACCGTAAATTACACCTTAGTAAAATTAGGGAAAAGGCTGTGTAGAAGACTATTATGAACAACCTTAACTGAATGTAAATGACACATTCATGTTAATAGCATTGAAATCTAACACAAACGTAGAATAAAAAGAACAAATGTCAAATAAGCGGTCAAAGAATACACATGCACACACACATACAGGTGCATGCAGGCACAACGATGCTGGTCTGATGGACTTTGTCCTGGGGACCCAGGAAAACCTGACAGCTGCCCCTAAGGAGATCCCTTAAAGAGACGGAACAGATATAAGATAAAAACAAGACACATAAATACTTTTTTAAAAAAATTAGCTGTGGCTTTGTCCCCAGCTGCCACTGCAGAAGCCTGGGGGACTCAACTGGTGCACGAGGAAGGCTCCACTTGCTGGCGTAGGTGGCCTTGGGTGGTATAAAAGCCAAACAAGTCCCTCCCTCCAATGCTGAAATGCTCAAGCCATGAGTCTCCAAATCTGCTCCTGTAAGCGGCCCACCAGCACCCAGAGGACAGGAAGGGCCTCCACCCATTACTGGCAGGAGAATAAAGGTGTATTATTATAACCATGCTGGAAAAACAGGCAATTTCTTAAGAAGTTAAACATACAATCACCACAGACCTCCCACAATTCCACCTGTAGGTATTGCCCAAAAGAAATGAAAATGTGTGTCTGCACAAAGGTACACAAAGGTACCTATGCATACGTTCACAGCAGATTAATTTGTATCAGTAATAGCAAACACTGCAGATGGTCTGAATGTCCATCAGCAGGTGACTAGATGAATAAATGACAGGGTCACTATACAGTCAATAGAGTATTACTCAACCAAATGGACGAATCTCAAAGCATCATGCTGAGAGAAATAGATACAAAAGAGGACATGATTCTATTTATATGAAACATCAGGGGAAAAAAGGAAATTTAATCTAAAATGACATGAAAGCTAATCAGTAATTGATGGGGGTCAGGAGTGGTGGGGAGACGGACTGGGAAGGAGCCAGGGGAACCCTGGAGTCTGGAAAGTGTTTACATTGTGATTGTGGTGCCTGTTACAGGAGGCTAAACATTTGTCAACACTCACGGAGCTCTATACGCTCAAAATAGGACCGTAAATTACACCTTAGTAAAATTAGGGAAAAGGCTGTGTAGAAGACTATTATGAACAACCTTAACTGAATGTAAATGACACATTCATGTTAATAGCATTGAAATCTAACACAAACGTAGAATAAAAAGAACAAATGTCAAATAAGCGGTCAAAGAATACACATGCACACACACATACAGGTGCATGCAGGCACAACGATGCTGGTCTGATGGACTTTGTCCTGGGGACCCAGGAAAACCTGACAGCTGCCCCTAAGGAGATCCCTTAAAGAGACGGAACAGATATAAGATAAAAACAAGACACATAAATACTTTTTTAAAAAAATTAGCTGTGGCTTTGTCCCCAGCTGCCACTGCAGAAGCCTGGGGGACTCAACTGGTGCACGAGGAAGGCTCCACTTGCTGGCGTAGGTGGCCTTGGGTGGTATAAAAGCCAAACAAGTCCCTCCCTCCAATGCGATGTTCCTAACCCCAGTGCTCAAGCCATGAGTCTCCAAATCTGCTCTTCACCTGTAAGCGGCCCCCACCAGCACCCAGAGGACAGGACCCAGAAAGGGGCCTCCACCCACTCAGGTCTGTTTCATTCCTAGAACAGGTACACTCGACCTTCAGAATCTCATGCCTGATGGTCTCAGGTGGAGTCATTTTTCATACCATCCTTACACCCTCCAGTGAGTGAGAGATGGACCATTTCATCACAGAAAGTTGCCTTCTCTCCTCGCTCCCTTGCGGCTGGCTCTGACTATCACTTCAGGACTCAGCCAAGAGTCACCTACTCCGGGAAGCTTCCCCTGAGCCCTCATACCTAGGGACAGCTACTCCTTTATGCCCGCTTCCCTATCCCTATGCCTTCCACACTGCATTACCTCCTGAGAGTGGAGCTGATGGTGAGGGTTATATACCCAGTAATTAGCACACACAGGAGCTCTACCAGCTAGTCTTTTCTGATTGCAAACGACAGCAATCCATCAGCTTAGTTCAGTATAAAGGAAATATATTCTCCATATAAGCAACCGGGAAGGCACACAGCTGGATGCACACATGACTGGAGCAGTGGTTCACCCGACTTCAGCCACACCTGATCTCACACCACCTCCCAGCCCCGTGCCCTCTGCGTGGGGGCCTCCGTCTCAATGCCCACGTGGTAGCAAGATGGCTGCCCCAGAGAGGTGATCCAAGGCGTGTAACACGCCGTGGTCATCACCTCGTATGAACGAGGAAACCAAGATACAAAGATGTTAAGTGACTTACTGTAGCTGTGAAGTGAGGAGCAAGGAAACAAAGGAAGCAGTCTGCCTCCAGAGCGCAGGCCTGAGACACTGCAGAGCTCTGCCCCTTCAGGATGCGCTTTTCTCTTGGTCATTCGGGATATGGCCTCCTGTGACCTTGGCCTAAATGATAACTGTGACGTCCCCTCGCCACCCCCTACGACATCAGCAGTATGGGGTGGTGGGGAGAGAACAGAACAAGGACAGTGAAGAAGAAAGAGAAGAGGACAGCCCGCACAGAGGGTGCCAACTCGCAGCTTGGGCCACAGCTTTCTCCACGCCCACAGACAGCGAGGTCCCCGGAGAGCTTCCTCTTGCCCGCTGCCTTCGCAGACTCCTTCAGGAGGGACCCCCAGGAAGATGCAGCTTCCAAAAGGAAGCCCTTCTACTCAACGAGAAACTGGGAACCCGAGGACTGCCGTAGGTGAGGGCATCGTATGTGGGGCTTTGGATAGATGGGGTGTTTCTATTGCCGGGTGATTCTCCTGGGTCTTAGGTAGGCTGCGGATGTTTGCTTCTGGTCTGCTCCACGGGTCAGTACCTGACGCCAGAGAGCTCTCATCGTCTATGACTGTAGAGCCTGACCAGGTCCCTGCCTCTCCTCCAGGCCAACGACGGTTTTCTGGCCTCCAGCCTGGACCCCACGTCCCTCAGGTCATGTGAAGCAATGGCCTGGGGGTGGGAGGGAATTGGTTGGCCCCGGCTGGCTCCCTTTCATTGAGCAGGATCTCATCCCTGGGAACCACTGTATTCCTAGGTCCTCATCCGACTTCTGCAGTTTCCCACCTGCCTGTCCTTACTCACAGTGATTTTAAGCTGGAAATGATAAGTTAGCTGTTCAATCCTGCAGGCCTCTGTATTTTTGGATTCTCAGCTGTTTGGAAGTTCAGGGCATGGGTAGGAAGTAGCTCTTTTATTCAAGCCTGAGAGGCTTTTCAGGGCTCTTGGCTCTCTGCTTCCAAGCAAGCCAGGTTCAACCGAAGGCTGTCGCTTTCTGATAGGAATTTGCCGCAGGTCTCTGCTGTATAACGAGGACTTTCAGTCCAGGGTCTGTGTATCCTCCCTGCCCTGCACCCCCCGTCACTCGGTGTGGCCTGTCACTTTCATATCCCTGCTCCTGGGACAAATCAGTTTTGTTTCAAAGTAACCAAGGAAACACAACCATCCTCAGTGAAAAGAAATGTGCCGGCACGTAGATCTCAAAGACCAGGATCTGGCTTCAGGCACGGCCGAGCTTGGGGCCTTAAACAACATCATCACGATGTGGTCCCTGTTTCTCAGGTCTGTTCTTATTCACACATTTAGTTTTGTTGCGGTTTCCCAGTGGTTAACAACGTGGTTGCCCACAGTTACAGACTTACAGCCTCACCAATTTATGTCCAGCCGGCTAAACATAGAGTTTTTCTTCTCCAACAGTCAAGCAGCAACCCTGGGTTCACTCTTGCTGGACCAGATTGATCCACGGGTCCATCTCTGAACTAATTATGGCACCATGGAGATGCAGTGCTCTGATTGGCCAGGCCCGAGTGCATATCTGGGCAACCAAAACAACAGAGGTCTGTTTGACTGATGCTCGTTAAATATTTACCTTGTGAAATAACAAATGAGGGACTCTGAATAGAGACTGACCGCCTCTGAGCAGGAGTGGGAAAGTATTCTGAAAAGAGAGCACACGTGTTTTTCCTTCTCCCTCACTCAAGGAAGTCTGAGCCCGCATGAGAGCATGTCCTGAGAATCTCTCTGTATTAACAGTGAATTTCCAAATATTGATACGTGGTAGATTCTTTCTGGGTCATCCATGTCATAGGTTTAACCCTAGCCCAGAGGCCCTGGCACTGTAGGATTCCAAGCAAAACCCAGAGACCAAACCAAGTTACTTTCAAGCTCCCTTCATTCAAAAAGGCTTTTCCCGTTGCTGCAGACTGAACTGTGTCCTCCCCAAGTTCGCATGTTGGAACCTCAGCCCCTAATGTGACTGTGTGTGGAGCTAGGGCCTTTATGGATGTTTTTAAGGTTAAATGGGATCAGAGGGGTAGGGCCCTGACCCCATAGGGTTTGTATCCTTACAAGAAGAAGAGAGACTGGAAGTCATTGTCCACACACACACACACACACACACAACAAGGAAAGGCCACGCGAGCACATAGCAAGAAGGCATCCACTCACGAGCCAGAGAAGCACTGTCACCAAGGAGCCAACCCTGCCAGCACCCTGACCCCGACGTCCCCGCCCACAGAAGTGTGAGAAATCCATGTCGGTTGTTGAAGCCACGCCGTCCGCGGTGTTTGGCTAGGTGGCCGAGCTTGGGGCCTTAAACAACATCATCACGATGTGGTCCCTGTTTCTCAGGTCTGTTCTTATTCACACATTTAGTTTTGTTGCGGTTTCCCAGTGGTTAACAACGTGGTTGCCCACAGTTACAGACTTACAGCCTCACCAATTTATGTCCAGCCGGCTAAACATAGAGTTTTTCTTCTCCAACAGTCAAGCAGCAACCCTGGGTTCACTCTTGCTGGACCAGATTGATCCACGGGTCCATCTCTGAACTAATTATGGCACCATGGAGATGCAGTGCTCTGATTGGCCAGGCCCGAGTGCATATCTGGGCAACCAAAACAACAGAGGTCTGTTTGACTGATGCTCGTTAAATATTTACCTTGTGAAATAACAAATGAGGGACTCTGAATAGAGACTGACCGCCTCTGAGCAGGAGTGGGAAAGTATTCTGAAAAGAGAGCACACGTGTTTTTCCTTCTCCCTCACTCAAGGAAGTCTGAGCCCGCATGAGAGCATGTCCTGAGAATCTCTCTGTATTAACAGTGAATTTCCAAATATTGATACGTGGTAGATTCTTTCTGGGTCATCCATGTCATAGGTTTAACCCTAGCCCAGAGGCCCTGGCGCTGTAGGATTCCAAGCAAAACCCAGAGACCAAACCAAGTTACTTTCAAGCTCCCTTCATTCAAAAGGCTTTTCCCGTTGCTGCAGACTGAACTGTGTCCTCCCCAAGTTCGCATGTTGGAACCTCAGCCCCTAATGTGACTGTGTGTGGAGCTAGGGCCTTTATGGATGTTTTTAAGGTTAAATGGGATCAGAGGGGTAGGGCCCTGACCCCATAGGGTTTGTATCCTTACAAGAAGAAGAGAGACTGGAAGTCATTGTCCACACACACACACACACACACACAACAAGGAAAGGCCACGCGAGCACATAGCAAGAAGGCATCCACTCACGAGCCAGAGAAGCACTGTCACCAAGGAGCCAACCCTGCCAGCACCCTGACCCCGACGTCCCCGCCCACAGAAGTGTGAGAAATCCATGTCGGTTGTTGAAGCCACGCCGTCCGCGGTGTTTGGCTAGGGTGGCCCGAGCTGGCACGGATCCCTGTGCTCCAGCCGTCACACTGCATGTGCTTGGGGCATGCGAGTTCATTTTAACACCTGTCCAAGCACAAAAGATGGAGGAAAGCAAGCCCACCTGTGGCAGGAGCAGGCAGGGAGTGGGGCTTGGGTGGGAGATCAGACAAATCCCCCGTGCCAGACCTGAGTGGCTGGATGTACACACCCACCACGCGAGTCCACCCCTCGTATGGGCTTTGGGACAGTCCGCCTCGCAGCCTCTGGCCACTGGCGTGGATCCTGGGGACCTGACAGTCTCGGCAGGGCCCGCACCCTGCAGCACCTAATACAAATGAGGGTGTGTGGTCAGCTGCAGCTGCCTGTGAGCCTCTTCCAGCTTTGCCGAGGGACTGCCTGAGCTTGGGTTCCCTAGACACGATAGATCCTGAGAAAAAGAAGCTTGAGCAGGGTATTTACTTATTTATTAGACGAGTGCTACCTGGAGGCACTGATTAGGTAGGGAGGCATTTTGAACAGGGGAAGGGAAGAAAGCAGGGAAGCGTGTGATTTCAAGTGAAGTCTCAGCCTCAACCTGATCCCATGGAAGGCTCTGGAGTGTCAAGGACATGGAAGGGTTTCCTCCACCTTGAGAAGCAAACATACTGAGCTTTTGTATCCCCCATCCCAGAAGTCGAGGGTGGGGGTGAGTGGGCTGTCACTTCCTAGGCACGGCCGGGTCAGGGGGCTCCAGGAGCCCCTCAGCAACCGTCTGAAGGCTGCTCTCGTGAGCCACGAGCAGGGAGGCACATGATAGGACCCTGAGGGGGAGCACGGGGGTCCCGGGCCGGTACAGAGAGGTCCAGTGAGCTCACAGGCACAGGCACAGAGGAACGAGGGCTTCCAGCTCCTGGGGTCCTCCCTTTGAGGTGCTTCCCTCCAGCTCCGCCACTTGCTCCCTGCGGGGGGTGTGGTCTCTCCTTGGTTCCCTCTCCCCAGACAGCCCCAGGCTGGAGACCGGGTGACTTTTGGGAAGTGTCCCCCTTCGGCGCACCCCGCCACAGTGACACATCCTGACTTCCCCTGGACGTACTGCTCTGCCGCTGCCCCCTCCTCAACAGATGGATTATAGCAAGTCCACTTTCTGTATCAGCCACATCACGAATCATTAAGCATATTAACAGAGTGCGGCCAACTCGGGCACTGGCTGAAGGGCGGCTGCTTTTCCCCGGCCGAGAGGGAAGACCCGCTGCTCTGCTCTCAAGTCAGGAGTCTTGGCCCTTCAGGAGCCCAAGGCCGGCGGCCCCACCCTGCCGCTTAGGCCCACAGGGTAAGCAGGTGATTTATCTACACCCCTGTAGGGTCCTTCCACAAGCCACAACTTTGCTCTGCTGGTCATCAGAAACCAGAGGCAGGAGGGCCTGCCAAAGCACAGCCAGCAATGAATTCACCCAGGAGCTGGAGTCTCAATACAGGGCCCCACCTTCAAGGAGCCCTGAAGTTACTCCAGGGTCCTCCTTTCCAACCCCTGCCTCTGGACAGAACCACAATTTCTGATATCATAAGAATCTCAGCACTTCCTAATGTTACTGCATAATTCCCACAAAAAACTATGTCATTCTAATTTTTTTTTTCTTTTTTGGTCACACCACTAGGCATGAGGGATCTAATTCCCCAACCAGGAATCCAACCGTGCCCCATGCAGTGGAAGCATAGACTCTCAACCACTGGACCGCCAGGAAGTCCCCATGTAGCTCATATGTTTATTACTGTCTTACAGAGTGGGCCCACAGAGGTTCCAAGGTCACAAAGCTAAGAAGTCACAGGGCTGGGTTTCCAACTGCAGTCTGTCTGACCTGATGGTCTGTGCTGTGAACCACCAAGCCGCAGTCTCTGCCCATCAGCGGAGGCAGCCTTGCGAAAGTTCCGTGAGACTGACCTTTGTGTAAGTGCTTTCTGACATCCGCATTCATTCCCTGGATGTGTAACTGAAACCCACTTCCTCTCTCCCTCAGAGCCCACCTGTACAATAAGCTTCATTCACCAGTGGACCGAGGTTTGCTCAGCCCACTGCCTTCTCCAGACACACTTTCAGGGTTGGTTTTAGCACGTGAGGGAAGAAGGATGGGGAGAGGATTAGGTGGTAGACAGACTAATGCCCCCTCTTAAAGATGTCCCCTCCTGCTCTCAGAACCGGTGAACTGTTACCTTACGGGGTAAAGGGCACTTGGCAAATGCGGTTGAATTAAGGATCTTGAGATGGGAAGACCACCCTGGATTACTTGAATGGGCCAATAATAAGTTACGATAAGGGCTACAGGATCCTTTGCAGAGAGAAGCAGGAGTGTGACGAGGCACACAGAGCTCAGAGGGAGGTCTGAAGACACTCCACAGGCGGCTTTGAAGATGGAGGAAGAGGCCATGAGCTGGGAATATAGCCATTTCCTTCTCCAGGGGATCTTCCCAACCCAGGGATACAACTCACATCCCCTAAGTCTCTAGCACTGGCAGGCAGATTCTCGACCACTGAGCCACCCAGGGCGTCCTTTCCGGGTCATAGGATAGTTCTGTTTTTAGCTTTATCAGGAACCTCCATATTGTTCTCCCTAGTGGTTGTCTCAATTTACATTCTCACCATCAAGGCACAGAGGGGTCCCTTTTCTCCCCAGTCAGAAAGAGAAAAACAGACATCACACATTAGCACATGTTTATGAAATCTAGAAAAATAGTATAGATGAACCTAGTTCCAAGGCAGGAGTAGAGACACTGACGTGGAGAATGGCCTTGTGGACCCAGGGCTGGCAGGGGTGGGGAGAGCTGGGAGAGTAGCAGCGACGGATGCACAACACCATGAGTAACACAGAGCGCTAGCGGGAGCAGCGGCTCAGGGAGCTCAGCCCGGAGCTCGGGGGTGACCTAGCCGGGTGGTGAGGGAGGGAGGAGCAAGAGGGAGGGGATATATTAATACGCATTCACTTATAGCTGCATACACTTCAGCACATAGTAAAAACCAACACTATATGATAAAGTGACTCTACTCCAATTAACAACAAAAACAGAAGGAATACAGCTCTGCTGACACTTGGCTTGGGAGACTGGCTTTGGACTTCTGAGCTAAGAAACTATAAGAGAGCAACATATCTGTTGTTTTAAGTCACTCAGCTTGTGGTCATTCATTACAGCAATGAGAGCAAACGGACACACGAGGGTAAGACGAGGACCTTACCCATACATTCAGGAGTCTGGTCTGCTGGCACATTTCCCTGGGATCCTAAGTCTGGGTTCTGAAAGGAATCCTGGAGCTCACTCAGCCCCTTACGGAAAGGCATTGAAGGATTAAGGATCTTGAGATGGGAAGACCACCCTGGATTACTTGAATGGGCCAATAATAAGTTACGATAAGGGCTACAGGATCCTTTGCAGAGAGAAGCAGGAGTGTGAGGCACACAGAGCTCAGAGGGAGGTCTGAAGACACTCCACAGGCGGCTTTGAAGATGGAGGAAGAGGCCATGAGCTGGGAATATAGCCATTTCCTTCTCCAGGGGATCTTCCCAACCCAGGGATACAACTCACATCCCCTAAGTCTCTAGCACTGGCAGGCAGATTCTCGACCACTGAGCCACCCAGGGCGTCCTTTCCGGGTCATAGGATAGTTCTGTTTTTAGCTTTATCAGGAACCTCCATATTGTTCTCCCTAGTGGTTGTCTCAATTTACATTCTCACCATCAAGGCACAGAGGGGTCCCTTTTCTCCCCAGTCAGAAAGAGAAAAACAGACATCACACATTAGCACATGTTTATGAAATCTAGAAAAATAGTATAGATGAACCTAGTTCCAAGGCAGGAGTAGAGACACTGACGTGGAGAATGGCCTTGTGGACCCAGGGCTGGCAGGGGTGGGGAGAGCTGGGAGAGTAGCAGCGACGGATGCACAACACCATGAGTAACACAGAGCGCTAGCGGGAGCAGCGGCTCAGGGAGCTCAGCCCGGAGCTCGGGGGTGACCTAGCCGGGTGGTGAGGGAGGGAGGAGCAAGAGGGAGGGGATATATTAATACGCATTCACTTATAGCTGCATACACTTCAGCACATAGTAAAAACCAACACTATATGATAAAGTGACTCTACTCCAATTAACAACAAAAACAGAAGGAATACAGCTCTGCTGACACTTGGCTTGGGAGACTGGCTTTGGACTTCTGAGCTAAGAAACTATAAGAGAGCAACATATCTGTTGTTTTAAGTCACTCAGCTTGTGGTCATTCATTACAGCAATGAGAGCAAACGGACACACGAGGGTAAGACGAGGACCTTACCCATACATTCAGGAGTCTGGTCTGCTGGCACATTTCCCTGGGATCCTAAGTCTGGGTTCTGAAAGGAATCCCTGGAGCTCACTCAGCCCCACATTCTCATTTTACACAGGAGTGAGCTGTGAGTGTGACAGTTTCTCTGAAGCTCGGAGTCTCTGTCTGTAAAGTGGGCATATGGATGGCTTCCTCTCAGGAGTTTGCGAGAAGTAAATACAAGACCACCTGGCACCTGAAGAGCTATAAAACTGTAAGCTCCTGCCACAAGAGAAAGAAGCCCAGAGAGGTCAAAGCTTCCCTGGTCACACAGCCAGCTGGCCGCAGAGCCAGGCCTGCTCGCCCCAAAAGAGAGTGGGGAAAGTTCCTCAAAACCCTGCTACGAGGCCCCCAAGAACCAGCTCCCAGGAGCCCTGACCCCCATCAGCTGAGCTTGACCGTGCAGGCCTGTGCCTCCATGGCCCCAGCCGCAGGTGCACGCCGCGGTCCACAGGAAGAGTGTCTCTCTCACACACAGGCCACACCCCTTTCTCTGCCAAAAATCAAATCGCTCCCCAAACCACCCTTACCTTCTCCTCCGGGCAGTCTTCCCAGAGAAAGAGAGTCACCTCCTCCCAAATCTTACCTTCCCGGATAGGACTCGGCCATCCCCTGGAGGAGGGCATGGCACCTGACTCCAGTGTTCTCTCCTGGAGACTCCCACGGACAGAGGAGCCTGGTGGGCTACAGTCCACGGGGTCGCAAAGCATTGGACACGACGGCAGGGACTGGGCATGGCACGGCACCGGTTACTGAACACATGTGCTGTGCGCTGCCGCCCGTTCCCGCACGTCGTCCCGCTGGCTCTTGTCTGTCGGGGGTCCTCACGCAGGCCCGTCGTCCACGTGCCCCCTTGGTACAGGACCTGGCCACCCCCTGGGCAAAGCAGGATCCACGTGCACAGACCCGAGAGCAATGCCTCCTACATTCTGTCCCTGAGGTGCCTCGCTGGCCTCGCCTTGTCCAGGCTTGAAGAAACTATAAGAGAGCACCATATCTGTTGTTTTACGTCACTCAGCTTGTGGTCATTCATTACAGCAATGAGAGCAAACGGACACACGAGGGTAAGACGAGGACCTTACCCATACATTCAGGAGTCTGGTCTGCTGGCACATTTCCCTGGGATCCTAAGTCTGGGTTCTGAAAGGAATCCCTGGAGCTCACTCAGCCCCACATTCTCATTTTACACAGGAGTGAGCTGTGAGTGTGACAGTTTCTCTGAAGCTCAGAGTCTCTGTCTGTAAAGTGGGCATATGGATGGCTTCCTCTCAGGAGTTTGCGAGAAGTAAATACAAGACCACCTGGCACCTGAAGAGCTATAAAACTGTAAGCTCCTGCCACAAGAGAAAGAAGCCCAGAGAGGTCAAAGCTTCCCTGGTCACACAGCCAGCTGGCCGCAGAGCCAGGCCTGCTCGCCCCAAAAGAGAGTGGGGAAAGTTCCTCAAAACCCTGCTACGAGGCCCCCAAGAACCAGCTCCCAGGAGCCCTGACCCCCATCAGCTGAGCTTGACCGTGCAGGCCTGTGCCTCCATGGCCCCAGCCGCAGGTGCACGCCGCGGTCCACAGGAAGAGTGTCTCTCTCACACACAGGCCACACCCCTTTCTCTCCCAAAAAATCAAATCGCTCCCCAAACCACCCTTACCTTCTCCTCCGGGCAGTCTTCCCAGAGAAAGAGAGTCACCTCCTCCCAAATCTTACCTTCCCGGATAGGACTCGGCCATCCCCTGGAGGAGGGCATGGCACCTGACTCCAGTGTTCTCTCCTGGAGACTCCCACGGACAGAGGAGCCTGGTGGGCTACAGTCCACGGGGTCGCAAAGCATTGGACACGACGGCAGGGACTGGGCATGGCACGGCACCGGTTACTGAACACATGTGCTGTGCGCTGCCGCCCGTTCCCGCACGTCGTCCCGCTGGCTCTTGTCTGTCGGGGGTCCTCACGCAGGCCCGTCGTCCACGTGCCCCCTTGGTACAGGACCTGGCCACCCCCTGGGCAAAGCAGGATCCACGTGCACAGACCCGAGAGCAATGCCTCCTACATTCTGTCCCTGAGGTGCCTCGCTGGCCTCGCCTTGTCCAGGCTTGTGGGACGATGCACGAGCGCGTCCCTGCCATCTAGCCCTCTCAAGTTGTCCCCTGCCGCCCCCTCCCCTGACCCCTACCACACAGGGCCTTCCCGCCCTCTCTCCCCCCTCCCACCTCCATGGAGCAGCCTGCCCAGTGCCTGCATCTCCACAGGCCCCTCCTGACAACCTCCCCTGAGGCCGGGTGCCCCGGGTCTCTGACTCTAAGAGCAGAATCCCGCTGCTCCTGCCAAAGCCACCATGGGAGAGTTATGCTGTGACTTTCAAAGGAAATTGAAATCCCCTCTTTACTGCTTTCTAAATGAACCTTGTAATTTCCCCTGTCTGCACCATCCCCGCATTCTGCCTTCTCCGTGTCTGTGTGTGTACGTGCGCATGTGTGTGTGAGAGAGAGACAGCCTGTTGAGTTGGTGCCAGGTGCAATCAGGCTGGGCATGCGCCTCTGGCCTAACAGAGGAAGGACGGTCACCCAGATGGGGCGGAGTATCTGCTCCATGGGAAGGGGCCACAGTCCCACAAAGCCGTCTCTCTCCACCCCTCCACCTTGATCCCTCCTGGAAATAGGCTTGACCAAGCCTGGGTTTACCGGGGGGTGGGAACTGAAGTCTAGAGAGGGCATCTGAGGGAGGGAATGGCAGCAGAACATTCTGGAAAGTAATGGGGCTGTGATTAAAGAGTAGGAGGGAGGCCTTGGAAGCCAAAAACAGAGGGGAGCCCCGGCAGAAAAGTCACAGAAGGATCTAGAAGAGGAATCCAGGCCAGAGCAGCAGGCATGATGGACACAGTGACTACGCCGGCAGCATCTGGCTTTCCAGAACCCCCCGAGCTCCCCAGGCCTGCTGCTCACTCAAGGCAGGTGGGAGCTCAGGGACCCCTTGGTTGCTCGCTAGGGGCAGCGGGCGCTGAGTCCAGGCAGGGGGCAAGCAGGGCCATCCCTGTGGTCTCCGATATTTGGGCTGCAAGTGAGAAGAACATGGAGAGGGACCTGCTGAGACCCCAGACGGGAAACTACGACCTAAAGATGGGGAAAAAAAGAGGCATTAAGACCCCACACTCTAAAGCAATCAGATTGGAACAGCCTGCAAGAAGGGGACTCTGGCGCCTCACGCTGGCAGGAGGTGGTCTGTTCAGGCCACAGTCTGGCTGAGCCCCCTGCGGCTGTTGGGCAGGGAAGGGAGACCGGAGATGGCCGGGAGGAGCCTGCGTGTCCCTGTGTGAAGTGGCAAGGATGCGTGAATTTTCAATGGGCCAGGGAACACTGTGGAAGGTAGTGGAAGGTAATAAAAGCTTAAGCTACCCTGCTGGTAAGCCCCCAAGGAGGGCAGACAGTCTGCCAGGCAAGGGGACCACCGGCTTAAAATGGTTCAGAAAAGTTGAGCTGGAACAGACCTTCCACTTTGAAGACAGACCTCATCGTCACGTTGCCATCAGTGGCCACCCCAGCATTATCCTCTGCCCTACCCCTAAAGGTCTTCACTCCTGGGAGGAAAGAATAAAAAGCGGACACCTCTCACCCCACCCCAAAGCCCAGGGTCACAGGCCATGAGGAAATGTGAGTTTCAATCAGAGAATGAGATTGGGGTCTGAAATTTGATGCATTTTACAATCAAAAAAGTTACGGAATCTGCCTAAGACACTGTCCAGGGACAGAAAAGGGAGACTCAACAGAGTATGGTTGAAAACAGCATCTTGAGAACAAATGTTTCAATAAATACTCCACGTTTGTGTTGAACTGGTTCGAGCTTGAACTAAGCCAGGTACACGAATGACAAGACCCCCTTAGCTGAAGGATGCATGCATGTGGGAGAGGAGTTTATGTGAGGAGACGCACGGAACAGTAAATAGAGATCACAAATTCCCTGGGAAGTTCTGACAGTGGGGCCAAGCCCACCAGAGAGGAGAACCAAAGGGCTGCTGAGACACTGTCACTGGTCAGTCCTCCAGCCAGACCCAGCAGAGTTTTGTGGTCAGGATTCAAATCTTGGCTCTTCCACTAACTAGCTGTGTGAGCTTGGGGAAGCCATTAAGCATCACTGTGCCTCAGTTCCTTCATCTGTCAAATGGGAGCATAGCACCTCCTTGTGAGGATCTCCTTCATCTCTGAGGCTTTGTGACCCTCAGAACACTCGGATCCCTCTCTGCTCCCCCGTCATGGGCTCACATTCTCACCCTCAGCATGCACGCTAAGTTGCTTCAGTCATGTCCGACTCCTTGCGACCCTGTGGACTGTAGTCCACTAGACTTCTCTGTCCATGGGATTCTCCAGGTAAGAATACTGGAATAGGTGGCCACGGCCTCCTCTAGGGAATCTTCCTGACCCAGGGATCAAAACATGTCTCTTGTGTCTCCTGCACTGCAGGCAGATTCTTTACCACTGAGCCAACGGGGAAGCCCCTCTCACCTTCTACCTGGGGGTAGAAGGGGACACCTGGGGGTGTCTTCCAGCCTCTTTTCTCTGTCTGCCAACCTCTCCTTCTCGCCTGTAGTGGGAGCTTCTGACGCCTGCTGGCCCAGAATCTACATCAGGGCCTTTTGCACCCTGTGTGGGTTTCAGTTGCTGCTTCCGAACTGTGAAGCTTCCAGGATTTCCTAGCTCAGCTCCTGGAGAACAAGACTCTGATTGGCCCAGTGCTTTCCGTTTGGGGAGAGTCGTTTAAGTCTGCCCTCTATAGGCCACGTGGCCAGGGAGGGGGGAGTCATGTGGTATAAAACCTGGCCAACTAGGACTGCCTCTTGAGCAGGGGCTATGGGGTGGATGCGGGGAGGGAGCCAGGCAGGTCCCCTGATCGGCACATCTTGCACAATCAGGGGGACCCACTGGCGCTGCCTCAAGGCTATAGAGCTGATAAACAAAGGACCGGAAAAGAAATTCGGAAGAATTTATCAACAATAACCCATTAGATCCATCTCTATGCTCAGGACAACGCTGTGTGACCAGTAGGTGGGGCAGTGCAAGGGAAGGAGGAAGAAGCTAACGCCTGGTCCCCACCCTCCAGGTGAGGAGGCAGATTGGGTCAGGCACAGACCTTGTATGTGGGGCACCCCAGAGTTGCCCCCTCCCTCCCACATGCAGCAGCTCACACTCCCCCTGGTCCAGGACCCTCAGATCCTTGCTCAATGCCCTTCATCACCTTTCCAGGAGACAACCATCCGCCAGGATGAGCCTTCATTGAATGGGAGCATAGCACCTCCTTGTGAGGATCCCTCTCTGAGGCTTTGTGACCCTCAGAACACTCGGATCCCTCTCTGCTCCCCCGTCATGGGCTCACATTCTCACCCTCAGCATGCACGCTAAGTTGCTTCAGTCATGTCCGACTCCTTGCGACCCTGTGGACTGTAGTCCACTAGACTTCTCTGTCCATGGGATTCTCCAGGTAAGAATACTGGAATAGGTGGCCACGGCCTCCTCTAGGGAATCTTCCTGACCCAGGGATCAAAACATGTCTCTTGTGTCTCCTGCACTGCAGGCAGATTCTTTACCACTGAGCCAACGGGAAGTCTCTCACCTTCTACCTGGGGGTAGAAGGGGACACCTGGGGGTGTCTTCCAGCCTCTTTTCTCTGTCTGCCAACCTCTCCTTCTCGCCTGTAGTGGGAGCTTCTGACGCCTGCTGGCCCAGAATCTACATCAGGGCCTTTTGCACCCTGTGTGGGTTTCAGTTGCTGCTTCCGAACTGTGAAGCTTCCAGGATTTCCTAGCTCAGCTCCTGGAGAACAAGACTCTGATTGGCCCAGTGCTTTCCGTTTGGGGAGAGTCGTTTAAGTCTGCCCTCTATAGGCCACGTGGCCAGGGAGGGGGGAGTCATGTGGTATAAAACCTGGCCAACTAGGACTGCCTCTTGAGCAGGGGCTATGGGGTGGATGCGGGGAGGGAGCCAGGCAGGTCCCCTGATCGGCACATCTTGCACAATCAGGGGGACCCACTGGCGCTGCCTCAAGGCTATAGAGCTGATAAACAAAGGACCGGAAAAGAAATTCGGAAGAATTTATCAACAATAACCCATTAGATCCATCTCTATGCTCAGGACAACGCTGTGTGACCAGTAGGTGGGGCAGTGCAAGGGAAGGAGGAAGAAGCTAACGCCTGGTCCCCACCCTCCAGGTGAGGAGGCAGATTGGGTCAGGCACAGACCTTGTATGTGGGGCACCCCAGAGTTGCCCCCTCCCTCCCACATGCAGCAGCTCACACTCCCCCTGGTCCAGGACCCTCAGATCCTTGCTCAATGCCCTTCATCACCTTTCCAGGAGACAACCTTCCGCCAGGAGCCCGGTGTTCCGCCAGGACTACCTTCTGAGCACCTCTCATGTCCCCGGATGCCTTGAGTCACTTTGCTCTGGGAAGAATCTTTTCCTGCCCTCCCCTTCACCAGCAGCCGCTCCATCCTTTGGGGCCCTCAGTGGCCCACCGTTGTGTCTTGGTTTAGTTGGCTTATTTACATACCAGTCTAACTGAGTTCCTTGAAGCAAAGATCTCGACTCATTCATCTTTATATTCTGGCCCCTCGTGGCTTGAAATAAAAAACTTTGTAAAATGAATGATTGACTGAATAAAGGCTGAAGTTGTCTGGGAGGGCCTCACTGACGACACGGGGCTGGAAGAGGGAGGACTTGAGCACGCCGAGCTAGGGAAGGGAAGCTGTTGAAAGGAGACGTAGGGGCAAAGACGGGGGCTAGGAGGGGTGTGAGCAGGGACGAGGGGCCCATGAACTGTGAGACCTCTGACCCTGTGGGAGGGCCGGGTGCAGAGAGACAGAGGAGGGTCATGTCCGGCAACACCCTCCTTCCATTCCCTGACCTGCACGCCCCCTCTTCCTTCATCTACCCCCTCTTCCGTCTGCCACAGGGCTCCTGCCTCTCCCACCCCAGGTCCTCCCCAAGGCCACTGTCCTGAGGTTCCCTGAAGGGGGCTGATCGAGTTGGTCCAGGTCAGAACCGACACTCACCTGAGCTCTACTCACTGGACGATGCTTGAGGGTTAATACTGGCCGTCTTTCTCTAGTCAGCAGTGGGATGGCCCTGGCCAGGAGCCCCAGTGGGAACCTGCCTGTGTACCTGGTCCTTCAAAGTCTGGGGGAGAATGGAAGTCCTGTTCTCCTGGGGGTGGCCCCGACTCCTCCTGAGACCTCCAGTGTCATTCTGGAGTCTTCTCTGATGCCAGGCGGGGGTGGGGAGTCCACCTCATTGAAGGCCTGTTGACTCCAGATCAGGCAAGTCAATTCTGTCACTGGCCTCAAAGAAAAGAAGCCTAGACAGATTGGGTCAGGCACAGACCTTGTGGGGCACCCCAGAGTTGCCCCCTCCCTCCCACATGCAGCAGCTCACACTCCCCCTGGTCCAGGACCCTCAGATCCTTGCTCAATGCCCTTCATCACCTTTCCAGGAGACAACCTTCCGCCAGGAGCCCGGTGTTCCGCCAGGACTACCTTCTGAGCACCTCTCATGTCCCCGGATGCCTTGAGTCACTTTGCTCTGGGAAGAATCTTTTCCTGCCCTCCCCTTCACCAGCAGCCGCTCCATCCTTTGGGGCCCTCAGTGGCCCACCGTTGTGTCTTGGTTTAGTTGGCTTATTTACATACCAGTCTAACTGAGTTCCTTGAAGCAAAGATCTCGACTCATTCATCTTTATATTCTGGCCCCTCGTGGCTTGAAATAAAAAACTTTGTAAAATGAATGATTGACTGAATAAAGGCTGAAGTTGTCTGGGAGGGCCTCACTGACGACACGGGGCTGGAAGAGGGAGGACTTGAGCACGCCGAGCTAGGGAAGGGAAGCTGTTGAAAGGAGACGTAGGGGCAAAGACGGGGGCTAGGAGGGGTGTGAGCAGGGACGAGGGCCCATGAACTGTGAGACCTCTGACCCTGTGGGAGGGCCGGGTGCAGAGAGACAGAGGAGGGTCATGTCCGGCAACACCCTCCTTCCATTCCCTGACCTGCACGCCCCCTCTTCCTTCATCTACCCCCTCTTCCGTCTGCCACAGGGCTCCTGCCTCTCCCACCCCAGGT
This sequence comes from Tragulus kanchil, assembly GCA_022376925.1. Taxonomy (NCBI): domain Eukaryota; kingdom Metazoa; phylum Chordata; class Mammalia; order Artiodactyla; family Tragulidae; genus Tragulus; species Tragulus kanchil. Next base: position 140,503,488 of record JAIOJX010000006.1, read on the forward strand.
CCTCCCCAAGGCCACTGTCCTGAGGTTCCCTGAAGGGGGCTGATCGAGTTGGTCCAGGTCAGAACCGACACTCACCTGAGCTCTACTCACTGGACGATGCTTGAGGGTTAATACTGGCCGTCTTTCTCTAGTCAGCAGTGGGATGGCCCTGGCCAGGAGCCCCAGTGGGAACCTGCCTGTGTACCTGGTCCTTCAAAGTCTGGGGGAGAATGGAAGTCCTGTTCTCCTGGGGGTGGCCCCGACTCCTCCTGAGACCTCCAGTGTCATTCTGGAGTCTTCTCTGATGCCAGGCGGGGGTGGGGAGTCCACCTCATTGAAGGCCTGTTGACTCCAGATCAGGCAAGTCAATTCTGTCACTGGCCTCAAAGAAAAGAAGCCTAGACACCCCCATGAAGATATTTGTGAACTGCCCCCACACCCTCCCGTTTCCTTCTTGGAAGATATGTCACCGTATCTCGCCATATTTCTCAACTCTGGATGACCTCTTCTGCCCCGCCATGCTACAAGGGGCACACCGGAGTGAGAGCAGGGAATATGCAGTGGGATGAACCGGCAGGTTGGGGTGACTTACATGCACTGCTGATGGTACATGTGCAATAGACAACTAATGAGAACCTACTGCGTAGCTCGGGAAAATCTGCTTGGTGCTCTGTGGTGGCTTAAGGGAAGGAAACCCAAAATAGAGGGGATATACATATACATATAGGTATCCATAGAGCTGACCCACTGTGCCGTACAGCAGAAACTGACACAACATTGCAAAAGCAACTATGCTCCAATAAAAATTGATTAAAAAGAGGGGTTGGGGGGCTTCCCTGGTGGCCCAGTGGGTAAAGAGTCTGCCTTGCAGTGCAAGGGACACCAGTTCGATCCCTGGCTCGGGAAGATCCCATGTGCCAAGGAGCAACTGGAACGGTGTGTCCAATTACGAGCCAGAGCTCTGGAGCACGTGTGCCCAGAGCTGGTGCTCTGCAACGAGAGAGGCCACTGCAATGGGAAGCCCACACGTGCCAAAGAATGAAGATGAATGAAAAATAAAACAAACAAACAAACAAAAAAAGTGATGACTTAGAAGCAAAAAAGAAAATTAATAAAAAAAAAAAAAAGAAAGAAAAAGAAGAAGCTTGCCCAGGAATCTTGTCCAAGCCTGATTGAGTTTATACCCAGTCACCTGCCTCTGTGTGACCAGAGACCTGGCACAGCCAGCTCTGGGCCGCCTTCTTGGGCTTCCTCCTCCTGGACGCCAGCCAAGGGCTGGAGAAAGGGCAAGAAGTCACTATGAATCTCCCCCAGGACACAACAGGGCACAAACCAGGAAAACTCTTAGCGTCCAGATGAGAAAAAAACTGTGGTATTTTTCACCAGGCCTGAAGAACATAATGGGGCTCATCTCTGCAGGTTGAATAGTTGTGGTCAGAAGACTTGACTGTTTTTCCTCTCTGTTATGAAAAGACTTCATACATACAAATCTCCAGGAATAAGGCAATCGTAGCTGTATACCCACAATATTTACACTCTCCAATTAACATTTTGTCAGGTTTGCTGTAGCTGTGTGTTTCTCTAGACTGTTTGAGTGTACATTTCAGCCAAGTTAGCACACTGTCCTACATGCTCAGCCTGTATCTCTTCTCCTGCATCACCAAGATGTCATTATTGCAACTGAGAAAAATTAACAATTTCCTAACATTATTCCATATCCACGCCACATTCAAATTTGTACTGTTGCCCCAGAAATGTCATTTATAGCTGTATTTTAACACAGGCTCTAAAGGTCAGACATTGCACTCGGTTATTATGTCTGTTTAGTCGTCTTCTACCTAAAATAGCCCACCCCACTCCCCCACCACACTAGTCTTTTTTTTTTTTTTTTTGTCATGACATCAACTTTCTGAAGTGGTTGAGCTGATGAGCTTGCCAATTGTCCCACCTTTTGAGCTTGTCCAGTTAATTCCTTATGGTACTATTCTACTTGTCACTTTATTTCCCTGTATTTCCTGTCGATGTTTGATCCTCAGCTTGATTAGATTCAAGGTAAAGATTTTGTGTAAAAAAATATCCGTGATAGAAACTTCTGGGATGGCCCCCATTAGTCCCCGCCTCTTGGCATTCACGCCCTTGGACGGGCTGGGCTTTGTGACTCAATCCTAATAAGTAGACTATGGGAGAAGCAATGGGATATTGCTTGAGATTAGATTATTACAAAGCATTTGCTTCTGTTGTGGCTTTTCTCTCTCACCCTCTCTTGGATCACACATGCTGAGGGAAGCCAGATGCCATGGGGTGCCCTGTGGAGGGGTCCATGTGGCAAGGGTTTGAGTGAGCTTGGAAGTCTCCCCACCCCCTCCCGTTAAGCCTTGAGCCTTCAGATGAGACCACAGTCCCAGGTGACAGCGTGATTACAGTCTCATGAGAAACCTTGAGCTATCGGCACCCAACTAAGCTGTGCCTGCATTCCTGACCCACAGAAACAGGGAGATAATAAATGCTTGTTGTTTGAGGGTACTCAGGTTGGGGGTATTTTGTTATGCCCTGCCGTAGACTAGATGGTATCCCCTGGCCCCAAGTTCATATGTTGAAGCCCTAACCCCTAAGGAGACTGTATTTAGAGATAGGATCTTTAGGGAGAATTTAAAGTTAAATGAGGTCATAAACAGGACTCTAATCCAATAGAACTGTGGTCTTGTAAGAAGAGGAACAGGAGAGCTCTCTTCCTCTTCCACCTAAGTGTGGATGCAGCAAGATGGTGGCTGTCTCCAAGGCAGAAAGAGAGCCCTCACCAGAAACGGAATCAGCCCTCACCTTGATTTTGGACTTCATCCTCCGAAACTATGAGAAATAAATATTTATTGCTTACGCCACCTGGTCTATGATACTTTGTTTACAGCAATCTGAGCAGACTAACACATAAATCGATAGATAATTAATACAACCTCATAGGGAATGCTATCAACTTCATATTTCGGCACATCAGAAGGCATGTGCTACCAAGCTATCCCACTAATTTTCATGACTTGGTTAAGGTACCCCTGAAAGATCTGGCCACTGAAAGGGCTTATCTTTCCTTTCTACAATCAGCAAATAATGTGTGGATCATACCTTGACCCCCCTGGAATACCTTGCTCTTCAACACTATCACCAGATGCATTTATCCTTCTATTGATGGCCTTTGCCTGAGTCAATTATTTAATTAAATATTGCAAAATGAGGAGCTTTGACAAGTCTATTATTCTTTTCATATTCGTCAGCTCATGTTCTTCCCATAGAGGCATTTTTCCTCATCAACAGGAATTAAGAACAATTCCTCCCCCAAAGACAGGTAATTGCTTAATTCCTTCTTTTTTAAATTTTGAATTTCCTGAATAAAGCATTGGTTCAACAGTCACCTTCAATGGGGGTAAAGGAATTTGTCTCTATTTCTCAACTCAGATCATTGTTTAGTTATGCATTTGCTTATCTATATATCTACCAGCGTGATTACAGTCTCATGAGAAACCTTGAGCTATCGGCACCCAACTAAGCTGTGCCTGCATTCCTGACCCACAGAAACAGGGAGATAATAAATGCTTGTTGTTTGAGGGTACTCAGGTTGGGGGTATTTTGTTATGCCCTGCCGTAGACTAGATGGTATCCCCTGGCCCCAAGTTCATATGTTGAAGCCCTAACCCCTAAGGAGACTGTATTTAGAGATAGGATCTTTAGGGAGAATTTAAAGTTAAATGAGGTCATAAACAGGACTCTAATCCAATAGAACTGTGGTCTTGTAAGAAGAGGAACAGGAGAGCTCTCTTCCTCTTCCACCTAAGTGTGGATGCAGCAAGATGGTGGCTGTCTCCAAGGCAGAAAGAGAGCCCTCACCAGAAACGGAATCAGCCCTCACCTTGATTTTGGACTTCATCCTCCGAAACTATGAGAAATAAATATTTATTGCTTACGCCACCTGGTCTATGATACTTTGTTTACAGCAATCTGAGCAGACTAACACATAAATCGATAGATAATTAATACAACCTCATAGGGAATGCTATCAACTTCATATTTCGGCACATCAGAAGGCATGTGCTACCAAGCTATCCCACTAATTTTCATGACTTGGTTAAGGTACCCCTGAAAGATCTGGCCACTGAAAGGGCTTATCTTTCCTTTCTACAATCAGCAAATAATGTGTGGGATCATACCTTGACCCCCCTGGAATACCTTGCTCTTCAACACTATCACCAGATGCATTTATCCTTCTATTGATGGCCTTTGCCTGAGTCAATTATTTAATTAAATATTGCAAAATGAGGAGCTTTGACAAGTCTATTATTCTTTTCATATTCGTCAGCTCATGTTCTTCCCATAGAGGCATTTTTTCCCCTCATCAACAGGAATTAAGAACAATTCCTCCCTCAAAGACAGGTAATTGCTTAATTCCTTCTTTTTAATTGTGAATTTCCTGAATAAAGCATTGGTTCAACAGTCACCTTCAATGGGGGTAAAGGAATTTGTCTCTATTTCTCAACTCAGACCATTGTTTAGTTATGCATTTGCTTATCTATCTATCTACCATGGTCTGATGGATATCTGTTTGTTCAGTGTTTTACAATCAGTTGTATTCATTATTCTTTTCAATGCTCAGATTGGCCCAGGTTTTGCCATCTGGAACCCTTCCTAGCTGAGCTCCAGGCCCCTAAGGAAATCCCCACCAGACACCATGAGTGAGGAGGGCAGTGAAGGAAAAGAAAGTGAGGTGAGATGAGCAGGGTAATGAGACGTACTGGAAAAAGGAGAAACTGAGTCATCCAGACCCCCGAATCCTGGTCCTACTGGCCTTACCAGTTTGCTCTGTCTCCTAAAGACCAGTGACCTGCTTCTCTGCGCCTAGGCACCCAAGTTTGCCACCAGGCCTAGGCAGGGGCGGCAGAAAGCAGAGAGCCCTGGAGACACATAAGACTGCATGACCAGGGCCTGTGCCCCTGAAACCACACGCCCACAGGAAGACAGAGAATAGGAGAAAGAACCTGGGGTTTGAAATATCTTCACAACTGAGGGCTGTTAATTGGGAGAAAGTTATATTGGGCTGGCCAAAAAGTTCATTCAGGATTTTTCCGTTAACATCTTAGGGAAAAACCCAAATGAACTTTTTGGCCAACCCAATACAAGCCTCAGTTGCAATCTGGGACGGAGGGAGGAAGAAATGAGCTGAAAAGGCTCCCAACCTCCCCCGAGGAGGTAGGAGATGCTAAATTCAGGTTCCTCTAATCCGTTCTAGCCTCCAGGACTCTGAGACTCCTGGCCTGAAGCCAATCTCAACAGCCCAGAGGGGATAAGATTAACCAGCACATCTGAGCTGTGTAGAAGGAAGACCCGCTTGATGTCCACACAATCCCGCAGTGCCCGGGTCATGTCCACTGTCGACTCAGAAGGTTCTGAGTCCTGAGCTGACTTCCCAGCCCTCTCCCCTGCTGGCTGACTGAATCCACTCCCACCCTTGCCTTGAACTTCCTGAAAGGCAATTAGTGAGCTTAAAGGACTGATCAATGAAAACCATTACAACTGCTTACTTCTGAACCTTTTGATATTATTGCATTCTGAAAACACTACCTGGGCCTCCACTGGAAATAATAACAAGACCTTGGGCCCGGTTTGGGAGGCACTGATGCTCCTAAACATGATCGCTCCTGTTCTTCTCCTTCTGCCAGTCTCAGCTCCCTTACCCTGGCAATACCCCTCTGCTATCCATCTTGCTCTCCCATCGATACTGGTTTTCCAAAAGCTAGCAGGTTAAAAAGTTGAGGGAAGCAATGAAATCTCTATTATAAAGACCATGAAGCTGCATCTCAAGACCCACATCTCCACACCCATATCGGAGAACAGACAACATGTAAACATCTAAGAGAAACCAAGGGATGCCACAGAGGAAAATGCCAAGTATCGTTATACTATGGCTTCCCAGGTGGCTCAGCCTGCCTGCCAATGCAGAAGATGTAGGCTCAGTCCTGGGTCAGGAGGATCCCCTAGAGAAGGAAATGGCAACCCGTTCCAATATTCTTGCCTAGGAAATTCCGCAGACAGAGGAGTCTGGTGGGCTACAGCCCATGGGTTGCAAAGGGTCGGATCAGACTCAGGGACTAGACTACAATAATCCTTATACTGTAAGCAAAGGGGCCCACATCGGGGTAGGGGAGGGTGATATGTGCATGTCTTAGGTGTTACATCTGTCCCATGAATGTTCACAGCAACTGTCTAGCAACAATAGGCAGAGATCACAGTTAGGAAAAGCCGTTACCACCCCTCTTGGCTCTCTCTGGTAATAGCGGTACTATTTCCTACATGCACTCTCCGTGCAAGCCCAGCCATAAACACATCCTTCCGTCCTCTCCCAGGTGAATCTCTTGTGTCTATTTCTGCCTTTCACAAACACCACTTCGCAGGAAGAAAACAGCCCCCACACCGCCCTCTTGTTTTCCCCCCGCTGACTTCCAGCCTCTCCCTGCTGGCCTGTCCACTGTCGACTCAGAAGGTTCTGAGTCCTGAGCTGACTTCCCAGCCCTCTCCTGCTGGCTGACTGAATCCACTCCCACCCTTGCCTTGAACTTCCTGAAAGGCAATTAGTGAGCTTAAAGGACTGATCAATGAAAACCATTACAACTGCTTACTTCTGAACCTTTTGATATTATTGCATTCTGAAAACACTACCTGGGCCTCCACTGGAAATAATAACAAGACCTTGGGCCCGGTTTGGGAGGCACTGATGCTCCTAAACATGATCGCTCCTGTTCTTCTCCTTCTGCCAGTCTCAGCTCCCTTACCCTGGCAATACCCCTCTGCTATCCATCTTGCTCTCCCATCGATACTGGTTTTCCAAAAGCTAGCAGGTTAAAAAGTTGAGGGAAGCAATGAAATCTCTATTATAAAGACCATGAAGCTGCATCTCAAGACCCACATCTCCACACCCATATCGGAGAACAGACAACATGTAAACATCTAAGAGAAACCAAGGGATGCCACAGAGGAAAATGCCAAGTATCGTTATACTATGGCTTCCCAGGTGGCTCAGCCTGCCTGCCAATGCAGAAGATGTAGGCTCAGTCCTGGGTCAGGAGGATCCCCTAGAGAAGGAAATGGCAACCCGTTCCAATATTCTTGCCTAGGAAATTCCGCAGACAGAGGAGTCTGGTGGGCTACAGCCCATGGGTTGCAAAGGGTCGGATCAGACTCAGGGACTAGACTACAATAATCCTTATACTGTAAGCAAAGGGGCCCACATCGGGGTAGGGGAGGGTGATATGTGCATGTCTTAGGTGTTACATCTGTCCCATGAATGTTCACAGCAACTGTCTAGCAACAATAGGCAGAGATCACAGTTAGGAAAAGCCGTTACCACCCCTCTTGGCTCTCTCTGGTGATAGCGGGTACTATTTCCTACATGCACTCTCCGTGCAAGCCCAGCCATAAACACATCCTTCCGTCCTCTCCCAGGTGAATCTCTTGTGTCTATTTCTGCCTTTCACAAACACCACTTCGCAGGAAGAAAACAGCCCCCACACCGCCCTCTTGTCCCTTGCCAGGCCCTCACTTAACCCGAGGAAGACTGACCAGCTTCTCAGACTGGCCCGTGCTTGCCAGGCACGATGCTGCTGCATTTTGAACAGTGGGTGCTCAGCTGGGGCAGCCTCATCGCCCTGCTTCCCATCTGTCAGCAGATGCCAGGCAAGCACTCCTGCCTTCTAGTCAGTTCAACAGACAGTACTTAGATTTACCTACACACCCTAACATATGCCAGGAATATGAAGATGAATAAGGCATCCTTTGAAAGAGCTCAAAATATAATAGGGGACATATAGATCCATGGACTAACACTGACAGTCCAGAGACAGACCCTCACGTTTATAGTTGATTGATTTTCAACAAGGGTGACAAGACTGTTCAAGGAGAAAGAACAGGCTTTTCAACAAATGGTACAAAAATACCTGGATATTTACAATGAATGAAGTCAGATTACTACCTCAAACCATGTATATGAAGATTAACTCAAAATGAAACAAAGACCTAAATAAAAGAGCGAAAACTCTTAGAAGAAAATATAGACATAAATCTTTAAGGCCCTGTCTTAGGCAATGGTTTCTTAGATAGTATAGAAAGAAAAAAATAGATAAATTGGACATAATAAAAATTAAAAATTTTTGTGCTTCAAAGGGCACCATCAAAAATATACAAAGATGCCCACAGAATAGAAGAAACTTTTTCCCAATTATTTATCTAATAAGGGACTTGTATCTAGAATATCCAGGCTTCCTGGTGACTCAGATGGTAAAGAATCCTTATACTGTAAGCAAAGGGCCCACATCGGGGAAATATGTGCATGTCTTAGGTGTTACATCTGTCCCATGAATGTTCACAGCAACTGTCTAGCAACAATAGGCAGAGATCACAGTTAGGAAAAGCCGTTACCACCCCTCTTGGCTCTCTCTGGTGATAGCGGGTACTATTTCCTACATGCACTCTCCGTGCAAGCCCAGCCATAAACACATCCTTCCGTCCTCTCCCAGGTGAATCTCTTGTGTCTATTTCTGCCTTTCACAAACACCACTTCGCAGGAAGAAAACAGCCCCCACACCGCCCTCTTGTCCCTTGCCAGGCCCTCACTTAACCCGAGGAAGACTGACCAGCTTCTCAGACTGGCCCGTGCTTGCCAGGCACGATGCTGCTGCATTTTGAACAGTGGGTGCTCAGCTGGGGCAGCCTCATCGCCCTGCTTCCCATCTGTCAGCAGATGCCAGGCAAGCACTCCTGCCTTCTAGTCAGTTCAACAGACAGTACTTAGATTTACCTACACACCCTAACATATGCCAGGAATATGAAGATGAATAAGGCATCCTTTGAAAGAGCTCAAAATATAATAGGGGACATATAGATCCATGGACTAACACTGACAGTCCAGAGACAGACCCTCACGTTTATAGTTGATTGATTTTCAACAAGGGTGACAAGACTGTTCAAGGAGAAAGAACAGGCTTTTCAACAAATGGTACAAAAATACCTGGATATTTACAATGAATGAAGTCAGATTACTACCTCAAACCATGTATATGAAGATTAACTCAAAATGAAACAAAGACCTAAATAAAAGAGCGAAAACTCTTAGAAGAAAATATAGACATAAATCTTTAAGGCCCTGTCTTAGGCAATGGTTTCTTAGATAGTATAGAAAGAAAAAAATAGATAAATTGGACATAATAAAAATTAAAAATTTTTGTGCTTCAAAGGGCACCATCAAAAATATACAAAGATGCCCACAGAATAGAAGAAACTTTTTCCCAATTATTTATCTAATAAGGGACTTGTATCTAGAATATCCAGGCTTCCCTGGTGACTCAGATGGTAAAGAATCTGCCTGCAGCACGGGAGACCTGGGTTCGATCCCTTGGTTAGGAAGATCCCCTGAAGGAGGGCATGGCAACCCACTCCAGTATTCTTCCCTGGTGAATCCCAAGAACAGAGGTGCCTGGTGAGCTACAGTCCACAGGACTGCAAAAGTGTCGGATGTGACTGAAGGGACTGAGCATGCATGCATACATTTAGAATAGCTAAAGAGATATTATAACCGAATAACAAAAAGACAATCCAATTGAAAAATCAGCAAAGAATGTGAATAGGTAGTTCCCCAAAGAAGGCATATAAATGGCCAATAAACACATGAAAGATACCCAACATAATTAGTAATCAGGGAAACGCAATTCAAAACCACTATGTGATACAAGTTCACGCACAGTAGAACAGTTATAATAATGAAACAACAACAACCACCAACTGGATAGTAAGAAGTATTAGTAAGGATGTGAAGAAATTGCAATCTTCATATATTGCTGGTAGGAATGTAAAATAGTACATCCACTTTGAAAACAGTCTGAAATTCATTCAATGATTAAACATGGTTACTTAAGACTCAACAGTTCCATTCCTGGGTAAATATGCAGGAGAAATGAAAGCACATGTCCAAAGCAAACAAACAACTTTCACGAAAATGATTAGTGGCATTACCACAACAACCAAAAGGTAGAAACAACCCAGATGTCTATTACTTGATGAATGAATCAATAAAATGTGATATATTCATACCATGGAATATTATTCAGCAATAAAAGATAAGTTTTTCCTCTTCATCTTTCAAGGCACATAACAAGATTTTCTCTTTTTAAAAAATCTGTTAATCAGACAAAATACATAGATTCTGTCTACCTTGTATTTCAGTAACAAATTCCATTGGTGATGGCTCAGTTATAGAATCTGCCTGCCAAACAGGAGATGTGAGTTTGAACCCTGAGTCAGGAAGAGCCCACGGAGAAGGAAATGGCAACCCACTCCAGTATTTTTACCTTGAAATTCCCATGGTGTCTGATGTACTACATGGGGTGCAAAGGAGTCAGACATGACACAGCAATCACACAACAACAATAAAAATAGGAAGAGACTTTTCACCAAAGATCTGCAGACAGTAGATAAGCCCATGAAAAGATGATCAACACCCTTAGCCCTCAGGAAAAGGCAAATAAGAACCAGTAACAACAAGATATGACTTACCATGCATCTACTTTAGAAGGGCTGAAATAAAAAATGGTGACAATACCAGATGTTTACAAGAATGCAGACACACTAGATCACTTATACATTGCTGGTGGGATTGAAAATCAGATTGCCATTCTGAAAAACAGTTCAGCAGTTTTGTAAAAAAAAAAAGAAAAAAATTGAGTGTGTGATTACTATCTGACCCAGCAGTTGTGCTCCTGAGAATTTATCTCAGAGAAATAAAGATGTAAGTCCACACAAACACTTGTACATGGATGTTACAGCAGCTTCATTCATAATAGTCCAAAGCTGGGCACCACAAGTGTCCTTTCATCTGTGAAAGGTTGTAAAATGGTGGCAGTTGCAATCTTCATATATTGCTGGTAGGAATGTAAAATAGTACATCCACTTTGAAAACAGTCTGAAATTCATTCAATGATTAAACATGGTTACTTAAGACTCAACAGTTCCATTCCTGGGTAAATATGCAGGAGAAATGAAAGCACATGTCCAAAGCAAACAAACAACTTTCACGAAAATGATTAGTGGCATTACCACAACAACCAAAAGGTAGAAACAACCCAGATGTCTATTACTTGATGAATGAATCAATAAAATGTGATATATTCATACCATGGAATATTATTCAGCAATAAAAGATAAGTTTTTCCTCTTCATCTTTCAAGGCACATAACAAGATTTTCTCTTTTTAAAAAATCTGTTAATCAGACAAAATACATAGATTCTGTCTACCTTGTATTTCAGTAACAAATTCCATTGGTGATGGCTCAGTTATAGAATCTGCCTGCCAAACAGGAGATGTGAGTTTGAACCCTGAGTCAGGAAGAGCCCACGGAGAAGGAAATGGCAACCCACTCCAGTATTTTTACCTTGAAATTCCCATGGTGTCTGATGTACTACATGGGGTGCAAAGGAGTCAGACATGACACAGCAATCACACAACAACAATAAAAATAGGAAGAGACTTTTCACCAAAGATCTGCAGACAGTAGATAAGCCCATGAAAAGATGATCAACACCCTTAGCCCTCAGGAAAAGGCAAATAAGAACCAGTAACAACAAGATATGACTTACCATGCATCTACTTTAGAAGGGCTGAAATAAAAAATGGTGACAATACCAGATGTTTACAAGAATGCAGACACACTAGATCACTTATACATTGCTGGTGGGATTGAAAATCAGATTGCCATTCTGAAAAACAGTTCAGCAGTTTTGTAAAAAAAAAAAGAAAAAAATTGAGTGTGTGATTACTATCTGACCCAGCAGTTGTGCTCCTGAGAATTTATCTCAGAGAAATAAAGATGTAAGTCCACACAAACACTTGTACATGGATGTTACAGCAGCTTCATTCATAATAGTCCAAAGCTGGGCACCACAAGTGTCCTTTCATCTGTGAAAGGTTGTAAAATGGTGGCAGTTGGATACCATGGGACACTCCTCAACACCAAGCAGAGCAAACTGGGTTCTCGTGACAACGTGGGTGACCGCGGGAGGGGTGTTTGTGGCAATGGAATCGACGTCAGCATCCTACATGAATTTAAGATGTTACCACCGGGGAATCCAGGTCAAGAGGACAAGGATATCTAGCATCTCTCTGTGTTACTTCTTACTACAGCATGTGAATGTACAATTCTCAAAATTAAGAAAAGTTAATTTCTTAAAATCCCATGCTGCTTATAATTTCACAGTGAAAGCTCCAAAAATTATGCGAGCTTTTAAAAAAGTGTAAATTATATGTATGTATGTGTATATATATATATATATGTATGTGTATATATATAATGTGTATAATTATACACACACATGCATACACAGAGGAGTATGCATGGGCCTTTGTAAGCGTTTGTTCAAGGCCCTTTGGAAGTTCAAAGAAGAGAAAGTTGCAAAGGATTATGGGAAAGACTGTCTAGACTTGGGGTTAATAGGCTCTCATCTGCCTGAGGTCCCTGGAAAAGGCAAGGCGCGCACAAATGGGCATCTATCTGCCTCCTCCCGTCATACATAGTGTCTCTGCTCCCTCTCCCAGGCTTCACTTTCCTTGTCAGTGTCCTTCACTCGCAAAGCCACTGGAGAACTCAGTTAGGATAATTAATGGTTGCTGCTAGAACAAACAACCTTCCAATCCCAGTGTCTCTACATAATGAAAATTGCTTTGTGCTCCCCACACATATCTGGGACATTTCCGATGGGGCAGCTCTCCTGGGAGACCGTCCTCTTAGTGGTGCTGGGGACCCGTGCTGCCACCATCCTGTGGCCTCGCGGTCACCTAGTCAGCAGAGGAAAGAGACGGTAGAAGCTGAACGGAATGAGAGGGAGGTGAGGCTAGAGGGGAGTACACCACTTCCGTCCACATTCTGAGGAATGTGGCACCACCTGCTCGGGGCCTGGGATGGGCAGTCTCCTGGGCGCCTCTGGAGCACCGCTTCTGCTTAGCCCCCTCCTAGCTGGCCCTACCAGCGGTCTCCGTCTTGAGAGCACCGATGTTCACACAAAGGTCAGACTCCCAACGCTCCCCGCCGTCCATCTTTGAGATACCTGGGCAGGGTTGGTGCCTTCAAAAAGCAGGAGGAGGGCCCCTCTGCCCCTCTGCCCCTCAGTCCTGCAGCAGCTCAGCTTGTACCTAAAGTCTCACCTCCTGCCCACTGCAGCAGGCTCAGGCCTCCGCCCTCTCCCGTCCCAGCCCCTTTTCCCTCTGTCCCATCCTCCCACAATTGCCCCCAGTCACCTCCTTCCACTTATCCCTTCCACCTCCCTGAAGACTCATTTAGAAAAAGAACTCCTCTATTAGCATAAAAATTAAAAGCCCAAGGATACCACTTCTCGGGATCGAATGCCCACGGGGGCCCCAGCCCTCCAAGCGAGCCAGCAGCTGAGTTCTGCATTTCAGCCAGCAGTGGCCTGGGAGTCCCACTCCAGGAGACAGCGGTGTAATGGACCCAGACAGGAACAGCACGGAGCAGATGGAGGTGGGAGGGGATCTAGTGGGTTCTAGGTCAGACATCTGGAGTTCTCCATGCCATGTATAGCAGGTGCATGCACAGGCTTAGAGCTCAGAATAGAAATCTAGACCAGAGCCCTCCATAGAGCTTAGCTTTGGTAGGATATGGAGTCAGCTACTGTTATAAAACCCCAAATAAGAGTGGCTTCAATACAGTGAGGTTTCACTCTCTTTCAGAAGCAATCCAGGGCCGATGCGGAGCTGGAAGTCCTCAGGGCCCAGCTCCCCTTCCTGTCGAAGGAGCACTGTCCAAGATGGCTCACTGCCATCTGCATTCCAGTCAGCAGAAACGGCGTACGGAGTGAGGGGAGGGCAAACCCCTTCCTTTCAGGGACAGAACCCTGAGACATGCACACATGACTTCCGCTCACATCCCAGAAACTGGTCACAAACTTCCATCGGGCAGAAAGCGGGGCTGAGCAATATTGGTATTATTTCGGGCAGTCGTGTGCACAGTTTGTTTCTGTTACTACGGAAGAAGGGGGAATGGATATTCTGAGATAGCTAACCATCTCTGCCACACACCCCATCAGTCCCTTTTTGAGCATGTACCCTAATATATGTGCATTTGTACATAATTTTGAATAAATATGTATTTACATGCATAATTAATATGGATGTCAGTGTGCTAATTATATATTTATAAATCTTCTTTTCTTTCTTACTTTCTAGATGAAAATCAAAACAATGCTTTCTTCTTACACCTCCAGGGATCATGTAGCACACAGCTCCTGAGAGGCCACCAGTCTAGACTAAGGGTGTAGATTTACAAATCAACCGCACGTAGGTCCTAGTTGAAGCTCTGCAGTTGAATAAAACCATCCCAGGAGGAGGGAGCCTAGGAACGTGGAGGGAGAAGAAAGCACCGAGGATAGAAGATTGGGAAACATCCATATTTAAGAGTTAGGTGGAAAGAAAAGAAGCAGGCACGATCTGAAAAACTGTGCGAGAACGGTGAGGAGGCAGGAGCGATCCTCAAGAAGTCTGTGATGAAGGAGTTTCAGAAAAAGCAAGGACAAAAAAGGGGCCCCTGATTTGCATATGGGAAGGTCATGGGTAATTGATTGAAGACAGAAGAAAATGAGATAACTCCCTGGCATCTATGTACTAGAAAAGAGGGAGCCATGGAAGATTAATGAGTAGGGGAGTCTCAGGATAACAGCCGAACACAAAGAAGACTGGTTTGGACATCTGTCTGTAGAGTGGGCTAGCAGCACCAGCACCTGAAGCCTGAAGACCCACTGGGACGGAAGCCCAGACCAGGTTGACCCGAGTAGCCACGGTCTCAAACACACGGCTTAGGAGAAACAGAAATGACCCAAGGACCAATTCAACATGGAGATGTGGAAAAGAAGAGAAAAGTGACCCCGAGATTTTAGGCCATGTAAGCTGGAGAAGGGGACTGCCATTGAGACCATGGCTCACTGCGGAGGCTCCGATGGGTCGAGCGAGTCTGTGCCTGGTGGGGCCGGCCAGGAGCACGTCCTGGAGAAGGAGCTGTGCCAACGGCAGTCTCAAAGGGCCTGGTCTTCTCCCCCAGGCTCCTCCCACCCTCGCCAGCTCAGAGTGCCCCACCCGTCTCCCCTCAGTGCCAAGGATGTGCTCATGGCTCAGTGGATGGTGTCCTAGAGACTCTCGACCAGCCCCACTGACTTTAATGTACACCCAGGGGCCACGAGGTCGTCACTGAGAGCAAAAGGAGCTGCTCCCTGCTAAGCAGGGTCAGACTCCATGACGTGGCCAGCCGCAAAGGCCCCATCAGCTGGCGCTGAAGCAGGACACGGCGGGGCCACAGCGCACCTCATCTCCAAGGCAACCACACACCCGGCTGACAGTCAGCATTTGCTGGACCCATCCTCAGCCACGAGCATGGCCTGCATCTCTGGTCCACTTTCCAGCATCAAGAAATCAGCCCAAGGAAGAGAAGGCAGTGGCTTTCTGTGAGCAGCTGAGAAAAGAGGACACCCGTCTCAACAGCACCGGTGTCTGTCTCCAAGCAGTGGCCCTCCGCTGTGCCTGGATTTGGGAGAGTGCTCCCTTGACCTGGACGGATCTGGGCCTCGGGAGGCAAGAACACCCACGCTTGCCGCTCTTTGAGACTAGACCCCGTGCTCTCCAGAGCCAAGGACTCCAGTGTGATTGTGGATGCTGGGGGGCCTCCCTCGGGGATAGGACGGGCCCTGGACTTCGCTGGTGGTCCCCTCTAGAGACAGTGATGGGGGCACCCACCCGCCTGCTCACCAGAAACAAAGGCTATAGACCCATCTGCCTCTAAATTGACATGTAAGGATAAAAGACAAAACTATGGACCTTGTACTGAAAAAAGAATGCAGCAGGTCCTGATATTTGGGCTAAAGATACTAAAAGACTTCAAGGATAAAAAAGCCATATGATACCTTGGATGAACTTATGGGGCTGATCCTAAAGGTTGGGGGCCTCTCGGAAGCTGGGATTCACTTAACCCTTAGCACTCACTTTGCACCAGGCCCACCCTCTGAGCCCTGGAGTGTGAGAAAGCATAGAGGAGGACGGGGAAGCTGTTCCAAGAACAGCAGGTCCAAGGAATCGAGTGAGAGAAAGGCTTCTAGGCCAGCAAGGTTGAGCACGCAGTCAAATTCTAGATCAAAATCGAGGCTGGCCACAACAGGGCAGGGAGGAGAAGGGTCATCCCAACCGGAGAAGGAAGTTCTAGCTGACCATGACGTTCTTCCATGGTGGGGGGCTGTGGGGGAGGTCTGGAGTTTCATCTATGGGGCAGTGAGGAGCCACTGGAAGATTTTAAGCAGAGATGAGACATGACCAGATTTGTTTTAGAAATGTGCCAGGGTGGTTTGTGAAGAATGGACCGTACAGAATAGCCTATTGAGAGACTAGCTGCGTCTTGCTTTCTCCGCTGTGGCTCCTTCGTCAAGAATGAGAGGTATTTCCACTCCCCTTCTTCCTCACTCCCACCCCAGCAGGGAAGCCAAGCCACTGTACCTTTGAGGCACTGACTTGCCATACCCCACAGCAGGAACTGACAGTATTTGTGTGGTTTCTGGCAAAAATTTAAGAAAAAAAAGAGAAAGATTGCCAAGCTGGTCTACCTCTTTGTTTCAGAAGACTTTGGTCCAGCCAGGGAGTGTCGAGGCTGTGTTGAGAGCTAAGGAGGGAAATGACTGGACTTGGAGAGGTTATGGGATGTGGGGGGCTTCCAGCAAAGAGGTTTTTAGCCCTTGATTTTGAGGGTGATGGGAGGATGCAGCCACGACTGCCTCCCAGGATTCCAGAGGACGAATAAGAGGAGGGATGGTGGGTGTGGTTCTAAGAGAAAACACTGACTGAAACCGCCGCCCCGCCCCCACTGCCCCCACCGCCTCCCCGGCCAGGCAACACAGGAACCGTTTGCACGAGTTATTTCACGGCAGGATGTCCTGGTAAAGAACACGGAACTATCAAGCTACCACTAACCACAAGAATTTGGGAAGGCCAAAGGACAGGAGACTAGTCCGTATGTCCTCCCAGAATGCCCGCTGGCATGCACGACTAGGAGACGGGCTAGTCAGACTGGGATTCACCTAACCCTTATCACTCCCTTTGGACCAGGCCCGCCCTCCGAGCCCTGGAGTGTGAGAAAGCATAGAGGAGGACGGGGAAGCTGTTCCAAGAACAGCAGGTCCAAGGAATCGAGTGAGAGAAAGGCTTCTAGGCCAGCAAGGTTGAGCACGCAGTCAAATTCTAGATCAAAATCGAGGCTGGCCACAACAGGGCAGGGAGGAGAAGGGTCATCCCAACCGGAGAAGGAAGTTCTAGCTGACCATGACGTTCTTCCATGGTGGGGGGCTGTGGGGGAGGTCTGGAGTTTCATCTATGGGGCAGTGAGGAGCCACTGGAAGATTTTAAGCAGAGATGAGACATGACCAGATTTGTTTTAGAAATGTGCCAGGGTGGTTTGTGAAGAATGGACCGTACAGAATAGCCTATTGAGAGACTAGCTGCGTCTTGCTTTCTCCGCTGTGGCTCCTTCGTCAAGAATGAGAGGTATTTCCACTCCCCTTCTTCCTCACTCCCACCCCAGCAGGGAAGCCAAGCCACTGTACCTTTGAGGCACTGACTTGCCATACCCCACAGCAGGAACTGACAGTATTTGTGTGGTTTCTGGCAAAAATTTAAGAAAAAAAAGAGAAAGATTGCCAAGCTGGTCTACCTCTTTGTTTCAGAAGACTTTGGTCCAGCCAGGGAGTGTCGAGGCTGTGTTGAGAGCTAAGGAGGGAAATGACTGGACTTGGAGAGGTTATGGGATGTGGGGGGCTTCCAGCAAAGAGGTTTTTAGCCCTTGATTTTGAGGGTGATGGGAGGATGCAGCCACGACTGCCTCCCAGGATTCCAGAGGACGAATAAGAGGAGGGATGGTGGGTGTGGTTCTAAGAGAAAACACTGACTGAAACCGCCGCCCCGCCCCCACTGCCCCCCACCGCCTCCCCGGCCAGGCAACACAGGAACCGTTTGCACGAGTTATTTCACGGCAGGATGTCCTGGTAAAGAACACGGAACTATCAAGCTACCACTAACCACAAGAATTTGGGGAAGGCCAAAAGGGGACAGGAGACGCTAGTCCGTATGTCCTCCCAGAATGTTCCCCGCTGGCATGCACCTTGACTGAGCGACGCATGCACCACCAGGAAGGACCCTGAGTCAGAATGACTGGCCACAGAAACCCAGAAACTGATCCCATCACCCTAAAACTCGAGATGGCAGGCCCCGCGACCGAGCAGTCCTCCTGGGTGTATTTACCCTACGGCTGCTCTCCACCCAGACCCCCCATCTGAATAAAGTCTCTTGCCTTGCCAGACCGGGTGTCTCCCTTGACAATTCATTTCCCAAGTGTTGGACAACAGCCCACTTTCAGACCCTGGAAGGGGCTCCTCCTTTCTGTAACATAGTCACTGAGCAAAGGAGAGGGTCTTCCCGAAGAAGGGGGCAGCTGTGAACATGTAACTGCATAGGATGCTGCAGGGTCCTCCTGGGCACAAATCCCTTTCTGTGTCCCCTGATTCTTTTTGAAGTTTTTTTTTTTTTTTGACCACTTCTATTGATCTTTCATTTATTTATCTTTGTTCTTTGGCCTGTGTGGGCCTCCCATCATGGTGGCCTCTGTTGTCGCAGAGCACCGGCTCTGGGTGCATGTGCTCCAGAGCTCCGGCTCGGTCATTGGACACATCAGTCCAGCCGCTCCGCTGCACACGGGATCTTCCCAGGCCAGGGATCGAATCGACACCCCTTGGACTGCAAGGCGGTGTCCTTACCCACTGGACCACCAGGGAAGGCCTCCCCTGGTTCTTATTTGCAGAATAAAGGCTTCAGCTTCCTAGACCCCCTGAATCCCAAAGAGCAGATTCAGACTGCTGTCTGTCTGAGCCTGGCCATGGGCCCTGGGTTGCCAGTACACTGAGGGCAGCCTGTGTCCTCTGCACTCGCTCCTTCACCTCCTCTGCTGGGGGAGGGGCTGCCTGGCGTCGGGCAGCCCTAGCTCACTGACTGACCCAGAGAGCAGGCCAGGGTCACCGCCCTGACTCCACGCTCACCGCGCTTTTTCTCTGTGCTTCCCGTGGCTTCTCAGGGATGCCCTCACAATCAAAGGGCCCTTCCAGAGGCCGTGGCTCATTTCCATCCTCTTTACCAGACCATTCTGCTTTCTTGATTGCTAGATTCTTTTTCCCTGATTACTTACTTTCTTCAGGGACTGAACTCCTCTGAGAGAAAAGAGGTTATCTGACCTGTGGCCGGATGCCCTGGATGGATGAGAATGGAATGGCAAAGAAAATGTAACTAATTTTACTGAGCAAACTGTCAAGGGTCACGCTTTACAATCTCCATACACGGGATAGTCACATGAGGGGCCATTGTCCCCATTTTACACATGAGGAAACTGAGTCTCAAAGAGTGAAATAACTTGCCTAAGACCACAAAAGGAGTAAGTAGGAAGGGAAAAACATTTTCCTCCATAACTACTTCTCCAAGTACTGGGTCCCTATGATCAGACTCACCAAAGACAGGTTGACAAGAAAAACAAACATGTATATTAACGTGTATAACGTGCATGTATGCAGGGGAGCACCCAATGGTGAGTAACCTTCTGAGGGATTAAGCCTTGGCCTTACAAACCATCTTAGGCTAGACAAAGGAAAGGGGGCTTCTCAGCGGGGGAGGGAGGGAGGCTGTGAGTATGTGATCAGCAACATGCGGCCAGCAGAGCTGTTCAGTGAGGTGGTTGCTTAGTCATTCAGTTGAGTCCGACTCTTCGCGA
Source organism: Tragulus kanchil (assembly GCA_022376925.1). NCBI lineage: Eukaryota > Metazoa > Chordata > Mammalia > Artiodactyla > Tragulidae > Tragulus > Tragulus kanchil. The sequence continues at coordinate 140,523,344 of JAIOJX010000006.1, forward strand.
CACCAGGCACAGGAGCCCACCAGGCTCCCCTGTGAGTGAGGTGGTGATGCAGACATAAGTCAGTGCCTTCTCCGTGGAAAACAGCTCTTAAATCTCCTCTCCCTGCTACAAGCAAGGAAGACACTTACAAATGGAAGTTTCCTTCGCCAAAGGAAAACTTGCTCCCTGTTTTTTCCTGCGCCTGCTGATTCTGAATGGATCTTAACTCTTAAATAATCTATTTTCCAAAAAGGCATATTATAGGGGGGAATAGTAGGTATCCAGATTTCAAGGATAAATCTGAATTTAAGCTCAGATATTTTTGTCTTTCTTTGTATTTCCCTCCCAGTCTCTCAAAAACTGTTTACTGACCATCTACTTTGTACCAAACACTGTGCCTTCCCTGGGGCGTCAAAGACAGTGAAGCTATGTCTGCCCTTCAAGCACCTGCAGGCAGGACAGGAGATAGACACATAAGCTAAACAGCGTGATGAGCAGTGCTCCCGGCCTGTGCAAAGTCTCGTCAGACCTGGGAATGCAGACAGGCTAAGCAAAGCTTTCCAGGAGAAGTAACATCCCAGGAAGTCCCAGAAGACCAGTGGCAGTCCAACGGGAAGACCAAGGGTCAGTGTGTGTGGCGGCCCCTGGGCATGACCACCTGCCACCCATTGCCTAGGAGGGCGGACGAAATGCCTTTGCACCTTCTGAGCAGGAGTGCTCCTCCCACCCCGGCCCGCACCCAGGGATGCCAGGACCAGAGCAAGGTCAAGGTGATGCCCTTCCTCCTCTAGCCCCTTCCCAAGAGGCCTGGGCCCAGGGGCTCTGCCCCAGAGGCTCCCTAGGAGGTGTCTCTGCCAGCCCAGCGCTGAGGCCCTCCTGACAGCCGCAGCCCCTCTCCGCAGCGGATCTTCAGTTTAGCTAAACGGCTGGATCCCTTTGGGCTTGATACCATCTAATTGGTTGTGGCTAATCCCATATTAACTCTCCCTGCAGAAGCTAGAGGGCCTCTCCCCACCCTCCATCACATCCCAGCCCCGACACAGGCTTCTGTTATCCTGTTTATGAGCCTCACAACCACAGACAGGCACATTTGCATATAAATAACCTGCCAGCTCAGGAGGCTGCAAGAGGCACCTGGTAACGACTCTGTTTATTACTCCAGAGAGAGAGAGGGAGCAAGAAGGCCATGTCCGCGGGGTGGCCCAGGCAGGACAGCTACATTTCCACCTGCTGATTATCTGAGAAAGAGTCGGTGACCCTCAGACAGCAGAGGGGCAAATTAACCCCCCTCAGCAACCCCTCTCTGGGAACCCTGGACCATGAGGCCCAAGACCTGAGATCGGAGGATCTACCAAGTCTGGTCCTGTCAGGAAATTCGCTCAAGTGACCAGGTATGGCCCAGGGTTGGGCGCAGCAGGGCAGCGATCCCTAGCCTTTCCGGTACCAGGGACTGGTTTCCTGGAAGACAACTGTTCCATGGATGGGGTGACCGGGAGTTTCGGGATGATCCAGGCTCACTGCAATTATTGTACACTTTATCTCTATTATTATTGCATCAGTTCCATCTCAGATCACCAAACATTAGACCTTGGAGTCAGGGGACCCCCACAGGGGGAATGTGTCATAAATGGACATGGGCCATTTCCCCCAAAGAACTGTGCATTGCTGAGGACACATCGCAGACAGAGGGGAAGCACTGACCATACAGAACAGGGACCTGAGGGCCGTGCAAAGCATGGCGTGGACAGAGCTGCCAGAGGGAGTCTTTCACCGGAGAAGGCTGGCCCTGAGAAAGGTGACTGAGCCGGTCCTTAAAGAATAGACAGAACTCACCTGGGTGGAGAGTAGAGCAGAAGCCTCCCAGGCCAGAGGGAATGAGATGGTGTTGAATGAAGGCATCGTTGAGAGCAGGGAAGTAAAACTGGAAGAGCAGCTGAAGGTATGGCTGGAAAGGTGGGTGCAGGGCCCCAGACTGTTTTGGGTTCCTAGGAAATCACATTAACTGTCTTCAGTTTAGCTAAACGGCTGGATCCCTTTGGGCTTGATACCATCTAATTGGTTGTGGCTAATCCCATATTAACTCTCCCTGCAGAAGCTAGAGGGCCTCTCCCCACCCTCCATCACATCCCAGCCCCGACACAGGCTTCTGTTATCCTGTTTATGAGCCTCACAACCACAGACAGGCACATTTGCATATAAATAACCTGCCAGCTCAGGAGGCTGCAAGAGGCACCTGGTAACGACTCTGTTTATTACTCCAGAGAGAGAGAGGGAGCAAGAAGGCCATGTCCGCGGGGTGGCCCAGGCAGGACAGCTACATTTCCACCTGCTGATTATCTGAGAAAGAGTCGGTGACCCTCAGACAGCAGAGGGGCAAATTAACCCCCCTCAGCAACCCCTCTCTGGGAACCCTGGACCATGAGGCCCAAGACCTGAGATCGGAGGATCTACCAAGTCTGGTCCTGTCAGGAAATTCGCTCAAGTGACCAGGTATGGCCCAGGGTTGGGCGCAGCAGGGCAGCGATCCCTAGCCTTTCCGGTACCAGGGACTGGTTTCCTGGAAGACAACTGTTCCATGGATGGGGTGACCGGGAGTTTCGGGATGATCCAGGCTCACTGCAATTATTGTACACTTTATCTCTATTATTATTGCATCAGTTCCATCTCAGATCACCAAACATTAGACCTTGGAGTCAGGGGACCCCCACAGGGGGAATGTGTCATAAATGGACATGGGCCATTTCCCCAAAGAACTGTGCATTGCTGAGGACACATCGCAGACAGAGGGGAAGCACTGACCATACAGAACAGGGACCTGAGGGCCGTGCAAAGCATGGCGTGGACAGAGCTGCCAGAGGGAGTCTTTCACCGGAGAAGGCTGGCCCTGAGAAAGGTGACTGAGCCGGTCCTTAAAGAATAGACAGAACTCACCTGGGTGGAGAGTAGAGCAGAAGCCTCCCAGGCCAGAGGGAATGAGATGGTGTTGAATGAAGGCATCGTTGAGAGCAGGGAAGTAAAACTGGAAGAGCAGCTGAAGGTATGGCTGGAAAGGTGGGTGCAGCACAGACTGTGGGGTTCCCACACGGCCAAGCTGTGACTTTGCCTCTTAGATCAAAGGTTTTTAAGTAACATCAGCTTTGGGGGATAAAGCTGTAGCTGCTGAAATCACCATTAATCTGAAGGCCAGGGGAAATCACCCCAAGTTGTGAGCCATATGTTGTGCTAAGTCGTGTCCAACTCTTTGCAATCCTGTGGACTGTAGCTTGCTAGGCTCCTCTGTCCATGGGATTCTCCAGGCAAGAAGAGTGGGGTGAGTTGCCACGTCTTCCTCCAGGGGATCTTCCCAACCCAGGGATCGAACCCACGTCTGTTACCTCTCCTGCATTAGCAGGCAGAATCTTTATGACTAGTGCCACCTGGTAACACACTAGGAAGGTTTTATTCATATCAGAGGCCACAGCCCACAGAATGAGAAACTGGGGGTCGGTAGGAGTCTGGAGTCTTGGAGGAGTCAGGAATGAGAAGGATGGAGACATCTATGATTGAAATGGCAAGACAAGGCAAGGGGGGTGCTGGAAAATAGAATTAGAAAAAGAGATCTTTTTCAGACCCAGAAATTTTTAGAATGAAGGTAGTGGAGACACAGATAGAAAACAGTTTTCTTTTTTTTTTTTTTTTTTGGCCACTTCTATTGGTGTTTCATTTATTTATTTTCATCCATCTTTGTTCTTTGGCCTGTGTGGGCCTCCCATCGCAGTGGCCCCTCTCGCTGCAGAGCGCTGGCTCTGGGCGCATGCGCTCCAGAGCTCCGGCTCAGTAGTTGGACACATCGGTCCAGCTGCTCCGCAGCACGTGGGATCTTCCCAGGCCAGGGATCAAACTGGCGCCGCTTGCACTGCAAGGCGGTGTCCTTACCCACTGGACCACCAGGGAAGCCCGAAAACAGTTTCCTTACTCAGTGAGCATTAAACCAGAATGTGATCCACGTCACAGGCAACCCTCTAGGAGGTGGCAAGGACTGAACGAAATCTCACCCCTCACACAGAGCAGGGGAGAAAATGCTTCCTCCCTCTATCCTCCTAGGCTCAATGGCCGGGGCCTGAGAATCAAACTGATAAAAGACAGATTAACAAGAGAAAACATTGTAATTATATATACACGCACAGAAATTCACCAAGACAGTGTGGTTCGAAGAGGCAGCGAGAATTTGTTGCTGTTGCTTTGTTGCTAGGTCCAACTCTTGCAACCCCATGGACTGTAGCCCTCCAGGCTCCTCTGTCCATGGGATTTCCAGGCAAGAATTCTGGAGTGGGTGCCATTTCCTTCTCCAGGAGATTTTCCCAACCCAGGGACCAAACCTGTGCCTCTTGCTAGGCAGCTGAATACTTTACCACTGAGCCACCAGGGAAGCCCAATCAAGGGGGTTAGATATTATCTGAAGGGCTTCCCACGTGGCGCTGGTGGCAAAGAGCCTGCCCGCCCATGCAGGAGACATAAGAGAGGCGGGTTCAGTTCCTCGGTCAGGGAGATCCCCTGGAGGAGGGCATGGCAACCCACTCCAGTATTCTTGCCTGGAGAAACCCATGGACAGAGGAGCCTGGCGGGCTACAGTCTATAGAGGAGCAAAGAGTCAGACACAACTAAAACAGCTTTGCAGGCAGGCGTGTTATCTGAGGCTAGACAAAGGAGAAGGAGTTTGGAGTTGGCGGAGTGGGGGCGAAAGTCACGGGAAGGTGACAGGTGTAGTAAGATCTGCTTTGCAGGTTTAAGTCAGCGCCTCCTCCTTTGATAAGAGCTGTCAAGAGTCTCCTCTTCCTGCTACCAGGGAGGGAGACACTTACAAATGGAAATTTCCTTGACAAAAGGTAGCCTGAGCTCTGCTTTTAGAGCCTTTCCTGTCTCTGTTGTAGGCTTTCAGCTCAAAAATGATTCAGATGCCAAAAAGGTGCCTTTGTGGGTGGCATATTCTGGCCCCACTTCTGTAGCCAAGCACACCTAATCCGTTACAGATAGAGTATTGTCTGTGCATCAGGATAAGTGAGAACTAGTCCTTACCCAGGAATTCTTGTCAGCAGCGCTTGTCACATACAGTTCATCCTGACTTTACCTGGCAACTGGGGCGACATCACGTGTTAGCTCACTGGCTTTATCCAGAGGGAAAACCAACTCCTTAAAACCTAAGACCAGAGGAAGGTCTGCCCATAGGAGGAAGGCTCCCAACCCCCACAATCTGGTAAGATAAAAGACAGATTAACAAGAGAAAACATTGTAATTATATATACACGCACAGAAATTCACCAAGACAGTGTGGTTCAAGAGGGAGCGAGAATTTGTTGCTGTTGCTTTGTTGTAGGTCCAACTCTTGCAACCCCATGAACTGTAGACCTCCAGGCTCTTCTGTCCATGGGATTCTCCAGGCAAGGATACTGAAATGGAGTGCCATTTCCTTCTCCAGGAGATTTTCCCAGCCCAGGGATCAAACCTGTGCCTCTTGCTAGGCAGCTGAATACTTTACCACTGAGCCACCAGGGAAGCCCAATCAAGGGGGTTAGATATTATCTGAAGGGCTTCCCACGTGGCGCTGGTGGCAAAGAGCCTGCCCGCCCATGCAGGAGACATAAGAGAGGCGGGTTCAGTTCCTCGGTCAGGGAGATCCCCTGGAGGAGGGCATGGCAACCCACTCCAGTATTCTTGCCTGGAGAAACCCATGGACAGAGGAGCCTGGCGGGCTACAGTCTATAGAGGAGCAAAGAGTCAGACACAACTAAAACAGCTTTGCAGGCAGGCGTGTTATCTGAGGCTAGACAAAGGAGAAGGAGTTTGGAGTTGGTGGAGTGGGGGCGAAAGTCACGGGAAGGTGACAGGTGTAGTAAGATCTGCTTTGCAGGTTTAAGTCAGCGCCTCCTCCTTTGATAAGAGCTGTCAAGAGTCTCCTCTTCCTGCTACCAGGGAGGGAGACACTTACAAATGGAAATTTCCTTGACAAAAGGTAGCCTGAGCTCTGCTTTTAGAGCCTTTCCTGTCTCTGTTGTAGGCTTTCAGCTCAAAAATGATTCAGATGCCAAAAGGTGCCTTTGTGGGTGGCATATTCTGGCCCCACTTCTGTAGCCAAGCACACCTAATCCGTTACAGATAGAGTATTGTCTGTGCATCAGGATAAGTGAGAACTAGTCCTTACCCAGGAATTCTTGTCAGCAGCGCTTGTCACATACAGTTCATCCTGACTTTACCTGGCAACTGGGGCGACATCACGTGTTAGCTCACTGGCTTTATCCAGAGGGAAAACCAACTCCTTAAAACCTAAGACCAGAGGAAGGTCTGCCCATAGGAGGAAGGCTCCCACCCAAGTTAGGCCCCTACTTTATCATGAGAGTTGGGAGAGAGGGCGCTGTCTGGTTATTTACACTTCAAACCAATGGTCTTCATTCAGGTGGCCAACTGGCCCATGAAAAGATGTTCAACATCACTAATTATTAGAGAAATGCAAATCAAAAGTACAACGAGATATTGCCTCATGCCAGTCAGAATGGTTCTCATCCAAAAAAATCCACAACAATAAATCCTGCAGAGGATGTCAGGAGAAGGGAGCCCTCCTACACTGTTAGTGAGAATGTAAATTGGTACAGCCACTATAGAGAACGGTATGGAGGTTCCTTAAAAAACTAAAACTAGAGCTACCATATGATCCCACAATCCCACTCCTGGGCATGTATCCAAAGAAAAACATGATCCAGAAGGACATATGCATCCCCGTGTTCGTAGCTGCACTGTTCACAATAGCCATGACACGGAAGCAACCTATATGTTCATCAACAGAGGAATAAATACAGAAGATGTAGTACACGTATGTGATGAAATATTACTCAGCCATTAAAAAGAATGGAATAAGGCCATTTGCCGCAACAAGAATGAACCTAGAGAGTGTCATATTGAGTGAAGTAAGTCAGACAGAAAAGGAGAAATCGCATATGACGTCCCTTATATGTAGAATCTAAAAAGAAATTTACAAAACAGAGATTCGCAGACCTAGAAAACAAACTTCTGGTTGCTGGGGGAGACCGTTAGGGGAAAGGATAGTTAAGGACTTTGGAATGCACATATACACACTGCTTTATTTAAAGTGGATAAGCAACAAGGACCTCTTGTACAGCCTAAGGAACTCTGCTCAATGTTATGAGGCAGCCCAGATGAGAGGGGAGTTTGGAGGAGAATGGATACATGTACACATACAGCTGAGTCCCTTCGCTGTTCACTGAAACTATCATAACATGGCTAGTCAGCTAGACTGCAATACAAAATACAAAAATGTTAAAAAGCTGGCCTTAGGTCTCGAGGAAATATCTGCATTGTGAGACTGGGTTCGGAACTTATTTAACCAGGTAAAGACTCACGTACATTTGAAAAGGACAGAGAGAAAATTGTTGAACTGTAAGGGAGGGGAAAGGATGTCTCCTGCCTTCAAATCCTTAAGAGAAAGGAGCCTCTTTGTTTACATCCACCCCTCTAGGACCAGTGGGCTCAGAAGTAGCTGGGTCCTCGTGGGAAATGTGCTGACTGCATTGCCAGACCTGTTTCAGCCCACCTCTGCCTGGTGCCAGCTGGTGGACAAGTTGACTCTCGTCTCTGAGTTGGTTTTCTCATCTTTGAAATGAGGATTATAATTGCTACCTCGTAAAGTCTTGAGGAATAAATGAGACAATGCTTTAAAGTCACCTGGAACTTGACAGGCCCTTCAAATATTCATCTTTGAAATTAAAGTCTATCATACATGAGGGTTGAATGAAGAGTAGTTCGCCAAGTCCCCAAATACCGAGCCGGGGAGATTCCTTTCACGTCAGACGGTCCCAGGGCAGATCAGAGGGGGGCACCCTCGGAGCAGCTGGGCTCTCATTTCCGCAAGAGCTGTCACAGCCTGAGAATATCCACCGGTTCGGGAAGGGTTTAGGACCCTCACGAACGCTAGCTCTCAGCGGGCTGTTAGGGAAGTGGCAGGTGTTGGGACACGTCTCTGAGGCTGAAAGCTTCTCAGGTAAAGCCTTTCCCATGAAGTGGCCTGGGAAAAGCTGTCACCCGCAAGCTCTGGCCAGACAGATTTATCACGGGTTTGGACTTAGAAATAATTCTTCTATTTCCGTGCGCCGCATCCCCCGGGCCCCCAAATCCCACCCCCCTCCCCAATGGCAGGCTGACTCTGCAGCGGTGCCTCTCTACTACTCCCTCGCCAGCGCTGCCGCGCGGCTGCCTCCTGCGGCCCCCTCCCTCCCCGCAGGACCCTCGCCCACTTGTGCTGTGGGAGGACTTCCCGGGAGATGAGGGAGGCAGGCACGACACAGCCAGCCAGAGTGGTCGAGTGTCATGACCTCTGCACTCTCCAGGCTCTACCCCCTGCATCCGCGGGGCTGTCTTCCTGTTGCCATAGCAACCAAAGGGGGTCGAGGATTTGGGGGCCCTGGTCGCCATATTGGGGAGGTGCTGGTGGTGTCAGTTAAGATTGCTCTGTCTCTCCCAAGGCCAGGTGGTGGAGCCCCAAGTTGGGACTACTGGATTAATCAGGAGAGAGCGTCCTAGAGTGAAACCACTCTTTGGCGGGTTGACTATTTGAGGCTGGGGAGAGCTTGGGAGGAGCAATGGGCCACCGTGGCCCAGGCTCCTGGGGGTTTTCCCAGCTTGCTTTGGTGAACTCACCCCACCTTGGCCAGCACCCAGGGACAGTCTGGAGCAGAAAGGAGAGCTCCCGCCCCACCCTTCCCACCTTCCCACTACCCTGATCTCCGCGTCCTCACCGAGAGTCAGCACGCAGTCAGGATGGGCCAGCCAAACACCCTGGGTGGCAAACTCTGTTGTGGGCGAGGGTGGGTGGGGAAAGACCGCAGGAGTGACAGCAGAAGTGGATGCTCCTCTGGGATGGCTGCCGCGGGGGAGGGGGCTGGTGGAAGAGGAGACAGGATCAGGGCAGGGGGAGGGGGTGACAGAGCCCTTGGCGGCTGTAGTGGCACTAAGCCGGGGGCCGGGGGATGATTGAATGGCAGCTCAGGAGGGATTGAAGCCAGAGTCTAAGGATTTGCTGCAGAGCTGAGAGCCTGATAGAGCAAGAGGACACTTTGATGCAGGAGATAGCCAGTCTCTGGGGGTGGGGATGGAGGGGTGATTTAGCGCCTCGGAAGACAGGAGCGTTGGGACAGTGATGGGGACAGAGCCCTGGGCTGAGCCCACCTATCCCCGCTGAGAGCGCTGGGCAGCCTGGAGACAGTGGAGCTGGCTCCAGAATGCAAGCAAGTCCATGAGCACATTTTGGCCGCAACATTCAAACAAATTCCAAGGCAGCTTTTCTCTGGGAAAAGGAAGCGTGGTTCAAAAGGAACATAATGAATTGGCTGAAATAAACAGCTAATTGGTTCCAGATAGGATCAGAAGCCCAGAGAGGGCCTGGAGCCTCGCAGCGGGCCCCTAGCCACCTCGAAGCTGCTGGACAAGCCCTCTGCCGGGTGCAGGATGTCGCCGAGCTCAGTCCCAAAGCCAGCAGCCTGCAGCTGCTCCTCGGCTGTCACGACTGCCTTGCATCCACCGCAGGGAGGCCTGGGGGCAGTAGGGAGAAAACTGAGCATCTGGAAACAGCCCCTCGGAGATTCAGTCCAGGTTCTGCTGCTGCACCTTCAGCACCCTGACTGGCTTCTCTGAGTGCCCACTGTCTCAACTGAAAAAGGTGATAGAGCCCAACTGCCTGTCCTGACTTTTTTTCAAGAATCAAATGAGAACAGGTAATACACAAAACTGGCGATTGTTAACATTAGACCTCCAGTAGAGAAGGGGGTCTGATTTGCTCACTTTGGCACTCCCCGCTTTGAACAGGATGCCTGGCACGAGGATTTGTTCAATAAATGTGGACTGTTCACTCTCCCAGGGGTGCGTGTGTGCGCAGTTGCCTCAGTCGTGTCTGACTCTTTGTGACGCTGTGGGCTGTAGCCCGCCAGACTCCTCTGTCCGTGGGATTCTCCAGGCAAGAATACTTCAGTGCCCTCCTCCAGGGGAATTTTCCTGACCCAGGGATCAAGCCACGTCTCCTGCAGCTGCGGCATTGGAAGGCGATGCTTTACCACTGAGTCATTTGGGAAGACCCCCTAGTATCCCAGGGGTACCCCAGGTCTCTGACGGGTGGACTGAGCCCAAGAAAGTTGAAGGTCTAATTCAGGAGTATTGGATATGATACTGCCCCAAGTGACGTTTGGCTTGGTCTTCATTTTGAGTCATCCAGCAGCTCTGTTGTCCAGGAAAACAGAAAACGGGGAGTTATTTCAAGTTGAGTGGAGAGGGTGGGCCATGAACTAGACTTCCCTTCCTTGGTTCAGAAGCCCCTAGTCAGGAGCACAGCTCCTGGGAGTGCCCTGTCTCCTGTCCCTCTTCATGTCTCTGATTCACAAGCAGAGATGGGACGGGACAGGGTCTCTCTGTGACTGCCACACTCTACCTTAGTCTGATACTGGGGGCCACACAGGGTATCTCCCATCTTAAATGGCATACACATTTTAAATTAACTGTAATTTAGACATAACTAGGAGTTACGTGGGCTTCCCAGGTAACCCTAGTCATAGAGAACTCGCCTGCGGACGCGGAAGATGTAAGAGAGGCAGGACTGACCCCTGGGTGGGGAAAATCCCCTGGAGGAGGGCACGACAACCCCCTCCAGTATCCTTGCCTGGAGAATTCCATGGACAGAGGAGCCTAACGGGCTATAGTCCATAGGGTCGCAGAGTCACAACTGAATCGACTTAGGACACACACACACAGACACACACACACACACATAAGAGTTAAGTGGCACCTGGTTAGTTGACATGTTTCATAGTCATATCATCAAACATTAATTTTGATTTTACAGTTTTATTTTGACGTCACGAGGCCCATTAATTCTTTTCTTCATGTGTCAAACTCTTTTGGAGGTCCTTGCACCGTTCTGAGGATCCAGGCACCCAAGCAGCTGGGAAAAGAGAGGCAGTGGAGGTGCCAGGAGCCCCCGTGCTCTCCTAGGGAGGGGGAGAGGCAGCCTGGCCTTTGACTTCAACACTTTTCCAGGAAACAGGAGACCTGCATCTGTGCCCAGAAGCAGTCACTCTGTACTGTGGGGTCTTGGGAAAGCTGCATGATCTGTCTAGTTTTTGGTTTGGGAGCCCCTGGAATAGGGCTTCAGAAGGTGGGGTGCAGGCTGTGGGGGAAGATGATCATCCCCCAAGTCAGAAGTTTTACTTCAAGCCAGGGGGAGACTTGAGCATGCTTGTTCCCCCTCTGGGCGGCAAAGACCCTATGCTTTGTAGCATAAGCCAGCCCTCCCCACTCAGTCCCTGCACGCCAAGAAGAGGCCCGGGCAGACTCCTGCCCATCACACTGGCTCCCAGGCTCCCCTGTAAGTCAGTGAAAACAGCCCTAGAGTCCTTGCTTCCCAGTGGCTTGTTCCCAGTACCCTGGAGTGAGAAACAGGAGGAAATACCAAAAGACAGCACTCATTCAGAGCTTACTGTGGACCAGGCACTGCCCTAAGCATTTACATATGTTAACATGCTCAATTCTCACAAAAACCTTAAGATGCAGGTCATATCAGTATTATTATCCCTATTTTACAGATGAGGAAACTGAAGTATGAGATGAGAAGTAGCTTGGTCAGGGCCTTGCAGCTATGAAATAGCGCGGTTTCTGCTTTCTGGTAGCTCACAGTGTAAGCAATGCCTAAAAGTAAATGGAGCACCCAGTATGTTCCCACCTTGGGTTCAGCACTGCAGGAAATAAGTAAGAAGATAAGATATTGACCCTGCCTTTCAAGGAGTCTCACTGGGAAGGTAAGACAACCAGCCTCTAAATTCCCTGAGATAGGGATCCATCTCCTGATCACGACTCCATCTCCAATGCTGGCCTGGTAAGCTCAGTAAATATTTCTTGAATGACGTACTGGAACAAATATATGTATTAGTTTGCAGTGCAGGGTCTTTTCTCTGTTATCAACTGTGTGTTTCCCAACATTGCCACCAACCCTGCAGTTCTGACACCAGCTGGGTATCCTCCAGTTCATCCCATCCTGACACGACCTACCTGGAGAGAACATCAGACCCCACGGGTCTCAAGCTTTAATAGCACAAGACTGCCCTCCCTTTGATGCCAATCACAAGTCCTTGGGGCCCCCACACTCCTAACTGCCTGGCTACAAATCAGGGGTTCTCACAACCTCCTCTCTGATGCAGTTACTCCATAGAACTCAGGGAAACATTGTTTGTATTTACTTATTTAGTATGCACCTCAGGAAGAGCCAAATGGAAGCAGTGGACAGGAAGGGCTGGAGAGGAGGGGCGGGGGGCAGGGCTTTCATGCCTCCCCAGGTACACCGCCTTCCGAGCCTGTCACTATGATCACCCACCTAGAGGTTCGCCAAACCCCATGGCATGGATTACAGGTTTTGATGGAGACTTGATTATCTAGGAACTATGGATGAAATCATTGGGGACTGATGATTGAGTTTAATTATCAAACCTCTCTCTCCCTGGGGGTCATCTGGAGTGAGAAACAGGAGGAAATACCAAAAGACAGCACTCATTCAGAGCTTACTGTGGACCAGGCACTGCCCTAAGCATTTACATATGTTAACATGCTCAATTCTCACAAAAACCTTAAGATGCAGGTCATATCAGTATTATTATCCCTATTTTACAGATGAGGAAACTGAAGTATGAGATGAGAAGTAGCTTGGTCAGGGCCTTGCAGCTATGAAATAGCGCGGTTTCTGCTTTCTGGTAGCTCACAGTGTAAGCAATGCCTAAAAGTAAATGGAGCACCCAGTATGTTCCCACCTTGGGTTCAGCACTGCAGGAAATAAGTAAGAAGATAAGATATTGACCCTGCCTTTCAAGGAGTCTCACTGGGAAGGTAAGACAACCAGCCTCTAAATTCCCTGAGATAGGGATCCATCTCCTGATCACGACTCCATCTCCAATGCTGGCCTGGTAAGCTCAGTAAATATTTCTTGAATGACGTACTGGAACAAATATATGTATTAGTTTGCAGTGCAGGGTCTTTTCTCTGTTATCAACTGTGTGTTTCCCAACATTGCCACCAACCCTGCAGTTCTGACACCAGCTGGGTATCCTCCAGTTCATCCCATCCTGACACGACCTACCTGGAGAGAACATCAGACCCCACGGGTCTCAAGCTTTAATAGCACAAGACTGCCCTCCCTTTGATGCCAATCACAAGTCCTTGGGGCCCCCACACTCCTAACTGCCTGGCTACAAATCAGGGGTTCTCACAACCTCCTCTCTGATGCAGTTACTCCATAGAACTCAGGGAAACACTGTTTGTATTTACTTATTTATTATGCACCTCAGGAATAGCCAAATGGAAGCAGTGTACAGGAAGGGCTGGAGAGGAGGGGCGGGGGGCAGGGCTTTCATGCCTCCCCAGGTACACCGCCTTCCGAGCCTGTCACTATGATCACCCACCTAGAGGTTCGCCAAACCCCATGGCATGGATTACAGGTTTTGATGGAGACTTGATTATCTAGGAACTATGGATGAAATCATTGGGGACTGATGATTGAGTTTAATTATCAAACCTCTCTCCTCCCTGGGGGTCATCTGACTAGAACTTTCAATTATAACTGAATGACTCCGACTGGATCTTTCTGGCCACCTACCCTCATCCTGCAGCTGTCTAGCCCCCCTCCCCACCCCACCTCCAACTCAACTAGAGTCATCCAGTGAGTATGCAAAAGACACTCATTACTCAGAAAATTCTTTGGGTTGTAGAAATGCTTTGCTAGGAACCTTGGACAAAGACCAGATGATGTGTACTCTTACTTTATCACAGGCAACTTGCAGTATCATCACCCAGCAGTCCCTAGACGGAGGATCAAGTATGGGCTGAGCTTGGATTTTTCAAAGATCCCTCCGATGCACATCTGCTGGCTGTGCTACAGACCCCAGGCTTCCTTCCAGTGGGCCAACCCCGTCCTGCACACCATGCCGGCAGTCAGGCCCTAAGAGGAAGACTGGGAGAGACAGCAGGGGGACCAAGATGCTCTCCCGTCTTCAGGGAGCCCTTCCATCAAGGATGCAAACGTCTGTTCCCTCTGTTTTCCAGGTTGAGTCTTTGTGTCTAGAAATCAGGACCCACACCGTCTAACTGCAGCTTTTCTAGGAGCTCACCTGCTCCGAGCTCGAGAAATGCAAGATGAGAACCTCTCTCCCTCCTCCTCCCCACCAAACAGACAAACCTCCCACCTCCCCAGGGGGTGGAGGAGGCCAGAACAAGCCGCTGGGATTCAGTGGACAGAGAGATGAAAACAAACTTGGCCCTTGGTGGTTTCCCCTCTGGGCTTTAGAAGCCAGCACAGTTTGTGAGTGAAATTGGATCCATGTGGTCCTGATTCATTTGTACACTGGGAGAGCCTTTGTGCGTAAGAGACACAGAGATCCCAGAGGCCTATTTTCATTGATTTAACAAATCCCTTTCAAGTTTTTATTTTTTCATTACGAAGTAGAAGTTGCTTGTCCCCAAACCGCACACATACGTGCACACACATATGCACACACCCCACAGGTGTCAGTAGCTTTCCAAGCCCCGAAGACTGAAATATTCCCACGAATCAAGAGTTAGAGGGCACTTCTCCGTCTTCTCCATTTAGTATCTGCTGGGAAATGACCCAAGAAAGGAGTCGAGGAAGAAAAACTTGCCCAAACAGGGAGGAAGGAGGCAAAATGCTCTTCCTCCAAAGTGCTCCTCCCCCACTAAGAAGGCAGCGCCACTGTGCAGCCTCTTTCAGGACCGTGGTGACTCTGAACCTACCTCTTGAGTCTAGGTTTAATTTTGACTTAGGTGGGAGGGCCCTGGGCTAAGAATATGGACCCAAAGGGGGTAGGGGAGCCCTCTGACAGGTTTCCCTTCCTCTCTGCTGAGCAGAACCTTCCTGAGGCATCTACAGCAACGTTTCACGGGCAATACCAGACACAGCGTGCGGTACGAATAAATGGAGGAGAACGGAGTCCAGAGAGCTCAGCTGTGGCTCCAGCTCCCCCGTTACTGTTACTGGCTATGTGACTGCTGTCAAGTCACTTAATCAATGAGCTCCATCCCCTTGCCGGTGCAAGGAGTACAATGAAATCTGATGCCGGACTGGAACAATGAGGATAGACAGAAAATGTTTCTAACCTACCAACGGCTGGTAAAAAAAAAATCTGTCTGCAATTCAGGAGACCTGGGCTTGATCCCCCTTCTTCCGTGGAAAAGGAAACGGCAACCCGCTCCAGTATTCTCACCTGGAGAATCCCATGGACGGAAGAGCCTGAGGCCACGGTCCATGGGTCACAAAGAGTCAGACACAACTAGGGACTGGCACAGTCACTTTCTTAGGCACAGGTGAGATACAGCAGCCTCTCTTTGGTGGCTCCATTCAGTGACAGAGAGATGAAAACAAACTTGGCCCTTGGTGGTTTCCTCTGGGCTTTAGAAGCCAGCACAGTTTGTGAGTGAAATTGGATCCATGTGGTCCTGATTCATTTGTACACTGGGAGAGCCTTTGTGCGTAAGAGACACAGAGATCCCAGAGGCCTATTTTCATTGATTTAACAAATCCCTTTCAAGTTTTTATTTTTTCATTACGAAGTAGAAGTTGCTTGTCCCCAAACCGCACACATACGTGCACACACATATGCACACACCCCACAGGTGTCAGTAGCTTTCCAAGCCCCGAAGACTGAAATATTCCCACGAATCAAGAGTTAGAGGGCACTTCTCCGTCTTCTCCATTTAGTATCTGCTGGGAAATGACCCAAGAAAGGAGTCGAGGAAGAAAAACTTGCCCAAACAGGGAGGAAGGAGGCAAAATGCTCTTCCTCCAAAGTGCTCCTCCCCCACTAAGAAGGCAGCGCCACTGTGCAGCCTCTTTCAGGACCGTGGTGACTCTGAACCTACCTCTTGAGTCTAGGTTTAATTTTGACTTAGGTGGGAGGGCCCTGGGCTAAGAATATGGACCCAAAGGGGGTAGGGGAGCCCTCTGACAGGTTTCCCTTCCTCTCTGCTGAGCAGAACCTTCCTGAGGCATCTACAGCAACGTTTCACGGGCAATACCAGACACAGCGTGCGGTACGAATAAATGGAGGAGAACGGAGTCCAGAGAGCTCAGCTGTGGCTCCAGCTCCCCCGTTACTGTTACTGGCTATGTGACTGCTGTCAAGTCACTTAATCAATGAGCTCCATCCCCTTGCCGGTGCAAGGAGTACAATGAAATCTGATGCCGGACTGGAACAATGAGGATAGACAGAAAATGTTTCTAACCTACCAACGGCTGGTAAAAAAAAAATCTGTCTGCAATTCAGGAGACCTGGGCTTGATCCCCCTTCTTCCGTGGAAAAGGAAACGGCAACCCGCTCCAGTATTCTCACCTGGGACATCCCATGGACGGAAGAGCCTGAGGGGCCACGGTCCATGGGTCACAAAGAGTCAGACACAACTAGGGACTGGCACAGTCACTTTCTTAGGCACAGGTGAGATACAGCAGCCCCTCTCTTTGGTGGCCTCTGTCCCCATCCTATTTGCAAATATCTTCAAGACAAAGGATCCTGCTCGTCCCCCAGAAACCACCGCCCTCGTCTCCTGCTTGGAAAGTCCTTCCCAGCATCCATCTGCCTTGCTTCTGAAATAGCTTACGTTTGAAGTTTTCAAAGTGTGAAGTTTCGTTTTGCAAATCAACTGACGTAAAAATCCACCCAGAACTGAGTTATAAAATGTGAAATTTTCATCCATGAAATGTGGACCTCGGTATGCTTTCTGTAACAACGCAGTTGTTCTTATTGTGTGTGTGCATGCTGTCCACACGCTGGCCATGACAGGAGTGTGCGCTGGTGAGGTGGGGGCAGGCAGGATTCTGGGAGGTTCTCCCTCTGAGGCCTGGGCCACACTGGGCTCTGAGCAGCACAGCACTTACACGGCCCCAGGAGTCACAGAGTGCGCTTAGACTGCCGGAAGTGTCTGTCTAGTTTCCTCGTCAGAAGGAAAGTCATCCGAGCAGCTTGAATTGTTTTTCAAATCAACCAATGTGAAAACCCATCCAGAACTTGGGTTATAAAATGTGTCATTTTCATCTGTGAAATGTGTACCCACTGACCTCATATCCTCCCTGAGATGGGGAGCTTTCTCACCTCCTCCCTGCAATGTAACATGCATCTGATACGCGAGCAGACCCCAGTGCCGCCTGCATCTCTTGGAGTCATTTCCTTCCATTTAAGAGTAAATGATGGCTTCTGGGAGCTGGGCTGATGGGGACAGCGCTTACCTGGGGGCAGAGGCTCTGAGGACCCCACCTAGCACTCACACGGGCTCCCGGCACCAAGACTCCCCACCGTCAGCCTCTGTCTGCACCCACGATTCAATCACGCATCCTTGCCTGTGAACATCACAACAGATTTCCCCTCCTAATGACCCCTTTAACTGAGCTGATGGCAGCCCTCCCTTGGGACCCCCTGGTTAAGCGTGCTGGCCTCTGTGCCCCTTGCCCCTCCTCCCCTCTGTCTCTTGAAGCAGAGGTGCCCAGATGGACACATGCCTTGGAGGTGCCCAGAGCTGAGAAAGAGGAGAGAGTAGTTTGAGCGACAGGAGGTGGGCTGTGGGGTTCCCACAGGCTGTCCCTCTCCCGGCAGCTCCATCTCAATTCCATTAACCTCGCTCTGCATGCGCTGAGTTAATGGGCTGGGAAGGGCAAATCATGCCACCTGTCCGCCCAGAGGAAGGTTCTGCTACTTGTTGCCAATCTCAGCCCTGGCATGGGTGTTGGGAGGGCTGACTCGTGGGCTCGTTCCCCAGCTGCCTGACTTCTGAGAGAAGGGAGCAACTCCACCCCTGCCCCTCACCCAGGGCTGTGTGATGGGCAGCTGAGATGCCCGCTATGCTTTCTGTAACAACGCAGTTGTTCTTATTGTGTGTGCATGCTGTCCACACGCTGGCCATGACAGGAGTGTGCGCTGGTGAGGTGGGGGCAGGCAGGATTCTGGGAGGTTCTCCCTCTGAGGCCTGGGCCACACTGGGCTCTGAGCAGCACAGCACTTACACGGCCCCAGGAGTCACAGAGTGCGCTTAGACTGCCGGAAGTGTCTGTCTAGTTTCCTCGTCAGAAGGAAAGTCATCCGAGCAGCTTGAATTGTTTTTCAAATCAACCAATGTGAAAACCCATCCAGAACTTGGGTTATAAAATGTGTCATTTTCATCTGTGAAATGTGTACCCACTGACCTCATATCCTCCCTGAGATGGGGAGCTTTCTCACCTCCTCCCTGCAATGTAACATGCATCTGATACGCGAGCAGACCCCAGTGCCGCCTGCATCTCTTGGAGTCATTTCCTTCCATTTAAGAGTAAATGATGGCTTCTGGGAGCTGGGCTGATGGGGACAGCGCTTACCTGGGGGCAGAGGCTCTGAGGACCCCACCTAGCACTCACACGGGCTCCCGGCACCAAGACTCCCCACCGTCAGCCTCTGTCTGCACCCACGATTCAATCACGCATCCTTGCCTGTGAACATCACAACAGATTTCCCCTCCTAATGACCCCTTTAACTGAGCTGATGGCAGCCCTCCCTTGGGACCCCCTGGTTAAGCGTGCTGGCCTCTGTGCCCCTTGCCCCTCCTCCCCTCTGTCTCTTGAAGCAGAGGTGCCCAGATGGACACATGCCTTGGAGGTGCCCAGAGCTGAGAAAGAGGAGAGAGTAGTTTGAGCGACAGGAGGTGGGCTGTGGGGTTCCCACAGGCTGTCCCTCTCCCGGCAGCTCCATCTCAATTCCATTAACCTCGCTCTGCATGCGCTGAGTTAATGGGCTGGGAAGGGCAAATCATGCCACCTGTCCGCCCAGAGGAAGGTTCTGCTACTTGTTGCCAATCTCAGCCCTGGCATGGGTGTTGGGAGGGCTGACTCGTGGGCTCGTTCCCCAGCTGCCTGACTTCTGAGAGAAGGGAGCAACTCCCACCCCTGCCCCTCACCCAGGGCTGTGTGATGGGCAGCTGAGATGCTGACAGAAGGCCGGGAGGAAAATCCCTCCTGGTCACCTTCCTCTCCAAGAAGTCTGAGTTTCTCCTCAGCAGCTAGGGAGATTCAATTATGAAAACTTTCTAAGTGCAATAAAAGGATTTGTGAATAAGAAACCCTTTTATCCTATGAACTCTTCATGTCTGCCATTGGACCTCTTAATATGCTTGTGAGGCATATGCTTGTGAGGAGGAGGAGGCTGCATGGTCAGGCTCCAAGAAGCAGAGAGAGAAATGACTTGGCAGGGCTGATGTCACAGGCCTGAGCTGTGCTGAGACCCAGCCTCCATGGCAGTACCTTGTCTGGGCTGTCCTGAGTTGAAGATTTCATGGTATCATCTCCCAGAGCGGGGCTGGACACAGATCCATTAATCAAGGCTGGGGGGACTGGAGTCAGGACAGAACGGGCTGGGACTCTGCCCCAGGCTGTCCCCTGTTTAGAACCTATAAGACCTGATTGACCACGAGAGTGGGCACTGATAAGGGCACCCAGTTCGTAGGCTGATTGGAGGCCTGTGGCATGGCCAGGTGCAATAAGCAGTTAGCTCAACCAATCAGGCTTTCTCTCTTTTTAGAAAATGAAAGAATAAAGACATTGGCAGGGATAGGAGAGGTAGGAAGCCACAGAAGAGAAGGCAGAATACATTTCTCAGCTTGCCTGGCAGTTACGTGTATGTGTGTTAGTTGCTCAGTTAGGTCCAGCACTTTGTAACTCCACGGACTGTAGTCCACCAGGCTCCTCTGTTCATGGGATTATCAAGGCAAGAATACTGCTGTGGATGGCCATTCCCTTCTCCAGGGATCTTCCTGACCCACGAATCGAACCCGGGTCTTCTGCAGGCAGATTCTTTACCATCTGAGCCACCAAGCTGGAGGTGGTCATGTGACTAAGTCATGGTCAATGTAATGTGAGCAAAAGTAATGTACACAACTTAAGGGTAAGGGTGTATGGAAAAGGTATGTGCCCTTCCTAGCCTCTTTCATCGGGTTCCCCAGCTGCCTGACTTCTGAGAGAAGAGCAACTCCACCCCTGCCCCTCACCCAGGGCTGTGTGGTGGGGAGCTGAGATGCTGACAGAAGGCCGGGAGGAAAATCCCTCCTGGTCACCTTCCTCTCCAAGAAGTCTGAGTTTCTCCTCAGCAGCTAGGGAGATTCAATTATGAAAACTTTCTAAGTGCAATAAAAGGATTTGTGAATAAGAAACCCTTTTATCCTATGAACTCTTCATGTCTGCCATTGGACCTCTTAATATGCTTGTGAGGCATATGCTTGTGAGGAGGAGGAGGCTGCATGGTCAGGCTCCAAGAAGCAGAGAGAGAAATGACTTGGCAGGGCTGATGTCACAGGCCTGAGCTGTGCTGAGACCCAGCCTCCATGGCAGTACCTTGTCTGGGCTGTCCTGAGTTGAAGATTTCATGGTATCATCTCCCAGAGCGGGGCTGGACACAGATCCATTAATCAAGGCTGGGGGGACTGGAGTCAGGACAGAACGGGCTGGGACTCTGCCCCAGGCTGTCCCCTGTTTAGAACCTATAAGACCTGATTGACCACGAGAGTGGGCACTGATAAGGGCACCCAGTTCGTAGGCTGATTGGAGGCCTGTGGCATGGCCAGGTGCAATAAGCAGTTAGCTCAACCAATCAGGCTTTCTCTCTTTTTAGAAAATGAAAGAATAAAGACATTGGCAGGGATAGGAGAGGTAGGAAGCCACAGAAGAGAAGGCAGAATACATTTCTCAGCTTGCCTGGCAGTTACGTGTATGTGTGTTAGTTGCTCAGTTAGGTCCAGCACTTTGTAACTCCACGGACTGTAGTCCACCAGGCTCCTCTGTTCATGGGATTATCAAGGCAAGAATACTGCTGTGGATGGCCATTCCCTTCTCCAGGGGATCTTCCTGACCCACGAATCGAACCCGGGTCTTCTGCAGGCAGATTCTTTACCATCTGAGCCACCAAGCTGGAGGTGGTCATGTGACTAAGTCATGGTCAATGTAATGTGAGCAAAAGTAATGTACACAACTTAAGGGTAAGGGTGTATGGAAAAGGTATGTGCCCTTCCTAGCCTCTTTTCCTTTCTATGGTTGGACTGAGAGCTGGGTGAGCAGGCATCTAGGGCCATATGAGCAAGGTTTCTCCAGAGAAACAGAACCAATAGGATGTGTGTGTGAGTGATAGGTATTGTATATTTATTTTACATATTTATACAGATATGTAAAAAGATATATTACAAGGAATTGACTGATACAATTTTGGATGTTGAGAAGTCCCAAGATCTGCAGTTGACAAGTTACGGACCATGGAGTTACGGACATGGATGCTGATGTCTTTCTAGTCCAAAGGCCAGCAAGTCCAAGGTCCAGGAAGAACCAAAGTTTCCATTCAAGTTCATAGGTAGGAACAGACCAGCATTCCAACTTGAAGGTGGTCAGGCAAGACGAACTTCCTCTTATTTGGAGGACGGTCCACCCCTTTTTTCCTAGTCAAGCTTTCAAATGGTTGGATGGAACCCACCCACATTCAAGAGGGCTACCTGCTTTACTAAGCCTATCGATGAGTTTAAATTTAAATTCATCCAAAATCAATGCCACAAGAATACTCAGAATTAACTGAACTGAAAGTCCTCACTCAGTCATGTCTGACTCTTTGAGACCTATGGCTAAGCCATGGAATTCTCCAGACAAGAATACTGGAGTGGGTAGCCTTTCCCTTCTGCAGAGGATCTTCCCAACCCGGGGATCAAACCCAGGTCTCCTGCACTGCAGGCAGATTCTTTATCATCTGAGCCACCAGGGAAGCCCAGAAAAATGTTGACCAGGTATCTGGGCACCCCATGGCCCAGTCGGTTGACACATAAATGGACTATCACAAACAGCAGCCTTAGGGGCCACAGAGCAACAAGGAAGAGGGGCCTGAGTTTCTATACCAGAAACAACTATACCAGCTCTGTTGCAGGAGAGAAATATAGACTGTTTTGTATAAGCCGCTATTGTTCTGGATTTTGTTATAACTTTACTGCAGCTGAATCTATGTCTTGACTATAGGGTTTTAGTGCCATTTTCAACTCGGGCTGTGTTGTCAGCAGAGTTGGTCTCGCTTTATGGCAAGGCTACACCCTATCTGCAGAAGATTCCCGCACATGCCTCCTGTCTATAAGAACAGGTGGTACACCTCACAGGTCCTTGCTCTCAGGGACAGGGCGTCAGAGGCAGGTGTGGACTCACTAGCGTAGGCAATGGCATCCTAGCATACTCAACACACAGAGTGAATTGTTTGTTTATTTATTCATTTATTCATTTTGGCTGTGCTAGACTTTCATTGCTACACACGGGCTTTCCTAGTGGAGATATGTAAAAGATATATTACAAGGAATTGACTGATACAATTTTGGATGTTGAGAAGTCCCAAGATCTGCAGTTGACAAGTTACGGACCATGGAGTTACGGACATGGATGCTGATGTCTTTCTAGTCCAAAGGCCAGCAAGTCCAAGGTCCAGGAAGAACCAAAGTTTCCATTCAAGTTCATAGGTAGGAACAGACCAGCATTCCAACTTGAAGGTGGTCAGGCAAGACGAACTTCCTCTTATTTGGAGGACGGTCCACCCCTTTTTTCCTAGTCAAGCTTTCAAATGGTTGGATGGAACCCACCCACATTCAAGAGGGCTACCTGCTTTACTAAGCCTATCGATGAGTTTAAATTTAAATTCATCCAAAATCAATGCCACAAGAATACTCAGAATTAACTGAACTGAAAGTCCTCACTCAGTCATGTCTGACTCTTTGAGACCTATGGCTAAGCCATGGAATTCTCCAGACAAGAATACTGGAGTGGGTAGCCTTTCCCTTCTGCAGAGGATCTTCCCAACCCGGGGATCAAACCCAGGTCTCCTGCACTGCAGGCAGATTCTTTATCATCTGAGCCACCAGGGAAGCCCAGAAAAATGTTGACCAGGTATCTGGGCACCCCATGGCCCAGTCGGTTGACACATAAATGGACTATCACAAACAGCAGCCTTAGGGGCCACAGAGCAACAAGGAAGAGGGGCCTGAGTTTCTATACCAGAAACAACTATACCAGCTCTGTTGCAGGAGAGAAATATAGACTGTTTTGTATAAGCCGCTATTGTTCTGGATTTTGTTATAACTTTACTGCAGCTGAATCTATGTCTTGACTATAGGGTTTTAGTGCCATTTTCAACTCGGGCTGTGTTGTCAGCAGAGTTGGTCTCGCTTTATGGCAAGGCTACACCCTATCTGCAGAAGATTCCCGCACATGCCTCCTGTCTATAAGAACAGGTGGTACACCTCACAGGTCCTTGCTCTCAGGGACAGGGCGTCAGAGGCAGGTGTGGACTCCCACTAGCGTAGGCAATGGCATCCTAGCATACTCAACACACAGAGTGAATTGTTTGTTTATTTATTCATTTATTCATTTTTGGCTGTGCTAGACTTTCATTGCTACACACGGGCTTTCCCTAGTGGCAGCGAGCAGGGGCTACTCTCTCGTTGTGGTGCACAGGCTTCTCATTGCAACGGCTTCTCTTGTGGCAGAGCCTAGGTCGTAGGGCACTTGGGCTCATTAGTTGTGGTACACAGGCTTAGTTGCCCTGAGGTATGTGGAATCTTCCCACACCAGGGATTGAACCCGTGTCTCCAGCATTGGCAGGCAGATTGTTAATCACTGGGCCACTAGGGAAGCCCGAAGTGAATTTTTTTAAAAGTCCTTTCCTCTATTCAGCAAAGTTACTTTCAGCAATAATTATGAAATAAACAAATAATACTAATGTCCAGAAAAAAAGCAGAGTGAAAATGCTCTTTCATTAGATTTCTTATATGTAAGCATTCCAATAAAAAATATTATTTTAGGGCTTCCCTGGTGGTCCAGCGGGTAAAGACACCGCCTTGCAGTGCAAGGGGCGCCGGTTCGATCCCTGGCCTGGGAAGATCCCATGTGCCGTGGAGTGGCTGGATCGATGTGTCCAATTACTGAACCGGAGCGCTGGAGCGCATGCGCCCAGAGCCAGCGCTCTGCAGCAACAGACACCACCGCGATGGGAGGCCCACACGGGCCAAAGAACAAAGATGGATGAAAATAGACAAATGAAAGACCAATAGAAGTGGCCTGCCTGCTCCCCTCCCTCCCCACCTCCCCCATAAATAAATAAATAAATCTTTAAAATAATAATAATAATAATATTTTAGGTAAATAATTACCTAGTAATTAATAAATGAATTTTAATAATACCCAAGCATTTGCATATGGCACAATTTAGGCACTATTAAATTATACCAATGATATTATATTTTATCTTTGGGAATTATTCTTTACCATTGAAAAATTAATACTTTTAAAAGGATAATAAATTCTGATATTGAAGATATTATTCAAATTATGCAAAATATCGCACATATGCACTAAAATTTGCACTTAACCGAATAATAACATTACATGTCATGGCTTGTACTTTGTTTCATTGTTTTAAATTCTATTTTTTTATTTATTTATCTTTTTGTGGGGCGGAGTGGGGAGGGATGCCCAACTCTTTGCTACCCTGTGGACTATAACCTGCCAGGCCCCTCTGTCCATGGGATTCTCCAGGCAAGAATACTGGAGTGGGCAGCCATTCCCTTTTCCAGGGGATCTTCCAGATCCAGGGATTGAACCCAGGTCTCTTGCATTTCAAGCAGACGCTTTACTGTCTGAGCCACCAGATAAGCCCCCACCTGAAGCAAACTCAACTTCAAACAATCATGAAGTGACTTCTAAAACTGAGCCCAGGGCTTCCCCTGGTGGTCCAGTGGGTAAGGACACCGCCTTGCAGTGCAAGGGGCGCCGGTTCCATCCCTGGCCTGGGAAGATCCCACGTGCTGGGGAGCGGCTGGACCGATGTGTCCAGTTACCAAGCCGGAGCTCTGGAGTGCATGCGCCCAGAGCCGGCGCTCTGCAGCAACAGACGCCACCGCGATGGGAGGCCCACAGGAGCCAAAGAACAAAGACGGATGAACAGAGAGAAACGAAAGACCAATAGAAGTGGCCCGCCGGCTCCCCTCCCTCCCCAACCCAATCCCCGCCCAAAAATAAATAAATAAATAAATCTAAAACTGAGTCCACATGTGTCAAGAGGCAACTGAATACTAGAAGTGCTTGAAATTAACTTCTATGGGCATACAGTGTTTATTAAAGAATAAGTAATAAAATTGTGCTGATTTGAAGCTTACCTATATTTATTTAGCTATAATTGACATAGAACAGTATTAGTTTCAGGTGTACAGCATAATGATTTTATGTATATTTATGTGTATATATATATATAGCAAGATGATTATCAGAGTAAGTTTAATAAACATCTATCACCACGCATAATTATATGTTTCTTCTTGTTACGGAGACTTTTTTTTTAATTTTGGCCTCTTTTATTGTTTTTTTATTTATTTTCATCCATCTTTATTCTTTGGCATGCATGGGCTTCCCATGGCAGCGGCCTCTGTCGCTGCAGATTGCCAGCTCTGGGTGCATGTGCTCCAGAGTGCTGGCTCTTAATTGGTCACACCAGTCCAGTCGCTGCACGGCACGTGGGATCCTTCTGGGCCAGGGATCAAATCGGTGCCCCCTGCACTGCAAGGCAGACTACCCACTGGACCACTGGGGAAGCCCTGTTATGGAGGCTTCTAAAATCTACTCTTAGCAACCTTCGAATATGCAGCATGGTATTTGTTAATTACAGATACCATATTGCACATTACACCCCCAGATGAACTTGTCTTATATCCAGAAGCCTGTACTTTCTGACCATCTCCACTGCCAGTCACAAGCCTCTGGGAGCTGCCAGTCAGTTCTCTATTTTCATGAGTCCATTTTTTTCAGATTTCATTCATAAATAAGGTCATACAGGCTTGTCTTTTCTGTCTGACTTATTTCACTGAACATAATGCCCTCAAGATCCATCCATGTTATAGCAAATGGCAAAATTTCCTTGCTTTTTTATGGTTGAATAATGGAAGAAAGTATTGGGAGAACCATGCTCTGCAGCAACAGACGCCACCGATGGGAGGCCCACAGGAGCCAAAGAACAAAGACGGATGAAAACAGAGCAATGAAAGACCAATAGAAGTGGCCCGCCCACTCCCCAACCCAATCCCCGCCCAAAAATAAATAAATAAATAAATCTAAAACTGAGTCCACATGTGTCAAGAGGCAACTGAATACTAGAAGTGCTTGAAATTAACTTCTATGGGCATACAGTGTTTATTAAAGAATAAGTAATAAAATTGTGCTGATTTGAAGCTTACCTATATTTATTTAGCTATAATTGACATAGAACAGTATTAGTTTCAGGTGTACAGCATAATGATTTTATGTATATTTATGTGTATATATATATATATATATATATATATAGCAAGATGATTATCAGAGTAAGTTTAATAAACATCTATCACCACGCATAATTATATGTTTCTTCTTGTTACGGAGACTTTTTTTTTAATTTTGGCCTCTTTTATTGTTTTTTTATTTATTTTCATCCATCTTTATTCTTTGGCATGCATGGGCTTCCCATGGCAGCGGCCTCTGTCGCTGCAGATTGCCAGCTCTGGGTGCATGTGCTCCAGAGTGCTGGCTCTTAATTGGTCACACCAGTCCAGTCGCTGCACGGCACGTGGGATCCTTCTGGGCCAGGGATCAAATCGGTGCCCCCTGCACTGCAAGGCAGACTACCCACTGGACCACTGGGGAAGCCCTGTTATGGAGGCTTC
Source organism: Tragulus kanchil (assembly GCA_022376925.1). Classification (NCBI taxonomy): domain Eukaryota; kingdom Metazoa; phylum Chordata; class Mammalia; order Artiodactyla; family Tragulidae; genus Tragulus; species Tragulus kanchil. Next base: position 140,550,122 of record JAIOJX010000006.1, read on the forward strand.
TAAAATCTACTCTTAGCAACCTTCGAATATGCAGCATGGTATTTGTTAATTACAGATACCATATTGCACATTACACCCCCAGATGAACTTGTCTTATATCCAGAAGCCTGTACTTTCTGACCATCTCCACTGCCAGTCACAAGCCTCTGGGAGCTGCCAGTCAGTTCTCTATTTTCATGAGTCCATTTTTTTCAGATTTCATTCATAAATAAGGTCATACAGGCTTGTCTTTTCTGTCTGACTTATTTCACTGAACATAATGCCCTCAAGATCCATCCATGTTATAGCAAATGGCAAAATTTCCTTGCTTTTTTATGGTTGAATAATGAGAAAGAAATGGCAACCCACTCCAGTATTCTTGCCTGGAGAATCCTATGGACAGAGGAGCCTGGTGGGCTACAGTCAAGACTTAGGTCAGAGAGCACATCCCACAAGCTTTTGCCTAAGAGTTTCATGATCTCATATGTTTTGTTCAGGTTTTTAACCCATTCTGAGTTAAAGTTTTTGTATGGTTTAAGACAGTGGCCCAGTTTCATTCTTTTACATATGATTATCCAGTTTTCCCAACACTGTTTATTGAAGAGATGGTCCTTTCCTTGTTGTATATTCTTGGTCCCTTTGTCATAAATTAATTGACTATATATACATGGATTTATTTCTGGGGTATTTATGGTGTTTCCTTGATCTGCTTTTATTCCAATACCATAGTTTGATTAGTATAACTTTGTAATATAGTTCAAAATCAGAAAATGTGTTGCCTTTATGTTCGCTTTTCTTTCTCAAGATTGCTTCAGCTACTCTGTGGCTTACATATATATTATTAACAGTCAACAGTAACCGTCAAAATTATTTAGAACTTAGGCCAACAGGAGACTTTCTGTGGAGTATTTTATCATTGATGTCTAGAATTTCCAGTGCATGATGGTACTAGAAAGCTGACTGATTTTCACTCAGTATTGATGTTTCTACTCTGCAGACAGTGCGCATCCTATTGCTGGCATCTGGGCTGACCACCACCACCGCCCTTCCCTACCACACCTCAGTTTTTTGCCCTTACATCCCCTCATTAGATGGTAGGGTCTAATCTTTTTTTTTTTTTTTTAAAGATTTATTTATTTTGGGCGGGGGTCCGGTTGGGGAGGGAGGGGAGCAGGCGGGCCACTTCTATTGGTCTTTCATTTCTCCATTTTCATCCGTCTTTGTTCTTTGGCTCCTGTGGGCCTCCCATCGCAGTGGCGTCTGTTGCTGCAGAGCGCCGGCTCTGGGCGCATGCGCTCCAGAGCTCCAGCTCGGTGATTGGACACATGGGTCCAGCCGCTCCCCAGCACGTGGGATCTTCCCAGGCCAGGGATCGAACCGGCGCCCCTTGCACTGCAAGGCGGTGTCCCCACCCACTGGACCACCAGGGGAAGCCCGGGTCTAATTATTTTTGACTCAGCGGCTTCATCTTCCTCTGGAAGACGAAGTTTGGGCACATAAGGACCCAAAACACTCTAATTTTCAGATCTTGCCAACCAAAACACATTTGTTATTTGTACTTTGTTTTAAATGGTAATATTTGTATCATATGAACGGGCTGAGGATTAATTTCCCTTCATTATTAGCCAAGGTGAATAACCACAGAGACATGCTTTAGACATGATGGCACACACTCTGGCAGAAGCCTGAGGAAGTTTTTGCTAGAAATCAAAAGTACCTCGGGAGGGCAAGAGCCTAGATTTGGACTGAGGAGTCCATGGTGGTGGGTGGGGGTGGTCAAGCCCATGGAAGGTGTGAACGGGGGGTGAAAGGTATACTTTTTGGATTTATTTCTGGGGTATTTATGGTGTTTCCTTGATCTGCTTTTATTCCAATACCATAGTTTGATTAGTATAACTTTGTAATATAGTTCAAAATCAGAAAATGTGTTGCCTTTATGTTCGCTTTTCTTTCTCAAGATTGCTTCAGCTACTCTGTGGCTTACATATATATTATTAACAGTCAACAGTAACCGTCAAAATTATTTAGAACTTAGGCCAACAGGAGACTTTCTGTGGAGTATTTTATCATTGATGTCTAGAATTTCCAGTGCATGATGGTACTAGAAAGCTGACTGATTTTCACTCAGTATTGATGTTTCTACTCTGCAGACAGTGCGCATCCTATTGCTGGCATCTGGGCTGACCACCACCACCGCCCTTCCCTACCACACCTCAGTTTTTTGCCCTTACATCCCCTCATTAGATGGTAGGGTCTAATCTTTTTTTTTTTTTTTTAAAGATTTATTTATTTTGGGCGGGGGTCCGGTTGGGGAGGGAGGGGAGCAGGCGGGCCACTTCTATTGGTCTTTCATTTCTCCATTTTCATCCGTCTTTGTTCTTTGGCTCCTGTGGGCCTCCCATCGCAGTGGCGTCTGTTGCTGCAGAGGGCTCTGGGCGCATGCGCTCCAGAGCTCCAGCTCGGTGATTGGACACATGGGTCCAGCCGCTCCCCAGCACGTGGGATCTTCCCAGGCCAGGGATCGAACCGGCGCCCCTTGCACTGCAAGGCGGTGTCCCCACCCACTGGACCACCAGGGGAAGCCCGGGTCTAATTATTTTTGACTCAGCGGCTTCATCTTCCTCTGGAAGACGAAGTTTGGGCACATAAGGACCCAAAACACTCTAATTTTCAGATCTTGCCAACCAAAACACATTTGTTATTTGTACTTTGTTTTAAATGGTAATATTTGTATCATATGAACGGGCTGAGGATTAATTTCCCTTCATTATTAGCCAAGGTGAATAACCACAGAGACATGCTTTAGACATGATGGCACACACTCTGGCAGAAGCCTGAGGAAGTTTTTGCTAGAAATCAAAAGTACCTCGGGAGGGCAAGAGCCTAGATTTGGACTGAGGAGTCCATGGTGGTGGGTGGGGGTGGTCAAGCCCATGGAAGGTGTGAACGCTGAGGGCGGGGCAGGTAGGGGTAACGAACATGGTACCCAGGAGACAAATGGGGACAAGCAAGCAGCCCAGTGTCAAGGGAGACAGTCATTGTCCATATTAGGAACTACTGTTTAGCCTTTAAAAAATGCTTCTCTTTTTTTCTCTCCAACAGCTCTTCAAGAGGCGCTCAGGAAGTTAACATTTGTTTAAAGTCTCTCAGTTTGAGAGCTGGGATTTGAACCCCTGACCTCACCACTTCACCCCAAGACTTCCAACACTGGTTCCTACACTGTCCTGTGTGTCGCCCAGCCCAGACACTGCCTCCAGGGGCTGGACACGTGGACAGGGTCATGGAAGGAGTGAGATTTTTGAGTGTGCCACGCCAGCATGAGGTCTGAGCACAAGCCACAGCAAGTGCTGGTTCTCAGAATTGAGGGCAGGCTAAGGCCTCCCAGGTGGCGTGCAGGGTAAAGAACATACCTTCCAGTGCCAGAGACATAAGAGATGAGGGTCTGATCCCTGGGTGGGGAAGATCCCCTGGAGGAGGGCATGGCAACCCACTCCAGTCTTCTTGACTGGAGAATCCCAAGGACAGAGGAGGCTGGAGAGCTACAGGCCATAGGGTCTCAAAGAGACGGACACGACGGAAGCAACTTACCTCGCATACAGAAGGCCTCAATGGCAGCCAACACCACACGAAGCAGAGTCCCTGGGCACCAAGGTAAGGGTAGAACTATTGATATCCTCCAGCTGGGATCAGGATTCCTCTGAGAGAAGGTTGTGGCAGGACTTGGAGGACCCCTGAAGTTGAGGGCCAGGCCACTCCAGGTCATACTGCGTCTCTCCTCGCAAGAACCCTTGGAGAGCACTGAACCAAGGAGTTGCAGGTGAGATCTCACATTTGCAAACCATGTGGCATTTGAAGACCCCTCCTCCCAAGAACCCAACCTGGGTGAGAAGAGGAGGGACCTCTTCCCATGAACATCAAATCACAGAACACAACTGGGTTGAATTTTTGAAGACCGAGAAGGCCAAATGCCTGCCTTTCTTTATTTCTGGCAGCCAGGGCTTGCAACGACTCAGCCATCTTTCATCAGCAGCAACCTTATCAGCGGCACTGGTGTTTTATTTATTCAACAATTATCTGTGGAGTGCCTGTTAGGTGCCCTGCGCTGTTCTGGGCATAGACAGCTTGCAGGGCACAGCACAGAACCTCCTGCCTTGGCAGAGCTCAGTGCTCATGGGGGAGAGAGACAGTAAACACAACTACGGGAGTGAAGAGTGTCATGGAGAAACTGAAGCCAGTTAGGCAGGCCGGTAGCTACGGGGACACTCTTTCAATGAGAGATCGGGGCAGGTCTCTGCAAGGAGGGAACTAGGAGCTGAGTAACCCCTTTCCTACCTCCCCGGCTTACGTGTCAGGCTGTATCTGAGCACCCGTCACGGGCAGTGATGAGTAAAAGGGCTTGTCTCAGTGTAGAGCCATGTTGAGGGGACACAGGGACAGTGAAGAGACAGCCACTGCCTTCAGGGGGACGGGGTGAGCACACCAGAAAGGGCACGCAGTATGCACGCAGAAGCAGGGGAACAAATGACAATTAGAATGAAGCGCACTGGCCATCTGTCGGGCAGGCTGCCGGGGGCGGGGGAGCAGCAGCGGTCTCTGCGGTGAATCCACCACAAGTGCATCCTGAATGTCACAGGCTGCTCCAGCCGGCAGGTGCAAAGCTGGCCCCACGAACCTAAGTGCCCAAATCTAGGTGCTCCGAGCCCCCAGCTGTATGGTGGTAGGAAGTCTGGTCTTTTAGGGAGTCACTGCTTCCGGCCAATCCCGAGACACTTCAGGGAGGCCCCATGTGACCCAAAGCTCCCCGGCCCCTTGTTTGCACCTGTAACCCAAGCCTCTGGCCCAACAGCACCCCTGATGTGTCATTTCTAAGGGTTCATTCTCTTGCCGTTATTTCCCCACTTCTAAGTTCATGATGGCAGAGTGAAGCCCAAAGTCCGTGACGGAGAAGGCTGCCCGTGACGTTGCCACCTCGGGTACTGTTCCTCTTGCAATGTGAAAGGGAAATGCCCAGGGCACAGAGGGGAAAACAAAGGCTGGTCCCTGGGATGCCATCCAGCTGGTGGCGCATCTCTCCTCCTCCCCTGGATGGGCTGGAAGAGGCCTCCACCAGGGCCCCCACCCTCCGTGGCCATGCCAGAGCTGTCCCAGGCGAGCACTGCACCACAGGAAGTGCCAGAGGGCATTTCCCGACCTTCTTCTACCCCGAGAGCAGCTCTGACTTTGCCAACAAGGAAGATGCTTTGTCTCACACAGACATGGATATCACACAGCAAAGAGTTCTGAGCAACTACATGCTCTGAATTCTTCAGTTCATGGTCACACAAAGCCCCTTTATCTCCAGCCACACACATGTCACCACAGGGCTGGGGCAGGGAGATGGGATTTGTCAATACCCCCTTGTGAAGGGCAGGGCCAGCACCTGGGCCAGGCTTCCTGTTTCAGATACCTTTCTCACCGGAAGGAGTGCATGTGGAGGGCCCCTGTCATTCTCCTATGCTACCCGCTTACCTTTGGCTCTCGTCCCTCCCATGGCTCCCTCCAGCCCCGGCTCCAGCAGACATGTTTGTATCTATGCCCCAGCAGACAACCAGGCTTTTCTTTAAATCCTAGGAAGCTCCCCTGTCTTCACACACACTGGAAGGAACTGCCTGACAATTCCAATGGGCAGAAAGGCCTGACCCTAACATGAGGGGCAGTGGGCCTGAGTCCCAGCTAATATCAAGATGCTCAGAATGTTCGGTGGGACACAGTGTGCATTGTGCTTGCAAAGATAGAGGTTTCTGCAGTGCGTGTCAAGATCTTTAAAAATAAAATATCTTTAGAAGCAATTAGTCCAACATACTCTGGTACATACCCACAGAAAAAAGAAAAAAATGAGGACACCATTATGAACTGATAGGGAATGATTTCCAAAAGCAATGTGCAAAGAAGCATAGATGTCATGCTATTGTTTCTGTGAGAAATAACAAAATGGTAACAAAATGTACCTATATCAGCTTGTGATTACAAATAGAAACACAGGAAGGATCGAGCAGAACATAATGACATTGGTTATCTACAAGAAATGAGAAGAAATGGTGCTTTAGACTGGAAAACTTTGTGGAATTCCTAGGGGAAGAATTTATATGTTGAAAACCAAGTCATGTTGCTGGGAGATAAGACCTTTGGGTAATTAGGTCATGAGGGTGGAGCCCTCAGGACTGGGATTAGTGCCCTTATGAAAGATCCCCCAGAGAGCTCCCTGTCCCTTCTGTCATGGGAAGACACAATAAAAATGTCTGCAGTCTATGAACCAGCAAGTGAGTTCTCTCCAGACACCAAAGTCTGCCAGGGCCTTGATCTTGGACTTCCCAGCCTCCAGAAGTGTGAGAAATAAATTTGTATCATTTAGGAGATCAAACCAGTCAATCCTAAAGAAAATCAACCCTGAATGTTCACTGGAAGAACTGATGCTGAGGCTGAAGTTCCAATACTTTGACCACTGACGTGAAGAGCCGACTCTGGAAAAGACTGGAAAGGCCCCTGATGCTGGGAAAGATTGAGGGCAGGAGGAGAAGAGGGCAACAGAGGTTGAGATGGTGGGATGGCATCACCGACTCAAGGCACATGAGTTTGAGCAAACCCCAGGAGATGGTGAAGGACAGGGAAGACTGGTGTGCCACAGTTCATGGGATTGCAAAGAGTTGGACACGACTGAGTGACTGAACAACAAGAAAATAAGCCACTCAGCCTGTGATGTTTGTTATAAGAGCCGAAATGTACTGAGTTGGAAATTAGTACCAGGATGTGGGGGTGCTGCTGTACCAAATACCTCTTTAAATGTGAAAGTGGCTTTGGAACTGCGTAAAGAGTGAAGGCTGTAAGAGTTTGAAGTGCTTGCTAGAAAAAGCCTGCATCGCCATAAATGGGCCATTAAAGACTCATTCTGGTGAGAGCTCAGGAAGAAAAGAGGAGAGCGATAAAGAAAGATTCAATCTTCTTAGAGAATACCTAGGTAACCCTGAGCAGCATACTGGTAGAAACACAGACCGTAAAGGCCATCCTCATGAGGTCCCAGAAGAAAATGAGGAATAGAGAAAAAGAGATGCTTGTTATAAAGTGGCAAAGAACTTGGCTGGATTGTGCTCTGTGGCACACAGAGCTTGTGAGCAATGAAATTGGGTATTTGGCAGAGGCAATATCTAAGCAGTGCTGAAGGAACAGTCTGGTTCTTCTTTACTGTTTACAGTGAAATAAAAGAAAAAAAAGGCAACTATTACACATAGTACTCATACACATGCACACACAAATGGGAAATTATTCAGACATAAAAAGAGAAAGAAATCCTGCCGTTTGCAACAACATAGATGGACCTTGAGGGGACTGCATGCCTGTTGTGTCTGACTCTTTGCAACCCTCTGGACTGTAGCCAGTCAGGCTCCTCTGTCCATGGAATTTTTCCAGGCAAGAATACTGGGGTGGGTAGCCATTCCCTTCTCCAGGGGATCTTCCTGACCCAGGGATCAAACCTGTGTCTCTGGCCTCTTCTGTGTTAGCAGGTAGATTCTTTACCACCAGTGGCACCTGGGCATTATGCTAAATTAAACAAGTCAGACACAGAAAGACAAGAACTGTATGATCTCACTTACATATGGAATTTTAAAAAACAAAAGCAAAAGCCATACCTATAGGTATCAAGAATGGGTTGGCGGTTGCCAGTGGGGCAAATTTCCAGTTAAAAGTTCCAGGGATGTTACACACATGGATATGTATGACATGACTGTAGTTGGTAAGGCTATAGCACATGTTTGAAACTTGCTAAGACAGTAGATCTTAAAAACTCTCATTATAAGAAAAAAATTGTGGTCATGGATGTTAATTACATTTATTTTGGTAGTTGTTTCCTCACATTTACATATATCACATCATTGTGTTATACACTTAAAACTAATACAATAGTATGTGTTAACTAAATCTCAGTCTAAAAAAGAAAGAGGAAAGAGATACGTCTGTTCATCAAAATGTGAGTGGAGGGCTTCCCTGATGGTCCAGTGGTTAAGAATCCACCTGCGATAAAGAAAGATTCAATCTTCTTAGAGAATACCTAGGTAACCCTGAGCAGCATACTGGTAGAAACACAGACCGTAAAGGCCATCCTCATGAGGTCCCAGAAGAAAATGAGGAATAGAGAAAAAGAGATGCTTGTTATAAAGTGGCAAAGAACTTGGCTGGATTGTGCTCTGTGGCACACAGAGCTTGTGAGCAATGAAATTGGGTATTTGGCAGAGGCAATATCTAAGCAGTGCTGAAGGAACAGTCTGGTTCTTCTTTACTGTTTACAGTGAAATAAAAGAAAAAAAAGGCAACTATTACACATAGTACTCATACACATGCACACACAAATGGGAAATTATTCAGACATAAAAAGAGAAAGAAATCCTGCCGTTTGCAACAACATAGATGGACCTTGAGGGGACTGCATGCCTGTTGTGTCTGACTCTTTGCAACCCTCTGGACTGTAGCCAGTCAGGCTCCTCTGTCCATGGAATTTTTCCAGGCAAGAATACTGGGGTGGGTAGCCATTCCCTTCTCCAGGGGATCTTCCTGACCCAGGGATCAAACCTGTGTCTCTGGCCTCTTCTGTGTTAGCAGGTAGATTCTTTACCACCAGTGGCACCTGGGCATTATGCTAAATTAAACAAGTCAGACACAGAAAGACAAGAACTGTATGATCTCACTTACATATGGAATTTTAAAAAACAAAAGCAAAAGCCATACCTATAGGTATCAAGAATGGGTTGGCGGTTGCCAGTGGGGCAAATTTCCAGTTAAAAGTTCCAGGGATGTTACACACATGGATATGTATGACATGACTGTAGTTGGTAAGGCTATAGCACATGTTTGAAACTTGCTAAGACAGTAGATCTTAAAAACTCTCATTATAAGAAAAAAATTGTGGTCATGGATGTTAATTACATTTATTTTGGTAGTTGTTTCCTCACATTTACATATATCACATCATTGTGTTATACACTTAAAACTAATACAATAGTATGTGTTAACTAAATCTCAGTCTAAAAAAGAAAGAGGAAAGAGATACGTCTGTTCATCAAAATGTGAGTGGAGGGCTTCCCTGATGGTCCAGTGGTTAAGAATCCACCTGCCAGTGCAGGAGATGTGGGTCTGATCCCTGGTCTGGAAAGCTCCCCTGAGCTGCCAGGCAACTAAGCTCATGCACAGCAGCTACTAAAGCCTGTGAGCCTAGAGCCTCTGCTCCCCGAAAAGAGAACCTACAGCGGTGAGAAGCCTGTGCACACAGTTAGAGAGTGGCCCCCCTCACCACATCTCAAGGAAGCTGACGTGCAGCAACAAAGACCCCGCACAGCCAAACATAAATTAATAAAGGTTTTTTAAAATGTAAGTATAATTTTAACATGTGTAATAGTGTTAGACTGGGACTTGGCAGGTGGCTCAGTGATGAAGAATCTGTCTGCAGTGCAGGAGACATGGGTTCGATCCCTGGGTCAGGAAGATGCTCTGGAGAAAGAAATGACAACCCACTCCAGGGTTCTTGCCTGGAGAATCCCATGGACAGAGGAAAAGAGTCGGACATGACTGAGCAACAAGACAACAGCCGTAATCTCAGCCTATCCATTCTGAAGAGAATGAGGAAGCCTGCTGGGACAAGAACCCTCCGAGGGCAGACAAGTGACCGTTTCCTTGGATTGGTCAGTTCAAGATAGTGGAAGAATGAACTGTCTCGCCTCAAGGTGACTAAGGCCCTGGCGCGGCTCAGCCTGGTGGCCACACCTCTCGGGGCGCTAGACAAAGACGTTGGCAGCTTCTTTGCAGCACTGTCTGGGTCTACACGCTGAATATAGGAACTGCAAGGGCCTGGCTTCCCTCATCTAGACTTCTAGGGACACCTGACAGAGCTGTGGGCTCAAATTCCACCCTCCCCTGCCCAGGAGTCACCACTCCGGACTCCAGCCTGCAGGAGCAGAGTCCAAGCAGAGATACTGAAGAGACCTCCACAAGGGCGACACCCTGAGGAACAGTGGGGCAGGGCCTCCCAGAACATCAGGTGCTGGACCCCTGTTCTGTGAAGCTGCTTAGGCAGGACCCCTCCCCCAGTGTGTGGATTGTTCTCCTGCCTTTTAGCCTCATGCAGTTTGACCTGTTGGATTTGGACTTTCCCAGGTTCAGTCAATCCTTCCTTTTTTCCTATCTCTCCTTTGGGGGTCCCCTTGTTGGACATGCCTTTGGGTCATGGGTTCCCAGCTGGAAAGCTCCCTGAGCTGCCAGGCAACTAAGCTCATGCACAGCAGCTACTAAAGCCTGTGAGCCTAGAGCCTCTGCTCCCCGAAAAGAGAACCTACAGCGGTGAGAAGCCTGTGCACACAGTTAGAGAGTGGCCCCCCTCACCACATCTCAAGGAAGCTGACGTGCAGCAACAAAGACCCCGCACAGCCAAACATAAATTAATAAAGGTTTTTTAAAATGTAAGTATAATTTTAACATGTGTAATAGTGTTAGACTGGGACTTGGCAGGTGGCTCAGTGATGAAGAATCTGTCTGCAGTGCAGGAGACATGGGTTCGATCCCTGGGTCAGGAAGATGCTCTGGAGAAAGAAATGACAACCCACTCCAGGGTTCTTGCCTGGAGAATCCCATGGACAGAGGAAAAGAGTCGGACATGACTGAGCAACAAGACAACAGCCGTAATCTCAGCCTATCCATTCTGAAGAGAATGAGGAAGCCTGCTGGGACAAGAACCCTCCGAGGGCAGACAAGTGACCGTTTCCTTGGATTGGTCAGTTCAAGACAGTGGAAGAATGAACTGTCTCGCCCTCAAGGTGACTAAGGCCCTGGCGCGGCTCAGCCTGGTGGCCACACCTCTCGGGGCGCTAGACAAAGACGTTGGCAGCTTCTTTGCAGCACTGTCTGGGTCTACACGCTGAATATAGGAACTGCAAGGGCCTGGCTTCCCTCATCTAGACTTCTAGGGACACCTGACAGAGCTGTGGGCTCAAATTCCACCCTCCCCTGCCCAGGAGTCACCACTCCGGACTCCAGCCTGCAGGAGCAGAGTCCAAGCAGAGATACTGAAGAGACCTCCACAAGGGCGACACCCTGAGGAACAGTGGGGCAGGGCCTCCCAGAACATCAGGTGCTGGACCCCTGTTCTGTGAAGCTGCTTAGGCAGGACCCCTCCCCCAGTGTGTGGATTGTTCTCCTGCCTTTTAGCCTCATGCAGTTTGACCTGTTGGATTTGGACTTTCCCAGGTTCAGTCAATCCTTCCTTTTTTCCTATCTCTCCCTTTTGGAAGGGGAAGGTCTGTACGCACCACCATTGTTTTGGAGACACATGGCCTGTTTGGGTTCATGGGTTCCCAGCTGGAAAGCAGTCTGCCTGAGAATAAATGGTACCTTGAGTCTCACCCATACCTGACTTAGATGATGCTTGGAGGAGACTTTGGACTCAGACTTAACAGTTGATACTAGAAGGAGTTAAGACTTTGGCAGCTGCTGAGATGGAATGAATATTTTTGCATGTGAGAAGGACATGAATTTGGATTGGTCAAGGATATATGGGTATATACTGGATACTGGTGTCCCCCTAAATTCATATGTTGAAATCTAATCTCCAGTGGGAGAGAATTTGAAGGTGGGAGTCTTTGGGGGTAATTAGGTCATGAGAGTGGTGCCCTCTTGAATGCAGTTAGTGCCCTTATGCAAGGCCCCATTGAGCTTACTTTTCCCTTTTCGCTATGAGAGGTTACAGTCAAAATAAGGCTGTCCATGAACCAGGAAGCAGGCCCTCCACCTGCTTCTGTCCATGAACAGGAAGCAGACACTGTATCTTCCAGAGCCTTGATCTTGGACTTTCAGTCTCCAGAATTGTGAGAAATAAATTTCTGTTATTTGTAAACTCTCCAGTCTACACTATATTGTGATAGTAGCTTTAAAAGACAGGGAGAATGGAGTGAAAGTGATATGTGGGGAAGTGGTACTTTTCTGAGGGTGTCTTTTTAAAATAATTTCGTCTTTTGTAAGTAAGTCAATAGTCTATAAATTCCAAAAGCAAATTAAATAGATAAGAAGAGGGAGAGAGACAAGATGGAAAGCAAACTGAAACAAGTGAAACTATATATTTCAAGTGAGGATTATAACCACACAGAAGGTGCAAGGAGAAGAATCCAAGAGAATATCTTTGTTCTTGGGAAATAAACACTGGAGTATCTAGGGATAAAGAGCTATGATGTGTGTAACTTGTCACAGTGTTCAAAAATCACATATAAACACCTATAACCGTGTGTATGAGAGAGAAAATACGTAAGAAAATGAAAGTCACTCAGTTGTGCCTGGCTCTGCAATGCAAGGAATCCTCCAGGCAAGAACACTGCAGTAGGCAGCTGCTCCCTTCTCCAGGGGATCCTCCTGACCCAGGAACTGAACCAGGGTCTCCTGCAGGTGGAGTCTTTACCAGCCAAGCCACGGGGGAAACCACTGGTAAAGTAACTGGGGAGAACTGCAAACAATACGTAAATCTGGGTACAGTGTGTATCGATGTTTCTCGTGCAAAGTTTTAGTTTCACAACTTTTTAAGACTTTGCAATTCTTGCCAAACCAATGCTTAAAACTGCCTTCCCATGTGCCTCACAAGTGACCATTTTCTGGCACATTCACATATATTGGTAATTTTTATCTTCCCAGCAACCTCACTGAGGCAGGCAGGAGAGGCACTGTTAATACCTTCCCCACTTTACAAAAGCGGAAGCTGAGGCACCAAGATGTTGAGGAACTTACCAGGCGTCACATCCTGGACCCTGAGCTCCAGATGGGAAGTCTAGGCTTCCTCCCTTGATAACCACACACACTCTCCCATCAACCAGAATCCATTAACAATTCCTGCCAGTAATCTCTCCAGGAGGTAATGAGTTCCATAATTCTATCTCCATGAGTTTATTACTCAGCCTTTGAAACCAGGTTTAAGAGTCCGTTTGTCACTGATGCCCTGACCCGAGTCCCAGCGGGTGGTCCTCTGTTCTCTGCAGCATCGGTACCTGCATTTACCCAGTCAATGGATAAGTGATATGGGGAAGTGGTACTTTTCTGAGGGTGTCTTTTAAAATAATTTCGTCTTGTAAGTAAGTCAATAGTCTATAAATTCCAAAAGCAAATTAAATAGATAAGAAGAGGGAGAGAGACAAGATGGAAAGCAAACTGAAACAAGTGAAACTATATATTTCAAGTGAGGATTATAACCACACAGAAGGTGCAAGGAGAAGAATCCAAGAGAATATCTTTGTTCTTGGGAAATAAACACTGGAGTATCTAGGGATAAAGAGCTATGATGTGTGTAACTTGTCACAGTGTTCAAAAATCACATATAAACACCTATAACCGTGTGTATGAGAGAGAAAATACGTAAGAAAATGAAAGTCACTCAGTTGTGCCTGGCTCTGCAATGCAAGGAATCCTCCAGGCAAGAACACTGCAGTAGGCAGCTGCTCCCTTCTCCAGGGGATCCTCCTGACCCAGGAACTGAACCAGGGTCTCCTGCAGGTGGAGTCTTTACCAGCCAAGCCACGGGGGAAACCACTGGTAAAGTAGCTGGGGAGAACTGCAAACAATACGTAAATCTGGGTACAGTGTGTATCGATGTTTCTCGTGCAAAGTTTTAGTTTCACAACTTTTTAAGACTTTGCAATTCTTGCCAAACCAATGCTTAAAACTGCCTTCCCATGTGCCTCACAAGTGACCATTTTCTGGCACATTCACATATATTGGTAATTTTTATCTTCCCAGCAACCTCACTGAGGCAGGCAGGAGAGGCACTGTTAATACCTTCCCCACTTTACAAAAGCGGAAGCTGAGGCACCAAGATGTTGAGGAACTTACCAGGCGTCACATCCTGGACCCTGAGCTCCAGATGGGAAGTCTAGGCTTCCTCCCTTGATAACCACACACACTCTCCCATCAACCAGAATCCATTAACAATTCCTGCCAGTAATCTCTCCAGGAGGTAATGAGTTCCATAATTCTATCTCCATGAGTTTATTACTCAGCCTTTGAAACCAGGTTTAAGAGTCCGTTTCGTCACTGATGCCCTGACCCGAGTCCCAGCGGGTGGTCCTCTGTTCTCTGCAGCATCGGTACCTGCATTTACCCCAGAGCTGGCAGCACACAGTGCTGCTTCCTAGTTGGCTTTGTTTGTCTCCCTAAAGGGCAAGGACCAAGTACACTTCCTCTGACCCCAGCCCCAAGCTCTGAGCCTGGCCCAGAACGTTTGATGAGTAAATGGCTCTGGGGCTGAATGAAACCTCCTCTTGCTTGACCTAAACTCACCTCAATCAAGTCTCAAAGTGAGTCTTTCATCGTGGAAACAGAATTAAGTAGGATTACCATTAACACTGTCCTGGCTGGCGTACCTCCCTGGCCGCATCCCTTTCATTCACGGGGTAGCAGATTAAAAGAGGTGACAGGTTACAGGGAAGCAGTCAGGTGTTTTTCCTAATACAATAAAGAGCTTCCCACGTGGCGCTAGTGGTAAAGAACCCATCTACCAATGAAGCAGACATAAGAGATGCAGTTTTGGTCCCTGGGGTTGGGGAGATCCCTTGGAGGAAGAAATGGCACCCCCTTCCAGTATTCTTGCCTGGAGAATCCCATGGACAAAGGGGCGTGGCAGGGCCCGAGTCCACAGGGTCTCAAAGAGTTGGACACGACTGAAGTGACTCAGCACGCACACAGAATGCATGTGGCTTAGAGGGTAGGTCCTCAGCCTGGCCGACATGTAGGAAGCAACAGAATGGCCTGCGTTTAGGGAAGGCAGTGGACAGAGGAGCAGAAGCCTGGGGGTGGGGTGGGGGTGGAGGCCTTAGTAGGAAAAGTCTCCTGAATCACAGGTTCCAAATCAACTCACAGTTCAGCCCTTTGGGGAAACGAGGATCTGGGTGCAGTGACATTTAACACAGTTTGGTTGACCACCATGTAAGCAGTGCAGAAAATAAGTAGTGCGGACATTGCACACCCAGCTCAGGAAACCCACCTGTTGTTACCTTTGCAGTCCCCCATGCCCAGGGGGCTGGGGGCTACGATCTCTCCAGCACAGCTCTGTGCAGAGTATGAGGAGACAGAACTTCCGAATAAACCCCTGGATGTGAGGCAAGGCTGAAATCTTATTTGAAGGGATTTGCTTTCAATTTCATTTTTTTAAATGCATTTTTTAATAACAAGCCTATTCGATCAAAAGGTGGCATTAGACCGCTTGGAACAGCAGTGGGATCTTCCTCAATGTAATTTGGATCCTTTCCTAAACCCACTGTCTTTGATTATGCCAGCTTAGATCTCTCCTCAGTTGGTAACCCACAAAGCCTTGTCATCAGTGGTGTGGGAGAAATGCAGTTAGGCGCATCCCTAAGTCCATCTCCAGACCCGCTCCTGTAAGGCAGAAGAGCGAGCTGCCATTCACAGGCCACGAGTGAGTGACATTAGGCATCCGCATTTAATTCTGGCAGGGGTGGGGGTCGCAGATCCCGGGTCCTGGGGACCCAGTCCCTCTCATAGCACTGAGACCCGCCTGGCCAATCCAGATGGGGCCAAATCAGTCTCTCTTTAACTTTGCTCATTGTTACAAATTTGTGACATAGTCCATTCACCGTTTTCCTAGAAATATTCCAATCCTAGCAGAGTTTAATCTAGCAGTGACGTAGACCTTCTGGAATCCTGTGACAAGGACAGAATGAGGACCTAATCTAAGGAGACAAGGTCTAAAATTCAACATATTCTCAACACAGCAGCCCCACAGATCCTGTAAGTGTCTACAGAATATATCCCGCCTCTGTCAAGCCTCCATGGGGCTTCCCGATGCACCCAGAAAACCCCTACAGCAACGGCAAAGCCCAGGGCGATCAGACTCCATTGCTCTTGGACTTCGTCCTCTGCAACTTTCCCCTTTGTCACCCCATTCCCACGACACAGGCCCCACCCCAGCTCCCCCAGCACAGCAGGCCACAGGCTCTGTGCTGGCTGACCCCTCGCCTGGCGCTCCCCTCCCAAGCATCCCCATGGCTCGGCTCCTCCTTCCTTCTCTTCTTCACAGAAGCATCATCTCAGAAAGGCCTGCCCTGACCACCCTGTCTTAGGTCCGGGCACCCCGACCCTCTGCCCTCCTCCTAGGGCAGCCCTTGTTACCACCTGCCACCCCGAGTGCTCTGAGGACTCGCTTGCTCTCCGGGGCCTCTAGTTACAGTGACGCGCTGGCAGGGCAGGCCTTTTTGTCTGTTTCACTCAGCCCTCACTCACGAGGACCTAGCAGAGCAGCGCCAGAGTAAAGGCTCCAAACCAGTCTGCGGAAGGAATGAAGGGGAAGAAAGGGGAGGCCACTGGGCCCCCAAACCCACCACCTTCTAACAGGGCTTGCCTGGCTCAGCCCTGGCATCTAGAGCTGCTCTCTAAGCGGCCACACACAGACACAAGACGTTCTCAGAGCCAGAGAGCATGATAGAAGCATTTGTCTCTTGAAATCATCAAGGAGGGGCATCTGTTCACCCGGGAGGCCCCTAAAGGCAGGTCTCCCGTCTGAGACACATTACACCAGGCTGTGGGAGCCGAAATTTCAGAGGACTTTTTCAGTGCCATGAGTTTCAGGCTCCTAGACTTTCTACCCACGGCCAGCGCAAGCCCCTCCACCAGGGGTCACAACGGCTCTGGAAACCCGAGGGAATAAAGATGCTACCAGAACGCGCACCTGAGAGGAAGGGTGGGCGTGGGCAACAAACCCTGCCGAGCTGTGTTCTCAATCACTCCAGACCAAATTCAGTTGAAATGAGACACTTTTCAAAAACAATTTCTGGGTAAGTGGTAGAGAAAATAAGATCACCCTGAACACATGGAGGAAAGGAAGGGGCAGCCCCCCAAGGCAGAAAGGAGTCCTGGTCCGCAGGTGAAGCGAGAAGGGGAGATCTTTTCCTCACATACCTTCACACAGAGCCACAGGCTGGGCTGGGACAATGACTTGTGTGGGTTGTCATGACGATGAAATTGAAACCAGGATAAACAATAGCCACTCAGTCAGCAGCCTAACCTCAGAACTGACCTGTCGTTTATGATGGCAGCCGGCTGGGCCTCATGCAGGCATCTGGAGATGAGCGTCTCTGAGCGGCTTTCATAACACGTGGCTGAACAGGAGGCTGGAAATCAACTGGCTCTTTTTGCCCCTTCTTGGGCTAAACTAGGGGATTGAAGAGCATCCTAGGAGAGGCCCCAGAACCTGTGGAGGGACAACAAGGCACAGAAAGCCAGTGGAGTGGCCCCAGAGACCCACAGCACCCTGGCAGAAAAGACTAAGCCCTGGTCCCTCATCCCAAGTTCAGAACCCTCCAAGATCAGCTCACTGCGGGTCAGACCGATCATTCAGGACTCTGTGTGTGTGTGTGTGTGTGTGTGTGTACACGCATACTCAGTTGTATCCAACTCTTTATGACCCCATGACTGTAGCCCACCTGGCTCCTCTGTCCGTGGGATTTTCCAGGCAAGAATACTGGAGTGGGTTACCGTTTCCTCCTCCAGAGGATCTTCCTGACCCAGAGATTGAACCTGCATTTTGCTTTACCTCAGGTAGAATTTTTAAATCCTTTCGGGGCTTCTTGACATCCCTCACCAAATGGACCAATGCAAAATTGGATTATGGTCTCTGTTTAGAATTTGAACAACCTCTGCACTTCCAGGTCAAATGCTAATTCCCCAGCTCCTACGGCCCTCTGTCCCTCCCTCCCCGCCATCTCTGCGAGCCTCAGACAAGCAGCCTAAGCCCCACCCCACCCCCATTGCTGCAGAAGCCGAACTCCAGAAAGAGAATCCACTAGGCCCCAAAGGGCTCAACTTGACTTTAAGAATGGGTATTGTTGTTTATATTTAATAGCAGCTTCAGAAAAAGCTGCAAATCCTAGGGCACGGCAGAAATGTAAATGCTGATTGTTATTCTTACGGAAACTTGGAATTCAAAAGTTTAATCACCCTCTCTAGCATAATTTGGGCGACTTCAGTCTATAGCCTCACCCTGGAGTTGATTATTTATGACGCCCTGAACAGAAGTCGAAAATTAACTTTGATTTAATGTAACAATTTCATCCCCAATATAATTCATAATGCAGAGACATTTGTCAAAAATAAATCACACTGCTTCGCCCATCTCAGAACCAGCAATCTAGAAAGTGATAGAAAGAGAATCCCTGATCTTTCATTTCTGTGGCTATTCCTGCTCTCCCTTCCCCTGCCTGCTGCCCAGGGACTGGCTTTGGAGGCGAATAAGAGCTTCAGAGTGCAGAGAAACCTACGGATCCAGACAGACAGGCCAGACTGGAGTAGGGCTCCCCAGGCTTGGACTTCTTGCTTCTCTCAAGGGTTTTATCCAAGAAAGCAGGTTTCTAATAAAACTGAAGAAGAACGATGATCACAGGGAGCTAGTCTGGTGGAAGCGCTGCTAGGGGAGAGCATCATGCGTGTCTTGCCTGGGTTTGAGGTTTCTCAGCCTGTACAGGTTCCCTTTTCCTGGGTCACTGCATTCAGTCCTCACAGTGATAGATAAAGCCAACGAAAACTGAGACCTGGGGGCGTCAAGCAGCTCGTCCACACCCCGTGCAGCTTGGGTGAGACAATGCTGTTCTGCAGTGCCCGTCTCCTGGGTCTACACGCAGCGCCCTCCATCTGCCAGCAGGTGGAAACAAAGGTGCCTGGCTGAACAGTCTGTTCCAGCCGAGGACTTCAACAAGGTCCTCGGGGGACGAGGCGAGGCACGGCACCCAGAGCAGGCAGGAAACCCTCAATGTGTCAAGACATCACCAAGCTCAAGACCTCAATGTCTCAAGACATCACCAGCTAGAGACCACCCTGGTGGTCCAGAGGCTAAGATTCTGCGTTCCCAGTGCAGGGTGCCCAGGTCAGGGGACTAGATCCCTCATGCCGCTGGCTAAGAGTACACATGCCACAACTAAAAGTTTCATGCCACAACAAGCATGGAAGATCCTGTGTGCCACAATTAAGACTCGATGCAGCCAAATAAAGTAATTACAATTATTTTTAAAAGACATCAGTGGCTCACCAATTTCCAAAAACTCAGCAATGGCATTCATTACCCTTGTTGGAAAAGCTGAGGAAATGTAGGTTCTCCATGCACTTGGAAAAGGGTTCCAGGAGGCCCCTCCTGGATCCTGAGGGTCATAGTCATGCTGGAAGCCTCTTTACCCCACTTCAGATAAGCCTGCCTCTGAGAGGCACCAAGCTCTCTGCCAAGGAAGAGATCTTTCCACGCGCAACACCAAGGAGCCAGACCAGCCCTGCCATGCAGGCGGTTCCTCTGTGCTAATTCTCTGTCTGGACTGCTAAAGCCGCCCAGACGTGCCAAGTTTCAGTGGCAACAGGTTTGCCTGCCAAGAACCAGCCTCCTCGGCCTTCTCTCTCAAGCACCTACAGGCCAGGCCATGCCAGCGCGCCCCTCCCCGTGCCAGGCGGAGCCAATGTGACCTCATGATGGGCAGCAGAGCGGCGTGCCAACAGCCAGACCCTTGTCCAATGGCTGGCAGGAAAATGACCAAGCTCAGACTATGTGCCATTTGACTCTTTGGCATCCGCTAAGGAAAAGAGAAGAGGCTGGCAAAATCTAAAGTTTGGGTTCTCTTGGTCCCAGCTCAGCAAGGATGCTCAGGAGCTCGCTTGGCTTCTGTGTGTGTGTATGTGTGCCTTTATGCTCAATCACATAGTTTGAACAGTTTTAAAATGAAGATGAAATCAGGCCGCAGGGCTGGTTATGGAAGAGAAAGCAGCCAGCGCCTTGGATAAAATCACGACCATTCTTAGGCTGGGTCACCAGGATGCTGGAACAATGAATTGATTCACCCAATTAGAGGGACCAATTGGTTCAGCCAATCCAAACAACCACCTGATCCCACTGATGAAAAAAATAAATAGCAGTTGCTAGAGCCTTTGTGGACCAAACACTCAAGGAGCTGACAGAATTGATGTGAAATGTTGTGATCTGGTACTGATGCAGCTTTGAAATCCCTTCTTCAGGGGTGGCACTTTGCTGAAAGAAAGATCTCCTGCTTCTATTTCTAAATGTGTAATATTCACAATAACAGTGACAATAATGCTTCATGGGTACATTTATCATGAGTCAGTATTCCATTGTGCATTTCATAGTCTTTCTTCCGAGTCATCTTCACAGTCCTGTGAGGGCTTCCCTTGTAGCTCAGTTGGTAAAGAATCTACCTGTATTGCAGGAGACCCGGGTTCAATTCCTGGGTTGGGAAGATCCCCTGGAGAAGGGAATGGCAACCCACTCCAGTGTTCTTGCCTGGAGAATCCCATGGACCGAGGACACGGCAGGCTACAGTCCATGGGGCTGCAAGAGTCACACACGACTTAGCAACTAAACCAACCAACCACAGTCCCATGAAATCACTATTACTGGTTGTCCTGACTCTAAAGATGGAGGTTACCCTACAGCCTGTTATACAGAGTGAAATTAAGTCAGAAAGAGAAAAACAAATATAGTATATTAACACATATATACAGAAGCATGAAAAAATGATGACCCTATCTGCAGGGAAGGAATGGAGACGCAGATGTGGAAAATGGACTTGGGGACACAACGGGGGAGGGAGAGAGTGGGCCAAATGGAGGAAGTAGCACCGACATTTGTACACTATCGGGTGGAAGATGAACAGCTGGTGAGAAGTTGCTGGGTAGCACCGGAGCCCGGGCTGGCGCGCTGTGATGATCTTGAGGGATGGGGTGGGGGCCGGGACGGAGGGGAGGAAAGGAAGGAAGGATGGAAGGGAGGGAGGGAGGAATGGCCTCGGGGGAGGTGAGATTGGAGTGGACTTGAAGGAGAAATAGGAACTGGTCACACGTGTGGAGCGAGAGCATTCCAGACGGGGAACAGCCAGTGCAGAGCCCACAAGAGGAGAGGGACCCAGTGAGCACAGCAGCCGCAGCGGGGGGCCTGGCTGAGGTGGAGACAGTGGAGAAGAGAGAAGCTGCAGCAGATGCGGACGAGGGTGCAGGAGGCTGGACCACTCAGGGCCTGTGTACAGAAGATGTGGTACATATACCCAGTGGAACATCACTCAGCCCTAAAAAGGAATAAAATTGGGTCATTTGTAGAGACGTGAATGGACCCAGAGTCTGTTACAGAGAATGAAGGAAGTCAGAAAGAGAAAAACGAGTATCATGTATTAACACTTGAGTGTGGGATCTTAGAAAATAATTCAGACGACCCTGTCTGCAGGGCAGGAATGGCGATGCAGGTGTAGGAAACAGACGCGAGGAGAAGGGGGCCGTGGGCACGCATGCGCTGTCGTGTGTCAAGCGGAGAGCTGCGGGAGATGCTGCACAGCACAGGGCGCTCAGCCTGGGGCTCTGGGCGGTGGGACGCAGCGTGGATGGTGGGATGGAGGCTCGCGAGGGTGAGAATATGGGTATGCATAGATATCTGCTGCTATACAGCAGAAAGTAACAACATGGTAAAGCAACTATGCCCCAATTAAAAAAAGAGAGAGAGAGATTTCAAGGGAAGCCATGGCACGGCTTCCAGTGCAGGAGGACCTGGTTTGAGCATGAGGGTGCCCCTGGCTGGCTGTGGAGAGCAGACGGTAAAGGAAGGCAAAGATAGACACAGGGGAGACCAGCTCGGAGGCTTTTGTCAAAGCTCAGGCAGAGAGGATGACGGCCCAGTCCGAGGCGGTGTCGGAAGTCTGATTCTGGAGGGAGTCAGTCAACGGGTGGAGATGCCGCCAAAGCTGAGAAAGCAAGTTCCAGACTCTTGGGTCCTTCTGCTCTCTGCCCAAGGGCCTCTTCTCTCCTGGGGCACAGCTGAGGAATCGATCTTCTTTGGAGAGGGCTGTGGAGGGGAATCAGAAAGGCAAGCTCTAGCCCCTTTCTTCACATCTGGGGCAGCCATGAAAGGTGGATGAAGCCATACAGGTCACAGGGCTGGCGAAGGGAGCAAAGAGCAGGGGCAGGAGGGTCTCTCTCATGAGTACAGTCAGTGGTATGCCGGAAAAGATTTAACAAGTGTGTGTGTGTGTGTGTGTGTGTGTGTGTGTGTGTGTGTGATCTGACTGATATAAAGGGTGAATTACATACATTTCACAAATATTGTGCTTAGTCGCTCAGCCGTGGCCAACTCTTTGCAACCCCAAAGACTGTAGCCTACCAGGTTCCTCTGTCCGTAGACTTTTCCAGGCAAGAATACTGGAGTGGATTGCCATTTCCTTCTCCATTTACAAATAATAATAAAGTATAAAATACCCTTTATTGTAAAGTCCTATAACCAGTTGATTCTCACAGAACGCTTCTGCTGATCATTGCAGAACTCTTATATCCATAGCCAGCCTACAGTGGCAATGAACAGACACGCACAGTTCCCACATGAATGTGGGTTGATATTTGCATTTACATTAATGGGTAAAAGGCAAGGGAAACGACAAAGACATTTTCAAGAAATTCCTTCGTCAATGATGTGATTTCTTGGCTGCATCAGATAATAGTTTTCAATTACTGCAAGAATATTCTCTCAATTTTTGTGCTATTTACAATGTAATAGCAACACACACCACATGTTGCGCTTTGAGGTTTAATCTGCATCATTAAAATTTTCTCCATCACTGTTTTTAAGTCTAAACAGATAACAAAACAATAAATGAAGTCCTGACTTCAGGGCATTTGTCAATTTCCATGTTGTAAACGATGGCTCAGATAGTAAAGAATTTGCCTGAAATGCAGGAGACCTGCGTTTGATCCCTGGGTCGGAAAGATCCCCCTGGAAACGGGAATGGCCACCTGCTCCAGTGTTCTTGCCTGGAGAATTCCATGGACAGAGGAGCCTGGTGGGCTACAGGCCACGAGTCGCAAACAGTCGGACCAAACGAGTTCCAGACTCTTGGGTCCTTCTGCTCTCTGCCCAAGGGCCTCTTCTCTCCTGGGGCACAGCTGAGGAATCGATCTTCTTTGGAGAGGGCTGTGGAGGGGAATCAGAAAGGCAAGCTCTAGCCCCTTTCTTCACATCTGGGGCAGCCATGAAAGGTGGATGAAGCCATACAGGTCACAGGGCTGGCGAAGGGAGCAAAGAGCAGGGGCAGGAGGGTCTCTCTCATGAGTACAGTCAGTGGTATGCCGGAAAAGATTTAACAAGTGTGTATGTGTGTGTGTGTGTGTGTGTGTGTGTGTGTGATCTGACTGATATAAAGGGTGAATTACATACATTTCACAAATATTGTGCTTAGTCGCTCAGCCGTGGCCAACTCTTTGCAACCCCAAAGACTGTAGCCTACCAGGTTCCTCTGTCCGTAGACTTTTCCAGGCAAGAATACTGGAGTGGATTGCCATTTCCTTCTCCATTTACAAATAATAATAAAGTATAAAATACCCTTTATTGTAAAGTCCTATAACCAGTTGATTCTCACAGAACGCTTCTGCTGATCATTGCAGAACTCTTATATCCATAGCCAGCCTACAGTGGCAATGAACAGACACGCACAGTTCCCACATGAATGTGGGTTGATATTTGCATTTACATTAATGGGTAAAAGGCAAGGGAAACGACAAAGACATTTTCAAGAAATTCCTTCGTCAATGATGTGATTTCTTGGCTGCATCAGATAATAGTTTTCAATTACTGCAAGAATATTCTCTCAATTTTTGTGCTATTTACAATGTAATAGCAACACACACCACATGTTGCGCTTTGAGGTTTAATCTGCATCATTAAAATTTTCTCCATCACTGTTTTTAAGTCTAAACAGATAACAAAACAATAAATGAAGTCCTGACTTCAGGGCATTTGTCAATTTCCATGTTGTAAACGATGGCTCAGATAGTAAAGAATTTGCCTGAAATGCAGGAGACCTGCGTTTGATCCCTGGGTCGGAAAGATCCCCCTGGAAACGGGAATGGCCACCTGCTCCAGTGTTCTTGCCTGGAGAATTCCATGGACAGAGGAGCCTGGTGGGCTACAGGCCACGAGTCGCAAACAGTCGGACACAACTGAGTGACCAACATGTACAAACCCACAGAGATGTTGTGAATACTGCCCCCCGGCTGATTTCAAGCTACCAAGCCAATGTCATCGGATATGGAGTTGGGAAGAGATGCTTAGCAGTGAGTCATTATACAGTATTTTCAACATATAGATACAATCAACGGAAATAACCTCAAGAACAGAGATAATAGTAAAATAATTAGGAAGTAATGAGTCCTGAGTATTTATCACCTTTGCATTTAATGTAACTTATTTAAGTGCAAGTTTATATAGTCTAATTTTTAATAAGGACCGTGTGTATCAACCAGCTCACAAAATCACTGGA
Source organism: Tragulus kanchil (assembly GCA_022376925.1). Taxonomy (NCBI): domain Eukaryota; kingdom Metazoa; phylum Chordata; class Mammalia; order Artiodactyla; family Tragulidae; genus Tragulus; species Tragulus kanchil. The sequence goes on from JAIOJX010000006.1 coordinate 140,574,451, forward strand.
AGTTTAACAGTTGACCTTTGGGAGTTGATCCCAGCCAGCCTGGCACAGCAATGTCACAGAAATCTCCCCTCTTCCCTGTGGGGAGACCAAAAACGGGGCATCTGGGCTCGGAGGTGAGAGGTAGGCAGCAGGTGGCCTTGAACCAGGGTGGCCGCGGGGCTCGGGCGAGGCGACTGTGGTAGAAACCCCAGGGAGCCGGAGGAAGCTGCACATAGGACAGGGAGGGTCGACGGAGGCTGCGACTGTGCGGGACCCTCCAGCCCACACCCCCATCGCCACCACGTGCTCCCACCTGCCAGGCCAGCCGCGGCAGATGCCCACGGAGAGGCAGCCGCGCCCACTTGCCTGGGCTGTGGTTGATTAACCAATCGGCTGTTCATCACGCACCAATCGACGTAATAACAAGTCTGTCCACAGGACGGAAGATGAGCCAGGGCCAGCCTCCTTGGCTGGGCTGACAGTGAAGTCAGCACGTGGGGACCCGGCCAAAGGGAATCAGGTGGAGTGTCTGCTCTCTGACCCCATGCACTGCCAGAAATGAGGGAGGGCCCCAGAGAGGGGTTGAGAGGCAGCAGCTGGCCCCCTGCAAGAGCTGCAGTGGGGAAGGCAGCCCCCTTTCCTGCCTTAAGCCCTCAGCATCCTGTTTCAGTCCCCCAAGTTCCTCTGTACCAACCGGTGCCTCCAAAATGCCTACTTGACCCTCTGGGCTCCAGAAATGAGAGTTATAATAGCGAGGCCATGGTCTCCCCGGCTTCCCCCAGGCCCACGCAAGTCCTGGACATGGAAGGAGCAGCAGGGTGTAGTCCAAAACCCCAGGGAGGCTGAGTGGTGGCCTTGGGTGTGGTCACTCTGAATGTGGCCCAACTCGGAGGCTGAGGGAGAGCAGGCCTCCTGAGGCTGGAGATGCTGCGAGAGGTGGAGCGGGGGCAGCAGGAGAATGTAGCTGGGCACTGGCCAGAGAATAGCCTCTTCTGTGCACAGGAGGGAGAACCCACTAGCATGGAGCTGTGTGGTCTTGGGCAAGCTAAAGAACCTCTCTGTTTTCCTTTTCTCCATGTTAGAAAACAAAGGTGCATATCAACCAGCTCACAAAATCACTGGACGTTTAACAGTTGACCCTTGCGAGCTGATCCCAGCCAGCCTGGCACAGCAATGTCACAGAAATCTCCCTCTTCCTGTGGGGAGACCAAAACGGGGCATCTGGGCTCGGAGGTGAGAGGTAGGCAGCAGGTGGCCTTGAACCAGGGTGGCCGGGGCTCGGCGAGGCGACTGTGGTAGAAACCCCAGGGAGCCGGAGGAAGCTGCACATAGGACAGGGAGGGTCGACGGAGGCTGCGACTGTGCGGGACCCTCCAGCCCACACCCCCATCGCCACCACGTGCTCCCACCTGCCAGGCCAGCCGCGGCAGATGCCCACGGAGAGGCAGCCGCGCCCACTTGCCTGGGCTGTGGTTGATTAACCAATCGGCTGTTCATCACGCACCAATCGACGTAATAACAAGTCTGTCCACAGGACGGAAGATGAGCCAGGGCCAGCCTCCTTGGCTGGGCTGACAGTGAAGTCAGCACGTGGGGACCCGGCCAAAGGGAATCAGGTGGAGTGTCTGCTCTCTGACCCCATGCACTGCCAGAAATGAGGGAGGGCCCCAGAGAGGGGTTGAGAGGCAGCAGCTGGCCCCCTGCAAGAGCTGCAGTGGGGAAGGCAGCCCCCTTTCCTGCCTTAAGCCCTCAGCATCCTGTTTCAGTCCCCCAAGTTCCTCTGTACCAACCGGTGCCTCCAAAATGCCTACTTGACCCTCTGGGCTCCAGAAATGAGAGTTATAATAGCGAGGCCATGGTCTCCCCGGCTTCCCCCAGGCCCACGCAAGTCCTGGACATGGAAGGAGCAGCAGGGTGTAGTCCAAAACCCCAGGGAGGCTGAGTGGTGGCCTTGGGTGTGGTCACTCTGAATGTGGCCCAACTCGGAGGCTGAGGGAGAGCAGGCCTCCTGAGGCTGGAGATGCTGCGAGAGGTGGAGCGGGGGCAGCAGGAGAATGTAGCTGGGCACTGGCCAGAGAATAGCCCTCTTCTGTGCACAGGAAGGAGAACCCACTAGCATGGAGCTGTGTGGTCTTGGGCAAGCTAAAGAACCTCTCTGTTTTCCTTTTCTCCATGTTAGAAAACAAACTAATACAACAAACTCTTGGCTTTCGTAGATTTGCTATTTGGCCGTTTGATATTGCTTGTCACTATTTAATTGTCTGGGTGCTTGCCTGGGCTGTTCGCCCTTTGTGGGCCCTGTCTGCCTTTCCAGAAGCCCTTGGTCCTCTGCCTCATTGCCGTTGAGGGAAGCTTGGGAAGAAGGATGCCCCGTCTGCTTCAGGCCTCCACCCCTCTACTCCTCAGTCTAGAAGATTCTGTCCCTGAATTTCCCTTCCCAGGAGGACCTAGAGTCTGCATCGCTACAGCCGGTGCTTTACAATTGGTGGCAAAGCGTCTTGGACCTCCGCACAGGTGTCTGCAGTGCTGCCCCTTCCTCGGCGTCCAGGCTTTATCAGCCTTAGGGACGGGCGTCCCGCGAGGCTCAGAGCTGGTGCTGACAGGGGACTGGAACAGAAGCTTCCAGGCCCCCTTCCACCTTTTCCATAAAAGGCCTCAGGACAGCTCTCCAGGAACAATGGGAATTGGGGGAGGAGGGTTGGGAGGGCTTCCACTACCCCACCCAGCCAGCCCAGCTTCTCCCAGCTTCTCCCAGCATCTAGAGACCACTCAGCCCCTAAAAGGAGCTGAAATGAGGCCCAGCTCAGCCTAGGGCAACTCAGGGAGGGGGAACAGAGGAAGGAACAGGTGAGTGAGCAAATAGAGGGGCTGGAGCCCAGAGTAGGAAGCCCTCAGCATCCTGTTTCAGTCCCCAATTTTACCAACCGGTGCCTCCAAAATGCCTACTTGACCCTCTGGGCTCCAGAAATGAGAGTTATAATAGCGAGGCCATGGTCTCCCCGGCTTCCCCCAGGCCCACGCAAGTCCTGGACATGGAAGGAGCAGCAGGGTGTAGTCCAAAACCCCAGGGAGGCTGAGTGGTGGCCTTGGGTGTGGTCACTCTGAATGTGGCCCAACTCGGAGGCTGAGGGAGAGCAGGCCTCCTGAGGCTGGAGATGCTGCGAGAGGTGGAGCGGGGGCAGCAGGAGAATGTAGCTGGGCACTGGCCAGAGAATAGCCCTCTTCTGTGCACAGGAGGGAGAACCCACTAGCATGGAGCTGTGTGGTCTTGGGCAAGCTAAAGAACCTCTCTGTTTTCCTTTTCTCCATGTTAGAAAACAAACTAATACAACAAACTCTTGGCTTTCGTAGATTTGCTATTTGGCGGTTTGATATTGCTTGTCACTATTTAATTGTCTGGGTGCTTGCCTGGGCTGTTCGCCCTTTGTGGGCCCTGTCTGCCTTTCCAGAAGCCCTTGGTCCTCTGCCTCATTGCCGTTGAGGGAAGCTTGGGAAGAAGGATGCCCCGTCTGCTTCAGGCCTCCACCCCTCTACTCCTCAGTCTAGAAGATTCTGTCCCTGAATTTCCCTTCCCAGGAGGACCTAGAGTCTGCATCGCTACAGCCGGTGCTTTACAATTGGTGGCAAAGCGTCTTGGACCTCCGCACAGGTGTCTGCAGTGCTGCCCCTTCCTCGGCGTCCAGGCTTTATCAGCCTTAGGGACGGGCGTCCCGCGAGGCTCAGAGCTGGTGCTGACAGGGGACTGGAACAGAAGCTTCCAGGCCCCCTTCCACCTTTTCCATAAAAGGCCTCAGGACAGCTCTCCAGGAACAATGGGAATTGGGGGAGGAGGGTTGGGAGGGCTTCCACTACCCCACCCAGCCAGCCCAGCTTCTCCCAGCTTCTCCCAGCATCTAGAGACCACTCAGCCCCTAAAAGGAGCTGAAATGAGGCCCAGCTCAGCCTAGGGCAACTCAGGGAGGGGGAACAGAGGAAGGAACAGGTGAGTGAGCAAATAGAGGGGCTGGAGCCCAGAGTAGGAGGTGGGAGGGGAGCGGCAGACACAGCTCAGGCTCCACACTTTCCAGCCTGGAGTCACTCAGGAAGGGCCTGGGAGCCCTCACAGCTCTGGGGAGGAGTGAGGAACCCCAGATCCTAAGCAGAAGAAGGTCTTTTCCCAGGGAGGCCTGGGGGACCTCGGGCCACCCTTTGCTCTTGCTGGGGGCCCGGGGGGGCTCATTTCCCCACTGCACATGGGGAGCATGATCCCCTCCTCTGTGCTCTGGGGCCACTGAGGTCTCCTCGCACAGGTATGTGGACGAACAATGGGATTATCACTTGTGATTCTCACTCCTAATAGTATTAATAATAATAATAAAAAAAAAAAACAAACAAAAAAACAAAACCTCGTGCAGAGCTCTGGAACAAGTCTGCATTGGGGTGTGGAACAGTAACTAATATTTACGTGGTGCCTCACAGCGTGAGAAGTGGGATGTATTTCTCTTCCCTGGTTCCCACAATATAGGAGCAAGGCAGGGAAGGTGGAGGGCCCTCTCCTTGTTTTACAAACCAGGAATGTCCACCTCAAAGCCGCCCGGGGCTGCGGGAACTTCGCCTCAACTGCCACCCTTTCTGTGGGTCCCCTGGGAGACACCTCAGTTCACGGGAGTGAATTCTGCGAAAGAGAGAGACCACAGGACGCGGGGGTCTGTGTCCCTGGTTCTGGGTCACTTCCTTGTTATGATGAAGACGACACCCACCCTTAGGGTCTCTGGGCACATTCAGAGTCAAGATGGATTCAAAGGGCGTGGCAAAGCCCCTGGCAGCAAATAAGTCCTCAATTATCATGAGCCACAAGTCTACCCTTCCTATGATTTAAGAAATGGCGACGGGGAAGCAAGGAGGGTGGGTTGCTCCACGGGGTTGCCTGCCACTCTTTGGCCACGTAATGGCCCCCACTCCAATTTGCTCCAGGGCGAGGGGCCCAGGAGTCATTTTCACAGCCTTTCTCATTTTCCCTGAGAGTCCCCTTCCCGTGGAGGCTTTGGAAGCCCGCAGCCGCTGGCGCCTTGCTGGAGAGCCAGGGAGCTCCCCTCGGATGATGGGTATCCTGAGCCAAAGCCGAAGAAGCCGGGTTCTAGGCCCTGGGGAGTTAAGCAACGTCAACCCTGACCCTGGGCTTAGAGCCCACCTGTGTCCAAGGCAGAACTCCCGCCCCCACAGCGTTGCTCAGTAAAGCCATGATTCAGGAGGAAGCTTGGGGCCGTCCAAGAGCAGAGGCTCTGGGTGCCCACAGATCTGGAACCTAACTCGGCCTCAGTTTCCTCGTCTGTGGGATTAGAGTAGCCGTAGTGGGCACTGCATGACGTTCCCTGGATTCAGAGTTCCCCTACCCCGCCCTCCCGTCACTGTGGAGGCAGACGGGACCACTCTCCGTGTGGACATCCCGGGGCCAGGTTGCCTAGGAGGCAGGGCTCCCACTGGAAAGGGCCGGCAGGCGGGAGGCTGGTCACACGAGTGTTGGAGGCTCTCCGTTTTCTTCAGGACGGGAGGCTGCCCCGGCCTTCCAGGCTGGGCCACCCACCTGTGGACCCTCAACAGCTGCCTGGGCGCCGGGGCCCCGGATCCTCCTCCGGGGCCCCCTCGCTCCCTCTGCCAGGCACGAGCACCTGCCACGGCCTCCTGCTGCTGCCCTCACCCCGGCAGCGCCGGCGAGCAGTTCTAGTGACCCCTTTGGAGGCTCCGAGGGCCCCGCCGTGAAGTATAATTCAGCCTGGGCTCTGTGTTTTGATTTTACCCAGCTGCGTCTGTGTGCATTTAGATTAATCCTGTTCGCTGGCGGGAGCGGGGCTACCTGCTGTTTATCAAGAGTGCTTGTGGGACTCGCGTTTAACAGGCAGCACCTTCCCTGGAGGTGAAGCCTCCCGTCCGTCCCGCCCACCGGAGCAGGGAGATGAGGAGGGTGTGTCCACAGAAGGGGCTGAGGAGCACCCACACCCAGCCTGGCACAAACCCCTCTCCACCTCCTCCACAATCATCACCCACACCCAGCCCTGGCCCCCACTCCAATTTGCTCCAGGGCGAGGGGCCCAGGAGTCATTTTCACAGCCTTTCTCATTTTCCCTGAGTCCCCTTCCCGTGGAGGCTTTGGAAGCCCGCAGCCGCTGGCGCCTTGCTGGAGAGCCAGGGAGCTCCCCTCGGATGATGGGTATCCTGAGCCAAAGCCGAAGAAGCCGGGTTCTAGGCCCTGGGGAGTTAAGCAACGTCAACCCTGACCCTGGGCTTAGAGCCCACCTGTGTCCAAGGCAGAACTCCCGCCCCCACAGCGTTGCTCAGTAAAGCCATGATTCAGGAGGAAGCTTGGGGCCGTCCAAGAGCAGAGGCTCTGGGTGCCCACAGATCTGGAACCTAACTCGGCCTCAGTTTCCTCGTCTGTGGGATTAGAGTAGCCGTAGTGGGCACTGCATGACGTTCCCTGGATTCAGAGTTCCCCTACCCCGCCCTCCCGTCACTGTGGAGGCAGACGGGACCACTCTCCGTGTGGACATCCCGGGGCCAGGTTGCCTAGGAGGCAGGGCTCCCACTGGAAAGGGCCGGCAGGCGGGAGGCTGGTCACACGAGTGTTGGAGGCTCTCCGTTTTCTTCAGGACGGGAGGCTGCCCCGGCCTTCCAGGCTGGGCCACCCACCTGTGGACCCTCAACAGCTGCCTGGGCGCCGGGGCCCCGGATCCTCCTCCGGGGCCCCCTCGCTCCCTCTGCCAGGCACGAGCACCTGCCACGGCCTCCTGCTGCTGCCCTCACCCCGGCAGCGCCGGCGAGCAGTTCTAGTGACCCCTTTGGAGGCTCCGAGGGCCCCGCCGTGAAGTATAATTCAGCCTGGGCTCTGTGTTTTGATTTTACCCAGCTGCGTCTGTGTGCATTTAGATTAATCCTGTTCGCTGGCGGGAGCGGGGCTACCTGCTGTTTATCAAGAGTGCTTGTGGGACTCGCGTTTAACAGGCAGCACCTTCCCTGGAGGTGAAGCCTCCCGTCCGTCCCGCCCACCGGAGCAGGGAGATGAGGAGGGTGTGTCCACAGAAGGGGCTGAGGAGCACCCACACCCAGCCTGGCACAAACCCCTCTCCACCTCCTCCACAATCAGCGCCACCTCCACTTCCATCACCAGACCTTTGACCTGCTGCCTCTTGGAGTCTGGAAGGCTCCGGGATCAGGGCTGGGGCTGGTCAAAAGCCAGAGGGGATCTGGAGCTCTGAATAATGTTCGGAGACGTGTCCCTGACTCTCAGTGTTCCCACCTACACGACGGAGGCGGGGCTTCCCTGGTGGCTCAGAGGTAAAGAATCCCCCTGCCGAGGCAGGAGGCATGGGCTCAGCCTGGAAAGATCCCCTCGTGCCGCGGAGCACCTAAGCCCATGTGCCGCGGCTATGGAGCCTGTGCCCGAGAACCCAGGAGTCACAACGACGGAGGCGGCACGTCCTAGAGCCCGTGCTCTGCAACAAGAGAAGGCACCGCAGTGAGGAGCGCAGGCGCCCCAACTAGAGGGGAGCCCCCACGCACCACAACTAGAGAAAAGCCTGCACAGCAGCAAAGACCCAGCACAGCCAAAAATAAGTAAATAAATAAAATTATTTTTTAAAAAGATGGGACTGGTGATACCCATCCTACTTACGAAGAAACCCGTCCTGCAGAGAAACGAGTGTGTTCCTCCACGCGGCTTCGCAGGAGTCCGTCCTGTCGCGCTGTCCGGTGCAAGGCGTTCTGGGGGCGGGGCCCGGCGCTGAGCTCCCTCGCGGCGACCTGTGCTCTGACGCGTCACCACGACACAGGGCCTCTGTCACACCTCATGGGATACCGGCCCCATCGACCCACGGGGTTGATGCCACGACCAGCTGAGGTCCGTGTTCACCCGTCTCTAGAACGCTGGCCAGGTGCTTCCAACATGGCATCTAATTTCACGCAGAGCAATCCAAGGAGGGAGAAGTGACCCCCACCCCCTAGCCTACGGATACGGAGCCTGAGGTCAGAGAGACCTGCTGCCTCTGAACCTGGGCTCCCACCTTTGTGCTCCACGTGTGAGGACACTGGGTCAGGTTCTGTCCTTTTGCCCAAGGTCCTGTCTTCAGTGATGATCTCCGCCTGGAAATAAGTGGGTGGGCGGGGTCGCTGCTCCTCGGGGCTGCAGGCGCCCCCACACAATGCTGACCAGCCCTCTCCTGCTGGAAGGTTTGGGGGCTGCCAGAGGTCACCAGCTGAGCCCTCCTCCTGCCCCTACACCTCCCAAAGGCTCACCAGCCGCTCCCCATGAAGGCATTCCCCCAGGCTGCGCCCTCGATCCATCCCTTGGGAAATCCGTTCTAAGCAAGGTCACCCCCCCACACACACACACACAGCACTGTCTCCGCTAGCAGCTCCCCAGCCTCTATCTCCACCCATACTCCCTGCTCCCCCTCAGATTTTTTTCCTATGAATTTATTTCTCCTTTTTGAACAGCTATGTTGAGATACAACCCAAATACCCTATGATCTGCCCATTTAAAGTCTACAGCTCAATGGTTTATTTAGTTTATTCACGAATGTATGCAAACAGCACAGTTCACTTTAGAACACTTTCCTCATCTCAGAAAGTCCATACCTTCCAGCCCTACACAACTCCCGAAAGCAACCATTAACCTACTTTCTGTCCCCACAGATTTGCTTATGCTGCACTTTCTAGGAGCAGCACTGCATACAAGGTGGGCTTTGGTGATGGACTCCTTTCTCTTGCCCTAATGTGTCTGAGGTCTGTCCACATGGTAGCACGTGTCAGGATTCCATTCCTCTCACGGCTGGGCGATGTTGTGTGGACATACGTATTTTGGTCACCCCACTTGTCGGCAGGTGCATAGCTCCTCGCGGCGACCTGTGCTCTGACGTCACCACGACACAGGGCCTCTGTCACACCTCATGGGATACCGGCCCCATCGACCCACGGGGTTGATGCCACGACCAGCTGAGGTCCGTGTTCACCCGTCTCTAGAACGCTGGCCAGGTGCTTCCAACATGGCATCTAATTTCACGCAGAGCAATCCAAGGAGGGAGAAGTGACCCCCACCCCCTAGCCTACGGATACGGAGCCTGAGGTCAGAGAGACCTGCTGCCTCTGAACCTGGGCTCCCACCTTTGTGCTCCACGTGTGAGGACACTGGGTCAGGTTCTGTCCTTTTGCCCAAGGTCCTGTCTTCAGTGATGATCTCCGCCTGGAAATAAGTGGGTGGGCGGGGTCGCTGCTCCTCGGGGCTGCAGGCGCCCCCACACAATGCTGACCAGCCCTCTCCTGCTGGAAGGTTTGGGGGCTGCCAGAGGTCACCAGCTGAGCCCTCCTCCTGCCCCTACACCTCCCAAAGGCTCACCAGCCGCTCCCCATGAAGGCATTCCCCCAGGCTGCGCCCTCGATCCATCCCTTGGGAAATCCGTTCTAAGCAAGGTCACCCCCCCACACACACACACACAGCACTGTCTCCGCTAGCAGCTCCCCAGCCTCTATCTCCACCCATACTCCCTGCTCCCCCTCAGATTTTTTTCCTATGAATTTATTTCTCCTTTTTGAACAGCTATGTTGAGATACAACCCAAATACCCTATGATCTGCCCATTTAAAGTCTACAGCTCAATGGTTTATTTAGTTTATTCACGAATGTATGCAAACAGCACAGTTCACTTTAGAACACTTTCCTCATCTCAGAAAGTCCATACCTTCCAGCCCTACACAACTCCCGAAAGCAACCATTAACCTACTTTCTGTCCCCACAGATTTGCTTATGCTGCACTTTCTAGGAGCAGCACTGCATACAAGGTGGGCTTTGGTGATGGACTCCTTTCTCTTGCCCTAATGTGTCTGAGGTCTGTCCACATGGTAGCACGTGTCAGGATTCCATTCCTCTCACGGCTGGGCGATGTCGTGTGGACATACGTATTTTGGTCACCCCACTTGTCGGCAGGTGCATAGCTGGTTTGTTCTACCTTTGGGCTGTAATGAATAAAACTACTATAAAGGTTAACATAGAAGTTTTTGTATAGATGTCTGCTTTCTTGTGGAATTGCTGGGTTATATGGTGCTATTCATGTTTAGACGCTAAGTCATGTCCAAATCTTTTCCAAGCCCATGGACGGTAGCCCACCAGGCTCCTCTGTCCATGCGACTTCCCAGGCAAGAATACTGGAGGGGGCTGCCACGCCCTCTTCCAGGGGATCTTCCTGACTCAGGGATCCAACCCGCATCTCTCACATCTCCTTTGCCAGCTTTGGCTGGCAGATTCTTTACCACCAGTGCTACCTGGGAAGCCCACCGGCAGTGTAGGAGGTTCTAATTCCTCCACTTCCATTTTTTTTTTTCCCTTCACTTCCTTGACAACACTAGTTATTGTCTGCCTTTTCAATTCACACCACCCTCCCGGGTGTGAAGCCCTATCTCGTCCAGGTTTGGTTTGTTTCCCTGATGACTAACGGTGTTGAGTATCTCCTCATGTGTTTATTGGCCATGTGTTTTTCCTTGGAGAAACATGTATTTAGATGCCCATGTTTTAATTGGGTTGTCATTTTAAAATTTTGTTTATTTATTTGGCTATGTTGAGCTTAGTTGCGGCACTTGGGAGCCTTGTTGCCTCATGAGGGGCCTTTTCTTGAACACACAGACTCTCTAGTTGTGGCATGCCAGCTTCCATTTCTCCACGTGTGGGATCTTACTTTCCTGACCAGGGATCCAACAGGTGTCCCCTGAATTGCAAGGCAGATTCTTAACCACCGGGCCACCTGGGAAGTCCTTAATTGGGTTGGCTTTTTATTTTGGAGTTGTAAGTGTTCTTTATATATTCTAGATAAAAGTCCCTCTGTCTCGGATTTAAGCACCTAAAAGAGCGTAGCTTTAGGGTCCCGGGGGAGGTCCATGGGCTCTGAAATGCAATCAACTTGGGTTTGAGTCCCCATTCAGGCACTGACTAGCAGAGAGTTTAACTCATCCGTAGAACAGAGGCCATGGCATCCGAGAACTAACACGGTCGTGCTCTGCTGCTTGATTGGTACTGGGGGGAGGCTCTGTACAATTTTCCCACTGAGGCAAGTAAGGAATGGGTATTTTGCAGGCCAGGCAACAGAAGCACACCTTGCTCAGGACTATGGCGTCATCAGTGTCGGACTGGGGAGACCCCAGACCTGCAGGACTCTAGAGCTGAGAGCCACAGCGATGCATTGCCTTCCCAAGGCAGACCATCAGCTGGGTTAAATGAATGAGTGAATGCATGCCTTCACTGACGGGGACCTCACTACTCACAAAGCAGTCTGCTCTACTGCCGCATATTTCCCGTGGCTGCAAATGCTTTCTTTGAGCAATAATCCCCTGCACCTCAATATAACCTCATGCACGGGCCCTGGTTCAGCTCTTCAGCACTCCTGATGCACGTGGGGCCGCCGCTGATTCCAAGCCTGGTCCACAGAAAAGCCTTTCCTCCTGCGTGAGCCCCCAGCCCCGCCCACCCGGCCCCAGGCTTGAGTCTAGGGAGGGACCACTCCGACTGGCCCGTCCAGCCCTCCCCCTGGACACAGAGACAGCAGATCCCCCTCCCGAGGAACCAAGATCCGAGGCCTCCACGGGGAGATGTGGTCCTTGTTGAGAGTGGTGTGGGGGCCGAGGCTTTGAGGGCAGGTCAAGTGAAAGCAGGCATGGGATCCAGGTGAGAGCCGGAGGGGCCTGTGGCTGGCTGGTGGGAGGGGTGCACACGGGGTGGGCGGTGGGGGGAGCCGCTCACCCGAGCAAGCTGAGCAATCCCACGCTTGGTTAACTCTGCGAGTGACATTGATTCGGAGCTGACCCTCTGCAGCCCCGAGGTTGACCCAACCAGAGGGCCATGAGACCCAATCTCGGGCTGTGAGCCTTAGACAGCCGTGGGGGGCTTGGGGGGCGGACTTCAGTGCATGAGCACCCTCCCCCCACACACTCCTCCGAGGGTCGCCATCAGCCGGCTGCGCAGTGAGGCGGGTCAGTGCACCTGAGCCACTCCGCCAGCCCCTGCAGACACGGTGGGCACCTCACCTCCTGTCTCTTCACCACAGCAGGAGTTCTGAGGTGGGGTATCCTGGAGAATTCAGGATGTGCTGGACAGGCTGGGCCCACGACCCCCAACAATCCAGGGCCCGGACCTCTGGCTGCGTCCTGGGTGTGGAGGGAGCTCCCCTGACACGGGCAGACTGGGGGGCCATCGTTCCCAACAGTCTTAGCCGACATTACAAGTGGAGAGGCTGGCTTGGGGGTCAGGACGATCCAAGCTTGAATCCTGCTTCTGCGAGCGGCTCCCTGGCCTCAGCTTGCCCTTGAGTGGTATGGGGGTAGGGAGGCTCAGGTCGCCCAAGTGTCGTGAGGGTTGAAGGAATTCTTTGAGCCAGTCCCACAAGATGGCACCCTCAACAACGCCATTCATCTGACATCTTGATATCAGAATGACGACAATGAGGACAGGTCAGTGGTGGACAGGAGACTGGGCAGAGGGAGGTGGGGGGAGGGGAGGGTACCTACAAAGGGAAGCAAAAAGATCCTTCCGCTGACAGAGGTGCTCTGTCTGCTGACCGTGTCCCTGTCGGAATCCCGGTGTGCAACCATATCAAGGTTTCGCAGGATGCTGCCATGAAGAGAACCAGATACATGGCTCTCTCTTACAACATCATTTCTTACAACTGCAAGTGAAATAGTAAGTATGTCAAAATTAAAAGGGGTTTTCTTTGGATTGGGCTTGGAGTCAGAGGCGGTGACCCAACCCCACGTGCATCAGGAGTGCTAAAGAGCAGAGGGAGCACTATCACACGTCTGGTGAAGAACAGCACCCAGTGGGCGGTGGGGGGAGCCGCTCACCCGAGCAAGCTGAGCAATCCCACGCTTGGTTAACTCTGCGAGTGACATTGATTCGGAGCTGACCCTCTGCAGCCCCGAGGTTGACCCAACCAGAGGGCCATGAGACCCAATCTCGGGCTGTGAGCCTTAGACAGCCGTGGGGGGCTTGGGGGGCGGACTTCAGTGCATGAGCACCCTCCCCCCACACACTCCTCCGAGGGTCGCCATCAGCCGGCTGCGCAGTGAGGCGGGTCAGTGCACCTGAGCCACTCCGCCAGCCCCTGCAGACACGGTGGGCACCTCACCTCCTGTCTCTTCACCACAGCAGGAGTTCTGAGGTGGGGTATCCTGGAGAATTCAGGATGTGCTGGACAGGCTGGGCCCACGACCCCCAACAATCCAGGGCCCGGACCTCTGGCTGCGTCCTGGGTGTGGAGGGAGCTCCCCTGACACGGGCAGACTGGGGGGCCATCGTTCCCAACAGTCTTAGCCGACATTACAAGTGGAGAGGCTGGCTTGGGGGTCAGGACGATCCAAGCTTGAATCCTGCTTCTGCGAGCGGCTCCCTGGCCTCAGCTTGCCCTTGAGTGGTATGGGGGTAGGGAGGCTCAGGTCGCCCAAGTGTCGTGAGGGTTGAAGGAATTCTTTGAGCCAGTCCCACAAGATGGCACCCTCAACAACGCCATTCATCTGACATCTTGATATCAGAATGACGACAATGAGGACAGGTCAGTGGTGGACAGGAGACTGGGCAGAGGGAGGTGGGGGGAGGGGAGGGTACCTACAAAGGGAAGCAAAAAGATCCTTCCGCTGACAGAGGTGCTCTGTCTGCTGACCGTGTCCCTGTCGGAATCCCGGTGTGCAACCATATCAAGGTTTCGCAGGATGCTGCCATGAAGAGAACCAGATACATGGCTCTCTCTTACAACATCATTTCTTACAACTGCAAGTGAAATAGTAAGTATGTCAAAATTAAAAGGGGTTTTCTTTGGATTGGGCTTGGAGTCAGAGGCGGTGACCCAACCCCACGTGCATCAGGAGTGCTAAAGAGCAGAGGGAGCACTATCACACGTCTGGTGAAGAACAGCACCCATGCCATGGCTTTTCTTGCTCTCCCTTCCCACGCGCTCCTCTGTGAGCGGACGCGGGCCTGGAAGCGGGCCTCACGTGAGGCTGTCACGGCAGGGGTGGGGAGTTGAGAAGAACCTGACTGTGGGTCAGCGTCTTCCACTGCTGTGCCTGCCACAGGTGCCTCACACATGCAGGGGCAAGTGAGGGACGAGTGCGTGGCCAGCACAGCCAACGAGCTGGAAATGAACTGGGCCTAAAGCAAGCCACCCTTGGGGCAGACACGGGGCTGAACTTCCAGCCCTGACACTGGCAGCCCAGGACCCCGCCTGGCCAAGTCACCTCAGGCTGCATTTTGGGGTGTGCCAGGGAGACAGGCCACGTGGCTGTACAGACAGCTCTTTAATTAGTGCCCAAGTCAATGACCGTGGAGGAGGAGCGCCCGGGCTTCTTCCAATTTCGTGGGGAAAACGGAAGCCAAGCATTTTCAATTTAAGGTTTAGTTAGATAATGCCTATTGGTGCCAGTAGATTACAGAGTGGATATTAAATCCTGCAGGATTTGGAATCGGAGCGTACAAGTGGAATCCGTAAGTAGGAGGAAGCCACCGGAAGGAGTGGGCCCGCCTTCCTCACTAACGGGATGGCCTCTCTGAGAAGCAGCAGTGACCGTATTATAGCTTCTGCTCAGTGACCACTGACGTTTCAGGGGCTGGCATTGCTGACCTTATTGCCTCCCTGAGCAGATTCTTCCCATGTTCCAGATGGGAACACTGGGGCCCGAATGCACCCCGGGTTTGGCCATCGAAATAGGAGTTCTTGCTTCAGCCCCAGCCAGCCCTTCCCTCCCCTCTGTCTGCTGACCGTGTCCCTGTCGGAATCCCGTGTGCAACCATATCAAGGTTTCAGGATGCTGCCATGAAGAGAACCAGATACATGGCTCTCTCTTACAACATCATTTCTTACAACTGCAAGTGAAATAGTAAGTATGTCAAAATTAAAAGGGGTTTTCTTTGGATTGGGCTTGGAGTCAGAGGCGGTGACCCAACCCCACGTGCATCAGGAGTGCTAAAGAGCAGAGGGAGCACTATCACACGTCTGGTGAAGAACAGCACCCATGCCATGGCTTTTCTTGCTCTCCCTTCCCACGCGCTCCTCTGTGAGCGGACGCGGGCCTGGAAGCGGGCCTCACGTGAGGCTGTCACGGCAGGGGTGGGGAGTTGAGAAGAACCTGACTGTGGGTCAGCGTCTTCCACTGCTGTGCCTGCCACAGGTGCCTCACACATGCAGGGGCAAGTGAGGGACGAGTGCGTGGCCAGCACAGCCAACGAGCTGGAAATGAACTGGGCCTAAAGCAAGCCACCCTTGGGGCAGACACGGGGCTGAACTTCCAGCCCCGACACTGGCAGCCCAGGACCCCGCCTGGCCAAGTCACCTCAGGCTGCATTTTGGGGTGTGCCAGGGAGACAGGCCACGTGGCTGTACAGACAGCTCTTTAATTAGTGCCCAAGTCAATGACCGTGGAGGAGGAGCGCCCCGACTTCTTCCAACAGCGTGGGGAAAACGGAAGCCAAGCATTTTCAATTTAAGGTTTAGTTAGATAATGCCTATTGGTGCCAGTAGATTACAGAGTGGATATTAAATCCTGCAGGATTTGGAATCGGAGCGTACAAGTGGAATCCGTAAGTAGGAGGAAGCCACCGGAAGGAGTGGGCCCACCTTCCTCACTAACGGGCTGGCCTCTCTGAGAAGCAGCAGTGACCGTATTATAGCTTCTGCTCAGTGACCACTGACGTTTCAGGGGCTGGCATTGCTGACCTTATTGCCTCCCTGAGCAGATTCTTCCCATGTTCCAGATGGGAACACTGGGGCCCGAATGCACCCCGGGTTTGGCCATCGAAATAGGAGTTCTTGCTTCAGCCCCAGCCAGCCCTTCCCTCCCCTCTCCAGCCCATCAACACCTACGCTATCTCAGGACTTCTCTGGCAGTTCAGTGGTTAAGACGTCACCTTTCAATGCAGAGAGTACAGGTTCAATCCCTGGTCAAAGAGCTAAGATTCCCACCTGGCTTGCAGTCAAAAAAAAAAAAAAAAAAAAAAAATCGAAGCAATTTTGTAACAAATTCAATAAAGACTTCTTTAAAAAACATAAATCATTAAAAAAAGCCCTCCGACACTACCTTCTAAACGGTTCGATCCCCCCTCCTCCAGCAAGCTCTCCAGGAAGTTCCTGAACGACCCACTGGGGTTCCTCTGTGAGTCCAAGAGTGCTCCATTCACCACGGTCATTGTCACTCAAGACGCTCCTGGCTCCCCACCCCGTCTGTGAATGGAGCATCGTGACTTACCCTCTGTACTCCCAGGAACACAGGGTAAGCAACAAATATGCTGGATACAAATTGATTTTTACGTTTGTATTTGTGGTTGAACGGCTGACACTTTTCAAATATATGACACATTCACAGACTCAAGACTTAAGAGGTGCAGAGGATTAGGGTGAGAGCCTCCCTCCATCTCCCTCACAGCCCAGCCCTCCCTCTGGGCAGCCTGTGGACCTGTCCAGGCTTTATTGTGAAAACAACCATGCTCGTGTCTCCATCTTTCTTAACAAAACGGCAGAATATTCTCCTTACCTTGTCTTCACCGCCTTTCTCAGAAACTGTTTCTTATTCCCACTTCCAGGATACCTTCGTGTGCCTCGTCATCTTTGTACCAGGCCCCGCAGTTCAGCCAGGGGACCCCGCAGGGCTGGGCACTGTGAAGAGAGACTCCCTGCTCCCCTTTACTCCCAGATGGGGGATGAGGCTGCCTGGGTGCTCTGAGACAGCCTGCGAGGCTGACCTGGACCAGCGTGCTCAAGTGGGCCCGCCTTCCTCACTAACGGGCTGGCCTCTCTGAGAAGCAGCAGTGACCGTATTATAGCTTCTGCTCAGTGACCACTGACGTTTCAGGGGCTGGCATTGCTGACCTTATTGCCTCCCTGAGCAGATTCTTCCCATGTTCCAGATGGGAACACTGGGGCCGAATGCACCCGGTTTGGCCATCGAAATAGGAGTTCTTGCTTCAGCCCCAGCCAGCCCTTCCCTCCCCTCTCCAGCCCATCAACACCTACGCTATCTCAGGACTTCTCTGGCAGTTCAGTGGTTAAGACGTCACCTTTCAATGCAGAGAGTACAGGTTCAATCCCTGGTCAAAGAGCTAAGATTCCCACCTGGCTTGCAGTCAAAAAATAAAAGAAAAATCGAAGCAATTTTGTAACAAATTCAATAAAGACTTCTTTAAAAAACATAAATCATTAAAAAAAGCCCTCCGACACTACCTTCTAAACGGTTCGATCCCCCCTCCTCCAGCAAGCTCTCCAGGAAGTTCCTGAACGACCCACTGGGGTTCCTCTGTGAGTCCAAGAGTGCTCCATTCACCACGGTCATTGTCACTCAAGACGCTCCTGGCTCCCCACCCCGTCTGTGAATGGAGCATCGTGACTTACCCTCTGTACTCCCAGGAACACAGGGTAAGCAACAAATATGCTGGATACAAATTGATTTTTACGTTTGTATTTGTGGTTGAACGGCTGACACTTTTCAAATATATGACACATTCACAGACTCAAGACTTAAGAGGTGCAGAGGATTAGGGTGAGAGCCTCCCTCCATCTCCCTCACAGCCCAGCCCTCCCTCGGGGCAGCCTGTGGACCTGTCCAGGCTTTATTGTGAAAACAACCATGCTCGTGTCTCCATCTTTCTTAACAAAACGGCAGAATATTCTCCTTACCTTGTCTTCACCGCCTTTCTCAGAAGCTGTTTCTTATTCCCACTTCCAGGATACCTTCGTGTGCCTCGTCATCTTTGTACCAGGCCCCGCAGTTCAGCCAGGGGACCCCGCAGGGCTGGGCACTGTGAAGAGAGACTCCCTGCTCCCCTTTACTCCCAGATGGGGGATGAGGCTGCCTGGGTGCTCTGAGACAGCCTGCGAGGCTGACCTGGACCAGCGTGCTCCGAAGTGTGGACCCAGGGCCTCCAAGCCTTGGGCCCAGCCTGTGGGACGGCGGCGGGGACCACGACAGCTTCCCTGCAGCCAGAACGACATCTCTGGCAGGCCCAGTGCGAAGGCGAAGGCTCAGTGGAGAAGGAGGATATAGAAGCTTATTAGTTTAAGCAGGATGAAATGTGTAAATTAATTACCCCGGCCACCCGTGCATGGAGCGGCCGGCGCCTCGCGCTGGGAGGAGATCCGTCAGCCTTCGTCCTTCCCGCGGGCTGCCTCCTTCTGCCAGATGCAGTCGAAGGACCTGTGGCTGCATGCCCACACAGGGAGGGACAGCCCAGGAACCAGAGCAGGTGATCTCAGGGGACCAGCAGGCCTTCCCTTCTGCAGGGATGACGAGGCTGAATTCTGCCACCACCAGCAGCAAAAGCAGGGTCAGAAGAGGACAGCACAGCCCTGACACCCACTCCCTGAGCATTGATCGAGGGGCATCGTTCCAGGAAGTGGGCGACCCTTTTTTCACTTCCTTTCATTTGATCCTCACAAAACACACCAGTGGTTGCAATTACTACCCCTTTTCACAGATGAGAACATTGAGGGCCAGAATGTTGAAATGCCACGAATACTGGGAATGAACGCAGAAGCGCCCTCCAGTCCTGCTGCCGCAAGAGCCCCCACCCCCACCCTTCTGCTCCCCCCCGGGCCTGCGTGTCAACCCGACTCTGGACTCAGGTCATCCAGCCCAAGTCCACACCGTCCCTACTGAGACAGGTCCCCGCCCAAGCCACCAAAGACCCACAGCCTCACCTCTGGAGGAACAGTCGTGCGTCCCACGCCTCCCACTCTCAGATCCTCCTTCTGCAAGTTTCCAGTCAGTAACGGGCTTTGCAGTCCCTGAGAGCCTTGACGTGAGGACCTTGCCCCTTTCTCAGAAGCTGTTTCTTATTCCCACTTCCAGGATACCTTCGTGTGCCTCGTCATCTTTGTACCAGGCCCCGCAGTTCAGCCAGGGGACCCCGCAGGGCTGGGCACTGTGAAGAGAGACTCCCTGCTCCCCTTTACTCCCAGATGGGGGATGAGGCTGCCTGGGTGCTCTGAGACAGCCTGCGAGGCTGACCTGGACCAGCGTGCTCCGAAGTGTGGACCCAGGGCCTCCAAGCCTTGGGCCCAGCCTGTGGGACGGCGGGGACCACGACAGCTTCCCTGCAGCCAGAACGACATCTCTGGCAGGCCCAGTGCGAAGGCGAAGGCTCAGTGGAGAAGGAGGATATAGAAGCTTATTAGTTTAAGCAGGATGAAATGTGTAAATTAATTACCCCGGCCACCCGTGCATGGAGCGGCCGGCGCCTCGCGCTGGGAGGAGATCCGTCAGCCTTCGTCCTTCCCGCGGGCTGCCTCCTTCTGCCAGATGCAGTCGAAGGACCTGTGGCTGCATGCCCACACAGGGAGGGACAGCCCAGGAACCAGAGCAGGTGATCTCAGGGGACCAGCAGGCCTTCCCTTCTGCAGGGATGACGAGGCTGAATTCTGCCACCACCAGCAGCAAAAGCAGGGTCAGAAGAGGACAGCACAGCCCCGACACCCACTCCCTGAGCATTGATCGAGGGGCATCGTTCCAGGAAGTGGGCGACCCTTTTTTCACTTCCTTTCATTTGATCCTCACAAAACACACCAGTGGTTGCAATTACTACGCCTTTTCACAGATGAGAACATTGAGGGCCAGAATGTTGAAATGCCACGAATACTGGGAATGAACGCAGAAGCGCCCTCCAGTCCTGCTGCCGCAAGAGCCCCCACCCCCACCCTTCTGCTCCCCCCCGGGCCTGCGTGTCAACCCGACTCTGGACTCAGGTCATCCAGCCCAAGTCCACACCGTCCCTACTGAGACAGGTCCCCGCCCAAGCCACCAAAGACCCACAGCCTCACCTCTGGAGGAACAGTCGTGCGTCCCACGCCTCCCACTCTCAGATCCTCCTTCTGCAAGTTTCCAGTCAGTAACGGGCTTTGCAGTCCCTGAGAGCCTTGACGTGAGGATGGCGCCAACCTCAGAGAAATACAGTTTGCTCCCCAAGGCCAACTGCAAGGCCAGGGGGGACATAAATCATCAGTCCGCTCGGGATTAATTTCCTAATAACCATGAGCTACCCAAAGCCCTCTCCATCCTCCCTCGCCCGGCTCCTTGTCCTCCCGGGAGAGCCTCAGTGACTCAGAGCATCATTCTCACCCCTGGGGAGGGTCCCTGGGCTGCCCCCACCCAGGGCCACATCCTCTTGCGAGGTCTAGTTGTCCCTGGGGTCCTGGCCCCCGCTCTTTCCTTCTTGCTTTGCCTCTTCCCAGCCTCCACGTGGCGTGGGGATGGATTAGGAATCAGAAGCTGGCACATCCACCCACCAATTAGTGTTTATCTCTCTTGTTTATGCGGCTGAACAACAGTTCATTTTTAGTCACTACTCAGAAAGATAAACCTGCCTGGGTCACTCCCGGGAGGCAACAGGAGGCTTTGGTCGGAGAGGAGACAGGTCAGAACTCAGCCCGCATCATCACCTCCAAGCACCCGCCCCTCCCCGTCGTCACTCCTCGGGGGGCCTCTGCCATTCGACCAGGAGGAAGGTTCAGGACCACTGGTTCCACGTGTGGGAAATCTGAGGATGACAGACGGGAAGGAAGACAGGAGGGGGCTCTGCAGTTTGCAGACCCTCGGTTTTTCTCACCTTGGATTTTGAGGGCTCTGAGTTCCCATCTCACACTTCCCTTGGGGTCTGCCTTGTACAGAGTCCCGCCTTCAGGGGCTGCACTCAAACCCAAAGAGAGAGCCCAAGGGCGGCACCCCACCCCATGCACCACACTACACCCGCAAGCCAGGCAAGCCCCTCCTTCTTGTTCATCTGTCATTTTAGGTTCCACGACCTAGGACTACCGCGACTTAACGAATGCAGAAGGAGTTAAGAAAGAGGCTCCCCTCGCGGGGCCAGTCCTAACTGCGGCGCTAGAGGAGATTTATTGCCCATTAACTGCAGTGAAATGCTGCCACCTACTGGCCATGTCTTAGAACTGCAGGGTACTCTAGGGCTGAAAGAAGTCAGGAAACAATAGCCCGCTGGTTCCTGCCATCCAATGACCGAAGGTTAAAAGCACCAAAAAACCAAGCTTGTCCTCAAGTTTAGATGTTGACTTGACAACAAAAAGTTTTGAAAGAATGCTCCCCAAGGCCAACTGCAAGGCCAGGGGGACATCATACCCTCGGGATTAATTTCCTAATAACCACGAGCTACCCAAAGCCCTCTCCATCCTCCCTCGGCTCCTTGTCCTCCCGGGAGAGCCTCAGTGACTCAGAGCATCATTCTCACCCCTGGGAGGGTCCCTGGCTGCCCCACCCAGGGCCACATCCTCTTGCGAGGTCTAGTTGTCCCTGGGGTCCTGGCCCCCGCTCTTTCCTTCTCGCTTTGCCTCTTCCCAGCCTCCGCGTGGCGTGGGGATGGATTAGGAATCAGAAGCTGGCACATCCACCCACCAATTAGTGTTTATCTCTCTTGTTTATGCGGCTGAACAACAGTTCATTTTTAGTCACTACTCAGAAAGATAAACCTGCCTGGGTCACTCCCGGGAGGCAACAGGAGGCTTTGGTCGGAGAGGAGACAGGTCAGAACTCAGCCCGCATCATCACCTCCAAGCACCCGCCCCTCCCCGTCGTCACTCCTCGGGGGGCCTCTGCCATTCGACCAGGAGGAAGGTTCAGGACCACTGGTTCCACGTGTGGGAAATCTGAGGATGACAGACGGGAAGGAAGACAGGAGGGGGCTCTGCAGTTTGCAGACCCTCGGTTTTTCTCACCTTGGATTTTGAGGGCTCTGAGTTCCCATCTCACACTTCCCTTGGGGTCTGCCTTGTACAGAGTCCCGCCTTCAGGGGCTGCACTCAAACCCAAAGAGAGAGCCCAAGGGCGGCACCCCACCCCATGCACCACACTACACCCGCAAGCCAGGCTGGGATAAAAGGCAAGCCCCTCCTTCTTGTTCATCTGTCATTTTAGGTTCCACGACCTAGGACTACCGCTGCTTAACGAATGCAGAAGGAGTTAAGAAAGAGGCTCCCCTCGCGGGGCCAGTCCTAACTGCGGCGCTAGAGGTTTATTGCCCATTAACTGCAGTGAAATGCTGCCACCTACTGGCCATGTCTTAGAACTGCAGGGGACTCTAGGGCTGAAAGAAGTCAGGAAACAATAGCCCGCTGGTTCCTGCCATCCAATGACGGAAGGTTAAAAGCACCAGAAAACCAAGCTTGTCCTCAAGTTTAGATGTTGACTTGACAACAAAAATCATGTTATCCTTTATTGAGCACTTTCTGTTCCAGGTGCTTGGCACACATCCCCGGCCATCTTGGAAGATGCCCTTATGGGATTTATCCCTACCCCTCCCAACCCCAGAGGCCAGGGAGCCCGCCAAGGCCACACAGCTGCTGAGCAGTACAGTCTGATTCCCAGCTCCGTGCCCCAGACTCAGGAGCCTCGGTTCCCCACACAATGAAGCATCCCAGAGCCCCGCCCTCCCCGCCCCACTAGCCTCTCCCCAACTCCCCTTTGGCTCCTTCACTGCCGCAGCCACACCCTCTGCCCAGACAGGTGCTTTTCAGCCCCCAAATCCCTGTCCACAGGCCCCCTTCCTCCAGGAGAACGAGACTCCTGATACTGAGGCGTGGGTCCCAAAGATCCCAGCCCAGAGCAGAGCTTGACACTTCCAAGGCCCCAGTCTCCTGCCCTACTGAGCAGGGGAGGTGTCTACTTGGGGAAGCCCCAGTGCCCCCACAGTTGGATCTGAGGGTGAGGTGGGGCCGCCGGCTGGATTCGGGGGGGGCCTGGGGAGTCGGGAGTCCCATTCACTTGGCTCTCGACCAGGTCCTGATGACAGAGCCCAACCTGGGACCAAGCTGCGTTTCCAGTCCTTTCCAGCCACCTCTCCCCATGAGCTCTGCCGCACAGATGACCAGAGCTGAGTAAGAACCTCAGGAAAGATCTAGGGAAACATCTCCTTCTATAGATGGGACGTGGCGACCAGAGAGGGCAAGCAGATCACACAGCCCAAAGTGACGGAGTCAGGAAGAGAAATGCCAACTGCCCGCCCCGCCTGGCTCCCTGCTCCCTCCTTGTCCAGCCCAGACGCTGGGGGTCCTCACCACTGTGCCGGCAGGCTGCCCTCAGCACCCCTGGGATTGCCCAGGGCCCAGAGCTGGGGAGGGCAGGACCCTGGAGAAGCAAGGGCCAGAGGGGAGCTAGAATGGAAGCAGTCCTGCTTCTCCTTTCTCTTCCGTTCTGGGAGGGACACCTCCGTTCCCTGAGCCACTTGGGGACTCACTCATGCCCGCTGGTTCCTGCCATCCAATGACCGAAGGTTAAAAGCACCAAAAAACCAAGCTTGTCCTCAAGTTTAGATGTTGACTTGACAACAAAAATCATGTTATCCTTTATTGAGCACTTTCTGTTCCAGGTGCTTGGCACACATCCCCGGCCATCTTGGAAGATGCCCTTATGGGATTTATCCCTACCCCTCCCAACCCCAGAGGCCAGGGAGCCCGCCAAGGCCACACAGCTGCTGAGCAGTACAGTCTGATTCCCAGCTCCGTGCCCCAGACTCAGGAGCCTTGGTTCCCCACACAATGAAGCATCCCAGAGCCCCGCCCTCCCCGCCCCACTAGCCTCTCCCCAACTCCCCTTTGGCTCCTTCACTGCCACAGCCACACCCTCTGCCCAGACAGGTGCTTTTCAGCCCCCAAATCCCTGTCCACAGGCCCCCTTCCTCCAGGAGAACGAGACTCCTGATACTGAGGCGTGGGTCCCAAAGATCCCAGCCCAGAGCAGAGCTTGACACTTCCAAGGCCCCAGTCTCCTGCCCTACTGAGCAGGGGAGGTGTCTACTTGGGGAAGCCCCAGTGCCCCCACAGTTGGATCTGAGGGTGAGGTGGGGCCGCCGGCTGGATTCGGGGGGGGCCTGGGGAGTCGGGAGTCCCATTCACTTGGCTCTCGACCAGGTCCTGATGACAGAGCCCAACCTGGGACCAAGCTGCGTTTCCAGTCCTTTCCAGCCACCTCTCCCCATGAGCTCTGCCGCACAGATGACCAGAGCTGAGTAAGAACCTCAGGAAAGATCTAGGGAAACATCTCCTTCTATAGATGGGACGTGGCGACCAGAGAGGGCAAGCAGATCACACAGCCCAAAGTGACGGAGTCAGGAAGAGAAATGCCAACTGCCCGCCCCGCCTGGCTCCCTGCTCCCTCCTTGTCCAGCCCAGACGCTGGGGGTCCTCACCACTGTGCCGGCAGGCTGCCCTCAGCACCCCTGGGATTGCCCAGGGCCCAGAGCTGGGGAGGGCAGGACCCTGGAGAAGCAAGGGCCAGAGGGGAGCTAGAATGGAAGCAGTCCTGCTTCTCTCCTTTCTCTTCCGTTCTGGGGAGGGACACCTCCGTTCCCTGAGCCACTTGGGGACTCACTCATGCTGAGGAGGGGGGCTTTCTGAGAAGTGGGAAGAAAGGATTTCCCCCGATCGCTTTATAATCACAGCTCGGGACGTAATCGTAGAACTGGTGGGGATGGTGGGGAGCACGATGCTCGGGGGTGTCTCCCTCCAGGCCCGCAGAGGGCCGGGGCCTCCAGACCCTGATGTTCTCTCTGCCCACCTCACCGGCCTCCAGGACCTGGACGGGCCAGGCGCAGCTGCCCCGTGGCTCTCCGCAGGACCAGCGTCCAGGAGCCGTCCTCGAGCTGGCGGGCTGGGGGCCTCCCTGGAGCCGCGGGGAGTGGCTCATCTTCCATCACAGCCGCAGGGGCGGCAGGTCCTAAAGAAAGCAGGGGTGGCTGTGGGCACGGGGCTCCCACTGACACGGGCCTGCTGGGCGGGGGGCACTCCTCAGGGCATCAGCTCCGGGGCTGCAGGGAGCGGCAGCCCAGCCTGGGGACGCTGTCTCAAAGAGGGGCACCAAGGTGGCAGCGTTTCCCCTCCTGCTCGGCTCCTCTTCCTGGTGACGTCAGAAGGGTCTCCCTTCCTTCCTTCCCCTCTTCTGTCTCTGACCTCCTCCTATCCACTTCCTGATTTCAAGGAGCCGCTTTCTGGGAAGCCTGGCTGCTGGCCGGCCTCGCAACGCTGCCCGGCCCAGCAGGGCTGGGAGGGTTGAGGAGGGGCTGAGCCTCCACGATGGGCCAGCAGCGAGCTCACTGAGGTGCCTTCATGAGGTGGGTGGGGCAGCTCCCTCAGTATCCTTTGGCCCCAGGCGGGGAGCAAAGAAAGACAGGAGACTGGAGAGGCCCCAGCAGTCCCAGCCATACCGGGGAGGAAACAGATGTAATTTTCTTGCACTCTCTTTTCCTCCCTGCCAAGTTACGCTTCCTTCTGTCTTGCCTGCCTCTTCCAGGGAGCCTTCCCTGACTGCCTCTCCAGGCCTCTCTGGGTCCCAGGGACTGGAGGCCTCATCTCCTTTCTCCACGGCCCACGCTCAGGACAACAGTGCTCTCAGGAAACGGGCTTCACTGTCAGGCCTAGGCCGTGGACTTCCTCGGCCCAGGAAGCCCTCCTCGTACTAAGAAGACTCTCAGGTCTGAAGCCTCTGACTGACCTCCACGCTCCCCTCCGGGGCCTCGGGGGTCGGCTAGCGGGGGTGCTGATCTCTCGGAGCTCGCGGGGTGCATGGGTGATCCCCTGGATCCCACCCCATCAGCCTCCCTTCGGCTCACTCTTCACCGAGGCCACTTCAGGACGGTCCCGCCTCCTGCACGGCCCACCAGGGCCTCAGATGGGGGTGGGGAGGGCTGGGAGGGAGCCCCAAGGAACCCCGTCTTCTGGAGGATCAGAGGAGACTCATCAGAGGTGGAAAAGGTGGGTTCAGAAGAGCTGCAGCCCGTCCCTCTGGCGGCCCTCAGGGAACAGTTACTCAACACATGGACGTGAATGACCAACGTTTTATTGGGGCGGGGAAAGCCCGAGCTGAATGTCTCCCTCCCTCCCACCCGTCCCGCCCCCAGCCCCACCGCAGGCCCCACTCCCGTGGCCCTCCAGGCCCTTGGGAGAGAGGCCGCGAGAGGAGGGATGACCCGCCTTGGTGCTCCTGGTGTGGGCCCCTCTCCAGAAGGCGCCTTGACAACGCGCAGCAGGGAGCACGGTCAGAGGGAGGGGGGACCAGTGGGGCCAGTGGACGAGGGGCCGCGCGGGCTGCCGGGCAGCCTTGAGCAGACGCTCCCAGGGCTACCAGCCCAGCCACGCGTTCACCTGCCGGCTCACTTCCCATCGGCAGGGAGAAACACAATTACGAAACTAATGAAATTCTGCAGGTAAATTACATTTCCCTCAGAGCAGCTGGGCCAGTAGCTATTTTCATGGGTGGTGTAGATCACGGCCGGGGAATTGCTTATCTCAGCAGGTGGAGGGAAGGGTCTACCTGGCAGTCGGGAGTGCCTGTCCCCAGAGACTACAGACCCGCAGGGGACGTGGGCAGACCCGAGGCCGGGCAGGGTGAGGTCACGGCCCAGGAGCTTTCCCTCTGGGGTGGCCGAGGACTGAGGCCCTGCCAGGCTGGGCGTTGGTAGGCAGGACCCGAGCAGGGCACACGAGGCCAGTCTCCTCCTGGGGCCAGGCTGCAGGAAGGAGCAGGGGCCGTGTGGATGGGAGGTGGGCAGCTGTTGTGGCCAGGCACTTACTGACCGCATCGTGGGGTCGGAGGCCTTGGTTTGGCCAACAGGGCTGAAGGCAGCAGGGTCCGGGGCGGGGAAGGCAGGCTAGTGCTACGTGGGCACCCACCACGGACCCCAGGGATCCTGCCCAAGAGGAAGAGGGTGGTGGGCTAGGGCAGAAGGGCCCACCTGTCTCCCACCCCCGTGAGGGCGGGCCTCCGAACACAGGAAAGATGGCAACCTTCAGTTACAGAGCAGGAGGGGCCTGGCTGATGAGGAGGCGGGGTGAGGCCAGGTGGCCCTGAGAGAGCAGGCGGAGGGCGGCGGCGGGCAGGCTAGGGCCAGATGCCCCCAATCCAGACGCGAAGAGCAGCGAGTGCAGCAGGGCTGGGGGGAGGGCGGGGGTGAGGGCCACGCTCCAGCCCGTCTGGAACTCATGGGGCCTCGTTGGACCCGATCCCGCTGCCTTTATTGACGTAGAAGGGCCGGTAGTGTGACTGTGAGAGGGAATGAGAGTGTTAGGAGGCAGCCCCGCTCGGCACCAGACCCCGCACCCCACCCCTGCCTGAGCCCCATCGTCCTCAGGCCCCGTGGCCTCACCCGCCAGCTCCCCTACCCTGGGACGGGGGAGAGCGCCAGGGTCACCAGGTCCACTTTCTGATTAGAATCTGCTCCACCTGTTGACTGGGGCGCGTGAACCTCAGCCTGGTCAGACGCTCGCTCCACGCCCTCCCAGCCCCACCGGCTCCTCTTCATACTGTGCTCTCCACCTGCACCCCGGCGCCAGGCTGTGGGCTCACCGAATTATCACAATCACCCACCCCGTGACGTGGGTTACTAGTATCAAACTGAGGCACAGAGAGGCTAAGCAGTTGGTAGGCAGGATCCGAGCAGGGCCAACTACAGACCCGCAGGGACGTGGGCAGACGAGGCCAGGCAGGGTGAGGTCACGGCCCAGGAGCTTTCCCTCTGGGGTGGCCGAGGACTGAGGCCCTGCCAGGCTGGGCGTTGGTAGGCAGGACCCAGCAGGGCACACGAGGCCAGTCTCCTCCTGGGGCCAGGCTGCAGGAAGGAGCAGGGGCCGTGTGGATGGGAGGTGGGCAGCTGTTGTGGCCAGGCACTTACTGACCGCATCGTGGGGTCGGAGGCCTTGGTTTGGCCAACAGGGCTGAAGGCAGCAGGGTCCGGGGCGGGGAAGGCAGGCTAGTGCTACGTGGGCACCCACCACGGACCCCAGGGATCCTGCCCAAGAGGAAGAGGGTGGTGGGCTAGGGCAGAAGGGCCCACCTGTCTCCCACCCCCGTGAGGGTGGGCCTCCGAACACAGGAAAGATGGCAACCTTCAGTTACAGAGCAGGAGGGGCCTGGCTGATGAGGAGGCGGGGTGAGGCCAGGTGGCCCTGAGAGAGCAGGCGGAGGGCGGCGGCGGGCAGGCTAGGGCCAGATGCCCCCAATCCAGACGCGAAGAGCAGCGAGTGCAGCAGGGCTGGGGGGAGGGCGGGGGTGAGGGCCACGCTCCAGCCCGTCTGGAACTCATGGGGCCTCGTTGGACCCGATCCCGCTGCCTTTATTGACGTAGAAGGGCCGGTAGTGTGACTGTGAGAGGGAATGAGAGTGTTAGGAGGCAGCCCCGCTCGGCACCAGACCCCGCACCCCACCCCTGCCTGAGCCCCATCGTCCTCAGGCCCCGTGGCCTCACCCGCCAGCTCCCCTACCCTGGGACGGGGGAGAGCGCCAGGGTCACCAGGTCCACTTTCTGATTAGAATCTGCTCCACCTGTTGACTGGGGCGCGTGAACCTCAGCCTGGTCAGACGCTCGCTCCACGCCCTCCCAGCCCCACCGCGGCTCCTCTTCATACTGTGCTCTCCACCTGCACCCCGGGCGCCAGGCTGTGGGCTCACCGAATTATCACAATCACCCACCCCGTGACGTGGGTTACTAGTATCAAACTGAGGCACAGAGAGGCTAAGCAACTTGCCCGAGGACACCCAGCGAGTAAGCAGAGGCACTGGAGTCGAGCCCCAGCAACCTGGTTCTGGAGCTCACCCCCACCCCGACTCAGGTCAGCGCACCACTTGGGAGCCTCAAGGTTCGGCCTCTGGGCTCCGCGTCCTTCTCACTGACAGAGGTGGTGCAGAGAGGGCAAACCACCCCCGCGGCCCAGCCCAGGCTGCAGGCCTCCCTCCCCCGAGCCCCTGCACCCCCCTCACCCTGGTCCCCTCGTCAGGATCCAGGGAGCATCGCTCAGGATAGAAAGGATGAGAGCTTTCCTGCCTGCCCTGTGTATTACCGCCCGCCACAATTTCATGAAATCAGCCCTCCCCTCTCCTCCCAATCACTTCCTCACGGCCCTGAGAGGTCGCCCTCCTGCAGCTGAGGAGCACATTCCAGCTGCAGCTTGCCCCTGCGAGCACCCTGGCCCCTAGAGGGTCTCCGGAAGTGGCTTTGCCCTCGAATTGGGTCAGAGCCTGGGTCCACCTCACACCCCACTGATCCCAGTACAGGGGACCCCGAGGGTGACCCCAGCCCCTGTCCTGGCCCTGCCTGCCTGGAAACCTGAGTCCACAGTAGCTCCTTGCCTGGCCCACAGCAGGACTGGGGGCCCGTGGAGTGAGGGGCCGAGAGAACTTGGCTCAGGCCTTGGTTCAACCACTCATTAAACAATGGAAGAGACAGAGCCAAAGTTCCCCAGCTCCTCAACGGCAGGGCAGGGCCTGGATCCATCTCCTGAACCTCAGGTGCCAGCCTGGACCCCAGAGGAGTCCGCTTCTCGCTGAAGTGGATAGACCCAGAAATGGCCAGAGCCTCACTTAGAAGAAGGCTGGATCACGCGAGTGAATTGCAGGTCAGTGAGTGGTGGCGTCTTGTTGAAAGCCGAGTGGCAGGTGGGCACAAACAGGGTCCCCTGGCCTCTGGGCAGGGGGCTTCCAGCACACACACCCCTATCCTCCACCCCATTTCCTCCCAGGTCACAGCAACGAAAGTTGGAAGACTTGGGAAAATCCTCCAGGCCATTCGCCCTGTTACATATGGGAAACGGAGGCACAGGAGAAGAGCGATTCAAGCTGGCAAGAGGACCGGGCCAAGGGGGCAGGCACCCGACCCTCAGGCCAGCCTCTGCCCCACAAGCTCCCGCCTCCCCCAGCGCTGGACGCCAGCGGGGGGCCCAGAACCCCGCCCGCCAGGCTCCACAAGGTGGCAACAGCCTTGCCTGCTGGCGCCAGGGCTCTGGGAAGGTGGGAAAGGACGAGGGAGGGAGGAGAAGGGCCGAGTCCAGGAACAGAAGCCCTCCTTTCTCTTCCCATATCTGCTCTTTGCGGCCCTGCTGTTCCAGTGACCCTGGGCCTGGCTCGATTACACACGCCATCACTTAGCTCCGTCGCCGGCAAATTAAAAATTCTCTCCAATTAAACCAGCCCCGTCACTCTTTGTAGCCAAGAGCGTATCACCCCTTCGCTCTGACCTCCAAAGGCAAAGGCAGCAGGGAGTCGGGAGTTCCAGTCGCCGTGCCCACAGAGGCTGCCCACATCCCAAGGCAGCTGGCCGACTGCCTCCATAGAGCCTGGCACGGGCCGGGGAGAGAGCCTTCAGGCAAGTGGAGGGCCAGCCTCCGAAGTGAAGAGCAGCCCCTGACCACAGAGGTGTGTCGGGGCTTTGGGTACTAGAGATCAGCCCCATCTCAGCGCCGCATTCTGCAGTCCCAGAGAGGGCCCTGACCCATCCAGGGTCCCACGCCAGCAGGCAGCTGAGCCCCAAGTCCATGCTCCTTCTTGGCCTGCTCTCTGATGCCACAGCTCAGGGTCATGAGCTATGGAACCTTAAATATCTCTGTTCCCAACTTCACAGCCGCTGCTTCACCCACGCGGTCACCTCAGTGGCCTCTATGCCATCGGAGCTGGAAGTGCACCCTCAGGCGAGCGGGACGCCTCTCTAGGACGCCTGTCCCCTGGACGGGACATTTTGGCCGCCATTCAATAAGCAGAGGCAGCCAATAACAATTTACAAATTTTAAAAAAAGAAAACACTACTCACTTTATAGATTAGAAAACTGAGGCCTTACACAGGCCCTCTGCCTATCGGCCCTGGGCCTTTATGACCCTTCGCTGGACACAGGTGCTCAGGCCACAGCTGCCTCCTCTCTCCGTCCCATGGCCCAGAGACATCACTGTTTTCCCACAGGCCCTGGACAAGCAATGACCCATTGCCCCTGGGAGCCCAGTTCAGGGCCCACTCTGGACGTGCTTCTGCCCAGACGGGGGCTCCGCACTCACCAGTAAAGTCTGTTTGCCAGATTTCCAAGTCTGGGGCTGGGCCTTGGGGCTCTGGCTCCTGAGGAGGGAAGGGTAGCCTGTGGAGACAAGGAGCTCCGGTCAGAGGGAGTGCGGGCCGAAGGTCAGGGGCCCAGGCCCGAAGCAGCACCGGTGTCCTCTCCAAAGTGCCCACCAAGCTCCGTCCAGTGCATTACCAAGGGCAGCCACCCCTGAGGAGGCCCGCAGCAGCCGGGGGATTGCACGGAACACCCTGAAGAGGTGGGCCGGAGAGGCGGCACCAAGGCAGACAGGAGGAAGAGGCGCAGGCCGGGCAGCAGGGGAGCACTACCCCAGATCCGGGTCTGGACCACGCCACTTGTGGGGGTCGCCCCCCACCCACCCTATAGCCCCCACCCCAAGGCCCGGAAAGTGCCGTTATAAGCACAATCTGCCAGGGTCTCCACCAGGAGGCGCTCTTTCCAACTCCTCCCACCCCACTCCTGCGTGGATGAGGCTCCCGCCCGCCCGACCCCTGCCGCCTGCCGGGCACTGCATGGTGGCCTGTACTGGGCTGCAGATCTTCCCCCTGAGCCCCAAGTCCATGCTCCTTCTTGGCCTGCTCCTGATGCCACAGCTCAGGGTCATGAGCTATGGAACCTTAAATATCTCTGTTCCCAACTTCACAGCCGCTGCTTCACCCACGCGGTCACCTCAGTGGCCTCTATGCCATCGGAGCTGGAAGTGCACCCTCAGGCGAGCGGGACGCCCTCTAGGACGCCTGTCCCCTGGACGGGACATTTTGGCCGCCATTCAATAAGCAGAGGCAGCCAATAACAATTTACAAATTTTAAAAAAAGAAAACACTACTCACTTTATAGATTAGAAAACTGAGGCCTTACACAGGCCCTCTGCCTATCGGCCCTGGGCCTTTATGACCCTTCGCTGGACACAGGTGCTCAGGCCACAGCTGCCTCCTCTCTCCGTCCCATGGCCCAGAGACATCACTGTTTTCCCACAGGCCCTGGACAAGCAATGACCCATTGCCCCTGGGAGCCCAGTTCAGGGCCCACTCTGGACGTGCTTCTGCCCAGACGGGGGCTCCGCACTCACCAGTAAAGTCTGTTTGCCAGATTTCCAAGTCTGGGGCTGGGCCTTGGGGCTCTGGCTCCTGAGGAGGGAAGGGTAGCCTGTGGAGACAAGGAGCTCCGGTCAGAGGGAGTGCGGGCCGAAGGTCAGGGGCCCAGGCCCGAAGCAGCACCGGTGTCCTCTCCAAAGTGCCCACCAAGCTCCGTCCAGTGCATTACCAAGGGCAGCCACCCCTGAGGAGGCCCGCAGCAGCCGGGGGATTGCACGGAACACCCTGAAGAGGTGGGCCGGAGAGGCGGCACCAAGGCAGACAGGAGGAAGAGGCGCAGGCCGGGCAGCAGGGGAGCACTACCCCAGATCCGGGTCTGGACCACGCCACTTGTGGGGGTCGCCCCCCCCCCCCCCCTTTAGCCCCCGCCCCAAGGCCCGGAAAGTGCCGTTATAAGCACAATCTGCCAGGGTCTCCACCAGGAGGCGCTCTTTCCAACTCCTCCCACCCCACTCCTGCGTGGATGAGGCTCCCGCCCGCCCGACCCCTGCCGCCTGCCGGGCACTGCATGGGTGGCCTGTACTGGGCTCCGCCCAGATCTTCCCTGTTCCTGTGGCCCTGAGATGCACAGCTAACAGTCAATGGTCAGACCTGGAGCCCAGGTGTGCTGGACTTGAAACCCATCCTCTCGCCCAACCTTCCCAGTTCTGTTCCCTCTTTCTGCTTTGCAAGCAGGAGCCTGGGCCCCAGAGAGGGGCGGCAGTGTGGCTGTGGTCCACCAGCCAGTCCGAGGGGCGCTGTCTGGGCCTGGGGCCCTGGAGATACTGATCTGGGGCAGCAGTGCCCGAGGCCACCTCCCCATCCTTCTGCCTCAGCCCAGCGGATCTGTAAGGAGCTCCGTCCACAGAACTGCAGAAAGCACTTGGTATCAGTCCTCAGCCTGCAGAGACCAGCAACGGTGTCCCAGAAGGAAGAGGCTGTGACCTGCACTGGAGCAGCTCAAAGGAACAAGGTCTGTCTTGGCAGGGGCAGGCTGGAGCCTGGCACAGGTCTGCTTGAAGGGCAAGGAGCTGGCCAAGCCCAGAGCCACCTGCAGGACTGCTGGGTTGCCAGCGACCCTGGCCTTTCCCCAGGTTGCCACTTGGTAAGGGGCAGAGACAGAGCAAAGAACCCCCAGCTGTCTCCCCGCATCTGGGGTGGGGGCAGCCTTGAAAGGAGAGGAGGGAGGGGAGGAGTGGAAGAGCCCTCAGGTCCTGAGCAGGAGGCTGAGATGAGGGGGAGAATTCAGGTCTCACATCTTAGTTTCCAAGCTCCAGGCCAGCCATGAGAAAAATGGGGGTGGGGACGGGGTGGGAGGGCGTCATCCAGGAGACCAGTTGGTACAGCAGGGAGCACCCGGGGGCAAGTGGGCTAGGAGGGCGGGGGGCAACGGACATGCATCCTCTCCCAGCGGGCTCTGGGGAGAAGGGAGGGACCAGGACACCCTAGAAGTGGCAGAGAACCCCATGGGATGTCCCAGTGGCCCTGCTGTGAGAGAAAAGGGGGGATGCAAAACAGGCAGGTACCAGGATTATTTTTAAACAGCCCACTGCCGTCCAGTGGTTTGGAAAACTCAGTGGTGGCCTGTCCCAAGGTGGTGAACTGATAGGGGACTTTCCCAGTGCCTGCCGGGAGAGAGAGAGCCATTAGCGCTGGTCCTGGGAGGGCTGGAGGGCGTTGCTCTCAGAGCACTGGGTCAGCCTCAGCCATCCCCCTGCGCGCTCCCTGCCTCCGCTGTCCCCAGAGAAGACGCACGTGGGACCCGGGTTCCCCCAGGGCAGCCCCTGCCCAGAACCCCTCTCTAGGCCATTCAAAGTGGATCTAACAAACTGGTCTAAGGCAAGCGGACGACAGGTGTCCCAAGGCCCTGGTGTGTTTGGGGAGGGGCTCTCCTAAGGCTTCCGCCTGCGGAGACTGCAGACCCACACGGAGGTGCTGGGGAGCAGGAAAGCGCCGAATCACGCCTAAGGGTGGCCGTCTTCCCTGCCGGGTGGTCTTTGATCCAAGCTTGACCAGAGGCCGGGGAGGGACCTCTGAAAGCCAGAGAGGCCAAGCAAGCCCCACAGCTCCCCTGGCCTGGGGGGTTGCGGGCTGGGACCCAGCCCGGAAGGGACAGCCGGATGATAAGCCAGCCTCCGAGGCTACTGCCTAGGGGTCCGCCTGCCCATTTCCCACCCCAGAGCCCTACCCAGCCTGTCCAACCTGGCTCCCAAGCCAGACGTCTTCCAGCCAGAAGGAAGACAACCTGCTCCCACCACAGCACCCCCAGAGCCGCCCCATGAGCCTTTCAGAAGAGCTGTGCGGGCCGCGGGCCCCCTGGGAGCTGGCTCAGGCCTGCCCCTCGGGATGACCCCAACCCCAGGTGACAAGAGGCATCAGCTACTCGGTCTGGCCAAAGGGCTCTGGGGGCAGAACCAGACTCGGAGGCAGGCCTTAGAAACCCTGTAGTCTGCCCGGCCCAAGGGGACCCTGCAGGGCTCTGGCCCCACGGGACGCTGGCAGGTGCTCATGGCCACAGGTCCTGGAGCCACCTGAGGCCGGGAGTCACTGGATGACAAGGGTACTAAACTCTCTGCAGTAGGAAGACTCGAAGACACACCTGAAGGAAGCCCTCTGGGGATGTCGGGGCGGGGTGGGGTGCAGGGCGTGTGGTCTGTCTCCCCCACACCCGAGCCTGGGGCCTGTATCCTGGTGCATCATCCGGGACCCGCACGAGGTGGCACCCCTCCTGACAGTGGAGACCAAGGGGGCGGGGCTCTGACCCCATCACGGCGAGCGCGGTGAGCAGTGACCAAGGCAGGGCTCACGGAGAGCCTGGAAGAACAGGGCCCGATGGCTGGAGCTCACCTTTCAGGGAGAAGGAGGAGCTGCCTTGCACGGCAGGCAGGTCATCGGAGCCCTGAATGGTGGAGGAGTACTCCCAGACCCGGGAGGTGTAGTTACCTGGAGGGAAAGGAAGAGGCCTGAGCCCTGGGCGGCCTGGCCTGGCGTGGGGGAGCGCAGGCGCGTCGCCGGCAGGAGGCGCTGGGCCCTCGGCATGCCTCTGGCTAACCCTTCCTGCCTTCGAGGTGTCTGAGGTCCCCTGGCCAGCTGCGGGCAGTCCTTACCCCTCACGCCGGGGTCCACGTCCCCCGACTCATCCTCCAGGAGAAAACCTTACAGGCTCAGTGCTCTCATGAAGCTGAGGTGCCTGGCTGCCTTTCCTCCTCCTAAAGATGTCACGTGCAGGCGAACACACACGCAAAGCACACACATGCACACACGTGCACACCTTTGGCTCAGTAGGACCCTCCTCACCCATCTCCGGGCCTCCCAGCGCACTCGTGCCCAGTCGCTTCAGTCGGGTCTGACTCCGACCCCATGGCCTGTAGCCCGCCAGGCTCCTCTGTCCCTGGGGTTCTCCAGGCAGGGATGCCAGAGTGGCTTGCCGTGGCCTTCCCCACATCCACCTCCCATGGGGAGGCACCCCCAAGCCCGCCCCCACCTCCTGCCTGCCCGGCCCCCAGCCAGACCCCGCCGCCCCTCCTGCAGAGCCTCCTCCTACCTTTGGTGCCGTAGAGGTTGCTGAAGTTCTTCTCCTTGGCGAGGCGGCTGGGGGAGGCCGGCTGGAACGAGGTCCTGGCCCCGCCTGTGAAGCGCACAGAGAGGGGCCTGTTTCAGCCAGGGGCCCGCGGCTCTGACTTAAGGGGCGCCGTGCAGGACTCCTCACCCCCAGACTGCTCCCCGCCGCTGTCTGTGTCAGGACCCGGCTTCCACCACCCAGACAGCGCCCGTGGGCCTAGGCCATGGTGACCACATAACTGACCGATCAGGTCGGAACAGTTCTGAGAGTGAAAGGGGTTCCGCTCACGCTGAGAGTAGCAGGCGTCCACCTGGAGAATCCCAGGTGGGCTAAGACGTCCGTGCCCTAGCCAGGGGCTCTGAGGGTTCCCTGCCGAGTCAGGGCTTGTGTGCCTGAGACCCACAGGTGGGGTGCCCGTGAGGCAGCTGGGCCAGGGCCACCGCGAGGCAGAGGGGCAACGCAGGCTGCCCGCTGGAGGGACTGATGAGCTGGTACCACGAGCACCGCCCCACCGGGGGACGCTTCCCCCGGGACGGGCGCCGGTGTTTCCCTCCCTCCCCGACTCGGGCTCCACAGCGTCTGGGGAGAAAGGCAGGAAGGACTGGCACCCGCCTCCTCCACTCCACAGATGAGGACATTGCTCTCCCCACCTGCGCACGGGTGCATCAGGGTCGCCACTGGCCCCTGCCCTCCTGCGAGACCAGCCTGGCAGCACCCGTCGCTGTCAAGCCTTCGCACGTTCACAGCCTCACATCTGCAGTTCACCCTTCTCGGCCCAACCCCTCATCCATCACCTCCACACCCTCTCCTCCAAGCCCTCAGCCCCTCTTTCAGGGAGCCTGGAAACGAACCCCTCCCCCAGAAGCCTCAAGGCCCCAAAGCTCCCAGACCAGGAGACCAGGCCGCTGCTCCTGCTTGCTGATCTCTTTGCTGACACTCCTTGGCCCCTCCCTTGTCTCTGCCTGGAACCTGGGAGCCCCCAGAGGGCAGATTTCCTCCTCCCTCCTGTCCTGGGTACAGGGGCGGAGACACCGGATGAACCTGTTTCTTCTCCCGGCAAATGTCACAGCCTGACTCACGGTCACGGAGCTAGAGGCTCTCCTAGCTGCTGAGTCCAGCCTCCTCCTTCTCAGGTAGCGATACTGAAGGGGCAGCGACCAGCCCAAGGCCACCAGGCCCTGGCTCTCGAGGGACATCAGGGCGGGTCCCTGCTCTGTCGCAGCCCCCCATTATTACTCCTGCTCCGCTCCATCTGCTGCAGAGCAGACCGGCCCCACAGGGCCAGTCGGGGTCTGATACCACCTGCTGGTCAGGTGGGTAACCCAGCTCATCTTCCCACAGACCTGGGCTCAAAGGGCCAGTGCCCTGTGAGCGGGAGGGAGGCAGAACTGGCCAGCCTGGACCTGGCCCCACCAGGAATGCAGGGCAGGCACGGGGCCCAGCTGCCTCGCCGGAAGCCCAGGTGTTGTTATCAAGCTGGGCGGGGCGGCTGAGGTTCCTCTCCGCTGAGCTCACCTCTCCAAATCCCCTTGGGCCCCTCCCGCTGTACCTGCCTGTCCGAGGGGTGAATCAGTGCCCAGGGCCTCAAGGCTCCCCCTCACCACCCTTCGGGTCTTCCTCCAGTCTCTGCTCTTCCCCTTCTCTACACCCTCTCTCCTCCTGACCCCCGACCCCCACAACACTCACACCCTTCGACCCACCGGGCACACCCACCCTTATGTAACGGGCATGGCTGTGGTTTGTTGCTGGTGCCAAAGAATGTGACAGGCTACTGCAGGGCGAGGACCGGCGGGCGCTGGTCTCTACCTGCACCCAGCTGAGCTGCCGCCCATCAGGCTGGGCCTCCCCAGGGCCTGGGAGGGAGGGCTGAGGGGCCCGGCTGCCTGGGGGAGGGGGAACTGAGGAATTTACACGAGCGGTTGTCTGTACCCCCGCTTCCCTCCCCTGCCTTGAAGAGCAGGATGGTTCTGGAGGGGCCAGCCCTCCCCCAAGACTACAGAAAGCTAAGCAGAAGCAAACACAGCTCAGCCTAGCAGATGGTAGTGAACGAAACTAGCAGGCAGGAGCCCCTGGCAGGAATGAGAAGGGGGTGCGGGCTGGAGGCGGAGGTGGGAGGGCGGCCCAGGGCAGGGGAGCAAGCAGAGCAGGTGCTGTTCTCTCGTCGGCAAGCAGGCGCGAGGGCCTCCCGGGTGGCTCAGGGTAAAGAGTCCGCCTGCCAGGCAGGAGACTCGGGTTCCATCCCTGGATCGGGAAGATCCCCTGGAGAAGGAAATGGCAGCCCACTCCAGTCTTCTTGCCTGGAGGATCCCACGGACCGAGGAGCCTGGAGGGCTACAGGCCGGGGGTTGCCAGAGCGGGACACCACTGAGCAGTTACTCAGCAACAAGCAGGGACACGCCAGGCAAGTCCATGAGGGCCGCCCCAGGGGAACCTGTCTGGGTCACCCCTGGACCTGCTGTCAGCGGCAGGACCCGCCCCTTTCCCTCACCTTTGGGCGTCAGGTACATGGAGTACCTCTTCATGGAGTCCGGAGCGCTCCACTCGCTGGTGTAGCTGGTGCCGTAGCTGTTCCCGTAGCGATGGTCGCCGCCTGGGAAGGAGCGCGGTCGAATCAGCAGAGGCGGGCGCAGGGGGAGGCTGAGCTGGCCCTCTGGGGGCCGCACCGAGTTCGCGCATAGCCCCTCTGTCCCAGGGAGAGGCGGGCCCCCAACCTCAGAGACTGAGGAGGTTGGTCCCCTGCCCAGCAGCCCCCGGCCCTGAGCTCCTGAGGGACAAGAGAGGGTCTGCAGTAGGCCCCCGCCCTCCCTGGGGCTGGCCCCTGTAAGGAGGTGGTGGGCACAGCACTGTAGAGTCTATGGGGTGTCATCCAGTTCTGTTTCTTGGCTGACAGGTATATCAAGCCTTGGGCTGGTGTGAGGACGCCTGGGTGACGGGTAAGGAAACTGAGACTC
Organism: Tragulus kanchil; assembly: GCA_022376925.1. Classification (NCBI taxonomy): domain Eukaryota; kingdom Metazoa; phylum Chordata; class Mammalia; order Artiodactyla; family Tragulidae; genus Tragulus; species Tragulus kanchil. The sequence goes on from JAIOJX010000006.1 coordinate 140,612,842, forward strand.
AGGCGGTGAGTGAAGCCACTGCCCAAAGTCACATGGCCCATAGAGGCGGATTTGGGGTTCAAGCCCTCGTCCCCACTTCCTGGCTCTGTCCCAGCCACTACTGGGCAGTCCAGGGGATGGAAGGAGGCCCCAGCACTGGCCTCCAGGGCCAGGATCTAAGTGACTAAACGGAGCTGTGCAGAGGGGAGGGGCCCTGGCTGCCCCCGGCGCCCACCAGCAGACCGCTGCACCCAACAGATCTGTGGCTCCAGCCTTGCCCTCCACCCCATTCCTTTCTCTTGCTACTTCCCCTTCTCCTTCTCTCACTCCGTCCTTCCCCCTCCATCTCTCCTGAGCAAGAGGAGCAGCGAGGGACTTAGACCCTCCACCATCTCCATCATGGCGGCCACGCAGGGGCCTGGCCCACTGTCGGCACGTGAGGACAAACTACCACCCTCCTTGACGCTGGCCCAGCTTCTGCCCCACCCAGTCTGGGAGGAAGATGCCCTGGTGCCTCTCAGACCCTGCTTGTTTGATGGTGAGAACTGAGCCCCTGGTTTGACAAGCGGACCTCCATCAAGAAAGAGAGGATGGTCACTCCAAGGTCTGACTCACTGGCCACCCCCCTGCCACCTCCTACAGCCAGACGCACTCCCAACAGCACAGCGGTGACAAGACCTGACACGGAGGCGCGGGGCCCCGGGCACAGGTGTAGAGGCTCTGACATCAGCGGCTCCCGTCCCGCTCCTGGCAGCTGCCTCCCCCACACCTTAGGCCGGGCTCAGGCCACACCTGCACGGAGGCCAGAGCCAGCACAGCCATGACCTAGAAACAGCACAATGGGCGGGCTCACAGGGACCCCAACCCAGTGGGGACCATCCTCATGGGTCTGGCCAGACCCCTGCTGACGGGCTCCCCTACCAGCTTTGTGCCCCAGGCAGCACGATCCTCACACCCCAACTCCCTTACATGGCCACCACCGCCCACAGCTTCTCTGATGGGAAGACGCTGGTGGAGGGTTTGAATTGTCGAGCGTGAAACCCAGCTCACCCCTGCTTAGCCTTGTGCCCTTTGGAAAGCACCTCCTCTGAGCCCCAGTCTTCTCACCCATGAACTGCGGTGTGCCTCGCCCGGAGCCTAAGATAATGGAAGGGACACTCTTGCACAAAGCCAGCCTCCAGAGAGTACGGGGTCACCGAGGGCTGTCCCCATCAGGGGCGTCACCATTGTCATTAGGAGGATCTCGGGGCCCAAGCACTCCTCGAAGACAAATGCTTGTCTTGCGGCTATGGCTTACCTGTCTTCATGGGTCGCTGAATGACCCTCATATCTCCCAGGGACACTGTGATGTCACCACTCCCAAGACATGCAGAGAGTATCCCCAAGTTCCAGCCCTTCTGCGCACCATACCCCCATCTTATGCCCCCAAAGGATCAAACACTCCCTCTGGAGACAAGGACAGGGTCACTTGGTCAGGGTGTTGCGGCAGAGCATTCACTGGGCTGCATCCCCAAGGCCCCTGAAATGTCCAGCCCTCCACCATCTCCATCATGGCGGCCACGCAGGGCCTGGCCCACTGTCGGCACGTGAGGACAAACTACCACCCTCCTTGACGCTGGCCCAGCTTCTGCCCCACCCAGTCTGGGAGGAAGATGCCCTGGTGCCTCTCAGACCCTGCTTGTTTGATGGTGAGAACTGAGCCCCTGGTTTGACAAGCGGACCTCCATCAAGAAAGAGAGGATGGTCACTCCAAGGTCTGACTCACTGGCCACCCCCCTGCCACCTCCTACAGCCAGACGCACTCCCAACAGCACAGCGGTGACAAGACCTGACACGGAGGCGCGGGCCCCGGGCACAGGTGTAGAGGCTCTGACATCAGCGGCTCCCGTCCCGCTCCTGGCAGCTGCCTCCCCCACACCTTAGGCCGGGCTCAGGCCACACCTGCACGGAGGCCAGAGCCAGCACAGCCATGACCTAGAAACAGCACAATGGGCGGGCTCACAGGGACCCCAACCCAGTGGGGACCATCCTCATGGGTCTGGCCAGACCCCTGCTGACGGGCTCCCCTACCAGCTTTGTGCCCCAGGCAGCACGATCCTCACACCCCAACTCCCTTACATGGCCACCACCGCCCACAGCTTCTCTGATGGGAAGACGCTGGTGGAGGGTTTGAATTGTCGAGCGTGAAACCCAGCTCACCCCTGCTTAGCCTTGTGCCCTTTGGAAAGCACCTCCTCTGAGCCCCAGTCTTCTCACCCATGAACTGCGGTGTGCCTCGCCCGGAGCCTAAGATAATGGAAGGGACACTCTTGCACAAAGCCAGCCTCCAGAGAGTACGGGGTCACCGAGGGCTGTCCCCATCAGGGGCGTCACCATTGTCATTAGGAGGATCTCGGGGCCCAAGCACTCCTCGAAGACAAATGCTTGTCTTGCGGCTATGGCTTACCTGTCTTCATGGGTCGCTGAATGACCCTCATATCTCCCAGGGACACTGTGATGTCACCACTCCCAAGACATGCAGAGAGTATCCCCAAGTTCCAGCCCTTCTGCGCACCATACCCCCATCTTATGCCCCCAAAGGATCAAACACTCCCTCTGGAGACAAGGACAGGGTCACTTGGTCAGGGTGTTGCGGCTAGAAGTCATTCACTGGGCTGCATCCCCAAGGCCTGGGCCGCCGGGTGGGGCTTGGGGAAAGTGTCCAGCTTCAGGCCCTAAAGGGATGGGCTGGGACTAGTGGAGAAGCCCTTAACAAGGCAGTTTCTCATGTTCTGAGGCTTTCTGTGAAATGACTCAGTTCTCTCTGCAGGGAGCGTGTGATTCAATAGAGAAGCTGGCTTCAGGGAGCTGGTGAGTCACCCAGACACGCTGGCCCCACCATGCCCGGCCGGACCACCAGGCAGAGCCCACCTGGGGCCCAACGCTGCTCAGCATGGCCCTGGTGACTGGCAAGTTCTCCCTCCAAGCACGCACGCAGTTCTCGGTCATGGCCCCTGGAGTCTCCAAAGCCAACAGCTTGGAGTCTGGCCGTTACAAGCGGCAGCATCCACAAAGTCGCGGGACTGGGCTCCCTCGCCCGAGGCAGAGTTGAGTGAAGCCAATCCCTGAGCTTGATGGACAACCCAGGGAGAAGACATCTGTCCCTCGAGGTGCATCTCTCCAGCCTGGGATTCTCCCTGGGAGGCCCCTTGCCATAGCTGTGCACTTCGGGCAGTAACTTCGAGGGAGGAGGGTACCATCTCTGAACCTGAGTCTGAGCACTCTTAGGTGGGATGGGAGGCTGGGAAGAGTGAGGGGTCAGCTGGTGAGATGCCAGTCTGAGCCAGGCGGCAGGAACTGACCTGGGAGAAAACACCCACGTCCTTGGGGCCCGCCCGCAAGCAGGGACTCACCGTTCTCCATGTGGCTCCTCTCGATGAAGCCGCGGCTCAGGTCCGCCTTGCACATCTTCTCCACATGGCGCATGCACACGTTAAGCAGATCATCCTTGCAGTTGCCCAGGGACTGGCCCAGACCCTCCCCCTCCAGCAGAACGTGATAGGTGGGCAGGGGTGGGGGGAGGGAGTAATTGCTCATCAAGGCACCGAATTCCTATCAGGAAAGGAAAGACACCATGAATGTCCTCGGTCTTCAGGAGTCATGGGGATCCTGCCATCCAGCGGGAAGACTTGGCCGGGAGCCAGCAGAGCCGGGGTCTAGATCCAGCTCTGCTATTAACCGGGCCCTCTTTCCTTACTCTTCTGTAAAATGAAAGGGATTGACTGAAATCCACTAGATGGGGACTTCCCTGGTGGTTCAGTGGTTAAGACTTGGTGCTTTGACTGCAAAAGGTATGGGTTCAATAGAGAACTAAGATCCCCACAAGCCATGTAGGGTGGCCAAAAAATGGAAATAAAATAGAATAAAATTTAAATATATATATATATGTAAATAAAATCCACTGGATGCTAATATTCCTAATGGCCCTAGTAGTCAGGTATGTGGTCCCATGGCTCCTGCCTTTTTAACCGGGTGCCTAGTGCCTGCCTCACAGGGGTCCACGGGAACAACACAAGTTGTGCAGTCTTTGGGAGTGAAAGCACCAAAGAAAGACACGGAATGACTTGCATTGTGGACCAGCCTCCTCCTTTTCAAATCCTAAGGGGCTTTCAAGACCCAGTTCAAGTTCTGCCACCCGCACAGAGCTGTCTCCAGCCGGTCTGCCCCTCTGAAAGCTTCCCCAGGCACATCTCTCCTGAACCATAGACTTTATCACTTAATTATAAGCTCTCCTATATCGTTCCCTAATTGTACCTGTCTTATCTTCCCAGCCAGATTGTAGCTCCTGAGGCCAAAACCTAGGTCTTATGCCTTTCCTTTCTCCACAGCACCTAAGAGTACTGGGTGGGCACTGCCTCAAACCCTAGCAGATGGATGGACGGACAGAGGAACAGCGGGACAGACCAAATCGAAGATAGCAAATATACATGCTTCCTTGCCATGCTCCCACACCCAAACAGGCTTCACCAATCCATCATAGAGCTACGTCCCACCGAGCCTGAAGCACTGTTGGTATACAGCAACTGAAGTTGGCACAAGGTGGCAGTCGTCCGCCATCTTGAAAGTAGGTAGGAAATGGCTTGCACAGCAAATTAAATAGAGAGATGGAATGGAGCTTAGAGGGAGGGAGGGAAGGGAGATGGCAGACAGATGGACACATGGACAGATGAACACTGGATAAGGGTTTGGGTACGTGGGTGGAAGGAGTGAGGGGCTGAACGGCGGAGGCGCAGCTTGTTACCTGCAGGAACAGCACCGGGTCGCTGATGCTGTGCAGCTGCTCCCTGGTCTGCCTGTCGTCCTGCAGGACCTTGGCCCTCTCGTCCAGGGCGTCCACGATCACCTTCACCTGGTCCACCGCGTCCTGCTCCCGCTGCTCCAGGGCAGCCCGCACTTCCTCCTTTGCTTTTCCAGGTCCCGCACCAGGTCCCGGAAGCTCTGCTCCAGGATGGCCTTCTCATTGGTGGTGAAGCTCTGGGTCCAAAAAGTCCTTGTTAGGGTAGCTTTATGCCCCGACCCGCACGGTCCAGCTCTAATGGCCCTAGTAGTCAGGTATGTGGTCCCATGGCTCCTGCCTTTTTAACCGGGTGCCTAGTGCCTGCCTCACAGGGGTCCACGGGAACAACACAAGTTGTGCAGTCTTTGGGAGTGAAAGCACCAAAGAAAGACACGGAATGACTTGCATTGTGGACCAGCCTCCTCCTTTTCAAATCCTAAGGGGCTTTCAAGACCCAGTTCAAGTTCTGCCACCCGCACAGAGCTGTCTCCAGCCGGTCTGCCCCTCTGAAAGCTTCCCCAGGCACATCTCTCCTGAACCATAGACTTTATCACTTAATTATAAGCTCTCCTATATCGTTCCCTAATTGTACCTGTCTTATCTTCCCAGCCAGATTGTAGCTCCTGAGGCCAAAACCTAGGTCTTATGCCTTTCCTTTCTCCACAGCACCTAAGAGTACTGGGTGGGCACTGCCTCAAACCCTAGCAGATGGATGGACGGACAGAGGAACAGCGGGACAGACCAAATCGAAGATAGCAAATATACATGCTTCCTTGCCATGCTCCCACACCCAAACAGGCTTCACCAATCCATCATAGAGCTACGTCCCACCGAGCCTGAAGCACTGTTGGTATACAGCAACTGAAGTTGGCACAAGGTGGCATTTGTCCGCCATCTTGAAAGTAGGTAGGGAAATGGCTTGCACAGCAAATTAAATAGAGAGATGGAATGGAGCTTAGAGGGAGGGAGGGAAGGGAGATGGCAGACAGATGGACACATGGACAGATGAACACTGGATAAGGGTTTGGGTACGTGGGTGGAAGGAGTGAGGGGCTGAACGGCGGAGGCGCAGCTTGTTACCTGCAGGAACAGCACCGGGTCGCTGATGCTGTGCAGCTGCTCCCTGGTCTGCCTGTCGTCCTGCAGGACCTTGGCCCTCTCGTCCAGGGCGTCCACGATCACCTTCACCTGGTCCACCGCGTCCTGCTCCCGCTGCTCCAGGGCAGCCCGCACTTCCTCCTTTTGCTTTTCCAGGTCCCGCACCAGGTCCCGGAAGCTCTGCTCCAGGATGGCCTTCTCATTGGTGGTGAAGCTCTGGGTCCAGAGTGAGGGGAGAGAAGGGGTGGGGGTACATCTTTAGGTTCCCAGCACACGGTAAGGCATTTCTACTGCCCCGACCCTGCAAGCGTGTTCAGCCAAGAATCTCATTCAAAGGCCTCATTGAGGGATGTCACTTCTTGATATAGATGGCTAGGGTGTGTTTACACCCTTCCTTATAATCAGCAGCTCCTCCCGCTCCTTGGATTGATATGAACCATCATGCCACCCTTGGGCAGCTCCATGGGCCCAGAAGTTCCCAGAGGAGTCAGAGTGGGGGGTCCACTGAAGCCTCAACCGGACCACACATCGTTCAGAAAGTGAACTAATGAGCTGCTTATGTAGCCGGGTTCAAGAACAAATATTCCAACCGTGGCAGACATATCTCTAGCCACACTGGCACACATAAAGGGAAAATGGCATGCATTTGGTGGTTGGGTAGTCGGTGGCAGAATAGATGCTGGCGGATATTGGAAAACACACAGGAGGAAAATCTGGTTCAGGGTATTTATCTGAAGGGATGGTGTAAGATGAGCATTAGGTGATGGGCAACGTCCCACCTGGATGCCCGGCCCAGACGTAGAGAGGGAATCGGTGGGAATGCCAGAGGAAACAAACATCAGATAAAGCTGTGGGCCTGAGACCTTGAGCAGGAGCCCAGGCCTGCCTCCTCCGGGCCACACGGGCTGGGGAGAGGCCTGGGGGCTTCTCACCTTGATGCGGTCCTTCTCCTTCTGCCACTTCTCGGCTTCATCTTCTATCTCAATGATCTTGAGCTGCAGCTGCTCCTTTTGCAGCGACAGCTCCGTCTGCAGGGAAGGAGTCCGGGTTGGAGGGGAAGTCGGGGGGAGAAAGTGGAAAAGAACAGAGTCAGGGAGGAGGCCCACCCAGGGGGCAACTCGAGAAGAACCCGCCCATCGCCCCTCATCCCTTCTTTCAGCTGACACTGCCTGGGCCCTTGAGTATGCCAGGCGCTGTGCCAGTCACCAAGGATCCAGTCACACGTCAAGCACCGTCTCGTTGTAAACTCCAGGCCACCCAACCACGTATTTACAAGGCTGACCAGACCCTCCACCCAATGTGAGCAGGCAGGAAGCTCATTCAGGGGCTTCCCACTCCTTTCAGTGGACCTGGGAGCCATCAGGGAGCAGCTTAGGGAAGAAAAGGAACCCAGCCCAGCTCAGCACAGCCCAGCCCAGGGAGCGCCCCATGGCAATAACAGTGTGCAGCGTTTCTGTGACATGACGTGAGGCTTGTGTTGCAAGCAGGAGTCTGGGTTGCCGCCAGCGGGGAGTCCGTCTGGACAGGCACAGCTATAAACCTGTTTATGAGAAACGGAGCTCAGTCTGCAGTTTGGGCAAGATCAGGACTTTATTCAGGTCCCTGGGGGAGGAGAGAGGCCAGAGTGAGGCAGTGGGGAAGAGAAGAGGTTCAGCTGCCCTGCTCAGGAGGAGCCAAGCCCACCATCGTTCAGAAAGTGAACTAATGAGCTGCTTATGTAGCCGGGTTCAAGAACAAATATTCCAACCGTGGCAGACATATCTCTAGCCACACTGGCACACATAAAGGGAAAATGGCATGCATTTGGTGGTTGGGTAGTCGGTGGCAGAATAGATGCTGGCGGATATTGGAAAACACACAGGAGGAAAATCTGGTTCAGGGTATTTATCTGAAGGGATGGTGTAAGATGAGCATTAGGTGATGGGCAACGTCCCACCTGGATGCCCGGCCCAGACGTAGAGAGGGAATCGGTGGGAATGCCAGAGGAAACAAACATCAGATAAAGCTGTGGGCCTGAGACCTTGAGCAGGAGCCCAGGCCTGCCTCCTCCGGGCCACACGGGCTGGGGAGAGGCCTGGGGGCTTCTCACCTTGATGCGGTCCTTCTCCTTCTGCCACTTCTCGGCTTCATCTTCTATCTCAATGATCTTGAGCTGCAGCTGCTCCTTTTGCAGCGACAGCTCCGTCTGCAGGGAAGGAGTCCGGGTTGGAGGGGAAGTCGGGGGGAGAAAGTGGAAAAGAACAGAGTCAGGGAGGAGGCCCACCCAGGGGGCAACTCGAGAAGAACCCGCCCATCGCCCCTCATCCCTTCTTTCAGCTGACACTGCCTGGGCCCTTGAGTATGCCAGGCGCTGTGCCAGTCACCAAGGATCCAGTCACACGTCAAGCACCGTCTCGTTGTAAACTCCAGGCCACCCAACCACGTATTTACAAGGCTGACCAGACCCTCCACCCAATGTGAGCAGGCAGGAAGCTCATTCAGGGGCTTCCCACTCCTTTCAGTGGACCTGGGAGCCATCAGGGAGCAGCTTAGGGAAGAAAAGGAACCCAGCCCAGCTCAGCACAGCCCAGCCCAGGGAGCGCCCCATGGCAATAACAGTGTGCAGCGTTTCTGTGACATGACGTGAGGCTTGTGTTGCAAGCAGGAGTCTGGGTTGCCGCCAGCGGGGAGTCCGTCTGGACAGGCACAGCTATAAACCTGTTTATGAGAAACGGAGCTCAGTCTGCAGTTTGGGCAAGATCAGGACTTTATTCAGGTCCCTGGGGGAGGAGAGAGGCCAGCGAGTGAGGCAGTGGGGGAAGAGAAGAGGTTCTAGCTGCCCTGCTCAGGAGGAGAACATGGGCTGTCAGGGTCTGGGGTGGGATGGGAAGAGGATCTATCAGGAGCGCACTGGGACATAAGCTCTGGTATCGAAAGTGTGGATAGTGGGTTTACTTCCATTGGAGAAATGCCCTTCTCTGAAAAGCAGCTAGGACAGACCAAAAGGGAAGCATGAAGCTGTGTTCATGCTTAGTTGCTCAGTCGTGTCCAACTCTTTGTGACTCTTTGGACTGTAGCTCTCCAGGCTCCTCTGTCCATGGGACTTACCAGGCAAGAATACTGGAGTGGGTTGCCACTTCCTTCTCCAGGGGATCTTCCCAACCCAGGCATCCAACCCGCATCTCCCGCATGGCAGGCAGATTCTTTACGCTCTGAACCACTGGAGAAGCTCACATGAAACTAAGGCCAATCCAGTCCCCCCAAGAGGCACCTCTTTAGTTCCTGGGCACCCCACTGGTGCCCCCAAAGCACCTTCCAGTTCGGAAGGCAGGCAGGGGATCTCCACCTGAAGGCAGGAGGACCAGGGCATTGAGGATACCCCAGAGTGTTCAAGGTTCCCCCACTCTACTGGGGCTTGAACACAGACCTCCAACGCTTTCCAGCCATCTCCTTGCAGCTCTTCTCAACAAGAAGAACGAAGATATGTAAGCCACAAACCCCCAGGAATGTGAGCTCTGCTGGCAAGGGGTCTGGGGCAGCTGGATGCCCCCAGGGTCGGGAGCGGGGAGGTGCTGGTGGGTCCCTGGGGCAGACACCCAGGAAAGTGGACTGATGGAGGAGAGAGTGTCCTGGCTTTCTTGGAAAAGTGCCCAGAGCACCAAGAAGCTGGTGGGGAGGGTGGGGAGGCCTGAGGCAGGAGCTGCAGAGTTCCCAGACCGGAAGCCCCGGTTCCCAGCCCACCCCTCTGCCCACAGCCTGGGGCTCTCAATGCCGCACCCTCTCTGTTCTTCTCAGGAAGCCTGTGCCCCACCAGCTGCCGGCTGGAAACCCCACAACTCGGAAAGTGCCATCAGCAGAGATGAAGACGGTTGTGAAGACGAATAAAACAGACGAGGATGGGGTTTGGCCCCCTCTCTGGACAAAGACTGGGAGAAGCCTGCTGTCCACAGACACCATGTGGGGAGAATGGAGGGCAACGGGGCCAGAGCCCACCTGGGCAGCAGAGACGCTGGGGGGAGCAGAGCCAAGAGCCCCAAACCCCGAGGTGGGCGGAGCTTGGAAGGTTCCTAAGAAGCCTGGGACTGTGGTGGATCCAAACAGTGAGGAAGAAGCCTAAAGGCAGGACAAGGGTCCATGCTGGGCAACGTTCCCCTCCTTGGAGAGCCCCTCACCCCTCGCCTGCCGCAGCCGAGGCCTGAGTGGGAGGGCACGCTGGAAGCCAGCTCCCCAGGCAGCTCGGCAATCAAGTGGCTGGCACAGGGCTCCTCACCCCACCTTGCACCCAGAACAAGGAAAGCAGAGGGCAAACATGCATTTACTCCCACCCCAAGGCCTGGGCGGAGGGGGTAGACGCAGGTCAGCTCCCATGAAATGAGCCTGGGGGATCCAGGAGGGAGCCCCCCAGAGCCTAGGAACTGGGGTCTCAAGGTTGGAATCCAGTTACCACCGCCTCCAGGCAGGCTGCCTTCACAAACGACTGAGCTCTTCGGTGCCCCAGTCACTCCATCTTTCTGGAGGTAGTAAGAGGACCACCTCCCAGGCACGGGTGGGATGAACTGGGATCAGGCAGGTGAGAGTCAAGAGAAAGCACTGATTTGGGCTTGAACACAGACCTCCAACGCTTTCCAGCCATCTCCTTGCAGCTCTTCTCAACAAGAAGAACGAAGATATGTAAGCCACAAACCCCCAGGAATGTGAGCTCTGCTGGCAAGGGGTCTGGGGCAGCTGGATGCCCCCAGGGTCGGGAGCGGGGAGGTGCTGGTGGGTCCCTGGGGCAGACACCCAGGAAAGTGGACTGATGGAGGAGAGAGTGTCCTGGCTTTCTTGGAAAAGTGCCCAGAGCACCAAGAAGCTGGTGGGGAGGGTGGGGAGGCCTGAGGCAGGAGCTGCAGAGTTCCCAGACCGGAAGCCCCGGTTCCCAGCCCACCCCTCTGCCCACAGCCTGGGGCTCTCAATGCCGCACCCTCTCTGTTCTTCTCAGGAAGCCTGTGCCCCACCAGCTGCCGGCTGGAAACCCCACAACTCGGAAAGTGCCATCAGCAGAGATGAAGACGGTTGTGAAGACGAATAAAACAGACGAGGATGGGGTTTGGCCCCCTCTCTGGACAAAGACTGGGAGAAGCCTGCTGTCCACAGACACCATGTGGGGAGAATGGAGGGCAACGGGGCCAGAGCCCACCTGGGCAGCAGAGACGCTGGGGGGAGCAGAGCCAAGAGCCCCAAACCCCGAGGTGGGCGGAGCTTGGAAGGTTCCTAAGAAGCCTGGGACTGTGGTGGATCCAAACAGTGAGGAAGAAGCCTAAAGGCAGGACAAGGGTCCATGCTGGGCAACGTTCCCCTCCTTGGAGAGCCCCTCACCCCTCGCCTGCCGCAGCCGAGGCCTGAGTGGGAGGGCACGCTGGAAGCCAGCTCCCCAGGCAGCTCGGCAATCAAGTGGCTGGCACAGGGCTCCTCACCCCACCTTGCACCCAGAACAAGGAAAGCAGAGGGCAAACATGCATTTACTCCCACCCCAAGGCCTGGGCGGAGGGGGTAGACGCAGGTCAGCTCCCATGAAATGAGCCTGGGGGATCCAGGAGGGAGCCCCCCAGAGCCTAGGAACTGGGGTCTCAAGGTTGGAATCCAGTTACCACCGCCTCCAGGCAGGCTGCCTTCACAAACGACTGAGCTCTTCGGTGCCCCAGTCACTCCATCTTTCTGGAGGTAGTAAGAGGACCACCTCCCAGGCACGGGTGGGATGAACTGGGATCAGGCAGGTGAGAGTCAAGAGAAAGCACTGAGCACTGGTCCCAGCACCACTGCTGTGCTGGGCACCTTCCGTGGACCAGAGTTCAGAGGGGAGAGGACAGGGTGGCAGGGCGGCCCGCAGGGGACAGGCAAGCAGGCGGAGGGGGCAGGAGCGAGCAGGTGGGTTTGGTGGTGCTCAGCGGTGTGCATGGCCTGTGCCGGGCTCCAGAGGTTGTGTGCACACAGTCGGGAGACAGTGGAACATACAGGAAATAGGGAAGTTAGGATGTCAGGCTGATGATGTGAAGTGAAATCAAAGTCACTCAGGCCATGTTCAGCTCTTTGGGATGTTATAAACTGTAGAACACCAGGCTTTCCTTTCCATGGGATTCTCCAGCCAAGAATACTGGAGTGGGTTGCCATTTCCTTCTCCAGGGCACCTTCCCGACCCAGGGATCGAACCGGGGCCGCCTACAGTGCAGGCAGCTTCATTACCCGCTGCGTCACCAGGGAAGCCCTGAGGATATAAAGTAGAGGCTCGATGGTGGATAACTGAAGACTGGAGAATAGTGGGGGAAACAGAATGGAGGTAGGATAAACGGGGTGCAGGCAGGCTACTCCCGAGAGCGGTAGAAGGTCTTCCCAGAGAAAGTGAAGGTGGGGCGCCGGCACGGAGGTGCTTGGGGACCTGCTGTGGGGCTCGGGGACGCTGGGGAGGAAAGGTCGCCCCCCAAGAGCGCAGCCTCACTGGCCAAGAGGGAGGGAGATGGCACGGAGTACCGAGGGCTTTAGAACAGCGAGGAGCCTCAGCCAAGGGCAGCGGGAGTCAGCCCCTGGGTCCAGCCTGTGTGAGAGAGGCCAGGAAGAGGCAGGCCGCAGAGGCCAGAAGAGCCGAGGAGAGCCAGCGGCGCTGACAAGGGAGCTGGGAGGAGCAGAGGGAAGGGCTGCCGCCCGCCCATCTGGAAGCACAAAAGGGCAGGATCACAAGAGGAGCCTTGCTGTCTGCAGCTGTGGGCGGGCGCACCTGTCAGGGCGGGGGAGACTGGTCTCCTGGCTTTTTGGGGCACCAGGAAAGTCAACACCCAGCAGAGAGAGGGTGCCCAGGCTCGCCGGGCACAGTGGACCTAGGGCTGAGAATTCTGTGCTTCAGGAAGGTCCCCTCTCACCCCTGGGGTGAGTGCTACCCTGTTAGACTGGTCAGACGGTCTGGCGTGAGACCCTAGCGGACGGGTCCAGCATCTGTTTAGCCCCGGGCACTCTTTCCCTGTGGGCCAGGCTGCCCCAAAGCCAGACAAGGCAGGAGACAGGAAACAATATAACACAGGAAGGCTCCAAAGGAGGGACCCTCACTGCTTAACCAAATGCCCACCGGGTGCTCGCATTTCTCCTTCCATCCCAGAGGCCGCCTGGGGAGGGAGCCGTGTTGCTCCCATGTTACAGATGTGGAACCCGGGGCTGAGGCAGAATGAGGAGCTTGCCTGAGTTCTCCCAGGGAGGAAGCGGGAGGATCACGACACAGCCACAGGTCCCAGCTCAACTACATGGCCTCCACCTCTGGGCTGCTCTCTGTATCACCCAGGACACGGTCAGGTCCCCCCACTCACAGACGGGGCAATTCATGGATTCCACCTCTCTCCCTGTCCTCCCCGCACCTCCCCATGGCTCCCCGAGGCCCTGCTTTCTCCTTCGCCCCGCCGCCCTGTGTGTGCGTGCTAAGCCACTTCAGTTGTGTCCAACTCTGCAACCCCAGGGGCTGGAGCCCACCAGGCTCCCCTGACCATGAGATTCTCCAGGCAAGAACACTGAGTGGGTGGTCATGCCCTCCTCCAGGGGATCTTCCTGACCCGGGGATCGAACCTGTGTCTCTTTCGTCTCCTGCATTGGCAGGTGGGTTCTGCACCACGAGTGCCACCTGGGAAACCTTTACCTACTCTCCCACCTCATGGAGACAAGCGAGGAGCCTCAGCCAAGGGCAGGGAGTCAGCCTGGGTCCAGCCTGTGTAAAACAAGGCCGGGGGCCGGCGCTGACAAGGGAGCTGGGAGGAGCAGAGGGAAGGGCTGCCGCCCGCCCATCTGGAAGCACAAAAGGGCAGGATCACAAGAGGAGCCTTGCTGTCTGCAGCTGTGGGCGGGCGCACCTGTCAGGGCGGGGGAGACTGGTCTCCTGGCTTTTTGGGGCACCAGGAAAGTCAACACCCAGCAGAGAGAGGGTGCCCAGGCTCGCCGGGCACAGTGGACCTAGGGCTGAGAATTCTGTGCTTCAGGAAGGTCCCCTCTCACCCCTGGGGTGAGTGCTACCCTGTTAGACTGGTCAGACGGTCTGGCGTGAGACCCTAGCGGACGGGTCCAGCATCTGTTTAGCCCCGGGCACTCTTTCCCTGTGGGCCAGGCTGCCCCAAAGCCAGACAAGGCAGGAGACAGGAAACAATATAACACAGGAAGGCTCCAAAGGAGGGACCCTCACTGCTTAACCAAATGCCCACCGGGTGCTCGCATTTCTCCTTCCATCCCAGAGGCCGCCTGGGGAGGGAGCCGTGTTGCTCCCATGTTACAGATGTGGAACCCGGGGCTGAGGCAGAATGAGGAGCTTGCCTGAGTTCTCCCAGGGAGGAAGCGGGAGGATCACGACACAGCCACAGGTCCCAGCTCAACTACATGGCCTCCACCTCTGGGCTGCTCTCTGTATCACCCAGGACACGGTCAGGTCCCCCCACTCACAGACGGGGCAATTCATGGATTCCACCTCTCTCCCTGTCCTCCCCGCACCTCCCCATGGCTCCCCGAGGCCCTGCTTTCTCCTTCGCCCCGCCGCCCTGTGTGTGCGTGCTAAGCCACTTCAGTTGTGTCCAACTCTGCAACCCCAGGGGCTGGAGCCCACCAGGCTCCCCTGACCATGAGATTCTCCAGGCAAGAACACTGAGTGGGTGGTCATGCCCTCCTCCAGGGGATCTTCCTGACCCGGGGATCGAACCTGTGTCTCTTTCGTCTCCTGCATTGGCAGGTGGGTTCTGCACCACGAGTGCCACCTGGGAAACCTTTACCTACTCTCCACCCAGGAATCTGATGAAGTCCCGGAATGTCGGATGAGGCCTCATCTCCTGTCAGCTCCGCCCCGTCTCTGCCTCCCTCCCGACGTCCGGCTCACCCCCTCCACCCTGCCGAGGCCTGTCCCTCAATGCCGTCTTTGTTTCCTTCTCCCACACTCCTGCTGCCTCTCGCTGGGACGGATCCTGTGTAGGCCACCCAGTCGTGAAATCCTTCTGGCCCTGGGGGAGCTGACAGGCGGCCGGGGCTGGTGGTGCTTCAGCCCGGACAGACGGGGCCTTCAGGTGCAGACAACCTGAACACGCACGTGGACGGGTGTGCCCACGCTCCCCCAGGGAAGGGGAGATGGGGCCCGGATCCTCCGCTCCTCTGCATTAGCCTCAAGGGCCGTTGGCTATGACATTTGCCAAATGAACCAATTAATTGCCAAATTTACACTTTCAGACACATGGTAATTAAATGGATAACAATCTGAAATGCTGGATACATTGTCCCATTTCCTCCTAGATGTCAAGCAGTCGGTATTTGTCTGCCGAGTTGGGGCTCACTGCTCACGCCTCCTGCTTCCTCAGTGTCAGAATAGGCCGGGAAGAGCATCGCCTGGGCTAACTCCAGGCCAGCGGGGAGCCCTTGAGAGTCAAGGTTTAGTTTCTTCCTGGTAAAATGGGACTGAATTCCTGATTTTTAACCTGCCTACACATTAGAATCCCTGAGGGTGACTTAAAAATACAGATATCAAGCCCTGAACTAGAACCTTCCATGTGGCTCCGAGGAGACCCTGCCAACCCTATAAGAACAATGTTTAAAATGGTGGAGAGAAAACAAGCTGGGTTATGGCCATACTGAGTCTGAATTCCAGCATGGCCACATCCAGTGCTATGACACTGGCTAAACCTCTTGGCGCCTGGGAGCCCATTTCTTCACCTATAAAGCAGGTGCAGTTGTCAGGAGTAACCAGGAAATGCCCAGGCCAGGGCCTGGCACAGTGATGTATTTCATGAAGTGCAACGCCCGCCCGCCTGGCACACTCCTCTGCTTCCTCTTTTATACCTCTTTTATTTTGTCGTTTCTTCCTCAGCTCACCCCACCTCCTTTCTCCGCCAACCTGTCCCAGGGTAGCTTTTCCCCCAAGATCTCCGAGGAGGGTGGTCCCAGACCCACCCCTCAACCTCACGCCAGGTCTTTAGCCTGGTTCCTCCTCCTGAGCCTGGTCACGGCAGTCCACCCAGAGAGCCCAGAAGCCCAGGCCAGCACATCTCCCAAAGCTTAATGACCCATCAACTGCCCATGGCCACCAGCCTGGAAGCTCAGCCTTCATAGAAGAACAAGGCAATGAGACCAGAGGCAAAGCCACAGGTCACTATGACAGAAAGGAACTAAGCCAAATGATGGCGTCGGGAGAGAGGCCAAGGCCCCGAGTCTGAGCCGCACTGATGAGCTAGGACCTCGCCCTCCAGAGCAAGGCCTGGCCTGAGGGCTCCTCCCCGTGCCTCGCCACGCTGCCCACCCAGAGCCCAGAGGACCCACGACAAGCAGGTTACCCCGAAGCAAGCAGTCATGACCAAGAATCCTCCACTAATGCAGCAGAAGGCACTCGGGATAGACAGAGGACAGACCACGGGACACAGAAAAGGAGGGACTTGTTCATCAGTCTAGGGGGGCTCAGTTGTAAAGAAACTGCCTGCCAATGTAGGAGAGGCAGATTCGATCTCTGACTCAGGAAAATCCCCTGGGGGAGGAAATGTCAACCCACTGCAGTATTCCTGCCTGGAGAATCCCATGGACAGCGGAGCCCGGTGGACTCCAGTCCACCTGTCTGCAAACAGTCGGACATGACTAAGCAACTCAACAACAACAGCAATCTCATCCGTCTAATCAAGAGGCGGAGGGGTAGACCCGAGGACATCTGTGGACCTTCCCGGTGACGTCTGGCGTGGAACTGGAAACCGTCTGATCTTGGGAGGGCAGAGGGAGGACTGTGATGGGGGCACACCACGTGGCCTTTCTCCAGCACTGCCTCCGCGCAGGTTCTGTAGAGCTGGGCCCACAAGATGAACACTGAAGCCTGGGTGTTGTCCACAGTCTCATACAAGCAACCACGACAGGTCAGCGATCACCCCACTGGGGCCTCACCGACCAGCCGGCCGAACGGGTTCTGGAGGGTTGCACAAAAGCCGTGTGGGGGCTGCTGTTTGGGTCTGCGGGGGCTGCCACTGAAGAATGTCAGGACTGACCCGCTCGTTCACTTTGATCCGTCCGTCCGTCTAATGCTGCCCCGTGCCAGTGCCCCCCATGCCTGACATTCCAGCGGGCCCGGGCCTGGGCAAAGAGCTCTGCTCAGGCTCTGTCTCCACTCAGCTCGGCACCACCCTTTCCCGCCTACCCGTGCTGCAGTGCACGCACAGACACGCACACGCACGCACACACATAGCCTGATGCTCCCAGCGCTGCAGGCACTCCAGTGGACCAGACATTCCCCCCGGAGCCCTGCCAGGCACACGCTTCCTGAATCCCACCCCTGTCAGTGGAACCCGAGCCCTTCTCCCAGGCTGCTCTCAAGCCCTGGAGGACTCGGGGCTTCTTCCTCAAACACTGAGCCTGGACGGTCCCTTCCTTCTCCGGGCCTACGTCCCCACGCAAGGCGGGGAGGAGGCAGCCAAATCACTCGTTCTCCATTCAGTCTGACGGCCTCCGCAAGCTGATGTTTATTTACAGCCGCTGCTGCGTAACCGGGTGGATGCGCCCCAGCCTGGTTTGTGCGTCTGAGCTCTGCCTCTTGACCTACATCGTGAGCCCTGGCACATGAACTCCGAGCCCCAGGTGCCACCAGAGAAAATAACCCTAGACTGTCCCACCCTCTGGGGCACTCCAGGCCATTCTTTAGTAGCGATGCCCTGGTTTCGTATAAAATTGGGGGCCAAGTCCTACACATATAACAAATAAATAAGAGCAGGTGCTAGACAATCCCATGGACAGAGGAACCTGGTGGGCTAGAGCGCAGGGGGTCACACACAGTCGGACATGACTGAGCACGACCCAGCACGGCTGCCGGCAGCAGCAACAGTCCTGCCTTCTTGGCATCCATTTGTCCCTTCCTTATCCCCGATGCCTCAAAGACATTCCCAGGAATCCTCAGGCTCAGGTTACAGGGGGTCATTTGAAAGCTTCCTCTGTAGTCCAGTCCCCTAGTCTGACATGAAGGGAAACCAAGCCTGAGAGAATGGAAGGGACTCGTCCACCGTCTCACAGCTGGTTCTAGGCAAACACCAGGACTGGAATCGAGGTCTCCTAAATGCAGCCTGGGGCTCTGCAATTTCTTGGTCGAGGTGGCGGAGGATGATTACCCCTCATTCTGTCTGGATTCCCTAAGTGAGATCCCGAGAGTGGAGTCCATGGCCCCTGCCCCACCTCCATGTCCCTGTCTGAAGCCAGGCTGGGGTCAGGGGCTTAGGAAAACTGGGGTCACCTTTTTCCTGGGCCAAAAGAGGTTCCAGGAAAGGATCTTTGAGTCTTGTGTCATCCCTGGCTTGTCCCTCCTGCCCAGGGGGGATGGATGGGAAAGAGTCACCCACAGGCTTCTGGTCCGGAAGGCTGGGCACGCGGGGAGCCTGTGCCGCCCCGTTTTGTGGGGTGCAGAGAGCCGAGTCCCCTGCCTTGATCACCAGGTGGACTGACCCTGGCTGGAGGCCACACACGCCAGGGGGCTGTGCGGCTGGGTGGGGAGCAGGCCCAGCATCTGTGGGGCCACAGCCGAGCCTTTAGCCCCCCAGCCCTCTCCAGGTGTAAGGCGTAGCACGTTCACCAGACTCCACATGCCTCTGCTCGCCCTCACAGGGCGCAGGCGGAGTCACAGACACAGAACACATGCGAACATGCTTGCATACGCCATATACAGCCATATGCCAACATCCACAACACATGTAAACATGCATGTGCATATAAAACACACACCTATATATGTACCCTCTCCATCACACACTCCAACCCCCACCCTGAGTGTCCACCGACAACCACACCCTCAGAGCACTGAGGGCCCGGCTGAGGCGAGGGTAAAGCAGCCCCCTGGGGGAGTCACGAGACTGGGGCACAGGCCGGAGAGGAAACGAGAAAAAGCCACTAGCCTGCAAAGACCGGCTCTGAAGTCGGGATAAACAGGGCCTTGACGGGGTCCCCAAACTCCCTCCTCCTCACCGTGACTAACCCCAAGAGCCAGACCTGCTCAGGTGGGAGAATTCTCTTCCCTTAAACAGAAAGAGATGGCTTCCTGACGGTTCAGCCAGTAAAGAATCTGCCTGCAGTGCAGGAGACCAGAGCTTGATCCCTTTGGGGAAAAAAACCTGTCTCGCTGGTTCTAGGCAAACACCAGGACTGGAATCGAGGTCTCCTAAATGCAGCCTGGGGCTCTGCAATTTCTTGGTCGAGGTGGCGGAGGATGATTACCCCTCATTCTGTCTGGATTCCCTAAGTGAGATCCCGAGAGTGGAGTCCATGGCCCCTGCCCCACCTCCATGTCCCTGTCTGAAGCCAGGCTGGGGTCAGGGGCTTAGGAAAACTGGGGTCACCTTTTTCCTGGGCCAAAAGAGGTTCCAGGAAAGGATCTTTGAGTCTTGTGTCATCCCTGGCTTGTCCCTCCTGCCCAGGGGGGATGGATGGGAAAGAGTCACCCACAGGCTTCTGGTCCGGAAGGCTGGGCACGCGGGGAGCCTGTGCCGCCCCGTTTTGTGGGGTGCAGAGAGCCGAGTCCCCTGCCTTGATCACCAGGTGGACTGACCCTGGCTGGAGGCCACACACGCCAGGGGGCTGTGCGGCTGGGTGGGGAGCAGGCCCAGCATCTGTGGGGCCACAGCCGAGCCTTTAGCCCCCCAGCCCTCTCCAGGTGTAAGGCGTAGCACGTTCACCAGACTCCACATGCCTCTGCTCGCCCTCACAGGGCGCAGGCGGAGTCACAGACACAGAACACATGCGAACATGCTTGCATACGCCATATACAGCCATATGCCAACATCCACAACACATGTAAACATGCATGTGCATATAAAACACACACCTATATATGTACCCTCTCCATCACACACTCCAACCCCCACCCTGAGTGTCCACCGACAACCACACCCTCAGAGCACTGAGGGCCCGGCTGAGGCGAGGGTAAAGCAGCCCCCTGGGGGAGTCACGAGACTGGGGCACAGGCCGGAGAGGAAACGAGAAAAAGCCACTAGCCTGCAAAGACCGGCTCTGAAGTCGGGATAAACAGGGCCTTGACGGGGTCCCCAAACTCCCTCCTCCTCACCGTGACTAACCCCCAAGAGCCAGACCTGCTCAGGTGGGGAGAATTCTCTTCCCCTTAAACAGAAAGAGATGGCTTCCCTGACGGTTCAGCCAGTAAAGAATCTGCCTGCAGTGCAGGAGACCAGAGCTTGATCCCTGTGTTGGGAATAAGAAAATGGCAACCCACTCCAGTATTCCTTCCTGGAGAATTTCACAGATAAAAGAACCTGACAGACGACAAAGAGTTGGACATGACTGAGCGACTGAGCACCTTAGCATCTGAGTAGAAAGAAAGAAAGGAAGTAGGAAACACCCAGCCAGGCAGAGCCCAGGCCTGAGCACTGGTTCCCTGGTCTGACTCAAATGTATCCTATGACCTTGGCCAACCCCCCCATCTTTGCCGAGCCCCTATTTGCTCATCGAGGAGACGCCCTGTCTCCTGAGGCCTTTGGGGATTGGGGAGCCATCTCTGACTCCCAGCCAGGGGGGTAGAAAGAGAAAGGACGGTTTCCTGAAAGAACCTGGAGCAGCAGAGACTGACGCCCCAGGCCCTGGGAGCCCCCAGGGAAGGCGAGGAGGTGGAAGGGTGCTGAGAGGGAGGAGCGGCCAGGAGCGGCGGCTGGTACCTCCTTCTCGGCCTTGGCCTCTTCCACCGTCACGGTGCTGTGGTTCTTGTGCTCCTGGAACATGCAGAGGTAGCAGATGCAGGTCTGGTCCGTCTGGCAGAAGAGCTCCATGGTCTTGCCGTGCAGCGGGCACTTGCGGGCCTCGAAGTCCCGGATGGGCTCGAGCAGCTGGTGGTCGCGGAAGGCGGCGCCCTCCAGGTGGGGCTTCAGGTGCAGCTCGCAGAAGGAGGCCTGGCACACCAGGCAGGACTTGACGGCCTTCTGCTTGTTGCCGATGCACGAGTCGCACAGGACCTCCTCGGAGCCCGGCTTGGAGCGCAGCAGGAGGCTCGAGTCGCCCCGGGGGTAGCTGCCGCGCCGCGCGTCCCCGGGCTCCACGATGGACACCGAGGGCTTGCGGGGCTCGGCGAAGATGGACCTGCGCGTCTCCCCCTTCTCCGCGAAGGTGACGGGCGGCTTCTTGGCGGCCCCCAGCTGGAGCCCGGCGTAGGGAGACCGCTTGCCTTCGCCGGAGTCCATGCTGAAGTAGCTGGAGCCCTTGTCGTCCACGGACTCGACAAACTGGATGATGGGCCGCCGCCACTCGCTGCCGGAGAACAGGGAGCCCTTGCCCTCGCCCGGCTTCAGGGTGCTGCCGGCACTCTTGCCCTCCACCGCCTCCCCGCCGCCGTGCCCGTTGGTGGTCTTGGCCTCTTTGCCTTCGGCCTTGACCCCGTTCTCCAGGCTGCCGTTGGGGCCCCGGGGGCTGCGGGCATCCCTGGCTTCCGGGCTGGCTCCGCTGCTCCTGGAGGCGTCTGCGGCTTCCATCGCGGGTCGCCTGGCGGGTGGTCTGGGTCGGGCGCGCTGGAGGGGCAGCTGGGTGACCTCTCGGGCGGCGGTGTCTCTACGGGAGTGGGTCAGGCAGCCACAGAGCCCGAGACACACCTGCAAGGGAGCGGGGAGGAGCAGCGGAGAGGAGGGCCTGACACAACGGGCAGGCGCAGAGGCGGGAGGCGCCCAGAGCCCGCAGAGCGGCCAATTATACAGAGGGGCCCCGCCCTGCACAGTCATACCTAACCCGATTTTTTTAAAGAAGGGGCCTTTTTTTCCTCCCTCAGTGTAATTATTTTCCACAGCTCAGCAACAGGTTGGGCTGCTTTCTTCTGACGCGCTTTCTTCTCACCAGAAAAGGGGGAGCCTCTGTCCTCACAGGTGGGCAGGCTTCCCCAAGCGGAGCAGCCCCTGGGCCAGAAGGTGAGGTGTCCACAGTGGCCCATGGGACAAAGGGCTATTAATTGGGTCACACAAGCCAAATAACCTTGTAATTTGGGGGCCTGGGTTTCAGAGGAAGATCCCCTGCCGCCTTGAGAGGATGGAGTCACTGCTCACCATTTGTTTTGTTTTAATTTCTATCAAAAAGTTTAGTATTGTTTTTTAATTGAAGGATAATTGCTTTACAATATTGTGTTTGGCTTCTCGCCTTGAAGGGAACCAAAGGTTTCGCTTTGGTTTGGATTTTAGGATTTGGAGTGAAGTGGCTACCAATTCTGGAACCCTACTTGCCAACTTCCAGGCACTGGGTCAGGTGCATTACCTTTATGAGCTCCCTTAAGCCTTCCAAGGGGCTTCCCAGGTGGCCCAGTGACAAAAAATCTGCCTGTAAAGCAGGAGCCACAGGAGACGCGGATTCGATCCCTGGGTTGGGGAGATCCGCTGGAGAAGGAAATACTGCAGTGGCAATCCACTCCGTATTCTTGCCGGGAAAATCCCATGGACAGAGGAGCCGGGCGGGCTCTAGTCCATGAGGTTGCAAAGAGTCGGGCACGACTGAAGCCACGGAGCACGCACGTATGCATTCAAGCCTTTCAACAACCAGTTCAAATGTCTTCGTTTAACAGATGAGAAAAGTGAAGGTCTAAGAAGATAACTTGCTGGCCTACGTCAGGTGGGGGAGCTAGGATTTGAACCACAGTCTCTGAGACGCGAAGGCCCATCAGCCACCTGACTGTCTCCGTGGAAGACGGCTTTGGAAAGTCACGTCCGGCCAAGCAGCCCTAACAGGATTACAGCAGCCCTTCCAGCCTTCTGTTGTTTCTATCGGAGCAGGTTAGAACCTGCTTCAATCCCAAGGACAGAGAAACAGTCATGAGGAACAGGAACGGAAGCCGAGGCAAGCCAGGTGTCGGCGTCCGCGGGGCCCAGACACTTCACTCTCGTCTGTCCCCGCTGTTGGTGTGCTGTGGGACTCAGAGCAAAGTCGGCCTGCCCTCTCTGTTCCAGGCTCAGGCAATACCCTCCAAAATGAGACCAGTGGAGTTGGACTCAGGCTTCCCAAGCGGAGCAGCCCTGGGCCAGAAGGTGAGGTGTCCACAGTGGCCCATGGGACAAAGGGCTATTAATTGGGTCACACAAGCCAAATAACCTTGTAATTTGGGGGCCTGGGTTTCAGAGGAAGATCCCCTGCCGCCTTGAGAGGATGGAGTCACTGCTCACCATTTGTTTTGTTTTAATTTCTATCAAAAAGTTTAGTATTGTTTTTTAATTGAAGGATAATTGCTTTACAATATTGTGTTTGGCTTCTCGCCTTGAAGGGAACCAAAGGTTTCGCTTTGGTTTGGATTTTAGGATTTGGAGTGAAGTGGCTACCAATTCTGGAACCCTACTTGCCAACTTCCAGGCACTGGGTCAGGTGCATTACCTTTATGAGCTCCCTTAAGCCTTCCAAGGGGCTTCCCAGGTGGCCCAGTGACAAAAAATCTGCCTGTAAAGCAGGAGCCACAGGAGACGCGGATTCGATCCCTGGGTTGGGGAGATCCGCTGGAGAAGGAAATACTGCAGTGGCAATCCACTCCGTATTCTTGCCGGGAAAATCCCATGGACAGAGGAGCCGGGCGGGCTCTAGTCCATGAGGTTGCAAAGAGTCGGGCACGACTGAAGCCACGGAGCACGCACGTATGCATTCAAGCCTTTCAACAACCAGTTCAAATGTCTTCGTTTAACAGATGAGAAAAGTGAAGGTCTAAGAAGATAACTTGCTGGCCTACGTCAGGTGGGGGAGCTAGGATTTGAACCACAGTCTCTGAGACGCGAAGGCCCATCAGCCACCTGACTGTCTCCGTGGAAGACGGCTTTGGAAAGTCACGTCCGGCCAAGCAGCCCTAACAGGATTACAGCAGCCCTTCCAGCCTTCTGTTGTTTCTATCGGAGCAGGTTAGAACCTGCTTCAATCCCAAGGACAGAGAAACAGTCATGAGGAACAGGAACGGAAGCCGAGGCAAGCCAGGTGTCGGCGTCCGCGGGGCCCAGACACTTCACTCTCGTCTGTCCCCGCTGTTGGTGTGCTGTGGGACTCAGAGCAAAGTCGGCCTGCCCTCTCTGTTCCAGGCTCAGGCAATACCCTCCAAAAAGAGACCAGTGGAGTGTGGACTCAGCTGCTCTCAGAAATGAGCTGTTTGAGTCTGTCATATCAATCCAGACCACAGGGAAGAAAGTGAGAAAAACGATCCTAGCCACTTCCCCTCTCTGATCCCCAACAGGAACACTGGGGACCCTCTGCTCCTGCCAGGACATGCCAGCTGGTCCCCTCTGGGCTGTGGCCCATGGCCACGGTCATGGGAAGCCACCCCCATCTGTGCCCCCCGGCCACTGAGTCAAGGGCGATGCCTCTCCCACGCTGCGCTGGACTGGATAGAGCAGGAGGTGGGCGTGGCTGGGTGGCAGGTTCCGGGCTGCATGCAGGGGAGTGGGTTTCCCTGCCTTCCGCTCAAATCCAGGTCAAGCTCTGGGAGCCCCCGCCCCTTTGGCTCACCAGGCTGAACAGCTAATCCTCTGCAATAACAGCTCCTGGGAACTGAGAGCAGAGACAAGCTTGGCTCACAAAGCAGCGAGAGTTTTAAGAGGAGGTGTGGGGTGCAGTTGGGGGCCGAGAGGGCTGCTTCATGCTGGGGATTCCCCCTCACCCATGCCTCTGTTCTCAGGCTTCACAGGAGCCCCATCTGTTTGAACCCAGCAGTGAGTCGTCGAAGAGCTCAAAGGAGCCTTCTGGGGTGGGAAACCCTTTTTAAAAAAGTCATAGCCAGGACTTTCCTGGTGGTCCGGTGACTAAGACTCTGCACTTCCAATTCAGGGGGGCCCGGGTTTGATCCCTGCTCAGGGAACTCGATCCCACATGCTGCCACTGAAGACCCCACAAGCCACAACTAAAAGTTTGCATCCCACAACAAAGATCGAAGATCTCGTGTGCTGCCCCTAAGACCTGGCACAGCCAAAATAAGTAAATAAAAAATGTTTAAGTCAGGCCCAATTCCACTGGGCTCTTGCCTGAGGTGTGGAGGAAGAGAGAGAGATGGAGCCACACCTCTCCTTCCCCTGCTGGTGTCTCCTGGACCCTGTGAGAACAGGCCGTGAGGTCTGTCTCCTGGACCACGGAGGGCAAGTTGCAGCAGAACGGGACAGGCAAAGGGTGTCGGTTGTGAAGCCAACGTCAGCACCAGCGACCCTCCCTGCTGAGGCCTCTGCTAATCCCTAGAGCTCACGCTCTATCTCTCAGAAGCTGGGGAAAGACTCTGAACCTGGAGACCAGGCCGACACTCAGAAAGCATTTGTGCAAGGATGGATGAATGAATACCTTCCTGAACGCATAGGAAAAAACAAGCGTTAGATGGATTTGAGCAGGAAATGAGTGGGTGGGTGGGTGGATTATATTAAACGATGTACAGAAGACGGCTGAATGAGTAGTGGGATGAAGGACTAGTGGATGGATGGTGGACGGATGGGTAAGTAGGTTAGTGAGGAACTGGATAATTTTAAGAAAGGAAGAGAAAGGAGGAGGAAGTGAAGGAGATTCCGGTCAGGGTTTCCTGCCTTCCGCTCAAATCCAGGTCAAGCTCTGGGAGCCCCGCCCTTTGGCTCACCAGGCTGAACAGCTAATCCTCTGCAATAACAGCTCCTGGGAACTGAGAGCAGAGACAAGCTTGGCTCACAAAGCAGCGAGAGTTTTAAGAGGAGGTGTGGGGTGCAGTTGGGGGCCGAGAGGGCTGCTTCATGCTGGGATTCCCCTCGCCCATGCCTCTGTTCTCAGGCTTCACAGGAGCCCCATCTGTTTGAACCCAGCAGTGAGTCGTCGAAGAGCTCAAAGGAGCCTTCTGGGGTGGGAAACCCTTTTTAAAAAAGTCATAGCCAGGACTTTCCTGGTGGTCCGGTGACTAAGACTCTGCACTTCCAATTCAGGGGGGCCCGGGTTTGATCCCTGCTCAGGGAACTCGATCCCACATGCTGCCACTGAAGACCCCACAAGCCACAACTAAAAGTTTGCATCCCACAACAAAGATCGAAGATCTCGTGTGCTGCCCCTAAGACCTGGCACAGCCAAAATAAGTAAATAAAAAATGTTTAAGTCAGGCCCAATTCCACTGGGCTCTTGCCTGAGGTGTGGAGGAAGAGAGAGAGATGGAGCCACACCTCTCCTTCCCCTGCTGGTGTCTCCTGGACCCTGTGAGAACAGGCCGTGAGGTCTGTCTCCTGGACCACGGAGGGCAAGTTGCAGCAGAACGGGACAGGCAAAGGGTTTCGGTTGTGAAGCCAACGTCAGCACCAGCGACCCTCCCTGCTGAGGCCTCTGCTAATCCCTAGAGCTCACGCTCTATCTCTCAGAAGCTGGGGAAAGACTCTGAACCTGGAGACCAGGCCGACACTCAGAAAGCATTTGTGCAAGGATGGATGAATGAATACCTTCCTGAACGCATAGGAAAAAACAAGCGTTAGATGGATTTGAGCAGGAAATGAGTGGGTGGGTGGGTGGATTATATTAAACGATGTACAGAAGACGGCTGAATGAGTAGTGGGATGAAGGACTAGTGGATGGATGGTGGACGGATGGGTAAGTAGGTTAGTGAGGAACTGGATAATTTTAAGAAAGGAAGAGAAAGGAGGAGGAAGGAAGATGTGTGGAAAGGAGGGAGGGAAGAGAAGGGAAGAGAAAAGAAGGAAGGAGCTGGACAGGTAGTAGACAGGTGAACGTGCTGATAAACATTTAGCGACAGTCTCTTCCAGGTTAAACGAAAAGCGCTGGTTTACAGTGTTTGCCAGTTTCTCCCATCTTGGCCAATTTCAGGCCAGCGGCGTGAGGTATGCTGGGAAGAGATGACCATGGTCAGGCCACCGTGAGCCACTCCAGAGCCTCACGGGGGATGGTGGGTAACTGGGGCAGACAAAGTGATGTAGGAGGGAGGTTAGGGGGAAAGGATGGTAAAGAACTCAGCTCTCTCGAGGGAGGAAAATGGGTTCAAGTGATTTTAAGGCAATGGAAGACAAAGCTGCTTTATCTCTTCCAGGAGGCTCTCCCTCTGAACCCCATAACACCCTGTCTGTCCTCCTCAAGGGTATTTAGCTCAGACCACCTGGTGGTGTTAATTACACACTCATTCACGCCCATAGTTCAGCATCCTACCATGAGCCAGGCTCTAAACAAGGGACTGGCCGCACCTCATGAATGAGTCCCAGACGTGGTTGGGAAGCTGCCTGTCCAGCGGGAAAACAAACCAGCGACTCATTCATTTGCCTCTGGCATGACCGTGAATGAGAGAAATCCATGTGAGAGGCCTGGGCCTCCCGGGCAAGAGAGGCCAGGCTGAGAGAGGTAGTCCCTCCGATCAAGCTGAGCACTGCTCACTTCCCACACATAGAAGTGTGCTCCCTGGCCAGACAGAAGCAGTATTTGATTTGACTCAGTTGGTGCTTTGTTGGTCCAAAAAGCTCGAAGGGGAAAAAATTTGTGCAAGGATGGATGAATGAATACCTTCCTGAACGCATAGGAAAAAACAAGCGTTAGATGGATTTGAGCAGGAAATGAGTGGGTGGGTGGGTGGATTATATTAAACGATGTACAGAAGACGGCTGAATGAGTAGTGGGATGAAGGACTAGTGGATGGATGGTGGACGGATGGGTAAGTAGGTTAGTGAGGAACTGGATAATTTTAAGAAAGGAAGAGAAAGGAGGAGGAAGGAAGATGTGTGGAAAGGAGGGAGGGAAGAGAAGGGAAGAGAAAAGAAGGAAGGAGCTGGACAGGTAGTAGACAGGTGAACGTGCTGATAAACATTTAGCGACAGTCTCTTCCAGGTTAAAGAAGCGCTGGTTTACAGTGTTTGCCAGTTTCTCCCATCTTGGCCAATTTCAGGCCAGCGGCGTGAGGTATGCTGGGAAGAGATGACCATGGTCAGGCCACCGTGAGCCACTCCAGAGCCTCACGGGGGATGGTGGGTAACTGGGGCAGACAAAGTGATGTAGGAGGGAGGTTAGGGGGAAAGGATGGTAAAGAACTCAGCTCTCTCGAGGGAGGAAAATGGGTTCAAGTGATTTTAAGGCAATGGAAGACAAAGCTGCTTTATCTCTTCCAGGAGGCTCTCCCTCTGAACCCCATAACACCCTGTCTGTCCTCCTCAAGGGTATTTAGCTCAGACCACCTGGTGGTGTTAATTACACACTCATTCACGCCCATAGTTCAGCATCCTACCATGAGCCAGGCTCTAAACAAGGGACTGGCCGCACCTCATGAATGAGTCCCAGACGTGGTTGGGAAGCTGCCTGTCCAGCGGGAAAACAAACCAGCGACTCATTCATTTGCCTCTGGCATGACCGTGAATGAGAGAAATCCATGTGAGAGGCCTGGGCCTCCCGGGCAAGAGAGGCCAGGCTGAGAGAGGTAGTCCCTCCGATCAAGCTGAGCACTGCTCACTTCCCACACATAGAAGTGTGCTCCCTGGCCAGACAGAAGCAGTATTTGATTTGACTCAGTTGGTGCTCGTTGGTCAGAGTTCTGGTCTACCCAGATATGAGCCCCCAAGCCCTGCCTCATTCCAGATGCATGTGGGACTCTAGGCAGAGCCTCCTAGGAATTCCCAGAATCCAAGGGCTATAAAAGAAGAAGCCAAAGAAACAACGGTGTCTCCAGGAACCTCAAGACTCCATGCCCAGCCGCCCCAGGGCTAAACTAAAGAGGCAAGGATTTCTACCCTAGCCCAAATCTAACCTAACCTAACCTTAACCCTAACCTCTGGAGTACTGAGGTCTGTGGTGGGCCCTAAGGATCACCAAGGGCAGAGTAATTGTTCTCAGGGCTTCCCCAGACCCCTCACTCCGGTTCTGCCATTGTGTCCCCCGAAACTGCACTTGGCACCATCTGCTGGGATCTGGCTGTCCTTCCATTCCAAATCTAGTTGCCACCGAAGAGCACTTCCTGATCCTCACAGAGCCTGCGTGTCCCGCGCCAGCTGGCCGAAAGCTACCAAGGCCGTCATATCCATCGGTGTGGCTCGGAGGTGAGGGGGATCCTGGGAGCAGAGGAAACGTCTTTGGTCTTAAAAAGAAGGAGGCCCATGGAGCCCCTCAGTCACTCATCCCCCACATATCCAGTTCTCCCCCAGTCTAGCTTAGAGTCTTCCTGCTGCCACATGTCTCCCTGTACCAAGTGACGGCGGAGTGTGAGTGGCAGCCAGCCCTGACCCATCCCTTGGCAAGGTTTCGGAGGAAAGAGAGTGGATCCCTATGAAGCCGAGGAGAATCCCACCTCTTCAGACTGGGCAGGCCCTGCCAGCCAGCCCCTCCCGGTCCCTTCTTCCCACGCCCACCTACCGGTCAGCCCCAGGCCTCCTCCCAGCCTCCTTTCATGAGGCATCTTCAAGCCGCCTGCCTCGGGGAGCCTCTCCTAATTCAGCGGGTGGGGCCGCCTCACCCGCCCACCCACCGCTGCAGCCTGGCAGCACCTGACTCCCTCCCCGGCCGGCTTCAGAGGAGAGAGGAAACCCTTACAAGGAGAAAGCTCCTCCCGCTCGCTTGGGATCCCAGGTTGGGAGGGAGTCGCCCGCTGCTCCATCTCCTGCCTCTGAGCAAAACCACATCTGGAAAGGTCCTCTGAGAAGGCTGCAAAGAAAAGGAGGCCACAGCCTCCCTCTGCCGTTTAGATTCAGCTTTAGGAGTATTTGTTGCAGGAAGATCTTCGTTCATTGACCCAATCTGAGCCTCGAGCCCTGCGAAAAAGACAAGCTGAGGGCCGCTGGTGTCCGTGAGTGGCAGGCTCTAGACTCCATGCCCAGGCCCCAGGGCTAAACTAAAGAGGCAAGGATTTCTACCCTAGCCCAAATCTAACCTAACCTAACCTTAACCCTAACCTCTGGAGTACTGAGGTCTGTGGTGGGCCCTAAGGATCACCAAGGGCAGAGTAATTGTTCTCAGGGCTTCCCCAGACCCCTCACTCCGGTTCTGCCATTGTGTCCCCCGAAACTGCACTTGGCACCATCTGCTGGGATCTGGCTGTCCTTCCATTCCAAATCTAGTTGCCACCGAAGAGCACTTCCTGATCCTCACAGAGCCTGCGTGTCCCGCGCCAGCTGGCCGAAAGCTACCAAGGCCGTCATATCCATCGGTGTGGCTCGGAGGTGAGGGGGATCCTGGGAGCAGAGGAAACGTCTTTGGTCTTAAAAAGAAGGAGGCCCATGGAGCCCCTCAGTCACTCATCCCCCACATATCCAGTTCTCCCCCAGTCTAGCTTAGAGTCTTCCTGCTGCCACATGTCTCCCTGTACCAAGTGACGGCGGAGTGTGAGTGGCAGCCAGCCCTGACCCATCCCTTGGCAAGGTTTCGGAGGAAAGAGAGTGGATCCCTATGAAGCCGAGGAGAATCCCACCTCTTCAGACTGGGCAGGCCCTGCCAGCCAGCCCCTCCCGGTCCCTTCTTCCCACGCCCACCTACCGGTCAGCCCCAGGCCTCCTCCCAGCCTCCTTTCATGAGGCATCTTCAAGCCGCCTGCCTCGGGGAGCCTCTCCTAATTCAGCGGGTGGGGCCGCCTCACCCGCCCACCCACCGCTGCAGCCTGGCAGCACCTGACTCCCTCCCCGGCCGGCTTCAGAGGAGAGAGGAAACCCTTACAAGGAGAAAGCTCCTCCCGCTCGCTTGGGATCCCAGGTTGGGAGGGAGTCGCCCGCTGCTCCATCTCCTGCCTCTGAGCAAAACCACATCTGGAAAGGTCCTCTGAGAAGGCTGCAAAGAAAAGGAGGCCACAGCCTCCCTCTGCCGTTTAGATTCAGCTTTAGGAGTATTTGTTGCAGGAAGATCTTCGTTCATTGACCCAATCTGAGCCTCGAGCCCTGCGAAAAAGACAAGCTGAGGGCCGCTGGTGTCCGTGAGTGGCAGGCTCTAGTCCAGTCTTTGCCCGGATCTCTGTCCTCCGTGCCTCTAGCTGTAGGCAGTGGCCGGACGACTGCGGTGGTTCAAAACTTTATAGTAACAATGCACTTTGAGGTCTCATTTACTCATTTGTGCTAAACTCCTACAGAGCTTGTCCTGAAATTAAAGGGGTTTCAATTACATATTAAGAACGCTCTAATTTCTTTTTCTTGTGATGACAATTCTTAAGATCTACTCTCTTCAAGACTTTCGAGTATCCACTACAGTATTATTCACCATTGTCGTCACACTGCATCTTACATCCCTAGGACTTATTTATTCTAAAACAAAAAGGTGGTACCTTTGGTGAAGAAGAAGAAAGAGGAGAAGGAGAAGAGGGAGAAGGAGGCAGAGAAGAAGAAGAAGAAAAATAAGAATAGGTTTCTAGATTGGGAGCTGCTGTTTCTGCTATCACACGTCCTTCTAGGAAGAACTTTTAAAACAGGTCTGATTTCTACCCGCCTAGAATATCTCAGGCATCTTCCAGGGAGGGCAATGAAGGGAAAGAAGCAGACATATGTAGCGCCTTTCCAGTGGGCTATGGTCCCAGGCCTGGAATACAGAGCAAGGTCCCCACCCTCAAGGGCTCTTGGCCTATCTGGTCCCTCGGATTCAGGCGGCAGTCCTCTTGCTTCTACTCCAAGGATTGCCCTTCATTCTTTCTTAGCCTTCTGCCCCCTCAAAGTCACTGGGTCTGAAACGCAGCTCCAGAACAAAGAGCAGGGCCTCCTCAGGGGACCTGGCCTGGTATGGGTCGAGTAGGGCAACCCTGACCTGGGACCCAGCACCTTCCCGCGGGGAGGCCCAGAGAGCCCTGTCACCCTTGGCACCTTGCCAGCACTTGGCTGGGACTCTGGGGAAAAATGCCCATTGGATCAAGCCAGCTTCTCCCTATCGACACCCATAAAGGCGGGCGTGATGGGCGGCTTTCTGTGTCAACTTGCCTATGCTATAATACCCAGTGGCTGAGTCCAGCACTAAGCCAGGTATTGCTGCGAAGATGCTCGGTAGATGTGGCTGCGTTACAGCTGGCGGACTTTCAGTGAAGGAGATTATCCTTTTGAATGTGGTGGGGCCTTGTCAAATCGGTGGAAAAGTCTTCACAGCGGAAACTGAGGTTTCCTGGAGAGAAGACATTCTGCCTCAAAACCTGTCATCAGCTCCTGCCCGAGTTTCCAGCCTGCCCTCCTGCCCTCGGGATCACAGACTTGCCAGCCCCTCAACTGCATGAGTCAATTCCTTGAAATTAATCTCTTGATACAAAACTGTTGTTCAGTCACTAAGGCGTTTCCAGCTCTTTGCGACTCCGTGGCTGCCGTGTGCCAGCTTCCCAGTCCTCCACTATCTCCAGGAATTTGCACCAATTGATGTCCCCTGAGTCAGAGATGCTGTCTAACCATCTGGCTCCTATGCGGTATTGTTCTTTACAACATTGGGCTTTCCTTTCACCTCCAGACACATCGACCACGGAGCTTCATTTCCGCCTTGGCCCAGGCTCTTCATTCTCTCTGGAGCTGTTAGTAATTGCCCTCCGGTCCTCCCAAGTGCCATACTGGACACCTTCTGACTGGGAAAGTCACCTTCTGGTGTCACATCCTTTTGCCTTCCCATGCTGTCCATGGAGGTCTTCAGACACGGACGCTGAAATGGGTTGCCATTTGCTTCTCCAGGGTCCCATGTTTTGTCAGAACTCTTCACTCTGACCTGTCCCTGTCTTGGGTGGCCCTGCATGGCATGCCTCATGGCTTCACTGAGTTACACAAGCCCCTTTGCCATGACAAGGCTGTGATCCATGAAGAGGTGATATAAAAATAAAGATGTACAAATGAATCGCTTTATAGAGAGAGAGCGAGAGAAATACATCCCTGTTGGTTCTGTTTCTCTGTGGAATCCTGACCGACTCCTACCTCAGCCTAGCTCTGGCCTCCCAGGAGCTTGACAGCCTCTCCATGAGAGCGTAGCTTTCACAGACTCTCGGGGAACTGGCTCTCTGTGGGCCCCATGGGGACTGGGGTGGGAGGAGCAGGAGGGAGGACTTTGCGCAGAGGAGCTCGGGGACTTTCTTGGCCTGTAAATTTGGGCAAGTTACTTAACCTCTCGCAGTCTGTTCCCTTGCCTATGAGATGAGGCTCTCTGGGCAGGACCATGGAGGGATTAAGGAGGTCGCACTTTTGCAAATGCCTAGACAGCCTGTAGCTCACCAGAGCAGCTCAGTCAACTTTTGTGCTAAGGGAAAAGGAGCAGGCAGGATGGGGAAGGGCGTGAGGAGGGGCTGACTGGGCCTTGGTCCCGCCCGTGCTGGAGACCTGGCGAGGCAGGGTCTCTCCTCCGTGCCTCTCCTAGGTACCTTGCAGCTCTGAAATTCCATGTTTATAGGGTGGTGTCCTAAAATACAGAGAGGGCAGTGAAAAGAATTACAGACTTGGAAAACAGAACCAGGGAGAAAAGGGTTAAAGGCCCCAGGATTATTTAGCCTGGAGAAGGGATGGCTTAATAGCCCTTCCTACTTCCTAACCTCAGGAGGGTTATTTGAGGGTTGTTGGGCTGTGGGCTGGCCAGCTCTCTCCACCTCTCTAAGAGGCCCAACAAGAGGGCCCAGGCTAATAGACCAGCTGCAGGGACTGAAGTCAGACCACAGGGTGCCTGCCTGGCCAGAGACTCCCTCTCATTTGGAGGACTCGGGGGCCTCAGGGCTCGGGGGCGGGGTGGGACTGTCGCAGCCCTGCCTAGTGGTAAGAAAGGGATTGTATGCCTTCCAACTTTCCCCGCTGCTGTTTTATTTCTAGAAATGAATTTCCCCACAATTGTGAAAGATACAAGAAAAGTGGGGATGAAACAACCTGAGGGAAGACAGAACAGGTGTAACAGGCCGGTCTAGCCGCGCCGGGCTGACCCGCATGGAGTGCCTGCCGGGGAGGGCTGGAGGGGATGAGGGGTCACTCAGCACGAGCCCCGTGGAATGCGGGGTCTCGGTCACAGAGAGAAGCCTCTGCCTGGACTTACCCCTGAGGCGGCTGAGGGCCCCTTCCTGCCCCATCCCTTCTACACAGCTTGAATGTGAACCTCCCCAGGTTCAGGCAGTGCTAACATCTCAGGAATAATGGAGGAAAACATGAAGCGCTTCTGTGATAAGCAGCTTTCTCTCTCAAGGAACAGCAGAACCAACCCGTTCCCTCCCAGACCCCTAAACGTCTTCCCATTCTCACCATCGAGATAACAATACTAGCGACTATTTTGCTGAAGGCATGCTCTCTGCCAGGCACATTGCGTAGAAATTTAATCTCCTGTACATGTCCGCCAGGCCATGCGAGATTATCCAATTTCAACTCCCTGGTACATGTCCAGGTAACCAGATAGGCCCAGAGAGGTGAAGCAACTTGTCCAAGGTCACATAGCAGAGTTTACTTACCCATCTCACTGTAGAAAATTGACCTTGCAGCTCTGAAATTCCATGTTTATAGGGTGGTGTCCTAAAATACAGAGAGGGCAGTGAAAAGAATTACAGACTTGGAAAACAGAACCAGGGAGAAAAGGGTTAAAGGCCCCAGGATTATTTAGCCTGGAGAAGGGATGGCTTAATAGCCCTTCCTACTTCCTAACCTCAGGAGGGTTATTTGAGGGTTGTTGGGCTGTGGGCTGGCCAGCTCTCTCCACCTCTCTAAGAGGCCCAACAAGAGGGCCCAGGCTAATAGACCAGCTGCAGGGACTGAAGTCAGACCACAGGGTGCCTGCCTGGCCAGAGACTCCCTCTCATTTGGAGGACTCGGGGGCCTCAGGGCTCGGGGGCGGGGTGGGACTGTCGCAGCCCTGCCTAGTGGTAAGAAAGGGATTGTATGCCTTCCAACTTTCCCCGCTGCTGTTTTATTTCTAGAAATGAATTTCCCCACAATTGTGAAAGATACAAGAAAAGTGGGGATGAAACAACCTGAGGGAAGACAGAACAGGTGTAACAGGCCGGTCTAGCCGCGCCGGGCTGACCCGCATGGAGTGCCTGCCGGGGAGGGCTGGAGGGGATGAGGGGTCACTCAGCACGAGCCCCGTGGAATGCGGGGTCTCGGTCACAGAGAGAAGCCTCTGCCTGGACTTACCCCTGAGGCGGCTGAGGGCCCCTTCCTGCCCCATCCCTTCTACACAGCTTGAATGTGAACCTCCCCAGGTTCAGGCAGTGCTAACATCTCAGGAATAATGGAGGAAAACATGAAGCGCTTCTGTGATAAGCAGCTTTCTCTCTCAAGGAACAGCAGAACCAACCCGTTCCCTCCCAGACCCCTAAACGTCTTCCCATTCTCACCATCGAGATAACAATACTAGCGACTATTTTGCTGAAGGCATGCTCTCTGCCAGGCACATTGCGTAGATTATCCCTAATTTTACAACTCTCCTTGGTACATAGTACCAGGAACCAGAGGCCCAGAGAGGTGAAGCAACTTGTCCAAGGTCACATAGCAGAGTTTAACCCTGTGCCACCCATCCATGCTGTACAAACTTGACTTCTCACCCTTGAAAGTACATTATCCCCATCTCACTGATGAGGAAAATTAGACCAAGACGTTGAATAACTTGCCCTATTAATCAATAAAGTCATACATTTCAGCTGCCAGACTGGAACATTTTCTGCAGGGAATGACGATGACAGAGAGCCCCCATCCTGCCGCCCTCTCATGCCATAGGGGGCACCATGTAAGCCCCTGTGAAGCCCCCAGTAGGCGGCAGGCAAGGGTCACTCACCTGTCCAACCGAGGGACTGGAGGAAATGGCACCAATAAATGGCATTATGATTATGTATGAAGCCTTTACCATGTAACTGGCGCTGTGCTAAACCAGTAGCATGGATTATCTGACTCAGCCCTCCCATAATCTTCTAAGGTGGGTGCTTCATTCTCCTCATGTTGCAGAGAGGAGATTGAGACCCGGAGGGATTAAGGAACTTGCCCCAGGTCACAAGGTTACTAAGTAGCAGAACTGGGTTTTGAACTCTGCTGTCATCAGACTCCAGAACCCTCCTTTGATCCCTTAAACTAAACTGTTACATCTGTTTCTTCTGAGCCAAGCATGCTACCTGGGTTTAGTGTCTAACAGCTACCTTTGTGAAGTTCAAGATTCCTTCTGCGTCGGCCCAGCCTACTCTCCTGGGAAGCTCACTCACAGCCTGTCTCTGGCCGCGCCTGCCGCCCTCCTGGCTCAGGACTGGGGAGGCGCCTTCCCAGGAGGCGGCGCTGAGGTCAGAATCTGCTCAGGCCTGGCTCTTGTGTTTGGTGACCTGGTGGGTCCCGCTGAGCCCGGAACCAGAGCTGGAACCGGAATCAGAATTGGACCGAGCCCCAGAACCGGAAGGGAAGCAGGGCGTTCCCTGAATGGCGGAGGGGCGGAGGAGGCCGTCTGACCCCACAGAGACAGAAGGTGTGAGTCACAGGCAGCAGGCGAGCCCGGCTCTGCCTGAGCCACCCGCCAGCCTGAGGGCTGCAGGCGGGGAGGACCGCTGGGGAGGAGGGAGAGCAAGCCAAGAGCACCCACGCCCCGCTCGGCATCATCCCACTGAAGCCTGTGCCGCTCGGGGAGGGCCGGCTCCAGCACGCTGGAGGCCTCCTGGTCCAGGCAGAAGCGCCACGGCCCTGGGGAGGGACCCGTGGGTCCAGCAGCCCTGGCGGAGGAACCGTGGGCTTTCCAGGCTACGTCTCCCACCCGACCCACCCCCACCCCCAAAGTCTCACCAGGCTGACCCTTCTCTGTAGCCCCCAGAAGCTCCTGCCGAGGAGCACTCAGCCTACTGCCGTTCTGCTTGCCTCTTCGTTGCCAGTACACCCACTCTGGGTCTTCGCGTTGTTGGCATTTCCCCCAAGAATCACCTCTTGACACCCACGCACCCCAATCCAGGCCGTGTGACCCTGCCTTTCCTCCCCTGCTCCCGTCCCCCCACACTCGAGTTCCCCCACACTGCGCTGTAACCTGCTGCTCCGCTGGCCGCCAGGCCATCTCTGAGGCTGTGGGTGTCTTGCTGGGTGCCCAGTGCATCGTGGGTGGCCTGCTATGTATCTGTTGAGTTCATGGATGGTTAAAACAAAACAGATAAAGAGAGAGAGTAGACTCTAGGCATCCTGTGGGTCCTGCCCGCTCAGCCCACAGTTTCCGGAGCGGCCCTGGGCGCCCAGCAGGTCTTGGCAGGAGCAACTCAGGGCACCTGGGTTGAGATACGGATGAGGCAGTGACCCCGTGGAAGCTGGGGTAGGACAGGGTGGCTCCAGAAAGCTGGGGTTTAGGGCTTGGGAACCTGGCTCAAATTTCCCTCGAATCTGACAGTTTCCAGGGAAGCCATGCAGAGGAGACGTGTCTGGGCAAAGGCAGCCTGTCTGTCCGGTTACAGGTGAAGCTCTCGGGGAGGCAGAGCCCCAGCGGGAGCCTGCCTCCTGGCTGGGAGGCACACGGCTGAGCCTCCAGAGCGCCTTCGCTGACCTCCCCATGGCAGGCTGCCGGCTGGGCGGCCACGCCTACAACACGCCATCCTCCACTTCCCTGTGGCCGGTGACTGACACTCCACACGCCCAACGCAGGGGTCCCAGGTTCGATCCCTGGCCAGGGATCCCTGCAGCCACACGCTGCAGCTAAGACCCGGCGCAGCCAAATAAAGAAATAAAATACATAAGTATATATTTTTACAAAAGACACTGCTCTCACCTAGGCTGGTGCCCCCAGATCTGGAAACCTCAGTGGACAAAGGACCATGGGCAGGCAAGAGAAGGGAGGGAGCCGGCAAGTAGGGAAGAGAAAGGAAAGAAAGCAGCAGAAAGGAGAACCTCACAGGCTAGAGAACAAACTAGAGCGAGTCAATGAGACGGAAAGGAAAGCCACATCCAACAGAGAAAGCTCACGTCAAAATCTACTCCCCAGCCTCCAATTCCCAGCGTGGTCTCACATGAACTACAGCAGCCTGGGAGGCACCGCTATGCTTTCCATTCCTTTTATTTTATTTCACTTTTTATGACGGAAAACTTCAAAAAATACACAAAGTAGACATAAGGGTATACTTTCTACCCGTAGGTGCCCA
The DNA here is from genome assembly GCA_022376925.1 of Tragulus kanchil. NCBI lineage: Eukaryota > Metazoa > Chordata > Mammalia > Artiodactyla > Tragulidae > Tragulus > Tragulus kanchil. The sequence goes on from JAIOJX010000006.1 coordinate 140,650,617, forward strand.
GCACCCTGCTGCGACAGTTCTCTCACTGTGCCATTCTTTCGTTTCATCCTCACTGACTCAGTTTTTATGATTTCCGACATGTCGGTTTTTTAGGAAAATTTACATGCATTAAAACCTACAAATATAGGTGTCGTGTGGATAAATGTTTATAACTAGGTAACCCCCTTCCTTATTGTAATATGGTATATTATCATCTCACGGGCAAATTCTTCATGTTCGTTTCAGTCAAGCCCACCACCCGGCTCCACCTGAAATGACCTAACCTGTAGCTAATGATAGCTTTGCCTAATCTAGGACGTCCCATAAGTGGAATCACACAACATCTACCCCTGAGCGCCTTTCTCCTTGCTCTTGGCAGGCTATTTTTGAGACTCATATATCAGTTGCTGTTGTTTAGTCACTAAGTCGCGCTCAACTCTTTGTAAACCCATGGACAGTAGCCCATCAGACTCCTCTGTCCATGGGATCCTGCAGGCAAGAATATTGGAGTGGGTTGCCATTTCCTTCTCCAGGGGATCTTCCTGACCGAGGGATTGAACCCAGGTCTTCAGCCTTGAGAGGCAGATTCTTTACCACAAAGTCACCAGGGAAGGCCACATACATCAAGAGTTAGTTTCTTTTTCATTGCTGACAGTACTTCAGCGTAGGAAGGTATCAAAATTTGTCTAGCGATTCTCCTGTTAAAGAGCATTTGGGCTGTTTTCAGCATGTGACTAGTGTGAATAAAACTTTTATGAGCATTCGTTTTCGTGGGCATATGTTTTCATTCTCTTGGATGAATAGCTAGAAGCAGAATTACCAAGTCCAAGTGTAGGCGTGTAGGTGTCTGTTTAACTTTATGAGAAACCAGCCAACCTTCTTCCAGAGTGGGCGCGCTGGTGTGCATTCCCACCAGCAGCTGTGTGAGCTCCACTGGCTCCACGGCCTTGTCCACATTCGGGGGTGGTCAGTGTAGGCATTTGTAAGGGTAGCCATTACGGTTGGTGTGTACCGACTGTGATTTGCATTTCTCTCATGATGTCAAGCAGTGTTTCATGTGCCATCGGCTTTCACACGTCTTTGGTGAAGTATCTGTTCAAGCCTCTTGCCCATTTCTCATGGACTTGCTTATCTTTTCGTTACTGAATCATAGAAGTTCTTTGTTTATTCTGGTAGTCTGTCTTTTGTTGGCTCTTTTCTGAATATTTTCTCCAAATCAGTGGCCTGCCTATTAATTTTCTGGTGTCCTTTTATCAGATTTATCAAGGCATAATTAGATAAGATTCTCCCATTTTAAGTGCGCAACACTAAGCTTCATGTTCGTTTCAGTCAAGCCCACCACCCGGCTCCACCTGAAATGACCTAACCTGTAGCTAATGATAGCTTTGCCTAATCTAGGACGTCCCATAAGTGGAATCACACAACATCTACCCCTGAGCGCCTTTCTCCTTGCTCTTGGCAGGCTATTTTTGAGACTCATATATCAGTTGCTGTTGTTTAGTCACTAAGTCGCGCTCAACTCTTTGTAAACCCATGGACAGTAGCCCATCAGACTCCTCTGTCCATGGGATCCTGCAGGCAAGAATATTGGAGTGGGTTGCCATTTCCTTCTCCAGGGGATCTTCCTGACCGAGGATTGAACCCAGGTCTTCAGCCTTGAGAGGCAGATTCTTTACCACAAAGTCACCAGGGAAGGCCACATACATCAAGAGTTAGTTTCTTTTTCATTGCTGACAGTACTTCAGCGTAGGAAGGTATCAAAATTTGTCTAGCGATTCTCCTGTTAAAGAGCATTTGGGCTGTTTTCAGCATGTGACTAGTGTGAATAAAACTTTTATGAGCATTCGTTTTCGTGGGCATATGTTTTCATTCTCTTGGATGAATAGCTAGAAGCAGAATTACCAAGTCCAAGTGTAGGCGTGTAGGTGTCTGTTTAACTTTATGAGAAACCAGCCAACCTTCTTCCAGAGTGGGCGCGCTGGTGTGCATTCCCACCAGCAGCTGTGTGAGCTCCACTGGCTCCACGGCCTTGTCCACATTCGGGGGTGGTCAGTGTAGGCATTTGTAAGGGTAGCCATTACGGTTGGTGTGTACCGACTGTGATTTGCATTTCTCTCATGATGTCAAGCAGTGTTTCATGTGCCATCGGCTTTCACACGTCTTTGGTGAAGTATCTGTTCAAGCCTCTTGCCCATTTCTCATGGACTTGCTTATCTTTTCGTTACTGAATCATAGAAGTTCTTTGTTTATTCTGGTAGTCTGTCTTTTGTTGGCTCTTTTCTGAATATTTTCTCCAAATCAGTGGCCTGCCTATTAATTTTCTGGTGTCCTTTTATCAGATTTATCAAGGCATAATTTAGATAAGATTCTCCCATTTTAAGTGCGCAACACTAAGAGTTTGGACCAATGTGTACAGTTGAGTAACCAATAGGAGAAGCATGATCTAGAATCTGTCCATCATTCTGAATATGTCCATCATTCTGTCCAGCAGTCGTCCCATGCTCCTCCAGAGAGAATCCCTAGGTTCTGGAACTGCAGACAGGTTTTCTGGCATAATGATTTCACCTGTTTCAGAATTTCTGTAAATAGAGCTATGCAGTGTGTAATCTTGTATATCTGGCTTCTCTCACTTAGCATGTTTTTGAGATTCTTTGTATGGATGAATAATATCCCATTGTACAGATATTCTACACTTCATCCGTTACCACTTGATGGACATTTGGGTATTCCGATTTGCAACTATTATAAAGTTGCTGTATTTATATAAATGTCTTTGTGTGTTTATTTGTGTTTTATTTCCCCTGGGAAATACTCAGGTATGAGTCTGTTGGGTCATGTAATAAGACAGTTAACTTTGTAAGTAACTATTAGACTGTTTTTCAAAGCAGCCATGCCTTTCCACATCCCTACCCACTCACCACTTTCAGCTGCTTTTCATCCCAGGAACTTGTGGGGAAGTCAGTCTCCTGAAGTCTTAGCCACCCCACTGGTTATGTAGTGGTTACTTGGTGTAATTTTAATTTGTGTTTATCTAGTGACTAGTCTATCCAGTGACATTTCTTTTCTTATTAGAGGTTGTCCTTTCTGTATCCTAAGAAGTCTTGGCTAGGGCTTCCCCAGTGGTTAAGTGGGTAAAGACTCCACCTTGCAATGCAGGGGCTTTTTTAGAAGATCTTGGCAGGCCTCGTAGGCATTTGTAAGGGTAGCCATTACGGTTGGTGTGTACCGACTGTGATTTGCATTTCTCTCATGATGTCAAGCAGTGTTTCATGTGCCATCGGCTTTCACACGTCTTTGGTGAAGTATCTGTTCAAGCCTCTTGCCCATTTCTCATGGACTTGCTTATCTTTTCGTTACTGAATCATAGAAGTTCTTTGTTTATTCTGGTAGTCTGTCTTTTGTTGGCTCTTTTCTGAATATTTTCTCCAAATCAGTGGCCTGCCTATTAATTTTCTGGTGTCCTTTTATCAGATTTATCAAGGCATAATTTAGATAAGATTCTCCCATTTTAAGTGCGCAACACTAAGAGTTTGGACCAATGTGTACAGTTGAGTAACCAATAGGAGAAGCATGATCTAGAATCTGTCCATCATTCTGAATATGTCCATCATTCTGTCCAGCAGTCGTCCCATGCTCCTCCAGAGAGAATCCCTAGGTTCTGGAACTGCAGACAGGTTTTCTGGCATAATGATTTCACCTGTTTCAGAATTTCTGTAAATAGAGCTATGCAGTGTGTAATCTTGTATATCTGGCTTCTCTCACTTAGCATGTTTTTGAGATTCTTTGTATGGATGAATAATATCCCATTGTACAGATATTCTACACTTCATCCGTTACCACTTGATGGACATTTGGGTATTCCGATTTGCAACTATTATAAAGTTGCTGTATTTATATAAATGTCTTTGTGTGTTTATTTGTGTTTTATTTCCCCTGGGAAATACTCAGGTATGAGTCTGTTGGGTCATGTAATAAGACAGTTAACTTTGTAAGTAACTATTAGACTGTTTTTCAAAGCAGCCATGCCTTTCCACATCCCTACCCACTCACCACTTTCAGCTGCTTTTCATCCCAGGAACTTGTGGGGAAGTCAGTCTCCTGAAGTCTTAGCCACCCCACTGGTTATGTAGTGGTTACTTGGTGTAATTTTAATTTGTGTTTATCTAGTGACTAGTCTATCCAGTGACATTTCTTTTCTTATTAGAGGTTGTCCTTTCTGTATCCTAAGAAGTCTTGGCTAGGGCTTCCCCAGTGGTTAAGTGGGTAAAGACTCCACCTTGCAGTGCAGGGGGCATTGGTTTGATCCTTGGCCCAGGAAGATCCAATGTGCCATGGAGCCACTGGGCCAGTGTGCCCAATTACAAGCCAGCACTCTGGAGCACATGCACCCAGAGCCAGCACTCTGCATCAAGAGAGGCCACTGCAATGGGAGGCCCACACAGGCCAAAGAATAAACATGGATGAAAATAAATAAATAAATAAACAATAAAAGAGGCCAAAATTAAAAAAAAAGAGAGAGAAGTCTTGGCTAACCCAAGATCACAATGATTTCAGTTCTTTGACCCACCATTTCAAGTTGCTGTTTATGGTGTGAGACAAAAGTCATTGTTTTTTCTTGTATATAGTCATCCAATTATCCTAGCACCATTTTTTGAAAGGACTGCTATTTCCTCCACTGATTTACCTTGGCACCTTTGTGAAAAGTCAATTATTTGTGTATGTCTTAGTACTTCTGGACACTAGTCTGTTCCACTGACCCTAATTTCTATTTACACTATAATGTAATGTCCTAAAATTACTGTACTTTTATTGTAAGTCTTGAAATGAGGTAGTAATTCCTCCAGTCATTTTCTTTGTTTTTCAGAAAATTTTTGCTTAGCTATTATTGTCCTTTCCATTTCCACGTGAATTTTAGAATCAGCTTGTCAACTTTGCAAAACACCTGCTAAGATTTTGAGTAGACTACATTAGATCTATAGGTCAATTGGAGGGAAAACTGAGATCTTAACTATATCAAGTGTTCTCATTCATGAACATGATCTGTCTATGTATTTAAATCTTTTTTAATTCCTCCTAGCAATATTTCATAGTTTTCAGTGTACTGTATAAATTTTGCTGATTTGTCCCTAAATGCTTCATGTTTAATGTCATTATGAACATTATTTTTCATTTACAATTCCAGTTGTTAGTTTCTAGTGTATAGAAATAAAATTCAGTTTTATATATTGAAGTCTTAGCCACCCCACTGGTTATGTAGTGGTTACTTGGTGTAATTTTAATTTGTGTTTATCTAGTGACTAGTCTATCCAGTGACATTTCTTTTCTTATTAGAGGTTGTCCTTTCTGTATCCTAAGAAGTCTTGGCTAGGGCTTCCCCAGTGGTTAAGTGGGTAAAGACTCCACCTTGCAGTGCAGGGGGCATTGGTTTGATCCTTGGCCCAGGAAGATCCAATGTGCCATGGAGCCACTGGGCCAGTGTGCCCAATTACAAGCCAGCACTCTGGAGCACATGCACCCAGAGCCAGCACTCTGCATCAAGAGAGGCCACTGCAATGGGAGGCCCACACAGGCCAAAGAATAAACATGGATGAAAATAAATAAATAAATAAACAATAAAAGAGGCCAAAATTAAAAAAAAAAAAGAGAGAGAGAAGTCTTGGCTAACCCAAGATCACAATGATTTCAGTTCTTTGACCCACCATTTCAAGTTGCTGTTTATGGTGTGAGACAAAAGTCATTGTTTTTTCTTGTATATAGTCATCCAATTATCCTAGCACCATTTTTTGAAAGGACTGCTATTTCCTCCACTGATTTACCTTGGCACCTTTGTGAAAAGTCAATTATTTGTGTATGTCTTAGTACTTCTGGACACTAGTCTGTTCCACTGACCCTAATTTCTATTTACACTATAATGTAATGTCCTAAAATTACTGTACTTTTATTGTAAGTCTTGAAATGAGGTAGTAATTCCTCCAGTCATTTTCTTTGTTTTTCAGAAAATTTTTGCTTAGCTATTATTGTCCTTTCCATTTCCACGTGAATTTTAGAATCAGCTTGTCAACTTTGCAAAACACCTGCTAAGATTTTGAGTAGACTACATTAGATCTATAGGTCAATTGGAGGGAAAACTGAGATCTTAACTATATCAAGTGTTCTCATTCATGAACATGATCTGTCTATGTATTTAAATCTTTTTTAATTCCTCCTAGCAATATTTCATAGTTTTCAGTGTACTGTATAAATTTTGCTGATTTGTCCCTAAATGCTTCATGTTTAATGTCATTATGAACATTATTTTTCATTTACAATTCCAGTTGTTAGTTTCTAGTGTATAGAAATAAAATTCAGTTTTATATATTGAACTTGTTAACTTTACTTCTTAGTTCTAGTCCACTAGCTTTTCTATAGATTCCTTAAGATTTTTCTAGATAGACAACCCTGTTGAGTGTAAATAAAGAAAAATTTGAATCTTCCCTTCAAAACAACAGGCCTTGTCATTTGAATTATCACAATGCCTAGGATCTCAAGTATGCTGTTGAACAGAAATAGTCATAAAAGAGGGGTTGGCATAGGAGAAATGGGTGAAGATGATCAAGATGTCCAATGGGGGTGTCATGTACAGCACAGTGAGTATAGTTAACAATAATGTATGTTTGAAAGTTTCTTAGAGAGTAGATCTGAAAATTCCCATCCCAGGGAGAAAAATAACTATGTAAGATGATGGATTTTAATTTATTATGGTAATCATTTTTCAATATATACATACATATATCAAATCATTATGTCATATACCTTAAACGAATACAATGTTATGTACCAATTATATCTCAATAAAACTGGAGCAAAGTGAGACAGTTTTAACCTATTTCCTTGCCTTGTTTCTGATCTGAGAGGGAAAATACTCAGTCTTCCACCATTTGCCTGTGATGGTAACTACAGGATTTTTTTTTTTTTTTTTTTAGACATGCTTTTTTCAGATTGTGTGTTTCCTTCTATTCCTAACTTACTTAGATTTTATCATGGGTCTATGCTGACTTTTGTCAAAAATGTCCTTTGTATCAACTGACACAATGATAGGTTGCTTCTTTTAAGACTGTTTGAATGGTGTGTTTGTTTTTTCTTAAATTTTCATGAAACTTAATTTGTCTTTTTTTGTTTTGCTTTGTGTTTTGATTTTTAGGTCTTGTTCAAGAACTCTTCGGCTTCCCATGGGGCTCAAGTGGTAAAGAATCTGCCCGCCAAGGCAGGAGACACAGGAGATGCAGGTTCGGTCCCTGCGTCAGGGAAGATCCCCTGGAGGCGGGCACGGCCACCAGCTTCAGTGCTCTTGCCTGGAGAAGCCCTGGGGACAGAGGAGCCTGCCGGGCTACAGCCTGTGAGGCTGCAGAGTTGGACACAACTTAGTGCCTGAGCACACACACTGCACAAGATCTCTTTGCTCACTTTGGGGGTCTCAAAAATATTCTCCTCCTATGCTCGCTTTAACAAAATTTACTATAGTGTTAACTGTTACATTTAGGTTTATAACCCAACTCTAATTCTTTGACATACAGTATAAAGCTTTTTTTTTTTTTTTTTCCTGGATAAAGGCATCATCCAATTGTTTCAGGACCTTCCATTGAAATATTTTCTTTTCTTCACAGAATTACTGTGACATCTCTGTTCAACACCAATTAACTGTGTGAGTATAAGTCTATTTCTAGAATCTCTATTGTGTTTCACTGATCAGTCTGTCTGTCCTATGCCAACACAACTCAGTCTTAATTGCTGCAGCTTTATAGTAAAACTTCAAGTCATCGAGTATACACTCTTCAGCTTTGTTTTTCTTTTTGAGGATTATTTGGTCCTTTGAACTTTTTTAGGCTAAACACTACAGCCTATGAAATACTATTAACAAACCCTTCAAGAATTACAAGTGGAACTATTTAATATATTAAATCTATAGATTAATTTGGCAAAATGGCATCATAGTTGAGTTTTTCATAAATGTTGTATAGCTCTCCATTTATTTTGGTCTTTTAAAATTTGCCTCAGCAATATTTTGTAATTTTCAATGCGCCCTCCTTACATAACTTTTGTTAAAATTCTTCTTAAGTATTTCACTATGTGAGACTGTTGGAAGTGGAATTTTTTGTTGGTGGTGTTTTTTTTTTTTTTGGCCACTTCTATTGGTCTTTCATTTATTTGTTTTCATCCATCTTTGTTCTTTGGCCTGTGTGGGCCTCCCATCACAGTGGCCTCTCTTATCACAGAGCACCGGCTCTGGGCGCATGCGCTCCAGAGCTCTGACTCAGTAGTTGGACACATCGGTCCAGCCGCTCTGCGGCAGGTGGGATCTTCCCAGGCCAGGGATCAAACCAGCTCCCCTTGGACTGCAAGGCGGTGTCCTTATACACTGGACCACTAGGGAAGCCCGGAAGTGGAATTTTTGGACTTGTTTGCTGCTTGTAGATGATAAAACACTTTATGTGTTTATATTAACCTGACATCTAGCAATCTTGCCAGAACTACTGAAATAAAAAGAGAGACTGATAAGAGATTTATTTTAAGCAATTTGTTGCTGTGATTGTGGGGGCTGGTAAGTCTGAAACCTGTAGGGCAGGGCAGCTGGAAGGCTGGAAATCTTCAGGCAGATAAAGCTGTGCTTCACAGACAAAATTCTTCTTTCTGCAGGAAACCTTAATTTTGCTCTAAAGGCCTTTCAGTTGATTGGATGAAGCCCACTCAGATTACATAGGATAATCTCCTTACTTAAAGTCAACTGACTGTGGATGTTAACCACATCTACAAAATGCCTTCACAGCGACACTAGGATTACATCTCTGTTCAACACCAATTAACTGTGTGAGTATAAGTCTATTTCTAGAATCTCTATTGTGTTTCACTGATCAGTCTGTCTGTCCTATGCCAACACAACTCAGTCTTAATTGCTGCAGCTTTATAGTAAAACTTCAAGTCATCGAGTATACACTCTTCAGCTTTGTTTTTCTTTTTGAGGATTATTTGGTCCTTTGAACTTTTTTAGGCTAAACACTACAGCCTATGAAATACTATTAACAAACCCTTCAAGAATTACAAGTGGAACTATTTAATATATTAAATCTATAGATTAATTTGGCAAAATGGCATCATAGTTGAGTTTTTCATAAATGTTGTATAGCTCTCCATTTATTTTGGTCTTTTAAAATTTGCCTCAGCAATATTTTGTAATTTTCAATGCGCCCTCCTTACATAACTTTTGTTAAAATTCTTCTTAAGTATTTCACTATGTGAGACTGTTGGAAGTGGAATTTTTTGTTGGTGGTGTTTTTTTTTTTTTTGGCCACTTCTATTGGTCTTTCATTTATTTGTTTTCATCCATCTTTGTTCTTTGGCCTGTGTGGGCCTCCCATCACAGTGGCCTCTCTTATCACAGAGCACCGGCTCTGGGCGCATGCGCTCCAGAGCTCTGACTCAGTAGTTGGACACATCGGTCCAGCCGCTCTGCGGCAGGTGGGATCTTCCCAGGCCAGGGATCAAACCAGCTCCCCTTGGACTGCAAGGCGGTGTCCTTATACACTGGACCACTAGGGAAGCCCGGAAGTGGAATTTTTGGACTTGTTTGCTGCTTGTAGATGATAAAACACTTTATGTGTTTATATTAACCTGACATCTAGCAATCTTGCCAGAACTACTGAAATAAAAAGAGAGACTGATAAGAGATTTATTTTAAGCAATTTGTTGCTGTGATTGTGGGGGCTGGTAAGTCTGAAACCTGTAGGGCAGGGCAGCTGGAAGGCTGGAAATCTTCAGGCAGATAAAGCTGTGCTTCACAGACAAAATTCTTCTTTCTGCAGGAAACCTTAATTTTGCTCTAAAGGCCTTTCAGTTGATTGGATGAAGCCCACTCAGATTACATAGGATAATCTCCCTTACTTAAAGTCAACTGACTGTGGATGTTAACCACATCTACAAAATGCCTTCACAGCGACACTAGGATTAGCTTTCATTAAATAATTAGGCACTAGTCAAATGGATACATAAAATGAATTACCACCAATGGTATATTTTTTTCCATCCTCTTATTTCCGCTCTGTGTCTTTGTGTTTAAAGTGCACCTCTTACAGTCAATACCGACCTGGTTCCTGCTTCTTTCTCCAATCAGACGATCCACACGTCTTAATTAAAATGTTTAATTCACCAATTCTCTCACTAATCCATCAAACTACATTTGATGTCATTATTGGTAAATTTGGACCTAGGTCTGCCATTTCCTATATGTTTTATATTCATTTCATCTGTTTTCTTGTTTACCTCCTGATTTCTTTGAAATTAATAAGATATTTTAAAATATTTCCTTGTGATTCCTCCGTAAGCTTTTTAGCTACATACCTTTACATTTTTAGGAGCTATTCCAAGCAGTATAATGTGTGCCTTTAACTTACCACAGTCTGTGTGTTTGCACATACGTGTTCAGATATGTCTGACTCTTTGTGACCCTGTGGGCTGCAGCCCGCCAGGCTCCTCTGCCCATGGGATTCTCCAGGCAAGAAAACTGGAGCGGGTTGCCATTTCCTCCTCCAGGGCATTTTTTTTTTTGGTGGAGGGCGGCGAGTCCGGGAGGGAGGGGGCAGGCGGGTGGGCCACTTCTATTGGTTTTTCGTTTAATTTTTCATCCATCTTTGTTCTTTGGCCCGTGTGGGCCTCAAACGCGGTGGCCGCTGTTGTCGCAGAGCACCGGCTCTGGGCGCATGTGCTCCAGAGCTCCAGCTCGGTAATTGGACACATCAGTCCAGCCGCTCCGCGGCACGTGGGATCTTCCCAGGCCAGGGATCGAACCGGCACCCCTTGCATTGCAAGGTGGTGTCCTTACCCACTGGACCACCAGGGAAGCCCCCAGGGCATCTTTCTGACTCAGGGATGGAACCCACATCTCTTGCGCCCTGCACTGGCAGGCAGATTGTTCACCACTGCGCCACCTGGGAAGGGTTAATACTGTACTGCTTCACATAAAGAATATGCAAGACTCTTGCAACAGGACACCTCCATTTACACCCCGGTGGTGTCCTATACCCACTGTAACAGATCCTTCAACTGACTGTGGATGTTAACAAAAACCCCGACACTATGATTAGCTTTCATTAAATAATTAGGCACTAGTCAAATGGATACATAAAATGAATTACCACCAATGGTATATTTTTTTCCATCCTCTTATTTCCGCTCTGTGTCTTTGTGTTTAAAGTGCACCTCTTACAGTCAATACCGACCTGGTTCCTGCTTCTTTCTCCAATCAGACGATCCACACGTCTTAATTAAAATGTTTAATTCACCAATTCTCTCACTAATCCATCAAACTACATTTGATGTCATTATTGGTAAATTTGGACCTAGGTCTGCCATTTCCTATATGTTTTATATTCATTTCATCTGTTTTCTTGTTTACCTCCTGATTTCTTTGAAATTAATAAGATATTTTAAAATATTTCCTTGTGATTCCTCCGTAAGCTTTTTAGCTACATACCTTTACATTTTTAGGAGCTATTCCAAGCAGTATAATGTGTGCCTTTAACTTACCACAGTCTGTGTGTTTGCACATACGTGTTCAGATATGTCTGACTCTTTGTGACCCTGTGGGCTGCAGCCCGCCAGGCTCCTCTGCCCATGGGATTCTCCAGGCAAGAAAACTGGAGCGGGTTGCCATTTCCTCCTCCAGGGCATTTTTTTTTTTTTGGTGGAGGGGCGGCGAGTCCGGGAGGGAGGGGGCAGGCGGGTGGGCCACTTCTATTGGTTTTTCGTTTAATTTTTCATCCATCTTTGTTCTTTGGCCCGTGTGGGCCTCAAACGCGGTGGCCGCTGTTGTCGCAGAGCACCGGCTCTGGGCGCATGTGCTCCAGAGCTCCAGCTCGGTAATTGGACACATCAGTCCAGCCGCTCCGCGGCACGTGGGATCTTCCCAGGCCAGGGATCGAACCGGCACCCCTTGCATTGCAAGGTGGTGTCCTTACCCACTGGACCACCAGGGAAGCCCCCAGGGCATCTTTCTGACTCAGGGATGGAACCCACATCTCTTGCGTCCCCTGCACTGGCAGGCAGATTGTTCACCACTGCGCCACCTGGGAAGGGTTAATACTGTACTGCTTCACATAAAGAATATGCAAGACTCTTGCAACAGGACACCTCCATTTACACTCACCCTCATGGTCTGTACCGCATTTGTCATCTATACTAACCTACATATGTAACAGATCTCTTCACACTGTTGTAGTTTTTGCTTTGAATAATCATATGCCTTTTTAAGAATCTGAGAAAATAATATATATAGTTTCTTATATTTTACCCACATATTTATGTCTATCTTAATTTTTCCTATAAATCTGTGTTACCACCTGCTATCATTTCCCTTCCACCTGAAAAGCTTCCTTTAACATTTTTTTTGGTAGCGTTAAGTGTGATGGTTAATGAATTCACTTTGTTTTCTTTAAAATCTATTTATGTGGTCCTCATTATTGAGGACAAGTTTGCTGAATTCTGAGTTGGCAGGGTTTTTTCTTCTCTCTTCAGCATTTTGAAGATGCTGCTCAGCTGTGTTCAGGGCTTCATCATTTAGGAAAAGCTGGCCATCACTGGCCATCATTCCTCTTGAGAAGCCTGTAGCGTATCTTCTCTCCTTTGGGGTTTTAGCAACTTGATCATCTGTGCCTAGGTGTGGTTTTCTATATGCTTACTTTGCTTGGGCTTCGCTGAGCTTCTTAGATCTCTAAACTGAGGACTTTCACTAAATTTGTGAACTTTTGAGCCATCATTTCTTTAAATATTTTTCTTATCCATTCTCTCTCTCTCCTTTCTGTCTTGGGCTCCAGATCCATTCATAGTAAGGTTGCTTGATGTTGTCCCTTGGGACTCTGAGATGCTCCATTTTTTTTCAATGTTTTTCTCTTAGTGCTGCAGTTAGGATACATCCTCTTGGTCTATGCACAAGTTCAATAACTATTTCCTGTCATCTCCAATTTGCTATAAACCCAACTGCTTCATGTTTTATTTTACTTGTAAATTTTCAGCTCTAGAGATTCCATTTGGTTCTTTCATTATGGTATTTTTTCTGATAAGATTCCCTATTTGTTAACTCATAATCCATATATTTCCCATTAAGTTCCCAAACATAACAGGTGCATTGAAATCATTATCTACTAATTGCAAGACCTGGATCATCTCAGGATGGAGGTTGACTGACTGCATTTTTTAAATTGAAAAAGGGTCAAGTTTTCTTGTCTGTTTTCATGTCTACTGAGTTCTGACTAGACACTAGACATTATGAATGGTATGTTATAGAGAATCTGGATTGTGTTATATTTCTCTGAAGGGTAATTTTTATTCAAGCTGTCAGTTAACCTCTAAACTCTGTCTCCCCTATGATAAGGATCATCTGAAATCTCTGCTCAGTTCTCCTAGCTTCTGTCCACTGATTTTTTAAGCCAGGCTGCCTAGAGCTTCCTATATGCTTGATATTAGCTTAATAAGTTAAAATCGACAGAGAATTTGAACTGATTTTATCTGTAGATTTGGGGACTCACCCCTTCTGCCGTTCCCCCCAGCTTTCTAGATGCTCTGCCCTAATGCTGAGGATTCTAGCATACATCCATGCGGCGTCCGAGTATGCCATCAGAAAACGGCTGCAAACTCCAAATCTCACTCCTTGCAGCTTAGTTTTTTCAAAGGTAGACATCCTTTGGGTTTTTGCGTGTGTGTGCGTGCGTGCGTGCGTGCGTGTGTGTGTGTGTGTGTGTGTGTGTTTTAAATGCTTTCCCAGATTTTATCATTGTGACCTGATGAGGGTAACTGCTTGGGGAGGGTTGGGCGAAGGGAATGGGCAGGTCCCACAAAGCTGTTTCTCCATTATTAGAAGTCAGAACGTCATTGCCCCTTTCTACACAGGAGCAAGCTGAGGCACCAGAAATGAATGACTGGCCCAAAATTTTGTGGCTCATACTCAACGTCAAATCTTGCCCCTGCGGACTGATGGAGAACCTCCCCTGATCTTCACTAGTTTGAAGTTCTCCAGACCCTTTCATCTTCTCACCCCGCACACAGCTTTAGGCTGGGCCTTGTGGGACGGGCCGGACCAAGGGCCGAATCCCACAACAGGTGTCACTCGTTAGATTTTGCATTTGTGTGACCCTGGCCTTCTTGGGAGCCTCCCGCGGCCCTCCGTACAGTACCTCTAGCTTACTTCAATGCGTCCCTGGCCACATAACAGGTGCATTGAAATCATTATCTACTAATTGCAAGACCTGGATCATCTCAGGATGGAGGTTGACTGACTGCATTTTTTAAATTGAAAAAGGGTCAAGTTTTCTTGTCTGTTTTCATGTCTACTGAGTTCTGACTAGACACTAGACATTATGAATGGTATGTTATAGAGAATCTGGATTGTGTTATATTTCTCTGAAGGGTAATTTTTATTCAAGCTGTCAGTTAACCTCTAAACTCTGTCTCCCCTATGATAAGGATCATCTGAAATCTCTGCTCAGTTCTCCTAGCTTCTGTCCACTGATTTTTTAAGCCAGGCTGCCTAGAGCTTCCTATATGCTTGATATTAGCTTAATAAGTTAAAATCGACAGAGAATTTGAACTGATTTTATCTGTAGATTTGGGGACTCACCCCTTCTGCCGTTCCCCCCAGCTTTCTAGATGCTCTGCCCTAATGCTGAGGATTCTAGCATACATCCATGCGGCGTCCGAGTATGCCATCAGAAAACGGCTGCAAACTCCAAATCTCACTCCTTGCAGCTTAGTTTTTTCAAAGGTAGACATCCTTTGGGTTTTTGCGTGTGTGTGCGTGCGTGCGTGCGTGCGTGCGTGCGTGCGTGTGTGTGTGTGTGTGTGTGTGTTTTAAATGCTTTCCCAGATTTTATCATTGTGACCTGATGAGGGTAACTGCTTGGGGAGGGTTGGGCGAAGGGAATGGGCAGGTCCCACAAAGCTGTTTCTCCATTATTAGAAGTCAGAACGTCATTGCCCCTTTCTACACAGGAGCAAGCTGAGGCACCAGAAATGAATGACTGGCCCAAAATTTTGTGGCTCATACTCAACGTCAAATCTTGCCCCTGCGGACTGATGGAGAACCTCCCCTGATCTTCACTAGTTTGAAGTTCTCCAGACCCTTTCATCTTCTCACCCCGCACACAGCTTTAGGCTGGGCCTTGTGGGACGGGCCGGACCAAGGGCCGAATCCCACAACAGGTGTCACTCGTTAGATTTTGCATTTGTGTGACCCTGGCCTTCTTGGGAGCCTCCCGCGGCCCTCCGTACAGTACCTCTAGCTTACTTCAATGCGTCCCCTGGCCACATAAATTTCAGCTTGCCATGGCCTCCCTTCTTCACATGCTGGCCCTACCTAAATTCTTCCAGCAACTCCTCATCGCTTTCAGGACTAAGACCCCAGTCCTAAGACGGCCCCAGGCCCTGCACAGTCCAGTTTCCACTTTGTATCCACAGAGCTAAGCACACAGCTGAGGCCTCGTGATCAAGGGGGCCACGTGATCACTCTGTGTGGCACCCTCAGACGTCCTCAGTTTAACATACAGAGCCGAGAAGCAAGGTGAAAGATGCTCCCCAGCACTGTAAAAGTGCTTCCTAAGTAGGGGAGTCCTCATCTCAAAGTTAAAGGGGGGAGGATGGAAGCAGAGGAGGCCCGGGGCGAGGACGCGCTGAGGGCCAGGCGCCGCGGTGCCTCGGGTCTGCTGGGAGCACGGGGAACCGTGGCCCCGGTGGGAAGCCGGCGGCGCCCAGGCTCTCAGCCCTCCCAGGCCTGCCCTGGCTCGCTCCCTCGGCCTTGGTAGCTGCTCCCGCCCCTCAACAAAGGCCTGTTTCATCCCCAATGCTGGAAGAGGCTTTATGTCTGCCCTACGGCTCCCCGCGACCTGCGAATCAGGGACCTAAATTTGCTGCCCAGTGAGTGTCTCAGGAGCCTGGGCTCCAGGAGGTTTCGTCTGCCTCCAGGAGTAGGGAGGGGTGAGTGAGGGACCAACCCAATAGGGAGGCAGAGGGCGCTCCTGAATTCCAGCGAGCAACAAGGCACAGAGAGCATGCATTTCCTTCTTTTTCTAGAGGGAGACCCATCATGTTATTTGACCGACCGCATGCTTTCTGCAGGCTCTGTGCCCAGCTTCATTTATCAAGTACCTGCTTTCTGTCTCCGGGTCTGTTTCCCTGCCTCTGAACCCCAGGCACCGCGGAGGTATGAACTCACTTCCCATCCTGGACACCAAGTACCATCGGCTGCCCCAGGGCAAGACTGGAAGGGCTGGCCGAATAGGCCCAGGCGTGCCTGTGATGCTCACGAGCACCCTCCGGAGAGGGGCGTATATTATCTCCATTTTCCTATTGAGGAACCTGGGGTGGGGGCGGTCACCTGCCCAGAGTAACGCAGCCAGAGGCTCTGGAGGGAGGACAGGAACTTCCCACAGGAGATCCGTGAGCTTTAACTGGCCAGCTCCGGGGCAGAGAGACACCCCTGCAGCCGGTCCCGCCCACAGGGTCCCCCGGCGCTCCAGTGTGGGGACCGCTGTCGGTACCTGGCACGGGAGACGCAGGAGCGGCGGCTGTGGCGGCAGCATCTGCTGTTTGGCGCGTCTGGAAGAATTCAGAGACCCTGCGAGCTCCTGGCTGAGACTTGGCGTGGGGCATGGCCACTTAAGTGAGAGGCTGCTTCCTGCCCGAGGCTACACTGGGGGAGGGGCAGCAGGCCCCCCCAGGAGCCTGGCACCACCTGGAGAATGGGATGGGGGAGAGCTTTATCTTAAAACACCTGTGGCTCGTTCTCGGCATATCCTACCCCCAGGTGGGAGCTCTGCTCTTGACAGGTGAGACCGTTCCACGTCTAGCCCTCCTGAGCAAGAGCGCTCAGCCTCTCACAGGGGCACCCAGTGACACGGCTGGGTTTCCCCTCCTCACGGCCCACCCCTGTCTCCCCGCTGCCACCGGGATCCGAGCCCCCTCTCCTGCTCCAGCTCTGCCCCCACTGAACTCACAGCCCCTCTCCTAGTCCAGCCCAACCATCCTATCCCACAGGCACGTGTAATGGTGACCAGAACGGGCTGTGGAGTCTGGTCGCCTGCGTTCAGATCTTGGCTCCACCGATTCCCAGCTGTGTGGCTTGGTACCCGTTCCTTAATTTCTGTGTCTCCCTCTCCCATCTGTAAAATGGAGGACACGGTGGCTCTCCTGCCTCGGGTGGCCGTGAGAAGGGGCGGGTCCGCAGTCTGGGGCACAGGAGGAGCATGGTGGATGCTAGTCTTGTTGCTATGAGCCGCCACTCACACAGCTCTGCCTGACCCCCACCCCGTGTGGGATGCCCAGCTTGCCCCTCACAACCGGCTCCAGCCTGAGTCCAAGGGGGGAAACTGGAAGGGCTGGCCGAATAGGCCCAGGCGTGCCTGTGATGCTCACGAGCACCCTCCGGAGAGGGGCGTATATTATCTCCATTTTCCTATTGAGGAACCTGGGGTGGGGGCGGTCACCTGCCCAGAGTAACGCAGCCAGAGGCTCTGGAGGGAGGACAGGAACTTCCCACAGGAGATCCGTGAGCTTTAACTGGCCAGCTCCGGGGCAGAGAGACACCCCTGCAGCCGGTCCCGCCCACAGGGTCCCCCGGCGCTCCAGTGTGGGGACCGCTGTCGGTACCTGCCCCGGGAGACGAGGAGCGGCGGCTGTGGCGGCAGCATCTGCTGTTTGGCGCGTCTGGAAGAATTCAGAGACCCTGCGAGCTCCTGGCTGAGACTTGGCGTGGGGCATGGCCACTTAAGTGAGAGGCTGCTTCCTGCCCGAGGCTACACTGGGGGAGGGGCAGCAGGCCCCCCCAGGAGCCTGGCACCACCTGGAGAATGGGATGGGGGAGAGCTTTATCTTAAAACACCTGTGGCTCGTTCTCGGCATATCCTACCCCCAGGTGGGAGCTCTGCTCTTGACAGGTGAGACCGTTCCACGTCTAGCCCTCCTGAGCAAGAGCGCTCAGCCTCTCACAGGGGCACCCAGTGACACGGCTGGGTTTCCCCTCCTCACGGCCCACCCCTGTCTCCCCGCTGCCACCGGGATCCGAGCCCCCTCTCCTGCTCCAGCTCTGCCCCCACTGAACTCACAGCCCCTCTCCTAGTCCAGCCCAACCATCCTATCCCACAGGCACGTGTAATGGTGACCAGAACGGGCTGTGGAGTCTGGTCGCCTGCGTTCAGATCTTGGCTCCACCGATTCCCAGCTGTGTGGCTTGGTACCCGTTCCTTAATTTCTGTGTCTCCCTCTCCCATCTGTAAAATGGAGGACACGGTGGCTCTCCTGCCTCGGGTGGCCGTGAGAAGGGGCGGGTCCGCAGTCTGGGGCACAGGAGGAGCATGGTGGATGCTAGTCTTGTTGCTATGAGCCGCCACTCACACAGCTCTGCCTGACCCCCACCCCGTGTGGGATGCCCAGCTTGCCCCTCACAACCGGCTCACAGCCTGAGTCAGCCCCCCAGCAAGCCTTCGGTGCGGGGAGCCTGGAGAAGGCTCACGGGCTACACCGAGGCACTGAGAAGAGCTGAAATTTGGCCTTGACATTTAAGAGTTGAGGACTGGGCACGAGCCACAAGGCCCGATGTGTCCATCTGCATCAGAACAGGAGAGTCAGGTCACCGGCAAGGGGACCAGTCTCTAAACTGGTCATTTCAGCACCCCAGGAAGAAGTATCCTCCTTCCTTCACCTTCTGTCACTGAACTTGGCCTCTGCAGAGGGATTTCTCTGCCACCTTGGAACCGTCTTCCACCCAGGAAGTCCCTTTTGGTATCCGGCTACAATCCTTCCTGCTGTCATTAGCTGTGGCCTGTGGGGTGATAAAGACTGGATCCTCCCTCTCCTCCCCGCCCAGGGAAGGCTGTCTTAAAGCTGAGAGAGGAGGAGTGGTTGAACATCAGAGTGAACACAGAGGAGCGAGCAGTTCGGGGACCCCAGGGTTCGCCGGGGAAAGCACCTGCGGAGCTCAGATGTGAACTCAAGCTGTATTCCCTCTTTGCCCATCAGCCTGCCCAGGGAAGTAGGTTGCAGTTCCCATTCTCGCCACAAGGTGTCGCAACGCCCCGTTCATCATGCGAGGCGTCGGTTGACACTGCCTTTCATGAGCCCCAGGGGTTTCCCTGGTGGCTCAGATGGTAAAGAATCTGCCTGTAATGCAGGAAACGGGGTTCGATCCCTAGGTCAGGAAGATCCCCTGGAGGAGGGCATAGTGACCCACTCCGCATTCTTGCCTGGAGAATCCCATGGACAGAGGAGCCTGGTCCATGGGGCTGTCCACGGGACTGCATGGACATAGTCCGTGGGATTGCAGAGCTGGACACGACTGAGTGACTGACACATTTTCACGAGTCTAACCTCAGTCCTTCCTGCTGCTATTTGGTGTCTTTCCTCCTGCTTTGTCTTCCGAGGAGACGGGCCGTAACTGTTGGCATGCACAGGTCCATCACAACTGGCACTGCACTCCGCTGGGTTCAACCGAGTGGCCTGGAGGTCACTTTCTATGTGGACCCACATCCGGTGGCTCCCTCGGATGGTGTGTGACCTCCTCAGGGGTGAACGGTTTTGGGGAATTCTGCCCTCTCCCGTGGCAAGTCACTCCAGTATTCTTGACTGGAAAACTCCATGGACAGAGCCTGGTGGGCTGCAGTCCACGGGGTCACAAAGCGTCCGACACGACTGAGTGACTGAGCACACGCCCCCTCCCAGAGGGTCCTGACCGTCCCGCAGAGAGGACCGTGCCACATGTTGTGGGCCCCTCCCCAGCCCGGCAGAGTAACCGGACGCCTACCTATTTCCTTGTCTCCACAACCCAAGTTCTCATGAACATCACCCTGTGAGGGTAATTGAAAGAGGCATAATTATCTCCTTTTGAAAGATTAAATGAGGCTATGTAGGTGAAAACATTTTGAAAGCTCTTTATTAAAATATAAATGTTGGTTGCAGTGATAGGGAAACTGAGGTTCTACAAGGTTCAATGACTTTCCGGAAGCCACACGCCAAGTCCGTGGTGGCCTGAGGGGAGAAGCTCTGGCCTCTGGATCCCAACCTATTAACAGATTCTCCCAAAGACACCACTCTTAGTCTGAATGGGCTTCCTCTGTGTGACCCTAGTTTGCAGGGTGGGCTAGGATGTCGAGGGCCCAGCAGAACAAAGATTCTGGGAGAGAAAGGAGTCCGGGGAAGGAAGGGTTAAGGGGGCCAGGAGCCAAGATGGCTGAAGCTATTAACAGACCAGTGGAGGAGGAAGAGGCCTGGGGGAGAGTCTGGCTTTGATTACGTCAGGCCATCTGGAGACTGAGACTCTGGAGGTCGGCTGTTTTGGGGAGTGCAGGGCCAGATGGCATGAATTACGGGGACTTTAATAGGGCAGCAGGGCTCTCCCAACTGTGTCTTCCGGAGGGGTTGGGTGGGCGTCTTCCCGAGCAGCCTGTCCCAGTGACGTCAGCTCCCACCCTGCTCTGCTTCCCAGAGCCCTCTCCACACACCCTGCAAGGCCCCAGTGAGGAGTCTTTCCTCCTGCTTTGTCTTCCGAGGAGACGGGCCGTAACTGTTGGCATGCACAGGTCCATCACAACTGGCACTGCACTCCGCTGGGTTCAACCGAGTGGCCTGGAGGTCACTTTCTATGTGGACCCACATCCGGTGGCTCCCTCGGATGGTGTGTGACCTCCTCAGGGGTGAACGGTTTTGGGGAATTCTGCCCTCTCCCGTGGCAAGTCACTCCAGTATTCTTGACTGGAAAACTCCATGGACAGAGCCTGGTGGGCTGCAGTCCACGGGGTCACAAAGCGTCCGACACGACTGAGTGACTGAGCACACGCCCCCTCCCAGAGGGTCCTGACCGTCCCGCAGAGAGGACCGTGCCACATGTTGTGGGCCCCTCCCCAGCCCGGCAGAGTAACCGGACGCCTACCTATTTCCTTGTCTCCACAACCCAAGTTCTCATGAACATCACCCTGTGAGGGTAATTGAAAGAGGCATAATTATCTCCTTTTGAAAGATTAAATGAGGCTATGTAGGTGAAAAACATTTTGAAAGCTCTTTATTAAAATATAAATGTTGGTTGCAGTGATAGGGAAACTGAGGTTCTACAAGGTTCAATGACTTTCCGGAAGCCACACGCCAAGTCCGTGGTGGCCTGAGGGGAGAAGCTCTGGCCTCTGGATCCCAACCTATTAACAGATTCTCCCAAAGACACCACTCTTAGTCTGAATGGGCTTCCTCTGTGTGACCCTAGTTTGCAGGGTGGGCTAGGATGTCGAGGGCCCAGCAGAACAAAGATTCTGGGAGAGAAAGGAGTCCGGGGAAGGAAGGGTTAAGGGGGCCAGGAGCCAAGATGGCTGAAGCTATTAACAGACCAGTGGAGGAGGAAGAGGCCTGGGGGAGAGTCTGGCTTTGATTACGTCAGGCCATCTGGAGACTGAGACTCTGGAGGTCGGCTGTTTTGGGGAGTGCAGGGCCAGATGGCATGAATTACGGGGACTTTAATAGGGCAGCAGGGCTCTCCCAACTGTGTCTTCCGGAGGGGTTGGGTGGGGCGTCTTCCCGAGCAGCCTGTCCCAGTGACGTCAGCTCCCACCCTGCTCTGCTTCCCAGAGCCCTCTCCACACACCCTGCAAGGCCCCAGTGAGGAGTCTGGGAGGATGTGCCTTCATCCAAAGGAGACAGACCCTCTTCTTCCTCTACAGGGGCCACCTGGAACCGCGGTCGGCCGGGCTGGGCCACGGGACCCCACAAACCAGGAGCCGCCAGCTCGCCCCCGAGCGAACTGCAGGCCCTTGGAGAGTCACCAGACCACATCCTTGATGGGGAGGAACTGCATTCCGCCCATTTGCTTCCACAGAGGTCCCAGGCCACCTGCTCACACCCCGGTGCTGGGCCTCACCCCCAGACGCCCATGAACCTCCGCGGCCACACTCCATCATGCGGCCTCTCTGGGTCTGTTTTCTCATGTACCTATTTGTCTGACTTCCCTCACAGCTGAAACAGTGACACTTCCACTGCAAAAGTCTTTGAGAAGTCCAACGCTGCATGCACATGAGGACCACATTATTGCAGTTTGGTAAACAGAGCTGGGAAGCCGGTGGGGATGGTCTAGCTGGCCCAGCTGGCACCTCCTGAGCCTGGCGCTCCTCCTCTGGGCAGCTCTGCTCAGGAGAAGCAAGAAGTGTGCAGCCCAAGGAAACATCACTAAGAGGACAGATGATTGTTACCAACTCTGTGTGCCTATGTGCCTGCCAAGTCACTTCAATTGTGTCCAACTCTGTGCGACCCTACAGGCTGTAGCCCGCCCCTCTCCTCTGCCCATGGGATTCTGCAAGCAAGAATACCGGAGTGGGTTGCCATGCCCTCCTCTGGGGCATCTTCCTGACCCTGAGACTGAACCTGCGTCTCTCATGTCACCTGCACTGCATGTAGGTTCTTGACCTCTGACACCCAGGGAAGCTCGTAACCAACCATACTCCAATATTTAAAACAAAAGAAAAAAGGCAGACAATTTTGCAAAGAAAAAAAGAAAGAAACCAAAAAACAAATAAAAATACCTCTCTTCCTTCATCCCAAAGTCAGAGATGATTTATCAATCACCAACTAGGGAATTCTCCCACCCTGGAGTCACAGTATTCCTAGATAGGGTGGGAGAGGGGTGTAAGGTTCACAATTTCTGTCCCGCCCCCCTCCACTTTGGTTGCAATTTTGCCCAAAAAACAACTTGAGTGATGTCCATCAGCGGAAACAACACGCCTCTGACACAGCAATTCCTTTCCTAGGAACATGCTCGTCCTTAGTTGCTTCAGTCGTGTCTGACTCTTTGCACCTCATGGACTGCAGCCCGCCAGGCTCCTCTGTCCATGGGATTCTCCAGGCAAGAATCCTGGAGTGAGTAACCATTCCCTTCTCCAGGGGATCTTTCCAACCCAGGGATGGAACCCAGAAATGTACCCCCCGCTCTGTTGGCATTGACAGGTGTGCCTCACGCTGCCCGTTGCAGTGTGCTCATGAAGACCAAAGATGAAAACAACCTCCACGTCTATCACTAGAGAGTGGGCTAAGTAAATTATGGTACATCCATACTACCTAATGGGCTTCCCTGGTGGCTCACTGGTAGAGAATCTGCCTGCCAAGCAGGAGACCTGGCTTCAGTCCCTGGGTGGGGAAGATCCCCTGGAGAAGGAAAAGGCACCCCACTCCAGTATTCTTGCCTGGAGAATTCCATGGATGGAGGAGCCTGGTGGGCTACAGTCCAAGGGGTCAAAAAGAGTTGGACACAACATAGTCACGAAAAAACAGCCACAAATACTACATTAATACCATCCAAAGAATGAAGTAGACATGTGTATCTAAAAGAAATATATGTGCACATAAGTAAAGCAGATTTACATGAAGAACTCTAAGATATATTAAGAATAAGTCATATACCGGAGTGGGTTGCCATGCCCTCCTCTGGGGCATCTTCCTGACCCTGAGACTGAACCTGCGTCTCTCATGTCACCTGCACTGCATGTAGGTTCTTGACCTCTGACACCCAGGGAAGCTCGTAACCAACCATACTCCAATATTTAAAACAAAAGAAAAAAGGCAGACAATTTTGCAAAGAAAAAAAGAAAGAAACCAAAAAACAAATAAAAATACCTCTCTTCCTTCATCCCAAAGTCAGAGATGATTTATCAATCACCAACTAGGGAATTCTCCCACCCTGGAGTCACAGTATTCCTAGATAGGGTGGGAGAGGGGTGTAAGGTTCACAATTTCTGTCCCGCCCCCCTCCACTTTGGTTGCAATTTTGCCCAAAAAACAACTTGAGTGATGTCCATCAGCGGAAACAACACGCCTCTGACACAGCAATTCCTTTCCTAGGAACATGCTCGTCCTTAGTTGCTTCAGTCGTGTCTGACTCTTTGCACCTCATGGACTGCAGCCCGCCAGGCTCCTCTGTCCATGGGATTCTCCAGGCAAGAATCCTGGAGTGAGTAACCATTCCCTTCTCCAGGGGATCTTTCCAACCCAGGGATGGAACCCAGAAATGTACCCCCCGCTCTGTTGGCATTGACAGGTGTGCCTCACGCTGCCCGTTGCAGTGTGCTCATGAAGACCAAAGATGAAAACAACCTCCACGTCTATCACTAGAGAGTGGGCTAAGTAAATTATGGTACATCCATACTACCTAATGGGTTTCCCCTGGTGGCTCACTGGTAGAGAATCTGCCTGCCAAGCAGGAGACCTGGCTTCAGTCCCTGGGTGGGGAAGATCCCCTGGAGAAGGAAAAGGCACCCCACTCCAGTATTCTTGCCTGGAGAATTCCATGGATGGAGGAGCCTGGTGGGCTACAGTCCAAGGGGTCAAAAAGAGTTGGACACAACATAGTCACGAAAAAACAGCCACAAATACTACATTAATACCATCCAAAGAATGAAGTAGACATGTGTATCTAAAAGAAATATATGTGCACATAAGTAAAGCAGATTTACATGAAGAACTCTAAGATATATTAAGAATAAGTCATATATGGCAATATAAATATATATATTGTTACCAATGAAATTTTAAATTAAAAGATAAAAGAACGATTCATGTGAAAGTGTGAGGGTTCTGTGTTCTTGCGGATGGCAAAAATAAAAATACTAAGTACATTGGTGTGTGGGCGCTCAGCCGCTCAGTCGTGTCTGACTCTGCAACCCTATGGACTGCAGCCCGCCAGGCCCCTCTGTCCATGGGATGCCCCAGGCAAGAAGACTGGAGGAGCTTGCCATTGCCTTCTCCAGGGCATCTTCCCAACCCAGGAATCGAACCCACATCTCTTATGTCCCCTGCATTGGTAGGTGGATTCTTTACCACTGTACTACCTGAGAAGCAAAAGATAAAAGAAGTGAATATATTTAAGAACAGAAATTTCTGAACGGTCCTCACAAAGCTGATCACAGTAGTTTGGGAGGCAGGTGGTCGGCATTAAGCGGGGCTTGCTTTCCAGTATGGTCCTCTATTTATATAGGAATACATGAGGGCACTTATATATGTGCTAATTTTTTCAGATAAATGAAGGGGAGAAAAACAGTCTAGAAAAATAATTGCTTGGGCTCAGTCCCATTTCTCAACTCCATTTGCCTACCAGCTTCCAAAGGCTGACCCCCGCTTCCTTCCCACCCGGTTCTGATCCAGTCCAGCCTCCACGCCTACGCCACAGCCACTGCCCCCGAGGGCGGCTACCCTTCAGTGAGTGAGGACTGAGGCCTCCTTTCCATGCTCAGCTGGAAGAAGCGCACAAGGGCCTCCAGTGCGTGGAGGAGGGAAATGGCCCCAGGTGGAGCCCTGTGAGCAAGCCAAGGGGCTTGGTTTCCTATTAAGTGCGTGGAAGGAGCAGCAGTTAAACACCCAGCTTCAAAGAGTCCAGGATTTTCAAAACTGGCTTTTGGGGAATATGCAGCTTTTATTGGAGGTGTCAGACATTAATGAGAGTTTTGGATCTTTCTCAGCCTGAAGAGCCCTCTCCTTCCTTCCTCCCTCCACCTCCTTCTAGCAACCAGATCGCCTCTTTGATGAATCGAGAGAGGCTCAGCGTACATAAGTAAAGCAGATTTACATGAAGAACTCTAAGATATATTAAGAATAAGTCATATATGGCAATATAAATATATATATTGTTACCAATGAAATTTTAAATTAAAAGATAAAAGAACGATTCATGTGAAAGTGTGAGGGTTCTGTGTTCTTGCGGATGGCAAAAATAAAAATACTAAGTACATTGGTGTGTGGGCGCTCAGCCGCTCAGTCGTGTCTGACTCTGCAACCCTATGGACTGCAGCCCGCCAGGCCCCTCTGTCCATGGGATGCCCCAGGCAAGAAGACTGGAGGAGCTTGCCATTGCCTTCTCCAGGGCATCTTCCCAACCCAGGAATCGAACCCACATCTCTTATGTCCCCTGCATTGGTAGGTGGATTCTTTACCACTGTACTACCTGAGAAGCAAAAGATAAAAGAAGTGAATATATTTAAGAACAGAAATTTCTGAACGGTCCTCACAAAGCTGATCACAGTAGTTTGGGAGGCAGGTGGTCGGCATTAAGCGGGGCTTGCTTTCCAGTATGGTCCTCTATTTATATAGGAATACATGAGGGCACTTATATATGTGCTAATTTTTTCAGATAAATGAAGGGGAGAAAAACAGTCTAGAAAAATAATTGCTTGGGCTCAGTCCCATTTCTCAACTCCATTTGCCTACCAGCTTCCAAAGGCTGACCCCCGCTTCCTTCCCACCCGGTTCTGATCCAGTCCACCTCACGCCTACGCCACAGCCACTGCCCCCGAGGGCGGCTACCCTTCAGTGAGTGAGGACTGAGGCCTCCTTTCCATGCTCAGCTGGAAGAAGCGCACAAGGGCCTCCAGTGCGTGGAGGAGGGAAATGGCCCCAGGTGGAGCCCTGTGAGCAAGCCAAGGGGCTTGGTTTCCTATTAAGTGCGTGGAAGGAGCAGCAGTTAAACACCCAGCTTCAAAGAGTCCAGGATTTTCAAAACTGGCTTTTGGGGAATATGCAGCTTTTATTGGAGGTGTCAGACATTAATGAGAGTTTTGGATCTTTCTCAGCCTGAAGAGCCCTCTCCCTTCCTTCCTTCCCTCCACCTCCTTCTAGCAACCAGATCGCCCCTCTTTGATGAATCGAGAGAGGCTCAGCGTGCAAGGGGTATTCCTGTCCCACGGCTCAGCCCGCTTCCTCTCCTCCTCACCTCTGCAATGAGGTGTGGAAGCCGAGAGGATGCAAGGGGTGGGGAGTGGGCACCAAGGGCAGGGCTGGAGCAGGTTGAGACAGAGGCGCAGTGGGCCAGGCTTGCTCACCTGCTCCTTTAGAGAAGGCTTCCCGGCCGATGATTAGGAATTTGGGGGCCTGCCCTTTGCCAGGGGGGATGAACCCTCAGCAAAAGTGATCATGATCTTAGGTATTTTGAGCTCCTTAAACAGGATGAATTGTGAGAGCTCTGTTTTTGCCCAAATATGTAGTTTCAAGTGAGCCTTGCGTGCATGCTCAGTCATCCAGTCATGTCTGACTCTTTGCAACTCTAAGGACTGTAACCCACCAGGCTTCTCTGTCCAAGGGATTCTCCAGGCCAGATGGAGTGGGCAGCCATTGCCTTCTCCAAGGGATCTTCCCAACCCAGGGATCGAACCTGGATCTGCTGCATTGGCAGCTAGATTCTTTACAGCCTGAGCCACCAGGGAATCCCCTTCTCTTGGCAGCAGAGGTTAGTCCAGGAAAGCAACAGTAGGTTCCCTGACTCTACTCAGCCTCCCACCAAAGACCTATGGCCAGTGTCCTCATTGACCAAGAAGCAAGCATGCCTCCAGTCATGAAGAGCACTCATTTTTTTCCCCAGAGCCAGCACAGCCTGGTCTCATTCTGGGAAGGACTCTTTCTCCTCTTCACCTGACTTTGACCCACCTCTCTAAAACAAGAACTCAGCGTTAATGCGTTTAAGAAAGTGTCACTTGTTGCCGAGCTTGGCTCACAGTAGATGCATTGGCGCATCAGCTGTTAAGTATTGTCAGTTTATCTGCAATGACTCTAGTAGATTCCTCCTCATTCCTAATATCCCTTAATGAAAAGCGGGAGATGCCACCCGGTAGTTCATTCCGCCATAATAAGAATGATCATCAAGAATGATCCATCCAAACAGATCCCTGCTCTGGGGATGAAAAGGAGGCTCAGCGTGCAAGGGGTATTCCTGTCCCACGGCTCAGCGCTTCCTCTCCTCCTCACCTCTGCAATGAGGTGTGGAAGCCGAGAGGATGCAAGGGGTGGGGAGTGGGCACCAAGGGCAGGGCTGGAGCAGGTTGAGACAGAGGCGCAGTGGGCCAGGCTTGCTCACCTGCTCCTTTAGAGAAGGCTTCCCGGCCGATGATTAGGAATTTGGGGGCCTGCCCTTTGCCAGGGGGGATGAACCCTCAGCAAAAGTGATCATGATCTTAGGTATTTTGAGCTCCTTAAACAGGATGAATTGTGAGAGCTCTGTTTTTGCCCAAATATGTAGTTTCAAGTGAGCCTTGCGTGCATGCTCAGTCATCCAGTCATGTCTGACTCTTTGCAACTCTAAGGACTGTAACCCACCAGGCTTCTCTGTCCAAGGGATTCTCCAGGCCAGATGGAGTGGGCAGCCATTGCCTTCTCCAAGGGATCTTCCCAACCCAGGGATCGAACCTGGATCTGCTGCATTGGCAGCTAGATTCTTTACAGCCTGAGCCACCAGGGAATCCCCTTCTCTTGGCAGCAGAGGTTAGTCCAGGAAAGCAACAGTAGGTTCCCTGACTCTACTCAGCCTCCCACCAAAGACCTATGGCCAGTGTCCTCATTGACCAAGAAGCAAGCATGCCTCCAGTCATGAAGAGCACTCATTTTTTTCCCCAGAGCCAGCACAGCCTGGTCTCATTCTGGGAAGGACTCTTTCTCCTCTTCACCTGACTTTGACCCACCTCTCTAAAACAAGAACTCAGCGTTAATGCGTTTAAGAAAGTGTCACTTGTTGCCGAGCTTGGCTCACAGTAGATGCATTGGCGCATCAGCTGTTAAGTATTGTCAGTTTATCTGCAATGACTCTAGTAGATTCCTCCTCATTCCTAATATCCCCTTGATGAAAAGGGGGAGAGGCCACCCGGTAGTTCATTCCGCCATAATAAGAATGATCATCAAGAATGATCCATCCAAACAGATCCCTGTCTCTAAGGGGGCATGAAAAGGATGCTGTTCTTCCAGCGTCACAGTCAGAAGGACATGGAGGGAGCATGGCCAGACATCCCTCGTGCCCTGGGTTGACACTTGTGAACATGACCCTTTACAGCTTACCAAGCGTGTGAATCCACAGTAGGTCATCTAACACAGCTCCCAGGAGGCTGCTGGTATTGTTATCCCCATCACACAGTTAAGAAACTGACGCATGGGGGCTCGCCCAAGGTCCCTCAATCCGTAAAAAGACTGAGTCAAACCAAGCACACGGGTCTCCTGACCTTCCTGCTTTCTCCACTTCACTTTTTTCAAAAAATTGTGTATTTCCACCTAAAAGCCCAGATTGATGCCAAGACTGCTGCTATGCTGGGGAAGGGTTACACAACCAACTCCCTCTTCCCAAGATAGGGCTAGATGCTGGGTGCCCTGAAACTGAGGTCCTCATAGGCCTGGAAAGAAAGCACGTCATGTACAAAGACAGCTCATGACATCGTCCAGAAGGGGAGAGAGAGAAGGGGTGGGGGCAGGGGAGAAAGGAGGCAGGGACAGAGGGCTGGAGGGAAGGGCGAGAGGCCAGTAGACAATTTTCCAAGGACTTCTGGGAAATGTACACACATGCACACACAGCTGCATGTCTGCATGAGGGTGAGACAGAAGAGCACCACTTTGGAGCCAGTGGGCCTGGTCGGTGCCCCAGCTCTCACAGTGCTGGCTGTGTGTCTGTTTTAAGTAAACAAGTCGACGCTGCCTCCAGTCATGAAGAGCACTCATTTTTTTCCCCAGAGCCAGCACAGCCTGGTCTCATTCTGGGAAGGACTCTTTCTCCTCTTCACCTGACTTTGACCCACCTCTCTAAAACAAGAACTCAGCGTTAATGCGTTTAAGAAAGTGTCACTTGTTGCCGAGCTTGGCTCACAGTAGATGCATTGGCGCATCAGCTGTTAAGTATTGTCAGTTTATCTGCAATGACTCTAGTAGATTCCTCCTCATTCCTAATATCCCCTTGATGAAAAGGGGGAGAGGCCACCCGGTAGTTCATTCCGCCATAATAAGAATGATCATCAAGAATGATCCATCCAAACAGATCCCTGTCTCTAAGGGGGCATGAAAAGGATGCTGTTCTTCCAGCGTCACAGTCAGAAGGACATGGAGGGAGCATGGCCAGACATCCCTCGTGCCCTGGGTTGACACTTGTGAACATGACCCTTTACAGCTTACCAAGCGTGTGAATCCACAGTAGGTCATCTAACACAGCTCCCAGGAGGCTGCTGGTATTGTTATCCCCATCACACAGTTAAGAAACTGACGCACGGGGGCTCGCCCAAGGTCCCTCAATCCGTAAAAAGACTGAGTCAAACCAAGCACACGGGTCTCCTGACCTTCCTGCTTTCTCCACTTCACTTTTTTCAAAAAATTGTGTATTTCCACCTAAAAGCCCAGATTGATGCCAAGACTGCTGCTATGCTGGGGAAGGGTTACACAACCAACTCCCTCTTCCCAAGATAGGGCTAGATGCTGGGTGCCCTGAAACTGAGGTCCTCATAGGCCTGGAAAGAAAGCACGTCATGTACAAAGACAGCTCATGACATCGTCCAGAAGGGGAGAGAGAGAAGGGGTGGGGGCAGGGGAGAAAGGAGGCAGGGACAGAGGGCTGGAGGGAAGGGCGAGAGGCCAGTAGACAATTTTCCAAGGACTTCTGGGAAATGTACACACATGCACACACAGCTGCATGTCTGCATGAGGGTGAGACAGAAGAGCACCACTTTGGAGCCAGTGGGCCTGGTCGGTGCCCCAGCTCTCACAGTGCTGGCTGTGTGTCTGTTAAGTAAATCACCAGGTCTAAGGTTTTCATCTGCAAGAACTTACACCCATCCAGAGACTGCAAGAAACTGCAGAAAAATGTTGAGCCCGCAGCTGTAAAAGAGGGCAGTAGGGACTTAGAGGCTGAAATGGGAAGGCGTTTGAGAACCTCAGATAAGAATCGAAGAGGTCATATTGAAGAAACCAGAATTCAAAAACCCCAGAGAAAAGTTCAAATTCTTTTCCCCTTACGATTTTGATACCAAGCCCAGCTGCCCGCCCTCCTCAGAACCCTTTCCATCTTTCCCCCACTAATGTGTCCTCCAGGCTTGGCTGAAATGCTCCCAGCTGCCTGCCTTCGGCCATACTTCCTCCTCGCTCACTCGCAGCTCCTATGCTAACCCACCATGAATGTGCAGACCCGAGGCAGACCTGGGCACCCTGGCCCCAGCTGGCCCCTCTGCAGTGCAGCGCTGTGCCAGCAGCCAGGAGGAAGGTTCACACGTAGGGAAGTCAAAGGCGGGACTCAGAGGGCTCAACCTAGAATGAAGATTTTAAAATGGTCCACGTGAGGAAAGAGCCAGGTTCTCTGCACTCGCTTTGCTGGCCTATGTGAAGGTGCAGGGCAAGACTGAGAGTCAGATGCCAAGGGTACTGAACAGATAGACCAGGCTGCATCCAGAGCCACGTGCAAAGACACTAGGAGGTGGAGCTGGTGGCTGGGGCCAGGGAGGCAACAAGGACCAAAGAGGCAGGTTGGCACTGCTGAGACGGACAGTCTGCACCTACAGGCATCCCTGGACATCAAGCCAGTGGCCTGAGTCAGTGACCCAAGCTGGAGCTATAGAAAGGGCAATTGGGTGGAGCAGGCTTCTTCAGAAACACGCGGGGGTGGTGGGCTGGACACCACCGCATCCAGCAGGCCCCGTGGGAGGCTCCGGGATAGTGGCCCCGGCACTGTTACACGGTTCCCAGGGAATGATGCCCAGGGCACCTTTGATCCGGAGCGTGGAGCATCATCATGGGGGTGGGCAGCCTTCTGTGCAGGGAGTCAGCCCTCTTCTCTCCTGCTGCCTCATTAAAATGGAACCTCCGCTCCCACCCCGCCCCTCCTCCTTGTGCAACATCCAGATTTTCCTCTGCCCCCGTCTTCCCCACGACACCCTGCCCTCCCACTCCCTCTCTGTTCCCACCTGCTGAGATCAACAGCTCTGCTTTCCTCCACCCTGAGTCAGCAAACAGGCGAGCTGTCTCATCGAAGCCTAGAAAGACAGGAATCGACACCCTTTGAAGGCTTCTTCACAGCCTGGGTTCTCTGCTTGGCTGTGTGACCTGGAGCAACCTATAGCACCTCTCTGTTTCATTCCTGCGTGGAAGGGAAGAAGGCTCTTGCCCCCCCTTGTGTTTGATCATCCTTCTCTCCTCTGCAGTATGAGTAGGGCTGGGATCCAGACACTGAGCCAAGAGCTATTTGCCAAGGAAGTCACTGAAGTTCATGGAAGGTAAAGCGATTACCCAAGATTGCACAGCTGGATTTAGAACTTTGAACTGTTTGTCTTGAGATGAGTACACAACAGCTTCAGCCATTGTTGGCTGAGCTGCTGCAGTGACCATTCTGATGGACGATGACTTCAGAAACTCTCCTGACAGTTGCTAAGACCACTTGGGATCCCCACGGCCTGGGGCCGTAACAATGTTTCCCTCAGGATAGAATGCATGGTCATGTATGGACGTGAGAGTTGGACCAATTAGAAAGGGCTGAGTGCGGAAGAATTGATGCTTTCAAATGATGGTTCTGGAGAAGACGCTTGAGAATCCCTTGGACTTCAAGGCGATCAAGTCAGTCAATCCTAAAGGAAATCAACCCTGAATATTCATTGGAAGGACAGATGTTGAATCTGAAGCTCCAATACTTTGACCCCCTGATGCAAAGAGCCAAAATGCTGAGGAAGATTGAGGGCAGGAGGAGCAGGCGATAGCGGATGAAATGGTGGGATGGCACCACTCAGTCGACCTAAGTTTGAGCAAACTTCAGGAGATGGTGAAGGACAAGGAGGCCTGGTGTGCTGCCGTCCACAAGGCTGCAGAAAGTTGGACACGACTGAGCAACTGAGGATAGATCTCCCCGAAGCTGGCTGAGCCTTCGCCCAGAATCTCTGCTGTGCATTCTCCCTTTTCCTGTCCCCCTCTCCCTCCACCACTACTTGGAGAAGCTGGGCAGGCTCCCCTCTAGCAACACAGATGGGCAGGGGCACCCGCCGCACTGCCCTCTGGGAAATTCTAGCCCTGCAAACACAGCCTCCAGGGACTGAAACAGGACCTTGAGCCCCTCGTCATGGACGTTCAGGCCAGGGCAAACCAGTTCAGCTCTGCCAGAGGCCCCCACGCCCTGAGCTTGGGACAGAAGCCTGCAGTTAGGAGTTCCTGGGCTCCCTGGGTACCACAGTCAAGGCCTGCCATTCAGGGGAAGGTTACCTCCTCCAGGCTTCGGCCCCAGATTTCTCCTGTTAATTGAGATCACAACCCAACGCCCAGGACCTCTGCAGCTTGAAAGGGGCTTTGAGATGTCAGGATGAAAGGCGCTGGGCTGAGTACAAAGGACAGCGCGGGCTGTCCTGGGAGTGCGAGGCCTGGCCCTGGGCCTTTCCCGGCCCCCGTGCTGAGTCACTGCCTCCACCCTGGGGTTTCGCCTCTGTGATCCAGAGACATGAAACTCCCCTTTCAGGACTGCTTGGGGAGGGGGCTGGAGACGGAGTTCCCAGAGAGTGTGTGCGGGACACAGGCCAGGCGGGAGCCTCGGTTCACTGGGAGGGGAGGGGGTGCGCTGGCCTCGATGCTGGTGGGGATGCTGCCAGGCTTCTGCAGCTTGCTGACTCCTGCTCCTCGTGGTTCACAGATGAGCATCCGCTTGTTACGCCTGAAGAAACTGAGAAACAAAGAGCTGGAGAGGTTTACCCAGAGCACATCTGAGAAGACAGCAGATCTGAAGCCTTCTGACTCCTGGCGTCCTCCTCCCAGAGGGCGGCCAGACCCCGCTTACTCATTTCTTTAGTAGGAGGCTCTCCGAGCTTCCCAGCCCTGTGCTTTGTGTTGCCAGGGCTAGACAGCGGGTGCATGGGCAGGGCCTGATGGAGTATCTGTTCCTACTCAACCAGCGCCCCTTCCGTGCCCGGAAAGATCACAGCCCTGTGCGGGTAGTTGCGACTGAGCCGAGGATAGATCTCCCCGAAGCTGGCTGAGCCTTCGCCCAGAATCTCTGCTGTGCATTCTCCCTTTTCCTGTCCCCCTCTCCCTCCACCACTACTTGGAGAAGCTGGGCAGGCTCCCCTCTAGCAACACAGATGGGCAGGGGCACCCGCCGCACTGCCCTCTGGGAAATTCTAGCCCTGCAAACACAGCCTCCAGGGACTGAAACAGGACCTTGAGCCCCTCGTCATGGACGTTCAGGCCAGGGCAAACCAGTTCAGCTCTGCCAGAGGCCCCCACGCCCTGAGCTTGGGACAGAAGCCTGCAGTTAGGAGTTCCTGGGCTCCCTGGGTACCACAGTCAAGGCCTGCCATTCAGGGGAAGGTTACCTCCTCCAGGCTTCGGCCCCAGATTTCTCCTGTTAATTGAGATCACAACCCAACGCCCAGGACCTCTGCAGCTTGAAAGGGGCTTTGAGATGTCAGGATGAAAGGCGCTGGGCTGAGTACAAAGGACAGCGCGGGCTGTCCTGGGAGTGCGAGGCCTGGCCCTGGGCCTTTCCCGGCCCCCGTGCTGAGTCACTGCCTCCACCCTGGGGTTTCGCCTCTGTGATCCAGAGACATGAAACTCCCCTTTCAGGACTGCTTGGGGAGGGGGCTGGAGACGGAGTTCCCAGAGAGTGTGTGCGGGACACAGGCCAGGCGGGAGCCTCGGTTCACTGGGAGGGGAGGGGGTGCGCTGGCCTCGATGCTGGTGGGGATGCTGCCAGGCTTCTGCAGCTTGCTGACTCCTGCTCCTCGTGGTTCACAGATGAGCATCCGCTTGTTACGCCTGAAGAAACTGAGAAACAAAGAGCTGGAGAGGTTTACCCAGAGCACATCTGAGAAGACAGCAGATCTGAAGCCTTCTGACTCCTGGCGTCCTCCTCCCAGAGGGCGGCCAGACCCCGCTTACTCATTTCTCTAAGTAGGAGGCTCTCCCGGGAGCTTCCCAGCCCTGTGCTTTGTGTTGCCAGGGCTAAGACAGCGGCGCTGCATGGGCAGGGCCTGATGGAGTATCTGTTCCTACTCAACCAGCGCCCCTTCCGTGCCCGGAAAGATCACTAGATATTTTAGGGTTAAGAAAAAGAGCCAGGGATGAAGCAAGAGGATGAGGGTTAAAGGCAGATCCGGGTGGAGAGGCAAGGGCTGCCCAGGGAAGGGTCCACGTGCTGGCCTCTGCCAGTGGACAAAGATCACCAAGTCCTCGCGGCGAGGCGTCTCCCGCTGGCCTTCAACGCGCCTCCAGGAGATGCAGTGCACCCAGCCTCCTGCATCTGGCTGACCTGGTCATCCACTCCCAGAGGGACTAGGGTCTCCATTCAGCGTTCCAGTGGGTAGACAACGGTTAGCCTCTCCCTGGCCTGGCCACACATGGGCTGTGGACAAACAAGACATGGTTCCTGCCCTCAGAGTCAAGAAGAAAGACAAGTAGCCACCCAGACTGAGAGGAGCACGAGCTGAGGCGGAGGGAGAACCAGACGAGGGTGGAAGGGGAGGTCTGATCTGTCCAAAACCCAGGGGACACTCACTCGTACTTGGGAATCAAGACCTTCCCCTGTCCACTGGGAAAGCATCTCCCGCAAGTTCAGGGCTGGTCCTCTGAACGAGCCAGACCTTGTTGGTACTCGGTCACTCAGTCATGCCAGACTCTTTGTGACCCGAGGACTGCAACACGCCACTCTTCCCTGTGCTTCACTGTCTCTCAGTGTGCTCAAACGCCTGTCCATTGAGTCCGTGATGCCATCCAGCCATCTGATCCAGACCTGGTGGAGCTCAAACCAAGCAGGTGCTTCCCGGGGAGCTCGCTCGTGCCTGGAACCCCAGACTGTGGGAGAGTCATGAACCCCAGCAGCAGCGGGGTGTCAGGTCCCAGACACCAAGTCGTGGAACAGCCAGCCCTTAGCAGGCACTCCTGAGGTCCTGGCGCTTTTACTTCTGGGGTTTTCAAAGTCACTCTTCTTTGAAAGCAATGGAAAGCACCATGGGAGCTGTGGAGGAAATTCCCCAGAAGCAAAGATGGTTAAACCCCAGAACCGCAGGGTGAGGGTGACCCTGTGAGGCCTTCAAGGGAGGGCTTCAGGGCTCTGGACTGGTTGAGGTGGTTTGGGTAGAGTCCGGCTGGAGACGGGGGGACTCCCTGCAATGACCTCTCAGGTTTCCTCTCAGCTGGGGCATGTCTGAAGGCCCAGGAAGGGCGCAGAATTGAACAGAGCTGGGGCGAATGGAGCCAATGAAGGGTTTGTTTTTTCTATTTCATTGGGAGCGGGACTCGCGCCTCCTGGCACCGGTCCTTCCTGGGGCCCCAGCTCCAGCTTGTTAGTTTTAACTGGAACAATTTCCTTTGAACTCAGCTTGAATTAGCATCACCATGGCGATGGATCAGAGTTTTCACAAGTCGACCTGGTCTTCACCCCTTAAGCAATTAGTTCGAAGGAGAAACGCAGAAGGAGGAGGAAAAAGAGGAGGTGAAGGTAAGGGGAGAAAACAGGCAGGAAGGCAAGGGGAGAGAAGGAGGCAGGGGAGAGGAGGGGAGGGAAAGAGTAGGGAGGAAGGGGCGGGAGGAGAGGGTGGAGGAGGAAGAAGCTGAGGAGGTACGGGGGGTACCCTTACCGACCGGCTTGCCACGCCCCAGGGACAGGGTGCCCCCCAAGCCTTCACCTCCCCAGCCCTTCCCGCACGGAGCGCCAGGCCTTCACGGGGAGCCCAGGAGGAAAGGCGCTGGTCCACTATCTCAGGGGAGATTGCAGCCCAGCCCCTCGAGCGGCCACCCCCGGCGAGCCAGCCCACTTCCAGCTCCTTCCTCCTCTAGGGACCAGGCTGGTGAGAGCCGAGAACAGGGGCCTGAAGCCTGAGAACTGAGGAGAGGTCGCCAATCTCCTACCCCTGACCTTGGGCGAGGCACCAGCCCAGGTAAACTGGTAGAGGGAGGGAGGGTCAGCTGAGAGGGCTGCCCTGCTGCGGATGCCGCAGTGGTCTCCGTGGGGCCCTTGCTTGTCTGCTCGCCAGCTCTCGCTTGTCTAGGAGCTTCTGGCCAGGTGATCGCCAGCACTGCTAGTCTCACCTGACAAAACAGGGCCTGTAGGCTCAGGGAGGGCTTCAGGGCCTCGGGAAAACTGGTTTAAACCCCAGAATCGCAGGGTGAGGGTGACCCTGTGAGGCCTTCAAGGGAGGGCTTCAGGGCTCTGGACTGGTTGAGGTGGTTTGGGTAGAGTCCGGCTGGAGACGGGGGGACTCCCTGCAATGACCTCTCAGGTTTCCTCTCAGCTGGGGCATGTCTGAAGGCCCAGGAAGGGCGCAGAATTGAACAGAGCTGGGGCGAATGGAGCCAATGAAGGGTTTGTTTTTTCTATTTCATTGGGAGCGGGACTCGCGCCTCCTGGCACCGTTCCTTCCTGGGGCCCCAGCTCCAGCTTGTTAGTTTTAACTGGAACAATTTCCTTTGAACTCAGCTTGAATTAGCATCACCATGGCGATGGATCAGAGTTTTCACAAGTCGACCTGGTCTTCACCCCTTAAGCAATTAGTTCGAAGGAGAAACGCAGAAGGAGGAGGAAAAAGAGGAGGTGAAGGTAAGGGGAGAAAACAGGCAGGAAGGCAAGGGGAGAGAAGGAGGCAGGGGAGAGGAGGGGAGGGAAAGAGTAGGGAGGAAGGGGCGGGAGGAGAGGGTGGAGGAGGAAGAAGCTGAGGAGGTACGGGGGGTACCCTTACCGACCGGCTTGCCACGCCCCAGGGACAGGGTGCCCCCCAAGCCTTCACCTCCCCAGCCCTTCCCGCACGGAGCGCCAGGCCTTCACGGGGAGCCCAGGAGGAAAGGCGCTGGTCCACTATCTCAGGGGAGATTGCAGCCCAGCCCCTCGAGCGGCCACCCCCGGCGAGCCAGCCCACTTCCAGCTCCTTCCTCCTCTAGGGACCAGGCTGGTGAGAGCCGAGAACAGGGGCCTGAAGCCTGAGAACTGAGGAGAGGTCGCCAATCTCCTACCCCTGACCTTGGGCGAGGCACCAGCCCAGGTAAACTGGTAGAGGGAGGGAGGGTCAGCTGAGAGGGCTGCCCTGCTGCGGATGCCGCAGTGGTCTCCGTGGGGCCCTTGCTTGTCTGCTCGCCAGCTCTCGCTTGTCTAGGAGCTTCTGGCCAGGTGATGGCTAGCTCTCAGTCACTGCTGAGTTCTCAACACTGACAACACAGGGCCTGTTACACATCAGGCAGTATTTTTCAAATGAGCTAACAAATGAATGAGTTATTGTTATGTTTTTTAATGGGTGGTAAGAGTGAGGAAAGGGGAATCCCAAACCAGAATCCTCCAGAAGTTGATAGAGTTGAGGATCTCTCTTTCTTGTCTACACCTCTTCCAGGAAGCCCTCAACAACTTGCTGCTCCTCTCCCAACCCCTCGCCAGCTCCACACCCACTGGGACCTCTGCATCTCCGTCACCAGGCTGTGTGGTCATTTACAGTCACTCACTCATCTCCTCCCGGCTCTGTCTGGTGTCCCTTGAGCGAGGACTGTGTCTCATTCCCCAGCTCCCCTCATGTTCCAGGAGCGGATGCTATAGAACCATGCACAAATGCAGGAACCTGGGTGTTTGTGGAATGCCAGCACAGTCGTTTAATGATGTCAGGTGCTCGGCCAGGTGTGTGGCTTTCGGTAACAGAGTCCCTGGGGGAAAGACTTCCGTGAACAGAGGACAGTCAATGGGGCATACCGAGCGGAAGACAAGGATGTGAGAGGATGGAGCTGCAAGGCAGGAGGCCTCCTGTCCTGAAGTCTGGTCTACAAATAGCGGAGGAGGAAAGGTGTTTCCTAGGCCCCAGAGGGCACAGAGAAATTGCAGAAGGACAGCCGTTTCACAAAGGGAGTCAGATGTTGGGGGGGTGGGCTTGCAAGGCAGAAGGGAGATGGTGCCTGAGGTCCAAGGCTACGTGGGACCCTCTGAACTGACCCCGAGGAAGGACCAGGTGTGGTGTCTACCGCTAGACTGTGTGTACCCCTCTGGCCAGGAGGCGCCTCCAGGCAAACTCAGAGTCCAGCTGAGGCTGTCCCCTGTGGTCGCACCCAGCCCCACCCCTTGGCAGGAGACAGCCGTGAGCTCAGCACCAGGCCGCCACGGCTCCTCAGCTGACTGCTGTCCCATTACGGATGAGTGAGGTGCCCAGTTTCTCAAAGTTCCTCGCCGGCAAAGGAGTGCAAAGCGGGGGTGATGGCACCTCCCCAGCCTCCCCGTGGGCATGTCATGAGGATTCAATGAGGTGCTGTTGCGCAGTCTTCAGCGGGATACCTGGTACCGGGTGTGGGGAAGGCTCCATCAGCTTGGCTACCAGCTCCTGCCTTCCCCCTACTTTTTACACAAATATTTATTTATTTGGTTGCTCTGGGCCTTAGTCGTGGCATGCAGGATCTTTAGTTGTGGCATGTGGGATCTAGTTCCCTGACCGGGGATGGACCCCGGGACCCCTGCATTGCAAGCAAGTCTACCCTGCATCCTTTTTGAGGCTTGCTTTTCCACATGTAAACTGGAGCTAAAATTCTTTCTCGGTACCTTCACTTCACCTACCCCGCCACCCCAGACACAAATACCCTTTCTCTTTAGAAGCTGTCCACTCAGGCGTGGACACTGAGATCTCCGCTTGTCCTAAGAGTTGCCCTGCTGGGCCCTGTCTCTCCCTGTTTCTCTACCTTCGTCTACATTTCTCCACGTTCTTTACAGCCTCCCTCTCCAGCCCTCACCCCTCCTCCTCTCTCTCCTCTTTTCCCAAGTCCTGCCTTTGGCCTCTCTGTCTCTCCCTCCCTCCTCTCCCCTCCTCTACTGCTCATTAAAAAAAAAGAGAGAGAAATCTTTCTAAAAAACGCCAAAAAATGCCCTCATCCCCCAAGGACCCTGGTCCAGCACAAAGGGCTGGTTCTTCTGGCTTCTCGGGTGGCCTCCCTCTTGCCCACTGCCTTTGACTGGCTGTGGCCTCATTCACATGGCGGGGAGGGCTGACTGGGGAATTTCCCATGTGGTTGCCTGGGGAGGAGGCTGGGAGGGTGGGAGCCGGATCCCGGCAGTTGAAGACAAGCCATTTCAGATCTTCCCAAAGTTTGGTTTATCCTCAGGAAGAAAAAACAAACTGCTTACTCGATATCATGAAACCTACAGAATCCTGTCAGAATGGCAGGAAAGATTTAGGTTAGAAATCGGGGAGAATGTGCAGACCAGGTCGTCTACCATGTGGAGTGTTCCATCCGGAGAACAGAGGTGGCCGGCCTCCGGGACTAGGTGGGGAGCCCTTTGGGCCTGGATACAGACAAGGGGGCCCCTGATCCCTGGGAGACCCTCTAATGTGAGCAAACCGAGGCTCTTCTGGGCCGCATCCACACCCCCACCTTCCCACCCAGTACCCTTGGGCCAGCTCCCTGGTCCACGGGGCTCTGGCCTAGAAGGTGCTCAGTTTCTCCCTCCAAAGCCACAGTGACCTCACCCAGCCAAGTCCAGAAAGAAACACATCTGATGCACTCGGGGCTGGGGGCAGAGGAGGCGAGCAGAGGACCCCTCTCAGCCCATGGGCACCCACCTGCTTACAGGCTCTGGGCTGCCGCTGGGCTGTGGCTTTCCCAGGCTGCGAGTAAAGCTAGGAGAAGGCCTTGGTCTGGTCGTAACCTCTCTGGCCCTCACATCCTCCCAGGATCTCTGAATTTCCCAATCACCTCCTGGCACATTCCCACACAATACCTTCCCCTCCCGTCCCCACCCTCCTCACACCCCATGGTGGCTGGGCTGCTGGAAGCCAGTGGTGTTCCCGAGTTAATCAAAAACTCCTGGACTTTGCCCTTGAATGGAGGCCATCGTCCCTTTGTCCCCGGGCAGGAGGGTCAGCTTGCTCCTCTCGACTTCAATAGGTGACAAAAGACTAGAGGGTGGGTGGGCCTGAGAGGGGAATTGATCAGGCACCTCCTAATACCACCAGGCACTGGGCTGGGTGCTGGGGAGGTGCTGACCTCCCAACTGCCCTGCCTGCGCGCGTGTGTCCACGGGCTCCTCTAGGCGAGAATCCTGGAGTGGGTTGTGGTGCTCTCCTTGGGAATCTTCCTGGCCCGGGTCTAACCCACACCTCCTGCGTCTCCTGCAGTGGCAGGCGGGCTCTTCACCACTAGCACCACCTCCTGTATTTTGCCTTTAAGAAACTGAGGTGCAAAGCCTTGAAGAAACGTGCTCCAGACCTCAAAAAAATGAAATGAAAAGTGCAGAATGCCTTGAAGCTTCTCGTGGAGTTTTTTGCGGAGGAGGGGGCAGGAGGGTAATTTGTGATGGGGTTAGAACATTCCACAACTTTTCATAACTTAAGGAGTGAAAGCTGAGGACAACTGTGACGGGCCAGGTGTGATGAGTGTGGATCTAGATGCAGCCTGGGCTCGTGTGCAGAGGGAGGGCCCCGGGAGCCAGGAAGGGCCCTGGTGGGGTACTCTACTGGACCCGGAGGCCACCAAGATGGCGCTATGTCTGGATGGAGGGGGTTCAAGAGCCCCACCCCAAAGCCCCGGGCACACCTCCAAGGGCCCTGGAGAATCCTGGTCTAGCCTGAGAGGATCAAGACGTTGGGATACCCTTCTGGAGGGGCCAAGGGCATAGGTTTCATCCCCAGGTGGAGCAGGCAGGGCCTTAAAATGGACACCTAGCAAAGCAAGGGGGCTTAGAGAGCTGGGTCCCCACTTCCCTCCACACTCACTTCCTGGCCCCCCACTCACCGGGCACCCTGCTGCTGCAGTAAACTCGCCCCTCCTGGATGCCCTTGGTAGTCCAGTGGTAAAGAGTCCAATGCGGGGACAAAGCTCGATTCCTGGTCGGGAAGATTCCACATACCATGAGCCCCTAAGCCGGCACACCCTAGAGCTGTGCTCGCAACTGAAGTCACCCCAGTATGTCCACACGCCACGACAAAATGGGCCCGGAAAAGACCAAAACAGGACTTTGCCCTTGAATGGAGGCCATCGTCCCTTTGTCCCCGGGCAGGAGGGTCAGCTTGCTCCTCTCGACTTCAATAGGTGACAAAAGACTAGAGGGTGGGTGGGCCTGAGAGGGGAATTGATCAGGCACCTCCTAATACCACCAGGCACTGGGCTGGGTGCTGGGGAGGTGCTGACCTCCCAACTGCCCTGCCTGCGCGTGTGTCCACGGGCTCCTCTAGGCGAGAATCCTGGAGTGGGTTGTGGTGCTCTCCTTGGGAATCTTCCTGGCCCGGGTCTAACCCACACCTCCTGCGTCTCCTGCAGTGGCAGGCGGGCTCTTCACCACTAGCACCACCTCCTGTATTTTGCCTTTAAGAAACTGAGGTGCAAAGCCTTGAAGAAACGTGCTCCAGACCTCAAAAAAATGAAATGAAAAGTGCAGAATGCCTTGAAGCTTCTCGTGGAGTTTTTTGCGGAGGAGGGGGCAGGAGGGTAATTTGTGATGGGGTTAGAACATTCCACAACTTTTCATAACTTAAGGAGTGAAAGCTGAGGACAACTGTGACGGGCCAGGTGTGATGAGTGTGGATCTAGATGCAGCCTGGGCTCGTGTGCAGAGGGAGGGCCCCGGGAGCCAGGAAGGGCCCTGGTGGGGTACTCTACTGGACCCGGAGGCCACCAAGATGGCGCTATGTCTGGATGGAGGGGGTTCAAGAGCCCCACCCCAAAGCCCCGGGCACACCTCCAAGGGCCCTGGAGAATCCTGGTCTAGCCTGAGAGGATCAAGACGTTGGGATACCCTTCTGGAGGGGCCAAGGGCATAGGTTTCATCCCCAGGTGGAGCAGGCAGGGCCTTAAAATGGACACCTAGCAAAGCAAGGGGGCTTAGAGAGCTGGGTCCCCACTTCCCTCCACACTCACTTCCTGGCCCCCCACTCACCGGGCACCCTGCTGCTGCAGTAAACTCGCCCCTCCTGGATGCCCTTGGTAGTCCAGTGGTAAAGAGTCCAATGCGGGGGACAAAGCTTCGATTCCTGGTCGGGGAAGATTCCACATACCATGAGCCCCTAAGCCGGCACACCCTAGAGCTGTGCTCCGCGGCAACTGAAGTCACCCCAGTATGTCCACACGCCACGACTAGAGAAAGTCCATGAGCAGCAACAGGGACCCAGCACAGCCAAAAATCAGTTAATTAATAAAACTTAAAAATACATAAAAATACACTTGCTCCTTCTTTCTTCCAAGGCCCAAGGAAACATCAGTCCTTTTTGCCTCCTTTTGCTTTATGTTTCCCAGTTGTCTTCTCCCCTTTCCCCCTTCCTTGGCCAGCTCCCCCCTCTCCTCCCCTCATCTGCTCTAAAGAGCAAATTCCTATCCTGGCCGGGAAGGAAGCGTTGCTGGAATCTGGGGGGCCTGACTGGGCTGAGGGAGACGAGGCAGCCCCTGCAGATCCAGGAGCAGGCCTGGAGAAACCCGGAGGCCGAAGGAGGGGCTGGCTGTGGGGCGATGTGCCCCTGGCAGGGGAGAGAGGCGCTGCTGGGACAGTGGCCCCAGACCCTACAAGGTGTGGTGTGCAGGACAGGGGGTTCTCAGGCCCCGTGTTCTTCAGAGGGGGCCATGGTGGTGGGAGGCAGCTAGGGAGGCACTCCCACCGACACCAGCCCCAGCTCAGCACCCCCAGGTTGTCTGGTGCGGGCTACCCTGGGAAGCAAACGTCCAGAAGAGAGGCCCAGCCAGGGAGAAACCCAAAGGTCAGAGGCAAACTGGCAGCCCTGGGCCTCGCGGGACACGGCGCTCTGACTCTGGGTGCGCACTCGGGGCCCGCACACTCCCCAGGGCTGTGTCTGAGAATTCTGGAAGTCCCAGCAGCAGGGCTGGCTGCCTGCCTCCCCCCACAAGCCCTGGTTAACCCTTGCACAGCTGGGCAGCTTCCTTCTGTCTCAGCCCCTCCCTGGCCCAGCTCCTAGCATCCCAGCCTACGATGGCCTTCCTTTGTCTGCCTCCCCCACAACTTCTCCAGGCTGACGCCTTCCCTGGGCTTCCTCCACACAGGCAGGCTCCTGTCTCCAGTCCTCCCAGAGAACCTGGCAGCCCCGTCTCTGCAGGTGGCCGAGCTCTTGGCCAGGAGGGTGGTCTCTTTGCAGCCCCGTCAGCCCTGGAGAAGCAGGTAGGTGTCGTGTCCAGGGTTAGAATGGATGGGCCTTAGCAGCCCTCCCACCGAGCCCCTCCTTTGCAACTAGGAAACTGAGGTCCAGGGCCACACAGGTGCTGAGGCAGCTCATGGGCAGCTGGTGAGGAGGAGATCTGGGGCAACCAGGACCCAAGAGGAGGTGCAGGCAGCCTCTGTTGGGCAAAGGGGGAAAACAGAGACACCGCCCAGCCCTCTCAGGGAGGGCAGGCCTGGCCGGTTACCTGGAAGGACAGGGGTTGCCTGCAGGCGGGTGTAGGTGTAGGGGTTCTTCAGGCGGCTGGAAGCAAACCACAACCCATGCACACTGCACGTCCACAGGTGGACATGCTGAACCAGCGTGGTCCTGTGCGTCTGGGGTGGCCGACGCTGCAGACGTGGGACAGCCCCCAAAGCATCAGGCATCTGTGGTCAGGACCCTCTCACCTGTGCCGGCTCATCCGTGTGCCTGGGGGGGTCCTTGCCCAGCCTCTGCAGATCTTATAGAGATTAGGTGTCTTCGAGAGCATGTCTGCAGGTGTGGGTCTGTGCCTGGAGGGACAGGGGAGGGCTCGCTGCAGGCAGGTGACCTCCCTCTGTGTGCGCCTCAGACAGCGCTGCTGGGCTCCGAGCTCCAGCCCACTCCAGCGCCTGAGTTTCCAGCTCGCCCAACTCAACTCTGCACAGATGTGGACAGCTTTGCGGCAGTCCCAACCAGACCTCCCAGGATTTTTCCAGAGGAAACGCAGAAATAGTTTGGTGTCTGCTGTGAGTAGTCGGACAGGGGAAGGGGATGAGGCCTCAAGGATAGGGCTCCAAAGAGGAGGGATCACAGGTCACAGGGAAGTTGAAGAAGCAAGACTACCCTCCGAGGCTGCGGTGGGACCAGGGGAGCCTGAGGGCTTTCGGCTGCGGGGCCCCAGGGTACCAGCTGGGGAGTGATGTCTCCAGTCGTGGCCCGTCCCGAGGGTGCTGGCCCCCACCACCAAGCCCACTGCT
Source organism: Tragulus kanchil (assembly GCA_022376925.1). Classification (NCBI taxonomy): domain Eukaryota; kingdom Metazoa; phylum Chordata; class Mammalia; order Artiodactyla; family Tragulidae; genus Tragulus; species Tragulus kanchil. Next base: position 140,695,438 of record JAIOJX010000006.1, read on the forward strand.
GCCCAATCTCCTGGCCCCTTTCCCTGAGGGAGTGGGTCCCGCACAGGGCCCTAGCCAAGTGCCCCATTGCCTTCTGGGAGATCACACACGGGCACTGCTCCACCCGCTCCACACCATGGGCGCCAGGGAACCTGCACACATACACATGCGGCCCAGTCCCCACAGCACGGCCACCTACACACCTGACCACACACGCACACACACACCCTCCCTCACATCCTGTGCCAATACTTCCGAACCACAATCAAAGCCTCCCCCCGCCCCCGCCGCCAAACTCCAAACCATACACGCCCTCTCCCACCAACTGTGATCCTGCACCCCCACCCCACCCCCACTCTTCATCGAAGCATGCGCCCATAAACAGTTCCAGACCTTTCCAAGCCAAGGAACAGTCCTGATACTGTTCGTAGGCTCCTCATCAGAGCAAACTGTTCAAAGCTTTCAAAGCACTGGCCTGGTTCCTGTCCCACAATTGCCTGGGTTGGTTTCCACGCCCCTCCTCTGCAGATGAATTCTCCATTCAACTACAGCCCCTTCCTCGTCCGTCTCCAGGACACAGAAGGGGTTCTCTTCCAGGCAGTGGCTCCGAGATGGACGCCGTCTGCCTCCTGCCCTCTGAGGTGGGAAACATGCTCGAGTGTCTTCCCCAGCAAGCCCTCCCAGAGCAGTTACTCTGGGCCTGGCATGGGCAGGGCAGGTGGCAGGCGCGGGGCTCAAAGAGGAGCTTCCTCTGCTCTTGGGGCGCTCACGGGTCAACAGCAGATGGGGCGTGAGTGCACTGAAGCCACCCTGCCAGGAAGGGAGATAAAGTCCAGAGGTCCCCCCAAGCAAAAAGCAGAGTAGGTCAGACCTCCCAGGATTTTTCCAGAGGAAACGCAGAAATAGTTTGGTGTCTGCTGTGAGTAGTCGGACAGGGAAGGGATGAGGCCTCAAGGATAGGGCTCCAAAGAGGAGGGATCACAGGTCACAGGGAAGTTGAAGAAGCAAGACTACCCTCCGAGGCTGCGGTGGGACCAGGGGAGCCTGAGGGCTTTCGGCTGCGGGGCCCCAGGGTACCAGCTGGGGAGTGATGTCTCCAGTCGTGGCCCGTCCCGAGGGTGCTGGCCCCCACCACCAAGCCCACTGCTGCCCAATCTCCTGGCCCCTTTCCCTGAGGGAGTGGGTCCCGCACAGGGCCCTAGCCAAGTGCCCCATTGCCTTCTGGGAGATCACACACGGGCACTGCTCCACCCGCTCCACACCATGGGCGCCAGGGAACCTGCACACATACACATGCGGCCCAGTCCCCACAGCACGGCCACCTACACACCTGACCACACACGCACACACACACCCTCCCTCACATCCTGTGCCAATACTTCCGAACCACAATCAAAGCCTCCCCCCGCCCCCGCCGCCAAACTCCAAACCATACACGCCCTCTCCCACCAACTGTGATCCTGCACCCCCACCCCACCCCCACTCTTCATCGAAGCATGCGCCCATAAACAGTTCCAGACCTTTCCAAGCCAAGGAACAGTCCTGATACTGTTCGTAGGCTCCTCATCAGAGCAAACTGTTCAAAGCTTTCAAAGCACTGGCCTGGTTCCTGTCCCACAATTGCCTGGGTTGGTTTCCACGCCCCTCCTCTGCAGATGAATTCTCCATTCAACTACAGCCCCTTCCTCGTCCGTCTCCAGGACACAGAAGGGGTTCTCTTCCAGGCAGTGGCTCCGAGATGGACGCCGTCTGCCTCCTGCCCTCTGAGGTGGGAAACATGCTCGAGTGTCTTCCCCAGCAAGCCCTCCCAGAGCAGTTACTCTGGGCCTGGCATGGGCAGGGCAGGTGGCAGGCGCGGGGCTCAAAGAGGAGCTTCCTCTGCTCTTGGGGCGCTCACGGGTCAACAGCAGATGGGGCGTGGAGTGCACTGAAGCCACCCTGCCAGGAAGGGAGATAAAGTCCAGAGGTGGGAGAGACCGCCACCAGCTCCCCAAGGCAGGCCGATTTCCCGGAGGAGTGGCTTGTGGGCAGGCCTCCATCTCCGGGCTGCATTTGCCTCGGCCGCGTAGGGGTAGGTCAAGGAATCTGGCCTCACTCCCACCCCACAGAGCTCTCCAGCACATCGGCCTGTTTTATTTAATGCATCGCACCTATCTAAACTTCCTGGTGCACTTGAATAGCCATTTCTCTGTATCCACCCTCTAAGGTAGCTAAGTGAAAACAAGCCCGTTGCACTTAGGAGGGCCCTGTGTGCCAAGTCTCTTCAGTCGTGTCTGACCCTTTGTGACCTTGTAGCCCACCAGGCTCCTCTGTCCATGGGATTCTCCAGGCAAGAACACTGGAGTGGGCTGCCATTTTCTCCTTCAGGGGATCTTCCCCACCCAGGGATCGAACCTGCGTCTCTTGTGTTTCCTGCATTACAGGTAGATTCTTTACTGTCTGAGCCACCTGAGAAGTCCAGAAAAGGGTCTGGAAGGGAGATAAAGGGAGGGAGAGAGCCTCGTGTCCCAGGACCCGGGGTCACGGACATACAGTGTTGCTGGAAGAGATGGTGCTGGGCCTTGAAGGCCAGGCTGAGGAAGCCATTGAATTTGGAGCAGGGCACTGATGTGACCAGACTGGTGAGCCCCTGAATTACTGAAAATGGAGTCCAGCTGCTTGCCGCGCAAAAGCCAATAAAGAGGCAAGGTTGGGAGAAAGGAAAGTTTGCTTTATTTCAGAGGCCAGCAACCTGGGGGTCGCTAGGGTAGACTCTTATCCCAAGATTAACTTCCCCCCACTGACCATCAGTGGACAAGAGCTTTCACAGGTGAAGGGAGGGGGCGACAGGTGGACACAGCACAGTCCGCTCTGACAGTCATCTTGAAATTCATCAGGGGATGATCTGATCAGCATTATCTTGATTAAGTACAGTCAGTCTTCAGTTCCAGGGCCGGTTTGCTGCCATTGCTTTGAAGCCAGTTCTCAGAACTGTGGCAGCTTGCGTCATGGCAGCCAGCCGTCTGGTCATCTTGTAGTTGACTTCTTCCACCTGGTGGGTGTTTCAGTTTCTACAAGGCAGTCCACAGGAGATGGCTAAGAGTATTATCTCTAGCCCTTGAGGAGGAGGAGTCAGAGGTCCTTGACTATGCTTAATCACTAAACTATTATTGTTTAGTCTTGTTGGACTGTTTTCTTTGCTTCTGCATTTTCTAACTTCTCTGATTAAACTCATTCTTTAGCTAAAGTTTTTGGACAAAAGGCAGGCTGGGGACATGGGGACAAGACCACAGGGTCTTGCTCTGTTTCACCTGGGCCAGTTATTGAGAATGCAACATGCTCTTGACCTTGGGAGCATCAGGGAGTCAGGGGCAGCCGACTGATAGGCAAGCTCCATGGAGGAGCAGGATTCGAGTGCAGGACCTTTAGTATTTATAGGGTTCTATATAAACCTATTAGAGCATTAGAACTTACAGTATAGGAGTGGTGCAGGCAAAAACAGACCATCAGATTAACAAGATAAACTCAGACAAGACATCTCTCCCCTAGACCAGCCAGCAGGTGCCGGTCCTAGGTGGAGATGGGTTATGATGCAAAGGTCCTGCCTCTGAGAAAACACATTTCTTTTTTTTTCCTGTTTTTAACACTTTTAAGTTGATATGTTGTATTTCCATTTTCTTTATTCAGTTCAAGAAATTTTCTTTTGTTTTGGGCCATGCAGCATGTGGGATCTTCGTTCCCCGACCAGGGATCAAACTCATGCCCCCTGCCTTCGAAGCATAGGATCTCAGCCACTGGACCAGCAGGGCAGTCCTGAAAACACCTTTCTAGGGAGCAGGCACATCACTGCCTGGGCCTAGAGCACAGGAGCCTGAGAGGAGAGCGGCTCATCCTGTCCTAAGAGCCCTCGCCAGCTTTAGCTTTGGACCTAGCCAGCACCCAGGGTCTTACGCTCGCTGGGGAACAGCTCGTTTGATTTTGTTTTATTAATTTTAAAAATGATTTATGTATTTGGCGGTGCTGGGTCCTCACTGCAGCACATGGGGTCTTTAGTTGCAGCGTGCAAAGCCTCCCTCGCGGCCTATGGGATCTAGTTCCCTGACCAGGGATCAAACCTGGGCCCCTGTGTTAGAAGCATGGAGTCTTAGCCACTGGACTACCAGGGAAGTCCCCTCACTCGAGAACTGAAAAGGTCAGTGACAGCTAAGAGCAGATCCTTTTGTGAGCTACCAGCCCACTTCACCAAGCAGAGCAGGACAAGCGCAATGGGGAGGCTTCACCTAAGTGTTCTCCCCTGGGAGGGAGGTTTTCTCTCAGAAAACATCAGCCAGGAAGGCCTGGAGGTGCGGGAGGGACACCCCATGGTGCCTTTAGGAATTAGCATGCTGTTCTGCCTACTGAAGATGCCACAGCCCTCCAGGACCTCGTGGGGAGGCTGCACCAGGCCTGGAGCCAGGGGGAGAGATCCTAGGCTCGGTCCTGACCCCCAGGAGTCCCCTTGAAGCAGGGCGTCTTCCATCTCTGCTGGAGCCAGATCAAGAAGTCAGAGGACCCAGGGTTCTGGAGGGAAGGAACAGAACAGCGGGACAGACCTGGCCAGGAGAGACAGAGTGGGCAAGGGTACAGGTTCTAGACGCATTGTCAGGGACCCCGTCTCCCTGACCTTGTTTAACCGGTCTTAGGTGGAGAGGGATGACCCCTAAAAATTTCTTTTTCCTGTTTTTAACACTTTTAAGTTGATATGTTGTATTTCCATTTTCTTTATTCAGTTCAAGAAATTTTCTTTTGTTTTGGGCCATGCAGCATGTGGGATCTTCGTTCCCCGACCAGGGATCAAACTCATGCCCCCTGCCTTCGAAGCATAGGATCTCAGCCACTGGACCAGCAGGGCAGTCCTGAAAACACCTTTCTAGGGAGCAGGCACATCACTGCCTGGGCCTAGAGCACAGGAGCCTGAGAGGAGAGCGGCTCATCCTGTCCTAAGAGCCCTCGCCAGCTTTAGCTTTGGACCTAGCCAGCACCCAGGGTCTTACGCTCGCTGGGGAACAGCTCGTTTGATTTTGTTTTATTAATTTTAAAAATGATTTATGTATTTGGCGGTGCTGGGTCCTCACTGCAGCACATGGGGTCTTTAGTTGCAGCGTGCAAAGCCTCCCTCGCGGCCTATGGGATCTAGTTCCCTGACCAGGGATCAAACCTGGGCCCCTGTGTTAGAAGCATGGAGTCTTAGCCACTGGACTACCAGGGAAGTCCCCTCACTCGAGAACTGAAAAGGTCAGTGACAGCTAAGAGCAGATCCTTTTGTGAGCTACCAGCCCACTTCACCAAGCAGAGCAGGACAAGCGCAATGGGGAGGCTTCACCTAAGTGTTCTCCCCTGGGAGGGAGGTTTTCTCTCAGAAAACATCAGCCAGGAAGGCCTGGAGGTGCGGGAGGGACACCCCATGGTGCCTTTAGGAATTAGCATGCTGTTCTGCCTACTGAAGATGCCACAGCCCTCCAGGACCTCGTGGGGAGGCTGCACCAGGCCTGGAGCCAGGGGGAGAGATCCTAGGCTCGGTCCTGACCCCCAGGAGTCCCCTTGAAGCAGGGCGTCTTCCATCTCTGCTGGAGCCAGATCAAGAAGTCAGAGGACCCAGGGTTCTGGAGGGAAGGAACAGAACAGCGGGACAGACCTGGCCAGGAGAGACAGAGTGGGCAAGGGTACAGGTTCTAGACGCATTGTCAGGGGAACAGCCCCAGCCCTGACTCTGCCACTGACCTGTTCTGCTCGCTTGGACAGGTCAGCTTCCCTTTCTGGACCACAGTTTCCTCATCTGTGACCTGGAGACAGCCACCGCCACCCTGTCCGCGGCAGAGGGAGGCCCTGCATCTCAAAGGGGACAGGAGAGGACGGGCGTTTGTGCAGCGTGCAGGGGCAGATGAGGCTGCTCCCGCCCCTCTTCAGCTACAGATGTGATAGGGCAGACTAGAAGGCCCTCCACCCAGAAAGGGCAAAAAGAGAAGAGGGCAGCAGAGGATGAGATGGTTAGATAGCATCACCGACTCAATGAATTTGAGTTGACTCCAGGAGACAGTGAAGGACAGAGAGGCCATGAGGTCACAAAGAGTCAGACACGACTCTGTGACTGACCACCACCACCCAGAATTCACCAAGAGGCTCTTGTTTCTCAACATCTGCCCGGAGCCTGAGTTCCAGCGCCACCAGACCCTCACCAGGTAGGTAACCTTGAACCACGTCAGCTCAGCTCTCTGGACCTTATCATTGACCTGGGAGAGGAGGAGCTGGTGTTGGATGCCTTTGTTCCCGGTCCCTCCATCCCAGGGTCCATAATTCTCCCTTCTGTCCTTGCTTTCAGCCCAGGGGCACCTACAGAAGAGGAAACTGGGCTCCGAGGGAAACTTCTGGCTGGCTACATCTGGGAATGACTGCAGATGGCCCAGGGGATGGGACAGCAAAGAACCGGGACTGAGTCTTCAACACGGCCTCCTGCAGATGGGCTAGAGATGGGGGGCTGGAGGAGGGGCCAGAGGGGAGCCCTGTTTGTGATCCTGGGCCCCGACCGCAATGGGGAGGCTTCACCTAAGTGTTCTCCCTGGGAGGAGGTTTTCTCAGAAAACATCAGCCAGGAAGGCCTGGAGGTGCGGGAGGGACACCCCATGGTGCCTTTAGGAATTAGCATGCTGTTCTGCCTACTGAAGATGCCACAGCCCTCCAGGACCTCGTGGGGAGGCTGCACCAGGCCTGGAGCCAGGGGGAGAGATCCTAGGCTCGGTCCTGACCCCCAGGAGTCCCCTTGAAGCAGGGCGTCTTCCATCTCTGCTGGAGCCAGATCAAGAAGTCAGAGGACCCAGGGTTCTGGAGGGAAGGAACAGAACAGCGGGACAGACCTGGCCAGGAGAGACAGAGTGGGCAAGGGTACAGGTTCTAGACGCATTGTCAGGGGAACAGCCCCAGCCCTGACTCTGCCACTGACCTGTTCTGCTCGCTTGGACAGGTCAGCTTCCCTTTCTGGACCACAGTTTCCTCATCTGTGACCTGGAGACAGCCACCGCCACCCTGTCCGCGGCAGAGGGAGGCCCTGCATCTCAAAGGGGACAGGAGAGGACGGGCGTTTGTGCAGCGTGCAGGGGCAGATGAGGCTGCTCCCGCCCCTCTTCAGCTACAGATGTGATAGGGCAGACTAGAAGGCCCTCCACCCAGAAAGGGCAAAAAGAGAAGAGGGCAGCAGAGGATGAGATGGTTAGATAGCATCACCGACTCAATGAATTTGAGTTGACTCCAGGAGACAGTGAAGGACAGAGAGGCCATGAGGTCACAAAGAGTCAGACACGACTCTGTGACTGACCACCACCACCCAGAATTCACCAAGAGGCTCTTGTTTCTCAACATCTGCCCGGAGCCTGAGTTCCAGCGCCACCAGACCCTCACCAGGTAGGTAACCTTGAACCACGTCAGCTCAGCTCTCTGGACCTTATCATTGACCTGGGAGAGGAGGAGCTGGTGTTGGATGCCTTTGTTCCCCGGTCCCTCCATCCCAGGGTCCATAATTCTCCCTTCTGTCCTTGCTTTCAGCCCAGGGGCACCTACAGAAGAGGAAACTGGGCTCCGAGGGAAACTTCTGGCTGGCTACATCTGGGAATGACTGCAGATGGCCCAGGGGATGGGACAGCAAAGAACCGGGACTGAGTCTTCAACACGGCCTCCTGCAGATGGGCTAGAGATGGGGGGCTGGAGGAGGGGCCAGAGGGGAGCCCTGTTTGTGATCCTGGCACCCTGTGCTGAACATCCTCTCTCTCTTTTTTGGGGGGGGTGTGCCACTTCTATTGATCTTTCATTTATTTCCATCCATCTTTGCTCTTTGGCCTGTGTGGGCTTCCCATCACAGTGGCCTCTCTCGCTTCAGAGCTCCAGCTCAGTAATTGGACACATTGGTCCAGCTGCTCCATGGCACGTGGGATCTTCCCAGGTCAGGGATCAAACCGGCGACCCTTGTGCTGCAAGGCAGTGTCCCTACCCACTAGACCACCAGGGAAGCCCACATCCTTTCTTTTTATTTGATATATTTATGTATTGGCTGCAGTGGGTCTTTGATGCTGCATGAGGGCTTTCTCTAGCTGTGCTGAGCGAGGGCCATTCTCTCATTGTGGTGGGTTCTCTCCCTGCAAAGCACAGTCTCTAGGCTTGCAGACTCAGTAGTTGTGCAACAGGCTTAGTTTTCCCATGACAGGTGGCATCTGCCCGGACCAGGGATCAAACCTGTTTCCCTGCATTGGCAAGTGGATTCCTAGCCACCAGATCATCTTGGAAGTTCCCATCCTTTCTTTTCTCAGCCTTTCACGTTCATTCATTCACCTGATTGTGCAACAAACACCGTGCCAGGCACTGTCCTAGGGGTGGGAAAACAGAAGTGAGTTTGTTTACAGCCTGGCGGAGGACCACACGGAGATGTAAACATACGGTTCCCAGCCAGTGTGAGGAGGGGCGGGGAGAGCAGCCGGGCGCCTCGGGCAGGGGAGGGCCTGCCCCCGGCCTCCAGAGGCAGCTCTCGCAGACTCTCTCTCAACTGGCTGCAATGATGTGAAAATACAGAAATTCCTCAATGCCCAACAGCTTAGGAGTGGTTAAAAAAATGCCAGGAAGGTTACTGGGTAGGATAATTACTGTTTTGCTGAGAAGGAAAATATTAGTGTGTGTTGCTCAGCAAGCAAACACCTCAGCTAACAAGGTGACTCAAAGAAAACAAGTAGAACCATGGGGGGTTTTCTCACAAAAGCTAAATAAAAGGAAAAGAAAATGACAGTAGTCACAGACACACCTCCTCTGGTGGCTGGTGGCTGAAAGAACATTCCCTGCCAGGTGAGACATCCAAGGCCCAGCGCTGAGCAGGGCAGGGCCTGGCTGCCGCTTCGTCCTGGGGGAAGCTCGTCGAGCACCCACCTCCTACCCCCCAGCTCCCGACCCAGACTGCTGCCTTCTCATGTCCAGGCACCCTCTTTGCCATTACAGGGTGAGGGCAGTTTCTGCCCATGCTGGTCAGGCACCTTGAAGAACCAGGGACTTCAAACTCCTGAGGGGGCATCCAGGGCTTCCCAGGTGGCTCAGTGGTCAAGAATCCACCTGCCAATGCAGGAGACACAGGGGGCCTGGGCTGGATCCCCGGGGTCGGGAAGATCCGCAGGAAGAAAATCTTCTTGCAACAAAGGGGCCTGGGACAGAGTCGGAATTCTCTCATTGTGGTGGGTTCTCTCCCTGCAAAGCACAGTCTCTAGGCTTGCAGACTCAGTAGTTGTGCAACAGGCTTAGTTTTCCCATGACAGGTGGCATCTGCCCGGACCAGGGATCAAACCTGTTTCCCTGCATTGGCAAGTGGATTCCTAGCCACCAGATCATCTTGGAAGTTCCCATCCTTTCTTTTCTCAGCCTTTCACGTTCATTCATTCACCTGATTGTGCAACAAACACCGTGCCAGGCACTGTCCTAGGGGTGGGAAAACAGAAGTGAGTTTGTTTACAGCCTGGCGGAGGACCACACGGAGATGTAAACATACGGTTCCCAGCCAGTGTGAGGAGGGGCGGGGAGAGCAGCCGGGCGCCTCGGGCAGGGGAGGGCCTGCCCCCGGCCTCCAGAGGCAGCTCTCGCAGACTCTCTCTCAACTGGCTGCAATGATGTGAAAATACAGAAATTCCTCAATGCCCAACAGCTTAGGAGTGGTTAAAAAAATGCCAGGAAGGTTACTGGGTAGGATAATTACTGTTTTGCTGAGAAGGAAAATATTAGTGTGTGTTGCTCAGCAAGCAAACACCTCAGCTAACAAGGTGACTCAAAGAAAACAAGTAGAACCATGGGGGTTCTCTCACAAAAGCTAAATAAAAGGAAAAGAAAATGACAGTAGTCACAGACACACCTCCTCTGGTGGCTGGTGGCTGAAAGAACATTCCCTGCCAGGTGAGACATCCAAGGCCCAGCGCTGAGCAGGGCAGGGCCTGGCTGCCGCTTCGTCCTGGGGGAAGCTCGTCGAGCACCCACCTCCTACCCCCCAGCTCCCGACCCAGACTGCTGCCTTCTCATGTCCAGGCACCCTCTTTGCCATTACAGGGTGAGGGCAGTTTCTGCCCATGCTGGTCAGGCACCTTGAAGAACCAGGGACTTCAAACTCCTGAGGGGGCATCCAGGGCTTCCCAGGTGGCTCAGTGGTCAAGAATCCACCTGCCAATGCAGGAGACACAGGGGGCCTGGGCTGGATCCCCGGGGTCGGGAAGATCCGCTGGAGGAGGAAATGGCAACCCACTCCAGTCTTCTTGCCTGGAGAATCCCATGGTTAGAGGAGCCTGGCAGGCTACAGTCCTCGTGGGGTCACAGAGTCGGACACAAGTGACCACAGCTCAGAGCGGGCATCCAGCAGGTGTCTCCTCCAGGCCCCTGGAATCCCACCTTTGAGGAAAGAGTTGTGTTGTCTGCAGCTCTTGTTCACAGCAGAAAGGGCTGGTTAAGAGAAGGAGATAAACTATTTTTGCTTCTGCTCCTATGGGGGGAAAAAAAAAAGTTCAGAATCTCCAGGCGACAGGATGGGCCCAAATGAGCCTCTCTCTGGTGTGATGCCAGACAACAGCTACCAATTACTGCCGAGAAAATCCACCGGCACTGAGAAACCTGTTCTCTTCCCCAGGTGGGAGTCCAGAGCCATTGTCCCTCAGAGGGGACGGCTCTAGCTTTAGGCCTCCCTCTCGAATCAGGTTGCTGGTGGTCCAGTGGCCAAGGCTCCATGCTCCCAACCCAGGTCGCCCAGGTTCCGTCCTCGGTTGGGAAGCTAGATCCCACATGCTGCAACTAAGACCCAGCACAGCTAAATAAATAAAATTCTAAAAATAATGATAGAATCACGTCCAGGCCTCAAGAGACAAAAGTTCAGGAAGGGTCCTCTTCCCACTGTGTCTCCAGATGCCTGGGGACTGGGGCCTAAAGGAAAATTTAGAAGACAGGCCTGTTACTGAAACTTCTGCCCCTTATCACAGCCACATTGGCCCCAGAGCCCAGGCGAGGGCGAGCTCTCGGCGGTGTGGGGACCAGGGAGAGCATCAAGTAGTCAGAGAAGCCTGGGCGTCCCTGCCCTCCACTAACAGGGGACAGGACAGGGCCTGGCGCTTGCCCTCCAGCTTGGGCATCCATGACTCCTCTTTGTAAGCCTAGGGCAGATGCAGAGCCGATGGTCCCCACCACGCCCGGCCCGTGGAGAGAGGGCGTGGGGTTTACCACTGGCTGGGGCTTACTGGACTTGGTGGTTCGGGCCTGGGACCCACGGTCAGCCTGAGGCTTCCTGCCCCCAGGACTGCCTGCTGCCTCCTTGGCCACCAGAGACTCCCACCTATGGCCACTGTCCTCCCTCCCTTGCTTCACCCAGCTGCTGTATTTAAAATGGATAATCAGCAAGGACTTGGTGTATAATACTTAGAACTCTGCTCAATATTATGTAATAACCTAAATGGGAAAAGAATTTGAAAAAAGAATAGATACACATACCTGTGCAACTGAGTCACTTTGCTGTCTGCCTGAAACTATCACAACATTGTCAATCAACTCTTCTCCAATACAAAATACAAAGTTAAAAAAGAGTAAAGAGGGCTTCCGTGGTGGTCCAGTGGGTAAAGAATCCGCCTTGCAGTGTAAGGGACACCGGTTCGATCCCTGGCCCAGGAAGACACCACGTGCCGCAGAGCAGCTGGACTGGTGTGTCCAGTTAAGAGCCAGCGCTCTGGAGCACATGCGCCTCTGCAGTGAGAAAGACCATTGCAATGGAAGACCCACACATATCAAAGAATAAAAAGATGGGTGAAAATAAATAAAATTCTAAAAATAATGATAGAATCACGTCCAGGCCTCAAGAGACAAAAGTTCAGGAAGGGTCCTCTTCCCACTGTGTCTCCAGATGCCTGGGGACTGGGGCCTAAAGGAAAATTTAGAAGACAGGCCTGTTACTGAAACTTCTGCCCCTTATCACAGCCACATTGGCCCCAGAGCCCAGGCGAGGCGAGCTCTCGGCGGTGTGGGGACCAGGGAGAGCATCAAGTAGTCAGAGAAGCCTGGGCGTCCCTGCCCTCCACTAACAGGGGACAGGACAGGGCCTGGCGCTTGCCCTCCAGCTTGGGCATCCATGACTCCTCTTTGTAAGCCTAGGGCAGATGCAGAGCCGATGGTCCCCACCACGCCCGGCCCGTGGAGAGAGGCGTGGGGTTTACCACTGGCTGGGGCTTACTGGACTTGGTGGTTCGGGCCTGGGACCCACGGTCAGCCTGAGGCTTCCTGCCCCCAGGACTGCCTGCTGCCTCCTTGGCCACCAGAGACTCCCACCTATGGCCACTGTCCTCCCTCCCTTGCTTCACCCAGCTGCTGTATTTAAAATGGATAATCAGCAAGGACTTGGTGTATAATACTTAGAACTCTGCTCAATATTATGTAATAACCTAAATGGGAAAAGAATTTGAAAAAAGAATAGATACACATACCTGTGCAACTGAGTCACTTTGCTGTCTGCCTGAAACTATCACAACATTGTCAATCAACTCTTCTCCAATACAAAATACAAAGTTAAAAAAGAGTAAAGAGGGCTTCCGTGGTGGTCCAGTGGGTAAAGAATCCGCCTTGCAGTGTAAGGGACACCGGTTCGATCCCTGGCCCAGGAAGACACCACGTGCCGCAGAGCAGCTGGACTGGTGTGTCCAGTTAAGAGCCAGCGCTCTGGAGCACATGCGCCTCTGCAGTGAGAAAGACCATTGCAATGGAAGACCCACACATATCAAAGAATAAAAAGATGGGTGAAAATAAATATAAATAAAAGAGGCATGATGGGGAAAAGAGAAAAAAGAGAGAGAAAGAAAAAAGAAGCCTGATTGTAACGCTCCTCCTTTCAGCTGATTGTGCTGGTGTGGAGTCCTCCTGAACTCCTGAACCATGTAACCAAATTTAGTTCCTGCACTTTTTCTCTCCTCGTCCCCTTCTTCTTTAGTTCTTTCTGGTGGGGAGAAGTGATGGAGACCCTCCCCACACACTGAATTTTCAATGCCAATGCCCTCTGTGGCCGAGGAGCTTGTTAAAGGCACAGAGTCCGTGTCCCTCTAAGCCCTCCACACCAGCTCTGTGGGCATCTGTGCAGGCTGGGTTCCGAAGGCCCGAGGTGACTCGGAAGTCGGCACACTGGCCTCTGGAGTCGGCTGAAGCTGGCCCTCTGCTGCAGCTGCAGGTCTGCAGTGAGAGCGGAGACGCGGGCTTCCCTGGCGGTCCAGTGGTTGGGAGACCTTCCCAGGTGTTGCCAGTGGCCAAGAACCCTCCTGCCAGTGCCAGTGATGTGAGAGGTGGGTCTGATCCCTGGGTCCCGAAAATCCCCTGAAGGAGGGCATGGCACCCCACTCCAGTATTCGAGCCTGGAGGATCCTATGGACAGAGGAGCCTGGTGGGCTACAATCCATGCGGTCGCAAAGAGTCGAACACGATTGAATCGGCTTACCATGCGCGCAGGCACGCCAGTGGCTGGGAATCCGCCTGCCAGTGCAGAAGACATGGGTTCAGTCCCTGGTCGAGGAGGGTCCCTCACGCTGCCCAGCAGCAGCAGCAGCTCACCTGAGGACTTGTTGCAATCCTTGGGCCCACTTAAAACCTGCTGAAACAGACTCCGGGCAGGGGGACCTCGCCACCTGTCAGGGATGGTGGCCCTCCAGGTGACTCTGAGGCCTCCTGAAGAAGGACGTGCAGGAAGCCTGCTTCGTCAACCTCAGGAGAGCCTGGTTGGCCTTGACCCTTCCTCAGAAGGCCTGCCACTGGCCCCATGGCAGCAGCAGTGGAGAGAAAGGTGGGCGTGGCCTCGCAGAAGAGTGGTTCCCGGGGTAGGAGGTGAGGAGGGAGTCAAGGGGAAGGTTTGGGAAAGCAGCCTAGCATTCGTAAGGGCCCGGAGACTGGGGCCATTCTACAGACCCCCAAGGCAGCAGCATCCACTCCCGAGTCAGTTTCTTAAAATCCCTTCGCTTCCCAAGAAAAAACCCCAAACCTTAGAAGAGTCAAGTCACTTGACCAAAGTCTTTCATAAAATTAGTGGCTGAACCGAGACTCAGGCTGAAGGAAATGGACCTGAAAGCCAAACCCAGCATCTGAGGCTACAGGGATTTGTTGGTTCACTAAATCACTGGATAAGCCAGCACGGACTGCCCAACATGGTACAAGCTTATTATTTACATACAAGCCGGTGTGATATGGGTGACTGTTTTTGTTTTTCTGATGGAGGGAAATTGGCCAGGTCACTCTCCCAAGGTCCACAGCTTGGAAGCCAGTAACAAAGTCAAATGAGGACCCAGACACCAGCTACAAGCCCAGAGCTTGACCCAGGACTGATTTCTCCTGTGAAAAAAAAATCCTAATGGCCAATGCCAGCAGCTTCTCTTGTCCCTGTGAAAGCCCATGAAGAGGGACAGGTCTCCAGCAGTGTTCCTTAGGGACACAAGCTAGCTCTGCTCCCAGTGCCAGCCCAAGAACGCGCAGAAAGAGCAGAGGAGAATCTCTGCAGGGAGGGGCTTTGGCCCTGTCCTTACACTTCACAGGGCTTTCCTGGAGGTTCAGACGGTAAAGAATCTGCCTGCAATGCAGGAGACCTGGGTTTGATTCCTGGGTTGGGAAGATCCCCTGGAGAAGGAAATGGCAACCCACTCCAGTATTCTTGCCTGGAGAATACCATGGAGAGAGGCGTCTGGCAGGCTACTGTCCATGGGGTCACAAAGAGTGGGGCACGACTGAGCACCTAAGCACACACATCACACTTTACAAGACTGAGCACCCGCCTTAGGGTCCCCACCGCCTCCTCGCCCGGGTCTCTCCCCGTCCCCAGCTCGCGGGCCCTGGGCAGGGAGGGAGACCCCACCGCTGGTTGCAGATACCAAGTCGCCTCTATTTATGGTTTTTTTCTCTGCTCCTGTGGTTCTCCCTGGATGAATGCTCCCTTTCCCTGGATTTACAGCATCCTCCTGCTGGCGGGGCTGATGTCACTTTAATGAGGGTTACAGCTGCCTTCAACTGTGACTGGCGCAGGCCGCCCTCGGGAGCCCAGCAAGACTTCTCCCAGGCAGAGAGGGGTGGAGGGTGGAGGACGGCAGTCCCGCCTGGTGCCTGGGGACAGCCGGGCCCAGCTCTGAACTAGGGCCCCAGGCTCAACCCGGGACAGCAGGGGACACTAAGAATGAGGGGTGTGGATGGGGGGAGGGTCATGTGCCCTACAGGTTTGGGAAACAAGATCCCTCGGCTTTTCTGGCCCCCTCCCCCTCTGCCATGCCTATGAGAACCACAGTTCTGAGCCGGAGGACCCAGGGCAGAGGAAGGTAGAGGCGTGCACAGAAAGCTCGTTGTTCTCTAGTTGGATCCAGATGTGGAGGGTGTGGGGGAGGGAGGGAGGAGCCCTGGAGGCAGGGCTGGAGGGAGGAGGGGCGAGGAGGGGAAACGGGAAAGCAGGCAGGCTGGCAGGAGTGCCAGGGGTGTCCTGAAGTCATTCCTGGACCTCAGTGCCCTCCGACCTGGTTCCAAGCATGTCACCCCAAACTGGCCTCCAAGAAGTAGATGGGAGGGGACACTGCCAGTGGCTCAGCTCCTACAGAAAACCTGCTGTCCTGCATGGAAGGAACCAGGTAGCGCCTCCTATGTAGCCCAGGCCTCCAGCTGGGGGGCTGCCCTCTGCCCCCCACCTCCGCTGCAGGCCCCAGTGCGGAGGGGCGTGCCTAGGCACTGGACCCAGCACTTGAGCCAGTTATCCCAACAACCGACGAGATGGGCATGGTTACGTCTTTTTTTATTATTGTTTTATTTTTGGCTGCCCTGGGTCTGTTGCTGCTGCCTGCAGGTTTTCTTGAGTTGAGGTGAGCAGGGGCTCCTCCCTAGTTGCTTCTAGAAAGTGGTAGAACCACACTTCAGACTAGGGGCCGTCTGGTGTAGGCCCATGCTCTACCACCCTCTTTTGGGCCACCGTCTTTACCCAAGATCCACCTGCTCTTGGAAATCTGAAATTGACTCAAAGAAGTCCCAAAGTCATGCTGGAGACAGGTCCCTGGGGGGCAAGGCCTTACCCACGTGTTTCTAATGTTGCAGCCAGCTTCGCCCTCCCCCGTGCCCTCGCCCGAGGTGGAGTCGCTCTCCAGAGGCCTTCCAGAGGGAGGCTGCGGTGTCCGGGAAGGCCCAGGGTGCACAGTCCCCTGGAGGCCATTGACCCTGGAGAGGTGAAGGGCCTGTCCCCACCCACTGTACCTCCGTGTGGCCCCATCCTCCTCGTGAACAGGAAGTCCATGATCAGGTCTAAAGGCTCAGCTGGGAGTGGGAGCCAAGGGCGGTGGCAGCAGGGACGTCACCCCCGCCTGCCCCACGCGGGACCAAGCGAAAGGCAGCACCTGACCCCTGAGCGAGAGGCTGTGGCTCGGGTGGGACCCAGGGCTGTGCGGCACAGCAGGCCCTGGAGAACAGACGTGGGAGCCCAGACTTTGGCGCCCAGTGGCCTCGGCGTGGCCCCCATGCTGCGGCACTCGCTGCGTGACCTTGGGCGGAATACCCCGTCTCATCGTGCCTCTCTGTAAGGTGGGGAGCATCGTCGCTCCTCTCTCCTGGGGTGCAAGTGAGTGTTAAGTGAAATGCTGATTTTTATTTTATTTTAATGTTTGGACATATGGTGCGGCTTGGAGGACCTCAGTTGCATGACCACGTGACTCTGGCCACGGCATGGCCCCCCCCGGGGTTTTTATTTTATAATTTAATTTGGAGCCCAGGCCTCCAGCTGGGGCTGCCCTCTGCCCCCACCTCCGCTGCAGGCCCCAGTGCGGAGGGGCGTGCCTAGGCACTGGACCCAGCACTTGAGCCAGTTATCCCAACAACCGACGAGATGGGCATGGTTACGTCTTTTTTTATTATTGTTTTATTTTTGGCTGCCCTGGGTCTGTTGCTGCTGCCTGCAGGTTTTCTTGAGTTGAGGTGAGCAGGGGCTCCTCCCTAGTTGCTTCTAGAAAGTGGTAGAACCACACTTCAGACTAGGGGCCGTCTGGTGTAGGCCCATGCTCTACCACCCTCTTTTGGGCCACCGTCTTTACCCAAGATCCACCTGCTCTTGGAAATCTGAAATTGACTCAAAGAAGTCCCAAAGTCATGCTGGAGACAGGTCCCTGGGGGGCAAGGCCTTACCCACGTGTTTCTAATGTTGCAGCCAGCTTCGCCCTCCCCCGTGCCCTCGCCCGAGGTGGAGTCGCTCTCCAGAGGCCTTCCAGAGGGAGGCTGCGGTGTCCGGGAAGGCCCAGGGTGCACAGTCCCCTGGAGGCCATTGACCCTGGAGAGGTGAAGGGCCTGTCCCCACCCACTGTACCTCCGTGTGGCCCCATCCTCCTCGTGAACAGGAAGTCCATGATCAGGTCTAAAGGCTCAGCTGGGAGTGGGAGCCAAGGGCGGTGGCAGCAGGGACGTCACCCCCGCCTGCCCCACGCGGGACCAAGCGAAAGGCAGCACCTGACCCCTGAGCGAGAGGCTGTGGCTCGGGTGGGACCCAGGGCTGTGCGGCACAGCAGGCCCTGGAGAACAGACGTGGGAGCCCAGACTTTGGCGCCCAGTGGCCTCGGCGTGGCCCCCATGCTGCGGCACTCGCTGCGTGACCTTGGGCGGAATACCCCGTCTCATCGTGCCTCTCTGTAAGGTGGGGAGCATCGTCGCTCCTCTCTCCTGGGGTGCAAGTGAGTGTTAAGTGAAATGCTGATTTTTATTTTATTTTAATGTTTGGACATATGGTGCGGCTTGCAGGACCTCAGTTCCCTGACCACGGACTGAACTCTGGCCACGGCAGTGAAAGCCCAGAATCCTACCCACTAGGCCACCACGGAGCTCTCTGTGTATTTAAGGCATTTGCAGCGAGTGCTCCAGAAAGGTCGGCTTATCCGATACGTTTCTAGACTGCATGTCCCACACCACTGCTAACTGCAGTCTCAGTCTCCTTATGCTTATTACAGGGAGGACGATCTTTTTTGGACAAAACCACTTAGTTTCTCCAGTCTCCACAAATCTCTCATCCCAGGCACCCCAGGGACCATAGAGGTACTAATTAGCAAAGCCTCGGGACAGGCCCAGGCCGCCAGGGAGCCTTATTGACGTTAATTGGTACCATCAGATCCTTGCCCAGTCAGCATGGAGCAGTGCAGGCTGTGACAGCGTCTCTGCCCTTGGGGTTCGCAATTTGCCCAAGACTGCACCCCTAGAGTGAGTGCTGTGGGGGGTGGCTGGATGGGCAGCACCTCCTCTCCCTCCCCCTCACAGGGCCCAGCCTGTGAGAAGGGCAGAGGCGAGGCAGGAGTGGGGCTACTGTCTCCTAGGAAAGAGTGGGGACCATGGTCTCAAGTCAGTCAACCCCCTGAGTTGAGCCGTGATGTCTGCCCTTCGTGCATACCAATGCCAAGGGCTGTGAGAGATGCCAGTCTCTGCCAACAGCTCCCAGCTGATTTAATGAACCCAGGAAGCCTGTTTGAAATGCAGAGTCCCAGGGAATGCCCTCTATGGTTGAGATCCAGAGGTCTGTCTTTTTCATTTCCTTGTTTTTTTTTTTTGGCCACACCTCGAAACATGCAGAACTTTCCAGACCAGGAATAGAACCTGTGCCTCCTGCAATGGAAGCACAGTCTTAACCCTTGGACCCCCAGGAGAGTCCCAGGGACCTGCATTTTCAGCAAGTGCCCCGGGGGAATTCTAATGAGGGTGATCTGCAGGACCACACTTTAGAGAAGGCTAGTCTGATATTTGTATGAACCAATATTACTTAGTGCAAAGCCCAGCATACAGTACCCAACAACAAATGTTGATTAATGAAAAAAATGGATGAGTGAGTGAGTGACTGGGCGGACTAGAAAGAGACCAGGAATATCTGTAAGATCTGCCTTCCTCTAGGAATTCCCTCCCTCGGGGAAGCATAGGCCTGTCCTCCCTGGCTCATTCCCTTTTGTGGCTGGGACTAGATCTCTTCTCCCGAAGCTGCAAGTGACTGGTTAGGTTCTAAGGAAAGTTCTAGTCCTCACAGAAGAAACCCCACAGAGTCCCTTTCCCAACTCAGATCTAACCAGAGAGGTCAGGGAACCCTGAAGTTTCTATTTACACACAAAAAATGCAAGTACACACAAAGGTTTGCCAGTCTCGTTTCCAGAGTTCTGAGCCCTGAAGCTATCTGAGCTTAGGAATCGCTGCTGGGGTGTCCTTTGATCTGTGAGTCATCCTAACTGCAAGGGAGCTGGGCAAAGGGGTGGGGAGGACCCGGGGAGTGATTGGGCAGAGGGAGAGGCAGTCAGGGCTCCACAGGCAGCCCCACAACCCCGGGGAAGGGGGCCAAACGCCAAGGTTTGGTCTGGGCTTCTCTACTCCCTTCTCCCAAGTCTCCAGAAGAGCCAGGGAGCAGCGGGGGCAGCGGGGCTAGGGCTCTGACAGACGAGGGGCAGGAGGCAGCCGATAAGACCTAGGAGTGCTACCGGAAAGGCAGTAAAGAGAGGAGAAGAAAAGAATTTTTTTCTTTCTTTCTTTCTTCTTTTTAACCTTTTCCTCTTCCCGATATCTTCTTTTTTGTGACTACCATGTGTTTCAAGTTGATGCCATGAGTCTGTGCATAAACTCACTGCACCATTATTTGTTTGGTCATGCTACAGGGCCTGCAGGATCCTCCTTCTACAACTAGGGATGGAACCTGCACCCCTGCACTGGCACGTGGGGCCTTAACCACTCTGTCGCCTGGAAGGCCCATGTCGTTTTCCTAAACTCCGTTTGGTGCAGGCCCCAGGCTAACCGTGCCTCTGACCACACACAGACCTTGGTCTCACCCGCTCGCTAGGGGGAAAGTCGCATCCCCTTTCCACATGTGAGGGCACAGAGCCTCACTGGGCTAGGAAGGGGGATCACCCTCTCAGCTCCTGACGGCCCGTGAAAGGCAGAGCCCAGATTTCAAAGCCAGGGTCTTCCTAAACAAATGGGACTGAGACAGGCTCAAACTGCAAACCTAAGGGGCAGTTTTTGCTCTGTCCTCTTTGACACCACCGACAGCCCTTTCTGTGTTTCCCTTCTGCTATCTGCAGGAAATGAGGGGGATGTTCCAAGCGAACACCGAGAACTGGATTCCTTCCCTTCTGCCTTCACCCTGAGGGTCCTGACCAGGTTCTCCCCTCACATACACACACACGCCAAGTCTTGGGTTTGAAAGCTGGCTTGGTCTCCTCTGATTTGCTCCAGGGCATCAGGGCAACCACACACACAGACGGACTTTCAGATCCCCAATTCCCAGGAGGAAGCAAAAAGTTACCAACAAAATGAAGAACGAGTCCCTGAGGAGATCAGACAGAGGCTGGGATGTTTCTGCAGGGCCTGAGGCGCAAGGCCTTGGAGCCAGATTTGGGTGCCAGGTGGAGCCCCGTTCCTTTCAGGTGTGACCCTGGGCGAGTGCTTTGACTTCTCTGAGCTTCCATTTGCTTGCCTATTAAATGAGGAATAATACCTGTCTCCCAGAGAAATCTTCAAAATTAAGTAAGAAAATGAACCCAAAGTTCTCAGGCTCCTGTAAGCCATCCACACACCATCACAGCGCTTCTCACCACTTCGTTTTTTAATAAATGGGGTATTTGGGGGAAGTAATTTGAAATTCAAAGAGGAGGCTTTTAATATCAGAAATAATTTGTGAACACTGGGAATTGATTAACTCCCATTTCCCTTTCTCAACTGTAAAACGTCATAAGATGGTCATGCTACAGGGCCTGCAGGATCCTCCTTCTACAACTAGGGATGGAACCTGCACCCCTGCACTGGCACGTGGGGCCTTAACCACTCTGTCGCCTGGAAGGCCCATGTCGTTTCCTAAACTCCGTTTGGTGCAGGCCCCAGGCTAACCGTGCCTCTGACCACACACAGACCTTGGTCTCACCCGCTCGCTAGGGGGAAAGTCGCATCCCCTTTCCACATGTGAGGGCACAGAGCCTCACTGGGCTAGGAAGGGGGATCACCCTCTCAGCTCCTGACGGCCCGTGAAAGGCAGAGCCCAGATTTCAAAGCCAGGGTCTTCCTAAACAAATGGGACTGAGACAGGCTCAAACTGCAAACCTAAGGGGCAGTTTTTGCTCTGTCCTCTTTGACACCACCGACAGCCCTTTCTGTGTTTCCCTTCTGCTATCTGCAGGAAATGAGGGGGATGTTCCAAGCGAACACCGAGAACTGGATTCCTTCCCTTCTGCCTTCACCCTGAGGGTCCTGACCAGGTTCTCCTCACATACACACACACGCCAAGTCTTGGGTTTGAAAGCTGGCTTGGTCTCCTCTGATTTGCTCCAGGGCATCAGGGCAACCACACACACAGACGGACTTTCAGATCCCCAATTCCCAGGAGGAAGCAAAAAGTTACCAACAAAATGAAGAACGAGTCCCTGAGGAGATCAGACAGAGGCTGGGATGTTTCTGCAGGGCCTGAGGCGCAAGGCCTTGGAGCCAGATTTGGGTGCCAGGTGGAGCCCCGTTCCTTTCAGGTGTGACCCTGGGCGAGTGCTTTGACTTCTCTGAGCTTCCATTTGCTTGCCTATTAAATGAGGAATAATACCTGTCTCCCAGAGAAATCTTCAAAATTAAGTAAGAAAATGAACCCAAAGTTCTCAGGCTCCTGTAAGCCATCCACACACCATCACAGCGCTTCTCACCACTTCGTTTTTTAATAAATGGGGTATTTGGGGGAAGTAATTTGAAATTCCAAAGAGGAGGCTTTTAATATCAGAAATAATTTGTGAACACTGGGAATTGATTAACTCCCATTTCCCTTTCTCAACTGTAAAACGGAAATCATAGTAGTACCTACCTCAAAAGGTTGTTCAGGATTTGATGAAAATTCATGAAAGGCCTCTGACATTCTCCAGCAGAGTATTAGCCCGTATCAACGATCCCTATTGCTGATCAGACTCCTCTGATTTGCAAAGGAATGCTACACGCAGGTCAGAGAAACTGTCCACACTGAGGAAAAGGTAGAAAGCTTAAATTCAAGTCAAGGAGCAAGATTTGTGTTGTACATTAGAAAGAGCCTTCTAGTTGAAAGCTGACTAAGATCCTGTATTTACACAGTAGTAAATAAGTCCCCTCAGGACATTATAGGATCCTCTCCCTTCACAGACATTCATAGAGAAGCGGAATTCTCTCTTTCCGAGGCTGCTAGCCATGGCCCTGGCTAGAGGTGTGATTTAAAGCTTATGTCCAGGGAGTCAATCTTTGCAAAAAATCACTGTCGTTGTTCCTATTATATTGATGCATCTCAGAATCCTAGTCATGCCTCCTTTTAAATCTTTTGTAAAAGATCATGTAGGAGAAAATGATAACAAATGAATGATGAGAGTGAGCTATCGACTGTTCAGACGCATCACACTCCATATTAAGAATGATGTGGGCTGCATCAGGATATGGAAAAGCATGTATGAAATAATGCTGAGAAAAGCAGAACCGGAAACACAAGAGAGATGGCAGCAAGACCTTGATTAAAGCCCAAAAGCTCAGGAGAGAATTTGAAATAAATATTGATCAGATTTTATTTTCTCTCAAGTAGCCTAAAACCATTGTGTGTGTGCATGCATGTGCTCATAGCTCAGCCGTGTCCAACTCTTTGCAACCCCATGGACTATAGCCTGTCAGGCTCCTCTGTTCATGGAATTTTCCAGGCAAGAATACTGTTTGTTTCAATGCTTTAGGTGTCATGAACTGTTTGTAAATTTTGGAGACCAACCCCTTTGAAGACCACAGCATTTGCACCTATTTTCTCAAAATCTGTGGGTTGTCTTTTCGCTTTGCTTATTGTTTCCTTCGCTGTGCAAAAACTTCTGTTTAAGTAGGTCCCATTAGACGGGGAAAAATTGCCAGTAATGGTAGATTTTATTTTCCTGGGCTCCAATATCACTGCAGATGATGACTGCAGCCATGAAATTCAAAGGTGATTCATTTGGAAGAAAAGCTATGACAAACCTAGGCAGCATATAAAAAAGCAGAGACATCACTTTACTGACAAAGGTCCTACTAGTCGAAGCTATGGTTTTTCCAGTAGTCATGTATGAATGTGAAAGTTGGACCACAAAGAAGGCTGAGTGCCGAAGAACTGATGCCTTTGAACTGTGGTGCTGGAGAAGGCTCTTGAGAGTCTCTTCGACTGCAAGGAGATCAAACCAGTCCATCCTAAAGGAAATCAATCCTGAATATTCATTGGAAGGGCTGATATAGAAGCTCCAATACTTTGACCACCTGGTGCAAAGAGTTGACTCATTGGAAAAGACCCCGGAGATGGGAAAGACTGAGGACAAGAGGAGATGGGGACGACAGAGGACAAGATGCCATCACCAACTCAATGGACATGACTTTGAGCAGACTCTAGGAGAGAGTGAAGGACAGGGAAGCCTGGCATGCTGCAGTCCATGGTGTCACAAAGAGTCAGACACAATTGAGTGACTGAACTGAACTGAATCCATTTTAAGCTTATTTCTGTGTATGGTGTTAAAATATGATCTAATTTCTTTTTTTTTTTTCCATGTAGCTTTCCAGTTCTCCTAGCACCATTTGTTGAAAAAACTGTCTTTGCAACATTGTGTAGTCTTGCCTCTTTCCTCATAGGTTAATTGACCATAGGCGCATGAGTTTATTTCTGTGTTTTCTATCCTGTTCCATTGATCTATGTTTCTATTTTGTGACATTAAAAAGAATGAAATAATGCCATTTGCAGCAACATGGATGGACCTAGAGAGTGTCATACTGAGTGAAGGAAGTCAGACTGAGACAGATAAATACCATATGGCATCCCTTATGTGTGGAATCTAAAAAGAAATGATACAAATGAACTTAGCTACAAAACAGAAAGACTCACAGACTAAGAAACAGAACTTAGCAGTTGCAGGGGCAAGGGTGGGGGGAAGAGATAAGGAGTTTGGAATGGACGCATTCACAATGCTATATCTAAAATGGACAGCCAACAAGGATGTACTGTATAGTGCCGGAAACTCTGCTCAGGGTTGGGCCGGATGGGGCAAGAAAAGCTATGACAAACCTAGGCAGCATATAAAAAAGCAGAGACATCACTTTACTGACAAAGGTCCTACTAGTCGAAGCTATGGTTTTTCCAGTAGTCATGTATGAATGTGAAAGTTGGACCACAAAGAAGGCTGAGTGCCGAAGAACTGATGCCTTTGAACTGTGGTGCTGGAGAAGGCTCTTGAGAGTCTCTTCGACTGCAAGGAGATCAAACCAGTCCATCCTAAAGGAAATCAATCCTGAATATTCATTGGAAGGGCTGATATAGAAGCTCCAATACTTTGACCACCTGGTGCAAAGAGTTGACTCATTGGAAAAGACCCCGGAGATGGGAAAGACTGAGGACAAGAGGAGATGGGGACGACAGAGGACAAGATGCCATCACCAACTCAATGGACATGACTTTGAGCAGACTCTAGGAGAGAGTGAAGGACAGGGAAGCCTGGCATGCTGCAGTCCATGGTGTCACAAAGAGTCAGACACAATTGAGTGACTGAACTGAACTGAATCCATTTTAAGCTTATTTCTGTGTATGGTGTTAAAATATGATCTAATTTCTTTTTTTTTTTTTTTTTCCATGTAGCTTTCCAGTTCTCCTAGCACCATTTGTTGAAAAAACTGTCTTTGCAACATTGTGTAGTCTTGCCTCTTTCCTCATAGGTTAATTGACCATAGGCGCATGAGTTTATTTCTGTGTTTTCTATCCTGTTCCATTGATCTATGTTTCTATTTTGTGACATTAAAAAGAATGAAATAATGCCATTTGCAGCAACATGGATGGACCTAGAGAGTGTCATACTGAGTGAAGGAAGTCAGACTGAGACAGATAAATACCATATGGCATCCCTTATGTGTGGAATCTAAAAAGAAATGATACAAATGAACTTAGCTACAAAACAGAAAGACTCACAGACTAAGAAACAGAACTTAGCAGTTGCAGGGGCAAGGGTGGGGGGAAGAGATAAGGAGTTTGGAATGGACGCATTCACAATGCTATATCTAAAATGGACAGCCAACAAGGATGTACTGTATAGTGCCGGAAACTCTGCTCAGGGTTATGCGGCAGCCTGGATGGGAGGGGAGTCTGGGGGATAATGGATGCATATATATGTATGGCTGTGTCCCTTTGCTATTCACCTGAAACTACCGCATTGTTAATTAGCTATACTCCAATAGAAACATTTTTTAAAAAGTCATGGCAGTGATGGTGGTTCTGAGATGCCCAGTTCAGGGGAGGAGGATGTACCTTTTTCCATTAGGTAAGGAAGAGAGAGGACAGATTGCTCTTCATGACACACATCTATTTCTCTCTCCATCTGTGCTATACGCTTCACCTTCTGTGGTTTTCCATCCTTACGGAGTCGTGCCAGCCGCTGCAAATGGCCCGAGGGCTCCCATTTTGATAAGGTGGCCCAGCCTGCTACCTAGGGGAGCCTTGTTCCCAGTGGACCACGTAGCCTTAGATACTCACGCACACAGCACAGTGCCAGGCACACAGGGCTATAGAAAACCTCATTACTGAAATTGGCTGTGCTGGGCTCAAGGTGAATGCAAAGATGCACTCCCTAACCGCAGCCATGAAAGGGAAACCCTGTGTGCTGTCACAGAGGAGGCTAAAGCTGGCTTCTAATCCTAGCAAAACCACTAATAGCGGGCCTCAAGTCTTTTATTTGGGCTTCCCGGATGGCTCAGCGGTAAAGAATCTGCCTGCCAATGCAGGAGACGCAAGAGATGCAGGTTTGATCCCTGGGTCGGGAAGACCCCTTGAGTAGGAAGTGAAAACTCACTCCAGTATTCTTACCTGGAAACATCCTCGGTCGGCTACAGTCCGTAGGGTTGCAGATTCAGAAATGACTGAGCACTCATGCCTTCACCTTCCTTTATTTATTTTGGGGGGGGGGGGCAGGTGGTGGTGGGAGCCATGCCTTATGGTATGTAGGGTTTCGTTTCCTGACCAGGGACCAAGTGTGTACCCCCTGCAGTGGAAGGGCAGAGCGCTAACTACTGGACTTCCTTTCTGTTCTTTTATAGCTTCTGATTCAAGCACAAATGCTGTGGAATCATTCAGACAGAAGGCAGAGGGTGAAAAGTACCTGAAGTGCTACCAGGAAAGTAACCTGTGGGCCTCTCCCCCAGGCCTCCCAACCTCAGCCCATGGTGCCACCCCCTGGCCCAAACGTCCTTGACCCTTCCCTCTCCCTGCCTCCCAAGTTCACAGAAACATCAAATCCTATTTCCATTCTACTTGCAAATGCAGCTGAACTCCAGCACCTCTGTCCCCTGCTGCTGCTGGTCTGTGACATCTCTGGACGGCTGCTCTCCACTTTGACAGTGATCTCTTCAAAATAGAAGTCCGATCATGCCATTGTCTTATATGATACCGTTCAGTGACTGGCTCCTTGTTCTCAGGGGAAAAAAACAAAACGGTACTCACAGCCTACCATGGCCTGCAAGGTCCCGCCTTATTTCAAGCCGCTCTCCTCCCTTCATATCAGCTCAGACACTTGGCAACGTTTCTGGCAAGCCCACCAGGCTCAGGCCCATTCATAAGCCATTGGCTGGAATATCATCTTTTCATATTTATCCTGATTCATCTTTTAAGTTAACCTAGATATTGCCGGTCTAGGCTAGAATCTCCTTCCATTCTCCACACTACCAGGCGCAACGATAATTTTTAACAATTTTTATTTATTCTTGGCTGTGCTGGGTCTCCGTTGCTGTGAAGGCTTTCCTCTAGCTGTGGCGAGCACAAGCTACTCTCTAGTTGCGATGCACAGGCTTCTCAATGAGGTGGCTTCTCTGGACGAGGAGCACAGGCTCTAGGGTGCACGGGTTTCAGTACCTGTAGCTCATGGGCTCGGTAGTGGCAGCTCCCAGGCTCTAGAGCACAAGCTCAACAGTTGTGGCGAATGCGTTTAGTTGCTCCATGGCATGTGGGCTCTTCCTGGATCAGGGTTTGAACCCATGTCTCCTGCACTGGCAGATGGATTCTTTACCAGTGACCCACCATGGAGGCCCTTCAATTATAATTTAATTATCTATTTCTGGAAATTCCCTGGCAGTCCAGTGATTAGGACTCTGTGCTCTCATAGACGAGGGCCTCAGTTCAGCCCCTTGTTGGGGATCAAAGATCTCACGAGTCACACACAGTGGAGCCTACATATATACTGGTTTCTGCATTTCTTATTTTTAATGCCCCCCTCCTTGCGGCTGTAGGTTCCATCTTAGGGTGAGGAAGTGCTGCATCCTTCTTGTTCCACTGCTGTGACCATAGCATCTAGCAGAGTGTCTTACTGGATGTCTGACTACCTGACCGGATGAATGGATGGATTGATGGGTGGATGGATGGATGGATGAATGAACATCCAGGTAGGAGAGCAGGAACAACCTCCTGAAAGAACTACCATGGAGAAGGAGATGGTTATATCTGGGAACTTAAAGAGTTCCGGGACTGAAATCAATGAGCTGAGATATAACTTCTCTTGGAGTCCTGATCACTGAGGCTTTCTTTTCCTTCCTAAAAGTCATCCATTCAGTCCATCTCCATCTCGACTTCCACTCAGTCCATTTTTCTGCCCGGGGAGAATGGCTGCTTGCCAGCGGTCCCAGTCTCTCTGTCCTTCCCGCTCTCTACCCGGCCCGCTGCCTCCCCAGCTCGCTTTCCCACCACACCCTCCGACTTAGGTAACTGAGTAATTCGTTGTGTGATGCTGTAAATCTAATTTGCACTTGCACTGGGGCAGGGAAGTAACTGGAGCTTTGTGGTGGCCTCGAGAGGCAGAGAGACACAGCCCCCCCTCAAGCTCAAAGCATGAGCGGCCGCTCCACCTGCACGGGCCCAGCACCAAGCCCGTCACAGAAAGAGATGAAAGGAAAAGTCCTTCCACGGTTGCAAAGTCAAGCTCCCTATCGCGTTTTCCCCATCTCCAGGGAGAAGTCACCGGTTCCATCTCTCTCTCTCGACCTTCTGCAGGGCTCTGTCAGCACCTGTTTTCTCGGTCACAGCCTGGGAGACGGCACGGCATGTCTCTTCCTGCCAAATCAAGGCACACGAAGACCAGAAAGCAAAGTGGAGGTGCTTGCCGGGGTTGGGCTGCCCACTTCCCAGTTTCAGTGGTCTCCGCAGCTAAAAATGGAAGACCTTAAGAAAATAAAAAGTGCTCCAGAAGAACTTGTGTGCAAGTGTGTGTGGAGGGTGGGCCAGCAGAGCGGGGAAGCCTCTGTAGGTCATTCAGGGACTTAATAGCTGATGTATAAGGAGTGAGTAAACAGTTTAGAATACTGGGATGGCCATCTTCTAGAAAACCCAAACCAACTTTTTAACCAACCTAATAATAACAGCCACCATTTCTTGGGCCTCTGAAAGTGTTAGCCCCTCAGTCATGTCCAACTATGAGACCCTGTGGACCAGAGCCTGCTAGGTTCCTCTGTCCATGAGGATTCCCCAGGCAAGAATACTGGGGTGGGTTGCCATGCCCTCCTCCAGGGGATCTTCCCAACCCAGGGATTGAATCCAGGTGTCCCGGATTTCAGGCAGGTTCTTTACCAGCTGAGCTACCAGGGAAGCCCTCTTGGACCTCTACTACATACCAGACGTGATGTGAAGTGTTTTGTGCATAATGCTTTATTTAATTTTCAAAATGACGGATGCTACCAGGTATGACTTCCACTCAGTCCATTTTCTGCCTGGGAGAATGGCTGCTTGCCAGCGGCCCGCTCTCTGTCCTTCCGCCTCTACCCGGCCCGCTGCCTCCCCAGCTCGCTTTCCCACCACACCCTCCGACTTAGGTAACTGAGTAATTCGTTGTGTGATGCTGTAAATCTAATTTGCACTTGCACTGGGGCAGGGAAGTAACTGGAGCTTTGTGGTGGCCTCGAGAGGCAGAGAGACACAGCCCCCCCTCAAGCTCAAAGCATGAGCGGCCGCTCCACCTGCACGGGCCCAGCACCAAGCCCGTCACAGAAAGAGATGAAAGGAAAAGTCCTTCCACGGTTGCAAAGTCAAGCTCCCTATCGCGTTTTCCCCATCTCCAGGGAGAAGTCACCGGTTCCATCTCTCTCCCCGACCATCTGCAGGGCTCTGTCAGCACCTGTTTTCTCGGTCACAGCCTGGGAGACGGCACGGCATGTCTCTTCCTGCCAAATCAAGGCACACGAAGACCAGAAAGCAAAGTGGAGGTGCTTGCCGGGGTTGGGCTGCCCACTTCCCAGTTTCAGTGGTCTCCGCAGCTAAAAATGGAAGACCTTAAGAAAATAAAAAGTGCTCCAGAAGAACTTGTGTGCAAGTGTGTGTGGAGGGTGGGCCAGCAGAGCGGGGAAGCCTCTGTAGGTCATTCAGGGACTTAATAGCTGATGTATAAGGAGTGAGTAAACAGTTTAGAATACTGGGATGGCCATCTTCTAGAAAACCCAAACCAACTTTTTAACCAACCTAATAATAACAGCCACCATTTCTTGGGCCTCTGAAAGTGTTAGCCCCTCAGTCATGTCCAACTATGAGACCCTGTGGACCAGAGCCTGCTAGGTTCCTCTGTCCATGAGGATTCCCCAGGCAAGAATACTGGGGTGGGTTGCCATGCCCTCCTCCAGGGGATCTTCCCAACCCAGGGATTGAATCCAGGTGTCCCGGATTTCAGGCAGGTTCTTTACCAGCTGAGCTACCAGGGAAGCCCTCTTGGACCTCTACTACATACCAGACGTGATGTGAAGTGTTTTGTGCATAATGCTTTATTTAATTTTCAAAATGACGCAGAGATGGAAACATTTATCCACCCATTTTTGCAAATGAAGAAACAGGCTCACTGAGTCACAATGCTCCTGAGCCATCAGACTCTAGGGCTGAGAGGCTGATGTCCTTGCTTTAAACCACGACGCAGAACTGCTTTCCTAGGGTTAGAGATCATGAAGGAAATTGGTTTACAGTGTGGCAGAGGACTCAAGATTAGACAAAAAGAATGTTCTGACAATGAGGGCTTTTAGGTTGCAGTCCGAGTAATTGAGCTTGTTAGAGCTCTTCCTTCGAGGGCCTTTATGTTTAGAGGAATGGAGGCTTCTGGGCCTGGCTGGTTGAAGGGAAGCCGTCTCTGTTCCCAGCATGAGGGCTGGCCTGTTTGAACCAACTGACAGCCTCCGTGGGGTACGAGATTGCCACACACGGCGCCGTTAGATTGCAGGAGAAGATAGCACAGGATGTGTGCCCGAATGGGGCTGGAAGAAAGGAGGGGCCAGAGGTAGGCCGATGCTACTGTGGTTAAAAGTCAGGGCTTTGTGGTTGGGCGGCCTATGTTTGAGTCCCTTCTGTCTCCCCTCCTTGTGTGACCCCAGGCACATTCCTTAACCTCCGGACACCTGGGTTTTCTATTCAGTAAAAAGAGGCTCAGACTAGAGCCTTGGTTGGAGAGTTGCCATGAACATTAAATAAGATGATACACGTCAAGTGGTTGGCCCAGAACTTGGACATAATAAGAACACAATGAATGGTAGCTGCTAGAATAATTGTTATTGTTGGAATTCGGAGAGGGCAGAGAAGAGTGTGGAGCTGTAGGTCAGTAGCCTGGGAGACGAGTTTTTTATCTTAGCTCTTGAAGAGTTGGTCAGGCTAAACTCAAAAAGAGGACAGAGGGCTCACATATTGGAGTGAGACCTCAAATTCTATGTCCTAAAAGAAACTAGCTTGAACTCAAGGGCAGGATCTTCCCAACCCAGGGATTGAATCCAGGTGTCCCGGATTTCAGGCAGGTTCTTTACCAGCTGAGCTACCAGGGAAGCCCTCTTGGACCTCTACTACATACCAGACGTGATGTGAAGTGTTTTGTGCATAATGCTTTATTTAATTTTCAAAATGACGAGATGGAAACATTTATCCACCCATTTTTGCAAATGAAGAAACAGGCTCACTGAGTCACAATGCTCCTGAGCCATCAGACTCTAGGGCTGAGAGGCTGATGTCCTTGCTTTAAACCACGACGCAGAACTGCTTTCCTAGGGTTAGAGATCATGAAGGAAATTGGTTTACAGTGTGGCAGAGGACTCAAGATTAGACAAAAAGAATGTTCTGACAATGAGGGCTTTTAGGTTGCAGTCCGAGTAATTGAGCTTGTTAGAGCTCTTCCTTCGAGGGCCTTTATGTTTAGAGGAATGGAGGCTTCTGGGCCTGGCTGGTTGAAGGGAAGCCGTCTCTGTTCCCAGCATGAGGGCTGGCCTGTTTGAACCAACTGACAGCCTCCGTGGGGTACGAGATTGCCACACACGGCGCCGTTAGATTGCAGGAGAAGATAGCACAGGATGTGTGCCCGAATGGGGCTGGAAGAAAGGAGGGGCCAGAGGTAGGCCGATGCTACTGTGGTTAAAAGTCAGGGCTTTGTGGTTGGGCGGCCTATGTTTGAGTCCCTTCTGTCTCCCCTCCTTGTGTGACCCCAGGCACATTCCTTAACCTCCGGACACCTGGGTTTTCTATTCAGTAAAAAGAGGCTCAGACTAGAGCCTTGGTTGGAGAGTTGCCATGAACATTAAATAAGATGATACACGTCAAGTGGTTGGCCCAGAACTTGGACATAATAAGAACACAATGAATGGTAGCTGCTAGAATAATTGTTATTGTTGGAATTCGGAGAGGGCAGAGAAGAGTGTGGAGCTGTAGGTCAGTAGCCTGGGAGACGAGTTTTTTATCTTAGCTCTTGAAGAGTTGGTCAGGCTAAACTCAAAAGAAAGGAGAGGGACACAGGTAGGGCTCACATATTGGAGTGAGACCTCAAATTCTATGTCCTAAAAGAAAACTCTAGCTTGAACTCAAGACGGACAGTGATTAACGGGACAAGATGTCAGAAAGAGATGCGGTCTTCTCTCTTTGTTCTCAAACCAGATTCTGAATAGCAACAGCAACTACCTTAAATACCTAGAAAAGAAACCAGACACACAGGGTGTCTTTTCTTCTTTCTTCCGGGATCTCACTGGGGTGAAGAGGAAGGAGCCTGGGAACATGGCTAGGGGCAGAGCTGATGATGGATGGGGGACAGGACCTGAAACAGACAAAGTTAGGAAATGTGGGTAAGGCCCTCATGACTCACGTGGGAAGACCTAATTCTAAGGCTGGATTACGACTCATTGGAGATGAGTGTCCTGTCATGCAGGAGGCCAGTGTTGAGACCCTGGGCGTCCCTCCAGCCCTGCCAGCTCAGGGTGGGAGGCCCTCGGGGAGCATTCTGTGCTAAGCCACGGTTCTCTTGACAGCCTGCCTTAGCTCCCTAACGGCAAGATAAATTCCTTAGGGACTAGGATGTTTCTGCAGGGAAGATACTGTTTGTTTTAGGTTCTCTAAGCTTAACCCCTGTCAAAGTACCAGCTATCAACCGCTATATCAAGCATCATTCGGTATTTGTTTTAAAATGCAAAATTTCCGTTCTTTTTCCTAAGGAATCAGATTGAGCAGATTTAGGGATCCAAGTAACTGTATTTTTAACAGGCACCGAGGTGATTCTTTTTATAAGACAACTTTAGAAAACGTTGAGTTAGATAGGCTGAGCAGTAAAGAATCCGCTTGGGGCTTCCCTAGTGGTCCAGAGGGTAAGGACACCACCTTGCAGTGCAAGGGGCACTGGTTCGATCCCTGGCCTGGGAAGATCCCACATACCGCGGAGTGGCTGGATCGGTGTGTCCAACTACCCAGCTGGAGCTCTGGAGCACATGTGCCCAGAGCTGGTGCTCTGCAATGAGAGAGGCCACTGCGATGGGAGGCCCACACAGGCCAAAGAACAAAGATGGATGAAAACAAATAAATGAAAGACCAATAGAAGTGGCCAAAAAAGAAAAAAAAAGAATCTGCCTGCAATGCAAGAGAAACGGGTTCAATTCCTGGGTTGGAAAGTTCCCTCGGAGGAGGGCATGGCAACCCCATCCAGTACTCTTGCCTGGAGAATCCCATGGACAGAGGAGCCTGGTGGGCTATAGTCCATGGGTCGCCAAGACATGACTGAGCATGATAATCTTTTGAATCCCTTTTAGTCTTAAATTTAGATATCTCATGAGTTAGATAATCGTTTGACTCCCTTTTAGTTTTAAAGGTAGGCAGCTGAGTGGAGCAGGAAGAGCCCTGGGCTAATAATAAGGAGGTGGGTCCTGGGCCCCACCCTGCAACTCAAGGCCTCACTGTGCGGGTGCCCTCATGGGTCTGTAGGTGCCTGGGTACCTGCTGTCATCATTGGTACTAATAAGAACCTTGTGCTGGGGAAAACCTAGAAGGGAAGAAGGCTGAAGAGGAGGGTCTTCACCGTCTGTCATCAAGATCTGCAAAAGACTAGAAGAACCTAGAGAAAAGAGAAGTGAAATGAGCGTCAAGGAACAACAGGTTCTGAATATCCTCCTGGGGTTTTCTCTTCCGGAACTGGCAGGACTTTGTAGGCTCAGCAACACCCACTGTACCCAGAGGGACACTTAGGCCCAAAGAATTTTTTAAGTAAGTCCAAAGCACGCAGCTAACCAGTGGAAGCAGAAACCTAGACTCCTCCTGCCTTCACCCAGTTCATTGTTGGGGTGCATAGCAGGGCAGCCATCCTTTCCAGGGGCTTATGGGCAAGCCTCTGACGGTCAAGGGCATCTTGAGTCCCCAGACATCCTCCAGAATGGCCTGGAATCTACTGTTTTCCTGAATGTGCTGCCCTGTTACTGAGAGAGAGAATAAGGACCTAGGGAGGTGGGCAGGGCTGAGGAAAGGTCGTGAATGGGGCAATTGAGGTGAGGAGAATGGAAAGACCCTGCACAGGGACTCAGAGAATGGGGGGCTCTGAAGATTAGGTCCTGAGAGGTGATGTCAACGCCCGACAGAACCCCAGGCCCTCGCTCCTGATCTACAGCAATCAAAAGGCTGAGCTCAAGGTGAGGTCTGATCGTGCAGAAGCCGTGCAGAAGCCGTGCAGAAATCCGCCGCGTCAGAGAACCTAAAAGACTAAACAAAACTCCTAAAACACCAAGCCCGATTCATGCTTTCATCCACGTGGCACAAGAACGAGCCAGGAAAGGGGGAGGGCGGGGAAGAGTCACCCGTCTCATCCCCTCTGGGAGGAAGGGGTCTGCCTGCAGAGCCAACTCCCGGGGCGCGACGGGGAGGGAGGGCGACGGAGAAAGCCCGATTCCCACAAGGCCGCCCCGCCCCCGCCCGGCCGCCGCGCGCGCGGAGAGCCGCCGCGGGCCCTTTAAGGGCCGAGAGGTGCGCGGTCTCTTTAAGGCAGGTCCCGGTGGTTTCTGTTTTCTGAAGGAAGTGACGGGGGGTGGGATTGAATGAAAAGTGCCCGGCAGAGGCTCGGAGCTCCGGAGTCGGGGGCCGCGGCAGCCGCGGCGCGGGGACAGGGGGCGGCCGGGCCCGGGAGCGCGGCGTCCGCCTCGGAGCCGCCCGGGGGCGCGCGGCGGAGCGCAGCCCACGTGCGTCGGCGCCACGCCGCGGGCGCCCCACGGCTGAGCCCCCCGGGGAGCCGCGCCCCCGCGCCGCCAGCCAGCCTCCAAGTTGGGGCGAAGTTTGGCCCCGCCGCTCCCCGCCCGCTCGCGGCGCGCCGGGACCGCGAGAGCGGCGGCGGCGCCCGGCGATGCGCCCGGCCGGCCGCCGCGGGGTCCCCCCGGCGCGCCCCGCGCTGCTGCTCCTGCCGCTGCTCGGGGCGCTGCTCGGGGCGCCGCGCGGCGCGGGCGCGGGCGCGGCGGCGGGCTCGCCGTCGGAGCTGCGCGTCCGGGTGCGGCTGCCCGACGGCCAGGTGACCGAGGAGAGCCTGCAGGCGGACAGCGACGCGGACAGCATCAGCCTGGAGCTGCGCAAGCCCGACGGCACCCTCATCTCCTTCACCGCCGACTTCAAGAAGGTGAGCGCCCTCGCTTGCCCCGGGGGCATCTGCGTGCCGGAGGAGGTGCAGGGGGCACCAAGGCCAGGGGACGGAAGACTGGGTCAGGACAGGGGTGCGACTTAGTCAGGGTCACGCTGGGCTGTGCTCCATACCTCCTTGCCCTGCTCCCCAGCTCCATTCTCCCCCGTGAACTGCTCTGCTGCCCTTCAGACTCTCCCCTCCAGCCTCTCCCCTCTTTGTCCGGGTGCCCAGGTCCCCGGACCGGCGCCCACCTTCCTCTTGCAGCCCTCCCAGAGCCCTCCAGGTACTGATCCTACTGAAGTCAATGTTAATAACCCTGTCGCCCTGGTTGGAGTAATTTCCGGAGGCTCTGTGGGGAAAATCCTGGGCCAGGCATCAGAGTCGTGGGTTTTCGCTGTGTGACCTAGGGCAAGTCCCATTCCTTCTCTGGGCCTCCTTTCTCAGCTATGTACAGAACCAGAGGGGTGACCCAGGCCTCCCAGCCCTGACATCCTGGAGTCTGAGAACCACCTCTCCTTGTTACACTTCCCTGGGGTGGGGAAGGGGATTCCTGGGTGGAGTTGCTTGTCCCCTGTGCCTCTCAAGCCAAGGAGCGGCCACCCCTCCTCTTTGGAATGGAAGTCTGGAAAGCATGCAATGGAGGACCTGGGCTGAAGCCCGGGATGAGGTCCCCAGGCTCTGGGAAGGTACCGGATCGCCGCGGCAGCCCCCCCCCTCCGGAGCCGCCGGGGGAGCCGCACGTGCGTCGGCGCCACGCCGCGGGCGCCCCACGGCTGAGCCCCGGAGCCGCGCCCCGCGCCGCCAGCCAGCCTCAAGTTGGGGCGAAGTTTGGCCCCGCCGCTCCCCGCCCGCTCGCGGCGCGCCGGGACCGCGAGAGCGGCGGCGGCGCCCGGCGATGCGCCCGGCCGGCCGCCGCGGGGTCCCCCCGGCGCGCCCCGCGCTGCTGCTCCTGCCGCTGCTCGGGGCGCTGCTCGGGGCGCCGCGCGGCGCGGGCGCGGGCGCGGCGGCGGGCTCGCCGTCGGAGCTGCGCGTCCGGGTGCGGCTGCCCGACGGCCAGGTGACCGAGGAGAGCCTGCAGGCGGACAGCGACGCGGACAGCATCAGCCTGGAGCTGCGCAAGCCCGACGGCACCCTCATCTCCTTCACCGCCGACTTCAAGAAGGTGAGCGCCCTCGCTTGCCCCGGGGGCATCTGCGTGCCGGAGGAGGTGCAGGGGGCACCAAGGCCAGGGGACGGAAGACTGGGTCAGGACAGGGGTGCGACTTAGTCAGGGTCACGCTGGGCTGTGCTCCATACCTCCTTGCCCTGCTCCCCAGCTCCATTCTCCCCCGTGAACTGCTCTGCTGCCCTTCAGACTCTCCCCTCCAGCCTCTCCCCTCTTTGTCCGGGTGCCCAGGTCCCCGGACCGGCGCCCACCTTCCTCTTGCAGCCCTCCCAGAGCCCTCCAGGTACTGATCCTACTGAAGTCAATGTTAATAACCCTGTCGCCCTGGTTGGAGTAATTTCCGGAGGCTCTGTGGGGAAAATCCTGGGCCAGGCATCAGAGTCGTGGGTTTTCGCTGTGTGACCTAGGGCAAGTCCCATTCCTTCTCTGGGCCTCCTTTCTCAGCTATGTACAGAACCAGAGGGGTGACCCAGGCCTCCCAGCCCTGACATCCTGGAGTCTGAGAACCACCTCTCCTTGTTACACTTCCCTGGGGTGGGGAAGGGGATTCCTGGGTGGAGTTGCTTGTCCCCTGTGCCTCTCAAGCCAAGGAGCGGCCACCCCTCCTCTTTGGAATGGAAGTCTGGAAAGCATGCAATGGAGGACCTGGGCTGAAGCCCGGGATGAGGTCCCCAGGCTCTGGGAAGGTACCGCCTCTCACCCTGCTTCGTAGGAGGGCTGACCAAACCTCAGTTTTGACTCAGATTGTGGGGAAGGGGCTAGAGACCAGCCCCTCCTGTGTGTGTGTGTGTGTGTGTGTGTGTGTGGAGGGAACCAGTCGGTGGACTTGGCCCCCAGGATTGTGGGGTGGAATCGAAAGTGGAGGTGCTGGGGATTTATCAGGAAGTGGGCCTGGAAGGGCAGTGAGTGAGTAGCAGTAACCCAGAGGCGGGAACCCTGGAGCAAAAGAAGGTGGGTGTGACAGAGTACTCAAAAGAGCCTGCTGATCACCTGACATTCGCTCCCCAAGTCCCTCTCCCGCAGAAAGAGGCTGTGAGCGGCTCTGCAGGGGGAGTGGAGAGGGGCGGCTGATGAGACAGCCAGCGACCCAGGAAGCCCAGGGCTGTGGGGCAGCTGTCTGAGCAACCCCCCCTCTCCTTCCTCTTAAAGACCCCGAGCTTGAGAGGAGTGGGGGCAGAGTTTGCAGGCTCACCTAGGGACCCAGCAACCTTGCCATAGTTGGTACCAGGTGCGAGTAGGGCAGGGTAGGGGGCAGAGATCCTGTGGACGGTGCAGGCGGGGCTTGGCCGCTGATCTGTCCCTGGACTGTCGAGCTGTCAGCGACCGGGATGCAGGGAGACCAGTTGCTGGAGGCGGGTAGGGTGGAGGGTGAGGAGGGGTGCTTGAGTGTCGCAACTGGGAGGATCGTGGAGTCCCTTCCTTACACTGCAGAGCTGAGCCAGGTTTTCAACACAGGGGGCAGGTGATTTGTGTGTGGAGAGAGGGATCCAGTGGGGCCAGAACATCTCCCGCCTCCCAGCCTCCCCACTTCAACTCCGGGGAAATGTTGTCAAGTCAGCTCTTTTCCTAGAAAACCCAAAGAGCCGCTGGACCACCACCACCCCAGGAAGCAGGAGTCTAAGCGTCCCCTCTAATCTTCCACTGAAGCTCTTTGTCCTTGAGAGTGAACCTCGGGCCAGTCTATGAGTCTCCCGCCTTCCTCCCTCAGTCCATTGTTCTGTGGCCCTGCTGGGACCCTCGAGAGACGTGCCCATCCCCGGGACCACTCCAGCAGCCAAGGCTGCGGCGGGGACACCGGTCAGAGCGTCACCTGGCAGGGCTCAGCTTTTATAGCCTCTAGCTGCAAGCTGGAAGACTTTATTGCTCTACCCTGAGGGCGAGGGGAGGGGCAAACTCAGGAGGCAGTGGACTGGAGGCCTGGGGACTGGAGCTGAGGGTAGAGTCAGGGCCTACTGCCCAGTTAGAGAATCCATTCGGAGCAAACTGTAG
The DNA here is from genome assembly GCA_022376925.1 of Tragulus kanchil. NCBI lineage: Eukaryota > Metazoa > Chordata > Mammalia > Artiodactyla > Tragulidae > Tragulus > Tragulus kanchil. The sequence goes on from JAIOJX010000006.1 coordinate 140,733,454, forward strand.
GAGCCTCAGCCCGAAGCAGTTCAACCCCCCATCGAGGCTTCCAAAGTCTGCTTTTCAGGGTAGCCTCTGACCCAGAAGCTGGCATTTCACACCCACCGCTTGGCATCTCCAATTTCATCAGCAAGGGAGGGAATTGGGAGTGGAAAGCACCGAAAGAGAACCAGCTTTCCAAGGTCCCTTCCAACTCTGGGCTTTTCAGCTGGCCTGGAGTGGGGTGGGTTGGAGCTGGGGAAGGCTGGGAGGGCAGGGGACTAGCCTTCATTCCCACCCCAGTCCATGGTCTGCACTGGCCAGAGCAGCTTTTACGGGATCTTTCTGGAGTGGGTGACCTCTCTTGTTGCTTGGGCAGTCCTCAAGGTTTCTGGCAGATTTCCACGAGAAGCTTCTGTCTTCTAGTAAAGATTTCTTGTAGGAAAAAGTCCTGGATGTGGTATTTCGTTTGTTCCATGGACCAAATCCATTTGGGAGTGGTTTCGGAACAGTCCCTAGTCCATTTGGGAATAGTGACGTTGGCCATGTTGTCACCTTTGGAAAACAGTCCAGAGTGAAAGGAGACAGACCTTGTTTAACCCTGGGCCAGCTGCCTGATCTCTCCAGGCCTTCATTGCTTCACCTGTAAAATCAGGATGATAATGGTACCAATCCCATGGCCACAGGGAGAGCTAAACTGAGTCAGGCCTATGAGATGCCCACTGTGTGTCAGCCGCTGTGCCCAGCGCCCGGAAACAGAAGGCAGTGACTTTCATAACTGCAGCTCACATCGCATCTCAACAGGGACCCTCCATGCTAAGCTTGGGTGCCATGAAGTTGAACGACCGATTCAAAGTCCCATGAAAAGTCAGCACTGAGCCTAGAAGAGCCTTAGTCTCTCCTCAGAACCTTGTCTCTGAAGCTCCATGTCGTATAGTTCTCCTACAAAACAGAAGTAATCGTAAAGAAATACACCTATTACGTTAATACACTGGCTCAGCGGTAGAGAAGCCGGCTGCCAAGCAGGAGACCCAGGTTCCATCCCCAGGTCAAGAAGATCCCCTGGAGAAGGAAATGGCAACCCACTGCAGTTTATTCTTGCCTGGGAAATCCCTTGGACGGAGGAGCCTGGTGGGCTACAGTCCATGGGGTCGCAAAAGAGTCAGATGTGACTTAGCAACAACACCACCACAGACCTACAGAAGAGATTTTATTAGGAAGGGCTGTGGGCTCCCACGATTATGGAGGCTGAGGCGGCTGCTGTCTGTGCACTGGAGGTAGGGGAAGCCTGCGTCGTTCCAGTGCGAGCGCAAAGGCCTGAGAGCCAGGAGCGCTGATGGTGAAGGACAGGAGGAGACGGATGTCCAGCTCACGCAGAGAGAGCACATTTGCACTTCCTCCGCCTTTTTGTTCTCAGTGAATTGGATGATGCCCTCCTGGGTGAGGGCCCCCTTCTCACCCGGCTGCTGCTTCACATGCTGCTGTCTTCAGCTGAGACACCCTCACGGACACACTCAGAAAGGGTGTTTGGCCAGCTCTGGGGGCGTCTCTTGGCCCAGGGACATGGACACGGGAAGCTAGCCACCACACCCAGGGTTACTGGCCAGCCCTCTGCAGGGAGCAATCGTCCCTGTCCCCCTGCTCCCTGGGGCGGCAGCGGAGCCCCAGGCGCTGGATGCAGTGCAGCCAGGATCCAGCTGCTCTCACCCGACCCAGCACCCCCTCCACGCCCCTCCCACCCTCAGCTTCTGCCAGGAGCCAGGGCTGCAGCACAGCCTGTTCCTCCCCCCGCTGGCCTGCTGGACCTGAAGCCAGTGGAGCTCGGACAGACATCAGCCCGCTAGGACCCGGAGCCCAGGCAAGGATCGCACACGCCATCAGCAGCTCGGAGCTACCAGATCACCACGGAGCATGACTGTACGCCCTGCCCACAGGCTACTGACCACCAGGCAGTCCAGGGTGCAGCTTTCAAACAATGTCCTGCAGCTCAGGGGCTCCCAAAGTTCGCTGCACATTCGAATCGCCGGGGGAGCTTTAGAAAACCCGGTGCCTCGGCTGCACTCCAGACCAATTAAGTCCGCATGTCTGAGGGTGGGAGCCAGACAGCAGGATTTTTAAAGAGCCCCTGGTGATTCCCGTGAGCAGAGAGGTTTGGAAAGCCCTGGCAGAGTTGCCCGGGGAACGGAGGGACGGAGTTCGACTGTTCAATGAAGGTGGAGCCCAAACTCAGTCACTTCGCTGAGCCCTGTCCTTCAGCCCGCAGTGACCCTCAGGTGTTTAAACAGCGCGCAGACTCGAGGCCTGAGTCTCTGGGCCCTCAGCACAGATGCATGACACACTCTCAGTAGGCAGAGCTCTGCTGTGCAATCCAAAGCCCCAGGATGGAAGGACACTCAGCCGTACAGACTCCCTGGGCGTACCTAACAGCAGGATGTCACCCTCCCTGGCCTCTAACCCAGCTCTTGATCTGACAGCTCTCTCGGTCGCCTTCCCCCAGGCGGCTGTCCCCATCCAAGGGTCGGCATCCTCTTTCCCCTCCGGGCGTCTGTTACCCCCGTCCGAGTGAGCGTCCGGGCTCGGGGAGGAGGGTGAGTCACATTCGAGCCCCAAGGTTCGGTGCCGACCGGACAGGGAAGGTGGGACTGAAAGATAAGACAAAGTTGTAGGAGCTGCGTGGTGAGTGGGGGTGGCCGCCACGGAGCAGGACAGGAGGCGCCATGGGCTGGAGCTCAAATAAGGGGGTCCTTTACAGGCAGGTCAGCTCGAGGTCACCCTGAGAGACCCAGGGAGACTGGAAACGTGCCGCTACCCTGGGCGGGATAGGGAGTGGGCACCAGAGGAAGGACCATCCAGAGGGCACGGGCCTCCCTGCCTGGGGGCTCCCCATCTTGGTGAGGGGAGCAGCACAGGCTGTGAGAGGGAGCGAGAATGAAAGGGGAATGTGCAAATGGCCACTCTGCTGCCGAGGGCTGTTTATTCTAATAGGAAGTCACCGCACCGAGATACCAGCCGGGACTGGCTTCGAGAGGCCAGTCTCGGCCTGTGCGGCTTATGCTGGGTTTCTGCTGGGTTTCTGCAGTCTGCTGATTTGCAGTAGAGGCCTGTGGTGACAGGGTGTCTTTGGGCGGACAGAGGGCTGTAGGGGTGCTCCAGGAGAGGCCCAGAGCTTTGTGGCGTCCAGAGCCCTTGCCCATGGGACTCCATGAGAGTCACTGGGAAGAGCCACCTGGCTTTTGCCCGTGTAGCCCTCAGGCCTAACAGCAGCCCCTCTGCCGTGTCTGAGGACGTCCTCCCCGCTTTAGGGATCCGCACCCCTGCCCCAAGGTGCATGGAGCCTGGCAGGCACCTCCCACCCCCAGAAGACCTATGTGCAGGTGGAGTCCTGGCCAGAGGTCCCCACTCAGGCAGGGAGGACTGCCACCTGGGACAAGTCAGTGGCCTTCTGTGACGAGGCAGAGAAGCAAAAGGGAGGTTCTTCCTACAAGGCTTCCCAGAGTACCCAGAGGTGGTGTTGCTAAGACAGGGCCCAGCGCTGAGGGGAGAGTCACGTACATATGGGTCGCACACACAGGAGTGCTCGCTCAAATCACCCGCTGACAGTGGCATTCACCACTTGGCCTCATTTGATCCTCGCCACTCCATTCTGTGGCAGGTTTCGTGTCCATTTTGCAGATGTACAAACTGAGGCTCAGAGCTATGAAGTGACTTGGACAAGATCCGTAGTTAAGGATCCAGGATGGAGACCCAGGGGTTCTTCCATTGTATGCTGACTGCCTATGCTGCTGTGGGATATACATGGGGCTCCTTCCAGAAGTCAGAAGAAACCAGAACCGGGGAGGGAGGAACGAGGCTGAGCAAAGCCTTGGTGCAGAACAAATCTACGGAGAAATTCTCCTGCTTACAGACTTGGGCCGGGCCCCTACCCGCAAGCTCCCAACACCCCCAACACAAATTTTGAGTTTTGACCCCTTAGAGCGAGGAGGAGGGGTTGGGTGGGGGCACGGAAGCATATTTAAAACATCTCACAGATAGCCCCGAGCCCTCGCTGTACTGACCAGCTCTGTGGCTTGGCGAGTCGCTTAACCTCTCGAGTCCCGGCTCAGACACGGCACAGACACCATGTGATGCCCGCAGGCATGTTGTGAGAAGAGGCCCCAGCAAAGCCGAGGCCAGCGAAGGCCCGTGAGAACTCGCAGCTCCAGCCAGGGCCCAGCCCCGCTTCCCCGACACCGCTCAGCCGAAGGTCCCCGCTCTGGGGACCGGGCGTCACTAGGGCTCCCGCCTTTGGGTTGGCAAGGGCTGCAGTGGCCGCCCCGGGGGTTCTGGGGAAGGGCTGGGAATGCGGGTGAGCGGGAGCACGCAGCCCCGTCTCAGGAGCCCTGAGTCAGCGGGACATCGGGGCGCGCTGGGTCCGCATAAAGCCGCACATTGTTTCTGGAGCAGTTGGGACAGTGGTGACCTTTGGGATTTGGCTGACGGAGCACTGGGGGCCCGGGGGAGGGCAGGGGGCACTGGCCCCAGCCGGTGGCTGCAGGGATGCCTGTGACAGGAAGCCTCTGTCCGGGCAGAGCCCCGAGGGTCTGCAGGCATCTCGTAATGGGGCAGCCTGCGTCCCCAGGCACCTGCCGGGGAATGTGCTCAGCGTGGGTTCTGTTGACTCTGTTCGCTTCTGCTCCTGCTCGAGGGGTCTGGCCCAGGAGCTCGCGTGCCTGCCCTGGGGTGGCCGGCAGGCGTGGGGTGAGGACGGCCCTGGCTGCCCCTCCAGGCCGACCCCTCACCTCCCCAGCCCAGTGAAGCTGGCCCCTCTCTAGCTGTAAGGCAGCCCCAGCCGGGAGGAGAGCAGCACATATTTGGGTTGGCTCAGGAGGGGCCTCAGAACCGCGCACTCCTGTGTGACGGGCAAGAGACCACGATGGTAGAGGAAACTCCCAGGAGACAGAGCCAGCCGTCCCAGGGCAAGAGGAAGAGGGGCCCGGCGGGAGGGTGGCCTCTGGCCTGGGCTGTGTAACCACGGTGGCCCATAGGTGGGCTGGGAGAGGGACTTAGAGGGAAGGTCAGCTGCCATCCGGCCCTCCTGGTTTTCGGTGCCCCCGTGGTCCAAGGCTGGGCCGGCAGCAAGGTCTGAGGTAGCAGAGCCTCCCCACCCGTCCGGCGGCTTTCTGGAAAAGGGGCTGAGGAAGGGCTCAGAGCCAGGAGCGGGGTGGAGGCAGCACCATGTGATGCCCGCAGGCATGTTGAGAAGAGGCCCCAGCAAAGCCGAGGCCAGCGAAGGCCCGTGAGAACTCGCAGCTCCAGCCAGGGCCCAGCCCCGCTTCCCGACACCGCTCAGCCGAAGGTCCCCGCTCTGGGGACCGGGCGTCACTAGGCTCCCGCCTTTGGGTTGGCAAGGGCTGCAGTGGCCGCCCTGGGGTTCTGGGGAAGGGCTGGGAATGCGGGTGAGCGGGAGCACGCAGCCCGTCTCAGGAGCCCTGAGTCAGCGGGACATCGGGCGCGCTGGGTCCGCATAAAGCCGCACATTGTTTCTGGAGCAGTTGGGACAGTGGTGACCTTTGGGATTTGGCTGACGGAGCACTGGGGGCCCGGGGGAGGGCAGGGGGCACTGGCCCCAGCCGGTGGCTGCAGGGATGCCTGTGACAGGAAGCCTCTGTCCGGGCAGAGCCCCGAGGGTCTGCAGGCATCTCGTAATGGGGCAGCCTGCGTCCCCAGGCACCTGCCGGGGAATGTGCTCAGCGTGGGTTCTGTTGACTCTGTTCGCTTCTGCTCCTGCTCGAGGGGTCTGGCCCAGGAGCTCGCGTGCCTGCCCTGGGGTGGCCGGCAGGCGTGGGGTGAGGACGGCCCTGGCTGCCCCTCCAGGCCGACCCCTCACCTCCCCAGCCCAGTGAAGCTGGCCCCTCTCTAGCTGTAAGGCAGCCCCAGCCGGGAGGAGAGCAGCACATATTTGGGTTGGCTCAGGAGGGGCCTCAGAACCGCGCACTCCTGTGTGACGGGCAAGAGACCACGATGGTAGAGGAAACTCCCAGGAGACAGAGCCAGCCGTCCCAGGGCAAGAGGAAGAGGGGCCCGGCGGGGAGGGTGGCCTCTGGCCTGGGCTGTGTAACCACGGTGGCCCATAGGTGGGCTGGGAGAGGGACTTAGAGGGAAGGTCAGCTGCCATCCGGCCCTCCTGGTTTTCGGTGCCCCCGTGGTCCAAGGCTGGGCCGGCAGCAAGGTCTGAGGTAGCAGAGCCTCCCCACCCGTCCCCCGGCGGGCTTTCTGGAAAAGGGGGCTGAGGAAGGGTGCTAGGAGTCAGGGGAGCCAGGAGCTGGTGGTGGGAGGGCAGCAGGAGGGCATTGGAGGAGGGCAGGTCGGGCCGCAGGCCGGGGCGTGAACGAGGAGGCGATGCTTGTAGGGAGGCAGGTGAGCGTAGCAGCGAGTATGCGGAGACTGGTGTGTGAGACGGAGTGTGAGACGCTGCCTGTGAGATGTGGGGGGAATTCAGGGAGGGTGGGAGGGTGCGGGGAGACGGTCGGGAGGAGGTGGGCCTGTGTGACCATCTGGGGGGAAGGCCGCATGCGATCGAGAGAAAGCGGGTGACGGGGAGACTCCTGGGAGAGGCCACGAGGGGCAAACGTGCTCCAGGAGCCGGGGTGTGAGAGACCCACAGCCGAGCTGAAGAGCGGCCTGGCAGGGGGGTGTGGGGGCCGCTGGGGGAAGGGTGGGGGATTGTTCGTGAATCGGCACCTCTGGGTGAAAGATTATGGCTGCGTGGCCCGTGCATGGGGGAAGGCAGGTGTCCATGTGTGCAGTTCCGATGTGACTTGGCTGTAACATAAAGCCCCACAGCAGTCCCAGCAAGAGAGGCTTGTTTCCCCCTTTCCTTTTGGAAGCCGGCGGTCAGGGGCCTCAGCTCTCCGCTGGGCTCCGTCTGCGGAGTCGCCGCCAGTTCCCAACACGGAGCTTTCCCTGGCGTCTCCCTTGGAAGGCAGCAGCAGGGGCCTGGCACGGGCTGTCTGGTCTTACAGGGGCAGAGGGCTACCCCTGCCTTTCCCAGAGCAGCCTTCTCTCCGTCATGTCCAGAGGCTCTCAGGCAGGGAGTGGCCGCACGGAAGACTGGACTATCTAGGGAAGGGCTCAGCAGGAAGCTTGGAAGAACGGAAGCATCATGGGTTGAGGCAGGAGGCCTGGGCGCCTGGGCCTGCCTCTGCAGCTGTGTGACCTTGAAGGTCACGTCCCCGCTGGAATCTCACCGATGCATGAAATGAATGCTCCCCTAAACCTTCTGGAAGCCACAGTCGCAGCAGCAGGACGACCTGCAGAAGCCCGGGTACAAGGAGGCCTAGGAAAGAGCCGTCTTCTTGTTGGGGGCAGGGGGTTGATGGAGACCCGAGAGCAGGGGTGCCTTTGCCCAGCTCTGTGTCAGACGCCGAGGACACTGGGCAGATACGGTCAGCTGGGGGCCCAGCACAGAGGGCCTGGGGGACTTGTTGCCCAGGCAGGAGAGACCACACGAGGACAGGGGCCCTCTGTCGAGGTGTTTAGATCAGACGCACGCTGGCCTAGAGCAGCTCAAGTTTCTGATTCAGCTCTAAGCCAGAGGTGTGTGCGTGCTGCCTCCCGGCTCAGAATCCAGGGATGACTTCCAGTGGCCTCCTGGAGGAAGCTCAGACTCCTTGGCTGGGCTCTCAGACCCTGTGCCCTGCCCTCCCGCCAGCCCCCTCCTTCCACAATCACAGGACCTCTCTTCTCCCTTCTTCCCCTCCCCCCGCCCCCGGTACTCCCACCACTTTCCCTGGGACCTGGTCTGCTCTCATTTGTTCACGCCATCCTTCATGTATTCATTTGAAGATACTTGTTGGGCACCTGCGTGTTCAAGGGGCAGGGACACGCTGCAGATAAGACGCTGTCCCAGTCTCGAGGAGTTGAGTCTGGAAGGAAAGACCAGGGAAGAGATCCTTGCAGACACAGTGGGGGGAGGCGAGGAGTTGGGCTGAGGGCCGAGCGGGACGGATGCATGTGGCCTGAGACCTGGAGGATGCTGGGCGGGAGGGGAAAGGGCATCCTGGTAGAGGCGTCAGCTCAGAGAAAGGCGCAGGGCCTCACTCACTCTGGGAACTGCTGACTCTGTGCTTCAGTGCTCAGAGCCGTCAGCAGAGATCTGCATCCCAGCCCGGGGGTGGGCGAGGACACGAGGAGCCCAGGCCAGGCCTTAAGCAGATCACAGATGGTCGTGAGGAGGGACGGGTGGCCCTCATACATCACCCTCTTCTTTTTTTTTTTTTTTTTAAAGATTTATTTATTTATTTTGGGTGGGAGTCAGGTTGAGGAGGGAGGGGAGAGGGTGGGCCACTTCTATTGGTCTTTCATTTCTCTATCTTTATCCGTCTTTGTTCTTTGACTCCTGTGGGTCTCCCATCGCGGTGGCGTCTGTCGTTGCAGAGCGCTGGCTCTGGGCACATGCGATCCAGAGCTCCGGCTCGGTGATTGGACACATCAGTCCAGCCGCTCCGCGGCACGTGGGATCTTCCCAGGCCAGGGATCGAACCGGCGCCCCTTGCACTGCAAGGCGGTGTCCTTACCCACTGGACCACCAGGGGAAGCCCCATCACCCTCTTCTGTAAATGCCTCTTTTAGCTAGAAAGCCTCCCGTCTTCTCACTGTCTAGAACCCATGAAATGCCCTTAAGTCGAGGACAGGGGTTTCCAGCCGCCAGGGTCGCGTGCCTGAGGACCTGAGGTGGAGCTGATGTCGTAATAATAGCCATAACGTGCACAAGAAATATAATGAGCCTGAATCATCCCCAGATCAACCACCCGTGCCCCTCCACTCGGTGCGTAGGAAAATTATCTTCCACGAAATACACCCCTAGTGTCAAAAAGATGGGGGACCACTGCCCTAGTAAGTCTTCTCTCCCTCCACCCGCCAGCCCCATCGCTCAAGGGGCAGAAGCACTTCCTCAGCCGTCCCTCAGCCAGTCACACGCTGCATAAACCTCGACCCTGGGCCTCATCACGGTGCGCTGACTTCTGCTGTAGGTCAGCCTCCGCTGTGAGTCCCTTGCAGACTGGGGCCTTGCCCTTGGTCTTGCCCACCGCCCTGCGCTGCCCTGGGGTCTGTGAAGGCCCTGCCCCAGGGGATGCGAGTCGGCACTCCCCCACCCGTGGGCCGAGTCCCTGTGAGCTCCAGCAGGCTCCCCTGACTCCTCTGAGGCTCTGGTGCATCTCCGAGAGAAGAGCCTTTCCTCTTGCCTACACAGGTCTGGAGTCGATCGCAGCTGGAGCGACGCCAGGGGGTGCCGCAATTCTAGAGAAACTTAAGGAGCCCAGCCCATGTTGTGCTGAGACCTTTCACTCATTTTTCCTCACAGTAATCCCTCGAGGTGTGGGATTGTTGGTTGCCGTCATTTTGCACAAGTGGAAACTAAGATCCAGAGACGTGAAGGGAACCCCCCCAGGGTTCCATGGCACGTGTCAGCAAAGCCAGGACTTGAAGGCAGGCAGCGCCGACGCCAAAGCCTTTGCTCTTAACTGTCCTCCTTTCTGAGAACTTTCAAGTCACCATGCCGCAAGTGCTCAGTATGTAAGTTTCCTCCACACAAATCAGTTCCCTTCCAAGAGTGCGTGTGTTAAGCCCAATTTGTTCGTAAGTCCAACAAAGTTAGCCTAGGTACCAAACTAACACAATTGGCTATGTGATACTTCACTTTAATAGGGTTGTCATACTTCGCACACAGGTAGTACATAAACACAAAAAATTAAAAAAATTCAATCTTAGAGTGCAGTGCCTTGAAACATGCAGAAGTGCAGCACAACAGCTGGCGGACCGAGGCTGGCATCGAGCGACCAGGCAAGCAGAGCTGCTGACTGGGGGAGGGAGGGAGGTGGGCGATGGTGGAGCTGAAGGGTCGTCAGCCGTAGGAGGCAGGGGGCAGGCTGTGATTCCACTCCCAGTGGCACAGGTTCCGGCTCCTTGCTGGAACCAGATGCATGTGCGCATCTTCGAAAGTTTGCAGCTTGGAGGTTCGTATGTAGGGGACTTTGTGTCTCCGTGGCCATCCCTCTGTGTGACCCAGTTCCAGCCCTGGTACCGTCCGCTCCGCGTCTTCCTGGTGGCCTGCTGCTGGTGGGCCAGAGGTTCCTGGGAGCTCGTGGAGAAGGAGCCCTGGAGAAACTGCCCGTCTTGGAGGCCTTAGCCTGAGGCGCCTGCCACATGCTCTTCCCCAGCTCTGTCATTGGCCTTGGGCATTAGGCCGTATCTAGGTTGATCCTCCCAGGGGATTCTTGGGCAAGGAGGAAACCTGGGAGCTTAGCATCTGGCCAGATGTTCCCTGAAGCAGGGGCCCCTCTCCCCTTGCCCTGTCCTCTGTGCTGGAGGGAAAGGGGGCCCTGGTGGCGAGTCTGCAGTGTGGAGAGCAGAAGGTAGGAGAGACACCGGTCATGACAATAGAGCCACAGAGATCTAGCTTCTTGGATGGCTGTCTCCCTCCCCGGCTCAGCACGTGGAACGTGGTTTCCTGCAGACATAAGATTAAGAAGCCTGGAGAATTCAGGGTTTACAGAGGCTAGAAGGCAGCGGGGCTAGAAGGGTGATCCTGTGTCATTTCCCCCCGATGTTTGGGTCAGAGGCTGTTGTCTGTTAGTCACGCCAAACGTTGAATGGGAGCCGCCGTGTTCCCAGGGCAGGTCTGCAGCGGACATGCAGCTGACCACCGATGGACAGGGCTGGAAGCGGGCCCTGCTTCTCTCCTGGCTCTGCCACTCGCTGGCTGTGTGGCCTAAGGCAAACCACAGTCTCTCTCTCTGGGCCTGAGCTTTAGTGCCTTTAGAAAGTGCAAGTGTTAGTCGCTCAATCGAGTCCGACTGTTTGTAGCCCCAGGGACTGTAGCCCCCCAGGCTCCTCTGTCCATGGAATTCTCCAGCCGAGAATACTGGAGTGAGTGGCCCTTTCCATCTCCAGGGGATCTTCTTGATCCAGGGATCGCACCTGGGTCTCCTGCACTGCAGGCAGACTCTTTACCGTCTGCCATTTAACTGGGCGTGAAAGACATTAGGTGAGTTGGTCCAGGAAGCAGTGATGCATTGTGGTTGCGAAAACTTGGATTTCAGACTGCCTGGGTTAAAATTTTGGCTGCATTTCCTCTCGGTCTCATGACGTTGAGCAAGTTACCCATTTCAAACACGGTAATAATCATAGTTCCTACCTCCTGCTGTTGTAGAGATTTGAACAGGACGATATATCCTTTTTGACTCATGGTAACAATGACTTGTCCCTTCCAAGTATAAACTTCAATAAACTTTGGTCCTGTGCAAATAAATGGGAGACCCAGAGGAAATCTATGTCAACAAAGAATTCTCATCCCCTCATGTCACCCTAATCAAGTTCCCATTTTGATAGCATTTTGCTGTTGTCATTGACATTGTTATTTAATCTAGAAACGGGGAAAATACTCTGACCCCTGGTTTGGCCTGGAAGTTCACATACTTTCTCCTGCTAATGGTCGACGGGTGGTGTCCAAGCCATGAGGCCAGCGTGGGGCAGCCCGCAGACCACAGGCTTCGGCACGTGCCTGTGGTATTGGAGAAGATGCTGTGGATACCCGAGATGAGACTCTTTTCAAAGGTCATGTCTGGAAATACCCAGACTTTGGATCCTGCCTGAGGGCCTGCCAGGGACACCGCCTAACTCAGCCCCAGGAGGGGAAATCTGGTATCAGGTCTCTCCTGGCAGAAACTGAGCAGAAACTGCACACGTGTACCAGCCTCCAGTCTCCCCTCCGTCGACCCGAGGGGGTAGAAGATTGGGTAACCAAGGCTTGGGGCAAGGAGATCCCAGCCTCGTGACCCAGCGATTTCCTGTTGGGAGGAAACTGAGGTTACCCGAGGCTCTGCCACTCGCTGGCTGTGTGGCCTAAGGCAAACCACAGTCTCTCTCTCTGGGCCTGAGCTTTAGTGCCTTTAGAAAGTGCAAGTGTTAGTCGCTCAATCGAGTCCGACTGTTTGTAGCCCCAGGGACTGTAGCCCCCCAGGCTCCTCTGTCCATGGAATTCTCCAGCCGAGAATACTGGAGTGAGTGGCCCTTTCCATCTCCAGGGGATCTTCTTGATCCAGGGATCGCACCTGGGTCTCCTGCACTGCAGGCAGACTCTTTACCGTCTGCCATTTAACTGGGCGTGAAAGACATTAGGTGAGTTGGTCCAGGAAGCAGTGATGCATTGTGGTTGCGAAAACTTGGATTTCAGACTGCCTGGGTTAAAATTTTGGCTGCATTTCCTCTCGGTCTCATGACGTTGAGCAAGTTACCCATTTCAAACACGGTAATAATCATAGTTCCTACCTCCTGCTGTTGTAGAGATTTGAACAGGACGATATATCCTTTTTGACTCATGGTAACAATGACTTGTCCCTTCCAAGTATAAACTTCAATAAACTTTGGTCCTGTGCAAATAAATGGGAGACCCAGAGGAAATCTATGTCAACAAAGAATTCTCATCCCCTCATGTCACCCTAATCAAGTTCCCATTTTGATAGCATTTTGCTGTTGTCATTGACATTGTTATTTAATCTAGAAACGGGGAAAATACTCTGACCCCTGGTTTGGCCTGGAAGTTCACATACTTTCTCCTGCTAATGGTCGACGGGTGGTGTCCAAGCCATGAGGCCAGCGTGGGGCAGCCCGCAGACCACAGGCTTCGGCACGTGCCTGTGGTATTGGAGAAGATGCTGTGGATACCCGAGATGAGACTCTTTTCAAAGGTCATGTCTGGAAATACCCAGACTTTGGATCCTGCCTGAGGGCCTGCCAGGGACACCGCCTAACTCAGCCCCAGGAGGGGAAATCTGGTATCAGGTCTCTCCTGGCAGAAACTGAGCAGAAACTGCACACGTGTACCAGCCTCCAGTCTCCCCTCCGTCGACCCGAGGGGGTAGAAGATTGGGTAACCAAGGCTTGGCAGGGCAAGGAGATCCCAGCCTCGTGACCCGAGAGCGGATTTCCTGTTGGGAGGAAACTGAGGTTACCCGAGCTCTGATCCACCTGCCCTCCAAGTCTGGGACCAGGAGGAACCTCGCATAACCTTTCTCCCCACCTGGGCCTCAGTCTCCCTTTCTACAGTCTTGGTGGAAAATCTCCCTGAACACTTCCACCCCTCAGTGCTCCAGAGACCCTGACAGTGAAGGGAAGCAGGGGAAAGCCTCGTAGACGCAGAGGGCTGCCAAAGGGCCTGGGGATTGCAGAGGGACGGTGGGGAACTTCCCTGGTGGTCCAGTGCTTGTGACCTTCCCGCCCAATGCAGAGGGTGCCCATTTGATCCCCAGTTGGGGAGCTAAGATCCCACCTGCCTTGTGGCCAAAAAAACAAAACACAAAACAGAAGCAACATTGTAACAAATTTGATAAAGACTTTAAAGATGGCCCCATCCAAAGACTCTAAAACAAACAAAAGGAAGGACAAAAGTCAAAAGGCATGGGCATCTGTGGGCTGAGAGCACGGACCAGTTTCAGATCACCTGGCACGTTGGCTGGTCACCGGCAGGGGGACGGTGGCCCCAGCCAGCACCACGCAGCACTTAGCACTGGGCGGCCGTTCTCTGTACTTGTCTTTGTCCTCGCTGCAGCCCTCCAGGTAAAAGTGGCATCACCCTCATTTTCCAAGCGGAGCTTAGAGAGGCTGGGAGATGAGCCCAGATGCCGCTAGAGCAGTGCAGACTTGGCGGGGAATCCTGGGCCCCTCACGGCCCGCACCAGCATCCAAGGGGGCCCCTCAGGCCCTGCTCTTGGAGTCGGTCACTCGAGCGCATGGGTGGAAGTGCTCAGTGAACCCGGGTGCTCGGTGGGCGAGCCCAGGACACGGGTATTAAAGGATGCAGAGCTGCGGAGAATCTATACCCTGTGAGCAGGTGCGGGCCACTGGGGTTCCGGGAGGGTCCGCCAGGGTGTCCAGGGTTCCACTTGACAGATTAGACCGCACTGACTCCGGGAGCTGGTCGACCCGAGGGTAGAAGATTGGGTAACCAAGGCTTGGCAGGGCAAGGAGATCCCAGCCTCGTGACCCGAGAGCGGATTTCCTGTTGGGAGGAAACTGAGGTTACCCGAGCTCTGATCCACCTGCCCTCCAAGTCTGGGACCAGGAGGAACCTCGCATAACCTTTCTCCCCACCTGGGCCTCAGTCTCCCTTTCTACAGTCTTGGTGGAAAATCTCCCTGAACACTTCCACCCCTCAGTGCTCCAGAGACCCTGACAGTGAAGGGAAGCAGGGGAAAGCCTCGTAGACGCAGAGGGCTGCCAAAGGGCCTGGGGATTGCAGAGGGACGGTGGGGAACTTCCTGGTGGTCCAGTGCTTGTGACCTTCCCGCCCAATGCAGAGGGTGCCCATTTGATCCCCAGTTGGGGAGCTAAGATCCCACCTGCCTTGTGGCCAAAAAAACAAAACACAAAACAGAAGCAACATTGTAACAAATTTGATAAAGACTTTAAAGATGGCCCCATCCAAAGACTCTAAAACAAACAAAAGGAAGGACAAAAGTCAAAAGGCATGGGCATCTGTGGGCTGAGAGCACGGACCAGTTTCAGATCACCTGGCACGTTGGCTGGTCACCGGCAGGGGGACGGTGGCCCCAGCCAGCACCACGCAGCACTTAGCACTGGGCGGCCGTTCTCTGTACTTGTCTTTGTCCTCGCTGCAGCCCTCCAGGTAAAAGTGGCATCACCCTCATTTTCCAAGCGGAGCTTAGAGAGGCTGGGAGATGAGCCCAGATGCCGCTAGAGCAGTGCAGACTTGGAGGGGAATCCTGGGCCCCTCACGGCCCGCACCAGCATCCAAGGGGGCCCCTCAGGCCCTGCTCTTGGAGTCGGTCACTCGAGCGCATGGGTGGAAGTGCTCAGTGAACCCGGGTGCTCGGTGGGCGAGCCCAGGACACGGGTATTAAAGGATGCAGAGCTGCGGAGAATCTATACCCTGTGAGCAGGTGCGGGGCCACTGGGGTTCCGGGAGGGTCCGCCAGGGTGTCCAGGGTCCCTTCCAGGCAGGGAGCGCTTGACAGATTAGACCGCACTGACTGGGAGCTGTTCGAGGAGGCACAGACCTGGATGAGACCAAGGGACGCCTTGGGTGCCCAGGGTTCAGCAGCCAGATTGGGAAGAGGACCGCATCCCACAGCCCCTCTCCATCTCCCTTGCCTCCCTCTGGCCTCTCTGATTCACACAGGGAGTCAGTGACAGGAAGGAGCACTTGGCCTGCTGGGAATTCCATTAGTAACCCTGTGGGGCGAGGGGAAGTGGGCAGGGAAGGGGCAGGTGAGCCATCCCAGTGCCCTTGGCAACAGCTGCTGCCAAGTCTGCCCTTGACCCCATCCTGACCCTCCACCTCCGTCTAAGAGGCAGGTGGCCAGGAGCCTGGCTGACCGGAAGCTCCACAGAGGACATTCTCCCCAAACCTACTGAATGGGAAAGTCAGCGAGAGAAACTCTGGAATCTGTACTTGTCAACACTGCGACCCCTCCCCTGTGACACCCTGGGCAGGTGGTTTAGGGGCCCTGACTCGCCCCGATGACCCTCATGGGGGCGCTGTGGAGGGGAACCGTTGCCTGTGAATGAACCAGGTGCCCATATGGGTGGCTTCCTTTAACGTGATGTGCTGTACGTTTAAAGTTATTTTGGAACGCTTTCTAGCGGTTCACTATGTGAATTTTCCAGGCTTTGGACCATCTGGGGTGTGTCCTTTCTTTTAAGTCACGGGTTTAAATGGAAAAGAGAAGAATTCCCAGGCCAGCGGGAGGGAGGGGTCTGTCTGCAGGACAGTGTCCAGGCCTGTGTCCCCCAGGGGCTCTGCGCGGAGCGTCGGGGCGGGGCTGGGGCGGGTGGGGAGGCCCCGCCCCCTCCAACCAGTGCCCCTCCTCTGCGCTTCCCCGCCAGGATGTGAAGATCTTCCGCGCCCTGATCCTGGGGGAGCTGGAGAGGGGGCAGAGTCAGTTCCAGGCCCTCTGCTTTGTCACCCGGCTGCAGCACAATGAGATCATCCCCAGCGAGGCCATGGCCAAGCTCCGACAGGTGAGTGCCCCTGCCCGGGCCTGCCCCAGAGCGCACACCCCCGTATCGGAGCCCTGGCCTGGGCCCCACCCCAGCCTCAGTCTCCCACCCCACGCATGACCCTTCTAAGCCCTGGCACCCCACTCGTAACTCTCTAATCCTGAACCCCCGGATTATACCCCAGGCCAAACCTGACCCCATGACCCCAGGTCCATGATCTGCACTGATCAGCTATCTTCCAGATTCTTCCAGCCCCCTAATCTCAGCTCCTCCCCATTCGTGATGGAGTCAAGTCAGACCTGCCTTCCGCCCCAGCACCACCTCTCATCACCCGGTGACTCTAAACAAGCCACCTCCCCTCAGAGTCCCTATGATTCCTTTGGGCATGCCATGTGGCACGTGAGATCGTAATGCCCTGACCAGAGATCACACCCACACCTGCTGCATTTGCAACTGGATCCTAACCACTGGCCCTCCAGGAAGCTCCCTCCGAGTCTCTGTTTTCTTACTGAGAGATGGTGAGAAGGAAGTGGGAGGGGCTTGTAAGAGCTCAGTGCGGCCTTGGAACCCCTGGGCCTGCCACCGCTCCCAGTCCCCTCCCAGGATCCCAGGCCTCTCTCCAGCCTCGTCTCCGTCCCTGAACTCTCCAGCAGGACCCATCCTGGGTCCCTCCCTTCGGCCAGCTTTTCCCAAAGAGATTCACTTAACCTGGATGTTGGACGGTCACTGAGGTCACTGACCCTGGGGCAGCTCGCCTGGCCCTTCCACCTCCATCACCCCCACCCTCAGCGACAAGTCAGCATTCTCCCTCTGGCCTCAGGGGTCCGCTCATCGGCAGGCTGAAAAGGCTCGACGGCACCCTGGGTGTTGAGTGTTTTCCTCCAGTTGAGGGGCCTGGTTCCCCCTGACTGTCACCCTGCAGGTGGCCCTGAGGATCGGAAGGCAGTCACCCTGGGCTTGTCTGAGATCGGTGACCAGGGAAAGAGGGGGCAGGGGGCCTTCTGAGGCCGGGCGGGAACGGTTCTTCTCTTCCACGCAGAAAAACCCCCGGGCGGTGCGGCAGGCCGAGGAGGTGCGGGGCCCCGAGCACATGCACATGGACGTCGCCGTCAACTTCAGCCAGGGGGCGCTGCTGAGCCTGCATCTCCGCAACGTGTGTGCCGAGGCCACGGAGGCCATCTACACCCGCCAGGAGGACGTCCGGTTCTGGCTGGAGCAAGGTCAGTGGGGAGCAGCGCGCTGCGGGAGCGTCTCAGATATGCTGGGGAGCATGAGGAGACGGGGGAGGTCTCCACCCAGCTGCGACTGGTCCGGGAAAGCCTGTGTGGCCTTAGGGACACCCAGAACGGTGACTCTGCTAGGCTCTGGGGAGGGAATTCCCAGGCAGCTCCCCCTCACCTGTACCCTGAGGGAGAACACCTTCTTCCATGGGACATGCACAGGACGGGCCCACAGACACCCGCTCCCTCCGGGCTCCCTCTGCTGCCACCTCTCAGAGCGCAGCTCCTGTCCCTCCCTTCACACCTCCCCGGAGGGCCTTTGAGAATGCCTCCCTCCCAGCGTGGTCCTTGCCTTCCGGGCCTGTGGGACCTCACTTCTGGCCCATCTGCGGGTCATCTTCGCCAGCCCCGTCCACAGGTCCTCTCTGTAGGGAGGCCAGAGATGTCACCTTCCCACCTCCAAGTCCCTGGCCCTTCTGCCTGGCTGGCTGAGCAGAGGAGGAATGCGTGTCCTCCCAGGGCACCGCTGGATTGGGAAATGCCTGACACGGCTGTGGCCGTGCCCTCCAAAACACCGACCCCTCCCCTGTGGACTGCACTCTAGACTGAGGCGCTAGCCAGATGCTGTCGCCCAGGGTCCAGGAGCGGGTCCCCTCCCTGGTCGCTGAGCTGAACCCAGGCTAGGTCACTGCTGTGCGCCCCCCACCCCCTCGTGTGCACCCCGTGCTGTGGCCGCCCTGACTTCCCCAGCGTGTTTGTGCTGGCCTGCGCCTCCTTCAGAAGCGTCCCAGGTTTCTTGCTCCTTCACCCTGTGCCTCAACCATCACGTCCAGCACAGCGAAAATTTTAAGCGTAGCGGGGGGACCACAGGGGCAAGTGGAGGCCTGAAAGTCAGATAGACCTGAGTCCCTACTTCCTGTGTGATGTCAGCCAGGCTGATGACCTCTCTGGGCGGGTTTTCTCGTCTGTAAAGCAGGGATGGTCACACGTCGCTCGTGGGGGTGCTGGGGTGCCTGAGGGGCGATGCGGGGAGGCCGCTCCCCGCCCCCTCCCTGACCTCCGCCTTCTCGCCCAGGTGTGGACGGCTCCGTGTTCGAGGCTCTCCCCAGGGTGTCGGAGCAGGTGCCGCTGCCTCGCTGTGGGCAGGCGGGGGACCGCGGGAAACCCTGCGTCTGCCGCTACGGCCTGAGCCTGGCCTGGTACCCCTGCATGCTCAAGTACTGCCACGGGCGCGACCGCCCGACGCCCTACAAGTGCGGCATCCGCAGCTGCCAGAAGAGCTACAGCTTCGACTTCTTCGTGTCGCAGCGGCAGCTGTGCCTCTGGGACGAGGACCCCTAGCCGGGCGGGGGAGAGGGGCGATCCCCGAGGCGGCTGCTGGGGCCCGTCGCTCCGCCCCAGGCCGCCAGCCAACCCCAGCCAACCGAGGCCTTAGCCGGCTTCCTTCCCGGAGCCCCCGGCCCCCTGGCCCGTGACTGTGAAAGGGGCGTGGCAGCGCTGAACTCACGCAGGCGGCCCCCCCTCCCGCCACCCTGTGCCTTCCTCGGGGACCCCGGGAGATGGGGGTTCTCCGAGCTTGCCTCCCCTCCTTCATCTCCCCTGAACTGTTCGCTCTCAAGCACCCAAAATGTGACGGCCCGGGACTCTCCTGTTGAACTCCTTGAAGGTTGAGACCCTGAAAGGTGTCCACCTCCCTACACGCGACCCCTGCCCTCCCACTGGGAAGGAGCTGGCCCCGGGCACTGCCCCACTGCCCAGCAAGGAGGGGATTGTTGCCCCAGAGAGGGGCAGCTCCGACAGCGGCGCGCCACACGTTCCTCTCCCTGCTGGCCTCTGAGGCCGCCCCCGCCTGACCCAGACCGCATGTGCCTTTCTGCACACCTCCGACTTGGCCTGCCGCGGCGGGCACCCTCTCAACAGAAATACTTTTGTAAGGTTCTGGGGCAGGGAGGGAGCATGAAGTATGAAAAAAAAAACTTGAATTCCAGATTTTTAATGCAAAATATTTATCATTTGTACCAGAAATAAAAGTTTAAATTTTTACTTGACTGGAAGCTCTTAGACACACGAGTTCTGAAGGAATTGTTGGCCAATGCTGCCGCCTGCTGTCAGGAGAAGGGCCCGTCTTCTCGGCACTGAGTGAAGGCAAAGTCCTGCAGCCGGCAAGGTGTGTTCCCCAGGTGGGTGTGGGCGGGAGGATGCGACTGGGGGCGGGTATCACTAGGGCAAGAGGCAACAAAAGCTTCTGCGTGTCAGGTGAGACGGACATTGATGGGCAAGTCAGGCAGTAAAAGACACCATGAGAAAGACTGCAAACTCTGAGCCAGGTCTTCCAGGGGTCAATCCTGGAAATGAGGTGTTTTTTGGTTTGGTCTTGGTTTTTAATATTTTATGTCGTCCCAGGTGGCACTAGTGGTAAAGAACCCACCTGCCAATGCAGGAGACATAAGAGACCACGGGTTCAATCCCTGGATCGGGAAGATCCCCTGGACGAAGGCATGGCAACCCCTCTAGTATTCTCACCTTGAGAATCCCATGAACAGAGGAGCCTGGCAGGCTGCAGTTCATCAGGTCACAAAGAGACACGACAGAAGCACACACGCATTGAAAGGTAGTTGATTGACCATGTTGTGTTAGTTTCTGGTGTACAGCAACGTGACTCAGTTGAACATATATATATATAAGAGTTGACATTTGTTAATCCCAAACTGCCAGCCTATCCTTCCCCCGGCCCTTTCCTCTTGGCAACCACAAGTCTGTTCTCTATGTCTGTGAATCTGTTTCTGTCTTGTAGATAACTTGTGGCATATTTTAGTCTCCACATATAAGTGAAATTATACGGTACTTGTCTCTATCTGACTGACTTAGGATGATCATCCCTAGGTTCATTCATGTTGCTGCAAATGGCATTTTTCATTCTTTTGATGACTAAGTAGTATTCCATAGCTGTATGCACCACGTCTTGTTTATCCTTTCACCTGTCAGGGGACATTTAGTCTGTGTCCATGTCTTGGCTTCTATAAATAGTGCCGCTGTGAACATGGGGGTGCATGGATCTTTTCAAATGAGAGTTTTGTCTGGATATATGATCCAGGAATGGCATTGCTGGATCACATGGCAATTCTAAGGAACCTTCTCCACAGTGTCAGCAAAAAATGTGCATTCTCACAAACAGTGTAGGGTTGTGGTGGGAGCCAGGTGTGCTTGGCCATGGTTGAGGTAGGGGTGAGGAATGGGGAGATAGCTTTTTCAGATGGGCGTGCCTCTTTCTGTACCTCTTTTTGAGGACCAGCTTCCGTCCTGCTCGGGGCTAGTGGGAGACGTGTTCATCCCTAAGCCTTCGTGGGACCTGGATAGGATGGGTGGAGCCACCAAGAAATCCAGTCAAATGTAGGACAGAGACCGTTCCCCAGAAGCAAAGCTTGAGGCTAACAATACATGTAAGGAATGTGGGTACCAGCCTAGTCCCATCTCTGGGCACTGAGGGTGGGTCACCCCTTCCAAGTCCCCAGTTCCATTGCTCACTAAGAGAGCGGGCCTCTCTAGACCATCTTCCCCAATACTATCATTTACCAATTGCTTTCCTGGAATCCTACTACAAATTATTAGCCACTTGTTGTCATTGAGGGGCTAAGTTGTGTCCAACTCTTTTGCAATCCACTAGACTGTAGCCTACCAGGCTCCTCTGTCCATGGGATTTCCCAGGTAAGAATATTGGAGTAGGCAGACATTCCCTTTTCCAAGGGATTTTCCCAACCCAGGGATAGAACTCCAGTCTCCTGCATCGCTGGCAGATTCTTTACCATCTGCTCCCCCGGGTGTCTGGTGTGTGTGTGTGTGTGTGTATGAGTGTGTGTTCCATCGCTCAATCGTGTCCAACTCTTCTCAGCCCCGTGGACCATAGCCCAACAGGCTCCTCTGTACATGGGATTTCCCAGGTAAGAAGACTGGAGTGGATTGCCATTTCCTTTTCCAGAGAGATCTTCCCAACCCAGGGATCAAACCTGCATCTCCTGCACTGCAGGCAGATTCGTTACTGCTGAGCCACCAGGGAAGCCACCAAGGGAAGCTGGGCAATTGAATTGCTTCCTGTGACAGGCTCCCGTGACCAGTATTTGGTAACTATTGTCCAGTCGCCTCCAGATGGCACTGTCCCCATTTATCATACATTAAAACTACCAGTGCGTCCAGTATAGCTCAATCAGTCAAGTCCCGCTCTTTGCAACTCCCTGGACTGCGGCACACCAGGCTTCCCTGTGCCTCACCATCTCTTGGAGTTTGCTCAAATTCATGTCCATTAGGTTGGTGGTGTCATTCAGCCATCCTGTCTTCTGTCATCCCCTTCTCCTACCTTATATTTTCCCAGCATAAGGGCCTTTTGCAATGAGTCGTCTCTTTGCATCAGGTGGCCAAAGTATTGGAGCTTCAGCTTCAGCATCAGCCCTTCCAGTGAATATTCAGGGTTGATTTCCTTTAGGATGGACTGGTTGGATCTCCCTGAAGTCCAGGGCGCTCTCAAGAGTTCTCCAACACCACAGTTTGAAGGCATCAATTCTTCAGCACTCAGCCTTCTTTATGGTCCAGCTCTCACATCCGTGTATGACCACTGGAAAAACTATAGCTTTGACTATACAGACAGCAACATGTCTCTGCTTTTTAATATGCTGTCTAGGTTTGTCATAGCTTTTCTTCCAAGGAGCAACCATCTTTGAATTTCACCGCTGCAGTCACCATCTGCGGTGATTTTGGAGCCAGTGAAAATAAAGCCTATCACTGTTTCCATTGTTTTCCCATCTATTTGACACGAAGTGATGGGGCCAGATCCCATGATCTTAGTTTTTTGAGTGTAGAGTTTTAAGCCATCCTTTTCACTCTCTTTCACCTTCACCAAGAAGCCCGTTAGTTCCTCTTCACTTTCTGCCATAAGGCTGGTGTAATCTGCATTCCTGAGGCTATTGATGTTTCTCCCAGCAATCCTTTTTTTTTTTTTTTTTAAATATTTATTTATTTATTTATTTTCTGGGGGTGGGGAGGGAGGGGGCGGGCGGGTCACTTCTATTGGTCTTTTATTTATCTATTTTCATCCATCTTTGTTCTTTGGCCCACGTGGGCCTCCCATCGCGGTGGCCTCTGTTGTCGCAGAGCACCGGCTCTGGGCACATGCACTCCAGAGCTCTGGCTCGGTAATTAGACACATCGGTCCAGCCGCTCCGCTGCACGTGGGATCTTCCCAGGCCAGGGATCGAACCGGCGGCCCTTGCACTGCAAGGCGGTGTCCCTACCCACTGGACCACCAGGGAAGCCCCCCCCCTTTTTTTTTTAAGATTTATTTATTTATTTATTTTTGGGCAGGGGTCGGGTTGGGGAGGGAGGGGAGCGGGCGGGCCACTTCTATTGGTCTTTCATTTTTCCATTTTCATCCGTCTTTGTTCTTTGGCTCTTGTGGGCCTCCCATCGCGGTGGCGTCTGTCGTTGGAGAGCGCCGGCTCTGGGCGCATGCGCTCCAGAGCTCCGGCTCGGTAATTGGACACATCGGTCCAGCCGCTCCGCGGCACGTGGGATCTTCCCAGGCCAGGGATCGAACCGGCGGCCCTTGCACTGCAAGGCGGTGTCCCTACCCACTGGACCACCAGGGAAGCCCCCCCCCTTTTTTTTTTAAGATTTATTTATTTATTTATTTTTGGGCAGGGGTCGGGTTGGGGAGGGAGGGGAGCGGGCGGGCCACTTCTATTGGTCTTTCATTTTTCCATTTTCATCCGTCTTTGTTCTTTGGCTCTTGTGGGCCTCCCATCGCGGTGGCGTCTGTCGTTGGAGAGCGCCGGCTCTGGCCGCATGCGCTCCAGAGCTCCAGCTCGGTAATTGGACACATCGGTCCAGCCGCTCCACAGCATCTCACAGCAATATTGACTCCAGTTTGTGCTTCATCCAGCCCAGCATTTTGCATGGTGTACTCTGCATATAAGTTAAATAAGCAGGGTGACAATATACAGCCTCGACACACTCCTTTCCCAATTTGGAACCAGTCTGTTGTTCCATGTCCACTTCTAACTGTTGCTTCTTGTTCTGCATACAGGTTTCTCAGGAAGCAGGTAAGGTGGTCTGGTATTCCCATTTCGTTAAGAGTTTTCCACAGTTTATTATCATCCACACAAAGGTTTTAGTGTAGTCAATGAAGCAGAAGTAGATGTTCTTCTGGACTTCTTTTGCTTTTTCTATGATCCAGCATATGTTGGCAGTTTGATCTCTGGTTCCTCAGCCTTTTCTAAACCCAGCTTGTACATCTGGAAGTTTTTCAGTTCACTTACTCTCGAAGGCCCTGTTTCCCCACATTCCTGCTGTATCAGTCAGGGTTGTCTAGAGAAAACAAACAGAAAATGTGTGTGTGTGTGTGTGTGTGTGTGTGTGTATACATACAGACATATATAGATTTATAGATACACACACACGTGTGTGTGTGCATGCCAAGTCACTTTAGTCGTGTCTGACTCTTTGCGACTCTATGGACTGTAGCCGACCAGGCTCCTCTGTTCATGGGATTCTCCGGTCGAATGCTGGAGTGGATTGTCATGCCCTCCAAGGAATCTTACCACCCCAGGGATCAAACCCACATCTCCTGTGGCTCCCTGCATTGCAGGCCAATTCTTTACCAGCAAGTCACCAGGGAAGCCCCATACACACACACACAGTTAACCCTTGAACAAGGCAAGGGTTACGGGAGCGACCCTTCACAGAATCAAAAATCTCCATATGGGAGACTTCCCTGATGGTCCAGTGGTTAGGAATCCACCTTGCAGTGCAGGAAATACAGGTTCAATCCCCGGTCTGGGAACTAAGATCCCACGTGCTGGAGGGCAACTAAGCCCGCACACCGCAGCCAAAGGTCCCACGTGACACACCAGAGACCCTGCGTGCCGCAACTAAGACTCAGCGGAGTCAAATAAATAAACACTTACTCTTTTAAACCCCTGACTAGTCCTCCATATCCATGGACCCTTCTTAGCCACAGCTCTGCAGCCTCAGATTCCACTGTGGATCGTATATTTACTATCGAAAAAATACACCCAGGTAAGTGAACGCAGGCACTTCAAATCCGTATATTCAAAGGTCAAACACACACTCCTTGGTTTTAACGCATGAGATTGGGGATCTGGCCAGTCAAGTCACGGTGGCTGGCAGACTAGGCCAAAGTTGACGTGGCAGCCTTGAGTCTGAAATCTGCAGGGTAGGTCAGCAACTGGGAACTCGGGCTCTATTTTCATTTAAGTTTTGAACCGTGGCAGCCCCTTGAGTTTTAGTGTAGTCAATGAAGCAGAAGTAGATGTTCTTCTGGACTTCTTTTGCTTTTTCTATGATCCAGCATATGTTGGCAGTTTGATCTCTGGTTCCTCAGCCTTTTCTAAACCCAGCTTGTACATCTGGAAGTTTTTCAGTTCACTTACTCTCGAAGGCCCTGTTTCCCCACATTCCTGCTGTATCAGTCAGGGTTGTCTAGAGAAAACAAACAGAAAATGTGTGTGTGTGTGTGTGTGTGTGTGTGTATACATACAGACATATATAGATTTATAGATACACACACACGTGTGTGTGCATGCCAAGTCACTTTAGTCGTGTCTGACTCTTTGCGACTCTATGGACTGTAGCCGACCAGGCTCCTCTGTTCATGGGATTCTCCGGTCGAATGCTGGAGTGGATTGTCATGCCCTCCAAGGAATCTTACCACCCCAGGGATCAAACCCACATCTCCTGTGGCTCCCTGCATTGCAGGCCAATTCTTTACCAGCAAGTCACCAGGGAAGCCCCATACACACACACACAGTTAACCCTTGAACAAGGCAAGGGTTACGGGAGCGACCCTTCACAGAATCAAAAATCTCCATATGGGAGACTTCCCTGATGGTCCAGTGGTTAGGAATCCACCTTGCAGTGCAGGAAATACAGGTTCAATCCCCGGTCTGGGAACTAAGATCCCACGTGCTGGAGGGCAACTAAGCCCGCACACCGCAGCCAAAGGTCCCACGTGACACACCAGAGACCCTGCGTGCCGCAACTAAGACTCAGCGGAGTCAAATAAATAAACACTTACTCTTTTAAACCCCTGACTAGTCCTCCATATCCATGGACCCTTCTTAGCCACAGCTCTGCAGCCTCAGATTCCACTGTGGATCGTATATTTACTATCGAAAAAATACACCCAGGTAAGTGAACGCAGGCACTTCAAATCCGTATATTCAAAGGTCAAACACACACTCCTTGGTTTTAACGCATGAGATTGGGGATCTGGCCAGTCAAGTCACGGTGGCTGGCAGACTAGGCCAAAGTTGACGTGGCAGCCTTGAGTCTGAAATCTGCAGGGTAGGTCAGCAACTGGGAACTCGGGCTCTATTTTCATGGTGAGTCTTGAGGCAGAATTTCTTCTCCAGGAAACCTGTTTTTTGCTCTTAAGGCTTTCAACTAATTGGACAAGGCCCACCCACATTATCAAGGATCATCTCCTTTGCTGAAAGGCAACTGATTTTACAACAGACATTCATCATTTCTACAAACGACATTCACAGCAGCGCCTGCTCTAGTGTTAAGACCAAGCCAGTGGCATCAGAGCCGGCCATGTGGATACAGAACATCCACCACCACACCTGCTGTCACTCTATATGGTCGCCAAGTGCTGGTATTTTGACTGTGAGAAGCAGCAGAGCATTCTAGGGTTTATTTTCCAATATGAACAGGTGACGGGAGAGAGGTGACTGCCTCTGCTGGTCCCCGTTTGCTCCTGGCTCTGCCCAGCTGCGTGCCCCGGGGCTCCAGCTCTGCATCGGTCTAACCTGGACTCCCTCACCTGTGGCTCAGCCAGGAGAAGCACCTGGGGTCAAAGGGCAGGATGAGAGCGATTTGAGACTTGCATTCCTTTGGCCCCTGGCCTCCTCCGAACCCTAGCTTGGGCCCTGGCTTCGCCCTTCAAAGGCTGCAGACTTCCTTGGGCTCCTGGGTCACTCTCCCCCCTCGGGTCTCTTCAGCCCTAGCTTCCCGGTGTCCCTTCACCCCTCGGGCACCTCTGTAAATAAGCACTTCTTCATGGAAGGCCCTGTGGGTCAAGCTGACTCTTTTCCTGCAGAGATCCTCAGGACGACAGCTGTCCCAGACGGGGGCCCAGAAGAACGGACAGTGGATGGGAAGAGGGCCAGAGTGAGGTGGACGGCACAGGCCCACTTGCTCCCTGGGAGAAAGTCCAGACCTTGGGGGGCTTCCAGTCAAGCTAGGGAGAGAAGGCGGAGCACCAGCCGCCTTAGGACCCGGAGCCTTTCTGGGGTGGCGTCTGCATCCCTGGAGATGGTGGTCTGCCCCTCTGGGTCCTGGCGCCTGCTCTGTGTCTCCTGCCGGGAGAGTGTCGGACTCCCAGGGCTGGGGGGAGCGGGATGGAGGGACCCTGCACTCACAGCCCCCTCCTCTCCTGTGCCCCGGGAGCAGAAGCTTCTCTACCCGCTGCCGCCACACCTGTCTTTGAGGATTCCCACCTGTCCTGGTGGTGGGCAAGTGTCCCTTCTCCCCAACTCCATGGCTCTGAATCCCAGCCTCCCCTTTCCTCTCTGGGGACCTCATTGCCTCTCTTCTCCTTGCAGCTCCCTCTTTCCTGCCTCCCACTCATCAGCCTTGAGAGTGCTTAACTCTTTCGCATTTAAAAGACAAAATTGAAACCACCTCAAACCCAAGTCCTGCTCCACCTCTGCCCTATTTCTCCTTGTGCCCTCACCCACTCCTCCCTCCCCTCCTCCTCCTGCCCCCACCCCGTGCCACGGCACTCAGGCCTCGGGTATGTTGCAACCCATTGAAGTCACCGGCTCCCCGGAGCATTATTTCCACCTAAATTAGGCCTGATTCAAGGTCCTCCCCGTACAAATACCATCACCTTCTCTCCCTTGTGGTTTTCCACCTCTTGTACTCTGTGATCCAGCCAGCTTGTACCGTGTGGGCTTCCCCAGGCTGCCACACACCCTCCTGGCGTTTGCTGTTCCTTTCCCTTAAACTGCTTCCACTCCGCTCCTCCTCCTTCCTCTCTGCTGGAGGTTTGTGTTTAGATGGCCCTGCATCCGCAGACGCAGGAAAGGTGAGCCCCGCTGTGGCCCCACGTGCGTGCCAAGTTGCTCTGTCGTGTCCAACTCTTTGTGCCCCGTGAACTATGGCCCGCCAAGCTCCTCTTTCCGTGGGATTCTCCAGGCAAGAATACTGGAGGGGGTTGCCATTCCCTTCTCCAGGGGATCTTCCTGACCCAGGGATGGAACCTGGGTCTCCTGCATCAGCAGGGCTCTTTACCACTAGTGCCACCGGGGAAGCCCTGGGGGGCCCACAGTCCCCTCTGTTTCCCTGGTAGACATGGGCCCCAGGGTGAGGGACTGTCTCCGGGTGGTCAGCACGCAGCAGCTGCCTGAGGACAAGGACACCGTCTGGTCTCTGGTTCCATTTCCAGCCCCCCGCCCAGCGCACAGCTGCAGGGAGTTCTCGACGGCCAGTCCAACGGACGCAGGGACACACGGATCTCCTAGGTGTGTGAGCGCAGGATTGGCATGAGCTCCGGAGCTCCGGAGGGTCGTGTGGGAGGTGGGACACTTTAACCAGCAGAGTCGTGCAGCCAAAGGACTGACAGCCCCGCAGGGAAGTGACAGGAGGACTCCAACTGGGCATCCCTGGTAAAGGTCCCTGGTAAAGTCGGGCCTTTGAAGGGGAGCACAGGCCTGAACCTAAAGCTCCCTATCTTCTACTGGCCGGTACCTGGGGCCTTTTCACGTGGTTCCCCCTGTGACACGGACAGGCCCTCACTGCGGGGAGACAGGGTGGGGCTGGGGGGGAGACCTCGCCAGAATCTTGGAAGGGGAGGCTGGGGAGGGGCTCAAGTCACGCTCACACTCCGCCACCACAAGAGGGCGCCCTGGGCTTAGACGTGCCCTGCGCCGGCAGGCGGACCAGAGGCTGGCTGGTCTCGGGTAGGTGGGGAGAGCTCACTAGGGCGTGGCTCTGCAGAAGGCGTGAGGAGAGTGGCCGGCCCCCGGACCAACGGTGGCCCCAGGGTCAAAAGAGTTCATCGGAGGTCAGAGTCGTTACGCTGTTTTAAAATTAAATACGTATATGATGTCCTATTAGTTGAAAACTTGAAAAGCAAAATGGGCAATGAGTGTGTACGTTCTTCCCTTAGACAGGTGGGGTGGGGCCCCTAGGGTTGGGGCGCAGCACCAGAGACATCAGAGGCAGGGGACAGCCGTGTGCTGACCACCACGGCCTCTGCTGCCCACTTCTCAGGAACGCTGCCCTACTCTGGTTCCCCGAGCACCTCTCTCTCTGTCACCCTGACGCTCACCCCCACCACCCCCATTCTGCCAGTACTCCTCCTGGCAAGGGTGCCCTCGGTTCAGCTCCGAAGTCTGTCTGATTTTAAAAGAGGCCCAGGATTTCTTCCTGGCCTCTCTGTCTTCCTTCCAGCTGCTCTTGTTGGAAGCCTGAGCTGGGACCCGTTCCCTGAGGTCACCCACGGCAGGGAGCTGACCCCCACCACCGCACACCCTACGCTCTGGGCCCTACAGCCCATCTGGCAGACAGAAAGAACGAGCTGGGACTTGCTATTTGGTGGCCTTCCAGGATGCCTGGCTCTCCACCCTTCTCCCAGCCCTGACAGCTCAATCCAGCTGACACGACAGGAAATGAGAGGGAGCCGAAGGGCCTGCAGCCAAGAGGTCCACTTTTCCTCGCTGAGGTGGGGAACAGGGCAGTGGACCCACTTTCCTCCCACCCCGGGAACACCTTCTCCGGGGGCCGTTTCCAGCAAAGCGTCTGCAAGGGGAGACCTGACTCCCAGAGTCTTCTGTCCTTAAAGCAAAAGAGGTTGACCGCATGCTCAAGTAGAAATGGAGCTGGGGGTCTTAGTGACGTACTAGAGATGCAGCAGAGGGGACCAGAAGGACCCCAGGAGGGATCCAGGTTGATCAGTCCGGGGACAACAGGATCTAGGAGCAAGGATTTGGCTGCTTTCTGAAAAAGCCCTCCAGCTGTTGAGAGGGTGGGGGTAGAGGAGGAAGGGGAAGTTCATTTGCATAAAATTTGCATGTGATTTGCATATGGATCTTTTTGATGTCCAAAGGCACTGAAATTTCCTGTCCTTGCTTCTTTTCCTCTTTCTTTCCTCTGTTCCTTTCCAACCTTCAGGCAACTCTCTATCTCTCTCCTCTTCCCTGCAGCTTTTTCTCTTCTAGGCTAAACAGAGTGAGTGTTAGGCCACCGGGGTTAGCACCTTCCCCCACCTCCTATGGGCCCAGAACTCAAAGAGCCGATTTCATGGAGACTGCGTGTTCCCTACAAGCTCTCCATGGAGGGAGGCACAAAGGAGTCTTGCACTCCAGTTCTAGTTCATCTACTGGAAATGGCCATCGAGCAAACCAGAGAGAGAAGTAATAAAAATTGTCCAAACCTGCCTGTCACCCCACCTGAACTTCGAAAGCCCAGGAGGAACCTATTAAGGAACAGAGGGCCTCTGTTCTGCCTGCACTTGCTGTGTGACCTTGGGCAAATCCTGTGTGCATCTGTGCTCAGTCAGTCTCTTTGGAAAGAGTCGTGTCCAACTCTCTGCAACTCTGTGGACTAGTCACAGCCCCCCAGGCTCCTCTGTCCATGGGATTCTCCAAGCAAAAACAGTCACTGGAGTGGGTTGCCATTACCTTCTCCATGGGATCTTCTAGACCCATGGTTTGAACTCATGTTTCCTGCATTGGCAGGTGGATTCCTTATCACCCTGGGTGGCCCCCCCAGAAGGTGAGAGGCCCTTCCACTTTTCCTCGCTGAGGTGGGGAACAGGGCAGTGGACCCACTTTCCTCCCACCCGGAACACCTTCTCCGGGGCCGTTTCAACAAAGCGTCTGCAAGGAGACCTGACTCCCAGAGTCTTCTGTCCTTAAAGCAAAAGAGGTTGACCGCATGCTCAAGTAGAAATGGAGCTGGGGGTCTTAGTGACTTACTAGAGATGCAGCAGAGGGGACCAGAAGGACCCCAGGAGGGATCCAGGTTGATCAGTCCGGGGACAACAGGATCTTGGAGCAAGGACTTGACTGCTTTCTGAAAAAGCCCTCCAGCTGTTGAGAGGGTGGGGGTAGAGGAGGAAGGGGAAGTTCATTTGCATAAAATTTGCATGTGATTTGCATATGGATCTTTTTGATGTCCAAAGGCACTGAAATTTCCTGTTCTTGCTTCTTTTCCTCTTTCTTTCCTCTGTTCCTTTCCAACCTCCAGGCAACTCTCTATCTCTCTCCTCTTCCCTGCAGCTTTTTCTCTTCGAGGCTAAACAGAGTGAGTGTTAGGCCACCGGGGTTAGCACCTTCCCCCACCTCCTATGGGCCCAGAACTCAAAGAGCCGATTTCATGGAGACTGCGTGTTCCCTACAAGCTCTCCATGGAGGGAGGCACAAAGGAGTCTTGCACTCCAGTTCTAGTTCATCTACTGGAAATGGCCATCGAGCAAACCAGAGAGAGAAGTAATAAAAATTGTCCAAACCTGCCTGTCACCCCACCTGAACTTCGAAAGCCCAGGAGGAACCTATTAAGGAACAGAGGGCCTCTGTTCTGCCTGCACTTGCTGTGTGACCTTGGGCAAATCCTGTGTGCATCTGTGCTCAGTCAGTCTCTTTGGAAAGAGTCGTGTCCAACTCTCTGCAACTCTGTGGACTAGTCACAGCCCCCCAGGCTCCTCTGTCCATGGGATTCTCCAAGCAAAAACAGTCACTGGAGTGGGTTGCCATTACCTTCTCCATGGGATCTTCTAGACCCATGGTTTGAACTCATGTTTCCTGCATTGGCAGGTGGATTCCTTATCACCCTGGGAAGGCTGCGCAAGTCCTAACTCCTAGTGAACCTCAGGTCCCTCATGGGATTATCTAGGCTCCTTCCACCTCGAGTTATACAATCACAGAAAGGAAGGCAAGAGAAGACTTGGGCTCAGACACTGGATGGCAGGATTAAATGTACCAGCTTTGTCGTCAGACAGACCTGGTCTAAATTTCAACTCTGTCATCTACCAACTGTATTAACACCCCTGAACCTCACTTTCCTCATCTGTCAAAGGAACCTAAAATTGTTATGTTCCTCCTAAAGGTGTGCTGACTAAATAAGAAGGTATATGCCCTGCGTGGAGAACTTCCTTGGCATGTAAGAAGTGCTCAATCAGTATTTATTGTACGAACGAGTGAATGACGGTGAGGCCCTGCCTGCCACCTCTCCCCCCAGTATCCCCTTCCACGGTCTGGAACCCAAAGCCCCGTCCAACTATGAACCTAGAAGGCACTAACTCTTCCCCAATAGCCCCATGCCCAGGAGTTCTATCCCTCCCAACCCCAGAACCCCAGAATCCTAGGCTGCTAGACCTGGAAGACTCTTAGAAATTATTAGGTACATATTTCTGTGGCTTCTGGAAAAGTAAAGCCCCAAAAAGGAAGGGAGCTTTGAACCTGGAAAAGAGAAACAGGTTCAAGATAATGGTGGACAGAGAATCAGACCCCTGGTGCACATGGGTATGCAAATGTTATGCAAATACAGATATGGACATTGCAAGCACACAAGGGTATATAACCATGTGCAGACATTTTTCTAGGAGGACCACGGGTGACCTGCAGTTGTAGATAAGAAATGGCCTCAGGTTTGGGGCCAAACCTTAAGTGGAGGAGAGGAGGGAAAGGAGAGGAAGAGAAGAGAAGGGACAGGCTGGCAGTGTCCTGAGGCAGCTGAGGGTGTCTCTGGGTCCACTAGGCCTCCAAAAAGCTATTGGTCTCTTTCCTCTGCCAGAAGGAACAGGAAGAAAGTCTTCCGCCTTCCTGCTAAACGTGGGGAGAAGAAAGAAAGGTGCAGTTGGGGGAGAGTGCTTTGTATGGATCTGAAGAAACTCTTATTAAACACTTTCCATCCCTCCAGGGCCACTGTGGCACCCGCTGAGCACTTTCTGACACCTGCTGTGTACCCCACATGGTGTTTGGTGCTATGGGGAAGCCCATCAGTTAACTAGGAGGTAGGCTAGGAAAAGCCCCACTGAACCAGCCATAAACAGTATTAAGAACATTGAAATGTTATGGTAATTTAATAACAGATCAGATGACTTCCAGCTTCAGAAAGGACGTGGCATTTGAATTATGCACAGAGGGAGTCAAGAGCAGCCCTTTCAAACAGGAGCCCTGTCACTTACTGGCTGGGTAGCTTTGGATGAGCTAAACCCTCTGAGCCTCATTGTCTCCATCTGTAAAATGGAAATGATAACTGTCCAATGTGTCAGTTGTCATGAGGACAAAACAAGATCAGGTGCCCTTAAAGGGTTGGTTAGCACACTGCCCGACACACATCTGAAGCTCAACAAATGCTGGATATTATAGTGGGCATCACTGAGGGGAACGGTGGATACACTAACTGGAAAACCACACTGCAAGCAACGCATAGAGGCCGGGGATCTGTTCTGTAAGCAGGTTAATAGGGAGACCTGCCCGGAAGGTGAGGGGGGTGCGGCTCCTGCTATGGGCACACAGCTTTCTAGGCTCATAGGCAGGTGGTCCCTTGACCTTGGCACCTCTTACGGGGACCCAAAGAGTGAAGAGGAGTAGGGCAGCTCAGCTGAAATCCACGATGAGCGCTGCAGAAAGCATTCGAGTGGGATTCCAGAGTCCTGACCCAGCCAGGCTCCTGCCATCACCAGGGACTTGTGTGTCACTGGAAAAGTCACTTCCCAGCGCTGCAGATGAGGGGCCCTCTTCCCACAGCCCCTCTCACTGGGCAAATAACTCTCCCATCACCCTCTCAAAGAGCCTCATAGCAATCTGAAACCTGGCAGGGCAACAAGAGATAGAATCCTCACCCAGAAAATGTGATGGTTAGCTGGGCCCCATCCAGGTGCGTGCTGCAGTCCATGGGGTTGCAAAGAGGCAGACACGACTGAGCAACTGGACTGAAATGATCCAGGTGCCAGGACGTGATGAGTTTGCACGCAGACCTCGGTGAGCTTGAGCAGCTGCTAGGTTCATATAGTTAGATGCGGTAAAGACTACCACCTGCTCCATTTTATGGATGAGTAAACTGAGTTCAGGGAGATGCTGAGCCTCCTCGCACATTACACAGCCGGTAAGCGGCTGAGAGGTAGGATTCCAACACTAGGATTTTTCCAGCACAGCCCCGCGGCTTCTCAGAGCTCCTCGCAGAGCAGGGCCGGGCGTCTGTCCAGAAGAAAGCGCAGGCCTCTATCGGTTAATCCGCCACGGGTTCTTCAGTGGGGCCAGCTGGACCGGGAGCCTGGGTCGCAGGCCGGCCGGGCGCAGTGGGGAGAGGCCGCCGGCCGGTCTGGGGCGGACAGGTGTTCCGCAGGGTCGGGACCCGCCCCGGCAGCACCGCCTGCCCCCTCCCCCGGCCCCTGGCTCCGGAATGCAAATCGCTGCTTTGCCTGGGCCCGGGGCCAGGCGCGGGGGCCCTGCCAGGGGGCGTGGCCTGCGGCCCCCGCCCGCCGCGCCGCGCCGCGTGCTCACCTGGGGAGTGTGGCAATCCCGCCGCGCCGAGTGCTGCCGGGCGGCCGGGAGGGAGCAGCGGGGCGTGCGACGGCGGCGGCGACGGCTCCGGCGGCGGATCCCGCGGCGGTGGCGGCCGGGGGCGGGAGGCAGGAGACCCTGGCGTCCCCGGGGGCCCGGCTGGGGCAGACGCGAGGGGCCTGGGGGGGCGCTGGCTGTGGCCCCGCCTGGGGCAGGATGGTGAATCTGGAGCCCATGCACCCAGGTGAGGGGCGGAGGGCGCGAGCTCCGACAGGTGTCTCTGCGAGCGGGGAGGGGGCGAAGGACCGGGGCGCCGCGCTCAGGGGTCTTGATCTCCAGCGGCCAGGAGAGGGCGGTGTGGAGAGCGGGTCACCCGGGGCCATGGGGGCTCCAGGAACCCCTGGGGGGACTTCATGGACCAATGAAGGTGGAGGCTAGCCCACCGAAAATGTGATGGTTAGCTGGGCCCCATCCAGGTGCGTGCTGCAGTCCATGGGGTTGCAAAGAGGCAGACACGACTGAGCAACTGGACTGAAATGATCCAGGTGCCAGGACGTGATGAGTTTGCACGCAGACCTCGGTGAGCTTGAGCAGCTGCTAGGTTCATATAGTTAGATGCGGTAAAGACTACCACCTGCTCCATTTTATGGATGAGTAAACTGAGTTCAGGGAGATGCTGAGCCTCCTCGCACATTACACAGCCGGTAAGCGGCTGAGAGGTAGGATTCCAACACTAGGATTTTTCCAGCACAGCCCCGCGGCTTCTCAGAGCTCCTCGCAGAGCAGGGCCGGGCGTCTGTCCAGAAGAAAGCGCAGGCCTCTATCGGTTAATCCGCCACGGGTTCTTCAGTGGGGCCAGCTGGACCGGGAGCCTGGGTCGCAGGCCGGCCGGGCGCAGTGGGGAGAGGCCGCCGGCCGGTCTGGGGCGGACAGGTGTTCCGCAGGGTCGGGACCCGCCCCGGCAGCACCGCCTGCCCCCTCCCCCGGCCCCTGGCTCCGGAATGCAAATCGCTGCTTTGCCTGGGCCCGGGGCCAGGCGCGGGGGCCCTGCCAGGGGGCGTGGCCTGCGGCCCCCGCCCGCCGCGCCGCGCCGCGTGCTCACCTGGGGAGTGTGGCAATCCCGCCGCGCCGAGTGCTGCCGGGCGGCCGGGAGGGAGCAGCGGGGCGTGCGACGGCGGCGGCGACGGCTCCGGCGGCGGATCCCGCGGCGGTGGCGGCCGGGGGCGGGAGGCAGGAGACCCTGGCGTCCCCGGGGGCCCGGCTGGGGCAGACGCGAGGGGCCTGGGGGGGCGCTGGCTGTGGCCCCGCCTGGGGCAGGATGGTGAATCTGGAGCCCATGCACCCAGGTGAGGGGCGGAGGGCGCGAGCTCCGACAGGTGTCTCTGCGAGCGGGGAGGGGGCGAAGGACCGGGGCGCCGCGCTCAGGGGTCTTGATCTCCAGCGGCCAGGAGAGGGCGGTGTGGAGAGCGGGTCACCCGGGGCCATGGGGGCTCCAGGAACCCCTGGGGGGACTTCATGGACCAATGAAGGTGGAGGCTACGGGGCGAGGGTGGGCCGGTTTCTGAAGGCTCGCAGCGTCCGGGGAGCCGCAGCTGTGTGGGACCTGGGCGTCCTGGGCCGCGCTAGTCTCTGGTGGGGAAGTTGCTCTGCTCACTGACTGCAGAAGCGGGCCCACTGGCTCTGCCAGGGGTGTGGACCTGGGAGTGCAGAAGCGAGGGAAGTACTTGTATCCACATGTTACGTGTCTGGTGTCCCGGGCATTTGCATGACATGGAGGCAGAGTGGACATTTGTGCCTAGGAGAAGTGAATAAAGCTGGGCACTCACTGGGGCACACCTGGGGCAGGTGTCCCGGCGTACAGGTGTTGATGAGGGACGGGGAGGTAGGTGTCCGTGTGTATCGGAGAGGAATCTGCTTGTCCCCAGGTGTGCGGGGAGAGGAGGTGCAGCAGACCCCATGGGTGAAGATGTGCCTGCTGCCCACTCCGTGGGTCTAGGTGGTGCAATAGGTGGTGCACAGCAGGGCCAGGGAGCCTGGGTGCGGGCGCTGGGCAGGAGCTCTGCAGGACCCGCGGAAGGAGCAGTCTGCACAGGCCCAACGGGGAAATGATCCATCCCATGTCCGTTTCTGAAAGGGGGCTTGAGAGATAGGTCAGCTGTGGGTCCATGGCAGGGGCGACCCAAGCCTCCGAGTTCCCTATATTCTAGGTTCCTTGCCCCATGGGTTTAGATGCCAAGCTCTCCTCTCCCCAGGGGTAGGCACCTAGGCCATGGGAATGCTTTTCTGGGAGTCAGTTTCCCCTGCATGAAAAGCCTGTGGCCATGGAGTGAACCAAGTCCCCTCCATCCACCCTGCTGATCCCTCCTTCCACAGCCAGGAGGACAGGGGCTCCTAGTCCTGGAGGTTGAAGTTGGTGTTAGGTCTGCGGGCCCGAGCAGAGAAGGACTCGAGATGGTGCAGGCTGAGCCTGATTTGGCCATTTTGGATAGCGACTTGCCTCTCAAAGAGGGCAGCACTCAACAAATGACCTTTATTAAGGACTTGAGGGCTGTCCGTGGGAACCTTGTTGCCTGCTGTCCTTTCTGGAGGACAGTGGGGGAGGAAGTTCTCAAGACCCACCCCAAGGGGCGGGGCAAGCTGGAGGCTTTGGCCCTTCCTGGAGTGGCCAGTCCTGAAATCAAGCAGCGGTGGGTGCTTGGGGCAGACCCAGGGACCCCAGTTTCTCCAGACACAGTCCTGGTGGGGCTGAGAGAAAGCAGGCAGACAGCGAGGTGCTCACTCTGAGCAGATCCGTGGGCACCAGGACGTGCCTGCAAGGCCTGGTGAGGCGGAAAGAGACAACCAACTGGGTATCATCCAGTGTTTGGGGAAAGTCCATTTGCAGGCTCTGGAGCACGAGCACAGAGCTGGACGTGGCCGGGGCAGCTCCCGGGCTCCCGTTCCTCCAGTTCTCACCAAGAAGGCCTTGGTGCCCATGGGGAGTGAGACCTCAGGAAGGCGGGCCCCCAGTTGGAAGTTCTTTAGGACCAAGATCAGAGACTTCCTGGGGGGTTTCCACTTCTTTGTCTACTGGAGGCTGCTGCTCTGGGGGAAGTGGGAGGAGGGGGAACGGCTGCGGCCCAGCAGGGAGGCTGCCTGGGGTGAGGAGGATCTTGCTGAGAGCAGGAGAGGGTGAGACTGAGGTGAGGAGGCCAAGCCCTCCAGGCCTGGCCTGGGAGGAAACTCCAAGCTGATGCTTCCCAAGCCCCAGTACCTCTGCCCGCTGCAGGCAGGCACAGAGGGGGCGGTCGGGCCAACCGGAAGTACACTGCCTGCTCATCTGGGGTCTCGGCCCCCCTTGGGTGGGTGGCCGCAGCCGCCTCTCTCCCGCTGCTCACCGCCACTTCCCAGCCCGCGTCTCCAGTCTGCCTCCCCTGGGGGCCGCCTCGGCCCCTTTGTGGTGTCCGCTTCCCCTTCGGCAGCGCCTCAGAGGGGCGGCTCCGTTTGGGACTTTCTGTGAAGTCTCTCTGACCAGGTCTCCCTTTGAGTGGACGCGTGCTCAGGGGGCTTTTTAGTCCAAGGTCACCTTTGTAGGGTCTTTCGTCACAGCCCCTGCTGTGGCGTCTCGGAGGGGGGCGGTCTATGGAGTATCTCCTCGTGGACCCCTCTCTCGGGGCTTTCAGTTGAGGATCCTCTTTGTAGAAATGTGGTCTCTCTTTTTTTCGAACAATAATAATAATTATTATTATTATTACTTATACATTTGTTTGGCTGTGTCCGGTCTTAGCTGTGACACTCAGGATCTTTCAGTGAAGCACGTGGACCCTCTAGTTGCAATGTTTGGGCTTAGTTGCTCCACAGCATGTGGAATCTTACTTCCCTGGCTAGGGATCAGAACCTACCAACCCTGCATGGCCAGGCAGATTTTTTTTTTTTTTTTTTAGTTTTTTTTTGAAGTATAGGTGATTAAAAATGTGATAGCTTGAGGTGGACACCAAAGGGACTCAGCCCTACATACATACACATGTATCCATCCGTTCCCTTCCATGTTCACTAGACAGGTTCTTCACCCCTGGACCACAACCAGGGAAGTCTCAAAATCTGGTCTCTTTTGAACCCTATTTCCCCCCTGTCAGTGTCCTGTGAATACTTTATAAACAGCAGTTGCCATGAGAATTCCCAGCCCAGGCCCTGAGGGGTTCTTCTCCATTGAGTTACTGCAACAGTTTGTTGAGGGGACACTGAGGGAGTGGGGGCAGGTGAAGGAGGGCGTGGGCTACCCTGAGGCCCTCCGCAGCAGCTCCGGGAGCGAGCAGGTCAGCCCCCCGCGTCAGCCCGTCGTTTGGCGCTGATAACCGGGGGGGCCAGCCGTGATCCAGGGCTGCCGGGGGCCTCGGCACCTGGTGTTTTGTAAAGCCCCTCTCTCACAGGAGCACAGACAACTAAAGCACGCATACAGTCACCAGATATAGAGGGCACCCCAGCAAAGAGAGCTCCTCCCTCCCAGCCCCAGCGCAGACCGAGGCATAGATGAGAGTCAGACAGAGGGCGTCCCTGGTGGTCCAGTTAAGAATCCACCTGCCCGTGCAGTGGACACCGACGCCTGGTCCGGGGCAGATCCTGCATGCCGCAGGGCAGCTAAGCTCATGTACCCCAGCTACGGAAGCGCTAAGCCCGTGCTCTGCAACAAGAGAAGCCACTACAGGGAGAAGCCCGTGCCCCATGACTAGAGAGGAACCCCTGCTTTCCAAAACCGGAGAGCCAGTGTGCCGCAGCAAAGACCCTGGGCAGCCAAGAAAACGTAATACAGAGAGAGAGACAGAAACCTCGGGGGGACGAGAGAGGAGACAGCGGGAAACCAGCTGGAGGCAGTCACCTCGTTAGTTCCAGACCTCTCCTTTCCCTTGTCCTCACTGTGAGCTCTTCCCCATCCGAGTTGGGAAAGAAGGATCAAGTCTCTGGGACTGATATCAGTTATGGCTTAGGACCATGTGGTAGCAAGGTCTCACGAGAGGACATGCGTGTGTCTTGAAGTAGAGGCAGAAGACCTCTTCTTGCCGGGGAGGGTTGGAGCCGTGGTGAGCTCCGATGTAGGACTGGTGGGGCCCTTGAATTCCCTGTGGGAGACGTGCCCTCAGCAGTGGGTGTGGGAGGGACAAGTCAGAAGGCACTCATCTCCCTTCGGAGAGATGAAGGTGGACCATAGGAGAGAGGGGAGTGGACTTTTTGCTCCCCAGCGTACCCTGGGCCCAAGAGGTCCAGGACAGTGTGGACGCTCAGCCTGCAGCCTGAGGAAGTGCTGCTTCTTGGACTTCGCTCCTGCTGGTTCGCACACACATTCTGGTTCATCGATGTGTCAGGAGGGCTGCTCCTGGGTCAGGCCAAGGCACTGGGACGCCAAGGCCAGCAGCCAACACCTTGCCCCGGCTTCAGAGAACAACAGCACCAGGGAGGCCCATGAGGGGCCGCGTCTGGTGTCTGGGTTCTTACCCAGAGCCGCTGAGCCTCCCCAGGGAAGGGAGTGAGGGAGAGGAGCCTACTCAGTGCCAACTGAGATAAGAACAGCAGCGCAGTCTGGCCCCACCCCACACCTCCCCCACTCACCTCCGGCAAGTGTAGTCCCACAGGCGAAGGGTTATGGCATCTTGGGGAGTTTCGGTGTTGGCCCATTTTTAGGCTGAGACCCAAGAGCTCGTTCCGCCCATCAGCCTCAGCCTCCTACCCGACCGGAACAGGTTCTCAGTATCTTAGCATCCATCCCATGGCACGTAAGAGTGTTTACAGATCGTCTCAGCCTGCCCCTCCGTGCAGACTCACGTCTCTGTCTGACCCCAGCATGTCACAGCATCCCTCCCGTCATGGGTACTTCAAGTGAGCAGACGTCCTGCCAGAGTGTGGAGTCTTTGAAGCCTTCAAAAACTATTTTTAGACATGATTAGGACTGCCTCTTATGCTAATTTAAAAGGTCAGAGCGATGGTTTTTGGGTTGATTTAAAGATGGTGCAGGGAACGGGTTTTGGAGGAGAGTCTGGGTAGCCGGCATGCAACTATGGTTTAGCTCAACAGTTAGCCTTCTTCGACGCGAAAAGTTTGAAGTAAGTCAATTCAGAAAACTTGATCATCGTCCCACCCTTACTACCTCTTAAACGCTCCCTGTCCTCAGGAGCACTTTTCTGAAGAAGTCAGAATTTGGAGCATGCAGATGGCTTCCCAGGTAAAGGACAAATTACAACAGTCCTGAGACAGAAAACCAAAGCCGTGTATTGTAATAGGGGAAAGGAACACCCGCCATCAAAGCCTAAGGATCTGTTTCATGCGTTCATTTATCATGTGCTCCCTTTGTGCCAAGAGCTGTGCCAGGCTGTTTTCAGTATCTCACTTGCTCATCACGATAACTCTCGGAAGTATCATTCTTCTCATTTTTTTTAAGCCCAGAAAACAGGATCCCGTGTGGCCAGGGCTCCCCCTGCTAGTTAGGATGGCCCTGGGATTAACTCCAGCTCTGCCTGCTTTCAGGATCCATGCTCTGACTTCCAGTGCTACTGAGGCCGGTTTAAAAGCCCACTGAGGGTGAGAACTTACCCTCTCCAGCCCCTTCTCCAGCATCTCTGACCTTTTCTCAGCAGCTGAAAATCCCTATGGGGAAGTGTGACTGCGCCCATCTTTAGGCAACGCCCCGCTCCAGGGCGGGACTTCGTGGGTGGGCGAAGCAAAGCCCCTTCGCCACTGGAGTGGGGAGTGTGGAGCAGCAGAAGTCCTCTGCAGATGTGTCCGGATGACCCACCCTAGTAACTCTGCGTATTCATGCATGACGGGCCGCACAGAAAGCTTCAGACTGCAGCAGAAAGGACTTTGGTTAGGCTCCCGAATGTTCTCAGACGCAGTTCTGTGTAGAGGGCTGGTGGGTATGGCTGCAGGGTGTCCCTGGAGGTCTATAACCACACAGAGCAACGAGGATGTCTGGGCAGGCTCCACGGAGCTCCATGTATTTACCTGGGCGTGGTCCCTGAGGCCCGTTTCAAAAATACGCCTCCAACTCCAGTGGCCCCTAGGGTTGCTTACTCCCTCCCACGCTGCTGGGGTATTCCACGGTCTGGAGAACCTCGGGGCTCCCCATCTCTGTCTTGCTGGGCATGGCCGTCCCTCCCTAGGTGTGTTAGTCGCTTGGTCGTGTCGGACCCTTTGTGACCCCATGGATTGTAGCCCACAGGCTCCAGGGTCCATGGAATTCTCCAGGTGAGAATACTGCAGTGGGTTGCCATTGCCTTCTCCAGGGGATATTTCTGACCCAGGAATCAAACCCAGGTCTCCCACATTGCAGGCAGATTCTTTACCATTTGAGCCACCAGGGAAACCCCAACCACAATTTAAACTTCTGCCAGGACCACACACATCATTATCCTAAAATAAATAAATAAGTAGGTTTCTTCCCGCTTTTCCTGGGGTGGGGAGGTCCACCCTTCTGCCTCATCCTGATCATCTCCAGACCTCGGGCATCCAGACTGCCAACTGCCTGATTACCTGATGCAAATTAAGATGGCCTGCTTACCCAAGATTGGCTGGCGAGCCGGGTATGCAAATTGGCTCACTGAGGCTTTATCAGATTTGAAAGAGTTAAAATGTTGTCCCAGAGAAGGGGGTGGGGGGCAACACGATTTGAATAAAATATTCTTCTGTCTTTAAAGGCTTCAGTATTTGGGTAGTTTGGGGAAAGGAGCCGAGAGAAAGAGTTAGTCCAAAGTGACATCTTTCCTTCTCTCTGCTGACCCTAGAGGAGACGTAGGGGCCTCTTGGGTAGTGGCAGCTGTCTGTCGTGGGTAAATGTTTAATTTATTGAAATGAAGCAGGACAGAGAGGCCAGCCCAGCAGCCCTTGGGGGCTGAGACAGGGGGCTTGTGTAAATCTTCTCTCACTGTGGGGCACTGACCCACCCGCCATCCCTCTCTTCCTGAGAACTGAGAATGTTGAAGGAGTAGGCGTGCAGGTAAGGATTCCCAAAGAGGGTCACACAGAAACTAGGGTTTGGTCTCTAGACAGTGGGCTGACCTCTGAGAATCAGACAGAACAGAGACAGGACTAAGGGAAAAAGATGAGCCAGGCAAACCTTGGCCCAAGGGCACTTTCACCTCCCAGGGTAGAGTTATTTTGGGCAGGGAGGGGAGGATGGAAGATAGATTTCTTATGCTACTTTAAAAAATTCCCCAGATCCCAAAGGAACTGAGGATGGAGAATGGGAAGCAGTTTCCCCCATCCCCCAGCCCCTCTGCTGTACCCTTCCCCTTGTTAAATTTTTACCCGCTGAGCCTGGAGAGAGAAGGAAGTGGCAATGAATTTTACAAAGGGGAGAGGGGCCAGCCTGGGAGGGGCTATGTCCCCCAAGCTTATGAATATTCTAATAGTTGTATATTCAGGAATCGGGAATTTGAAAGTCTGATGGTTGTTGTAATTACACATTCATCTTTGCTGTTTAGTTACAGCCCCGTTGACATAGT
This sequence comes from Tragulus kanchil, assembly GCA_022376925.1. NCBI lineage: Eukaryota > Metazoa > Chordata > Mammalia > Artiodactyla > Tragulidae > Tragulus > Tragulus kanchil. The sequence continues at coordinate 140,775,637 of JAIOJX010000006.1, forward strand.
GAGAAAGATTGTGACCTGTTATTAAAATCGGTTGTGTTTTCCCTGCAGATATCAAGATGAGTGGGGATGTGGCATCCAGACTGCCAACTGCCTGATTACCTGATGCAAATTAAGATGGCCTGCTTACCCAAGATTGGCTATGCAAATTGGCTCATTGAGGCTTTATCAGATTTGAAAGAGTTAAAATGTTGTCCCAGAGAAGGGGGTGGGGGGCAACACGATTTGAATAAAATATTCTTCTGTCTTTAAAGGCTTCAGTATTTGGGTAGTTTGGGGAAAGGAGCCGAGAGAAAGAGTTAGTCCAAAGTGACATCTTTCCTTCTCTCTGCTGACCCTAGAGGAGACGTAGGGGCCTCTTGGGTAGTGGCAGCTGTCTGTCGTGGGTAAATGTTTAATTTATTGAAATGAAGCAGGACAGAGAGGCCAGCCCAGCAGCCCTTGGGGGCTGAGACAGGGGGCTTGTGTAAATCTTCTCTCACTGTGGGGCACTGACCCACCCGCCATCCCTCTCTTCCTGAGAACTGAGAATGTTGAAGGAGTAGGCGTGCAGGTAAGGATTCCCAAAGAGGGTCACACAGAAACTAGGGTTTGGTCTCTAGACAGTGGGCTGACCTCTGAGAATCAGACAGAACAGAGACAGGACTAAGGGAAAAAGATGAGCCAGGCAAACCTTGGCCCAAGGGCACTTTCACCTCCCAGGGTAGAGTTATTTTGGGCAGGGAGGGGAGGATGGAAGATAGATTTCTTATGCTACTTTAAAAAATTCCCCAGATCCCAAAGGAACTGAGGATGGAGAATGGGAAGCAGTTTCCCCCATCCCCCAGCCCCTCTGCTGTACCCTTCCCCTTGTTAAATTTTTACCCGCTGAGCCTGGAGAGAGAAGGAAGTGGCAATGAATTTTACAAAGGGGAGAGGGGCCAGCCTGGGAGGGGCTATGTCCCCCAAGCTTATGAATATTCTAATAGTTGTATATTCAGGAATCGGGAATTTGAAAGTCTGATGGTTGTTGTAATTACACATTCATCTTTGCTGTTTAGTTACAGCCCCGTTGACATAGTGAGAAAGATTGTGACCTGTTATTAAAATCGGTTGTGTTTTCCCTGCAGATATCAAGATGAGTGGGGATGTGGCAGATTCTTCAGATGCTCGAAGTGTTCTTAGCCAGGTGGAGACAGGTAAGGGTCTTCTCTTCTGGGGAAAGAGACAGAAAAGCAAAGGGCGGGAGAGAGTTATTGGAATGGATCGCATAATGAATCTCTTATTCATTCAGTGAATCTCTTCTGACTTGGTCTTTCAGCCAGTCAGACCCAAAAGCTGAGACAGGAAATGAAGAGATTCCTAGAGAATTTCTAGGGGGATATATCCTGGAGCCTTTGGACCGTAGACGTTGGCCTACAGGAGAAAAAGGCTCTGGAACTTGGCTAGGAAAGGGTCAGATCTTTAGAAACAAATGAGTTAGGAAGGCAATTCTTCTCCTTCTCTCTCTTCCTCTTCTTTTGGGGCTGCCCCACACAGCATGTGGGATCTTAGTTCCCAGACCAGGGATCGAACTCGAGTCCCCTGCTGTGGAAGCAGGGAGTCTTAACCAGTGAACCTCCGGGAAAGTCCTGAGATTCACCTCTTGATGTGCCGTTCCAAGACCCCTAAAGCAGGAAGCTGTGTTCCCACCTGCTACTAGCTGACAGAAGGCAGAACCTCTCTTTGGTAAATGGGAACTGAGGCCTTTTAATCCCAGATTTCTCAATAATCCTCCTCAAGGATCTAACCAAAGAGGCCCATGTACAAGTGTTCCTCTTCCAAATTACATGCATGTGGGTGGTAAATAGACCTAGAAAGGAAGGCTTAGTGCCTGGAGATGACTTTGTTTTGTGAATAAAAGAAAGAAAACAGGAAAGAATTGAGAAGAAAGTTTCATAGTTCCCTGCTTTTAACTCTGTCGTCCAATCCTTACTTTGAAAGCTCCATATAATTAAAAAGAACTTAAAGAAAGATGAGTATAAACTGTAACACCACCAAATAACTTTAATAGCATCCCAACAAGACCTCAATTAGTCTTTCATCTGGATCATTAGAGGCATAGAAATTAAAAGTGGAAGAGAATCTGTGTCCCCCAGAGCTAAAATCTTTTCCCAAGTCTTCAGGTGCAGTCTGGTTCCATCCATTTTTTGTTTTTTGTATTTATTTACGTGGCTGCACTGGGTCTTAGTTACAGTATGTAGGATCCCATGGGCTCAGTAGGGTAGGCGGGCAGTCTCAGTTGTCTTGTGGCAGGTGGGATCTTAGTTCCCAGACCAGAAATGGAACCCACATCCCCTGCATTAGAAGGCAGAATCCTAACCACCGAACCACCAAGTCCCAGTCTCATTCCATTTTTGAAGCTAAAAGACTCTGGATCAGGAACAAGACTATTGGAGGGCTTGGGGAGTCATCTGCAGGAAATATTTGCCATAAACTTTTCTGCCTCCCCCCCATCCCCCAATTTGGTCCTGGGACTGTCTGCACAGGGCACACCCTGGGTTTGACACTGTGTGCTTTGTGTCTGAGGATGGTTAAGCTTGGAGAGGATGGGCCAATTCGCAGCCATTTGTCAGTTGGCTTATTAGCTGAGTATGTTTTACCGAAGGTCTGCAGAGTGAGGCATCTGTTTTCTCCAACTGTGAAAATGGCCTTGAATTTCCAGAACTCAAGCAAGGCTTTCAAATCAGTTCACCCGAACATATTAGGCTGGCCTCTGCTCTTAAGTCTACCCTAGAGAAAAACAGAGTCCAGAAGCCTTGATTCAGCAGAAGCTGGATCACCCTTTGGTGATCGCAGGCTGGCTGGCACCAACTCTGATCACCTGGGCCGGCTCTGTTGTCCCAGATATGTGGGGGCTCAGCTGAGAGTGTGTCCGTATGGGTGAAGCCCACACATCACAGGCTAGCTCTAGGGCTCTGGTATTAGGTATGCAACCAAGTCAAGGTCACTATGTCGGGAGTGAGCCTGAAAAGTGAGCCAGGAGACAGAGCGAGTTTCTCAGATCCTGAGTGGGGATTTGTTGTTTAGTCGCCGAGTCTTGTCTGACTCTTTGCGACCCTATGGACTGTAGCCCCCCAGGCTCCTCTTCCATGGGATTTCTCAGGCAAGCATACTGGAGTGGGTTGCCATTTCCTTCTGCAGGGGATCTTGCCACCCTAGGGATAGAATGCAAATCTCTTGCATGAAAGGCAGGTTCTTTTTTTTTTTTTTTTTTTTTAACTTTTATTTACTTATTTTTGGCTGTGCTGGGTCTTTGTTGTTGTGTGGGTTTAGCTGCTCTGTGGTATGTGGGATCTTCCCGGATCAGGGATCAAACCAGGGTCTCCTGCATTGGCAGACGGGTTCTTATCCACTGAGCCACAAGGGAAGCCCCTAAGGCAGGTTCTTTACTGCCGAACCACCAGGGAAGTAAAGAATCTGCCTGCCAGTGCAGGAGCCGCAGAAGACACAGGGTCGAACCCTGGTCAGGAAGATCCCCTGGACAAGGAAATGGCAACCCGCTCCAGTATTCTTGCCTGGCACATTCCGTGGACAGAGGACCCTGGCCAGCTGAAGTCCATGGTATCCCAAAGAGTCAGACCCAAGTGAGTGGGGCTTAGGAAGGTTTATCTGTTACAGGCCATTTCCACAGTTCTGGGCTCCTGCTGGGACTATGGGAGCTTGCAGTCCCATAGCTGGGACTAGGTTGGAGGGTCAAGAATCTGAACGTAAACTGGGACTTTCAAATATGACGCCATCCCAGTGACTGCCAGTTCAAAATGTGACCTGAGGTCCCTTTGCTTCCCAGAGAGGCAAGAACAGTTGACCTTTGAAGAGTGTGGATTTTTTTAGTGTTTATTTATTTATTTTTGGCCATTCTGGGTCTTTGTTCCTGCAAGGGCGCCTTCTCATTGCAGCGCACAAGTTTCTCATTGCAGTGGTTTCTCTTGTTACAGAGCACAGACTTTAGGGGGCGGACTTCAGTAGTTGTGGCACGGGGTAGTTGCAACTCATGGGCTCTAAGGCACAGGCTCAGTAGTTGCAATACCCGGGCTCAGCTGCCTCACAGCATGTGGGACCTTCCTGGGGACCGAACCCATGTCTCCTGCTTTGGCAGGAGGATACTTTACCACTGAGCCACCAGGGCAGCTCTGAGGAGTATGGATTTAGAATCAAACAGACTTGGGGTAAAATGTCCCAGCTCTACAGCTTACTGGTTGTGTGATCTGATGAGTTCATTTAGTTTCATCTCCCTCTCTTTTTTAAATTTATTTTTTAGCAATTTATTTGGCTGCACTAGGTCTTTAGTTGCAGCATGTGGGATCTAGTTTCCTAACCAGGGGTCAAACCCAGGCCTTCTGTGTTGGGAGCACGGAGTCTCAGCAGCCGGACCACCAGGGAAGTCCCAATCTCATCTCTTTTAAAGGGGACCGTTAATCTCCATCCTAGAGAGTGGAGTGAGAGCTGGGTTCTTTAAAGTCCTTAGCACCGTACGTGGCACGTGCCACTGAATGGCGTCATTAAGTTTCTGAGATTCTGGGGACATCCTTGGTGGTCCAGTGGTTGGAACTCTGAACTTCACTGCAAGGAGTGCGGGTTCCATCCTTGGTGGGGGAACTAAAATCCCACATGCCATGTCCAAAAAAAATTGTATGATTCTGCAATTCTGCAATATACATCACGAACCTTGCTGCTAAGTGTTTCGGGGCCATGGGTAGTTGGGGCGCCCTTCACCCCTTCACTCAGGCCTTGAGGGTCAACCCTTGATGTTGATTTGGCATCTTTCTTCCACCACTCAGGGACGAATTCCATGTGAGTCCTCCACTCCAAGGAGACCTTCTAGCCCCTTCTGTCTGGAGTGCCTCCACCCCTGGTCCTTCACTTCTAGGGGCTCAGCTTGGTAGCTGGGAGCATCCATGCTTTGGTGATTGTCAAATCACCACATGTTTTTAAGGGCACGAAGAAAAGAGGTCGCTAATTAAAGTAACCAAACTTCCTGGAAAGCCGTTCTGACTCATTTTTTACGAAGGAAAGCTCATCGTGAGTCACCGTGCTTACCAACCTGATTTAATGGCTTCCTTTGGATTTTTGAAAGGCGGACTCCCCTTCCTGGCAGGGCATGAATTAAGGGGTAGTTTGTCTCTGGGTTTTAAAGGAACTATAAACAAGAGTGACCTAGAAAGCCCCAGGTCTCCGAGAACACCCTCTGGGCTGTGTGAAACCCCTGAGGGGCACAAGGTGGGAGCTGGGAAAGGGAGGTGAATTTCCCACTCACATCAGCCCGGCTGGCAAAGGAGAGCACTCCTGGGCATAAGGCCTCCCGGGTGGTACTGATGAGTTCATTTAGTTTCATCTCTCTCTTTTTAAATTTATTTTTTAGCAATTTATTTGGCTGCACTAGGTCTTTAGTTGCAGCATGTGGGATCTAGTTTCCTAACCAGGGGTCAAACCCAGGCCTTCTGTGTTGGGAGCACGGAGTCTCAGCAGCCGGACCACCAGGGAAGTCCCAATCTCATCTCTTTTAAAGGGGACCGTTAATCTCCATCCTAGAGAGTGGAGTGAGAGCTGGGTTCTTTAAAGTCCTTAGCACCGTACGTGGCACGTGCCACTGAATGGCGTCATTAAGTTTCTGAGATTCTGGGGACATCCTTGGTGGTCCAGTGGTTGGAACTCTGAACTTCACTGCAAGGAGTGCGGGTTCCATCCTTGGTGGGGGAACTAAAATCCCACATGCCATGTCCAAAAAAAATTGTATGATTCTGCAATTCTGCAATATACATCACGAACCTTGCTGCTAAGTGTTTCGGGGCCATGGGTAGTTGGGGCGCCCTTCACCCCTTCACTCAGGCCTTGAGGGTCAACCCTTGATGTTGATTTGGCATCTTTCTTCCACCACTCAGGGACGAATTCCATGTGAGTCCTCCACTCCAAGGAGACCTTCTAGCCCCTTCTGTCTGGAGTGCCTCCACCCCCTGGTCCTTCACTTCTAGGGGCTCAGCTTGGTATCTGGGAGCATCCATGCTTTGGTGATTGTCAAATCACCACATGTTTTTAAGGGCACGAAGAAAAGAGGTCGCTAATTAAAGTAACCAAACTTCCTGGAAAGCCGTTCTGACTCATTTTTTACGAAGGAAAGCTCATCGTGAGTCACCGTGCTTACCAACCTGATTTAATGGCTTCCTTTGGATTTTTGAAAGGCGGACTCCCCTTCCTGGCAGGGCATGAATTAAGGGGTAGTTTGTCTCTGGGTTTTAAAGGAACTATAAACAAGAGTGACCTAGAAAGCCCCAGGTCTCCGAGAACACCCTCTGGGCTGTGTGAAATCCCTGAGGGGCACAAGGTGGGAGCTGGGAAAGGGAGGTGAATTTCCCACTCACATCAGCCCGGCTGGCAAAGGAGAGCACTCCTGGGCATAGACACAGGCCTCCCGGGTGGTAGGGACCTGACAGGACAGCTCATCCTTCCCTTTCCCGCCATCCAGGCAGACAGAGGTAAATTCAGAGGGTCTTTTGGGACAGCATGAGGGACAGAGAAGGCTCCTGGTCCCCTCTGCAGTGTTGTCTCCACATCCCTCTGAAGATTGGAACCAAGCTGTTTCTAGACTTCAGAACTATTCGTTTTTCTGTCCTTCCTTTGACTGTTCATTTTCACTTTTCCTTCGTTCTTGAACTGACATCATTATTTTCTGTTCTCAGTTGAGTGGTTAATTAAAAAAAAAAAAAAAGAGGCTTACCCACATTTCAAAAGCCCCCAGCTCTGTAACTGACCAGCCCCAAGCACCCACGCAGCGAACGCTGTGACTTTTGACCACGCCGGTCACAGGGTGGCCTCCTGCACAGAGGAGGACAAATAGGGTGGGCTTGGGAAGAAGAAAAGGCCAGTCCTATCATGAAGCCTGCTTCCTGTACTAAGCCCATGGAGCCGGCTGTCCCTACACCATCTCATTTCATTCTTATAATCCCTGATTTTGTCAATGAGGAAATTGTGGCTCAGAGTGAGAAACTAGCCCAGGATCACACAGCTTCTAGCCAGGAATCAAACTTGGGCCTGACTCAGGCTATTACTCTGTAGATTCACTGGACAAGTGTTCCCCTACCTGGAAGTTGATTTTTCACCCCATTAAGGAGGGTTTGGGGGCTTCCCAGGTGGCTCAGTGGTGAAGAATCAGGAGATGGAGGTGGGGTAGGTGCTCGATTCCTGGGTTGGGAAGATCCCCTGGAGGAGGAAATGGCAACCCACTCCAGTCTTCTCGTCGGACAGTGTTCTTGTCTGAATCCCATGGACAGAGGAGCCTGGTGGGCTGCCGACTTTGGGGTCACAGTCATACATGACCTACCGAATAAATAACAAAGGGGGGTTTGCGGCTAGATAATCTCTAGGGACTGCATTGTAAAGATGTGTATGCACCTCTGCTTTCCCAAATTCTCACTCATCAGGTCCCACACGGTATGTTGGCATGCGGGCTTCCTCAGCGCCGAGCTCCGCCTGTCCACCCTGCAGCCTCCCTCAGCCCCACGTCCCCTCTTCCCATTATGCCTATCGGCTCTCTCTCCTCTGACCGCTGCCTCGCTGTGTTCAGGCTCTGTGCTCTCCTCTGACCTCGCTGGCAGGTCCGCCTGTGTCAGGCCCTGGGTTCAGAAAGATAAAGAAACAGTTTCTGTCTTCAAGAGGTTTCCTCCAGGACTTCATGGTGGAGTGGATTAACAGGGCCAACTTGGGTCTGGAAGAGGGCTTTTGAACAGAGCGTTTGGCTGTAACAACAGTTCTGGGAGGGTGGGTGGCACCATCCCACTTTGCAGATGCAGAAACTGAGGCTGGCTATCCGATTTCCACAAGATTCTGTATCTAGCAAGTGACAGAATTAAGCCTGTGTCTTTTGCTAGGGACTCCTTAAATTTTTATTTATTTATGATTGTCCTGGCTCTTGGTTGATGTACAGACTTTTCCCTAGCTGCAGAGTGGGGGCTACTCTCTAGTGGTGGTGCGCGGGCTGCTTATTGTGGTGGCTTCTCTTGTTGCCGAGCATGGGCTCTAGGGTGTGTGGACTTTGGTAGCTGCGACTCAGGGGCTCTCTTTCTAGTGATAAAAATCATGATGGGAAGACTGGAGACCTGCACGGGGTACCAGGGACAGATGACACGAGAGAGCGGCAGCATCCGAGAGCCGCTGAAAGGGTGGAGGGTGGCTCCCGTCCAAGGGGCCGGAGGGGAACCAAGCCCCTGCCGGAGCATCGGTCTCTTCCAAAACGTGAAAGTGTTGTCGGCTGCCTGGTCGTGCTTTCTAAGAAAGAGAGAGAAAGAGCTGGGGTCCACCCACTCTCTTCGACGAACGGAGGAGCGAGAGCATCTGGCCTCAAAGAGGACTGTCTCTCTCCCCTCTTCTCTCATCCAGAAGCAGCCTCAGCAACGCGCCGGCCCCGGCTCCTCGCGGTCTGTGGGCCCCACGGTCATCAGTGGGGCGACGGGGTTGCAGACCCAGACCCCAGTGGAGCAAATGCCTCGCCCGCTCACCTGCTCAGAGATCTGGGAAGAAGGACTCCACGAGGGGAGCCCACGGGGAGGAGAAGGGGAGCAGGAAGTAAGGGGGCAGGGGCTGGACTGTATCAGTCATGCTCTCCTTCTCTGCTTCAGTCGCATATCTGTGAGGCGAACTGGCTTCCTGTTCGCTGTTCTCCAGAAGGACTAGGGAAGTTAGCTGTGTGGGGACCCTTTTCAGAAAGTCTCTCCTCATTTAAATTTGGTTAACTGTCTTTTTTTTTTTTTTTTTTAAGTTTATTTCCTTGGTAGTAATGGGTTTCAGTTGCAGCATGTGGGATCTAGTTCCCTGACCAGGGATCGAACCTGGGCCCCCTGCATTGGGAGCTCAGAGTCTTAGCCACTGGACCGTCAGGGAAGTTCCTGTCTTTTTAAAAGAAATGAATTGTATTGGAGTATAGTTACTTTACAATGGTGTGTTAGTTTCTGCTGTACAGAAAAGTGAATCTGCAATACTTAGACATACATTCTCTCTTTTTTGGATTTCCTTCCCATTCAGGCCACCACCAAGCACTAAGCAGAGTTCCCTGCGTTATACAGTAGGTTCTCTTTAGTTATCTTAGATCCAGAGGGTTTTTAAGAAGCAACGGACACAGTTACATAGGGGAGTCTGGGGAAGTGAGTGATTCTAACAAAGGCCCAAAGAAAGAATGAGTAACTGATTCAAGGTGAGAAACCTCATCTCGATTAGTTCATTCCTGAGACCTCTCATCTCCACCCTACTGCGTCCCTAGGGAAAAATCTGAGGTTAAAGAAACTGCAGCTCATTAAGGGGGAGGGGAACCAAGCCCCTGCCGGAGCATCTCTCTCCAAAACGGGGCGGCTGCCTGGTCGTGCTTTCTAAGAAAGAGAGAGAAAGAGCTGGGGTCCACCCACTCTCTTCGAGGAACGGAGGAGCGAGAGCATCTGGCCTCAAAGAGGACTGTCTCTCTCCCCTCTTCTCTCATCCAGAAGCAGCCTCAGCAACGCGCCGGCCCCGGCTCCTCGCGGTCTGTGGGCCCCACGGTCATCAGTGGGGCGACGGGGTTGCAGACCCAGACCCCAGTGGAGCAAATGCCTCGCGCGCTCACCTGCTCAGAGATCTGGGAAGAAGGGACTCCACGAGGGGAGCCCACGGGGAGGAGAAGGCGAGCAGGAAGTAAGGGGGCAGGGGCTGGACTGTATCAGTCATGCTCTCCTTCTCTGCTTCAGTCGCGTTTCTGTGAGGCGAACTGGCTTCCTGTTCGCTGTTCTCCAGAAGGACTAGGGAAGTTAGCTGTGTGGGGACCCTTTTCAGAAAGTCTCTCCTCATTTAAATTTGGTTAACTGTCTTTTTTTTTTTTTTTTTTAAGTTTATTTCCTTGGTAGTAATGGGTTTCAGTTGCAGCATGTGGGATCTAGTTCCCTGACCAGGGATCGAACCTGGGCCCCCTGCATTGGGAGCTCAGAGTCTTAGCCACTGGACCGTCAGGGAAGTTCCTGTCTTTTTAAAAGAAATGAATTGTATTGGAGTATAGTTACTTTACAATGGTGTGTTAGTTTCTGCTGTACAGAAAAGTGAATCTGCAATACTTAGACATACATTCTCTCTTTTTTGGATTTCCTTCCCATTCAGGCCACCACCAAGCACTAAGCAGAGTTCCCTGCGTTATACAGTAGGTTCTCTTTAGTTATCTTAGATCCAGAGGGTTTTTAAGAAGCAACGGACACAGTTACATAGGGGAGTCTGGGGAAGTGAGTGATTCTAACAAAGGCCCAAAGAAAGAATGAGTAACTGATTCAAGGTGAGAAACCTCATCTCGATTAGTTCATTCCTGAGACCTCTCATCTCCACCCTACTGCGTCCCTAGGGAAAAATCTGAGGTTAAAGAAACTGCAGCTCATTGCAACCAAGAAGTGCAGCTCTAGGCAGAAACACGCAGAAGACGGTGGAGATGTGTATGGTTTTTAACCCAAATGTTTATGCAGTGAATCTCTTCTTTCAATGACTGAGAGGACAGGAGGGGAGACTTGGGGGAAGGTATAAAAAGAGTCTCCTGGATAGCTCCTCGTAAATGAGGCCCATGGGAACACTCTACACACACACACACCCTTTTGTGATTAAATGACAAGTGTGAAAGCACTTTGTATTTCTCACCAAAGACAATCTATCGTTAGATTGATAATTATCAGAGACATTCGGGAGACAAAGCTCTGTCCCTGAGCAGTGTGGGCCAAGTCTGCTGGGCCTGAGCGTCCTTGTCCTGATACAGGGAGGAGAGGGCCGGCCGCAGGAAGAGGGAAGGCAGTGGGCCAGATGGACTCTCAGACTCAAGCCTGGTGACTCTGGTCCTGTGCCTCAGCCTGAACCCGCTGTGGGCCTACCTCTCGGGAGGAGAAAAAGGAAGCCACGGCCCCTTCAGATGTCCCAGGGAAACTAACACAAATTCCTGGGGAGGTCAGGATGCTGAGAGGGAATCTCGTTCACACCCCTCTCTTCCTTTGGAGATACTTCAAAACCAGCCACAGAAAATAAATGACCCTGTTGTTCTTAGACCTCTTCCCCCACCCGACCCCATTTATCGTCCATCCTTAAAAAATCTTAACCCCACAATTTCTCTTGGCCACCTATTCATATAGGATACCATCCTCAGTGCCTAGAAGTCCTTTCTTAGCTCTTGCCTCGACCCTCTGGCTGTAGCCAAAGCTCCTTGCCTCTTGTTCTGGCCTTCCAGAAGTGGCTTCCATCTCACTGGGTTGCCAGTTTCTGTGGCAGGAGATTAGGAGGCCGCACTCCCCATCCAGGCTTGCTCCTGTGGCTGTGTGTGCCGGAGCTCTCAGGAGAGGTGAGTTCCCCGTTATACAGTAGGTTCTTTTAGAGATCCAGAGGTTTTCTCATTTTTTCCAAAACCCTAACTGCGTCCCTGATTAGTTCATTCCTGAGACCTCTCATCTCCACCCTACTGCGTCCCTAGGGAAAAATCTGAGGTTAAAGAAACTGCAGCTCATTGCAACCAAGAAGTGCAGCTCTAGGCAGAAACACGCAGAAGACGGTGGAGATGTGTATGGTTTTTAACCCAAATGTTTATGCAGTGAATCTCTTCTTTCAATGACTGAGAGGACAGGAGGGGAGACTTGGGGGAAGGTATAAAAAGAGTCTCCTGGATAGCTCCTCGTAAATGAGGCCCATGGGAACACTCTACACACACACACACCCTTTTGTGATTAAATGACAAGTGTGAAAGCACTTTGTATTTCTCACCAAAGACAATCTATCGTTAGATTGATAATTATCAGAGACATTGGGGAGACAAAGCTCTGTCCCTGAGCAGTGTGGGCCAAGTCTGCTGGGCCTGAGCGTCCTTGTCCTGATACAGGGAGGAGAGGGCCGGCCGCAGGAAGAGGGAAGGCAGTGGGCCAGATGGACTCTCAGACTCAAGCCTGGTGACTCTGGTCCTGTGCCTCAGCCTGAACCCGCTGTGGGCCTACCTCTCGGGAGGAGAAAAAGGAAGCCACGGCCCCTTCAGATGTCCCAGGGAAACTAACACAAATTCCTGGGGAGGTCAGGATGCTGAGAGGGAATCTCGTTCACACCCCTCTCTTCCTTTGGAGATACTTCAAAACCAGCCACAGAAAATAAATGACCCTGTTGTTCTTAGACCTCTTCCCCCACCCGACCCCATTTATCGTCCATCCTTAAAAAATCTTAACCCCACAATTTCTCTTGGCCACCTATTCATATAGGATACCATCCTCAGTGCCTAGAAGTCCTTTCTTAGCTCTTGCCTACGACCCTCTGGCTGTAGCCAAAGCTCCTTGCCTCTTGTTCTGGCCTTCCAGAAGTGGCTTCCATCTCACTGGGTTGCCAGTTTCTGTGGCAGGAGATTAGGAGGCCCGCACTCCCCATCCAGGCTTGCTCCTGTGGCTGTGTGTGCCGGAGCTCTCAGGAGAGGCACCTGCGGTGTCGGGAGCGCTCTGCTTCCAGCAGTGAAGAACCTCAGCCCACAAATCGCCTTCGACGGCCGGCCGCTCACACCTGCGCTCACAGCTCTCGGACCCCTCTAGCCGCAACCCCACAGGGCAGGACCGAGCTGCTCAAAGGATAGGTGTCTGGGCGAGTGCTGCCTGCCACCCAACCCTCTTCCTTTCCAGGGTCCCCTTCCCCGCCCCAGCTGCCCTTTCTGCAGCCCCCACAAGAGCATGGACCTCCCCTTCCCTCCAGTCTAAGAGGGAGCCAAGCGAGGTGGCCAGGGAGGGGCATCTGTGTGTCGTCTTTTATCATCCAGACCCGTCTTGGTTTCATCAGTGGTCATTCCTTAGGGCTTCTTATTCAGCAGGCTGCAGGGCCAGTCCTTTTCCTTCTGGTCGGTCACGGACCCGTCCACAGTCCCTTGGCACGGGACTGCGGTGCAGCCCATACCCACCGCGCCTTCAGCAGGCCCCAGGCTGGTCTCCGCCCGTCCACAGGGAGCGCTCACTCATCACGTGCCGGGCTGCTGCGAACAGTTCAGAGCTCTCTCTCCTCGTGCTTGGATGCGTATGGTCTCGGACCTTAATGAACAAGTCAGACCAGCCTGGCTGTTGGATCACATTTGGCAGTACTCTGCCTTAGAGGATAAGAATGTGTACAAGAATATCTTTCTCCTTTGGCCTTCTATGGGCAATGGATACATCCTATACGCTTCTGAGCATCCCTTCTGCTGCCACAGTGGGTGTGGCGGGGCGATGTACAGGGAGATCCAATAGGAGAGTAGGTCCAGGCTGTCTTTTGCTGCCGGAGTGGAATGACTCTCCACCCACCCTGAGCAGGGTCCAGAGGCTACAATTAGGGCAGAGAACACCTGGTGTGGAACAGTGCTGCGCAAGTGGAAAAGGAATTTGAAGAGAAATGAACAGCCAAATAAGGGTTAAGTCTTAGGGCTTGAGGGCTTCCATAGTGGCGCAGACAGTAAAAAAAAAAAAAAAAATCTGCCTGTAATGCGGACCAGGGTTCGACCTCTGGGTTGGGAAGGTCCCTTAGAAGAGGGCATGGTAACTCACTCCGGTCTTTTTGCCTGGAAAATTCCGTCGACAGAGGAGCCTGCCAGGCAACAGGCATGGGGCCACAAAGAGTCGGGCGGGACTGAGGCCACTGAGCACAAGCGCGCACTCAGGGCTTGAAGAGCAGCCCAGAGTTACACTCTGTCTACGCCATCCTCAAACACACACAGACACATACACACAGTCCCCACCTCGGAGCAGGATAGGCAGACTGGCAGCAGCGTTTACCCACGGGCAGTTCCCCTTTCGGTAAGGGCTCTATCAGTGGCAGACCAGGGTGGTTAGGGAGCCAAGCGAGGTGGCCAGGAGGCATCTGTGTGTCGCTTTATCATCCAGACCCGTCTTGGTTTCATCAGTGGTCATTCCTTAGGGCTTCTTATTCAGCAGGCTGCAGGGCCAGTCCTTTTCCTTCTGGTCGGTCACGGACCCGTCCACAGTCCCTTGGCGCGGGACTGCGGTGCAGCCCATACCCACCGCGCCTTCAGCAGGCCCCAGGCTGGTCTCCGCCCGTCCACAGGGAGCGCTCACTCATCACGTGCCGGGCTGCTGCGAACAGTTCAGAGCTCTCTCTCCTCGTGCTTGGATGCGTATGGTCTCGGACCTTAATGAACAAGTCAGACCAGCCTGGCTGTTGGATCACATTTGGCAGTACTCTGCCTTAGAGGATAAGAATGTGTACAAGAATATCTTTCTCCTTTGGCCTTCTATGGGCAATGGATACATCCTATACGCTTCTGAGCATCCCTTCTGCTGCCACAGTGGGTGTGGCGGGGCGATGTACAGGGAGATCCAATAGGAGAGTAGGTCCAGGCTGTCTTTTGCTGCCGGAGTGGAATGACTCTCCACCCACCCTGAGCAGGGTCCAGAGGCTACAATTAGGGCAGAGAACACCTGGTGTGGAACAGTGCTGCGCAAGTGGAAAAGGAATTTGAAGAGAAATGAACAGCCAAATAAGGGTTAAGTCTTAGGGCTTGAGGGCTTCCACAGTGGCGCAGACAGTAAAAAAAAAAAAAAAAAATCTGCCTGTAATGCGGACCAGGGTTCGACCTCTGGGTTGGGAAGGTCCCTTAGAAGAGGGCATGGTAACTCACTCCGGTCTTTTTGCCTGGAAAATTCCGTCGACAGAGGAGCCTGCCAGGCAACAGGCATGGGGCCACAAAGAGTCGGGCGGGACTGAGGCCACTGAGCACACGCGCGCACTCAGGGCTTGAAGAGCAGCCCAGAGTTACACTCTGTCTACGCCATCCTCAAACACACACAGACACATACACACAGTCCCCACCTCGGAGCAGGATAGGCAGACTGGCAGCAGCGTTTACCCACGGGCAGTTCCCCCTTTCGGGTAAGGGCTCTATCAGTGGCAGACCAGGGTGGTTAGGGCTCTGTGAAACCACGGCAGGGCAAGGGACGGTAGCTGACGTCTCCACCACCATGTGCTAGTGGGTGCCTGGGGAAGGGCCTGACTCGGCCAGGAGGCCCCATCCTTGGGAAGAGTCGCTTGGAGGGAAGCAGGGCCAGCTCCTCTCACACCTTCTCACTTCCTACAGCCGAGGGGAAGAGGGGCAGACGTGTCCTTAAGAGGTCACCCCGAGCCTGAGGGTCTGGTTAGCAGGGCTGGCAGGCTGGGAGAATGACCAGAGCCTCAGAGGAGGCTGAGTTTCATTTCTAGGGTCTTCAGCCACTGGCATGGCAGTGGTGAAGAACCTGCCTGCCAGTGCAGGCGACCTAAGAGGCGTGAGTTCGATCCCTAGGTCAGGAAGATCACCGGGAAAAGGAAATGGCAACCCATTCCAGTATTCTTGCCTGGAGAATCTCATGGACAGAGGAGCCTGCCAGTCCATAGGGTCGCCCAGAGTCAGACGCGACTGGAAGGCACATGCCTGGGCTCACAGCAGGGCTTTGGGAGACCCAGGGAGGACAGGCCTTTGTGCCAAGCCAGGAACGTGGGAAACAGAGCTGCGGGCATCTCCCAAAAAAGCACAAGTGCTGTTGACTCAAAAAATAATAGGTGCTCATTTGCATGGCGTTTTACATACAGGTTCTGCGCCAGTTTTCCATCTCCTAACACTGGAGAAGCACCACGGAAGCCCCCCAGGCCTCTCGTCTCCTGTCACCCCCTCTAGGAGGATCGCTGTGTCCCCCAGGCTCCAGAACGTTCTTACCACCACCTAGTCCATCCTTGGAGTAGGCCAACCTGGCGGGAAAAGAAGACCAGCGATAGGCCTCCCTTGGGTGTGTGGGGTCCAGATTTGCACTAGAGAAGCAGGCAGGTGTGCCTGGCAGGTCTGGACCCCTTTGGACACTTGCCTGCTGTGGTTGGAGAGAGGCCCACCCCACCTACTCAGTGGGCAGGGGGCTTGCCCATCCCACCTACTCAAGGAACAAAAAATCTAAGCCCGAGAGCCCAGAGAGGTGCCGCCTAAAGGAGAGAAAAACCCAATGGTTGCCATGGCGATGGGGTCCTGGAGCCCGATTTGCATAGGGCAGTGATTTCCATACTGCAAGGTGGATTTCCATATCCCTACCTCGGAGCCTGTTGAGGCGGGGAGGGGGAGAGGGGAGAGGCTATTTGAAATTCAAATGAGGGTGATTAAGGTGTTTTGTGGAGGGAAGCGCGCGGACAAAAGGGGTTAAGCCGGCTGGGAAACGTTGGCCGGGCTCCGGTCTCCAAGGAATCAAAGGGAGGCCGGCGACGCTGGGGCGGCCGCTCCCACCCTGTCTCCGTCCCCTCAACCCCCTCACCTCCGGCCGCTGGAGGCTGAGGATGGTTGGCTGGGTGGGGTATTAGCAGACTCTGTCTCCCAGGAGAAACAGCTAGGTCTTTCCTCCTGTCTCTGGACTCAGTTTACCTCCTAGTGTCCTAAAGATGCTTGAGTTCCTAAGGACCATTGAGTGAGTTAGTGAGTGCTCGTTCTGGGCTCGGGCCTACCTCCTCTGATGAGCAACAGCTGGTCCTCTCAGTTTTAGACCAGGAGGACAGGTCCAGATCGCGACTGGAAGGCACATGGGGCTCAAGCGGCTTTGGGAGACCCAGGGAGGACAGGCCTTTGTGCCAAGCCAGGAACGTGGGAAACAGAGCTGCGGGCATCTCCCAAAAAAGCACAAGTGCTGTTGACTCAAAAAATAATAGGTGCTCATTTGCATGGCGTTTTACATACAGGTTCTGCGCCAGTTTTCCATCTCCTAACACTGGAGAAGCACCACGGAAGCCCCCCAGGCCTCTCGTCTCCTGTCACCCCCTCTAGGAGGATCGCTGTGTCCCCCAGGCTCCAGAACGTTCTTACCACCACCTAGTCCATCCTTGGAGTAGGCCAACCTGGCGGGAAAAGAAGACCAGCGATAGGCCTCCCTTGGGTGTGTGGGGTCCAGATTTGCACTAGAGAAGCAGGCAGGTGTGCCTGGCAGGTCTGGACCCCTTTGGACACTTGCCTGCTGTGGTTGGAGAGAGGCCCACCCCACCTACTCAGTGGGCAGGGGGCTTGCCCATCCCACCTACTCAAGGAACAAAAAATCTAAGCCCGAGAGCCCAGAGAGGTGCCGCCTAAAGGAGAGAAAAACCCAATGGTTGCCATGGCGATGGGGTCCTGGAGCCCGATTTGCATAGGGCAGTGATTTCCATACTGCAAGGTGGATTTCCATATCCCTACCTCGGAGCCTGTTGAGGCGGGGAGGGGGAGAGGGGAGAGGCTATTTGAAATTCAAATGAGGGTGATTAAGGTGTTTTGTGGAGGGAAGCGCGCGGACAAAAGGGGTTAAGCCGGCTGGGAAACGTTGGCCGGGCTCCGGTCTCCAAGGAATCAAAGGGAGGCCGGCGACGCTGGGGCGGCCGCTCCCACCCTGTCTCCGTCCCCTCAACCCCCTCACCTCCGGCCGCTGGAGGCTGAGGATGGTTGGCTGGGTGGGGTATTAGCAGACTCTGTCTCCCAGGAGAAACAGCTAGGTCTTTCCTCCTGTCTCTGGACTCAGTTTACCTCCTAGTGTCCTAAAGATGCTTGAGTTCCTAAGGACCATTGAGTGAGTTAGTGAGTGCTCGTTCTGGGCTCGGGCCTACCTCCTCTGATGAGCAACAGGCTGGTCCTCTCAGTTTTTCTATCAGGGAAGCTGGAGGAGCAGTCTGCACCTCCTTGTTTGGCTGAGGCCACGTGTGGAGAGAGACTTTCTGGAGTCATCTCCACCACAAACAAGCCACCTCCATCATCAGACCCTGAGTTTGTGCATGGGATGATGGATCTGAACTTGAGGGTCTCCGAGCCCACTTCTGGCTCAAAGATGCGGAGATTTGCAAGCACACGCTGATCCTCTGTGCTCACAGGTTGTCTTCTGTCAGATGTGGGCTGCTGCACCCCCAGCTCCTCTAGTGTGTTAGGAGGGGCCATTCCCCTTCTCCCCGGCCCCCACTGACCAGGGTGCAGCCATGGAGGGCAGCGGCTTTAGAGCCAGAGTCTGTACTTGAATCCTACCTTCTCTGCTTCCTAGGGACAGGACCTTGGGCTGGTTCCTTGGTGTCTCTGCTCAGTTTCCTTGGCTGTAAAACCGGGGTGATAGAAGAGATGGGCTTCCCGGGTAACAGCTGGTAAAGAATCTGCCTGCAATGCAGGCGACCCCAGTTCGATTCCTGGGTCAGGAAGATCCCCTGGAGGAAGGGATAGACGACCCATTCCAGTCACGCAGGGCTGCCCTGGGGATGGAATAGGCCCACATCTGTAAGGCACTTAGCGTGGAGCCTGCCATACAGTGATGCTATCGACCAGTGTTAGTATCAGAAGGACAAAGTGTCCATGTGATCGGGCAGTGACCCAGTGGCCGAGCTGGGGGCCCTCTGTTAGGAATATGGGCTGTCTCCTGAATACCTATGAATACCTGTGAATTCAATCACTCGTGGCCCACACACTGTCCCGCCTACCTGTGCTTTACAGTGGGAAGCATGCATCAGCAATAGGCCCTCAAACAAACCAACGTAAGGCAATCCAGAAATGGCCAGAAGGAGGGAAACAAAAAAGTATCAAAACCCCTCCTCCCAGGACCGAGTGCTTAGAGAGGGGGCAGATTCAAGGAGACTAGATGATGTTCATAGTTCTGGAAATCGAAAGGTCATTTTTCCTTCTCAGGTTTCTGTAGCATCTCCATTTGTGTCTTCATTTGGAGATAGTATATAAACCGTGGTGAGGTCAGCCTTGGCCGGTGGATACACGTGGGCTTGAGTTTCTACTTGTCAGTTTACTAGCCAGTAACCTTGGGCAGGTTGATTAGTCTCTCTGGGCCTCAGTTTTCTTCATCTGTGAAATGGAGTAATAAGCGCATCTATTATAGGGTAGTGATGAGGATTAAATGCTGTCCTGTGTATAAAAGGTTTAATACAAAGCTTGCTGCGTAGTAAATGCTCGATGTCAACTATTAATTAATCCCTGTTATTTGAAAACAGTGTTCTCCTGCCAAAATGTTTGAAAATTCTCTGGTCTAGTCCCATTCTTCTATTTTATGGGCTAGGAAACTGGGGTGAGAAAAGGGAATGGCTTTCCCAAGGTCACAGTAAGGGGCAGAGATCCCAGTTTCTTTAGAAGCCTTTCCCTACCCTGGAGGCAGCCCTCTGTTTCTTTGGACAGAGCCTCTCCCCATCACCTCCTGTCCCCATAGGGGCTCCTCCAAAACAGTTTCCTTGGCTGTAAAACCGGGGTGATAGAAGAGATGGGCTTCCCGGGTAACAGCTGGTAAAGAATCTGCCTGCAATGCAGGCGACCCCAGTTCGATTCCTGGGTCAGGAAGATCCCCTGGAGGAAGGGATAGACGACCCATTCCAGTCACGCAGGGCTGCCCTGGGGATGGAATAGGCCCACATCTGTAAGGCACTTAGCGTGGAGCCTGCCATACAGTGATGCTATCGACCAGTGTTAGTATCAGAAGGACAAAGTGTCCATGTGATCGGGCAGTGACCCAGTGGCCGAGCTGGGGGCCCTCTGTTAGGAATATGGGCTGTCTCCTGAATACCTATGAATACCTGTGAATTCAATCACTCGTGGCCCACACACTGTCCCGCCTACCTGTGCTTTACAGTGGGAAGCATGCATCAGCAATAGGCCCTCAAACAAACCAACGTAAGGCAATCCAGAAATGGCCAGAAGGAGGGAAACAAAAAAGTATCAAAACCCCTCCTCCCAGGACCGAGTGCTTAGAGAGGGGGCAGATTCAAGGAGACTAGATGATGTTCATAGTTCTGGAAATCGAAAGGTCATTTTTCCTTCTCAGGTTTCTGTAGCATCTCCATTTGTGTCTTCATTTGGAGATAGTATATAAACCGTGGTGAGGTCAGCCTTGGCCGGTGGATACACGTGGGCTTGAGTTTCTACTTGTCAGTTTACTAGCCAGTAACCTTGGGCAGGTTGATTAGTCTCTCTGGGCCTCAGTTTTCTTCATCTGTGAAATGGAGTAATAAGCGCATCTATTATAGGGTAGTGATGAGGATTAAATGCTGTCCTGTGTATAAAAGGTTTAATACAAAGCTTGCTGCGTAGTAAATGCTCGATGTCAACTATTAATTAATCCCTGTTATTTGAAAACAGTGTTCTCCTGCCAAAATGTTTGAAAATTCTCTGGTCTAGTCCCATTCTTCTATTTTATGGGCTAGGAAACTGGGGTGAGAAAAAGGGGAATGGCTTTCCCAAGGTCACAGTAAGGGGCAGAGATCCCAGTTTCTTTAGAAGCCTTTCCCTACCCTGGAGGCAGCCCTCTGTTTCTTTGGACAGAGCCTCCTCTCTCCCCATCACCCTTCCCTCAGAAGTGGCCCCACCAGCCCTAGGGGTCTCCTCCCAGAAGGAGAGGAAGAGGCATTATATGGAGTGAGGGCAAGAGCATGGTGTCTGGACGCAGAAGACGGCTGTGCGGCATTAACAAGCCCCGCCCTCTGAGCCTCAGTTTACTCACTGGTGAAGCAGGAGTTCTGGAATCCCGGCCCTGTAGACCTCCCAGGCAGGCGAGGCTCTCGTAAGGACTGGATATGAGCATGCACTGCTCAGAAAGACGCGAACCCAAGGCACGTCCCCAGGACCCATGCACACTGGCCAGCGCGGAGCTCTGCTGCCACAGCTCTGAGAGATCAGATTTCCTTCCCTCCAGCCTGGGCTCCGGGACCCTGCCTCCCTTTCTCCATCTGTAAACCGAGTTTAGCGAGAGTGTATCTGTGGCAGCTGTGAGTTGTTCTACAAGTGTGTATAGCACCTCCCGTCTGAGCTTTCCTACCACACACTTACTGCTCAGCCACACAAAGGACACCTATGTGTCTGCGTGAAGTCTGCAGCCCCTCTGGGTCTACAGCATCTCTTATCAGCCTTACGCCTCTTCCCCTCTCAAGGCTGGGTGAGGAGGGGGGCGGGGCCTGCTCTGGAGGTGACCCTGAGGGAGCCCCTGGGCTGTGGTAGGGAGGCACGTCAGGACATCCGAGCTGGAACTCTGTTCCAGCTTTGCCGTGTATGACCTGTGTGGCCCTTAGCTTGTCGTTCATCCTCTCTGGGACTCGGTTTCCTCACCTGTCAGCACCCGCAGTTTGTGTGGTCCTGGCTCGCGCAAGAAAGCGCTACTAAAAAGACAGCAGCCAAGGTGTGTCTCTAACCTGTGCACAGAACCCTGGTTTCCTTAGCAGGATTTTCCCTGGGAAGCTAGGCTTTCATGATTTTCCAGAGTCAAGGGATAAGGAGTGGACCCTGTGCTGGTGAACCTGGCCCCTTGGCCCCATGACAAGCAAGGGCCTGTGTCCTGGTCTCTCTTCCTGGAACCTGGCCCATGTGTCCACCTGCTCCTTCAGCGCAGCCTCTGGTCACGCTGCCCACTTCAGCCCTCCATGCACGGCCAGCAGGAAGTGCGGACGTGGGACAGGGGGCCCCAGAGAGTCCCCTCTATAGCTCAGACTGAGAGGAAATGAGGATTTCATTTCCTGAAATATGTCCTAAAATATTAGAGGACCTTAGTGAGGAGCCTTTCATTTATCAAAGAAGGACAACCAATTATAAAGGGAAGCTGGAGGAAGCTGGGCCTTGCTTTTTGCCAAAGTAGGTACATGGGCACCTTCTGTCCATGGTAAGCCGGCCCCACACTCCTGACACCTGTGAGAAGGGCCTGGAGACCAGGGCTTTGAGGTTCAGCCTCATGACCACGCAGATGGAGAAAGTCATTGGGGCCCTCAAACTGGCCACGTCGCAAGGAAACCCTGAGGTCAGCTGTGTTTATGCTGCCGTTCTAGATATTTAAATCATGAAAATCCACAGACAGTCAGAGGTGGAGGGACCGTATAAGATCATCCTGCCCTGGGGTAGCAAGTGGGTTTTTTCAGATCAGCTGCTTCTGATCCTTGGTGGTGGTTGGTGTGCACGGAGTTTAGGAAAAGGAATGAGGGGAGCTGGCCCTTGGTGATGCCTTCCCAGGGCCTGGCTCGCGTGCTACATCTTTGTGTTTGCTGTCCACAGCCAAGAACATTCAGCCAGTGGCGAACAAAAGCTCTTATCTCCCATCCCATAAGCCAGTGTTCCTCCCACAGCCCGCCACGGTCTTCCCGTGTCCTGCTCTTCAGGTAGTTTCAGGGGCCAGCCTCCGCTTTCTCCTGAGCATCTCTTTGCTCCCACTAAGGTGACAGGACTACAGACGGACTCTCTGGTTTTAATATGTAAGAGAAATGGAAGGCTGCAGAGACCAAGCAACTTGCCCAAAGTCCAGCATAAAACAGCCTTTGAAGTACCCCTCAAGCTCAGTTTATCGTGTGTTCTTTGTATAGAACTCTGACAATGAGGCAACAGTGCCCCATTCTTTGGAGGAATCTCAAGTAACAGAGAGAGGCAGAGGGGGGGCCTGGGGAACACGGTTTGGACTGGTTGGAATGACCTCACTGGGACGTCTCTTGGTCTGCCCTGGTGGCTGCCAGATGGGTCCTCTGCTCACGCTGCCCACTTCAGCCCTCCATGCACGGCCAGCAGGAAGTGCGGACGTGGGACAGGGGGCCCCAGAGAGTCCCCTCTATAGCTCAGACTGAGAGGAAATGAGGATTTCATTTCCTGAAATATGTCCTAAAATATTAGAGGACCTTAGTGAGGAGCCTTTCATTTATCAAAGAAGGACAACCAATTATAAAGGGAAGCTGGAGGAAGCTGGGCCTTGCTTTTTGCCAAAGTAGGTACATGGGCACCTTCTGTCCATGGTAAGCCGGCCCCACACTCCTGACACCTGTGAGAAGGGCCTGGAGACCAGGGCTTTGAGGTTCAGCCTCATGACCACGCAGATGGAGAAAGTCATTGGGGCCCTCAAACTGGCCACGTCGCAAGGAAACCCTGAGGTCAGCTGTGTTTATGCTGCCGTTCTAGATATTTAAATCATGAAAATCCACAGACAGTCAGAGGTGGAGGGACCGTATAAGATCATCCTGCCCTGGGGTAGCAAGTGGGTTTTTTCAGATCAGCTGCTTCTGATCCTTGGTGGTGGTTGGTGTGCACGGAGTTTAGGAAAAGGAATGAGGGGAGCTGGCCCTTGGTGATGCCTTCCCAGGGCCTGGCTCGCGTGCTACATCTTTGTGTTTGCTGTCCACAGCCAAGAACATTCAGCCAGTGGCGAACAAAAGCTCTTATCTCCCATCCCATAAGCCAGTGTTCCTCCCACAGCCCGCCACGGTCTTCCCGTGTCCTGCTCTTCAGGTAGTTTCAGGGGCCAGCCTCCGCTTTCTCCTGAGCATCTCTTTGCTCCCACTAAGGTGACAGGACTACAGACGGACTCTCTGGTTTTAATATGTAAGAGAAATGGAAGGCTGCAGAGACCAAGCAACTTGCCCAAAGTCCAGCATAAAACAGCCTTTGAAGTACCCCTCAAGCTCAGTTTATCGTGTGTTCTTTGTATAGAACTCTGACAATGAGGCAACAGTGCCCCATTCTTTGGAGGAATCTCAAGTAACAGAGAGAGGCAGATGTGGTGTCGGTGGGGTCCTGGGGAACACGGTTTGGACTGGTTGGAATGACCTCACTGGGACGTCTCTTGGTCTGCCCTGGTGGCTGCCTGCCCAGGAATGCCTCCAAGCCGCTGACTGTTTTAATCACTGCCATCCCAGGAAGGTGCCAAACGGTCGAAGTGACAGTAGAAATCTTACCATAGGGTCAACCTAGGAGCGGAGCCTGCGAGAAGAGAAGCATCCAGAAGTGGGAGAGGTGCAGCCCCCTTGCAGAATGCTCTCTGTGTGTTTACCAGGCAGGAGTGAAAAATCCTGCGAAGGTTCTCCATTCCTGTGCTTCCACCTCCTTCTCCCAGAGAGTTGCCCCCCGGGCAAGCTCACACCCCGCTGCTGCCAAAGCATGCAAATCAGCAGGCCTGCGAGGCTGCGGCTACGGCTTAGAGGTGCCAGCCGGCTCCTCCTGTTGGGCAGAGGTCTTTGCCAGGTGGCTGACCTGGTATCCACCAGATGCCAGGAAGGAGAAGCAGAGATGGAAGTTGCCTTGATCCCTGGGCACCTCCTATAGACGGATCCTTGACCTTTCTCATCTGGCCTCCACTGGGTATTGCTCCATCCTGGTCTAAGGAAATTCTATACAGAATCCCAGGGCTTCCCACAATTCCAGATTCCTGCGTGCTCAGTTGTGTCTGACTCTTTGTGACCCTATGGGCTGTAGCCCAGCAGGCTCCTCTGTCCTTGGGATTCTCCGGGCAAGAGCACTGAAGTGGGTTGCCACGTCCTCCTCCAGGGGTGTTTCAGATCCAGACATGGAACTCGCGTCTCCTGCATTGGCCAGTGGATTCTTCAGCACTGAACCATCTGGGAAGCTGTGCTTGTTGGGATGGGATGGGAAACAAAAGATTATTGGCGGAGACATCCAAGACAGCACTTGACAGGCTCACTGTGATCCTATGGACTGTAGGCCATCGGGCTCCTCTGTGCATGGGATTCCCTGACGAGAAGAGTGGGCGGATTGCCCTTTCCTCCTCCTGGGGATCTGACAATGAGGCAACAGTGCCCCATTCTTTGGAGGAATCTCAAGTAACAGAGAGAGGCAGATGTGGTGTCGGTGGGGTCCTGGGGAACACGGTTTGGACTGGTTGGAATGACCTCACTGGGACGTCTCTTGGTCTGCCCTGGTGGCTGCCTGCCCAGGAATGCCTCCAAGCCGCTGACTGTTTTAATCACTGCCATCCCAGGAAGGTGCCAAACGGTCGAAGTGACAGTAGAAATCTTACCATAGGGTCAACCTAGGAGCGGAGCCTGCGAGAAGAGAAGCATCCAGAAGTGGGAGAGGTGCAGCCCCCTTGCAGAATGCTCTCTGTGTGTTTACCAGGCAGGAGTGAAAAATCCTGCGAAGGTTCTCCATTCCTGTGCTTCCACCTCCTTCTCCCAGAGAGTTGCCCCCCGGGCAAGCTCACACCCCGCTGCTGCCAAAGCATGCAAATCAGCAGGCCTGCGAGGCTGCGGCTACGGCTTAGAGGTGCCAGCCGGCTCCTCCTGTTGGGCAGAGGTCTTTGCCAGGTGGCTGACCTGGTATCCACCAGATGCCAGGAAGGAGAAGCAGAGATGGAAGTTGCCTTGATCCCTGGGCACCTCCTATAGACGGATCCTTGACCTTTCTCATCTGGCCTCCACTGGGTATTGCTCCATCCTGGTCTAAGGAAATTCTATACAGAATCCCAGGGCTTCCCACAATTCCAGATTCCTGCGTGCTCAGTTGTGTCTGACTCTTTGTGACCCTATGGGCTGTAGCCCAGCAGGCTCCTCTGTCCTTGGGATTCTCCGGGCAAGAGCACTGAAGTGGGTTGCCACGTCCTCCTCCAGGGGTGTTTCAGATCCAGACATGGAACTCGCGTCTCCTGCATTGGCCAGTGGATTCTTCAGCACTGAACCATCTGGGAAGCTGTGCTTGTTGGGATGGGATGGGAAACAAAAGATTATTGGCGGAGACATCCAAGACAGCACTTGACAGGCTCACTGTGATCCTATGGACTGTAGGCCATCGGGCTCCTCTGTGCATGGGATTCCCTGAACGAGAAGAGTGGAGCGGATTGCCCTTTCCTCCTCCTGGGGATCTTTGACCCAGGGATCAAATCTAATTCTCTTGTATGGCAGGCAGTTTCTTTACCATCTGAGCCCCTCAATTCAAAAACCACTTCTATAGCATCCCCAAAATAAGCAGCCTATACTTGACCTCCATTGACATGAAACCATCGGTTTCACTTATGGACAATTGCACACTCGGCACAGTTCTCCCTTATCCTGAGGTGAAGCCTGCTTCCTGGCAGCCTCCACCACTGTGGAGCTAGGTTTTAGGAGTTTCAGGTTAAGCCTGCCTCACATCCATGCCAATATTTGGGGAAGAAAGAAAAGAGTACCTGACATTTACCTAAGCACATAGCATATACTAGGCACTGGGCCAGGTTGAGCTTTCAAAGGTTCCTTCTTCGAATTACTTTAAAATGTTTTATTTTGAAAAACTTCAAACATATAGAAAAGAGAAGAAACACTAACCTGTTACTGTACATGTAACAGTCATGTACCCACCACCTGGGGTTAATAACTGTTAGAATCATGCCATATTTGTTTTATCCATTTTGCGGGATGGAGGGGATTATTTTATTTTATTTTTATTTTTATTTTATTTTGGCACCCAAGATGGGACACGAAGGATTATTTTATTTTTAGCTTTCTATTTCAAGCATCCATGAAGGTAGACACTAAAATGATGAGCTCCCTATATGCATTGTGTACTCTTACCAATCATCAGATTTCTGCCTTTCCTGTCTCTGGTATATTTTCTTGCAAGTTATAGACATTATCATCAGTTCCATCCTAAATATGGCAGCAGGCATCTCTAAACCATAAAAGACGTTTTCCTTTTTATCCACAATACTATTATCACACTTAGAAAAATGAATCTCTCACAGAATTCCTGTGGTTATCCTAGGAACAAAATTTGATCTAAAGGCAAGTGTTCTCTTCTCTAGGCTAGATATCCGTTCCTCATTTGCGTGACGCCTAGGCCCTGTACTGTCCCGGCCCTCATGCGATACAGCCAGTCCATCAGGGTCCCTTTTAGAAAATAGTGCCCTGAACTGGGCTTGATGCTCTCAGCAGAAATCTGCAAGTTTGCGTGTCAGTGCTAATGCACAGTATACCACACACGGGTAGACACTCAGCCCAGTATGGGCTTCAGGCATGCATGCGGGTGTGCTCAGTCACGTCTGACTCTTTGTGACCCCATAGACTGTAGCCCACCAGGCTCCTCTGTCCATGGGATTTCCCAGGCAAGAATACGGGAGTGGGTTGCTCTTTCCTCCTCCCGGAGATCTTCCTTACTCAGGGATCAAACCCATGTCTCCTGCATTGGCTTCACTCAACTGAACTGCTCATTTTTTCAGTTTCTTTTTCACAGGAGACCTAGAACACCAGCCTCTCCTCTCGTCCCCTCCCCACAAGGAACTGCACCTTGTTTATTTACGAACACTGTTTGCCAATAAACAGGAATGGGAATAATTTTTTGGTTTTGAGTGGGGGGAGGTGAGATATATTGGCTTGGCCCAAAAGTTCTTGTAACGAACTTTTTGGCCAGTCCAGGATTCTGTTTCCTTAGGAGATTTAGCCTCTTTGAAAATGTAAACTACTGAGTGTAGATGATGGTGAAGTGTCTTTAGTTTTGAATCAACATAGGTATCCGCTGTGATTATTTCGACTGTCCCAGTTTGAGGCTGGTTACTGGTATTGTTGACAAAACTCCTTCAGGTTTCACATTGTAGCACAGGCTTTTGTTTAAGCTTTATTGAGGTGTTACTGGTAAATAAAATTGTAAGATATTTGCAGTGTATGTCATGTGGTTTGGTTTGATATGTGGAAACATGGTGAAAGGATTTCCACAGTCTGGTTAACACACCCATCACCTCTGTGTTTACCTTTTTATGCATAAGAGAGAACATTTAAGTTCTACTCTCTTAGCACAGTTTGATTACACAGTACAGTATTATCAACTATAGTCACCATGTCATGGACTCCTGTGGTTATCCTAGGAACAAAATTTGATCTAAAGGCAAGTGTTCTCTTCTCTAGGCTAGATATCCGTTCCTCATTTGCGTGACGCCTAGGCCCTGTACTGTCCCGGCCCTCATGCGATACAGCCAGTCCATCAGGGTCCCTTTTAGAAAATAGTGCCCTGAACTGGGCTTGATGCTCTCAGCAGAAATCTGCAAGTTTGCGTGTCAGTGCTAATGCACAGTATACCACACACGGGTAGACACTCAGCCCAGTATGGGCTTCAGGCATGCATGCGGGTGTGCTCAGTCACGTCTGACTCTTTGTGACCCCATAGACTGTAGCCTAACAGGCTCCTCTGTCCATGGAATTTTCCAGGCAAGAATACTGGAATGGGTAGCTGTTTCCTCCTCCCGGAGATCTTCCTTACTCAGGGATCAAACCCATGTCTCCTGCATTGGCGTCACTCAACTGATCTGCTCATTCTTTCAGTTTCTTTTTCACAGGAGACCTAGAACACCAGCCTCTCCTCTCGTCCCCTCCCCACAAGGAACTGCACCTTGTTTATTTACGAACACTGTTTGCCAATAAACAGGAATGGGAATAATTTTTTGGTTTTGAGTGGGGGGAGGTGAGATATATTGGCTTGGCCCAAAAGTTCTTGTAACGAACTTTTTGGCCAGTCCAGGATTCTGTTTCCTTAGGAGATTTAGCCTCTTTGAAAATGTAAACTACTGAGTGTAGATGATGGTGAAGTGTCTTTAGTTTTGAATCAACATAGGTATCCGCTGTGATTATTTCGACTGTCCCAGTTTGAGGCTGGTTACTGGTATTGTTGACAAAACTCCTTCAGGTTTCACATTGTAGCACAGGCTTTTGTTTAAGCTTTATTGAGGTGTTACTGGTAAATAAAATTGTAAGATATTTGCAGTGTATGTCATGTGGTTTGGTTTGATATGTGGAAACATGGTGAAAGGATTTCCACAGTCTGGTTAACACACCCATCACCTCTGTGTTTACCTTTTTATGCATAAGAGAGAACATTTAAGTTCTACTCTCTTAGCACAGTTTGATTACACAGTACAGTATTATCAACTATAGTCACCATGTCATGGACTCCCTTGGTGGTTCAGCAGTAAAGAATCTGCCGGCCAATGCAGGAGACATGGGTTCAAACCCTGGCTCAGGAAGATCCCTTAGAGGAGGAAAGGGCAACCCACTCCCGTATTCTTGCCTGGGCAATCCCATGGACAGAGGAGCATGGTGGGCTACAGTCCATTGGGTCCCAAAGAGTCAGACATGAATGAATGACTAAATAACAACACCGTCACCATGTTATACATTAGATACTTAGACCTGATTCTGCCAATAGCTGAAATTTTATACCTTTTGACCAACTTTCCCCTATTTAATGCACTCGTCTAGTGCCTGGTAATCCCCTTTCCACTCTCACATTCTATGATTTTGACTTGTGTGTGTGTGTATGTGATTCCACATACGAGTAATACCTTTCAGTATTTATTTGACTTTCTCTGGATGGCTGATTTCACTTAGCATAATGTTCTCAAGATCCATCTATGTAGCTGCAAATGGCAGGATTTCCTTCTTTCTCATGGCTGAATAATATTCCACCATACTATGTATGTATATGACATTTTCTTCACCCATTCATCCACTGATGGACAGTTGGTTGTTTCTGCATCTTGGTTATAGTGAATAACGCCGTGGTGAACAGGGGAGTGGAGCTAACTCTCTGATATCCTGTTTTCATTTCAAGTGGATATATACCTGTGGAGTAAGATTGCTGAACCATGTGTAGATAGGCTTAAAGACAGGACATACTTCCGAGCAGTTTGGCTACTTTAGTTGCTTACCCCAAATGAAGTAGAAAAGTAGCTTTCTAGGTTAGAGTATTTGTCAAAACAGAATTCTCTTTATTTAAAAAAAACTTTACCTTTTCTTTTTTGGTGATAAAAGGATATAATATTAAATTTAAACATAAAATTTACCACCTTAATCACTTCTAACTAAAGTCAGCCTCTTTCTCTTTTATGTATCAGTTGAGTTCAGTTGGTCAGTTGTGTCCAACACTTTGCAACTCATGGACTGCAGGATGCCAGGCTTCCCTGTCCTCCACCATCTCCCGGAACTATCTCAAACTCATGTTCATTGACTCAGTTGTGCCATCCAACCATCTTGTTCTCTGTCGTCCCCTTCTCCTTCTGCTTTCTATATTTTTCAGCATCAGGGTCTTTTTCAACAAGTCATCTCTTCACATTAGGTGGCCAAGTCTTTTATGTATGTGTTTGACTTTTTTTTAACCTAAATATGAGGCTTAGACTTAGTCCCATGTTTATTCCCAACATTTTATCATATTGGTTTTGGCTTCTTATTAGACTCAACCAAAATATTTTCTAATCCCAATTTCATCATCCGGTTGCCTGAGTAAATTTTGCTCCCTGCTTTAAACCATGTCCAAATTGGATCAGCATCTACCCTGCTTATTTCCCTAAACTGTTGAGTACGGTCGAATACTTGGTTTTCTCTCTGTTGGACTCTGAATACAGTGGGTTTATTTGGAAACTTGTATGAGTATAGGAGTTGAGAACTCCAAGATCTAGCCCCAAATCAGAGTCTCTGAGGCCATGTGACCACCACAAGGAACTTCCCTCTGAGGCTGGACTTCCGTACCCTTCCATCTCTAAAAATAATGCTCTGGCCCCTCTGGTTATCTGTCCCAGTTTTGTTTTGTTTGTTTGTTGTTGCAAGCGGCTGCCATTTTCCAAAGCCAGAGATTGGATAATAAAATGGTTCAGATTTATGCAGGTGGTGGAACCTGAGATTTCTTAGATCTGAATAGAAGATTCATTTCTGTAGCAGTTTCTTAGTCATTTGGATCAGTTGAACACATGGTCATTCAGTTCTTACTATGTGTTAAACACTGTCATAGGCCTTTAGGATACAAAAATGATAAGATGTAATAATCCCAGCAAATTTCATGAGGAATATAGACACAGAAAACACTGACTCTAAAATATGTGGTAGGACTTCCCTGATGATCCAATGGTTAAGAATCTGCCCCAGAGCAACTAAGCCCATGGGCCACAACTACTGAGCCCTCATGCCACAGCTACTGAAGTCTGCATACCACTGCAATGAGAAGGCCACATATCAGCAACTAGAGTGGCCCCAGCTTGCCACAACTAGAGAAAGCCTATCAACAAAGACCCAGCACAGCCAAAAATAAAATTTTACAATAGCTGGTCATGTCAGGTATCAATTCAAAATCCAGGTCCTTCTCAGCACCTCCACCACTGCCCTTCTGCCCTGTGCACTACTGTCTCTCATCTGACCCATTCCATGTCCTCCCATCCTCCTTGCTCACCCCTACAGCTGATTTCCACAAGTTTGTTTATTTATTTATGTTTTAACCACACCACATGGCATGCAGGGTCTTCCACACCCACAGATCAAACCCATGCCCCCTGCATTTGGAACCTGGAGTCTTAACCAGCGGACTACCAGGGAAGCCCCTGATCACTGCAGGTGTAAACACTTAAGTCAAATCATGTCACTGCTCTCCTCAAAATCTTCACTTCGCAGCGTCCTTGGCATGAAAGTTGAAGTCTCCGGCATGACCTGCCTGCCAGAGCCGCGTCATCTTGCCCCTGGCCACACCCACCACTTCTCTCCAGCCCTACTGGCCTCATCTCTGTTCTTCAACAGGCAAGCCCGTGCTTGCCCCACGCAGGTCTCAATCCCTCTGCCTAGAATGATCCTCCCCAGACCACCCTGGTTATGAGCAGCTAATGACACACACTTCCCCTGACCATTGTTATTGCTCTCTGTAATAAAGCTCTCTGAAGGAAATTATATATTTGTTTTCTTATTCCTTTTATGTCTCTTCAATTAGAAAAGAAGCTCTGTGTGGTCAAGGACTTCATCTGTCTTTTCCAGTGTGATGTTTCCAGTGCCTAGAACAGTGCTTGGTATATAAAGTATACTGTGTGTAATGAATGAATTTGCTCTTTGGTCAAATTTTCAAATTACTCCTTTCACTGTTTATGATGTCATGGAAGAATTTTTTAAAATAAAAAAAGCAGTTTTATCTGTAAGTCTACCCTCTGCATACACACGGTTTTCAGTCTGTGGGCCCTTCAGTCT
Organism: Tragulus kanchil; assembly: GCA_022376925.1. Classification (NCBI taxonomy): domain Eukaryota; kingdom Metazoa; phylum Chordata; class Mammalia; order Artiodactyla; family Tragulidae; genus Tragulus; species Tragulus kanchil. The sequence goes on from JAIOJX010000006.1 coordinate 140,807,296, forward strand.
TAGCTCCCCTCAAAGATGATCTTGTTTAATCTCAAAATCAAGGCTGCTATGCAGAGATGACTTCCTAGCTCACTGATTTCTTCTTTCTCAGAATCCTGTAGCCCTCAACTTCTGCCGTCATCTTGCCAGGCCAGCTGCTCTCAGGACTACTCCGCGACCAGTTGTAGAGGCAAGGGGCAAGCTTATCCTTCCTTTAGAGCAGAGCAGAGGGAAGGGACTTCAGTTAAGGCTCCAGAGGATCCTCCTGGACCCCATTCATTCATCTCTCAGGTGCTTCTTGAGTGGTAGGAACTATGACGACCACTGAGGACAAAAGTGGATGGCATCCTTCCAGGAGTTCATAGACCACAGGGAGAGAGGAGCGTACAGACAAAAGAGGAGTTACAAGACATGTGCCACGGGACTGGTAGAGAGGGGAGAGGGACCAACTTTGTGAAAAGAATAGCACAGGGAGGCGTGGAAATGGGAGAGGTGTGGCGTGTTTGGACATGTGGATCTTTCCGTGTGGCTGGAGCACAGGTACCTGGGAGGAGGAAGGTGAGATCATGAGAGGCAGGTAGGGCCGGGAAGGCAGGCAGAAACCAGGTCATAGGGGGAATTATATGTTATACTAAGAAATGTGGACTTCGTGCCAAAGCTATTGAGGCACCAAGGGAAAGCAGAAAATTTTTTTAATTAAAAATACTTTATTGGTACAAACTGATAACCATTATCTGAGACTTTAGCAAGTCATAGTATACTAACGACGTACAGGATTGTTGGTCACAGATTGCCATGACGAGTATAATAATAATGGAAAAGTTTCAAATCTGTCAAGGATTACCAGAATATGCTAAACTTGTATGTACATTATTATGTGTCATTGTGTTTCATTTTCTTTTTGTTCTCTAGTACGTTTTGTCATCCCAATGCCAAATGAATATCATTTTTACTTTCTGGAGAATTTCTTTTATGATTTAAGTTGTGTCCTCCTGTTTTATTAAGGGCTGATCAATCTAAAGTCAGATGTGAACCCTCTGTATTTTTGGCAAATCTACAGTGAAGGACAGAGTTTACAATGGTACTCAACTCACTTTATGTAAAGAGAAAGCAGAAGAATTTTCTGATTGAAAGTTCTGAATTCACTTGTGCATTTGTATATTCATTCATTCAACCAATATAGTTTGAACTCCTGTTATGTACTAAGCCCAGCACTAAACTCTGGGTGTGTGTATAATTTTCTTGCCATTATAGAGCCAATTATACATGGGGCACAAAGGACAATTGTTTGGCAGCTCCTGCCCTGAAAAGCTATATGAATAGGTAACTTAATTATAACAACAGATGAAAGCAGCTTCTCTAGTAATAGATGTATGTTTAAGTAGATTTGGGTATGTCCATAAATGAAATATTATATAGCCATTATAAGTGATCTTTGCAAGCATAGGAGAAAGATTAATGATGTCCTTTAATGGTATAGGAAAAGATTTTTGATGCTCATTAGAAAAATTAGGGTAAAAATCTATACAGAGTAGCATATATCAATGAGGAAAAATAAGCATTAAAAGATCATAAAATAAACAAAAATATTAATTGTAGCTCTTTGCAAATTGATTTTTCTGCTACTTTTTCTGTATCAAAGTTTTCTCTATTAAGCACACATTTACTTTTTCAACCCAGCATTACTATAAAGGGGAAGAGATGACTAAAACAAAAAACGAGAGTTGGGGGAGCAGGTGGTGGAAACAGGGATGACTCTCATCTATCTGGCAGGATTTAAATGTCATCACTGCTGAAGGACCGGGGTGGTGAGGGGACTTCCTACCTTCGGGAAATTCCTTTGGGATCCACGGCTGGTCATCTCTTGCTTTCCCATGAAAGCCTGTGTCAGAGCCTCTGTCTGGGGGCCTTTGGCAGAAGCACTCTGGTACGGCAAGTTCTACTCCCAGTTAGACTCAGGGTGACCTTGGACAAGTCAGTCTCCTCTTTCCTTGGTGACCTGCCTTCCTGAAGGAAAATTTCCAGAGCCTTTCCCAGGAAACAGGATAAGCAGGAAGAGTCTAGTCGCAGAGCAGGCAAGTGTCCTTTTTCAAAATAAAGACAAGCGCCTCCCACCATCCTATTTGCCTCTAACTTTCAGTCTCTTCCAATCCTACCAGTTATTCATATTTTCTTTTTTTTTTTTAATCTCTTCCAGAAAATGATCGAAACGGCTTAGATTTCAACAGACAGGTAAGGATGTTCAGAAGAAATCGTTATTCTTTACATCTTAGGCGTCATTAATCCTGTGTCAAGTGTGGGGAGACAAGATTAAGGGAAGCTCAAGGGTGTTTGTTCACACACTTATCACTCTCGGGATTGGTAGGTGTCTTTCAAGGGCTTTTGCAGCCCTCATCCCCTGTGTCTCCTGAGCTGGCAGGCAGATTCTTTAAAACCACCTGAGAAGCAAGACAGAGGTAGGCTTCAGTTAAAGACACATCTTGGTAAGTTTCGGAGGAAGGATTGTGGGCAAAACCATAGAGTCAGCTTTTCTTTACTTCATAGAATTAGGTATAGTCCATAAAAACAGATCTTTGCAAGCATAGGAGAAAGATTAATGATGTCCTTTAATGGTATAGGAAAAGATTTTTGATGCTCATTAGAAAAATTAGGGTAAAAATCTATACAGAGTAGCATATATCAATGAGGAAAAATAAGCATTAAAAGATCATAAAATAAACAAAAATATTAATTGTAGCTCTTTGCAAATTGATTTTTCTGCTACTTTTTCTGTATCAAAGTTTTCTCTATTAAGCACACATTTACTTTTTCAACCCAGCATTACTATAAAGGGGAAGAGATGACTAAAACAAAAAACGAGAGTTGGGGGAGCAGGTGGTGGAAACAGGGATGACTCTCATCTATCTGGCAGGATTTAAATGTCATCACTGCTGAAGGACCGGGGTGGTGAGGGGACTTCCTACCTTCGGGAAATTCCTTTGGGATCCACGGCTGGTCATCTCTTGCTTTCCCATGAAAGCCTGTGTCAGAGCCTCTGTCTGGGGGCCTTTGGCAGAAGCACTCTGGTACGGCAAGTTCTACTCCCAGTTAGACTCAGGGTGACCTTGGACAAGTCAGTCTCCTCTTTCCTTGGTGACCTGCCTTCCTGAAGGAAAATTTCCAGAGCCTTTCCCAGGAAACAGGATAAGCAGGAAGAGTCTAGTCGCAGAGCAGGCAAGTGTCCTTTTTCAAAATAAAGACAAGCGCCTCCCACCATCCTATTTGCCTCTAACTTTCAGTCTCTTCCAATCCTACCAGTTATTCATATTTTCTTTTTTTTTTTTAATCTCTTCCAGAAAATGATCGAAACGGCTTAGATTTCAACAGACAGGTAAGGATGTTCAGAAGAAATCGTTATTCTTTACATCTTAGGCGTCATTAATCCTGTGTCAAGTGTGGGGAGACAAGATTAAGGGAAGCTCAAGGGTGTTTGTTCACACACTTATCACTCTCGGGATTGGTAGGTGTCTTTCAAGGGCTTTTGCAGCCCTCATCCCCTGTGTCTCCTGAGCTGGCAGGCAGATTCTTTAAAACCACCTGAGAAGCAAGACAGAGGTAGGCTTCAGTTAAAGACACATCTTGGTAAGTTTCGAGGAAGGATTTGCAGCCAATGTACTTCATCAGACACTGGAAGAGATACCAAGGGAGTGAGACCATAGAGTCAGCTTTTCTTTCAAGGTCTTTAAAGATGAGACAAGGTGGTCCAGGTCCTGGTGGTCCAGTGCCTAAGGCTCTGTGCTCCCAGTGCAAGGGTCCCGAGTTCAGTCCCTGGTCCAGGAACTAGATTCCACATGCTGCACCTAAAGACCCTGCATGCTGCAGTGAAGATCCCAGTGCGCTCCAACTAAGACCCCACTCAGCGAAATGAATAAATAAATACATATTTTTTTTAAAAAAGATGAGACAGATTCTCAGCTAAGAGATAGTGTAGCCTGGTGTGTTTCCAGGGCGGGAGAAGTCTACGGATTCTGTGACCCTGAAGGAGCCCTCCACAGGTCGGGGTGCGGCCTGTTGTTCATGCTTCTGAGCACCCCAGTCCAGGGCACACTTCTCATGTTCCCTTGGATGAGATGCGCAGGGAAGAGCCCATCCCACGCCAAGGCATGGCGACACCATCCCGGCCCAGTGGGTTTGGTGGCCTGTGTGATCTTTTCTGAAGCTGGAGGAATTGTCAAGCTCAGGTCAAGGCTGGGGACAGCTCCTCTGGGTCCAGCAGCCTACAGAGGCCCCTGACCCTTCCCTCTGAACATCTTTAGGGGTCAGGTTCCCTCACCAGTTGGGAGGAAGTGTCCTGGCTTCTCTCAGGGGAGGACCTCGCTAGAGTGTGCTTCTCTTAGATGAGCCTCATCAAGGGTGGGGAGGAGGCGATCGCCCTCCCCTGGGAAGGGTTTTTGTATTTCTTATTACCAACAAGAATAGACACCGGAGGTCTTTTCTTTCTTATTTTCTTTTGACTCACAGGCTTCTCTATTCCTGTCATGGCCAGAGCGTGTGGGCTCAGTAGTTGTGGCATGAGGGTTATGTACCCCACGGCATGTGGGATCTTAGTTCCCCAACCAGGGGTGGACCCCATATCCCCTGCATTGCAAGCTGTCTTCTTAACCACTGGAACCCCAGAGATGCCCACAGCAGACCTTTTCTTTAAAGGGGTGGGAATTTTGGAGTAAGAGAGGCTCTGTTTGTCACACTCCTTTACACACTTAGACTGGAGCTCACCTTCATGCACAAGCCACACATCCATGCCCTCCCTAAGGCTCCGCCTCACTCCCTCTCACTCTGCCTTTCGGACGCCATCAGCTATCAGCGCCCACACCTTCACATTCACGCCAGCTCACCTGCAGGCCTGCGGGTGGGCACCACAATTTCTCAGGTCCCTGAACTGACAGTGATACCCTCGTGCTTCATAATAAGGGAAGTAAACCAATATTTGCAGTCCCCCAGGCACAGGGCAAGGTGGTTCTGGCACTTTATCTCATTTGATTCTCACTATTCTCTGCTTACACTTTCCCGAGTAAGGAAGCCTCTTCCCAGGCAGCGCCACCTGATTGGGCAAAGGGTTTGAGACGTTAAGTCGTTTGCTGAAGGTCACACAGATTGGTCAGCAGGCAGAGCCAGAACTTGAACCCACATCTGTTTGACTCAGAGCTCATTTTCCCATGATGCCTTGCAACATCCTCCTGTACAGTCCCTCGATTCCCCTCTCCCTGAAAATGCACACCATCCTTAGGGAGAGGCCTGGGAGCTAGCCGCGGAGCGTGACCTCACCATGACTAACCGAGAGGAAATGGGAGGTGGAGAGAGTAGGGAGGGGAAGAAAGAGTGTTGTGTGGTAGCAGCCTTTGTGTCTGATATGGAGAAGGGGTGGCAAATGCAGGAAAGCAAAGGCTGAGCTGCTGCCTTTGGTGAAGCTCGCGTTGGAAGACCCCAAGCCAGTTGGTGCCAGTGGGAATGGCAGGCAGCCTCTGGTGGCCATCCTAAGGTGGCATGAACAAGGGATTTGACTTATTACCAACAAGAATAGACACCGGAGGTCTTTTCTTTCTTATTTTCTTTTGACTCACAGGCTTCTCTATTCCTGTCATGGCCAGAGCGTGTGGGCTCAGTAGTTGTGGCATGAGGGTTATGTACCCCACGGCATGTGGGATCTTAGTTCCCCAACCAGGGGTGGACCCCATATCCCCTGCATTGCAAGCTGTCTTCTTAACCACTGGAACCCCAGAGATGCCCACAGCAGACCTTTTCTTTAAAGGGGTGGGAATTTTGGAGTAAGAGAGGCTCTGTTTGTCACACTCCTTTACACACTTAGACTGGAGCTCACCTTCATGCACAAGCCACACATCCATGCCCTCCCTAAGGCTCCGCCTCACTCCCTCTCACTCTGCCTTTCGGACGCCATCAGCTATCAGCGCCCACACCTTCACATTCACGCCAGCTCACCTGCAGGCCTGCGGGTGGGCACCACAATTTCTCAAGTCCCTGAACTGACAGTGATACCCTCGTGCTTCATAATAAGGGAAGTAAACCAATATTTGCAGTCCCCCAGGCACAGGGCAAGGTGGTTCTGGCACTTTATCTCATTTGATTCTCACTATTCTCTGCTTACACTTTCCCGAGTAAGGAAGCCTCTTCCCAGGCAGCGCCACCTGATTGGGCAAAGGGTTTGAGACGTTAAGTCGTTTGCTGAAGGTCACACAGATTGGTCAGCAGGCAGAGCCAGAACTTGAACCCACATCTGTTTGACTCAGAGCTCATTTTCCCATGATGCCTTGCAACATCCTCCTGTACAGTCCCTCGATTCCCCTCTCCCTGAAAATGCACACCATCCTTAGGGAGAGGCCTGGGAGCTAGCCGCGGAGCGTGACCTCACCATGACTAACCGAGAGGAAATGGGAGGTGGAGAGAGTAGGGAGGGGAAGAAAGAGTGTTGTGTGGTAGCAGCCTTTGTGTCTGATATGGAGAAGGGGTGGCAAATGCAGGAAAGCAAAGGCTGAGCTGCTGCCTTTGGTGAAGCTCGCGTTGGAAGACCCCAAGCCAGTTGGTGCCAGTGGGAATGGCAGGCAGCCTCTGGTGGCCATCCTAAGGTGGCATGAACAAGGGATGTTGGCTTATCAGGAAGTTTTGTGCTGAGCCTATTAACTTCCTGGTCCTAGGAAAGCAGCCCGAGCCTGTTTAGGAGGTCATGGTGAGCTGACCCAGACCAGGGCCACCTGTCTCAGTCCCCCGGAGAGATTAAGATGGAGCCACGAGGCAGCAGGACAAGGCCAGATTCCCGGACAGGGAGCCTGAGGTCCTAGGGGCCAGTGCTACTTCCACCATACCCAGTCCTCCTCTCCTTTCTGGGGCTCAGTGTCCTCAGGAATAAAAGGAAGACGTTTGTGTGTGACGATGATCGTGAAGGCCCCCGCAGTCTGTGTGCTGTGGTCCCATCAATTTTCTCATGCCATATTCTGTTTGGATTTTACTTCCACTTTCCTTTCATGTTTCTCTTTGAAGAGAAATGGAGAAGAGAGTGTCCATTTGTTTACCCTGAGCCGTAGAGAGTGAGGAGAAGATGTCACATGGAATCTTTCCAGTCTTTATGATCTCGTGTGATCCAGAGAAAAAAATCTTTTGAAATGTAAGGGGCAGAGACAGAAAGACCCAGCAGGCTTGAACTAGGGCTGGCCATTCCTTCTTTGAATATTTAATCATTCCTAGGAGGTAGATAGAGGGTGTCATTTGTAAGATGATAAATCACAGTGAACTCCGCAGTCAATTCTGTAAGACGAAACAGCACCAAGCTGAAATACTGCACGAGGAAGTCACCATAGAGATGGTGTCTGAAAGGGGTGACAAGGGAAGAAGAGGGGTTTGACTGGCAGAGAAGAACATCAGGAATACTCCAGGCACAGGAGACGGTGAGGGTGAAGTCTCACTACATTAAGGGGAACTCTGAGGAGGTCAACATGGGATATGCTGGTGGAAGAGGAGGCTGGGTAGGTTCTGTAGAACTTCGAATGCCCAGCAAAGAAATTTAGATTTATTCTGTGGACTGTAGGAAGCCACTAGGCTTTTTTAAGCGTAATTGCAGGAAAGCAAAGGCTGAGCTGCTGCCTTTGGTGAAGCTCGTTGGAAGACCCCAAGCCAGTTGGTGCCAGTGGGAATGGCAGGCAGCCTCTGGTGGCCATCCTAAGGTGGCATGAACAAGGGATGTTGGCTTATCAGGAAGTTTTGTGCTGAGCCTATTAACTTCCTGGTCCTAGGAAAGCAGCCCGAGCCTGTTTAGGAGGTCATGGTGAGCTGACCCAGACCAGGGCCACCTGTCTCAGTCCCCCGGAGAGATTAAGATGGAGCCACGAGGCAGCAGGACAAGGCCAGATTCCCGGACAGGGAGCCTGAGGTCCTAGGGGCCAGTGCTACTTCCACCATACCCAGTCCTCCTCTCCTTTCTGGGGCTCAGTGTCCTCAGGAATAAAAGGAAGACGTTTGTGTGTGACGATGATCGTGAAGGCCCCCGCAGTCTGTGTGCTGTGGTCCCATCAATTTTCTCATGCCATATTCTGTTTGGATTTTACTTCCACTTTCCTTTCATGTTTCTCTTTGAAGAGAAATGGAGAAGGGGTGTCCATTTGTTTACCCTGAGCCGTAGAGAGTGAGGAGAAGATGTCACATGGAATCTTTCCAGTCTTTATGATCTCGTGTGATCCAGAGAAAAAATCTTTTGAAATGAAAGGGGGCAGAGACAGAAAGACCCAGCAGGCTTGAACTAGGGCTGGCCATTCCTTCTTTGAATATTTAATCATTCCTAGGAGGTAGATAGAGGGTGTCATTTGTAAGATGATAAATCACAGTGAACTCCGCAGTCAATTCTGTAAGACGAAACAGCACCAAGCTGAAATACTGCACGAGGAAGTCACCATAGAGATGGTGTCTGAAAGGGGTGACAAGGGAAGAAGAGGGGTTTGACTGGCAGAGAAGAACATCAGGAATACTCCAGGCACAGGAGACGGTGAGGGTGAAGTCTCACTACATTAAGGGGAACTCTGAGGAGGTCAACATGGGATATGCTGGTGGAAGAGGAGGCTGGGTAGGTTCTGTAGAACTTCGAATGCCCAGCAAAGAAATTTAGATTTATTCTGTGGACTGTAGGAAGCCACTAGGCTTTTTTAAGCGTAATTAGTTTCATTTAACGGAAGAGCGTTAGAAGGGAGTGTGCGTGAGGAGGGAGGTGGGATGAGTGGACTGACGCAAGAGAGGCCCAAGGGATGCTGCTGAGGTAGGAGGAAGCGGACAAGGACGAGGAGGGGAATTAAGCACACAGACATATAGCCAGACAGCCGGCCTTTGAGTCCTGGGCTTTGCACTGCCTGGGGGTGTGACCTGGGACAAGTGCTTCAGCTTCTGCATTCCTCAGGCTCCTCATCTGTGAGATGGGAGAATAATGGTGCCTGTCCCACAGGGCTGTTGTGAGTGTGTGTGTGAGTGTGCCTCTATGACCATGTCTAGACGATACATACTGCACAGATATTTGCGATTATTAATCCTGCGTCAGGAAGCAGGAGAGATTCCAGTTTGGCAGATATTTCTGGTATGAGGACAGAAGGGTTTTGGCAACAAGTTGGAACTGGCCAGCGAAAGATGAGGAAGGGTCCAGCACAATTCTTGGGTTTCTAGCTTGGATGCTGTCCATTAGTAGGGCTGCAACCAGAGATCGAAAGGGCGGGAGGTCCAGCCAGTTTGCCCAGATGGTAAGAGGAGGCACAAGGGCAGACAATGGTCCATAGTTGCTGGGTACATGATGAGAAACTCAGATCTAGACCCCAGCAGACAGATCAGGATGCATCATGAAGAACCCCCATCAAACCGTGTTAACCAAGGTGATTGAAAGGAATGTGGTTGCCTAGGAACAGGGTGCAGACTGGGATGAGAGTCCAGGGCAGACCTGGAGAGAAGGAACGTGCAAGGCTGATGAGCAGGTACCCACAGACAAGACTAAGGAGTGGTGAGGTCTTCCCTGGTGGTCCAGTGGGTAAGGACACCACCTTGCAGTACAAGTGGCGCCGGTTCGATCCCTGGTCTGGGAAGATCCCACATGCCATGGAGTGGCTGGACTGATGTGTCCAACTACCGAGCTAGCGCTCTGGAGCACAGGTGCCCAGAGCCGGTGCTTTGCAGCAAGAGAGGCCACTGTGATGGGAGGCCCACACAGGCCAAAGAACAAAGATGAATGAAAAACAAATGAATGGAAAATCAATAGAAGTGGCCAAAAAAGAAGGACTGGTGAAAGGCACGAATGGAGAACCACACCCACACGGGAGAGATGTTCATGAAGGCGGGGACAGCAGGCAGTGCCAGAGCGCGTAGATATGTTTAGAGCCCCCGCACGGAAGTGGCCACGTGCTGGCAGCAAGGTGAACAGGCTGGTCTCAGCCTGGCATTCGTGGTGAGAACAGATACCAGGTTGCTATGGTCGATGCGGGAGGAGAGGTTAGAAACTGATGGAGATGAAGACTGCAGAATTCCCCTCCCAGGAGCGGATACTGAAGAGGTGGAGATGTTGGCCAAAGATGGAGACGCTGGGAAGAGAAGGCTTTGGGGGAATGAGGGAGACTTTGGGAAGCTGTAGGCCTGGAGAGAGACAGGAGCTGCAGCAGTGGAGACAGAGAAGTGAGAACAGGGATGGCGGATTTAGCCTAGAAGAGGAGGGAGGAAGAGAGGGAGGACCAAGTGGCTTGTGGGTGAGTCCAGGGGCCTGGGAGACAGCCTTCCGATCACAGAGTTTCCTCCACCTCCATGTCCTGCTCTCTGGACCAGCAGCTAACTTCAGAAGAATGTTAGGAAGTATTCCTGGCTCACAGGGGCTTGGAGAGTCCACAGTGACAAAGGGCAGCCTGGGCAGCCTGGAGTTGCTCTATGCTGGTGGTTTCTGGGCCCCACATCATTCGGGGCTGTGGGTGTCTGTTGGAAGTATCAGCGTGATGTCTCCACCGGTGCTCCGGAATGCTGTCTTGCCACAAGACTTCACAGAAGTTCTCTGAAGCCAGAAGAGAGTCTGAAGCAGGTTGGCATATGTCCTTGTCTCTGAGCTTCTTGCCTCCAAAGCTGAGAGCCGGCAGCCTGGACATCTGTCTCTGCCCCAGGCCTGGGAGCACTCTCAACTCACTTGTTCCTGCAACATTCAGCGCCCCCGTGCCCCTGTCAGGAACCCCGTGCTAGCTAGTCCAGGGCAGGGGCCCCGCTGCACTCCCACAGAGCATTTGGTTTTGCATCAGGTGGGATTTTCCTTGGCCATTTTCTTGACTGTGACAAGACGCTGGCTGCTGCTGACTCGCGTCCATTGTTGTTTTTCATCAGCTCCAAGGGGCATCTTCCCTAAAATCAACAAAAGTCAGCCTAAGGAGAGGTGGATTCTGAGCGGTGGAGAGGCGTCCATGGGGAGCCCCACAGTGGAGAATCAGGGGAGGCAGGATTCGACTCTGTGGCTGGCAGGTAGAGGTCTGCAGGACACCCAGCGAGCAGCCCCAGGAGAGCTGGTGCCACGGCCCTGAGCGAGGGAGGAAAGCAATTGACCACGTTTGACTGTTTAGGTCCACAGTCTGTGCCTAGCTGGGTAGTGGGGAGTCGGAGAGGACTAGAACATGGTCGCTGCACACAGGAGCTCCCAGCTGGTGGGAAGACAATGCAGTAGAGGATGCGAGGGGAGGGGAGGGCCTGTGCTGTAACAGTGCCAGTGGGGCTGATTCGGTAAGTCTAAGAAAGCCAGGCAGGTGCATGGACCGAGCAGTAGCGGGCCCAAGATGTGGAGGGAGACTCTGAGGCCTCCCTGTCAAAGACCTTGGAGGAGGAGCATTAAGGATCGTGAAGCTCTTGATCCTCTGAGGCTGGTTTCCATCTGCTGCAGGATCCAGTTTCCGGTCCTGTACTTCCGGGTGGGGGCCGGATTATTGAGGGTGGATGGGCAGACTGAGGGAAGAGGATCAGGAGACTGCACTTCACTCAGTCCTCAGCAGGAGGGTTGGGTTTTAGCATGTGGACATACAACATCCCTCTTTTCACCCTTCCCAGGGGCCAAAGCAATTGAAACACATAAAGGCAGGAGCCAGACAGACAAAGCTGCATGGGGACATGGTGGTTTATTCTTGACTGAGACTGTTGTGATTGCCAAAAAGAAAGTGAAAGGTTTTTTACCCTGGGAAACACTGGTATAAAAAATCATTTCACAATAGAATTATAAAGACAAAGTAATGACAAGGATAGTGGTTAATTCTGTCAGAGACTTGGATAGACAAAATGTGTATAGTGGACATTAAAACCTACCTCATTGCTTCGTCCAAGAGAGGAAGGACAACATTGCAGTATTACTTTTAGGGGATATCCTCTAAAAACATAGAGTTTATTGGGCTTCCCTGGTGGTCCAGTGGGTAAAGAGTCCTCCTTGCAATACAAGGGACACCGGCTCGATCTCTGACTGGGAAAGATCCCTCATGCTGCCGGCTGGACCAATGTGTCCATACGAGCCAGCACCCAGAGCGGTGGGGCCCCATCCTAAAATCAACAAAAGTCGTGGATGATTCTGAGCGGTGGAGAGGCGTCCATGGGGAGCCCACAGTGGAGAATCAGGGGAGGCAGGATTCGACTCTGTGGCTGGCAGGTAGAGGTCTGCAGGACACCCAGCGAGCAGCCCCAGGAGAGCTGGTGCCACGGCCCTGAGCGAGGGAGGAAAGCAATTGACCACGTTTGACTGTTTAGGTCCACAGTCTGTGCCTAGCTGGGTAGTGGGGAGTCGGAGAGGACTAGAACATGGTCGCTGCACACAGGAGCTCCCAGCTGGTGGGAAGACAATGCAGTAGAGGATGCGAGGGGAGGGGAGGGCCTGTGCTGTAACAGTGCCAGTGGGGCTGATTCGGTAAGTCTAAGAAAGCCAGGCAGGTGCATGGACCGAGCAGTAGCGGGCCCAAGATGTGGAGGGAGACTCTGAGGCCTCCCTGTCAAAGACCTTGGAGGAGGAGCATTAAGGATCGTGAAGCTCTTGATCCTCTGAGGCTGGTTTCCATCTGCTGCAGGATCCAGTTTCCGGTCCTGTACTTCCGGGTGGGGGCCGGATTATTGAGGGTGGATGGGCAGACTGAGGGAAGAGGATCAGGAGACTGCACTTCACTCAGTCCTCAGCAGGAGGGTTGGGTTTTAGCATGTGGACATACAACATCCCTCTTTTCACCCTTCCCAGGGGCCAAAGCAATTGAAACACATAAAGGCAGGAGCCAGACAGACAAAGCTGCATGGGGACATGGTGGTTTATTCTTGACTGAGACTGTTGTGATTGCCAAAAAGAAAGTGAAAGGTTTTTTACCCTGGGAAACACTGGTATAAAAAATCATTTCACAATAGAATTATAAAGACAAAGTAATGACAAGGATAGTGGTTAATTCTGTCAGAGACTTGGATAGACAAAATGTGTATAGTGGACATTAAAACCTACCTCATTGCTTCGTCCAAGAGAGGAAGGACAACATTGCAGTATTACTTTTAGGGGATATCCTCTAAAAACATAGAGTTTATTGGGCTTCCCTGGTGGTCCAGTGGGTAAAGAGTCCTCCTTGCAATACAAGGGACACCGGCTCGATCTCTGACTGGGAAAGATCCCTCATGCTGCCGAGCGGCTGGACCAATGTGTCCAATTACGAGCCAGCACCCAGAGCCGGTGCTCTGCAGCGAGAGAGGCCGCTGCAATAGGAGGCCCACACAGGCCGAAGAATAAAGATGGATGAAAAATAAAAATGATGACTTAGAGGCAAATAAAAAAAAAGGAAGTTTAAACACATTCATATATATATATATATATATATATATATATATATATATATATATATAATTTATTTTTAAAAAGATTATTCTTGAAAAACAGGCCCCAACTTATATTCAATTAACTGGTTGGGGGACATGGTTTTGATGTGTTGCCACAATGGACTTTCAAAGACTTTGCTCCAGAATTAAATACATCCATGAAGTACACGTAGAACTGGTGGAGAACAGGCTTTAAAAGTACACTCCTGGGCTTCCCTGGTGGTCCAGTGGATAAGGACACCGCCTTGCAGTGCAAGGGGTGCCAGTTCGATCCCTGGCCTGGGAAGATCCCACGTGCCGCGGAGCGGCTGGACCAATGTGTCCAATTACCGAGCCAGAGCTCTGGAGCGCATGCACCCAGAGGCCACCGCGATGGGAGGCCCACAGGAGCCAAAGAACAAATATGGATGAAAATAAATAAATGAAAGACCAATAGAAGTGGCCTGCCTGCCCTCTCCCTCCCCAACCCACCCTTCTCCTCCATAAATAAATAAATAAATAAATAAATAAATAAATAAATAAAAATAAAAGTACACTCCTAGCCAACAGGCAGGTCCCAGAAAGGACCACGACATACACACCCATTTCCTTCTAAACCTGCATTTCTCAGCCTTATCAGACCCAGCGTAACAAGGGTGCTGTAAAACCCCTTTAATATCCTAGAGCGACATTTATAGAAGATATACATACTCTAATTTGAATGGCGATTCAAAGGAGAATGAAAACATTTAAATAATATAATATGTATTTCAGCAACATGTAAATCCTTGGGCAGACTCTGCTGGAAGGTTTGATGAGATAATACAATGCTTGTGCTCATACGAATGGGACAGACACAAGCACAGACTGATATTGGTATGCTCTGTTGGCAACTCAAAAGCCGCGGTTTTCCAAAAGGTTAAACAAGCTCTTGAGAAACTTCCAAACAAAATAAAATATAATCTTTCCCTCAATTTATACAGAAAATGGCATCCTGGAAAAAAGTCAGCACCTATCATGTGCAAAAGATATGATGTGCTCACATGAAAACAGGAATTGGGGACTTTCCTGGTAGTTCAGTAGACTCTGCGCTTCCAAGGCAGGGAGCCTGGGCTTGATCCCTGGCTGGGGAACTAAGATCCCACATGCTGCACAGAGTGAGCCAAAGGAAAAAAAGCTCTGGAACTGGGTTCGAGGCTCCAGTGATGATAGACAGGTGTCCACTGACAGAAGTGTCCGGTGGGGCATCTGAAAGCTGGACGTGAGCTGCACAGGGTGTGAGCGAGTGTTTCTCGTCAGTTGCTGTCTTCTGCTCTGCAGGACGTCTCGAATGCCTGTCCTCTGCCTGGTAAATGCAGACGCGCCACGTCTGCTCAGTTGCTTCACTCGCGTCCGACTCTTTGCACACCATAGACTGAGGTCCACCAGGCTCCTTTGTCCGTGGGATTCTCCAGGCAAGAATATTGGAGTAGGGTTGCCACTTCCCCCTCCTCCTTCCTGACGCAAGGGATCAAACCCACATCCCCTGTGACTCCTGCACAGCAGGTGGAGTCTTTACCTGCTGAGCTACCAGGGAAGCTCCGATGCAAATAGAATCTCCGACTTATTAAAACAGAAAACCACCGCACAGATTTCAGAGAATGACTTTCAGGTTTTCTTTTAGCCCCCTGAGGACAGCTGACCTAGACTCACCAGGGACACAGGTCATTCCTACCAGGAGGTGGAGAGCACTGTGTTTTCCTGGCTCTGATCCTTCCATACAGAAACACGAGGCAGTGAAACGTGGAGGCTCCCCGGCACTGGGAAAAAGCACCTCCAAATAACACACAGGGACCTGCCCTCGGAGAACTCGCTTGCTATCCAACAGGGAGACAGGTCTGAAAATTTCCCTAAAATGCCAGAAGAAGCGATGTGTAAACTCATGCGGTCTCAACAGGGATGAAGCGGGCTTACTGGGTCAGAATTCTCAATCAGGAGATCAAGGGTGAGACAAAGTGACTCTTTGCTCCAAAGTGGGTCCCGCATCATAGCCACGATACTATAACAATAGAAATATAATCTTTCCCTCAATTTATACAGAAAATGGCATCCTGAAAAAGTCAGCACCTATCATGTGCAAAAGATATGATGTGCTCACATGAAAACAGGAATTGGGGACTTTCCTGGTAGTTCAGTAGACTCTGCGCTTCAAGGCAGGGAGCCTGGGCTTGATCCTGGCTGGGGAACTAAGATCCCACATGCTGCACAGAGTGAGCCAAAGGAAAAAAAGCTCTGGAACTGGGTTCGAGGCTCCAGTGATGATAGACAGGTGTCCACTGACAGAAGTGTCCGGTGGGGCATCTGAAAGCTGGACGTGAGCTGCACAGGGTGTGAGCGAGTGTTTCTCGTCAGTTGCTGTCTTCTGCTCTGCAGGACGTCTCGAATGCCTGTCCTCTGCCTGGTAAATGCAGACGCGCCACGTCTGCTCAGTTGCTTCACTCGCGTCCGACTCTTTGCACACCATAGACTGAGGTCCACCAGGCTCCTTTGTCCGTGGGATTCTCCAGGCAAGAATATTGGAGTAGGGTTGCCACTTCCCCCTCCTCCTTCCTGACGCACGGGATCAAACCCACATCCCTGTGACTCCTGCACAGCAGGTGGAGTCTTTACCTGCTGAGCTACCAGGGAAGCTCCGATGCAAATAGAATCTCCGACTTATTAAAACAGAAAACCACCGCACAGATTTCAGAGAATGACTTTCAGGTTTTCTTTTAGCCCCCTGAGGACAGCTGACCTAGACTCACCAGGGACACAGGTCATTCCTACCAGGAGGTGGAGAGCACTGTGTTTTCCTGGCTCTGATCCTTCCATACAGAAACACGAGGCAGTGAAACGTGGAGGCTCCCCGGCACTGGGAAAAAGCACCTCCAAATAACACACAGGGACCTGCCCTCGGAGAACTCGCTTGCTATCCAACAGGGAGACAGGTCTGAAAATTTCCCTAAAATGCCAGAAGAAGCGATGTGTAAACTCATGCGGTCTCAACAGGGATGAAGCGGGCTTACTGGGTCAGAATTCTCAATCAGGAGATCAAGGGTGAGACAAAGTGACTCTTTGCTCCAAAGTGGGTCCCGCATCATAGCCACGATACTATAACAATAGAAATATTTATTAGTAGTAAATATTTATTATTAAATGATATTTTAAAATATTATTATTAAATGATAATTCCTGTCTGGGCAATGAGTGCAATATGCTGCATATTTATTATTTCTTGTATTATATAGAGCGGTCCTGTGAGGTCGTTGGAACCATTCCAATTCATAGATGAGAAAACTGAGGTGCTGAGAGCTTAAGGAACGAAGCTCTAAGGAACTAAGGAAAATTCCCCTTTACTACATCCAGAAGCAGGGAGTTTATAAAGCCAGGTCGGCCAGACTCCAGACTCCTTGACTGTCCAGCTCCACGGCCCCTCTCGTCTGGGAGGAGGTAGCCCTGTGTCGTGGCTGAGCTGATGGTCTGGGTTGGTCCACCTCCCCGCGTCTCCCGGTCCTCATAGGAAGATGAGAACAAGCTTCGCACCTCCTTTCCAGGCATGTTGTAAGGGTTAATTACAGTTAAGACACGTACTGACATACTGTCATCTACCAATAAACATTAGCTGCTATTATTTCTGATGAATGAGAACCCGTAATTTTCTCCTCCCCTGCTCTCCCTGGGTGGCTGCTATGCCGGGCTTGCACCAGCGTTACTAGAAGGAAACTTCTTTTCTGAGCTCCACGATCTCTCCACCTAAGCTTCCCTCTCCCACCCCAAGCTTGGAAGGGAAGCAACTGATGAGTGTCTTTGCTTTTGGAGAGGTGGGAGTTTGTCCCCCTTTGCCGGTCGTGCTCTGCTCTGTGGCCTGAGGCTCAGCTGTCAACGGTCTCCTGTTCGCATTCCTACCAGGAGGTGGAGAGCACTGTGTTTTCCTGGCTCTGATCCTTCCATACAGAAACACGAGGCAGTGAAACGTGGAGGCTCCCCGGCACTGGGAAAAAGCACCTCCAAATAACACACAGGGACCTGCCCTCGGAGAACTCGCTTGCTATCCAACAGGGAGACAGGTCTGAAAATTTCCCTAAAATGCCAGAAGAAGCGATGTGTAAACTCATGCGGTCTCAACAGGGATGAAGCGGGCTTACTGGGTCAGAATTCTCAATCAGGAGATCAAGGGTGAGACAAAGTGACTCTTTGCTCCAAAGTGGGTCCCGCATCATAGCCACGATACTATAACAATAGAAATATTTATTAGTAGTAAATATTTATTATTAAATGATATTTTAAAATATTATTATTAAATGATAATTCCTGTCTGGGCAATGAGTGCAATATGCTGCATATTTATTATTTCTTGTATTATATAGAGCGGTCCTGTGAGGTCGTTGGAACCATTCCAATTCATAGATGAGAAAACTGAGGTGCTGAGAGCTTAAGGAACGAAGCTCTAAGGAACTAAGGAAAATTCCCCTTTACTACATCCAGAAGCAGGGAGTTTATAAAGCCAGGTCGGCCAGACTCCAGACTCCTTGACTGTCCAGCTCCACGGCCCCTCTCGTCTGGGAGGAGGTAGCCCTGTGTCGTGGCTGAGCTGATGGTCTGGGTTGGTCCACCTCCCCGCGTCTCCCGGTCCTCATAGGAAGATGAGAACAAGCTTCGCACCTCCTTTCCAGGCATGTTGTAAGGGTTAATTACAGTTAAGACACGTACTGACATACTGTCATCTACCAATAAACATTAGCTGCTATTATTTCTGATGAATGAGAACCCGTAATTTTCTCCTCCCCTGCTCTCCCTGGGTGGCTGCTATGCCGGGCTTGCACCAGCGTTACTAGAAGGAAACTTCTTTTCTGAGCTCCACGATCTCTCCACCTAAGCTTCCCTCTCCCACCCCAAGCTTGGAAGGGAAGCAACTGATGAGTGTCTTTGCTTTTGGAGAGGTGGGAGTTTGTCCCCCTTTGCCGGTCGTGCTCTGCTCTGTGGCCTGAGGCTCAGCTGTCAACGGTCTCCTGTTCGTGACCTGGGCAGCAGCCTCAGCATTTAGACTAGATTGAGCCTCACTGAGAACAGGACAGTGAAAAGGAGGTAGGAAGGGGAACAGCCGGGGTTCTCAGGAGGCCTGGCCCTAGGACACCCTGGTTGACCTGACAACCCCCAACAGCACCACAAAGCCCCTCTCGGGCCTTGGGTGTGGGCTCAGCTCAATGAGGCTGTGGCACTCACTGGCACCAGGCCACAGGTGCCTCTAGATGGGAAATGGAGAGCGGAGAGGGCTCAAGAGGAGAAGGAAAGTGTCAGACCCTCTCCCGGCATCTGCGGGGACCCCAAAGAGGGTTTTCTTGGGAGATTGGGATGCTTTGCCTTCAGTGGGTGTAAATTCTGGAAAGAAAGATCCAGTTCGTCCGCATCTCATGCAGGAGCTTTTCTGCAGCATCAGTCTTGAGAAGGAAGCTGGGCTTGACCTCAGTGGCAAAAAAAATGAACCCCACCCTGAGCTGAAAGCACTAGGCCGTGTCCCTCGTGAGCAGCGTCTCATTGAAACCTTGTGGCAACCCAGAGCAGTAGCTCTGAGACCTCCCAATTAACAGATGAGGAAACAGTCCCAGAAAGGTCAAGAGACTCTTCGGGACCCTGGACTCAAACCAGGGATGATGGGATGTGCCAGGCACTTTACCTAAAGTTCTATCTTACTTGATATTACTTAATCCTTACGACAGCCGGGTGAGGTAAGCGTGATTATTCCCATTATACAGCTGGGGTAACTATACCTCCGAGAGGTTAAGTAATTTACCCAAGGCAGAGCTCAGAGGTGCAGCCGGCCTGTGTAGCTCCACACTGTGGCAGGTTGCCTTTGAGAGAGACAGAGAGCTCTTGCAAGCCAACGAGCCCTCACGTTGCCCAGGGCCCGCCACCCGCCGTCTGTACAGTACTTTTCCACGGGTCTCCAGCCCTCGCGATCATACCGCAGACCTCTCTCGACTGGGCCTTGCCAGCCTGCATGGCAGAGATGCTATCTGCAGGCTCGGGGAAGGCTGCCAGGGGAAGGGCGGGGTGCGCAGGGTTCCCGCCCAGAGGGCTCCCCTGCCCCGAGAGGAGGAGTGCCTCTGGCCTGTGCGTGAGAAGGGCGCAGGGAGGAGGGGACTGTTTGCGTGTTCCCGCAGGGCAGGGGGTAGGACCTAGCTTCTCTGTGCCCGCCGTTGGAGGGCTGTCGAGGCAACTAACATCCAGAAGAGTTGCCTTCTCCCAGAATCACAGCCGCGGCAGAAAATAAACTTTTCCACCTCAAACTTCCCTCTCCTCGTCTAGCCTGAGAGTGGCTTCAGAGGCCGTGCTCAGGCTCAGGGGCTGTGTCCTGTACCTGTTCAGTTCCTGACCCCATTAAGCCGACAGGTTTTAACTCTCACAACAGCTGTTAAACAAGCCTTGTTATTCTCATTGGACAAGGGAACCACGACTCAAAATGGTAAAGTGACTTCAATTAAGTGCAGAGCCAGGACTCACTCAATTTACCTTTATTCTGTTGTCTACTTGATGGTAGGCACTGTGGCCGGTGCTGGCCTTGTCTCCAATTCCAACTTATTCTACTAATCAGCTGTCCGCATCGCCCCCAGCACCCCCTGGGCTTCTGCTGCTTGTGTCCTGACCCAGTGTCAAGACTCCCTTCCCTCTCCCCTTCGAGGCCACTACAATCCCCTTGGCACCCGCCCCCCAGGGTCCCTGGCTCACATCCTGTTTTCTTCCTGTCTTGGCAGCCCCTGCCCTGCACTGACATCTTGTAAGTCTTTCTGACTTCGCTGGCTTGGACTGTTGCAGGGTGCCTGGTTCTAGGCGTGCAGATGACGGGGTCGTGGTCAGAGGCCCAGCCCTGGCACCACTCAGACCTGGATTTGAATCTTGGCTCCACCACCCGGAGCTGGGGTCCCTCACCCTTCCCAAGCCTCAGTTTCTGCCTCCATAAAATGAGGGGAGGAAAATAATAGCATCAACTTAATAATATTGTTAGGACTTCCCTGATGGCTCCGTGGTAAAGAGCCCATCTGCAGGAGATGAGAGAGGCATGGGCTTGATCCCTGAGTTGGGAAGATCCCCTGGGGAAGGGCACAGCTACTCACCCCCATAGTCATGCCTGGAGAATCTCATGGACTGAGAAGCCTGGTGGGTTACACTCCACGGGGTCACAAAGAGTCAGACATGACTGACGTGACTTAGCATGCACGCAGTAGTGTCGTTAGGAGGAGGATTAAAAGAGACCTTGAGTGAAAATCGTATGGGACATAGTAAGTGCTCAACAAATTGGCTGTTGTTTCTGTTGCCACATTGGGTTCTAACTGCCTTGTTTCCCATCAGCCTGCCTCCACCTCTGCTCTTGGGAGGTGCTGCAGGCCTGGGGCTCACCGTTTTCCAGACGGCGGTTCCACTCAGATTCCCCCAACTGCTAGCCTTCTTCTGGGTGCCCTTACCTGTGCCCTTGTGCCTGACTCAGCCCGTTACCAGTGGAATAATAAGAAAAACATGCCAGCCTCGGTTGGTGCCAGGTAAACACAGGCAAGCCTCACCATACCTAAAAGGGTGGTTCCCGAAATGTTGTGCATAAGTCAAAGTTTGATCAACTAAATTTACTTTCTTTCCACCAAGAGCCGGCTATTTAAAGAAATACTGCACTGAACCTTTTCAGAGAATAAAGAGAGCCCTTTTACGGTTAAAACCAAACATTGGGCTTTGCTGATGGCTCAGCAGTGAAGAACCTGCCTGAAACGCAGGAGCCTCAGGAGATGCGGGTTGGATCCCTTGGTCAGAAAGATCCCCTGGAGGAGGAAATGATGACCCACACCCATATTCTTGCCTGGAAATCCCACGAACAGAGGAGCCCGATGGGCTGCAGTCCACAGGGTTGCAAAGAGTCAGACATGACTGACGTGACTTAGCATGCACGCAGTAGTGTCGTTAGGAGGAGGATTAAAAGAGACCTTGAGTGAAAATCGTATGGGACATAGTAAGTGCTCAACAAATTGGCTGTTGTTTCTGTTGCCACATTGGGTTCTAACTGCCTTGTTTCCCATCAGCCTGCCTCCACCTCTGCTCTTGGGAGGTGCTGCAGGCCTGGGGCTCACCGTTTTCAGACGGCGGTTCCACTCAGATTCCCCCAACTGCTAGCCTTCTTCTGGGTGCCCTTACCTGTGCCCTTGTGCCTGACTCAGCCCGTTACCAGTGGAATAATAAGAAAAACATGCCAGCCTCGGTTGGTGCCAGGTAAACACAGGCAAGCCTCACCATACCTAAAAGGGTGGTTCCCGAAATGTTGTGCATAAGTCAAAGTTTGATCAACTAAATTTACTTTCTTTCCACCAAGAGCCGGCTATTTAAAGAAATACTGCACTGAACCTTTTCAGAGAATAAAGAGAGCCCTTTTACGGTTAAAACCAAACATTGGGCTTTGCTGATGGCTCAGCAGTGAAGAACCTGCCTGAAACGCAGGAGCCTCAGGAGATGCGGGTTGGATCCCTTGGTCAGAAAGATCCCCTGGAGGAGGAAATGATGACCCACACCCATATTCTTGCCTGGAAATCCCACGAACAGAGGAGCCCGATGGGCTGCAGTCCACAGGGTTGCAAAGAGTTGGACACAACTGAAGCGACTTAGCACGCACAGAGTAGAAATAAGTTCTGTATTAATCTGGCTTTCCCCCGATGACATCTTCTCAAAGAACGTGTGTGATCATAAGAACGAAACTTTTGAACTTTACCCCATTGTGGTAGATGGGCTCATCTGAGGGCTTGGAAGTGGGTTTTGCAGGCCAGCAGTTGGGAAGCTGATAGACTGAGGCTCAGAAAGGTTAGGACATTCAGTCCCTGGGGGTAGATGTTGATTCCTTCTGGGGACAGTGAGGGGGTGCTTATGTGCCTTTTGGGGACTCTCGGAGGCTGGGACTCTCGGAGGGCTGGCTGCTAGGGAACAAGCTCCCAGGCCAGAAGGGGTTAATACCACTCTGGGGGGCGAAGCCAGCAGCTGCCCAAAGGCAAGGAGCCCCTTTCTCTCTGAAGTGAACCAGAACCAACTTCCTTTCTGAGGACTGGCGCTTTCCCTTTATGTTGGCCTGGCAGCGTGGAGGACGGCCTCCTGGCCATGAAGCAACTCCTCGGCCTGGCCGCGCCCGCAGCCTGGGAGAGCCAGACGCTCTTCCGGCATAGAGCAGGGTGCAGAGTAACAGGATCTGGGGTTTGGGGCTTTGCCCAGAATCTGGCTTCCCAGCCAGGGCCCAGCACTCATGATGGGCCTAACCTCACAGAAGACTTTTAAGCCCCCTTCTTTCCAGGTCCCGAGGGCTTCCAAGCACCACCCAGGAAGGATCCTCTTTGATATGAGGGAAGTGTTCTGAAGACAGGGAGGGACAGAGGAAGAGGCAGCACTTTGACTCTTTTTTTTTGGCTGCACTGAGTCTTCATTGCTACACACAGGCCTTCTCTAGTTGTGGTGGGCGAGTTACTTTCTGTTGTGATGCATGGGCTTCTCATTGCCGTAGCTTCTCTTGCTGTGGAGCACGGGCTCTAGGGCACACGGGCTTCAGCAGTTGTGACTCCCAGGCTCTAGAGCACAGACTGAATAGTTGTGGGGCATGGGCTTCGTTGTTCCACAGCGTGTGGGATTTTCCGGGACCAGGGCTAGAACCCATGTCTTCTGCCTTGGCAGGCTGGCAGACAGATTCTTAACCACTGGACCACCAGGGAGGCCCAGTGTTGAGTAAGCCCCACCGTCCCCCACTCGCCTCTCCTTGGCCCCTTTACTCCCCATCACCCTGCTAAGGCCCTGTTCATCTTTCCAAACTCAGCTCAAATGTCTCCTCCATGTGGGCCTCCAGAAGATGGGACATATTTGAAGAAAGCGTCTACATTATACTGACGACAGTAAAGCAGCGTCCAGCACAGAGCAGGCATTCAATAAGTGTTTCTTAAATAAATGGACTGATGGCTGGCTGTGGTAACTGTCCACCTGTGCCTCCGTCCTGGCGCCAAGGGCTCATCTCTCTGCTTTTCAGGACCTTCTGCTCCGCATGCTGCTCTGCTCCCTGTCCTCTTTCTCTTGGTCAGTGATTCGCAAAAACACACCCCTTTCCCAGGGAGGTGAGCTTGTTGGGCGTCTGCATACAGCCTGGATAGTGGGCTCCAACCAGGCCACTCCGGTAAATATTTCCCAACTCAGCCACTTGCTGGCTGGGCCCCTGGAGCTGTTGGCTGAGGCATCTCAGCTGTTTGCTCAGTGGGTGCTGGGTGCCAGGGCCTACCCTCTAGGCATCCAGGGTCTGCATGCCAGGTTTTCTAAACTCTTTGAGGTTGAGAGTTCAGCACCAAGCCACGTATCCCAAGTCAGAGGAGGCTCTCACAAATGCCCCGTATGCAGGACAGGACTGAGCTCCAAGGACTGCCCTCTCCTGGCAATGTCAGTAGAGAATGTGGCTGAGGCTAACCAGAGCCCCCTGAGACCACTGTGACTTTATTTTTTCGTCAGCTATAGAGACAAATTTGGGTTGAGCTTCTACCTCTAGAGTGAGTCAGAGACAGGAGACCCTTCGGGAAAAGGGTTCCTTAGGCCACCTGTCCCTTGTTCCCAGGTGTGCTGCACAGGTCGCTGTTGTCTAGCACCAACGCTGTCTTCTTCCTTTCTCCTATCCTGTCTGTCGAATCATTTATTTACTCATAATATGACATTTTGCGACTAAGTTTTCACCATCTGCAGTGACATTTAAAAAAATATACTTACCTCATGTTTGGCTGCAGTGGGTCTTAGTTGCAGCATGTGGGATCTTTAGTTGCAACAGGTAAACTCTTAGTTGCATCGTATGGAACCTCGTTCCCTTACCAGGGATCAAACCCAGGCCTCCTACATTAGGAGTATGGAATCTTTGCCACTGGACCACCAGGGAAGTCTCTGTCAGTGACATTTCAAAAGAAAACTTAGCAAATTTGTATAAAGTTAAAAAGATTCAATTTTAACAGTCTGAGATTTTTCATTTTGGGGTGTTAAAATATTAATTGCATGTAATGAAATGACCTGAGTAAGTGATCCTGGTTACTTTAATGTTCTTATTTGATTTAAAAAAAAACAAAAAAAAGAAGAGCATTCTTTAAACTCTGCCAAAGCAAAACAAACAAACCAAAAAAAAAAAAAGAAGAAGAAGAAGATTTACTTGTCAGGAGCCTGAAAACCAGCTTAAGCTACCTCCTGCGGTATACACATTCTTCAGCTGACACCCCTGACCGATGGCCTCTAGCCCCACACCTCTGGGAAAGCTTTCCCTGGACTCCCTGGAAAGCTTTCAGGACTCATTTCCCAGAATGCAGTTCACCGCAGGCTTGAGCAGGTTGCAGTGTTAGGCCATTCTTCCTCCTCGAGAGACTCCATCCACCTCCCTGTGATGATCACCCGTGGGCGTCACTGCCAGCCTCAGCTCCAGGCCCTCCGTGCACTCTCTTCGGCTGATAGTCCTTCAGTATTTGAGAAGACCTCTCACCCGCCATCCTGTCAGCTAGGCCAGGACTTCCCCTGGTCTGCATGTGGAAGACCTGAGTTCAATCCCTGGGTCTGGAAGATTCCCTGGAGAAGGGCATGGCAAGCCACTCCAGTATTCCTGCCTGGAGAATTCCATGGACAGTCCATGGGATCGCAAAGAGTCAGACACGATTGAGCCACTAATAGAACACAACCACTCACCCCTGAATCCTCCCCTCTCCGTGTAAACATCCAGAATTCCTTTAGCAATGTCATGTATAGGTTTCTCATTGCATCACTTAGAGCAATTACACACAAAGTACATGAAGGCTTTCTTATAAGAATATGTAATAATAGAGACAGACAAGAAGACTTTTGTTCTGCGTTCAGCCTCGGCTCTCTTTCCAGAGAGAACTCCTCTGATCATTATGGTATGTATGTGCCTAGAAGAATCTTCTCCCTGCACGTACCTGGATATGGGGACAAATGGCAATGTATAAACATCTGTGGAGTTTTACAAATGCATATATATGTGCATACCTAGCAAGGTATATATTATACAGTGTGCCTTCTTTTGTGACCTTCTTTGGAAATTTTAAGCTAAGATTGATAGACTGTCTCTTGGCATTACACATGGGCTTCAGTGTAATGGTACTCTTCTGTTGCCTTCGATGGGCATTCAGTTGCTTCAGATATTCCTGGACAAGGCTATGATGACCGCTTTGAATTTGTTTCTGTCTTGTTGCCTTTATTGGCACGGCTCTTGGCCCGCCAGCCATCCTCTGTGGGTAGAGTATCCACCGGTATACAATAATACATCAATGACGTTGAACTGGGCCAGGGCACAGTAGATGATTCATCCATTTTTCCATTTACTCATTCAACAAAATTTGGCTGAGCAGCTACTCTCTCTTACTGTGCCCCGATTTCAGTCATTCCAAGCCTAGATGAGACAGTTGGCAGGTCTGTCCATGTGGAACATGGTTTAGCAGGGGACCCTCACTCCACACTCTGTTAGAATGGTACAGCCTATTCTACAGATTTTTAAAATTTTTTCTTTACATGTTGTTGGAATAGAGTTGACGTATAATGTGGTTGTTTCCAGTGTACAGCAGACTGATTCCGTCCTACATATACATATATTTATTCTTTTTCAGATTCTTTTCTCACATAGGTTATCATGGCATATTGAGTAGAGCTCCCTGTGCTATACAGTAGCCCACAGATTTTTTATAAAAGATAATTATAGCACACTTTCAACTTCCATGCTCTTGGGCATCTGTTAACACCTCTCAAGTCTTTTGAAAAAATTATAAACTGCTGCCCCAACTTGTACAGTTAATTTTCAGATTCTAAGTAAAGGATATTTGCATTTCCTCTTATGTTTTATCTTATTACTTTCTTCTCTTCCTTGCACCTTTTCAAGATTTTTTTTTTTAGCCTTGATGTCTTTGTGCACAGTACTAGCTAGCCTTGGTCCTCAAACGGGAACATACCTCTTCATAGTCTCATGTAGGGAGGATGTTCTTTTTTTTTTTTTTTAAAGATTTATTTATTTATTTATTTTGGTGGGGTGGGGTGGGGAGGGAGGGGAGCCGGCGGACCACTTTTATTGGTCTTTCATTTGTCCATTTTCATCCATCTTTGCTTTGCATATATATGTGCATACCTAGCAAGGTATATATTATCAGTGTGCCTTCTTTTGTGACCTTCTTTGGAAATTTTAAGCTAAGATTGATAGACTGTCTCTTGGCATTACACATGGGCTTCAGTGTAATGGTACTCTTCTGTTGCCTTCGATGGGCATTCAGTTGCTTCAGATATTCCTGGACAAGGCTATGATGACCGCTTTGAATTTGTTTCTGTCTTGTTGCCTTTATTGGCACGGCTCTTGGCCCGCCAGCCATCCTCTGTGGGTAGAGTATCCACCGGTATACAATAATACATCAATGACGTTGAACTGGGCCAGGGCACAGTAGATGATTCATCCATTTTTCCATTTACTCATTCAACAAAATTTGGCTGAGCAGCTACTCTCTCTTACTGTGCCCCGATTTCAGTCATTCCAAGCCTAGATGAGACAGTTGGCAGGTCTGTCCATGTGGAACATGGTTTAGCAGGGGACCCTCACTCCACACTCTGTTAGAATGGTACAGCCTATTCTACAGATTTTTAAAATTTTTTCTTTACATGTTGTTGGAATAGAGTTGACGTATAATGTGGTTGTTTCCAGTGTACAGCAGACTGATTCCGTCCTACATATACATATATTTATTCTTTTTCAGATTCTTTTCTCACATAGGTTATCATGGCATATTGAGTAGAGCTCCCTGTGCTATACAGTAGCCCACAGATTTTTTATAAAAGATAATTATAGCACACTTTCAACTTCCATGCTCTTGGGCATCTGTTAACACCTCTCAAGTCTTTTTGAAAAAATTATAAACTGCTGCCCCAACTTGTACAGTTAATTTTCAGATTCTAAGTAAAGGATATTTGCATTTCCTCTTATGTTTTATCTTATTACTTTCTTCTCTTCCTTGCACCTTTTCAAGATTTTTTTTTTTAGCCTTGATGTCTTTGTGCACAGTACTAGCTAGCCTTGGTCCTCAAACGGGAACATACCTCTTCATAGTCTCATGTAGGGAGGATGTTCTTTTTTTTTTTTTTTAAAGATTTATTTATTTATTTATTTTGGTGGGGGTGGGGTGGGGAGGGAGGGGAGCCGGCGGACCACTTTTATTGGTCTTTCATTTGTCCATTTTCATCCATCTTTGTTCTTTGGCCCGTGTGGGCCTCCCATCGCGGTGGCCTCTGTTGTCGCAGAGCACCGGCTCTAGGCGCATGCGCTCCAGAGCTCCGGCTCGTAATTGGACACATCGGTCCAGCCGCTCCACGGCACGTGGGATCTTCCCAGGCCAGGGATCGAACTGGCGCCCCTTGCACTGCAAGGCGGTGTCCTTACCCACTGGACCACCCGGGAAGCCCTGGGAGGATGTTCTTGGCAAGACTAGACCATAAGCAGAGTCCCATGGCTTGCCATTGAAGACATCCCTCCTGGATGACATTGATTTGTTAATGAACACTGTCTCAGCCTTTATGACCCCATCTTGACCTCCAGGGCCTTGTATATATGTATACATACAATAATTATAGCATTCACTTGATCCTCTAAGAACACCTGATTTCTAAGAACCCTGCATAAAAGAAAATGAGGCTAGTTTGGCACAGCTTTTTAAGTCAGCCTGATTCCGTGGAAAGGGGGATGATGCTAGGTCTGGTCAGTGTGTGTCTATGCGTGCTCTGTCATGTCTGATTCTACGACCCGATGAACAGTAGTCCACCTGGCTTCTCTGTCCATAGGATTCTCCAGGCAAGAATACTGGAGTGGGTTGCCATTTCCTCCTCTAGAGGATCCTCCTGACTGACCCAGAAGTGGAACCTCTGTCTCCTGTATTGGCAGGCAGATTCTTTACCCCTGAGCTACCTACCGGGGAAGCCCAGGTTTTATAGACGTTTAGCCCTAAAGCCTTGAGATCTGGGCAGGAATCAGAGATGAATTTTGTTTTAGAAGTAGGGAAACAGATACACTGTCAGAAAGTCCCTTGGCTTAAGTTCACCGCCTTTGGACAGTAAGTTTGGTAACTGCTCCTCAACCTTAGAGAATTTAGTGTACACTGTCAGTTGTGTGGATTCAGCCAACCCTTTTGCTGGAGTCCTGTCCCAGGTTAATAAGGGTAACAGGATAGATATGTCCTCAGTAAACCTCGAACCAAAAGGCGAGCCCGCGTCAGAGACATTGCAGTGCCCTAGTTATCCAGCCAGCCAGCAGCCTCACCCTATTTAGAATCCAGCTGAGACTAAGAAGGAACCAACGAGACCTGGAGCCAGACCATTTCTCAAGAGCCTTAAACTTTTATTTTAGAAAGAGTTGTAACAGACTTATCTGGTTTTTCTCGTCCTTAGCAAATAAAAGTTGCGAAGTTAAACTGGCATAGGGGGGCTATGAGAGCAAGGATACCAACAGTAGGGTTACAAACCTGGTTGTGAGAAAGGAGGCAGAAAACAGGGAAAAAGCAAAGCTGAAAAAAAAAAAAAAAAAGGCCATTCAGATCAATTTAGTGCCACCGCCCACAGGGGCCAAACACTCCAATGTCCCCGAGGGCATGATTGCTTTTCAAAAGTGTCCACAGCTGTGATTGAGTCATTGACTAAATTACCTTTTGGGTGCTCTTTAAGGGAAAGAAGAGATCTATGTAATACTTTTAAGTAAGATCTCTTTTAAAAATGAAATCAAACGGTATCAGTCCAAGGACTTCCCTGATGGTCCAGTGGGTAAAGAGTCTGCCTTGCAGTGAAAGGGCACCGGTTCGATCCCTGGCCGGGGATGATCTCATGTGCCGAAGAGAAGCTAGTCTGGTGTGTCCAATTACGGGCCAGCACTCTGCAATGAGAGAGGCCACTGCGATGGGAGGCCCACACATGCCAAAGAATAAAGATGGATGAAAAATAAATGATGACTTAGAGGCAAAAAACAAGAAAACAGCCACAACAACAGAAAATATCAGTTCAAAAATGAAAGACTTGGAGCTACAAAGGAAAGATTTTAGTGATTGAAAAATTCACTTATTTGGGGAAACTTTCTCAGGAAATTTTACAAATTTGAAAGATGTGTTGAATTTTTTTATTGAGTTGATTTATGATATTAGTTCAGGCATACAATATATAGTGATTCAAAGTTTTTATAGATTATACTTCATTTATTATTATTAAAATATTGGCTGTATTCCCTGTGCTGTACAATAGATCCTTATAGCTTATTTACCTTATACACAGCAATTTGTACCTCTTGTTACTCTAGCCCTGTCTTGTCTCTCCCTCAAATATGTCTCAGTAAACCTAAAAAGGCCCCTAAGAATTGGTTAGATCCAGCCAGCCAGCAGCCTCACCCTATTTAGAATCCAGCTGAGACTAAGAAGGAACCAACGAGACCTGGAGCCAGACCATTTCTCAAGAGCCTTAAACTTTTATTTTAGAAAGAGTTGTAACAGACTTATCTGGTTTTTCTCGTCCTTAGCAAATAAAAGTTGCGAAGTTAAACTGGCATAGGGGGGCTATGAGAGCAAGGATACCAACAGTAGGGTTACAAACCTGGTTGTGAGAAAGGAGGCAGAAAACAGGGAAAAAGCAAAGCTGAAAAAAAAAAAAAAAAAGGCCATTCAGATCAATTTAGTGCCACCGCCCACAGGGGCCAAACACTCCAATGTCCCCGAGGGCATGATTGCTTTTCAAAAGTGTCCACAGCTGTGATTGAGTCATTGACTAAATTACCTTTTGGGTGCTCTTTAAGGGAAAGAAGAGATCTATGTAATACTTTTAAGTAAGATCTCTTTTAAAAATGAAATCAAACGGTATCAGTCCAAGGACTTCCCTGATGGTCCAGTGGGTAAAGAGTCTGCCTTGCAGTGAAAGGGCACCGGTTCGATCCCTGGCCGGGGATGATCTCATGTGCCGAAGAGAAGCTAGTCTGGTGTGTCCAATTACGGGCCAGCACTCTGCAATGAGAGAGGCCACTGCGATGGGAGGCCCACACATGCCAAAGAATAAAGATGGATGAAAAATAAATGATGACTTAGAGGCAAAAAACAAGAAAACAGCCACAACAACAGAAAATATCAGTTCAAAAATGAAAGACTTGGAGCTACAAAGGAAAGATTTTAGTGATTGAAAAATTCACTTATTTGGGGAAACTTTCTCAGGAAATTTTACAAATTTGAAAGATGTGTTGAATTTTTTTATTGAGTTGATTTATGATATTAGTTCAGGCATACAATATATAGTGATTCAAAGTTTTTATAGATTATACTTCATTTATTATTATTAAAATATTGGCTGTATTCCCTGTGCTGTACAATAGATCCTTATAGCTTATTTACCTTATACACAGCAATTTGTACCTCTTGTTACTCTAGCCCTGTCTTGTCTCTCCCCTCTTCCCATGGAGAGACCATGGGTAACCACTAGTTCATTCTCTTTATCTCCTGAGTCTGTTTCTGTTTTGTTATATCCATTCATTTGTTTTATGGGGTTGACCAAAAAGTTCGTTTGGGGTTTTCTGAAAAAATGTGATGAAACCCAAATGAACTTTCTGGTCAACCCAATATTTTTTAGACTCTAAATGCAAGTGATAACATGCTGTATTTGTCTTTGTCTGACTTATTTCAATAAGTGTAAAACCCTCTAGGTCCTTTCATGGTGTTGTAAGTGACAACATTGCCTTCTTTTTATGGCTGAGTAATAGTCCATCGTACACACATATCACTTCTTTATCCATTCATCTGTGGATGGACAGTTAGGTTGACTTGCTTCCATATCTTGGCTGTTGTAAGTAATTGCTGCTATGAACATCAAGGAGCATGTATCTTTCTTAACTAGGGTTTTCATTTTCTTTGGATATAGACCCCTGGTGCTAGAATTGTGGGATCATATGGTAGTGCTATTTTCAGTTTTGTTAAGGATTTCCATGCTATTTTCCACAGTGACTGCACCAATTTTCACTCACACCAGCAGTGTACAAAGGGTTCCCTTTTCTCTACCTCCTCGCCAACATTTTTTTTTATGATTTTTTTTTTTTTAATTTCAGCATGGATGAGGTGATATCTCATTGCGGTTTTGATTTGCATTTCTCTAATGATTAGCAATGTCGAGCATACTTTTCATGTGTCTGTTGGCCATCTGTATGTTTTCTTTGGAGAAATGTCTATTCTGGTCTTCTTCCGAGGTTTTAATCGAGTTGTTTGATTTTTTTTATATTAAGATGTATGAATTGCTATGTATTTTGGATTTTGACTCCTTATTGGTTACATCATTTACAAATATTTTGTCCCATTTAGTAGGTTGTCTTTTTGTTTTACCAATGATTGCCTTCACAAAAGCTTTTTAAGCTTAATTAGGTCTCATTTGTTTCTTTAATTTTTAAAATTTTATTTTGTGTTAGGAGACAGATCCAAAAAAATGTCTCTACAATTTATGTTAAAGAGTGCTTGTCTTGCACTTTTTTTCTAGGAGTTTTATGGATTTTGGTCTTACATTTAAGTCTTTGACCCATTTTGAGTTAATTTTTGTATTTGGTGTGAAGAAATACTCTAATTTCATTCTTCTACATGTAGTTACCCAGCTCTTCCAGTGCCACGTATTTAAGTGTTAGTCACTCAGTTGTGTCTGACTCTTTGCAGTCCCGTGGACTGTAGCTCACCAGGCTCCTCTGTTCATTGGTTTTCCCAGGCCAGAATACTGGAACAGGTAGCCATTCCCTTCTCCAGGGGATCTTCCCAACCCAGGGATTGAACCGGGGTCTCCTGGATTGCAGGCAGATTCTTTACCATCGAGCCACCAGGGACACTCTCATTGAAGAAACTGCCTTTTCTCCATTGTATATTCTTTCCTCCGTTGTTGTCAGTTGACAATAAATGTGTGAGTTTATTTCTGGGTTCTCTCTTCTGTTCCACTGACCTATGTGTCTGTTTTGGGTCCATTACCATGCTGTTTTGATTCTGGTGTTTTTGTTTCTGCCCAATTTTTAAAATTATTTCTTCTAGTTCTGTGAATAATGCCATTGGCATATTGATAGGGATTGCATTGAATCTGTAGATTGCCTTGGTCATTTTAAGAATATTAATTCTTTTGATTCATAAACACGGAATATCTTTCCATTAGTTTGTGTCTTCTCCAGTTTATTTCATCAATTTTGAATGCATGGCTTTTACCTCCTTAATTAGATTTACTCCTAGGTATTTTATTCTTTTTTTTTTAATTATCATTTATTTTGCTCCAAACCATCTTGAAAATTTTATCATTTCAGTCTTTATGATCTGTGTTTAGCTTTATCTTATTAAATAATTGTTGAATTTATAAGTGATGGTCTTATCTTTTTAAATTTTTTTTATTTTACTTTTTACTTTTGTCGTGTTTTGTTGTTTGCAGGTATGTATAGTCCCATATTAGTCATATGTATATCCCTGGTCCCCTCCCTCCTCCAACCTCCTCCCAGTCCCCTCATCCCATCCCTCCAGATCATCTTACAGAGCCCCTGCAGGATCCCCTATTCCTACAGTGCAATGACAATAGCTATCCTTTTCACATATGATAGTATAGGTTTCCATGTTACTCCCACTACACCTCCCACCCCCTGTTCATTCCCCACCATGTCCATACGTCAGTTCTCTATGTCTGTTTTTCCATTGCTTCACTGCGTGTTTTATCATTACCATCTTACTAGATTCCATATATATGTGTTAGTATACTATACTTGTCTTTCTCTTTTTGACCTACTTCAATTTTTATAATAAGTTCTAGATCCATTCATCTCATTAGGACTGATTCTTCTGCATTTCTTTTTAGACCTGAGTGTATTTTATTCTTTTTGATGTGATTTTAAATGGTCTTGTTTTAATATCGCTTGCTGATAGTTCATTGTTAGTATTTAGAAATGCAACAGATTTCTGTATATTAGTTTTGTGTCCTGCAACTTTACCAAATTCATGGATGTGCTCTAGAAGTTTTTCGGTGGTGTGCTTAGGATTTTCTATGTATAGAATCATGTCAACCGTAGTCAGTGACAGTTTTCCTTCTTCATTTTTGATTTGGGTGTCTTTTTCTTGTGTAGAGATATACATGATACAAGATCTCTGTTCAAAAATAAAACTAATAAATATCAATCCAGAACAAAATAAAAGCTTTGGAGATGCAAGAGATAAGTTGCAGTGGCTGAAAATCCACTTATTTGGGAAGCTTCCTCAGAAAATCCTAAAAATTTGAAAGATGTATTGACTTTTTTGTGTGTGTGGGTTAAGTTTTATTTGGGGCATAATTAGGACTGCAGCCCGGGAGGCAGCACCCCAGATAGCTCTGAGAGACTGCTCCAAAGAGATAGGGGAGGAAAGCCAATATAAGCATTTCAGTGTGGGGGGAAATTCAACTGCCATCAAACAAAGGGTTTTTTCAAAGGCTTTTGTTTTACAAATGGCTTGTGCCTGTCATGAGGATGTGATATCTTCATGAAGGATTTTAGCGCTCTTGTAGTTGTGAGGAGATGCAAGGATTGAGTGTATTGACTTTTAATCAGATAACCTGAGTTCAAATCAGAGCTCTCCTACTAGCCAGCCATGTGCCTTGGCTAAATAATTTACCTTTCATGAACTTTGCTTTCCTCAGTAGTAAAACAGGAATAGTATCACTTGCCTTTTCAATCTCATGGGAATATTCTGAAAATCCACCAGGCTTACGTGTTTGAAAGTGCTTTGTAAACTGTAGATCATGGAAAGGTTTAAGTGAGGTCTATAGGTCACATCCAGATGTTGCCTATTGGTAGACAATGACTCAAGCTGTGGAAGGAGAAAGAGATGAATTCCCAGTTATTGCTAAAAAAAAGAAAAAAAAGTCACACATACACACAATACATGTATCTTCATGAAAAGTAAAAGGAAAACTCATTCAGTCATGAGTGACCCCGTGGGCTGTAGCCTGCCAGGTTTTTCTGTCCATGGAATTCTCCAGGCAAGAATACTGAACTAGGGTGCCATTCTCTTCTCAAGGGGAATCTTCTTGACCCAGTAATGGAACCCATGTCTCCTGCATTGGTAGGTGGATTCCTTCCCAGCTGAGCTACCAGGAAAGCCCACATCTGCATATAAGCGTGTTTATTTAGAAAATGTGCCCTAAATCTCCCAAGACTTTTCTTTCACCTGGTGAAGGAGGAAACTGTAACTTGAATACCTCAGGAACTAAAACCTTCCAAACTCAGCACTGAAATTTTGAGTGCTTTCTCTTTTTAATCTTTATTCATCATTTTTTTTTTCTAATTTGAAATAAATAGTTACCTTTGAACAATTGGACATTGCAGAAATATTTAACATAGTGAATACTTTCTAGAATCCCAAGTACCTTCCATCCATCTGTTCTGAGCAGTTGGATTGACTCTGGCCTTTCAGAATTTTTTCTATGTTAGTTCTTTGTGTCCTGCGGGCATCCAGTGGAGAATTCCTGAAATAATCCTTTGTTATAAAGGATAAACCTTTAGGGGTGGAAATACATTTTCTATCCTCAAAAGTTGCCGCTGTGTGTCCCCCTGTCCCTCTGGACTGTTTTGGCCATAGGCGTGCTATCAGCAGGGCTTTACCTAGGCCATCCGAGAAGCAGCTCCTCAGCTAGATGCCCTGCCCACGGGCATCCTCTTTTCACATCCACATCTCATGCAGCTGTGAGCACAGTCGAACTGCGTGAAACTCTTGCCTGCCCCTGCCCTTTGCTCAAGCTCCACTTTGCCCTGAGTCCAGCCTCAGCTCCCATGTGTGATGCCCAGGGCCTCTGTCGTCAGGCCCTGGCTGCTTGCCCAGGCCTCTCCCACTCCACACAGCAGCCACGCTGAACTGCTCATTGCTCCTGGACGTGAAGTCGTTTCACCATCTGTGGCTTCAGACAAGCTGCTCCCACCTCCTGGCATGCTCTGCTTTCTCCTGGTGAACCCCTCTTCATTCTTCAAGGCTCCTCAGAGGCTCCACTTCCCTTCTCTGGGGGCTTCCGACCTCCCTCCCCTTTCTCTGGTTATCTGTCCTCTGCCTGACACGGCAAATCCCAACCTTTCCATGCGACCGCCACCCCACCTTCCCATTGCTGTAAGTACTGCACTGTAGGTGATGTTTTTGTTTATTTCAACTTATTATTTACTTAATCGTTTCACTTTATATTGGAGCAGTACTAGTCAACAATGTCGTGATAGCTTCAGGTGGACAGCAAAGGGACCCACGCAGACACATACCTGTATCCTTTCTCCCCTGGTCTCCCGGCCCATCCCGGCCGTGTGGATGTTTGCTTTTTTACTTTCCATCTCCTAACTGATCTGGGAGATCCTTGGTCACCTTTGTGTCCAATTACTCTTCAATAGGTGCATACTAAGTGTTTATTGAACCAAACCAGACAGGGGACCTTTGGGTCAGGAAAACCTGAATTTAAAGCCACTTGGAAGACCATCCAGTCCAGGGTCTTGGGCAGGCATGGTGTCAGAGGGCCACAGAGGCACCTCACTTTATCCAGGGTGCCAAAAGAGCCCAAGAGACAAGGACCTCAGCCTTCCTTGGAAGACTGTTCTCAAACAGGACTGTTACTAGGGAAAGCCTTCTACTTGCATTTATAGCCAATGCTCAGGCTTTCAGAGACAGGCCTCCAGGTCACAGGCAATTCCCTAGAGGATGCCAAACAGATTCCCATTGAGACATGTTGAAAGTTGATTTTCAACCACTATGTCAGCCCCAAGTCCATGTAAAAATCTCATTTGGGACAACCACTCTCAGCATGCCCTGCCCACGGGCATCCTCTTTTCACATCCACATCTCATGCAGCTGTGAGCACAGTCGAACTGCGTGAAACTCTTGCCCGCCCCTGCCCTTTGCTCAAGCTCCACTTTGCCCTGAGTCCAGCCTCAGCTCCCATGTGTGATGCCCAGGGCCTCTGTCGTCAGGCCCTGGCTGCTTGCCCAGGCCTCTCCCACTCCACACAGCAGCCACGCTGAACTGCTCATTGCTCCTGGACGTGAAGTCGTTTCACCATCTGTGGCTTCAGACAAGCTGCTCCCACCTCCTGGCATGCTCTGCTTTCTCCTGGTGAACCCCTCTTCATTCTTCAAGGCTCCTCAGAGGCTCCACTTCCCTTCTCTGGGGGCTTCCGACCTCCCTCCCCTTTCTCTGGTTATCTGTCCTCTGCCTGACACGGCAAATCCCAACCTTTCCATGCGACCGCCACCCCACCTTCCCATTGCTGTAAGTACTGCACTGTAGGTGATGTTTTTGTTTATTTCAACTTATTATTTACTTAATCGTTTCACTTTATATTGGAGCAGTACTAGTCAACAATGTCGTGATAGCTTCAGGTGGACAGCAAAGGGACCCACGCAGACACATACCTGTATCCTTTCTCCCCTGGTCTCCCGGCCCATCCCGGCCGTGTGGATGTTTGCTTTTTCACTTTCCATCTCCTAACTGATCTGGGAGATCCTTGGTCACCTTTGTGTCCAATTACTCTTCAATAGGTGCATACTAAGTGTTTATTGAACCAAACCAGACAGGGGACCTTTGGGTCAGGAAAACCTGAATTTAAAGCCACTTGGAAGACCATCCAGTCCAGGGTCTTGGGCAGGCATGGTGTCAGAGGGCCACAGAGGCACCTCACTTTATCCAGGGTGCCAAAAGAGCCCAAGAGACAAGGACCTCAGCCTTCCTTGGAAGACTGTTCTCAAACAGGACTGTTACTAGGGAAAGCCTTCTACTTGCATTTATAGCCAATGCTCAGGCTTTCAGAGACAGGCCTCCAGGTCACAGGCAATTCCCTAGAGGATGCCAAACAGATTCCCATTGAGACGTGTTGAAAGTTGATTTTCAACCACTATGTCAGCCCCAAGTCCATGTAAAAATCTCAGGCTCCCCTTGTGGAAACGTTGACACGCACTGTGCACCACGTGTGAAAACAGCATGGCCCACAGAAGAGGTCAACAAGCTCATTTTTTGGTGGGAAATCCTGGGCGGGGCCCAAATGGGACTGCCTTCCAGAGTGGTGTGGGCAAAAGAGGGGAGGGTCTGGGGGCCAAAGACTCAAAGAGAAAGTCAGGCTCTGCTCTTCCTGGCTGTGTGATGGGCATATTAAATTCTCTAGTTGTGGTTCCTACATCTATAAAAATGGTTTGATAAGATTGTTCTTCTCATTGAGTTATCATGAAGAATAAATAATGGTATATTTGAAAGAAAGTGCTTTTATTTTTA
The DNA here is from genome assembly GCA_022376925.1 of Tragulus kanchil. Classification (NCBI taxonomy): domain Eukaryota; kingdom Metazoa; phylum Chordata; class Mammalia; order Artiodactyla; family Tragulidae; genus Tragulus; species Tragulus kanchil. The sequence goes on from JAIOJX010000006.1 coordinate 140,844,927, forward strand.
TTATATCTTTATGTATGTATTTTTGGCGGTGCTGGGTCTTTGTTGTTGCACGGGCTTTGCTCTAGTTGCGGGAAGCAGGAACTACTTTCTAGCGGCAGTGTGTGGGCTTCTCATTGTAGGGGCTTCTCTTGTTGTGGAGCACTGGCTTTAGAACATGAGGGCTCAGCCGTTGGGGCTCCCAGGCTCTAGAGCACAGGCTCAATAGGTGTGGTGCACGGGCTTAGCTGCTCTGCAGCATGTGGGATCTTCCTTGTCCAGGGATCAAACCCGTGACTCCCGCGTTGGCAGGCAATTCTTTGGCACTGAGCCACCAGGGAAGCCCTAAAGTACTTTACAAATACTACTATTTTCTTCTCTTTCTCGAACTGATGCTCTTGAAACTGTCCTGTGCAACACTTCCCTACTCCAGGCTGGTGCTGCGTGTGCACACATGTGTGTGCCTATGGGTCCAGGGTGGGCAGGCCTGTCCACCCTTTTGTTAGTCTCCTTTGGACTCCATGGAACAATACATACTAATGTGAGGATTTCATGATGTGGCTGAGCCTTCTCTTTCCCTCCTCTCTCTCTGCCTCATGATGAGGGAGGAAAAGAACAAATATCAACCCCTTAGAGTTAATTTGTGTGAAAGTCAAGGGAATACAGAACTTCTAGGAAAGCCTTCTACTTGCATTTATAGCCAATGCTCAGGCTTTCAGAGACAGGCCTCCAGGTCACAGGCAATTCCCTAGAGGATGCCAAACAGATTCCCATTGAGACATGTTGAAAGTTGATTTTCAACCACTATGTCAGCCCCAAGTCCATGTAAAAATCTCAGGCTCCCCTTGTGGAAACGTTGACACGCACTGTGCACCACGTGTGAAAACAGCATGGCCCACAGAAGAGGTCAACAAGCTCATTTTTTGGTGGGAAATCCTGGGCGGGGCCCAAATGGGACTGCCTTCCAGAGTGGTGTGGGCAAAAGAGGGGAGGGTCTGGGGGCCAAAGACTCAAAGAGAAAGTCAGGCTCTGCTCTTCCTGGCTGTGTGATGGGCATATTAAATTCTCTAGTTGTGGTTCCTACATCTATAAAAATGGTTTGATAAGATTGTTCTTCTCATTGAGTTATCATGAAGAATAAATAATGGTATATTTGAAAGAAAGTGCTTTTATTTTTATTATATCTTTATGTATGTATTTTTGGCGGTGCTGGGTCTTTGTTGTTGCACGGGCTTTGCTCTAGTTGCGGGAAGCAGGAACTACTTTCTAGCGGCAGTGTGTGGGCTTCTCATTGTAGGGGCTTCTCTTGTTGTGGAGCACTGGCTTTAGAACATGAGGGCTCAGCCGTTGGGGCTCCCAGGCTCTAGAGCACAGGCTCAATAGGTGTGGTGCACGGGCTTAGCTGCTCTGCAGCATGTGGGATCTTCCTTGTCCAGGGATCAAACCCGTGACTCCCGCGTTGGCAGGCAATTCTTTGGCACTGAGCCACCAGGGAAGCCCTAAAGTACTTTACAAATACTACTATTTTCTTCTCTTTCTCGAACTGATGCTCTTGAAACTGTCCTGTGCAACACTTCCCTACTCCAGGCTGGTGCTGCGTGTGCACACATGTGTGTGCCTATGGGTCCAGGGTGGGCAGGCCTGTCCACCCTTTTGTTAGTCTCCTTTGGACTCCATGGAACAATACATACTAATGTGAGGATTTCATGATGTGGCTGAGCCTTCTCTTTCCCTCCTCTCTCTCTGCCTCATGATGAGGGAGGAAAAGAACAAATATCAACCCCTTAGAGTTAATTTGTGTGAAAGTCAAGGGAATACAGAATGCTGGGTCCCAAACCCAGGTGTATCAGGTGACACATGAGGTAGATGTGTGCTTTATCTGCATCTACACCTTACCCTATGTAGTAATGGCGAACTCTGAACCAGGATTGAGATTAAATCTTATTAGAGCAATAGAGTTAGGGTGACTACTGAGTTACTTCAGGAGCCAGAATGGACAACAATCTCAGAGTGATAGAAACGGGAGATGGAGTCACGCCACGGTGCAGGGGAGTGGACTGAATACAGGGTGGAGAGTTAGGAGACCTGTTCTTAGGGGCCCTGGCTTGGTCTCCAGACCTGACTTGGCTGCATCTCTAGCTGGGTTGCCCCAGTGATTTCTCTTTTCTGGATCTTAAGAGTCAGAGCTGTGAAATGAACCATTTGAACCAGGTTATAGCTACATTTCCTTTGAGTTCTGATGGAAAAGGAAAGAAATCAACACTTGCTGAATGTCTGCCCTGTGCACACAATCTGCATAAGACTACCTTGAATAGCCAATGACTCTGTCACCCACGAAAGTCAGGTTTATGTAGAAGAACCATGGAATCAGATAGACATGGATTGAAATCCTAAATCTATTATTGTCTAGCAGTGTAACTTCCAGTGAGTTTCTTAACTTTTCCAAGTCTCACTCTTTCCATCTGTAAAATAGGTCTATGGACAGACTAAACATACTTGTGTGCTTCCAAGTCAGCTAAATAAAAGACGATGCAAGTCTTTAGCAGCAGAGATGTAGCCCAAAGTCAGATCTCCTGGTTGATTCTGAGCCTTGTGCTTGTTTCCCAGGTGTCTTCTTTGTTTTCCCATCCACTGCTCTGAAATGAATCGCAGGTCCTTCCATGAGAGGCAGCCCCGTATATGCAGAAGAACCCAATATGATGACAATCAGCATTCACATGCCAGATGATTCCCCAGAATGGTGGTTTAGTCACTTGGTTGTGTCTGACTCTTGTGATTCCATGGACTGTGGCCCACCAGGCTCCTCTGTCTATGAAATTTTCCAGGCAACGATACTGGAGTAGGTTGCCATTTCCTTCTCCAGAGGATCTTCCAGACCCAGGGACTGAACTGGGTTCTCCTGCACTGCAGGCGGATTCTTTACCAACTGAGCTACCGGGGAAGCCCAGCCACTGGCAAACCGTTTTCAGAGTCTGATTCTCAGACCATGCTCAGCATTTCTAGCCCCACCCTACCCCACCCTTACCTCCTGCCACTTCACTTATCTGGGGGGCAGGAGAGCCATCTAGGGGGTGAACCAACAGTTGCCTGTGGCACGCCTTCCTAGCCGAAGAACCAGAGGGGTGGCTCCGTGCTCTTATTGACCAGGTGGGCAGCCAGGAGAACTCGAAGACTCTGGTTCCAAAGAGGTCAGGGTTGGGAATTCCCTGCCTGGCCAGTGGCTAGGACTTGGTACTGTCATTGCCACTGCCCAGGTGAAGTCCCTGGTTAGGGAACAAAGATCTTGCAAATCAAGCGGGGAGCCCCCCTCCAAAAAAAATCAGGGTCAGAAAAGAGAGCTGGTATTAAGCTAGCTCCTCACTGGAAACACACCCTGCCCATGGCCGCAGAGGGCTGGGAAGCAGAGATACCATGTTTAAAGTGGTTCAGGTCCTGGGCACCGAGAATGTCTGTGAGGAGGTGTCCTCAGAGAGAGCACAGCCCCTTCCTCGAGTTCTTAAACCTGAACTCACAGACCTGTGTGCCAGAGGGAGAAGAAAACTTTTACGGGCTTAAAATGATGGGGTTTTTTTCAGACATGTGTCAGCACTAGCCGAGCTGCGCCCTAAGAGCTGCAGCCAAAGCATTAAATAACAGGACTGATAAGCCTGTTACATTTCCAGAGGAGGTTGCAAGCAGGAAAAACAAGAGTGCCTCTATGGAAATCTTCTTTTCAGGAAGGGACAACTTCAAGTGGCCCCAGCCTCCTAGGAAATTGTATGTTTATTAAAGGGCACCACGTCTCCTCACTCTTTCATCTAGAAGTTCGATGATGTCCAAGAGAAGAGTCCAATGTGCACGGGCAAAGGTGCGTCCAGGGGCTTCCCTGGTGGTACTGTGGGTAAGAATCCACCTGCCAATGCAGGGGACACGGGTTCGACCCCTGGTCCAGGAAGATCCCACATATCTTGGGACAACCAAGCGGGTGGGCCACAACTACTGAGCCTGTGTGCTGGAACTGCTGAAGCCCGCGTTCCTAGAACCCCTGCTCTACAACACGATTTGTTCTTGCTGTTCAGCCGCTCAGTTTTGCCCAACTCTTTTGCGACCCTGTGGACTACAGTCCACCAGGCTGCTCTGTCCATGAGCTTTCCCAGGCAAGAATACTGGAGTCAATTGCCATCTCCTTCTCTAGGGGATCTTCCTGACTCAGGGATTCAACCTGCATCTCCTGCACTGACAGGCAGATTCTTTTTACCACTCAGCCACCTGGGAAGCCCACTCCACACCAAGAGAGGCATCACAATGGGAAGCCAGGGCACAGCAACAAAGAGTGGCCCCACTCACCGCAACCAGAGAAAACCCACGCACAGCAACAAAGACCTAGCACAACCAATTAAAAAAAAGAACACCAACAAAACTGTTTTCTTAAAAAAGGTGCATCTAGACTGGTCTGTTGTAGATCCGATTAGACTTCCTCTAGTCCATCTCCCCAGGTCCTTCCCAGGGATATCCAAAGAGGCAGAACTCATGGGGAGCAGTCAAGAGCCATGGAGAAGGGAGAGTCCCCTGGGCAAACATCCAGCCAGTATCTCTTAGGGGACCAGGCTTGTTCATCTGAGCTACCTGCCTTCCCCATTCCACCTCTTGGAATATATTTTTAGGATCATTTCATGAGCAAAACGTTTGCCAACCCTTTTATAGATCGGTTACAAAACAGAAACTCTTCCTCACCGCTCTGGAGAAGTATGGGGGGGGGGGCAGGAAAAAAAATCTTGCCTGTAATTGAAGGCAGGTTGGGAGATGTTCACGCTTTGAAATTCTCCCTCTTGTGAAATGTTTATGAAACACTTTCCACAAACGAGTTATGCAACTGGCACTAAGGCTTTGATCATTTTCATCGCTAGTGATATATTCATTAGGGTCGGGCTGTTTTCCCCCCATGAGAAGCCCATGTGAAATGTCATGGGGAGGGGGCTCAGGCTACATAACCCAGTCCATGTGTCTCGTCACACGACCCCAGAAACAGGTGATTAATAAGCAGGCTCAAGTGTATGTGTGGGCCAGAGCATCACCTTCTCCATCCCTGATGGTCTGTTCTTGCTCCCATCCCTGGGATGTGTGGAGTACTGTTTCATAGAAAGAGTGCCAGGTGAGGGTCAGAGGACCATTCCCTTGCCAGGGGTTAGCCAGGGTCTTGTTCTGTACCTTTACACCCATCTCTGAAGCACTCCTGGTCTCCGGGAGATGGGGAGATAAGGACTTGGGTGAAGCTCAGTAAGGAACATTCGAAAGGTTCCCAGTTCATCCAAAAGGGCTGTCTCTTCTCAGAATGAGACTATTGCATTCTATAGCAGGTGATGTCAGGGAGTTTGCTAGGCTTAGAAAAGATAATCATCCATGATACCTCCTTACCTCTCTGGTCACTACCCAAGATTCAGTGTAATACCTTTGCACAGCACCGTGAATGGAGAAGATCCTAAACTAACAAACCGTGTCTAAGAGATGGACAGGGAGATCGATGGCTGTGACCGGGCAGAGCCCTCTGTGGGGGCTTGTGTCCCCAGGGATTGGTTCATCCCAACAGGGCCTGGAGGAATAATCCCTTCGCGTGAGAAGAAGCTCCAAAGGGACCCTGGAGATGGTCTGCAGAGTTCCAGGCCGGCTGTGGGTTTGGTTGGGTTTTCACAAGTACGGGGGAAATTGGGTTTTCATCCAATTTGCCTCCGGTTCTCACATTAAAAGTCAATGGGATCTAACAGAAGTCTCTCTATCTCATCTTCCCAATCCACAGCCAACACCCAGTTGCCTGGAAAGATTCCAGTCTTTTCCATTCGACAACTGTGAAAGGGATTTTTGGATTTGAAAGGGACTTGATTTCTTAGTTTTTAGCCTCCGGACTCTCAGAGAGTCATCCCAGCAGTGTGCAGGGGGCGGTGGGTGGGGGCAGAGTTGCGACTTTGTCTTCGCCGCCGCCGCCGCCAGCTCAGCTCTTTCTGAGACTCACCGACCAAAGCGGAGATTGTAGAACTTACAGGAAAAGTCATCTGCTTTATCTCAAATCGATTTGTCTAGGATTCCCTTCTTTGGGGTTCACCATCAGCGACTCATACCCAAGGGGTAATAAATTAGGAAAAAGGAGAGAGTAAGCTGTGGATAAAGCAAAAACGGAGAAGTGTAACCATGGAGCTGTTAGAACACCCCCAGGCTAACACCCAAGCGGGGTGTTTCGCTAGGGGGAACCTCATTTTCAGAAGCGGGAGGTTGGCAGCGCCGCTTGAAAGAGTGTGAAGGGCAATTGATCCAGGAAGCAGATGAAAGGGTGAGTTCTCTTTTATGATGGCGCTGGTTTCTGAAATTAAGTGTTGCAGGGAGACCTGGCACTGATTCTAACAGATAGCACGCAGGTTGGAGGCAGAGCGCGTGTTTTCGAGCTCTGTCATAGCTGCACCTTCTTATCTCCCCATTGCGCATAATGAGTCTATAAAGGAACCCTGCCACTTGCCTCCGAGCTGGCGCCCTGCCAAGCTGCCTGCGGTGGCTCCACCGGCGCGCTGTGAGCTCCGATTTTCCATGTTCTCCCTCAGCACCCTTCCTCCATCCCGTCTCACCTGTCCCCACTGGAACGGAGGGGTGCCTGAGCACAAGGGGGCTGCAGAAGGGGAATGTGGAGGAGGAGGGTGTTTGCTTAGGAATGGTTCCTTTCTGAGCAAACCTTGAGATTGGTGGTGGTTTGAGATAAATAGTTTATCATCTATTTTGAGCTCTCAAAAATCGGCTAACAAATGTTTCCCCGGAATCTAGGATGTGAAAACTCTAACTTCTGGGGGAAGAACTAGGACACCGGAGCTTCTTAGGTGGAGACACCGAGTGCGTGGGTGGGGAGAGCCGAAGGGCGTCAGGGGTGGGGATGGGGCTGTCTGGGGATCACTCCTGGGGAGGCAATGCCTTTGGAGTTTTCCCAGCATCTACTTCTCTGCCCCCCGCTAGGCTGCTTCCTGACACTGTCCCTTCCTCCCCTTTGCTTTCAAGTTTCCAGAAGAGTCTCCTTAGGTGAGAGGCGAGAGGAATGATGTGTAAAGACCGTCCCTTAAAGAAGCATCTTCTTAACCAGTTTCAGAGCAAGCAGGGCTTCCTACTGCTGTCTAGACTGGCTTTATCTAAGAACGTTCCAACAATCCAGATTAATAAGAGTGGGCCAAATACCCCCACGGAGTTGGAATTTATAATGCCATTTTAGGACTGAAAGAAAAATCGTGTAGAATCATGCAACAGATGGGAAAACCAAGTCTCACAGAGACGAAACAGTTGCTCAAGGTTATGCTGTAAATTAGGGTCAGGGTGGGTCTAGCTCCTGTTTGATGTTTTCGTCACTGTATCCCCCTGGAGGATACAGGATACAGAGACAGGTTCCGCTTGTGTTTCTTATTCAATTAACAAGCATTGGGTCCCCATCAGGTACAAGGTACCATATTTTAGGAGGTGAGCTTCCTTCTCGGTCTGTGTCACTCAGCGCAATCTCCCGAACTCTTCAGCCAAAGGACTCCCTCTTCAGTGATGCAAAGCACCATGTTCCCACAGTGATTAAGCACAAGGAGAGTGGTTAGTCTGAACGTTTGACTTGTGCTAAACTAATACAGACAGGAAAGATTCCAGGACATCAGCGCTCTTCCCAGCATAGACCCAGAAAATGGTTTAACCCAGGATCCCTATGGACAAGAGGTTTCAGCACAGGGTCCCCCATGTCTTGCATAAGGTATGGTCTAGATCCCAAGCTCCCTGCCACCATACATGAGTTCAGAGTCACTGACATACTCCCTGCGCACCCTCTGCCCCCGCAACGGACTTCCTGAAACACTGGGAGAGAGTAGCTGTTCTCAGGGTGGGAGGAGGGCCGGGCACAGTAGCGCTTCCGGCCCTGCCCTTGGACACCTGGAAAACCCACAGGTGGGTGGCTGGTGCTTCCACTGAAGGGTGGAAGAGGCTGGGGAGAGTGTGGAAACCACCACAGGCCCCTCAGGCTGCAACTTCAGCCGTGACTGTGAGGAAGCATGTCCCCACCTGTAGGGAGACAGGCAGCGACTGTCGCCCAAGCCACAGTAGAGGGCAGAAGTCGACTGCGAAGGCAACTCAGCTCGCAGAGAGCAGGGACGTGTAGAGAGCATGGGAGCATGGACTGAAGCTGGTTCCCAGACTTTCGTCGACCAGAAAGATAGGGGAGATTGGTAAAAGATGACCTTTTTATATTTACTTTGTGAAGTAGCAAGTTTTAAAAATGCCATTGAGGGCTTCCCTGGTGGTCCAGTGGGTAAGGATATACTGCCTTGCAGTGCAGGGGGCGCCGGTTCTATCCCTGGTCTGGGAAGATCCCATGTGCCGCAGAGCGGCTGGACCGATGTGTCCAATGACCAAGCCGGAGCTCTGGAGCGCATGCGCCCAGAGCCGGTGCTCTGTGACAACAGAGGCCACCGCGATAGGAGGCACACGTGGGCCAAAGAACAAAGACGATGAAACTAGAGAAATGAAAGACCAATAGAAGTGGCCTGCCCACCCACCTCCCTCCCAAACCCGCCCCCCCCCACCAAAAAAAAAAAACATTGAGGGGGCTTCCCTGGTGGCTCAGTGGTAAAGCATCCACCTGCCAACGCAGGAGACATAGGTTTGATCCCTTATCTGGGAAAATCCCACATGCCACGGAGCAACTGAGCCCGCCACAGCGATTGAGCCTGTGCTCTAGCGCCCAGGAGCCACAGTTATTGAGCCCTCGAACCGCAGCTGCCGAAGCCTGTGCGCTCTAGAGCCCATGCTCCAGAGGAAGAGAAGCCCCACAATGAGAAGCCCGTGCAGCGCACCTAGAGAGTGGTTCCTGCTTGCTGCAACTAGAGAAAAGCCCGCCAGCAATGGAGACCCGGCACAGCCATAAGTAAACAAGCAAAATTTTAAAAATAAAAGTACCATTTAGGACACTGCCATTTTCTAAAAGAGATTCTAACATGCCACTTCCCAAGAAAAAAGCATATCACCTCAGACTCTTAAAGAAATGTTTATTTAAAATCATTACAGAAACTCCTCGTTGTCTGGAGTTTCAGTGAGGAAGAGCGTCTATTGCCCTGTGGACCAGCACAGGCCATGACGTTCAGGAGCATTTTATCCCGGGGGATCCCCTGTCTCAAGGATGGTTACTCCTGGGAGCCTCTCACCGCTGTCCCTGACCAGCTGCCCAACCTAAAATGTTCACCCAGACAGGAAACTCAAGTTGCAGCCCAGTAGGTGCTGAGCGACCTCCTTAACTCTCCCTCCGGCCTTGTCACTCATCTCCTGCCTCGGTCTTCTCCAAGTTTCCCCTGCCGTCTGCCCAAGGAGTCCTGCACTGATGCTCTCCCCTCTGCCTCCACTTACAGATTAAAACCGAGGACCTCAGCGACTCCCTGCAGCAGACCCTATCTCATCGACCATGCCACCTGAGTCAAGGACCTGCCATGATGCCTGGAAATCAAATGTCTGGGGTAAATACCAGCTTGAGTCGGGAAGCCCTGAGGGGCTCAGTAGGCCAGTGAGCTCAAGCTGAGCCTCCTCTAGACCTGGCTTTCAGTGCTTCCAGATTGGGCCAAAGAAGCCCCTGCCAGGGGTGGGGGGTTTGGGGGTTGGGGTTCCTGAACAATCCTCAGAAAGACAAACCCTGGCCAGGTATGCAAAGAGGGAGGTCTGCACCCCTCTGGGAGCAAAGGCAGTCCGTCTTGCTAAAACAGTGGAGCTTGAGGCTGGGAGGCAGGGTCTGCCCACATTCGGTAGACCCCATGGTGACAGTTACAGTTACAGACCCTTTCTGTCCCCAGGAAGCTCATTCTCCTCCCTCAGGAGTTTGTCAAGCTAGAGGGAACAAAGAGGGCTCCTGAAATAGCCATGACAAATGCCTGAGAAGGCGGGCGTCCACAGGGTGAGCCCCAGTCTTGATCTGGATTCCCAGGGGAAGGAAGAACCACCCCTTCCCTGAAAATACTTAAGGATAGCATGCGCCTTTATTCTCTCACTTTATTCAGCAAGGGTTTACCAAGCCTTTTCTTTTCGCACAGACCTAAGCTCAGTCCCGGCACAGAACCCCAGGGGTCTAGATCACGGAGGACTCCCAGGTGTCTGGGGTATTGGGACTGGTATTTACCTCTTGGGGGCGCTCGTGAGAAGGCTCGTGAGAAGAAGCCAGTGGGTGGGGGGAGGAGGACTTTCTGTTTTCATCAAAGCGTTTTTATTAACACATCACGGGCCTCTTCTTTTAGGAAAAGTTTAGATCTGGCGACAGCCAAGACAGAAATGGCTTTTAACATAATCAAGTGGCATGAGATTTTTTAAACACTGAGTGTCATTTCTAAGGTAAACCTCTGAGAGATGGGGTAAGAGCCACACTCGGTGCCCTCGGGCATCATCCATCTAGCTGGGAGACGGTTCTGACACACACAGGCTAAATGACGAGGCCAGGTTAAGTGACAACAGACTGCGAGGCGCAGCTTGGCTGGGTGCAGGAGGTGCAGCCACAGCAGCGTCTCAGGGTCGCTCCTAAGTGCCAGATGCGGGGAGACACAGAGGTCTAGGGCAGGCTCCCTACGGAGCCCCGCGGCACGGACGCGCAGCCCGCACTCCCAGCGCGTCCACTCTGTGATGTCTGCCCCTCCCCTCGCAGGACATGGGTTCCCTCCACCCGCTCCAGCAGCTCGTGCTGGTTCCCGGACACCTCCAGTCTGTCTCCCAGTTCCTGCTCTCTCAGACCCAGCCTGGGCAGCAAGGTGAGAGCCCTGGGCGATTCTCTAGAGACAAGGGTGGTAAAGGGCTGCTCCGGCCTTCTGGGACCCGGGGTGGGGTGCGGATGACCGGCTCACCCTCTGGTATTAAGAGCGGCTTATCCACCTCGGGGGCCCCGAGGAAGGGACCTGGTATCACCCTCCAGGCTGAGAATCCTTCTCCGCTTCCCCCTCCCATCGTCCTTCATTTCCGGCCAGTCGAGACCGAAGGCAAAGGCGGGCAGGAGCTGGGGCAGCGCGAGGGAGGAGTTGCTCTTTGGGAAACCAAGTCCCAGTTCGCTGGAAAACTCCGCAGGTCTCAGGTGTACAGAGATCCGCCCTCGGGGGAGGGGCCGCTGGGATTCCATTTGTGTAGGGCGGCAGCGCCACCCACAGGCCGTGCGGAGCGCTTTCAGGTTTTCTCCGGCAGGACAGTTCCTTGCAGAGACCTTCTTGGCGAACAGCAGATAGGAATAGTCAGAATGATGGTGAACATTTCTTGAGCATGACATCCCAGGAGCTGGCGGGGTGCTTTTCCTAACATCTTTCCACATAACCTCGAGTGGAAGGTCGTCCTAGGAAACCACCGGTGACCTACTAGAAAGTTCTGTAACCATTTCTCAGGAACTCCTGTTCTTCGCGTTGCATGGTACTGCCTCTCCCTCTCCCATCTCTACCAACTAGGGCGGAAAGGGATGAAGTCTGAGCCTCCCGCCATCGTTCAAATCCCAAAGAGAGGCTTTGGCAATCCAGAACCCAAAGAAAGTGCAACCTTACCTTCTGCCCTTAGCGCTTGCCCCAGTTATAGAAATCGTGGTTTCCAAGTCGTGTCAGAGTGTTATGAGGAGCAGGACGCCTATGTGAGCCTGGGAGAATTCACGTTTACCAAACCGTATGCACCATGCTCTTGGAGTAGGAAAGGGAAGAAGACGATGAATTCCATTTCTTCCTGAAAGGTGGCATTGTGAAGCTGAGTCAACCAGTGTGTGACACGGGGAGGGGAAATCATTTAATGTTTGGAATCAGAAAAACTCGATTTTTTTTTCAAAAAGTCACTTCCTAGCTGTGTCTCCTTAAGAACCTCGCCTGACCTCTCTGAGGTTCCATTTCCTCCTCCCTAAAAATGGAATCATAGTAAAACTCTGCCCCCACGAAGTTGCTGAGAGTTATTTGAAATAATGCATGCGAAGGGGCCTTGCACATTTCAAAATGCAACATAAATGTCAGCTTATGATTGGTACTAAGCCTCTGACTCCCAGTACAGGGTGTCTAAGAGCTTTCTTGCCTTTTTTTTTTTCAGTTTTTATGTTTTAAAAGCTTTTATTTTGTATTGGTATAGTAGATTTACAACGTCATGATAGTTTCAGGTGCACAGTGAAGGGACCCCGCCATCCACACGCATCATCCCTTCTCCCCCAGCGTCTCCTCCCGTGCAGCCTCCCACAGAACACTGAGCAGAGTGTGCTGTGCTCCACAGAAGGTCCCTGCTGGTATCCATTTTATATAGCCGTGTGTACCTGACCGTCCCAAATTCCCTAACTCTCCCTTCCCTCCATCGTTCCTCTCACAACCATAAGTTCGTTCTCCAGGCCAGTGAGTCTCTTTCTGTTTTGTAAATAATTTCTTTTGTATCATTTCTTTTCAGAGTCCATGAGGGATGTCATAGGATATTTCTCCTTCTCTATCCGACGTACTCCACTCAGTAGGACCCTTGCTAGGTCATATTGCTCAATTTTCCTTAGAGTGGAAGGTCGTCCTAGGAAACCACCGGTGACCTACTAGAAAGTTCTGTAACCATTTCTCAGGAACTCCTGTTCTTCGCGTTGCATGGTACTGCCTCTCCCTCTCCCATCTCTACCAACTAGGGCGGAAAGGGATGAAGTCTGAGCCTCCCGCCATCGTTCAAATCCCAAAGAGAGGCTTTGGCAATCCAGAACCCAAAGAAAGTGCAACCTTACCTTCTGCCCTTAGCGCTTGCCCCAGTTATAGAAATCGTGGTTTCCAAGTCGTGTCAGAGTGTTATGAGGAGCAGGACGCCTATGTGAGCCTGGGAGAATTCACGTTTACCAAACCGTATGCACCATGCTCTTGGAGTAGGAAAGGGAAGAAGACGATGAATTCCATTTCTTCCTGAAAGGTGGCATTGTGAAGCTGAGTCAACCAGTGTGTGACACGGGGAGGGGAAATCATTTAATGTTTGGAATCAGAAAAACTCGATTTTTTTTTCAAAAAGTCACTTCCTAGCTGTGTCTCCTTAAGAACCTCGCCTGACCTCTCTGAGGTTCCATTTCCTCCTCCCTAAAAATGGAATCATAGTAAAACTCTGCCCCCACGAAGTTGCTGAGAGTTATTTGAAATAATGCATGCGAAGGGGCCTTGCACATTTCAAAATGCAACATAAATGTCAGCTTATGATTGGTACTAAGCCTCTGACTCCCAGTACAGGGTGTCTAAGAGCTTTCTTGCCTTTTTTTTTTTCAGTTTTTATGTTTTAAAAGCTTTTATTTTGTATTGGTATAGTAGATTTACAACGTCATGATAGTTTCAGGTGCACAGTGAAGGGACCCCGCCATCCACACGCATCATCCCTTCTCCCCCAGCGTCTCCTCCCGTGCAGCCTCCCACAGAACACTGAGCAGAGTGTGCTGTGCTCCACAGAAGGTCCCTGCTGGTATCCATTTTATATAGCCGTGTGTACCTGACCGTCCCAAATTCCCTAACTCTCCCTTCCCTCCATCGTTCCTCTCACAACCATAAGTTCGTTCTCCAGGCCAGTGAGTCTCTTTCTGTTTTGTAAATAATTTCTTTTGTATCATTTCTTTTCAGAGTCCATGAGGGATGTCATAGGATATTTCTCCTTCTCTATCCGACATACTCCACTCAGTAGGACCCTTGCTAGGTCCATCCATGTAGCTGCAAATTGGCCCATGTATTTTCTCTTGCCTGTGTATTTTAATAAGGAAAAATCAAGCCTTGGGGTCTCTGCTGCCCAGTTCACTGATGGGTAGCAGCCCTTCGGTCTGAAGAGCATCGTGGTCAGCCTCCGCAGCCACTGCCCTGCGCTGCATGCGTGGGGCGACCTGCCCCGTCCCGGGCTTTGCTGGTCTGATGGCCCCATTCCCACAATGAGCGTGACAGCTCCCGGCTGTGGCCCTTCTTGGGGTTGGGTGAGAGGTGGCACTGTCATAACCACCCACCAGGCAGAGCCCTTCAGGGACAGTGTTCCCAGAGCAAGGAGAAAGCAGTCCTCAGGCTGGGCGAATGAGCAGGTAGGGTCCACACTGGCGGAGAGAGCGGCCAGAGGCTTGGCCTGGCCCTTCCCTTCCCTCTCTCAGCCCTTCCTCCCGAGTGTGTGGCATCTGGGTCCTGCCAAGCAACTCCGGCACGTGTCTGCTGCCCTTTCGAGCCATGGGGCGCCATTCCTTTGACCTGGCCTCTTTGCAGATGTGGCTCAGCCTTTCTAGCATCCCCACTGCATCTGCAGGCAAAATGAAAGCTCTCCGCTCCAGCCTGAATTCTGAGTCATCACCCGCCTCGTGTCCTTCTCTCTTGGGTTTCTTCAGGCCTGGCTATCAGATCCCAGAGCCAGTTTCCGTGACCCTCCTCAGCCTTTGCACCACTCTAGGCAGGCAGGCAGGCAGGCGGAAGGACTGGTCTGGGGACTCCTGTTTACATGTTTGTGTCTGATTCGCCTCCACCTGTGTGTAGCAATCCTGACAGCGCCCGTGGGGGCCTCTCCACGTGGCCGCATGGGGCTGGAGGGATCTGATTAAGTAGCAGGGGTGTGGGGACAGTTACCAGGGTTCCAAAGCTGTTGAGCATGTCTTTCAGTTGGCTTGAGTGTCATTCGTTTGTTTCTCGGTTCCTCCCCTTTCACCCAGGTCTGCAGCCAAATCTTCTCCCCTTTCCACAGCAGCAGAGCTCCCTCCTCCTCCCGCAGGCGGGGCCTGGTCTGGCATCCCAGGTAAACACGCGTGTCTCTCCAGTCTCCTCTAGGAACGTCTCGGCGCTCGATGGAGCTAAGCTCCTGGGTTTCCCCCACCGCTCACCCCTCTGGGGAGAGGGAATCGCAAGGGATTAGTCCAGTGGCTCAGGGGAAATTCAGGCCTCCGCCAGAGGACATGAGTGACCCAGTGTCACTGGGGGAGCCGGGGTTAGAAGCCAGAGGTTCCAGCTCCCAGGCCAGCTTGCTCCGTGAGCAGGCATTCCACTGCAGCCCCCATCAGGCCCCTGCATCCGTCCTCTGCAGGGCTCAGCTAACTTCCCAGGAATTCCAAGGTGACCACCAGCCCTGCCTGGGACTCTCAAGCCCCAAGGAGGAGACCGAAGACCCACAGGCCTCATGTCTGGAGAACACCAAGACAGGGTCCCTCATCTCTGGGCATCTCTTTGAGGGGCTTCCCTGGTCCAGGGGTTAAGAGTCGGTGCCTCCACTACAGGGAGTGTGGGTTCGATCCCTGGTCCGGTGACTGAGATCCGATGTGCCACAGGCCAGGGCCAAAAAACCCCCAAAGAACTATTTCTAGACAACCTTCTGCTGTGGACGCGTGCCCGGGCTGGGAGGACTGAGGTCTGCGAGAGGCCCTTTAGCGGAGCTGCCCTGGTGCCGCACGGCACCTGATTGCCAGTGAGAAAAAGAGGCAGCTCTTCCGCTGGCCGGGGAGCGGGGCTTGGCCAGAGCCGCCGCGCAGGTAGCGCCCGCGCAGCTGCGTGGAAGAGCCGGCAGTGACTGCAAAGACCCGGCCCCTTCTCTGTGCTGAAACCCCCATAGCTTCTCCCTGGCTTCACAGGGCTGTCCTCTGAAGATCTCTGGAAGGGCAGAGGGTGCCACCTAGTGGCTAGAAGAAATGAGGTCACCAGTGTCCTGAGCGCTCAGACCTCCTCCACAGCTGCCAGAATCTCATCATCAGAGACTGAGACCTGGCATCGGTCTTAGAGGGTTCTCAAGATGAATTCACGTGTCTTATAACACAAGAGTCGGGCGAGGCCAGAAGCAGAAAAACTGGAAGGTTATTAAGATCATCCTGGGCAGCAGTAAAAGGACTGGCTCAGGATAGTAGCTGCAAGGGTAGAGGATGAGACGGTTGGATGGCATCACTGACTCAATGGACAGGAGTTTGAGCAAGCTCCAGGAGGTGGTGGAGGACAGGGGAGCCTGGCATGTTGCAGTCTCTGGGGTTACAAACAATCAGTCACGACTTAGCGACTGAACAACAGTAAGGGTAGAAAGGAGTGATGTTGGGGAAGTTGACCAGAGCAGTGCGGCAGCTCATAGAATGTGAAGGGGACAGGCTTTGTCCTGAGGGTCTGCCCTGCGCCATTCCATCCCGCATTGAACAGGAGCAAAGCCTAATGGTTTCAAATCACTCTGTTCTAAAAGGCCCTCTCTCAGGGAAAAGAGCCCTGAACTTCTCTCTGGTCATCACAAGGCTGCCTATCTGAATGGGAAGCCTGAATAGCTCTGAAGAAAAGACTTAAGTTAACCCCAGTCTTGGAGAAGAGGAAACTGGGAGGAGAGAAAAGAGTCATCCACACAGAGAGCAGTGGCTGCCCTGGACACAACCCCCTTAGGACCCGAAGCCCGAGTTCTGCTCCTTCTTCACAGACAAGCTGGGTTTACTGCTGACCCCAGTGGGCACAAATTAGATTCCAGGTAGAAGGGTCTGTTCTCCTATAAAAATAAACTAAAGGAAGAATATCTCCAGACAACCATGAATGAAATCAAGGGGCAGTTAGATAGCATGGAATACGTTTGATCTGAAACAATAAAAGCAGAAAACAAAGTACTCTCACGAAAGGCAACGATGGTTTCTAAAGTAAAGTGGCAGCCAGAAGAGAGTTAGGAATTTCATGGAAATTCCATTACCATAATGAGTCTCACAGGCCCCTGTTATCTTCAGTTAATCCCTGTTGACCTCAGTCACTTTGCTTTGTGAAAAAAAAAAAAAAAAACAGGCAATACAAACAACCTTTTCCTTGTCCCATTCTGAAATTTGTTTGGGGGATCTTTGTAAACAACCCTGCTAGCTCCTTCTATTACAGTGGAAAACCGAAAGGAGGAAGTTACCTGCTCAGAGACAAGCAGTGAGTCACAGGTGAAAAGCCAAGAAGATTTCCTCCGTGTGTTGCCGGAGGACACCAGTTCTGAGCCCCGGATGAACCTGTTTCTTCACCTTGTTCCTCATTGCTTTTGTTATCATAATCACGCAGAACGGCTTGCATCCTGCCCCTCTGCCTGACGGTTAGCAAGTGCCTTTGTTCAGAACCCTGTCCACTTCAGGAAGGGAGAAATTAATACACCCCCTGCCTGAGGCCTGCCATCCTAAGAGATATTTGCAAGATTAATGGACTTTTTCCTTTGCTTCCTTGTCTCCCCATCTCTAATCTATAAAAGAATCTGGCATCCAGACCCCATAAGATGCTTATTTTGAGGTGCTGGCCTGCCATGTCTTTGGTCAGCTGCTTTCTGAATAATGTCGTTTTCCTGGCCTCAACACTTGTCCCAGATCCACTGGCCTGTCATGGGAGCAGCGTGAACCTGGACTCCCACGCTCCTGCTGTTTCTACCCCAGCTGCTCCAGCCCCCAGCGGGCTGAACCCTTGGACTCTGCCACGTCATCCACACAGAGAGCAGTGGCTGCCCTGGACACAACCCCCTTAGGACCCGAAGCCCGAGTTCTGCTCCTTCTTCACAGACAAGCTGGGTTTACTGCTGACCCCAGTGGGCACAAATTAGATTCCAGGTAGAAGGGTCTGTTCTCCTATAAAAATAAACTAAAGGAAGAATATCTCCAGACAACCATGAATGAAATCAAGGGGCAGTTAGATAGCATGGAATACGTTTGATCTGAAACAATAAAAGCAGAAAACAAAGTACTCTCACGAAAGGCAACGATGGTTTCTAAAGTAAAGTGGCAGCCAGAAGAGAGTTAGGAATTTCATGGAAATTCCATTACCATAATGAGTCTCACAGGCCCCTGTTATCTTCAGTTAATCCCTGTTGACCTCAGTCACTTTGCTTTGTGAAAAAAAAAAAAAAAAAACAGGCAATACAAACAACCTTTTCCTTGTCCCATTCTGAAATTTGTTTGGGGGATCTTTGTAAACAACCCTGCTAGCTCCTTCTATTACAGTGGAAAACCGAAAGGAGGAAGTTACCTGCTCAGAGACAAGCAGTGAGTCACAGGTGAAAAGCCAAGAAGATTTCCTCCGTGTGTTGCCGGGAGGACACCAGTTCTGAGCCCCGGATGAACCTGTTTCTTCACCTTGTTCCTCATTGCTTTTGTTATCATAATCACGCAGAACGGCTTGCATCCTGCCCCTCTGCCTGACGGTTAGCAAGTGCCTTTGTTCAGAACCCTGTCCACTTCAGGAAGGGAGAAATTAATACACCCCCTGCCTGAGGCCTGCCATCCTAAGAGATATTTGCAAGATTAATGGACTTTTTCCTTTGCTTCCTTGTCTCCCCATCTCTAATCTATAAAAGAATCTGGCATCCAGACCCCATAAGATGCTTATTTTGAGGTGCTGGCCTGCCATGTCTTTGGTCAGCTGCTTTCTGAATAATGTCGTTTTCCTGGCCTCAACACTTGTCCCAGATCCACTGGCCTGTCATGCGGGGAGCAGCGTGAACCTGGACTCCCACGCTCCTGCTGTTTCTACCCCAGCTGCTCCAGCCCCTCCCTTCCTGTTGTTGTTTAGTTGCTAAGTTGTGCCTGAGTAACCCCTTGGACTGTAGCCTGCCACGCTCCTCTGTCCATGGGATTTCCCAGACAGGAACCCTGGAGTGGGTTGCCATTTCCTTCTCTAAGGGATCTTCCCAATCCAGGGTTCAAACTCACATTGCTTGCATCTCCTGCGTTGACAGGTGGATTCTTTATCACTGATCCACCAGGGAAGCCCAGTCTCTTTATAGAAACTCCAATTTCCATTTCCATAACATTGAAATCATAGGAATCCAACCTGTCATCCCCTAAGTGGTCCTGTTAGTGCAAACAATCAGAAAATGCCATTTCATCTGTCAGCTTGGCGTGTGTTTCCTCTTAGGCAGTTGGGCGCCCCGGGTTGCCAGGGTCCTCTTTAGAAGCCCATCTGGAAGCGTCTCAGCATCTCCCGGTACCCAAGCATCTCCCGAGCTCTGGAGCAGCGGATGAGCCCAGTGACCTGGAGGAGCTGGAGAAGTTCGCCAAGACCTTCAAGCAGAGGCGCATCAAGCTGGGCTTCACACAGGTTCGGTTTGGGGAGAGAAAGGGGAAAAACATGCGTTGAGTGAATAGAGAGTGGACTGCCTGGGTATAGGTTTCAAGAGTGAGCCGAGATTCACGGTGTTTGGGGCAAAACCACTGTGTCCCTGTGTCCCTTGAGGACGGTGCATGGTTGTCATCGGCAGGAAAGCTGGGGACCCTGCTGGTGGAGGGCGGAGGCCTGAAAACCAGGCAAGATGCTCGGCACAGACCCCTCAGAATCTAGGGAGAGAAATGAAACCCTCCATCTTAGAGGAAGAAATCTGGGAGGGAGCCAGGGTGATGGGCGGGGGCTCGTGGGTTCGCTGGGAGTGGTGAGGGGCTAGGATGGTGGGGGATGTAGGCCAGAGGGCGAAGGGGCCTGCCAGTCAAGTTCTTCCCTCTCCACCCCGCACGCAGGGAGACGTGGGTCTGGCCATGGGCAAGCTGTACGGCAATGACTTCAGCCAGACAACCATCTCGAGATTTGAGGCCCTCAATCTGAGCTTCAAGAACATGTGCAAGCTCAAGCCGCTGCTGGAGAAGTGGTTGAATGATGCAGGTGGGCCTTGGGGACGTGAGGATGGATGGTGCCTTAGAGCAGTGGTCCCCAACCTTTTTAACACCAGGGACTGATTTTGTGGAAGACCATTTTTCCACAGACCCAGGGTGGGGGGATGGTTTGGGGATGATTCAAGCACATTACATGTATCTTGCCCTTTCTTTCTATTATTATGCCATCAGCTCCACCCCAGGTCATCAGGCATTAGATCCCGGAGGTTGGGGACCCCTGCCTTAGACTGTCTGCAGGAAGGGGCTGGTGACTGATTTATGTTGGGGCTTTTGGTGGTCCATACGTTGGGTCCTTTCCTCCCCTTCTGAGTCTGGAATCAATGGAGAAATAAGACACGGGAGATAAGACCAATAGAGATGAAAATGTCAGCGTTTATAACAATGGAGCCACAAAGGATATGACTTTAAGTCTGTGGCCACAAAGACCAGTCCCATCTTACTCCCTACACCAGACCCTCCCGGCCTGGGTGGTAGCACAGCTCACCAGAGACTAAGGTCGGGTCTGCAGAGCGAGCACGGCCAGGCGACTGTCTGGACTGGGTCTAGGGCAGGCACGCAGGGAGTGGTTCTCTAGGGTCTCAGGGCTAGCAGGAGGAGGCAACAGGCCCAACACGAGATCTTTCTCTGGCTCATTCTTGAGCAGGTTTTCAGCTGCCAGGGAGTTTCGGCAAGCTAGACTGGTTGGGTGAGAACCAGTGGTCTCAGTGGAGAGGGAGGTGCAGAGCCAGTGGTGGGGCTGGGCACTTGTCTGTAGACAGTGTGGGTTAGTGGTTACTATGGACAGAGAGGAGGGTGGGGAGTGCCCAGCCAAGGACGTGACCCTCTTGGAAGTCCCTCCACATGGAAACAAGGGAGGGGAAAGAAAGTGTCCTTTTAGCAGGTTTTCCGGGAGCAATAAAGTAAGACAAGAGCAGAGGGTCTTAGGATCTTGAGGAAAGGTCACTTCTGGTCTGATTCCCCGTCTGCAGCTGAGTCCTTCCGAAGGGCCCTCCCTGCCTACCCCTCACACCTCCTCAGCACCAACGCTCGCGCTGCAAAGGAAATGGCTCCCCCCCCCCACATCCCGCCTCCCAGTGCCATTGCTTTGAGCTCAAAACCCCAGTCCCCATTTCACTTGGGATCCACACCCAGACCTCCTTGCTTGGAGCTCTGCCCTCACCCACTCACCCACACACATGTCGCTGATGTCTGGGTGTCCCTGAACCATGACTGGAAACACTGAAGGCATTGGGGTGTGAGGGGTGGAGGACCTTGCCCTTTCTTTCTATTATTATGCCATCAGCTCCACCCCAGGTCATCAGGCATTAGATCCCGGAGGTTGGGGACCCCTGCCTTAGACTGTCTGCAGGAAGGGGCTGGTGACTGATTTATGTTGGGGCTTTTGGTGGTCCATACGTTGGGTCCTTTCCTCCCCTTCTGAGTCTGGAATCAATGGAGAAATAAGACACGGGAGATAAGACCAATAGAGATGAAAATGTCAGCGTTTATAACAATGGAGCCACAAAGGATATGACTTTAAGTCTGTGGCCACAAAGACCAGTCCCATCTTACTCCCTACACCAGACCCTCCCGGCCTGGGTGGTAGCACAGCTCACCAGAGACTAAGGTCGGGTCTGCAGAGCGAGCACGGCCAGGCGACTGTCTGGACTGGGTCTAGGGCAGGCACGCAGGGAGTGGTTCTCTAGGGTCTCAGGGCTAGCAGGAGGAGGCAACAGGCCCAACACGAGATCTTTCTCTGGCTCATTCTTGAGCAGGTTTTCAGCTGCCAGGGAGTTTCGGCAAGCTAGACTGGTTGGGTGAGAACCAGTGGTCTCAGTGGAGAGGGAGGTGCAGAGCCAGTGGTGGGGCTGGGCACTTGTCTGTAGACAGTGTGGGTTAGTGGTTACTATGGACAGAGAGGAGGGTGGGGAGTGCCCAGCCAAGGACGTGACCCTCTTGGAAGTCCCTCCACATGGAAACAAGGGAGGGGAAAGAAAGTGTCCTTTTAGCAGGTTTTCCGGGAGCAATAAAGTAAGACAAGAGCAGAGGGTCTTAGGATCTTGAGGAAAGGACCTCACAGGTCACTTCTGGTCTGATTCCCCGTCTGCAGCTGAGTCCTTCCGAAGGGCCCTCCCTGCCTACCCCTCACACCTCCTCAGCACCAACGCTCGCGCTGCAAAGGAAATGGCTCCCCCCCCCCACATCCCGCCTCCCAGTGCCATTGCTTTGAGCTCAAAACCCCAGTCCCCATTTCACTTGGGATCCACACCCAGACCTCCTTGCTTGGAGCTCTGCCCTCACCCACTCACCCACACACATGTCGCTGATGTCTGGGTGTCCCTGAACCATGACTGGAAACACTGAAGGCATTGGGGTGTGAGGGGTGGAGGACCTTTGCCCACAGAGGACTGAGGAGCAGCAGGATTCTTGGGCTGTTCTGGTTCCCCTGCCCGGGGAGGGGCCACAGACCTGCCAGGGATTGGGGAAGGGTCATGCGACCTCAGGTCCTTGGAAACAGAGCCTGAACCGGCTGCCTTCCCCTCTCTGAGCCTCCTCTTCTCTCTCACCCCCTCCCCAACAGAATCCTCCCCGTCAGACCCCTCCATGAGCACCCCCAGCTCTTACCCCGCCCTGAGTGAAGTGTTTGGGAGGAAGAGGAAGAAGCGGACCAGCATCGAAACCAACATCCGCCTGACTCTGGAGAAGAGATTTCAAGATGTGAGCAGATCGTTGGGGTGGGAGTGAGTGGGGCTGACTTGCACGGAAGGCTGAGCAGGCACGTGAAGGTCCCTCGGCACCACCCTGAGCCCCACCACACCCTGGGAAAGAGTCAGAGAACAGAGACCTGCTCCTTCTCCAGGCACCAAGGCGATGGAGCAACAGACCGGGTTCCAGAAACTTCCTCTCCCACTGACCCTGCTTGCCCTGACCTCGACTTGGTGCCCATTATCCCTCGAGCTGAGAGATTTAAAGACTGGAGTCCCAGAGGAGAGGGTATCTCTATCCAGTTGAGATAAAGAAAGCAAAGCTAGGACGCTGTATATAAATTCTTTATCTTCTTTTCCTTGCTTTGTATTTTTCAAATTATGTATATAATAAACGCTCGTTGTAAGAATTTGGAAGATGCAGGGAAGTAGGGAAAAAATTCACACCAAATGCCATCTAAGTACCTATTTTTTTTTTCTGTACACATTTAAATATTTGTGAGCATGTTGTATCCATACACGTTTTTGAACTTGCAGGGAAAGTGTATTCTAGAGCCAATATGTGGAAGCTAATAATACCAGTTATGTGCCTCATGGGTGCTGGGGAACAGAAGAGGGATAAACAGGTGTGGTCTAAACAGCCTGTAATCAGGGTCTCTTAGGGACCGGCCTCCAGAGTTTCCAACAGCACTGCTCAGGTCCCTCAAGGATGCGCCCGTGGCCTAGTTCCTCCTCGCAGGCCCCAGGCCTCGGGGACTGCCACCTCGCCAACAGGTCCCCAGCGCATGTGACCCAGGGCTTGATGTCTGCATGCTGCTGGCAGGATGACCAAAGCTCACTTTTCCTTCTGAAGAAGTTTCTCAGAGCACCAAGAGTTGTAGAAGGGAGAGAAAGGGACCAAGATCACAGACTGAGTTGGCGGTGGAGGGTTAAAACAACGGGGTGACGGATGTATATATGAATGTGTCGTCACACATATACGGGGCTTCCCAGGTGGCGCTCATGGTAAAGAATCTACCTGCCAGTGCAGGAGACGCAAGAGACTCAGGTTTGATTCCTGGGTCAGGATGACCCCCTGGAGGAGGAAATGGCTACCCACTCCAATATTCTTGCCTGGAGAACTCTGTGTGCAGGGCGCCTGGTAGGCTACCGTCCAAGAAGCTGCAGAGTTGGACACAACTAAGCAATACCACACACATGTACACATTTAGGTATACATGCATATCTCCTCTGTAGTC
This sequence comes from Tragulus kanchil, assembly GCA_022376925.1. Lineage (NCBI taxonomy): Eukaryota > Metazoa > Chordata > Mammalia > Artiodactyla > Tragulidae > Tragulus > Tragulus kanchil. The sequence goes on from JAIOJX010000006.1 coordinate 140,868,371, forward strand.
TTGTTGGATCCATGTGTTTTGACGTTATCATTTCCCGTTTTGAGGTAGGCAGGATGAAGTAACCTGAGAGAAGGGTATCAGATTAGGAAGAAAGAAGGGAGCATCGGTTCTGGGGGTTCAGCCTGTCCCACCTGCTCGTGAGTGGGCTCCTCTTTTCAGAGCTTCTCCTCAAGAAGGAGTGAGAGAAGAGCCCCCCTGTGTCAGGCCCTGCACTCGGCAGTCAACACACATTTTGTCCTTCAATCTTCACAATAATCCTATACAGTGGGCATTTAAAAAAAAATTTTTTTTAAATATATTTATTTGGTTGCACTGGGTCTTAGTTATGGCAAGTGGGATCTAGTTCCCCGACAAGGGATCGAACCCAGGTCCCCAGTATTGGGAGCACAGAGTCTTAGCCACTGGACCACCAGGGAAATCCCTACAGTGGGCATGATCACTCTTCTTTCATAGATGGTAAGACTGAGGCTCAGAGAGGTTCAGGAAGTTTCCTGAAGCCACAGAGTAAGTGCTAGCACCACTAGTCCATCCTCGGTCTGATTCTAATGCTTTTACTTCACTTCTTGTACTGTCACACTTCTGGAACAGCTCTCTGTCACCAGGGATCCTTGGTCCTGTTCCCTTCTCCTCCTGACGACTCTGTCCTTTGGTTTCTGTAGAACCCCAAACCCAGCTCAGAGGAGATCTCCATGATTGCAGAGCAGTTGTCCATGGAGAAGGAGGTGGTGAGGGTCTGGTTCTGCAACCGACGCCAAAAGGAGAAACGCATCAACTGCCCTGTGGCCACGCCCATCAAATCACCCATGTACACTTCCCGGCTGGTGAGTGGCCAGGAGCCAAGCTGCCTGTCAGGCCCTGGGGGAGACGAAGCTGGGAGGGCCAGGAATATTTCCCATCCTAAAGAAGATGGAGGTGGGAGAGTAAGGAGTAAATAAATAAGCAAAGAGATGCTATACATTAAAAATACACATAATATAAAGCAGAGTAAGGACAAATAAGGAAATAGAAAGAGATTATGAGGAGCTGATGTTTCTGTCGAGGGGTGAGCGAAGACCCTCTGGTAAAGTGAGACTTTAGCAGGGATCTAAGTATTGAAAGGGAATGAAATATAAATATCTAGGGGAAAGAATGTTGCAGGTAGAAGGACCGGAAAATGAGACCTGAAATGTTTGAGCAAACAGCAAGGAGGCCAGAGTCACCGGGGAAGAACCAGCAAGGAACCAAGAAGTGGGAGATGAAGTCAGAGAGAAAAACATGGAAATAACAGGAAGCCATTCCCCAAGGTCTTGGAAGCCATTAAAAGGACCCTGGCTTTTAGCTTAAGTGAAATAAGATGCCACTGAAGGGCTGCCATGGGCTGCCTTGTGGAGAATACGTGGAAGCAGGATACCAGCTGAGAAAATTACGACAATCCAACTGTGAGGGGTGGAGGCTTGCGCTTGGGTGCAGGTCACGTTGGTGGGGAGACGTGGTTGGATTCTGAATGGATTTCTACCATGAAGCCAACAAGGTATGCTGTTAGCTCAGAGAGGAAGTATGGAAAATGAGGCCAAGATGACCTCAAGGGTTCTGCCCTGAGCAAAAAGTTGGGAGGTGCTGCCTGTGTTTTGAGATGACGAAGACTGCAGGAGGAAGCAGGCTTGAAGGGGGAAAAAAAAATAAGAATTTGGAGCTGGTTGTATTAAGTTAGACTTAACATCCTAGGCATCCAAGATGAAGTGTCACACAGACGGTTGTATCTAGGCATCTGGAATTCAAGGAGCTGGGAGTAATCAGGCAGACTGGGAGGTTTGGAAGGTCGAAAATATCTTCTCCATCCAGGAGAGAGATGGCGCCTGGAGCGGGTGGGAAGGTTCTCCTCCATCCCTGGGGTTGGCGATGGTTGAAGGGAGGTGGAGATGTACACTTCCCGGCTGGTGAGTGGCCAGGAGCCAAGCTGCCTGTCAGGCCCTGGGGGAGACGAAGCTGGGAGGGCCAGGAATATTTCCCATCCTAAAGAAGATGGAGGTGGGAGAGTAAGGAGTAAATAAATAAGCAAAGAGATGCTATACATTAAAAATACACATAATATAAAGCAGAGTAAGGACAAATAAGGAAATAGAAAGAGATTATGAGGAGCTGATGTTTCTGTCGAGGGGTGAGCGAAGACCCTCTGGTAAAGTGAGACTTTAGCAGGGATCTAAGTATTGAAAGGGAATGAAATATAAATATCTAGGGGAAAGAATGTTGCAGGTAGAAGGACCGGAAAATGAGACCTGAAATGTTTGAGCAAACAGCAAGGAGGCCAGAGTCACCGGGGAAGAACCAGCAAGGAACCAAGAAGTGGGAGATGAAGTCAGAGAGAAAAACATGGAAATAACAGGAAGCCATTCCCCAAGGTCTTGGAAGCCATTAAAAGGACCCTGGCTTTTAGCTTAAGTGAAATAAGATGCCACTGAAGGGCTGCCATGGGCTGCCTTGTGGAGAATACGTGGAAGCAGGATACCAGCTGAGAAAATTACGACAATCCAACTGTGAGGGGTGGAGGCTTGCGCTTGGGTGCAGGTCACGTTGGTGGGGAGACGTGGTTGGATTCTGAATGGATTTCTACCATGAAGCCAACAAGGTATGCTGTTAGCTCAGAGAGGAAGTATGGAAAATGAGGCCAAGATGACCTCAAGGGTTCTGCCCTGAGCAAAAAGTTGGGAGGTGCTGCCTGTGTTTTGAGATGACGAAGACTGCAGGAGGAAGCAGGCTTGAAGGGGGAAAAAAAAATAAGAATTTGGAGCTGGTTGTATTAAGTTAGACTTAACATCCTAGGCATCCAAGATGAAGTGTCACACAGACGGTTGTATCTAGGCATCTGGAATTCAAGGAGCTGGGAGTAATCAGGCAGACTGGGAGGTTTGGAAGGTCGAAAATATCTTCTCCATCCAGGAGAGAGATGGCGCCTGGAGCGGGTGGGAAGGTTCTCCTCCATCCCTGGGGTTGGCGATGGTTGAAGGGAAGTGGAGATAACAGCATTGTCCTCGTGCTTTTAGCACTCGCACGAGTGATAGTCACTCGGTCATGTCCAACTCTTTTTCGACAGCATGGACTATCGCCTGCCAGGCTCCTCTGTCCATGGACTTCTTCAGGCAAGAATACTGTAATGGTTTGCCAGGTTGCCTTTTGCTTCTCCGTGTAACACTCAAGGGTGGACAGAATTCAGCCTCGTCCTGGGTGGGACATAACTATTTCATAAAGGTATTCTGTTGTTTCCTCTATCTCCGAACACGGATCAACCATCTACTAGCTATTGGTCTTCATACCGAGTGCTGGGGACCCACACGTAAATAATATGTGTCCCCTGTCCGCACCGCCTAGCCGAGGAGACAGACAACTAAACAAAAGATAAACAACAGGAGTGTCTCTCTTAGGGAATTTAGGAGGTGGTGGTTAGGGAAGGCTTCCCCAGGGAGATAATTAATACCTGAGCTGAGTCTAAAAAGACAAGGAGAAGTGAAGAGGCAAGTAAGTGGAGGGGGAGTATGAGAGCAGCGGTGCCGGTGCCGGGTGAGGAGCAGGAGGAAGAGGGTGTGCACAGGAGCAGCAGGCGGCTGGGGGTGAGGGGGGACTGTTGACAGAGGAGGCTGCTGATCTGATCAGCAAGGGCCAGAGGGAAGGGACAGTGGGCGGGGCTGAGGAAGGTGTGGCCACGGGAACTGCTGAAGGGTTTGACGCAAGGCACTGCCATGATCAGATTTGCTTTTTAGCATCATCACTAACTGCAGTCACAGAGGGCAGCTTGAGAGGCACCAGATTTGGTTTCAGCGACCAGTTAGATGTGACTGCCATTACCCAGTAGAGACCAGAGGAAGGCTGAAGGAAAGCCATGTGGTAAGAATGAGGGGGATGGGAGAGATTCAGGAGCTAATTAGAAGGTCTAATTCGGAGGTCTTGGCTCATAAACTGAAAACTGGACGGGGCAAGGAGAGTCGTAAAGGGGAGAGTACTCTGGGTGACTCTCAGTACTCAGGCTGGACCGACTGGGTAGAAGCTGGGGCCCTTGGGGGAACAATGAGGCACAGGGGAGGAGCTGGCTTAGGAGTTGGAAAAAATGGTTTCAGCTCCTTTTTTTTTCATTTGGCTGTGCTGGCTCTTAGTTATGGTGTGTGGGGTCTAGTTTCCTGTCCAGAGATCGAACTCCAGGTCCCTTGCATTGGGAGCTTGGAGTCTTAGCTACTGGACCACCAGGGAAGCCCCAATTTCCATTCTTTACATCATTATGATGTACAATGAGGCCTGTGGGTCGCACAAGTGGGAAGGTCCCTGGGCACCTGAAATAGTGGGTCTGGAGGAAAGGCCAGGATAGAAAGGTGAACTAGGAAGTCGTAAGCATGCAGGTGGTGGTTGAATCCTGGGTAAGGATGGGCTTACCTGTGGATTTTATAGAGAGGAAGCAAAGAGAAAAGTTGAGGTCCCAACCCTGGGAAACACCAGCATTTGGGAAGTGGGCAAAGGGAGAGGACCAAGGGGAGAAAATGAGAAGGAGGAGCCAGAATAGGCAAGAAATTGCAGTGAAGTGGATGAAGCAGCTGTAAGGAGCCCTGCAGGAATGCCATGGGAACACAAGTTAAAGCCCCCAAATCAGAATGGGGCTCAGGAGGGCAGACCCCCTAATTTGTTTGGACAACAGATTAGGAGTTCATAAAAGGAACAGCATAGCTGGCAGAAGAAACAGTCTGTGAGACATCAAATTCTAAAACAACGTGATGCATTTAGGGAACCCCAGCTTCTTGGTCTGGCTGGAGCTAAGGGTTTAGGCCTAAGACAGACAGGTTGATGAGAGGTGGATCATGGGCGTGGGGGCGTGGATGCTAAATTACCCTCGAAGCTATGAGGAGCCACTGACAGGCTGAAGTTGGAGACAATGTGATATTCATTCACCATTCATTTATAAAAAATATTGTTGACCACCCACCATCTCTTTGGCACTGGGATGTGACGGCATATGGGATCCTTACTGGTGATCTCTGCTTAGAGTCCAACAAGGAAAACAGACATTAAACAAAATGCAATTTGTGAGGAGGCCTCCAGAGAAGGCGTGTGGGTGTTTGAGGGACTATACCTAGTCCGGGTGTGAGGGGCTTCTCTTCAGAATGATGTTCCAACTGATGGCAGAAGAAACAGTAGATTTGAATGGGGAAAGGTCTGAGCTGGGGTGGGGGACGGGGAGTAGGACGGCAGGGCAGAGTGCTGTGAAGAACATCTATGCCGAGAAAACAGTGTGTGCAAAGGCCCTGATGCCGAGCGGGGGCAGGGAGAGGAAGTGAAGAAGGTTGGAATAGAACACAGGGAGGGAGAGAGTGTGAACGAGGAGGCTGGAGCAGTTGATGGGGTCAGATCCTGTAGGGCACTGGAGGCCATGTGAAGGAAAGCAAACCATGCTAGAAGAGACTTGCAACCTTTAAAGATGGGGTTATGTCTAGAGGGCTTCCCTTGTGGTTCAGATGGTAAAGACAGCACCTACAACACTAGGAGACCTGGGCTCAATCCCTCGGTCAGGAAGATCTCCTGGAAAAGAAAATGGCAATCAGTATTCTTGCCTGGAGAATCCCATGGACAGAGGAGCTGGTGGGCAACCATCTATGGGATCGCAGAGTGGGACAGGACTGAGCAACTAGCACTTTCACTTTCAGTTGTCTAGACTAGATAGGATGTAGTTGTCACCTCGATTCAATCCAAGCTGGGGACATCAATATGGAGAAAAGAGGTGCGAGGCAAGAAGGAGCACTAACAGGATGTTGCGTGTTTGCACTGTACGTTGGACGTGTGTTTCCTGAGCACTTGCCAAGTTCTGGGTGTCGCCACAGACCCTGAGGATCCAGCAGGGGACACACATGCATCACGCCACCCTCACGAGGTCTCCAGCCTCATCTGGAGAAAGATAGTAAATAAATAATCACATTAATACTGGTGGTCAATCCTAAAGGAAATCAACTCTGAATATTCATTAGAAGGACGGATGCTGAAGCTGAAGCTCCAGTACTCTGGCCACCTGATGCAAAGAGCCAACTCATTGCAGAAGACCCTGATGCTGGGAAAGATTGAGGGCAGGATAAGAAGGGGGTGACAGAGGATTAGATGGGTGGAGGGCATCACTGACTCAATGGACATGAGTTGAAGCAAACTCCAGGAGATGGTGAGGCACAGGGATGCCACGGGGTCGCAAAGTGTTGACACGACTTAACAAATGAATGACAACAACAACACGTGTTGTGTCCTGAAGGAAGAGGCTGGAGAAATTGTTCTGGTCTTAGTGACTGAATAATTATTTACTTAAAAACGACAACAAATGTCTTGGGTGTGGCAGCAGGGAGGTGCAGAGGAGAAGGAGGAGGGAGACTATTGATATCATCTCTCACCACAGTGCCCACACCTGTCTCCACCCTTCCTGGGCCCCCAGCCTACTGAAGAGGCTCCTTGTGAAGGGGCAGGACAAGGAAAGCAGCAGAACCATTGCTGATTAATTAGGAAACAGTACAGGCTGCATCCTGTCAGCATGGGATGTTCCAAACTGGGGGTGGGAGGGTTGGCTGATCGCAGCTCCGGGAGCAGAACTTCCCTGCGAGGTCCTTGGTAGAGGCTGATCTGAGCGTCCCAGGTCAGCAGGAGAAGAAGAGGGAGGAAAAATGTTCAGCTCAGATGAAGAAGTAAACAATGGCTCCAGACTCGCACCAGTCGACAGCTTCCTGCAAGAAGGAAGGGAAAGAACATTTAACAAGCTGGGTGCTCTTTGCCAGGCATTGAATTAGAAGCTTTGTGGACATTATCGCATTAAACCTTAATTAAAAGAAAATATGAGGGAGGTATTACGGCTATTTTACGGTTAGAGCACTGGTCCGGGGAAAAAGGGGCTTTTACGTTGGACGTGTGTTTCCTGAGCACTTGCCAAGTTCTGGGTGTCGCCACAGACCCTGAGGATCCAGCAGGGGACACACATGCATCACGCCACCCTCACGAGGTCTCCAGCCTCATCTGGAGAAAGATAGTAAATAAATAATCACATTAATACTGGTGGTCAATCCTAAAGGAAATCAACTCTGAATATTCATTAGAAGGACGGATGCTGAAGCTGAAGCTCCAGTACTCTGGCCACCTGATGCAAAGAGCCAACTCATTGCAGAAGACCCTGATGCTGGGAAAGATTGAGGGCAGGATAAGAAGGGGGTGACAGAGGATTAGATGGGTGGAGGGCATCACTGACTCAATGGACATGAGTTGAAGCAAACTCCAGGAGATGGTGAGGCACAGGGATGCCACGGGGTCGCAAAGTGTTGACACGACTTAACAAATGAATGACAACAACAACACGTGTTGTGTCCTGAAGGAAGAGGCTGGAGAAATTGTTCTGGTCTTAGTGACTGAATAATTATTTACTTAAAAACGACAACAAATGTCTTGGGTGTGGCAGCAGGGAGGTGCAGAGGAGAAGGAGGAGGGAGACTATTGATATCATCTCTCACCACAGTGCCCACACCTGTCTCCACCCTTCCTGGGCCCCCAGCCTACTGAAGAGGCTCCTTGTGAAGGGGCAGGACAAGGAAAGCAGCAGAACCATTGCTGATTAATTAGGAAACAGTACAGGCTGCATCCTGTCAGCATGGGATGTTCCAAACTGGGGGTGGGAGGGTTGGCTGATCGCAGCTCCGGGAGCAGAACTTCCCTGCGAGGTCCTTGGTAGAGGCTGATCTGAGCGTCCCAGGTCAGCAGGAGAAGAAGAGGGAGGAAAAATGTTCAGCTCAGATGAAGAAGTAAACAATGGCTCCAGACTCGCACCAGTCGACAGCTTCCTGCAAGAAGGAAGGGAAAGAACATTTAACAAGCTGGGTGCTCTTTGCCAGGCATTGAATTAGAAGCTTTGTGGACATTATCGCATTAAACCTTAATTAAAAGAAAATATGAGGGAGGTATTACGGCTATTTTACGGTTGAGAAAATCCGGTCTCAGCGGGGTTAAGGAACGTGCCCCAGTCGCTGAGAGTGGTGGAGCTGGGCCTCCGCCCCAGATCTGCTGGGCCCCCAGCTCTATTTAGGTTTGTAATACTGAGGGGTGGGGGATTCCTGGACTGGGTGGGAGGTCAAGCTGCATTATCTTATGTCCCTTCCCAGCTCAGAGTGGATGATGCTGTGAGGTCTCCAGGGCAAGATGCAAAGCTTCAGAGACCCCTCGCAGTCCACCTCTTCCAGGGACCTCCAGAGAGTGGATGATCCACTCGTGAATCCAGATGGGAAGCCTGAGACAGGAAGAAGAGGGCTGAGCTCTCCTGCCCTGAGCAAGTGCAGGGGTCTTTTACTTAAAAAAAAGACCCGTTTTTTATTTTTTCTTTAATGTTTATTTGGCTGCGTCGGGTCCTAGTTAACAGCACGCAGGATCTCCCTTGTGTCCTGCAGGATCTTCGGGGCAGTGTGCAGGCTCAGTAGTTGCAGCACATGAGCTTAGCTGCCCCACAGCATATGGGATTTTAGTTCGCCGATCAGGGGTCAAACCTGCATTTCCTGCATCAGAAGACGGATTCTTAACCACTGGACCCCCAGGAAGGTCCCCACCGGGGTCTTTCAAGAAGGAAGAAGAAGGGACTGGAAATCCAGCAGCCATCTTGCAATGTCAGCCAGAGCAGTGTCCTGGTGGCATGTTCCTCTTGTCACCAGAGCACCTGAGCAAGGCCTCTTCAGTCTGGCAGTGCCCAAGCAGCCTTGCCAGGGGGCTTCCCACAGGGAGGGCAGGGCCTGGGATTTTCAGTCCCTGGGAGCGGCAGGAACAGGGCAGAGCCAGAGCCGGGAGGTGTGTGTGGCCCAGAGCCCTTCCTATAAACCCAGGGCACAGGGCAGAGGTTTGGGTCTCGGCAGCCACCCAGGAAGCGGAGCCCTGGTCTCTGTGGAGTCTAGGGCCCAGCACGCTGAGAGAAGCTCCGAAGCTGGAGACGGAAGCAGAAGACGATAATTACAAGCTTTGTGGACATTATCGCATTAAACCTTAATTAAAAGAAAATATGAGGGAGGTATTACGGCTATTTTACGGTTGAGAAAATCCGGTCTCAGCGGGGTTAAGGAACGTGCCCCAGTCGCTGAGAGTGGTGGAGCTGGGCCTCCGCCCCAGATCTGCTGGGCCCCCAGCTCTATTTAGGTTTGTAATACTGAGGGGTGGGGGATTCCTGGACTGGGTGGGAGGTCAAGCTGCATTATCTTATGTCCCTTCCCAGCTCAGAGTGGATGATGCTGTGAGGTCTCCAGGGCAAGATGCAAAGCTTCAGAGACCCCTCGCAGTCCACCTCTTCCAGGGACCTCCAGAGAGTGGATGGTCCACTCGTGAATCCAGATGGGAAGCCTGAGACAGGAAGAAGAGGGCTGAGCTCTCCTGCCCTGAGCAAGTGCAGGGGTCTTTTACTTAAAAAAAAGACCCGTTTTTTATTTTTTCTTTAATGTTTATTTGGCTGCGTCGGGTCCTAGTTAACAGCACGCAGGATCTCCCTTGTGTCCTGCAGGATCTTCGGGGCAGTGTGCAGGCTCAGTAGTTGCAGCACATGAGCTTAGCTGCCCCACAGCATATGGGATTTTAGTTCGCCGATCAGGGGTCAAACCTGCATTTCCTGCATCAGAAGACGGATTCTTAACCACTGGACCCCCAGGAAGGTCCCCACCGGGGTCTTTCAAGAAGGAAGAAGAAGGGACTGGAAATCCAGCAGCCATCTTGCAATGTCAGCCAGAGCAGTGTCCTGGTGGCATGTTCCTCTTGTCACCAGAGCACCTGAGCAAGGCCTCTTCAGTCTGGCAGTGCCCAAGCAGCCTTGCCAGGGGGCTTCCCACAGGGAGGGCAGGGCCTGGGATTTTCAGTCCCTGGGAGCGGCAGGAACAGGGCAGAGCCAGAGCCGGGAGGTGTGTGTGGCCCAGAGCCCTTCCTATAAACCCAGGGCACAGGGCAGAGGTTTGGGTCTCGGCAGCCACCCAGGAAGCGGAGCCCTGGTCTCTGTGGAGTCTAGGGCCCAGCACGCTGAGAGAAGCTCCGGAAGCTGGAGACGGAAGCAGAAGACGATAATTACAAGCTTCTCTTGCCTTTCAGGTGTCGCCCTCTGGATCCCTGGGCCCCCTCTCTGTCCCTCCAGTTCACAGCACCATGCCTGGGACAGGTGAGCTCTGAGAAAGAGGTCTCTGAATAGTACCAGCATTTTTTTAGATAATGGGATAACAGATCTGAAAGATGCCTACCTAAGTCAGCATTCCCAGAACGTGTTTCAGAAGGTGTTAAATTTTATTCTAGGAGGGAAAGGCTTCCGTGATCAAGTAAGTGTGGGAAATGCTGAGTAGGCCAAGTGTGAACAAGTGTTTTTGTTTTCATTGCCACACTTCTCAGCCTACTTTATGTACAAATGCCTTAAGATAAAAGTGAACTGTACAGAAGGCAAGGTTTTCTAAACCAATTTTCTGCAGAACTCTATTTTTCAAAAGGTATTTCAAAGCATCTCAGAGAATTAGATAAGGTGACTATATATCTGGATTCGCCCAGGAGCATTGCAGTGTCTGACGGTCTCTTGTCCTGATGTCATTATCAGTGCTATTGCCTTCAACTCTTCAAGCTTCTTAACTTGGAGGGTGATGTCTCTGTCACCTTATCGACGGAATGCTGTTTGGGAAACCCAAACTGAATAAAGCAGTTCAGTTTTATTCGGATCTGCCATATTACAGAGGACACAGAGGGGTGGCAGGGAAGCAAGGCAAGTTGCCACAGACCACAGAGCAGTGTCCTGGTGGCATGTTCCTCTTGTCACCAGAGCACCTGAGCAAGGCCTCTTCAGTCTGGCAGTGCCCAAGCAGCCTTGCCAGGGGGCTTCCCACAGGGAGGGCAGGGCCTGGGATTTTCAGTCCCTGGGAGCGGCAGGAACAGGGCAGAGCCAGAGCCGGGAGGTGTGTGTGGCCCAGAGCCCTTCCTATAAACCCAGGGCACAGGGCAGAGGTTTGGGTCTCGGCAGCCACCCAGGAAGCGGAGCCCTGGTCTCTGTGGAGTCTAGGGCCCAGCACGCTGAGAGAAGCTCCGGAAGCTGGAGACGGAAGCAGAAGACGATAATTACAAGCTTCTCTTGCCTTTCAGGTGTCGCCCTCTGGATCCCTGGGCCCCCTCTCTGTCCCTCCAGTTCACAGCACCATGCCTGGGACAGGTGAGCTCTGAGAAAGAGGTCTCTGAATAGTACCAGCATTTTTTTAGATAATGGGATAACAGATCTGAAAGATGCCTACCTAAGTCAGCATTCCCAGAACGTGTTTCAGAAGGTGTTAAATTTTATTCTAGGAGGGAAAGGCTTCCGTGATCAAGTAAGTGTGGAAATGCTGAGTAGGCCAAGTGTGAACAAGTGTTTTGTTTTCATTGCCACACTTCTCAGCCTACTTTATGTACAAATGCCTTAAGATAAAAGTGAACTGTACAGAAGGCAAGGTTTTCTAAACCAATTTTCTGCAGAACTCTATTTTTCAAAAGGTATTTCAAAGCATCTCAGAGAATTAGATAAGGTGACTATATATCTGGATTCGCCCAGGAGCATTGCAGTGTCTGACGGTCTCTTGTCCTGATGTCATTATCAGTGCTATTGCCTTCAACTCTTCAAGCTTCTTAACTTGGAGGGTGATGTCTCTGTCACCTTATCGACGGAATGCTGTTTGGGAAACCCAAACTGAATAAAGCAGTTCAGTTTTATTCGGATCTGCCATATTACAGAGGACACAGAGGGGTGGCAGGGAAGCAAGGCAAGTTGCCACAGACCACAGAGCTCCTTGGCGGGTGGCTGGGACTCCTCACTCCTGTTCTCTTCCTAGAAGACCGTGCACCATCTGGAGACTGGAACCCCAGAGAGGCCGGCCATCTTGACCTGTGCCTCAGCTTCTCTTTTCCTCCTGAGCACTTTCCTTTTTTCCTCCTCTCTTCCTTTCCAAAGTTACTGGTTCTCTTTCTCATCCTGCTCCTGGGTCCCAGGCTGTCTATGCCCAACCCAGGGTGTGTCCTTGGAATAGGATGGTTTTGGCATCTGTCCTTCCTGTGTTTGGCAAGGCCTGGACTGGCAGAACCAGCCACGCCACTCTCCAGGGCTTGGGCCCAGGAGAGCATGCGTGATGAGGGCCCCTCGGGCCGAGCGCTGATGCTAGCATGGTAGAAGGTGGGCAGGTGAGCGGGGAGGTGGGCTGGGAGAGCATGCGACCCCTTAGGGGATACATGTCTGAAGGTCACGAGGTCTCCGTACCCAGCCTCATTATCTCTCCCCTGTTTCTGCCCCTCCTCGCTCTCAGTGACGTCATCCTGTTCCCCTGGGAACAACAGCAGGCCTTCGTCTCCTGGCTCAGGACTCCACGCCAGCAGCCCCACTGCCTCTCAAAATAACTCCAAAGCGGCCGTGAACTCCTCCTCCAGTTTTAACTCTTCAGGGTAAGGTGGAGGGGAGAGCACAGAGACACCCCCACCAGAGCCGAGGGACATGGGAGAAGCGTCTGGGGTCAACTCCTGGGGAAGAATGCTTGTCATGGGATGGGACTCCGGGAGGGAGCAACTTTTAAAGCAGAACTCTATTTTTCAAAAGGTATTTCAAAGCATCTCAGAGAATTAGATAAGGTGACTATATATCTGGATTCGCCCAGGAGCATTGCAGTGTCTGACGGTCTCTTGTCCTGATGTCATTATCAGTGCTATTGCCTTCAACTCTTCAAGCTTCTTAACTTGGAGGGTGATGTCTCTGTCACCTTATCGACGGAATGCTGTTTGGGAAACCCAAACTGAATAAAGCAGTTCAGTTTTATTCGGATCTGCCATATTACAGAGGACACAGAGGGGTGGCAGGGAAGCAAGGCAAGTTGCCACAGACCACAGAGCTCCTTGGCGGGTGGCTGGGACTCCTCACTCCTGTTCTCTTCCTAGAAGACCGTGCACCATCTGGAGACTGGAACCCCAGAGAGGCCGGCCATCTTGACCTGTGCCTCAGCTTCTCTTTTCCTCCTGAGCACTTTCCTTTTTTCCTCCTCTCTTCCTTTCCAAAGTTACTGGTTCTCTTTCTCATCCTGCTCCTGGGTCCCAGGCTGTCTATGCCCAACCCAGGGTGTGTCCTTGGAATAGGATGGTTTTGGCATCTGTCCTTCCTGTGTTTGGCAAGGCCTGGACTGGCAGAACCAGCCACGCCACTCTCCAGGGCTTGGGCCCAGGAGAGCATGCGTGATGAGGGCCCCTCGGGCCGAGCGCTGATGCTAGCATGGTAGAAGGTGGGCAGGTGAGCGGGGAGGTGGGCTGGGAGAGCATGCGACCCCTTAGGGGATACATGTCTGAAGGTCACGAGGTCTCCGTACCCAGCCTCATTATCTCTCCCCTGTTTCTGCCCCTCCTCGCTCTCAGTGACGTCATCCTGTTCCCCTGGGAACAACAGCAGGCCTTCGTCTCCTGGCTCAGGACTCCACGCCAGCAGCCCCACTGCCTCTCAAAATAACTCCAAAGCGGCCGTGAACTCCTCCTCCAGTTTTAACTCTTCAGGGTAAGGTGGAGGGGAGAGCACAGAGACACCCCCACCAGAGCCGAGGGACATGGGAGAAGCCGCGTCTGGGGGTCAACTCCCTGGGGGAAGAATGCTTGTCATGGGATGGGACGAGGGGAAGGGGTGGCCGGGAGGGGCAGGGTGGAGAGCCGGACTGGACTCTATCCCCCGGGAGTGGGATTGAAGAGAAGCCTCAGCCCGTGAACAGTGCTGGCAAGGAGCTGATGTCACAAAGCCAAAATTTCCATCCTCACTGAGAGGGTGGAAATTTCCAAACACTCCTGTCAGAAAGGGCCAGGTCCTCCACTGGGCTTAGGAGAGCTCCCTTCACGTCAGTTCCACTGTGCTGGGGGTGTTCGCCCCGAGTCTGAGCTTCCAGCATGGCTGATGCCCTGAGAGAGGGGCGGACGCTCCCTCCTAACCTCCTGCCTGCAGCCGGGGTGCGGGGACAAAATCAGCCTCCAGAGCCTTGATTCACGAACCAAAGAATCTCCGCTAAAAGCCTCTATAGAGATTTCTTCCCCAATTCAGAACAAAACAGAGACATACAAGTCAGGCCACTGAGACCTGAGCTTGTTGGAAGAAATGAACCCACTTGTCCAAACCCAGACTGTTGGACAAGACAGCCAGCTCTTATGGGCCCACTGCTGTACATCCCCAAAGCTTGGAGCGCCTCAACCACCCCCAGCAAACAGAGATGAAAATGTACAACCTACATTTAAAAACATGGTTCTGAGATATAATTCACACTCCTTAAATCTTACCAATTTAAAGTGAACAAGCTGGTGCTTTTTAGGATATTCACAAGTTGACACAACTGTCGCCGTATGATTCTAGATCATTTTCATCATCCTGGGAACAAACACCGTATGCACCTGCTAATGCTCCCTGCTTCTTCCTGTCTCATCCTCATTAGAAGCTGTCCAGTTGACTTGTTCCTTCCTTCCTTCTAGACCTTGGTACCGATGGAATCATCCCACCTACCTCCACTGAGGCCAGAAGGTTCCTCCTCTGCCACTTGGCCCTGTATTCCCCACTGGAAGGAAAGGAGTCACGCCTTCTCTCTGTGGACAGATTACTTTCAGGAGAGTGGAAGAGAATCCCCCCATCAATGAACCGAAACTCTTGCCTTCTTTAGGAGCAAGGGCCTCTGGAGACCCAAACTGTGATTGAACCGTGTGCTGACTCCTAGCACTCTTGAAATGCACTTCCCTCCTAGGAGCTGACCATCTTCGCCCTCTTCTCCTGTGCCCTTCTCCTCTAGTTCTAAATATTTCAGACGGCTTCCCTGCAGCAGTGGCCTTTGAGAAAGGACTTCTTCTCATTATTCTCCAGCTCATTCTGGGCACAGCCATTCGCCTGGTGCCAAACTATCTGAGGGGAGAGAACGATTTTGACTCTGAACTCAGATCTGCGAACTGATTCTAGAATCTGTGAAAAGATTTGAATCTGATGTCTCCACCAAAGCTTGGATGTTTTATCTGTTCAGCAAACTTTTCATTTCACACTTTTTCTTTAGCCCTGCCCCCTTTTCTAGACCTATATCCTTTCATAATTGTGTTCTCCAAATTGTCTTTTCTTTACCGAAGGCTGAGCCACCCTTGGTCCCCTGGGCGCATTTCTCTGCCCACAGGTGCTCTTCTGTTTGCACCATCTGCCCAAGAATTCATGAACTCTTGTTTCTTCTCTCCCTCCCTGTTTCTCCTTCTCTCGGCCTCTCCTTCTTCTCCTGGCCTCTCCTCCTTCTCCTGGCGCAGAAGGAAGTACACGAATGCAAACTCAGCAGCAATTATGCTGGCAACATACCTGAGGATAGCCCTTCCCCCCTTCTTTGCATTATGCTCTTCTCTCCTTAATGTGGAATATTCCAGCAAAATGTTTAACTCAGGTGTGAATTTTGAAGACATCTCTGTAGTATATTATCTTCTTTAGCAACACAGAAAGCAAAAGAAAGGGTGCTTTTAGGATATTCACAAGTTGACACAACTGTCGCCGTATGATTCTAGATCATTTTCATCATCCTGGGAACAAACACCGTATGCACCTGCTAATGCTCCCTGCTTCTTCCTGTCTCATCCTCATTAGAAGCTGTCCAGTTGACTTGTTCCTTCCTTCCTTCTAGACCTTGGTACCGATGGAATCATCCCACCTACCTCCACTGAGGCCAGAAGGTTCCTCCTCTGCCACTTGGCCCTGTATTCCCCACTGGAAGGAAAGGAGTCACGCCTTCTCTCTGTGGACAGATTACTTTCAGGAGAGTGGAAGAGAATCCCCCCATCAATGAACCGAAACTCTTGCCTTCTTTAGGAGCAAGGGCCTCTGGAGACCCAAACTGTGATTGAACCGTGTGCTGACTCCTAGCACTCTTGAAATGCACTTCCTCCTAGGAGCTGACCATCTTCGCCCTCTTCTCCTGTGCCCTTCTCCTCTAGTTCTAAATATTTCAGACGGCTTCCCTGCAGCAGTGGCCTTTGAGAAAGGACTTCTTCTCATTATTCTCCAGCTCATTCTGGGCACAGCCATTCGCCTGGTGCCAAACTATCTGAGGGGAGAGAACGATTTTGACTCTGAACTCAGATCTGCGAACTGATTCTAGAATCTGTGAAAAGATTTGAATCTGATGTCTCCACCAAAGCTTGGATGTTTTATCTGTTCAGCAAACTTTTCATTTCACACTTTTTCTTTAGCCCTGCCCCCTTTTCTAGACCTATATCCTTTCATAATTGTGTTCTCCAAATTGTCTTTTCTTTACCGAAGGCTGAGCCACCCTTGGTCCCCTGGGCGCATTTCTCTGCCCACAGGTGCTCTTCTGTTTGCACCATCTGCCCAAGAATTCATGAACTCTTGTTTCTTCTCTCCCTCCCTGTTTCTCCTTCTCTCGGCCTCTCCTTCTTCTCCTGGCCTCTCCTCCTTCTCCTGGCGCAGAAGGAAGTACACGAATGCAAACTCAGCAGCAATTATGCTGGCAACATACCTGAGGATAGCCCTTCCCCCCTTCTTTGCATTATGCTCTTCTCTCCTTAATGTGGAATATTCCAGCAAAATGTTTAACTCAGGTGTGAATTTTGAAGACATCTCTGTAGTATATTATCTTCTTTAGCAACACAGAAAGCAAAAGAAAGGGAAAAAATACCAAAGGGTGAACAACTGTGCTAGCTTCCATGAGAGTTCCCATGTGGACTGGGAATCCTTGCTTATTTTTGCAGGAATATTCTTTCTCAAGCCTTTTCCTTTGTGGGCCAGTGTGAAGACATGTAACACTGCAGAAATAGTCACTTTATTTTTTTTTAAAGACTGCATATCCAAGAAAATGGTGAGATTCGAAGGGATCTCTCTGTTTCTGAATAAATTTCTATACTGATGATAATTGTTCTACTATGTGTAAGAAGAGGTTTGGATTATTCTGAGTCTTTTGTTGGGCAGGGGAAATGTGAGTGCCTGTGATGAAACAGGATGAAGTAAATGTTTCAGTTTGGTGGATTAAGTCCATTACCCCCCAAACCAATGCTAAAGATGACATACAGGGCTTGGGAGAGTTCAGAGGTTCTATTCTTTTTGACAGAACAGCCTTGAGGACTGTTCTGTCGGTAACAGATTGGCTTCCTAGTTTTGTAAGTGAGAGAACAGTAAGTGCCTAACGTCAAGTTGTTTGGAGTCTTAAGAGGTGAAGTCTGAGGCTAATAAACTCATATCCCAGGAATCCTGAAGGTCAGGAAAGTGACCTGATAGATGTCTGAGACAAGGGAAAGTTCAAAAGTCAAGTACATTTGACGTTGGAATATGCACTATGACTTTTGATGAGGGAGTTGAGGAGCAAGGAAGCTATCCTTGTGGTTTTTCTTGGGTTAATAAAATTCAAATAGTTACCATTTTTGAGGCAAACAGTGACTTGTAGGAAAGGGGGGGTCCTTCAAAAAATGTAATAACTTAAGGGAAGAGACAAATCTTGCATTAAACATTTGTTGCAAATAGTAACACCAAGGGGAAAATCTGTGCCCCAATAACCACAAGTTCTTCTCCTGGCCTCTCCTCCTCCCCAAGGATACCGAATGCAAACTCAGCAGCAATTATGCTGGCAACATACCTGAGGATAGCCCTTCCTTCTTGCATTATGCTCTTCTCTCCTTAATGTGGAATATTCCAGCAAAATGTTTAACTCAGGTGTGAATTTTGAAGACATCTCTGTAGTATATTATCTTCTTTAGCAACACAGAAAGCAAAAGAAAGGGAAAAAATACCAAAGGGTGAACAACTGTGCTAGCTTCCATGAGAGTTCCCATGTGGACTGGGAATCCTTGCTTATTTTTGCAGGAATATTCTTTCTCAAGCCTTTTCCTTTGTGGGCCAGTGTGAAGACATGTAACACTGCAGAAATAGTCACTTTATTTTTTTTTAAAGACTGCATATCCAAGAAAATGGTGAGATTCGAAGGGATCTCTCTGTTTCTGAATAAATTTCTATACTGATGATAATTGTTCTACTATGTGTAAGAAGAGGTTTGGATTATTCTGAGTCTTTTGTTGGGCAGGGGAAATGTGAGTGCCTGTGATGAAACAGGATGAAGTAAATGTTTCAGTTTGGTGGATTAAGTCCAGTACCCCCCAAACCAATGCTAAAGATGACATACAGGGCTTGGGAGAGTTCAGAGGTTCTATTCTTTTTGACAGAACAGCCTTGAGGACTGTTCTGTCGGTAACAGATTGGCTTCCTAGTTTTGTAAGTGAGAGAACAGTAAGTGCCTAACGTCAAGTTGTTTGGAGTCTTAAGAGGTGAAGTCTGAGGCTAATAAACTCATATCCCAGGAATCCTGAAGGTCAGGAAAGTGACCTGATAGATGTCTGAGACAAGGGAAAGTTCAAAAGTCAAGTACATTTGACGTTGGAATATGCACTATGACTTTTGATGAGGGAGTTGAGGAGCAAGGAAGCTATCCTTGTGGTTTTTCTTGGGTTAATAAAAATTCAAATAGTTACCATTTTTGAGGCAAACAGTGACTTGTAGGAAAGGGGGGGTCCTTCAAAAAATGTAATAACTTAAGGGAAGAGACAAATCTTGCATTAAACATTTGTTGCAAATAGTAACACCAAGGGGAAAATCTGTGCCCCAATAACCACAAGTTAACTGGAATTTTTTCCAGATGGAGCTTACATTAAGAGTAATATTTCATATACTGAGATGGGAAAAAACCTATTGGTAATGGTTTCTTTGTCAGGAATAGATCTAGTTGAAAGGAGCTAGCTGGTGCCAAAGCGACTACAAGAGGAGCCTGCAGCAATTCATTAAAGAAACTACTCTGCCTCCCATGGCTGCATCTGTGCACATCTGTGCACACGCACATGTATGTGTGTGCACTGTTCCTTGTATACTTGTGGGTGCTAGAGCAGGCCCTTGCCTGCAGCAGTACTGGTTATCTTGATATCGTCAGGTGAGTGTTGAAGGTTGATGTCCTGCACTGTCCATGAGGCTGGTTTTCAGTCATTTGACCCTTTAACAAATATTTCATTTTTTAAGAGCATTTTTAGGTTTACAGCAAAATTAAGAGGAAGCTAGAGAGATCTCCTGTACACCACCTCTTGCCACATTCATAGCTTTCCCTATCATCAACATCATTCACGAGAAAGTACTTTTTTTTTTTTTTTTTACCAAGAATGAGCCTCCACTGACACATCACAATTAGCCAAACTCCACAGTTTACCTTGGAGGTCACTCTTTCCGCTGTACCCTCAACAGGTTTGGACACAAGTCTAATGATGCATGTCCATCATTATAATAGCAGACAGAGCATTTTCACGGCCCCGACAATCCTCTGTGCTCTACCTGTTCATCTCTCTCCCTGCCTGGCCCTTACAGCCACAGATCTTTTTACTATCACGATAGTATTATGTACACATGTGGTATCTTTCTGAGACAAGGGAAAGTTCAAAAGTCAAGTACATTTGACGTTGGAATATGCACTATGACTTTTGATGAGGGAGTTGAGGAGCAAGGAAGCTATCCTTGTGGTTTTTCTTGGGTTAATAAAATTCAAATAGTTACCATTTTTGAGGCAAACAGTGACTTGTAGGAAAGGGGGGGTCCTTCAAAAAATGTAATAACTTAAGGGAAGAGACAAATCTTGCATTAAACATTTGTTGCAAATAGTAACACCAAGGGGAAAATCTGTGCCCCAATAACCACAAGTTAACTGGAATTTTTTCCAGATGGAGCTTACATTAAGAGTAATATTTCATATACTGAGATGGGAAAAAACCTATTGGTAATGGTTTCTTTGTCAGGAATAGATCTAGTTGAAAGGAGCTAGCTGGTGCCAAAGCGACTACAAGAGGAGCCTGCAGCAATTCATTAAAGAAACTACTCTGCCTCCCATGGCTGCATCTGTGCACATCTGTGCACACGCACATGTATGTGTGTGCACTGTTCCTTGTATACTTGTGGGTGCTAGAGCAGGCCCTTGCCTGCAGCAGTACTGGTTATCTTGATATCGTCAGGTGAGTGTTGAAGGTTGATGTCCTGCACTGTCCATGAGGCTGGTTTTCAGTCATTTGACCCTTTAACAAATATTTCATTTTTTAAGAGCATTTTTAGGTTTACAGCAAAATTAAGAGGAAGCTAGAGAGATCTCCTGTACACCACCTCTTGCCACATTCATAGCTTTCCCTATCATCAACATCATTCACGAGAAAGTACTTTTTTTTTTTTTTTTTACCAAGAATGAGCCTCCACTGACACATCACAATTAGCCAAACTCCACAGTTTACCTTGGAGTTCACTCTTGCCGCTGTACCCTCAACAGGTTTGGACACAAGTCTAATGATGCATGTCCATCATTATAATAGCAGACAGAGCATTTTCACGGCCCCGACAATCCTCTGTGCTCTACCTGTTCATCTCTCTCCCTGCCTGGCCCTTACAGCCACAGATCTTTTTACTATCACGATAGTATTATGTCACATGATTGGACTCATAGTGTATAGGCCTTCCAGATTGGCTTATTTCAATCAGTAATGTACATTTAAGTTTCTTTCATGTCTTTTCATGAGCTTGCTCACTCATTTCTGTGTAACGCTGAATAATATTCTCTTGTCTGGATGGACCACAGTTTATTTATTCATTTACCTACCAAAGGATATCTTGGTTGCTTCCAAATTTGGCAATTATGAATAAAGCTGTTATCAATATCTGTGTGAAGGTTTTTGTGTGGACATAAAATTTCAACACCTGTAGGCAAATACCAAGGAGAAAGATGGCCATATCATGTGGTAAGAGTACATTTAGTTTTGTAAGAAACCACCAAATCGTCTCCCCAAGTGGCTGAACCATTTTGTATTCTCACCAGCCGCCTTACGGGACTTCCCATGGCTCCACCCCCACGCCAGCCTCTGTTGTCAGTGTTTGGGATTTTGGTCATTTTAATAGGAATGCAGTGGTATCTCATTGTTGTTTTAATTAGCATATCCCTGATGATACGGTGTGGAGCAACTTTTCCCATGTTTCTGTGCCATCTATGTAATCTTCTCTGGTGAGGTGTCTATTCAGATCTTTGGGCCTTTTTAAAATCAAGTTGTTTGTTTTTTTACTGTTGACTGTTAACAGTTCTTTGTATATTTTGGATAACAATCCTTTACCAGATGTGTCTTTTGCAAATAATTTCCTCCCAGCCTGTGATTTCTCTTTCTCTTGAAATTGTCTTTTGCAGAACAGAAGTGTTTCATCTCAGTGAATCCAGCTTGTTAATGATTTCCTTCATGGTTTATCTTTAGTGTTGTATCTAAAAAGACAACACCACCTCCTGCATCATCTAGGTTTTCTCCTATGTTATCGTCTAAAATCTGTCCCCGATTTTTTTGACACCAGGCACCCGTTTCCTAGAAGACAATTTTTCCACAGACCAGGCCTGAGGGGAAGGTTTCAGGAGGATTCAAGCTCATTACATTTATTGTGCTCTTTATTTCTATGATTATAACATCAGCTCCACCTCAGATCATCAGACACTAGATCCCAGAGAACGGGGACCTCTGTTCCAGGAGTTTTATAGCTTTGCATTTAGGTCTGAGATCCATTCTGAGTTCATTTCTGTAATGGTGGAAGGTCTGCGCTCCACATGGATGTCCAGTTATTCCAGCTCCATTTGTTGAAGACATTATTGTTATCCCATTGAATTGCCTTTGCTCCTTTGCCAAAGATCAGTCGCCTGTATTTATGGGGGTCTATTTCTGGGCTATTTGACCATTTGTTGAAGACATTATTGTTATCAATATCTGTGTGAAGGTTTTTGTGTGGACATAAAATTTCAACACCTGTAGGCAAATACCAAGGAGAAAGATGGCCATATCATGTGGTAAGAGTACATTTAGTTTTGTAAGAAACCACCAAATCGTCTCCCCAAGTGGCTGAACCATTTTGTATTCTCACCAGCCGCCTTACGGGACTTCCCATGGCTCCACCCCCACGCCAGCCTCTGTTGTCAGTGTTTGGGATTTTGGTCATTTTAATAGGAATGCAGTGGTATCTCATTGTTGTTTTAATTAGCATATCCCTGATGATACGGTGTGGAGCAACTTTTCCCATGTTTCTGTGCCATCTATGTAATCTTCTCTGGTGAGGTGTCTATTCAGATCTTTGGGCCTTTTTAAAATCAAGTTGTTTGTTTTTTTACTGTTGACTGTTAACAGTTCTTTGTATATTTTGGATAACAATCCTTTACCAGATGTGTCTTTTGCAAATAATTTCCTCCCAGCCTGTGATTTCTCTTTCTCTTGAAATTGTCTTTTGCAGAACAGAAGTGTTTCATCTCAGTGAATCCAGCTTGTTAATGATTTCCTTCATGGTTTATCTTTAGTGTTGTATCTAAAAAGACAACACCACCTCCTGCATCATCTAGGTTTTCTCCTATGTTATCGTCTAAAATCTGTCCCCGATTTTTTTGACACCAGGCACCCGTTTCCTAGAAGACAATTTTTCCACAGACCAGGCCTGAGGGGAAGGTTTCAGGAGGATTCAAGCTCATTACATTTATTGTGCTCTTTATTTCTATGATTATAACATCAGCTCCACCTCAGATCATCAGACACTAGATCCCAGAGAACGGGGACCTCTGTTCCAGGAGTTTTATAGCTTTGCATTTAGGTCTGAGATCCATTCTGAGTTCATTTCTGTAATGGTGGAAGGTCTGCGTCTCCACATGGATGTCCAGTTATTCCAGCTCCATTTGTTGAAGACATTATTGTTATCCCATTGAATTGCCTTTGCTCCTTTGCCAAAGATCAGTCGCCTGTATTTATGGGGGTCTATTTCTGGGCTATTTGACCATGGTTTTTATAAAAGAAATAAACAGAATTGTAGTCTACCTGCTCAGCCTCCAGTAGCTTCTATTGACTTTGGAAAGTTGCTTAACAGAGTCAAACCTGAAACTGGATACCAACTCACTTTACATGTCCGCAAGATTCTATGAAACTCATCATTTCAGTCAAGTTGAACCAAAGCCTGGTCAGCTTTTTCAGCATCTAATTAGGCACAAGAGCATCAAAGGGCAATGACCAGTCACTGTCCAGAAGGAAAGAAAGGGAAACAGGGTTGTTGCTGTTGCTTTTTGAACTTTCAAACTTCAATCTTCAGTTGACTCAGACCTGATGGGACCAGTTATGGGCTCATAGTTCTAAGGGCTTTTGGTCCAACTCAGAGAATGAGTTTAGTCACAGACTCAGATTAGGAATCCTGGCCTGAGCTCCCAGGTTGCTGGCTCAGTGCCCGTCCTCCCTGCGAGTTCGGCATCCCCTGCTATATTCATGGACAGTGCTTGCAGACTCCGTTTCTCCTGCTAAACTGTGGGGAGCTCCTGGTAGCTGTCTGCCTTTTTCTCTGTATCCCCATGACTAGCACTGCGGCTAGTGCACAGTAGGCAATGCAGATTTTAAAGCTGAATTCTTTTTGAACCTCTGAACAGCTTCTCATGGGAGCTATGAGTATAGAAAACAGAGCACCATCTTGTAGGAAACTTTAGATGAGTGGAGGCAGTTTACCTTGGTGGTTAAGAGCATGACCTCTGGTGCCATATGGCCTGGTCTATGACCCGAATCTGCCTTCTACTAATCATGTCACTTTGGGCAAGTTCCTTGAATTCTCTGTGCCTCAGTTTCTCATCTGTAAAATTGGAATAACAACCATATCCATCTGTTAGAGTTGTGAGAATGAATGAATTCATATGTGTATATACATATTCATAAAGTGTTTGAACAATACTTGATACATTAATGTTATTTGTCATTGATATTGTGATAAACTATTGTTATCCCATTGAATTGCCTTTTCTCCTTTGCCAAAGATCAGTCGCCTGTATTTATGGGGGTCTATTTCTGGGCTATTTGACCATGGTTTTTATAAAAGAAATAAACAGAATTGTAGTCTACCTGCTCAGCCTCCAGTAGCTTCTATTGACTTTGGAAAGTTGCTTAACAGAGTCAAACCTGAAACTGGATACCAACTCACTTTACATGTCCGCAAGATTCTATGAAACTCATCATTTCAGTCAAGTTGAACCAAAGCCTGGTCAGCTTTTTCAGCATCTAATTAGGCACAAGAGCATCAAAGGGCAATGACCAGTCACTGTCCAGAAGGAAAGAAAGGGAAACAGGGTTGTTGCTGTTGCTTTTTGAACTTTCAAACTTCAATCTTCAGTTGACTCAGACCTGATGGGACCAGTTATGGGCTCATAGTTCTAAGGGCTTTTGGTCCAACTCAGAGAATGAGTTTAGTCACAGACTCAGATTAGGAATCCTGGCCTGAGCTCCCAGGTTGCTGGCTCAGTGCCCGTCCTCCCTGCGAGTTCGGCATCCCCTGCTATATTCATGGACAGTGCTTGCAGACTCCGTTTCTCCTGCTAAACTGTGGGGAGCTCCTGGTAGCTGTCTGCCTTTTTCTCTGTATCCCCATGACTAGCACTGCGGCTAGTGCACAGTAGGCAATGCAGATTTTTAAAGCTGAATTCTTTTTTGAACCTCTGAACAGCTTCTCATGGGAGCTATGAGTATAGAAAACAGAGCACCATCTTGTAGGAAACTTTAGATGAGTGGAGGCAGTTTACCTTGGTGGTTAAGAGCATGACCTCTGGTGCCATATGGCCTGGTCTATGACCCGAATCTGCCTTCTACTAATCATGTCACTTTGGGCAAGTTCCTTGAATTCTCTGTGCCTCAGTTTCTCATCTGTAAAATTGGAATAACAACCATATCCATCTGTTAGAGTTGTGAGAATGAATGAATTCATATGTGTATATACATATTCATAAAGTGTTTGAACAATACTTGATACATTAATGTTATTTGTCATTGATTATTGTGATTATGATTGGTATTGTTAGTAAACTAAATTGGTGGAGAGCTTTCTGTTTCCTGAACAGGCCAGAATGTTCCTGGGGAACGCCACGGTTGATAAGCCTATGAGTTGGTGGAACAAAGATTGTGGCCAAACATATGTGAATTAATAGAATTTAATCCTGGGTAATGGAGCTTGAACCTGGAATCCCAGTCACCCCAGGATCAAGGTCAAAATATAGGCTCCACTGGAAGAACTGGCACCTTCCCTTATCCCCTCAGCCATTGGACTCCTGAAGCCTATAATTCATGCTCTGTTCTTTCCTGGGAAATGATGGCAGCGAGAAGATAACTCCAGATTCAGATCCTAGAAGAAAAATGAACACTGCAACAGAAACATATGGGGAAAGGCTGAGATATGCATCCTCTCCATTCATTTAGTGAGATGGATCTCTCCTTGTTTTCTCCCTGCAGGCTCTCACTACCTCTTATCTGGTCTGTTTCAAAACACTTATGACAGCTTGTCTTCTCCAGTTCATCCTATACTGATTTTTTACCATGTGTCTGCAGAGCAGGGATTCTCAGCTTTGCTTGTACATTGGAATTACCTGGGAAGCTTTTCCAAAAATTTGACACACAACAGATTCTGATTTACTTTGTCTGGGATGTGACCCGGGGCATTGGGATTTTAAAAAGCTCCTCAAGTGAGTCTGTTGTACTGGCACGGTTGAGATCTGCTACCTGAATGTGCATACAGGTCGCTAGGGTTTTGTTAAAATGCAGATTTGATGCAGTAGATCCAGGGTTAGGGTCTGAGAGTTTGTGTTTTTCACAAGCTCTCAAGTAATTCAGATTGGAGTAGCAAGAACTTGAGACCATGATGAAAGTACTCCCTTCCCTTTTATCATCCTTATTAATGACAATAAAAGTATTCATCATAGAAATCCTGGCTCTGCCTAATAAGCTGCCTCAGCCTGGCATCCTCGGCCAGCATCAGCCATCTGAGGTCCTCGACTATTGGCTCCCAAATATGACTGACTAATCATCTGAATGACCCATGGGCAGGTTTTAATAGATACAGATTCCTGAATTTCACACTAAGCCTATTAAAGCACAGTCTTCAAGGTGCATTCTGAACAAAGGGTATTTTGAAAACACTTCCCAAGTGATCTAGATGGTCATTAAGATTTAGGAGCGCCAGTATGCTTCCCATACACATTTCCAGGCTCACTTCTGATTCATTCAACCAGTATACGCTTATTGCACCTGCCTCTGTACCAAGAACTAAGGAAACAAAAGGTGAAAAGAGTGTGATCCTTCCTTTTAATGGGCTGGCAAAACATATGACCCAAAGCACACCATTTACTTTTCCCCAGACACGGGGAAACTATGTACTTTTCACACTTCGGCGCAAGGTCTTCTCTTCTAAAGAAGATCTGGATCCTCAGCATTCTCTCATTGTCTTGAACAACCAGTTTAGATGCCCTCTTTAAAAAAAAAAAAAAAACAATTAATTAATTAGGTTGCACCCAGTCTTAGTTGTGGCATGTGGGAACTTGAGTTGCAGCATGTGGCATCTATCTCTCTGACCAGGGATCAAACCCAGGACCCGGCAATAAGAGCATAGAGTCTTAACCACTGGACCAGTGAGGAAGCCCCTTAGATGCTCCCTTTACCCCTCTTTTCATCTCCATACTTACATTTGGCTATCTCTTCAAACTCACTTTCCTTGGTATTAAAACAGATTCAGAGAGGAGAGAGGATTAACCCAAAGTGGGGTGGTACAACAACGAACATTTATATAACTGCTTCCACATGCCAAGCATTGCTGTAAGCACTTTACATATGTCAAGTGTGTAAAATTCTTGCAAAAAATCACAGTGAAGGCTTCCCTGGTGGTCCAGGGGGTAAAGAGTCCACCTTGCAGTGCAAGGGGCACAGGTTCAATCCCTGGCCCGGGAAGATCCCACGTGCCACAGAGTGGCTGGACTGGTGTGTCCAATTACGAACCAGCGCTCTGGAGCGCATGTATCCAGAGCTAGTGTTCTGCAATGAGAGAGGTCACTGCAATGGGAGGCCTGCACAGGCCAAAGAATAAAGATGGATGAAAAATAAAGAAGAAAAGAAAGAATCAATAAAAAGAGGCCAAACAGGGCTTCCCCGTTGGTCCAGTTGGTAAGGACACTGCCTTGCAGTGCAAGGGGCTCTGATTCGATCCCTGGCCTGGGAAGATCTAACATGTCGTGGAGCGGCTGGACTGATGTGTCCAACTACCCAGCCAGAGCTCTGGAGCTCATGCACCCAGAGCCGGTGCTCTGCGATAACAGAGGCCACTGTGATGGGAGGCCTACACAGGCCAAAGAATAAAGATGGATGAAAAATAAAAAATCAATAAAAAGAGGCCAAACAATTTAAAAAAAAAAACTCACAATGAGACAGATATTACTACCTCCACTCTATAGATGAGAAACAGAGGCACAGAAAAGTAAAGCAACTTGTCCAAAGATACACAGCCAGTAACCAAGCAGGGCTTACTCTTAAGTCTTATTCGCTACTGCCAAAGCACTGACAGGGCTGACATGAGAAGGAATACATGATTTCTAATTTTCAGGGCTGAGCACTTTCCTGGAAATGAGCTATTTGTGTGCTTATTTCACAGCTTAAGCTCAAGCATGAAATCTCCCACGGTGCCTAGCAGGGGTATGAGCACTTCCTGTGCTCTCCAACTGGTTATGGGATGGGCTGTCCCATCGTGGGGGGAGGGCATGGATAAGGATTCTATCAAAGACAACAAACAAGTAAGCAAGAACAACCGCCTGTAGGTCTCACGTCACCACTAGGTCATCATCACCCCTCACACCCCTCCCTTGCCTCCCCAGGGCTGCGCAAAGAAGGGGGACTTTCCCGCCCGCTTTCTGAACAGCCAGCTCTG
Organism: Tragulus kanchil; assembly: GCA_022376925.1. NCBI lineage: Eukaryota > Metazoa > Chordata > Mammalia > Artiodactyla > Tragulidae > Tragulus > Tragulus kanchil. The sequence continues at coordinate 140,896,131 of JAIOJX010000006.1, forward strand.
GTGGTGCGCTCTGTCCTCCCAGCCAGCAGGTGCCCCCAGACCCCCAGTTCCTCCTCTGCAGCCGTCAGAGACCCGTCCCCTCTCTCCCTCTTTCAGCTGCTTCCTGCTCCCGGATCCCGGCGCTGAACTCTGGGGCCGAAGCGCCCGAGGCTTTGGGGGCGCCGGACAAGGTAACTGCGCGGGGCGAACCGCCTGGCTCTGCCGGCCGGCCTGGGCTCCGGACGTGGATGGCCTGGCCTGCCGGGTCTGCTGAGCGGGGCGCGAGTGGGAGAAGGAAGCAGGCAGATGGCCTGGCCTCTGAGGGGAAAGGGTTTCCTCCGGCCTTTGGGCGCCGATGGGATGCTGGCGTAACAGTCAGCTGGTCTGGCTCAGGTGTGCCCGAGCCGGGCGTGGCCGCCGAGTCGGTAGGAAAGCACATCCCCGGGAGATGCGCTCACGGTGCCAGCCAGGCGCCCAGGTTGCTGCTGGCTCCAGCCACGCCTGCTCCGAGCCCAGAGCCAGATGGGCCCGCCCAGCGCTCCTCCTCCGGAATTGGGCCCTGGACCGGGAGGAACGAGGACTGGAGCTTTGGAATTCTGAGCTGGATCTTGGAATTCTGGGCTGGAACGGCCATCGGCGGTCTAAATACCCTGCCATTCTTTCACCCCAGAGTGAAAAGCCGAACCGCGGAGATGGAGTGACTTTCGCAAGGTCACAGCCGTTGTATCAGCCCTTTGCCAATGTCTGTTCTTTTGGGCGACTGAACTGAACTGATTCTTTGTTTGTAAATGGCCTCCTGGTCTCTCTGTTCTGCCAGGGAATTAGGATTCAGGGAAGAAGACTCTAAAAATACTAATCGGCATATCCGAATGAGCTGATCCTCATTACTGGCCGGTGACCCTGGCCTTTAAAAAGAAGTGAGAGAAGACAGTTGTTTTCCCTCTGGGTCCTTCTACTTTTGGTCCTCGTTCTGAAAATTGGCCCGAATGTTTTACAAAAGTATCTCAGAACTCCTCGTCAGAACTGGGCTGGATCAGAGACTTTTATCAATCTTTTTCCCCCTCTCCTTCCTCTTTTTTATTTACTCATGGCTATTTAGGGGGCAGAAATAAATTTGGAACTCAGTCACTGATTGACACCTGCTGTTTCCTTGTGTAGAAATCTGATTTCAGATGAAAGCTGGTACAGCCCTTGACCTTCCTACAGCCCTCTCGGGATAGCATTCTTGGGAGTGGCTTGTGTACTGAAGCGTGTTGTCCCACAGATACTATTTCACGGGTCAGAATAGGGTTCAGCAGTGAGTGTAGCCACGCAGAAAATTCCTGCTGAAATGAGACAGATATCCAAAATGGTGGTGTTTTTCTTCTTCTTCTTCTTCTTCTTTTTTTTTTTTTTTTTTTAAACTTTTTACTATTGTATTTTCAGTAGAGGGAGTAATGAACACTAATAAGGACCTCTCAGTTATTTTCCGATGTTGATCCTGTCTGACTCTATTGACTGCATTACACTTATTTTTGTCCTGGTATATTTATCACCAGTGAAAATGCCAAAGTGTAGCTTTCTGACTTTGTTTCCTTTTTAACTAAATTCCTGCCTGAAAGATATTTTTATATCTTGACCAAAACTACCCACCTGTACCTCCAAATTCTGTTTCCCTGTTAGTCAGTCTTTGAGTTGGATTACAGAACGAAATGAACTAGTTTTTTTTTTTTTTTTTTTCTTTTTCCCCCTTCCAAAATGTCTAAGTCTTTGTTTAGTTCTATCTTCAGGTTCACCTCAAGTTTCAAGTTTGACAGGTAAACCCATAATCCAAACCCAAACTTCAGTTTAGTTAAACCACATTAGACTGCTGTGTGTCATAAAAGACTTCTCCCAGAGACCACAAGTGGCAGAGGTGTTTTCTCATGAGAGCTTCTTATTGGGATTTTTGAGTTATGAGCCCATTATCTATTACATGGATTACGTTACTTGTGTATCGTAGTCCAAAGGCAGTCATCAGTGGAAGGTTATTGACATCTGCTCATCATAACAACATGTTATATTAGACTGTGTGCTAACTTAGAATGCAGTTCCTGCTTCTCGGTTTACAGTTTTGACCAGTTATCTCCAAGGAACACACAATCAGAAATATAGCCACGCTTTAGTAGAAGAAGCCTGGCAATGTAGATAAGGAAAAAGTGTTTCTGTGGAGGCCGTTTTTCTGTACTGTCTTAGAGTAGAAATGAAGACATATCCTCAGTCTGACCCAATGATGTTTTCTTAGGGTGCATTCCTTGTTTTTCTGGTTTTGGTCTTTTCATCGCAGGATGGCCTTAGCTCTGTGTCTGCAGGCGCTGTGCAGCCTGGGGGGCTGGCTCTCGCTCTACGTCTCTTTCTGTCGCCTGAATAAGCACCGCAGCTATGAGTGGAACTGCCGGCTCGTTACGTTCACCCATGGAGTCCTCTCCATTGGTCTCTCAGCTTATATTGGCTTCATTGATGGCCCTTGGCCTTTTACCCACCCAGGTAGGAGGGGATGTCAGAGAATTTTCCCTTAGGAATTTATGATTTGGGGGTAGTCTTAGAAGGGTGGGACTCTTCCACAGAATTGGTGTAGTACTAAAGAATATTGAAGAATAATTACATTATAATGTGCTTTGGGAGTTTCCATTTATCTTCATTGTTAATTCTGATATTATGTGTATCACCTTTTGCTTCTGCTTTTCATAACTCTATTTTTAAAACAAATTTTATTCGCTTTTTATAATGTAATTGTTCAAAATGTATAAATTATAAAACTAATACCAACATTTTCTACCATCACCCCCAAACAGACACTAATGGACTGTATGCTTTTTTGGTAACCTGTAATTTTTACTTGATTGTCTATTCAGAGGCCATCCTCTTTCCATGTTTTTGCATATAGAACTTACTTATCTTTTTTAGTTGTTATATAACATTGTGTTGTATGCATTTGCTATCATTGTTTTAGCCAATGCCTCATTATTTGGGGGTAGCTATGTTAATTTTTAAGCTGCTAGATGTGCAAGTGTTTCTTAGAATATGAAACCTGTAATCCTCTGGAATTGGTTTGCTGAGGCTGTTATAAAAAAATACTACAGACTGGGAAGCTAACCCACACAGCCTTATTTTCTCACAATTCTGGAGGCCAGAAGTCCAAGATCAAGGTGTTGGTATGTTTGATTTCTTCTGAGGTTTTGCTCCATTGTGAGCATATAGCTGCCTTCTTGGTGTGTCTTCACATGGCCTTGCTTTTGCGTCTAGGTCCTGGTGTCCTTGTTTTATAGTAACACCACCCTTATGATCCTATTTTAGCCTAATTACCTCTTGAAAGGTCCTGTCTCCAAATGTAGCAATATTTTGAGGTACTGGGGTTTAGTGCTTCAACATATGACTTAGGGGGAACAAAAGTTTGTAAGTTCCATAGAATATGGTTTTTTAAAAAATTTCTTAGATTCTTTTTCTGATTTCTTTATATTCTCATATTGAGTGGAACTGCCGGCTCGTTACGCTTCACCCATGGAGTCCTCTCCATTGGTCTCTCAGCTTATATTGGCTTCATTGATGGCCCTTGGCCTTTTACCCACCCAGGTAGGAGGGGATGTCAGAGAATTTTCCCTTAGGAATTTATGATTTGGGGGTAGTCTTAGAAGGGTGGGACTCTTCCACAGAATTGGTGTAGTACTAAAGAATATTGAAGAATAATTACATTATAATGTGCTTTGGGAGTTTCCATTTATCTTCATTGTTAATTCTGATATTATGTGTATCACCTTTTGCTTCTGCTTTTCATAACTCTATTTTTAAAACAAATTTTATTCGCTTTTTATAATGTAATTGTTCAAAATGTATAAATTATAAAACTAATACCAACATTTTCTACCATCACCCCCAAACAGACACTAATGGACTGTATGCTTTTTTGGTAACCTGTAATTTTTACTTGATTGTCTATTCAGAGGCCATCCTCTTTCCATGTTTTTGCATATAGAACTTACTTATCTTTTTTAGTTGTTATATAACATTGTGTTGTATGCATTTGCTATCATTGTTTTAGCCAATGCCTCATTATTTGGGGGTAGCTATGTTAATTTTTAAGCTGCTAGATGTGCAAGTGTTTCTTAGAATATGAAACCTGTAATCCTCTGGAATTGGTTTGCTGAGGCTGTTATAAAAAAATACTACAGACTGGGAAGCTAACCCACACAGCCTTATTTTCTCACAATTCTGGAGGCCAGAAGTCCAAGATCAAGGTGTTGGTATGTTTGATTTCTTCTGAGGTTTTGCTCCATTGTGAGCATATAGCTGCCTTCTTGGTGTGTCTTCACATGGCCTTGCTTTTGCGTCTAGGTCCTGGTGTCCTTGTTTTATAGTAACACCACCCTTATGATCCTATTTTAGCCTAATTACCTCTTGAAAGGTCCTGTCTCCAAATGTAGCAATATTTTGAGGTACTGGGGTTTAGTGCTTCAACATATGACTTAGGGGGAGCAAAAGTTTGTAAGTTCCATAGAATATGGTTTTTTAAAAAATTTCTTAGATTCTTTTTCTGATTTCTTTATATTCTCATATTGAGCTTCTGAATTTTCCTTAAATAGGAAGCAACTCTTTAAACTTATGTTTTATATGAAGGTTCTTAATGGATTCAAACATGTCAGCTCCTTGCACCGTACGTTCTTGGACATGGGAACATTCTAACTCCCAGGGTTCTCTCCAGAGTCCACTTCCAGGACAGACTAAGGCCATCTGTCTACAATAATCTAACCCATTAAACTAAGCAATTAATCTGACATTTGAGACAGAGTATGGTTTATTATAGGATATGGCATATGGTTTATGGTTTGCTATAGATATGGATACAGTGCCCTGTGCTAATATAGTAGGATCTTATTTTTTGTCTCTTCCATAAATAGTTTGCATTTGCTAGTGGGGCAGAATAACTGAGTCTGGAAGCAGACCTTTAGCTTATTTAAAAAAAACAAGCAAGAATGAGACTATGTAGGATTTTAATTGAAAGAACAAAATAACAATTTTATGCTGCTACACAGAGAGGCCACTCGATCATTGCTGGTGCTCGAATCACTCATTAAGATCTGATGCATCAGAACAGCATGTTCTGGGGCCTGTAACATTGGTTTGATAAAGACCAAAGTTCTAGATTTTAATCTTTTTTTTTTTCTCATTTGCTTTTGGTTGTCTCTAAAAAGCATGTGCCTGCAATTATGTTTGCTTTCAGTGATTCCAAAAGATTTGAGAAAGAGCAACACAGGATCCCTGTACACAGGGATCACAATTCGGGCAGCCAGATCCCTGTGTAAGGCAGCATGATCCCCAGCCACTCAGCTTGCTTCTGTCTTGGTTTCTTCCAGGCTCACCCAATACCCCTCTCCAGGTGCACGTGCTGTGTCTCACCTTGGGCTACTTCATCTTCGACTTAGGCTGGTGCATCTACTTCCGGTCTGAGGGGCCTCTGATGCTGGCTCACCACACACTGAGTATCCTGGGCATCATTGTGGCTCTAGTTCTTGGAGAGTCCGGGGGCGCGTCCTCTTTGGAGCGAGATCACCAACCCCTTGCTACAGATGCGCTTAGGGGAGCAAAAGTTTGTAAGTTCCATAGAATATGGTTTTTTAAAAAATTTCTTAGATTCTTTTTCTGATTTCTTTATATTCTCATATTGAGCTTCTGAATTTTCCTTAAATAGGAAGCAACTCTTTAAACTTATGTTTTATATGAAGGTTCTTAATGGATTCAAACATGTCAGCTCCTTGCACCGTACGTTCTTGGACATGGGAACATTCTAACTCCCAGGGTTCTCTCCAGAGTCCACTTCCAGGACAGACTAAGGCCATCTGTCTACAATAATCTAACCCATTAAACTAAGCAATTAATCTGACATTTGAGACAGAGTATGGTTTATTATAGGATATGGCATATGGTTTATGGTTTGCTATAGATATGGATACAGTGCCCTGTGCTAATATAGTAGGATCTTATTTTTTGTCTCTTCCATAAATAGTTTGCATTTGCTAGTGGGGCAGAATAACTGAGTCTGGAAGCAGACCTTTAGCTTATTTAAAAAAAAAAAAAAGCAAGAATGAGACTATGTAGGATTTTAATTGAAAGAACAAAATAACAATTTTATGCTGCTACACAGAGAGGCCACTCGATCATTGCTGGTGCTCGAATCACTCATTAAGATCTGATGCATCAGAACAGCATGTTCTGGGGCCTGTAACATTGGTTTGATAAAGACCAAAGTTCTAGATTTTAATCTTTTTTTTTTTTTTTTTTTTACTTTTGGTTGTCTCTAAAAAGCATGTGCCTGCAATTATGTTTGCTTTCAGTGATTCCAAAAGATTTGAGAAAGAGCAACACAGGATCCCTGTACACAGGGATCACAATTCGGGCAGCCAGATCCCTGTGTAAGGCAGCATGATCCCCAGCCACTCAGCTTGCTTCTGTCTTGGTTTCTTCCAGGCTCACCCAATACCCCTCTCCAGGTGCACGTGCTGTGTCTCACCTTGGGCTACTTCATCTTCGACTTAGGCTGGTGCATCTACTTCCGGTCTGAGGGGCCTCTGATGCTGGCTCACCACACACTGAGTATCCTGGGCATCATTGTGGCTCTAGTTCTTGGAGAGTCGGGCACAGAGGTCAATGCAGTCCTCTTTGGAAGCGAGATCACCAACCCCTTGCTACAGATGCGCTGGTTTCTTCGTGAAATGGGCCATTACCACAGTTTCACGGGAGATATGGTGGATTTCCTCTTTGTGGCCCTGTTCACTGGAGTGAGGATTGGCGTCGGAGCGCGACTCCTCTTCTGTGAAATGGCCTCACCCAAGCCTAAGTGGTTTGTGAAGGTCGGGGGAGTAGCGATGTACGCGGTGTCTTGGTGTTTCATGTTCAGCATCTGGCGTTTTGCGTGGAGGAAGAGCATCAAGAAGTACCGTGCCTGGAGAAGCAGGCGGAGCGAGGAGCGGCAGCTCAGACACAATGGACATCTCAAGACACACTAGCCGAGGCCTGCTCTGGACCTTGGACTGGGTGAAGACAGGTTGGAGACGTGCCTGTGACAGAATCACGCTTATGACAATCTTAGGTTTCCAAAAAGGGCTACACTTCCTGATGGGTTTGGTCAGTCTTGGAACAGAACACATTCCAGTATTACAACGCTAACTGCTGCGGCAGCACAGCTGTAGAAAGTGAGGCTACCAGCAGGGGTTACGATCCAGGCAGAACTGGGAGGTGAGCCTGCTGCATTCCTCGTAGGTTGTGGTGACCCTGCCTCTTCTGTCTCTGGGAGGCTTGATGGTCAAACAGCTTAGAAAGGAACTCAAAAAGCATGAGTGCTGTTTCTTTCGTATTCCTTTGGATCAACAAATGTTTATTCCTGGTTTCTCTGTAGCCGCTTAAAGAAAGGCACCCCATTCACTATGGAGGGAGGGACTTTCAGGAAGTCACGTGCATCAGGAAATTGAGAGCAGGAGCGGGGTGAAACTGTGACAGTGGTGGGGGGGCTCCTTGCTGAACCTTCCTCTACCCTATACTTGGTATATACCATAAAGGACCCCCTGTACTTGGGGGTCCGCAAGCTCAGGCTTGGAGCTTCACCACGAGGACTCACAGGACTCAGCACTCAGGTGTACCTACAGCTTTATTTATTACAGCAAAAGGATACAACAAAAGAGCAGCCAAAGGACAGGGAGCCTGGAGCAGAGGACAGGGGAAACCAGGCCTGAGCTTCCAGAGCCCTCTCCCCATGGGATCACGCAGAGTGGGCTGATTCCTCTAGCAATGATCTGTTCACAATATGTATGAAATGTCTAGAAGGACGCTCATTAGAGACACGGTACCCAAGGCTTTAGCTGGGTTCTGGTCATGTAGGCAGCCCTTGCTTGATGGGCAAAAATCTGCCTTATCCTGACTACCAGAAGGAAAGGAGGTGGGGTGTTTTGTTTTTTACCATGAACCATACTGTTTGTACAAACAGTTTAGAGCCAGGGAGCCAGTCTCATCAGTGCGTGTGGGAACCTTCCTGATGAAATCTGAGTCCCCGGATGCTGGCCAAGGGCCAGCCTTGCAAACAGCCCTTTCCAGACCTGCTCTGTTAACTCTTTTCTGCACAAACCAGAGAGCTAGAGCTTCAGATGAGAGATGAATGAGGTGTGGGCCGATTTACCGAGTCCTGTTGTATGGGTTCTGCCCTACCAGGAAAACTATGCCAGTTCTCAGGGCTTTTGTACATTAATCTCCTAGGCATGAGAGGCTGTGACTGAATTCCGTAGGGATTTACCCTGTGGATTCCACTGGGCTGGAGATGCCAGTTCAGGTTTCAGCTCTGCTATACATCCTGCAAACCAGAACCAAAGACCAAATATCCTGGCCTCAGGGGAATGAGGCTGTTTTGTTTTGTTTTCCATTTCAGATACATTCCCGATTACTACCTTTTCTTTGGAAAAAGTGCCACTCTCTCTGTACAGTATATTATGAAAAAACCGATGTTAGAAGACAAAAAATATTTCTTAGTCAATAGTCTCTCATCTTACCTAGGAAAAGCAAGAATGTAAGTGTAGGAAAAGGGCTTAGGAAGCAAGAACTCTTGCGTTCTTTGAACTGATGTGACTACTCACCTGCTAGATCATTTGGGGACGTCACTTGTTTACTCTTTGCCCCTGTTTGAACCCTGTTGTAAATAAATGAAATACCCCATTGCAGATTTCACAGAGACATTGGGTAGCATTTCGTTAATGCAGGTCTTTAATGTAGGCCCCTTATGGGGAAAAGGGAAGTTTTATTTATTTATTTGTTGGTTGTTTCTTTATTCATTCAATTGCATTGCTGAGACCAGTGGTGACCCAGCAGCTCAGTTGATGAGCAAGGGTCTGGGGCTGTTGAAGTCAAGGTTGGAGGCCAAGAGGAAGTGTCAGCCCATTCAATGGTCACTGGTTTTCCCAGCCTAATGAGTGGTCTTGAACATGGACATCATTGTCCAGGCATGAGTGGTTGGAACTGCATGAGGTCATCATTGCTCATGGAAAAACAGCATTAAAGGCTTGTTAAGTATGGGTCTTTTAAAATGACTGTCATTTGGTTAAGGAGATTTGCTGGACATGAGGATAATCTACAGTAGCGTCTCTATCTCCTTTTTTTCTATGATTAGTATCCCTGAAATGCTGGTTAGCTTCTTTCCAACAAAACTGTGGTCACAGTAGGATGCTAGGGAATGCTGATTTTAGCAAAAGCCTAGTGCAAAATGAGTGGCTTGGCACAAACAAACAAAAAAAGAATGAAAAAAAGCCATCTCTTGAGTTCTGGCACAGGGCAACCTGTCCCATACCAGACAAATGAATAGACTTAATCTGGTACCAATTCTCTCCTTCTCATGCCTCAGAAGTGAGGGGATTGGAGACCTTGCTCTTTCAGGGCAATGTACTTCAATTTCTTGAATTTCAAAAAACCTAACGAATGATCAGGGAAGGAGGACCCCTCACTTCAGCTTTTTCTTGATGGTGTAGCTGATGACTCTGAAGGCAACTTGCTGAGAGATAACTGTGACATGAAGGTAACTCAGCCAATAGGAGGCCGAGTTCATCCATGACAGGCACATGGAGGGCTGATGAACGTGTGGTATGGTTGGACACGTGAAGCACTCATTTGCGTTCAGATTACCGTGTAATACTTATGAACACTGTTCAAGAAGAACTTATATTTCAATAGGATTTCTACTAAATTTTATAAAAATAAACAACTTTTTATCAACCCAGAGTCTGGCTTTATGTCTTTCTTGTGGTTCTGCCAAGAAGCTTAAAAAAAAAGTTTCTGGCCTGCGGAAATGTGGAGCCATATTTATACTTATCAGTAAAATACTCCTTAGCTGCTCTTATCATCCGCCATTCCTAATACTATTTACTTCTTGAGGCAACAATTTACGTACAGAACACAGTTTGCCAAAAGAGAGGAAAAACTTAATTTCATATTTTGCCACCTGTTTGATTAGTTGCCTTGTAAATGATGATGTCCATTTGGGTTCATGAAAAAGACAGGGCCTTTGGTTCTCTTCAGACTCTGCTTCTCAGTCCTGGAACAGTGGTAGACACACAGCAGGTGCTCGCTGTGTGCTCAGTCATGTCTGACTCTTCGGCCGCAGGAGCCCACCAGGCTTCTCCGTCCATGGGATTCTCCAGGCAAGAATACTGGGGTGGGGTCGCATGTCCTCCTCCAGGGGATCTTCCCAACCCAGAGATGGAACCTGCGTCTCATATCTCCAGCACTGGCAGGTGGATTCTTGACCACTAGCACCACCTGGGAAGCCAAGTGCTCAATGCACTGTGCTAAGTCGCTCCAATCTTGTCTGACTCTTTGCAAAACCATGGATTGCAGCCTGCCAGGCTCCTCTGTCCATGGGATTCTCTGCGCAAGAATACTGGAGTTGCCATTGCCTCCAGGGAATCTTCCCGACTCAGGGATTGAACCTGCATCGTTTACACCTCCTGCATTGGCGGGCAAGTTCTTTATCACTAGCACCACCTGGAAAGCCCCAGTGCTCAATAAGGTTGAAAGAATGGGTTAGGGTGTGAGGATGTAGCTAGAATAAACCCCACTGGAAAACTTTCTCAAAGAGCGTGACCAATGGATGAGGCCATCAACCATCCTTTTTCTAGGCAAAGGACTAAAGCCCCTGGGGAGTGTGGTCTTCCTAAATTGGTGTGACTCTTCTAAAGGAATTCTAGACAGACTCTAGGACAGTCTAGAGCTACCAACAGCTGTAAAGAGGCTTTCAGGAGCTTTTTTTTTTTTTAAAACCATGAGAGCTTTGTGCATGAATATAGAGATTTTCATTATTAAGAAAAAAATAGTTCTGAAGTGAATAACCACTGGCTTAATTAAATCCTTTGCTTGCCATCTTCTGAAGCTTTCCCACAACAAATGGCCTCTTTGCTCACAGCTAGAACTTTGGGTCTGTTTGAGTTTGGAAAGATCTTGAAAGCAGCCTGCCAAGAGGTTTTGTATGCAAGGAAGAGAAGGTGAATTAGGAAGTTTTCCCAGTTTGTTTTATTGCTGAAGCTCATGGAATGAGGCATTCGTGAAGGGAAGCGGGGAACTCATTTATAAAACGCATGATTTGATGAGTCATTGGGTCCAATTAATTTGATACCCACGCTGTAAAATTATTGGAATAGGACAAACAAGATACTTAGTGTGTCTAAGAAAGACAAAAGCTTGGGAATAAGGTTTGTAGTTTGGTCACTGTGTATAGACTGGAGCTCTTCCCAGTTATGTATAGAAAATGCACAATTAAGAGTTTTCAGGACAGAATTATCATGCTAGGGTACACCAGCAGGTGGCAATGTGTCCTGGTCTTATCATTGGGAAAGTGGCTTGGAACCCTATTCTACTTCTATTCTTTCCGAAAATAAACATTACAAAATTAGCTGGCTGTGCCCTGGACTTGAAAAAAAAAAAAAAATCGAGCAATGAAGAGTCATCTTTGGTCTCTGTTTATCTTTTTTCTTTTTTCTTCACCCAGTTCTAACGTCAGCCTTAGCTCATGCATCTATTCACGGATAATGATCCTTTCATGCACTGTTGCGGACTGATTTTTAGAAACAGCATTGTTAAGCGGTAATTGTTTCCCTTCTCCACATCCACGGTTTATTAGATTTGCTTTGCCACTTGATTTCCACAAAAAGGCTAAAGACCCTTACCAACCAATATAGGTTTGAACTCAAAAGACTGAAAATAGTTGCATAAAGAGACAGCCACTTCAGATGCTTGCAAGTGGAATGGAAGAAATACATTGTATATGGTACTTGAATCGTTAAAATCCTGAATTATGCAATCATGAAACTGGATGGGTATCTAAACCTACTAACCAGTAGGAAATACACACACACACACACACCACACACAGGAACTCTTCAAAGAGAACTGTAATGTAACTGGATAAATATAAATATACATTTCTCCCCGTTCCCATTTCTTTCCACAGCAAGCTTGTTAAGTCGCTGTGGAAAGCACCATGCTTGCTCAATTTGGCAAATAATACATTTCATTTTGCCAAGGCAGAAGCAGCCTAAAAGCAACATTATACGAAGAAATCCTGGCTCCGATTCCCAAACTCTGTCTCTCCAGCCCTATACACTTCCATCCTCCAACCCTCTGCGGGCAGCCAAGACTTGCGCTGCGGCCCCTGCCCTGGGACGAAGCCAGCAGGTGCCCCAGGTGAGTGGCCAAGGTCAAAATCTCTCTTTCCTGGGGTTTAATTCACGAGAGAGGAGCGGGGTCAAGGAAGTCGGATCTGAGTTTGCTTCCACCGGCCCAATAGCAGTCTACGCGTGTTATCAAAAAAGGCGAACGAGTATGCCCCCTTAAAGAATACAAGTTTCTAGGACAAGGGAGCGGGTAATTTCCAAAGAGCCTCTCATCTTCAACTCCACGGGATTGGGGGCGTCCTCTGGGTGTCTCTGGGGAAAGACAAGTTAGTGCAAGCTACATTGGGAAAGTGGCTTGGAACCCTATTCTACTTCTATTCTTTCCGAAAATAAACATTACAAAATTAGCTGGCTGTGCCCTGGACTTGAAAAAAAAAAAAAAATCGAGCAATGAAGAGTCATCTTTGGTCTCTGTTTATCTTTTTTCTTTTTTCTTCACCCAGTTCTAACGTCAGCCTTAGCTCATGCATCTATTCACGGATAATGATCCTTTCATGCACTGTTGCGGACTGATTTTTAGAAACAGCATTGTTAAGCGGTAATTGTTTCCCTTCTCCACATCCACGGTTTATTAGATTTGCTTTGCCACTTGATTTCCACAAAAAGGCTAAAGACCCTTACCAACCAATATAGGTTTGAACTCAAAAGACTGAAAATAGTTGCATAAAGAGACAGCCACTTCAGATGCTTGCAAGTGGAATGGAAGAAATACATTGTATATGGTACTTGAATCGTTAAAATCCTGAATTATGCAATCATGAAACTGGATGGGTATCTAAACCTACTAACCAGTAGGAAATACACACACACACACACACCACACACAGGAACTCTTCAAAGAGAACTGTAATGTAACTGGATAAATATAAATATACATTTCTCCCCGTTCCCATTTCTTTCCACAGCAAGCTTGTTAAGTCGCTGTGGAAAGCACCATGCTTGCTCAATTTGGCAAATAATACATTTCATTTTGCCAAGGCAGAAGCAGCCTAAAAGCAACATCATACGAAGAAATCCTGGCTCCGATTCCCAAACTCTGTCTCTCCAGCCCTATACACTTCCATCCTCCAACCCTCTGCGGGCAGCCAAGACTTGCGCTGCGGCCCCTGCCCTGGGACGAAGCCAGCAGGTGCCCCAGGTGAGTGGCCAAGGTCAAAATCTCTCTTTCCTGGGGTTTAATTCACGAGAGAGGAGCGGGGTCAAGGAAGTCGGATCTGAGTTTGCTTCCACCGGCCCAATAGCAGTCTACGCGTGTTATCAAAAAAGGCGAACGAGTATGCCCCCTTAAAGAATACAAGTTTCTAGGACAAGGGAGCGGGTAATTTCCAAAGAGCCTCTCATCTTCAACTCCACGGGATTGGGGGCGTCCTCTCTGGGTGTCTCTGGGGAAAGACAAGTTAGTGCAAGCTACATCCCATCTCCGGTATTCACGGGTTCCCTGGGACAACGGTAGGTGGGCGCGTGGGACTCCCAAGGTCTGACGGTCTCCACCTCTGCGCCGGGAACTACTTTTCCGCTCCCCCCAACAAGACTCCGGCGGAGGCGTCCGCGCGGGGGCGGCGCGCTCCCGCGATGGGCGAGCGGGGGCGGCGCGCGGGGCGGCGTGAGCGGGGTGGCCCCGCGCGCCGCGGAGGGATCCCGGGTGAGGCGGCTTCCCGAAGTCGGAGGGGAGGCGGCCAGGAAAGTCGGCGGGGGAGGGGGCGGGCGAGCTCGCGCTGGATGCGGCCGGGGCCGGGAAGGCAGAACCGGAACCGGAACCCGTGCGCGCCCCCTGCGATCGTCGCGCGGCCCCCACCGCCCGCGGACTCCTCCGCCTGCCGCGCGCGCTCCCGCGAGAGTCCTAGGACCCGGCGAGCCGGCCCCGCGCTCCGAGTCGCCGCGGTAGCCGCCGGCCTCCGGGGCCGGTGCTTCCAGGCCGGATCGGACGCGAGCCTCCCGCCCCTCGGGGGAGCCGCCGCCGACCGGCGCGTCGGGGAGGAGCCACCGCCGCCGCCGCCGCTGTCGCCGACCGCGGAAGAGCCCGGGCCTCCGAGGGATGGGGAGCAGCCCGCGGGGCTGAGAGTCCAGGTTCCTGTCACCTCCGGCTGCGGGACCTCCGCATCCCGGCGCCCGGAGCCTGGTGGGGGCGGCGAGGAGGACGAGAGGGGTCCCCGGCCCGGGGCCATGGAGCCGTGCGCGGCTGACGCGGGGCGGCCCGAGACGCGGCCGAGACTGCGGCCCCGATCGGCTGGCAGCCCCAGATAGAGAGCGGAGCCCAGCGGGCCCAGCTGGGCGGCGGGGACTTGCAGGCCCCCCGAGGCCCCTACGAGGAGCCCATCCCGCCCCGGTCGCGGAGGGACTCCGGGGCCCCTTCCCCGCGGCTCGCCGACTTCCCTCTGTGACGAAGTTTTCCCCGGCGCCTTCCCGAGGACCGCTCCCCAGCTCTAGAACTCGCCTCCTGGCGGACTTGCTTGGCTTGTTTTGGGAGAGAACTTGCCTCGCTCCCACCCACATCCCCTTTCCTTTGACCCCGGCCGGTCGGACGTTCTAGATGACTGAATGGAGTTTTGAGTTGGACTCTTGTGTCCCGTACGGAGTCGGGCCTGATCCCGGAGCGCTGGGGGTGGGGTGGAGGTGTTGCTGTAAAATGCAAGTTGGATAAAAGGAGGACCTCTCGCCAAGGGCCCCAATGAGTGGCACACAGTCTACTATCACCGACAGGTTGGTATGAAGCTCCCCCTGCGCTTAGTCTGCCTGGACGGGGTCCGACCTAGCAGGAGAGGCAGGATCGCAGATTGCCTTTTCCCAGCGAAACTGACAGGCGTCGGACGGAGGGTTGTTTCCGAGCTCTGCAATTAGTCTGGGGTTGGTGCCAAGTTTCCCGGTTGATTGAATTTGGAATTTTTTTTTTTTTTTTTTCTGGAGAGAAACTTTTTTCCCCCGATTGTTGGAGGAGTGGGTAAAGCCACGATTGTGTTTTTTTGATTAGGATTCTGTACCTATGTTGGAGGCCGAGGAAGGTCATTTTGGGTGAAGGTCAGCGCCCGAAGCCGGCGGGGGTATTGGTGCCTCCTCAGTTTTATGCGTGACCTGTAGCTCTCTCGACCCTGTTGCATTTTAGGATTTTCTGTTTGAGAACTTCATACGGAGACTGCTGCATGCTGGTTTATGAAATTGCTATTATTGAAGCATTGACTTGCACAGGTGTTTATTTAATAGTTTTCCAGAATGTTAGAATTACCAGTAAATCCCAGGCTCCTGGGGGGGGGGGGGGACAATATCAAAGAGCTGAAAAAACGGCAGGGGAGCATCTTAGGGCTTGATTTTAATTATTGCATTTTTAGGATTTCATTTTCCAGAAACGTTTGCGTTTAAGGGATTTAGAGCCTAAGCGAATTACGTAGTAGAAGCTGGCAGGTGGATTATTTGTTGAGTTGGGTAAGTCTTTTGTAGTACTTATCTATGTTGCTTGGAGGTGATCGGTGAATTGATCTAGACCGACTGTGGTTTAAGTGGAGCTTCCTTACTCTTTAAGAGTTATTCTTTGGAATATTTAAGTGATGGGAGCATAGTCTTTCAATCCATGGTATTTGCTAGTTTAACTATGATATTGTATTCAGGTCCTAAGTTTCAGTCAGGTTTTTTTTTTTTTTTGGTCATCTTTTAAACATCTTTTACATCATTAGGGAAAAAAAAGATCAAATAACTGAAGTTAGGGAGCAAAAACACTTTGACGAGAAGTGCTTCTGCAGGAGGAGTTGAATTTCCTAATAAGAGAGTTTCACCCAATTTTAAGACTCACTTGTTGATTTTAAAAGGGTCAAATTCCATTATCATGCCCTAACAGCTACTCCAGAAACAAAATTTCCTGTTCCTGTTGATGCTTCCCAGTATCACGTGAATGTTCACCTAAAAGATTCCGTTAAATGTTTAAACTATTTATTTTTTGTTCGTGTATTTTTTTTTAATGCGTTTAGTGTTCAACTTTTCTGAGAGTACGTTTAATATGAGTAGCAGTAATGCTTATCTTGATTTCTTCTAGTTATTCCCATTCCTTTTCCCTTTCAGGATGTTTTGCCTCTGAGAAGCCACTTTCATGGGTGTTTGGGTAATTGTTTTCCTGGTTCTTTCAATTCCTCCCTTCTCTGTTGATCCTGGAAACTAGTCTTATTAGGAACTAATGTGTTGGTAGTTTTCAATTGCAATAGTAACGATATTTAATTCTGTAGAAACAGAACCTCAGGTCACCAGCTCATGCCAAATGAAAATCAACTAAAAACTCGCAAGTAATGATCTCTTCTTTGCTTCTCGGATATTTTCTTCCTCTTTGCATTGTCTTGGAAAGAAAATCTTGGGATTTATATATTTTTTATAACTTAGATGAGATATATAATGCACAATAATCATGCAGTTCATGCCTGTTCTTTGCCAGGCACTGTGCTAGGCACAGAGGATTAGAAGATGCGTATTCTAAAATGAATCTGCAGATAACAGTTTTTCAATTAGTTGAGGTGCTGCCTAATTTCACATAATTTTAAAAAGACAAAAAAAAACTTTAAGAGGCACTTAATTTAATGTGCATTGCTGAAACAATATAGATTCTGGTGTTTTTGGCATTTATTGCTTGTTTTTATCCCCCCACGAGATTTATTCTTACCATTACTTTTTCTTTGAACACATCCTACGCTGTAAATCTCAACCATTCACTGGCTCTTAGAAGAGTAGTTGTCCCTGATTGGAATATATGTTGGGGTGAAATCTGGAAGGACTGGTTTAGTGGTGCTTCTGAGCCAGAATACCTTAATAAAGTTATGAGTAGAGAGTAGTTCCTAGCTTCTTCTCAGCCTTACCTGCCTCATCTTCTCTTCTCATTGTCTAGCTCCAGAGCACTCTAGGTACATTTTACATTTTGCGGATTCTAGTACTGTTGGCCAATCAACAGTGCCTTTTTAAAGATCCTTTCAAGTTTGAAGTACTGTATGTGGTCTGGCTTTGTTTTGTAGAGTGTGCAGACCCACCCGGCCAGCTGTGCAAGTTAGAGTTCTTTCATTGTGGTGCTTCTGACTACAGAGTCAGTCTGTCTTCAGTTGAAGTCAGACTAGCTGGTTTGGGCGTTGTTCTGTTTTGCAGTTTGTGGCAGGCGACACATGGCTGAACAAGATAAGAAGGGTTTTATTCTTGTGTTAGGGACGTGCTGGGGCTGGGATGGAATTCAGCTATGTTTGGGCTCTGAATGGTCACTTTGGAGACTGAGAACTCTGTTATATTCTGTTATTATTTGGCAGTTAAATTAACACATTCGTTTTCTCCCTTTTTTCCCCTCTCTATCCTCTGCTCCTCAGGCACTCCAGCCCCCCTTTTAAAGGCCAATTTATCCATTTAAAACTCAAACTGTATGTTCATGGAAACTACTGTTTTCATGTAATACATCTGAATTGTTAAAAAAAAAATCTAAACAACTTAAGACTACCATCCAGTGTCTTGCTTTCTAACTTCTCTGAGACCTGGAGACTGTATTTTTCAGCTTTTGAAACTGGCACTTGAAAAGTGGTAGAAATCTCTGATTGCTGCTTTCCAGTTTACATTGATTGCTGCGTTTAGTTCCACAGTATATCCTAATTGCTTCTAATCCTCCTAGATGCTTGTCTCCCAAAGAGTTTAGGGGTTCTGTGGAAACTGGAATTTCTTCTCAGAGATAAGAGAATGCTTTTCAGTGGACTGCGTACATCGTTTCAGGCTATATTCTAGAGCGTTGAATTTTCAGAGAACATACAGGCAGGATTTTTCTATGAAGGTCTTTGTTGAAAAGAACCTATGTCTTGTCTCCGACTGGTGTATTTTGTTGGTTTTGCATTCTCAACCATTCACTGGCTCTTAGAAGAGTAGTTGTCCCTGATTGGAATATATGTTGGGGTGAAATCTGGAAGGACTGGTTTAGTGGTGCTTCTGAGCCAGAATACCTTAATAAAGTTATGAGTAGAGAGTAGTTCCTAGCTTCTTCTCAGCCTTACCTGCCTCATCTTCTCTTCTCATTGTCTAGCTCCAGAGCACTCTAGGTACATTTTACATTTTGCGGATTCTAGTACTGTTGGCCAATCAACAGTGCCTTTTTAAAGATCCTTTCAAGTTTGAAGTACTGTATGTGGTCTGGCTTTGTTTTGTAGAGTGTGCAGACCCACCCGGCCAGCTGTGCAAGTTAGAGTTCTTTCATTGTGGTGCTTCTGACTACAGAGTCAGTCTGTCTTCAGTTGAAGTCAGACTAGCTGGTTTGGGCGTTGTTCTGTTTTGCAGTTTGTGGCAGGCGACACATGGCTGAACAAGATAAGAAGGGTTTTATTCTTGTGTTAGGGACGTGCTGGGGCTGGGATGGAATTCAGCTATGTTTGGGCTCTGAATGGTCACTTTGGAGACTGAGAACTCTGTTATATTCTGTTATTATTTGGCAGTTAAATTAACACATTCGTTTTCTCCCTTTTTTCCCCTCTCTATCCTCTGCTCCTCAGGCACTCCAGCCCCCCTTTTAAAGGCCAATTTATCCATTTAAAACTCAAACTGTATGTTCATGGAAACTACTGTTTTCATGTAATACATCTGAATTGTTAAAAAAAAAATCTAAACAACTTAAGACTACCATCCAGTGTCTTGCTTTCTAACTTCTCTGAGACCTGGAGACTGTATTTTTCAGCTTTTGAAACTGGCACTTGAAAAGTGGTAGAAATCTCTGATTGCTGCTTTCCAGTTTACATTGATTGCTGCGTTTAGTTCCACAGTATATCCTAATTGCTTCTAATCCTCCTAGATGCTTGTCTCCCAAAGAGTTTAGGGGTTCTGTGGAAACTGGAATTTCTTCTCAGAGATAAGAGAATGCTTTTTCAGTGGACTGCGTACATCGTTTCAGGCTATATTCTAGAGCGTTGAATTTTCAGAGACCATACAGGCAGGATTTTTCTATGAAGGTCTTTGTTGAAAAGAACCTATGTCTTGTCTCCGACTGGTGTATTTTGTTGGTTTTGATTTATAGACAAAGGTTTTGAATATATTGACTTTTTTTTTTTTTTCCTCAAGCCATGTAAGTTCAGCTTTAAGCTTGTTTAACTGAAGCAAGTCTTTTTGTTCTTTATTTTTCTTTTGTTTTTTTTGAAGCAGCTTTTTAAAGTGAGTCTGGAAACCCAAGTCTTTCTATGCATTTACCCAGTAATTAGTGTTTTCATTCACGATGACATTTTCTGCCAACACTGCCATATAGTAATGCTTTTGATTAAAATATAAAACAAATTCTGTATATGTGCTGTTTTCAAGGATGCCTGAGTCATGTGCAAGGTGAAATTATTTGTAACATTCACTTGTAAAATCAGTCATTTGATAAAAATACCACATTGACCAGGATCAGTGGGGACCAGGATCAGAGTCCTGACTCTGTGTTCACTTTGATGTTGTCTTTTCTTCTAGTTGTTTGGTTTGAAATCCTGATTCAGATAGGTATACAGTAAGATGTTCACTTGTACAGTTTTACGTGAGTCAACATGTACAGTCCGAAGTAAATTTGTTAAAAAGCACAGAGCAGCTCTAGCCTTCCAGATTAATGGCATAGTTATAAGATGTTCATGGGTATTCAGTGAGAAGATGAGAGAAGCTTTATTTGAATCATAACAAAAAATGTTAGCTAACCTGGTAATAGCACTTAACACACTGTTGGTTTCATAAACTTAAGTACGAATTGCCTACCTAACTGAATGGGTTGTAGAAGCAGCAGGATATTTTAATGGTTTTCCAGAGGTAATTGAGACCTGGAGACTGTATTTTCAGCTTTTGAAACTGGCACTTGAAAAGTGGTAGAAATCTCTGATTGCTGCTTTCCAGTTTACATTGATTGCTGCGTTTAGTTCCACAGTATATCCTAATTGCTTCTAATCCTCCTAGATGCTTGTCTCCCAAAGAGTTTAGGGGTTCTGTGGAAACTGGAATTTCTTCTCAGAGATAAGAGAATGCTTTTTCAGTGGACTGCGTACATCGTTTCAGGCTATATTCTAGAGCGTTGAATTTTCAGAGACCATACAGGCAGGATTTTTCTATGAAGGTCTTTGTTGAAAAGAACCTATGTCTTGTCTCCGACTGGTGTATTTTGTTGGTTTTGATTTATAGACAAAGGTTTTGAATATATTGACTTTTTTTTTTTTTTCCTCAAGCCATGTAAGTTCAGCTTTAAGCTTGTTTAACTGAAGCAAGTCTTTTTGTTCTTTATTTTTCTTTTGTTTTTTTTGAAGCAGCTTTTTAAAGTGAGTCTGGAAACCCAAGTCTTTCTATGCATTTACCCAGTAATTAGTGTTTTCATTCACGATGACATTTTCTGCCAACACTGCCATATAGTAATGCTTTTGATTAAAATATAAAACAAATTCTGTATATGTGCTGTTTTCAAGGATGCCTGAGTCATGTGCAAGGTGAAATTATTTGTAACATTCACTTGTAAAATCAGTCATTTGATAAAAATACCACATTGACCAGGATCAGTGGGGACCAGGATCAGAGTCCTGACTCTGTGTTCACTTTGATGTTGTCTTTTCTTCTAGTTGTTTGGTTTGAAATCCTGATTCAGATAGGTATACAGTAAGATGTTCACTTGTACAGTTTTACGTGAGTCAACATGTACAGTCCGAAGTAAATTTGTTAAAAAGCACAGAGCAGCTCTAGCCTTCCAGATTAATGGCATAGTTATAAGATGTTCATGGGTATTCAGTGAGAAGATGAGAGAAGCTTTATTTGAATCATAACAAAAAATGTTAGCTAACCTGGTAATAGCACTTAACACACTGTTGGTTTCATAAACTTAAGTACGAATTGCCTACCTAACTGATATGGGTTGTAGAAGCAGCAGGATATTTTAATGGTTTTCCAGAGGTAATTGGAGAAGTGCTTTTACACCATGGTTGTCTAACAAAGTTACTAGACATGTTTCTTATCATATAATTGCTTATCTCGTAAGAATTGACAATGCCACATTTTTAGAAAGAGGAAGCTTGATTACCTTTGTTAAGTCTCATCCATTAAAACCTGGTTTTGATGATGTTTTAAAGCTTCATTGGAAGGCATGGTCCTTTCCTTTCAGTAATTTAAAGAGTCTTCAAAATAGTGACATGTGAACTGAAATTTTAAAATCGTCAAAATTATAAATGTATTGTTTCTTTTTGAGGAAAATACCCTGATGTATGTAATGGTAACCTGTGGTAGTGTAGCTCTTTAACATTTATAATGTTTTCAACTCAGTATGAGGCAGATCATCATTTACACTTGAGGCAACTCAGCATTTAAGTCAAGATTATAAAACTGGAAAGGAAGATTCAAGATACGACCTAGATCTTCTGGCTTTCAAGTCCTCCACTTTTCACTTTAAATAATTGTCTTTCTGTGTGTGTTTTTTCTGTCCTGCTTCCCTTGAAACTTTCCAGCCTAAGTCAGAATTGGATTTTTCTCTTACAGGATGCTTTCTAGTACTTCATCCATTCTAATTTTAAGTATCTCTAGAGGATAGAGCTCTCGTCACTTCCTCAGGAGACTGAACAACAATCTGATAGATCTTCTAGTCAGGAAGTTTTTCCTGATCTTTAGCACAGACTTTTCTTTTAAGTTGTCCTGTTACTTGTATATACTTGCTGTACCAGGCTGAATACTGATCTCCTCCCATTTTATGTTTATGTGACTGTAAATGGTTCAGACAGTTGTCCACCACCCTTTCCTTCCCCCTGCCCTTATTCTTTGCTTAGCCGAGTTGTGTATTCTGTTGATTTGTGTCTAAAAATCAGCCTGTTCCTCTTAATATTTTATTAGGTCTTCCTCAGTCACTCTTCTAGTGCAGAATGATCTTTTCCTTTTAGTGCTGTCCTGCTACAGAGTATGAGATTCTGTATTTTATTTTTACCCATATTCCAGGACAGCAAGTTCCAGTTTAGTTTTATTGTAATATAGGGGTCATCCGTTTTCTCCAGGTATTGTCCAAAATTTTGAGTAAAGAAATTCTCAAGATCCTTTTAATTCAGTTTTATTTTAGATGGTTTTTAGAATGGATATGGAAGATGTCACCATCCAAAAAAATAAAAAAGAGTTATATAAATAGCAAAAATAGCAGATCATCTAATTAAGCAGTAGCTCATGTTGTAAAGGCCTTGTTTACAAAGTGATTCTTTCAAATATGAATGCTTCTAATGTAGCAAGTATAATCAATTATGTGACCAAAATGTAGCAAATAATAAGCAATCCTTAGTTGAAAAAATTAATCAGAATGAGAATGAAACATCTCTGAATTTAGTGAAGAGATGTGGCTAGCTTTAAAGTAAGGTACCTGTTGAACTTTGTATGAGGCAGATCATCATTTACACTTGAGGCAACTCAGCATTTAAGTCAAGATTATAAAACTGGAAAGGAAGATTCAAGATACGACCTAGATCTTCTGGCTTTCAAGTCCTCCACTTTTCACTTTAAATAATTGTCTTTCTGTGTGTGTTTTTTCTGTCCTGCTTCCCTTGAAACTTTCCAGCCTAAGTCAGAATTGGATTTTTCTCTTACAGGATGCTTTCTAGTACTTCATCCATTCTAATTTTAAGTATCTCTAGAGGATAGAGCTCTCGTCACTTCCTCAGGAGACTGAACAACAATCTGATAGATCTTCTAGTCAGGAAGTTTTTCCTGATCTTTAGCACAGACTTTTCTTTTAAGTTGTCCTGTTACTTGTATATACTTGCTGTACCAGGCTGAATACTGATCTCCTCCCATTTTATGTTTATGTGACTGTAAATGGTTCAGACAGTTGTCCACCACCCTTTCCTTCCCCCTGCCCTTATTCTTTGCTTAGCCGAGTTGTGTATTCTGTTGATTTGTGTCTAAAAATCAGCCTGTTCCTCTTAATATTTTATTAGGTCTTCCTCAGTCACTCTTCTAGTGCAGAATGATCTTTTCCTTTTAGTGCTGTCCTGCTACAGAGTATGAGATTCTGTATTTTATTTTTACCCATATTCCAGGACAGCAAGTTCCAGTTTAGTTTTATTGTAATATAGGGGTCATCCGTTTTCTCCAGGTATTGTCCAAAATTTTGAGTAAAGAAATTCTCAAGATCCTTTTAATTCAGTTTTATTTTAGATGGTTTTTAGAATGGATATGGAAGATGTCACCATCCAAAAAAATAAAAAAGAGTTATATAAATAGCAAAAATAGCAGATCATCTAATTAAGCAGTAGCTCATGTTGTAAAGGCCTTGTTTACAAAGTGATTCTTTCAAATATGAATGCTTCTAATGTAGCAAGTATAATCAATTATGTGACCAAAATGTAGCAAATAATAAGCAATCCTTAGTTGAAAAAATTAATCAGAAATGAGAATGAAACATCTCTGAATTTAGTGAAGAGATGTGGCTGTAGCTTTAAAGTAAGGTACCTGTTGAACTGTATGGTGAAATACAGCTGTAAGTTGTTATTCTTTTTTCTTTTTCCTTTCTTTTTTGCAGAGGTTTTTCAGTCTTCAGACTTAAAATTGTATGTTATTTTTCAGTGTTTTTTTTGTGTTTGTGTTTAACTTCATTTTTTCCTGTTACTTCCACTTATTAGTGAAAAGAAATAAATTTGCAATGCTGAGTGTATTTTTCCTGTAAGACATAGTATTATTAATACTGAAATGTTTTACTTTCTTACCAGTGTATTTATAAGAATTATTACTAATTATAAGTAACAATAGGAAAAAGTAGGTATTTAAATTATTATGAGATATATGTATATATATACACACACACATGATAGAGCTCTTGAATGATGTATTAGTAGGCTTTTATCATTGATGCTTAATTTAAAATTATTTTAAATAGATGTCTTTGGATTTTCATGTTTTGCCAGTGATTTTGTTTCCTTGAACTTCAGAATGTTGGAAGCAGGCAAGATTTAGGGTATTTTACTTTCTCTACTTAGAATATTTAGAGTACTAAGATAGCCACATAAGAAAGAAGCTTGTAAGAGTTTCTAATTCCAAGACAGGCCTCTGAAGCTAGTACCTAGAGTAGTTTTCAGCTGTTTGATTTTGCAGAGATAGTAACGTGACAGTATCACAGGTCAGAGGCTTTGCCTGAATTGTATCAGCATATGTTATTGACTTTCAGTGAAAGGAGAAATGCACTGTTTTCCTCACTGAATTATCATGCACCAGTGCAGCTGACAGTGTAGATTCATAGCAAAAATAGCAGATCATCTAATTAAGCAGTAGCTCATGTTGTAAAGGCCTTGTTTACAAAGTGATTCTTTCAAATATGAATGCTTCTAATGTAGCAAGTATAATCAATTATGTGACCAAAATGTAGCAAATAATAAGCAATCCTTAGTTGAAAAAATTAATCAGAAATGAGAATGAAACATCTCTGAATTTAGTGAAGAGATGTGGCTGTAGCTTTAAAGTAAGGTACCTGTTGAACTGTATGGTGAAATACAGCTGTAAGTTGTTATTCTTTTTTCTTTTTCCTTTCTTTTTTGCAGAGGTTTTTCAGTCTTCAGACTTAAAATTGTATGTTATTTTTCAGTGTTTTTTTTGTGTTTGTGTTTAACTTCATTTTTTCCTGTTACTTCCACTTATTAGTGAAAAGAAATAAATTTGCAATGCTGAGTGTATTTTTCCTGTAAGACATAGTATTATTAATACTGAAATGTTTTACTTTCTTACCAGTGTATTTATAAGAATTATTACTAATTATAAGTAACAATAGGAAAAAGTAGGTATTTAAATTATTATGAGATATATGTATATATATACACACACACATGATAGAGCTCTTGAATGATGTATTAGTAGGCTTTTATCATTGATGCTTAATTTAAAATTATTTTAAATAGATGTCTTTGGATTTTCATGTTTTGCCAGTGATTTTGTTTCCTTGAACTTCAGAATGTTGGAAGCAGGCAAGATTTAGGGTATTTTACTTTCTCTACTTAGAATATTTAGAGTACTAAGATAGCCACATAAGAAAGAAGCTTGTAAGAGTTTCTAATTCCAAGACAGGCCTCTGAAGCTAGTACCTAGAGTAGTTTTCAGCTGTTTGATTTTGCAGAGATAGTAACGTGACAGTATCACAGGTCAGAGGCTTTGCCTGAATTGTATCAGCATATGTTATTGACTTTCAGTGAAAGGAGAAATGCACTGTTTTCCTCACTGAATTATCATGCACCAGTGCAGCTGACAGTGTAGATTCATAGCAAAACAGGATCTCTTATTAAATCAAATGCTGAATCCTGGCTTTTGAGATCGTAGTCACATGATAGACCTGGGTGACTTCCCAGTGTTGGGAGATAAGCAGATCTAATGGCCAATGAAACATCAGATTTCCTGTCGTGCAACCGTGAGGGACAATTCATGAAGAAATGGAAAATCTATAGAAGATCTGGTTTAGGTAGCATTTATTCTTAGCCACTGGTCACACTGTTCTTTTGATGTCTATTGTAGGCATTTAAAGGTATTGTTCTGAGACTACAGTTTTGGTTAAAAATTACATGTAGATGCTGATGTTAGGTTGATGCACTCGAGCTTAAGGAGCATTTCACAAGTCTTCTGTGGATTCAGGAAATCTGGACTATTGTGTTATTGAAAAACCGGAGACTTGATCAGCGTCTGAATAAATTATGTGTGAAATTGATCATAATAATGCAGAAGATGGCTGTATCTTGTCCACACGAGTAGAAGTCCCCCAAATACCCTCAGACCCTTAGAGACATAGAAGCCCTCTGGTGTCGGTGCTTTGGCACATGCTTCCACAGGTTCCAGATGGCCTGTCTGCCCGAGTTCCAGACACAGGCAGACACCTGTGGTTGCCCTGAACAGTCTCTGAGGGTTTTTCGGAGGAAGTGGTTCTTGTGGCGAAGGTCTGATCCTTTTAGAGATTGCTGGTGGCATATGCACTGTCAGCTGCTTTCCTGTCTCATTGGCTGTTTGAGTACTCCTCGGGGCAAGTACAGCCGACAGGAGATTTCTGTGTTCTGTAGTGGCAGGACAGATGGTTACACAGCTGTATGATACCTACCTCTCACAGCGATGTGAGGGTCACGTTGGTGTTTGTAAAGTGCTCAGAGATCCTGAGATGAAAAGTGCAGACATGTCCCTCATCATACTTGCAGGTTATCACTCAAATTTAAGTAAAAACTTCGTCACATAGTAAAGCCTTACGTTATTGGCCTTGAGGCTTTCGTAACCATTCAAGGCTTGTTTAATCACCGCAGGAGTCGTGTTGGAGTTTTTTTTCTAATGCGTTTTAAAATAAATGTACCCTCCATGACTTGATGTAGAGGGTAGGGTGAGCTCAGAGGAGTAGATTCCTTGTCTATAGTTAACGCTCACTCACAGAGCTTAACACCTAGAGCGAGCTGTGTCACCAGTTTAACTGGCTTACTGAAATAATTGAGAGAATTTCCTTTGAGATCGGTACCTGCAGCACCCATACACAAAACTCTGTACTTGATTTGCTTTGAAACCTGAAGATTAGCAAACTGATAGAATTGATGTGTTTAGCCTCCTAATTTTTTAAAATTTGGTTTTCACATATCACCTTGCTGCTTTAAAGAATTAACAGAGTATATCTTACGGGAAGAGGCTTTCCTTTGCGCTATATTGCAACTAATTTTCAAGTTCCTTAAGGATAGGAAGATAGTTCTTACTCATTGGTGATCAACTGGTATCTCCTTTGTTATATTTTTATTTACTTTTAATACTAAAGAGCATAAGGAAGGGCAAAAATAGCCTGAATTATCCAGCTATCCAGATGATGCTGTTCAGGTTAAACACACACATGAAAATTAAAATGATAGCCACTATGATAAAATGATCTATGAATTCTCCCACTGATCTTAGCCGTATCCCTACACACCGTCTTGTTCTCAGACTCTCTCCTCAGAGGTACCTGTAGTTAAATTGTTTTGTGTGTTTACCTTCCTAAACATTCTCATAAATACACCACCCATCATTTATTCTTGGTACCTGACCTGTAGTAAACGTATCTATCACCTTTTGCCAGGTTGTACTACTGTAGCAACACCTTCAAAATACCAGTGGCTTACAGCACTGATTAATTTCTTGCTTACATCACATCTTATCAGCTGTTGCTTAGCTGTGGCATTTTTGGGCCCCTGACTGAAGGAGCAACCCCTGTCTGGGATATGCTGTTACTGTGGCAGAAGGAAAGAGCAGGATACCGGATGCCGACATAGAATGGCTTTGAAAACTTCTGTCAGTCAGTGTCAGAGCAACTTACACGTTATTGGTCAAAGCAGTCATATGGTCAGTGGGGTCATTGTTACTGGGCCAGGAATGTGTACTGTTCCCACAGGTGGCATTGAAAGTCACCTGGGGCTGGATGATAATGGTTGGGGCTGTATAATTCTCTTAAGGAAGGAAAGAGGAGAGCAATAACACAGTCTACCATCGGAGGTGATCAATAAGTGCTTGTTAAATGGGCTGTTTTGAATTTGTAAGTTTTTATTTTTATGGAATGTTTCAAACCTATAAAAAAGTACAGAGAAGGGGCTTCCCCGGTGGTCCAGTGGGTGGGGCCACCGCCTTGCAGTGCAAGGGGCGCTGGTTCGATCCCTGGCCTGGGAAGATCCCACTTGCCGCAGAGCGGCTGGACTGATGTGTCCAATTACCAAGCCGGAGCTCCGGGGCACATGTGCCCAGGGCCAGTGCTCTGCGACAACGGAGGCCACCGCAATGGGAGGCCCATGGGGGCAAAAGAACAAAGATGGATGAAAACAGACAAATGAAAGACCAATAGAAGTAGCCCACCTGCTCCCCTCCCTCCCTACCCCCCCCAAAATAAATAAATAAATCTTTGAAAAAAAAAAAAAGTACAGAGAATAGTATGCTAAACCCAGTGTTCCCATCATTAGAGTCCAAATTTTCGGCGCATGGACAGTCTTGATTCATCTCTTTCCTTTCTTTGCTTCTCCATTGGGTTATTCTGAAGTAGTTTCTGGATGTCATAATTTCAGCCATAAATATTTCACTGAGTGTCTCTGAAAGAGAAAATCTGAAGGTGTAACTTCTTTTAGTAAATTCTTACTGTCTGTGTAGTTGGAGGTAATGGTGCTGTGGACCAACAGGTGTCGAGTAGGAGCGGATGTTCATGGAGTGTATCTAGAGTTTGACAACCAGAAAGTTGTTTTGATTTCATTATGAGTATTTCTGGAGGAGGTTTACAGCAGAATGTCATCTGTTTTTCCAGTACCTCCTTTTCTTGTGTGTGTGTGTGTGTGTGTGTGAGAAGCAGGTAATTAACCTCTGGAAAAAATAACATTGCAACAGATTTGATTTGCAGGAGGTTTCATTTCTCACTGAGCCTTTGTTGGAATGACACCAGTTGAAAGGCATCCCAGCCCTTCATGGCTCTGGGTCTTCTGGGAGTTCCCAGTCAGTGATACTACAGACTCTGGAGAAGAACATCAGAATCGTTTCTAAAAATTCTGTATTCACCTATGCTTTCTGCTGTGCAGAGAAGGTTTCCGTCAGATCCTTAAGGAAATAGCCTTGTGATGATATAAAAGGAAGGAAATGAGTCTATCTAATTTTAGTTTAGGAATGATTTAGCTCACTCTCAGCTGCTCAGGTTTGTTCATCTGAGGGCCTTTGTAAAGCCTTCATTTTGACTCAAGACATCATAGATTTTACAAGCATATAGTGTAAATTCAGTAAGTTTGTTTATCATTTCTATGGTTGTGGGAATAGTAGACGTTATAGTATGAATCTAGAATTATCAGTTTCGCAGGACTTTCTTTAGAGAAGAGTGTTATGAAACAGTGGTAAGCAAACTAAAGTGATTATAATCCCTTCTTCAGTTTGTAGGTTGGCAGATAACAATGAGGTGATGAAAGAGGATTTAACAGGCTAGTGAATAAATAAATTACTATATATAACACGATGAAAATAATTTATTTTAGAATAGTACTGCCTAATTATGTTTTCTCGTTTGACATTTTTTATGGAAATACTCAAAGTGGTCTTTATAGGTATCCAAGTAGTTTTAGTTTTCTTAATTAAGTTATATTGTGAATCTCATTTCAAAATCCATATAGTGACTGAAGTAGAAACTTGTATATCATTGACTTGTACCTAAAATTTTTATTTCAGTTTGAATTTTTCTTGGTGTTGGATTGATTCTGACTTTGGTTGCTTGGGGCAATGTCCTCCATTTTTAATAAATAGTGTTTTCCCCACGGAGAATAACTATTTGACTTGCGTTTTGTTCATGGTATTTTTCTGTTGTATCATGATTGAAAAACATTCATTTTCAGAGATAATAGTTTGTTAGTACCTTTGTCAGAATAATATACTTCTACTTTGGTTGCATTTTAATTGCATGTGTTAATTGTACAATTTGTTTGTACAAAAGGTTTGTGGTTTCTTGGTACTCATGTATTTGTGTTTCTTGTGTATTTATCCAGAAGCCCTGCATGGCCAGAATTCTTGAGATAGTGTTTGAAGGTAAATTGGGTGTGTTAGTAAATGGATGTGAATAGTAAAAAAAAAAAGAAGGTTCTTAGCTTGCAGTTATTGCATAACAGGATACAAGATATAATTTGTTTCCAAAAAAGGAAAATTTTTAAGTAAAATATATTTATGGATAAATATTAGTAATTGTATTAGTTTAGGAATGATTTAGCTCACTCTCAGCTGCTCAGGTTTGTTCATCTGAGGGCCTTTGTAAAGCCTTCATTTTGACTCAAGACATCATAGATTTTACAAGCATATAGTGTAAATTCAGTAAGTTTGTTTATCATTTCTATGGTTGTGGGAATAGTAGACGTTATAGTATGAATCTAGAATTATCAGTTTCGCAGGACTTTCTTTAGAGAAGAGTGTTATGAAACAGTGGTAAGCAAACTAAAGTGATTATAATCCCTTCTTCAGTTTGTAGGTTGGCAGATAACAATGAGGTGATGAAAGAGGATTTAACAGGCTAGTGAATAAATAAATTACTATATATAACACGATGAAAATAATTTATTTTAGAATAGTACTGCCTAATTATGTTTTCTCGTTTGACATTTTTTATGGAAATACTCAAAGTGGTCTTTATAGGTATCCAAGTAGTTTTAGTTTTCTTAATTAAGTTATATTGTGAATCTCATTTCAAAATCCATATAGTGACTGAAGTAGAAACTTGTATATCATTGACTTGTACCTAAAATTTTTATTTCAGTTTGAATTTTTCTTGGTGTTGGATTGATTCTGACTTTGGTTGCTTGGGGCAATGTCCTCCATTTTTAATAAATAGTGTTTTCCCCACGGAGAATAACTATTTGACTTGCGTTTTGTTCATGGTATTTTTCTGTTGTATCATGATTGAAAAACATTCATTTTCAGAGATAATAGTTTGTTAGTACCTTTGTCAGAATAATATACTTCTACTTTGGTTGCATTTTAATTGCATGTGTTAATTGTACAATTTGTTTGTACAAAAGGTTTGTGGTTTCTTGGTACTCATGTATTTGTGTTTCTTGTGTATTTATCCAGAAGCCCTGCATGGCCAGAATTCTTGAGATAGTGTTTGAAGGTAAATTGGGTGTGTTAGTAAATGGATGTGAATAGTAAAAAAAAAAAGAAGGTTCTTAGCTTGCAGTTATTGCATAACAGGATACAAGATATAATTTGTTTCCAAAAAAGGAATTAAGTAAAATATATTTATGGATAAATATTAGTAATTGTATTAGTCTTGACAGCTCTGGAAGAATTTTTTTTGAGACTGTTTTCTTTGTTAGAGATTAAAAGTAGCTTTTAAAGTAAAGGTATTTTAGCTCTTAATCACATATGTTTTTTAATTTTAATTTTTCAGTCTTTGTAAGAAAGGAGTCGTAAAAGGGAAGTAAATGAGGACGATGTAGCGAAAACAGCCTAGGTTGTGGTGTGTCAAGACCTGTTCTGCATACATGCTGGGACATTTCAGGCAAATTTATGTCTCTGAAAAGCAGTTTAGTTTTTTCTCATCTATAAAACTTGGAATAATATCACTTACCTTTAATGTTGTCATGGAGATTAAATGAGAATGTATTTAAGTACATTAAGGAGGTCAGGAAGTTACAATAGCTATTGTTGTTGAAACCTAAGCGATTAGGTTTTCCTACAGCTTTGGTTTATACATTTTAAATGTTTTCAGATTCCCACAGATGAGCTGCTGCTCCTGCTGTGACAGTGTTTCTCCCTTGCTGATAATCTTCCCTTTTCATTAATTCCAAATTATAGGCTGTTTTTAGAATTAAGGTACATTTAGAAGTGAGGAATAGACTAAAGAGACAGTTATTCCAACCCAGACTGTGAAGCAACATATCTAGTTACAGAGTCAGTAAGATTTTTGGGGGGTTGGCAGTCAGCCTTCGATTATTTAGAATTTGTCCAGTTGTGTCTTGACAAAATCAGTTCATTTGTTTATTATTTGCTCAATAAATATTGAATGCCTGCTCTGTGTAGGTCATTGTGTTGGCAAAGTTATGTTGCATTCTTGCTACCTGCTGATCTATGTTTAAGAATTAAGAAATTTACCTGTAAGAGTGATATTATTGATGAGTACTAAGGATTAAGATGAGAAGTCATGTGTATTTTTTTGGTGGTGCTAGTGGTTAAGAACCCATCTGCCAATGCAAGAGACGTAAGAGATGGGCATTCTATCTCTGGGTTGGGAAAATCCCCGGAGGAGGAAATGGCATCCTATTCTGGTATTCTTGCCTAGAGAATCCCATGGACAGAGGAGCCTAGTGGGCTACAGTTCATCTAATACTAGTTTCATGGGGTTTGGTTTGGGCTATGTGTGTGTGTGTGTGTTATAGGCACACGGAACAGTAAGAAGTGACTCAAAAAATTGTTATACTGAATATGTAAGAGGAGGAAGAGGCAGCAAATGAATGATTTTGATAACAAGTGATTGGCCTTGGTGAAACATAAATGATATAAACAAATCGGGTTTAAGTTTTTTCTCAGCACGAGTCTGTCTTTGGTTAAGTGGTAATGAAGATTGTATTTTCTTTTTAAAGATTTTCTGTTACAGTAGTAATTGTCTCTTCTGTTTCATTTAATTTATATTTTCTACCACTTAAATATCATCCCTTTTATTCTGGCTATAGAGTCTTATTCTGTGCCATGAAACATCGTTACTTTTAATCGTCCTTTTTCTCTATGAATGATTTTTTTGTTACTGAAAATTCTGTGGCATGAATCATTTTAGTCTAGCCACTCTTTCTGTGATACCATTGGAAAATAAACCTTTCTTAAGAGGCAGATGGTTCAGTGTGTAATTTTTTAACCTCTTCTTAACTACAGATTGCTTTCCTGTGTTTTCTTAGTAACCCCAGAGAATCTAGAATAGAGATAGGCAGATAGCTGGTTTTAAAAAGAAGCCTAAAAACCAAATATTTTATGGAATGCTGTTTTTAGGTAGAGAAAGTCTGGAGAATCTAATTTGAGAGTTTTACTAGGCTTAATACTTACAGAGAGAGTGCTGCAAAGAGGCAGGGCCCTCTGAAGCATTTGTGTGGCTGTGGAGACTGTGTAGTCAGTCCTTAGGGAGATCTGCAGACATCCGCTCTGCTGAGTTCTGGGAAGCAGCTTTTTCCCATGCTTGCGGCATCCCTGTGGGGTAAAGTTCTGTTAATTTTGCATAAATATTTACCATATCTCATTTTAGCTAGCATTGCTTCCTCACACTGGTAGCTGTAAGGAAATCTTTGCTTATCCAGCTTGAAAAGTTTGTTATCTATGTGGAGAATGTTATCTTTGAGGATTGATGAAGTTAAAGGCACATTGAAAAAAATAATGTGGAGGTAAATGACAAATTCACAGTCCATAAATAATCTATTTATTATAGAAATCTTTGCCCATGCTTATTTTCTCATATTTAAAAATGAAAAAGCTATTATCATACAAACAGCGTGATTCACTTCAGCTTTGTCACATCTACGGGTCAGGTCATTTGTCACTTTCATATATTTTGTCAGTATGATACTAGAATCATTTATAGTCTTAGTATACTTTTACACTTATTTCCTCATTAAGTTATAAAAGCTTCCATGCATTCAGTACAATTCAGGGTGCTTTGTAGGCATTGTATTTAATACATGTACTAGCAGTACAAGGCAGATGTTATCCCTGTTTTACAAATGAGAAGAAACTTAGGTTCAGGGATATTCATTGACCAACCCAGCATATCCCAGCTAATACATACTAGGAACTGGGTTTAAAATCCAGGCACTGACTCCTGGCTCATGCTGTTTGCTACTGCACGTGACTATCATTTCTGGGAAGGTGGAATCCAGACAGTTAGGAAGTAGGGAATTCAAATGAGAAGATTCAGCCAAAGTTTATTTATTTAGCCTCTTCTCTTTTAATATAAATTACAGTAGCAATTTCTAAGTTGTGTTCCAGGAAACATCCAGAACACCTTAATAGGAATGTGATCTTTTTGTTTTGCATGATTTTCTTAGGTACTCAAGGCAAAAGGTAGAACGTAAAATGGAATTAATGTCTAATTCCCCCAAATTTTATTATTTAAAAAAAGTCCAATTTACTAGTTTACGAATGGTCTACTCTGTCTTTTTAAAGTCAAAAATAGTTTACTGTATGTGCAATTTCATGTGATTTATCCTAGGAACTATCTGTATGACTATATCGTGTGTCTTGTCATTGAGTGGAAGAAGTCTGCTTCCAAATGTTTGTGTGCTGCTTCTTACCTTCTGCTTTTCCTCCTGTATGTTTTCTCTGTCGTCATTGTCGTCACTGGGCTTTTGATCTCTCCCATCTGATCCTCTCAAGAACTTTGCTGTTCGTCAGCCTTTCACTTTCCTCAACCTTCTGTTTAGTTCTGGCTGAATCCTTTTGTCCTTCCCTGTCATCTTCTGACCACGTGGTAGACACTTGAGAGACTTCCTGAAATACTTACATGTTTTCTTTAGCCTAGCAGAAGTGATTTCAGAGATAGTACCATTTTAGTTGGATCTATTTCACCCTTTCTTTACCCTCCCAGGATGTGGTAGCTCATTAATTTCTCCATCCAAAATACATTTATCAGTTAAAAGTCAGATAGTAGTTACTGTAACATTTTATACATAATACTTATTCCATATAATAGTGTATGATAATGGGTTTTATTATATAATCTTTGTTTTGTAGGTGAAGAAAGAGAAGCTCGGAAAGTGTAAGTAGGATGCCTAGTAAGTGGCAAACTGGGATTTTATCTTAAGTTTGCCTGACTTCCCAGCCTGCACTCTTTAACACCATGATGAACTGCCAGATAGAATCAGCATTGAATTGGTCACTCATTCTGCCCTTTGGAAGCTTCTAGTCTAATAAAAGGAGATAGACATGTAGGCAGTGAGACTCGAGAAGAATCAGTACTTTCTGGGTAGATCAGAAACAGGAGAATTCATCATGACTTCCATTGAATCTTTAAAGATGGATTGTAGTTATCAGACAGGTGAGGGATAGATGATCATCTCAGGTGGAAGCAGCAATTGTGAACAAAGGCACAGAGGTGAAATAGCTCATCTTTTCTAAGAACTACATGGGGGTAGTTCAGTGTGACAAGAGCGTGGAGGTTGACTCTGAGCACAACATTTGGTAAAATCGCAGTGATAGGAGGTATCAGGCGATTTTTATGCCATTCTGAGTTCTGTCCTCTGGATTGTGGGAAGCCATGGAAGCTGTTTTAATCACAGGGGTGAGAAGATCAGTGTTTATAGTCAAAGATCATTTGAGTGAAGACTGATTTGTCTTGGAAAGTTTTAGGGGCAGGGAAACCAATAAGCAGACATTTTTCAGTAATGAAGAAGAATGAAGTACTAAAGTTGTAACAATACATTTAAAAGAGAAGAGACAAATAGGGGTATTAAGACAATTTTATGAATACCAGTAGTATAAAGGATAGGTAGTGAAAATGAGGGCCTTTCTGGCCTGGGTGTTTGGGTGGGTACTGGTTCCATTCACAAGATGTGGATATAAAAAGGAGGAGGCACCGTTTTGTCTTAATTGTGTTTGGTTGACTGATATGGTGGTGAAAGATGGGGAGAGAACAGAGGTAGTAAGGGATAGATTTAGCTTAAGGTACTGTATTGGTCATCTGTTGCTGCACATACATTATCCCCAAACAGTAAATGAATGTGCAAGATACAACATGGCACATGGGCCTATTTAAATTTAAATTAAATATGATAAAATTGATACTTAAATTCTTCAGTCACACTAACCACTTTCAAGTGGACAGTAGCCCCATGTAGCCAATGGCTACTATCTTGAACCTTGGACATAGAACACTTTAATCGTTGCAGAAAGTTCCACTGGACAGTTCTACTGAATGTTCTACTAAGCATGTGTTATCTCATTCAGTTTATTACGGTATGAAACCCGGGAGCAGCCTGGCTGGGTGGTTCTGGCTCGGGGTCTCTAAAGAGGTTGTAGTCGAGGTGGCTGCTATTTAAGCAAGGGCTTGAGTCGTCTGAGGGCTTGGTTGGAGTGGTGGGTCCACCTCCAAGGTGACTCACGCACATGCTGGCTGAGCGAGTGCTGGCTCTTGGTGGGAGACCTCAGTTGCTCACCTAGGAGCTCTCATGGAAATGTTTGGGGCGGCTGACTTTATCTAGACCAAGTGATCATAGAGAGAAGGGTGGAAGCCATAATGACTTTTATGAGCTCACCTCAGAAATCACAATCTGTCTTTTTCTGAAATGTTCTTTCAGATCAGCTGATGAATCAGCTCTGTTTAGGGGTGGGCAGGAAATGCACAAGGCATGAATTCCAGGAGGCAAAATTCACTGGGCCTGTTTCAGAGGTTGACCGGTGTAGGTACTTATGAAGCAGGCAGGTGCAGACATCTAGGCGACTAGACATGGAGGTGGGAGGGCACGGCTACTGCTGTGTGTCTGTGATGGTAGATAACGTATTTCAGTGGGTGAGTTCAAGAAGAATGAGACTGTAGCAAAAGGAGGGTCCATATGACATCTTGGGTCATGTGTTTGGGGGGGATCGAGAAGTGCGTGAGAAGTACTCTCAGAGGCTGTTGAGAACCAAAGAAATGGTTCCAGAGGAGTAGGAGGGTCAGGATGATGTTTTATAAAGGAGCCTTCATAAAGGGAGAAAAATTGTAATGAAAGTTATAATGAAATAAAGTGTAATGAACATTGGTAAATGATACAGACTCGTCAAATAATTCGTTCAAAAATTATTTATTGACTATTCTGGGAACCAGAAAAAGGTACATAGATGCATAAGACAAAGTCATAGTACAGCCTGTGGAGATGTGGTTATGGAGAATTTCTTGGAGGAAGATAAAACCTTAGAGTAGAACCTTTTTAAAAGATAAGGGGGAGGGGCTTCCCTGGTGATCCAGTAGGTAAAGAGTCCGCCTTGCAGGGCAAGGGGCATCGGTTCGATCCCTGGCCTGGGAAGATCCCACATGCTGCAGAGCGGCTGGACCGGTGTGTCCAGTTACGAGCCAGCGCTTTGGAGCGCTTGTGCCCAGAGCCAATGTTCTGCAACGAGAGGGGCTGCTGCAATGGGAGGCCCATACAGGCCAAAGAATTAGATGGATGGAAATAAATAAGGTAAGAACCAATAAAAAAAGCCAAAAATTTAAAAAAAAAAAAGATAAGAGATTGAGTTGGGTGTTAGGTGTAGTGTGTGTGTGTGTGGTCTGTGGAAGCGGCAGTGGTGATAATACAGGTAATAGAATAGATATTTTAAGCAGAAAGGATGGCTTGTTGTGTGCAGGATATTGCTAGACATGAAGTTTGTGTTGCGGTGAGGGTGGAGAGGAAGGAGGCTGCAGGGATAGTTAGAATGGTCCTGAAGCGTGGAAAGCAACTTGCCTTTATCTTGTGGATAACTGTTTCCCATTCTTAAAATGATCACTTAGGTAGTATTCAAATAATTTAATCCCTCATGTATCAGTTTCTTAATCATCTTCTGAAACATTGCTTAATAAATTGAAAACTCATTTCCAAAGAAAACTTTACTTCATTATTATAAATAGAAAATCAACACCTTTGCCATATAGAGAAGACACAGTAGAAAAATTACAAACTATTATTCGATTTAGAAAAATAAAAAATGAAATGCTGTAATGTACCCTTTTGGGGGGCTTTCTAGGTGGCGCTAGTGGTAAAAAACCTGCCTGCCAATGCCAGAGACATAAAGAGAGGTAAATTCGATCCCTGGGTCAGGAAGATTCCTTGGAGAAGAAAATGACAAACCACTCCAGTATTCTTGCCCATGGACAAAAGAGCCTGGCGGGCTGCAGTCCATAGGGTTGCAAAGAGTCGGACATGACTGAAGTGACTTAGCATGCACACATCCTTTATTTACAGAAATGTCTGCCTGATAAGTTAGTTCCTCAGTCAAAGACTGTCTTTAGTCAGCAAGAAAGGGAAACTTCTTTGGAAATTGCCTGGTGTATAATTCCAGTGAGATTTAAGGTCATTGGGACAGTTTCATTTTTGAATTTTGATGTAAACAAGTACCAAGGGTCCTGACTCCCAAGTTTTGTGGTTGGAAAGATGAGAAAATAGTTCATGGTCAACGTTATTTTACATTTAAATATTAATAAAAATTAGGCATTTTATTCAGAGAAACCATCCAGTATGATCTTTAGAATCTATTCTTCCGCATGCATTAAGTCATTAGTTCAGGTTCATGAAGTAGAAAAGTAATTCTTGATCTATTCTTTGCTGCCAACCAGTTTGAGAAAATTCTTGTGAAAAATTACCAGATTTTCCATGAGTCTTTTAAAATATTTAGAATACTTTCAGTGATTTTTCAGAGGACTCCTTAAGTGGTCTCTTCAGAGAGGAACAAGAGTCCAACTCACATATTTCATATTCTAGTTTTGCACTTACCTTGCTCCCTTTGTTTTGTACACGGAATGCTTACATTTGTCAGGATAAATGTGAGTTGGTCACATGAGCAGATATATTTGTCAAGATTTGCTCATTTGCAAAACTTGTCTCATTCATGCATGTTATCTCAAAAACTGAAAATTTCTTCCAGAAATATTTGAAATTCTTCTTGCAATTCAAATGGATGTGTGAAGACTTTTCCATTATTTCTGCCAAACTCTGTAATGTAGCTCCAGTTTTGAAGTTAAGATAGGAAATACTTTTATAAGATTTTTAATGAATACTTTTGAGCTGTAATGGCTGACAAAAAGTATGCAGATAATAGTGTTACAGGTGCTGCAAAAGGAAGAGAATCATTCTTGATGTTAAGATAAAAGTTTTGGAGTATCCCATGGTGGCTGATTACATTTAAGGAACTATTGGAGGAAATGTTTGCTAAAGATGAGTGGTCATTTAAGAATTCACAAAGTCCTGTAATCAAGAGGAGCTAACGTTATCCAATTTTGAACTATGTGACCAACATATTTAAGAAGAGAGGGGAGAAGCAGTGGTTGAAATCTCTTAGTTAACCTCAGCTTGATGGATGCACTCCATTTCACCCATAGAACAGACGTATCCACAGTGGGTTAAATGCTCACGTCTACAGGCTACTCTGTAGTATTCTGAATACTTCCAGGTGAACTGTGTAATCCCAACCTGTTGTACTAGTACTGGAATTAGATAGTTGAGTTAAATATTATGAAAACCAGTGAAATATGAGCATAAAATGAAAGTTACTTCTCTGCAAACTGAATTGTATGTACTTTGGAAATATGAGTAGAGACCTGTCACTGAAGAAATTGCTGTCAAATTAGAGATGGATGAAAAACAACTATTAGCTGTTCAGGGGGAAAAAAAAAAAAAGAGTCCAGGGATTATCTGTAGTTTCTTTGTCCCCTGTAAAGAAAGTGAAACAGGAAATGAACATAGCAGATGTATTTTAGCTGGCTTTATAAAAGAAAGATAATAAGGCAGTCTGATACATCCTTACTTAAAGAAAAGGCCTTGATCCTACATTAAAAAATTGGCAACATAAGATATACATGACTGTTTTTTTTTTTACTCTTCAGAGAGGAACAAGAGTCCAACTCACATATTTCATATTCTAGTTTTGCACTTACCTTGCTCCCTTTGTTTTGTACACGGAATGCTTACATTTGTCAGGATAAATGTGAGTTGGTCACATGAGCAGATATATTTGTCAAGATTTGCTCATTTGCAAAACTTGTCTCATTCATGCATGTTATCTCAAAAACTGAAAATTTCTTCCAGAAATATTTGAAATTCTTCTTGCAATTCAAATGGATGTGTGAAGACTTTTCCATTATTTCTGCCAAACTCTGTAATGTAGCTCCAGTTTTGAAGTTAAGATAGGAAATACTTTTATAAGATTTTTAATGAATACTTTTGAGCTGTAATGGCTGACAAAAAGTATGCAGATAATAGTGTTACAGGTGCTGCAAAGGAAGAGAATCATTCTTGATGTTAAGATAAAAGTTTTGGAGTATCCCATGGTGGCTGATTACATTTAAGGAACTATTGGAGGAAATGTTTGCTAAAGATGAGTGGTCATTTAAGAATTCACAAAGTCCTGTAATCAAGAGGAGCTAACGTTATCCAATTTTGAACTATGTGACCAACATATTTAAGAAGAGAGGGGAGAAGCAGTGGTTGAAATCTCTTAGTTAACCTCAGCTTGATGGATGCACTCCATTTCACCCATAGAACAGACGTATCCACAGTGGGTTAAATGCTCACATCTACAGGCTACTCTGTAGTATTCTGAATACTTCCAGGTGAACTGTGTAATCCCAACCTGTTGTACTAGTACTGGAATTAGATAGTTGAGTTAAATATTATGAAAACCAGTGA
Organism: Tragulus kanchil; assembly: GCA_022376925.1. Classification (NCBI taxonomy): domain Eukaryota; kingdom Metazoa; phylum Chordata; class Mammalia; order Artiodactyla; family Tragulidae; genus Tragulus; species Tragulus kanchil. The sequence goes on from JAIOJX010000006.1 coordinate 140,936,095, forward strand.
AATATGAGCATAAAATGAAAGTTACTTCTCTGCAAACTGAATTGTATGTACTTTGGAAATATGAGTAGAGACCTGTCACTGAAGAAATTGCTGTCAAATTAGAGATGGATGAAAAACAACTATTAGCTGTTCAGGGGGAGAAAAAAAAAAAGAGTCCAGGGATTATCTGTAGTTTCTTTGTCCCCTGTAAAGAAAGTGAAACAGGAAATGAACATAGCAGATGTATTTTAGCTGGCTTTATAAAAGAAAGATAATAAGGCAGTCTGATACATCCTTACTTAAAGAAAAGGCCTTGATCCTACATTAAAAAATTGGCAAATAAATATACACTTACGTATTTTAAATTATAATGAAGCTTAAGATATACATGAGTGCTTTTTTTTTTCTTTTAAAAAAAGCAGTTTCTTACTCTGACTGCTCTTTTCCGCTAAGTGACCAGTCGCTAGAACCAATCAATTGAATGGGACAGTTTTTTCAGTATGGCCAAAGGCATGTCATAACTTTAGATGTGAAAAGGAAACATGAAGTACATTTTTTTCAAGGCTACTATAAAGGTTGTGTTGTTGGTGGTAGTTTAGTTGCTAAGCTGTGTCTCATTCTTACGACCCCATAGACTGTAGCCCACCAGCCTCCTCTGTCCATGGGATTCTCCAGGCAGGAGTACTGGAGTGGGTTGCCATTTCCTTCTTCAGTAATGATCGTGCTACTGATGTACTAATTGTTAGTGATTCTGTTTCCAGGAATGCTTTACTTGCATTTTATTTAAAATTTTTAGAAATTTAATAATAGTTTGCATATTTTGTCTACTATTGCTTTCTATTTGTGTCAAATAATTGTTTTTTACTTGTTAAGTCCTATCTGACTCTTTGCGGCCCCATAGACTGTAGCCTAGCACACTTCTCTGTCCGTGGGATTTTCCAGGCAAGAATACTGGAGTGGGTTGCCATTTTCTTTTCCAGGAATCTTCTCAACCCAGTGATCAAACTGGCATCTCCTACATTGGCAGGTGGATTCTTCACCACTGAGCCATCTGGGAAACAGTGTCAAATGATACTGGTTTTTACACTTAAAACAGTGAAATCGTTTCCTTTTGAAATGAAAATAATGCTACTCAGAAACATTAATCACACTGAGTTCAGGAGTTCTGTGACTGTGACAGATCATTCAGGCAGGGTTTGGGAAACATTTGTAGCCCCCAGACTAAATGAAAGCAAGTCCCTTAACATGCATTTAAGACCACTCACTCCTTGGCCTTTGTCTGACTCCTCCAGCCTCACGTCTCACCACTCTCCGTTATCACAAATGTCATGTTGATCAGCATAGGGACTGCCTCTTCTCCAGGATGGAGCCCAGACCAGACGCAGGAGGTAGGTAGTAGAGAGGGACTTTGAGAGCTCTGAGGGATAGCACTTTGGAGGAAGGAATCATGGAACTAATTTTTCAGCTTTACCGAGCTTGTCTGTCTAACTCAGTTTTGTGTTCCTAGTACCTCCGAGAGAGTGAAGTAAATATTTGAATTGATGAATAAATGAATAAATGAACCCAAATGAGAGTTGTGGTATCATAGCATAAGGCATAACTGAGTACTGAGCAAAAAGTTTCTGAGACAGTGCCTTGCTGTGTTGGGAACACCCATGTTTGTTTGTTTTTTTTTAATCTTTGTTTTTCTTTTTAAAATTCTAATTTAAAAGAATACTGAGTGCTAGGGAGGATGGTGATAAGTTAGTGGTTCTTGTACTCTTCAGTTGAGGCTATAAATTGGTTTAAACTTTATAGAAAATAATTTTATAATATAACTCAATAACCTAAGAAATATTTAAACCTTTTGATCCTTGTAATGCCAGTGTTGGCATATATCTCAAGACATAAAGGGAGTAAAGGTTTAATTATCAATTTTATAAAGATGAGAAGACTCTTCAGAGTCCCTTTGACAGCAAGGAGATCAAACCAGTCAGTCCTAAAAGAAATCAACCCTGAATATTCACTGGAGGGACTGATGCTGAAGCTGAAGCTCCAGTACTTTGGCCACCTGATGCAAAGAACCAGACTTCAGACTGGTTCCTCTTTGACCCTGCTATGAATAATGGTGTGGCTGACATCTTTGTGTTTTGTTCATTGTTTTGTCGCTTAGCTGTGTCCAACTCTGATCTCCCGCAGTGCTGCCCACTCCCGGTCCTTCACCATCCCCTGGAGCTTGCTCAAACTCATGTCCATTGAGTTGGTGATGCCATTCAGCCATCTCATCCTCTGCCCTTCATTCTTTCCTAGCATCAGGAGATCTAACAAATTAGATCATATTTCTGATTTGTTACAGTTAAGAATAACAAATAGGTGATACGACTATGAAGATAATATTTTTCTGATGTCTGTCCCTCTTTGATTACCAGTTGTTGAACCTGGTTATCTTAAGAAGTATTGGCTGACTTGCTCACCAGTTTATGTGCATTGCTCCTGAAGTTATAATGGAAGCTGGCCCTCTGCGCCAGGATGGAGCCCAGACCAGACGCAGGAGGTAGGTAGTAGAGAGGGACTTTGAGAGCTCTGAGGGATAGCACTTTGGAGGAAGGAATCATGGAACTAATTTTTCAGCTTTACCGAGCTTGTCTGTCTAACTCAGTTTTGTGTTCCTAGTACCTCCGAGAGAGTGAAGTAAATATTTGAATTGATGAATAAATGAATAAATGAACCCAAATGAGAGTTGTGGTATCATAGCATAAGGCATAACTGAGTACTGAGCAAAAAGTTTCTGAGACAGTGCCTTGCTGTGTTGGGAACACCCATGTTTGTTTGTTTTTTTTTAATCTTTGTTTTTCTTTTTAAAATTCTAATTTAAAAGAATACTGAGTGCTAGGGAGGATGGTGATAAGTTAGTGGTTCTTGTACTCTTCAGTTGAGGCTATAAATTGGTTTAAACTTTATAGAAAATAATTTTATAATATAACTCAATAACCTAAGAAATATTTAAACCTTTTGATCCTTGTAATGCCAGTGTTGGCATATATCTCAAGACATAAAGGGAGTAAAGGTTTAATTATCAATTTTATAAAGATGAGAAGACTCTTCAGAGTCCCTTTGACAGCAAGGAGATCAAACCAGTCAGTCCTAAAAGAAATCAACCCTGAATATTCACTGGAGGGACTGATGCTGAAGCTGAAGCTCCAGTACTTTGGCCACCTGATGCAAAGAACCAGACTTCAGACTGGTTCCTCTTTGACCCTGCTATGAATAATGGTGTGGCTGACATCTTTGTGTTTTGTTCATTGTTTTGTCGCTTAGCTGTGTCCAACTCTGATCTCACGGAGTGCTGCACACTCCCTGTCCTTCACCATCCCCTGGAGCTTGCTCAAACTCATGTCCATTGAGTTGGTGATGCCATTCAGCCATCTCATCCTCTGCCCTTCATTCTTTCCTAGCATCAGGAGATCTAACAGATTAGATCATATTTCTGATTTGTTACAGTTAAGAATAACAAATAGGTGATACGACTATGAAGATAATATTTTTCTGATGTCTGTCCCTCTTTGATTACCAGTTGTTGAACCTGGTTATCTTAAGAAGTATTGGCTGACTTGCTCACCAGTTTATGTGCATTGCTCCTGAAGTTATAATCTTAGTAGAAAATGTCACCTCCTAAGTAGAGAAGAATAATTTTTAGGTCATATTGTAGAAATTACATGTACCCCTGGTAGCACCTCCAACAGGAAAAAAAAAAAATCCTGCCAGCTGTTTTCTCCATTCCAAGACACTGGAAAAAGGTCATTTAAAAACATGGAAGCATATATATTACCATTTGTAAAATAGATAACCAATGGGAATTTGCTGTATGACTCAAGGAACTCAAACTGGGGCTCGGTAACAACCTTGAGCGTGGGAGGGGTGGGAGGTGGAAGGGAGGTTCCAAAGGGAGGGGACACATATATGCTTGCTCATGTATGGCAGAGGCCAGCACAATATTGTGAAGCACTTTTACTTCAACTAAAAATAAATACAGAGAAAGAATGGCAGCCCACTCCAGTGTTCTTGCCTGATTGTCCCATGGACAGAGGAGCCTGGCAGGCTATACAGTTCATAGGGTCGCAGAGTCGGACACAACTGAAAAATGAATAAATAAGTATGTTTTTTGGGGGGAGAAAAGAACAGAAAATGATACCAAAAGTAGCTTTCCTTGGTGACCTAAATTTAAATTTGAATTTAAATGTATCCACTTGGGGGTGTTATATTAAAATTTTTGAAAATCTTTTCATGGTGCTGTGGGCAGTAAAATAATACTACGAATCCTCTGTTCTTGCATTTCAAATATGAGGTTTCTTATTTTTCCACCAAAGTATTGGCTAATCTCTTCCTTTCTTCTGATTGTGAGCAACAGGTAAGTTAATGTGACCACAGTCTGACCCCTACCTCCTGACTCCAGTTTCCTAATTCTGAACTTACTCATCTTCCCTTCTTCAAGGTCACATGATAATATATAGTCCATAGATGGATAGAAATAAATAGGAACAAAAGATATTTTTGTCTCGACTCACCTGTGGCAGAGTGGAGTTGGGTGGTTTTGAGGTGCTTAGTTGCTGTCCAGCAGCCTTCCCGGATCTGATTCTTGTTGGCGTGGTTTATGGAGGTCGCCAGGTAATATTTTTCTGATGTCTGTCCCTCTTTGATTACCAGTTGTTGAACCTGGTTATCTTAAGAAGTATTGGCTGACTTGCTCACCAGTTTATGTGCATTGCTCCTGAAGTTATAATCTTAGTAGAAAATGTCACCTCCTAAGTAGAGAAGAATAATTTTTAGGTCATATTGTAGAAATTACATGTACCCCTGGTAGCACCTCCAACAGGAAAAAAAAAATCCTGCCAGCTGTTTTCTCCATTCCAAGACACTGGAAAAAGGTCATTTAAAAACATGGAAGCATATATATTACCATTTGTAAAATAGATAACCAATGGGAATTTGCTGTATGACTCAAGGAACTCAAACTGGGGCTCGGTAACAACCTTGAGCGTGGGAGGGGTGGGAGGTGGAAGGGAGGTTCCAAAGGGAGGGGACACATATATGCTTGCTCATGTATGGCAGAGGCCAGCACAATATTGTGAAGCACTTTTACTTCAACTAAAAATAAATACAGAGAAGGAATGGCAGCCCACTCCAGTGTTCTTGCCTGATTGTCCCATGGACAGAGGAGCCTGGCAGGCTATACAGTTCATAGGGTCGCAGAGTCGGACACAACTGAAAAATGAATAAATAAGTATGTTTTTTGGGGGGAGAAAAGAACAGAAAATGATACCAAAAGTAGCTTTCCTTGGTGACCTAAATTTAAATTTGAATTTAAATGTATCCACTTGGGGGTGTTATATTAAAATTTTTGAAAATCTTTTCATGGTGCTGTGGGCAGTAAAATAATACTACGAATCCTCTGTTCTTGCATTTCAAATATGAGGTTTCTTATTTTTCCACCAAAGTATTGGCTAATCTCTTCCTTTCTTCTGATTGTGAGCAACAGGTAAGTTAATGTGACCACAGTCTGACCCCTACCTCCTGACTCCAGTTTCCTAATTCTGAACTTACTCATCTTCCCTTCTTCAAGGTCACATGATAATATATAGTCCATAGATGGATAGAAATAAATAGGAACAAAAGATATTTTTGTCTCGACTCACCTGTGGCAGAGTGGAGTTGGGTGGTTTTGAGGTGCTTAGTTGCTGTCCAGCAGCCTTCCCGGATCTGATTCTTGTGGTGGTTACGCCAGTAGGGATCTCCCAGTATGGGAAGGAAATGATAGACGACCGATCTGCAGTTCTGCTGCTCACACCTCAGAACTGTTGTGATGAGTGAAGCAGTTTGAAATGTTTCCTATTCCTTTGGGGAAAAGCATTAATGGGAATATTTCCAAGGATTATAGAACAGCACAAAAAAATCAATTTCTGTTGCTTAATGCCTTTAATAACTTTTTATGACCTTGGGATTTTTAAAATTTGAAGTTTTTAAATAAGACTTTTAATTTTAAAAAGTTGGAGTGCTTTTTTTTTTTTTTTTAAACCTTTATTTTACTTTTAATTTTTACAAAGTTTTGTTGTTCACAGACATGCATGTTCTCAGATTAGTCACATGTATATCCCCCCTTTCCCTCCCCTCCCGACCATCACACAGCACCCCTGAAGGATCCCCTTTTCTCACAGAGCAATGACTAGAGCTATTTTCTTCACTTATGATAGTACAGGCCTTCATGCTACTTCCTTTACGCCTCTCACGCACTGTTCCTTCCCCACAATGTCCATATGTCCACTGTCCATGTCTGTCTTTCTGTCGCTTCACTGCATGTGCCATCATCACCATCCTACTAGATTCCATATATATGTGTTAATATACTGTATTTGTCCTTCTCTTTCTGACTGACTTCACTTTTTATGATACGTTCTAGATCCAGCCACCTCATTAGGGTTGATTCTTCTGCATTTCTCTTTACAGCTGTTTAGTATTCCATTGTATATATGTACCAGAGCTTTTGGATCCATTCGTTCGTTGATGGGCATCTAGGTTCCTTCCATGTTCTAGCTATTGTATAGAGAGCTGCAATGAACATTGGGGTACAGGTGCTTCTTTCAGTTTTGATTTCGTCAGTGTATAAGCCTAAGAGTGGGATTGCTGGGTCATATGGTGCTTCTATTTTTAGTTTTTTAAGAAATCTCCAGACTGTCTTCCATAGAGGCTGTATCAATTTACACTCCCACCAGCAATGCAGGAGTGTTCCCTTTTCTCTGCAGCCTCTCCAGCATTTATTGTCTGTCAATTTGTGGATGATGGCCATTCTGACGGGTGTGAGGTGATATTTCATTGTAGTTTTGATTTGCATTTCTCTAATTATTAGTGAAGTTGAGCATCGTTTCATGTGTTTTTGGGCCATCTGTATGTCATCATTGGAGAGGTGTCTGTTTAGGTCCTTTTCCCATTTTTTGATTGGGTTGTTCGTTTTTCCAGTGCTGAGTTGTCTGAGTTGCTTGTAGATTTTGGAGATTAATTCTTTGTTTTTTTTTTTTTAATTTTTATTTATTTATCTTTTTGGAGGGTGGGGTGGGAGGGAGGGGCATGGGCGGGCCACTTCTATTGGTCTTTCATTTCTCTATTTTCATCCGTCTTTGTTTTTTGGCTCCTGTGGGCCTCCCATCGCGGTGGCCACTGTCGTCGCAGAGCACCAGCTCTGGGCGCACGCACGCCAGAGCTCCGGCTGGGTAATTGGACACATCGGTCCAGCGGCTCCGCGGCACGTGGGATCTTCCCAGGCCAGGGATCGAACCGGCGCCCGTTGTACTGCAAGGCGGTGTCTTTACCCACTGGACCACCAGGGGAAGCCCCTGGAGTGCTTTTTTAATGATAAAATAAGACCCAAAGACCTTCATTGTGGAATAGAGAAGAAAACTCTGTGGAAGAGTGGAATTTGAGGTAGTGTTCTTATATTTGAATAGCATTTAAAAATTTTACTTATTTAAATCTTTTTTTGGCTGTACCATGTGGCTTGTGGGATCTTAGTTCCCCAACAGGGGACTGAAACCTTGGCTCCTGAAGTAGCAGTCTGGAATCCTAACCACTGGACTGCCAGGGAATTCCCCTTCTTCAAACAGTATTTTTATTAAAGGGACTCAGTATTTGTTTATTAACTGGTGTCCTGAGTACAGGACTATACACTTACCTCATTTAATCCTCACAGCATTCCAGTAAAGCTAGTGCTTAATCATTTGTAAGGAAATTGAGGGTCAGTGAAGTTCAGTAAGCTTCTCAGGGTCACGCAAAGCATGGAGTAGTTGTGCCAGATTTTGACTTCATTCTGAATAATCCCTAAACCCACAATTTTCCCATGTGTTTTTCCCTTTTGAATATTTTAAATAAACTTATTTAGATATTTTAAATAAATATCATTTAGCCCTTAAGTTATTTTTATTTGCCAGCATGTATGATATAGGTGATCATTCCTTAGCTGCTGAAAAAGTAGAATTGTTTTATTCTTGGTGTCTGTCTTCATGTTAGCAGCATGATCTTATATAGTGATGAAAGACTGCGGTAGTGTACACAACAAACCTTTTGTTTTTACTTAAAAACTGACAATAAATTTCAGAGTAAAGGAGAACTAATTCAGCACTAGTGCTTACTGATGAGTTTGAGAGTTTTGAGTCAGTCAACTGGTGGTAAAAGCCATTAGAGCATTACAGTTATCATAGCGATTAATTGGAATTAATCATTAATAAAATCATTGTTCTTGAGATATAGAAGTATGTTTCATTCTTTAAATAAATTCTAAATTTAAAACTGAAAAAAAATGTCTCAGTTAGCCAAAACATCTAATTTTAAAATTTTCTTTTCCCCTCATTTTACTTCATTGTAAAATACTGCGAGCGCAAGACAAAATAAAGAAGATAATACAGTGAACATCCAGGGACCTACTATGTAGTCTCATCGTTTTTGGGGAAAGGGGAAGAGATAAAAATCATAAAGCTGAAACTCACCTGCATATTTTGCCCTAATCTGCTCTTTCTCTCTGCTCACTCTCTGGTAAATTTGGTATTTATTGCTCTCATGCATGTTTTTATACTTGTGTTACATAGTTCCTCAAATATTACAGAGGATTTTTAGGGGGCAGATATTTTAATTTCATAAAAAATCAAATTCATGTTGTATATATTTTGCAACTGGTATTTTTTAAATAATAAAATATGCATATGGTATGAAGAATGAATTTTGTTTTCCTTAGAGACCACCGGTTGTCTTGCTGTTTTGTTGTAGAGTTTATCTTTTTACCACTGAGCTGCAGTGCCCTCTTTGTCGTAGATCATGTTTCCATCTTTTGTGAGTTTGTCTCTCATCTTTCTCTTCTGTTTTGTAGTTTGTTTTTCTCTTCCATTACCAGACTGTTCAGATTAAACTCTGTAAGCTGAGTAAATCTCCTTTCAGTTTTTCTTTTCCAGAGTGTTCACTGGTGTTCTTGTCTTTTTCTTTTCTGTGTGAATTTTGGGATCAACTTATTGGATTCTATAAAAGCTTTATTGGATTTTTTTAAAATTGTACTTGCATTGAAGGTTTAGTTTGGGGAAAATGAATATCTTTATGAACTTGTCTTATGCATGAACATGCTATTTCTTTAGAAATCTTAGGTCTTCTTTTATGTTCTTCAATAGTAATTGGTAATTTTATCCATAGAAATCTTAAAACACTTTGTTAAGGTTATTTCTAGACACCTTATGATTTTCAGTGCTGTTATGAATGGCTGGTCTCCCCTCCTCTCTCCTCTTTCCTCCTGCCATTGCTTATTTTCTTCTTCCCCTCTTCCACTTCTATCTCCATATCTACTTGTCTCCCTTCTGTATCATTTCATATTTCAATTTTATGTTGTCTTGGTCAAAAGTTTTGTTTTTGGAACAGTGCAGTATAGAGGAAAGCTTTTGGAGATTAGAATTGCCAGAAATGAATCCTAGCTTTGTATCTCAAGGATAGTATGAGAATTAAGTCAACTTTTTCTTTCTTTTGCTTTTTTTTTTGAGACTAACTCTCCTAATCTACATAGGGAGAATAATAATTTCATGTTACATATATTATAGAATCAAATGAGATTTCATTTTTTTTGTAATTAGAAAAATGTAAAAGTTGTTATTTTGAGGTAGAGGGAGATATTTATTGAAATCAGTAATATTAAAGAAAATGCATGAATACACATACTTATTTTGACTTAATTATTTATAATGTTCATAAGTAATTTTTATAAAATTTATTGTTTATAATACCCCATTTGCCCAAAAGGATGGGAAGTGGTTTATAATAAAGAACACAGACATATACATACATGTCAATTGAATACATTAAATAGGAAATCAAGTTATCATAATAAAGTAAATGGAAATGTGATGACGATTGACACAACCATTGTGATTAATGCTCTATGCTTTTGCGATACTGTGCAAAAAGATAAATATGATTTGGCTTTTAGTGGGTATATTTCCTCCTTTGTACCAGTGTAGGCAGATTTTTATTATTTGCCCTTAAATTCATTAAAAAAATAGTCACATGGGTTTTGTGACAATATCACTCCTAAAACAAGTTAAAAAGCAATTTTTAAAATGTATTTTTAAATCACCTTTAATAAAAAAACTGAGGAGATAACATGAAACAATTTAATCCATTGAAACTGAGTCTTCAAGTGGACTAAACTATAGTCACTTATTTTGTAATCTAATTTCTATGGCACTAAGTTGGATTGTAATAAGTGGTTCTTTATATAAACATTTTTGTGATTCCTTCATACTTTTGAATATTGACATTTTTGGTAACACACTTAAAACCACTAAAAATTTCAGGAGAACACTAGATAATTAATAGCAACTACAAGGTAACTGTTACTACAATAAAAAATACCTTGTAAATTTCAGAAGAAACCCCAGCTGTCTCATTATTTAGTCACCATTATCACTTCTATCTGGGTTTCTGTAGAGCTATTTATTGCGCCAATATTTTTTTCTTTAATGTTCAGGAAGCAAAGTTCTTTTAAGTTCTGACATTTGCACTGTCTTTAACATTGACTTGATATTATTTAATGCCTCTGAATTACAGTTATTTGTACTTCACTTCACACCATCTTGTGTATTAGGCCAGTGCAGAGTTCCTTCTAGCATACCTTTCTCCCAGTGAGTTATTAATCCACTCGCTCTGCAGGGTTGGATATGCTCGGAAACGTATCTTGATCTTCTCTAGGCAAGTGGGCAGTGGAGTGCAAGAATCCTTTCCTCATTGACTCCTTGTATTTGAAAGATTTATTTATAGAAAACTGAAGTTTGTGTTTTAGAGATAAGACAGGTGCTCATTTTTGTGGGATTTTCCTACACAGTGTTTTCCAACTTTTTGTATTAATAGAAACAGGCAGGATTTGCAATCAGTTAGGTATGGTTTCAAATCCTGTCTCTACCATTTGGTAGCTGAGTGACCTTGAGAAAGTTACTTAGCCTCCCTAACTTAGCTTTTGTTTCTTTGTCTGTGATATCTACTGTAATATCTAATACTTTAAGGGATTTTGAACAATAAGGTGTTTTTCTTTTAAGTTTTAATTGTACTTGGACAATTTGTAAATACTGCCTCCTTTGTACCAGAAATTTTAAAATTAAAAAAATAGTCACATGGGTTTTGTGACAATATCACTCCTAAAACAAGTTAAAAAGCAATTTTTAAAATGTATTTTTAAATCACCTTTAATAAAAAAACTGAGGAGATAACATGAAACAATTTAATCCATTGAAACTGAGTCTTCAAGTGGACTAAACTATAGTCACTTATTTTGTAATCTAATTTCTATGGCACTAAGTTGGATTGTAATAAGTGGTTCTTTATATAAACATTTTTGTGATTCCTTCATACTTTTGAATATTGACATTTTTGGTAACACACTTAAAACCACTAAAAATTTCAGGAGAACACTAGATAATTAATAGCAACTACAAGGTAACTGTTACTACAATAAAAAATACCTTGTAAATTTCAGAAGAAACCCCAGCTGTCTCATTATTTAGTCACCATTATCACTTCTATCTGGGTTTCTGTAGAGCTATTTATTGCGCCAATATTTTTTTCTTTAATGTTCAGGAAGCAAAGTTCTTATAAGTTCTGACATTTGCACTGTCTTTAACATTGACTTGATATTATTTAATGCCTCTGAATTACAGTTATTTGTACTTCACTTCACACCATCTTGTGTATTAGGCCAGTGCAGAGTTCCTTCTAGCATACCTTTCTCCCAGTGAGTTATTAATCCACTCGCTCTGCAGGGTTGGATATGCTTGGAAACGTATCTTGATCTTCTCTAGGCAAGTGGGCAGTGGAGTGCAAGAATCCTTTCCTCATTGACTCCTTGTATTTGAAAGATTTATTTATAGAAAACTGAAGTTTGTGTTTTAGAGATAAGACAGGTGCTCATTTTTGTGGGATTTTCCTACACAGTGTTTTCCAACTTTTTGTATTAATAGAAACAGGCAGGATTTGCAATCAGTTAGGTATGGTTTCAAATCCTGTCTCTACCATTTGGTAGCTGAGTGACCTTGAGAAAGTTACTTAGCCTCCCTAACTTAGCTTTTGTTTCTTTGTCTGTGATATCTACTGTAATATCTAATACTTTAAGGGATTTTGAACAATAAGGTGTTTTTCTTTTTTAAGTTTTAATTGTACTTGGACAATTTGTTGTTTAAGGGCAATGTAGCTGATATACTTACCTCTAGAACTGAAAAGAAATGCAGACACTACAAAAGGCTATTTAGGGTGAATATACAGTCAAACATAAATTTTTCTTAGAAATAGTTTTTTTTTAAAGTATGTGTAAGTATATGGTTATGTAATTTCATTATGTAAAATTTAAGGCATATATTAAAATTAGGATGGCACAATGAACCTTCATATATATGCTACCAACTTCAATAATAAAAGTATAGTTTAAGCTTTTCAGCCATAGAAGAAGGTATAATCAAGTTGATAAGTTCCTTCTCTTCTCTATTGCTTAATCTGACTTAGTGGAGGTGGCCATCATGAAGTTTCTTCACACAAGTGAAATTACCTTATATGTACATTTTATAACTTGAAACTTTTAATTTAGAAATATACTTAAAATATGTATTATTATCATGTGAGTGCCTATGGGCTGTAGCTTTACCATATTCTATTGTATAGCCATAGAATAATTTACTTAAAGTCAAGCTTGAGCTCTTTGCAATCCCATGGATGAGCTGTGGAATTTTCCAGGCAAAAATACTGGAGTGGACAGCCTGTCCCTTCTCCAGGGGATCTTCCTAACCCAGGAACCGAACTCAGGTCTCCCACATTGCAGGTGGATTCTTTACCTTCTGAGCCACCAGAGGGAAGCCCATAATAATTTACTTGATAGTATCTTGATCTTCTCTAGGCAAGTGGGCAGTAGTGCAAGAATCCTTTCCTCATTGACTCCTTGTATTTGAAAGATTTATTTATAGAAAACTGAAGTTTGTGTTTTAGAGATAAGACAGGTGCTCATTTTTGTGGGATTTTCCTACACAGTGTTTTCCAACTTTTTGTATTAATAGAAACAGGCAGGATTTGCAATCAGTTAGGTATGGTTTCAAATCCTGTCTCTACCATTTGGTAGCTGAGTGACCTTGAGAAAGTTACTTAGCCTCCCTAACTTAGCTTTTGTTTCTTTGTCTGTGATATCTACTGTAATATCTAATACTTTAAGGGATTTTGAACAATAAGGTGTTTTTTCTTTTTTTAAGTTTTAATTGTACTTGGACAATTTGTTGTTTAAGGGCAATGTAGCTGATATACTTACCTCTAGAACTGAAAAGAAATGCAGACACTACAAAAGGCTATTTAGGGTGAATATACAGTCAAACATAAATTTTTCTTAGAAATAGTTTTTTTTTAAAGTATGTGTAAGTATATGGTTATGTAATTTCATTATGTAAAATTTAAGGCATATATTAAAATTAGGATGGCACAATGAACCTTCACATATATGCTACCAACTTCAATAATAAAAGTATAGTTTAAGCTTTTCAGCCATAGAAGAAGGTATAATCAAGTTGATAAGTTCCTTCTCTTCTCTGTTGCTTAATCTGACTTAGTGGAGGTGGCCATCATGAAGTTTCTTCACACAAGTGAAATTACCTTATATGTACATTTTATAACTTGAAACTTTAATTTAGAAATATACTTAAAATATGTATTATTATCATGTGAGTGCCTGTGGGCTGTAGCTTTACCATATTCTATTGTATAGCCATAGAATAATTTACTTAAAGTCAAGCTTGAGCTCTTTGCAATCCCATGGATGAGCTGTGGAATTTTCCAGGCAAAAATACTGGAGTGGACAGCCTGTCCCTTCTCCAGGGGATCTTCCTAACCCAGGAACCGAACTCAGGTCTCCCACATTGCAGGTGGATTCTTTACCTTCTGAGCCACCAGAGGGAAGCCCATAATAATTTACTTGATAGTAATTTACTTAACTGGTAGAATAATGCTGTGTGGTACGATGGTAGATGACTTTTTCCCCTTCTGTTTTTTCCCCCCATTTTTTTCACTGAACGACTGTTTTTTGATATTGATAAAAATAAACTCATTTTGAAAACAAAATTAAAGTATGAGAAGTGTATTTTGATGGTTGCCCATAGTTAAATGTCTTCCCTTTATTGTGCTTCCCTTAAGTATAATCTAGTGACTCTCATTAACCAGCTCCTTCCTTTCTCCTGCACAGTACCTCCTTGTCCTCCTAGGATTGTTTCAGAGTATAACCACTGTCCAGTGCTTTCAGATACGCTTTTTCTCAAAAGGATGAATTGAAAAAAAAAATTTTCAAAAAAAATTTTTTTTCGTGTCTCTAAGAGTTGAGCATGTTAGGCATTGCTTGGGTGTTTTATTCTTGGGAAGAGGAGAAAAATTCACTCCTTTTGATTTAATTACCTTTTAAGAGTAAGGAGGTACTTCTGGAGATGAAGTTGAGTTATTGTTATAGCTAAGTATGTGTATGAGAATTGTGATATTTGATAGACACAGCTTTGATGAGTGACTGAGCATCTCTTGCTGATTTTTCTTCTCAGCTCCATCCAGAAGTTTACAAAACTAAGAATCAGTCTCTTGAATTGCTTCTTCTTCTTCGTTTTTTTTTTTTTTTTCATTAGAATCGAAGTTGGTTTATAGTTGATTCACAGTGTTATATTAGTTTCTGGTATACAGAGAAGTGATTCAACTATACACACACACACACACACATATCCTTTTTCATGTCATTTTCCATTATGGTTTATTATATGATATTGAATGTACTTCCCTGTGCTTTACAGTAAGACCTTGTTGTTTATTTTATATTTAAGTTTGTATCTGCTAATCCTGAATGCCTTTTTTTTACATTGTTGTCTGTGTCAGCTCTTGCAATCCCATGATGAGCGGGATTTTCCAGGCAAAAATACTGGAGTGGACAGCCTGTCCCTTCTCCAGGGATCTTCCTAACCCAGGAACCGAACTCAGGTCTCCCACATTGCAGGTGGATTCTTTACCTTCTGAGCCACCAGAGGGAAGCCCATAATAATTTACTTGATAGTAATTTACTTAACTGGTAGAATAATGCTGTGTGGTACGATGGTAGATGACTTTTTCCCCTTCTGTTTTTTCCCCCCATTTTTTTCACTGAACGACTGTTTTTTGATATTGATAAAAATAAACTCATTTTGAAAACAAAATTAAAGTACGAGAAGTGTATTTTGATGGTTGCCCATAGTTAAATGTCTTCCCTTTATTGTGCTTCCCTTAAGTATAATCTAGTGACTCTCATTAACCAGCTCCTTCCTTTCTCCTGCACAGTACCTCCTTGTCCTCCTAGGATTGTTTCAGAGTATAACCACTGTCCAGTGCTTTCAGATACGCTTTTTCTCAAAAGGATGAATTGAAAAAAAAAATTTTCAAAAAAATTTTTTTTCGTGTCTCTAAGAGTTGAGCATGTTAGGCATTGCTTGGGTGTTTTATTCTTGGGAAGAGGAGAAAAATTCACTCCTTTTGATTTAATTACCTTTTAAGAGTAAGGAGGTACTTCTGGAGATGAAGTTGAGTTATTGTTATAGCTAAGTATGTGTATGAGAATTGTGATATTTGATAGATACAGCTTTGATGAGTGACTGAGCATCTCTTGCTGATTTTTCTTCTCAGCTCCATCCAGAAGTTTACAAAACTAAGAATCAGTCTCTTGAATTGCTTCTTCTTCTTCGTTTTTTTTTTTTTTTTCATTAGAATCGAAGTTGATTTATAGTTGATTCACAGTGTTATATTAGTTTCTGGTATACAGAGAAGTGATTCAACTATACACACACACACACACACACATATCCTTTTTCATGTCATTTTCCATTATAGTTTATTATATGATATTGAATGTACTTCCCTGTGCTTTACAGTAAGACCTTGTTGTTTATTTTATATTTAAGTTTGTATCTGCTAATCCTGAATGCCTAATTTACCCGTCTTCCATTGCCTTTCCCCATTGGCAACTGTACATTTGTCGTCTGTGTCTGTGAGTCTTTTGGTAAATAAGTTCATGTGTCACATTTTAGATTCCACATATAAGTGATACCATATGGTATACGTCTTTCTCTTTCTGACTTCACTTAGTATGACAATTTCTTTGCCCATTCATGTTGTTGCAAATGACATTGTTTTATTCTTTTTTTATGGCTGAGTATTACTTTATCCTGTATACACCATATATTCTTCATCCATTTATCTGTTGGCTGACATTTATTTTAGGTTGACTTCATGTCTTGGCTGATGTGAATAGTGCTGCTGTGAACGCAAGGGTGCATGTATCTTTTTGTACTATACCTTTTTTCAGATATGCCCAAGATGGGTATTACTAGAGCACATGGCAATTTCATCTTTAGTTTTTTTTGAAGAACCTCTGTACGCTTTTTCATAGTGGCAGCATCACATTCCCACCAACAGCGTAGGAGGGTTCCCTTTCTCTATACCCTCTCCAGTATTTTTTTTTCTAACTTTCTTTTTTTAGGGGGGGCAGGTTGGGGAGGGAGGAGGACGGGCGGGCCACTTCTAATGGTCCTCCATCTATCTATTTTCATTCATCTTTGTTCTCTGGCCCATGTGGGCCTCCCATCCCAGCGGCCTCTGTTGTCTCAGAGCGCCGGCTCTGGGCACGTGCGCTCCAGAGCTCCTGCCCGGTAATTGGACACATGGGTCCAGCTGCTCCATGGCACGTGGGATCTTCCCAGGCCAGGGATCGAACCAGCGCCCCTTGCACTACAAGGCGGTGTCCTTACCCACTGGACCACCAGGGAAGCCCTCCAGTATTTGTTATTTGTAGATATTTTAACGGTGGCCATTCTGACTGGTGTGCTTGCCTGGTAGCTCAGCAGTAAAGAATCCACCTGCCAATTCAGGAGCTGCAGGTTTGATCCCTAGAACTGGAAGATCCCTTGGAGAAGGAAATGGTAACCCACTCAAATATTTTTGTCTAGGCAATCCCATGGACATCTGAGCCTGGTGGGCTACGGTCCGTGGGGTTGCAAGAGAGTCAGACATTACTTAGTGACTGAACAGCACAACAGTAATTATTGCTGTGAGGTGACACCTCACTGTAGTTTCAGTCTTCTCTCTTAGTCATTTACACATCTCATTTTTGATTCCACACAAATAAAAAAGATTTGTTTGATTTACATTTCTCTAATAATTAGCAGTGCTGAGTATCTTTTCCTATGACTGTTGACCATCTAGTTGTCTTCTTTGGAGAAATGTCTATTGAGGTCTTCTGCCCATTTTTTGATTGGGTTTTTGTTGTTATTGAGTTGTATAAACTGTTTATGTATTTTGGAAACTAATTCCTTATTGGTTACATCTTTGCAGATATTTTCTCCCAGACTCTAGATTGTATTTTCATTTGTTACGGTTCCCCTTGCTGTACAAAAGCTTGTACGTTTGATTGCATCCTATTTGTTTATTTTTTGCTTTTACTTCTGTTGCCTTGTGAGACTAAATCTCTGTTTTATTTATTTCCTGTGCGATCTTTAGTATCTCCTGCCTTCTGCTGACTTTAGATTTTGTTTGTTCTTGTTCTGATTCCTTTAGGGGTTAAGTTAGATAGTGTATTTGAGCTTTTTCTTATTTTCTGAGGAAGGCCTGTATTACTATGAACCTCCCTCTAAGTACTGCTTTTGCTGCATCCCATGGATTTTATATGGTTGTATTTTCATTGTCATTTGTCTCACAGTATTTTTCAGTATCCTCTTTGATTTCATTATTGACCCTTTGATTTTTTAGTGGCATATTATTTAACCTCCATGTAATCTTTTTTATTCTTGTTTCTCTTTCTGTGGGTGAGTTTCATGCCATTGTGGTCAGAAAAAAATGTTTGAAATAATTTTTATCCTCTTAAATTTGTTGAGGCTTATTTTCTGTCCTAGTCTATGGGCAGTCCTAGAGAATGTTCCATCGAACCAGCGCCTTGCACTACAAGGCAGTGTCCTTACCCACTGGACCACCAGGGAAGCCCTCCAGTATTTGTTATTTGTAGATATTTTAACGGTGGCCATTCTGACTGGTGTGCTTGCCTGGTAGCTCAGCAGTAAAGAATCCACCTGCCAATTCAGGAGCTGCAGGTTTGATCCCTAGAACTGGAAGATCCCTTGGAGAAGGAAATGGTAACCCACTCAAATATTTTTGTCTAGGCAATCCCATGGACATCTGAGCCTGGTGGGCTACGGTCCGTGGGGTTGCAAGAGAGTCAGACATTACTTAGTGACTGAACAGCACAACAGTAATTATTGCTGTGAGGTGACACCTCACTGTAGTTTCAGTCTTCTCTCTTAGTCATTTAAACATCTCATTTTTGATTACAAAAAAAAAAAAAAGATTTGTTTGATTTACATTTCTCTAATAATTAGCAGTGCTGAGTATCTTTTCCTATGACTGTTGACCATCTAGTTGTCTTCTTTGGAGAAATGTCTATTGAGGTCTTCTGCCCATTTTTTGATTGGGTTTTTGTTGTTATTGAGTTGTATAAACTGTTTATGTATTTTGGAAACTAATTCCTTATTGGTTACATCTTTGCAGATATTTTCTCCCAGACTCTAGATTGTATTTTCATTTGTTACGGTTCCCCTTGCTGTACAAAAGCTTGTACGTTTGATTGCATCCTATTTGTTTATTTTTTGCTTTTACTTCTGTTGCCTTGTGAGACTAAATCTCTGTTTTATTTATTTCCTGTGCGATCTTTAGTATCTCCTGCCTTCTGCTGACTTTAGATTTTGTTTGTTCTTGTTCTGATTCCTTTAGGGGTTAAGTTAGATAGTGTATTTGAGCTTTTTCTTATTTTCTGAGGAAGGCCTGTATTACTATGAACCTCCCTCTAAGTACTGCTTTTGCTGCATCCCATGGATTTTATATGGTTGTATTTTCATTGTCATTTGTCTCACAGTATTTTTCAGTATCCTCTTTGATTTCATTATTGACCCTTTGATTTTTTAGTGGCATATTATTTAACCTCCATGTAATCTTTTTTATTCTTGTTTCTCTTTCTGTGGGTGAGTTTCATGCCATTGTGGTCAGAAAAAAATGTTTGAAATAATTTTTATCCTCTTAAATTTGTTGAGGCTTATTTTCTGTCCTAGTCTATGGGCAGTCCTAGAGAATGTTCCATGTGTACTTGAAAAAGAATATGTATTCTGCTTTTTTTTCTTTGATGTAATATCTTGAAAATGTCAGTAAAGTCTACTCTGTTGTATCATTTAGAATCTCCCTTGCATTGACTTTTTATCTGGGAAATCTATCCACTGATGTGAATGAGGTGTTAAAATCTCTACTGTTACTGTATTCCCATCAGTTTCCCCCATTATATCTGTTAGTATTTGTTTTATTTATTTAGGTACTCCTGAATGCATATATGTTAACTGTAATATCGTCTTCTTGTATATATGATCCTTTTATCATTGTATAGTGTCCTACTTTATCTTTATCGCTTTTGTTTATTTTGTCTGAGTATTGCTTCCCCCACTTTCTTATCATTTCCATTTGCGTGAATGATTTTTCTCCATCTCTTCACTTTCGCTGAATGTGTCCTTTGCCCTAGATTGCTCTCCTCTAGGCAGCATGTTGCAGGCTCTTGTTTTCCTTTTAGTCCAGTTTGCCAGTCTATGTCTTCTGATCGAAATGTTTAATCCATTGACATTTAAGGTAATTATTGATAGATATGTGTTTATTGCCATTTAAAATCTTATTTTCCAGTTGATTTTGTATTTATTCTTTGTTTCTCTTTGCTTTTCCATTTGTGGTTTGATGATTTTCTTTTGCGTTATGCTTGTGTTTTTGAATTTAGTGAATCTGTTATGTATTTTGATTTGTGGTTACCCTCTCTTTGAAGTAAGTACAACATATAAAACATTGCAGAAATTATCTTTCAATATACAGGATTAACCTTGTGAATTTTGATATAACCATCTTAGTCCTCATAGTTGCAGACTTAGAAAAAAAGTTCTAAAAACAAATTTCTCTTTGGATAGTGAAGAATTTATGTGATGGTTTTTAGCAAAGAATATGTTTTTTTTTTTTTTTAATTATTTATTTGGGTCTTAGTTGCAGCATGTGGGATCTAGTTCCCTGACCAGGGATCAAACCCAGGCCCCCTGCATTGGGAACACAGACTCTTAGCCACTGGACCACCAGGGAAGTCCCAAGAATATGTTTTGATGAATAACTGATTACATTGAATTATGTAGACTAGAAATTTAAATCACTGGCATAGTTCTATTAATTTAAGTGTAAGATATTAAATACAGATACGTCAGACTTTAAAGTTTCAGAAATGTTGGAATCCACCCTCAGCTTTGAAGGACACAACTAACAGTTTGCTTTAACTGACCCATATCTTTTTCAGACTTGTAAAAGAAAGAGAAAGAGATTGGCGTTTTGCTCTGGTTTCCCAGTGAAGATTAAGAATGAGACGTTTAGGGCTTCCCTGGTAGTCCAGTGGGTAAAGAATTCAAGGGGCACCGGTTCGATCCCTGGCCCGGGAAGATCCCACGTGCTGTGGATTGGCTGGACCAGTGTGTCCAATTACAAGCTAGTGCTCTGGAGTGCATGTGCCCAGAGCCGGTGCTCTGCAGTGAGAGAGGCCACTGCAATGGGAGGCCCACACATGCCAAATGATAATAATAATAATAAAAGAATGAGACGTTTAAATGACTAAGAAGACTTAAATTCAAATAAGCATGCTCAGAAAGACTGTCTTCATTTCTGCCCTTCTTCTCCCACAGTTAGCCACTGTATTTCTCCGATTTTAAGCAGAATTAGTCTTCTCATCATGGAAACTGTTAAATTCATTAACAAGTGGTTTTGCTTTGAAGTACGTACAGCAAACACTAACAAGTGAATTGCTGCTACGATCTATGGGAGTCTTGAGGTTGATGTCAACACACCAGCCCAGCCGTCTAAGTGATGGGAAGAGTATTTTTAACATCCTTGTTAGATCATCTTTTGAGCTTTTTTGTTTTTGCTTCTTCCACTAAATAGTTAATTAAAAGAGGCTTTATAATGTTATTTTCTACCAAAGCTGTGATGGCGTTCTTTAAATTAGCACCTGTACCATCTTTCTCTTGGTCCCCTTTCCCCTTTATCTTTCCCTTCCTTTCCTGTGGTGGTCTAAGTTCTTCTGATGAGATGGGCTTTAAATTTATTAATAGGAAATGGAGGAGGAAGGGATCAAACCCAGGCCCCCTGCATTGGGAACACAGACTCTTAGCCACTGGACCACCAGGGAAGTCCCAAGAATATGTTTTGATGAATAACTGATTACATTGAATTATGTAGACTAGAAATTTAAATCACTGGCATAGTTCTATTAATTTAAGTGTAAGATATTAAATACAGATACGTCAGACTTTAAAGTTTCAGAAATGTTGGAATCCACCCTCAGCTTTGAAGGACACAACTAACAGTTTGCTTTAACTGACCCATATCTTTTTCAGACTTGTAAAAGAAAGAGAAAGAGATTGGCGTTTTGCTCTGGTTTCCCAGTGAAGATTAAGAATGAGACGTTTAGGGCTTCCCTGGTAGTTCAGTGGGTAAAGAATTCAAGGGGCACCGGTTCGATCCCTGGCCCGGGAAGATCCCACGTGCTGTGGATTGGCTGGACCAGTGTGTCCAATTACAAGCTAGTGCTCTGGAGTGCATGTGCCCAGAGCCGGTGCTCTGCAGTGAGAGAGGCCACTGCAATGGGAGGCCCACACATGCCAAATGATAATAATAATAATAAAAGAATGAGACGTTTAAATGACTAAGAAGACTTAAATTCAAATAAGCATGCTCAGAAAGACTGTCTTCATTTCTGCCCTTCTTCTCCCACAGTTAGCCACTGTATTTCTCCGATTTTAAGCAGAATTAGTCTTCTCATCATGGAAACTGTTAAATTCATTAACAAGTGGTTTTGCTTTGAAGTACGTACAGCAAACACTAACAAGTGAATTGCTGCTACGATCTATGGGAGTCTTGAGGTTGATGTCAACACACCAGCCCAGCCGTCTAAGTGATGGGAAGAGTATTTTTAACATCCTTGTTAGATCATCTTTTGAGCTTTTTTGTTTTTGCTTCTTCCACTAAATAGTTAATTAAAAGAGGCTTTATAATGTTATTTTCTACCAAAGCTGTGATGGCGTTCTTTAAATTAGCACCTGTACCATCTTTCTCTCTTGGTCCCCTTTCCCCTTTATCTTTCCCTTCCTTTCCTGTGGTGGTCTAAGTTCTTCTGATGAGATGGGCTTTTTAAATTTATTAATAGGGAAATGGAGGAGGAAGAATATTTCCTAGAACAGAATTAGATTTATAGAAAAATTGGAAAGCTGGTACAGGGAAGAATATGTACTCCATACTTGACCTCAGATTCTGTTATTCATGTATTATATTTTTATTGTACATTTGTTAGAGTTAATCACTGAGATTTAATATACTGTCATGCTCAGTTGCATCTGACTTTTTGCAACCCTCTGGACTGTAGCCCCCAGCCATCTCTGTCCATGGGATTTTTCATGCAAGAATACTGGAGTGGGTTAACATATCCTCCTCCAGGGGATCTTCTTGAGGCAGTGAGCAAACCCATGTCTCCAGTGTCTCATCTGTTGCAGCCAGTTTCTTTACCTGCTGAGCCATTTAATACATTATTAGTTATTGTTACATAAAATTGAAAGATTATTTTGATTGCCTTAGTTTTTTATCTGTTCTCCTTTTTTGATCCAGGATCACACCGAAGATACCGGTAGTATTACATTTAGTTTTCCTTTCCCTTTGGGCTCCTCTTGCCTGCGGCAGTTTTTTCGGCATCCCTTATTTCTGATGATCTTGCTAGTTTTGAGGTGTCCTGGTCAGGTTTTCTGTCATGTGCCCTTGCACTGGAATTTGTCTCATGCTTTTGTCATAGGTTGGAGTTATGCATTGTTGGAAGGAGGGGTCAGAGTGAGATAGTGCCACTTTCAACAGATCATATCAAGGGTATATACCATCAGCTTGATTTGTGACAGTGGATTTATGACAATGACCTTGATCACCAGGCGGAAGTGGTGTTTGCCAGATTTCTCCAGTACAGAGTGTTGGAATGTTTTAGTAAAAATAATGTAGTTAGGGGAATTAACCTGGTAATTACTTGGATTTTAGATATTAAAGTAAGTCATCATATTGATACATTGCTCATTGAAATGTTAAATATTTTTACAAATATGTTCTGAGCTAAGAATTAAATGTTTTAAATTGTTCAAAAAATCTTTCTAAAGATTTTATGTCTATCTAAAGCAACAATGAAGGTCCCTTCCTTTCCTGTGGTGGTCTAAGTTCTTCTGATGAGATGGGCTTTTTAAATTTATTAATAGGGAAATGGAGGAGGAAGAATATTTCCTAGAACAGAATTAGATTTATAGAAAAATTGGAAAGCTGGTACAGGGAAGAATATGTACTCCATACTTGACCTCAGATTCTGTTATTCATGTATTATATTTTTATTGTACATTTGTTAGAGTTAATCACTGAGATTTAATATACTGTCATGCTCAGTTGCATCTGACTTTTTGCAACCCTCTGGACTGTAGCCCCCAGCCATCTCTGTCCATGGGATTTTTCATGCAAGAATACTGGAGTGGGTTAACATATCCTCCTCCAGGGGATCTTCTTGAGGCAGTGAGCAAACCCATGTCTCCAGTGTCTCATCTGTTGCAGCCAGTTTCTTTACCTGCTGAGCCATTTAATACATTATTAGTTATTGTTACATAAAATTGAAAGATTATTTTGATTGCCTTAGTTTTTTATCTGTTCTCCTTTTTTGATCCAGGATCACACCCAAGATACCGGTAGTATTACATTTAGTTTTCCTTTCCCTTTGGGCTCCTCTTGCCTGCGGCAGTTTTTTCGGCATCCCTTGTTTCTGATGATCTTGCTAGTTTTGAGGTGTCCTGGTCAGGTTTTCTGTCATGTGCCCTTGCACTGGAATTTGTCTCATGCTTTTGTCATAGGTTGGAGTTATGCATTGTTGGAAGGAGGGGTCAGAGTGAGATAGTGCCACTTTCAACAGATCATATCAAGGGTATATACCATCAACTTGATTTGTGACAGTGGATTTATGACAATGACCTTGATCACCAGGCGGAAGTGGTGTTTGCCAGATTTCTCCAGTACAGAGTGTTGGAATGTTTTAGTAAAAATAATGTAGTTAGGGGAATTAACCTGGTAATTACTTGGATTTTAGATATTAAAGTAAGTCATCATATTGATACATTGCTCATTGAAATGTTAAATATTTTTACAAATATGTTCTGAGCTAAGAATTAAATGTTTTAAATGTTCAGTCTTTCAAGTTTTATTTTTGAAATGAAAGATTTTTTCCTATGACCGTCTAAAGATTTTATGTCTATCTAAAGCAACAATGAAGGTTTTAATATTTTAGGTAGGAAGTTAGGGAAGTTCATTTATCAACTGTCTAAATTCAGGTGTTACTCTATTTTATCTCTTAAAAAATAAAATTATTTTGAAAGGAAGTTTAAACATAATAAAGTTCACTCATTTTAAGTGTGTATTTATATGAGCTTTGGCAGGTATATATAATTTTTAAGAAATTGCCATTTAACTAACACTATTATTAATATATAGAATATTTCTGCTGCTCTCAAAAGTTCTCTCCTGCATCTTTCCATGTATTCCTCTAAAAGCTATTGACCTGCTTTCTGTCTGAAGAGTTTTGCCTTTTCTGGAATTTCATGTAAATGAAATCCAACAGTGCATAACCTTTTTGTGTCTGTCTTCTGTAGTGCTTTTTTGATTCATTGAAATTGTTACATACTGTAGTAATTTGCTTCTTTTTCATGACATAGAGTATTCCATTGTGTGAATAGTTTCTTTATCCATGTGCTTGTTGATGGACATTTGGGTCATTTCCAGTTCTGTCTGTTTCAGATAATTCTGAATATTTACATCAGATAATTCTGAATATTTGCACATGAGTTTTTGTGTGGTACACATTTTCATTTCTTTGTGATAAAACCCCTGAATTGGGATCACTAAATTATTTGATCAATGTATGTTTACCATCACAAGAAGCTGCCATACTCTTTTCCAGACTGGTGAGCGTTTTACACTCTTACCAGCAAGGTAGGAGAGTTTCCCGTCCTCTACATCCTTACCAGTGTTTGATATTGTCAGTCTGTTTGGTCATTTTTGTACGTGTGAATGGCCATTTCATTGTGCTTTTAGTTTATATTTATCCTAAGAATAATGATATTGAGGGCTTTTCATGTGCTTTTGGCCATATGTTTTCTTTCATGAAGTATCTGTTCAGATCTTTAAAAAGTAGCTTGTTACTGAGATAAAAGATACGAGCCCTTTACCAGGTATATTTTTGGTAAAATTTTTTCCTGGTTAGTGGCTTGTCCTTTTAATTCCTTAACAATGTCTTTCAAAGAGCAGAAGTTTTTAATTCTGGTGAAGTTCAGTTTATCAGCTCTTTATGTTTTTACCTTGTGGGTCCTATCTGAAAATCTTGACTTAACCCAAGATCACAAGAATTTTCTCCTGATTCTTTTTCTATAAGTTTAGTAGTTAAACTTTTTATGTTTAGGCCCATGATACTTATCAAGTTAGCATTTGTATATGGTGTGATGTGTGTAGGGAGGCATATGTTCCAGTACTGTTTATAGAAAGGACTGTTCTCTCCCTATAGAATGACCTTAGCATCTGTGTTAAAAACTTAACCACCTTCTTCACCTGGGTCTGTTTATGCTCTCTTATATTCTTCTGATCACTATACCTATCCTTAGGTCTGGATTGTCTTAACTTTATCTTAAATCTTGAAGTAACATCATGTAAGTCTTCTAATTTTGTTGTCTTCCTAAAAATTCTCCTGGATTTTCTAGGTCCTTTGTGTTTTCATATAGATTTTAGACAGTTTCTATTTTTTGAAAAGTGCTGTGATTTGTGGTAGAAGTGTACTGAGTCTAGTTCAGGTTAGGAAAAAACAGTATGAGTCTTCTAATCTGTGAATATTCTCACTCTCCATTTATGGAAGTCTTTAATTTCTCTCAAAAGATTCTACATCTTTCATTGTACAGGGTTTGCACACAGTTTAACTTCATCTCTATGTACTTTGTGTGTTTTGAGGCTAAGTGGTATTTAAAAATTAATTTTTGATTTGTCACTAGTAATAGAAGTATTACTTTTTATACATTGATCTGTATAATATTTTCATGCTAGACTTATTAGTTCTACTATTTTTTTTTTAAAAAATTCCTTTAGAGTTTTTACATAGATGATCACCTTTCATTAAAGAAAATTGTACTTCTTTCTTTTCAGTTTGTGCGCCTTTTATATATTTATTTGTATTGTGTTTCTGTTCTGACATGTTAAGTAGAATTTGTGAGAGTGAACATGTAGCTATCCTTGCCATGTTTTATCTGGGAGGCATTCAGTCTGTTAAGTATGAAATTTGTGTATGTGTGTTTTATAGGTGTTTCTTTATGAAGTATCTGTTCAGATCTTTAAACATATGCCCCTTTCCAGGTATATTTTGGTAAAATTTTCCTGGTTAGTGGCTTGTCCTTTTAATTCTTAACAATGTCTTTCAAAGAGCAGAAGTTTTTAATTCTGGTGAAGTTCAGTTTATCAGCTCTTTATGTTTTTACCTTGTGGGTCCTATCTGAAAATCTTGACTTAACCCAAGATCACAAGAATTTTCTCCTGATTCTTTTTCTATAAGTTTAGTAGTTAAACTTTTTATGTTTAGGCCCATGATACTTATCAAGTTAGCATTTGTATATGGTGTGATGTGTGTAGGGAGGCATATGTTCCAGTACTGTTTATAGAAAGGACTGTTCTCTCCCTATAGAATGACCTTAGCATCTGTGTTAAAAACTTAACCACCTTCTTCACCTGGGTCTGTTTATGCTCTCTCTTATATTCTTCTGATCACTATACCTATCCTTAGGTCTGGATTGTCTTAACTTTATCTTAAATCTTGAAGTAACATCATGTAAGTCTTCTAATTTTGTTGTCTTCCTAAAAATTCTCCTGGATTTTCTAGGTCCTTTGTGTTTTCATATAGATTTTAGACAGTTTCTATTTTTTGAAAAGTGCTGTGATTTGTGGTAGAAGTGTACTGAGTCTAGTTCAGGTTAGGAAAAAACAGTATGAGTCTTCTAATCTGTGAATATTCTCACTCTCCATTTATGGAAGTCTTTAATTTCTCTCAAAAGATTCTACATCTTTCATTGTACAGGGTTTGCACACAGTTTAACTTCATCTCTATGTACTTTGTGTGTTTTGAGGCTAAGTGGTATTTAAAAATTAATTTTTGATTTGTCACTAGTAATAGAAGTATTACTTTTTATACATTGATCTGTATAATATTTTCATGCTAGACTTATTAGTTCTACTATTTTTTTTTTTTAAAATTCCTTTAGAGTTTTTACATAGATGATCACCTTTCATTAAAGAAAATTGTACTTCTTTCTTTTCAGTTTGTGCGCCTTTTATATATTTATTTGTATTGTGTTTCTGTTCTAACATGTTAAGTAGAATTTGTGAGAGTGAACATGTAGCTATCCTTGCCATGTTTTATCTGGGAGGCATTCAGTCTGTTAAGTATGAAATTTGTGTATGTGTGTTTTATAGGTGTCTGTTATTGGTTTAGGGATCTTAGTTTGCAAAACTTTTTTTTTTTTATTAATGGGTACTGGATTTTGTAAAATGCAGTTTCTGCATTTATTGAGATGATCATATGGGGTTTCTTTTGACTGGTGATATGATGAATTTACATTGAATTTTGGGTATTGGGTGGACCTTGCATCCCTGGGATAAACTCCCATTTCATCATTCTGTATTATTTGTATATATGATAGATTTGGTTTGCTAATATTTGGATGAGTATTTTTTTCATCAGTGTTCATAAAGGATATTGGTTTTTCATATTCTTGTAATGTCATTGCCTTGTTTTGATAGTGGAGTAGCATTGGCCTTAGAAAATGAGTTGGTAGTTGTCATCTGTTTTCAGAAAGAGTGGGTATAAGATTTTATTATCTCTTTCTTTACGTGTATGTGATAATTCACCAGTGAAGTCATCTTAGCCTAAAATAATTCTTTGTGGGAATTTATTTTTTAAAATTTATTTATTTGTTATTTATTTTGGGGGGGGGGTGGGGAGGGAGGGGAGCAGGCTGGCCACTTCTATTGGTCTTTCATTTGTCTATTTTCATCCATCTTTGTTCTTTGGCCCGTGTGGGCCTTCCATCGTGGTGACCTCTGTTGTCGCAGAGCACCGGCTCTGGGTGCATTTGCTCCAGAGCTCCAGCTCGGTAATTGGACACATCGGCCCAGCCGCTCCGCGGCAGGTGGGATCTTCCCAGACCAGGGATCGAACTGGCGCCTCTTGCTCTGCAAGGCGGTGTCCTTACCCACTGGACCACCAGGGAAGCCCTGTGGGAATATTTTTAACCAACAATTGAAATCACTATCCAAGAGTGCTTGCTATTCTGACTTACAGCATCATAGACTAACCATTCAGTAACCTGGTTTTTTTTTTTTTTTTGAAATAATTTTTGATTTAAGGAAAAGTTGTGGTTTGTGTAGAGTATTCTTGTATACCTCATACCTAGTTTTCCCTCCCATTGTACTGTTCTGACATGTTAAGTAGAATTTGTGAGAGTGAACATGTAGCTATCCTTGCCATGTTTTATCTGGGAGGCATTCAGTCTGTTAAGTATGAAATTTGTGTATGTGTGTTTTATAGGTGTCTGTTATTGGTTTAGGGATCTTAGTTTGCAAAACTTTTTTTTTTTTATTAATGGGTACTGGATTTTGTAAAATGCAGTTTCTGCATTATTGAGATGATCATATGGGGTTTCTTTTGACTGGTGATATGATGAATTTACATTGAATTTTGGGTATTGGGTGGACCTTGCATCCCTGGGATAAACTCCCATTTCATCATTCTGTATTATTTGTATATATGATAGATTTGGTTTGCTAATATTTGGATGAGTATTTTTTTCATCAGTGTTCATAAAGGATATTGGTTTTTCATATTCTTGTAATGTCATTGCCTTGTTTTGATAGTGGAGTAGCATTGGCCTTAGAAAATGAGTTGGGAGTTGTCATCTGTTTTCAGAAAGAGTGGGTATAAGATTTTATTATCTCTTTCTTTACGTGTATGTGATAATTCACCAGTGAAGTCATCTTAGCCTAAAATAATTCTTTGTGGGAATTTTTTTTTTAAAATTTATTTATTTGTTATTTATTTTGGGGGGGGGTGGGGAGGGAGGGGAGCAGGCTGGCCACTTCTATTGGTCTTTCATTTGTCTATTTTCATCCATCTTTGTTCTTTGGCCCGTGTGGGCCTTCCATCGTGGTGACCTCTGTTGTCGCAGAGCACCGGCTCTGGGTGCATTTGCTCCAGAGCTCCAGCTCGGTAATTGGACACATCGGCCCAGCCGCTCCGCGGCAGGTGGGATCTTCCCAGACCAGGGATCGAACTGGCGCCTCTTGCTCTGCAAGGCGGTGTCCTTACCCACTGGACCACCAGGGAAGCCCTGTGGGAATATTTTTAACCAACAATTGAAATCACTATCCAAGAGTGCTTGCTATTCTGACTTACAGCATCATAGACTAACCATTCAGTAACCTGGTTTTTTTTTTTTTTTTGAAATAATTTTAGATTTAAGGAAAAGTTGTGGATAGTGTAGAGAATTCTTGTATACCTCATACCTAGTTTTCCTCGTTGTTAATTTCTTACATTATTGTGATACATTTGTCAAAACAAAAACACTGACATTGGTATTACCTAAAGTACAGACTTTATTTGGATCTCACCAGGTTTTCCACTAATGGTCTCATTCTGTTCCAGGATACCACATTGCATTTAGTTTTGTTGCCTTAGTCTCTTCTGGTTTGTGACAATTTCTCAGGTTTACCTTGTTTTTCATGATCTTAACAGAATTGAGGAGTGCTGGCAGAATATTTTTTAGAATACTCTTCACCCTGGATATACTGCTAGGCCTCATTATTAGGGTTATACTTTTGTGGAAAGAATACACAGAAGCCGGGTCCTCTTCACTTTGTCTTATCAGAGGTCTGTGATGTCTCCATGACATTCATGTGGCATCACGGGTTGGATAATCTGGACCAGCTGGCTACGATAATGTTTACCGGATGTCTCCACGCTTCAATTGCTCTTTTCCTTTTTCCATATACTGTTCTTTTGAAGCAAGCCACCTAAGTCTCAGTCTGCACTTGAGAGAGAAATATCTACGTCTTGGATTTGGAATTCTTCTGTAAGGAAAGTTTGGGTTCTCAGTATGGATTAATGTATATTTATTTTATATTTTGAGTTCTAATTCAGTGCTATGTTTTTTTCGTTGCTCATGTTGTTCCAGTATTGACCCTGGAAAGGCTTTCAGATTGGCACTTGCCCCTATGTCTGGGGATTTTTTTTTTAATGATTTATTTATTTATTTTTCATATTTTGGCTGTGGTGAGTCTTCATTACTGCACTTGGTTTAGTTGCAATGAGCAGGGGCTACTCCCTAGTTGGAGTGTGTGGGCCTCTTATTGCACTGGCTTCTCTTGTTGGGGGAGCACAGGCTCTAAGTACAGGCTTCAGGAGTTGATGCCCATGGGCCCAGTAGATTCAGTAGTTGCGGTATATGGACTCAATTGCTCCGTGGCTGGTGGGATTCTCCCAGACCAAGTGTACCCTGCATTGCAAGGAGGACTCTAAACCAGTGGACCACCAGGGAAGCCCTGTCTGGGGACTTTTTGAGCTTCATTACTTTCTGGTGTTACAAGATGCTCATGCCCGTCGTGTGTTGTCTTTGCCCTGGTTTTGCAGCCAGTCACTTTCCCAAGGAGCTATGGTTCCTTTTATCAGAGAGTGGTTTTTAGAAGCCAGAATGTGCCACTGGGTGTGTTCATTGCTCTTGTACTGTCGCTCTGATTTTGATCCAGTACCACAGGGTTCACTCTGTCCTTCTGTTCTCATTTATGTGTGACTTCCCTATCTGACCACAAGAAACCTGGCTTTTTTTTTTTTTTTTTAGAAACCTGGCTTTGACCATCCATTATCCATCTGGTTATTTGGTCACCTTCAGTATACATGAAACGCTGTTTCAAAGCCATTCATCCATAGACCCACAGAAACACATTTTTCGTTTAGAGTACCAGGTTTTAGTCAAAACGTGTTTTCCAAAGTTAGTTAGGTCAGCTCTCATCCCCTCCTGCCCTCCCTTCAGTGCAAGCATGTCGCATTTGTAATGCAGTTAGTTCACTTGTCACACTCCACATTTCATTTTGGAATCTTCCAACAGTCTGATGGATGATTTTTTGTGATTGTATGATCAGCATTGAGTGAGGTCCATTCTTGCAAATATGCAGTTCTGTGGGTTTTGACAGAAGAGTTGAGTCATGTATCCTCTACCCTAGAATTATGCAGAGCAGATGCTGCGCTCTTAGGTGCACACCTGTGTGTCCCCTGTGTAGTCATTCCCTTTCTCCTCCCCTGGTCCATAGTAACTGTTAATCTGTTTTTTGTCTTATCTGTTTTGGGGGGTTTTTCTTTTGCCTCTAAGTCATCATTCATTTATTTTCATCCATCTTTTTTATTCTTTGGCCTGTGTGGGCCTCCCATTGCAGTGGCCTCTCTCACTGCAGAACACTGGCTCTGGGCGCATGTGCTCCAGAGCACTGGCTCGTAATTGGACACACCGGCCCAGCTGCTCCATGGCTCAATTGCTCCGTGGCTGTGGGATTCTCCCAGACCAAGTGTACCCTGCATTGCAAGGAGGACTCTAAACCAGTGGACCACCAGGAAGCCCTGTCTGGGGACTTTTGAGCTTCATTACTTTCTGGTGTTACAAGATGCTCATGCCCGTGGTGTTGTCTTTGCCCTGGTTTTGCAGCCAGTCACTTTCCCAAGGAGCTATGGTTCCTTTTATCAGAGAGTGGTTTTTAGAAGCCAGAATGTGCCACTGGGTGTGTTCATTGCTCTTGTACTGTCGCTCTGATTTTGATCCAGTACCACAGGGTTCACTCTGTCCTTCTGTTCTCATTTATGTGTGACTTCCCTATCTGACCACAAGAAACCTGGCTTTTTGTTTTTTAGAAACCTGGCTTTGACCATCCATTATCCATCTGGTTATTTGGTCACCTTCAGTATACATGAAACGCTGTTTCAAAGCCATTCATCCATAGACCCACAGAAACACATTTTTCGTTTAGAGTACCAGGTTTTAGTCAAACGTGTTTTCCAAAGTTAGTTAGGTCAGCTCTCATCCCCTCCTGCCCTCCCTTCAGTGCAAGCATGTCGCATTTGTAATGCAGTTAGTTCACTTGTCACACTCCACATTTCATTTTGGAATCTTCCAACAGTCTGATGGATGATTTTTTGTGATTGTATGATCAGCATTGAGTGAGGTCCATTCTTGCAAATATGCAGTTCTGTGGGTTTTGACAGAAGAGTTGAGTCATGTATCCTCTACCCTAGAATTATGCAGAGCAGATGCTGCGCTCTTAGGTGCACACCTGTGTGTCCCCTGTGTAGTCATTCCCTTTCTCCTCCCCTGGTCCATAGTAACTGTTAATCTGTTTTTTGTCTTATCTGTTTTGGGGGGTTTTTCTTTTGCCTCTAAGTCATCATTCATTTATTTTCATCCATCTTTTTTATTCTTTGGCCTGTGTGGGCCTCCCATTGCAGTGGCCTCTCTCACTGCAGAACACTGGCTCTGGGCGCATGTGCTCCAGAGCACTGGCTCGTAATTGGACACACCGGCCCAGCTGCTCCATGGCTCATGATATCTTCCTGGGCCTTGGATTGAACCGGTGCCCCTAGCACCTCAAGGTGGACTTTTTACCCACTGGACCACCAGTGAAGCCCCCGTCTTATCTGTTTTTAATTTTTGCACTTTCTGGAGTTTCATGTGAATGGAATGGTATTAAAATCTTTGGATTTTGCATGTAACTTCTTGAACATAGGACATTAAGATTTACCCATATTGTTGTGTGAATGAATAATTCATTCTTTTAAAATTATTGAACAGTATTCCATTATGTGAATGAATCATAGTAATCATAGTTTGTTTCATCATTCCACCATTGAAGAATATCTTTATTACTTCTCATTTTTAGTGATTATCAGTAAAGCTGCTATAAACATTCACGGGTTGGTTTTTGTGTGAACATAAATTTTCACATCACTTGGGTAAATACCTAAGAGTATGATTTCTGGGTTATATGGTTTTTGGTAAATCATATCACTACTTGGCTATTAAGTACTTAGAAACCATAAATTTAGTAAATCTGTTCTTTAATGTTGCCCATGGAGAGAATTAAGATCAGTCTCTAGTTTATAAAGTCTGTAAACTCTACTCATTCATCCATTCTTTGGTTCTTCTTCATTTATTTGTTTATATTTTACAAACTGCATTTGCCAAGGTATACTTTCTTAGAAGGTGATTCATAGATTACTAATTGTGGTACTGAGGTTCTGTAAATTTGTGCATAAATTCACAGAACTCTGGGCTATAATTTACATGAATGAAATGATGACTGGGTTTTAGCTTATAATTAGGTATCTCCACATGTTTTATAGAATGTGTTTTATGAAACAAAGCGTATGTTTTTCATTCATCGCTAATATATTGATACCAGAAATCATGTGTGTGCAAACTGTCGAGTTGGGTTGATGCTTCAGAAAAGGAAAACGTGAAGGTGCCTCAGTCGTGTCCGACTCTTGGTGACCCGTGGATGAGCCGTGGACTTCTCCAGGCAAGAGTAGCTCTGAAGTGGGTAGTCCCTTCTCCAAGGAATCTTCCCAACCCAGGGATTGAACATTAGACGTGAATTCTTTTTTTTTTTTTAAAGATTTATTTATTTATTTATTTTGGGCGGGGGTCGGGTTGGGGAGGGAGGGGAGCGGGCCGGCCACTTCTATTGGTCTTTCATTTCTCCATTTTCATCCGTCTTTGTTCTTTGGCTCCTGTGGGCCTCCCATCGTGGTGGCGTCTGTCGTTGTAGAGCACTGGCTCTGGGCGCATGCGCTCCAGAGCTCTGGCTGGGTAATTGGACGCACATTGGTCCAGCCGCTCCGCGGCAAGTGGGATCTTCCCAGGCCAGGGGTTGAACTGGCATCCCTTGCACTGCAAGGCGGTGTCCTTACCCACTGGACCACCAGGGGAAGCCCCTAGACGTGAATTCTTTACCATTGAAGCCACCAGTGAAGAAAAGTAGAGGCTAATGAGTCTTTTTTGTGTGGCAGTGCATTTGTTACACAAAAAACTTACTGTTACAACACAATTACGTGGGTCTAGGGGTTAGGTTGAATGGGCGTCTCTTGTCCCTGCCTCCTGCTAGCCTGCATGGCCGGGATGCTGGTTAACAGAGTGGCCGACATCATAGTGCCTGGGGCGTGTTTAGAGACCAGGGAAGATTTGCCATAATCAAACACAGACAGACAGAGGAGCATGAGGAAATTTCAGTCCTCTCAGCCTTGCTCACAAGCTTAATTAGGCTTATTGGGTCAGAAAATATTTTCCCTCCTCCTATTTTTATGTTTCTCTTTCACGCCTCCCCCTACTTCCTGTTCCAGATTACCTTTGAAGGGGTCACCCTGTCAACAGAGAGTTGTTTTTTGTTGTTTAATCTTAGCCTACTTGGTTTATTTAGCTTTTGAGAAAGGAGCAGTGACAATAGCAACATTTTAAGATATATGAGGAACTCTGTTTTGGAAAGAGACACTATATATGTTCTAAAAATCATATGTTACTCAGGAAATTCTGAGGAAAATTAATTTTTGTGGCTCTGGAATTGAATCTTTTACAAGAATTTTGAATTTATGGGAGCTGCTTGGCCTATCCCCTTAAGATATTGACAGCTGCATCTTTGCTTTTATTTTTTGACATTTATGTAATTTTGCAGTATGATCTTTCTGAGCTATATGTGGATGCTATTCTTTGCGTTTCCATTAGCAGCGCCGTGTTGGGCTTCAGTTGATGATGGTAGGTGGTTGGGGGTGGAGAGGAGGTGGAGTTTCTTCTTATCATCCCTCTGGTGGTCAGTAAAATCATCTGGCAAATGCTTCTCCAAGGATGTCTAGTGTGTATAAAGGAGAAGCCTTGGAATGCCAAGGGAGTCGTGTGGTACTGAGGATTTCATTCTCCTGCACTCCATGGAAAGGAGCCTTTTGAGCTTTTACTTGTCTGCAGATCTGTCCGGTGATCCAGGTAATCTACAGCAGCCTTTGTTTTCTCGATGGTGTATGAAATGTAGCAAAATGGTAGAAAACTAGCCTCAGTGAAGGGGAGGTACTTAGAAGAACAAAATCAGAAAGGAAAAGGACATTTTTACATTGTTTATTATTCTTCAAATAGCCTTTAAGTTTTTCTTTTTCTTTTTTTTTTCATGTTATAGAAAGGCTAATTTGACCTAAAGGAAGAAAATTCCTAGTTTTGAAAACCTGTGCTTTAATTGCTTAGCTTGAGAACAAAGGTTTTAACATTCAGCATTGCAGAGATATTTTTATTCAGGAGAGGAAGCAGCATCCTTCTGTTACCTTTTTAGAACCGGATTGACATAACTCCTCTTGAATCTTAGCTAGGAACTCTGATTTATTATTCTGTAAACCTTGATTTAATTATCTGAAGCTTCAGGATGGTTGTTTCCCTTTGCTACCTAAGAGAGCTTGGATGGGGATGTAAGGGGGGCAGGGATGAATCCTATAGTGGGGGAAGGGAATGTTTTTACAGAGTAACCTTCATGATTGTTTTTCCATTTGAAACTAAATTGAAATATACAGTCATTTGGAAATGGTGATATCCACAACACCAGACAGTCTTATCTCTGAATGATTTTATTCTTTGTTCAGTCTGTGGTATTTTTGCTCTTGTCAGCTAAAAGGTTGGTTATAAATATGAAGAAGCTGCGAGATTACTATGTGATGGCATTGAAATTGCAATTATGATTTTTCTTTTTGCATTCATTTCTGTGAAGACACGAGCAGAGGCATGCAATGGCCAGAGTAGAAGTGGTTGTTATAAAATGCTGCAGGCTTTTTTTGTTTTCTTTCTCCTGAAGGTGTTTTTCATGGTGGAAGTTGTTTTCTTGTAAACAGAAAGACTTAGGACCACAGTTTATAATACTGAAAAGTGTTTAGTGCTCCAGACGTCTCTATTGAGAAAGAAGGACCCAAACCATTTTTAAGCATACTCTGAACTTTCAGTTAATTTGATTATCTCCATGTTAGTGATATGGGTTGTCATAGTCTTTGCCACATTATTAAAGCTGCTAAAGTCCTCAGTTTGAGTTTCTTCTCTGTTAAATTAGCTTTTACTTGTCTGCAGATCTGTCCGGTGATCCAGGTAATTCCCTTGGATGGTGTATGAAATGAAGCAAAATGGTAGAAAACTAGCCTCAGTGAAGGGGAGGTACTTAGAAGAACAAAATCAGAAAGGAAAAGGACATTTTTACATTGTTTATTATTCTTCAAATAGCCTTTAAGTTTTTCTTTTTCTTTTTTTTTTTCATGTTATAGAAAGGCTAATTTGACCTAAAGGAAGAAAATTCCTAGTTTTGAAAACCTGTGCTTTAATTGCTTAGCTTGAGAACAAAGGTTTTAACATTCAGCATTGCAGAGATATTTTTATTCAGGAGAGGAAGCAGCATCCTTCTGTTACCTTTTTAGAACCGGATTGACATAACTCCTCTTGAATCTTAGCTAGGAACTCTGATTTATTATTCTGTAAACCTTGATTTAATTATCTGAAGCTTCAGGATGGTTGTTTCCCTTTGCTACCTAAGAGAGCTTGGATGGGGATGTAAGGGGGGCAGGGATGAATCCTATAGTGGGGGAAGGGAATGTTTTTACAGAGTAACCTTCATGATTGTTTTTCCATTTGAAACTAAATTGAAATATACAGTCATTTGGAAATGGTGATATCCACAACACCAGACAGTCTTATCTCTGAATGATTTTATTCTTTGTTCAGTCTGTGGTATTTTTGCTCTTGTCAGCTAAAAGGTTGGTTATAAATATGAAGAAGCTGCGAGATTACTATGTGATGGCATTGAAATTGCAATTATGATTTTTCTTTTTGCATTCATTTCTGTGAAGACACGAGCAGAGGCATGCAATGGCCAGAGTAGAAGTGGTTGTTATAAAATGCTGCAGGCTTTTTTTGTTTTCTTTCTCCTGAAGGTGTTTTTCATGGTGGAAGTTGTTTTCTTGTAAACAGAAAGACTTAGGACCACAGTTTATAATACTGAAAAGTGTTTAGTGCTCCAGACGTCTCTATTGAGAAAGAAGGACCCAAACCATTTTTAAGCATACTCTGAACTTTCAGTTAATTTGATTATCTCCATGTTAGTGATATGGGTTGTCATAGTCTTTGCCACATTATTAAAGCTGCTAAAGTCCTCAGAATACTAACAAAGGCTGATAGTTTACACTGTGTTCAGCACTTTAGATGTAAACAGGCTTCATGGTCTAGTAGAGGGCATATAAAAATCTATGCATATGATGTACTATTTGTGTATGTGTGTGCTGAAATGCACCTGTTAGTTTTATACTTATATGGGATTCTCAGGTGACGCTAGTGGTAAAGAACCCATCTGCCAAGGCAAGAGACCCAAGGAGCATGGGTTTGCTTCCTGGGTCAGGAAGATCCCCTGTAGGAGGGCACGGCAATCCACTCCAGTATTCTTGCCTTGAAAATCCACG
Organism: Tragulus kanchil; assembly: GCA_022376925.1. NCBI lineage: Eukaryota > Metazoa > Chordata > Mammalia > Artiodactyla > Tragulidae > Tragulus > Tragulus kanchil. Next base: position 140,973,857 of record JAIOJX010000006.1, read on the forward strand.
GACAGAAGAGCCTGGTGGGCTACAGTCATGGGGTCACAAAGAGGCCGACACAACTGAAGTGACTTTACACACATATTCACTGACTTGTAGGTATTAAACGGCTACATTTAAAGGCTTCCCTGGTGGCTCAGTGGTAAAGAATCCACTTGTAATACAGGAGACCTAGGTTTGATCCCTGGGTTGGGAAGATCCCCTGGAGGAGGGCATGGCAACCCCCTCCAATACTTTTGCCTGGAGAATCCCCATGGACAGAGAAGCCTGGGGGGATACGGTCCATAAGGTCACGAAGAGTCGGACATACTGAGTGACCAAGCAGGACTACAGGTAAGAGGTTCCTAGGTGTCCTGTGGTAAAGAATCCACCTGCCAGTGCAGGAGCCTCGGTTTCTATCCCTGGGTTGGGAAGGGCCCCTGGAGGGGGCAGTGGCAGCCTACTTCAGTATTCTTACCTGGAGAATACCATAAAGTCGCAAAAGAGTAGAGCAGGACTGAGTGACTGAGCACTCAAGAGCTTTGCATTTAATCCTTAATACAAGCTTGTCTCAGAACTACCACTATCCCTCTTTTATGGATGAGGGAGTTTATATTTTGAGAGGTAATTCATTGTAAGTAATAAACCATAAAGTGATGAAACCCAGGTCAGACTCAAAAACTCTTTCCATGGGTTTAATGGGGATGGATTAAAACATTTTATTACAAATATTTGACATCACAAAGTGTGATGCCAATAGCATGAACAGGAGATTGGGATCACCGTCTCTGTCAGGAATTGAGTGATTCATCTTACTATTACAGTGCGCCTCTGAGGAACTAAGTCGTGTGGGGATTTTGAAAAGGAGTAAACCTACAAAACAATTGAGTTTAAAAGAGTAAACTTAAATTTGCTGGAATTTCCTCACCCAAAATTATTGATGGTATAGAACCTGGCAACCGTAGGTTTACCCAGTGTTCTATTTTAAAATGCTAAAGCATCATTAAATGTTTTCACATATTCAAAGGAAAACAGTAGCAAAGTTCCTTTTTGATTTATTTGTTAATTTATGTATTCTTTCAAATGTTATTAATTTACAATGAATAGAAAATATTCAGATCATTGAGTCTTTTATTTCAAAGGTGTTTGATGTAGTATGACATATTTACTGGTAGTTTTGCTTTATTTGAAGGTTATGCCTTTTGAGATTTCGATAGCTTTATTGAGGTAAAATTGATGTATAATAAACTGCATATGTTTAAAGTATAAAATTTGATAGGTTTATGGGCTTCCCTGGTGGTCCATTGGGTAAGGGCACCGCCTTGCAGTGCAAGGGGCGCCAGTTCAACCCCTGGCCTGGGAAGATCCCACGTGCCGCGGAGTGGCTGGACCGATGTGTCCAATTACCCAGCCGGAGCTCTGGAGCGCATGCGCCCAGAGCCAGTGCTCTGCAACGACAGAGGCCACCGCGATGGGAGGCCTACACAGGCCAAAGAACAAAGACGGATGAAAATAGACAAATGAAAGACCAATAGAAGTGACCCACCCGCTCCCCTCCCTCCCCACCCCACCCACCTCCAAAATAAAATAAATAAATCTTTAAAAAAATAAAATAAAATAAAATTTGATAGGTTTATATATACACACACAGATATACATTTTCCACATTAAGTATGGTGTTAGCTGTAGGGTGTTTTATAGATGCCAATTATCATGAGTGTTAGAAATGTAATTGATAATACTATTGTACAAATAAAAGGTTTTTAAAAGTAGCAAAGCTCACATTATATTTTCTTGTTTTGTTTTATATTTATTTTATTTTATTTTTAAAACGTTTTTATGGAATTTTGTTGTTCATAGACATGTATATTCCTAGATCAGTCATATGCATATCCCCGGTCCCCTCCCACCTCCCAGCCCCCCCATCCTATCACTCACATTGTATTTTCTTAAGAAAGGGTTTTGAAATATTTTTCAGTACAATATTCTTCTAAAAACAAATGAAGGCTATCATTGCTAATATTCTGGCATTGCAAGGGACATTGTAGCTAAACATTTTTAGCATTTTTTTTTTTGCTATGTAATTGTGACATAAATTTGAATTTACAAATATCATAAGAAGGTGATGGGGAAATAGGAACTATAGATACAGAAAATGTCCTTTAAAATTGTTTTTACAAAAGTTTATGGATTTTTTGATTCCATAGAAGTCAGTAGTAATGAGTAAAGTCATAGGACTTTAGCAGTGTAGTTCAGATGTAGTCTAACCCTTAGATTTTACAGATAAGTGGATCTGTCGAGGTGTCTCGTCTGCTTTGACGATTTCTGCTCTCGTGCTGATGTTGTCCAGATCTGGAGTCGCCGCTCCGTCTCTTCTCTGAACTCTAGGCCTCAGTGGACACGTCCCCTCTGATAGCCTGCAGGTGCCTTGACTAACAACCCTGCTTGTTTCCCAAACTTCTCTTGCATTTCTTTCCATGGTAAGTGGCACCGTCAAATGTTTTATCTAAGCCAGACTCCTTGGAGCTCCTTTCCCTGCTTTTTTCCTAAATCTGCTGGAACTTCAGTGGTTATTCCCACACTTTTATTTTTCATGTTTAGCCCTTATTCTTCATTGCCTTTGTTATTGCACTCCTCATCATCTTTTAATCTAGAATATTATTATTTTCTAATTAATTTTCCAGCCCCCAGTTTCATATCTTTCCTGCCCATTCATCATGCTGTTTGCAAAGCAGTATTTCTAAAGTACATATTGCATCTTATTACTGCCTGGCTTGCAGTCTGTTTGTGTTCACTGCATTGTCTTCAGCAGTGTTTCTTTGGAGGAAGAATGTTACAGACTTCTTTTAAAACCCTCTCTAGAGGGTCTCATAGTCTGAAATAGTTAATACCTGTAGAAGCTGCAACCAGAGTTTAAACCCTCTGTGTGATCTGTAGACTCCCCCTGATGCTGTTTGTCTCTCCAGACATCATTACCCTCCTCCCACCCAACCCTGATGCCCCAGCCACACTCAGCTACTTGCATTTTCTCCAAACACATCAGCATACGCTTCTTCCGTTGCTTGGAATTTCTCTTTTTGATTCTTTGCTTTGGTTGAGTTCAACAAATATTCATTGAACATTTTAAGGAGCTAGACATGGCCTTGGATGTACTATGTACTTATAGAGATGTCTAATGATATAAGATAGCATTAAACACAAAATAAATAATTATAAAATGTGGTAAGTGATATGAAAAAGAGAGAACAGGGTAATTATGGGAGACGGTAGAACAAAAGGAACTTAATTTAAATTGAAAACAGAGGTCAGGAAAGGCCTTTCTGAGGTCACAACATTTAAGCATAGACCTGAAGTATACTCAGGAGTTGAGTGGGTAGGGAGAGTGTTTCAGGGTAGAATGCAAGATTGCGTGTGAAGGGATGCAGGTGGGCCACTGTGGCTGGAGCCTAGGCAGTGAGCAGGAAGAGTGGTCCGGGGCGGGGGCGGGGGATGAGAGCGGTAACAAGAGCTAGGTTTTATATTTAGGCCTGCAAAGTATATCGTATTCTTCCAAGGTACATTTGAATCCTTCAGGTTCAAATTATTCTGTATTTTTTGGAACTTTAAAACTATATATTTGAATATTCTTTTTATACCTATAAAGCATCGTGATTAAGAACATGGCTAGAACTTCAGTGGTTATTCCCACACTTTTATTTTTCATGTTTAGCCCTTATTCTTCATTGCCTTTGTTATTGCACTCCGCATCATCTTTTAATCTAGAATATTATTATTTTCTAATTAATTTTCCAGCCCCCAGTTTCATATCTTTCCTGCCCATTCATCATGCTGTTTGCAAAGCAGTATTTCTAAAGTACATATTGCATCTTATTACTGCCTGGCTTGCAGTCTGTTTGTGTTCACTGCATTGTCTTCAGCAGTGTTTCTTTGGAGGAAGAATGTTACAGACTTCTTTTAAAACCCTCTCTAGAGGGTCTCATAGTCTGAAATAGTTAATACCTGTAGAAGCTGCAACCAGAGTTTAAACCCTCTGTGTGATCTGTAGACTCCCCCTGATGCTGTTTGTCTCTCCAGACATCATTACCCTCCTCCCACCCAACCCTGATGCCCCAGCCACACTCAGCTACTTGCATTTTCTCCAAACACATCAGCATACGCTTCTTCCGTTGCTTGGAATTTCTCTTTTTGATTCTTTGCTTTGGTTGAGTTCAACAAATATTCATTGAACATTTTAAGGAGCTAGACATGGCCTTGGATGTACTATGTACTTATAGAGATGTCTAATGATATAAGATAGCATTAAACACAAAATAAATAATTATAAAATGTGGTAAGTGATATGAAAAAGAGAGAACAGGGTAATTATGGGAGACGGTAGAACAAAAGGAACTTAATTTAAATTGAAAACAGAGGTCAGGAAAGGCCTTTCTGAGGTCACAACATTTAAGCATAGACCTGAAGTATACTCAGGAGTTGAGTGGGTAGGGAGAGTGTTTCAGGGTAGAATGCAAGATTGCGTGTGAAGGGATGCAGGTGGGCCACTGTGGCTGGAGCCTAGGCAGTGAGCAGGAAGAGTGGTCCGGGGCGGGGGCGGGGGATGAGAGCGGTAACAAGAGCTAGGTTTTATATTTAGGCCTGCAAAGTATATCGTATTCTTCCAAGGTACATTTGAATCCTTCAGGTTCAAATTATTCTGTATTTTTTGGAACTTTAAAAACTATATATTTGAATATTCTTTTTTATACCTATAAAGCATCGTGATTAAGAACATGGCTCTAGAACTGTAAAGTCTGGATTTGCAGCTCGGCTTCTCTGTTCACTGTTTAATCTTAAGCAAGTTTCTTAATGTTTTTGTGCATTAGTTTCTTCATCTATGTAGGTAATAGTGGAATTTACTGAGGATTAAATGAGTTAAAATATATACAGTTGCAGCAGTTACTGGCCTATGTTACACGCACAGTCAACGTTAGCTGTTATGATTAACTATTCTATTTTCCTGTTACCTACTGATATTTTTCTGTGAGTGCTCAGAAAGCCCGTGTGACTCACAGCAAAGTTCTTCAGGTCCCAGGGGTCTCTGTGTTGTGTTACTCTGCATTTCTTTCTTCTTTTTTAATTAATTTTTACTGGGGTGTAGATGCTTTGCAGGGTTGTGTTAGCTTCTGCTGTGCAGCTGAGTGACTCAGCTGTGTGCGTGCATATATCCCCTCTCTTTGAATTTTCTTCTTCCGTAGGTCACCACAGCGACTTGCTCTGTGTTTCTACCCTTAGCTCCACTTTACCTCCAGCATTCTGCTAAACCGAGGGTTGTGTCAAATTCTTATTTTCTTTTAATTTTACTTCCTCCTGTTTGGGGTTTCTGCAGAATCCACATTTCTGGATATTGCCTTTCTCATCAAAGGACAGTTAGATCTTCATTGCAGATCTGTGACCCTTAGGTTTAGGGACGTCTGTTTTCTGTTCAAGTCTACCAAGAGTTCCTTGGTGTGGATGAAGAATTTATTAAACTTGGCAAGTATATTTTGGAGTCAGTGGTTTAAGGTTATACTCATGTCCTCCTTTCAAGGAGAAGATGGATTTGTTTTCACCTCTATTTTTGCTTTTAGAGTTGAGGAAACCCCGTGGTATAAAACTGCTTTTGTTCTTTCCTGTCTTTACCTGGAGTTTAATGCATATTTATTGAGGGAATGAGAGGTTTCTGAGAACATTGCCATGAAGAAACACATTCAGATGGAAACTATTCTTCCAAGGTACATTTGAATCCTTCAGGTTCAAATTATTCTGTATTTTTTGGAACTTTAAAAACTATATATTTGAATATTCTTTTTTATACCTATAAAGCATCGTGATTAAGAACATGGCTCTAGAACTGTAAAGTCTGGATTTGCAGCTCGGCTTCTCTGTTCACTGTTTAATCTTAAGCAAGTTTCTTAATGTTTTTGTGCCTTAGTTTCTTCATCTATGTAGGTAATAGTGGAATTTACTGAGGATTAAATGAGTTAAAATATATACAGTTGCAGCAGTTACTGGCCTATGTTACACGCACAGTCAACGTTAGCTGTTATGATTAACTATTCTATTTTCCTGTTACCTACTGATATTTTTCTGTGAGTGCTCAGAAAGCCCGTGTGACTCACAGCAAAGTTCTTCAGGTCCCAGGGGTCTCTGTGTTGTGTTACTCTGCATTTCTTTCTTCTTTTTTAATTAATTTTTACTGGGGTGTAGATGCTTTGCAGGGTTGTGTTAGCTTCTGCTGTGCAGCTGAGTGACTCAGCTGTGTGCGTGCATATATCCCCTCTCTTTGAATTTTCTTCTTCCGTAGGTCACCACAGCGACTTGCTCTGTGTTTCTACCCTTAGCTCCACTTTACCTCCAGCATTCTGCTAAACCGAGGGTTGTGTCAAATTCTTATTTTCTTTTAATTTTACTTCCTCCTGTTTGGGGTTTCTGCAGAATCCACATTTCTGGATATTGCCTTTCTCATCAAAGGACAGTTAGATCTTCATTGCAGATCTGTGACCCTTAGGTTTAGGGACGTCTGTTTTCTGTTCAAGTCTACCAAGAGTTCCTTGGTGTGGATGAAGAATTTATTAAACTTGGCAAGTATATTTTGGAGTCAGTGGTTTAAGGTTATACTCATGTCCTCCTTTCAAGGAGAAGATGGATTTGTTTTCACCTCTATTTTTGCTTTTAGAGTTGAGGAAACCCCGTGGTATAAAACTGCTTTTGTTCTTTCCTGTCTTTACCTGGAGTTTAATGCATATTTATTGAGGGAATGAGAGGTTTCTGAGAACATTGCCATGAAGAAACACATTCAGATGGAAACAGATTTCTTATTTTATGCATATCTGGCGAGTAGATGTTAAATTTTCAACCAAGCTTTGAGATTTGGAAACATGGATTCTGTAGGATTGGAAATTCTTTTGTAACCAATTTATATTGGCTTATCTTTACCTAAAACAAAAGGTATAAATACCTTTCTAGCTAAATATCTTGTAATTATACCAGATCTAGTTTTCTGGTTCTCACGTGAAAAACTTTTAGTTAAACTGTTAGAAAGAAAAAAAAAAACTATGCAAAGGGAAAAACAATCTTTTGTTGCGAGGTCATAATCTAGAGGTTGAGAGCAGGGGTGCTTGAGTTAGACACTGAGGGTTTTCAGTCAAAAGTCCTCCATCTCCTGGTTATGTAACTTGTAGAAGTTACTGAACTTATTTGAATTTCAGATTTTTCTATTATAAAATGAAACTTAAAATGACATTTCTCTCTTTGAGTTTTCGTTACAATAAAATTTATGTATATGCATAAAATACTTAACGCAGAGATTGGCATATGATAAGTACTGAAGTAAAACTACTTGAGTAAGTCTGAGCTAAGATTATCGTGATTTTCATTGTTTATGATTATTGTCATGGGTAACGGAGGACATGCATTTGGAGCAGTCTGCCTAGCATAGTGTTTTAACTACCAAGAGCAACCAGAAGGTAGTGCATGTTCCTCGGCTAATAACTGTTCTTTCCCAGTGAGTATTTTTCAGGGCATCCAACCTCAGGAAATAAGGACGAGCTTACCTTGTTATTGTTTACCTCGGTAATTTATGCTTGTTTCCAGGCAGTTTATCTCCTCTTTAACATACAAGTTCAGCAGCATAATTTTTCTCGTAAGAATTCAGAAACTTTTGTTCTAACGATGAGCTCATTTCAGTTTGGGTTTGAGCACTGATGTAAAACCAAGCTGGATTCCCTCCGTTTACTCTCCTTCGCCCTCCCAGAGTAGAGGTTTTTTCAGTAACTAAACGGCTTTATCTAGCAGGGTCTTCCTGCCCTTAGCGTGGAGCAGTACAAAGGCCACATTGAGCAGAGCTGCTGGGGAAACCCTTTTTCCTTTTCTGGCCTATAAATGCTGTTCTGTCTCTGTGAAAAGCCCTGACATCAGCTCTTGGAAAAATCCGAATACTTGTGTTAGAAGAGGGCAGAAACACTTGCCTGAGCAAAGACTAAATGGCTAAATGATGGTTATAAGCTTACCAGTTGCTTCTCAACCATGTTATGCTTTTTAAAAAAATTAAATCTATGAGCTTCAGATGTTATCTAGAGAAATTAGGGTAGAAAGGACAGTGTAATAGCTGTTCCCCTTCTTAACTAGTTTCCTCATTTTATTTTTCCTAAGTAAAATCTAATTTCAAGATAATGTGGAATTTGTGCTTGGCGGGACAGACTATATGAACACGATAAGCTTTGTGTAGTATTCTCCACCTATTGGGGTCTTCATAAGTATTTGATATTTAGGGCCAAATACACTTTTACTATAAACCTAGACTGAACTGAATTTTCTTAGTGTTCAAACATATGGAATATGAAAGTTCATTCATCAGAGGGCTCCTTTAAAACAAACTGGCCGTGACTCAACAACCTATACTGGTTTCCCATGTACTTTGAATAAAATCTGAATCTGTTGCTGTGGCTCCCATTCTTACATTGTCTGGTTCCTGTCTGTATCCGTTGATCTTGCCTTCGTATTCCTCTCTTGGACATTCTCTGTGCTCAAGCAACAGTGGACTTCGTATTTCTCAAGAACACTAAGCTGCTTCTCCCTTGTGACCTTCGGAATGGCTCTTCCCTTTTCCTGTAACCCTCTGGCTCCAGAGTTTCTCATGGCTGGCTCCATCACCTCCTTCATGTCTCAGCTCAAATGCCTTTTTGAATAAACTGAATTAACCCATTTACAGTTATATCTCTGTTATTTTTCTTACAGCTTTTACCACTGTCTGAAGTGAGTTGGTACAGTTACCGTTTGGACTGTTCAGTCTTCTGGTAGAACGTTAACTTCCCGAGGGGAGAGGCCTTGTCTGTTCACTGATGTAACCTCTAGTGTCCAGAACCGTGCGTGGCACAGAATGCTTTTCATGTAACTCTTACTTCTTCATGGTTCCTCTGTTTACATCTAGTGGGAGAGAAGAAGCAGCTTCATGTGTTTCTCTCTTAAGGGTAAGAGATGCATCCAGTAAAGCTTTGTCTCTGTTCTTCAGCCTCTTTCTGAATTAATCACTTACCATTAGGCTGAAAAAGGCCTGTCTCTTTTGCTGTAAATGGAGCCTTCTTATCCTGAGTCAGCTGGACCCTGAGGAAAGCAGTAGGTAAAATAGTAAAACAGTATTGTGGCTTTTGGACTGAAACTCACTTATATCCTCTATAATCCTAAATAAACAGTTTTAAATGAATAAATGTGTTTAGTGAACATGAGTTGTCAAGTATATGCCGAGCACTCTACTTGTTAATTGGAATACAAAACCAGGTAGAACATGTTCTTTACTTTCACGTAATTTAAGGTTTAGTGAGTGAGTCAGAAAAGTTAACAGAATATTAAAATTGCTTCAGAAATCTATAAACTTCAACATTATGACTATAGCTAAAACTTGTATAACTTACAGGAAAGTTGTTAAGAGAGTAAATTCTAAGTGTTCTCATCATAAGGAGAATATTTTTTTCTTTTATTTGTATCTTTATGAGAAGATATGTGTTAACTGAACCTGTTATGATAATCATTTCACAGTATGTGTAAATTAAGTCATCATGCAGTACACTTAAACTTCCACAAGAATGTGTGTGAATTATTTCTCAGTCAAACTGGAAAAAAGTTGGTTGATTAATTGATTAAAATAATTTAATCCAAAAGAAAATGGCAAAAGTGAAACAGGGAAAGAAAGAACAGATGAGAAAGTGAAAAGTGAAAGCAGTGATGGTAGACTTAAACCTGTCCATGCCAGCGATCACATTAAAGGTGAATGGCCTAAACAACCTAATTAAAAGGCCAGGATCGTCAGATTAGATGTAACAGCAAAGCCTAACTCTATGCTCCCTACAAGAAACACACGTTAAAAATAAATGCACACAATTTAAAAGTAAAAGGATGGAAAAGATATAATTTGCTGTTCAGTCTTCTGGTAGAACGTTAACTTCCCGAGGGGAGAGGCCTTGTCTGTTCACTGATGTAACCTCTAGTGTCCAGAACCGTGCGTGGCACAGAATGCTTTTCATGTAACTCTTACTTCTTCATGGTTCCTCTGTTTACATCTAGTGGGAGAGAAGAAGCAGCTTCATGTGTTTCTCTCTTAAGGGTAAGAGATGCATCCAGTAAAGCTTTGTCTCTGTTCTTCAGCCTCTTTCTGAATTAATCACTTACCATTAGGCTGAAAAAGGCCTGTCTCTTTTGCTGTAAATGGAGCCTTCTTATCCTGAGTCAGCTGGACCCTGAGGAAAGCAGTAGGTAAAATAGTAAAACAGTATTGTGGCTTTTGGACTGAAACTCACTTATATCCTCTATAATCCTAAATAAACAGTTTTAAATGAATAAATGTGTTTAGTGAACATGAGTTGTCAAGTATATGCCGAGCACTCTACTTGTTAATTGGAATACAAAACCAGGTAGAACATGTTCTTTACTTTCACGTAATTTAAGGTTTAGTGAGTGAGTCAGAAAAGTTAACAGAATATTAAAATTGCTTCAGAAATCTATAAACTTCAACATTATGACTATAGCTAAAACTTGTATAACTTACAGGAAAGTTGTTAAGAGAGTAAATTCTAAGTGTTCTCATCATAAGGAGAATATTTTTTTCTTTTATTTGTATCTTTATGAGAAGATATGTGTTAACTGAACCTGTTATGATAATCATTTCACAGTATGTGTAAATTAAGTCATCATGCAGTACACTTAAACTTCCACAAGAATGTGTGTGAATTATTTCTCAGTCAAACTGGAAAAAAGTTGGTTGATTAATTGATTAAAATAATTTAATCCAAAAGAAAATGGCAAAAGTGAAACAGGGAAAGAAAGAACAGATGAGAAAGTGAAAAGTGAAAGCAGTGATGGTAGACTTAAACCTGTCCATGCCAGCGATCACATTAAAGGTGAATGGCCTAAACAACCTAATTAAAAGGCCAGGATCGTCAGATTAGATGTAACAGCAAAGCCTAACTCTATGCTCCCTACAAGAAACACACGTTAAAAATAAATGCACACAATTTAAAAGTAAAAGGATGGAAAAAGATATAATTTGCTAACACCAATCAAAGTAAAATTAGTGTGACTACATTAATAGCAGATAAAGTAGATTTCAGAGGAAAAAATGTTAGGAGTAAAGAAAGTTATTTCATAATGATAAAGAAGTCAGTAAAAAGAAAGCATAGCAGTTCTAAACTTTTATGCATCTAATAACAGAGCTTTAAAATTCATGAAACACAAACTCACATATAAAAATGACAAATAGACAAATCTGCAATCAGTAACAGTGACTTCAGTATCTCAGTAATTCAAGAAGTACACTGAACATCACCATGGATATGAAATACTTAACACTATTGACAGTTTGATCTAGTTGCATTTACAGAACATTCTAGCCAACATAATACACATTCCCCCCCCCTTTAAGTACACTGTGGAACATTCACCAAGATAGACTATATTCTGGGATGCTAAGTTTGAATAAATTTAAAAGATTTAAGTTAAAGTATGTTTTCTGACCACAATGGAGTTGTTATAAATCAATAAAGAATTTATGGAATGTCCTCAAATATTTGGAAATTAAACAACAGAACTCTGAATAACCTGTGGCTCAAAGAAGAAATCAAAAGGGAATTGGGAAATTATTTTGTGCTGAATGAACATGAAAACACAACATACCAGAATTTGTGGAATGCCACTAAAGCATCACTTAAAATTATGTTAATATAATTAATGTAATAATTATATTAATAGCATTAAACAACTGTCAGAAGGACTTCCCTGGTGATACAGTGGTTAAGAATCCACCTTGCCACACAGAGGACGCGGGTTCAATCTCTGGTTGGGGAACTAAAATGCCACATGCTGCAGAGTGACTGAACCCACGCACCACAGCTACTGAGCCCACGTGACATGACTACTGAGCCCACACGCCACAGCCACTGAGCCCACGTGCCACAACTAGAGAGCCAGTGTGCAGCAACTACCAAAGCCCTCTGAGTACCACAGAGAAAGATCCCGCATGACGCAACAAAGATCCTGGATGTCACAGCTGAGACTCATCGCCACCAAATAAAGAATTTTAAAAGAAAAATCAGCTATTAGGAAAGAGGCATGGTCTAAAGTAAATGATATCAACTTCCATTTTAAGAAACTATAAAACAAGAGGAAATTTAAATCAAATTAAGCAGAAGAGAAGAAATGATAAAGATCAGCGTGGGAGTCAATGAAGTAGGAAAAAAATGAGGAAACGAGTGAAAACCAAAGCTGATTCTTTTGAGAATATCAGTTTAGTTGTTAAACTTCTCATCAGGCTACTCAGGAACATAGACAAGAAGACAAACATGACCAGTTTCAGGAGGAATGAAAGAGGTACTATCACTATAGATCTAGAAATATTAAAAAGATAATATTATGAGCAGCATGCCAATAAATTTCACAGTTTAGGTGAATTATGGTTTGGAATTTTACAAATCCCAACAATGTATATATAACTATATAAGTACATATACCTATAAATTATATAATATGTAACTAGGAACACATAAAATACATATATATGAACATGTGAAAAACATGTATATGTATATATATGTATATATATATACACACATATATATATACACACACACATACACATACATACATATATTATACACATACACAGATGGGAGCCACATTTCTCACTGTAAGGAAAGTTAAGCAAAGGGGGAAGAGGAATGACCCTTTCAGTACTGGATTAGAGTCAGAGACATCAGTATGGACTCATGTTTGGCTTAATACATATACAGATGAAGCCAGTGCTCTGGGACAAACCAGACGGATACAGTAGGGAGGGAGGAAGAAGGGAGGGGTTCACATATATACTTGTGGCCAGTTCATGTTGATGTATGGCAAAAACCATCCCAATATTGTAATTATCTTCCAATTAAAATAAATTTTAAAATAAATTAAAAAATAAAACTATAACGATGCATTGTACAATCCAGGAAATATAGGCAGTACTTTATAATTACTAATAGCAATCACCAAATCATTGAAGAAATCAAAGAGGAAATAAATACCTAGAGACAGAAGGTAAAGAAGCAGATGGATAAATACAGAAGCAATTACAGATGGGTATATATTTGAGGTTAGTATACACACATGAATTTCTTAGCTTTGGCTGATGAGAGGGCCAAGAAGTGTTGACACCCCCAGATGTGGCAAAGCACATTTAGCATTCAGATCTTGGTTTCTAAATACCAGACCATAAAAGGCTCCTTAGAGAAATGGTTTATTCCAGGGCTGGAGAAGGGAAGATATGAGATGAACCTAGAACACTTTGAGAGCTAGAAACAAGGAAGTACTCAAAAAAATAAAACAGTGGGGCACATGGATACCAACCTGAACTCTAAGTGCTTAAAACTGGAATCCCTTGAGTAATAAAATAATGTAGCATTGGATCAGAATTCAAAGTATAAAACAAGAACACATGAATTCATATTGATAGAAATGATTGCATAAATTAAGTATAGAAGATACAAATTCTCCTTATGTGAATAATTTTGAATAGTATCTGTGAACCCTGTCTCCTCCAGGAGATGGAGCTGAATCTTCCCAACCCCTAGTATGGATTGGATTTAGTGACTTGCTTCTAAAGAATGGAGTATTGAACGGATAAAAAAGGAACTTAACAGGGAAAAATCTGGCAAACGCTATCTTAGCTAAGTGACCAGGGTTAGCATTACTAATGTCAAGTTGATATATCCTCTGACACGGACTTCCCTGGTGGCTTAAATGGTCAAGCCCTGCCCCGTTAGGAAGCCTAGGTTTGATCCCAGGATCAGGTAGATCCCCTAGAGAAGGAAATGGCTACCTGCTCCAGTATTCTTGACTGGAGAATCCCATGGACTCAGGAGCCAGGTGGGCTACAGTCCATGGGGTCACAAAGAGCTGGACCTGGGACTTCCCTGGTGGTCCAATGGGTAAAGAGTCCGCCTAGCAGTGCAAGAGGCACTGATTCGATCCCTGGCCCGGGAAGATCCCTGTGTGTCGGAGTGGCTGGACCGGCGTGTCCAATTATGAACCAGCGCTCTGGAGCGCATGTGCTCAGAGCTGGTGCTCTGCAACGAGAGAGGTCACTACAATGGGAGGCCCACATGGGCTGAAGAATAAAGATGGATGAAAATAAATAAAATTTTAAAAATTAATAAAAAAGAGGCAAAAATTAAAAAAAAAAAAAAGACTTGGACCTGACTGAGCAGCTAACACTTCCACTTTTCATTCTCTGACATGTGATAAGAAAGGCATTTCACCTCTGCGTTATTCCAGGAATAGGCCTACGTATGAATGTACAACTGATTTTCAACGAAAGTATAAAGGCAATTCAGTAGAGAAAGGATGGTCTTTTTAACAGATGATGCTCGGACAATAGGGTATCCATAGGCAAAGAAATAAATTTCTGCCTATACTCACGCCCTGTACAAAAATTATTGGAAAGTATGTCATGGACCTAGACGTAAAATTTATCATGGTTAAACTTTCAGAAGAAAATATAAGAGAAAAATCTTTGTGATCTTGTGTAAGGGAAGGTTTTCTGAGATATGACAACAGAAGTGTGTGATCCCATGCGCAAGCAGCCGGGGTTAGAACATCAGCATATCTGTGGGGAGGGCACAGTTCAACCCACAACAAGGGTGGTGGTTCCCAGTGTAGGGGGTTGCTTTCATGTTTAATGCAGAGGAACGGAGAATTGCTCTATGCACTAAGTACAATTCCTGTACTGTGTAAGTAAAGCATCTTCCATATCTTTGCTTGCTTTTCTTTCAAATGCAATGGTGCTGTTGTTGTTAATAAATACAAACTTATTTGAAAAAAATATGAGTTTGTTGTAGCCTTTTGGCATTTATCAATTCAGTTTGTGGGTATATCCCTGTAACTACTACCATGTGTGGCTCTGTTTGGTCTGTTTTTCCTTTTAACAGTTCACCTATTTTGTGCCACGCTTTGACTCTTGGGCTGCAAAGTCCTGTTGCCTTGGCCCCTGGTCTTACAAAGTCTGTTCCTAAAACAGCGTCTTTGGCTTCTTGTTTCTGTGTTTCCAGAAGGCTTAGAGATGAGTTCACAGGATTGAGCCAGGAGAGTGCTGTGTCCTCTCTTTTCTGTTTACCTGATACACACAGAAACTCCTCTTTTCTTCTGGCCAAACTCCCATGTGGATTCATTACTGTAGATAACTTCATCTTAAGGAAGAAATCAACAGGGAGTGCATAGCTTGAGTTACAGGGATATTTTTGTTACAACATTGGTTATTATACTGAAAAACTGGAGCTAGCCTAAATGTTTACAGAAGGTAATTGGTTCAGTTAATTAAATAGCTATATCACAAAGCACTTTGCAGTCATCAAGAATGATCTGCAACCCTGTTTTTCAAATCTTTTATCTCATTCATAAGTTCTATATATAAAATATTTTTAAATAAAAGCTAAAAAGCTCTGATGAATGGGGAACCTAAGCCTTCATCTACCCATTTTTGTGCCCTGCTGGACCTCTTTTGAACCCCTAAGATTTTATACAACACAGTTTAAAACCAATGCTATAATTTAAAAGATGTAATGATATAAAATAGTGTTGATGTTTTATTAAGTTTAAAAATCACCAAATAATTGGTCTGGTGTGTTTTAAGTTTTATAAAAAGAGCTTCCCTGGTGGTCCAGTGGGTAAGGATACTGCCTTGCAGTGCAAGGGGCGCCAGTTCGGTCCCTGGCCTGGGAGGATCCCACGTGCTGCAGAGCGGCTGGACTGATGTGTCCAACTACTGAGCCAGAGCTCTGGAGGCCCACACAGGCCAAAGAACAAAGATAAATGAATGAAAAAATCAATAGAAGTGGCCAAAAAAAGAATTTAAACTGTGTTTATACTGAATATACAAATATAGTAGTCTCTACCTACTAGTCTGTACCTTGAGAAAAGTTAGGGGACATCTTCGTAAAAATACTAGGTATTGAGATTAGGGATGATTTCTGGTTTCTGTTTTGTCTTTCTAATTTTTCAATTGTGTACGTGTTTTTCTTTGGGAATAAAAGATATTCTTTCATATTAAAAAGTAGAGAACCATTGCTTAATAGGAAATTTGACATTTTAGGAAAATAACAATCTTATTTCTCAATTCCTTGTGAGAGAGGAATTATCTTGAAAATGTTATAAAAATACTGTTAGTTAGAGATGAGCACAGGATGAGAATGCTGTGTCCTCTCTTTTCTGTTTACCTGATACACACAGAAACTCCTCTTTTCTTCTGGCCAAACTCCCATGTGGATTCATTACTGTAGATAACTTCATCTTAAGGAAGAAATCAACAGGGAGTGCATAGCTTGAGTTACAGGGATATTTTTGTTACAACATTGGTTATTATACTGAAAAACTGGAGCTAGCCTAAATGTTTACAGAAGGTAATTGGTTCAGTTAATTAAATAGCTATATCACAAAGCACTTTGCAGTCATCAAGAATGATCTGCAACCCTGTTTTTCAAATCTTTTATCTCATTCATAAGTTCTATATATAAAATATTTTTAAATAAAAGCTAAAAAGCTCTGATGAATGGGGAACCTAAGCCTTCATCTACCCATTTTTGTGCCCTGCTGGACCTCTTTTGAACCCCTAAGATTTTATACAACACAGTTTAAAACCAATGCTATAATTTAAAAGATGTAATGATATAAAATAGTGTTGATGTTTTATTAAGTTTAAAAATCACCAAATAATTGGTCTGGTGTGTTTTAAGTTTTATAAAAAGAGCTTCCCTGGTGGTCCAGTGGGTAAGGATACTGCCTTGCAGTGCAAGGGGCGCCAGTTCGGTCCCTGGCCTGGGAGGATCCCACGTGCTGCAGAGCGGCTGGACTGATGTGTCCAACTACTGAGCCAGAGCTCTGGAGGCCCACACAGGCCAAAGAACAAAGATAAATAAATGAAAGACCAATAGAAGTGGCCAAAAAAAGAATTTAAACTGTGTTTATACTGAATATACAAATATAGTAGTCTCTACCTACTAGTCTGTACCTTGAGAAAAGTTAGGGGACATCTTCGTAAAAATACTAGGTATTGAGATTAGGGATGATTTCTGGTTTCTGTTTTGTCTTTCTAATTTTTCAATTGTGTACGTGTTTTTCTTTGGGAATAAAAGATATTCTTTCATATTAAAAAGTAGAGAACCATTGCTTAATAGGAAATTTGACATTTTAGGAAAATAACAATCTTATTTCTCAATTCCTTGTGAGAGAGGAATTATCTTGAAAATGTTATAAAAATACTGTTAGTAGTGTAGAGTTATTTAGAAATTGTTAACATCAGTAGTCTTATGTGTTAACTTAGGGTAAGTCACATTTTTATCATATAAGGGAGAACTGAATGTCAGTGGATTCAAAGTGAGCTGAACTTTGGAAAGCCATGATTCTCAGTTCTGAGATGATGTAAGAAGAATGTCAAAACAATTAAAATACCCTTTCCCTCCACCTTTCTAGATTTAGTACTGTGGTGAGCCACTGTTACTGATGAGAGTATCCTTGCTCTAGTTCCTGGGTTTTAGGTCCAGAAAAACTTTTGTAGAAGAAAGGGTGAGAAGGCATGCCTATAACTGATTTTCTCACTTTTGCTGCACCCAATCAGAGGGTGTATGTGTGTGTGTGTGTGTTAGTTGGAAAGTTTGGGGTATTTAGGCTTGGCAGCAGAAAGTGTGGTTTTATGATAAACTAAGTGGATAGTTAAGAGGAATTGAGGAGTTATTATTATTTGATGGTAAAATCATAGCATTTATGAGGAGAAATCTCTCTACTCTAAAACCAGACTTTTCGTCAGAGCACTCATTATACACACAGCCAGTAAAAGTTATTTTTAATGAAAAATAAATTGCCTCAGAAGAAAATAAAACACTTCTATGGATGTGGAAGGTATGTTATATAGAAATTTTAATTGTAATAATATTGGTTATGATCAGTGTGTTTGTAGTCTTATATTTGCCTATATATTATATTCATATAGCCTTTCAATTTTTAATTTTAGTAAGATCATTTTATTTATGGCCAAAAAGAATTTAAACTGTGTTTATACTGAATATACAAATATAGTAGTCTCTACCTACTAGTCTGTACCTTGAGAAAAGTTAGGGGACATCTTCGTAAAAATACTAGGTATTGAGATTAGGGATGATTTCTGGTTTCTGTTTTGTCTTTCTAATTTTTCAATTGTGTACGTGTTTTTCTTTGGGAATAAAAGATATTCTTTCATATTAAAAAGTAGAGAACCATTGCTTAATAGGAAATTTGACATTTTAGGAAAATAACAATCTTATTTCTCAATTCCTTGTGAGAGAGGAATTATCTTGAAAATGTTATAAAAATACTGTTAGTAGTGTAGAGTTATTTAGAAATTGTTAACATCAGTAGTCTTATGTGTTAACTTAGGGTAAGTCACATTTTTATCATATAAGGGAGAACTGAATGTCAGTGGATTCAAAGTGAGCTGAACTTTGGAAAGCCATGATTCTCAGTTCTGAGATGATGTAAGAAGAATGTCAAAACAATTAAAATACCCTTTCCCTCCACCTTTCTAGATTTAGTACTGTGGTGAGCCACTGTTACTGATGAGAGTATCCTTGCTCTAGTTCCTGGGTTTTAGGTCCAGAAAAACTTTTGTAGAAGAAAGGGTGAGAAGGCATGCCTATAACTGATTTTCTCACTTTTGCTGCACCCAATCAGAGGGTGTATGTGTGTGTGTGTGTGTTAGTTGGAAAGTTTGGGGTATTTAGGCTTGGCAGCAGAAAGTGTGGTTTTATGATAAACTAAGTGGATAGTTAAGAGGAATTGAGGAGTTATTATTATTTGATGGTAAAATCATAGCATTTATGAGGAGAAATCTCTCTACTCTAAAACCAGACTTTTCGTCAGAGCACTCATTATACACACAGCCAGTAAAAGTTATTTTTAATGAAAAATAAATTGCCTCAGAAGAAAATAAAACACTTCTATGGATGTGGAAGGTATGTTATATAGAAATTTTAATTGTAATAATATTGGTTATGATCAGTGTTTTTTTGTAGTCTTATATTTGCCTATATATTATATTCATATAGCCTCCAAATTTTCATTATTTATAGAAATATTTCACCAGCTAAGGAACATAACTTAAATATAAGGATATATAATCAAAAGAATTAACCATAATGCATTACATATATAAAATTTTAAAATTGCAAATAGGAAACATAGAATATGCTCAATCCCTATTCCCTTAGAGCTCTTCCCGGAAAGTGTATGAGGTTTTCACTTCCTCAAAAAAAATTGACCTCTGTTGATTTAGGTCAAGAAATATGTAAACATTTTTAGAGTATGTGGGAAGTAAGTGTATGCTCTTCTCGTATTTTCTTATCCTGTACTTGGGAGCAGTACTTGGTTGAGTGTAGCTGTGGCTGTGATTAGCCTTCTTGTATTCAAGGAACGAGTTCACACCATGTGCCAACACCTGAAGGGAAGCTGAATCAAGAAGCATCTTCTGTGATTTGGGAGGTAATGCAGCTCTGGTTGCTTTTCTTTCTCCCAAGATTTTAGAAATAAAAGAATGCTGTTCCTGTAATTGTTTTGACACTTGATAAGAAGTGTTTAGAAGCACTTAAGGTAAATCCATTATAATTTGTTTTCTTGTTTCATTGGTATTCCTTGCTGTCGAAGGCTATTTTTAAATGATACATAATAATTTAAATTTTGAGTATAGCCTTTTTATATAATAGAAACAATGTTGACATCATGTTATAATTTTATATTTTATTAAATTGTCAAGCTGTCTCAGTGGCACCTCTTTGCGGAAGGTAAAAAATTAATAGCTAAGACTTTCTATTTTCCCCAAGTTTTTGCACCCTTTTTTTAATAAATTTAATATGGATAGTTAAGAGGAATTGAGGAGTTATTATTATTTGATGGTAAAATCATAGCATTTATGAGGAGAAACCTCACTCCTCTAAAACCAGACTTTTCGTCAGAGCACTCATTATACACACAGCCAGTAAAAGTTATTTTTAATGAAAAATAAATTGCCTCAGAAGAAAATAAAACACTTCTATGGATGTGGAAGGTATGTTATATAGAAATTTTAATTGTAATAATATTGGTTATGATCAGTGTTTTTTTGTAGTCTTATATTTGCCTATATATTATATTCATATAGCTTCCAAATTTTCATTATTTATAGAAATATTTCACCAGCTAAGGAACATAACTTAAATATAAGGATATATAATCAAAAGAATTAACCATAATGCATTACATATATAAAATTTTAAAATTGCAAATAGGAAACATAGAATATGCTCAATCCCTTTTCCCCTTAGAGCTCTTCCCGGAAAGTGTATGAGGTTTTCACTTCCTCAAAAAAAATTGACCTCTGTTGATTTAGGTCAAGAAATATGTAAACATTTTTAGAGTATGTGGGAAGTAAGTGTATGCTCTTCTCGTATTTTCTTATCCTGTACTTGGGAGCAGTACTTGGTTGAGTGTAGCTGTGGCTGTGATTAGCCTTCTTGTATTCAAGGAACGAGTTCACACAATGTGCCAACACCTGAAGGGAAGCTGAATCAAGAAGCATCTTCTGTGATTTGGGAGATAATGCAGCTCTGGTTGCTTTTCTTTCTCCCAAGATTTTAGAAATAAAAGAATGCTGTTCCTGTAATTGTTTTGACACTTGATAAGAAGTGTTTAGAAGCACTTAAGGTAAATCCATTATAATTTGTTTTCTTGTTTCATTGGTATTCCTTGCTGTCGAAGGCTATTTTTAAATGATACATAATAATTTAAATTTTGAGTATAGCCTTTTTATATAATAGAAACAATGTTGACATCATGTTATAATTTTATATTTTATTAAATTGTCAAGCTGTCTCAGTGGCACCTCTTTGCGGAAGGTAAAAAATTAATAGCTAAGACTTTCTATTTTTTCAGACGCTCAGTTGTATCTTTTGCCAGCTTTGAAGAAAGAAACTTGTCCCAACAAATTCTTCATGATTGTCATTTAAGCTTGCAAAATTGGAACATTTAATATTAATATATGTTATGTATAATCTTGTTGGGAAACATGCCCACCCAGGTTAGGAGGCCTTTCTCTCTCTTGTTTTAATTTTCACAAACATATCCTGAAATAGGGAATCATGAAACAAGATTAAGATTTAAATCCCTATCTAATAGAAGGGGAAGAAGTAAAATCAATGACAGATTTTATTTTCTTGGACTCCAAAATCACTGCAGACGGTAACTTGACTGCAGCTATGAAATTAAAAGACGCTTGCTCCTTGGAAGGAAAGCTATGGCAAACCTAGATAGTGTATTAGAAAGCAGAGATACCAGTTTGCTGACAAAGGTCCATATAGTCAAATCTATGATTTTTCCAGTAGTCATGTACGGATATCAGAGTTGGACCATAATGAGGGCTCAACGCCAGAGACTTGATGCTTTCGAATTGTGCTGGAGAAGACTCTTGAGAGTCCCTTGGGCAGCAAGGAGAACAAACTGGTCAGTCCTACAGGAAATCTACCATGAATATTCATTTGGCAGTGCTGATGCCAAAGCTGAAGCTCCAATACTTTGGCCACCTGATATGAAGAGCCACTCATAGGAAAATACCCTGATGCTGGGAAAGGTTGAGGCAGAAGAAGAAGGGATCGACAAAAAAAAAGAATGAGATTGGGGTTGAGACTGTTCCTGTAATTGCTTTTGTTTTTCCCAAGATTTTAGAAATAAAAGAATGCTGTTCCTGTAATTGTTTTGACACTTGATAAGAAGTGTTTAGAAGCACTTAAGGTAAATCCATTATAATTTGTTTTCTTGTTTCATTGGTATTCCTTGCTGTCAAGGCTATTTTTAAATGATACATAATAATTTAAATTTTGAGTATAGCCTTTTTATATAATAGAAACAATGTTGACATCATGTTATAATTTTATATTTTATTAAATTGTCAAGCTGTCTCAGTGGCACCTCTTTGCGGAAGGTAAAAAATTAATAGCTAAGACTTTCTATTTTTTCAGACGCTCAATTGTATCTTTTGCCAGCTTTGAAGAAAGAAACTTGTCCCAACAAATTCTTCATGATTGTCATTTAAGCTTGCAAAATTGGAACATTTAATATTAATATATGTTATGTATAATCTTGTTGGGAAACATGCCCACCCAGGTTAGGAGGCCTTTCTCTCTCTTGTTTTAATTTTCACAAACATATCCTGAAATAGGGAATCATGAAACAAGATTAAGATTTAAATCCCTATCTAATAGAAGGGGAAGAAGTAAAATCAATGACAGATTTTATTTTCTTGGACTCCAAAATCACTGCAGACGGTAACTTGACTGCAGCTATGAAATTAAAAGACGCTTGCTCCTTGGAAGGAAAGCTATGGCAAACCTAGATAGTGTATTAGAAAGCAGAGATACCAGTTTGCTGACAAAGGTCCATATAGTCAAATCTATGATTTTTCCAGTAGTCATGTACGGATATCAGAGTTGGACCATAATGAGGGCTCAACGCCAGAGACTTGATGCTTTCGAATTGTGCTGGAGAAGACTCTTGAGAGTCCCTTGGGCAGCAAGGAGAACAAACTGGTCAGTCCTACAGGAAATCTACCATGAATATTCATTTGGCAGTGCTGATGCCAAAGCTGAAGCTCCAATACTTTGGCCACCTGATATGAAGAGCCACTCATAGGAAAATACCCTGATGCTGGGAAAGGTTGAGGGCAGAAGAAGAAGGGATCGACAGAGAATGAGATGATTAGATAGCATCACCAACTCAATGGACATTCATTTGAGCAAACTCTGGGAGATAGTGAAGGACAGAAAAGCCTGGTATGCTGCAGTCGGCGGGGTCAAAACGAGTCAGACACGACTTAGTGACTGAACAACAACCCTATCTAATGAAAATCATGTGCATCCCTATAAGTCCTGAGATTATTCCATAGAGTCCAGTTTCTTATTGATATTTATTTAATGATGGATTTGATGCTTTGAATGGTGTTCAGTGATATGAGGATACTTCAGTAGTTTGAAGGTCTCAGGCTTTTTTCTGACAATTTTTTTTTAAACTTTTTATTTATTTTTTTTGGAGTGAGTGGTTTGAAATCTTAAAAAGATATTGTGTAAGGTAATAGTGATACTTATGATCTCAAAGGAAATTTATCTGAAAACCTTACAGTAGAAGATTAAAAAAAAAAAAAACCTTATAGGAAGTACTCACAGAAGTGATAATATTCCATATTGTCAATGAAGAGTATATGTTTAATAAACTGTTCTTTTCTATTATGACTGACTTTTCTCTAGTTCAGAAACAACCAATGTACAGTTTTATAAAAGCTCTGACAGAGGGAATTAAAATAATTTAGAATTTACTATTTGATTTGTCAGAGTTTGTCCAGGACATGAGAGACATTTGCTTAGCATCTGTCTTGTGTTTGAAGTTCTTCAGTAAAAGCAGCAGTATGGGGCTTCCCTGCTGGTCCAGTGGGTAAGGACACCGCCTTGCAGTGCAAGGGGCGCCGGTTCGAACCCTGGCCTGGGAAGATCCCATGTGCCACGGAGTGGCTGGACCGATGTGTCCAATTACCGAGCTGGAGCTCTGGAGCGCATGCGCCCAGAGCCGGTGCTCTGCGACAACAGACGCCACTGTGATGGGAGGCCCACACGGGCCGAAGAACAAAGATGGATGAAAATAGACAAATGAAAGACCAATAGAAGTGGCCCGCCTGCTCCCCTCCCTCCCTCCCCACCCCACCCTCCTCAAATAAATAAATAAATAAATCTTTTTTAAAAAAAAAGCGGCAGTATACTCAGATGTGTTTAAAAAGTTAATTTGAGATCTTACATTACATTCTAATGAATCATTTTTGGATCGCCACAGAGCTGAGCTCCTTGTTCCTTGTCATTCTGTAGTTTGTATTGTGAGGTCCAGAAGTTTAATAACCCCGTGAAGAATTCTCCATGAGTCATTCTGTCAGCCATTGCTTCTGCTTTGGAGCCTTTCTAAAGATTTATTTATTTATTTATTTATTTATTGGGCGGGGTCAGGTTAGGGAGGGAGGGGAGCAGGCGGGCACTTCTATTGGTCTTTCATTTCTCTATTTTCATCCGTCTTTGTTCTTTGGCTCCTGTGGGCCTCCCATCGCGGTGGCCTCTGTCGTTGCAGCTCGGTAATTGGACACATCAGTCCAGCCGCTCCGCGGCACGTGGGATCTTCCCAGGCCAGGGCTCGAACTGGCGCCCCTTGCACTGCAAGGCGGTGTCCTTACCCACTGGACCACCAGGGAAGCCCCATACTGCTGCTTTTCCATTGAATTTGAAGGCATGCCACTAAAGTTCACATTTTATATTTGTTCTTCCTAATAGCTAATAGTAATTAAGTGTTTAATATATGTGAGACAGTGCTTCTCGTTTCTGATTTACTCCTCAGAAAAACTTGTGAGGTAGATATTAGTATTATCACTATTTTACAGATGATTCTTAGGGAGGTTTAAGCAACTTGCCCAGCTTCAAGTACCTCTTCACTGTCAAACTAAAATATGAACCTAGTTTGTATTTTTTCTGAGGAGTTCTTCAACCTAGGGTGTTGAGATCACATGTGATTGTCATTGACTATGTGCTGTGATGTGCTTAGTTGCTCAATCGTGTCTTAACTGTGATCCCATGGATGGTAGCTCTCTAGGCTCCTCTGTCCATGGGATTCTCTAGGCAAGAATACTGGAGTGGGTTGCCATGCCCCCCTCCATGGAATCTTCCCAACCCAGAGATCGAATCCAGGTCTCCCGCATTGTGGGCAGACTCTTTGCCGTCTGAACCACCAGGGAAGCCCAAGAATGCTGGAGTGGGTATCCTAACCCTTCTCCAGGGGATCTTCCTGACTCATGAATTGAGCTGGGGTCTTCTGTACAGCACGTGGATTCTTTACCAGTGGAGCTACAAGGGCAGGGAAACCCGTCATTGACTACACTGTAACAGTACTTGGGCCACCTGGTGGGATAAGCGAGTCATTGGAAAAGACCCTGATCCTCGGAAAGACTGAGGGCATGAGGAAAAGGGGGCAATAGAGAATGAGATAGTTGGATGGCATCACCGAATCAGTGGACATGATTTGAGCAAACTCTGGGAGATAGTGACGGACAGGGAAACCTGGTGTGCTATAGTCCATGGGGTCACCAAGAGTCCAACGTGACTTAGAGACTGAACAACAGTACTGTAATAATACTGGAATAGTTTATTTTTTATATGGATGTTTATTATCATTTTCTGAGGGGTTGAGCCTTAGAATTATCGTAATTGTCAACCTATTTTGCAGAGTTCTTTGTCTAGTAACTCTTCTCATGGAAGTGATTTTTGTCCTGCATTTTAATATGACTAAAATCAGGATGTATCCTACAATGGAATTTTTGAAAATTCTAAATTTAACAGCTAACATTGTCTGACTGTTAATGAAAGATTGACCGGTCTCCAATGTAGGTGAAATTTCCTTAACTTCCTCCCCTTCATTTCAGACATCCATTATTAAGAACCATCCAGACTCCCAAACTCCCAGACTCCTCATCAAAACTAAACTCAAGGGAGAAAAATCTAGTATCTTGGAGGAAGCAGAATCAGAGTTAAGGTTTGATTATGATATCCCCATTTCTTCTCTCAGAATGCTTCTCACTGGAGTAGCATTCAAAAGCTGTTTCTTTGTTCACCAAAATCAATAAAAGGACTATATAATTTCTAGTAGGCTATTTATTATAAGCAGATATGTCATAACAGGAGTACTTTTGCACTTCTTTCCAATTTTTTTAATCCAGAAGAAATTTTAAAAACTTTTATTTTTTATCTGCCTGGATCTTTGTTGGTGTGTGAGCTTTTATCTAGTTGCAGAGAGTGGGGCTACTCTTTGCTGTGGTACACAGGCTTCATACTGCGATGACTTCTCCTGTTGCAGAGCATGGGCTCTCGGGCACTCTGGTTTCAATAGCTGGGCTCAGTAGTTTTGGCTACCAGGCTCTAGAGCACAGACTCGGTAGTTGTGGCACAGGGGCTTAGTTGTTACATGGCAGGGGGCATTCGCTCAGACCAGGGATTGAACCTGTGTCCCCTGCATTGGCAGGTGGATTCTTTGCCACTGAGCCACCAGGGAAGCCTTTGAGTTTTTAAACCTTAAAAATGATTGTGATATCGCGCGCGCGCGTGTGTGTGTGTGTATCATAGAAGAGTTAAACCTGGCTAATAAATGGAAGTCTTACTCCAGTATATATTAGCTATATATGAAGGTTATTTAATTACCAAATTAATTATATTACCTATAATTAAGTATAGATTAGCGTTATTCAATTGCCAGGGCTTCTCTGGTAGCTCTGCTGGTAAAGAATTGATCCCTGGGTTTGGAAGATCCCCTGGAGAAGGGAATAGGCACCCACTCCAGTATTCTTGCCTGGGAAATCCCATGGCTCATCCATCGGGCCGCAAAGAGTTGGACACGACTGAGTGACTTTCACTTTAACTTTCAGTTGCCAAACTACATTTCCCTCTACACTTTATTGAAATATTAGAAGCGTGAAAATAAAAAGTTGGGGAGGCCTTTGGATACTGCCACCTAGTGATTTAAGACTAAAGTTCAGAACTAACAAAGGAAAGGAATCCTGAGTCAAGTGTGTCAGTGTATTTGGTTACAATTTTTTTGGTGTATGAATGGTGTTGCAGAGAGTTGGCCATGACTGAGCTACTGAACTGACTGAGGCTTAGGATGCTTTCGTGACAGAGGGTGGGATGATTGGAAGGTGCTGTCGACTCAGTGGACAACGAATTTCAGCAAATTCCGGGAGATACTGAAGGACAGGGAAGCCTAGTGTGCTGCAGTCCATGAGGTCACAAAGAGTTGGACATGACTTATCGACTGAACGACAGGTCACCTTATCCCAGTGGTTCAAACTTCTGATAGCCCTTTCTTTAATGTATTATGGGTTTTCATATTGGCACTTTGACTTTGACTTCTATCTAGCAATATATATATATATATATATATATATATATATATATATATATACACACATATATATATGTATATACACACATATAAATATGCACAAAATATACTCATTGTTTGCTAAATGTTCAAGTCATCAACATGATATTTTCGTAAGTCAGACACATTTGATTAACTTGGCACATCTAACATTATGTCAGCATCAAACACTGCTGTTCTACTTAAATATCTAACCAAAGGAGGTTTTCACAATTTTATGATTGGACTACACCATGGAGAGGAACTTGAAAATACAGGATTTCTGACACCAGAATTGATGCACATCATGCTAGTGCTGGGTTACTCTGTTGCTTAGAATATGGCCATTTCTTAGCTTTTAAGCTTCCCTTTTGTAACATTTACTAGTATTATCTCTTCTTACTGGTCCCAGCCCTTTCTCTGTTGTGATTTAACTTCTTAATCACCTTCATCGGCTCTCACGTCCTTTCATAGCTGTTCAGAAACTAGCTTTCTTTTCCTCATGATTTGATCCTTGGTGTTTTCAGATGCTGTTTAAAATTTCAGTGACCATCGATAGGTTGGTGACTCACATCTACGACTCTAGCCCTTGGTGACTGAAATCGATGACTCTAGCCCCAAGTTTTTCTTTGGGGTTCTCGCTTTCTCCATCTCACCTTCCAGCAGGTGGTAGGGATTTTACAAAACCATGGGGTTCTCCTGGTAATGTTCTTAGCTGGAGCTGAAGGATGAAGGGCCTTGACCAATTTCTTACATACATATGCAACTGCACACACATATGTACATGTCAATTTGTTTGTTTTATCACATACTTTAAAGTAGAATTTGGTGATTAGAGAAAATGTATTGTGATGTAAAGATTTTTTTGAGAAAAGCTCTTTGTACTGATGACTAGTAAGTCAGTTACAATAAGCACATTATATAGTGGGGTGGCCCTTCTTGTTTCATTTTTGTCCTCTTTCCCTACTTTTCCATTCCCTTGTAAGAGAAAATAGCTCAGGAAAAGGGTTTACAATCAGTAGTCTGGGAACTTCCGGGTTTCTTTACCAGAATCTCCCTGGATGATGCAGTTTCTGACGCAAGCAGTATTGTTTTGGGATAGGAATTTTTAATATAATGGCTGTCAAGCCAAGTGGCTGAGGTTGCTAACTGAGGTATTATCCTTGGCAGAAACTCTTTTGGGAGCTCTTTTCTGCCAACTTTTATGTTCATCTTTAAGTTTAAATCTCATCCCCGCAACCTTCCCTAGCCAGTGAGGATGGACTCCTTAGGAGCTCTGATTGCTGAAGATTTTTTAGTCTTTTGTGAGCAGTGTATTCTTTTGACAGTATCCTTTCTATTAGCCCAGAATCTCTTTTTCTTCTCATCCCAACCTGGGCTGTAAGTTAATATTCTGTCACTTACTAGGGGAAATTTTTACATTCTCTTTCTTTTTGAATCCATTTTAATTTATATGGGAGTTAAAGGGACTTGTAATTAAAGTTATATTTTGACTAAGTGTTTTTTTAAACTAAACTATCTCCATGCCAGATAAAATAGTTAAGTATCATTTTTTATGTTTATTTCTTCCTACCCTCCCTAATGGGCTTCCCGGGTGGCTCAGAGGTAAAGAATCTGCCTGCAGTGCAGGAGATGCGGGTTCAGTCCCCAAGGGGTGAAGCTCCCCTGGAGAAGGAAATGGCACCCCACTCCAGTATTCTTGCCTGGGAAATCCCACGCACAGAGGAACTTGGCAGGCTAGTCCATGGGGTGCTAAAAGAGTAGGACACGACTTAGCGACTAACAACAACCCTTACCTTTAAAAAAAATTCACCAATATTCTAAACCCGCCGCTTTTTGGGCCTTGACCAATTTCTTACATACATATGCAACTGCACACACATATGTACATGTCAATTTGTTTGTTTTATCACATACTTTAAAGTAGAATTTGGTGATTAGAGAAAATGTATTGTGATGTAAAGATTTTTTTGAGAAAAGCTCTTTGTACTGATGACTAGTAAGTCAGTTACAATAAGCACATTATATAGTGGGGTGGCCCTTCTTGTTTCATTTTTGTCCTCTTTCCCTACTTTTCCATTCCCTTGTAAGAGAAAATAGCTCAGGAAAAGGGTTTACAATCAGTAGTCTGGGAACTTCCGGGTTTCTTTACCAGAATCTCCCTGGATGATGCAGTTTCTGACGCAAGCAGTATTGTTTTGGGTTAGGAATTTTTAATATAATGGCTGTCAAGCCAAGTGGCTGAGGTTGCTAACTGAGGTATTATCCTTGGCAGAAACTCTGTTGGGAGCTCTTTTCTGCCAACTTTTATGTTCATCTTTAAGTTTAAATCTCATCCCCGCAACCTTCCCTAGCCAGTGAGGATGGACTCCTTAGGAGCTCTGATTGCTGAAGATTTTTTAGTCTTTTGTGAGCAGTGTATTCTTTTGACAGTATCCTTTCTATTAGCCCAGAATCTCTTTTTCTTCTCATCCCAACCTGGGCTGTAAGTTAATATTCTGTCACTTACTAGGGAAGTTTTTACATTCTCTTTCTTTTTGAATCCATTTTAATTTATATGGGAGTTAAAGGGACTTGTAATTAAAGTTATATTTTGACTAAGTGTTTTTTTAAACTAAACTATCTCCATGCCAGATAAAATAGTTAAGTATCATTTTTTATGTTTATTTCTTCCTACCCTCCCTAATGGGCTTCCCGGGTGGCTCAGAGGTAAAGAATCTGCCTGCAGTGCAGGAGATGCGGGTTCAGTCCCCAAGGGGTGAAGCTCCCCTGGAGAAGGAAATGGCCACCCACTCCAGTATTCTTGCCTGGGAAATCCCACGCACAGAGGAACTTGGCAGGGTAGTCCATGGGGTGCTAAAAGAGTAGGACACGACTTAGCGACTAACAACAACCCTTACCTTTAAAAAAAATTCACCAATATTCTTAATAAGCCCTGTTCTTATTACCTAGACTAAATAATCTTTATATAAAATGTTATAGGTTGAGATAATTCTAGAAAGGAAGAGAGGAATGGAAGTTTGAGGACAGTCCTTTAGACTTAGGTTAACGTTTCTGTATAGCAGAAGCCTCCAGAAATATTTATTTTAAAACGACAACCAGGACGAAAGGTTTACAGAACCGAAAAATATGTTAAATTACCCTTTGTTTTCTGCTTTTGAAACCTTTTTAATTACTGATGGTACTCAATGGTTGTTTGTGTAATAGATTTCTGTTACTATATAAACATAAATAATTGAGGCTCTTGATTCTCATGATCAGAGGTTAGACACAGAGCCAATTGTGCAGTAATCAGCACCCAGATATTTTGGATGGGGAAGATGAATAAAGAAACTTTTCTTGCTAGGAAGACTAAATATAATATTTTATGGGGACATATTTCTCTGTGCTTCTGTTTTTAAAATCAGTAAAATAAAATAATGTCTTCACAGATATTTTTAGGATTAAAAAATAATATATGTGAACAGTATAGAACAGTGCTTAGCATCTACTAAGTCCTTAATAAATATAGCTACTGCTGCTATTATTTGGATTTTTAAGAAGAGAACCTATCCTCAGGGACAGCTAATGGTAAATGCACCTTCAATTTAAGATTTAACAAAGTAGTTAAGATATTGGAAAATTGTATCCAATTCTACTTGTTTGTTGAATCTTGCTTTGGGAAAGTTAGTATAAGATTTAAATCCTTTATTCTGGTTTTATAGAATGAATAAACTTGATAGCAATCTTACAAATGAAATAACCACATCTATTTCTTTTTGTTTTTTTGTTTCAGGTTTCCCCTCAAAAAACCTATAAGGTAAGTTGTTCAGTTGCATTACATGTGTTAAGTTAGATGTTACTTAGAAGTGTTCCTTCAGAATTATGGTACATTTTTGTGGTTTTAGAAACGTGGATTTATGTCGTTTAAAATTTCAAAATGTTTTACAAATTTGAAATATAACAGGTGTTGCATATTTTTCCTGGAAGACGGCACTATTTTGATAACATTTCCAATGTTTTTAATATCAGCATTTTTAAAAGTTTGTTCAAATTGATCCTTAAGGTCACTCCCTATGAAGAGATTCAATTTCAGAATCTGTTGTGACTGTTTTTAGCTGTGAGTAGCTTGGGGAGTGTAAATGGATGGCCAGTTTTTGATATGTTTTATCACTTGGGTGACTGTAACTGCCTTTAGTTAATAAACTTTGGCAAACTGGATCAGCCTTAATTACCCTAAGAAAGTAAAGGAAAAAATCCAAAGTGTCCAAATATTACTGTGCCTGTATCTCCGTATTTTTTCACTTCCTGGGATTCAGTCCCTCTTCCTGAGTACTTGTTCTTCAAAATCTCTTTGTCATAAATACTATTTAAAATGCCGGTAGTGTGTCATTTCTGATTATTATGGTGCTTTTATCATTTTTTAGTGACGGCATAGTCCAGGGTACCAATGTTTACCTTGGCATTTCAATTAATTAGTAATGTATATATTACAATAGTGGTCTTATTTGCTGCCCAGCCGTTACCTGCTCAAGTGTGATGTGGGAGGGCATAGGAAAAACAGTAATTCTGATGTCTTTTGGGCCTTGCAAAAAAGACTTCTGTGGTATGGACTCTAGGCAGGCTTTAAGAGAGCTTTGCCTCATATTTTTTTTCAACTGTTCTCATCCATGCTGTGCTTACACAGTGATTTTGAACCTGACCATGGTCAACATAGGGTTGGGGACTATGTTTAATTACTTTCTGGTACTGTTTGTCTGTTAAATTTGAATAATAGTGATCATCCTATGAAAACTGCTAAAAGGTTTTAAGCAGTTATTTCTCAAAATAAAAATAGACTTTATTATGAAATATTACTCATTACTTGAAAGCACTTTTTATAACCACCTAAATAGATTCTGTATTAAACATAGCATAGGCTGAATTTTAAAACTTCTTTAAAAATGTAAATTTTGGTGAATCATTTCTTGGTTTCTCTTTCTAAGACATGCTTGGGATTTTAAATTAAGTTTTGTTTTACAAATTTGAAATATAACAGGTGTTGCATATTTTTCCTGGAAGACGGCACTATTTTGATAACATTTCCAATGTTTTTAATATCAGCATTTTTAAAAGTTTGTTCAAATTGATCCTTAAGGTCACTCCCTATGAAGAGATTCAATTTCAGAATCTGTTGTGACTGTTTTTAGCTGTGAGTAGCTTGGGGAGTGTAAATGGATGGCCAGTTTTTGATGTTTTATCACTTGGGTGACTGTAACTGCCTTTAGTTAATAAACTTTGGCAAACTGGATCAGCCTTAATTACCCTAAGAAAGTAAAGGAAAAAATCCAAAGTGTCCAAATATTACTGTGCCTGTATCTCCGTATTTTTTCACTTCCTGGGATTCAGTCCCTCTTCCTGAGTACTTGTTCTTCAAAATCTCTTTGTCATAAATACTATTTAAAATGCCGGTAGTGTGTCATTTCTGATTATTATGGTGCTTTTATCATTTTTTAGTGACGGCATAGTCCAGGGTACCAATGTTTACCTTGGCATTTCAATTAATTAGTAATGTATATATTACAATAGTGGTCTTATTTGCTGCCCGGCCGTTACCTGCTCAAGTGTGATGTGGGAGGGCATAGGAAAAACAGTAATTCTGATGTCTTTTGGGCCTTGCAAAAAAGACTTCTGTGGTATGGACTCTAGGCAGGCTTTAAGAGAGCTTTGCCTCAGATTTTTTTTCAACTGTTCTCATCCATGCTGTGCTTACACAGTGATTTTGAACCTGACCATGGTCAACATAGGGTTGGGGACTATGTTTAATTACTTTCTGGTACTGTTTCTTTGTTAAATTTGAATAATAGTGATCATCCTATGAAAACTGCTAAAAGGTTTTAAGCAGTTATTTCTCAAAATAAAAATAGACTTTATTATGAAATATTACTCATTACTTGAAAGCACTTTTTATAACCACCTAAATAGATTCTGTATTAAACATAGCATAGGCTGAATTTTAAAACTTCTTTAAAAATGTAAATTTGGTGTATGAGACTGTAAGGTAAACTCATTTCTTGGTTTCTCTTTCTAAGACATGCTTGGGATTTTTAAATTAAGTTTTTGTTGCAATGATTTTCTTGTAGAAAATACTTAATTGCTTTTATTTAATTTAGGCATGGAAGTATTTTGAACCGAGAGTCACCAACAGATAAGAAGCAGAAAGTTGAGCGCAGCACATCACATGATTTTGACCCCACAGGTAACACATGTTGTTCTGCCAAAGAATCCTGAGGGAACAGAGCGTAAGCTACACAGCTACCGGAAATACCCAGGAGATGCTGTTTGATCTATTTAAGATTCTCCTTCCTCTTCCAATATGTAATGTCAGACCTTTGCACCCAGGCATTTTTCACTTTCAACACTATGGATTCCACTATGGAAGCATCATTGTGGCCTGTGTTATATTTTAAAATAATAATGAAATAGAAATAGTTATTATATCAGAATTGGACATTTTAGTCAGACCGGGGACTTAGTAGTAAGGTAAATGCTAAGTATGAACAGTAGTATGTTTTTAAAATGAAGATTATAAGAACTACATATTCTATAGTCATTTAAAAATTCAAGTGTGATCATGGTAGAGTATTAGATAAGATAATTCAGAATTAATAATTGTCTCACTTCAGAGTAAGCAGATGGATAGAAATCCATTTTTCTTCAAAAAATATGCTCAACTCAGACGGCTGTCTTTCAACCGCAATAGTGTTGATATTTCCTAGAGTTTTCATGCTAGTGGACTTTTGATGATTTATATTCTTAGTTTTGTACATATATGTTGAACCCCTCAATATATAGGCTTTGGTTTTCCTTGTAAACTCATTGGTATTTAATTTATAAAAAATTATGTTTAATTTTATTTTTGTCATTTGAAACTTATTCTTTGTGCATATACTGTTTTACTCACTTAGACATTCCTATGACAAAAGATAAAGTAAATGCTAAGGTCTCAGATACATATATATGATGTATCTATTTTTAGGAATTTCCACTTAGAAATGAAATTTTGGGGTAGAGTATTTTTTGTATCTAAGATTTCTCATATTTTTAGTCTAAATGATTAGTTTACTTTGAGAAATATTATCCAGTAAGGGAAGAATGGGAGGTGAATAGCTATTCAACCTTGGGTGGTGGGTTAAAAATGAAATTCCAATCAGTTTAAGAGTCGGTGGTGATGGAAATATGGCATATGCAGCTTCTGAACCTCTATTTAGAAATAATTCTTTATTTCCGACACCTAATTTTGATGTCATAAAACTCCAAGGCTTTCATTTACATGATCAGTTATTGTCTTGATAATTAGGATCACAAGTTTCTGCCCTGTACTCATCGAAGCCTTAAAGTCTTGTTAGATTGACTTCCTCGGTACTGTTCACCTGTAATGTGCCCATTTCCAAAGACATATAACCCAAGTGGTACCCGGGCATGAGATCCCTGCAGCTCTTAGTGCTCTTGTTGTCTCTACAATCGTCAGATGATATATTTTTGTTGACTTCTCACAAGTGCTTTTTGTTTGAACATATTTTTTTTGCCCTGTCTTTCCTTCGACCAGTCTGAAACACGTCATTACCTGCGCTGTTCGTGACCATCCTAAGGGCTGTCACCTGTGATGTTCATACCTTGTGTTTGCACGATTTAACTTGATCATGATTCATTCTTTTTTTTTTTTTTTCCCCATGAATTTTTCCCCTTACATTTTGTCTCCATATTTTCTATATCTCTCTCCTTTTCTCCCGCTCTGTGCAGACAGCTCCTTCAAGAAGACAAAGTCTAGTTCAGAGGAGAGTAGATCCGAGATATATGGTAAGCTCATGTAGCCAACTCAGCCTTGCACCTTTGGAGCTTGCTTCATGCTGTTTCTTTTTTTTTCTTTTTTAACTGCAGTCTTTTTGTGTCTGCTCTGCATGGCATGATCTCCTGCAGGGGAAAAGGGGGCCTGGGGTTTTAATGTGGCTGTGATGTGGAAGCTTAAGGTTGCTAGAAACTAACATTGTAGAGGAAGAACAGGTACATTACCCATCTTCTCTTTCATCTTGTTTATGTTAGGAGCAGCATGTCAGGTGTCTCCAAATAACATGAATGAACTTTGAATTCTTGACATTTTCTTCCCAGGTTCCCATCAAGGCTTAGAAATGAAATTTTGGGGTAGAGTATTTTTTGTATCTAAGATTTCTCATATTTTTAGTCTAAATGATTAGTTTACTTTGAGAAATATTATCCAGTAAGGGAAGAATGGGAGGTGAATAGCTATTCAACCTTGGGTGGTGGGTTCAAAATGAAATTCCAGTTTAAGAGTTGGTGGTGATGGGAATATGGCATATGTAGCTTCTGAACCTCTATTTAGAAATAATTCTTTATTTCCGACACCTAATTTTGATGTCATAAAACTCCAAGGCTTTCATTTACATGATCAGTTATTGTCTTGATAATTAGGATCACAAGTTTCTGCCCTGTACTCATCGAAGCCTTAAAGTCTTGTTAGATTGACTTCCTCGGTACTGTTCACCTGTAATGTGCCCATTTCCAAAGACATATAACCCAAGTGGTACCCGGGCATGAGATCCCTGCAGCTCTTAGTGCTCTTGTTGTCTCTACAATCGTCAGATGATATATTTTTGTTGACTTCTCACGAGTGCTTTTTGTTTGAACATATTTTTTTTGCCCTGTCTTTCCTTCGACCAGTCTGAAACACGTCATTACCTGCGCTGTTCGTGACCATCCTAAGGGCTGTCACCTGTGATGTTCATACCTTGTGTTTGCACGATTTAACTTGATCATGATTCATTCTTTTTTTTTTTTTTTCCCCATGAATTTTTCCCCTTACATTTTGTCTCCATATTTTCTATATCTCTCTCCTTTTCTCCCGCTCTGTGCAGACAGCTCCTTCAAGAAGACAAAGTCTAGTTCAGAGGAGAGTAGATCCGAGATATATGGTAAGCTCATGTAGCCAACTCAGCCTTGCACCTTTGGAGCTTGCTTCATGCTGTTTCTTTTTTTTTCTTTTTTAACTGCAGTCTTTTTGTGTCTGCTCTGCATGGCATGATCTCCTGCAGGGAAAGGGAGCCTGGGGTTTTAATGTGGCTGTGATGTGGAAGCTTAAGGTTGCTAGAAACTAACATTGTAGAGGAAGAACAGGTACATTACCCATCTTCTCTTTCATCTTGTTTATGTTAGGAGCAGCATGTCAGGTGTCTCCAAATAACATGAATGAACTTTGAATTCTTGACATTTTCTTCCCAGGTCCCATCTGCAGAGTTTGGATCATGTAGGATTTCATCAAGGCTACCAGTCTTTTCTTCTAAGTGTAGTCTTGTTGTAGTTTAGATGTGTTAGCAGCTTTTCAGAATTTTTATTTTATTTTTTATGGTTTATTTTCAATTGCCTCATCATCTGGAGATGCTGTTCTTGTATGCTTTATCTGCAACAGCAAAAATAACTTGAGGGTTTTATTTTTGGAGCATGAAGAATGTCTCTGCCATTTATAAGTTTCCTCAAAGCTTATTCTGAATGGGAAAGTTTCAAAATGGCACTTCTGAAAAATCATGTCAAAAAAATAATAATGTCTGTAAGGAGCAGGTTTAACCTGAATGGTCAAGTCTTGCAGCAGATGATTGAAACACTAATATTTCCAGGCTGTGTTCTGTCTTCCAAAAGTATTATAAACCCTGTTTGTGTCATTCAGACATATTTTTCCATTTCCTTTGCATAGTTTTACCTGCCCTCTTTTCTTGTTTTGGTATCTAATTAGCGTTTTGAGAAAAGTGAATAAGAGAAGCACTGTCTGGAACCTAGACGTTTAGAATAATCTCTGCATGACTAATAAGGTTTGTTTGCTTGTTAAATTAAGAAGATTCCAGATTTGGCCTCCAAGGAAAACAGGTCTTCTCCAATAGAGCCCAAACCTATCAACTAGAAGTTTCTCCAGGTGCAGATGTTTCCTAGCTTGATTGATACATGAAAGGAAAACATATGTGAAAAATGCCCCCTTTCTCTTTCATGACACTTAATAATTTATATCTCTTGACATTTGAGCACATAATATCGGATACTATTTAGGATTATGAGACCTGTGGTTATAAATCAGGTAATGCTTCTTGTTAGGTACATACCGATATTTCTTTGCTTGGGTTTATGTGACCATTACTTTTTTCTTTTTAACTGCAGTCTTTTGTGTCTGCTCTGCATGGCATGATCTCCTGCAGGAAAGGGAGCCTGGGGTTTTAATGTGGCTGTGATGTGGAAGCTTAAGGTTGCTAGAAACTAACATTGTAGAGGAAGAACAGGTACATTACCCATCTTCTCTTTCATCTTGTTTATGTTAGGAGCAGCATGTCAGGTGTCTCCAAATAACATGAATGAACTTTGAATTCTTGACATTTTCTTCCCAGGTCCCATCTGCAGAGTTTGAATCATGTAGGATTTCATCAAGGCTACCAGTCTTTTCTTCTAAGTGTAGTCTTGTTGTAGTTTAGATGTGTTAGCAGCTTTTCAGAATTTTTATTTTATTTTTTATGGTTTATTTTCAATTGCCTCATCATCTGGAGATGCTGTTCTTGTATGCTTTATCTGCAACAGCAAAAATAACTTGAGGGTTTTATTTTTGGAGCATGAAGAATGTCTCTGCCATTTATAAGTTTCCTCAAAGCTTATTCTGAATGGGAAAGTTTCAAAATGGCACTTCTGAAAAATCATGTCAAAAAAATAATAATGTCTGTAAGGAGCAGGTTTAACCTGAATGGTCAAGTCTTGCAGCAGATGATTGAAACACTAATATTTCCAGGCTGTGTTCTGTCTTCCAAAAGTATTATAAACCCTGTTTGTGTCATTCAGACATATTTTTCCATTTCCTTTGCATAGTTTTACCTGCCCTCTTTTCTTGTTTTGGTATCTAATTAGCGTTTTGAGAAAAGTGAATAAGAGAAGCACTGTCTGGAACCTAGACGTTTAGAATAATCTCTGCATGACTAATAAGGTTTGTTTGCTTGTTAAATTAAGAAGATTCCAGATTTTGCCTCCAAGGTAAACAGGTCTTCTCCAATAGAGCCCAAACCTATCAACTAGAAGTTTCTCCAGGTGCAGCTGTTTCCTAGCTTGATTGATACATGAAAGGAAAACATATGTGAAAAATGCCCCCTTTCTCTTTCATGACACTTAATAATTTATATCTCTTGACACTTGAGCACATAATATCGGATACTATTTAGGATTATGAGACCTGTGGTTATAAATCAGGTAATGCTTCTTGTTAGGTACATACCAATATTTCTTTGCTTGGGTTTATGTGACCATTACTTTTTCCATGCAGTGTAAACCTTTACGATAGTTCGGCAGGAAATGTGTACCATGCCATATGTTTTTTTCTTCCTTGCAAAGTATTTGACTCCTCATAAGTTCTTGAGAGTCTGTCTTTCTGTTCTATATAAAGAGTTTCTTACGGTTTATTCTCTTCCTTGGGCATGCAAACACTCTCTTTATAGCACCATTCTTTTCCAGGAACCTTTGCAATGTTGTGATTTCATCTCCCTCCTCATTTTCCTAGATCTGTGGTATGTATGCAAAAGCTTGCTGTTTGCTTTGGATGAGACTAACAATTTAGGAATCCACGACTAGAAATAGTATACTAATATTTTTCTTACCAGCGATAGGAATACGGACTCTCGTTCAGACATGCCATTGGCTTGGTAATAATAGAAACATTTTAAGTGGTAATGGGGAAGTAAGGTGTGGCTTCTCTGTGTTTGCTTCGGAGAACCCTTGAAATACCTTTTTTGGAAGGAACTGAGCCATGAGTTCTCAAAACGCACTTTCGAGAGGGATGAGTTGATCAGAACAGAGTTAGCATATAACTTCAATCTCATTGACACTATAAGTATTTTATTTCCTGTGTGAAGAGTCTTCTTCAGACTGTACAGTTAGGTGAAAAGGAGTCTCTGGAGAGTTTTGGAAATACTGGAGTATGACTGAGTAGAATCATAGCAACTGATGACATTGCTTTAGTGTAGGATCCTCTTAACAAGTTCAGTTCTAACTTTTGAGATTATACATTATCTTGGGGTAAAATTCGTTAGCTGGATATTTCACACAAGTACTCGTCATTCACTTAAGGAATTATGTATTTTAAACTTTCCTAGCCATTTTTGGAGCCATTTTGTGAGATGAATTTACTTTGCTCATTTTAAGAGGAAACCAAACATTTGTTTTGTATTCGCTTCTTTGTTAAGTTTCTACCCAGTACAGTAGGTCAATATTTGTTCCTTTTCCCTATTTCCCCTCTGAATCTTTTGGAGTCTGTTGACCATGTACAGATGTATTTTCTAATCTGCAATTTTAATAGTATTTCATTTTCTATTTTCCTTACTTACACTGTAATGGAGAAATTTTGTGTTGTTTGAGGAAGGTGAGAATTTTAGCAAGAGAATTTTGAGTTAGACGACAGCTCCTCCTAGTATCTGCCTTGGTGTCATGATGCAATTCCAGCCGAGGGTATTATGTACAAGAAAAGAAGCTATGTCTTTTTGAAGCTGATTTAGTCTGCTGGGACTTCTATAGCAAAATACCAGAGACTTTGCTTAAACAACAGCATTTTATTTTCTCACAGTTTTATGAGATCAGGCTGGTAGCATTGGTCAGGTACTGGTGAGAGCTCTTTGCCTGGTTTAAAGATGGCCTCCTTCTTGCTTTGTGTTCACATGGGCTTTTCCTTGGTATGAGCACATGCGGAGAGGGAAAGTGAGAACAAGCTCCTGGTGTCTCATAAGGATACTAATCCCAGCACAGGGCCTCACTCTTATGACCTTGTATAATCCCAGCCCCCCACCAAAGGCCTGATTCATCTCCAGAGACTATCACATCCAGGTTTAGGGTTGGCATATGAATATTGTGGGGGTGACAGAAACTTTCAGTCCGTACAGGAGCAAATTGCTAATACTTGAAATATTCTGGCTTGGATACTTTAGAGTGTATTTTTTTTTATTGATCTTTTTTTTAATTTTGCTTTTATAGAGTTTTGATTTTTACAGCTCCGTATAATCCCAAATCTGTCATTTAGAGTGTATTTTTTAAATTCTTTTTTGGGGGCTTCTTGTATCTGTGAAATGAGAAGTTCTTGGTTTTATATTTATTCCCACCAAGTTATTATTCTCTCTCTCTTTTTTTAACCTTGCAAAGAACATTCTACAGCGTGAACCTCTGTGTCCTCATAAGTCACTCATTGCTTGACCTCTTAACATTTGACTTCTGAACGCATACTATCTGGAAGGTGAATCAGAGTATCTAACTTGAAAATTTATGAACATTTTCTCAGTTCTCATCTTTCCTTTTGAGACATTAGTCTATGTGGAAACCCTTTCTTTGGTGCATATAATATTCCGTCAGCCTTTTTCTTTTCTCTTCATAATGGTTTTGTCTCTTCTGTACTTGCTTTCTTTTTCCTTCTCCTAAAGGCATGACCCAGGTTTCTGTCCCTGATCCTTTTCTCCATTTCCAGTCTCATGTTTATAACTGCTGAATACTTGCACTCTCTCCTTCAAATCTGTATGACCAATCTGGAATTTATTAGTGTTAACTACGGCTGGAAGTTGATTTCCCTGATTCTTTTAGTAGCACGGTCATTTCCCCATTACTTAGACTGTATTTTCTTAAATTCATTTTTGACTTCTCCCTCACTCTTGTCCTGTGTTGTCCCCTCTCCACCAGGCTTCATTGGTTCTACCACCACATTAGTTGTCACCCCCTACTCTTTGTTTTCATCTCCACAGCTTTGTTCAGTTTTCCATTACCTTATTAGACTATTTTAATAGATGCATATGTTTATTTCATGTTGATTTCACATTAATTAACTTCCTCTTGTCCATTTTACTGTATTCAGTTAGATTGGTATACTAACCTACGATATGCCATGATTTGTTTCCAGTTCATCATTCTCCATTGATCTACTGCTTTTCACCTAAAGGTACTAGACTTTACTCCAAATTTTGGTTTCTCAAGTATAGCTTGGTATTCTTTCTTTGCTCATGCCATCCCCGTTGTTTTGAATGGTTTATCTCCTATAACTTAATGTTAGAATCTTCCTCGTCCTTCACAGGCCTGGGTTCAAATACTGCCTCTTCCACAGGGCTTTCCTACGTTTGCCCAATGCTTTTGTTGTCTGACATCTGTTAACATCTGCTTTGTATCACATTGTTGATATTTAAATTCATCAATTCATCTTTGACACACTGGAGTCGCTCATTAAGTGAGTTTTGAATGAGTGGTTGTTGGGATTGGTAGGCAGTAGTTTAGTAAAGAGACTTGATGGTGTAAAGTGTTGATTCATCTTAATTGGACTTTTCTTTTCTTTAAAAAAATCTTAAGGTAGAAGAAAATGTAACTATGAAAAGAGATTTCCTATTGGTTATAGTCTAAAAGAAATTGGCATACTTAGAACTCAGGGCTTCTCTTGCTGGCAGCATTGTGCATTTAGAATCAAGAAACTTCTTAATCAAAGGATTATCTGAAGCCTAACTCATAAAACATGTATGTCTGGCAGCAGTTTAAACATGAACTGTTTTTATGGGGTTGCACATGGTCTTTCTCCACACCCTTCCCTGAAGCTAATTCTTAAGAGGTGAGACTTAGAGAAGTTTGCTCATGTAATCAAATCAAAGGTGGAGAGAGACTAATGTGCTTTCCCTAAAGTAAATGCATTTGGAAAGGTTTAGCGTGTTGCCTTGCATATTTAACACTCCATTTTCATAATTTTCTATTTGGCAGTATAGTTGCTGCATTTTTCAAGGAATGTATTATAATGAAACTTGAGCATACTTTCTCACCTTTTTCAGATTACCATAAAGACTTCTTCCCTAACCCACAGCAAAGCATTGTAAAGGCAATTTTTTTTTTTTCAGTTTAAATCCTTGGTAATTTTGAGTAAGAAACAATTTTTTATGTTAGTTTCAAATGCCATGTTGGAAAGGGGGATCAAGGAGGTGGAATAAGAGGATGTAGAACTCATCTACCCCTAAAAGCACGTTGAAATATACATCTGCATGTGGAAAAATCCCCACTGAAAACTGGCAGAAAAACTATACAACCAAGGTTTCAAGAAAGACTCTCAAATAATTGGATAGGATGGGAAGAAACACATAGGGCCGGGACCATTGCCCCTAGGAAGGACCTAAGAGGAAGAGGGAGATCGCGTGGATGGACACTCACCCTGCCGGGGGTAAGCAGGTGGAGCCACAGGCTGAGCATCACAGTTCTGGGGTCTTCTGTAGAGGAGACATGCCCCTTGGCTGCTTGGTGAGCCAGTGGGACAAACAAAGGCTGGAGAAGCCTGGACTCCACTCATCAGCAGTGTGTGGGTGCCGGCTTGCCAACAAGACACAAAAAGGAACAGAGCCAGTTCAAGTCTGACCACCAGGGATTCTGCTCTAGCAGCCTGAGAGCAGATCCCACCCCTGATAAGGCAGTGGTGCTTGCCACTGAGCAGAGAGGGAGTCCCGCCTTAAGTCCTTTGCCAGCCAAAACAATCGCCACCAGCACCACCTGCCACACCCCCTATCAAGGTGAGTGTGACTTACACACTCTGAGGGAGAAGGTGGCTGGCA
Source organism: Tragulus kanchil (assembly GCA_022376925.1). Classification (NCBI taxonomy): domain Eukaryota; kingdom Metazoa; phylum Chordata; class Mammalia; order Artiodactyla; family Tragulidae; genus Tragulus; species Tragulus kanchil. Next base: position 141,016,456 of record JAIOJX010000006.1, read on the forward strand.
TCTTCGTCAAGATCAGCCCTCACACCAGAGACATAATTCTCTCAGCTGGAATTGCATCATGACACCAAGGCAGGTACTAGGAGGAGCTGTCGTCTAACTCAAAATTCTCTTGCTAAAATTCTCACCTTCCTCAAACAACACAAAATTTCTCCATTACAGTGTAAGTAAGGAAAATAGAAAATGAAATACTATTAAAATTGCAGTTTAGAAAATACATCTGTACATGGTCAACAGACTCCAAAAGATTCAGAGGGGAAATAGGGAAAAGGAACAAATATTGACCTACTGTACTGGGTAGAAACTTAACAAAGAAGCGAATACAAAACAAATGTTTGGTTTCCTCTTAAAATGAGCAAAGTAAATTCATCTCACAAAATGGCTCTAAAAAGGGGTGGGGGAGGATCGTGCGTTAGCCTCGCCCATGGAGATCGGCTGAGCCCGATGGGGTCGAGACTCTCCAGCTCTGGGGTTCTGTTTACATTTGATTGAGTTCTGGGGATCAAGGAGGTGGAATAAGAGGATGTAGAACTCATCTACCCCTAAAAGCACGTTGAAATATACATCTGCATGTGGAAAAATCCCCACTGAAAACTGGCAGAAAAACTATACAACCAAGGTTTCAAGAAAGACTCTCACATAATTGGATAGGATGGGAAGAAACACATCGGGCCGGGACCATATTCCCTAGGAAGGACCTAAGAGGAAGAGGGAGATCGCGTGGATGGACACTCACCCTGCCGGGGGTAAGCAGGTGGAGCCACAGGCTGAGCATCACAGTTCTGGGGTCCTCTGTAGAGGAGACATGCCCCTTGGCTGCTTGGTGAGCCAGTGGGACAAACAAAGGCTGGAGAAGCCTGGACTCCACTCATCAGCAGTGTGTGGGTGCCGGCTTGCCAACAAGACACAAAAAGGAACAGAGCCAGTTCAAGTCTGACCACCAGGGATTCTGCTCTAGCAGCCTGAGAGCAGATCCCACCCCTGACAAGGCAGTGGTGCTTGCCACTGAGCAGAGAGAAAGTCCCGCCTTAAGTCCTTTGCCAGCCAAAACAATCGCCACCAGCACCACCTGCCACACCCCCTATCAAGGTGAGTGTGACTTACACACTCAGGGAGAAGGTGGCTGGCATCTTCGTCAAGATCAGCCCTCACACCAGAGACATAATTCTCTCAGCTGGAATTGCATCATGACACCAAGGCAGATACTAGGAGGAGCTGTCGTCTAACTCAAAATTCTCTTGCTAAAATTCTCACCTTCCTCAAACAACACAAAATTTCTCTATTACAGTGTAAGTAAGGAAAATAGAAAATGAAATACTATTAAAATTGCAGTTTAGAAAATACATCTGTACATGGTCAACAGACTCCAAAAGATTCAGAGGGGAAATAGGGAAAAGGAACAAATATTGACCTACTGTACTGGGTAGAAACTTAACAAAGAAGCGAATACAAAACAAATGTTTGGTTTCCTCTTAAAATGAGCAAAGTAAATTCATCTCACAAAATGGCTCCAAAAAGGGGTGGGGGAGGATCGTGCGTTAGCCTCGCCCATGGAGATCGGCTGAGCCCAATGGGGTCGAGACTCTCCAGCTCTGGGGTTCTGTTTACATTTGATTGAGTTCTGATTATTTCTGATTACTTGTGCTTGCCTTTATTTGATGATTAATAAACCCACTCTTGGTTTGACAATAAAGAAAAAAAATGGCTCCAAAAATGGCTAGGAAAGTTTAAAATACATAATTCCTACATGAATGATGAGCATTTGTGTCAAGTGTCCAGCTAATGAATTTTATCCCAAGATAATGTATAATCTCAAAAGTTAGACGTGGGCTTGTTAAAGAGACCCTACATTAAAGCAATGCCACCAGTTGCAAAGACACTACAAAAACTTAGAGGCTGGGCTTCACTGGTGGTCCAGTGGGTAAGGACACCGCCTTGCAGTGTAAAGGGTGCCAGTTCGATCCTTGGCCTGGGAAGATCCCACGTGCCATGGAGCATCTGGACTGATGTGTCCAATTACCAAGCAGGAGCTCTGGAGTGCATGCGCCCTGAGCTGGTGCTCTGCAACAGCAGAGGCCACTGCGATGGGAGGCCCACACGGGCCAAAGAACAAAGATGGATGAAAATAGAGAAATGAAAGACCAATAAAGGTGGCCTGCCCACTCCCCTCCCTCCCCAACCGCCCCCCCCCCAAAAAACTTAGAGGCTAATATCTTTGATGAATATAGATGCAAAACAGATGAATATAGATACAAAATATTAGCAAACTAAATCTTACAATACACAAAGGATCATATACTGTGATCAAGGGATATTTATTCTAGGATCACAAGAATGGTTCAGTGTACACAAATCAGACAATGTGATAGTACCACATTAACAAAAGGAAGGACAAAAATCACACAATCATCTCAATAGGTGCAGAAAAAGCATTTGATGTAATTCAACATCCACTTATGATAAAATCTCTTATCAAAGTGAGTATAGAGGGAATATGTCTCAACATAATAAAGGCCACTTAAGAGAAACACACAATAATACTCAGTGGTGAAAAACTGAAAGACTTCCTGCTAAATTCAAAAACAAGGCAAGGATGCTCACTCTCATTGCTTCTGTTTAATGTAGTTGGAAGTCCCAGCCACAGGATCGTGCGTTAGCCTCGCCCATGGAGATCGGCTGAGCCCGATGGGGTCGAGACTCTCCAGCTCTGGGGTTCTGTTTACATTTGATTGAGTTCTGATTATTTCTGATTACTTGTGCTTGCCTTTATTTGATGATTAATAAACCCACTCTTGGTTTGACAATAAAAAAAAAAAATGGCTCCAAAAATGGCTAGGAAAGTTTAAAATACTTAATTCCTACATGAATGATGAGCATTTGTGTCAGGTGTCCAGCTAATGAATTTTACCCCAAGATAATGTATAATCTCAAAAGTTAGACGTGGGCTTGTTAAAGAGACCCTACATTAAAGCAATGCCACCAGTTGCAAAGACACTACAAAAACTTAGAGGCTGGGCTTCACTGGTGGTCCAGTGGGTAAGGACACCACCTTGCAGTGTAAAGGGCGCCAGTTCGATCCTTGGCCTGGGAAGATCCCACGTGCCATGGAGCATCTGGACTGATGTGTCCAATTACCAAGCAGGAGCTCTGGAGTGCATGCGCCCTGAGCTGGTGCTCTGCAACAGCAGAGGCCACCGCGATGGGAGGCCCACACGGGCCAAAGAACAAAGATGGATGAAAATGGAGAAATGAAAGACCAATAAAGGTGGCCTGCCCACTCCCCTCCCTCCCCAACCACCCCCCCACAAAAAAACTTAGAGGCTAATATCTTTGATGAATATAGATGCAAAACAGATGAATATAGATACAAAATATTAGCAAACTAAATCTTACAATACACAAAGGATCATATACTGTGATCAAGGGATATTTATTCTAGGATCACAAGAATGGTTCAGTGTACACAAATCAGACAATGTGATAGTACCACATTAACAAAAGGAAAGACAAAAATCACACAATCATCTCAATAGGTGCAGAAAAAGCATTTGATGTAATTCAACATCCACTTATGATAAAATCTCTTATCAAAGTGAGTATAGAGGGAATATGTCTCAACATAATAAAGGCCACTTAAGAGAAACACACAATAATACTCAGTGGTGAAAAACTGAAAGACTTCCTGCTAAATTCAAAAACAAGGCAAGGATGCTCACTCTCATTGCTTCTGTTTAATGTAGTTGGAAGTCCCAGCCACAGAAGTCAGACCAAAAAAGGAAATAAAAGATCTACAAATGAGTAGGGAAGAGGGGGTAACTGTCACTTTTTGCTTATGACATGATACTCTACATAGAGACCTCTAAATTCTCCACCACAATACTGCTAGAGCTAATCAATGGATTGATGAAGGTTGCAGGATACAAGATTAATATACAGAAATCTGTTGTATCTCTGCTATATACTAATTAATGAAATATCAGAAAGAGAAAGTAAAAAAGGCAATTCCATTTACAGTCACATTAAAAAAATAAACTAATGAGGAATAAACTTAAGGAAGTGAAAGACCTATACTCTGAAAAATATAAAACAGTGATGAGGGAAATTTAAGATGATTCAAAGAAGTGGAAAGATATTCCAGGCTCTTAGGTTAGAAAAGTTAATATTACTAAAATAGCCATATTACCTACCCAAAGCAATCTACAGATTTAACTTCAATCAAAATACAGAGGACAATTTCTGCAAAACTAGAACAAATAATCCTAAAATTTATATGGAATTGCCAATGACCTCAAATTGCCAAAACAATTCTGAGACAGAAGAACAAATTAGAGGTATAATCCTCTCAAACGTTAGACTATACTACAAAGCTATAGTGGTCAAAACAGCTTGGTACTGGCACAAAAACAAAAGCATAGATCAGTGGAACAAAATAGAGAGCCCAGAAATAAATCTACACATCTACAGTCAATTAACCTATAACAAAGAGGGCAAAGTAAACAGTGGAGAAAAGATAATCTCCTCAACAAGTGATGTTTGGAAAGCTAGATGACCATATGTAAAGCAGTGAAAATATAACATTCCCTCACAACATATACAAAAATAAACTCAAAATGGTTTAAAAACCTAAATGTAAGGCCCGAAACCATAAAATTCCTAGAAGAGAACATAAAATATTCTTTAACAGAAATTATAGGGCTTCCCTGGTGGTCCAGTGGGTAAGGACACCGCCTTCGATCCCTGGCCTGGGAAGATCCCACGTGCCGCGGAGCGGCTGGACCCATGTGTCCAATTACAGAGCCGGAGCTCTGGAGCGCATGTGCCCAGAGCCGGTGCTCTGCAACGACAGAGGCCACTGTGATGGGAGGCCCACATGGGCCAAAGAACAAAAAAGATGGATGAGAATAGACAAATGAAAGATCAACAGAAGTGACCCGCACGCTCCCCTTCCTCCCCAACCCGCCCCCCCCCCAAAAAAACAACAACAACAACAAAAAAGAAATTATAGCAAAATTTTCTTGGGTCAGTCTCCAAAGGCAAAAAAATAAGAATGGAAATAAACAAATGGGACCTAAACAAACTCAAAAACTTTTGCACAGCAAAGGAAAACATCACCAAAAGAAAAAGACAGCCTATGGAATGGAAGAAAATACTCACAAATGATGTGACCAATGAGGTGTTACTATCCAAAATATACAAACAACTCACTGCAGTTCAATATCAAGGAGAAAATGATCCAATCAAAAAATACGCAGAACAACAAAACTCTGAAAACTCTGTAAAAGCAAGATAAAATATTTTTAAAAAATACATGGGACTTCCCTGTTGGTCCAGTGGGAAGAGAGTCTGCCTTGCAGTGCAAGGGGCACCGGTTTGATCCCTGGCCCAGGGGATCTCATGTGCCGCGGAGTGGCTGGACCACTGTGTCCAATTACGAGCCAGCACTCTGGAGAACATCTGCCCAGAGCCAGTGCTCTGCAGAAAGAGAGGCCACTGTGATGGGAGGCCCACACAGGCCAAAGAATAAAGATGGATGAAAATAAATAAAAAACCAATAAAAGAGGCCAAAATTAAAAAAAAAATACATGAAAGTCTTAAATAGTAATTTTTCAAAGAAGATATGTAGATGGCTAACAGGCATGTGAAACAGTGCACATCATTGCTGATTACTAAGAAATGCTCATCAAAACCACCATGAGGTATTGCCTCATACCTGTCAGAATGGCTACCATTAAAAGGCCTACAAATAACAAATGTTAGAGAAGACGTGGGAAAAGGGACCGCTGTTAGAAGAAACCTAAATTGGTATAGACACTGTGGAAGACAGTTTGAAGTTCCTTAAAAAACTAAAAATAGAACAACCGAATGATTCATCGGCTCCACTCCTGGGCATGTAGGTGGAAAACCAAAAACACTAATTGGAGAAGACACATGCAGAACAGTGTTCATAGCAGCTCTATCTATAATAGCCAAGATGTGGAAGCGACTCAAGTGCTTGCCAATAAATGATTGGATTAAGAAAGTATGCCAATACAAGAAATGCATTCAATATCTTGTGATAACCTATAATGGGAAATAATATGAAAAATATATGTGTATATAACTGAATCACCTAGCTGTACACTGGAGGCTAACATAATATGAATCAACTATTATGTATTGTGCTTGTGCTAAGTCATGTCTGACTCTTTGGGTCCCCCATGGGACTGTAGGCTGCCAGGCTCTGTCCACGGAATTTCTCAGGCAAAAACACTGAAGTTTGTTGCCATTTCCTTTTCCAGGGAATCTTCCTGACCCAGGGATCGAACTCATGTCTCCTGCTTTGGCAGATGGATTCTTTACCACTGAGCCATCAACTGTACTTCAGTTTTTAAAAAAGGATGTTTTATGCATATATGTATATATATAAAATATATATTTATAAAATAAAATATATACATATATATATATATGAAATAAAGTATATACATTTACACACAGAGACACGTAACACACACAAAGGAATATTACTCAACCATAAAAGTGAAATGCCATTTGTAGCCACATGGATAGACCTAGAGAGCATTATGCATAGTGAAATAAGTCAGAGGACAAATACTGAGTAACTCATATGTGGAATCTAAAAGTAATACAAATGAATGGATATGTAAAATAGAAACAGAGCCACAGATACAGAAAACAAGCTTTTGGTTACCAAAGGAAGGGAGGGGGGACAAATATGAGGTATAGAATTAATAGATAACAAGCTTTTATATATAAAATAGATAAACAGCAAAGATATGCTGTATAGCACAAGGGAGTATATTCAGTGTCTTGTAATCACATGTAATGGAATTTAATCTGCAAAGACAGTCTATAACTATGCTGTATGCCTGAAACTAGCAGAATATTATGATGGTACTTCAGTAAAAAGGCATTTAAAAGGAAAAAAACCACAGTATTATAATAGAAAACATATCCTTTGTTTATAAAGTGAAAAAGAATTAAGAAAGGATACTGTTCACTTAAACTAATAGACTGTCTATCTTTACTTCACTGATAATATAAAGCATGACATTTATTATCAGATTCCAGGTGAAATAATCATGTTCTTTAAAAGACTAGGGGAGATAGACAACCAAGTGAGTTAGAATTTAGTCAGGGCAGGTTAGTGTCTGTATAAAAGTATTTCCTTACTTGGCCTGGTTTTCAGGGATACAATTTTATTTTTTCTTGAAAAGTGACCAAGTGTGATTTATTTATAAAATAAGTTCAAATTTACTTAGTACATATTCATTGAACACCGATTAAATGACAGGTATTATGATAAGGGATCTGGAGAAGGGCAGGACAATACACTCCAGTATTCTTGCCTGGAGAATTCCCTGGACAGAGAACCTGGCAGGCTGTAGTCCGTGGGGTCACACAGAGTCAGACACAGCTGAAGCAACTTAGCAGGCATGAGAAGGGATAAATTAAAAGGTATACATATACAATGGAATATTACTCAGCCATAAAAAAGAAATGCATTTGAATTAGTTCTAATGAGGTGGATGAGTCTAGAACCTGTTATACAGAGCGAAGTATGTCAGAGAGAGAAAGATAAATACTGTGTACTGACACATATATGTGGAATCTAGAAAGATGGTGGTGAGAAATGAACACATGAGCAGCAATGGAGGGGTGAACATGGAGAACAGTATTATGGACATTGGGGTGAGGGAGGGGAATATGCTGTGGGAGTAGGGGATCTCAAACAGGGGCTCTGTTGTGACCTGGAGGGGTGGGGTGGGGAGGAGATGGGGCGAGTTTTGGGAGGGGGGCATGGGTGTACCTATGGAGGATTCAGGTCAATGTGTGGCAGTAACCAACAAAACTCTGTACAAAATAAAATAAAAACTATCCACCTGCCAGTGCAGACAACATAAGACACACTGGTTCTGTCCCTGGGTCAGGAAGATCCCTTTGGAGAAGGAAATGGCAACCCACTCCAGTACTTTTGCTTGGAGCAACCCACGGACAGAGGAGCCTGACAGGCTACAGTCTATAGGGTTGCACAGACTCGGACACAACTAAAGTGACTTAGCATGCACACACAAGGTAACCCTAATGTATCTTTTAAATACTTAGCAGTCTATTAGGACCCTAAGGATATTTGCTTAAATTAACTGTCTGTTGGTTTTTTTTTTTTTTAATCTCTTAACACCTACTTTTCTAAGCTTGTATCCAACTCTAGACTCCTATGCTTTTCTGATATTCATTAATTTATTAGCAATTTAAAACATTTTTGTTTTGTGCCAGAACATATGCCAGGTTTTTTGTATTTCCTTACTTGGCCTGGTTTTCAGGGATACAATTTTATTTTTTCTTGAAAAGTGACCAAGTGTGATTTATTTATAAAATAAGTTCAAATTTACTTAGTACATATTCATTGAACACCGATTAAATGACAGGTATTATGATAAGGGATCTGGAGAAGGGCAGGACAATACACTCCAGTATTCTTGCCTGGAGAATTCCCTGGACAGAGAACCTGGCAGGCTGTAGTCCGTGGGGTCACACAGAGTCAGACACAGCTGAAGCAACTTAGCAGGCATGAGAAGGGATAAATTAAAAGGTATACATATACAATGGAATATTACTCAGCCATAAAAAAGAAATGCATTTGAATTAGTTCTAATGAGGTGGATGAGTCTAGAACCTGTTATACAGAGCGAAGTATGTCAGAGAGAGAAAGATAAATACTGTGTACTGACACATATATGTGGAATCTAGAAAGATGGTGGTGAGAAATGAACACGCAGAGCAGCAATGGAGGGGTGAACATGGAGAACAGTATTATGGACATTGGGGTGAGGGAGGGGAATATGCTGTGGGAGTAGGGGATCTCAAACAGGGGCTCTGTTGTGACCTGGAGGGGTGGGGTGGGGAGGGAGATGGGGCGAGTTTTGGGGAGGGGGGCATGGGTGTACCTATGGAGGATTCAGGTCAATGTGTGGCAGTAACCAACAAAACTCTGTACAAAATAAAATAAAAACTATCCACCTGCCAGTGCAGAAGACATAAGACACACTGGTTCTGTCCCTGGGTCAGGAAGATCCCTTTGGAGAAGGAAATGGCAACCCACTCCAGTACTTTTGCTTGGAGCAACCCACGGACAGAGGAGCCTGACAGGCTACAGTCTATAGGGTTGCACAGACTCGGACACAACTAAAGTGACTTAGCATGCACACACAAGGTAACCCTAATGTATCTTTTAAATACTTAGCAGTCTATTAGGACCCTAAGGATATTTGCTTAAATTAACTGTCTGTTGGTTTTTTTTTTTTTAATCTCTTAACACCTACTTTTCTAAGCTTGTATCCAACTCTAGACTCCTATGCTTTTCTGATATTCATTAACTTATTAGCAATTTAAAACATTTTTGTTTTGTGCCAGAACATATGCCAGGTCCTGAGTGAAGTTTGTAAACAAGATAGCACCCCTGAATTCTTGAAGTATGTGATCTCATGACAGGATAAAAGCAAATACAGATCACTCATGAGTGGTAATGATGCTCCGAGAGTGAATAGAGGCTGCGGTGGGAGCTAGAACTGGGCCTCTAACCCAGTCTTGATACTTAGGAAAAGTTTTAAAAAGGGGATGATTGGTTTCTTGAGGCCTTCTTGCTGTCTCTCATCTTCTGAAGTTCTGTCTCACAAGAGGCTCTGTAAAATTCCCGTGTTTCTTAACCCATCTCCAAGTAATTTGCTCTTCTATTAAAACAGGACACAATTCAGACAAAGACATAAAAGAGGATTGATCCTTCTAAGAATCCTTGACATTAATGATATGAGTTCATTAACACAAACGTATTTTTAAATTATTTTTAATTGATGGCATAGATAAATAATACATTTCTGAGCTGGTAAATTCCAAGGGCAACTGACCCCTAATCATCATAAAGTAATACCTGGGGACTTCCCTGGTGGTCCAGTGGCTAAGGCTCTATCTCCCAGTGCAAGCGGCCTGGGTTCAATCCCTGGTCAGGGAACTAGATCCCACATGCCATGACTAACAGTTCACATGCTGCAACTATGACCCAATTCAGCGAAATAGATAAATAAAACAGAAGATATTTAAAAAAAAATAAAGTAATACCTAACATTTTTGAGCCCTTAGTATTTGTCAGGCATTAAGCTGAATACTTTAGGTTCATTCTATTCAGGTGGAATACACCAGCAGCAGACTCTTAACCCACCACTCCTCCTCTCTCCCATTGGGAACAACCACCTGATTGTCTACAGGGACCTGAAAGAAGACCTGTTTAAGAAGGTCAGTGACAGGGCTTCCCCGGTAGTCCAGTGGGTAAAGAGTCTGCCTTGTAATGCAAGGGGCACTGGTTCGATCCCTGGCATGGGAGGATCCCATATACTGCAGAGTGGCTGGACTAGTGTGTCCAATTACGAGCCAGTGGCAACAGAGGCCACTGCGATGGGAGGCCCACACGGGCCAAAGAACAAAGATGGACGAAAATAAATAAATGAAAGACCAATAAAAGAGGCCAAAATTGAAAAAAAAATAAAAAATTTAAAAAAGAAGGCCAGTGACTTAGCAAGCAGACACCCGCATTAGAATCCTTGAACACGCTGATCTTTCAGCTCTTTGGAAGTGAGAAAAGGTAACTAAGTGGGATGGTTATAACATGAAAAAAAAAATGTATTGAGTATTGCTGTTGTCTTACTTAAAAAAAAAATCAAAGTATCTATTTTGAGATTTCAAATTACTGTAAAGAAGCTCATCAGATGTTCATGTTTCTAAAACTGGGTTTGCATATAAAAAGCTTCTTGTAAAACCTCTCTCTGATGCTTATAATTATTTATTATGTACTAGAAATTTATGAAGAATGTCATTTTCCTTGATTTTATGTATTCATACCCATTCCGATTGGAGTTTTTCCTAACAGCAACATTAAATAAAAGAAAAACGGTTTAATTCTGACAAGTTATCTTTCCTCTGCCCCCGTTAGAGTTTCCTATTTTGTAAGCGTGGTGAATTTGTTCACCAGTTGAAATACTGTTTAGTACTTAGTAGACTAGAATTGAGGTCTCACTCATTTTTTTTTTAATGTTGAAAATTAACTTTTTGAGATTCCATTGACATACAGTGCACTCGTTTTAAGTGTACAGTAAGTTTTGACAGATGAATATTCATATAACCATTGTCTTAATTAAGATAAACAGCATTTCCATCAACCCAAAGCATTGTTTCATATCTCTTTGTAGTCATTCTTACCGCTCCACCCCATCTTGTTCCTAGGCCAACACTAATCTACTGTTTGTTGCTGTAGTTGACTTTGTGCCTGTTCCACATTGGAATTATATAGTATGATTCTCTTTTGTATCTGCCTGCTTTGACTTAGCATGGTGCTGCATGTGTTAGTTATTCCTTCCTTTTCTTTCTTGCTAAGTAGTATTTTACTGTAATGGATATACCATTATTTTTTGTTTATCCATCTGTCTGTTTCTTTTTTTTAAATTTTGGCCACTTTTTATTGGTCATTCATTTATTTATTTTCATCCATCTTTGTTCTTTGGCCTGTGTGGGCCTCGCATTGCAGTGGTCTTCCTCATTGCTGAGCACCGACTCCGGGCGCATGCGCTCCAGAGCGCTGGCTCGTAATTGGACACACCCGTCCAGCTGCTCTGTGGCAGGTGGGATCTTCCCGAGCCCAGGGTCGAACCGGTTCCCCTTGCACTGCAAGGTGGAATCTTTACCCACTGGACCACCAGGGAAGCCCTCCATCTGTCTGTTGATGGACAATAGAGTTGTTTCTAGTTTGGGGTTCTTATGAGCAAAATTGCCAAGACCATTTGTCTACCAGTCTTTATGTGGACAAGTTTTCATTCCTCTTAAGAGTGAAGGTGATGGGACAAAAAGGTAAATTTTCTTAAAGATTTTATGTTTCATACCTCCCGATGCTTATAATTATTTATTATGTACTAGAAATTTATGAAGAATGTCATTTTCCTTGATTTTATGTATTCATACCCATTCCGATTGGAGTTTTTCCTAACAGCAACATTAAATAAAAGAAAAACGGTTTAATTCTGACAAGTTATCTTTCCTCTGCCCCGTTAGAGTTTCCTATTTTGTAAACGTGGTGAATTTATTAGTTGAAATACTGTTTAGTACTTAGCAGACTAGAATTGAGGTCTCACTCATTTTTTTTTTAATGTTGAAAATTAACTTTTTGAGATTCCATTGACATACAGTGCACTCGTTTTAAGTGTACAGTAAGTTTTGACAGATGAATATTCATATAACCATTGTCTTAATTAAGATAAACAGCATTTCCATCAACCCAAAGCATTGTTTCATATCTCTTTGTAGTCATTCTTACCGCTCCACCCCATCTTGTTCCTAGGCCAACACTAATCTACTGTTTGTTGCTGTAGTTGACTTTGTGCCTGTTCCACATTGGAATTATATAGTATGATTCTCTTTTGTATCTGCCTGCTTTGGCTTAGCATGGTGCTGCATGTGTTAGTTGTTCCTTCCTTTTCTTTCTTGCTAAGTAGTATTTTACTGTAATGGATATACCATTATTTTTTGTTTATCCATCTGTCTGTTTCTTTTTTTTAAATTTTGGCCACTTTTTATTGGTCATTCATTTATTTATTTTCATCCATCTTTGTTCTTTGGCCTGTGTGGGCCTCGCATTGCAGTGGTCTTCCTCATTGCTGAGCACCGACTCCGGGCGCACGCGCTCCAGAGCACTGGCTCGTAATTGGACACACCCGTCCAGCTGCTCTGTGGCAGGTGGGATCTTCCCGAGCCCAGGGTCGAACCGGTTCCCCTTGCACTGCAAGGTGGAATCTTTACCCACTGGACCACCAGGGAAGCCCTCCATCTGTCTGTTGATGGACAATAGAGTTGTTTCTAGTTTGGGGTTCTTATGAGCAAAATTGCCAAGACCATTTGTCTACCAGTCTTTATGTGGACAAGTTTTCATTCCTCTTAAGAGTGAAGGTGATGGGACATAGGTAAATATGTTCTTAGCTTTTTAAGAAGTTTCCACCATCTAACATTCCTACCAGCAGTGTGTGAGCATTCCAGTTTTTCTGCAACCTAATACTTGGTATTATGTAATACATGATATTACCTGTTTTTTACTTTTTAGCCATTCCTTGATATATATAGTGGTATCTCATTGTGGTTTTAATTTGCATTTTCCTGAAGACTGCAGATGTTGAGTACCTTTCCATGTGCTTATTGGCCACTAGTGTATCTTTGTGATGTGTTTATTCAAGTCTTGCCTCCCTTTAAAATACATCTTCCTTTATTGGATTAGAGTTGTTTTTTTTTAAGTATAAATCTGGATGCAAGTGCTTTATTGGGTGATTTGAATTGCAAATGTTTTTTCTCAGTCTGTGACTTGCCTTTTCATTTTCTTATTAGTGTCTTTAGGAAAGCAAATATTTGAAATTTTGAATCCAATTTGCTATATTTTTCTTTTATGGTTAGTGCATTTTATATCCTAAAGGATCTCTGCCTATCCTAAGGTCTTGAAGATTTTCTCTTCTGTGTGTTCTTATGAAAAGTTTTAGCTTTTATGTTAAGGTCCATGGTTTGTTGTAAGTTAGTACATTAAGGTTCAAGGTTCATGTTTTCCATTCTGGGATCCTTTTATTCTTGTTTGTCATCTGGTAGTAGGCTCATAACTGTGTCGTTTCATTAATAGCAGCGTTTATCATTTCCTTTGTTTGGTACATCAGACTTATTTAGAAGATCATGCCTCTTTGTATAAAAATCTGAATTGTGCAGTAGTTTTTATTTTCTGATCATGATTATACTTATATTATTTTTATATGTTGTTTTTGCATATTCGTTTTTGTTGAAACACTTAGATTCTGCAGAGCGGGAAGTATATATTAAATCTGTGGCTAACGCAGAGTTCAGGATCTTCTGATCTTGCTCTGTGATAAAACAGCCCTGGGCACTAATCCGGGTTCTGTTTGGGGATGTCCCTATTCCTTTGGTTGTGGTCTTCTTTCTCTCACCTTGCCTTGACAATTCTGGTTTGCTCTCTAACCGGAAGGTAAACACATCGTCTGTAGGAATCAGGTAAGTATATGAAAGAAATCAAAGAGTTGGTTGAACTCACAGGTTCTTCATCTTTTCTACTTTTTTCTCTTTTCTGTTTATTATTTCTATGAGCCAGAGTCTTTTCTTCCCTTTGGACTTTTTCTTTTCTTTCCCCCCATCAGAAGACCTGTAGGTGCTCTGCAACCATTTCTTTCTATTTGTGTAGTCTGTTTTCCTGATCATGTACTTTTTAGGAGTAGCACTGGACTTCTGTAGAGTTTACCATGGGCTACTCCCAACCTAGTGTCCCAAAATGTTTGCTTATCTTGGGTTTAAACACAAGTTTGAGCACTAAAACCCTAGGGAAGTTGGGAGGGGTTGATTTTGTATTATAGATAAACTGCATAGGATTGAATGGGCTTTCTGTCTGTCTCCTCTCTAATGCTTCACCCTTTCCAGTTTGCCTTAGCTGTTTTTAATTCTGGAGCTATTCTACTCTGTCTCCCCTGTGAGAAACCAATATATGACTCTTTGTGATATTCTTGTGTTTGTTTTGCTTATGGGGCTAGTGCTCTTTGTTTTTTGTTTTTTATATGGGATTCATGTGTTACTGTGTGTTTCTCCAGATAGAATATAATTCATTACTAATAATATAATGATTGTCTTTTTTTTTTTCTCTGTTTCTCTTTCCTTCTCTCTTTACCCTGTGGTTCTTGTACAGGTCTTGTTCAGCGTTGTGTGATCATCCAGAAGGATGACAATGGATTTGGGCTGACGGTCAGTGGAGACAATCCAGTGTTCGTACAGTCTGTCAAAGAAGGCAAGGCATTTTTAAAAACAGTCTTGTCACTGGGAGCAGAGTAAGAACAGAAAAGCCTAAATAATGTCTCTTGCTTAGAATAAAATAGTCGCATTCATTGCAGGTCATATGGCCTTATGATGGTACTAGATTTCTCTTTAGTTTTACAGTTATAGACATGAATCTACCCTAGTTGATTTCCTTTTGTACTTGATGGAAAGAAAAAGTTATGTGTTAAAAATCATGACTCCTCAGTCATGATACTTTATGCATCATCACTTAAAAGTCTGCGGAATTTTAGTTCTTCATGGCACAAGACTTAATTTGGGTAGAGACAGATTAAAGAAATGGTTGTAGGCTCAAAAACATCCATGTTTTCTCCTCAAAGGACAATAATATCTTATACTACTACCATATTACCACATACTGAATACTTCCTTTATGTTAGTTGCTGTGATTTTAGAGTTTAACCATTTCTTTCTATTTGTGTAGTCTGTTTTCCCGATCATGTACTTTTTAGGAGTAGCACTGGACTTCTGTAGAGTTTACCATGGGCTGCTCCCAGCCTAGTGTCCCAAAATGTTTGCTTATCTTGGGTTTAAACACAAGTTTGAGCACTAAAACCCTAGGGAAGTTGGGAGGGGTAGATTTTATATTATAGATAAACTGCATAGGATTGAATGGGCTTTCTGTCTGTCTCCTCTCTAATGCTTCACCCTTTCCAGTTTGCCTTAGCTGTTTTTAATTCTGGAGCTATTCTACTCTATCTCCCCTGTGAGAAACCAATATATGACTCTTTGTGATATTCTTGTGTTTGTTTTGCTTATGGGGCTAGTGCTCTTTGTTTTTTGTTTTTTATATGGGATTCATGTGTTACTGTGTGTTTCTCCAGATAGAATATAATTCATTACTAATAATATAATGATTGTCTTTTTTTTTTTCTCTGTTTCTCTTTCCTTCTCTCTTTACCCTGTGGTTCTTGTACAGGTCTTGTTCAGCGTTGTGTGATCATCCAGAAGGATGACAATGGATTTGGGCTGACGGTCAGTGGAGACAATCCAGTGTTCGTACAGTCTGTCAAAGAAGGCAAGGCATTTTTAAAAACAGTCTTGTCACTGGGAGCAAACAGAGTAAGAACAGAAAAGCCTAAATAATGTCTCTTGCTTAGAATAAAATAATCGCATTCATTGCAGGTCATATGGCCTTATGATGGTACTAGATTTCTCTTTAGTTTTACAGTTATAGACATGAATCTACCCCGGTTGATTTCCTTTTGTACTTGATGGAAAGAAAAAGTTATGTGTTAAAAATCATGACTCCTCAGTCATGATACTTTATGCATCATCACTTAAAAGTCTGCGGAATTTTAGTTCTTCATGGCACAAGACTTAATTTGGGTAGGGACAGATTAAAGAAATGGTTGTAGGCTCAAAAACATCCATGTTTTCTCCTCAAAGGACAATAATATCTTATACTACTACCATATTACCACATACTGAATACTTCCTTTATGTTAGTTGCTGTGATTTGCAGTAGGTATTACGGGGTTTCTTTGGAGGGGGGGTATTTTTTTTAAATCTCCATTTTGCAGGTGATATTGAAGCTTAGAGTAAACAAAAAACATAAAATCGGCCCATGGTCGCCCAGCTAGTGAGTGGCAGAGGCAGGTTTTGGACCTATGTCTGTCTGACTTTACAGCCCATGTCTTTAACCATTTGTCATATGCCTCTCTTTCAAGAAGATTGGCAGTGAATGTGAATGAATTACATTTTCAGAGTTAATTTCTTTTACAGATGGAGCAGCCATGCGGGCTGGAGTACAGACGGGTGATCGAATCATCAAGGTACGGAAAAGACTGTTACGGAATTTACAGTAGAAGTATAGAACAGAATGTTAGTGTTGTATAGAATGTTAGCCATATGTTACGTTTTTAAGTTGGACTTTTACTAAGAGCTGTACATTATAGGTGATGGATTGATTAACCCCCAAAATTTATTTAATTGATTGTAATACTGACATTACCCTTTACTGACAAGCATAATAAAAGTTTTGAATAAATGGAGTCACGTATGTTCGTGAGCAGGAGAGTAGCTCACTGCTGTGTAGATCATATTTCTTCTCTTAGCAAGAGCTTCTCATTATACGGTGTGATAAATTTGGGGAGGCGCACAATTCCTTGTCATAATTCCAAATGATTATTTCTTCTAAACAAACTTTACGAAGGAATTAGAAGAAGGCATTAGTATGAGGTGAGATGGGGTAGATTAATTTGAAGCAAGTGACGGTAGTGTAAATACGGCCCTATTTGTGGAACACAGTAGAGAATCCAGAAACAGGCCTTGAGTTCTGATTGGTAGAGCAAGGATGGACTAGTCACTAATTATTCTTGAGCCAACTGTCTAATGTGATTACTTAAAATCAAATTACTATATAGGAAAAGACAGCATCAGCATATCTGGAAATAAATATTTGAAATCTATTACAAAAAACGATAGCTAGGAAAAAGCACTTTTAAATGACTAACAAAAGAATAAACAGTGTAACAGAAAAATGGGCAAAGAATTTTATCAGGCAATTCCCCCAGAGTAGTTGAAAGAAACAATGTATCAGTGAAGATACGCCCAACGTCACTGATAACATGAAGTAGAAATTAAATGATAGGTAAAAATATATTTGGTTGTCAGAAATTTTAAAGACTGATAATACACATTGGACATAGTTTGGGAATGGTAAAATACCAGTTCTCATAAACTTGTGAATATAAATTAGGTGAAAGCTATTTGGATGGAAATTTGTGAATATGTATCAAAAGTTACATAGTTTTTAAAATGTATATAACCTTTGATAACAGTTTTGCTTTTAGGAACCTATCTAAGGAAATGGTGTTCATATGTGAAGTGATATGTGTACAGGAAAATTTATTTAAGCTTTACCATGTAGAAAAGTTGTAAACAATCTAAATGTACATAAACTGAGGACAAAGGAAATAAATTACATTACATCTCTAGCTCTTAAAAAGAATAGATTAGGTCTATTTGTGGCTATATTGAAAGGCATCCATAATACAATAAAACAGTATTTTTTATTTGCATAAAAAGACAGTTTAATATGTGTGTGTGCTTGTCTATGTGTCTGGTATATGTATGTCAGAATAGTGTCTCAGAGATTAAGCATTGTGCTTAATAGTGACTGTCTCTGGTGGGCATGACAAATGTACTTTGACTTCCATTTTATACCCCGATAAATTTGAACTTGTAAAAATTAGTATTAATTGCCTTAGAAAAGAATAATGTTAACGTTAGATCCATGTTACCTTGCTTTGTTTGGCTTTGTGGAAACTTTTTGGATAATACTTTTTCATCTGTCTGAAAATTAATATTCCTTTGTAAAGATTAAGTCAAAAGGAGGAAAGTAGAAGTTAATTGAATATTATTATAGAAATATTGCTTATTCATCTTTTAAAAATGTATTGTGCTTTTGGAAAACCAGTGCATCTGTAATTAAGCAAAGAGAGCTTTTCTGTGTTCAAGGGCTCTTCACTGTGAAGGCTTTGTGTATCTGTTGTGTAGTATACTTGGTCACTTTTCATGATGAATAAGTTATCATCTCTTTTAAATCAAGGTTTTTTTTGGTGCTCAAGTTCACTTTGTTGCTGAGTGTACCTTATAAAATAATGGTCAAAGCAAACATCGAACCAGATATATACACGTTTTAATATAGCCCTGTTTACTATATTATAATTGGTTGTATTGTGTGTAATCATTCCTAAAGTCAGTTTTTATTTTCTTTTACTTACAGGTGAATGGAACTCTGGTGACTCATTCAAACCATTTGGAAGTGGTGAAGCTAATCAAATGTAGGTGAATGTTTTCCTCAGATTTGTTTTCTGAAACCTTTGATAACAGTTTTGCTTTTAGGAACCTATCTAAGGAAATGGTGTTCATATGTGAAGTGATATGTGTACAGGAAAATTTATTTAAGCTTTACCATGTAGAAAAGTTGTAAACAATCTAAATGTGCATAAACTGAGGACAAAAGAAATAAATTACATTACATCTCTAGTTCTTAAAAAGAATAGATTAGGTCTATTTGTGGCTATATTGAAAGGCATCCATAATACAATAAAACAGTATTTTTTATTTGCATAAAAAGACAGTTTAATATGTGTGTGTGCTTGTCTGTGTGTCTGGTATATGTATGTCAGAATAGTGTCTCAGAGATTAAGCATTGTGCTTAATAGTGACTGTCTCTGGTGGGCATGACAAATGTACTTTGACTTCCATTTTATACCCTGATAAATTTGAACTTGTAAAAATTAGTATTAATTGCCTTAGAAAAGAATAATGTTAACGTTAGATCCATGTTACCTTGCTTTGTTTGGCTTTGTGGAAACTTTTTGGATAATACTTTTTCATCTGTCTGAAAATTAATATTCCTTTGTAAAGATTAAGTCAAAAGGAGGAAAGTAGAAGTTAATTGAATATTATTATAGAAATATTGCTTATTCATCTTTTAAAAATGTATTGTGCTTTTGGAAAACCAGTGCATCTGTAATTAAGCAAAGAGAGCTTTTCTGTGTTCAAGGGCTCTTCACTGTGAAGGCTTTGTGTATCTGTTGTGTAGTATACTTGGTCACTTTTCATGATGAATAAGTTATCATCTCTTTTAAATCAAGGTTTTTTTTGGTGCTCAAGTTCACTTTGTTGCTGAGTGTACCTTATAAAATAATGGTCAAAGCAATCATCGAACCAGATATATACACGTTTTAATATAGCCCTGTTTACTATATTATAATTGGTTGTATTGTGTGTAATCATTCCTAAAGTCAGTTTTTATTTTCTTTTACTTACAGGTGAATGGAACTCTGGTGACTCATTCAAACCATTTGGAAGTGGTGAAGCTAATCAAATGTAGGTGAATGTTTTCCTCAGATTTGTTTTCTGAAACCTTTTAACAAAGATCAGCAAACATTGTGTACAGTAGGCCAGAGAGTAAATTTTTTAGGCTTTGTGGGCCAGATAGTCTACCACGCGACCCCCGTTATAGTGTGAAAGCAGCCATAGAGAATACAGCAGTGAGTGAATATGGCTGACTTTCAGTAAAAGTGTATTTGCCAAAATAATCTGTGGGTTGAATTTAGTTCCTTGGTTAGAATTTACTGACCTCTGTATTAAAGGAAAGTCTGAGGTGAAAATTCTTAACTTCCTAATAACTATCTTTAGTCCCTCGTGGCTCAGATTGTAAAGAATGCACCTGCAATGCAGGAGACCGATTTGGCCCCTGGGTCTGGAAGATCTCCTGGAGAAGGAAATGGCAACTCATTCCAGCATTTTCACCTGGAGATTTACATGGACAGAGGATCCTGGCAGACGACAGTCCATGTGGTCACAAAGAATCAGACATGACTAAGTGACTAACACTTTCACTTTTCTCACTTCATCATTAGTCCACTTCGTATATATAATTGATTACCATGTCCTTGTCATTCTTGGGTTATATTGAAAACATTTGAAAGAAATGCATGAGTTGACCTGAAAGAGAACTGGTTAAGAAATCAGACACAATGGGGCTTCCCTGGTGGTCCAGTGGGTAAAGAGTCTGCCTTGCAGTGCAAGGGGCGGCGGTTCGATCCCTGGCCTGGGAAGATCCCACGTGCCGCAGAGCGGCTGGACTGGTGTGTCTAGTTACGAGCCAGTGCTCTGGAGCACGTGTGCCCAGAGCTGATGCTCTGCAAGGAAAGAGGCCACTGCAATGGGATGTCCACACAGGCCGAAGAATAAAGATGGATGAAAATAAATAAATAATAAAACAATAAAAGAAGCCACAATTAAAAAAAAAAAGAAAGAAATCAGACACAATGGCTGAATGAGCTGAAATGGAGCTTTTAAAATCATGTAACATAGTCATGTTCCCTCAGATAAGTAAATGGTTAAATAATCCAGGGGAGCGATCGTCTCTCGGAAATCTCCAGGATTAAGAATTTATAATCTTCTGCATCAGACTATTCCACAGGATGATAGACTACAATTAAGAAACAATTGTTTATGGCCAAGAGAAAGACTACTTTTTGTTTAATATCACTTCTCTTCATTAAATGGACATCTTTAAAATAAATTCAATAAACTGGAATCTTTTGGGTCTCATTATCGCTTAGATAGAGCCACCTGTGAATTCCTTTACCTTTTCATCAGAGCTCTAGTGCTCTAAAACAGTTTGATCTTAGTTCTTAACTTGAGTACATTTTAAAAAGAAATTGGGGGCTTCCCCTGGTGGTCCAGTGGGTAAGGACACCACCTTGCAGTTCAAGGGGCGCCAGTTTGATCCCTGGCCTGGGAAGATCCCACGTGCTGCGGAGCGGCTGGACCAATGTGTGTCCAATCACCGAGCCGTAGCTCTGGAGCACATGCGCCCAGAGCCGGCGCTCTGCAACGACAGATGCCACCACGATGGGAGGCCCACAGGAGCCAAAGAACAAAGATGGATGAAAATGGAGAAATGAAAGACCAATAGAAGTGGCCCGCCTGCTCCCCTCCCTTCCCAACCTGACCCCCACCCAAAATAAATAAATAAATAAATCTTTAAAAAAAAAGAAATGGGATGATCAGAATTAGATCTTCATGTGTGAATAAATGTGGGTACTTATTTAATGAGACTGTGATTTATACATGTTTATGCACTATATAAATAGGGTTTATGGCAATAAATGTATACCTGGTAACTAATTGTTGCAGAGTATGAAAAGTTAAGATTATTTTTTTAGGTTATATATTTCACTTGTTCCAATATCAATTTTATTTAAAATAAATCCTTGGACTGTAGCAGTAGATTACTGATCCACTAACAACAGGCTAACTAAAAACTCAGAATAAGCATTAGACAGTGTAAGTATTGGAAACTTAAATTTGAAATGTCTAAAACCTGTGTTGAAGTAGTAGAATGCCCTCGTGTCCTACCCTTCAGTGCATAGTCTCAACATAGTAAAAGTGATTTCAAATCAAGCCAGTGTAATAACATCTCAAGAAGGAAAGCGAAAAACTAGGGAGCCATGAAAGACAAGCACATGGATAAGTCAGTAAGATACATTAGATGACTTTGTATCAAGAGTCAGAAAGGGTTTTTGATTGAAAAACTTTAAAAGTGCATGTATTTAAATTCTCCCCAGTATCACAGCATTTATGACTCTTAAGCATAAAAAAAAGATTTTAGGACCCCAAGCACTGAAATAATTGCCGGTGAGTTTCACGGAAGGATTAAGTGGGAAGAAAGACTATGAAATACAATTTAAAGTATAAGAGAAAGAAATTGGGGACATTTTAAAAAGAAATTGGGGGCTTCCCCTGGTGGTCCAGTGGGTAAGGACACCACCTTGCAGTTCAAGGGGCGCCAGTTTGATCCCTGGCCTGGGAAGATCCCACGTGCTGCGGAGCGGCTGGACCAATGTGTGTCCAATCACCGAGCCGTAGCTCTGGAGCACATGCGCCCAGAGCCGGCGCTCTGCAACGACAGATGCCACCACGATGGGAGGCCCACAGGAGCCAAAGAACAAAGATGGATGAAAATGGAGAAATGAAAGACCAATAGAAGTGGCCCGCCTGCTCCCCTCCCTTCCCAACCTGACCCCCACCCAAAATAAATAAATAAATAAATAAATCTTTAAAAAAAAAAAAAAAGAAATGGGATGATCAGAATTAGATCTTCATGTGTGAATAAATGTGGGTACTTATTTAATGAGACTGTGATTTATACATGTTTATGCACTATATAAATAGGGCTTATGGCAATAAATGTATACCTGGTAACTAATTGTTGCAGAGTATGAAAAGTTAAGATTATTTTTTTAGGTTATATATTTCACTTGTTCCAATATCAATTTTATTTAAAATAAATCCTTGGACTGTAGCAGTAGATTACTGATCCACTAACAACAGGCTAACTAAAAACTCAGAATAAGCATTAGACAGTGTAAGTATTGGAAACTTAAATTTGAAATGTCTAAAACCTGTGTTGAAGTAGTAGAATGCCCTCGTGTCCTACCCTTCAGTGCATAGTCTCAACATAGTAAAAGTGATTTCAAATCAAGCCAGTGTAATAACATCTCAAGAAGGAAAGCGAAAAACTAGGGAGCCGTGAAAGACAAGCACATGAATAAGTCAGTAAGATACATTAGATGACTTTGTGTCAAGAGTCAGAAAGGGTTTTTGATTGAAAAACTTTAAAAGTGCATGTATTTAAATTCTCCCCAGTATCACAGCATTCATGACTCTTAAGCATAAAAAAGAGATTTTAGGACCCCAAGCACTGAAATAATTGCCGGTGAGTTTCACGGAAGGATTAAGTGGGAAGAAAGACTATGAAATACAATTTAAAGTATAAGAGAAAGATTTTGTCATTAAAGATCAGTTATCTAGAAAAGTTATTTATATGAAAAATGTTACTTCTTCTTGATTCTAGGTAAATAATGAATATCTGTTGTTGAGTCTCTGGTTATGGGGAACTTTGTTTTCCATGATTTTTTTCCCTGTAACATGCCTACTGAATGTGTTCTCCAAATTTTAAAAATTAAAACTTGCTACTTATTTGTTGTGACTTTTTGTTTTTTTCGGTGTATGTGGGAGGTGTCACATTCATTTTTTAAAGTTAATTTAAAATAGCATCATTACATAAGCCTTGCCTAGTTAGCATCATCTTAATATGGTGATTTTTTAAATTTCCATTTGAGAAATTGAGTATAGCCATTAGTAGATGGTTGATAATAACTCACCCATCTCTAAATTTAAAAAATTATTGGGGTCATAAATCTTACTTGATTTTAAGTAATACCTGATCTTATGAGTAATATTTGCTATCTGAAAACCGCATTTTTTTTTAGATTTGTGGGGGAGTCATAAAAGAGGAATGACAGAGTGGATTCTTTTTCTGTGGAGCAATGATTAGCCAACAGATGATGAAAGTCTCTCCCATAACTGGAGCTTTTAGAACTATCGAAGATTAAGGAGTAAAATGCTGTAAAAACTTTTTGACAATGCTCTTCTGCCTTTCCTCCCCTTCTACCATCTCCGTCTCTGAAGCGGGTTCCTATGTAGCTCTCACTGTTCAGGGACGCCCACCTGGGTCGCCCCAGATTCCACTTGCTGACCCTGAAGTGGAGCCACCGGTCGTTGGACATATGTCTCCCATCATGACCTCCCCTCACTCACCTGGAGCACCTGCAAACATGGAGAGAATCACTAGTCCTGTGCTCGTGGGGGTAAGAATGGGAAATCACCTTTGCAAATGCCCTGCTGTATAACGAATGATGCCTTTGCTTTATGTGAAGAGTTTCATAGTGTTGAATTGATAAACAAATTTAAGATTCTATAAAATAGCTTGCTGCTGATAAAAGAGATTTTAGGACCCCAAGCACTGAAATAATTGCCGGTGAGTTTCACGGAAGGATTAAGTGGGAAGAAAGACTATGAAATACAATTTAAAGTATAAGAGAAAGATTTTGGCATTAAAGATCAGTTATCTAGAAAAGTTATTTATATGGAAAATGTTACTTCTTCTGGATTCTAGGTAAATAATGAGTATCTGTTGTTGAGTCTCTGGTTATGGGGAACTTTGTTTTCCATGATTTTTTTCCCTGTAACATGCCTACTGAATGTGTCTTCTCCAAATTTTAAAAATTAAAACTTGCTACTTATTTGTTGTGACTTTTTGTTTTTTTCGGTGTGTGTGGGAGGTGTCACATTCATTTTTTAAAGTTAATTTAAAATAGCATCATTACATAAGCCTTGCCTAGTTAGCATCATCTTAATATGGTGATTTTTAAAATTTCCATTTGAGAAATTGAGTATAGCCATTAGTAGATGGTTGATAATAACTCACCCATCTCTAAATGTAAAAAATTATTGGGGTCATAAATCTTACTTGCTTTTAAGTAATACCTGATCTTATGAGTAATAATTTGCTATCTGAAAACCGCATTTTTTTTTAGATTTGTGGGGGAGTCATAAAAGAGGAATGACAGAGTGGATTCTTTTTCTGTGGAGCAATGATTAGCCAACAGATGATGAAACTCTCTCCCATAACTGGAGCTTTTAGAACTATCGAAGATTAAGGAGTAAAATGCTGTAAAAAGTTTTTGACAATGCTCTTCTGCCTTTCCTCCCCTTCTACCGTCTCCGTCTCTGAAGCGGGTTCCTATGTAGCTCTCACTGTTCAGGGACGCCCACCTGGGTCGCCCCAGATTCCACTTGCTGACCCTGAAGTGGAGCCACCAGTCGTTGGACATATGTCTCCCATCATGACCTCCCCTCACTCACCTGGAGCACCTGCGAACATGGAGAGAATCACTAGTCCTGTGCTCATGGGGGTAAGAATGGGAAATCACCTTTGCAAATGCCCTGCTGTATAACGAATGATGCCTTTGCTTTATGTGAAGAGTTTCATAGTGTTGAATTGATAAACAAATTTAAGATTCTATAAAATAGCTTGCTGCTGATAAAAAATGGCATCATGATTGGAATGATTGCAGAGTATTAGGATAGCAGATTTATATTTAATACCTACTGTCTACAAAATGGCTTGCCACCCACAAAAATACAATTTAAGATAATCTGTGTTCAAGGTCTTTTGTTATCTTAGAATATATACTCTAAGAGGGCAGGGTTTTTTTGTTTATTTTGTTTATTGTGTGCCCCCATAGTCTGAAATATTGCTTGGCATATAATGCTAGATACTTAACAACCCTTTGTTGTTTGAGATTGAATCACGGGTATGTGAGTAATTATACTGCAAAGGCAAAGTGTAGACATTATGAGAAGGAAAATATTAAGTTCTGTGAGATTTCAAAAGAGGGAGAAAGCACGTCCAGTTGCGGTAAGGAAGGACTTTATGGAAAGCTGTGATTTGAAATGAGCCTTGAAGAACAGTCAACATTCAAGTGGTGGCAATGGCGGTGGTGGGATGGGGCAGTGGGCAGGAAGAGAACTCGGGGGGAAAGAGTTGTCTAGACAAAGGTAAAGAGCCAAGAACACATTAAGTAATGGGGGGAAATAGCCAAGACTCTTGTTTGTCTGGTGCCTGTTTAAAGATTTACATAGTAAGAGATGAGCTTGAACAGAGTAAGACTATTTTTAAAAGTCTCAACAATGAGGGTAATTTGCATGTAACTGGATGGGCAATAAAATGCTGTAAAAACTTTTGACAATGCTCTTCTGCCTTTCCTCCCTTCTACCATCTCCGTCTCTGAAGCGGGTTCCTATGTAGCTCTCACTGTTCAGGGACGCCCACCTGGGTCGCCCCAGATTCCACTTGCTGACCCTGAAGTGGAGCCACCGGTCGTTGGACATATGTCTCCCATCATGACCTCCCCTCACTCACCTGGAGCACCTGCAAACATGGAGAGAATCACTAGTCCTGTGCTCGTGGGGGTAAGAATGGGAAATCACCTTTGCAAATGCCCTGCTGTATAACGAATGATGCCTTTGCTTTATGTGAAGAGTTTCATAGTGTTGAATTGATAAACAAATTTAAGATTCTAGAAAATAGCTTGCTGCTGATAAAAAATGGCATCATGATTGGAATGATTGCAGAGTATTAGGATAGCAGATTTATATTTAATACCTACTGTCTACAAAATGGCTTGCCACCCACAAAAATACAATTTAAGATAATCTATGTTCAAGGTCTTTTGTTATCTTAGAATATATACTCTAAGAGGGCAGGGTTTTTTTGTTTATTTTGTTTATTGTGTGCCCCCAGAGTCCGAAATATTGCTTGGCATATAATGCTAGATACTTAACAACCCTTTGTTGTTTGAGATTGAATCACGGGTATGTGAGTAATTATACTGCAAAGGCAAAGTGTAGACATTATGAGAAGGAAAATATTAAGTTCTGTGAGATTTCAAAAGAGGGAGAAAGCACGTCCAGTTGCGGTAAGGAAGGACTTTATGGAAAGCTGTGATTTGAAATGAGCCTTGAAGAACAGTCAACATTCAAGTGGTGGCAATGGCGGTGGTGGGATGGGGCAGTGGGCAGGAAGAGAACTCGGGGGGAAAGAGTTGTCTAGACAAAGGTAAAGAGCCAAGAACACATTAAGTAATGGGGGGAAATAGCCAAGACTCTTGTTTGTCTGGTGCCTGTTTAAAGATTTACATAGTAAGAGATGAGCTTGAACAGAGTAAGACTATTTTTAAAAGTCTCAACAATGAGGGTAATTTGCATGTAACTGGATGGGCAATAAAAATATAGTAGAAAATTTTGAGTAAAATGACTGTAATAGGATTTTAGGAAAATTGATTTGATCAAATATTATTGGATTATAAAACTTGGAGAGGGCTTCCCTGGTGGTCCAGTGGATAGGGATACCACCTTGCAGTGCAAGGGGCTCCGGTTCAATCCCTGGCCTGGGAAGATCCCACGTGCCGCGGAGCGGCTGGACCCATGTGTCCAATTACCTAGCCGGAGCTCTGGAGCGCATGCGCCCAGAGCCGGTGCAGCGAGAGAGGCCACCGCGATGGGAGGCCCACACAGGCCAAAGAACAAAGATGGATGAAAATAGACAAATGAAAGACCAATAGAAGTAGCCCGCCTGCTCCCCTCCCTCCCCACCCCACCCCCCCAAAATAAATAACTAAATAAATCTTAAAAAAAAAACTTGGAGAAATGGCAGGAGATGAGTTAGGGGGCTGTCTTCATGTTTCAGGTAGGAACTACTGGGAATTTGAGCCATGTGAGTGGGTTGATAGTAAAGATCCAAAGGAGGGAATAGAATAAGATATTATACTTAAGTCAACTTCATTTGTCCGATTAATATCAATGTTTAATGTTTTTTGAACCTAGTTTATCAAAAGTAAAATAGAAGGGTTAAAATTTCCATGTAATCTTTAATCTTGAAGTGTCATATCTAAAAGCTTGTCCTTGTAACCACCAGAAATATCCTTATATGTATTGAAAATTGGAGCCAGAATATAACATTGTGTGACTCATTTTCAATACATATTTTAACTTCACTTTTCCTTGTATTGGTTCTTCTTTTTTTTTTTAATCTTTAGGAAGAAAACAATGTGGTCCATAACCAGAAAGTAGAAATTCTGAGAAAAATGTTACAGAAAGAACAGGAACGACTTCAGGTACTAAGTTAAAAATGAGGCTATTTGTTGTTCAGTTGCTCAGTCATGTCCGACTTCTTTGCGACCCCATAGACTGTAGCACGCCAGGCTCCGCTGTCCTTCACTGTCTCCTGGAGCTTTTCAAACTTGTATCCATTGAGTCAGTGATACCATCCTACCATCTCATCCTCTGTCGTCCCGTCCTCCTCCTGCCTTCAGTCTTTCTCACCATCAAGGTCTTTTACAATGAATCAGGTCTTCACATCAGGTGGCCCAAGTATTAGATCTTCAGATTCAGTATCAATCCTTCCAGTGAATATTCAGGATTGATTTCCTTTAGGGTTGTCTGGTCTGATCTCCTCGAAATCCAAGGGACTCTCAATAGTCTTCCCGAACACCACAGTTGGAAAGCATCAATCTTTTGGTGCTCAGCCTTCTTTGTGGTCCAACTCTTGGGTCCATACATGACTACTGGGAAAACCATAGCTTTGAGTAGATGGACCTTTGTTGGCAAGTAATGTCTATTTTTCAATACGCTGTCTAGGTTTGTCATGGCTATGCTTTGAAGGAGCAAGCGTCTTTTAATTTCATGGCTTCAGTCACCATCTGGTGTAATGGTGGAGCCCAAGAAAACAAAGTCTGTCACTGTTTCCATTGTTTCCCCATTTATTCGCCATGAAGTAATGGTACCAGATGCCATGATCGTAGTTTTTTGAATGTTGAATGCCATCAGTTATCTTATTGATTAAGAGTGTATTTTTAAATATATTCTTGATACAAGTGGTTAATTCTTGAAATATTTTTATAACTTTTCAGTTATTGCAGGAAGACTACAGCCGAACACCTGTTCAAAGATTGCTGAAAGAGATCCAAGAGGCCAAGAAACACATTCCTCAGCTGCAGGAGCAGTTATCCAAAGCCACAGGCTCTGCTCAGGTAGCATCACTGTTATAAATGCTGTCCAGTGTTTTGCAGGAGAATTTTGGGGTGGGGAGCGTGTCAGAGGGTGTTGCAATTGTTCTTTTTAAAAGTTTGGTATTTTTTTTTCAAGCATAAGGCCAACAGGATGTCCTTTGTAGGATGTCACAGAAACAATGGTCAACGAAACAAACTATGAGCTTCTGATAGTTCACCTTGTCATGATATCATGCTTATTTGTTCCACAATAATTTTAGAAAAAATTGAGTGTTTTTGCTTTGATGTGACCAATAACTGAAAAGTGTTTAGATTCATATAATTTCCATTTTTGAGGTTTATCCTACCACTTTAAAACAGATGGGCAGTTGTGTTTGTAAGTAAGGATGTGCAGGATTTCTCATTTGATCAGCACACCAGCCCTCTGAGATCCCCCATTTTACATAAACACTTAGAGAAACTTGGAGGAGTTAGACCATGTACCTGTGGTCATGTGGCTAAAAGTGACAGAACTGGGATGTAAACTCAGACTGACAAGTTGAAAGCACATGGATATTCTTTTTTTTTTTTGATTTTGATTTTACTTTTTACTTTTACAGAGTTTAGTTGTTTACAGATATGTATGATCCCAGATTAGTCATATGTGTATCCCCCCATCCCACCCCTCCAGACTGTCACACAGTGCCCCTGCAGGATCCCCTTTTCTCATAGCACAATGACAATAGCTATGTTTTTCACATATGATAGTACAGGTTTCCATGTTACTTCCTCTATGCCTCCTACGCACTATTCATTCCCCACAATGTCCATATGTCTATTCTCCATGTCATTTTCATCACTTCACTGTGTGTTATCATTACCATCCTACTAGATTCCATATATATGTGTGTTACTATATCGTACTTGTCTTTCTCTGTCTGATTTACTTCACTTTTTATGATAGGTCCTAGATCCAGCCACCTCATTAGGACTGATTCTTCTGCATTTCTCTTTACAGCTGAGTAGTATTCCATTGTATATATGTACCAGAGCTTTTTTATCCATTCATTCGTCGATGGACATCTTGGTTGCTTCGATGTTCTAGCTATTGTTTAGAGAGCTGCAATGAACATTTGGGTACAGGGAAAGCACATGGATATTCTTAATGACTATATTTTTATTCTAATTTAAAGATTAATTTCAATATATAGGTCTAAGTTATGAAGATGATAGTCTCATTAGAAGAATAATTTGGTATTTATATGTCAACCAGATGTGTAGTCTGTAATGTTTAGATTTGGTATATGGAAGAAGTGAGTGAAAGCCGCTTCTTTATTAGTCTTCCTGAATTAGGCCTGTAGGTTCACGCAGAAATCGTCTCTCCTAATCTGCTCATTTTAAAGTTAAAAAAAGTCATGCCATGGTTGAGAAAACTAGGGCCTCAGTTGGTTAAATGACTCATACGAGATCACACATTTCTAAGGCCTCTCAGCTTCCTGGTTCAGTGTACTTTTCATGACACATTTTCTTTGTTTGTTTATTTTTGTCCCATTAGCTCTATGAGGTTTTGAATATTCTGCCTCAGTAATAATTGACCGTCTTAGGTTGTTATTACTGAGCAAAGATGGCAGTCTTACTCTTTGGCGACAGTAGAACTGTGGTTGCTGATTTAAAAGCTCATAATGATTTACAGTCTACACTGTGCCCCAGCATTGGCAATGTATTGAAGTTCTAAAGTGTTAGAAGGCAGTTAACCTCAAGTTACAGTGTCATGATCTCTACTCACAGTGCCCCTGCAGGATCCCCTTTTCTCATAGCACAATGACAATAGCTATGTTTTTCACATATGATAGTACAGGGTTCCATGTTACTTCCTCTATGCCTCCTACGCACTATTCATTCCCCACAATGTCCATATGTCTATTCTCCATGTCATTTTCATCACTTCACTGTGTGTTATCATTACCATCCTACTAGATTCCATATATATGTGTGTTACTATATCGTACTTGTCTTTCTCTGTCTGATTTACTTCACTTTTTATGATAGGTCCTAGATCCAGCCACCTCATTAGGACTGATTCTTCTGCATTTCTCTTTACAGCTGAGTAGTATTCCATTGTATATATGTACCAGAGCTTTTTTATCCATTCATTCGTCGATGGACATCTTGGTTGCTTCGATGTTCTAGCTATTGTTTAGAGAGCTGCAATGAACATTTGGGTACAGGGAAAGCACATGGATATTCTTAATGACTATATTTTTATTCTAATTTAAAGATTAATTTCAATATATAGGTCTAAGTTATGAAGATGATAGTCTCATTAGAAGAATAATTCGGTATTTATATGTCAACCAGATGTGTAGTCTATAATGTTTAGATTTGGTATATGGAAGAAGTGAGTGAAAGCCGCTTCTTTATTAGTCTTCCTGAGTTAGGCCTGTAGGTTCACGCAGAAATCGTCTCTCCTAATCTGCTCATTTTAAAGTTAAAAAAAGTCATGCCATGGTTGAGAAAACTAGGGCCTCAGTTGGTTAAATGACTCATACGAGATCACACATTTCTAAGGCCTCTCAGCTTCCTGGTTCAGTGTACTTTTCATGACACATTTTCTTTGTTTATTTTTGTCCCATTAGCTATATGAGGTTTTGAGTATTCTGCCTCAGTAATAATTGACCGTCTTAGGTTGTTATTACTGAGCAAAGATGGCAGTCTTACTCTTTGGCGACAGTAGAACTGTGGTTGCTGATTTAAAAGCTCATAATGATTTACAGTCTACACTGTGTTGTGCCCCAGCATTGGCAATGTATTGAAGTTCTAAAGTGTTAGAAGGCAGTTAACCTCAAGTTACAGTGTCATGATCTCTACTCACAGGCAGGGAATATAAATTGCGTCAGTAAAGTATTTTATGCTTTTGCTTTCATTTGGAAGTTTGACTATGTATTCTCTTTACTGAAATACTGCTCTCCCTGTCTTTAAGTTCGTGCCATTTGAGAACCACCGAATGAGTAGTTGTGGATGCTTTTGACTTTCAGAGTGTTCTTGATCACGTCCAACTGGCCACCTTCTTATAGTCTCCGCTGAGACTGCAGCGTGGCTCTGTTTCGGTGCGCAGTCAGGAATGAAAGGGCGTTTTGGTTGCTGTTTGTTTCTAATGTGTGCGCGTGTGTGCTTAATCTATTTTAGGATGGAGCTGTAGTCACAGCCCTCAAGCCGTTAGGGGACGGGCCAGCAGTCAGTGAAGGAGAGGCAGATCCTGGTGACGGGCTCGGCAGACTCGACCACGGCAGCGGAGATGCTTCCCGGCCCAGCAGTGACAACGCAGATGTAAGCGTTCTGAACATTTATTGTCTTGTCTCTTCCTCCCCATTTCTGGACTTGATTGTAAGTTATGTGAACTGCAGGTGTTTTCTTCCTACGTTCTTTGTATCGCCACCATCTCTGTTATGGCATCTTGATGAGCAGTCTCCTGGACCCTGTTGTCCATGAGCATTTAATTCCAGAGTTCACTTTTTCCTTTGGGCACCATTGCCAAATGTTTCTTTTAAGGAGATGGAATTTCCCAGCAGCCATCTCGTTTGTGGGCAGAGAAGTTAATAATGCCAGCGCTTTCTTACTGAACTGAGAGGCCAACTGTTGGTATCTTTAAGAGCATGTTAATATTCCATTTGTGGTCAGAGTGACTCAGTCTTGAATCATGGGGCACTTTGCCATTTCAGAGAGGAAAAGCCTTAGTCCTCTTAGATAGACTTCAGTTAATAGCCCGTGTTTAGTAATGCTTTCTTGATTAACCCCCAAATTGCCATATGGACTGTGGTTGCTGATTTAAAAGCTCATAATGATTTACAGTCTACACTGTGCCCCAGCATTGGCAATGTATTGAAGTTCTAAAGTGTTAGAAGGCAGTTAACCTCAAGTTACAGTGTCATGATCTCTACTCACAGGCAGGGAATATAAATTGCGTCAGTAAAGTATTTTATGCTTTTGCTTTCATTTGGAAGTTTGACTATGTATTCTCTTTACTGAAATACTGCTCTCCCTGTCTTTAAGTCCGTGCCATTTGAGAACCACCGAATGAGTAGTTGTGGATGCTTTTGACTTTCAGAGTGTTCTTGATCACGTCCAACTGGCCACCTTCTTATAGTCTCCGCTGAGACTGCAGCGTGGCTCTGTTTCGGTGTGCAGTCAGGAATGAAAGGGCGTTTTGGTTGCTGTTTGTTTCTAATGTGTGCGCGTGTGTGCTTAATCTATTTTAGGATGGAGCTGTAGTCACAGCCCTCAAGCCGTTAGGGGACGGGCCAGCAGTCAGTGAAGGAGAGGCAGATCCTGGTGACGGGCTCGGCAGACTCGACCACGGCAGCGGAGATGCTTCCCGGCCCAGCAGTGACAACGCAGATGTAAGCGTTCTGAACATTTATTGTCTTGTCTCTTCCTCCCCATTTCTGGACTTGATTGTAAGTTATGTGAACTGCAGGTGTTTTCTTCCTACGTTCTTTGTATCGCCACCATCTCTGTTATGGCATCTTGATGAGCAGTCTCCTGGACCCTGTTGTCCATGAGCATTTAATTCCAGAGTTCACTTTTTCCTTTGGGCACCATTGCCAAATGTTTCTTTTAAGGAGATGGAATTTCCCAGCAGCCATCTCGTTTGTGGGCAGAGAAGTTAATAATGCCAGCGCTTTCTTACTGAACTGAGAGGCCAACTGTTGGTATCTTTAAGAGCATGTTAATATTCCATTTGTGGTCAGAGTGACTCAGTCTTGAATCATGGGGCACTTTGCCATTTCAGAGAGGAAAAGCCTTAGTCCTCTTAGATAGACTTCAGTTAATAGCCCGTGTTTAGTAATGCTTTCTTGATTAACCCCCAAATTGCCATATGGACTGTGGATATTTGTTAAGATGATAAGAAAATATTTTAAACTGAATATAGTGGGGCATCCATCATGTTTATATACATACTTAAAAGTTACGTTCAGTGTGACTTAGACATGCTGTGTAAGTAGTGTGCAGTAATAGGAATATTGACTTAAAAACAGATCCCCCTCCTTAAAAATGATGAGGAAAATAATCTATTGTAAATCAGTAATTTTTCTTTTCTGTGTGGGTCATAGAATCATTAGGTGGGTTTGGACCAACATTTAACAAAAATAGACTAGGAACTAAGAGAGCTTTGCATGGAGAGGAGGTAAATGTTGCATTTTGTGACTTATGTTTTACACACACGTATACACACGTGCGTGCATAGTGTACACATATATAGCTCTCTGTGCGTGTATGCACCTGCTGGTTAACAATGTAAAATTTCTCTTACTGGAGGGTGGTAAAAGAAAGGTTGAAAGCCGCTGGTTTAGGCCACCATCATTTAAGGTACCTTGAGGCTTAGGACCAGTGACTCCACATACAAGGAAAATTTGAGGATTTCTCTTTTTTTTGAAAGATGTTAATAGGACTCTTGCAATTGGACAGGTTGTCGTCATGAGAGATTTCAATTTTGACTCAAGAAAAAAAAAATTATAGTCACTTACATTTATTGAGCCTACATATTAATGCCATCACCTATGATAGGTGTTATACATTTTTTATCTTATAATAGATGTTAAATTCTCAACCTGATGAAATAGTGCAATTGTTATTACAACTTAACAAAAAAAACCAGCTGAGGCCAAAGTGAGTTAACTAAGTTGCCAAACTTACCTGGCTAATAGGTGACAATGCCTCTACTTAGTTTCAAAATACTAGCTCTCAAAGGCGCTGAGATACGAAAATGTGTAACATTTTGGGAGAGCAGTAAAAATTTTACGGATATATAAGGGTTATGGTAATAGATTGAAATGGATCTTAGAAACACAGTCTTGAGTCCAGGTTGCAGCTCCTTCAGACAGTGCTGCTGGGGAATCTTCTGATCTCTCCTCTTTGATTCCATGCCTTACCTCCTCTCTGTTTTCATGACTTGTCTCTACCCTTAGCTGTTTCTAATGGTAGGTGTTTCTAAGTTTAGATGTTTTTAAGCTTGCCCTCCAGTTTCTTAAGAACCAAGTGCTGATCTTGTTTGACTTTGTGTCTACAACGACTGTGAGATTATAGGAATTGAGAACAGTGATGCAGATGAAAAATTTGAGTTTTATCTTATTCAGAGAAATGTTAATCATAAAACCTATGGCTTAGAAATACCACTTTATGAAATACAGAGTGGGTTGGCAAGTGTAGAGATAGGCATTCCGGAGAATTAAGACTGTTTGGCAAGTGATTGGTGTTGAATCGGTATTCGAACATGAAGGAGTAAAGTGTTGGGGCTTTATCTTACATTCAGAAGAGAGGCTCAGTCAGAAACATGTCAGTGTTAAAAATGAAGTGAAGAGGGAGCTCAGTAAGACAAGAAGACTGCTTGGCTTAAGAGGAATTTAGCAGATGTGTGTCAAATGGCCGACAAATTGTCACCGTTTATTAAAGACCTACTTTGTGACAGCGGTGGTACCTAATGCTTTACAGTTACTCTTTTCCCCAATCATGCCTCTTTTACTTTTTGTATATTTTCATCCATCTTTTTTTATTCTTTGGCCTGTGTGGGCTTCCCATTGGAGTGGCCTCTCTTGTTGCAGAGCACCAGCTCTGGGCGTATGCACTCAAGAGCACCAGCTCGCAACTGGACACGCTGGTCCAGCCACTACACAGCACATGGGATCCTCCCGGGCCAGGGATCGAACCGGTGCCCCTGGCCCTGCAAGGTGGACTCTCTACCCACTGGACCACCGAGGAAGCCCTACAGTTGCTCTTTTTAATTTTTATAGTAATCTCAAGGAAGCATTATCAGCATCTTAAAGGTGAGGCAGTTGAGGTCAAATAAGTGGATGTTGTGGAAATCCAGGTGAGAGACAAGAGAGTGAAGACCAGGATATATAAGGGTTATGGTAATAGATTGAAATGGATCTTAGAAACACAGTCTTGAGTCCAGGTTGCAGCTCCTTCAGACAGTGCTGCTGGGGAATCTTCTGATCTCTCCTCTTTGATTCCATGCCTTATCTCCTCTCTGTTTTCATGACTTGTCTCTACCCTTAGCTGTTTCTAATGGTAGGTGTT
The DNA here is from genome assembly GCA_022376925.1 of Tragulus kanchil. Taxonomy (NCBI): domain Eukaryota; kingdom Metazoa; phylum Chordata; class Mammalia; order Artiodactyla; family Tragulidae; genus Tragulus; species Tragulus kanchil. Next base: position 141,052,362 of record JAIOJX010000006.1, read on the forward strand.
TCTAAGTTTAGATGTTTTTAAGCTTGCCCTCCAGTTTCTTAAGAACCAAGTGCTGATCTTGTTTGACTTTGTGTCTACAACGACTGTGAGATTATAGGAATTGAGAACAGTGATGCAGATGAAAAATTTGAGTTTTATCTTATTCAGAGAAATGTTAATCATAAAACCTATGGCTTAGAAATACCACTTTATGAAATACAGAGTGGGTTGGCAAGTGTAGAGATAGGCATTCCGGAGAATTAAGACTGTTTGGCAAGTGATTGGTGTTGAATCGGTATTTGAACATGAAGGAGTAAAGTGTTGGGGCTTTATCTTACATTCAGAAGAGAGGCTCAGTCAGAAACATGTCAGTGTTAAAAATGAAGTGAAGAGGGAGCTCAGTAAGAAAAGAAGACTGCTTGGCTTAAGAGGAATTTAGCAGATGTGTGTCAAATGGCCGACAAATTGTCACCGTTTATTAAAGACCTACTTTGTGACAGCGGTGGTACCTAATGCTTTACAGTTACTCTTTTCCCCAATCATGCCTCTTTTACTTTTTGTATATTTTCATCCATCTTTTTTTATTCTTTGGCCTGTGTGGGCTTCCCATTGGAGTGGCCTCTCTTGTTGCAGAGCACCAGCTCTGGGCGTATGCACTCAAGAGCACCGGCTCGCAACTGGACACGCTGGTCCAGCCACTCCACAGCACATGGGATCCTCCCGGGCCAGGGATCGAACCAGTGCCCCTGGCCCTGCAAGGTGGACTCTCTACCCACTGGACCACCAAGGAAGCCCTACAGTTGCTCTTTTTAATTTTTATAGTAATCTCAAGGAAGCATTATCACCATCTTAAAGGTGAGGCAGTTGAGGTCAAATAAGTGGATGTTGTGGAAATCCAGGTGAGAGACAAGAGAGTGAAGACCAGGATATTCACTGAACACATGACAGACTCGTGTCATACCTACAGGTGTCTTTTTGAAGCTAGAGACATGCTGTGGTTTTTTTTTTTTTTTTGGCCACTTCTATTGGTGTTTCATTTATCTATTTTCATCCATTGTTGTTCTTTGGCCTGTATGGGCCTCCCATCGCAGCGGCCTCTCTTGTCACAGAGCACCAGCTCTGGGCGCATGCGGTAGTTGGACACATCAGTCCAGCCGCTCCACAGCACACAGGATCCTCTCAGACCAGAGATCTAACTGGCACCCCTTGCACTGCAAGGTGGTGTCCCTACCCACTGGACCACCAAGGAAACCCGAGACATTTTTAGCTTATGGATTTCAATGTTCATTTCAGCTGTACTGTTTAAGATTGTAGGAACCAATCAGTGCCTTCAATTGTTTCCATTTTTCTGCTCATTTTTATAAAATAATCTTCTTGTGGTGTTTGTAATATCATAATCATTGTAAAATTCCCTGCTTTTGCTCACCTCAGAGAAGGCTTTAAAGAATACCCACATGCTTATGGGTATTCTTTTCCTGAGAAATGCTACTAATCATCTAAAACTTAGAGCATCTGCCTCTCTGATTTTCATTTTGCTGCTCACTTTTAATTTAAAAATTATTTTGAGGGACTTCCCTGGTGGTCCAGAGGTTAAGAATTCACCTGCCATTGCAAGGGACATGGGTTCTGTTTCTGGTCCAGGAACTCAGGTCCCACAGGCTGCAGGGCAGCTAAGCCCATAGACCACAACTGCTGAGCCCATACTCTAGAGCCTGTGCACCAGAACTCCTGAAGCCTATGCGCCTAGAACCTATACTTCACGATGAGGAGCCGCCGCTATGAGAGGCTCGCTCACCTCAATGAGAGAGAAGCCCCCACACCTCAGAACTAGACAAAGTCTTGTGGGCAACAACTAAGACCTATCACAGCCAAAAATAAGTAAATAAATAAATTTTTAAAATAAAATAAAAGTTATTTTGAGAAATTTCAAACCTATCCAAAAACAGAGTAAGATAATGATCTCCCTCATGTGCCTAATCACCCAGCTCCGAGTCATTGACAAATGCTCAAACTTGTTTTTGTGCATATTCCTTCATTGTTCATAGGCTCCAGGCACTGGATATTTTAAAACAAATCCAAGATAATGTTTCATTAATATGAACCTTTAAGAGAAAAATGGTTTAAAAAATTAAAGCCATTGTAGCTTTATCAAATCTTAATTAATATTTTATTGATATGCAATGTGATTAAACCTTATAGTCTTACAATAATCTTTTCACAGTAGGCTTCTTTGAATCAGGATCCAGTCAACAGTTTTAGCCTTTGGCTGATAAGTCTCTTAATTTACAATAGTTCCCTCCTCTTTTTTTTCTTGCTAGTTTTTGTTAAACTCGGTAATGTGTACAGTAGAACAACCCACATTCTAATTGTATTTTCATGGTGTTGTTTAGCATGTTCCTCTGGTATATATTTCCTGAAAATTGACAGCAAGATCTTGAGTCTTGAACAGATTAAGGTTTGAGGGTTATTGGAAACAGATAAATGAAAGACCAATATAAGTGGCCACCCCCACCCACCCCGCAAAAAAAAACCCAAAATAAACGTGTGGGACCTAATGAAACTTAAAAGCTTCTGCATAGCAAAAGAAACTACAGACAAGGTGAACAGACAACCCACAGAATGGGAGAAAATCATAGCAAATGAAACAACCGACAGAGAATTGATTTCCAAAATATACAAACAACTGAGACAACGCAACACCAAAAAAACAAACAACCCAGTCGAAAAATGGGAAAAAGACCTAAAGAGACATCTCTCTGAAGACGATTTACAGATGGCCAAAAGACACGTGAAAAGATGCTCAGCGTCGCTCGTTATCAGAGAAATGAAAATCAAACCTTCAGTGAGATACCACTTCACACCAGTCAGAATGGCCATCATCAAAAAATCTACACATTTATAAGTACTGGCGATGGTGTGGAGAAAAAGGAACACTCCTGCACTGTTGGTGGTACTGTAAACTGCTACAACCACTATGGAAGACAGTATAGCGATTCCTTAAAGAGCTGAGAATAGAGGCACCATGGCCCACTTATACAATAAACATTGAGTAAGATAATGATCTCCCTCATGTGCCTAATCACCCAGCTTCAAATTAACTTGTTTTTGTGCATATTCCTTCATTGTTCATAGGCTCCAGGCACTGGATATTTTAAAACAAATCCAAGATAATGTTTCATTAATATGAACCTTTAAGAGAAAAATGGTTTAAAAAATCAGAGCCATTGTAGCTTTATCAAATCTTAATTAATATTTTATTGATATGCAATGTGATTAAACCTTATAGTCTTACAATAATCTTTTCACAGTAGGCTTCTTTGAATCAGGATCCAGTCAACAGTTTTAGCCTTTGGTTGATAAGTCTCTTAATTTACAATAGTTCCCTCCTCTTTTTTTTCTTGCTAGTTTTTGTTAAACTCGGTAATGTGTACAGTAAAACAACCCACATTCTAATTGTATTTTCATGGTGTTGTTTAGCATGTTCCTCTGGTATATATTTCCTGAAAATTGACAGCAAGATCTTGAGTCTTGAACAGATTAAGGTTTGAGGGTTGTTGGAAACAGATAAATGAAAGACCAATATCAGTGGCCACCCCCACCCACCCCGCAAAAAAAAACCCAAAATAAACGTGTGGGACCTAATGAAACTTAAAAGCTTCTGCATAGCAAAAGAAACTACAGACAAGGTGAACAGACAACCCACAGAATGGGAGAAAATCATAGCAAATGAAACAACCGACAGAGAATTGATTTCCAAAATATACAAACAACTGAGACAATGCAACACCAAAAAAACAAACAACCCAGTCGAAAAATGGGAAAAAGACCTAAAGAGACATCTCTCTGAAGACGATTTACAGATGGCCAAAAGACACGTGAAAAGATGCTCAGCGTCGCTCATTATCAGAGAAATGAAAATCAAACCTTCAGTGAGATACCACTTCACACCAGTCAGAATGGCCATCATCAAAAAATCTACACATTTATAAGTACTGGCGATGGTGTGGAGAAAAAGGAACACTCCTGCACTGTTGGTGGGAATGTAAATTGCTACAACCACTATGGAAGACAGTATGGCAATTCCTTAAAGAGCTGAGAATAGAGGCACCATAAGACACAGCAGTCCCACAGTTAGGCTTATACCCTGATGAAATCAAAACTGAAAGAGACACCTGTACCCCAGTGTTCATTGCAGCACTCTATACAATAGCTAGAACACGGAAGCAACCTAGATGTCCACCGATGAATGAATGGATAAAGAAAACTGTGGTATATGTATACAATGGAATATTTCTCAGCTGTTAAAAGATATGCAGAAGAATCAGCCCTAATGAGGTGGATGAACCTAGAACCTATTATACAAAGTGAAGTAAGTCAAGAGGAAAAGGACAAATGCAGTATACTAACACATATATATGGAATCTAGTAAGACAGTACCGATACATACAGATGCAGAGCAGCGATGGAGAAACAGAACAGACCTATGGACGTTGGTGGGAGGGAAGATCAGGCAAGAGGTATGGAAAGAGTTACATGGAAACCTACACTATCATGTATAAAAGAGATAAACATTGTGATTAAGCTGTAAGACAAAGGGAGCTTACGTGGGGGCTATGCATCAACTTGAGGGGTGGGACGGAGTGAAAAGGGAGAGGGGCTCAGGTGAGAAGGGTGAGGGATATACCTGTGACAGTTTGGGGGTTACGTATAGCTGTTAACAACAAAACTCTGTAAAAGACTTCTAACAATAACTTCACTGTACACCTGAAACTAATGCAACATTGTAAAACAACTAAACAACCCTAATTTAAAAAATGTGAAAACATTATTCTTTCATATTGCTTTTTCTTATCTCCTTTCCAATGAATGTGTCTCTCTCTTTTTTTCTTTTTTTAAATTAGAGTCCCAAGAGTGGCTTGAAAGAGAGGATTTATCTAGAGGAAAACCCAGAGAAAAATGAAGCAGTTCAGGACACTGTGAGTATGAAATCCATGAAACGATAGTATTTTCTTTGACTTTCCTTACTGTTAAGTGACAGATATCTGATATGTGTGTATGCATACCTATATTTATATTTTTTTAATTTGGAGAAAAAAGTTAAACTTATTAAAGGAACTTTAGGTTCACATCATTATGCAGCCACCAGCACATCTAACTCTAGAAGTTTTTCATCTTCCTCAGCTGAAACTAGATATCCACTAAACACTAACTCCCATTTTCCTCTCCCTCCAGCCCCGGAAACCCCCATTCTGCTTTCTGTCCCTTTGAATATGACTAGGAACCACATAATAAGTACAGTCATACAATATTTGTCCTTTAGTGACCAGCTTATTTCATTCAGCATGAGGTCTTCAAGTTTCATCTATGATTTAGTATGTATCAGAATTTCCTTCCTTTTTAAGGTTGGATAATAATCTATTGTGTGTGTATACCACATTTTGTTTATCCTTTCATTCATCAGTGAACACTTGGGTTGTTTCCATCATCTGGCTGTTGTGAATAATGTTACTCTGAACGTGGATGTACAAATAAATATCCATTCAAGTTCTTCCTTCAGTTTTTTTGGGTATATACTCAGAAATGGAGCTGCTAGAGATCTTGTCAATTAAAAACTTTTAGCATACTGATTTTATTTCTTAAAATTAGGACTGTAGAAAGTTTTATAACAAAAAAAATCTAACAGCATATTGTGATTCAGCCATTATTAGCAGCATAAGGACTATTGAAAAATCAGAACCGTCAAGTCTGCTATAAAATGAGTTGTCTCACTAATACTCTAAACAGATTTTTAAAAACATTATCACAGCTTTGTGGTTTAAAAAACAAGAGTACAGAAAAGCAGGATCAATGTGCATTTAAGTAATACTTGCTTAGAGTTGCAGCACACTTAAGGAAGAAAAACTGCAGCTATGTGTTTATGAAGTCACTTCATTTATAACTTGGAGGTCCATGTTCATAGTTCCAGCTGTAACTGCTGTGCAAATAACTCCCAAGTCACCGTAGCCTCACTCTGTTTGCTCAGCTACAGATCCTACATTATTAAAATGCTTTCAGATTTGAACCAGGCTGATTTTTATTTTTGTATTTGGTCCAAATTTCTATTTCTATTAATACTGTGTGGTCTTTTTTAAAATTTTTCAAAATTTTTGTCCATCTTTAATCTTTGGCCTGTGTGGGCTGCCCATTTCAGTGGCCTCTCCTGTTGCAGAGCATTGGCTCTGGGCGCATGCGCTCCAGAGCGCTGGCTCGCAATTGGACACACCTGTCCAGCTGCTCCGCAGTACGTGGGATCTTCCCGGGCCAGGGACTGAATCGGTGCCCGTTGCCCTGCAAGGCGGACTCTTTACCCACTGGACCGCTAGGGAAGCCCGCCTGTGTGGTCTTTGATTTCAGTATTTGCAGTATTCAAGTATCCCGTAATTTTGCACCATACACTAATGTTCCAGCACCCCCTTTTTCACGTTAAACCCAAATTTGTAAGTGAGTTGACACATGGATGCGCTATTGGATGGGAGTGAGCTCTGCCAAACTACGATCTATTTTTACAGGCTCGCTATCATTGTTTCTATAGCAGTGTTTGTGTGATTACTTGAACCTTTTATTGCATTATGCCAGGGATTTTCAGGCAGGAGGGATGGTTCCCTCGGGGCACATTTGGCAAGGTCTGCAAACATTCTTGATTGTCAGGACTGGACAGCCGCTCCTGGCATCCAGTGGGTGGAGAGTGGCCAAGGACGCTGCTCCTTATCTTATGCCGCGTAAGACAGCCCCACAACAAAGAATTATCTGGCCCAGAGTGTCAGCAGTGCCATAACTGGAAAACCCTGCCTGACGTACTTAAGAAAATGAACTTTAAATGAAAAAAAAATAGGGTTCCATTCATATAGTAATGTTTTAATTATATGACACTAATAGAAATTCTTTTTTTAACCTCTCTGCTAAACATGTCTTATTTCTACTCTCATTTTTTCCTTTTTCCTGTTACCTTCATTCACTTTTTTAAGCCTTTTAAAATTTTAATATTTATTTATTTATTTATTTATTTATTTTTATCTTTTGGAGGGTGGGGTGGGGGGGATGGGCGGGCCACTTCTATTGGTCTTTCATTTCTCTATTTTCATCAGTCTTTGTTCTTTGGCTCCTGTGAGCCTCCCATCGCGGTGGCGTCTGTCGTTGCAGAGCGCTGGCTCTGGGCACATGCGCGCCAGAGCTCCAGCTCGGTGATTGGACACATGGGTCCAGCCGCTCCACGGCACGTGGGATCTTCCCAGGCCAGGGATCGAACTGGCACCCCTTGCACTGCAAGGCGGTGTCCTTACCCACTGGGCCACCAGGGGAAGCCCCCTTCATTCACTTTTAATCTAACTTTTACAAATCGTAACTTTATGTAAGCCAGCTTTATTTCTTTCTGTAACAAGATCTAGATATGTATGAAATAATAAATGAAGCATACTGAGAGAGATTCAAACCAGGTAACCAAGGGTGTAGTAAGCAGAAGGTGTTTATTATTTCTAGGGGAAATATTTTCTCCCCAACTCCCCAACACCACCAAGAAACCATCAGTCCTGGAAAATTTGAGAGCTGCTTTGAAAATAAAACACCTAAAGAAAAAGAAATCCGAAGAACTGTCTTTTTTGATGGTTTGGCTTTATTTTGTCTCTGGAATTGACCATCAGGTAATTGTTGTGTCCCGTCTCTCTGAATGTCACCAGGACCCTCAGTCCCTTACGGGGAGTCCCTCTGCCCGGGCGGCACCCCGAATTATCGGAGCAGAGGACGATGACTTTGGCAGTGAACATGAACAGGTGATGACTCTTTCTAAAGCACAACTGATTCATTTTCTAAGTTGTTTGATTTCTTGCAAAAATGAACACTTTCTGGAACTGGAGATGATAGGAATTTGAAGCTAAAATGCTACAACTAATATTGTTTAGTTGCTTCAGTTAATTGCTTATTTTAACTTTGACTAATAGAAATGGCGTTGCTTTTGAAGCTGCTAAGAAGTCACTGATTTTTACCCAAGTATTTCATCTTGGGAGAAGGAGGATGTTCTTATACATTTTTTTTTAATTTTCAAATTCCAATTGTTTGTGGATGCCATACAGGAATATGACTGGCTTTATTCTTATCCTTGTTAGTAAGCTCACATGGTCTTGTCAATTATCTCAGTGCTTCTGAGAGACTCTTAAAATAACTTTTTAAAGACTTTCTACATAAATAACCATGAACAGAGACAGTTTCTATTTCCTTGTTTCCTAATGTTTATCTTTTATTTCTTGTTGTGCCTTCATTGCACTAGTTAGGATTTCCAGTGTGAGGCTAATTCAGTGTGGTAAGACAGGGTGCCCTGGCTTTATTCCCAAAATCTTTTTTGGAAGAATGTATTTTAGTTTTATTTATTAGTAATAGGATTTCAGGGATCGAACTGGCGCCCCTTGCACTGCAAGGCGGTGTCCTTATCCACTGGACCACCAGGGGAAGACCCCTTCATTCACTTTTAATCTAACTTTTACAAATCGTAACTTTATGTAAGCCAGCTTTATTTCTTTCTGTAACAAGATCTAGATATGTATGAAATAATAAATGAAGCATACTGAGAGAGATTCAAACCAGGTAACCAAGGGTGTAGTAAGCAGAAGGTGTTTATTATTTCTAGGGGAAATATTTTCTCCCCAACTCCCCACCACCACCAAGAAACCATCAGTCCTGGAAAATTTGAGAGCTGCTTTGAAAATAAAACACCTAAAGAAAAAGAAATCCGAAGAACTGTCTTTTTTGATGGTTTGGCTTTATTTTGTCTCTGGAATTGACCATCAGGTAATTGTTGTGTCCCGTCTCTCTGAATGTCACCAGGACCCTCAGTCCCTTACGGGGAGTCCCTCTGCCCGGGCGGCACCCCGAATTATCGGAGCAGAGGACGATGACTTTGGCAGTGAACATGAACAGGTGATGACTCTTTCTAAAGCACAACTGATTCATTTTCTAAGTTGTTTGATTTCTTGCAAAAATGAACACTTTCTGGAACTGGAGATGATAGGAATTTGAAGCTAAAATGCTACAACTAATATTGTTTAGTTGCTTCAGTTAATTGCTTATTTTAACTTTGACTAATAGAAATGGCGTTGCTTTTGAAGCTGCTAAGAAGTCACTGATTTTTACCCAAGTATTTCATCTTGGGAGAAGGAGGATGTTCTTATACATTTTTTTTTAATTTTCAAATTCCAATTGTTTGTGGATGCCATACAGGAATATGACTGGCTTTATTCTTATCCTTGTTAGTAAGCTCATATGGTCTTGTCAATAAGCTCAGTGCTTCTGAGAGACTCTTAAAATAACTTTTTAAAGACTTTCTACATAAATAACCATGAACAGAGACAGTTTCTATTTCCTTGTTTCCTAATGTTTATCTTTTATTTCTTGTTGTGCCTTCATTGCACTAGTTAGGATTTCCAGTGTGAGGCTAATTCAGTGTGGTAAGACAGGGTGCCCTGGCTTTATTCCCAATCTTAGGAAGAATGTATTTAGTCATTTATTAGTAATAGGATGTTAGCTATAGGTTTTTATAGATACTTCTTTTTAATTGAGGAATTTTCCTTCTATTCTTAGTTCAATAGGAATTTTTATCATGAATGGCTGTTGAATTTTGTTGAATGATGGAGATGATTACATGTTTTTTTAAAGAATTTTAATATAGTAAATTACATTAATTGATGTAATTAGCATCAGTTGAAAGATGTTGAAACAGCTTTGCTTCCTGGGAGAAAGCCCACTTAGTCATAATATATTTTCTTTTTTATAATATTGTTGGAGTCAATTAGCCATTATTTTGCTGAGGATTTTTGTGTCTGTGTTTATGGGGGATAGTAGTGGGTAGTTTTCTTTTTTATATAATATCTTTGGTTTTGATAGGTGAGTCATGCTGAGTTCTTAGAATGAACTGAGAATTAGTCCTCTTGTATTTTCTGGAAGAGATTGTACAGAATGCATATTGTTTCAATTAACTTAAATGATTCTAGGTTAAAGTTAACTCTTGGTGCTTTCTGTGTTCATTGCACTCTGAGAACATACAGGTATTCTAGGAATTGTCTTATTTAAAATCATACAACTCCAATTCCTACCACCATTTCTATGATTAGCTTGTAAGGAAGACAGCAATTTCGTTACTACACAAAAAGCCTTCCGTTAACATTCTTGGAAGTTATTAACCTGTTTCTTGTGTACTGATTTGTAGACACGTGAGCTCTCTGATAATTTTGTTCTGGACTTGTGTTTTCCCAGGATGGTCTTTCTGCCAACCTGTTCACAAGAGATTATTTTCAGAGAAAGATATTCTGTAGCCTATGAAACTTAAAATAAATTCTAGTGGAATGTTTTTAAATCTTGAATTTTTTTAGGGTAGGTCAGAGTGAAATTTGTTTACTCTTGATTAATCAAGCTGACATTACATTTTGCATTATTGGCATTATTGATGTATATTTATTGTCATTATTTATGTATTGGCGTTGTTGATGTTTATTTCTTTTTCTAGATCAATGGGCAGTGCAGCTGTTTCCAGAGCATCGACCTGCTAAAATCTCGCCCTGCTCACTTGGCTGCTTTCTTACACCATGTAGTTTCTCAGTTTGACCCTGCAACATTGGTAAATATTTTATAATTTGTCCAATTCAAAGTTTGTATGTTGATTCAAATACCGTGAAACTTTTGAACTTGGCGAGATGAGTGGATAGACTTCTTTCAGTTTTCTAAACATACGAGATATGAAAGATGATGAAAATATTACTAATTTATTTTCTAAAGACTAGGTTTTATTGTAATAACTACATTGATTATGGTGACCAACTTGTTCCAGACATTTCTACTCAGGATCTAACAGATTGCATTTTTCATCATTTCTTCCCCGTTTTTTTCTGTACTACAGCTCTGTTACCTCTATTCAGACCTGTATAAACAGACCAATTCCAAGGAGACTCGGCGTGTCTTCCTTGAGTTTCACCAATTCTTCCTGGATCGATCTGCAGTAAGTTACCAAGTCAATATTACAGTCTTGCTTCATTGTCCTACTTCCAATTGTCCCTCCCATGTTTTTGGACTTTATTGTACTTTCTTACATCCGTATTATATCTCAGTTACTGATTGCTCAGGACACTTATTTTTTTTTATCATTTCTGAGTTAGTTAGTTATAGGTATATGAATTCTCATACTAAGTTTTAAAGGATACACACACACCCCCACACCCACCCAAAGGGTAGTACTTATATAATTGGACTCTGGTTGGCCTTCTTTGAAGTTTGTAGTGATAACAGATAACAGTGGTGTTTTAGTTCACCAGTAAAAATCTTAATAAGGTTTTTAAACGAATGCCTTTAATCATTAGCCTTCCTATAGGGTAAATAACAGCCTTTGGTCAGTTCAGTTCAGTCGCTCAGTTGTGTCCGACTCGGCGCCCCCGTGGACTGCGGCGCTCCAGGCTTCCCTGTCCTGCCCCGTCTCCTGGAGCCTGCTCAGGCTCGTGTCCACTGACTCAGGGGCAGTCTGCTGCGTGGCTCTAGTCCTTCCATATGTGCAGACCTCTGAGATGACTGTTTCATACCTTCTCTGCCTTAGACTCTCCATCTCTTCCTCTCCTTTTCTTTTCTCCACTGATAACCTGGCTGTTTCTTTGAGGAATTTAAAGTGTACAGAAGATGATTTCTACCAGATGTTATCACCGTCTACCTCTGTCATACCATGTGCTCCGCCCTCTCTCCTGTTGATGTGTAAGGGATTGTTCTGCTTTTAGTCCAAGCTCACCTCTTCCCCTCTTTATCCAGATGGTATTTTCAGAAGAAAGTTACCTGGTAATGGGGTCAGAAACTACAGTTGTTGTGTGAACAGATCATAGCTAAGAAGTAAATTATGATACTGTCATCTTATTTCAGTATTAAACACTGCAGATGTAAGAACTGGAGATTTAAGACTCCAGAGCCTCAGCATTGATATCCAGCGTTTTGTCACTGGGAGTGTGACTGTTATTGTGAGGGTTTTAGGCTTTCCATAGCAAATGATTGGGAATAGCATGGTCTGCAATGTAAGTGTTTCAAATATAGCAAATGAAATCATTGTTATATATGAATAAGTATTTCAGATGGTAATCTATACATAGTTGAGGTTTTACCTATATTGATTCAAATGGTGTGTAACTGAATATCTTAACCAGTGATTCTAGAAAACCCAAACCAATATTCATTCATTCTAGAAAGCCAATGCCAGCAGGCATACATAAGGCACAGAAGCATTCAATCATCTAGTAAAACAGATTGTAGGTATTTCCTTTATAACTTTGTCCATGGGGAAAGGACTTATTTTTCAAGTTGAAACAATAGAACTTGCCAGAGCTTGGAAATTTAGATGGATAGAACCCCTCAAAATGAGCTTATACGTGACTACACTTGTAAATATATGTATTCAAGTTTTATCTTTTCATTTTGTGTAAGGACTTAATATGCATCCTCAAAGACCCTTAATGCTATTTCACGTTTTGTTTGCATTTTTGTTTTAGCACCTGAAAGTTTCTGTTCCTGATGAAATATCAGTAGATCTAGGTAAGTCTGGAGCACTAGTGTGCTAGAGAATTATATCTCTGTAGACAGGTAGTCCAGCTCCTGTCTAAAGGTCTTACCTGCTTTGTGGTGACTAGTAGGTCTTATGAATCACAGCAGAAAAAGTCTGTAACACATTTAAGGGTAAATGAAATGTGCATTCTGAGATGAAATACATAAAATGTAGTGAACCTCTCTTTGTCTTACTTCAAGTTAAGTTTAGATCAAATAGTGCCGGGTTGAATGTACCTTTAGATCAGGTGATTTCTTTTATTTACAGAAAAAAGAAGACCCGAGCTCATTCCTGAGGACCTGCATCGCCACTATATCCAAACTATGCAGGAAAGAGTCCACCCAGAAGTTCAGAAGCACTTGGAAGATTTTCGGTAAGCCTGGAGGTCGATAGAAGCTGAAACAGTTGCCCTGAATGCATTGTCTTTTTAGGTAGGAAAAGGTTATCCGTTAAGTCATTGGCACGACATACGGTCTTTATCACTGGTTCTAAAGCTTCATGAACTTCTGTCGTCAGCAGGTTGGCATGGGCCTGAGAGCGCGTAGTCCCCGTTGCTTACACCGGCAGGAGCTGAGCTTAGTGCCTGTCTTTGCCAGATGTGTGCTTCGGGATATGTGTTCTGTAGAGTGACTGCCTCTGGAATTTTCTCCCTCTGGTGTCCTGGGTGACATTTTCTCCCAAATAGAAAGCCGTGACCTTTTAGCCATTGCTAGAAATCCGTGACTATGGAAACTCTGGTGAAGTGTCTCCAGAGGGAGATAGTTTTTCTCTGGGCTACCTCAGGAAATGTCTCCTGTTCCCTTTAGGCAGAAGCGTAGCATGGGGCTGACCTTGGCTGAAAGTGAACTGACCAAACTCGACGCAGAGCGAGACAAGGACCGGGGAACTCTGGAGAAGGAACGGGCATGTGCAGAACAGATTGTTGCCAAAATTGAAGAAGTGTTGTAAGTAGTAGAAACACGTGTAGAAATGCTCTTCTCTACTGAGATGCTAATTACGCATAAAGTACGTTTTGAACAAATTGAGAAGGGGTGTCAAGTTGTCTTTGCAGAGAGGTTTATTTTGTTGTAATACTTGAGAGGCTGAAATCTTACATTTTTGCTGATATTTAGATAACATTCTTGTGTTTCTGCCTGGGTATTGGTAAAATGAGTAACTAGAATTTCTAGCTGATCAAAAGCAGGTTGAATACTTGCATTGGCTTCGGTTCACAGGCTTTGAAAATGTTTCTTGCTGTAAAACACTTACAGCAAGCTGATGGCATGAGCGGGAAAAGTCTAGAGGTCCTTCAGTGATCAGCGTTCTTCTGATGTTTCATTCCAGGTGACAGAGATTTTAGGGTGGGTCCCACGGCATTTACTGAGCCACAGGGGGGGCCTCTCTGGTGGCGCAGATGGGAAAGAATCTGCTTGCAATGTGGGAGACCCGGGTTTGATGCCTGGGCTGGCTGGAGCAGGGAATGACTACCCACTCCAGTATTCGTGCCTGGAGAAGTCCATGTGAACTTGGCTCTGTTTTGTTATTTCAGTGACCTGAGTTTAGTAACAACTCTTTTATTAAACTTTAATATTTCATTTTTGAATGCTTTCCTCATTTTTAGGATGACTGCTCAGGCTGCAGAAGAAGAAAAGAGGTAATATAACTCTTTTTTCCTAGAATTTAAAGAGAAAAAAGAAACTGTCTTTTCTCCCATCCTAAATGAAGACTTATTTCTTTTAACTTAAAAATATAGACCGTCTCCCTCTGATGTCTTGTATTTTGTGTGACTACTATTCTAGTATCTTGAGTAGAATCCTTTACTGTTCACAGTGCGTGGATAGCTTCTTAGTTTTCACTCAGTGAATTCTAAGACTTTCAACATGAGGGTTTGGGAAGTCATTTGATACCTTTATTCTACCCACCGTCCCTTCCCAGAAGTCTTATTTTACTTAATCCTCTCGCCCCCAGTTCGACAATGCAGTATGTTATTCTCATGTACATGAAGCATTTGGGTGTAAAAGTGAAAGAGCCCCGAAACCTGGAGCACAAGCGGGGTCGGATTGGATTCCTTCCAAAAATCAAGGTAAGACTGGGAAACGTGGTGCATTCAGGGCCCCAGTGCTTCTTTACCACTGACTGCAGTGCCTTCCTTCTTCTTAGGGCTTCCTTTTTCAGCATGTCAGTAGGCATAAGATACGGTCCCTGTTCTCAGGAAACTCAAAATCTAGTTGGAAGTCCAGAAAAGTGAAAATAATAGCTTACACAGAGAGCTGTCCTCAGCTCCGTTTCAGCCCGATGCTTTTCTCTATGGTACCTGTCAGTGTTTGTAATTATTGGTATTTTTATTTCTTGTTTGTTAGACTGTAAAGCTGGATGAAGATACGGACTGCTTCTTTGTACCCCAGCTTTTAGCATAGTGCCTTCAGACATTAGCTAGCTTAGCTAATATTATTCAGCGGACGAAATGAATTACTTAAAACAGGCTCCCAGGAAATGTGTTACAAAGCTCTGAAGAGTTTGAAAAGGCATCTTTGATGTGTATGTAGCGCTGTGTGCCAGCCTCTAGGAAGAGTGCCCTGTGCACATCTTTCACTCACACATAACCATTTTTTTTTGTCCAATGCTTGGCTCTGTTTTGTTATTTCAGTGACCTGAGTTTAGTAACAACTCTTTTATTAAACTTTAATATTTCATTTTGAATGCTTTCCTCATTTTAGGATGACTGCTCAGGCTGCAGAAGAAGAAAAGAGGTAATATAACTCTTTTTTCCTAGAATTTAAAGAGAAAAAAGAAACTGTCTTTTCTCCCATCCTAAATGAAGACTTATTTCTTTTAACTTAAAAATATAGACCGTCTCCCTCTGATGTCTTGTATTTTGTGTGACTACTATTCTAGTATCTTGAGTAGAATCCTTTACTGTTCACAGTGCGTGGATAGCTTCTTAGTTTTCACTCAGTGAATTCTAAGACTTTCAACATGAGGGTTTGGGAAGTCATTTGATACCTTTATTCTACCCACCGTCCCTTCCCAGAAGTCTTATTTTACTTAATCCTCTCGCCCCCAGTTCGACAATGCAGTATGTTATTCTCATGTACATGAAGCATTTGGGTGTAAAAGTGAAAGAGCCCCGAAACCTGGAGCACAAGCGGGGTCGGATTGGATTCCTTCCAAAAATCAAGGTAAGACTGGGAAACGTGGTGCATTCAGGGCCCCAGTGCTTCTTTACCACTGACTGCAGTGCCTTCCTTCTTCTTAGGGCTTCCTTTTTCAGCATGTCAGTAGGCATAAGATACGGTCCCTGTTCTCAGGAAACTCAAAATCTAGTTGGAAGTCCAGAAAAGTGAAAATAATAGCTTACACAGAGAGCTGTCCTCAGCTCCGTTTCAGCCCGATGCTTTTCTCTATGGTACCTGTCAGTGTTTGTAATTATTGGTATTTTTATTTCTTGTTTGTTAGACTGTAAAGCTGGATGAAGATACGGACTGCTTCTTTGTACCCCAGCTTTTAGCATAGTGCCTTCAGACATTAGCTAGCTTAGCTAATATTATTCAGCGGACGAAATGAATTACTTAAAACAGGCTCCCAGGAAATGTGTTACAAAGCTCTGAAGAGTTTGAAAAGGCATCTTTGATGTGTATGTAGCGCTGTGTGCCAGCCTCTAGGAAGAGTGCCCTGTGCACGTCTTTCACTCACACATAACCATTTTCTTTCAACGGACCCTTAGAAGTGTGTTTGTGGTTCAGAGTAACAAAAGAAGCCGACTCTGTTATGTGTCTCTTAGCTCTTCAATTGTACCTTCAATTGATTCTAGCAAAGTATGAAGAAAGATCGGGAAGGCGAAGAAAAAGGGAAGCGAAGAGGATTCCCCAGCATCTTGGGGCCCCCCAGGAGACCAAGCCGCCATGACAACAGTGCAAGTAAGTGGAGGTTTGCAGTGCTGCGCCCCCACCATCCCGTGCTGACTTTACATCAGAGGCTCATTTAGCTAGGCTGGGTTGCTGGAGAGAGATGTTCTAGAAGTGTTTCCAGTAGAACATCTATTGCTTCTTCGGTGTCATTTCTAACCGAGCCCCTGTGTGACCTCCCAGTTGTCATAAACATCTTATGATATGTCAGTAGAATATCTCATCAAGTGTCCATAAGACAGTTTACTTACTTGTTCTGATTTTGTTTGCCTTCGAGTTCTTTTTTTTTTTTTTTCTTTTGAATTTTGGCCTCTTTTATTGACTATTTATTTATTTTCATCCATCTTTATTCTTCGGCCTGTGTGGGCCTCCCATCACAGTGGCCTGTCTCGCTGCAGAGCACTGGCTCTGGGCACATGTTCTCCAGAGCACTGGCTCGTAATTGGACACACTGGTCCAGCCGCTCCACGGCACATGGAATCTTCCCAGGCCAGGAATTGAACTGGTGCCCCTTGCCCTGCAAGGTGGGCTCTTTACCCACTGGACCACCAGGGAAGCTCTGTTTGCCTTCAAGTTCTGATGGTTCAGTTTATAAAACAAAATGTGCACAGACGTTACCACCATATCTTTTTATCTATCTGTGACTCATTTCCTCCATACTGCTCCGGTTTTCCACCTCCTCATTCGGCTTTATTTTCTGATGTCCCTCTGCCCTCAGGCCTCACAGAGAGTTGGTCTCCTCAAGAGGGCTGCAGGAGAGGTCAGGGTGGTGGTGCTGTGGGGAGAGAGATTGGGTCACACAGTGGTTCTCACGTTGGGCAGTACCACATTTGAAAATACTGGCGTAGGTGGAGTTGGGGGCAGGTGTTGTTATACAGGGAACCTGAGTCTCCCACACAGTGAGGAGTTCTCATTCAAATGTCAGTGGTGCCCCTTGTTGAGAAACACTGAGAAGATGAAGAAAATCTTTTGAGAAGAGATCGAGAAGAATGGAAAATTTAACAGGTGGTGATCTTGAGTCCCAAGGGAGGCAGAAGAAGAATTGCCGGAATTAGGGAAGGAAGACCTTGGGGATTAGAGATGTATGGAGCTCTGTGAGGACCCTCTATGGGGAATGGTGACCTGAGAGTCTTTAGCGGCTCCTGGTGACAGATGTGAGCAGTGGTCATGAGCAGGATGGGGTTTATTCTGCATGGTCTCTGAGGCATGTCGTGATGAAGAAGTCGTGAGTGTTGGAGAGGAGTGGGTAGGGCCTGCTCAGAGCGCACAGAGCCAGCGGGCGTCATCTTCACTCTGAGCAGAAGTGCAGCTTCGTGCGTGTCCCTCTCTGGCTCGCAGTGTCCTCTCTTCTCCCACCCAGTGCTGATCTTCTCAGCTGCTTACCTCATGACCCTTCGTCCTCTGCCTCTCCTCTCTCCCCATCATCTTCTACCATCTCCCACCCTTTTTTCCTCCTTTATTGCCCCGCCTTGCCTTTCTGTCTGTCTTTCTTAGCTCTTTCCTTCTCTTTCTTTCTTGCTGAATTTTCTCCTTCCTTCCTTCTTGCCTTTCCATCTGTCTATCTATTCCTCACTCTGTATAATAAGTCATGTTATATTTTTCTAGGGCCCACCATGTCCAAGACATCTTTCTAAATTCTTTTCATCATCCTCTGTTAAGTTGTTTTGCCGCCTAGAGGATCGACCACCTGAGTTAACATCACTTTCTGTTAGTCGGCAGAGCCATGGAGTTGCAGAAGCAGCGGCACCCCAAGCACTTGTCCACACCCTTGTCTGTGAGCCCGGAGCCTCAGGACTCTGCCAGGCTGCGCCAGAGCGGATTGGCAAGCGAAGGAGCGGACAGTGGGTACATGCCAGCCAGTTCCACGTCCTCCACGGTTTCAGGGGCCACTCTCTCCCAGGAAGGAGGGAAGGAGAATGATATGGGTGAGCTAATGCCATCATTCAGCTTAGCTACGTATCAGGATTCTAAAACAACTATACTAAGAATTAGAGCGGCAGATTATTTGAATCAAGACTGAAGCCCAGTTTAGTTTTAGCATTTTAACATTCTGTAGCCAATGACAAATCTATGCCAAATGGTAATTTTGAGTTATTATCCCTTCAGAAAATGTTTCTGGAGTTCTCTGTCAAGCCGTAGCTCTGTAGCAGAAATTAGCATACAATTATTATACATGGGTTCTTGCCGCATGCACCTTAGCCTTCTGGGGGGAAATAGTCATCAATATCATAAATAAAAAATTCAAATTTGGGGAGTGTTGAGGGGACCAGTCAGAAGTTAGAGGCATATACAACAGGTCCTTGTTGTTATTTATCTATTTTGTTGTATATGGTAGTATGTATATTCAGTGAAGATTGTTCTGTGTTTAAGAATGTTATCAATGTAAAATTGATAGAATTAAAACAAAAATAATAGAAGTTAGAGACAGATCTGTGAACATGGGGCACATCTAAAGAAGACTTCAAAAATCTGAGATACCAGGGTTTTTCTTTTTTAAAGCTAAGGAGAATCCAGCTGAGAGGAAGAGGTTAAAAATACGGGAAATGGACTGTATAATCAATAGAAAAGCGTTTTCAGATGGAGAGAAGCAATGGTATATGGAATGTATGTGAAAGGCAAGGTTATTGGTGAAGAGTGACGGTTTAGCGAGAAGGGCAAGGGATTGAAGAGTAAAGACAGGAAGTAATTGTAGGTAATTGAGAAAAGAGCATATTACCGTATTTCTTCATAGCTGTCATAATCAGTTTGTTAAGCAAGTGAGCCGGGAGAATTAGGTCGTTTTATTTGGAGAAGGAAATACTGTCTGTATTGGTGATTTGGGGAGCAGTTTGGTTTCTGATGTGACAGAGTCAAGGACAGGTCTACGGGAGTGCTCACCAAGGCAGCATAGAGGGGGTTACCAGTGATGAAGCAGGCAAGGCGTCAAGGAGCCGAGGGTTTGGGCACCTTTACAGACGTAGATTTTGAGCTGGCTGCATTTGGTAAGAGGATGGAGAGGAGAACTGGGAGCTGGCAGCCAAAGGCTCGGTGTTGCTACATGGTGGTTGGTAGGGGAGAATGCGCCCTCACTCAGCGAGCGCCTCAGTGGAGCTAGGGATTTTTCATAAGAAGGTAAGATGATAGTCTAAGTGTAGCACTGAGGGAGAAGAAGGGTCGCTGTCTCGTCACCCTGCACTGCACAGTGGATGGCAGAAGCAGCAGTCTCTGTGCCAGGGCGCTGTGGCAGAAGACAAAGACGTAGGGGTGGCATGCATAGAGAAGTCTGGAGCTTCTGTCTTCCGTGAAATTCTGAAGACGTTGGATTGAGTAATGCGTGAATTCATGGCTCTCATGTCTCAGTGAAATCAAAGAAAGATAGGTAATGAATACATAAGAAACATAAAGAAAAAAGAAGTAGAGGAAGAGAAGACGTTTCCACAAACTTGGAGGAATAAAAGTGGGTGTGAGTGGTTTGACAGATAAAACAACAGAAAGGCAATCAGAGCCCATAGTCTGTGCAAGGAGCCCAAGGTGGGAGCCCGTCTCCAGCAGAACCCAGGACAGACCTTGGGCTCCGAGTTGGCATATGAATTATGAGTGTGGAGTATGGAATGCATGAGTAAGAAGTTTATTTTTTAGTGCCTTTTAAAATTTTATGTTAGAATGTTGTTTCTAGTTAAGCGAGAAGGGCAAGGGAGAATTGAAGGAGGGTTAAATCAAAACAAATTAGAAAAGCGTTTTCAGATGGAGAAATGGTATATGGAATGTATGTGAAAGGCAAGGTTATTGGTGAAGAGTACGGTTTAGCGAGAAGGGCAAGGATTGAAGAGTAAAGACAGGAAGTAATTGTAGGTAATTGAGAAAAGAGCATATTACCGTATTTCTTCATAGCTGTCATAATCAGTTTGTTAAGCAAGTGAGCCGGGAGAATTAGGTCGTTTTATTTGGAGAAGGAAATACTGTCTGTATTGGTGATTTGGGGAGCAGTTTGGTTTCTGATGTGACAGAGTCAAGGACAGGTCTACGGGAGTGCTCACCAAGGCAGCATAGAGGGGGTTACCAGTGATGAAGCAGGCAAGGCGTCAAGGAGCCGAGGGTTTGGGCACCTTTACAGACGTAGATTTTGAGCTGGCTGCATTTGGTAAGAGGATGGAGAGGAGAACTGGGAGCTGGCAGCCAAAGGCTCGGTGTTGCTACATGGTGGTTGGTAGGGGAGAATGCGCCCTCACTCAGCGAGCGCCTCAGTGGAGCTAGGGATTTTTCATAAGAAGGTAAGATGATAGTCTAAGTGTAGCACTGAGGGAGAAGAAGGGTCGCTGTCTCTTCACCCTGCACTGCACAGTGGATGGCAGAAGCAGCAGTCTCTGTGCCAGGGCGCTGTGGCAGAAGACAAAGACGTAGGGGTGGCATGCATAGAGAAGTCTGGAGCTTCTGTCTTCCGTGAAATTCTGAAGACGTTGGATTGAGTAATGCGTGAATTCATGGCTCTCATGTCTCAGTGAAATCAAAGAAAGATAGGTAATGAATACATAAGAAACATAAAGAAAAAAGAAGTAGAGGAAGAGAAGACGTTTCCACAAACTTGGAGGAATAAAAGTGGGTGTGAGTGGTTTGACAGATAAAACAACAGAAAGGCAATCAGAGCCCATAGTCTGTGCAAGGAGCCCAAGGTGGGAGCCCGTCTCTCCAGCAGAACCCAGGACAGACCTTGGGCTCCGAGTTGGCATATGAATTATGAGTGTGGAGTATGGAATGCATGAGTAAGAAGTTTATTTTTTAGTGCCTTTTAAAATTTTATGTTAGAATGTTGTTTCTAGTTAACCTGCAGTTGTTGCAGAATGTGCTTGTGGGTGAGGTTGAAGCTTTCTAGGGGATGGGTTTTTTTTTTTTTTTCAGTTATTATCCTTATTAGCACCGTCTGTCTGATTTTTGTCTTTTCAGGATCAAAGCAAGCTGGAGAGGCGCCTGCATCTGGAGACTCCTTGGATGGCACACCTCGTACTCCCAACACCATCTTCGATTTCCCCGCTCCTCCATTAGACCAGGTGCAGGAGGAGGAATGGGAAGTGGAGAGGTAATTCCGTGGCGTCTTAGGGGTGTTTAGGACATTGCTTAAATGTTTTTCACCATATAGTATGGGCTTCCCTGGTGGCTGAGGTGGTAAAGAATCCACCTGCAATGCGGGAGACCTAGGTTCTGTACCTGGGCTGGGAAGATCACTGGAGAAGGGAAAGGCTACCCACTCCAGTATTCGTGCCTGAAGAGTGCCCTGGCTTGTCCATGGGGTCGCGAGGAGTCGGACACAAGTGAACGACTTCCACATGCCTGTACCTTACTGTGTTTTTTCTACGAGTTGTTTTTTGGTGAGGGGAAGAAGTAGAACTTACTGGTAGTGAATATTATGTAGGTACTGAAATGTTTTTTGAATTTATTTGATACTAAATCATTGCAATATCCAGAAGAATTATTTATCAGTCACTGTAGTTTAACACAGTTTTGTATATCTTTATGATCAGTTTCATGATTCCCATTTTGTTTGTGTGATTCAAACCAAAAGTTTGACTCAAAGTTTGGTGACTCTCTGTTCTCCATTGTTTTAGGGTTACTGAACATGGGACACCAAAGCCCTTTCGAAAGTAAGTAATCTCATAGTAGCTTTCGGTAGGGGCACATTTTATCCCCCGAAGTCCTAGTTTTAAAGGAAAAGAGGCCTTGTACACAAATCTGTTAGATAGTATAAAAGAAATTTCTTAATAAACAGTTATTTAAAAGATATTTAGAGAGGCATTTATAACACATGTAAGCTATTTTGTAGGGGAGGATGATGTTTTCGGCTCTGTGCTAAGCATTACTTCAGAAATCTGACTGATTTACAGTAATGTGAGACTTGTGCTATTTCCAGTTGTCCATGTGATGTCCTCAGATAGAAATCATTATTTGTTCTTTGTTAGGTTTGACAGCATAGCTTTTGGAGAAAGTCAGAGTGAGGATGAACAGTTTGAAAATGACTTAGAGACGGATCCACCCAACTGGCAACAGCTCGTCAGTCGAGAAGTGTTACTGGGACTGAAGCCTTGTGAGATCAAAAGACAGGAAGTAATTAATGGTGAGTTTAATTTGTTTTTGTTATTGTTGTTGTTCACATATATTGAGTTTTATTAGAGTTAAACCAATCCTCGAGTCCTGGAGTTTGCTTCAGAGTTCCTGCTAACCTTTCATTTTGAACAGAGAGGGAATTCAACTAATGGATGATCCTTGAACTTTCCAACTTAAAAATGCAACTGATGGTATGAGTCTTATTGATAATTTAAAAGCAAAATGTGTTTAGCATTCAGGGTATTTAAGACTGATAGCATTATAGATCTTAATGTGAAAAATCGTTGAGACAACATTTGTAGCATCAGTTTGCTTTCAAGCTGTTATTTTTTGTGCTTAGGTTGTAAATGAGGAAGCTTAGGATGACTTGTTAAATTAGTCAAGATCATACAGCTGATAAGTAATTGAAAGAAAACTAGAATCTAAGTCTTCTTTTACCCTTGTGCAGTGTTCTTTATTTTATCCTAGCATATATGACATGGACACTTATCTGCTACTGTCTTTGTGATTTGAAGAAATACCCTTTCTGGCTCTGGCAGCACTGAGGCATGGTGAAATTAGGAAGTCTGACCTCAGAGATAAGAGTTTATAGAGAAAACTTCCCTGGTGATCCAGTGGATAAGACCCTGCCTGCCAATGCAGGGGACATGCGTTCAATTCCTGGCTGGGAAGATCCCACACGCTGCAAGGCTGCTAAGCCCGTGTGCTACAACTACTGATCCTGCATTCTAGAGCCCATGCTCTGCAACAAGAGAAGCCACCACAGTGAGAGGATGAGGCACTGCAACTAGAGAGTAGCCCCCATTTGCCACAACTAGAGAAAGCCCACGTGCATCAACATAGACCCAGTACAACCTAATTAATTAATTTAAAAAGAGTTAATAGGCAAATTAGTAGCACAGAGTACTGTTATTTTTGAAGAGAGTTCAGTTCAAAGTCCCTGTGATATTTCGGTTTATAGTTTTCTAATGTTGTAGTTATGATTGGTTGGTACTACCAACCAATGGATTTTGGAGTACATTGTTAACTTTTAAATACAAAGTAATCGAGCTTCCCTGGTGGTCCAGTGGGTAAAGAGTCTGCCCTGCAGTGCAAGGGGCACCGGTTCGATACCTGGTCCGGGAAGATCGTACATGCTGCAGAATGACGGAACTGGTGTGTAATTATGAGCCAGTGCTCTGGAGCGCATGCACCCTGAGCTGGTGCTCTGCAGCGAGAGAGGCCACTGTGGTGGAAGGCCCACACAGGCCAAAGGTGGATGAAAAATAAATAAATAAGAAACCAATAGAAGAGGCCAAAATTAAAAAACAATACACTGTTAAATGCAAAATAGTTTTGAATACTTTTCATTTGCCAATATTCATCTCTTAGAGCCAGTCTATAGGAGAGTTTCATGGAATTAAGAAGTGACTTCAGAGATACCATATTTTTTTCAAAGCTAGAGTTATTATTGTTACTCATTTGCTACTTAATTTCAGCCAAAGCCCATGTTGAATCCCATTCTGGGAAAGGTAACACTTTATATTTCCTGTTTTTCTGCTTAGAATTGTTCTATACTGAGAGAGCTCATGTTCGAACGTTGAAGGTTCTAGATCAAGTGTTCTACCAGCGAGTGTCCAGAGAAGGAATTTTGTCACCTTCAGAATTACGGAAAATTTTTTCTAACTTAGAAGATATTCTTCAACTTCACAGTAAGATAAATTGACTTTGATCTTTGTCTGTAACATGTTCAATAGATAAAAGATTGTGGGTACATAAAGGCAGCGTAACAGTAAAATCTTGTAAATGTGTCCATGTTAGCATTCCTGAAAGTCTGTAATTACATGTGACCATAAGGTAAAGAAATGATTGGTTCTTTGAATTTCTCCCCAATTCCTTACTCTTACCTTATCAGCTTTTGTTGTACAGAGTATTACCACAATGCCTAAGATGAAAAGCATGAATAGTTAAAACGACCCTTGGAAATTCCCTACTACTTACATTCCATGTATTTTTTACCATATATATTCTGTATCATATATGTATAAATATATATTATAATATGAAGCATCAAGCCCCATGGTGGGAGAATATTCAGGAGGTAGATTATTTGATTGTTTTGTCACTTGGAATGCTTGAGGGAACGCATAAAGTCTTGCTGGCTGTCCCAGGCTGTAGTCATCTTGGACTTTGGAGACAGTAGTATCAGCTTCTCTCTTTGTAAGTCACTGTTTCTCCAGGACCCTTACTTTTCTGTTTGTTTTTTGTTTGTTTTCTTTTCCCCATCATGCCTCTTTTTTATTTATATTTATTTTCATCCATCTTTTTATATTCTTTGGCATGTATGGGCCTCCCATTGCAGTGGCCTCTTTCACTGCAGAGCACTGGCTCTGGGCACATGCGCTCCAGAGCGCTGGCTCGTAATTGGACACACCAGCCCAGCCGTTCCGTGGCACATGGGTTCTTCCTGGGCCAGGGTTCAAACCGGGGCCCCTTGCACTGCAAGGCATACTCTCTACCCACTGGACCACCAGGGCAGCCCCAGGACCCTTACCTTTTGGTCTTTCTTTCACCAAGGATGCCATCTTCACCTACCGACACCCGCCCACCAAATGGTTGCCTTGTGCTCCTGTGTGGGTGATCCGTGGTCTCACCCGTGTGCGTGACACACGCAAGCATGATGATGTCTCCTACCTGGGAACACACCCAGTTTGAGAGGAGCAGTGGGCAGAGTCACCTGTACAATTGAAGTTTGTTTTTCACAAGTGTGGTTAGTTATAGATGGAGTCTTGAGGATAAATGTGTATTTGATGCACCTGTACTATACATAATGTGCTAGTGTTCACATTATTTTACTTTGATCTTTGTCTGTAACATGTTCAATAGATAAAAGATTGTGGGTACATAAAGGCAGCGTAACAGTAAAATTGAACCATGTTACATCTGTTTAACATGTGACCATAAGGTAAAGAAATGATTGGTTCTTTGAATTTCTCCCCAATTCCTTACTCTTACCTTATCAGCTTTTGTTGTACAGAGTATTACCACAATGCCTAAGATGAAAAGCATGAATAGTTAAAAGCGACCCTTGGAAATTCCCTACTACTTACATTCCATGTATTTTTTACCATATATATTCTGTATCATATATGTATAAATATATATTATAATATGAAGCATCAAGCCCCATGGTGGGAGAATATTCAGGAGGTAGATTATTTGATTGTTTTGTCACTTGGAATGCTTGAGGGAACGCATAAAGTCTTGCTGGCTGTCCCAGGTTGTAGTCATCTTGGACTTTGGAGACAGTAGTATCAGCTTCTCTCTTTGTAAGTCACTGTTTCTCCAGGACCCTTACTTTTCTGTTTGTTTTTTGTTTGTTTTCTTTTCCCCATCATGCCTCTTTTTTATTTATATTTATTTTCATCCATCTTTTTATATTCTTTGGCATGTGTGGGCCTCCCATTGCAGTGGCCTCTTTCACTGCAGAGCACTGGCTCTGGGCACATGCGCTCCAGAGCGCTGGCTCGTAATTGGACACACCAGCCCAGCCGTTCCGTGGCACATGGGTTCTTCCTGGGCCAGGGTTCAAACCGGGGCCCCTTGCACTGCAAGGCATACTCTCTACCCACTGGACCACCAGGGCAGCCCCAGGACCCTTACCTTTTGGTCTTTCTTTCACCAAGGATGCCATCTTCACCTACCGACACCCGCCCACCAAATGGTTGCCTTGTGCTCCTGTGTGGGTGATCCGTGGTCTCACCCGTGTGCGTGACACACGCAAGCATGATGATGTCTCCTACCTGGGAACACACCCAGTTTGAGAGGAGCAGTGGGCAGAGTCACCTGTACAATTGAAGTTTGTTTTTCACAAGTGTGGTTAGTTATAGATGGAGTCTTGAGGATAAATGTGTATTTGATGCACCTGTACTATACATAATGTGCTAGTGTTCACATTATTTTATGCTTTGGCAGCTGTTTTTCATGATAGAATTAAAAATATTAGGTATATAGGAATTGTGTCCAGATTTATATTTAAGGCAATTAGAAACTATACTACTCTGAAAATCCTTTTAAAAAAAAGTAGGCTCGTAATAGTATCAGTATGTCAGACTGAAATGAATATATGCTTATTCTCCGCTCCCCCCCAACTCTAGTTGGGTTGAATGAGCAAATGAAGGCTGTCCGGAAGAGGAATGAGACGTCCGTCATTGATCAGATTGGGGAAGATTTGCTGACCTGGGTAAGGACGTCTGCTGTTTCATTTAAAATTTTTCATAGACACTGAATCAGATTTAGGGTTAATTTGCTAGCCTTCCCAAGCATACAAACTCATCCATATGACAAAGTTAATGTAAAGCTGAAAAGGGGTCCAAGTTTGTGTTCTTACTTAAGTCTTCTAATAGGTACCCATTCAACTCTCTATATATTCTTTTCTTATAAAGTTAAAGCTACTAAATCTTGGTCTTTTAAAGAATATATAGTAAAATGGACCTTGATAAAAACAATGTAACTGATGTAGAATTTTAACTATCTCCTGTTGTCAAAATCTCAGAAACGTGCTGTAGAACACTGGACAATTGGAGATCCAGAAGCACCATCATGAAAGTGGAAAAGTGGCCATTTTTGTGAAGGTGGCACTGTTGTAGGTGCTGGGAGATAGTGACAGTCAGGACAGCTGTGGCCCCTTGACTGATGGCGAGTGAGCTTGTAATCAGTGGGGAAGAAGGGACAGTCATTATTTAAAGTGTGGCTAGTGGTACAGAAAGGGGAGAATACAGGTTGCTATGGGAATCGAGCAGGGAACCTACACTGGAGCATACAGAAAACTCTTCTGACAGGAAAGTGGGCTTCTGATCCGTGGTCTCACCCGTGTGCGTGACACATGCAAGCATGATGATGTCTCCTACCTGGGAACACACCCAGTTTGAGAGGAGCAGTGGGCAGAGTCACCTGTACAATTGAAGTTTGTTTTTCACAAGTGTGGTTAGTTATAGATGGAGTCTTGAGGATAAATGTGTATTTGATGCACCTGTACTATACATAATGTGCTAGTGTTCACATTATTTTATGCTTTGGCAGCTGTTTTTCATGATAGAATTAAAAATATTAGGTATATAGGAATTGTGTCCAGATTTATATTTAAGGCAATTAGAAACTATACTACTCTGAAAATCCTTTTAAAAAAAAGTAGGCTCGTAATAGTATCAGTATGTCAGACTGAAATGAATATATGCTTATTCTCCGCTCCCCCCCAACTCTAGTTGGGTTGAATGAGCAAATGAAGGCTGTCCGGAAGAGGAATGAGACGTCCGTCATTGATCAGATTGGGGAAGATTTGCTGACCTGGGTAAGGACGTCTGCTGTTTCATTTAAAATTTTTCATAGACACTGAATCAGATTTAGGGTTAATTTGCTAGCCTTCCCAAGCATACAAACTCATCCATATGACAAAGTTAATGTAAAGCTGAAAAGGGGTCCAAGTTTGTGTTCTTACTTAAGTCTTCTAATAGGTACCCATTCAACTCTCTATATATTCTTTTCTTATAAAGTTAAAGCTACTAAATCTTGGTCTTTTAAAGAATATATAGTAAAATGGACCTTGATAAAAACAATGTAACTGATGTAGAATTTTAACTATCTCCTGTTGTCAAAATCTCAGAAACGTGCTGTAGAACACTGGACAATTGGAGATCCAGAAGCACCATCATGAAAGTGGAAAAGTGGCCATTTTTGTGAAGGTGGCACTGTTGTAGGTGCTGGGAGATAGTGACAGTCAGGACAGCTGTGGCCCCTTGACTGATGGCGAGTGAGCTTGTAATCAGTGGGGAAGAAGGGACAGTCATTATTTAAAGTGTGGCTAGTGGTACAGAAAGGGGAGAATACAGGTTGCTATGGGAATCGAGAGCAGGGGAACCTACACTGGAGCATACAGAAAACTCTTCTGACAGGAAAGTGGGCTTGACCTAGACTCTTAAAGAGAGTGCTGTACTCGAGGCTCTGGGTAACAGTGAAGCATGTGATGTTGTTCCCAAAGTCTTAACAACTGGTTGAACAGCAGCTGTTCAGACACGCCAGCAGATACTTACGCAGCATGTCGACTGCTTGAGGAAATGCCGAATGACTTTGATAGTTTTACGATGATATCTTTTAAAAAAATGAAGTACCAAAAAGTTGACCAAAACCATCTTTGTATTACTCATTTCACTGATGGTGAGACAGTGACTCAGAACCTAGTAACCGATCAGTAGATCTTTCCTTGGCACGTAAAACAGGCTTGGGGATTCATAACCCAGTCTCACCTTGCATTTCCTGAAGTTCCCAAAGCATTTTCTCCTTAGGCTCATGCTGGCATTACTGTTGTTAAGGAGACTTAACTTCCTTGAAAAATTCAAGTCATCCTGTGGCCACTCTGGTCATGACTCACATTGTTTCTTGATCTCTGCGTTCTCTCTCGCCTTAGCAGCACACCGCTCAACTTGAAACAGAAAATGTGTAGTATGCCACAGCACAGAATCACTTTTCTTGTCCCATTTTGATTAAAAAGTTGTAAGTCATATGGATTGAGATACCAATCTTGATTCCGAGGCAGTTTGACTTGCGTCTCCTATAAACAATGTCTAACACCCGGTGTCAAGTGGGATTCATCACTAATAAAGTACCATGGTGCAGTTGGACCTATTGTCAGAGCCCTTTGGACTACGTAAATACTACACAGTGAAATAAAGTACCTCTTAAAAGTGGGACAGAAAATTTATTTCAGAACATGTGAAAAGCATTGTATTCTTGACCAGTGTGTTTTGCCTATAAGAGGCTGAGGAAAAGTAGAATGGACTAACCAGTTTGGTTAGTTACTGCCAGGTAGAAATGGTTTATTTAGGGCAAAGCATTGGTCAGAAATACTAAAAGCAAACATCTCAAATAGCTGTCTAGATGTATTCTATCTTTTTAAAAATAGTTTTGGAGAGTATTTTTCCGGTATTGGTTCTGTGAGATCACCTCACATGTACTTACTCTTCAAGCACTAGCAAAACCACTGTAAAACTGCTTGAGGCTAGGCGTTATTTTCTTGTGTGAACCCAGCTGTTATTAATAATTGCTTGGCCCCTAGATTGACTAACACACTAAAAATGCTGCCGGTCTCATCTCTAAATACGTTGTGTCATATTTAGAATAAAAATACAGCATTGGAGCAACCTATTGAAATATCACTTTGTAAGCTCCACAGTTGAATAAAAAGCACTCAGAAATGATCTACCAATGCACTACCAAAGGGTTTTTTTTTTTTTTGACAAAATGTTTTCATGTACTAACTTTAGGGAACATGGCCTTTAGTAGGAGATTCTTATGAAACTCTTTGTGAACCATAAAGCAATTATTACAAATATGAAGATAGTTTTTCAAATCATTTGTCTGATCTGTACTTGTAAGAATAGATAAGTGAAGCACTTGTTAGGTGTTTTATAAGAAATCGGAGCATCATGGCATATCCCCTTAAATTGACAAATTGAAAATACCAGTAAAATGTATGATCGTTAGTGAAAGAGGTTCGTGGGCTCGTGAATCTTCCCCCAGAGACATTTAAGGATTAAGCTCCCCCTTCTGTGTAGGTGAAGCAGCAGTGACTTGATTTTACTGTGACCCAGAAAAGTTATGACCTTCCCTGGATTTCATCAGTAAGAAAGTAAGCTAGAGAGGCTACCCTGGTGGTCTAGTGGGTAAGGACACCGCCTTGCAGTGCAAGGGGCGCCAGTTCAATCCCTGGCCTGGGAAGATCCCATGTGCCGCGGAGCGGCTGGACCGATGTGTCCAATTACTGAGCCTAGAGCTCTGGAGCACATGCGCCCAGAGCTGGTGCTCTGCGACAACAGAGGCCGCCGTGATGGGAGGCCCATACTGGCCAAAGAACAAAGATGGATGAAACTGAATAAATGAAAAACCAATGGAAGTGGCCCGCCCGCCCTCCTCCTTCCCCAACCCGCCCCCTCTAAATTAAAAATAATAATAATAAAAATAAAATATTAAAAAAAAAAAGAAAGTAAGCTAGAATCCCAGGGATTTTCTTCCTAGAGCAGTAGGACAGTAATTTTTATGAAGGTGTCAGATTCTAAGAAAATCAAATTTTAATATCAGTCTTTAAGCATTTTCTGTTTCATGTTCCCCAGGTGTCAACCTTTCTGTCAGATTTAGAAGCAGTATAGACTGAAAAGGGGTAAGCTATGAGCAAGAAAATACTAGATAATGATCTAAAAAGGTCTGGATAAATTGGGGTAAGATCGTTTTAAATGGAGAATCTTTGATAAGCCACAAAAAATATATAGGTGTCTGCTTCTGACAACTTGGGGTGCTTCCTGGAGGACTGGAAAGATCGTGACTGTCTCTCATTTTGCCCGGCCTCATAGAAACTCAGTATCCCATTGTCTGTTGTTTCCTTTGTGTTACTGGCACAGTTCAGTGGACCCGGGGAGGAAAAGTTGAAACACGCAGCTGCTACCTTTTGCAGTAACCAACCCTTTGCCCTGGAAATGATCAAGTCTCGCCAGAAAAAGGACTCCCGGTTCCAGACTTTTGTGCAAGTGAGTTGAGTGAGTCATGCACGGGGGAAAACAAATGGAATTTCTTTTGTCAGTGATGGAATGAACTAGGGGAATTCTAAGACTAAAAATTTTTATAAGGACTCTGTGTTTGGATTTTTAAAGTCACATATTATCTCTTAAATTACTGAAATATATAAAGATGATACGGGATTGGTGGTGGTTTAGGTGATAAGTTGTGTTGGACTGTTGCAACCCCGTGGACTGTAGCCCACCAGGCTCCTCTGTTCATTGGATTTCCCAGGTAGGAATACTGGAGTGGGTTGTCATTTCCTTCTCCATGGGATTTTCCCAACCCAGGGATGGAACCCCAGTCTCGTGTACTGCAGGCAGATTCTTTACCGGCTGAGCCACCGGGGAACTGCCTGGTACTGGAATGGTGAATAATAAAGAGTATATGACGGGATTAAAATAGAAATGCAGTTACCGTGGAGATACTGTCAGGAAATGGTCTGTGCACACTACTAAAATAATACTGTCAAAACGTGAGCAGGGGCTTGTGTCTAGCCCAGGGAAGATTAGAACAGCAGTCATGCTTAGTGGGGTGTATATTGGTATGGATCAAGCGTCAATAAGCTACAGCTCACCAGCCATTTCCAGCTTCTTTCCCTGTTTTTGTAAGTAAAGTTTTATTGGAACACAGTTTATTTTGTATTCCTGCATAACAGATCACCACAAATGTCGCAACTTGATGCAAATGTATCATATCACAGATTTGTAGTTCAGGAATACAGATAGAATTCGTCTGTGTCCTTTCCTCATGCTTTCATCAGGCTGAAATCAAGGTCATTTGATTTCAAGATCACTTGCAGCTGCATTTCTCATCTGGGACTCTGTTAAGCTCACTGGTTGTCAGCAGAATTCATTTCCTAGTATGTATAATCAAGAACCCTGTCTTGCTCTTGTTGGCTAGCAGCTGCCCTTGGTTTCTAGCAAACACCGAGGTCTCTTTGCCACATGGCCCCAGTAGGCAGTTTATAAGATTGATGTGTCCTTCTCTTCCAGGCAAATAGGAATGTCTTTCTCTGACAGAGCTTTCTTTTAAAGCCTCCTGATGAAGTCAGTCTCCCCCTAGGACAATCTCCTTTTTGATTGACTTCCCTGGTGGTTCCAATGGTAACGAATCTTCCTGCAGTGCAGGAGACCCGGCTTCCATCCCCGGGTGGGGAAGATCCCCTGGAGGAGGGCATGGCAACCCATTCCAGTATTCTTGCCTGGAGACTCCCACGGACAGAGGAACCTGGCTGGCAGCAGTCCACATGGGTGCAAAGAGTCAGACATGACTAAGTGACTCACTTTCACCTAATCGGAGAGAGACCCCATCGTATTGACAGGTTCTGTGCACACTCAGGGGCTCGATTATATAGGTTGTACACCAGAAAATAGAAATCTTGAAGGGCGTCTTAGACCTCTTTACTGCACATGGCCAAGTTCATTCCTTTATGTATTCTCTCTGGCTGCTTTTTTGTTAAAACAGCAGAGCAGAATAGTGAAAGAGGCTGCTGGCAGGCAGATTCTTGTCTGGCACTTAACTGAGAAGTCTGTAGACCTCTGCTACAGCTGAGCTGATACATTTAGACTGCTGATCTACTCTTTTGCCTATGTGGAGTGGCAGAGAGCAAATTAACTGGCTAGCTTTTGGTAGAAAAGCCAGTCGGTGGAAAGTGTAACTAGATTTTCTTAATATGTAAAGATAAAACTTCTTTCACAAGAAAGCAGTTCTTAGAGATGATTATGGATGCTGTCAGTCCTCGCTTAAACAGATAACACAGGGCCATCGGCTGAGTGATAAAGGCAGTGTCACGTGATTAAACGTTATGTGATTAAAGGAGGAAGCAGAAGCATACTGTGCCAGTGATGTGTCTTGGCAGGTTTTAAGTCTTGATTTAATAACTCGAACTGTGATGTTGCAAATATTTGTATGATGAATATGTGGTCTGTGTTAGGCAATTATAGTCCTAATAAGAATGACAGATTCCCTTATTTGACTTGAATTTTAGGATGCTGAGAGTAATCCACTGTGCCGACGTCTGCAGCTAAAGGATATCATTCCCACTCAAATGCAGAGGCTTACGAAGTACCCTCTTCTCCTGGACAATATTGCTAAATACACAGGTACTCCCTGAAATTAAAGAGTTTAGGAATAACAACAACAAAACCACATTCCACTAAACAATCTCTCACAGCATCCTGGTGTCTGGACTTTGAATTTCCAAGGCATGTGGCAAAACAGTCTAGCAAGATTCCAGTTGTCTTTAGGCTATTTGATTTAATGCACTACATTAGGAGCTCAAGCACAGGGTTAGAGAAAACTGGATTGTTGTTAAATCTGGCTCTCAGATATTTTTGTAAGTTTTACTGGAACATAGTCACACTCACTTGTTGAAATGTTGTCTCTGCCTGCTGCCGGGTGGAGGAGTTGTGACAAAGACCATTTGGCCGCTGAAGTGTACAGACAAAGTTCCCCCATACTTCCTCTATCATGTATCATATTCTCTTTGATGAAGACTGATACGGGTTTGAAGAGATGTTTTTTATCTATTTCTATCTATGTAATTTCAATCAGTCATTGCATTATCATTCCAGCACTCTTGTTTTGAAACATGAAGTGAATCTGAGGTTCTCAGTTGAGCATTAGGCTGTTATACTTAGTTCTCATGAATAATTCTGTGCAATTAAATGCCTGTTTCTTATGCATGGGAATTTGAAAATACTCATACGCATTCATTTTATACTTTATTCATTCAGTATAATTCAATTATTCGTTCAGTATAATTGAACTATTGTTTGGAGGATGGTAATTTTGAATATTCTGATTCTGATACTCATTACCAAAACAAAACCTCAGCACAGTCTCAATACATTTTGGTGAATTTCATCTTCTTTAATGTTACAAATATTGTAAATTATTTTCTTTCTTTAATTCCAAATTCAAGGAAACTTATTTTGGAGCTATTTTTAATTGTTTCATCACTCAAAAATAATTCGCAATCATGTCATCTATGGCTTAAGCTTTTTAACGATATTGTTTATGATGAATATGTGGTCTGTGTTAGGCAATTATAGTCCTAATAAGAATGACAGATTCCCTTATTTGACTTGAATTTTAGGATGCTGAGAGTAATCCACTGTGCCGACGTCTGCAGCTAAAGGATATCATTCCCACTCAAATGCAGAGGCTTACGAAGTACCCTCTTCTCCTGGACAATATTGCTAAATACACAGGTACTCCCTGAAATTAAAGAGTTTAGGAATAACAACAACAAAACCACATTCCACTAAACAATCTCTCACAGCATCCTGGTGTCTGGACTTTGAATTTCCAAGGCATGTGGCAAAACAGTCTAGCAAGATTCCAGTTGTCTTTAGGCTATTTGATTTAATGCACTACATTAGGAGCTCAAGCACAGGGTTAGAGAAAACTGGATTGTTGTTAAATCTGGCTCTCAGATATTTTTGTAAGTTTTACTGGAACATAGTCACACTCACTTGTTGAAATGTTGTCTCTGCCTGCTGCCGGGTGGAGGAGTTGTGACAAAGACCATTTGGCCGCTGAAGTGTACAGACAAAGTTCCCCCATACTTCCTCTATCATGTATCATATTCTCTTTGATGAAGACTGATACGGGTTTGAAGAGATGTTTTTTATCTATTTCTATCTATGTAATTTCAATCAGTCATTGCATTATCATTCCAGCACTCTTGTTTTGAAACATGAAGTGAATCTGAGGTTCTCAGTTGAGCATTAGGCTGTTATACTTAGTTCTCATGAATAATTCTGTGCAATTAAATGCCTGTTTCTTATGCATGGGAATTTGAAAATACTCATACGCATTCATTTTATACTTTATTCATTCAGTATAATTCAATTATTCGTTCAGTATAATTGAACTATTGTTTGGAGGATGGTAATTTTGAATATTCTGATTCTGATACTCATTACCAAAACAAAACCTCAGCACAGTCTCAATACATTTTGGTGAATTTCATCTTCTTTAATGTTACAAATATTGTAAATTATTTTCTTTCTTTAATTCCAAATTCAAGGAAACTTATTTTGGAGCTATTTTTAATTGTTTCATCACTCAAAAAATATTGCTTA
Organism: Tragulus kanchil; assembly: GCA_022376925.1. Lineage (NCBI taxonomy): Eukaryota > Metazoa > Chordata > Mammalia > Artiodactyla > Tragulidae > Tragulus > Tragulus kanchil. Next base: position 141,087,566 of record JAIOJX010000006.1, read on the forward strand.
GCTGGTCAGCTATGCATAATCATGTCATCTATGCGCTTGGGGAAAGGGCTCCCTTTTACACAATTTATGATGTGAATTAAACCCACTCCCTGGGATGGGCCTTGATACTTGATATAAAGCATCACTCCTCAGATTTGGTTTCTTTTTAAAGATTTAGTTTTGCTTAAAGTACTGTGATAAGTCTTAGCTGTCCAAAGACTGCCTGAATTGAGATTCTGCCATAGGTTTTCAGCCTCATATAAAATATCCAATGTCTTAGCAGGCTTTTATAACTGTTGAGGTAACGTAGTATCTCCTTTATGTGTTTGCTTATATTCTTTTCTGATTTCCTCCGTTTTACATTTTGGATTTCTTTGCTATATTTAGAGTGGCCAATAGAAAGGGAGAAGGTGAAGAAAGCTGCAGATCACTGTCGTCAGATCTTAAATTACGTGAATCAGGCTGTTAAGGAGGCAGAAAACAAGCAGGTAAGGAGGCACGACCAAGACGACACAGGACGACAGTGAGAATAAGAATGTCAGATTAGTGTCGCCTGGGGCATGGTAGACCATCACTGTAGCCGTTGTTACAGAACAAAAGGGCAGGACACTGGTTACCTATTCACGTAGTGGGTGATGTTCTCGTTAATGATAAAATGTTTAGAAATAAAGTGTGCTTCTATCCATAACTTATTGTGGAGCACATCCAAAATCAGAGATGGACTGATGGATAGATAGAGGGATGAATAGATGGACAGATACGTGATAAAAACAGACACAGCAGATGTTGATTGTGGATTGGAGATGAAGAGTGTAGGGCATTTGCTGTATTCATTAAGACCCTTCTGTACATTTGGAAATTTTTTATAATCTTGGGGAAAACGCATTGTACCCTTTGATCCAACTGTTCTTCCTCTAGAAATGCATCCTCATATCCATACGTCCATTAGTAAGAGGTAACTAAATGTTAGTTTTTCCACGGAGTACCACACTGACACTGAAAAAATGAGCCCACGCTCTACGTGCTAATGGAACAGCCCCCAGGATACATTGATGAGTGATGCACACACACATACACACACATACACATGGAACTGTGTATATGAACATAGTTACTTTTTCTGTGAACACACATATGAATATATTATGTTACTTACCATGTATTTCTTTTAAAAAGAATGTATCTGCACACACATGCACAGAGACAAGCTAACTTACATCCACATGTATTCTCTTGGCTTAGAATTTTGCTCAGTGGCTTCCTTCTTTAGAGAAAACGGGGTGGAAAGGTGAGGACAAGCTTGAGGGGGACTTGCTGTTTTGTGTGTGCCTTAGCTTGCCTTCTGAATTTTGTACCAAAACATGATTTACATATTCAGAAAGTGAGTATAAGCTAGTTAGAGGCCGGAGAGTTCGAAAACAAGATCGGAAGAGCTAAAGAGGAAAGTTAGGAGAGGTAATACCACCAAAGCCAAAAGAAAGGAGTGTCTTAAGGAAGAGTGAGTTGTCAGTTGTGTCCGAGGTTAGCAGAGAGCTCCGTAAAATGCAGGTAGTGTCTGCATTTGATTAAGAAACAGGGAGGCCGTTGATGTCCAGAGCAGTAGCCTTAGCTCCATCCTGTCTCACGTGCAGCGCTTGGAAGATTATCAGCGCCGGCTTGATACCTCCAGTCTGAAGCTGTCAGAGTACCCGAATGTGGAGGAGCTCAGGGTAAGAGATGGTCTAACCACCACTTACATAATAAAGTGTACGGGAGACCTGGCAGGTAGGTAACGTCTCAGTGGGAACAGGCGTCCCCTGAGGAGCTGTCACCTTCTTTTTAAATATCTTGGTTTGTGTGAAGACTGCTTTAGTCTTTCATCGGAGGAATATTTTGTGTGAAACTAACTTTTTTGTGACAGGAATTTGCAGGAGCCTAAGGAACATTCCTTTTTATTAAATTTAATTTTGTTGTATTCTGTGTAGTTTGAATAGGTGTAAGGCTGTTTATGATGGGAACATTCCAGAATTTAGCAGATAATTACTTTTCTGTGATGCTCTTCCAAAGCTTAAAAGTTGAAACCATTACTGGAAAGATAGTAAAATATTTATGAATTGCTATTTCTGATACATGGACCTTTTGTATTAATTGACTTTTGAGGATTTTAAGTCTTCCTTGTACTGTCTCACTGGTTCTTTTGAAAGATTTGTTTGGTGATTATGACAATAGACCTTTATGTCATACGTGACAGTTTTATCAAAACACATGCTGATATGCTGAGCCTCTTCACTTGCAGAGAGAAAGGTTTCTCTAGAGCTGCTTAAACTAAAAAACAATTCTCTTCTTGAGTTATTAATATTAGAACAGAGAGTACCTGTGTGCCTTTTTAGCTTGAGGCGGTTTGGGGCTGTTTTGTGTGTGCCTTAGCTTGCCTTCTGAATTTTGTACCAAAACATGATTTACATATTCAGAAAGTGAGTATAAGCTAGTTAGAGGCCGGAGAGTTCGAAAACAAGATCGGAAGAGCTAAAGAGGAAAGTTAGGAGAGGTAATACCACCAAAGCCAAAAGAAAGGAGTGTCTTAAGGAAGAGTGAGTTGTCAGTTGTGTCCGAGGTTAGCAGAGAGCTCCGTAAAATGCAGGTAGTGTCTGCATTTGATTAAGAAACAGGGAGGCCGTTGATGTCCAGAGCAGTAGCCTTAGCTCCATCCTGTCTCACGTGCAGCGCTTGGAAGATTATCAGCGCCGGCTTGATACCTCCAGTCTGAAGCTGTCAGAGTACCCGAATGTGGAGGAGCTCAGGGTAAGAGATGGTCTAACCACCACTTACATAATAAAGTGTACGGGAGACCTGGCAGGTAGGTAACGTCTCAGTGGGAACAGGCGTCCCCTGAGGAGCTGTCACCTTCTTTTTAAATATCTTGGTTTGTGTGAAGACTGCTTTAGTCTTTCATCGGAGGAATATTTTGTGTGAAACTAACTTTTTTGTGACAGGAATTTGCAGGAGCCTAAGGAACATTCCTTTTTATTAAATTTAATTTTGTTGTATTCTGTGTAGTTTGAATAGGTGTAAGGCTGTTTATGATGGGAACATTCCAGAATTTAGCAGATAATTACTTTTCTGTGATGCTCTTCCAAAGCTTAAAAGTTGAAACCATTACTGGAAAGATAGTAAAATATTTATGAATTGCTATTTCTGATACATGGACCTTTTGTATTAATTGACTTTTGAGGATTTTAAGTCTTCCTTGTACTGTCTCACTGGTTCTTTTGAAAGATTTGTTTGGTGATTATGACAATAGACCTTTATGTCATACGTGACAGTTTTATCAAAACACATGCTGATATGCTGAGCCTCTTCACTTGCAGAGAGAAAGGTTTCTCTAGAGCTGCTTAAACTAAAAAACAATTCTCTTCTTGAGTTATTAATATTGAGAGCAAGCCAGAGAGTACTTCCTGTGAATGCTGTCCTTAGAACTTTTTGGGAACAAGAGCCTAGAACTCAGAGGCTTCATGTAGATAAGCTATGTTTTACCCTCCTCAAGTTAGTCCTTCATAGGAGAATGTAAGAAAGGAGTTGAGAATCTGGAGAATGAATGCTTGCACTTGATTTTATTAGCTACTGTCATCTGTTTTAGAGTGAAAGTTGGAAGACGTTACTCCTAAATGTTTTTCTACAGGATGCGTTTTCCTTTTTAGAACATTTTACGCAGCTTGCTTTGACTGGATTTTTATTCCATTTTCGGTAGCTGACAGATTATCAGAAATCGTGAATTAAATGGTATCTTTTACAAAAGTTAAGAATTTCTTAAAGGGACACTGTGGACTGCCGTCTCACTAAGTGCTTGGAAATAATCTGTGTGTAATTCTCCTTATTTTGGCAGAATTTGGATTTGACAAAAAGGAAGATGATTCACGAAGGGCCATTGGTTTGGAAGGTGAATAGAGATAAAACTATTGGTAGGTGTACTGTCTACCACTTTGGGGGAGAACAGAGAAAGAAAAAGAATAGGAGCATTTCCCTCTGCTAGAGAGAAAAGATAACCATTCACGTTTTCGGTTACAGCAGTCAGCAGTGGTACTTCGTGTTCCTTATACTCTTGCAGATGATCTGCTTATGTTCCCTTGTTATATGTGAAGTGTGTTATATATTTATTTAGGGATAAAGCAGAGAATTTTGTCATGATTCAACCCTGTCTTCATCTTTGTATTCTAATGAGTCTAAATCTCTCTCTTCTTTAAATTTTGGCCTCTTTTATTGGTTTTATATTTATTTATTTTCATCCATCTTTATTCTTTGGCCTGTGTGGGCCTCCCATTGCAGTGGCCTCCCTCGTTGCAGAGCACCTTCTCTGGGTACATGAGGTCCAGAGTGCCAGCTCATAATTGGACACACTGGTCCAGCCGCTCTATGTGGAATCTTCCTGGGCCAGGCATTGAACCGGTGCCCCTTGCCCTGCAAGGCAGACGCTTTACCCACTGGACCACCAGGAAAACCCCTAAATCTCTTTTAAAACCTCTGTATCTCAAACTATCTGGGATGAAGAATCGTTTTTCATTTGCTATAATACGCTAAAAATGAAATTTAAAAATATAATAGCAAGTTGACTTTTAAAATGTACTGTATTGGGCTTCCCTGGTGGTCCAGTGGGTAAGGACACTGCCTTGCAGTGCAAGGGGCACCGGTTCGATCCCTGGCCTGGGAAGATCCCACATGCCGCAGAGCTGCTGGACGGATGTGTGCAATTACTGAGCTGGCGCTCTGAAGCACATGCGCCCAGAGCCAGTGCTCTGTGACAACAGAGGCCACCACGATGGGAGGCCCACACAGGCCAAAGAACAAAGATGGATGAAAATAGATAAATGAAAGACCAATAGAAGTGGCCAACCCGGCCCCCTCCCTCTCCAACCCGCCCCTCCCCGCCCCAAAATGTATTTACAGTTGTTATAAAGTCTATAAAGCACATCTCAGTTTCTGTGCTCACCACCTCTCCCACCTTTTTATTTTCAGATCTCTACACCCTGCTGCTGGAAGATATTCTCGTATTGTTACAGAAGCAGGACGATCGGCTGGTGTTACGGTGTCACAGTAAGATCCTGGCATCCACTGCTGACAGCAAGCACACGTTCAGCCCCGTCATCAAGCTGAGTACGGTGCTGGTGCGGCAAGTGGCAACAGGCGAGTGGTCCACCGAGGGACGCTCACCGCCAGGTCCATCGTGACGGTGCTTAAGCTCCTCAGTGTCGTTGAAGGCACACAGCTGGTCTAGAGTTCTGCTCCATTATATTCCCACACAGATGAAATGAAAGGCATTTACTACTTCAAATGCACATTAGAAGTTTATATTTCAAAATCATTTAGGATGCCTCGATTCTCGAATAATTTTTTGCATTTGAACGTGTTATGTCTGTTAGTCTGGTCTTTGTTTCCTGTTCAAATCTTTGAGGACAGCAGTGAAGGTAGTGAATTGGAGCTAATGCCACTGCAAGGGTTTTCATTCTTTTGTTTGTTTCTTTAAAGAATTTCAAGGGTTTATCTGGGCAAAAATCTGTTTGAATTGGGCAGCATCCAATCTAGCAGGTTTATAGATTGGATGCTTGGTTTTGGAGGGTTTTTTTGAAGATTAATTTTATTTATTTTTTTGAGAAGATAAAACCTTTATTTATTTATTTGAAATCATGAAAGTATGATAACACCTTAACAGGAAACTTGGAAAATACAGAACAGAGTTGCATATAATTCTGCTATATGTTACAATCATTTTTTTAAGTAGATAATTGAGTTTTAGTCAGAGTTTCAATAGCAAACTCTCAGAAATGAATAGAATGAATAGACGGCAAAGTAGAAGGATATACTAGGCCTGAAAAGCACCGTGAGCCAGTTCAGCATAATGAAGATTTATACAACTTACACACAACAGCAGGATAAAAATATCTGTTCAGGTTCCCATAGACTATAAACGAGGAGACACTGGAGCATATCCAGGGACATATAACAGGGTACAAAATTGTCACGGTCTAAAGTTACTGAAATCAGGCAGAGTCTGTTCTCTTATCACTGTGGAATTATGTTAGAAATCAATGTCAGAAGATAGTTGAAAATAATGCTCGTATTTTCAAGTGGAATGTGACATTTGCCCAGAGAGATCATGGACTTAGCCATTGAAAGGGCTTTCCTCTTTTTGACACAGTGGAGAAGAAAGCAGAAACTGAAGAGGCAGGTGTGGTTTAGGGTTTTTTTTTTCTTTTAAATTCTTTTTGATATTAATTAATTTTTGGTTGTGTTGAGTCTTGTTGCTCCATCGTGACGGTGCTTAAGCTCCTCAGTGTCGTTGAAGGCACACAGCTGGCCTAGAGTTCTGCTCCATTATATTCCCACACAGATGAAATGAAAGGCATTTACTACTTCAAATGCACATTAGAAGTTTATATTTCAAAATCATTTAGGATGCCTCGATTCTCGAATAATTTTTTGCATTTGAACGTGTTATGTCTGTTAGTCTGGTCTTTGTTTCCTGTTCGAATCGTTGAGGACAGCAGTGAAGGTAGTGAATTGGAGCTAATGCCACTGCAAGGGTTTTCATTCTTTTGTTTGTTTCTTTAAAGAATTTCAAGGGTTTATCTGGGCAAAAATCTGTTTGAATTGGGCAGCATCCAATCTAGCAGGTTTATAGATTGGATGCTTGGTTTTGGAGGGTTTTTTTGAAGATTAATTTTATTTATTTTTTTGAGAAGATAAAACCTTTATTTATTTATTTGAAATCATGAAAGTATGATAACACCTTAACAGGAAACTTGGAAAATACAGAACAGAGTTGCATATAATTCTGCTATATGTTACAATCATTTTTTTAAGTAGATAATTGAGTTTTAGTCAGAGTTTCAATAGCAAACTCTCAGAAATGAATAGAATGAATAGACGGCAAAGTAGAAGGATATACTAGGCCTGAAAAGCACCGTGAGCCAGTTCAACATAATGAAGATTTATACAACTTACACACAACAGCAGGATAAAAAAATCTGTTCAGGTTCCCATAGACTATAAACCAGGAGACACTGGAGCATATCCAGGGACATATAACAGGGTACAAAATTGTCACGGTCTAAAGTTACTGAAATCAGGCAGAGTCTGTTCTCTTATCACTGTGGAATTATGTTAGAAATCAATGTCAGAAGATAGTTGAAAATAATGCTCGTATTTTCAAGTGGAATGTGACATTTGCCCAGAGAGATCATGGACTTAGCCATTGAAAGGGCTTTCCTCTTTTTGACACAGTGGAGAAGAAAGCAGAAACTGAAGAGGCAGGTGTGGTTTAGGGTTTTTTTTTTCTTTTAAATTCTTTTTGATATTAATTAATTTTTGGTTGTGTTGAGTCTTGTTGCTGTGCTGGCTTTTCTGTAGTTGCAGTGAGTGGAGTCTACTCTCTAGTTGCTGTGCTTGAGCTTGTCATGGAGGTGGCTTCCCATGTTGTGGAATACGTGCTCTAGGCTTGTGGGCTTCAATAGTTGAGGCTCTAGAGCACAGGCTCAGTAGTTGTGGTTCATGGGCTTAGTTCCTCCATGGCATGTGGGATCTTCCTGGACCAGGGATCGAACCCATGTCTCCTGCATTGGCAGGTGGATTCTTTACCACTGAGCCACCAGGGAAGCCCTGGTCTAGGTTTTTAAAATATCAGTTTAAGTTAGGAAGTTACACATTAGTTGTACTAACAATGAGATTCCTTTTTAAAAAATTGTTAATTCCATTGTTATAAGATACATTTATGATCTCTTTTCTCCATCATCTACTGAATATTACCAACCAGACATTTAATAGAAGCACAATTTGGAATAAATTTAAAAAGAGTGTTTAGTTCAGTAATTTAGATACATGGATACTTTCTTGTTTTTCATCAATCACTGTGAAATTAGTGTTAGCCTTTATAATCTGTCTTTTATTGAAGCATAATATAGAGAGTATAACAAAATAATTTGTAAAACATTTAAGTTACAGTTGGGTGAGTTTTTACCAAGTGAATGTATAGTTACAGAGTGATCACATGTAACATTTACCTAGATTAAGATGCAAAATAGTGCAAGGGCCCTAGAAACATCTTTCACTGCCTCCATGAGTCATACTGTTAGAGTAATTTTTGTCTTGCTTCTTTCCAGATAATAAAGCTTTATTCGTCATTTCCATGTCTGACAATGGAGCCCAAATTTATGAACTGGTGGCACAGACCGTTTCTGAAAAGACTGTGTATGTACTGAGCATCACACTTCACTCTTTCCTGTCTTTGTGTCCCTAATATAATATTCCACCATCTCAGCCTTGCTTTTATAATAGGACTTTGGAAACCAAAATCTATGTGGAAGCAAATACGTCCTCTGTATGCTTTGAGAGGTGTTCTTGTAAGAACTTGTTCCTTTTTAGATGACTGTCTCTTATTTAGAGCAGCATCTTTCCTAAAGGAAACATTCTCCCAAGCATGAAGTTTTTTCTAACAGGTAGCAGATCCCTCAGGTTGTTAGGTTTGTCTTTATAAGGTTAAAATTGCTACTTACTAGTATGTCGCCAAAATAAAGATATCCTTTGGCAGAAATAGGATTTTTTTGTTGGTTGGTTGGGTTTGGTTTCTGGTATGGTTTGTTGTTTTTTGTTTTGCTTCCTGAGTATTTGCTTCAAGTGTGTTTCTTTGTCCTTTCCCTGCTGTATTTTGTGTTCTTTCGAACCCGCAGCTGGCAGGACCTGATCTGCCGGATGGCCGCATCGGTGAAGGAGCAGTCCACAAAGCCCATTCCGCTGCCCCAGTCCCCGCCCTGCGAGTGAGTGTCCCTCTGTGCCCGAGGACCAACTTTGTCGTTTGGGTCAGAAGAAGAATGGGTGGTTCTTAACATTTTGTTGCAGTGATATTCAGGCACCTCGTGAAGCTGAAAGGTTTTTATTCTTTTTCTATAGAGGAGACAACGATGAGGAAGAACCTCCAAAATTAAAAGTGGAGCCTCATGGCATCTCTGTCACTGGTCTGCAGAGTCCAGGTAAACAGCTCGGCTAAGTTAACCTGGAAGAATGGAGTCTGCATCTTAGGAGCTTGAACTCTTTCGGTTTATGCAGTTCTGGCATCAGCTATTCATGTTAACCAACCCTGCTCACGCACCTGCCACGGGCCGTCGTGACACCACACTCAGTGCCGTGTGCTTTACTTCCTCGATGGTCTCTGTAGCTCAGTGGTTATGTTTTCCAGATATTTTCTGGGTGCTTCACCTTAAAAGTTCTGTTAAGATATATTCTTCCTTTTCTGTTTCATTAAAACAGACAGAGATTTGGGATTAGAGTCTCCTTTAATGTCATCAAAACCTCAGTCTCATTTGCTGGGCGCCTCTGGGAAGGCGGAGGAAGATGACCTCTTTGTGGCTGAGAGACCGTTTGCAAAGGAGCAGCATGCAGAGGGGGCGCTCAGGGAGGTCGGAGTGAGTCACGAAGCCCCCTTCCCAGACCCACACTTGCCTGTCTCGGAGGCGCTGGGCCCTGGATGCGCTGAGGAATTGTAAGTTCTATTCATCTCTTCACACAGGTACTTTTATTAAGTGTCAGAGTTCTAGAATGTTCTCTGCAACCATTGAGGAAGAGTCAAGAAAGTATAAACTATGAATTTTCCCTTCAAGAACTTTACAGTCTAGATGGGAAGATGGCCCCCAAAAAATAAAAAACTTTATAGGTATGTCAGAATTGATCTGGGTGAGGTGACCACGAAGGAGGCATTGGTTCGTTGGCTTCAAGTGTGTTTCTTTGTCCTTTCCTGCTGTATTTTGTGTTCTTCGAACCCGCAGCTGGCAGGACCTGATCTGCCGGATGGCCGCATCGGTGAAGGAGCAGTCCACAAAGCCCATTCCGCTGCCCCAGTCCCCGCCCTGCGAGTGGGTGTCCCTCTGTGCCCGAGGACCAACTTTGTCGTTTGGGTCAGAAGAAGAATGGGTGGTTCTTAACATTTTGTTGCAGTGATATTCAGGCACCTCGTGAAGCTGAAAGGTTTTTATTCTTTTTCTATAGAGGAGACAACGATGAGGAAGAACCTCCAAAATTAAAAGTGGAGCCTCATGGCATCTCTGTCACTGGTCTGCAGAGTCCAGGTAAACAGCTCGGCTAAGTTAACCTGGAAGAATGGAGTCTGCATCTTAGGAGCTTGAACTCTTTCGGTTTATGCAGTTCTGGCATCAGCTATTCATGTTAACCAACCCTGCTCACGCACCTGCCACGGGCCGTCGTGACACCACACTCAGTGCCGTGTGCTTTACTTCCTCGATGGTCTCTGTAGCTCAGTGGTTATGTTTTCCAGATATTTTCTGGGTGCTTCACCTTAAAAGTTCTGTTAAGATATATTCTTCCTTTTCTGTTTCATTAAAACAGACAGAGATTTGGGATTAGAGTCTCCTTTAATGTCATCAAAACCTCAGTCTCATTTGCTGGGCGCCTCTGGGAAGTCGGAGGAAGATGACCTCTTTGTGGCTGAGAGACCGTTTGCAAAGGAGCAGCATGCAGAGGGGGCGCTCAGGGAGGTCGGAGTGAGTCACGAAGCCCCCTTCCCAGACCCACACTTGCCTGTCTCGGAGGAGCGCTGGGCCCTGGATGCGCTGAGGAATTGTAAGTTCTATTCATCTCTTCACACAGGTACTTTTATTAAGTGTCAGAGTTCTAGAATGTTCTCTGCAACCATTGAGGAAGAGTCAAGAAAGTATAAACTATGAATTTTCCCTTCAAGAACTTTACAGTCTAGATGGGAAGATGGCAGAAAACTTTCCCCTGCCTTCTTAAGTAAATAAACTTTATAGGTATGTCAGAATTGATCTGGGTGAGGTGACCACCGAAAGGAGGCATTAGAAAGCAAGAGAGCTGTGGATTATTGCCTTGGAGAAGGGTTTGTATTTATTAAGAGAAGAGTAAACAAGTCATTCAAACAGGAAAAATGGTGGAACCAGAAGCACAGAGGCTGCAGCTCTGAGGGTGTCCAGAGAGCAGTGCATGGGGCGGCCGGCTGTGGTCGACCGCCCCAGCTACAGGAGTCACGGGAGTGAGAAGGGCGGAGGATGTGTTGTTGAGCCCAGCTGCTGTGGACCCCGAAGACCAGAGTGAAGAGGGGCACCCGGCATGATTTAGAGAACTTATTCAAACTAAGGATAGTCTCCTGTTTTCTTGTGGCTGCTGTGTGTTCTTGACCACCACCCCACCCTGACGCACACACAGCTGTGTGGCTGGCTGCTCCTTGCCCTCTGTTGGCCGGCCCACCTTCTCCAGCCTGGCGGAGAACCGCTCGTACAGATGGCAGTGCGCCCCACGTCCCAGGCCTCCTGGAGGTGGGGAGAAAGCCGAGCATCCCTGCTTTAGCTGCAGAGAAAGGCATGAGACGTTTTTAAGCTGGAGTGTATGTATGAGCAACCAGGAAAGATGACTCTGGCTGAGAGCCACGGAAGGATTTGGATAGGAAAGCAGGTTGGAGTAGTCTGGCCGTGAGGCTAAATGGCTTTGGGCTGAATGGTGTTAGAGGAATAAAAGTGAGGAACCAACAGATACTTAAAAAGCAATTCACTTCTTTGGATGTGAGGGCAAAGGAAAGGGACTATTTAGAGATAATTTCAATATTCTTGTCAAAATAAAAATTAAAAAAGACTACCACTGCCCACTGCTGCACTTTCTTTTCTCCTTGTTTCCTTTGCCATAGATTATGGGCCCCATTTTAAAACAGGTTGAGATTAAGGTACGGAAGGGCAAACCTTTAAAAGAGGAAGGATGAGCAGGAAGTTGGCGTTTTAAGACTGAAACTTGGGAGGCCTTTAGGGAGAGAGATGGCTCTGAGTGTCAAAACCATAAGAATTTAGAGCATCTCTCAGGGAGGGACTGCACAGCAGAAACAGAGAGGGTCAGAGACCCAAACCTACGTGGAGACTGTATTTAAAGAGATGGAAGACAGAAATTAAAGGCAGTTGAAAGTAGGGAACTGGTCAAGTTATTTAAAACCTAATTTATTCTAGACTCATTGAGTGGAATGACTTCTGATGGTTTCGCTAACATTGTCCACTGACCCTCTCATTGTGTTAGTGGCCTCCCAGCATACACTTGCCCATTTAAAATTAAATTGCTTCATTTTCAACGACCTAAGTAAGCCATGTTACTAGTGAGGTCATTTTTTAAAACTAATAAATATTTCTTTATCCTTTGAAATCATGCAGGGCACCAAGCATTGGAATTAAATTTACAGGGCGGCTTTGTTTTCTTCTTCACCCTTTAAGGAGATTTTTTGGGTTATTATAGATGATAAAATAAATGTTCTGCCTCCCTAATAAAATTTGAAAAATAATACCTGTGTAGATCGTGTCTGCTTTTGGAAAAAGCAGGACTTCCAGGTTCTTTTGTTTAGATTAATACAGCTTTTCAACATCTTTCTAAGAAGTACTTTTGGGATATTATTCCAGTTACAGGAAAGAAAGGCACAGATTGGCTATTTAATAGTTCTAAATAGGAGAATGCTATACAAGAGAATAATAAGGGAATCTCCACTGAGAATTCTTTAGTTGTTTGTTTTTTTCTGTCGAGCTTAATATTAGTTTTTCTCTAGATGATGATTTCTTTCATTTTTTCAAACCAAACAAAAAATGATGGTGTGCCATGAATATTTCTGCTTGTATGTGAGGGCAAAGGAAAGGGACTATTTAGAGATAATTTCAATATTCTTGTCAAAATAAAAATTAAAAAAGACTACCACTGCCCACTGCTGCACTTTCTTTTCTCCTTGTTTCCTTTGCCATAGATTATGGGCCCCATTTTAAAACAGGTTGAGATTAAGGTACGGAAGGGCAAACCTTTAAAAGAGGAAGGATGAGCAGGAAGTTGGCGTTTTAAGACTGAAACTTGGGAGGCCTTTAGGGAGAGCTGGCTCTGAGTGCCAAAACCATCAGAATTTAGAGCATCTCTCAGGGAGGGACTGCACAGCAGAAACAGAGAGGGTCAGAGACCCAAACCTACGTGGAGACTGTATTTAAAGAGATGGAAGACAGAAATTAAAGGCAGTTGAAAGTAGGGAACTGGTCAAGTTATTTAAAACCTAATTTATTCTAGACTCATTGAGTGGAATGACTTCTGATGGTTTCGCTAACATTGTCCACTGACCCTCTCATTGTGTTAGTGGCCTCCCAGCATACACTTGCCCATTTAAAATTAAATTGCTTCATTTTCAACGACCTAAGTAAGCCATGTTACTAGTGAGGTCATTTTTTAAAACTAATAAATATTTCTTTATCCTTTGAAATCATGCAGGGCACCAAGCATTGGAATTAAATTTACAGGGCGGCTTTGTTTTCTTCTTCACCCTTTAAGGAGATTTTTTGGGTTATTATAGATGATAAAATAAATGTTCTGCCTCCCTAATAAAATTTGAAAAATAATACCTGTGTAGATCGTGTCTGCTTTTGGAAAAAGCAGGACTTCCAGGTTCTTTTGTTTAGATTAATACAGCTTTTCAACATCTTTCTAAGAAGTACTTTTGGGATATTATTCCAGTTACAGGAAAGAAAGGCACAGATTGGCTATTTAATAGTTCTAAATAGGAGAATGCTATACAAGAGAATAATAAGGGAATCTCCACTGAGAATTCTTTAGTTGTTTGTTTTTTTCTGTCGAGCTTAATATTAGTTTTTCTCTAGATGATGATTTCTTTCATTTTTTCAAACCAAACAAAAAATGATGGTGTGCCATGAATATTTCTGCTTGTATGTTACTGAAGGTTTTGACTTTAAGAGAGAATCATGATTGTCCCTCTGATTTAATTCTGTCTGTGTGCGATTACATGAACGCATGTGTTTTCCCCCACTTCCTGAACCTTCCAGTGGGCTTGCTGAAGCAGTTGCTGGCACACCAGCTGGGCTTGGCTGACAGGAGCACTCAGGAAGACTGGCCACACTTCCCAAGATACAGGACAGCCTCTCTGGGGGGGCAGGTAGGCCGTGGACCCCAGAACCCTGACAATACTAAGGCCTGTCATCCTGGCGAAGCACCAATGCCCTTTAGAACTGGAACAGGTGACCTTTCAGCGTGTCACAGTCCACGGACTTCAACTGAATCTGCTCCACGGAATTCAGTGGTACTGGCCTTTCAAGAGAGCCAGGCAAGTGACATTTTAGTAATGGACCACCTGATTATGACCCCAGAGCTGCCTCCCTCAGAGCCAGAAGGGGGTCTTGATGACAGTGGAGAGCACTTTTTTGATGCCCGTGAAGCACATAGTGATGATAATCCATTAGAAGGTGATGGCGCAGTTAAAAAGGAAGAGAAGGATGTTACTTTGCGCATCTCAGGCAAGTTCCTTTCACGTTTCGACTTTGATTTCGATCATCTTTATTTGTCCTGTGTGCTGAAATGGGTGTCTCTCGGGTATCCGAGCATTATCTCGTGTGTGTGTGTCTGTGTGTGTGGCGGGCGGGTGTGGCTGTGTGTGTGCCGTGTCTGTTCTTTCATGCGATAAATCCCGAATCTGCTGTAAGCCGGGTCCCGTCCGAGGTGCTGGGAGCTGGGACAGTGAACAAGGCAAGAAAAATCCCCTCTTCCCATGAAGCTTAAGCGCTGCTTGGGGAAAGAGAACAGTGAATAAATAGTAACAAATAAATAGATGTCAGACAGTACGAATCAGGAGGAAAGAGAAGTCGGACTAAGGGGCTGGTGGTCACGGGGACAGCCTGGAGCTCAGGGAGCACTGGGGAAGAGACCGCGGAGAGGGAAGGGAAGATGCGTGCTGGTGTCCAGAAGTGGGCGGTCGAGGCACCGCCGAGGAGACGCACACACGGGCTGCAAGGCCAGCGCAGCCGTCCTGTGGCTAAAGGACGCGGGGCGCGGGAGACGGCGGTGGGAGATGAGGCCAGGAAGGTATCTGGCAGGGGAAGTGGGCATCAGATCATCCAGGGGCTGGGTCGTTCTCAGCTTTTCACTTGTAAAACGCTAGCAAACGTGAAGTCTTTCAGAAATTACCAGGAACACCTGCTAGCATTAGCTTTAACCTGAAATAAGAGCATTTGGACCTCCTGAAAACCTGACTGGGGAATTTGGGACCTAACGCCTCTGCTGTTCCTCTTTCATAGCTTTGAAAGGTGTCAGCCCACCCCCACTCCCCCCACGTCTGCGGTCACTGTGTTGGTGGCGGCACTCACCCCATCCACCTGTCGCTGTCCCTGTCCACAGGAACCTATCTGATCCTCGACGGCTATGACCCGGTGCAGGAGAGCTCCACGGACGAGGAGGTCGCGGCCTCGCTCCCCCCGCAGCCCTCGGCAGGCATCCCCGCTCCGGACTCTGCCCCCCGGCAGCAGCCGTCTCCCCAGAACGCTCATTCTGACGGGGCCATTTCGCCGTTCACCCCAGAGTTCCTGGTCCAGCCGCGCTGGGGAGCTGTGGAGGATCCCTGTTTTGAGATCCAGAGCCCCTCTGCTTGTACAGATTCACAGAGCCAGATCCTGGAGTACATCCGTAAGATAGAGGCTGACCTCGAACACCTAAAGGTACCTCGGGCCTTAGCACCCTTAGGGCTTAGACGTAAGAGAGACGTTTCACAGAGAGGACGTGGAGAACCCTCTGCGTGTGGACGTCGGGCGCCTCGCTGAGGGTCTAGGTGTCTAGGCTTTTCTCTGACCACTGTCAGCGAGGAAACCTGGATGGAAAACTGGGGTCAGCATTGTGTGTCCAGTTGCACATCGCAAGAACAGGAAACACTGTAACTCTGTAGACTCTGTGTGTGTGTAAACGGCTTTCAAAGTTTAAGGACCCAGACACATTTGGGGCGATGGGCTGACCTCCATGAGAAGATGCGCGCCCTCAGCTGAGATAGGTGTGGGGTGTAATTAGAAATCTAGGCTGAGCAATGCGTTGCCTTGCCGTCACCTGTTAATGATCGTGAACTGGAAGGTGATGCTGGTAGCTTCCCAGGTGCTGTGACAGGGAGGCGTTGTCCCCGCGGCTCCTGTGGTCTGGAGGCCTGCCGGTGAGTAGGAGTACCGTAAGGTCGTCATGGAAGGGGTCACTGGGTGGGCCACCACGGTGCTCCTGGCCCGTGTGGCCATTTCAGCGGGAAGTCTGTGCATTTGCCGTCCGTAGGCACAGTGGCCAGAACCCACATGTTTTGTGAGGACATCACTTCGTAGAGATTTTAGGTGCAACGTTGAAAGTGTTCTTAGCCTCTTTAAGCCAAAGACTGGTCTCCCTGAGTCTGTCTTTCAACTTCCTGTGATAAGTTTTCCTTTCTTCATAGGATTGCCTATAGGGGTGTCCAGTGGCGGGTAAGGTTCTAAAAGGCCATTGAGGAGGGCATGCTGGCTCTGGTTAGTTCATGCCACACATGGGACCACTTTCAGGGCGACTCCAGGGCAGGGCACATCCTCACCTCTAGCAGTTGCCCTCTCGTCTGCTTTCTTCCGCGTGGGAACATTTTAACTTAATTCACTCAAGGGAGAAACGGGGAAAGGAATGAAATGTATTTTTCTTTTTGCCTACTAACAAACAGTTTAACGATGTTAATGTTGAAATCTGACAGCATGTACCTATACTATACAAAAGCCCGCTTTCCTGTGTTTCAAAATAAGTCTTTTCATGATTTTCACATTAAAAAAAAGCACCCCTGGGTTGTATTTTACAGAAGGTGGAGGAGAGTTACAGCATTCTTTGCCAAAGGCTGGCTGGATCAGCCCTCCCAGACAAGCACTCAGGTGTGTGAACGCTGTGGGT